>OV839567.1:105326452-107957944 GCA_929447395.1 Epistrophe grossulariae
ATAAGAAAAAAATAAAAATTCTAGGGCGAGGTCTTACCAAAGATCTGTTTTCTTAGACGTTTTTATTGACTTGTTTTTAGTCCATGTTATGTACTAACATCCTTAATTTATCTTTGAAATTGCTCCTGTTATTTACAAACACAAGAAAAAACTGAACAAAATTCTTAAAATCTAATAGGTACTTATTAATGATTTATGTTAACTTATAATTAGTTCATGTGATTAAGCTCTCACATAGACCATGGTAATGTGAGCAACTAATTAAATCAAAGGAAATTCATGTTTACAATGCTCCTTAAGGTCTTGAATTTATTTGTTTTGCAATAAAGCAATTTGAGTTATCCTTTTTTAAATAAAATTAGGCTATTCAACAGAACTTCGTGGTTCAAAGGTAAGTTGCACATTTTCAGTTCTAATTTTTTTTATTTAAAAATCAACTCTTATCTTCTCAAAATCACAAAATTCAAAACATAAACCAAACCAACACATTTTTGTATTTTCAAAAAAAAAAATTAAAAACAGAAAAGATTTTTAAACATTTTTTTAACATTTTGTTTTTTTTTTCTAATTATTAACATACATTTTTAAATAAACATACAATTTTTAATAAAATAATTCAAATTATATTTCAGCTTAAAATGTTTTAACTACTTTTAACAAACACTACTTTATCCAAAAATTCAATATCGGAATCCGGTTTCACCGCAGTTCTATATGAGAGTTCCAATTCAAATTAACAACAACAATATTATAATATTAATAAATCTTCAAAATTCCCAACAATACACAACAAAATACATCATTATATAAAATCATTACTCTCATGTTAACAAACAAAAAAAAAAGAAAAAAAATCTTATAATAATTTAATTTTAATTATTTAAACAAAACGCAATAAATAAGCAATCAAGGAAATATGCAGTTCTTTAAGTGAAATGTTTGTAAATTTAATTTAATTTTAAATTTTCATTTATATACCTTAGTCTTAAAAATTCACAAATAAATATTTATAGGTAATGTTGTTTTACTAAAAAAAAAAATATAAATAAAATAAAATGCCTTTGAAAAAAACTTAAGATAAACTGCATATATATATATATAAATATTAATTAAATTAGTTAAAAAGTTAATAATAATTTATATGTGTATGTGGTTAGAAATGTTATTTAAAAAGAAAAACATTATTATAAAGTTAAGTGTTTATTGTGAAATCAGGAAATTATTTCCTTCTTTATTTTTGTAAGAAGGGGTTATTAACGTTTGTCTGGATAATTATTCAGTGTATAAAGTTTTAAATTTTTCATACTGTGTTCGTTCTAAAAAAAAACCAACAAAGAAAAGTATTATTTATTTCAGAGAAATTAATATTTTAAAGATATTTTATTTATAAATTAATAAATACTTAACTTATTCGAATTAAAAACATTAATTTTAGACGTATAAATACATTAATTTGATTTAAAAAATGTTTAAATAAATTAATTTATTTGTTTATTTACATTTAATATAAACAATTTCGTTCTTTACTGGGCTTATGAAAAAAGAAAACACTTTATATTCCAATGAAACAATTTTGTTTTTGCCCTCATCTCAATCTTTTAAAATTAGCATTTCCAATTTAATACCCTTAAAATATTAATTTTCATTGAATAACTCTTTACAACAAAAAAAAAATCTAATCGTAATAATATTTAAAAAAAATTTTCAAATTTCCATAAATACCTAATAGTAAAGGCAAAACGATTAAATAAAACGGATAATTCATGATACAACGACTCTAGTACATTTATATACCTTTCATATTATAATTAGCAGATAGGATAATTGAAAAATAAAATTTTTATTAAGAACAAAATACATTTCTTCTAAATTCCAATTTTTAAGTTTTATTTTTATTTAAACAAAAAATTTATGTTTGGTTGTATTAATAAAAATTTAAACAAAAAAATAAAAAAAAAAAAAATGGTAGAAAGAACTTATTTTAGAATACAAAAATATATACATAAATATAAATTTAAAAAAAAGTATTGAATATATATATATACATTTTTAAACTGGAAATACCTAAATGGTCTATATAAAAAGCTTAAATAGTGACCGACTGAAATTATTGTTAAAATAAAAAATTTTAATTTTTGTGAGTTGTTTATTGATGTAATCAATTTATATAACAATATATAATATATTATTACCATTTAAATTTATTGAACTTGTAAAAGTTAAAAAAAAAAACATTAACATAAAACAAAAGTTAAATTCCAGACTTCTTATATGAACAAATTAAAAATAAAAATAAAAATAAAAATAAATAATAATAAATAACTAAAGAAAAACAAAAAAAAATAAGCATTTCATATTGTTGTTTCTCAATAATATTATTATTTCCATATTTTTCAAATCATATACTATCGCTGTCTAGTCTAGATATATTGTTCAGTTATTGAATAGAGTTTAGAAGTTGAAAATAAAACAACAACACACTTACGGAAAACTGCTGAGTTATTATTTATATTACACTTTTCTGGTGTAATGTCCAGCGATAAAAATAAAATAAATAAAACAAAATGTAATAATATTATTATATATATACTATACACATTTACATAAACATTCATAAAAAAAAATAAAACAAATTTATATACGTCTAAGATGTATATAGACATATTATATATAAATATCTATATATATATATACAAACGATATATATATACATAAAATAAAAATAAAAGTTTTGAATAATGAAATTTATTATTTCAAAATTCATAACTTAAGAAATTAGACGCATATTAATAAAATTAATATATTATTATATTAACAAAAAGTTAATATAAGAAAAAAAAATAAAAAATAAAAACATTGATTTAAAAAAAAAATGAATTAATTTATGTAGTTTAATACACAAGTTTAAATGTGTATTACTGTTGAAATATATATTATAAAAAAAAGAAAAGACATTGAAAACAAATAACGAATAAAATTGCATATAATGAATTGAAAAAAAAATTACATAGTTTTTTTAAAGGATTTTTGAAATTTTTCATATAGAAGACGGTAAGTTTTTGAAGAGATGGAATGCCTAGACCAACCTAGTCATTATAAAAACAACGGGGCTCTTTAGTCGATGAATGAAGAAAAGAAGATATATGGGATATTTTTCTTTGTTTTCAAGTTAATGAATGGATGACTGATGAGAAATATTTTACTCCGAGCAGTTTTTGAGGCATTAGACTGAAAAACTTTTTGAAATCTAGTAAAATAAAATTTTAGTGATGTTTCGAAGAAATATTCCTGAAAACTTGATACCTTTCGTCAGCATAGATTTATTGATTGAAATTTTGGAATATTTAATGACCATTTGAATATCGTTAATATTATAAATTAAAAGAATTGGACCTAAGTGGCTGCCTTGGGGGACCCTGCTAACAAAGTACTAAAGGAAAAAGCAAGGATAAAACAATTACTGTAATAACAATTTTCCAGATAAAAAGAAATCCAATTAATTAGAATGGAGTCAAAATTGAGAACGGACGGAAAAGTATTAGATAGTTTATGGGAAATTTCATTAGAACCTTATTTAAATCAATTGTAATAACATTGACTTCCTCGCCCTTCTCTATAGGGAAAAGGAAACAAATTCAACAAGGAAAGTTTGAGTCCCAGCTGGGCAAAAAATCAAGCACCACTAAAAGGAGTCTGATGATCGGCCTGGCAGTCTTGAAATAGTCTTGTATATAGCTGGTAGCTCACCCAAGTGTTGTTGTTTCATTCAAACCTTCAAAAATAGTCATTATTAATCTACATTTGAGAAAGCTATATTTTCTAAAATAAATGAGAGATTAATAGTGAAAGCATAAAATTTCATTCACTATACACTTTCACAAAATTAAATTTTATGTTAGAGTTTGATAATGGAAAGATTAATATCAATTTTTTCATATCTGAAGTAATTCATATTCTTGAGATACAGAGATATAAACTAAAAACTTTAGACAGATGAAGAGAAAGGGTGTAAGAGAATATATATGACAAAAACGCCATCAAGTCCCCATCAGGACTTGAAATAAATTAATCATTAAATTGATTTTATTTAGTTTCGAAAAATAGTCCAAGAGAAAAGGTTCAAAATTCAAAAATTGAAATATATAAAGTCAGGAACAAAGGAGTCGTTGGCATTTTGGATCTCATGTATGAAATTTAAGAAAAAATTGCCGAAGTCATGGACCACAATTTCGAAACCCTTTCAATCATTTTCCAAGAAAATAAAATATTTTTTGAAATTTTGTACACTATGAAAATAAAATACAAAAATGAAAATGTAAATGATAATAAGACAATGGACAAATTTTCAAATGGAACGCAGATTTTTGCTTTTGTATTTTAAGTCTATATATGTAATCGGTAAAGAAATGAAGGCATGATATATTTTAGGAGTTCCAAAAACTAATACTCATAAAAGACTTAGCTTTACATGATATACGATTTGCTAATTGACATACATATTGTGGTCTCCATATTATATACCTCAATATTCAAGGACTGGTCTTACATAATATGAATAAAATAACTCCCTGAGGGTACCTATAATAGAGATCGGAAAATTCCTTAGAGAGAGTTTCGTCGTATGATTAATCCAAGTAAATAATTTGCTTTAGCTACAATAAAGCCGTGAAAGCAATACCATTAATGTTTTAAGTTAATTTTACACCTGGCGACGAATTTCAGGGAAAGGATAGGAAATCACATATTGAGAACTGGTTATAGAGTTACTCCAATCGAATAAATTATATCGATCTTTCTGGAAAAAAATAGGTAGGTAGTCATCAAGGGAGTGTATGCATTGAAATATTTGTCTATATCATCCGCGACCATTAGAAAAATGTACAGATTTCACTCATAGTGTAACTATGGGGACTTTGAAATAAACTTGTATTAGGTCGTTAAAACAAAAACAGGACTAACTATTGGTAATTTTTATTTTGTGTCATATAGATGCATCAAAAACTTCAGAAACTCTATTAAAAACCATTCTCAAGTCTGAAGTACCATGGCATCCCAGTAGGTGATTAAATTACTGTGGTTCAGTACAGTCTATTTGGTCAATTTGACGTTTGAAAAAAATCAAAAGATTTTGAATTTGCTCAAATTTATTTACAAGTCTTTTAACTTATTCCACTATTTATATAGCCAAGTTATTTGATTTACTGTCAAAGTGTACTTTTATTAATTCGAGACCAAATTTACAAATAATTTGATGTGTACCTCAAACTCACTGCAAACCTGATTAATCTAATTGGGCCATCACACACCGGCTCAATTATGAACGAGACTAAATCCAGAGTTACTTATTCTTCAATCACACACAGAAAAAACTAAGCTGTACAAAAATTTTGTGTACATGCAACGGCTTTATGAGTATTTATTTTTTCAATTTGTCAATTCGAAAAAACCTTTTCCTTTTAGAATAATACAATTCAAGTGTTCATGAAAACAGATTGATTTTTCGTCTAGAACCAAACAACTTGTCTGTGTTAATAAATAAACTTTGTTATTCTACTCCAAACAAGGAGGAACGTTTTGCTAGTTTCATTCCGCACTCTTCAGTTCCCTTGTCACCAAACTTCAATTTCTCCAGGTTGTATTAATCTAGTGTGTGACGACCCACTGTTTTTATTATATAATATTTTGCATTTTGAACTCATATTTTAATAAATTTAAGAAACTCGAGTCGTGTCATTTCTTTAGATTTAATGTTTTTGACAGTTTAAGTGTTCTTTCATCTGAGTATATGAAAATCCAAGCATCAATTAAGTTGACAGCTAAGTTGACAAACAATTTGAATCGTGTGTGAGCTGCTTTAAATGAAGCAGCGTTTGAGGACTTTAACCTTGAACATCTGACCATTACAACTAAAGCTATAAGTTTATTAAAGAGGTTTAAGTAGGCACCTTTGCATATTCTAGGTTCAACAATCGAATTTATTAAAAAGGAGGTCAATTTTTGTCACATACATTTTGTAGCCTGCCATTTATCTTAATCTAAAGACCTTTAAGATTCAATTATTACAACAGGAGTAATGAGCCAGCCAGACCAGCCAAATCAATCCTTTTACATAAATGTACATATATGTATTATGTATGTGCCTACATAGATAGTTATGCAGGTATATCAATCCTTTTTCCGATGTTTACGAAGCCAATTTTTTTTAATTCAATTTTAAATTGATGTAGTTAGTTATATTGATAAATTAACCATAAATGTTTTTCACTTACACTTTTATGTAATTTTCTTAAATATTTTTTTTTGATATTTTACCTTCATTTTAAAACCTTTATTTTAAATATTAAATATTGTACGAACAGAAGTTATAAGCCAACCAAACCAACCAAATCGTACCATTACGAGTACTATTTGCAAAACACCTGCTACAATTTAATCTACATGTACATTGTATATACATTAATGGTATGCATAATGTAGCTACATATGTATATCGTTTTTGTTCCCGATGCAAAGCCAATTTCTTATGTCATGGTGAAGTGGAACTTTTTATTGCACACACTCCACCGTCTTCTCGCAACCAGAAATATATTCCTTGCAGGTACATACATATTTTGTCTGTTTTTCTTGTCTTGTTTCTCCTGTCCATCATTTTCCGCTATGAAATAAGTTCTAATTTGAGAATTATTCACGTTTTTAGTATGCAAATTTTTAGTTTGTCATTTTACCTTCAATTGTCTACTTTAATATTGAACATTTGATAATTATAAACTGAGTAAAAGGTTTCTAAGTGGGGCTCAAATCGTAAGTTTTCGGATTTTATACAAATTCAACAATCCTCCACTGAAGCTCATCGGTTGGTGATGATCAACGTGTAGGTACGATTCATCAATTGTGTCTTTTGGTTCATTTTATTAATTTTTGGTTATTTCTTCGGTAACAACAAACAAAAATTCGACCGTTTGCTGCCTATACGATAGAGTTCATTCTTTATCTTTGATAATTTGGTAACACCATAATTTTCTTAAAAGGACCCTATAAACATTTTCAATGTTAAATGAAAATTTAATACAATCTGGAATGTTATTTTATTATTAATAACCAACAAATAGAAGTGGACCTAAATGGTTTCCTTGTAGTACATCAGAAGTAACCACTATGCGTGATCAGACAGTATGTTATTTATGCGCACATATAATTTTTCTGTGGTTGTTAAGTGGGCCCTACCAATACAAAAATTTAGAGACGACTTAAATATTTAAGTTAAATGGACCATAATGGTATATACATATACTCTATATAACAAACCAAACATGGTATGACTTAAATATTTATGTAGACCCTAAATATTGAATTTGGTACGGACTTTTAAATATGAAACATGTGGTGTATGGTTCATTATTTAAAATCCATACCATTATGGTTCATTTTACTTGAATATTTAAGTTGTCTTTAAATTTGGTTATTAGTAAGGCCCATAGTCTCAGTAACTTTATGAATACACTGTAGCAAAAGTTAGAGTTTAAATTGGTATACCGATTTGGCTAAAATATGCAACGGAGCATTTTTATAAGTTACAAAAATTGGTATAAGTCCATAGACTATAAATTCTTGAATTTTTAAATTTATTTTATTATTATTATTTTCGGATTATTTAACATATAAATCTCTTCAAAAATTAACTGATTTTTTGTTTTCAATTTTGAAGCAAATAGGAGCTTCTACGTCTACGAAGTTTCAAAACTGTATAACGTTCGGTAATTTTGCGAAAACATTTGCAGTTTACATACTTAGCAGTTTTTATTTTTTGTCATAGTACTTTCCCTTCAGAAATGTCATTGTATAATGTACACATTATAAGCAATCAACTTATTATTTTCAGCTACTTAGTTACAACAACTTTGAAGCACAAGAGCAAGTTCGTGTCATGAAGCCGTTTATTTAATTAAGTAGGTATATATTTATACTGGACACTTGGGCGTATACGTACTTTTTTTATTTTTTTTATTTAAACACAAACATTAAAAATTATTCAAAAACTTTGATAACAAGGAGATTTCTGCATGAAAAATATTTCAAATTTTTGTATAAGCCCCATTAATTCTTAGCTACAGCATTGTGTGTAAAATAAAATTAACTCAGAGTCAATAACATTGCTTGTTTTCGAGATTTTTGAGTCGTACATATTTTTTACCAGTTTTTTTGTAGTTTTGTTCAGAAATTTTATTGCTTTAAAAAAGACTGTTCATTGAATGTTTCTACAAACTTTATCAGTAACTGCAGATTACGTCATTGTCTGTAGAATTAAAATAGTGTGGCCTCGAAATTAGTGTTTTTTCTCAAGATATTTGAGCCAAAAATCTTTTTTCAACATTTTATAGTACTTTTTTGTAGTTTTTTTGCTTTAAAAAAAAACAAAACTGACAATATCTGCATTTGGCATTTTTTCTTCTCCAGATATTCGAGACGAGTGACATTTTCTAACTTTTTTTTTTTAATTCCTATAGTAAGAAAACAACTTATAGAATTTTTTTGTTTCGAACTACTTTCTGGTCTTTATGACGTTATAATCTATACAATAAAATCTATTTGAAGTCAATATCTCTATTTGTTCTTGAGAAACGGTGAACGATAGAATGTATCACAAAAGTACGAACTACGCACGTACGTACATATACACATGCAAGAATCTCTCTAAAAACGATAGATTTTAATTTAATTCGACAAATCGGACCAATTACAATAACGTCCAATGTTTATTAATCAAAAATCTCTCATGCATAGAAACTAATTAAATAGAATATTTACCAAAAAACTATTATTAACGGTAACTACCGTTTTTTTTTTTATTTTCGACTTCACAAAATTTATACCAGCCGTGTTTTTAAGCAGAAATAAAATTGTATACCTATAAATATTTCCATTTTGGATTAAAAAAAAAAACAGTTTTGTTTATTTTGAAACCGAAATTTGTTTTTTTTTCAGTTTAAACATTAAAAATATTTATGGGTTTTTTTTTTTGAGAAAATTATGGTATTCCCTAAGATGATTAAATTAACAAATGAATTCAAGAGAAACAAAATAAATTCCAGCGTATAAAGGTAAATCTATAAAAGTGTTGGTTGGTCTTACCAAAGAAATTACCAGAATGATTAAAATGAAAAAAAGGAACACAAGAGATAAAATTCAGCCAGTGGAACCTACATGTGTGTTGATCAGCGCCAACCAACCAACGATCTTTAGTGAAGTTTTGTTGAATTTGTGTAAAATCCTAAAAACACTTGATTTAAGTCCACTTTGAAGCCTTTTAGTATATGTAGGTACATTCGTAGGTAAAAAATAATAAAAGAGGGTCAATTTTGTTGGTTGAATTGGCTTTTAACTGTTTTAATAAAAGGATCTTAAAGACTGCTCGGCTGGGCGTGGGTTTGCACTTAATGGTGAAAGAAGTAATTCCAAAAAAATTAATTCAATTGAATTAATTGAAGGAAAACTTAATTAAAGTAGATTAAAGTTATGAAGTAAGCACAAGGCCGTACTAACGATGATTGAGCTCCAGGAAATCTTCAGGTTAAATTTTCAAACCCGTACTACCCGCACCAAGCTGTAATAAGAAATATTGTTTAGAGTGAAATAAAAATGAGTTCTGGAATTTTCAATTATAGTTGAGATTGAAAAAGTACAAGTTGAATTTAGAACAAAGGAAACCTAAACTACCGAAAATTGATAATTGTTTGATGGATAAAAGTTTTTTTTTTAGGAAAGCAAATCTCAGTAAGTATCAATGATTATGGATATTTTAAACACAAAAATATTAAGCGCAAATATTTCTAGGGGCCATATCTTCAACTTTTTTAAAAATTGTACCTATTTTTTTTTAAATGAGTTTTTAAACTTTTAAA
Source organism: Epistrophe grossulariae (assembly GCA_929447395.1). Classification (NCBI taxonomy): domain Eukaryota; kingdom Metazoa; phylum Arthropoda; class Insecta; order Diptera; family Syrphidae; genus Epistrophe; species Epistrophe grossulariae. The sequence continues at coordinate 105,336,352 of OV839567.1, forward strand.
GCTTTATTTTTTTAGAAGAGCACATAGACCACAATAAATGTTTTATAAACAAAATAAAAAATTTTCGTATGTAGAGCATACCTTATTTTGTAAGCAATGATACTTAATTTTGTTTTTATTCTTTTTTGTTAAGGTTTTTTAACCATCAAACTTAAAAAGAAATCCAAAAAGTTTAGAACCTTATAACGTATCAACGAATAGCCATTTCAAAAAAGTAGATGCTAAAATTTGATTTTGCAACTCTAAACGCGTTTTTTTTAGTTTTTTCTTTCATTGCATGGTTAAGCAAAAAAATATAACGAAGGTAATAATTTACATGGTAGACACACAGAAATATGTTTAGATGGAGTTCGTAGGCAAATATAAGTATTTCAAGGGTTCATAGCTAACTAAGAAGTCCCTTATTCAAAAATTTCATTGTCACATTCACCTGTTTTCACTTTTATTCCGCTACTACAAGCCAATTCCGTCGCTGTGCACATCGGTCATGGTCTATGTAACCTCATTAGGCAAATTTTGTGAGAATGGGCTGCAATTATTGAATCGAATCAGAGTTAATTTCTTTCATTTTTCTTTCTCAGCTAATTATCCCTTGCCAATAGCGTACTCCAGCTGTAACAGGACACATTCAACAACTTCCTATCTTATAGGAAGGAGCAATTCCTCAAACAGGAATGTTCCAATCGCGTCTAAAATATAGGAATTGAAAAGGAATTTTGAATCACTAACGACTATAATATTGAAAAAGAATTTTGATAGATTTCGGTTTCATAGTAAAAGAATTGTAGGTAGTTATTGCCAGTTGATTGGTTCTCTTCTGTTTGGGTTTAGTTTTTCTTTTTGAACAATCAAAAATAAATAGATAAAGTTTTTTTCCAACTACAATATATTATGTTAAATCGAACTGATATTAGCTCACATAAAAATTTTAATCAAAATCATAGAAGCCGTTTTTAAAAAAAAAATGAGATTTTCCTTGTATGTTTTTAAACACTTGTATATGGGAGGTAACGTTATTTTTGGTTATAAGATTAATTTTCATTCTCTTTCTCTTCAAATCTGTAAGATAATATTAAAAATTGTTGGGTGGCAAGTTTAATAGAAATCGATCAAGTCGTTTTTGAATTTTGAAAAATATAAAAAAGAAAATTTTGGTTTACAATTCTCTTAAAACATTCTCTAGAAAAAAATTGATCAAAATCAATTGACCCGCTTTTGAAAAAATTTAAAATAAAAAAATGTTTCTATGGGAGCTCCTTTTATTTATAACCATTTTTCTTATTTTTTTTAAGTTGTGGGCACGTTTTGGAGAAAAATAAAATAAGATGTTCATTAATTGCTAAAAAAAATTGAACGGAATCTACTGTTATTTTTGGTTCTAAAAAATTTTTAAAAAACACCGGGGGAATACCCAAAAAACGGTCTGTACCTACCAAGTTAAAGAAAAATCAACCCATCCATTTAGGCTGCAGCCGAAAGGACAGAACCTCTTTTTTCGACTTCGCTACCATCGTAAAGTCAACTTTGATCAAAACCTCGATTCCGATTTTTTTTTGTCAAAAAAGGTTGACTGTTTTTTTTCAATTTCAAGATAGTGGCAACCCTGCAAAGGGTTCAGGGTCGAAAATTTGTAAATAACTTCCCGAATAAAATATTTAAAAAAACGAAATAGCTGGACTTAATTACAAAAAAAAATACAAAATAGTACGCATACGCCCGAGTGTTCTCCAGGATAGCATGTATTCAAAATGAAATATCGTACTATTAAAAGTTTTAAACTGGTTTAGCATTTCAGGAGTATATAATGATTAAGGTTGTTGTATTTTTGTTATTAACAATTACATAGGAAATAAGAAAGTATGAACAAATTAAGAAGTGCTAAACATAGACAGCTGGTTAGGGACCGAGAAGACTGTCGAATTTCCTTTTTGCAAGGTTAAAGCATGAAAAATATTTCAAATGCAAAAAATTTACAGATTTCTATGATGTTTTAAAGAATTAATAGTTTTAAAATAAATTTTCGACATAACTAACGCATTCTGTAATTGGTGCAATACTCATAAATTGTTTAAGATATTTACAAAGTAAGCAAAGCCTATTTTCTTCTTTAATTGACAAGTATGTGTGAAAAAAAAATGTTGATCGTCTTTGAAAAATAATTGATTAAATTAAATTTAATACTATCAGCCATTAATCATTGCTATTAGTAATATTATTATTATATTAAATTATTCTATGCTGTTTTTCCACTAATTTCGATGTGTACGTACACTGTTCAGAATGTACACCCTTCATTTCTATCTACATCTTTCAGGAAAACTCACATTCCACTTCAAATTAAATTCCCTTTCTGGTTAATTTATCGAATAAATTGTGTCTTTCCTGATAGAAATAATTTCTAGGTACTTATGTATTCTGGTATCGTCCTTGAATCGATTTTCATTCTTAATGATCCCAATAAAATGTATAGTATATGTGTATTGTGTAGGTATAGGCTATACTCACACTCCACACAACAATACATTAAATTATCAGGTTGAAAATATTTGCTCGTTCTCTTTAGGTCCTAGGGTTGAGTATATAACTTATACCGACTGAACGACCGACCGACATATAGACACGCAACAATGCGCGTTCCTTTAAAAAAGATTTATTCGTTCTGATCAAATTTAGGTCAGTACACACAATACACAACACACACAGCATCGAACAAAGGCGGAACGCGATTATTTCTAATTTATTCAGTACGCGTTATTTCAATACAATTACGGTTTTCTAATAAACAATTGCGGTTTGTCTACAAGCTATATACCAACCCAATTCCTATATAAAACAAGTTTTATAATTGGTATTCAGTTAGCTTCTGTAATGGCGGCCATGGCGGACCACCAGCAATTCTATGAATATTGGACTTTCTCACAACTGTGGCCAATGATAGCGACGTCAAAGGACCGCATACGTTTTTTTTAATTTTATTTAGAATCTGGTTGGATAAATTATTTTGCAAAGTGCTTTGAATTTGAAAAATAAAATTCGAAAAGGGTTGGAAATAATGTATGAGGGCTAAATGAATCAGAACAGTTAACTTTGGAACGTTAATTTGATTTTCATTACAAATTAACTTTACACCAGAATGATGCGAGATATTCGAACTTGTTCAGATACACAGTTTCAAATTTTTAACATTCCATAGCTCACATAACAAAGTTCCAAGTATCTACCAACGCTTAATAACGGAATGCTATTTTTAGACCTATTTAAAAACAAATTCCAAACCTAACTCTATGTTAATATTTTTTTAAGTCATAAGTGGCTCCAATTTAATAAGAAAGCCAGAAATAATATGTAACAAAAACATGAATTACCTCCTGCCCCGCATACGGGCCGATTTTCTATATATACATTATACATATAATCAAAAATATCCAATACTCTCGTTACCTATAGCAGCAGTCTATCAAATTGGTTTAACCAAAGAATGTTGCTATGGTTAGCCAAAACCATTGAAAGTATGGCAATTTATAGGTATTTAACCTATATATGAAAAGCCGATTTTGTAAACGCACCCCTGGGGTGATTTTGATTCAAACTCACTGCCCTATCTGTGGCCCTGCTGTGCACAGCGAATAAAACCACCTCTGCACAAAACACGGTCCATCACCCTTAGTAGCCAGGCATATGGGTTCAATATATTAATGTAAAGACCCAGAATCACTTCGGTATTATGGTCTTTATATATAGTAAAGTGGTGGGGGGAGGAGGGTACTCAACCAGAAGGTAATAGGTATGAACAATTTATGCTCCAATTACTATGCTAATCGGATAAAGTTTAAATTCAGGTAAAAGGAACTTGACAGAATCCATTGGTTCTCATATTTTGAGTTGAATTTTTTTTTTTTTGTAATTTTAATTTAAAGGGATGAATTTCATATTATTATTTATTTGAAGTAAAATACTGAAGGATTTATTATATTTATATTTATTATTTATTTTATTAATATATACATAGATTATTTCATGAATTTTCATTATAATTAGTTTCAGTTATAGGGTTAATTCATGTGGATGAAGTTATGGTATGATGAGTTATAGGTTTTTAATGAAAATGTCTGCTATTTATATTTTAAATTAAAATTCGATATTAATAGAAATTATTTGAAGTGATTCGTTTGAATATGGAATAATTTCATTAAAAAAATTGTGATTATTTTACTTAAAATCTGGACACAAATGTGTTGATAAGTATGATCTTAAAGTACTTTTCTGTGTTAAAAACAGGATTTTCAAAATTTGAAACGTCTTACTATTTTTCAAAATAGCTTTTAACGCCCTTTAATCTTACAAAAAATGGCGTTTCGTCCCAGCGATCTCACTTGGACTCACCAATTGATGATTGAGGGCCTTGTCACTGCTAAGTTCAGTTCATCTTTCATAGATTTTGTGACGAATATCTAGAATTCCTAAGATGAAACGCCAATTTTCGCAGGACTAAAGGCCACTAAAATCTACTTTGAATCAATATTTCAACAAGTCCAAATAAAACAATGCTAAGTCTTCTACTAAGCTGATGTATTTCAGTAGAATATAGAATTTGTATTATTAAAAAAAACCGTCGTACTATTTCGTTAACATTTTTTTTATAGTTAAAATCATCAAATGCCAATTTTATCTTTTTAGTATCATACTAACTCCAAATCTCACTCTGATAGTTGCAAATGTGAAAATGGTATGTTTGCTTACTTTTTTCCATCAACATGCCACTGTCTTAGATGTGCTCATGCTTAGTTTATTAAGAATAAAGATTAAGTCAAAATATATTTTAAATTAATAAAATTTCAGTAAAGAGCTTTAAGTTAAGAAATTTTTAAGTAGTATCACTTTAAAATTTTGTGCCATTAATAACAAGTGACAGCTGGATATTTGTTGAGCGACAATAATCTTAAGCAGAAAAAATTTTTACAAATTTGAAAGCTAAGCAAAGTTGCTTTGTCGTTCAGATATGTCATTTGTTGCTCAATACGTATGTCATTGTTGTAAATTCCGGGGTTCCACAAGGAAGTCATTAAGGACCTCTTCTCTTTCTTTTATTTATCTATGATACTCCGAGTGTTTTGATCAATATAATCTAATTGTATAATGTATGTTAAAGACTTAAAATTATTCCAACGAATAAAATATATTTTCGATTACATAAACTTAAAAAAGTATATTTATAAAATATATCTGTGCTAATAAGGATCTGCATTTGAATATTTCTAAATGTCATATTATAGCATGTATTATGTTTTACCGTGGTGCTTCATTGATATTGTTTTCTTACGACATATCTTAATAGATCTTCTTTATCCAAAGTTACCGAAAAAAAAGATTTGAATGTGATCTTTGATTTAAAATTCATGTTTTCCAACCACATTGACTACATCATTTCTAAGGCCAGTTCAATGCTTAGATTTATTTCAAGGAAATCTCAGATCCTTTCACTCTAAGATCTTTATATTTCAATTCTGATCTTACGATGGAATATTGGTATGCCGTCTTATAATACGAGGTGTTGTTAGTTATAGGCATGCACTCCTTAGAGTCACATCGTGTATATTTTGAGGCCAATTTTTAAAGTGATTTAATTAATTATAAAATCAATTGCCCTCATTTTCTTTCGTTGGTTGGTTTTCGTGTTCCTAGTCTTGGCTTACGAAGTAATCCTTTATTTTGCGTACCTTTTCATAGGGTTAATTATGGAACAAATGAACCCTTAACTCGCTGTTTAAGACAAGCTAATTCTCTAAGTAATGTTACTGATTTTAATTTATACTTAAGTAGAGACTGTTTTAAATAATGTTGTTATTAAGTCTTAATTACTGTGGTTAATATTTATTTCTTTATATGTTTCTTATGTTGTTAATTATTTTAAAGTTTAATCTACAAGAGTTGTATCTCTGCTTGATGAATAATAATAAATAAATTGCCGCAACAATGCAATCATATCTGTTTATTTTCATCACTTGCTATGAGAATTTTGTTACTCTGTGGCTTTTCGTTCACTATGTGGCCGACTCTTAGCGATATCTTTTCTCTTGGAAAACAAAATGTATGTTTTGTTTGTTTAGCATTTTGTTGAAGACTATTTCAAAAGCCATAATACAGCTTGCTTGTCACGCTCACAATGGTTTAATATACTAATTATATTAATGAAATACAAAATTTCTTAAAAATAAAATGAAAAAGAGAATTAGAAATTCGAAAAATTGTAGAAAACTTACTTTCTTATGTATATAAGTATAAAGAACTCTGAAAATCATTCATATTTTTGATGCTCTAACCTTTCAAAAGCAGACAATGGCTATAGTGGAATGGCGAGGAATCTTGTCTGCGTCTATTAAAAGAAGATTCGTTTTACAGAAGTCCTTAAGCAACTAATTACTGAATCAAAAATATTCTAATATTTCGTTCGTCTCTGCTATAATTTCTTCTAAAAAAAGTTTCTCCTAGATGTAAATTAGCGCAGAGATTTCTTGACGGAGAATAAATGTGAATTCGTTCAAGTAAAAGAGAACATTTGATGCGATAACAATTATTAAATATTTTTAAATTTAATTGAAAAGTATTTTCTATCATATCTCAAGCACGCATCTATATGAATAAGAAGGGACCTCTATATTCCAGTTTAATTTGTAATGACTAATGAGCAAACCTGGAAAATTGTTGATGAAACTTTTAAATTCTTGCTGAATGTGTAGTATGGAACTATATGCTACAATATTCCAGTGTGTGCAAGTGGAATACAAAGTGGTTTAAGGGTATAGGGGTCTGAGAAATCCCTTTAGTTTCTTCTGATAAACCCGAACATCCCATTAAAAATCAATAATTTATGTTTTTGAAATTTTATTATTAGAACTTATTTGAAGCTTTTGTGCAAAAAAATTCATTAAAATTTCAACTGATAATGAGATAGTCGATAGAGATAGATAATCGAGAAATGAGAGATACCCATTTTTAAAAGGTAGATAATTTTTTTTTTCAATAATATGGTAGATCGTACAGATATTAGTTAAGACAAAAATTTTTATCAAACTCGTATGAGCTGTTTTTTGCAAAAATTCAGTTTTTCAATACCGGTTTTTAAACATTTGTATTGGATGCACCGTTATTTTTGGTTTAAAGAATAATTTTCATTTCAAATCTGCTAGGTAATGCTAAAAAACTGCTGGATGCCAAATTTAATAAAAATTGACTTAGTCGTTTTCGAATTAATAAGTTTTCAAAAAAATTTTGAAACTTATTTTAAAAATCCAAAAAAAAAATTTATGAAAATTTTGATACACAAAACTTTTAAAATTTTTTTAAGAAATCTTCACAAAAAATTGATCAATATCAGTTGAACTGTTTTTGAGAAAATCACAAATAAAAAAAATGGTTCTATAGGAGGTACCTTCGTTAAACCATTTTTCAGAATTTATTTTTTATAAAATGGTTGCCTTTTTGTAAAAAAAATTACTGATTTTTTTTTTTAAGTTGTGGGCACGTTTTTGAGAAAAATAGGATTTTCATTTTTTGCTAAACAAAATTTGTACGGCAGGTACCTTTATTTTTGATCTTTGAAAAAAAATGAAAAAAACGGGAGAATGCCAAAAAATAAATAAATAAATATATCGCAAGTAAAATTTGAACTCGATTTTTTAAATGAGCAGAGAAGCTTGGAAATTAAAATATTGTGGTTGATTTTGTCAAATGCTTTCGAATATCAGTGAAAATAATGACAATCTGATAAATGTTTTCAAACCCGTAAAATAATATAAGTATATTATTCTTCCATTCTATAAGCTCATAAAAAACTTGGCATAACTAAAAATTTTATGTAAAAAAAAAAAAAAAATGCGAGAGCAAAAGTGTTCTAAGTGAAATCGGCCACTCTGGTACCTACTCATAATTTTGAATTGTTTTGTTTTGGTCTAAGTTTAAATTTTTTTTTTTAAATTTTATTACTAGCCATAATTCCCAAAAATTTTAATACAGACATTAAGAAAAACACATAAGGATTCAATTTTAGTAAAAAAAAACTAATTCCCATAAAAAGGCGGTTATGCCACTGTGGTTCTGAGGGCTTGATATTATGAAGTTATATTAAACATACGAATTTAGTTTTTAATTCTTTATTTTGTTTTGCATAAAATACGACAGTAGACTATAGAGCTAGGTTGGGTCGAAAAAAGAAGGGAATGGTGTCTATTTCTTGTTTCAATAAAATTGACTAACAACTGAAAAATATAAAAAAAAACAAATGGTAATATGTAATTTCAATGGCTTGCATTTGATTTAAGTCAAAAATCAATTTTTTAATTTTCTTTAAAAAAAAAGTTTTTTTAGTTAACACTTTTTGAAAAATAACTCAAGATTTTGAAGAAAAAATAAACTAAGCAACATTTTTTCAAATTTGTACGTTAAGAGTACAATTTTTGTTTAAGACTTTTAAGACTCTTATCAAGTTTTAATCGACCACTAAAAAGGGTTCTCGTTTTTTAAATATGCCTTCTTCTCTCTCAAGATTGGGATTTCTAAAATTTTTTTCGCGTATCACCTGGGAATATTTTATGGTAACTAGGAGAATACCCAGCAAAAGCTTTTCCTCGGTGTTGAATGTTGATTTTTTTTAATTTATATCACTTCCTTAAAAATATAAAAATTACAAACCACCAAAACTATTCAAATCACCATTAGACGTGTTTTTTTGTCTAATCTGTAAAATATAAGTGAACACACCATTATTATAAAAACAACAATACCTCAACTATTGAATACTGAAATTATTTTCTATTAAATTTGAAGCAAAATAATGTCTATGTCACGAATATTTTGTTGGAAATTATTCACCATAATGATTTGGTTGGAACTAAATCCACAATTTGGAAATTTAAGTTTCCACTTTAGGAATTAAATTCTCTAGTCGTCCCATATAGTACTCCGCATACTTATTCCCTTGTAACGTTGATATCCTTGTAAAAGATAATCTTTATATAAACACTTATCAAAGGAACCAATTTAAAAAAACAAAAAAGGACTTTGCTTTGCTAATGGTTAAAAGCCCTTAATACGACTGCTAGTATATGCATTTTCGAAAGTCTCTCATTGGGTTTAATGGACACATAATCCAATTGACGACAATTTATCGACGACCATTAAATCTTTCAAAATACCAATTCAATCTGAAACGCATGTATTGTTCGATTTGAAAACAAAAGTCCCATATATCCCGTAAATTCTAAAGAAACAATCCACTCAAATCAAAGCATCCCATTACCCCGCATTCAAAGAGAGAAAGAGAGTAAACTAACATAACATCAAATAACTGAAAACGGCCGAAATCAGCGAACAAGGTAGAAAACATTTCAATGATAAGCCAATTCCAAGGATATGCGGTTAAACCTAGGCACAGACAGTAGATACGCGTTCCATTTATAGTTTATATTGTAGGTACAGGAAAGTACCTATACCGAATCAGAAATTCGGTAACGATTTCGTATATCTTTTTGCTGTATATGCATGTATCCACGGAACGAAATTAATTACTTGCCAACAAAGAATTTCGTGCTCCAAACAAACACTATCTAGCTGGCTAATGTATGCTTGCATATCGTATAGCTTACTGCAGCAGCAGCAGAAACTCCAAAATGTATCACTGATACGAGTATATATATGTAGTCGATTGCATTGTCCTTGAATAGGACACAACAGTTCGATGTACGTACATATAGGTTCCGAATCCGAGTGAAACAGAGAATGGGAGGCTGCTTCATCCATTTTCCTGGTTTTAATTATTTGATTGGAATTTTCAGATACTTTGTTTTCCATATTGATGTATTTGTATATGTGTGTATGTGGAGAAGGTATGTATGTACGATCTTTTCCCATTTGTTGATATGAACGGAAGACACTCCGTATCACTTCAATTAGATCCGATATTTTTGCTAACAATTTTTTTAACCACCAATATTAAGTAACTTTAGACTTTACGTAGCCCCAAAGGAAAAAGTCTATAGAGGTAACATCACATAGTGGCTACATCACCGCGGTCCAAGCATGAAATGTTTCCCTAATTATTCTCGCAATAAAACCAAGGTTTCGCAAGTTGAAATGTGTACGCTTTTAAACCAAGACTCTAACGTTGTTGCATACAACAATCTAAGCTGTAGATAATGGCAACAAATCGATTTATCACGGTCATCGATATACACTTTTTGTTGCTGCTTTCTATTCTTCACTTCGAGTTGCATGTGATTTTTTTAGTCTCGTGTTATCTACTAATGAAAATTAGGATTCAAACTTTTCGATAATATAGCAACTTGTGCGTTTTTAAGGTCCATAAATTCTTTTAAGCGCACGAAACACATTCCTAAGACAACGCTAAATAATAAAGGGTGTTGGCAATACTTTGTTTGGAGTTGGTCTTTTTGACAGCTGTTACGTCTTGATTTATGCTCAGTTTGGTTTGCCATTTCATAATAAATATACTTACTCCTGAACAACGTTTGCAAATCGTGCAAATTTACTACCAGAATAATGGTTCGGTTCGCGCGATGAGATGGCCACCGATCCCGATTTCCACAAGAAAATTTTGTTCAGCGATGAAGCTCACTTTTGGTTGAATGGGTACGTTAATAAGCAAAATTGTCGTATATGGAGTGATCATAATCAACAAGCCATTATTGAGACGCCGCGCAGTTACATCCTCCAAAAGTCACTGTTTGGTGTGCTCTATGGGGAGAGGGAATCATTGGTCCATATTTCTTCAAAAATAATGCCGGCCATAATGTTACAGTCAATGGAAAACGCTATGGAGCCATGATTAATGACTTTTTCGTGCCTGAATTGGAGGATGTTGATTTGGACGACCTTTGGTTCCAATAATAAGGTGCTGCATGCCATACAGCCAATGAAACAATCAATTTATTGAAGGAAACTTTTGGTGAGCGCATTTTCTTGCGTCGTGACCCTGTGGCGTGGCCTCCAAGACCGTGCTATTTAACACCGCTGGACTATTTTTTGTGGGTTTATGTGAAGTCACTTGTCTACGCAGATAAGCTTGTCTACGCAGATAAGCCTGAGACGATTGACACCTTGGAAGAGAATATTCGGCGCGTTATTACTGACATACGGTCTCAACTGCTGCAAAAAGTGGTCGAAAATTGGGCCTCTCGGCTGGAATTTATTCGAGCCAGTCGCGGTGGCCACTTGCCCGAAACATTTTTAAAACATAATGGCAAACACTTATCTTTATAATAAAGCTAAATAATGCCCATAGCATTAAATTAAATGCGTTTTATTTCTTCTTGAAACCACAAGTCTAAAAAAACACCCTTTATTATATAATAATAAATAAAATGTCAAATAATATTGAACAAAAAATGTATAAAAAGTTAACACAACTCATGTGTGTTTTTTGTCATTAATTCCTACTTAAAAATAGAAAACTTTTAAATATATTACTCTTTACAATATTATTTATATTTCTAGAGACTTTAAAGCAGCATTGTACATATATGCTACATTTTATTTTTACATATAATTGTCAAAAACACCTTGTAACATTTGTTGTGCTGAAATTTCCAAAACGTAACTCTGATACAGCATATTTTTTGCATTAATAATTTGTTTTGTTGTTGAATTTTTCGACTTACGAGGTCCTACACTTTAACCATCCATAATATGTACTTGAAGTCACCAGAAATTCATTACCATTTGATAATTTATTTAATTTAAAATAATTCACATTCACTCTTATATCCGAAAATATTAAAAGCGAACTTGCTCCGCGGTTGGACGAAAATCGCTGCCTGTCTCAGGTAAGTGTTCGTGTACGAAACCAAACGCCCTAATTGCCACCGCAGAGGCTTCAGTACCTACTGATCTACGAGAGCAAAAGCCTTCTGTGTATTCCTTCTGAATAGTGCCAACAGGGGTGTAGCAGGCTTGTAAAAGAATGCATTCTTTTGTGAATGCAGTCTTTAGAATTCATTTATTGAATACAATTAAAAGATTGCATTCATTGACTTCACTTTGAGACTTCAGACTTCATAGTATGCAATCACCATCCACTTGAATTAAAAAGATTACAATCATTTGTTTTTCCATTCATTTTACAGCTATCTTTTAGGAATTCATGCATTCTTTGCATTTATTTCATTTCATTTTATTTGCTTTGACAGTTTTATCCATAAATCATACCTGATCTCGTCCCATTGAACTTTTTCCCCAGTTTCCACAGGGAAATGGCAAAGCAAAAAATGAAAATAATGCATGATTTCCCAAAAGATATACATTCAATGAATTGCTGTGAAATGAAAGGGAAAAATTATTACAATCTTTTTGATTCAAGTGAATGGTGGTTGCATAATATGAAGTCTGAAGTCTCAAAGTAAAATCAATGAATGCAATCTTATTATTATAATCATTAACGATTGCATTCATATAAAAGACTCCATTCTTTAACAAGTCTGGGCGTAGTACCTACAGATTTTGTTTCAGGTTCTAAATTGGTAAGTCACTTTTTGATAAAAGTAAGATCTTCTTAACATCTTAAAAATTATGTATGCAAGGTATTGAATTTTTTCTAGATGATTCGAGATGAAACAAAAAACTAGAACCAATAGGTTGGGTCAAACCGATATAAATAATATGTGATGTCGACCCATCTATGCAGGAGGGTCAACATTTAAAAAAATTTCTTATGTAAAATAGAAAAAACAACTTAAAAAAAGTTTGAATGAACAACAACACCAAGTTTTTATAGGTTGGAGTTATACCTAGCTATTTCACGACTGCCAGGCCGATCATCAGATTCCTTTTAGTGGTGCTTAGTATTTGTTCAATTTTAATTGAAAAAACTTTCTGTACCCATAATAAAACAAATTGTTTTTGAGATATTATCGAAATTTTTTGTTCGTTTGAAAAGCCTATTGATTCTATTATGTGTGGAATATAATATCGTTCAAATGAGCGCCGCGGCTTTTCTGGTGGCCCGCATCCGAAATGGCCAATTTTCCATTACTCTGGCGCATAAATCATGCTGAATTTTACTGATGGCATGGGCTACGTTTGCTTTGAGTAAAATAGAAAAAACAACTCACCTTAGCCATTCGAATTCGGCATATAATTGAAGGTCCCCTAATTCCTACCAATAACACGCACATTGGAATGATTGAGAGAAATTGTATAGTTCACTGAGCCTAGGCCATGCTTCTACCCGAGCTGTCGTGCCACCAAATTCTTTTAAAATTTATAAACTTGGAAATTATAAAACTCAAAAAAGGGATAGCAATACTGATTATTCAGATGAACTGGCCAAAAGCGGGTCATCCTCAGATCCGATTAAAGCGTATTCTCGGTACTTATGCCACTGGAACGAGAAAATATCAGGATTCAACAAAACTTCCTACAAACCACCAACGACAGATGGTCAACAATTGACATTTGTCGAGTTTCAAGGAGCCATCTATGGCCGAATATTTCTTAGAAAAAAAACAGAATACTTACTTAAGATAGGTATGCCCTCAATTATGACTCTTAGTTGGAATACTAACTGGACACAACTCCATGGGTATCCACATGAGCAGAATGGGCCTAAGCACTTCTGACTTATGCATATAGGGTGTCAGAATGAAGAGGCGGAGGAGTGCTCATCTCACCTCCTTTGTGAATGTCCCAGCCTATCCAGAACCAGAAAAGAAGATCTCGGAGAATACTTTTCGACGATCTGGGTGACATCTAAACTTTTTTGCCACTAAAGACTTCATTCAGAAGTCAGGATGGTTTAGGGCCCACAATACCTAACTTCCCCTCCCCTCCTCACACATACATACCTGTACCTATATCCCGGGGAGCGCAATGGATCCAACGAGATCCTAGTGAGATGATACAATCGCCGTATCATCACCCCTTCTAACCAAACCTAACCTAATACATGATTATTGCTATATAAAGCTTTCCTTTTCTATTTTTTTCACTAAACAATATCATTCCATAATCCAACCGCATTTCCATATATCTCCAAAATCTACTCACGTTATATCTTTGAAACACAAGAGCGATGCCGTGGTGCATTTTATGTTGTAACCAATTTTAGATAAAAACAATTTTAAAATATTTTTTACTGAATACAGAAGATTCCTCACGAAAGAATTCCAACATCAGGTATGTCGTCAAATCGAATAAGAGCTGTGGAAAATGTGACCCAAATCACTAGCCGTAGGATGTATCTTTTAGGTACAATTTTTTTTTTTAGTATTTCATTTTGGTTAACATTCGCGTGCAGATCTCGAATTTTTCATCTCTGCTCTCGTTTTGCGGGTGAATTCAACCAAAATGGATAAAATATGTTCCTCGGATGATTGAGCGAAGGATTTTCAATTCGATTTTTTTTTTTTGACTATACATAGGTATCTACATAAACTTTATACCCACTACCTTCTCGTAGGTATAAACGAAAATTTGTATGTTTTCCTTTGCAGAATGCCAAATAATAAAAAAAAAAAATGGGTATATCGAAATATTTTTTAATTGCAACCGCTATGAGCTATGCAATTTGTGTTATTGGGTTTTTTTCAAGCTTCAATCATATGGCTTTATTTTTCATTCGAGAGTTTTATTTTGTTTGTGTGGGCGCATTAAGGAATTACTGGAATTCAATTTTAAAATATTTAACGGATGACGAACGCAGAAAACAGATGTATGAATTTTTTTTAATTATTGAAAAGCAAAAAAAAAAGACCAAATTTCATATAAAAATGGATGTAATATATTAAATCCCAAATAAAGGAAAGTAACACTAAATTACAAGTCGCATCAGTTTCGTGGTTACACACAAAATTCTATAGGTTAAATTTAAACCTTCAAAATTCCTATAAAACATTTATAATTTTGTATTACAGTAAAACCCGCTTAAGAGAAACTGCAAAATGTCACAGTCTTTCCTTCATTTAAGCGGGTTTTTCACTTAAACGAACTCCGCTTAAGTGAAAGAAAAAATTCACTTAAGCGGAGTCCGGATAAGTGTAAAATTGCACTTAAGTGGATTTAAAGATTCCAAAAAGGGTTCTGATATATCAGAAATTCAAATGTCATTTTCGTGATGAAAATTTGGTGGGATGAAAAATAAAAAAGAAGTAAAAGCGTTCAGCAAATTTTTTGTTCTGTTTTATTAAATTTTTTTCACTTAAGACAGTTTTTTTTTCAATGAAAAATATTTTATTTAACTGAAAATATGTTTCAGGTATCCGGGTTTTTCACTCAAGCGAGTTTCGCTTAAGCGGAGTGTTATAAAGGTAATTGGTCGACAAATACTCGGGGATGAAAAAAGTGTTTCAGATAAGCGGGTTTTTCTCTCAAGCGGGTTTTACTGTATTAAGTTTTTTTAACATTTGATTGTACATAATTTAAAAACTCTAAACTTAAAACCATAATCTTATAAATTCAACACATCCTTAAGCCGAAAGCAAAGTTGATTGAAACACATTTTTTTTCGCTTGCACTAAGGTCTCCTCGGCAAAGTTCTAATAGTGTTGCAAAAAAAAAGTGCCAACATTCTCTAAAGGATTTCCTCAAGTACGTAAGAACACTGGTAAAAATTCTATGCAAAAAAAATTAATGAAATACAAAATAACAGTATCCCTCTATACATTGGTGGAATAATTAAAAACTAAAAGTCCTTGATAAAAAGAAAAAAAAAATTCCAACAGTCACATATACCAACGACCGCATCGGAAGTTTCTCATGCCATTGTATAAAATATATAATTCCTTTAAGAAAATCTCCTTACTTTTCAGACAGTTTTGCACACTTACGAATTGCACCGCACCTCCATCCGCATCACCATAAGAAAACCAAAGAACCCAACTAACGTTTTTTGAATTTTAATTTCCAACACAGAATAAAACAAAATTAAAACTATGACGATGATTTTAAAGCAAAAGAGTAAGACAAAAAAAAAATAAAACTACACAAAAAAAAAAATATAGGATCCGTTAAAAGGAAGAAGAAAAACGAACCGTTGAGAAATTTTTGTACCAGGATTTCCTTAAAAGTCACGTTCTATTGTCTTGGGTCGACCCCTAATTGCTTTTTCACTGCAAGGATTACAATTAGGCCCGCTATATACCTAGCGTCAGTGTGCAAGGAATGGGTATAGTGCGGTGATGTTGATGGTTCAGTTTAGCATAAAAAAAAGTTTTATAGACTTCAGTTTACACCACCATCACCACCACCGCTGTCTTCGTTGTCGTCATCGCTGAAATTCCTTGGAGGGCATCATTATTCACCTAACGTCAGTCAGAAGGTATAAGTTGACATAATCCTTGCCACAGGTTGTTATACTATAGTAGTCCTGCAATGATGGAAGTAATATCTCTATATAAGGCCTGTCCTCCAAAAAAAAAAAAAAAAAAACGTGTAGCTAGATATATTTACATTTATTTTTTTTTAGCGATCTAATTAGTGCAGATATAAGAACATCTCTTTGAAATTGATGCTGCGACAGGATATTTCGTTTTCGTTGCTTTTACAGAATGAGCTTTCTTGTCTTTCAATGGAAATGAAAACGTAACTTTGTTGATGTGTGGGGTGTGGGGTGTGGCTAGAAAAAATAAAATAATTTAAATTGGAAGCCAGTTTGATAATATCTAAGGTCCAAATGACATCAGCATTTTTCTTTTGACATTACCTATGCAAAATTCCATTACCTACATTTTGCTTGTCTAAACATTTGACATATTTGAGTGTTTACTCAAGATAAGATATATCTTCTAACAAAAAACTGAATAAGAATGACAAAAATTATTTACTTAATCTCCCTATCATAACAAAGGTACATATATATAGGTCAAATGACTCTAATCTGAAATGTCCATTGCACTCGTGCTCCCCGGGATGTATGTAAGTTATAAAGGTAAAAGCTGAGTTAAGAGAGAAAATTATAGGAATATTAGTTATGTATATAAGGAGCTCTCTGAACCATATCCTGAATTCCTAATGAATTACACTCAAAAAAACAAAAATGAATTTAATTCATGTTAATTAACAAATTCAACCAAATAGGTTGTTTAGAGTTTTAACAATGTTTCGCCAACTAATGGAAAATTTTTCGTTAACTTTGACTTTCGGACGTTAAGAGCTGTGATCATTCGAAACCTGTACCCACACATATAAGTGAACTAACAGCTCTGGCTGCAGATTATGACTTTTTTTTTTGTCTGTTTGGTTACTGCAACTTCTGCATTTTTTTTCTATGGGATTTGACACACGTCGTACGACGTCGCACAATAGGCTGAGAGCGGAAAAAAGTTCTTTTGAGAAAGTCATATGTAGCCGTTTTATTTGTATGTCTACCTACTCTTAGATAATCCGAGCGTATAATTTTAAAGTATTTTTTAATAAATATATATATTACACTTATTCACAAGCCCTCAAACTTTCAAATGTCTTTTTCTGAAGTTTCTTAAAATAAATTCTGTAACTCTATACAACATTTTATTGGCCTATTCTTGACCATATTTAAAATAAAAAAAGAAAGAAAATAATTCATTAAAGAAGCCTTCTATAAGTAACCTGAAACAATAGTACTAAAAAAAAATGGTTTTAATGAAAACTTTTTGAGTTTAAAGTTTAGCTCCACTTTCCTTCAAACAGTGACGCATATCAACGTGTGCTCCATACTTTCAAGTTACAGCATAGAAAAAATCGGCTGCAGATACTTGCAGATCTGAAAGTTAGGTTCAAATTTGTCTCACTGAATCGGGTTCAAAGAAACTTGGTTTTGAACGTGGTATATATATCAAAAAGTTATGATTTCTTCGGTACTAATTGTCAAAATGAACTGGTTAAGCCCATTATTTTTGGAAAAAATGTGTACCTTTATTTTAAAAATAAAATAAAATTAATACTGACCCAGGTCTGAGAAATTCGATTTTTTGTGAAACCATTTATTTTTGCCTGTAAAATTTTTCAACTTTCAACTCAATTTTCTTGAAAAAAAATATATGAAAAATATTATTATTTTATTATATTCTGAGTTACATGATAAGGTTTAATAAAGAATAAATAAAAGAATTAGGGATAATCCTACAGTTACTTTGTTTCACCCAAAAAAATAAAAAATGGCGTTTTTTCTAATTTTTGCCTAAAATTTTAGAAAAATATCCGTAACTTTTTTGTAATCAATTTTTCTTAACCAAATTTCAACCAAATGTTTTTAAGACTAATCTTAATATGTGTGTGGAATTTCAATAAAATCCAATAAGTTGTTCAGATTTAATAGACTTTTTTTGAATTTCAGTACCATCAAATTTTAGAAAAATGTAAATACATAATTTTATTTTTAATAATTTTTTCTTAACCAAAATTTGACCAAATATGTATGAGACTTAACATGTGTGCCTAATTTCATTAAAATCCGTTAAATATTTTAGATTTTACAGACTTTTTTCCGCTCTCCCATACAAACCCAACCACTGTGCGTCGTACAACTTCTCGACATACCAAATACACATATTGGTTAAGCTGATATACAAGGTGTTATGCATGCGACAAAAGGCTAGGGAGTGTCGGTTGGGCAAGAGTAAGATAACTTAGGCGCCAAAAATTGATAATGGTTTTTTGTAGAGGGGTCAAAAACAAGCATTTTTTACAAATGAAGTTGGGGTCTATCTCCCCCGTTTAGAAGGTAGGGGCAATTTTGGTAAAAATGACTTAAAATGGAAAAAAAAAATTATTTAAAAACAACGGCAACACCTACAATGAACTACTATCATACTCTCCCCGTAGGTTGGATCAAGACAAGCAAATCTTGTGGGAAGATGGAGATTATTTACTCTATTCAGCCGGGAGACAAAATTTTGTAAAAAAAAAAATTGACTTGAAATCAATCATTAAAAATCGACGGCAACCAAATGTGAATATAATTACCAAATCCACTTAACACATTAGTGACGTGAAACAGAACAACAAGGAAAAATGTATATGTGAGTGATTTTTAAACATCATTGATCATTTTTTCCGAGAAAACAGAAAACAGCTGACTATCAGCTTGAAGGAAAGGTTTGGCAATTTTATATGGTATGGAGTTTCTTTGATAATGCGTGCCTTGTGCAATGTGCATTTGAAGTTTTGGAAGATCACTTTTCAATTGGTTATGGCATTATCTTCTGACGGCTTCCGAATTTTATAGTTCTAGTCTTAAATAATACAACAGTGCTCTTGTTGAGTGTAGTAGATTTTCGTTAAGATTTGCTACTTAACTTGAAATTATAGAAGTAAATTTTTTTTTAAGTTTTAGTTGATTTGTGAATTAGAAGATAATTAAGCATTTTTTTTTATTAATTTTGTGTTTTAAGCAACTTGTGTAATTTTAACATTAACTAAGTAAATAAATTTATAAATAAATTTACAGAATGGAGGAGAATTATAATTTTCTGCCGCATCCGAACGATTAAGATAAGAGGCACTTTTTCTATCACATGAGATACTCTTGGAGGATTTTTTAACTCCCCGTTACATTCAGTACAGTACCTACCCGTAAAAATAAAAACCTTTTTGGTTTAAGGTGATAGAGATAGGTATTCGATGCTCAGTTTTGAGCTCTTATTTAATTCAAAAAATAATTATTTTTTTTTATTTAAAAATACATTATTTTTATTTTTTAATCTTTTTTTTTCGAGACTTCACCAAGTATCTCGGCAAATGTTCGTCTCGCATGATTTTGATTTAGTCTTGGTTATTAATGATGAGAACGAGACTTTTCTCACCTCGAGACAAGATACAATAGTTTTGAATATTTTTTACTTATTTTAATTATCATAATTTCTTTTTTTTGGTACACAGTTTAAAGAAAATTGACCCGTTCTTTTAGGCATGTAGATGGATGGGAAAAGAAAAATTCTCACCGTTTTGTGCAATGATCCAAGAAAGACCGACAAAGTTTTGTCAGTGAGTGCTAAGTGAGTAGTATTTAAAAGTGTGCAGTGCAGTGCAGTGCTGGCATATTCTTGAAAATCAATTATCTTATAATGCGCTTATAAGGAAAAAAACATATTTTTGCGTATCTATTTTTTTATTATTACCATTTTGTTATAATTTGTTGTTAGGCAAGAATAAAAGACTTAAGAAAATGAAATAAAAAAAATAAAAAGTATCGCCTCTAGAGTTTGGAAAATCTAATTTGTGCATGTTATTTTTTTTGTATCTATCATTCGTTGATCCGAAGTTATAAAGGCCTAAACTTGCCTGTACTTCCTTTTAAGTTTCATGGTAAAAAAAGCTCAATAAAAAAATAAAAAATAAATAAGGAACATCGCCCCTAGAGAAACGTATGCTCTACATAGTGCAATTTTTTTTTTTATAAAACATAAATTATGGTCTAGCTGCACGTCTAAAAAAAATATAACTTCAAAAATTTAATAAACTCAGTTAAAAAGTATAACGAGGTTTAATTTAAAAAATGTAACGGACATCGCCTCTGGAAAAACTTGCCCTCAACATTTTGGTGTTTAAAGTTTTCCAATACCATTGATACCTATCGAGAGCGGCAAGTCTAAAGAAAAAAAAAACTTCGGATGCAGTGATCTTCTACTTCATTTTTTTTTTTAATGAAAAACGATAATTCTCGACTGAAAGGGTAAAGTATCTTAAGTCGACTTAAGATGATTTGCTTTTTTTAATGAACCCTATTACAAACACAGAGGCGCACAGTTCTGTGTTATCCGAATTCTTTTAACTCACTTCGTTTCCTTTTTATAAAGGAAAAAAAATCATCTTATGTTGGAAAATAGCATATTGACACAAGATAAAATATCTTAAGTCCACATAAGATGTTGTGTTGAAGCGAATTAAGAAATTTTAAGTATACTTAAGATTATTACATTATAAGAGTTTGTAATAATTGTGAAAAGGTAAAACATCTTAAGTGGACTTAAGATAACATACTGCGTGCAAACCTAAAAAAAAACTACCCTTAAGTCGACTTAAGATTTTTTGAAATCAATAATTTAAAACAAATTAAAAATAGCCAAACTATCTTAAGTCATATTTTGTTCTATAACTCAATAAGTATTAACAATATCTTTTTACAATAAATTTAAAAAAAAGTTCATAAAATTTACCTTCTAAAAAGTTCATTCTTAGAAGTCTATGTTTAAAGGGTTTTTTGTGAAGCTTCTTTCGACAGTTTTTTTGCTCTCCTGAAAAATTTAAAAAATTGACTTAAGATACTTTACTTTTTCAGTGGGGAATTGTTCGAAAACTCTTTGAAAACTTTAATATTTTTTTAAAAAACTTGGTTTGTTGACCAGAGCAGTCTGGTCACATTTCTCATAGTGAATTTGCACAACTTATGTTATTTTTGATGCTATCAGATATTTTATCTAAGCATTCAGTTATATTATAAGGTCGTAACGCATTTTTCTTTCTCAGCCATATTACGGCTTACAGTTTTTGAAAAGTCATTATAATTAATGATGAAATTAAGTTTTGTTACCTATACAATATAAATACAAGTGAGTTTTAAAATCAATCGTTCTAAAAAGGCTTGGAAACGTCCTTTATTTGGTGATACAATGATTTGTGATACAAAAACTTGTACTTCCAACTTATAAAGAAGTAAATATTTAAAAAAAATTCAGATACGTGAATTTTATTCGATTTTTCCGAATTTCAAGGCCAATCCGTAGGCAAAGGGTATCACCAGATTTTTAGAAAAAAATTTAAATTAGTTTATATAACCATTTGGCACATTTTAATTGTTATTAAAAGCAAAAACAATAATATTTTTTTTACCTCCATACTAGAGTATGCTAACCTTAGCTACCTTCATATATTTTGTTTTAACATTTAGTAATCTTGATTTTATATAAATTTTACTAGGTTTAGACTATCTTTTGGTGAAAAATAAAATTTTCAAAAAATGCTTGTTAATTGCACCTCCCATTGAACTATTTTTTTTTATTCAACTGATTTCGAAATTTTTTATTTATAGAAAAAGTTTTAATAATTGTGTACCAAATTTTCGAAAAAATATTTGTTTGTTTTTTTTTTCAAAAAATAGACATTTTAGATTATTATTAATTTAGCAACCCTGTAAATATTTATAGCAAATTTTACTTCTATATGGTTTTTTTAAATTTTTTTTTAAATTTATCTATTTAATTATTTCATTCAAATATGAAAATTATCATACATTTTGCGTATATGATAATGATTTTCAATAATACATTATACCAGATCACAAATTAAATTTAAATTTTTCTTTTTTACAATCCACCCGAATATCGAATATATTGGACGAAAATTTTTATAGATGATAAATAAGTTTTTTCGAAGTTTTTTTTTTTTAAATTAGATAATCGAGTTACCTATAGTTCTTGCTTTCAGGTGGCAATATAGTAGTTGAAGAGTCTATCACAAGAGTAAGCTTGGTGGTGTAACTTTCAATACACAGACGAAAAAGTTAACTCTCGTTACCTTTATCTGTTTCATTAAAGATATCGATGTTAATGTCCACTAAAATTGAATTGTTAGTCATTTATTTATATCAAAATATTGCTAAGTTCATCAATGAAATTTGTATTTTTTTACCAAAATCATGCAGTCTGTATATACTATACAACTATACACACATGTAGTCAATAGTTATCGCTTTCATAAAATAATGAAAAATTCATTACCTACATCTGCAATAGGGATTTCAATTATAGAACAATTTTTCACACCACATTTTATCTTAAATTAATTGCCATACTTTCCAAAGGATATTGTATGTAATTCGCTTTAATTACTATACACCTGATAAATCAATTAAATCAAGTTCACTTCATAGATTCAAATTTCACTTAAAACAATTACTACCGCAAGCTTAAGAGTGACTCAATATGAGGTAAGAGAAACTACTCCACTCGCACCGCGCCATCCACCGTGTCACAATGCCACAACGCCAAGTAATTTATTTTTTGAATTGGAAAATAATGATAATCGTGCACTTTTTTTAATTTGGAAACAATTTGGAAACGCCACAAACGCCGCATCAATATCCATAATTAGAGATTTGATTACCCATTCACTTTATTTCAGCTTTAGTTTTTGTTATGTCTTAAAAGTGAACTTTAGATATTTCATCAATGTTGTGTATTGTTATTTTTTTTTGTCTCTGACACAGCTTTCTCTTGTTTTACCAAATACGCATATACAATATACATATTTCAGTATACCTACACTACTTTATGATCTTATTGCATGTAATTAAATATGCAACGTGGATTATCACCCCACATGCTGGCATTAAATGCGGTTCCTCGAAGTCTAAAGCATATAAACAAATTAACAAATTGTCATATTATTCTCTCCAGTCCCTCCCCCATATTACCCAATTTATTATTTAAATCGATTTATTTTATTTCATATTGCTCCGATTCCGAGAGAAATTATGCGTATAGGAAAAAAAAATATTCAACTTGTAATTTTTTAATATTTCATGACCATATATGACCGATTTAGCAGAAAATTATACCCAAAATGATAGAGAATATATATACAATATAATAAAATGTATGTAACGGGTGATTTTTTAGCTGGTTTGGTTTTGGCAACACTGGTTTTGACAGCTGACGTGTGTTTAGTACCTTGTGTCACTGTCAAACAGCTTCAGTTTGGTTTGCAATTTAACCATGGATCGTCTTACAAATGAACAACGCTTGCAAATTATTGAATTTTACTATCAAAATTCGTGCTCTTGGAAAGCTGGCCGAGGATCCGCTTTTTTATCGAAAAATTGTGTTCAGCGATGAGGCTCATTTTTGGTTGAATGGGTACGTAAATAAGCACAATTGCCGCATTTGGAGTGAAGATCAGCCAGAAGCATTGCAACAGCTACCAATGCATCCCGAAAAAGCCACTGTTTGGTGCGGTTTATGGGCCGGCGGCATTATTGCCTATGGGCCATATTTCTTCAAAGATGATGCGAATCGCAGCGTTACTGTCAATGGTGAACGCTACCGAGCGATGATAACAAACTTTTTTTTGCCCGAAATGGAAGTTCTTGACTTGCATGATATGTGGTTTCAACAAGACGGTGCCACATGCCACACAGCACGCGAAACAATGGCGCAATTGCGAGGCGAGTTTGGTGAACAGTTAATTTCACGTTTCGGGCCGGTCAATTGGCCGCCTAGATCGTGCGATTTGACACCATTAGACTATTTTTTGTGGGGGTATGTCAAGGCTAATGTCTATAGGGACAAGCCCGCTTCGATTGACGCACTGGAAGCCAACATCCATGCATTCATTCGTGAGATACCGGCCGATATGTGTGAAAGAGTATGCCAAAATTGGACTCAGCGGATGGGCTACCTGAGACGCAGCCGCGGTCAACATTTGCATGAAATTATCTTTAAACATTAAATTGCAAGGTTCAAACTATCTATTCAAATAAGTATTTCATTCATTTTTTCGAATTTTTTGTGTTTTT
This sequence comes from Epistrophe grossulariae, assembly GCA_929447395.1. Lineage (NCBI taxonomy): Eukaryota > Metazoa > Arthropoda > Insecta > Diptera > Syrphidae > Epistrophe > Epistrophe grossulariae. The sequence continues at coordinate 105,360,848 of OV839567.1, forward strand.
TTTCTAAAAAAAGTTCTAAACCTCTTTAAAAATCACCCGTTATATATAAACAGATAGACAGAATTGCTGGATCCACTTTTTTCGTGCTCTAGACTATATTACAAGGTTTTTTTAATAATAAAAATTCTATATACTATACAACTCAGCCAAGTAGAAGACTTAGCACTACTTCTTGACTATATTATCATTGTAAGTTCAGATTTGATTAAAATTCCCAGGTCAAAAGTTTTAATCAAGTTTATAGAAAAAATATATTTTTCTAATTTTCAATTTTGTTAACCAGAAGAAGAATCTGGTTCAAAAACGTTTGAATAAAAACTGATAAGAGTATATCAGATATTAAAAGTCAAATTGGTAAAGATATCTACTTAATTAAATACAAATTAATTACTAAAATCAACGACATGGTACCTTATTCAGTTTATTTGATCAAAATTCAAAAATCAACAAACATTTTTTTTTTTGTTAATTGAATCAACAACAAACTCGCGTTCGTGCTTTTTCCAAACATCCTCAAAACTTCATTAACATAGGAAGGATATTCTATCGTATGTACTGTTGGATGTAAAACTGAGGCACACCACGTTCATAATTATTTTATTCTCGTTAATGACAACATGTTCATTATTTCTAAGCACATACTAAGTGCGCAATACTCTCTCATATTATCACGAGGATATGTTTATTGTAAGAGGATGAAAGTGTAACTTTACAACTCAAATATTCTAATTGCATTCAGTTCTTTAGCCCATATAGAGAGACTTTAAAGTCATATGAAGTTAAAGGTATATCTTCATTCATACACATTGAAATGAAATGTAAACGAATCAGAGCATTTTATCCATATGTAAAAATACAAAAACAACAGTTTGTGTGTACCGATTATTCAGGTATCGTCTAAACTCTAAAGGAGGAAGATGGAGCGGCAATTCTGAAAATAAAAAAGAAAATATTATCTGGGTCCTGGGACGATTAATTAAGAACAATGAACTATTTCCTTCTGTTTTTCTCAGAAGAGTGTTTATGGGTCGGTTGAGATTATCTATTTTAGCGAGGTGGAACGACCTAAAAGTTTTTGGGCCAATAAGTCTATGCATACCCTTCCTGTTTGTACTGTGGCCGATTAACTCCTAAAACTTAAAATACATAAAAGATTATGGTTAGGCAACGAACATTCTAAAGTCAAAGTGACCGCTTGATCATTATCCTAAAAAATGTAAGATAAAGATTCAATGGTCCGTATTCTTTAAGCTGAACACAACTGTTACCGTCTCCGAGAGTAAGTTCGTTGGTTGAAAACTCTATTAATAATTTTAAATTTACATTTCGTTAATCTATCAGTCTCTTACTTCAGTACCAATAAAGTCAGGAACTTCAATATTTGAATATTTGGTGGGATAGCCAGGCCAAGTGTGACAGCCCACAACTCCTTAACGTAAGTGGTTCCCGAGATATAGGACGTCAAATATCTCGAAAGCCGTAACTCGTAAAAGACTCATTCGCTCACTAACAGATCATACAAATTATGGAGCACTTCCCGACACCGCAGAATCTTGTTATTTCGCAGAGCGGGAGGTCTTGTGGTGCATGCAAAGGAAGTTGTCTTTTTATTAATCAAAATTCAAAACGTTTTGAAAACTTGACCAGAGAACCGCAAAATTTTAGTCGTTAAATAATAAATTTCCCACAATTTAGAGTTCGTTCAATATAACTCTACTTTAAATATTTGATATTAAACCTTCATTAAGTGAGAACTTGACGTACTGTTAGACCTCACTATAGTTTTCACAGCTGCATGTAACAAATCAGCCGTGAAAACTAGTGAAATCTAAAAGTAGACCAATTTCTTACTTTATGAAGGTTTAATATCAAACATTTAAAGTAGAGTAATATTGAAAGAACTCCAAATTATTGGAAATTTCTTTCTCTTTTTAACTTTTATGTTTTTGGTCTGATTATTTTTACATATGCAATAAAGCATATTATTCCGTTTGTTAAGTGATCCATTGAAGTGAAAAAGCTTAAAAAAAAAAATGATACTGTTTGGAAGCAATGCAAAGCTGCTTCCGACATAAAAATTGGTTTACTCAACGGACCATCTCGATTTTTCCACTTAAGTCTGAAACTTAGGTACTCTAATTCCCAATATTATACAGGGTAGTGGATTATTAACATTATGATATAATTTTTTTGCTCCAAAAATTTACCGATTGGTCCAACGTTTTCAACAACAAGAGGAGTTTGTGATCTTCCGTTTGCTGGAAGATCTCGTACAGTTCGAATTAATGTGAACATTGGCTCGGGTGCAAGAAAGTAGTGAGGAAAACTTCAATCAGGCGACCGACCGACGTTCTCGCAATAATTTGCGATGTATAGATGGTCTTTGCAAAGAATTTTGCTGCAGTTACACCTTTTTCCATATAATTTTGAGTCACAGCTCACACAGCTCGTCCAACTATGGCTCTCCGAAGGTAAATTTTTTGGTGATCGGTTATAATATCGTGTTTTTCTTTAAATGGCCACCTCGTTCACCCGATTTAACGGGTCCAGATTTTTTTCTTTGGGGCCACCTAAGAAGAAGGGTATATTGCCAATAAGCTGAAATTCCCAGCAAAAAAATGGAAAATGCTCTGAAAAGAGCACGTCAGGTCCAAGCAAATAATGGACACCATTTTTGAGACATTATATCATTAAAACATAATATGAAAACCATATTTTTAAACCATAATCTTAATTTTAATAAATGCCAAGGTTAAATAAAATCAGAAAGAAAAATGTTATTCATCGAATAAATCATAACAATACTTATACGCCACCCTGTATAATACGAACAAAAAAATTGATAAATTTTGATCATTGAAAATGTTACAGAATTTACCAAAACAAATTACAAACAAATTTGTAATTATCATGCAAAAGTTTTTTAACGATTTTCAATTATCAATTACCCCTAGCATGTGTTGTCAATTATGAATTGATAGTTGATAAACATTTAAATTTGGTAAATTAAAACTCAATTTATAAAAAAACTGATCAACTATTCCGTTTAATAGCTATCAATTTTCTTATATCTAGTTGACAACAGTCTGCACCATTCTCAATGATCAAGACTTTTGTCAATTTGGTTGTTAAATATCGATTTCCAATGTTTTATCAACTTTCATTGTCATTATCTAATTGATAACCGTTATAGGCGTGTAAATAAATTGAATTTGAATCTACCAAATTTAAATGTTTATCATCTATCAATTGATTAAGGGGTCAATATTTTGAGGTTATAACAAATAACTTTTGACTTGATTGTGCGATGCGTTTTAGTCCAATACTTTATGAATTTAATGTGTCTACCTTTGATTTCTCTTAATTTTGTGCTTCGTATAGGGAAAAGGACTGCAAAATCAGTTGAACAAATTTAAATTGATTCTATCCCCTCAAGAAAAGTCACTCCCTCAACTGCTGTTTTTTTTTTGTAATTTTTCATTCCACTAAAAACATAGTTCTAAAGTTTGAATTAACTGAAACTGAAATTCAAAATATGTATTTATTACCATCGTACGTAGAATATTTTTCAATTTCTTTCTGCAGAAAAAAATAGATATTTTCACTCATTTTCAATCACGAACGCGTTATTTGAGGCACTACTGCTTTTTTTACATAGCTTTTTCACGAAACAGAAAATTTCAATATCATTTATCTCGAAACAGCATTTCTTGAGTTATGACGGTGTTCTTTCTAATGAGCGATATGTATATTGTATAAACTGAAAATACAAAAATATTTTTCTTGTTTAATTGCATTTGCAATTCAATTTTAATTACAATAAAATAACCGGAAATCCAATTAATGGAAAAGGAAAAACTTTATATAGAAATATAGATAGACAGATAGATATATAATAATACTAAACCTAAACACTATACAGCTACATATACTGCATTCGATGTGCAAAACGCCTTTTATTCGTTTTTCGGAGGATTGATACATAACAGAACAAAAAATATAATATACCGCCGTCGTTCTATGAAAACTCTATTTTTTCTCGAAAGTGATTTACCCTTTTTGTAAAAGAGCCATATATAATTAATCAAATACATATCGAGATTTAAGTTCTGTATAAAAGGTCTTCAACTCTTGTTATTCTAAATAAAAAATTACTGAAACTCAAACATTTTCAAGTTCTTGTCAGTAAAAAATTCATAACAAATGCAAATGGACGTAGTGACGATATTATAGATCTTACTTTGTACAATTCAATTGAACGCGCTGACTAGTTGTAAATTACTAGTTTTTGTTTTCACTTAACATAACTGTTTATACAAAATTCTTATCATATTCTAAATTATATATATACATCGAGACTAAATCTGAACCGTCATAAAATGATAAAGTAACATAAAAAATGCAACTGATAGATAACACACTTTGAATTATAGGTACTCGTATTCATCACTAATAAATATAAGGTGATTATATGCTCATGAAGTAGAGTGTCAATGGCTTATCTCTTGTTGCATTTTTATGTTATATTATAAATTCTGACGGTGCAGATAAGAAAACATTTACTATGTTTAAATAATATGTTTGAACATACTTCTTACCTAACAAATACTAGTTTGGTGTAATAATTATTTTTGATTATAAAATGATTTTGGTCAGTCTGTTCGTCTATAAGTGGATAAATGGATGTCCTCACGTTGGGCGCCAAAAATGGATTAAGGAAAAAGAATAGGCTGGTGGAACTTATTGTGATAAAATTCTTTTTAGTTAGCATATGGTGGGCTGGTATTCGATCCCAGACCTCTGACATCACAGTTCCACACATTTTACCAAAGGACTCTTCATTAGTGACATAAAAAGGGCTAGTATTTTAAGCACCAATTAAATATATAAAAAAAATATGTATTAACTATTTTTAAGAACACATATTGGGCTTTCATAATAATAAAAAAAAATAAAAATGGTGACTGGCGAGTACTGTGGCCACTTAGTTTTAAAAATAATAATATTCACTTAATTTAAGAACAATTTATCAATCATTCCCAGAATAATTTATTAAGTTTGTTTATCGAATGTAAAGTATAAATATGTGTAGTATAAATAGTGTTTGAAAAATAAATAAAAACCAGTTTTATTTTGGAATTCAAAGTATCGACGTTTATTATTCAAGAAGCTACTACAGAGAAAGTAAAAGAATTAAAAATATCCAATAATGAAATTCAAGTCTCATTCGATGTATAGTATCTCTATATTCAAATGTCCCTATTGATGAAGCTTTAAAACTTCTTAAAGAATGGTTGGAAACAAATTCTTTAAGAAGAAATTAATGAACTAACAAACCTTACAAAATTATGTATGAATGAAAATTGGTTACAGTTCAATCAAAAATCCTATCGACAAAAATGTTGTTACAGTATGGGTTCACATTTGAGTCCATTTTAGGCAAATTTATTCATGTCACATTTAGAAACTAAAATGAAAAAAGAAAGAAGTTTTCCAAGAATTTGGTTCAGATACATAGATTATGTGTGACTGGGCCATAGTTAAAAAACAAGAACTTCGAAGTCTAATAAACTTATTAAATTATAGAACAGAATATCCAACAATCAAATTTACTTACGAAGAAGAAATAAACGGAAGATTAAATTATTTAGATTTAACTATACATAATTAGAAAAGATGAAAATATCGAAAACCTTCAAATACTCTAAGATATATAACATCGGACTCTTTTCATTCATTTGAACACAAAATATCAACTTTCCATTCAATGATTTTTAGAGCTTTAAACATCCCGATGACGAAAGAAAGAGAATATGTACATTGAACTACGAAAGATCAAAGAAATAGGTAAGATAATCGGATATACAGAACAATTAAAAGATGATCTGACGATTGCACATATAGAAGCTAAAAACAAAACTTAAGAAATTATACAACTTTAGATTTAATCAGAAATGAAAACGATGAACAAAAGAAATGGAAAAAATTAAATTTGTATCCAGAAAATAAATCAAAATTAAGACCAATTTTTAGTAGGCAAAATATCAAAATGAGCCAGTGTAGTGAGATAAAACTCAAAAGATAAAATTAAAAAAAATCAACAATCAGGAATTTACTCTATTGAATGCAGCGATTGTAGGAAGGAATATCTAGGACAGACCAATCATGAAAGGATTCAAAGAACATTTTGCACATGTAAAATACAATGAACCTGAAAAGTCGAGTATAGCACAACACACGCTGGAGAATAACCATAATTTTAGCTTACAAAATTTGAAATTAATTCGCAATGTAAATAATCCTTATGAATTAGATGCTTTTGAATCTGTTTACATTTTCAAAAATAGAAATGATTTAATGAATAATGACGAAAGACCTAAAAAAGATCCAATTTTCAAAAAAATTTATAATAGAATATCTTAAATTCACTATAAATTTGTTTGTGTAGTTTGTTTTTGTTTGTAATGAATTATTTGTATTTAATACAGTAAAACCCACTTAAGAAACTTGCTTATCTGAAACACTTTTTTCATCCCCGAGTATTTGTCGACCAATTACCTTTATAACACTTCGCTTAAGCGAAACTCGCTTAAGTGAAACACCCGGATAGCTGAAAAATGTTTTCAGTTAAATTTAATATTTTTCATTGAAAAAAACTCTCTTAAGTGAAAAAAAAATTAATAGAACAGAACAAAAAATTTGCTGAACGCTTTTACTTCTTTAAATTATCATCAAGAAAATGACATTTGAATTTCTGATATTTCAGAACCCTTTTTGGAATTTTTAGATCCGCTTAAGTGCAATTTTTTTTCACTTATCCGGACTCCCCTTAAGTGAAATTTATGTTCACTTAAGCGGGGTTCGTTTAAGTGAAAAACCCGCTTAAGTGAATGAAAGATTGTGACATTTTGCAGTTTCTCCTAAGCGGGTTTTACTGTATATCAAACAAATTTTGTTTGTATTATTAGCTTCTTAAATGCATTTAAGTAAATAAATAAATAAAATAAGTGATTTTAATGTATTTAAAATAATATCTTTTATTTAAAAAAATTATACTTAATAAAGTGTTTTTGTTTAAAAAAAATAATCATACCGCAGATATAGTGAACTTTGTGCAATGTGCATATAGAACTACAGTCAAACTTCGATAACTCGAACTTCGATAACTCGATTTTTTTATAACTCGAACAAAATTATGTGGCAGCAGCGTTTAGAGTTCAACTCCTTTTTCCCTCATAACTCGAACTTTTATAACTCGATTTTCTTTATAACTCGAACAAAAAATATGGCATATGCATCAACTAAGTCGAACATTTTAGGGGAATTCCCATTTAGTGAGAAAAAATGCATTTTTGAAATTCGAATTTCTGAAGGGAATTTTCATTTGAAAACGAGATACCTTCATACACACATAATATTAGTAGGTTTAAGAAATTTAGAAGTTGTATAAGTACCCACAGAAAATTTTTATTTAATGCGGTGAACAATTCAATATTTTTGCATTATTTTTTAATTTATCTACATAATTATTGCTTGGTTGTTTTTTGTAAAAGATTCTATGTACAATTACCAACTTGAATTGATATAGAAAGTGAAGACGAGACTTCGGTAGAGGAATTCATTCAACAGCCTTCGATGCATGTTGTAGCACATTTGACAATTTGAATTTATATTTGCAAACGTGTGATGATACAACAGATGAAATTTGTGCAGCTTTACAAAAATTAGAATCCTTTTTCTTGAAAAAAAAACAATAAAAAAAAAACTACTCTCAGACCCAAATAACTAAATACATGCAATAATTTTGTGTATGGTGTAACAACTTATGTACCTTAATATAAAACGTATAAGACATAATAAAGCACAAAAAGTGTTGTGCATTATGCATATGTATTTCAAATATTGAATTGTTTAATTGTTTTAATTTTGATAATCAATTTGGATAACTCGAAGTCTTGATAAGTCGAACTTTTATTGTGGATAATAGTAGTTCGAGTTATCGAAGTTTGACTGTATATGAAATAAAGAAAGATATGAACTATGTAGACCAGTGGGTAGTTCTAGTTCAATTGAACTATAAGTTCAGTAGATTCCCAAGGAAAAATCGAACTAGAGAGAGAGAGAGAGATTATTGTTGTACCTGAGAATGGAGAGGGTTTATCTGAATGCTTGAATAGACCACATTTTTCGGAGGAGAAAATAGAATTCAAAATTTTTCGTATTTACCAGAGGTTTTTTAATCCATCGTCATCGTAGACATCCTGTGATAGAATTTGACAGATAGGCGACAAATTATATTTAGAAGCAAAGAGAATATTTCGTTCCTAATGAATTGCCCTAAAAAAGCAAACAAGGGAAATAAATTGTTTATTAAGGGTATTCACGCAACGTCGTAAGTTTACAAATTGTGTAAAATGATAAGTTTACACAAAAGTTTGCGTAAACGCCCTTTTAATTCATTTGGTTAAATGCAGTGTAATTGAAAGAGCTGTTGGTTAAACGTCAGATATGAAACTCCAACATATGTATGGAAATAAGCGTGTTCAGATTTCGAAATTATTTTTAATTTTTATTTCCCAAACTAACTTGAAATCGGAGCAGAATGTCTCGGAACGGAAAAAAAAGTAAGGTACACGAAAAAAATAGGTTTTTTTAAGCCTGACGGGAATTATATATGAGAAACGATTTCAGGGTTAAATGTAGAACTGTAATAGTCGTAAACTCATGGTACTGATCGAACGAAAATGAGCGAATACAAGAAAAATCATACGGCACGCCCATAATGGTGCAGGATATCTACTTTTCCTTCAGTTTAGTTCACTTTCGTTTTTGGCATTAAAAATTGTCCTGAGCTCAACTCAACTGAGATTTGATGAAAGAAAAATAAAAAGAATAAATGGTTCCTTTCACTTCGATGGCAATTCGGAAACCATAACAAATACAAGTAAAAGCATTTACTTTTGTTCCATATGGCCCATTATATTTATTTGTGTAAATAAACAATGCTGATCAATAATAGTCACAAAATGTGGATGTCCTAGTTATTTTTTTTTTTGTATAAACAACGTTTTTATTCATCGCCAACAAATCTCAATGCGATAGTTATAGAACACGGGTAGAGTTTTTTTAGTTCCCTGAGATACCTAATTATCATATTTCTGAACACGCCTTATTCTAAAAGTCACAATGACGTTTGGTTTAGTTTACAAAAAAATTTGGTTAATTTTATCCAGAAAAATCCTTGGAGAATTTTAACCAGATTGTGTAAATCATTTCTCATACAAAATTTGACAGTTCATTAACCAAATGATAAACTTAACCAAATGGTAAACTTATCCAGTGTTTTACATCATTGCGTGAATACCCTTATTACCTTTGCATCCGAAATTTAATTTCTTAAGATGTAGATTGTATTGAGCTAGTGAACTTAACTGAGCTCTCTTTCAAGAAAGCACAAGCGTAATCGGTGTTGTCGCGTTTTTTTGTGTTTTTGGGAAGAAATATTGCAACAAAATTTGAAACATAGAGAAAAGCGACTAGGTATAGGTACATATTTACATATTCAACTTTATAATTTAAAAATGCCGAGACTTTAAGTACATTTCATACCAAAAAACAAGACCTTTCTTGTCTCGAAATTCGGATAGTTCGGAGGTATAGTATCGTCTTGTTAACCCGAGAATATGACCGAAACATTTTACTTCATCGCCAAACATAATATCTGGCTCTATCGACATAATTCCAAATTTGCATAATATGTAGTTATAGGTACATCTAAGTTCTTCGAATTATATAAAATTCCCAAATTTAAAAAGACACATTTTTTTTCAAATAAAAACAAACATTCATCTGGCGAAATAGTTTCGAACATTTTAAACTTGAAAGAAGCACTGATAGGCGACTTCGCATTTAAAGAAGAACAAAGAAAAAAAAAATTCTACTAAGGTACCCTACTAACTTTATGTCTCTAGGTATGTTACATCAACCGTGTATAATAGTGTCTGTGCGATCCTATGGGATAAGATTGCATTGCTTTTAAAAATAATTTAAACCCACAGCACGTCTAAATGACAAGAGTATTATGTCACATGAGACCTAAATAAAAAAAAAATTTTTTTGTTTTGCTGCGAATACAAGGGACCAGTGCTGTCGATACATACTACAAAACAAAAAATATTTTTTTTTCAGTAGGTACTGTTGCCATTGCGAAGAATGAAGAGTGTCTCTTTTCCTAAAAAAAAGTCCTATAATTTTATCTATTCGAATCAGCGTTGCCGATGTGGCACGATCGTGCCATTTTGACACGGAAATTTTATCGTGGCACGGTGGCACGAAAAGTTTCAATATGGCACTTTTTTTTCATTATTTTACCTAAATTTAAACTCATACAGCCAAATTAATAAACGTGGAAAAGCGAAGGGTAAAGGGTTAGGTCTTATTCTATGGACTAAGTGCAAAATGTTATGAATAAAAGAAAATTTCTAATTATTGCACAATCGACCATCAACCAAATAAAAAGAAAACTATACAAAAATACATGTATATGATCTAATGGAAGCGCTAAATGAAGTGGATTTCTGGAAGAAATATATGTAAGGAAAATATGAGGAAACTCATTCCGGTTGTTGACGATGACCTAAATGGCCAAGAGGTGGACAAATTTCTGTCGGTTTGAGAGTTATGGTTTCCATCAGATACATTCCATTTAAATAAATAAAAACAAAACTTATTATGAACTTGCCAAAAACTCCTGTTTCTGGAAAAAACGAATACCTACACGAATAGAGGAAGTGATTTTTTGTTTGTAATAGTATTGCATTAAAATTTATTTTTAGGGAATAACTAGAGTTTTTTTCATATGGCACGAAAATGTCACAAATGGCACGTTTTTTCAAAGAGTGTGGCACGAACATTTTTTTTTTGGCGGCAACGCTGATTCGAATTCGGAAGATAACTGTAAATCTCCCCCATTCCTGCCACTTATTAACATACACATGGGAATGGTTGTAAGTCACTAGCCCCTGATTCTCCATCAGCTGTCCAATTTATAAATTTTCCTATTTTAAACGATGGAGTGGCACTGGGAACAATTTGGATCATTCCTTTTGATTTCGCTAGTAAAAGTTTTTTTACCTCGTCCTTTTGGAATCTCCAAGTTTTTCTTTGACTAAACTAAAAATTTGTTACCAAGCCAAATTTGACTGGACGAATAAATATATATATGTAGTAAATATAAGTAAAAATTATTCTGTATTTCTTTTAACTTTTTTGATATTTTATTTCGATACTACAAAAAAATAGCAAGAATTTTTCTTGAAGTTTTGAAAGACTACAGCTCTGTCCAGGATTAAAAACTTTTCAAATGCTATGCATAATTTGTTTTAACGCAAAAGGATGAACTCAAAACAGAATTTTAAACGAAACGAGAAACTTTTCCTTACCAAGTTGAGAATATAATATACAAACGGCTCAGGAAAAGTTAGCTTTTCAGCTTCGAGGAGTCGTCAGTAAAGAAAACATAGGTATATATGTATGTACCTTTAGTCTGGGATATAAATCGTGTCGTACAATAGTACATAGTTAGCGATAGAAATAGGGAACAGTCTTTTTTATATTGAAGTCATTCAGTCATGGTGTTGTATGCCTTTCTGTTTAATTGTCATAAAAGTTTTGATTCCCTTTAGGGATTGAGTCTGAATAATAAGGAATGATTTTATATTCCTCTTCTTTCAGTATATCAACTCAATTCTCTGTGACTCTTCTTCTTGAATTTTCATTCAAAAGGATTCTTCAATGCAACCTGACGCGCGGCATCTCTTCGAATAACCAATCAATGTTAAAATGTGTTGTATTCCCTTGAGGATGACGATGACGATGACGATGATGGCAGAAAATCGTCTTCGCTATACATTATCTATCATCATAGTGGATTTCATATAGACATTATGGCATTGACTTTGTTCAATTTACGGATGTTGCAGCGGATGCAAATACTCGTATATTATAGAAAAGTACCGGTTGTATGGGTTTGTGTTGACGACATTTTGGAATAAATTGTCGCTGAATATTCGTATATGTGCTGTTTCGCTTACAAGAAAAGGGAGGTATATATTCAATATTCATTTGAAATTTGTCAATAGCAGCAGATTGTTATTTTGATGCTGAGTGAAAGTTATGTATAAGAGGTATTCGTCAAATATGGTAATTCCGATTTTTAAATAAAATGTTAAAATGTTCAATTCTAAAAACAATGCGCTTCTTCTTAAATTCAGTTAAAGTTATCTTTAAAGTAACTTTAAACATATGGCTTTGAGATGGTTTTTTCAAGTATACACGGCCAAAACAGATCCCCCTAGATGAGAGTGGATCAGTAGGTAGGTATACTGAGCATCTAGAAAAAACAATGAAAAATCGACAATCAACTGTTACACAGAGAGAGAAAAGACAGCATGAAATCAATAAGATTGTCTTATTGAGGTACTTTACTCAGAAATCTTATAAAATAGCATTGAATAATGTGATATTTTGATAGAAAAATCTTATTTATTTTATGAAGAAAATCTTATAGAACTTTTAAAAAGTTTTTACGACTCTTTCTATATGAAAAATCGCATTAAATGATATCAATATTGTGAAAATCATATTACTTATCAATTTTAAGGAGTCAACCTCATTAACTTGTATGTAAAAACCCCTGTTTCTATAGAATAAGAATCAGTTCAGTTGTTTTTCTTCAAGCATAAGACTTTCGAAATTTTAAAGAAACAAATATTTGTGAGTGTTTCTTATAGCAAATCAAGTGAAAATGGAAAATAACAACGTGATTGAAACAATGAGCTTTCCATCCTTAATATGGAACAATGAGGACGTTTTTTGAGGAGACTCAACTAATTGTTCTCTTGATGGGGCCTCAGTAGTTCGGTAACCTTGCTGCTGAAAGTTTATGCGGAGTTAACTCCATTAACGTCCAAGCAAAAATAAAGATGGAAAACATCGACAAATTTTTTAGCAAATCCGACAATTCGATCTAATTTGGCGACCGAATTAAATTTCAAGCTGGGCTGAGGAAGTGGAAGAAGGACAGGGTAAGTAGTTTTGATATAACTTTTTAATTCTTTGTGAAATATTACATTATATCTATTATTTAGGTATAATATAATGTTTAGCAAATCCCCAGATCACAGAATAAATCAGTACCAATTTTATCACCTGAGCAAGAACAATAGGTGATTTCTGAAGGTAAATAAATGCCCCACTGACCACTCACAATAATGGCGATGGTGTGATTATGTGAACTGTGCCAACAACAGTCGTGCCAACAAAAATCGGTTTTCAATCAATGGAGAAGTTCAGAAAAGTGGTGTTCTCCATACCATCGGTTGGTCTGTAGGTCTAAGCGTATGTCCGTCCACTTAATATGGAACTAAAACCAAAACGGGTGGACCGATTTGTGTTTGTGTTTGTGTTTGTTTTTGTGTTTGTGGTAAGGAAAATCCCATTTTGCTCAAAAACAGCTCTTGTGATTTTTATTAAAATTTTTATATTAGCAAATACTAGTACGATCTACCATATTATTATTGAAAAAAAAATTATCTCTCATAGAACCATTTCCTTGGTTTTCTACCATCTTATTATCTGCTTCGCCGATTTTATATATTTTTTACACAATATCTTGTAATTACAAAAGTTTGAAGAATATTGCATGCCAAAATTTAAAAAAAAAAATTTTGATTTTTAGAATAATTTTAAAAATTATTTTTTGCAAATTTAATATTTATTTTTCAAAATAAACGGTCAGATTTTGTTTCTCATAAACTAAGATTAGATAAGTTAAAAAAAAATCAGATGATGTGTATACTTATACATCGCGTTGGTGACATATTGATTGAACGATTTCACTTCATGCCATATTGGTAGTAGATTTTGATTTTCTATAAGCTTTTCCTTCAGATGGTGCTCTATATATTAAGATTTTTAGTAATGAATACTCGAAGGTATTTTTACTCCCTTACAATTTTAATTGGTTCCTGATTATTTCCCTCTTTTTATTTCGGCAATTTATATCATCATTCCATATTATGCAAGTGTTTCTGTTTTAAGTCACAAATTGGACAGAAAAATATACTCAGTTTACTAATTATAATAATATAGAATCCCAAGAAGTTAAAGACTCAAAGTCTGTTAAAGATGACACCTGTCAACACTCGTATCTGATAAATAATTCTGATAATTGTTTGATAAGTTAGGTATACCAACCTCTTTTAATTTTTTTTGTGCATTAGCCTTTCCAATGGCAATATCTTGGTGTACCTTAATCTTCTATACATGGGTTTTATGCATTGCATCTACCACCATCACATATGGTTCATAATTTTATTAGAACAATTTCCTAAAATACTATATTCTATATTTATTCCACTAACCTCACATTTGTCTAACATCACATTTGGAACAATTCCTAACGTATCTACCGTATCCACTCCTATCTATCTATACACCTATACCTATGTACATATAACATCAAAACTTTGCCCTAGATACAGACGTGTAAACTTCTTGGTAAAAGACCAGCTAGGATACACTTTATACATCTTATACACACATGTGACTGAGAATTGGCAAGGACAAAACTACGAACAATATAATATAGAACAGAAGGCCATTAGAAATGAATATGATTGTGTTGTGCTGGCGACGAGGATGCGGGGATTGGAATATTGGGAAGATTTTTAAACCAAAGATAAATTGAATAGTGTTTAGGTGTGGCAATTCTTGGAAATAAATCTTTGTCCTTTAGATATATAAATGAAACTTGAAATTGTTAAGAGTTCTATAGTCGAGTTGAATCTACGACAGAAATGAAGCCCTTCCCTTTTTTGGATAAAGTTGATTATCTTGTGCGTGTCTTGGGGGTGTGGAATGTGAAAAGGGGAAATCTGTTGTTTTTTTTTTGGTAACATTTTGCTAGATTAATCAGAGATTAGAAATGATTTCGTAGTTGGTAGGTGTAGTCAGATTTAGTTTAAAATTGAGAAGATTGCTCTGTTTTAATACATTTTGGGTGTGGTATGGTAAATTTAAACTTTGACTAAATTATGAAAGTCGCATCTGGAAAGAAAGATAAAAATAACTAATTTCTCTTGTGGGTTTATTATTTTTTTGAATACAGGGTGAGGGAATTGTATACAACTTTAACATAAAAGGATTGGCTAAGACATCTTGCAATTTGTATATTTGGAGTCTCACGTCATCACGAAATCTCGCAATTTCAAAACTCGCAAGCTAAAATCTCATACCTAATATGTTTAAATGAGACTAACTCCAAGATACAATAAAGTCAAAAGAAAAGTTTTAGACATATTGCACTTTTAAGAGTCAAGCTGGAGCCATTTTTTTCAGCAACAGTTTTCAAGAACAAATTTCAATATTTTTCGAAAACGACTCCTTCAATTTTGATAAAACTTCGTACATGTGATTGTAGGAAAACTGCGTTTCGAGAATTTCGATGTTTTTTGAGAAAATTGTCTTATTTTTTAGTAATACGTTAACATTAAATAATTATTTAATGGCTTCACCGATTTTGCTTCTTAATTGAAACAAAATTTCTTTAAAAAAAAATTGAATATATGTAATTTAAAAAAATTATTTTATTAGTATGTATTTGGTACTTTCGACTTTTTAAACACTTTTTCTTTAAAATTACACTACGTTAAAATTGTTAACCACATTCCAGTGGGTCAAGGTCTGAAGGTATCTACAATAATAACGACTTTTATATTAAACATGAATGCTATTTAAAGATACTATATCATACTTATACGAATTTCAACATAAACATTTTTTTTTTAATTATTTTCAAAAATTAAAAAAAAATTTTTGGAAAATTTTGGTATACAATAACGGGTCATTCATTTCGTGGTTTCAATTTTGGTAGCGCTGGCACCTGTCAAACTCAGCTGTCATTTTAAGTATCATAATAATATTTTAATGTTTGCCATTTACGATAATGGATTGCTTAATTATCGAACAACGCGTTCAAATTATTAAAACTTAGATACTACAAAAGTGGTGATTCAAAAGTAGCCACTTTTCACGAATATTTCGAACAACATTTTCTTCAGCGATGAGGCACATTTCTCACTCAATGGGTATGTCGACAAACAAAATTGCTTTATATAACCCACAAGTGATCGAAGTGGTGCAGTTGCATCCAGACAAAGTGACTGTTTGGTGTGGTCTATGGTCGAAAGGTGTCATTGTTCCATATTTCTTCGAAGATGCCAATGAGCAGATGGTTACAGTCAATTCGGTGCGATATTGTCGAATTATAAAAGATTTTTTTTGGCTGGCGATTGAAAATAATGACTTGGACGATATGTGGTTCCAACAAGACGGGGCAACAAGCCACACAATACGACCATATTATGGCTTTATTGCGTGAGAAGTTTCCTGGTCGCGTAATTTTACGTTTTGGTGACTTCAATTGCCCAACAAGATCATGCGATTTGACACCGTCAGATTATTTTCTGTAGGGCTACGCAAAAGACCGTGTTTTCGCGAGTAATCCCCGAACTCTAGAAGTGTTAAAAACCAATATTACCCAAGTTATGGCCGAGATAGATACAACCCGAATTGTGCGAAAAAGTGATTAAAAATTACCTCAAAAGAATCGCATGCTGCGAATCTTCCCGACGCAGTCATTTGAATTGTATTGTTTTTTACACTTAATGACAAAATCCAAACTTTATAATGAAATCGAATTTTTATCAGAACATTATCGCTATGTGTGTTTTATTTAAATTTACTTTCGAAACCGAAATATGAATGACCCTTTACTTTTAAAACTATTTAAAGCATTTTTTTATAAAAAAATGATCAAATCGTTTTTCATAAAACCGAAAATAATAAAATAGCGTTAAGGGAGGAACTATTTTTAACCATTTTTCGGAAATTTTTGTATAGATATAAAATGGTAATCTTTTTGTAAAAAAATATTGAATTAAAAAAAAAAGTTGTGGGCACGTCTTTGAGAAAAATAATATTTTCATTATTTTCTAAAAAAAATTACGACAGGTAACTCCGTTATTTTTGGTCCTTAAAAAATACCTAGATACCAAGTTTAAAGAAAATCGACCAACCCGTTTAGGCTGCATACATGCATACATATATGTAGTACAAATGTATTTCAAGTAAAAAACATCCTTGCCTAAGTGCAAAAACTGCCAATTTGTATGAAAACACTTTTTTGATCTGTCGACTGTCACATTAAGGGCCAGTTGTACAAATATTTAAACCGTGGTTCAGCAATTTTTATCTACCGATTTCGGCGGATTAATTGAGTTTCAACAGTGGTTTACTGTTCAAGTGTGTGATAATAACCAATTACATAATTGAACGAGCGTTGAACCTTAGTTAATCCGCCGAAATCGGTGAGTTAAAATCTTGAACCGAGGCTGAACCACTATTGTACAACTGGCCCTAAGAGTTTTGAAACTCTTTTTTTTATTTCATTATAAAGTTCTTCTTTTCAAAAACCTATCAAGACGTGAAAAATAGTGAGATCGAAAAGAACTTTCACATTAAATTCCAAGAATCTGAACTTGTGAAACCTGGAAAGTCTCTTGATGAAATTGCAGGCTTTTGAAAAATAGATGTCTATACGCCACATTCTTAAGATTCACTGGTCACAAGTTATATTTGACCAGGAGTTATGGCGCAGGACAAGGCAAGAGCGGCTGGATATCAATATAAGAAAGCGTTAATGGCGATGGATTTGTCATTTGTCATACTTGTAAACCAAAGCGATGAAATTGCGAAGCACTACTCCGAATGGAATCCTCAGGGTGCACGTCGGGTTGAAAGCCAAAGGAAAACATTGAAATCAACTGTACTAGCAGAAGTAGAATCTCAGAGATAGACTTGGCCACATTTAAAATATCTAGCTGCAGACTGTGAAGGATGGAGATGTTTTGTTGGCGCCCTACACCGACGAATGAATAGGGGTACTTTTCGATCTCACTACACTTTTCACCGCTGACTGACTTTTCACCACCCTGAATAAAAACCTCATATTTGTTCCTTTGTATGTACCATAAGACCGAACGCTTCTGTGCGAAATTACAAAGATTTTGCGGTATCGGGAAGTGCTCCATTATTTTGATGATCTGCAAGTAAGTGAGTCGGTTACAGTTTTCGCGATTTTTGAAGTCCTATATATCATGGACCACTTATGTTAAGGGGTTTAAATTTGGTGATGTGCCTGTTCTTGGTTACCTTAGAAAATTTGTCGTTAACAATCAAACAGAGGCTAAAAAAATTGAAACTGAAAACGAGGAAGAAGGGAAAACATATAATTTCTAAAATATTCAAAATAATTGAATTTAGTAAATTTGGTTTGATTTATGGAATTTTTTTTATTAAATTGACTATAAAAAAAATTATAAGATGGATCTTTTATATTCGTCCTTTCGAGGAATGTTTTTTTTTTTTTTGGCAGTTCTGTTTGTTAAAAATATATTATGCGCATTTTGAAAATTATTTTGTTTATACATGTGTTGAACCCAAACTCAAAATTAAAATAATAATAACTTCTTTTTTAGTCGGTTTTGAAAAAAAAATTCACCATCTGGTAGCTTTCTTTGATACGCAAATTTTGGCATATCAAACTCCGTATGTATTTATAAAAAGTGCCTTTAGCACCTTCTTGATTGTTACCGACACAAATTTTTGAAATTTGAAGTTTGTTTTATACCATTTTCTGTGAATTATTAAATTCTATTCAATTTATCTGATATTTTCTTTTTTAAAGAACAAAAGCAGATTTTGTATAGAAAATATTTAGATATAGTGAATATCAAAAGTCAGTGCCTTTTGACAAGGGTAAAGAATGGAATCATTATTATTTTGTTACTATTTGTTCGTCCCTTTGTTCTTTTTTTTTTCTTGCATTTTGTATTTCTGTCAAATAAACTGAGGGTTGGTCATCATCAATTGAATTGTTTCTATATCAAAATATTATTTCATGTGCCCAGATGTGATAAATTTTAATTTTCAAAACCGTAAAAATTGATTTCTAAACTGTTTCGTTATTTATTTCAGACATTATAAATAGATTTGAAACTTTTGTGGTGGTGCTGGCTGTGTGTTTTATTTAAATGGTGTTAAAATCAGATTTTACCCAAAAGTTGAAAGTTTATTGAATTTGATATAAGTATATTAAAAATATATAAATGTACAAGTCTAAATAACATAAAGCATTTCAAAGTTAAGCAGGGTGCGTGTTTTTTTTTGGATTTGTTTTGATTAAGTATTCTAACCTTTTTATCCTTTTTACTTTTTTGTTGTAGATATGTTATTTGCATAAAAACGATTATGTTAATAGTTAGGGGTTTTATTTCGATTTTATTTAGTGGTTAGGTCGATTAAATTGAAATTTAGGTAGATTTAAAGACTGCCTAATATGTATAAGTAAAATGGAAGGAGTTTTTTTTCGTTTCATTTATTTAAAAAAAAAATATTTTTCTAATGTTTGGTACCTACCTACTGTTAAGTTCCGAAATGATGGAAATTCTTGAATTTAGATTAAATAAGAGAATTTTTAGCAACATTGGTATGAGTCCGAAAAGTTTTGTTTTCATAATTCTTTCCGAATATTTGTCAACAATTTTCTTGGACAGCAGTATAATTTGGGTAGACCGCTTCCCGGGTTACAGAGATTTGAACTCGTTCTTTGGATCCCCTCTTTCCCTCTTACTCAAATCTGTTCCACTAAGGATATGTGTATGTTAAGTCGCCATAGAGACCACCTTCAAAAATGCGGCCCTGACTGTTAAGCAGACACATAACATTACCTTGCTAAAAATGTATCCCCGAAGAATTAATGGATTTAAAAGCCATATATAAATGGAAAACCCAAAATTTTATATACTCTGACGCATCATGTGATGCATGCAATTATTGTGGAAAAGAAAGGACTCATACTTATATTTCAGTGGAAAACAAAAGACATTGTCGTTCATCATCATTTTGTAATTTACAGTAATTTTTTGGTTGGCTCAAAGTAATCTCTTCCACACAATGTGTTGAGGTCGTATATGCGTAGGTATATATGTATCTATATGGCGTTAAAGTCCATAAGAGATATATATTATGTCTGTATTAAATCCTTTCCCCAATATTGCTGTGAATGGAGCAGCCGATGTAAATACGACGATGTACGTGGCTTGGAACTGGAAAGCAAGCCACAACATTGGATATCGTCGAGGTTTTTCCCAGTCTCGCAATCATCGTTGTAACCTGGGTTACTTTATACTCCGCGCACAGAATGCAGATATCTTATATTTTTATATAGGTATATGAATGATGCTGCTACTGGCATTGTATATAAATTAGTTTTTGATTTAAGCCCATCCTCTCCATCAGTATTAAATGGCTTTGAAATGTGTTCATGTTATTTTGTTGGGAGCTTTATTATTTTTTTTTTTTTTTGTTTTTTTATTTTAATAATGTGGCAACAGTTTTTGGCGCAAAAATAAATGTCGGTGTTAAGGTGGGTAGGTAAGGCACCTTACCTTTATAACATACCTTGTGGAGTTTGGTTAATGTAGGAAAATTTACAGTTTTCATTGATGCATGAACAAAGTTTCTATATGTATATGACCTTACCTATCTGTATTCTGTATAAAGATACATTTTATAGTCAGTTTGAGGCAAAATATTTGCACTATAAGGAGAACATAATGTGTTGTGTGTTAAATAAAAACAGTATAACCTTCAATATATGTATACATCCTAGGTTACCTATACTTATACTTACTTTTAATGCAGGACTACAATTGTCTATTACTACCGTTAGCAAATCGACAAAAAAAGGTAACGAATTTCAGATTACTCAATTCAATTTTACAGTTAACGAATTTTTTTACAATTTCTGCTGGCCAAATTATATTTTCAAAATTTTGAATTTAAAAATCATTCACTTATTCAGAAACTTAACATTAAAGTAACTTCATATAAAAACATAATAGGCGTGTTTTATTAGAAAATCTATCCGTTGTATTGTACGATTTTACATGTATTATCGCCAGTAGAATTACGGCTGATAAAAGCTAAAGTAGAATCCTACTGTGGATGGATTTTTTTTTATTTCAAATTATTCTGACAGGTGTTCAACTGTACCAAATGTGAAATATAAAAACTTTGGTACTAGCGATGCGTTTTTTTGGCAATTTCTTACTGTACTATGTATAGATTCCCAATAAAACACACCTAATTATAGAATAAACTACTGGGTTTAAAACAAGCTATAACATCATATTGTTAGTGTTGCCGTTGTGTTTTTATATTAATTTTCTACTTTCAATATTTTTTTTTTAACTTACCCCTCCCAACTAAAGGGGTCGACAAATAAAGTAAACCAATATCTTAAAATCATGTTCATATCAAAAAATTAATGCTTTTATCACAAAATGCACTAAAACTAAGCCGCCCCACTATATATAAAGAACGGTTTTCAAAACGGTTTTTTTTATGAAAAAAGTATATTAATATTTTTTGTAGGAAATTTTCTAAGCTACAAAATAGTTTTTGTACAGCATACCATTTGGGAGGTATTCGTGAAATTCCATTTTGGGGGGTCTTCAACCCACCGTCAAATTATTAGCGGAGCTCATATAGATGGGGACTTTTGACAGTTTCTTAAAAACACCATGAGGAGGCTTTATACAAAAATTCAGCTTTCTGGCGAATTTTTCCGACTCAAATGCCTTATTGACTGGACTACTATGAAACTCACCAACAAAAAATAAACGACTTTTTCGAACACACAAATTCCTCGACTGTGTGCAAACGTTATCTTTTTAACAGAAGGTGATGAAACAAGCACATAAACTAGTTACTTACGTAAAAGACAATCAATGTTGCGACTGTGATATGGTTTTAAAATTTATTTTATGTCCAAAAATTGAGGGGTATCGCGGTACTCCAAGGTATCAAGGATTTCCAGGATTCAATACTGTAAATTAACGAATTGTGAAAATTCTAGAATTTGTTAGTAAAACTTTGAATTTGAAAAAAAATTTAATTGGTTAAATTCCGAAATATTTTCATTATTCATTCCGGACTTTTCTCAACAGTGCCCTTGGTTACCCTACTTTCCAAATACATGGTGGTAAAAGTCCAGAGTCAAGATTAAAAAAATCTAATAAAACTATAAACTTTCAGCCCTGGTTGAAATTAAGATAACTTTAATGAAATTTCGGGAATGCATAATACATCTAGAGTCTAAATCCAAAATTCAAGTTTTTTGGATTTTCGTTTGAGTTTGGCCATTATCTGTCTTATTTGTCTGGGTTTTAACCCTCCTTTACAACACGGAAAAAGTCGGTACAAACGGACGTGGGATGTTTTATATACATATTTTTTTTTGGTATAGGTATACCTATGATATATTATTCTATGTTGTATGAATGCTTAGCAAACATTTTTCAAAAAAGTAAAGTTGAATTTTAACAAGAAAAGTCATATATCAGGTCATCAAAGAATTTGATGATTTTTGCCCAAGAATAGAAGACAAGAAAAGCAGAACCACCTGCGATTTTTGTGGTAGATATTGTTGCCTTCGCCACACAAATAACGTATGCGTATAAATGTGTCCCGGAACTGCCAACAACTTTTAGCTAAATGAGTAGTATTATTTTTTTACCTAATTATTAGAAAAAACATGATTTTTGTTAAAAATTAAGTAGTGAGGTCTAAAAGGAACCCATGTCAGCTGATGTATGGACTATTTCCAGAAAAAAATTGCAGAAAATTCTGACAAAATTTCAGTAATCATTAAAACATAAAAAATGAATATAGAAACTTGAATTTTGTTCACTGAGTATTAATCCCAAAAAATGAAAAACAAAAAAGTTGTTTTTTTAAGCATATGCTTTGTGGTCCAAATGGACCCCATGACGTAAAAGAGGGTTAACGAATTATCGACTTGTTTTTGTAATAACGAAGATGAAGAAAATTAGAAAACTACTTCTATATAATAGGTAGAGAGATTTAGGTCACTTTAACTGTTAAATTAGTATGTATGTTCATCTCATACTAGAACAAAACATCTACCTCTTTCTTTGGACGAATTGTTAACATATTGTCACAACTCACAACAGTGGCAATAAACAAATTTTGCCTTTTATGTGAAAGGTGGAGCCAAAATAAAAATTTTATTTAGCAAGCCGGATTAATAATTAAATCGTCAGCTTTATATTGGCATCAAAAAATCACTGATTTCGTTTTTTAAGTGTATCAATACTTAAAATTCAAAATTCCAATGATGAGTTTCAATGACAGCTTTATATAAGTAGCACCAAAAATTAATAATTGTGTATGGAAAATAATGAAGATATACAGTCGTATTTATAAAATTTTTGTCTACTTAGACACTGTCTAACTATTTTCAAATTGGTGGAAATATGCTTTATTTAATAAAAATAAATATCACATTATTCACGGTTAGGATAATCTACTCTTGTGTCTTAGTTAGGCAGCTATAAAATAACAATAAACAAGGTTTTTAAACATATTTTCCAAAGTTGGACAGTTGTCCAAAGTTAGACAACTTTTATATCTAAATAAGACCAATAATGTTTTGCTAGCTCATTAAAACTGTATACATATGGATTTATGTATATATTTAGATGTATTTCCATTTCAGAATCTAACAATTAAAACTGAATTGGCCAGTCTTATTCATGGTTCTTTATTTCTCTCTAATTAAGAACATGAAACCCCTTAATTAACTGTGTTCGTCATAGAAATATTTAAAAAAAAAATATATAGCGAGATGTTTTACTTCCTAAATTAACCCTTCCCCTTCCCTTAATCCTAAAAAAGCTTGTCTACTGGGAAAAGGTATTTTCGAAAAGTAATGTAGTACATATACAATATACATGTACCTACATACCTAATTATTATTTAAATTTAAATTTCTTTTTATTTTATTTTTCTTTTATATATACACAGACAATGGCATCGGCATATTTTCATTCAAGCGAAATAATGAAGAATCCTTTCCTTTCCTGTGCTTCGCTTGCCGCACCGACGATGCTCTCTTCGGAGATTATTTTAACTCAACAAAGATAATTTCATTATCCTAATTACCCCTGAAAAAAAAAGAAGGTTCTAAGTGCACACAAAATACCCCAAACGTTTAAAGAAAAATAAATCCATTGACTAAAAGCCAAATGCAAAGAGCATCGAGTAACCCTTTAGTGGCAATGGATTTTCTTACAAATTTGATTATACTTTCAGATAGCAAGAAACAGAAAAGCCATCAATCGACCACAACCACCGACCACAAGATGTTTAAAGGATCCGCTCTAGTTCCCTCTCCAGTTTTTCATAAGTTAAACCATAATATTGTTGTTTTAAGAGATTACTTAGTTCCGCCAAGATTAAGTAAATTTATAAAAAAAATATGTAGAAAAAAAAAATTAAAGACCTTATAATGAAATGAAGGTATTTTGCTTGTGGCGAAGTTATTTTATAAAATGGATTATAATTTTAGGTTAATTACATAAGGTCTATTTTATCAATTTGAGTTGAACATTCTCTTTTAGATTACTTAGTTATGAATTAAAAAGTTTTGAAACATTAGATGACACAGATAAAAGAATAAAAATGTCTAAAAATCTGATTTTTCCTTAAATCACATCAATTTTGAAATAAAAGAAATATCAAATAAAATACACAACTGAATTTCACAAATTAGGTTTTGTGTTTCAAGGCTATATAGCGTTGCTTACAGTTGAAGATGTATGACTTTATGGCTCAATAATGTTGATGAGCAAATAAAAAAATAAAAATAAATAAAAGATATTACTTTAAATAACTTAAAAACACTTATTTTATTTATTTATTTACTTAAATGCATTTCGGAAGCTATGCTTCCATCGTCAGTAAGTTTTATATAAATAATAATAAAAAAAAAAATTTTTGATACATTAAATACAAATAACTCATTACAAACAAAAACAAACTACACAAACAAATTTATAGTGAATTTAAGATCTATTATAAAATTTGGATCAATTTATTGGTCCATCGTCACTATTCATTAAATTATTTCTATTTTTGAAAATGTAAAGAGATTCAAAAGCATATGATTCATAATGATTAATTACATTGCGAATTAATTTAAAATTTTGTAAGTTAAAATTATGGTTATTCTCCAGCATGTGTTGTGCTACACTCGACTTTTCGGGTTCATTGTATTTTACATGTGCAAAATGTTCTTTGAACCTTTTCATGATTGGTCTTCTTGTCTGTCCTATAGATATTCCTTCCTACAATCGCTGCATCCAATAGTATAAATTCCTGATTGTTGATTTTTCTCAATTTTATCTTTTGAGCCACTAATCACATTTTTGAGTTTTATCTCACTAATGAGTTATGTATTTGTATTTAATATATCAAACATTTTTTTTTTTATTATTATTTATATAAAACTTACTGACGATGGAAGCATAGCTTCCGAAATGAATTTAAGTAAATAAATAAATAAAATAAGTGTTTTTAAGTTATTGAAAATAATATCTTTTATTTATTTCATGAAAAAACACGTTAAAAATCTCCAATATCAAATCAAATAAAAAAAGTGAAAAAATAATAATAATTAAAATGCAAGACTGGATCACTTGAACTTGCTGTTATGTTCGATGAAGCTGTGAATTAAAACAAAAATTGAAGTACATATTATAGTATTAGGTTAGTAGGTACATACAAATAAACAAAATAGTACTGTGTTGCACATATGAATACAGTTTAAACTTAACAATTGTTTAAAAAAAAATTATATAATTAATAATTATTAGATCACAAAAAAATTTTAATCAAAATCTTGGGAGACGTTTTGGGGTAAAAGTTAGATTTTCCTTAACGGTTTGTATAAACACTCCAGTGGTACTGCTATAGATACTGCTTTTTTTGGTTATAAGAATAATTTTTGTTAAAAATCTGCTATGCAATGTTAATAAAAGGCTTAAGGCAATAACGCCCACCGATATAACGCCCAAATCGATTTGGAAATATGGCCCAAAAAAATTCTAAAAAATTTGTGTTGTTTTTTTTAGCGATTTGGGCGTCATATCAAATTTGATCATTTTTTTGTAAAGGAAAGAACGCCCAAAAGACAAATAACGACCAAAATTGGAAATATCGCCCGAAAAAATCCATAAAAAGGAAATAAGGCCCAAATCTAAGGAAATAACGGCCAAATAATAATAAAACTCAATACTAACATTTACAATATGGATTTTTGAAAATTAAAACGGCGCACACAGGTAAAATTTCCCAAAACCATGACCAACATTTTTTTTTGTTTATTATTGCATTAAGTAGCTATTTTTACGTAAATTCACTATTTTTAGAATTTTTTTTTTAATTTTGTTAAAATACAAACAAAACATTTAACATTTACATATTTTTAGAAGAAGTTTTAGTTATTTTCAATTTTCTCGAAAACAAGAAGACATAGCACCATCTAGTTTTAAGCCTTTGATTAAAAAATAATAGAAGTAGGTATTTATTACTTAAGTCAAAACAGTACTTATTAACATAAGTTTTTTTTGTAAAAAATCAGTAATATTAATTATAAGTATCTGCGGCACACTTTTATTTTCACTTATTTTAATATCTTGCATATTTACATTATTTTAAAAAGTCGCAAAAATTTTTGATTGATTCTGAATCAGAATACTTCAAGGTAAATTTAAAGCCTAATTTCAATGCTGAGCAATGCCCAGAAGTCAAACTTTTTCTTTACAAAACGAAAACTACGATTTCTTAATGGGTCCCTAAACTGGTCTTTTTTTGATAAATACAAAATTTATCCCATAATTAAAATATCACAAAAAAAATTATTGAAATTATTCTACTTACTACAACAAATTCAATAATAATTTTTTTTATAAAAAAGCATATATAAAAAAGAAAAACAAAGTAAATTCACTTCGTATCGCACTCCAAATTGGTTCTGAACGTGCTCTCTAAAAGCTACCACTTTAGACGCATCAACTGACCGTACGGTTATAATCTTAATAGCGAGATCATTCAGAAATTAAGCTCTTGTTAATTGTTAACAACTTTACATTAAAAAAAAAAAAAAAACAAAACGATTTTAGTTTTTATAGTTTTGGCCACGTTTTTGGGCGGCGTATAAACACAATTTACATTGAAAATATTTGGGCGATATTTCCAACTTAATTGATTTGGAAAAATATAAATTTGGGCGATATTTCCAATGTTTTTTTTTTTTTTTTTTGGGGGATCAAAAAAAATTAGGGTATTATTTGCTTTCTTTAAAATCCAAAAAAAAAATTTGGTATACTATACTTTATAAAAACATTCTCCATATAAAAATTTTTTAAAATCTATTGAACCATTTTTGGGAAAATTAAAAATCAAAAATTGGTTTATTTTTGCCATTTTTCGAAAATTATTCTTTTAAAAAAGGTTTTATTGTATAATGTAAAAAATATTACTGAATTTAAAAAAAAGTTGTGGGCACGTTTTTGAAAAAAAAAGAAGGATTTTCAATAATCGTTAAAAATTGGACGGCAGGTACCGTTATTTGATTAAAAAATATGTTTTAAAATGAACCGGGGGAATGCCCAAAGAACGCTAGGTACCAAGTTTAAGGAAAATCGACCCAGCCGCTTAGAGTTTAGACTGCAGCTGAAAGAACAGGACAGACTGACGGACAGAAAATCTTTTTTTCGACTTTGCTATCATCTTAATGTCAAGTTTGATCAAAAATATACGAGTTCAATTTTTTTTTACGAAACATATGTACATATACATATATCGCAAGTAAAAATGTTTAAAAAAGTGTTTTTTGTTTATAAATTGTTTAACTCATTTTTAAGAAAAAAAAAATGGTAAACATTTTTTTAGTACACATTTAATAATCCGGAGTTAAAAAATTAATTGATTTATTTGGATGATTTTCATCCACCTATTTTCGAAATATCAAATTTTCAAAGAAAAATATTATGATTTTTTTTAAATATAAAATTTGTTTTTATTTTGAATATTTTGATACGCAATATTATTTAAACTTATTGCAAGCTCTATTTTTAATTAAATAATTTATTTTATTGTCACTAAACGGTATATAATCTACACCTATTAAAATTGAATAATTTTAATTTTTTTGGAGTTAAATAAGATTTCACAAAAACGCTAAAACATTTATTTGGCAAAAATTAAAAATTTGCCGGAGGACTGTCCAAACAACGGTAGGTTACAAGTTTAAGGAAAATCAATCTATTCATTTAGGCACCTGTGTTAACTAATTGGCCTAAAACAGTGTCTTCATTTTTTTCGAGAAAGATGGCCAATTAAATGACCACACCTACGGAAAAAATCTTCCTTCTTTGGATTGGTCCTTTTCTGATACCTTTTGACCACCCTTTAACTTTTTTTGAATACCCCTTAAAATACTTTTTTTTTTTGGTTTTTTGAAAAAAAAAACATTTTTTGTTTTATTTGTTTCTCTTATATTTTTTTCAAATTTGAAAGATGAGCATTGTTATAATGTTGAAGAATCTGGTTCCTCCTCGGCTTTTTTGGCCACTTTGATGTACAGTGAAACAAAGATATTCCAATTACTTTCCCGACGCAACGTTTCGACCATTGTGAAAAAATCTATTATATTATATATTTTAAATGATGGGGGTTTAGAACTATTCTAACTTATAACGCTTTTGGTATATTAATATAAAATCTATCAAATCTAGAATTAATGTAAACTTGATTTTTAAAGAATTTATAAAATGCAATAATTGAGGATTTTCAGACTCAGCTAATACTCATACGAACAAATTTTTCTTTAAATCACCTTTCATTTAAAGTATATACCAGTACTATGAAGACCTAATCCTAATTTCAAACACCCATATATATAGCTCCAAGAGGATCGCTGGGGGCTGATATAATCTGGCGGCATTTTATATTCCACACAGCGGAAATAATAATGTTTATTTTTTTTTCTTGTTTGTTGGTATGTATTTAGAAGATATCCTTCTAGATATCAACTTTGATTGAGTATACCCATGTGACAGGTGTGAGACACAAGGTAAAATCCAGATGCGTGAAAATCCGCAGTTTATATTCGTATTTCCTCTGTTTTACTTTATAGTATATAATATGTAGGTATAATATTGCAGTGTCCTCAGGGTGTTTTATTATCTCAAACTCATATACTTACTCCTTGGGTAAAAAATTTTCCGGCAGTTGGAGGAGCCATAGTATATAGACATAAGTATACATGCATTTGTATGGGGAATAATAAATTAGTGTAAAGAGAGTGAAATTTTAATTTATTCATTACTTTATGGTGGATGTTTTTCTTTTTTAAGGACTTTTTAAATTTCAAAAAAAAACAAAAACAAAACAAAAAAAATAAAATAAATGAAACAAAGTGTCGTAAAAAACACGATGAATGGGGATTAGATGTCGAATTAAATTGAAAAATTGTTCAGCCAACAGGAGATGATAAGCCGGACTTAGGATGTTAAATAATGAGTATAGATTTAAATAAGACGATTTTTGTTAAAAGGTTATTAGTTATGGCCTTAATAAACCAAGTGAAGTTTGTTTTTGCATTTAAGAAGAATTTCAGTCAAATCAAAGTATGTAAATATTCAGTAGGAAGGTACATGTTTCTACTAAAATTAGATAGATGGTATAGCATATCAAAATTTAGGGAAGTTGTTATATTAAAAACAAAATTTCTCTTTCCAAGGACACAAAATACGTGTAACATTTCATATCTGCATAAATTTATGTATACCTATATCTTTGTCATTCAATCACCCAATTTTTATAATTTTATGTGCCACTTGCACAATGCACATTGTAATATCAGAATAAATTTATGGACATAAGTTTAAAAGGAAAAATGGCCTTATAAATAATTTACCTTCTCTTAAACTATAAACCTCTGTATACCTAGGTATATCTCGATCTCCATAAGACAAACTGGTTATAGCCTTTTGGTCAAATATTTTCTTGCATGATTCTTGCACAATCATTTCATTGTCTAACAGCCCTATTTTCATGATCTATTGTTGTTACATTCATCTTGGTTGCTTCCTTGATAGGTACCTATACATACCTCTTACTTTCCGTTGCACCCTCTTACTCATTTGATCAACTTAAATTCAACATTCTGCCTTGTCACCAAAGAACATCAAAACGACCTATACATACCTATTATACCAACATATACATAGCATCCGATCAACATTAAAGAATGTCCTGTCCACATGTGAGAATGTTTTCAATTACCATGTAAACATGGCCCACAGGCGAACAACGTCCAACCAACCACTGCCGTTGTCACCGTTGCCTTAACTGGTAGTTGTCCTTATAAATTATTCAAATCCTCTACGCGTCCTCCGTAGCAAATAACAAATTCCTGTCATAAAAATTCCGCCCTATGGCCAATGGCATACCATATCCCATATCCTCCTTCTCCTCGGGCTTAATATAGAACGAAAGAAATGTCCAACCTTCACTCAACCCCCCCCCCCCCCCCCCCCTCCCCAAATCCCACTCCAATCCAACACCATTATATGTAAAGGTAATGAAAGCAATAAGAGAATATAAGGTCCAGGAATGGTTAATGTTACCTCGTCGTCCACTTTAGTTAAGAGCCCCAAGTACTGCACATAATGTCTGTCCAGATAACCTCTAGCATCTGCTATCTATCCATCTTTACTTCATCCCTTTAGAAACTCGAAGCAGGTGATTTCTATATATTATGCTGATGTGCGGGTTTCGGTGTGCAGTATATGTTTGTGTTTCAACTTTGGCTTGGGTGGGGACTGGGGACCACAAAAAATAACAAGTAAAAAAAACTTAAATAGAAAAATCAACTTTAGTGCACATTCTTAATTTTTTTTATGTTATTTTAAACATCCAGAGAAGGATCCTTATTTTATAAGGTTTAGGTTTTTTTTTGTTGTTGGTAGCAATAACGAAAAGCTGCGGTTGCATTTTGGATGGCATAACAAAATGAAAAGACATAATTAGGAAATATTTTCTGAGCAATTTAAGACTTTTTTTAAATTAGGTATACCTACATTTCGAAGCATTGAAGGTTAAAATGTTCAAATAAACAGCGCATGAAGATAGCTCGCTTTTGAATTAAATAAATTAAAAGTAGACAGAAGTTAGATTCGAAGCGAATTTTTTATTGAACTTTAGTTGCTTGTGTTTTTATTTTTTTTGATTCTAATTTGGTTTGAGGATTTTTGGATCACGCATGGAAAAATTTTTTTACACATTTGTAATTCTAATCAAAAATGCCCCTGGCGCGGCCATGACCTAAGAGCAAACAATTGGGAACAATTTGGATTTCCGTTGCTAGTAGCAATTTCTAATTGGTGTTCGATTTTGAACTTTTATAAGCATAATCAGACTTGGTATTTCAGCACGTTAAATATTAACTGAAATTATTCTGGTAGACCTATTGAACATCGAATATCTCATCTGATTGTACCTATGGGAACAGTTGAGTCACAAAAGTAAACAAAAAATGTACCTCTAAAACTTGATAGCTGTACGCGCCTCCAAAAATAGTAGTGGCAAACATCTAGTGTAGTATCGAATAATGGAATTTTGAAAAAATGCTCTCCTATGAATTTGTATATCACTCAATTTTGTCAAAAGTTGTTGACCATTTTCAAAAACTGTTGATACCTTTATAATTTTTGATTGAAGTATTGTACGAATTTTTTTTAGTGAAACGTTGGTAGGGTTGGTATTGTATTAAACTCGCTAAATATTTAATATTTATAATCTGAATAGTTAAAAAAAACTGCGCAAACCTTAAAAGTTATATTGTACCAAAGAGGTTAAAATAACTCAAAACAATAGTTATAACCCTAACAATAAAAAAAGCTTAGTATACTTCCAAAACTTTGATCAAAAATTAATTCACGAAATAAATACCCGCTTAAGAGAAACGGCAAAATGCCACAGTCTTTCTTTCAGTTAAGCGGGTTTTTCACTTAAACGAACCCCGCTTAAGTGAAAAAAAAAATTAACTTAAGCGGAGTCCGGATAAGTGAAAAAAAAATTTCACCTAAGCCGATTTAAAATTCCAAAAACGTTTGTGACAATTCAAATGTCATTTTCGTGGTGAAAATTCGATGGAGGTGAAAAATAAAGAAAGACATGAAAGCGTTCAGCAAATTTTTTGTTCTGTTTGATTAAATTTTTGTTCACTTAAGAGTTTTTTCAATGAAAAATATAAAATTTAACTGAAAATAAGTTTCAGATATCCGGGTTTTTCGCTTAAGCGGAGTGTTTTAAAGGTAATTGATCTACAAATAATCGGGGATAAAAAAATTGTTGCAGATAAGCGGGTTTTTCTCTTAACCGGGTTTCTCTTAAGCGGGTTTTATGTATCTTAATGTTATACAATCAACTGCTTATTCACGTTAAGTAGCAATTCTTAACGAAAATCTACTACATTCAACATGAACTCTTTTGAGACTATTTTTTAGTCTGTATAAATATACATTTTCTCACAATAGTGTGAAATTTTGCACACATACGTTCTCACTTTAATTTGTAAATAACATAATGTGTCACTAACATTTTTTTTTTTTGAATTCTAGTCGTTGGTATAAATAACTAAGGTATTTTTAACTACCACCTATTAATTAATAAGAATTAATTTTAATTTTGTTTTCTTGATAAAATTTCGTAATTATTTCATCGATTATAAAAATATTTCATGTTTACTTTGAGTTTATTAATAGGGGTGTTTAAATGTCTTCTTTTTTTAATCCAATGTGAACTTTATAGTCACTTCTAAAGAGCATTTTACGTAATTATAATAATTTAGGAATTAAGGCCCAGTTTTTCACTGCGAGATTACCTATCACAGTTTTTGAATTAAAGCCGATTCAGTTCTGAAACATATTTTTCCGGGGCAAGTGTGCAAATATTTTAACCGCAGTTCGTCAATTTTTACTCACCGTTTTCGGCGGATTAATTAACGTTAATTAACGAGATGTTTCGAGATGTGACCATTATCACCAGAGGCGGATTAACCTTCAGGCAAAAAAGGCAACTGCCTAAGGGCCCCGCGGCTTTTAAGACAATTTTTTTGATAGGTGTATTTAAATTGCTTCTTAAATTTGACAATCATTGTGACTCAATTTGGTTATTGTAAACTAAACAAAACACAAATAACTGAGAAATTTCTCGTAACTATTCAGAGTTGAAGTGTGTTTGAACTACGCTTCCACCCATTTGAATACCTTCGTCGAGTTAAAATGGCGTCTTATATACCTATCTAATGAAATAAAAGTAAAACAATTCGAATCGGGTGAAATTGAATTTGTTGAAGAATAATTTAATAATTTATATTTTATACTACGTTTTCAAAAGCCAAATGAGTTACAAAATTTCAAATTATTTTTCAGGGCATCTCAATCCCACAAAAAATCATATTTCCATTTAAATGTCCACGTGATTAGGTTAGAAATTATGAACACACCCGATTTGAATCCATTTTTAAAGCTTTGAAAAGCATTTGTGTTGAAATTTCAAAACCTTATAAAACTCCATAACACCATGTGTTGTGGAACTGAAAAGCAGTTTTTCAGTGTTGGATTGAGCTTAACTTTCAGCTGTCAAATATTTATCGAAATCGAAGTGCAACAAAATCGAGGTTTCACTATCGAAATCGAAATGGTGCCACTAAAAAAATTGCTTTCTTTCACAGGTGTGGTAACTAGGTTTCCATAGATTTTTAAAAGAAATACCTATTCACCAAATTTGATGAGTTCGCTATAACCTATCCAAAAAATGGTCATATATAGGTAATTTTAAGCTGCTAATGCATCAGCTGTTTAGCTCTGGATAAGTTAGGTATCCGAATTTTGAAATGCAGAATTTGGGAATACAGAATTTTGGAAACCAAATTCTCGTAAATACAAAATTAGAACTCTAACCCGATTGTAAACTTTGATTGTATCAAAGTAATAAAGTAAGAATAATAAGAAAAGAATTTGGAAGAGAGTGCGTGAAGTTAGCCCCCCTTTTTTGGAATTTGCTATTTTTGAAAGTTGTTCCAGGTTTTTCCCGATTTTTTCCGCATTGTTCCAAGTTTTTTTTTGAAAAATATTCAAAAATGGGGGTTTTTGAGCCAAAAAACCGTTTTTGACCTAGCCCCCCTTTTTTCGAAAATCAAATTTTTGAAAGTTGTTCCAGATTGTTCTAGTTGTTCTGAACATTGTTCCAAGTTTTTGGACCCCTATTGTCAAAATTTCAAAAGTTATGGGCAAAATTCGAAAAAATTCTAGCCCCCCTTTTTTCGAAATTCTTGATTTTGAAATTTTTTTCGTGTTTTAAAAAGTGTTCCAAACATTGTTCCAAAAACTCTAAATTGTAGGACGTGTATTTTTAAAGATAAAACCTTCCGAACATTTTTTCAAAAATCCATAAAAACGGCTCTCTAATATTTTATTTTTTTTTTTATGCATTGACTTTTGAAATCTAATGGTAAATGCATGTATTGAAAAAAAGTTCTGACCTTACATTCTTACTATCAGCTTAAAAACTAACTTTAAAAAAACATATCCGATTTTTTAAACGAATACATTTTAGTGAAATAAAATGCATTTTAAACGAATGCATTTTAATGAAATTTTTTATACTAAAAATTAATTTTAAGAAACGAAAGTCTGGAACAAATTAGAAGAGCCCTAGAACAACCTGGAACAAATTTTTGAACTTTGGTTTTTTAAAAAAGGGGGCCAGAGCAAGGATAATAAGATATTTTCATTTAAAGTGTTTTTTGGGCTTAAAATCTTCAGTTTTCAATATTTTTTGATGATTCTTTAAAACAATTGGATTTGAGAGATTCTGCACTTGGAACAAATTTTAGATTTTGGATTTTTGGAAAAGGGGGGGCAGGGGAGCATTTTTTTGAAATTTTTCGTACTAAAAATCAATTTTAAGAAACGAAAGTCTGGAACAATTTAGAAGAGCCCTAGAACAACCTGGAACAAATTTTTGAATTTTGGATTTTAAAGTGTTTTTTGGGCTTAAAATCTTCAGTTTTCAATATTTTTTGATGATTCTTTGGAACAATTGGATTTGAGGGATTCTGCACTTGGAACAAATTTTAGATTTTGGATTTTTGGAAATGGGGGGGCAGGGGAGCATTTTTTTGAAATTTTTCATACTAAAAATCAATTTTAAGAAACGAAAGTCTGGAACAATTTAGAAGAGCCCTAGAACAACCTGGAACAAATTTTTGAATTTTGGATTTCTAAAAAGGGGGGCCAGAGCAAGGATAATAAGATATTTTCATTTAAAGTGTTTTTTGGGCTTAAAATCTTCAGTTTTCAATATTTTTTGATGATTCTTTGGAACAATTGGATTTGAGGGATTCTGCACTTGGAACAAATTTTAGATTTTGGATTTTTGGAAAAGGAGGGGCAGGGGTGTTTTTGAAAAGTTAAAAAAATCGGATATATTTTTTTAAAGTTAGTTTTTAAGCTGATAGTAAGAATGTAAGGTCAGAACTTTTTTTCAATACATGCATTTACCATTAGATTTCAAAAGTCAATGCATTAAAAAAAAATAAAATATTAGAGAGCCGTTTTTATGGATTTTTGAAAAAATGTTCGGAAGGTTTTATCTTTAAAAATACACGTCCTACAATTTTGAGTTTTTGGAACAATGTTTGGAACACTTTTTAAAACACGAAAAAAATTTCAAAATCAAGAATTTCGAAAAAAGGGGGGGCTAGAATTTTTTCGAATTTTGCCCATAACTTTTGAAATTTTGACAATAGAGGTCCAAAAACTTGGAACAATGTTCAGAACAACTAGAACAATCTGGAACAACTTTCAAAAATTTGATTTTCGAAAAAAAGGGGGCTAGGTCAAAAACGGTTTTTTTTGGCTCTAAAACCCCCATTTTTGAATATTTTTCAAAAAAAACTTGGAACAATGCGGAACAAATCGGGAACAACCTGGAACAACTTTCAAAAATAGCAAATTCCAAAAAAGGGGGGCTAACTTCACGCACTCAATGGAAGAATAAAAAGAAAATAAGGTCAATGACTAAAAAGAAGATAAATAAATTAAAAGAAACATTGATAAATGTTGAAAGATTGAAACTTGAAAATTTTCCCATCGGTTTTTTTTCTCTTAAAATATTAATGTTTTCATCAATTTTCATTTTTGAAAAATCAAATTTTTTTTTAGATAGGAGGGGGGCCTGAGACTAGCATTGCCTTGGGGCCTCCACATGTCTTAATCCGGCCCTGATTATCACTTATTTGAACGTTGAACCGATTCTTGAACCTCAGTTAATCTGCCGAAATCGGTGGGTTAAAATTGTTGAACCATGGATCAAAAATTTTAATCATTTTTGTACAACTGGTTTCCATAATGAACCATATTGATTTTGATAGATTTTGATTAAGTTAATTCTACACTGAAAAACTGCTTCTGGAGTTCATTTAAGCTCAATTTTAACTCTGGCTTAACTCAATGTTAACTAAAGATCGCATACAAAATTTGGCAAGTTCCGCACTTTAACCGTCGATATGTGAATTTTAAAACACACTCTAAAATTAAATTTCTCCAATCGATTCATTAAAATATATTACCTAGACGACCGGACCTGCATTCGAAACATAAACCTCTAAAAATGAACCACCATATATGTTTATACATATAATTATCTATCCAAATTCCAAAGTATCAATTTATAATTTTAAATCTAAAAGTAAATACTTCATTCATCCGTTAGGCTAAACTCATACTGGAGCTGCGAGCAGAGCGGTGATGCGAGAAGTGAGCAGAGCGACGAAAACAAACAAATGTGTTCTTATGAGAGCTCTCATATTGAGGCCACTAGCAACGAGGTATCAGTTCTCATAAGAAAGCATGTGTTTGTTTTTAACGCTCTGCTCACCTCTCGCATCACCGCTCCGCTCGCAGCTCCAGTATGAGTTTAGCCTTAGGCTGAACACATACTGGAGCTGCGAGCAGAGCGAAGATGCGAGAAGTGAGCAGAGCGTCGAAAACAAACAAATGTTTTCTTATGAAAGCTCTCATACTGAGGAGTCTAGCAACGAGGTAGCAGCGCTGCTATAAACGAGCAGAGCGGCGCGTTCAAACAAATTTGTTTTCTTCGCTCTTATCGAAGTAAAGTTTCATGAAGAA
This sequence comes from Epistrophe grossulariae, assembly GCA_929447395.1. NCBI lineage: Eukaryota > Metazoa > Arthropoda > Insecta > Diptera > Syrphidae > Epistrophe > Epistrophe grossulariae. The sequence goes on from OV839567.1 coordinate 105,398,101, forward strand.
ATTGATTATACATAAGAATTAAAGCAATATTTTAACGGAAATTAATTTAAATTATGATAAAAAATAATTTAAAACAATTATATTTCATAGGTTTGATTAAAATATGCATAGTTTTCAAGATCTTATATTTTAATTTCTCTTATAATAGACCTTATGGCAAAGATTGAAGATTCTGTTCCGATGAAGTTCCATGATTGAAATGTGTAGTTTGGTCGTCCCAAATTATTCAAAAAAATAGATGTACTACCTACACAGTACACATATTAAAGGTAATATCATTAGCGTCTTCATTTTTGTTCAGTTCTGCGCATCTGTCAAAATCAAGTTATTATGGTGGTAAAATGGTGGACCCAGCGCTCATTTCCTTGACTAATTTCAATATTTTGTTGTTTCTAATGATGCTCGTTGAGTTCCTGTGGGCACTCGAACAGCCATTTTTAATTTTTTGACATTTTCAGCTTTGACAACCTACGCAATATATTACCTTACATTTGTGTATTGTGGATGTACTACATCTTCCATTTTAAACGTTCATTCGATATAATATTATGCATAAAATCTTCCCGGACCCAGTCGAAGTTCTGGTGAAATTCCCCGTGTTCGCGACGACTTTTATTCAAGGCATGGACAGTGGACACTTCATCTTCTGTTTTTTTGAAGTAAAACTTCTTTTGCGGCATGGGGGTAAAAAATTTTTCTATGGAGCTGTCAGTGACATGTCAAACCGACATACAAATTCCCGTCACGAATTTCAAAATTCAGCGTCACGATTTTGCAATACCGACATATCAACCAAAAAAACCCTATTTCTGAACAAAAAGAATATTCTTTTAATTCATAAACGACAACAAACATATGGAAGCACTTTTAAACAAAACTCTTCATTACAAAATCTTTATTTAACGCCTATTTCAGACAATTAAAAACGAAATTCACGGAGCGGAACACAAAACCACCAATTTAATAAGAAAAATACACAAAAACTTATATTTTTTTTACATTTTATTAATTCCACTTAAAATATATACATATTATAACACATTTATCCATAATTTTTCTTAAAATTTAATTCTTAACAACACAAATTAACAAAATTATTTCACAGAAATCACAAAAACCAAAAGTAAACAAAACATTTTCTCGGCAAATGTCAAATCCACTATTGCCATATGCGAATAATCCTAAATTTTTTTCAAATTTTAAAACAGCATTGCCATCTATTTATCTTTAGGCGTCGAACAAATTGGATGCGATAGTCCCCTTTCACACGGGGCAACAAGTTGCTGGAAATTTTTTTGACGTTTTCCTTTAATTTCCATAAAAATCTCTTGTACACACACACTACTGTGTTCGGCTATAAGATCCGAAAAATACTGCGTCGTTAATATAAGTTGAGCATTGGCTATAAATAAAAAGTATATATCCCAAATGAAAATATTACAAGTATACGAAATTATCAGGTATTTTCTCTGAGTGGTAGGACTTGAAAAATACTTGCCCTGTTTTCGTGAAAGAAGTTTTACTTCTAGAAGTTTTACTTCTAACTTTTTCAATAAGTACCAATTTTTGAGCAAAGAACTTTAAAAAAATAGGAATACATCATTTCAGTTTTAAATCTCATAATCGACTATCAACGCTTCAGTATGTGATACCTTTTCTTTGATCAACTCCTTCTTTCATCGACGCTCTGTTCACCTCTCGCATCTCCGCTCTGCTCGCAGCTCCAGTATGAGTTTAGCCTTAGTTGAAGCGACAGCTTGATGTGACAGGGAATATTTTGTTCTACTTTATTCAGAATTCCCAGAATATGTACATACTCTACATTTTCTGATGGCTAAAGAGGGTTAATTTCAACAAGCCAAAAGGACAACATAACTATATAGAAATTCGATATCCGATGAAAATTTGCCGGAAGTACCTATAATTTCGTTGAGCTAATTTATGTGGATGCGGTGGACAAACTGTAAAATTTAACTTATAGCGATGGTTAGCTGTCAAGTTATTTTTGACTATAATAAAGGCCTTGGGCAAAATTAACACACATATAACGAAAAAATTAAAAAAAAAAAGTTTATGTAAATAAATTGTACTTTATTGTTCTTGCTATAGGGGGAATTATCCTCTATATAGTATAGCAAGGACGTTGTTCTTATTTTTAAACAGAATAAGGTAAGAATACATAATAGTTTTGAAAAGTGTAAAACCTTTTATTTCATCATGCTTAAGAGGTTCTTACAGTCAATTTGGTAAATAGGTCACATATACACACAGTGCGTTGGAAACAATTTAAAAGCATCATGGCCGTTGGGAGTTGAGAGTAAACATGCACCTGGATGGATAAATCAACGGCCTATTGTACGGAAAGTAAACGAATTCAAGGATAAAGTATCTCGAAAACCTAATATGATTCTAAGGGCAGATGCGAATTGAGCATATTAAAAACCTTAGGACAAGTACATTCTGAAACGATAGAGAAAAAAACGGTTAAATTTGTCAAATTTAACCAAAACAAACACAATACAAATTCCAATTAGTCCAGTCAACAAAGCGTTTGACTCCGAAAAAATCGCCGGAAAGCCGGATTTTAGTAATGGCATTCTTAAGAAACTGTTAAAAGTACCCATCGATATGAGCCCCGCTAACAATTTTAGGGGGGTTGAAGGCCCCAAAATAGTTTTTCAGGAATAACTTCCAAATGGTTAGTTCTACAGAAAAAATGTTAAGGACTAATTTGTAGCTCAGAAAATTTCCTACAAAAAATATTGACATACTTTTTTCATAAAAATAACGGTTTTCGGAATAAACCAATTAATGGGTAGGCTTAGTTAAAAAATTGTGCATTTTGTGATAAAAGCATGATTTTTGTATTGTTGGTACTTTATATGAACATGATCTTAAGATATTGGCCTATACTCTATTTGTTCACCCCTTTAGGTGGGAGGGGGGCTTGCAAATAAAAAAAAAATATTGAAAATAGAAAATGAATATTTAAACACAACGGCAACACCATGTTATAGCTTTTTTCTTTAAGCGTAGTACGCTGCTGATGCGAAACGAAATTTGTCTGTGATCTCCAAACAGACAACGAAACGCTTGCGAAAACACAACGGAAAATTTTCTTGGAGAGTTTTACTAATCCCAAAAATAAAATCAAACATAAACGCAAAAAATCAGAGACCCGTGATGTAAGAAAATGATAAACAAAAAAAAATACAAATAAAACTCAAATGTCATTTTTCCGCACACAATAAATAGTCTGTATAATTAAATAAGTGCGAAAAAGGAGCGAAGACTTCTCCAAATAATCTGCTACAATTATAAATTTCGCTCTTCGAACAGCGTACTGCAAAACGAAATTTTCCGTTTATGATTTCGCTGTGTCATTTTTGTATGGGATTTTTCGTTTCGCATCAGCAGCGTACTAGGCTTTAAGGCCAGTTATTCATTTCTTTATAATTATGTTTTTAAATGAAATTATGTAGTGCTTAGTTTTTGAATAAATGATGTTTAAATTCAAAATTTTGAAAATAAAATTTAAAAAATTAAGAGTTTAAAAATCATTTATTCAAAAACTAATCACTGAAATAACTTCATTTAAAAAACATATTTGAAAAATGAATTATTGGCTTTAAAAAAAGCTATAACATGGTATTGTAAGTATTTCCGTTGTGTTTTTATATTCATTTTCTATTTTCAATATTTTTTTTTTTATTCGCCCCTCCTACTTAAAGGAGTAGTTAAATAGAGTGGTCCAATATCTTAAAATATGTTCATATAATGTACCAACAATGAAAAAAGTTATAAAGCGTCAACTTTTTACAAATTTATTTTTACAAAATACAACTTTTTGAACTAAGCCGCCCCACTATATAGGAAAGTAAAATCCTTAACTCTTCCGATTGGTTCATTTTGAAAAGGGTTATTTTTATGAAAAAAAGTATTCCTGTAAAACCATTTTGGAGGGCCTGCAGCCCCTTGTTAAGCGGTGCTCATATCAATAGGGACTTTTGACAGTTTATTAATAACGCCATGAGAAGGCTATATACCAAGGCTTGTTTACATCATTTATGTAAAGTTCTGATTAGATATCTATCACATAAAAATTGAAATAGAGTCATATAATTCTAGACTATAGGAGAGAAATAGAGTCATAATTCTAGACTCTAGGGGAGAAAAATTCACAGTCGTCTTTTAACCCACTTAAATTGGTTATAAATCCACTAATTAATTTTGTTTGGGTTGTCGACTTATGTGCCAGATTTTAACTGTCGGATAACTCTAATCAGAACTTTAATCATACATTGTGAAACTGGTCCAAAATCACTTACAATCTCAAAACTTATAAGAGCAAGTAGGTGCGACCCAGACGTTTATTTTAATATTTTATGCAATAAATTGTCATCACCCAACCGTTAACCAAATAACAGTGTTAGATATAGCTAATTCATTCCAGTACAACTAGTAGACAAAGACAAATAGACAGAAAAGTATCTAGCTATAGGGAAAAAAATATTGAAGTTAGTTCAGGCGACAAATTGGAAATTACTTTGTATTTTGTTTTCGGGTCGATGAAAGGTACATATTGGCTGGGATATTCCGGGACTCTTTTTTTTATATAAATGGATTTATTCAGTGTACTATAGTGCTTTTAAACAAATCGAAGCGAACTCAAAGGACATTTTTTTGTTTTAATTCCATGGCAATTCCTATTTTAAAATACATATACATTATACCTACCTAATACTATTTATTTATTTTTTTTTTGTGATGAAAAATAAAATAATGGATTTCTTTACATATCAATTTGTATGCATAGCGGTAGAGATATAATAAATTAAAAACATTGTTAAGGTAATTGCTATTCACCAATGTCCCCATCAAAGACTGCTTGTGTTTTTATTGAATGAAAATTTTAATTAATATACTCAAATTAATAAAATGTGATAATTTAAAAAACCTCCATATTATACAAACCACTTAACAGGACGATTATTATTATTTTTTTTTTTATATTTGATTGAGGTTGGTGAACAATTCAATATTAAACGATTCGATGGTTTACTTATAATCCCAAAGCATTTTGTTATAGCTGATGATGTATGATTAAAAATAAATAAATAATAAACAATTTCTTCATTAATGTTTGTATCCGGTAGGCTAATTAATTATTATGCAATCATAACTATTTTAATTAATATGTAAATAAAATTGAAAAAAATTAATTAATCACACTGTCACGTCGTTTAATATATGTATATTTTATTTTTATTTGAAATAACCTGTTTGCCAGAGATATATCAATGTTGTTCAATTATATAGGTATGAAGGCAAATAAACTTAAATATCTTGTTAAAAATTCAAAAACATTGCCAAAAATGTATGTGTTGTATAACAAATTGGAACTTTACTCAGATATTGCGAAACAGAATTTTAAACTATTGAATTTTATGTCACTTTAAACAGCTATAAGAACAAGTTCATACGACCCAGCCTTTCATATTATTGAGCCTTTAGCTATACGAATAAGAACCTATATCGATCCCCAGCAGGCAGTAAAGTGGATTTTGCAGCATTTGTCCCTGCTATGAGTCTTAATATCATGTTCAAGATGACTGTCAAATTTAATGCGTGTATATATATGTACATATATGTATTTACAATGTACATATATGCAAGATGTGTATGTCAATGTAGCTCTGCCTAAGGTATAAACATCAAGGCCCTTGAAGTTTGGACAGCAATTGAAAGTGGATTAAATTAAATCAACAATTCACAAATAAACATCTCATGTTTAGGTACATGTCAAATTGTACATATACATATGTATGCAAGTTATGTTAAAATGTTTATGACAAATGAGGGAATTACTTTCATTTTTGTTAATGGATATTGTTTCATGTTTCGTTGATAATTTATTTCTAGTATTCTATTACAAAAAAATAATTAAATAAAATATATTCTTTCACTTTTCAAAACTGAGATAGATATATGGGTGATTCTCTGCCAACTGTGATTTTTTAAATTAAAATTTTGCTCAAATTAAAAGTCATTGAAAATTAATTTTTTTTATTTTATTTGTCTTTAAATAGACATCGTATTAAATCTGTAAGAGCATTTTACTACAACTTTTAAGGAACAAAAAATATTGTAAAAAGTACTAAATCTCGAAGACATGGTGCTGACACTGATTTTTATACGTTCTTACTCTTTTTGACAATATTTTTGGTGAGTTTCTAAATTCCCTCTTAGGTTTCGACAAGTTCAATTTTGAAAAGCAATTTCTTATTCAAAATTGTATGTTTTTTAGTTTTTGAAATCTGTTTTTAGAGGTTGGAGTCTTTATTTTTTTTTTGCTAGGTTATAACTCAACATTTGCACGGATTTGTTTTTATATGTTTTGTCCAAAGTATTGTTACCATTCTTAGTAAAAAAAATAACAAGATTTTTATCAAAATTGCTTGAAATCATTTAATTTACGTTCATTATAAATAAATATACCACGGTACTGACACCCACGGTACTGACATTTAGACATTAATATAACCTCATATCTCAAAGCTTTTGAGAAAAATAAAATCCATTATAATTTTAATTTATATGACTGTAAAAGAAATACAATATTCTAAAAATCACCCCAAAAAACACGCTTGGATAACACTACCACGTTACTGACAGGTAGGTAATTTTGTGACACACGATTTTAGAATAAAAACACTTCACTCTTACAACAAAATTACATTAGTAAAATAAATTGACTTTTGTTAACAATAAATAAATAGTGCCACTTTCAAACGGTACTACACAAATGCCATCAAACTGAAAACAAAATGGCGGTTTAGCTAGAAATATTTCGAATTCAAAAACAAAATGAAATTCAGGGACACCATTCAATTATTATTATTTAATTCGAGAGCAAATATTTTGACTTGATATTATCAAAATTTAATCAAGCAACTATTGTACTCAAACTTCTCTGAGGACAACATTTTTATTCAATGATGTATTTTGATAGAAAATTGTAGATTTAATTGGAAAAACAAGGATGGGACATGCCACGGTACTGACATTTTGCGTATACTTTTACACGCCATGGGGAATGGGTAGCAAATTTTTAAACAATATGTAATGTAAATTGTAGTACAAACTTATTTCCACAATTCAAACCAGAAATTCATAAGAAAATTTTATATTAAGTTACAAATAAAGCCCTGGACACAAAGAATCACAGTTGGTAGAGAATCACCCATATAGGTATTTATTCATTTTCAATTTTAAGTTCACAAAAAGGTCTTTTACATATTTTATTTTAAGACATAACTATAAAAGTTTAACAAAGTATATAAAAATATGTATTCAAAAAGATTCTTGAATTACTGTTCTTCTATATTTTAATGCATTTTGACAATAGTTGTATACAGTGTATTCCAATCCGTGCCGTTCAAAATCATTTTCATCTCCGGTTCCTCTAACACTAATTTTTTTCCAAAAAAAACTGATTCCTGAACTCTCCCTATACAGGACATCTTCTCAAGAAGTGGTTAGTATCGTATTTGTCTTTTCATTCAGATTACACATAGTGCAAATCAGCGTTAGAACCTTACTCCAATCGGAGCAAATTTACTCCAATTTTAAAAAAGAAAATAAACCTTCTACTACGCCACTCCGTGTATTTGAGATCTACTCCTTCTTTCACACTGGAAAATTAAAATTTATCCGAACCACATGGAACGAAATGACAGCTTGCAGTGTATTTCAATTTTCTAACCAACTCTAGCTCTGATTTTTTTAATCTAAAATTATATTCTCTTCTGTTACGATTGCTGAATTTATGTGATTTTTTTTTTTTTTTTAAATATTTGTTTTTGTTAAAAGAAAATTATTGTTAAAAGTAAAGTTTTAGAAATCTTTTCGTTTTTAAATCTGCTCCGAAAATTGTCGATTTACTCCACTTTTGTTTACAAATCTGCTCCAAAATTTTACTCCTGAGGTTCTAACCCTGGTGCAAATGCTTAATAAAACTTCTCTGCCCGGTATAAATATTGGGCTTCTAATTTATCCACTCGCTTTAAAAATAGTGATATTGTGTCGTTTCATTAAAATAGTTTCTTTTCGCAAAGACTATGGTTAAGGCTGTCATATATCTCCCAATGGGTTGAACCTTGTAGTATTTCAATGCTCTTTGTTCGTATTGTTTCATCGACCGCCATAATAAATTTGCAAAACTCTTCCTTTCATTGGTGGAAATTATCCATGCCTATTCCTCCTGTCAGGGATTAAAAACCACATTTCAGCAATGTATCAAACACTTTTTATTTCTTGCATACCGCCCTCCACCTTTTCTAAAAACCATCGTCTTGATTTATTTATATATTAATTTTCAACCTTCATTCTTTGCAGTATTTTTGGAGTTTATTTATCATTCGTTATACCTAGCATAATCGACTGAATTTTTCTTCGGAACTCAAGAAGTCAAGTGGATACTAATTGTCTAAGTTTCTTTGAAGAAAAAGTTTATAAGTTTTTCAAAAATTATTCGGTTGACTTCAAGAGTAACATTTTTCCTCTCATAAGATGCTCCGAGAGCTTAACTAGACTAATTTAAGGGAGTTAAAAGAATAATACTAGATTGTTAACACTTTTAAAAGCGTTAAATGGCCTAGTTATGGGAGGTTCACAACCCAACTAAGTCTTGCTATGAGAATGCGTATCTTCCAATGAGATTCGATCAAAAGAGAACAGAGTACCTACATATTTGTAAACTTTAAAAAATTATATATATCTTTCTCACTTAGCATTTTCTGAATGAAAAACAACCTTTTTTTTTATGTGTGTTTTTACTGTGTAGTGTGTATTTCTTATGTCAAAAACTAAAAGGCCTGGGTGGGAATATTTATTTTGTAAGTCAATCAATTATTATTATGCGTCATAATGGCGATACTTTATACATATTTATTATTTTTCATATATGTGGACCAAAAAACATACATATATGCGGTTGAAAATATATCTACTAATTTGAACTTTTACCTCGAAAAACAACCACAAAATAATGCATATTTTAATTATTTTATTATTTATTAATGATCTCATAATCCTCCTATTGCAATACTTTTGGTATTTGAACTCCAGATACTCTTTATATAGGATGTATGAAACTCAGATCTTGTAAGGGTTTTCATATAAGTACAAAACGACTAAAACTCTTATAAAAGTGTTGTTATAAGATTATAAAGGCTACGAATATCTTTTTAGAGCTGAATTTTCACAAAAGAATTCTTATAAGAATAAAAGTTTTTTATAATCCTATTCCAAGGAAAAAAATGATTTAGCCATAAGATTTAAGTACTTTGAAGAGAGAAAAAGAAAGAAAAGTGTTCAACTCTTAAAATAAAAAAGCTATGAGACCTATTGTAGTTTCATAACAAGATAATAATTCTTAAGTATAGCAATGAGATATTAAAGAGTCTTATGGGAGATTTTTTCAGATTTCAAGAGCTTAGCTCAGGTGAGTTTGTTAGTTCGGTTGTCATCTTCTTTTTCCCTTCAACTACTCTCTATAAAAGTTCGATATTTTTGAAAGAAATCAGTTCCATGCGAAAAGTTAAAGAATTGATTAAATACTTTGTTACGTTTAAACTCAACCTCAAGATGTCCACGCGCCCTTATTGAAGCTATCAACAATTATAATTGGTGTGTTCAGAAAAATGAGATCTCAGAGAATTTTCTCACTCAAAAAGTGAGCAAGCGATTCCAAGATTTTTTTTTCTTCAGAGTTTTGACAGCAAAGCTGAGAAATTTTGCTGAGGAATCCTCTTCAGAGGTTGAATCGGCTAAGGTGATTTGTGATAATTGACAATCAAAATAAACAAATTCGGTCTGCGTAAGGTGATTGTCACATGTGATAATCATATTTTTTTGCGAATTTTTCTTGTGACAGCTATTTTGGTGTCATTTACATGTAGAATTGACAAATTCAAGAAAAATTAATTTTTTTTTTACCTGTGCAATTATTTTTAAGTCCATGGAAAATGAAATTCACATACATAATAAGAATGTTCGGCCGGAACCGAGTTTTTTTCCATGACTGCATTTGCATTTTATTTACTTGCTTCCTATCAATGAAAATTATTTCATTTTCTTCAAATCTTAAAACGATTTAAATAATTTTATTTGTTCTGTATTTATGTAGTACAAGTTCCTAAAACCGGCATAACATAAATATTAAAGCAAAATTCAATGGCAAATAAAATATAAAATAAAGATGCTAACGTATCCTTACCCCTTGAAAGAACGAACAAGACATCTAGTACAATTTTATTTTGTTAAATGCTCCTCAGAAAGAGTTTTTTCTGGGTACAGTTCAATAAGACCCACGGAAATAAAGCCCATGGGTCATATTTCCCAAAAAAAAAAAAAAAATAGCACCTGCAGGCTATTTTTCCTTTTTGGAGTGGCAACAAGACCCACCACAAAAAAGCATTACATTAAAACCCGCTATATTTGTTGCCTTTCTGAATTGGCATTAAGACCCACACTTAAAGTAAATATTCATACTTTGCTTTAAAATATTTTTCAATTAATGATTTTAAAACGAAAATTTTTTTGAATTTGTCAATATTTTTATAGATACCTTGAATGGCCCGCTTCGCAGGTTCAGAAAAATATAAAAATCCGTAAAAATGAAATATGTTAATATAGATTTTTTTTGTAAGTCTTTTTTGTTTTAAAATTTAAGTTTTATGCAAACAAAGACTGAATTTCTGATTTCTGTACCTTCATTTTTAAGTTGATATTTTTTTAATTAAATGGAATAATTTAAAATTAAATTAAATTTTGTTGCCTTTTTCACATGTTCATTATTTGAAATTCTAAAATATGGTCACCGTACCTATGGGAGTACCCGAACCAACGTGACGATGCGAATTGCAATCAATCCAATCTCATATAAAATATATTGACAGCTGAAAGTACGTCAGTCGTCGTTCCGAATATTTCGCGTTGGTTTGAGGGAGCCTTAATTGTTACATATATACATTGGACCAAGAAACACTTTGCAATTTATCAATGCAATCAATTGAAAATCGTTGGGTATGTTGTTAGATTTTTTTATGAATGGAATTAATATGCATAATGCCGTTTCATAAATTAAACTTAGACGTTAAACATTTGTTCAAAAGACATACATATATTTAATTTTTTTATTTGGGTTTTGTAGCTCTAAGTAATGACACTTAATATTCTATCTACAGGATATTAAACACCCTTTACTGTAATTGAAACAAAAATAAAGAAGGAAGCAAAGTCGTCTATATACCTATCTCTACACCATTCCATTATATCTACACTTAATCGAAATTTACATGACCAACTTAACCATCAGGTGAAAAATAAAAGTGCATTGCACAAAACGACACGTTAACTAAGTTCCTCGTCTTCGTGTGAATCCTTTGGTAAAGAGGACTAAAATTAAATAGCTCTAATGCTTCCTGCAAACTGCTACTAGAATATCCTGTTAATACTTTTTCCAGCAAATTACAAAGTGTATATCCACGAGGAAAAGATTTTTCGCATTAAAATAAAATGGACGAGCAACAAACAGACAACGAATACAAAAAAAAAAAACTCCACCAAGATGATAGCCCAGGCGTCTTAAGAGCTTAAGAATATTCGATTCGAGTGAATATTTCCGAGATGTAATTTCTTGAGTGGTGTATAGCTAAATGCACTTTGACCAGATTTATTAAGTACTTTTCGCCAGCTTAGCCAAGTTGCTTGCTGCGGATTATTTTTATAACATCGGACATAGACATAAAGTTGCATTAAGATATCCCCTTCCTATATAAAGGATATATCCTTTCAACTTTCGAGAGTGGATATTAAAATGGTCACACACACACACACCAACAACGAAAAAAAAATACGTTAAGTAGAAATTTATTTGCTTATGTGTTGATTTATATAAGGTGCTCCACTTATTTTTACTTTTTTTGGTTGGAGGTCGAGGATGTCTTAAAAATGGAAAAAGTATAACTATATGGTGAAAAGTTGGTGAAAAGTAAAGATTTATGTATACCTATACCAACTAAGTAAGTGAAAAGTTGAAATTTCTTGCTAAGAAGGAAAGTTGTTCTTATATTATATGGTTGTATGGATTTTCAATAAACTTTGTGGAAATAATACCCAGATATGTACAGAAGAATCTCGAAAAGATGAACAGATATAAAACATCGTTCATCTTTTCAAATTGTCCATCTTTTCGAGCATCGACGTTTGTTAGAGGAAGGAGATATAGTAAACATTAAAGATTATTTACATAACAAATTAAAACAAGCTCAAAAGTATTGTTCAGGAGGCAAAGAAGAAGTAAAAAATTATGTCGCGAATAAAGTATTCATCTTTTAGAGTACAAAATTTTAACCCGTTCATCTTTTTGAGTACTGAAAAGTGAAAATTTTCCGTTCATCTTTCCGAGCTGTTCATCTTTTAGAACCGTTCATCTTTCTGAGATTCTACTGTATATACAACAAATACATATTAAGTGAAGAAAATTTTGGTGAAGGTTTTGTGTTAGTGTGGTAAACCGAATGTAAGCTACCAAGGTACCTACGGGAGAAAGTAAAACGTATTGAGAAGTTTTTACACCAAACCCATATTAACGATGACTCTTGCTGCAAGTATAATTGAAATGGAAAATGGTAAAAAAAAACTGAGGAAGATTTTGCTCAAAGTTTATTTTTGTCTTTAAATATATTACTTGAGATAAATTAGAGCTATTCAAAATATTATGTAGGTCAAGTTTTACCTTCAATTCAAGTTTCATCCTCACAGTCTAATGGTTGATTTCATAAAGGGTTTTTAAATATTTTAAATCTCTTGAAACCTTTTATTGATGCCTTTTGGTTTTATCAAGCGCATTTAAATTTAAAAATGCTTCTTTTAAACACAAATTTGAATTCCGTGTTGTAATAGTTAGTGTGTAGGACTGTCTCTCATCGAAGGTATATGCGGATCGAATCCGCAGGATCAAAAATATGCAAGATTACATCGCACGCAATTGTTTTTGTTGTAAACAAATTAAATTAACCTACATTACAACGAACAAATGTTACAAAAAGTGAAAAGTACTAATTTTTTTTCTGTTTGAAATAAAAATATTTTTAACATTTTTAAATGCAAAATTGTTTAAACCATAATTAAAAACATCTTATTGCAAAATTATATCAAAATCGGTCAAGCCAATGAAAAGCTATATTTGAATAACTAAAAACTAAATCAATTTTCTCAAAAACCGTACAAATCTTAATTCTTTAACGGGAATTTTTTTTAACAAAATCTTGAAATACAGATTTCCTACAATGATTTTGATCGTTAAAGGTACGAAACGAAGTTTAATCAATAAGCCGATGATAAAAAGCGAATTTAATGATTAGGAATTCTAGTCTTGTTGGATATAATTCACACTATAGATATTCGTCACGAAATCTATGAACTGAACTTAACAAAAAATTGCGTATTGGCAGAGGTCCTCACTAGTCAACTGATGAGGTCAAGTGAGATCGCCGTGACGAAACGCCAAATTTTTGTACGACTAAAGGCCGTTAAAAGCTATTTTGAAATATTGTACGTCCCTTTCATTCTTTCCGATAAATCACACATGCAGAAATGGTTGAGAGTTGTAAATCATTAGTCGGTCAATAAAGGCAATAAAGACATCGAGGTAGCAAAAAATTGCGCTGTACAGATTTTTTGGGAAATTGTTAGGATAGATACCAGTATATAGTGTAGAACCAAGTTTGCAGCTTCGAAAGACCTGTGCTAACTGCTAACTAAAAAAACCACGACTTTTTCGTACTTTTTCATTTTTTGACTTATAAATTTTAAAAGGTGCATCCTATGAAAAAGTTAAAGATGAGCCCATTTTTTGCTTAAGTTCATGGACTAATTATTTCAATTTTTTTTAACGTTGCTATATATTTGTAACAAATGGGAGCATTGTCAATAGAAGATTTATGTTATATGTATTAGTAAATGAATTGCGTTATGTCGTTTTCCATTGGTTTCACTCAGGGATTCACTCATTCTAAAATCCAATGGAACAATACTAACTACTTCTACTCAACTTAGAAATTTTGTCATTATATTGGTGAATAATCGTGAACATTTAATGTTATCGAAATCGAACAGGCATACAATCAAACAGAGTCCGATGTTTACTTTTGACATTTGAGTGAGTTTGTTTTGAAGTTATAGCTTAAATGGATTAGTGCTTCTTGGATGGATTCTGATTTCAAATCGAGAAGCGAAATTTTCTCCTGAGAAGCGTCGCGGTCGGTTGACCATTTTTTTTGCCAATGGAATGGTTTCACATGAGTTCTTTTTGATTCTGGACGCTTCCAAACGTCCAATGGAAAACGACATTAGAGTCCGATTTAAGAGACAAAAAATGTTTGTCATCTGGGGTTATTTGTTCTTAGTTGTTAGATGCAAGTCAAAAATTGGTAGATTGGCGTTTTAATTCAATTACAAGAAAACTTTAAACAGTTAAGGTTTTTTTTTTGTTTGAGAAAGAAAAGGAAAGGCTGTTAATCTCTCATTATTAACAAGATTTTTGTTTTCTTTGACGGATAGGACAATTATTTTTGAGTTTTAAATATGTGATAAAAAATTGGAGGAAAATACATATAGGTATACAATATACATATACTACATAGGGAGGCTTATATTTTCCCCCATATAAATACACTTGGATTATTTTCCCACCAAAAAAGTGTACCATGAATTTTTCCCCACCATTATTCCCACCAAAAAGATTTGTTCCCACCATTTTGGTCGGAAAAACCAATAATCTGGGATCACTGTCTTAAAATCATCTTATCCTCGCCCGGAGGATGTTTTTTTTTTTTATTTCATGTCTTTTTCCAGCTCTTATGCTTTGATTTTTTTTTATTTTTATATACAAGTAAATTCATAATATCATTTTGCTTTATTTCGCATTGAGTCAATCATTCCTCATGTATAGGTATGTAAATAAAATAAATATTTGAATACCTATGTACAAACATATGCACATACATATATGAACAATTTCCCATTTCTCAAAACTTCAGATAATTTCCTGTTTGACATGTTGACTGTGACACTTTAATATCCGCAGATATGTACATATAATACCCATTGTCTCTCTGTTGATGCTAGCAGCATATTTCTCGAAAATTCCAACTTATCATTTAACAATTATGTTTCTGCTGAGTAGGTGTGTGAATTTAACTCTCTTCGACTCTTCGAGGCGTTATGAACTTCATTCTTCTTTAATTTACGATATTGCTATCAGCTATGTATTTCAACATGGGCTTTCACTATATTTGACAGCCTCTGTAACATACATACATACACAAACAAATGTATGTAAAATGTTATAGTTAAATTTTGATATTTACGAATAAATAACTTTCAATTGGAAAACCCCACACAACAGAAAAAAAAAAAAAAAAAAAACCATAACTTCACTCCGCTGCCACTGACATAAATTCCCTAACAGCTTCTTCACCCAGTGGTATATGTAGGTACTATAATGCTCACAATAATGAATATTTTTGTAAATGTATTCGTGTATTTTCATAAAAGTAAGAGAGTGGGGGGCGAGGGTGTATATATGTATATTGTCCTTGTTGTTTCTGGCACATTTAATTAATTTTTAAATTTCACAAATAACATGGCGATATCATACAAAGGACACGGAATTCCAATGCTGAATGAATGAGTGACTGACACAAAAGAATATAAGAATGACAAAAAAAAAAAAGAAGTGAATTGCTGCGACTGGGAGACATATTACATATCCTTGTGCAAGCATTTGGGAGGATATGAGGGACCATTGTTCCAGCAAAAATATAGGATATCTGTTATCTTACACTGCACATAAAATGAATGAGCTGAGCATGTGTGACAGGATATTTTATCAACTTCTCTCCTACACTTGAATGGAACACCCGCTATTGTGGAGTTAATGTATATAAAACATTCGCGTACAGACATAATATATACCGCCGACCGCAGGGGCCCTTTGATGATGATGATGCAACTCAAATGTGTGGCATAGCTTTTCTATACCACTCTAGGTACAAGTCTTTATAAATAATTACTTGAATATACCAACCAAGTGCAAAAGAAAACTATTATCTTGTGAAAGGATGCATACTTTCCTGGACGAATACACTGTACACATTCACACAGTGCTGTTCAAAGGAACAATTCGAACGTCCAAACGAAATGGCCGCATTCGCAAGAAAGTTCTTAAGTGAATAGCGAAAACAAATTTAAAATAAGTAAGAACTTTTTCGATTGTGATATGACGCCAAAAGAAATAACACTCTGCAAAAAAATTGCAGAGATTTAAGAACTTCAATACAGTTCGTGACTATAAAAAGACTTATTTTATAAGTCTGTTAGATTACCTACTAAATGACTTAAAAATTGCAATCACCAGTAATTTTAAATATTTTTATTACTTAAGGATTGTTTCCAGTCTTCTAGGTTTCTAAGTCATTTTAAGCACCCATGTATGTCATTTAAATGCCAGTCATTTTACTGTTAGCCAATTTCATTACAAATTTGAAACTGAGATTTACGCCAAAATGGAAAGCCTAAGTTCAAACAAATTTCTGTTTCTGTCTATGCACTTATTTTGTTTACTGATTTAATTTAATCAATTGCATTCAAATGACTATTAAAATTGACTTAAGTTTAAAGTCGACTTTTTTTTAATGATTAAAAAATTCGAAACAGTAAACAAAAAATACAGCAGTTAATTAACTACTGGTAAACAGACCACTTTAGTAAACTGGTGAGAATAATTAAATTGACTGCAGAACAGTGCCGTGGGATCATGAGAAAAATAGCTTTCTCCGTGAATTTTGACCTCAAAAGAATGACCTTTTTAATTTTTAAATGATAAAAGTTTACTTCAAATAAAACTAATAGCTTTTTTGAGACAAAATTTTCAAAATTTTCATCATGTCACGAAAAATTTGAAAACAAAGGGAAATTTGACGAAATTTCAAGCAAATTGCCCCAAATGGAGAAAAAACTTGGAAAAACTCTTTTTTTTTGACAATACATGAATAGGGCAAATTATTTCTTCTAATAGTTCTTAATAGTTGTATTTCACAAAATATAATTGAATTACAGTTTTAAATGGAAGAGTTTGAGTTTTTTTCATATGGCACGAAAATGGCACGGTCTTTTAGAAAATGTGGAACGGTAATTTTTGTTTTGGCGGCAACGCTGCTCATAACTCAAATAATAATTGTGCTATTCACCAAACACTCATTCAAATTTTACGTAGTTCGAAAATGAAAGCGGCTCTCTCTTAACCAGGCATAGGGGAGAGGGGGGCACCTTTGCACACTTTTTGGTTTAGACCCTCCAAAAACCCAGTGTGATGGAATTATTGGCCTGTAAGTTATCGGCACTTCGAAGAATGTATTCAAAGTTTTAAATTAAATTTAATAAAGATTAATATTTGTTTATTAAAATACAAACTAGGTCCTTGTTTTCAAAGGTACCCCACATGTGGGGCAGGTTTGAACTTACCTTTGGCACTTTTGAACGGAAGTGTTTATAATTATTTTTAACAATACAAAAATTAAAGTATAAGAGCATATCTATTGAAGAAAACAGTAAATTGTACGAATAAGTTAATTATGTAGTGCTGAATATACAAACAAAATTTAATAGGATATAAAATCTTTTCAAAGGTATAACTCACTATGTAAAATGTAGACTTTTGGAAATAAATAGATTAAAACAAAATTTTGAAGCAAAAACTCTCGTTGAAGCTTTAATTTTAGCTGCCCCAACATGTTAAGCAACATTAAATTCGGCCATAGTTATTATACCTAACAATATTTATAAAGAACTTTACCTTTATGTTAATTAAAATAAAGGTGTGAATTTAATAATAATTTTTCAAAAATTAAAAATCATTACAAAGATAGGCCCCTTCCCTCCTACAAAAACTGTGGAATCAAACTTTTTTCGCACAAATGCATTTCCAACAACAAGGACAGCAACAACAGGATCAATTAATATTTTTTTTTGTATTAAATTGATAAAAGAAATGATTTTTTGATAATAAAAGCAAATAATTTTATTATATATCAAAAAAAAAATTTTTTAAAGAAATACAAAATTTTGACAGGTTGACAATTTGAAAAAAAAGAAAAAGAACAAGTTTACGGAGAGAGCGCTCATAAGTTATGAGTGGTCGAAAAGCCATCCTATAAGTTTTATGAGCACTCATAAATATTCACTATTACATATATTGCTTGGTGAAAAGATTTATAAGACTTTTCAGTTATGAGGTGAATACTACCCTAAGTGTAGATATTTAAACTTTTTGTTCATCGAGTTTTATCACGATTTTTCGATAGTGTTTTCCATATAATCACTAAGGACAGTATTCACCAATCGTTTATAAACGGCTCTTAAGTTTGTCAGGCTCTTAACTCAAATTATATTTCTATATTGAACGATGTTCTAAAAGAAGAGCAACTCTCTCTTAACCAAGCATATCCAAACTGTACAAATGCACAAATGCATCACCATCACCGTTAGAACCTAACTCCAATCAGAACAAATTTACTCCAATTTTAAAAAAGAAAATAAATCTACTCCTATGCCACTCCGCATATTTGAGATGTACTCCTTTTCTTCACACTGGAAAATTCAAAAATTCTTTAGCCGAACTACATGGAACGAAATGACAGCATTCTGGTATTCAATTTTTTAACCAACTTTAACTCGTTTTTTTTAATCTAAAATTAGCTATAGTCTGTTTTGTAACGATTGCCGAATTTATGTGATTTTTTTTTGTTAAAAAATATTTGTGTTTGTTAAAATAAAATTTTTGTTAAAAATAAAGTTTTTAACATCTTTTCGTTTTCAAATCTACTCCGGAAATTGTCGATTTACTCCATTTTTGTTTACAAATCTGCTCCGAAATTTTACTCATGAGGTTCTAATCAGGATTACCATCACCAAAAACTAAGCAACAACAACAACATTAATTTCAAGTTTTATATTAATAAACTAGTAAAATAAAGGATTTTATTTAATAATGAAAGCAATAAAATTTAATGAACATCAAAAACCAAAAAAAAAAAAACTAAAAACTGTGATAGATATAAAATTTGAGAAAGCAATTAATTATTTTCAAAATTTTCGAACAAGTTTTCGGAAGAATTCCATCGTTGAAATCTCATATTTGTGCGGATAAGGGTAAAAAAATAAGCCAACAGAGTTGGCATCACTGCATGTACGTTGTGTAACAAGTGTAATGAAATGGAATTTGTTTCCACGCCACTAGTGTTACACATCTTAACAAGCTTAAAGGATCTCGTTTCGAAAAATTACTTTATTTTACGAACTTCTTTTAAAAAAATTAGCGTCCTTTACGACTGGCGATCTTGACAAACCCATAACTTGTATTTTAACTCGACTCACAGGAATCATTTTTATCGTAGTTTTGATTGTTCGAAGTTATTTTTCAAGATTTTGATTTTTCTTGGTATTTTTTTTATTTTAAATTTAGGTTTTTTTGGAACGAAACCCAAAATTTAATTAAAATTGTTTGCACAGCACTATTTATTATATGTATTCGTAGGTACTGTCCATACAACCGCGTACGCTCCAATTACTATTGTGGGGCAGGCTATAATGACTGAGCGTTGAATTGTTACCGCAAGCAACATGGGTCGTCGAAATATACATACCACATTTATATATAGTCATCATTTGCTTGTTCGACACAAATTTTAGTGCAGGGTCCTTGATTTTCCGAACTTTTCCATACCAATCTACATAAATGGTTCACCCGAATTCAGAGGAGGATAGTTATATAGGTATATATAAATGTAACCACTCTTTGAGAAGATTTGTGTTAAATCCACTTCCTTTCGATTCACTTTCGACGAAGGTGGATCTTCTATGAATCTAAGAGCTGAGAGATTACATACCACATTTATATATTAGGGATTCTAACGTCGCGTCGGTCGCTTAGTGACAAACGACACGATTCATTATATGCCCGAGCCCGACCCCAACTCTAAGGATTTCGCAAGCGAATGATTATCTCACATGCATACTTGATGAGACAAAGTGTGTGTGCTGTGCTGCTTCTTTTTAACCGCACTATAATATGTGGAAGAGGTTTGATATTATGGTTGTTGATGGTACCATGATGAACCTTCTTTATATCGCATGGGAAACGGATCTATTTTCGATGTCGTACTAGCTATGTCATGTGAATGATAAAAAATTTATGATAAACTTCAGTTGAATGCTGGCGCTGCTGCTGCTGCTGGGGTTTGATGTGTGTGTTAATGTAAACGCTATAGTTTCAATTGGCATTTTAAATCAGTCAAAACTGACATTTATTCAGGTGTATCATATACTTATATATGTATATGTATGTGTGTAAGTAGGTAGGTATGATTTATGTACCTACAAATGTACACTGAAGTTGCAGGTATTGATTTAAGACATTAAGTTCCACTTAAGTGCGGCAATTAATGTGTGCACTTATCAAATATTGAAATGAGGTCGTCGAGAGAGAATTACATATTATATACTTTTTTGTCCAGAGTTGTACCTACATACACACAAAAACACAGGTAATTAACGCTGGTTTATACGCAGGGACTTATATGTATAGAGTTTTGAATATAAGTCTGCGTTGCATTAACAGATGATTCATTATTTCATTAAAACATTGTGGAGCCCTGGGGTCTATTTCACGGAACAGGTTAGGTTAGGTTAGGTAAGGTTTACGTGGTTGCCAGCAGAGACGCTTGGCCGACTTAGACCATGGGTTGGCACATTGTGATACTACATAGGAATCTAGGAAGATTTCTTCCTACTCGTTGAACCATCAATTAGAGATTCTTACGAAGCGCGCGAGACTAGATACTATATATAATATCATGATTTTGACAGATCACTATAAGATTATTGCAGTAGAATTCTCCTAGGTGGAGCTTACGTCTTTGAGATAGAGAGAGGTCATCTACAGAGAAGGTGAGGAATCGATTCTTACTCTTCTTCTTCCATACAACTTCTGCAGAAGTCGTTAGAAAATACTCCAAGCCTCTTTGCGTGCTTGCCTATTATTCAGTGTCCAGTAATGACACCTATGACGGAGCTAATGTGCAGTCTGCTTAGATATATCAAGTTCCTAGAGCGCTTCAGATCCAGCATAGGCCAGATCTGTTTTGTGGCCTAACATGTTACAATGTCATTTGTTTAAGCCAAGACAGGACTTCTTTTATCGTATTGTCAAAAGTTCTGCCTGGAACACGCTACAGTGATTGGGAAGATGAAAGGAGAGACTTAATTTCAGTCTGTCTGAATATACACCTCCACCATCCCCGTCATTAATTTTAGAACCGTCAGTATAGAAATGGATCGATTCATCTTCCAGGAACGCCAGATCAACCCAGAGAAATCTGGAATGGATGATAACTTTTATGGAACTGTAGCTGTGGGGTGGTGTAATCTGTAATACTTCGAAGTGATCTGAATGAGTTCAGAATGATAGCCAAACCAGGTTGCTCTGACTTTGACATATTGAATAGAAACAATGGGCTCTTATGAAGCAATCTGAAATGTTACCTCACGCTTCGCGTTCGCTTTAGATCGTAAATATCGTAAGCCGGAGCGCAACGCCCGAATAGATCTATTTTCTATTCTGGTTGCGCTTTGACAGCTCAGCAAACAACAATCAATGTTTTTTAATTTGCTATTCCATTTCTTTTGGATGTGAAAGTTTTTATTAAAATAAAAATACAAAAATATGTTATTTCAGTAAAACCATTGGAATATTTGTGTGTGAGTGACTAAAATAAGTGTTAAATGCAACAATTGCTGTATTAAAAATTAAATTATTCCTATGTACGTGTGGTTTGTTAAATTGTGGTTCAAGATCCAGAATCAATTGAATATTATGGATCCTTGGAAATTAATTTGCATGTTTTTATTATTCCAGTAGATACACACACCTTTGTAGATAAGATTTTATTAATTGGATACAATAAAAATATAACAAATAAATCATATTTAAAGTGAAATCTGCTTGTGTTTTATTTATTTCACTCTAAAATTCCAACAACAAAAATTTAATGCTCAACAGCTGTTTTGGAAGTACCCTTGTTTGGTTGGACTTGGTTGATTTAGGCAATTTTTGTCTGGTTCCGGAGACTGAATTTTCTCTGGTTTTCGTACCTGTAATGCCGAATTCTCACTTGTCTTATTTAGTGTGCTAGGAAAAACAACACAAGATCCGACTTTTACAGGTAGATGACTGTTTTAATTTGCAAAATGGCGCAGGAATGTAAAGAAACAGAAACGAGTACATACAAATAAAACAAACAAATGGAAAAAAGAGATAGGTATATAACAACGTTGTCACTGGGTTCGTTGTTTTATCTCTTCACATTACAGTTTTGAGTGAAGTGTTCACAGGCAGAGGCATTTCATTCCGTTTTGTGAATTTTTCAATAGGAAAAGAAAATTAAAATTAAATATGTGTAGGTCATTGTTTTGGGACTTTTACCTAACTACAATGCATATATTTTTCGATAGTTTTCTTCAATAGTGAAATTTGTTCGAAATGTCAAACAAAATCTAATTTATGTGTGGTGTGAACGGATTTCGTGATCTTGTTGCCGAAATCCAAGATTTTGTGAAAACCATATAATGGTGAATTTACATTCATCTTCATGCGAGTACTGCAAAAAAAAGCATGTAAGATTAAAATTTACATTTGTTAAATGTTCATCTTCGAAAATTGGAACATCTCGTATGAGTTTTGTTCCATTTTTGAACGTTTCTTGACCAATTTAATCGATGAGAGAGTTAAAAATTGTATAGGCACTGGATTTGATCTGGGAACATAAAATACAACTAGTGATAATAATAATAATAGTAATAATAATTAATTATTTTTTCACATCCCGATTGCAAATACAAAGTCATTCTTCGAATTACTTGTCAAAGTTCAATATGCTTGAAGAAAGGTTTTTCGTAAACTAGCATTGTGTCAATGTCGTAAGACGGTTGTTTCACATTTCATTGAAAACATCGACATTAATAAATACTTTCATTAGCAAAGCTTTTTATTTAAATTGTTATTAGTACCTAATTGAAACCATAAAAACAGGGACATTTTTAGTTCCTTATTATCTGCGAAGAATCTGCGCAGTGTTATTTTAAGGAAACAGAACTTTTATTCTCTCATATCTCAACGCCCGAGGTTTGAAGCTACATTTCGTTTTGCAAATTCTTAAGGTCGCGCTTTATGACACATGATATCGTAAAATATCGTAAAGTCGGTGAAAAGCCTGTCAAAAGCCCGAGCGTTCGAAGCGTGGTTGTGGTTTGGCCATGATGGAGTGGCCATTTTCGTTGTTGGTCCATTGTGAGGAGGCTTTAAGACGTATGGCTGTCCTTGCAGCCGCTTGTTTGCAGAATATATCGAGAGGTGTCAAATGGAACAGAATATCAAATGCAGAGGCTCCGTCCTTGCACCGACAGGCTGAATATTGGACCTTGCTTAGTTTGCCAACGTTTGTTGTTTTATCTAAGGCGGTCCACCATACTGACATACCGTATGTTAGAATCGGTCTGACTACCGAAGTGTATAGGTATAATAGCCAGTGAGAAATGCGGGGTTGAAGAGTGCCACAGTATATTTTTTAACTCTTTCGTATACGTATATTTTGTCCAACGTCCAACACCCTTGATAGCAGGAGAGTCTATATATGGGGAATTTTGTATTTCCTAGAAAAGAGAAAAAGATCAGGGTTATGAGAGTTTGTAAATTTATTTAGCGCGTTTTGTAAGAGTTCACTCAAGGTATTGGGGTATTTTCCTGATGCGGCATATAGCAACGTTGTTCACATCACCCTGTAACTCTCCTCCTCAAGACATATCAGAAGTTCATTGACAATCAAATTCCAGAGAAGGGGAGATAGAATACCGCCTTGCGGCGTACCTCTACTTAGAGTTTTTCTGCGCAGTTTTGAATTGATAATCCTGCTAGTCAGTATTTAATTAATCAATTCACCAAGCGAACCATCTACTTTCAGAGATGACAGTGCAGATGCGATTGGAGATGTGTCGACGTTGTTGAAAGCCACAGTACACAAGGTAATATATTGCGCAGATTGTCAAAGTCGAAAATGTCAAAATATTAAAAATGGCTATTCCAGTGTCCACAGGAACTCAACGCTCATCATAAGAAACAACAACAAAATATTGAAATAAGACAAGGAAAGGGGCACTGGATCCACCATTTTACTACCATAATACCTCGATTTTGACAGATGCGCAGAACTAAACAAAAATAAAAACGCTAATGATATTACCTTTAATATGTGTATACTGTGCAGGTTGCAAGCGCCTACTATATCTAGGACAGCGACCATAGTGGTATCAGGTATCTTCTCTATTATGATGGTGGAAGTGAATGACTAAAGAGTAATTCATGAAAAAAATGACTACAAATTAGTGTGGCGGAACATGCTCATATTCTACTTTAAAGGTTTATGCAACTGTTTTCCGATATTTCAGTATTTACAAAATAAAATTATAAAATAAATCCGAAAAATCAGAATTTTTGTGAAAACCTTTATTTTGATGTCCTGAATATGCCCTGAAAAGTTTTATATATTTTACTAATCAGTTTTTTTATGAGGGGGTAGAAAGGAGCAAAAAGGGGTTTTGTCCCGATTTTTTTAACATTAATAATTTTTGTCAGAATTACTCTTAGGTCATATATTTTCAAAAAATCTTTGTTATAGAATGTTTCATCTTTCACTTGGCAGTTATAGGTCTAATAAGTGACCACGAGTTGCAGGCTTAGAGCATATCTACGTACTTCAACAAACCACGGACGAGATGCTTATAGTTAACATTGGAGTGAAAATCACGGAAATTATACAAAAGTGCCGTAGTCAAGTCAATAAAGCATTTGACACGGAAAAAATCGCCGGAAAGCTAAATGGGTGGACAAATACAGGGGGCTGATACCTTGACTTGCTTGCCAGATGTGAGAGTTGGTAGAGTGCGGTTGTGTTTTCGGAATGGCAAATTTAAAATCGAAAAGAAAATGTTTTGCGTGTTCTAACACCTTGTTGGATGAAGGCGTCAAGTGCGAATTTCTGTGCGGAAACGTTTATCGTACATTTTGCGCTGAAATTTCCCAGGATACATTAAAAGATTTAAACAAACCAAATTCTAAAGTTACTTTTCATTGTTCCGAGTGCTCTAAACTCTCACTTCGACAATTAGTTAATCAATTTGGCGCGCTTTTTGCAGTAGTAAATTCTCTTAAAGTGCAATTATACCAATTATCTGACAATCAAAATAAAATACCTATCTCTAATCCTGAGAGTGAAAACGAAAACAATGTAGATCTCGATAATATTAATGATATGCCTGTAAAAAATAAAACACAGAACAATTCATATCAAAATTCTAATGACATTTTAGGTAGTGCTAGTTCAATTTTAACAAAAAATTCACAAGAAAATATAAAAACTGATTGGCAAACTGTCTCTAATAAAAATAAAAAGCAACAAAAGCAAAATAGACAAGTTGTGGGTGTTGATGAAAAAGAGAACGATATGGGAGTAATTTCCCATTATAAATGGGGTCATGTGTCAAAGTTTTCAAATAATACTTCATCTGAAGCAATTGCACATTATGTTGCTAAGAAAATGGACATGAGTGATACGGATGTGAAATGTTTTAAACTTGTCAAAAAAGATACTGATCTCTCAAGTCTCAAGTTTATTACATTTAAAGTGGGGTTGCCTGAGGAATTTGCAAATAAAGTTCTAACTGCAAGCAGCTGGCCTAGACTGGTTCATGTAAGAGAGTTTCACCATCATACAAAAAACTCTCATGTCGCCACGAGCGATGTTCTAATATAATAGCAACAACAACATCATTATGTAAACAAAACGTCACCAGCAGTACACCAGGTAATCTCTGCATTTATTTCCAAAACATGAGTGGCTTTTCTTCGAAACTAAGAGAGCTCTCTCTCGTAATTGAATCAAACAACAACTACGATGTTTACGTTTTCGTGGAAACCTGGCTCCATAGTCATATTGCAACACAAGAATTATTTAGCTACAACATGTTCTCAGTTTTTCGTCTTGATCGATTTAATGTTTCAAAAGATCGTGGAGGTGGTTTAATTATAGCTGTCCGTCGGCCGTTAGTGGCGTATTCTATCGATTTAGATATCATTTTGGAAGACAATGTTGAAAACATCGAGCAACTTTGTGTCTGTATAGAAGTTGCCGGAGCTAAAAAATTGCTATTATTTTTAAGCTACATTCCACCTCAAACTTCTGCAGCTGTTTATAGTAAACATATGTCAAACATCGAGTCAACCATTTCATCTTCAGAATATGTTGATATAAATGTTTGCGTTCTTGGTGATTTCAATTTGGGAAACATAGTATGGGAACAAATACCAAATGACGATAAGATGTTGCCAAGCCGTATCAATTCAGAAAATGAAATAATTGTAATTGATAGCCTTTTTTCTTTTGGCCTTATGCAAGTAAATTGGATTCACAATTCTTTGAAGAGATTACTTGATCTTATCTTTGTTAATAAAAATTTAAAATCAAAATTGTTTGAATGTATTCCTTTATTATCAAATTCAGTTCATCATAAAGCAATAGAAATTTCATTTGAACATTTAAATTTTAATAACTATAATAAATTTAATGATTTAATAATTTCGTTCTTAAGTTTAATTCTTATAATTTGAATTTGTTAAATAATTACTTCGAATCTATTAATTGGGAACTTAAGTTTAAAAGTAAATCTTTGAATGAATGTTTCAACATCTTTTTAGAATTGTTTTCTGAAGCCTTAAATAAATGGGTTCCAAAATTTAAAAAAAAAGGGTAGATAATCACCCACCGTGGTATAACGTTAGATTAAAAAAAACTTAAGAATGCAAAAATAATGCTCACAAAAAATATAAAAAATCTAATTTGTTTGATGACTATGAACTTTTTTGTCGCCTTAGAAAAGAATTTATATTTTTATCTAAATTTTTGTATAGTTCTTATAC
Source organism: Epistrophe grossulariae (assembly GCA_929447395.1). Lineage (NCBI taxonomy): Eukaryota > Metazoa > Arthropoda > Insecta > Diptera > Syrphidae > Epistrophe > Epistrophe grossulariae. Next base: position 105,425,255 of record OV839567.1, read on the forward strand.
TCAATCGATTGAACTAAGCTTAAAGCAAAATCCCAAAGGTTTTTGGGACTTTATTAATACAAAGCGAAAAAGTGTAGGGTTTCCGCTACGTATGCAGTATGATGGGTTATCGTCATCAAAATCTTTTGAAGTAGTTGAAATGTTTGCTAAACATTTTCAAACTATTTACATGCCTTCCAATTTGCAAAAAGGTTGTACATAAAATAATATAATTCCAATTACAGATTGTTGTAACATATTTTGTGAAACATATGAGGTTGCTGCAGTAATAACTGATTTAAAATCTTCATTTTTTCCGGACCTCCATGGAATTTATCCCATTGTTCTGAAATCATGTGTAGATTCATTGAGTTTGCCACTACAAATTATGTTTAACAAGTCTCTTTCGTCGGGGGTCTTTTTAGATGAATGGAAGATTTCTTATGTTACTCCTCTATTCAAGTCCGGAAAAAAGGATGAAATTATTAACTATAGACCTATAAGTCAAATGCCTACAGTGCCCAAATTACTTGATAAGTTGGTTCAACAAAAATTTGTTAATATTATTCAGAACGGAATTTCTAATCTCCAGCATGGGTTTTACAGGGGAGATCTACTTGTACTAATTTGATCGAGTTTACAAATTTTTGTTCATCAGCTATGGAAGAGGGCACGCAGGTTGATGTTTGCTACACAGACCTTGTAAAAGCTTTTAGTAGAACCAATCTTAGTATTTTACTGGATAAGCTTAAAGCGTATGGCTTTGATGGTGTAATTTTGAAATGGTTCAAATCATATTTAGTAGGAAGAAGGCAAGTGGTGACCATTGGTAACTATAGTTCAAAAGAAATTTTTGCGCTCTCGGGAGTTCCTGAAGGAAGCCATTTGGGTCCTTCTATGTTCTCGTTATATATAAACTTAACTTAATTTTGGGAAGTGTGCGTTGATGACTTATAATCGAACTTTGCATCCTATTTTGATTAATTATGTTCTTGATGGAAATATTTTACCAAGAGTTCATGAAATAAAGGATCTGGGAATTGTGTTCGATGCAAAACTTTCGTTTGATCTTCATATAAATTATGTTGTCAAAAGCTAACTCCCTTTAAGGGTTTGTAAAAAGAAACTCTGTGGATTTCAAAGATCCTTATACGGTTAAATCGCTTTTCTGTTCATTAGTACAACCTACTCTTGAATATTGCTGCATTGTATGGTACCCTAACACTGTAAAAAACATTGACCGGATTGAAAGGATTCAAAAGAGTTTTTTGAGATTTGCTTTGAGAAATTTTTCATTAACAGGAAATGTAATACAGGGTGGCGCACGAATCGTGCTACAAAAATAAAACGTAATAACTTTTTTTCTGTGTGAGTAATCGGCTTATTTTTTTTTTTATTTTGTAGGTTACTATTTAGATTTATAAAAATGGATGCTTGGGATACGGAGAAAAGAATTTGGATAGTGCAACGGTACCATGCTTTGCAGTCCGTCATTTCCGTCCAAAGGGAATTTAGGCGGGAGTTTGGCGGTAATCCCCCGAGTAGATGGACCATTATGAGGTTTGTAAACATGTTTGCCGAATCTGGAAGCATCGCACGAAGGCCGTACCATCGAGATGCCAATGTTCGGGTTCAGGATACAATCGCAGCAGTAGCATCTGCAATACAGGCCAATCCGAACGTTTCGACCCGAAACTTATCAGGGCAAATTGGAATTAGTAGACGGTCATTACAACGGATACTTCATGACGATTTAAACTTGTTTCCGTACAAAGTCCAAATTACTAGCAAGTTAAACCCTCAGGATTTGCCTGTTCGCCTGGAATTTTGCCAAAAAATGATATTAATGGCCGAAGAAGACAACACATTGATCAAATGTTTGTTCATGTCTGATGAGGCCCATTTTGATCTTAACGGCAATGTAAACAAGCAAAATTGCCGTATATGGAATGAGTCTAATCCAGAAATGCTCCACGAGACGGAACTGCACCCAGAACGAGTCACTGTGTGGTGCGCAGTTTCATCAAGGTGTATTGTCGGGCCGTACTTCTTTGAAGAAAACGGTGTAACCGTTACTGTCAATGGGGACCGTTATTTAAAGATGTTGAAGGAGTTTTTTTACCCAGAACTGCGCCGAAGACGTATACCATTCAACAGCGTTTGGTTTCAGCAAGATGGAGCAACTGCACATATAGCCAGACCAGTTATGGCGGAGCTAAACAAAAAATTCGCAAACAAATTAATTTCTAGGAACTCCACTCTTCGCTGGCCCCCAAGGTCACCTGACCTGACTGCACCAGACTTCTTTTTATGGGGTTATGTCAAGCAAGAGGTGTATAAAACGAAGCCCAGGAATTTAACTGAATTAAAGCAGTCCATAACGACAATAATTGAGGCGATCCCAACTTCAACTCTTCAGGCCGCAATGAATAATTTTTTGACCAGGTGCCGCATATGCGTGGGACAGCGTGGAGGTCATTTGCGGTCTATAATCTTTAAAAACAACTAACTATTTAAAATAAAATTTAATTTTCTAACCAATAAAAAAAAAATAAATTAAATACATCGATTAAAAAAAAAGTTATTTGAATTTCTAATTGTAGCACAATTGGTGCGCCACCCTGTATTAAACTATAAAAGTAAATGTTTGTTGTTAGGAGTTGAGACTCTTGAGAGGCGAAGAAAAATTTATGGTGTAATGTTTGTCCGTGATATTTTATGTTTTTCTATAAAAAGTGATTATCTTCTTTCTAAAATTCATTTGTATGCCCCCTCAAGATCCTTAAGATCAAGAAATTTTTTGTATGTAGCACATCATACAACTTTGTATGGGCAGCATGAGCCAATCTCTCGATGTGTAAGTTTATTCAATACTTTCTATGAAGATGTTGACATTTGTATGTCCAGAGAAAAATTCAAAAATACTCTTATGTTAAGTAAAATGTTTTAAAATTATTAAATTAATTGTAGATATGTATATATTTATATTATTAAAATTATATTTTATTTATATTGTATTTTTAGGTTTCTATGAAAAATCTGTTGATTAAATCTTATACTTCTATAGTAATTACTTCCGTTTTATGTATATTATCCAATGTCAAATAACAAAAAATATTCAAAATTGATTATTAAATATATAAAGATTTAAGATAATTATATAACACCGATCATAAGTTTACAACGTAAGTTAAACATATAGATTTAAGATAAAAAAAAAAAAAAAACAATTTGGCGGCTTACCTGTTTTTAAACTAAATTATGGAAGAACATTTTTGTATCAAAAGCACCCAATACGTGTAACATTACACAGTTAGAAAATGTTTGTATTTAATATTTTAAGCAAAAGTTACAAAACCCCAAGTTCCTTTTTAGCTAATGGTGCTCTTCTGGTTAATTCGCAAATCAATATAAAATTACCTTTTAAAACAAACAATATTTTGAAACAAGTCAAAACTCTCATTTTCATCAAAATCATCCCGCAGCAATTCACCCGCACACAACAACTCCCGCAGCGACCAACGCGACGACAAGCAACGTTTTGTGGCCCTTTCCATGAAATTATAAATTAAATTTTACACATTAATCCCTTTAAATTTGAAGATGATACTTCTCAGTCCTACAATATATATGTATATTTATAATAATGATGAGCTCTATCCTGAAAGTTTTCCACAAGATAGGTATATATAGCATCCTGACGATGAACTCAAAATCCCGGTAAAAGTTTGTATTTCAAATCATCCATAGTCTTTCATTACGCTTGGTTGACCTCTGACCTTTTTAAACAAAATATTTGAGTTAATTTGATGAACTTTTCGTCAACAAGGACCTTTTTGGAGTAACTCTACCGTTTATATACTCTCGACTCAATTCGACTTGGCTCGACTCTTGTATAGTCTTTTCCTGGCCAAAGAGGCATAAGAAGATAACCAACTCTTCCTTGTAAATTTGTTTAATCTGTCTGTCTAATTAAAAATACCTACCTGGCTAAGAAGATACCTTACCTAGGTATACCTATATTTATCTTCCTCGAATAGGTAGGTAGGTATATAAGAACAAGAAAATTGATGGCCTTGTTTCTTAGTATATTCTTTATTTAAATTTTGTATTAAAGGTAGTCATATAAAAAGGAAGATATACAGAAATAAAAAAAGATTTACAAGCACCAGTGAGCCTGATGAGCACGAATGATGAAAGGACAACTGAACAAATTATTATTATTATAACGTAGAAGCAATCTATTCCAAAATATGCCCCAAGGTCGTCGTAGTCGTAGTCGTAGTCGTTGTCGGGGTCGTCATCGTCGTTGGTTTGGTATACATCCCTGGGGTTAATTGCATTATGATGTCTACCTCCATTTTTTGGTTCAAGAAACTTGTAGGTATCACCAGGGCACCAACACCCACAATACCTTGACTCATACCAAAATTCAATTAGAAACAGTTAAAAAGCTTTCACCCAAGAGAAGAAACAGAGATATTATGAAGTAATAGAAGTTGGGATCCAAGCTGAATTTTGTTGAAATCCTAAATTACACTTGCGGCTGCATAACGAAAAAGGTCAGTGACTATAACTATATAATCTTATATTCCAATTAACCCATAACTTCTAGATCTTCCTTCAAAAAATGTCTTCCATGAGTTGTTTCTCTGTGCACATTCAAACATTGAAATGGAGAAAAGTTTATTTTTATACCTGTCGCAAATATACTGCAACTAATTATGGACAGCTGGTTGGATAGTGTTAATAAGGGTCCTATCAAAAGTATAATTACTTGAAAAGAATTGCCACTTTGATCATTCTCAAAGGGAAACGTATTTGTACCTTAAGACGTAATAAAGCGGCTGGTTGGCTCTTATACAATACAATTCGTATATCGTAAGTACATATTTCGAGAAACTCGTTCAATTAAGGATCTAATAAAAGGATATAGGCAAATGTACGTATAACGTTGGACCTATATAAAATAAAGCTACAAAGTTTTAGAAGTTCTATAGATAATGAGAAAAGTGTGGTAGATATGTGTACGAAAAGTTTTCCTTACTTTAACCATCTTGAAGACAAGAAAAAATGATGTTATTATATCCTTATTTATAATTGTTCCTTTTTTTATTGTGACCATTAAAACTGCCAATTTTGACTCCTGAGAGGGCTTGAGGTTGTGTTTAATTTTTTTAGATTTGATGAATTTTCGTGCGTGGTAACGCATTTCTAATTTTCTTTTATTCTGTGAGTGAGAAATTACTTGAGCCCAGAGGCGGACTGTGCCACCGTGCAACCGGGATTTTGCCCGATGGGCCCTTGGCGAGCAAAACGAGCTTATGAAAGCCTCTGTCGTACTTTATGTTCTCATAAAATTGGATTTCTGAGGGCCTTACAGTAAATAAATAGCTTTTATGGCCCCAAAGGAAGGTTAGGTTAGGTTAGGTTATAAGGGGTGTGCACAGCATGAAGCTGTTGCGTACACGGGGGCCTACTGGTCCATTGTGATCCCCTGTAAAAGTTAGCATCGATGCTCCTCAATTTTGCCGATTAGCGTAGACTGGCTCGTTAACGAACCAGCCTGTGCTATCTATAAATTTCCTCATGTTTGCCATTGAGACCTGTGCCAGATCATCCCCAAAGGAAAGTGGGTCTCATCTCTGTTAGGGGCCCCCGCATTTAGGATAAAACTGTTGGCTACCAACAATATTATTTTAAATAAAACTATATTTCAGCTCATGGGGCCCCCACACTTATTATTATTGAGCTGTTGTAGGACCAAGAGGGTCGTACGGAGGCCTCCACAGTACTATTATATAATTTAAAGGGATATCCTCGGTAAAGTCAACAGGTGCTCTTTGTATTAAATACATAGGTAGTTTTAGTTCATTTGGAGGAAACTATCTTCTGAAATATGACTCCCAAGAGGCCCCAACTGTTAAAATAGAGCCTTTGTAACCTTAAAAGCGATCATGAGAGGCCCCTAATTATATTGATGACGCTTAGAATAAATATTGAACGGTTTTGGGACCCCACAGTACTCCCTAGACACTTTTAACGAAACTATAGTTAAGGTGCCCACACGATATTGATATTCAATTACACAACGATAAAATTTTTGTATCATCAACATTTTGGAGCACTTCTCGATATCACAGAATCTTGTGTTGCATAGGAAGACAAATTAGAGGTTTCCCATTAGATGGGCTAAACTAAAATGACGAGATAGGATCCGATGTGAAATTAAAAATTGAAGTGAAGCCAAAGTGAAATTACGCTAAACCGGTAGAATTAAGCTTTCTGCACGCAAAGCGTCTCGTCAAAGACGGCTACTAAATGATTATTTGCGTGTGTAGCTCACGTATTGTTTTCGTGTAAAAAAAATTTTGTGGTTGTAATTTTGGATAATCCGAAAGTGGCATCTCTGCTTCTGTACGTCTATGGGCGTTTTTCTTTTTTAGTTCAGAGCAGAGCCTAAACTGGTAAAAAAAAATCGTGTTTCTTTTTTAGCTCAGAGCATTCAGAGCTCCAATTTTGTGTTTCTTCTTTCGCTCTGAGCATGTTCAGAGCGCGCTCTATGAGCTCAGAATGAATTGATAGAGCAGACAGAGTTGAATAGCTGAACACAAAGAAAATGACAACTGTGAACAAATAAGAAAGTGACAGCTGGTGAAGCGTGTTTCTTTAAATAAATCTGAACTCTCAGAGCAGAGCACGCTCAGTTCAGAGATCGTTCAGAGTATGTTCGGAGTGTTCAGACTCTGTTCAGAGCTCTATTCTGAACTAAAAAAAGAAAAACGCCCTATGCGCATGTGCGTCTATGCGTCTGAGCTTCGGTGCGTCTATTCGTCTGTGCGGTCACTATAATTTGAGCTAGAGCCTAAACGGATGGATAGATTTGCTTAAAAGTTTGTATGTGATTCCCTAGTGGGAACAATCGAATATCTGTTTTAGTTCATTTAAAAAACGTTTTTAAAGCTTCCTATAAGGTACTCTTCAGATGAAAAAACAAACATTTCCCTGATGAAATATTAAATTCTCATAACCCATTGGAATCTTGACTTAAACTTATGCTAAAGCTTCTACATGGAAATTTTGCTTTTATTTCGCCAAGATAGTAACAAAGGTAAAAGAGTTCAAAAGCCTTTCCCATTTTAATCCTTATTACCGTTCATTCTATTGTCCATCTGACATACAGTTTATTAGCTTTTCCCATATTAAGCCCAAATATTTTCAATGTTAATTTTTTTTGTAAAATTTGGGCGTTATTTCTTCAATTTTGGTTGATATTTCCAAAGTGAAATTTCAATGATAAGATAATTTTAAAAAAATCGCAGCACATAAACAGTGGAGATGTATTGCTGCCCCCCCCCCCCCCCCCCATAAATACCACAGTGTTTATACGCCGGCCGGTTTAATTTTCAAATATACTTATTGTAAATGTAAGTATTGAGTTTTATTAGTCTTTCCTAACATTTGGGCCTTATTTCCTTTTTCTGGAGTTCTTTTGGGCGATATTTCCAATTTTGGGCGTATTTCACATTTTACTTCAAAAATTTTTATTTTGGGCATTCTTTACTTTAAAAAAAAAATTTTTAATTGGAATTAACGCCCAAATCGAGAAAAAAAAACAACAAGAATTGTTCAGAATTTTTTTGGGCGATATTTCCAAATCGATTTGGGCTTTATTTCTTTGGACGTTATTGCTTGTCACTTGTCACTTAGCGCAGTTCTTATTCAAAGCATTAAAGTCGTCTCTGTGACCTAAACTAAGCTCACCTAAATGGCGCCCAACTAATTTTGAATTTAAATTTATATAAGAAAATAAAAGTGGATAAAAGCTTTTTCAATTAAATTTAGATATAGGAGCCAGGAGGCAAAAATATTGATTTTTTTTATAAAGAAAAATAGTAACATCACTTTTTCACCCGCAGCCTCAATTACAATTATGGAATTCGAGGATATTAAATATACCAAAGAAAATTTCTATGATTTTTGTTTGATCCTCTTTTGTTCTTTTGACTTCTTCTTTCTACGAAGCAACGGCCGACACGGTACAATTATTATCTCCTTCATTCAGTTCGGGATGCGAATTAGACTAATTCATTGAATTTTCTTATTCAGTGCTTATCTTTAAGTGCATTGCTATTTAATCACTAGAATCCTTGAAAGGCCTAAGATAACTTCCAGGATATTAACGTACACTACCCACACACACTCCACAACTGCTTCCTCCCTCCATATATGTATTATAGCACACATGCATATATACATATGAATATTGTTAACAGTGATTTCACTTATAGCTGCGTGAAGAACTCCCCAAATCGCGTTAAAAGGCCATTCTTCATTTTGTTTATTCAAGGATAAAGAATACAGGGGGTCGGAATATACTGTTCAACATTACTCAATAGGTATAGAAGGGTATGAGATGTGTGAAAATGTGTATATAACTATAAATATACGAGGAGTGTTTCCTTTGTGATGTTTTATGCTCTATTTTCTGATTTGCAATTCAAGTGTGTAATGTGAATAAAGCTATGCATATATGGGGGATGTGTTAGCTTCACTCACTTGTCTATTTCCTATTCCATTGCCATCAAGCATTGGTGAGAACGTTTTTCATGATGTGATACAAAAAAAAAAAAAAAAATATAAAACTTTTGGAATGTCAGAATATTTTATAGCTTTAGATTCAGAAGGGAAATCAACGGATGCGAACGAATGCGAGCAGAAGATTGCAGATGAAAGATTACTGCATTCAGCATCAGCATTGAGTTTCGAAGAAACTAGGTGATGCGGGGAGAATATTCTTCGGATGACAGAAAGGACTCCAATTCAAGTAGGTATTAGGTATATATGAAGCTTCAAGGGGTATTGAATAGTTCTCGCCAGCTGCTGCATAGTAAGCGTACTGGGTACAATTATTGTTATCCATGCGATTTGAAGAGGCGAGGTGGACGCAAAATGATGATAAGGGAATGAGCTGTTTCAATAAAAATGGATAAAATTTGTTTCCTTGAAAGAAGACATATGTACGTTTGGAGATGACTATTAATATGGAGAAGGAGAAGAACGCAGGGCTATTAGGAAATTGAAATGAGTGTGTAAGAAGTGTTTTTTATACACACTTAATAAGATCGAAATTCCTTAGAAGAGAGTTGAGTTTTTGTGAAAAGTATACAAATACAGAGGAAAAGTTTTATTTTTAAATTAATTATATAATGACAACAAGCTTTTTAAGAGTTGGTATACACTTTCACAGTGACTATTGTAGACAAAATTGTTTCTTCAATTTTATCACGGGGTATTGCATACAATCTAATCACAGTGAAGAAATTTTTCAAGGCGAGAAGAATAAAAAAAAGAACTGTCACCTTCGACCCTAAACAATAAAAAAATGATTAATAAAAGAATCCATCGTTATATTTAACTTAAAACTTTCTTTTAACTTAAAACAAACTGAAACTTTGTACTGGCCGCAATTTTTGTAAGTTCAGTCTCGATGTCGTTGTTTTTGTTATTGAAATATCGAAATGAAGTTTAAATTTAGTTCTAAAACCTGCTAAATATTTTCCTAGAAAAATTCAATTTTACATTTTAAATACTTAATTTATTTTTTAATATTTTGTGTCGGAGGTCCGGAAGGAAATTTCATTTCATAAACTCAGGTCTTCTCTTAACAGTAAGTTTGTGCGACCCACTATTCTAAATATGTATCTTTTTTCAGAAATGGCTTGAACGATTTGGATGAAATTTTTAAAATGTTATAGGAACAGTAAAACTGGCTTAAGAGAAACGGCAAAATGTCACAGTCTTTCTTTCACCTAAGCGGGGTTTTCACTTAAATTAACCCCGCTTAAGTGAACACAAATTTCACTTAAGCTGAGTCCGAAAAAAAAGAAAAAAAGAAACAGTTGTGACATAACAGAAATTCAAATAACATTTTCGTGATGAAAATTTGATGGAGGTGAAAATAAACAAAAAGAGAAAACGTTCTGTTCGATTCATTTTTTATATCACATAAAAAAGATTTTTCCAATGAAAAATATAAAATTTTATTGAAAATATGTTTCAGGTATCCTGGTTTTTCACTGAAGTTGGTTTCGTCTAAACGTTATAGTGTTTTATGGGTAATTGGTCGATAAATACTCGTGGATGAAAAAGTGTTTCAGATAAGCGGGTTTTTCCCTCAAGCTAGTTTCACCTAAGCTGGTTTTACAGTAGCAAGATAAACTTTGAAACTGCCACGCCTATTTTTCTTTTATCAAGGTTTCAATTCGATACGAATTTCTTTAAAGGTCACATAATGTACAAACTTTGCAATGATTTTTTGTATATAACTTATTGTTGAGGAATTATAAACCAAAAAACTGACATTTTCATTAACTTACGATTTTATCTAAACGATCAGTCGGAGGAAGCAAATTTTAAGAAGGTTTTTTTTAATAATACAAATTCTATATACATATACTACCGTAATACATCAACCAAGTAGAAGACTTAGCACTGTTTTAATGGACTTGAATTGTTGATCCAAAATTGCTTTAAACGGCCTTTGAGTCCTACAAAAATTGGCGTTTCATCCCGGCGATATCACTTGGACTCATCAGTTGAAGTGAGGGCCTTTTATTTTATTAGATTTGATTAAATTTGATTAAATTTGATTGATTCTTTCAATCAGAAATTTGTTTTTAAATAATTTATCTCATTTTATATTGATAACATATTTCTGATATTTTTCGCCAAAGGAATAGTGTTGATAACTTAGACCATGTTTAGATTTTTACTTTTCACTACGAAATGAATAGTCATGTCGTGTATACACTTGGACTTTTAAATAATGTGTATCGTTGAACTCTAATGTAATATCTGATTCTGAGCACCATTAAACATGAGCTTAAATATTAAAAAGATAAGGAGTTGCAAAATATGGAAGAAATTGCAAGTGTGGCAATAAAATATCCTTCATTATCTTTACTGTTATCAATCCACCAATTCAATAAACATTTTTTGCTTCTACCCTGGACCAATTACACGTTTTTAATTTTTATTCTCATCTACCATACCATTCAACAAACAAGCCAAAAATGAAAGGTATAAAATGGAACATTTCGGATACGAAACACGACTGCTCATGCCAATCTTTATGTTTTTTTTCTGATCGTCGCACCTCACCAATTTCTCCTACAAACTGCAGTCAGTAGGACGCCTGGGAATCGCATCCCCAGACCTCCGCGCCGAGGGTGCCTAGCTCAACGTAACCATTAGGCCATTTGGCAACTCATCAACAACAATTTTTTTTCGTTGATATAGCTAGATTCAAAATATTTAAACTACATATTTACAGATTCCTTAAATCGGTTACATTCTTCTTCTTTTTTTTTTAAGAAACATTTAACGCTATACCGCATCCCTAATCTAATGAAATACAAAAGAGTAATAATAAAATGTTTCCAAAGTCCAAAACCAATATTGGAATGGATGACATCCCTTGGCCAATAAAGTTCAGTTTAATATCAATTTCCTTTAATTTTATCGTCTTATGACCTCAAAGCCTGCCTGAGAATATCGCCTTATTGAAAATGTACACTAAATAGCTTGAAGTAAGTATCGCGGTCTATCTGTTAATATTAAGGGTTCGTTTAAATTTGCATTTTATATTATGTATTTATTTATTTTTTTTTTGTTCGTAGAAAAGAGTATTTTGTTTATGCTTTTGTAAGCTCATTAAATTTTAAATCTGAGCTGTGCTTTTCCTTTTCCTTTTCAATTTTGTCGTCTTGGGTGGAAGATATTATTCTTTTCTTTTTTGTTTTTTTTAGTCTCCTGCGGGGCCGGCTTTTGGGTAAAGCCAATTTAGAAAAAAAAGGAACGTGCGATAGGGGAATTTGCTCAAATAAATTAGTGTTGTCCTAAGTGGGTAAATGTTAAGCCGGTATATACATAGTATATAGGTAGGACATGCTTGTCAAATGCGGTTGTATAGCCGGTGCAGAATATATACCCACTTGTGGGGGAAGTATTAAAATCATCCTTGTTTTGTTGTCATAAATTAATTTAAATTTCTTAGCTATACCTATGTATAGATATGTGTGAGATTGTTTGAATTTTATTTTTTTTTTAGTTTTGCTGATTTGGTGGAGGATATAAGAATGGTCACTTTTTTTTTGGGGAATTATTTCGTGCCAAGGACATTTTTTTTAATTGTTTGTTTTTGTCTGCATCTAATTACAATTTGCATGAAATTATGTTTTGCTTGTTTTTCTTTTATGAAAAGTCTAAACTCTAAACTAAAGGGACTGAGTTCGTTATTTTCTGTATAAATTTATTTTACTTAGTATATGATCAAGAAAAATTTAAATATCTTGTTCTTGTATAAGATTCGTTGAAAGTGGCGAACACTTTTAAAACCTAGACTAGACTTTTTTCATTCTCTGTCTACTTTCTATTAAATTTATCAATTTGAACTAACTAAGCTCCCTTAAATCCATTCAAAAACCCCTTTTTTACAATCCTTATGTCCACAAAAAAGGTAGCTTTACTCATAACATCATATAGGTACTCATTGAAAGTTGGGATTCGTAATTTTCCACATGTGCTTAGCTCTGCTTTTCGCAGCCCAACGACAATGAACCACTTCATTACTATGATATGGACGTGTAGTTAGTATCCCTGTGTATAAAAGTATTACATACTCTTGGCTGTATAACATTGTCGAAACCCTAAAGGACATCACTTTGCACTACACACAGAATTTACACCAAAGGTGATTTGCATTATCTGCATCAACAAACTAGTGCTATTATGCTAACTCTACTACATACATACATATGCTTCTATATACTGTTCAGGACTCATGAAACCCTTGCTCAGCACAGCAGAAAACACCCACATCATCATCATCATCATCATCATCATCATCATCATCATAAAACTATATCGTTCTCCTATACATGCATATATAATGTTTCACATTGCCATAATCAGGGTAGGTACACACATTCTTTCCCATATATACATATTTATAAAAAAAAGTGACCTAAGGGCTTAAGGACTTTGCATTAGCTTTTCATTGTCATTCCTGGTTGGTTTTTAAGTTGTTTTTTTTTTTCTAGTCGTTGCCGTCATATTAAACCATGGACCAAACCTTAATATCACTTTTTGTATTGGCTTTTGTGGTATGTCATTTCAATGTTTCTTACATCTCTTTGTACCACGTATATTAAAATTGACTGAGAGAAGAAAAGCTCTACTATATACCACACCACAGTCCCAGATACTATTTGATATAATCCGATTTTGGTAATACTCTGAGAAGCATTTTGTTATAAGCCATATAAAGCTGTTTTTTAAAAATTAGAATTGATTGCCCATCAGCTCACTTGCTCCTGTTGGATGATTAAAAAATCTGCACCAGTAGTGAGTACTCCACGTTCTGCATTTTGAACCAAATCGAATTAAAATCGATTTTCAATTTCATTCGAAATGAAATTCTATGTTCTACAATTTGTTCGTTTTCGAAAATTTTGGAATTAATTCGAATTTCGAACTGTCAAAATTAAAGGTGCATCAATTTTGTATTGTTTTGAAAAGTGAATTAGAAATTACACTTCGGATAAATCGAATACCTTGTAACCCAGAAAAGTTCACTTTTTAGGTAATGATGCACTTTTATTGCAGTAAACAACTTTCCGGATCTAATGAAAAATACCTTGTTAGCCTAAGAACGATAGTTTCAAAGTTAAACGCATAAAAAGCAGGTCAATGTTTAACCTCCTCAATACTTTTTTATCAAGTTTATTTGTTTCTCCTAAAAAATTCACTTTTCTGGGTTACAGGGTATTGGATCTACAGCGACGGTATATTACTGGCATTTTCAAGAAAAACATTTAGAGGAACAATTTTGCGGGAAAAATCTGTATTCAATTTGTGTGGAATAGAGTGTTGTTGAGAATTATGCTGGTGAATTGTTTATTCTTACATCCGAAAGTTCTTATGTTTCCTACCAAAATTATAATAAATAGTATTCATCAAGAAATACAAAACTAATTGCAATTGCACCAATTTCACAAATAATTAACAAAGCCTAAAATATTAGATGGAATTCCTTCAGAAAATGGAATGAATCGGAATTTTCATTTTCAAAATTCCAATTCACAATTATATAGCATTTCGAACGAAAATGTACGGATGGTACCTTTATTTTTGGTTCTAAATAAAATAAAAAAAACTTGACGAGGGAATGGCCAAAAAACTATAGATACCAAGTTTAATGAAAATTGACCAGCCCGTTATTGCTACAACCGAAAGGACAGACAGCAGACGGATAGAATTGCAAGGCTCACTTTTTTTGACTTCGCTATAATCGCAATGTCAAGTTTGATCAAAATCTCTTTCTGATGCTATTAAGGTAACACCCGGTGTTCCCCAAGGTAGTCATTTTGGACCGCTGTTGGTTTTATTATTTGTGAATTATATTCCAGATGTTTTTGTTCATTCACGTTTCCTCATGTATTCTTATGTTTTAAAATGTATTGCACCACAAAAGATGATTCTAATTGCTTAAAGTTGCAATAGTATTTACTAAATCTTCTATTTGGTGAATTAATTACATTTGAAAGTGTCTAGGTATCAAAGTCTAACTTTCTATGTCCACTTTTATATCATGTGTAAATTTCGAGTATAATATAGACGATGAGCCGATAATCCAAATATATGAAAAAAAAGACCTAGGAGTTATATTTGATACAAAGTTGAATTTTACCAACCACATTCCAAATCTAGGTTATGATTTATAATGAGAAACTGGAAAGAATTTAAAGACTCATTTACATTTAACTGGTTATATTTTTCTGCTGTACAAAAACTAACTACTCCTTAAAACGTTTCACTAGTCACTTATTTTATCTTTACGATTTAATATTTTCAGACCGTCATAATATAATGCTCGCTGTTTGCTTTCCGTTCTGCAATGTCTTGAAACTCGGAGAAAAATACTTCGATATTATGTTTGTAAGAAATATCATTAATTATAAAATTAACTGTCCATTTCTGCTTAGAATGGCCAAATTTAACTTTTTTTTCTACTCTCTTAGGTCATTTAATACTTTTCGGGTACCGCACCATAGAGCTAATTATGGGCGTAATGAGTTATGAGCCTATACCGTCGAGATGCATAAGACAGTCAAACACAGTTTCTCAAAATGAAATTATTGATTTAAACTGTATTAAAGATACTTTTAAAACACGTTTATTATTGGTATTAAACTTTGGAGATTAATTAAAATTTATGTTAGATTTTTTTCTAAGTTTAAGTAGTCTGTAAGAGATTTTTAAAAATGCTGTTCTAGTTTCTGAAATCCTGGGTATTGACAAGAAGCTATAAGTGCAAAGATTTTAACTAAGAAATATCACGAAAATTATTCCAGGAGAAGAGTAATTAAGATATAGATAGACAACTCCCATAAAAACAACTTAAAACTTTTCAAAAAGCAGTTTTTCATTTGATTGTATTTGTCCAATTCAGGGTGAATTTGGGATTTCTAGTAACAACAAAGAAGGTGATAACGATTGATCATCAGAGAATTAAACTTTTAATTAAATTCATAGGTACCTACCTACTTCAATATTATAAAAAATGTTAAAAAACTTATATGAAATTTCGGTGCCGTGTCATAAGGCCATGTGTCATAAGGCCATATTGAGAAATATGGCCTTATGACGCATTCGAAATGTGTCATAAGGGCATACTGAAACATATGGCCTATTGATACTTTACCAAGGTGTCATAGTGCCATATTTTTTTGCGACTTAAGGCCATATCTAAATATGGCCTCATAATACTTGCGTTAAGTGAAAAAATATGATTTGTTTTTTAATCCAGAATCTTTAAATGCAAAAGAAACTGCATACACCCAACCTTGCACCTACCCCAAATCCTATAGTGTGCCCAAGCAGGGGGGTTGCAGGGGGGCAGCATGCCCCCCCATACATACCTCACTGTTTATACGCCGTAACTGAATTACAATTAAAGTGTTGGACAAAAACATTTGGCCAGGTTTATTTATCAAACAAGGAAAGACGGTTGAAAGTGACATAAGGCCATATGGCCCTATGTCTTTTTATTAATGAGTCAAAAGGCCATAAGTTGGAATATGGCCTTATGTCACTTTGTAAAAGCGTCATAAGGCCATATTTCTTAATATGGCCTTATGACGCATGGCCTTATGACACGGCACCGAAATTTCGTCTCTAATTTTTCTTTAAAAGCTCTTAAACCGTGATTAAATATGAATTATGATAAATTAAAAAGAGAAAATGTGTTTCTTTTAGCATTCATGATCTGTTACCGCCGCCGTATTATCTTTTCAAATTATCTACATTTTATTCTTAATTTGTTAATATTTATTTTCATAAGAACATAAGTGCGGTAGCAATATCTACAAATAATTTTGTAGCGTGTATGTCGTCACTTTAATTATCACCAAATGTTTAAAAAATTATATATAATGTTAAAAGAAAACAAATTAAATAAAAACAGTTGTATTAAATAAAATTGTCACTCGAACAGACGACATTCTTTGTCATGCCTTTATATTTATTCTAAAAATCAGAGAAATTTTTGTAACAAATTTTAAATTATTGTACAAAAAATCTATCATCACTAGAAATTTGGAAGGAATAGGTAGTGAATGACACTGATAGTTTGCAATCTGACAAATGATTGGCCCTCGTGAAACAACTATATAAGTGCAGACCATTGTTATTTTATTATTCAAATTTTCAATAGATTAAAGTTAATTAAAATAAATAATAAAAAACTTATGTACAATGTTCAACGAATCGTTATGTCTTTGAATAACATTTTAATTTCTTTTTGTTTCTCATTAGGGCAATTGAAAATGACTGTCCATAATAATTCTAGGTTACAATTACTATAGTAGGATAAAATAATTATATATCAAATCGCGTGACAATATTGCATGTTTCATTGCACTTAGAAACAATATACAATCCATAGGTTAATTGAAAGCAGTCGATAAAATCAAAACATCTAATAAACCAGTCCATTCAAATTAATTAGTAGTTTTGTCGCCGTGTTGACATCGTTTTCAAATAATTTTCCTTCACAACCTCAATTTTTTTTTTATACTTGCTCTATTAAAGGTATGTCTGAGACTCAATTGACAGGATACATATCCAGTATAATTTGTTATTTTTTATATTATAAAAATATATAAATATGTATCGGAATTTTCAAACTTTAACCCTTACTTACAGACTAACAGGATTTCCGCGCTATTTTTAATTAAAGCTGAATTATTTTTTCACATATACATGTATGTAACAACCGTATTTTATCGAACAAAAAAATTGCTTGGGAAAAAAATTGAGTTCTACAAATTTGTATACGAGTGTCGAGTACCTACTTGCATACCTAATGTGATATTGTTTTTAATATTTTGTATATTGAACGTGTTATAAACAATTAAAACTTTTGACAAAGTGCTTGAAGAAAACATAACATTATTTGGTAGCCCTTTCCCATCTATATACTTACTTACTCGCCAAAATTCAAATTTCTTATGAAATGATAATATATGCAATCTTCTACTCAAAAAATAAAACTATAAATAATAAAAACATGCGACCTATATACGAATAGTATAGGTAGATAACATTTTTTATTTTGTTTATTTTTTATTTTTATATTATGATGTGCTGAAAAAATAAATCAAATAAAACAATTTCTGGAAAATATACCTGGTACTAGGAATTGGCTTAAAATAGAACGATATCCTCGCATCAATCTTTCACTGCCAACCAATTTATATTTATTCACCCGATGGCAAAATATCTCTGAATTGGTGCAAAATCGCTTAACTTCTTCAACAGACACTTTCTGGTCGATATAGATCCTCCGGCAATAGCACCTCACCTTTCATTCTCCTTGGCATGGCTTGGTCTCTAACTTTCTTAAAATTAAAATGTTATTAATAGCTCAATATACGAGTAGTAAATTATACTCAAATAGGCAATGCTGAAAGAAAATTTACGTTGAAATTAATTCTTATGTTATAGTGGTATCATGATCGTATTTCAGTATACACACATATTTATTATTTTCGTTTATCAATTTTTAAACTTAACATAACAATTGAGTTAATTGTGATAGCAAATGGTTTATTAATTTCTATAAACAGCCTTTTATTAAAATAATAAATGTGATTATAATAATTAAGCAACCGTTTATTATTTTCTATTAAAAAGGTAATAAACCTGTTTATTAAATTAATCAATGAGTTTATTGCGACAGTAAACAGCCGTTTATTAAAATAATAAACACGTTTATTAAAATAATGACCCCATTTATTAAAATTAATAAACCCGTTCATCAAATTATATAAACCCATTTACTTAAATAATGAGCCTATTTATTAACATATACCCATTTATTTAAATAATGAACCTATTTATTAAAAATAATAAACCCGTTTATTAAAATTAATAAATCCGTTAATTAAAATTAACTAACCCGTTTATTAAAATTATTAATAAACCCATTTATTAAAATTAATAAACCCGTTTATCAAAGATTTTAAATTTTCAAATGTTGATAACGTAGGTGGGTATAGCTAGTGACACGACGAATGTAGAAAGGCAGACTGCATATGGCCAAACCACAACCACGCTTCGGGCGCTCGGGCTTTTGACAGGCTTTTCACCGACTTTACGATATTTTACGATATCATGTGTCATAAAGCGCGACCTTAAGAATTTGAAAAACGAAATGTAGCTTCAAACCTCGGGCGTTGAGATATGAGATAATAAAAGTTCTGTTTCCTTAAAATAACACTGCGCAGATTCTTCGCAGATAATAAGGAACTAAAAATGTCCCTGTTTTTATGGTTTCAATTAGGTACTAATAACAATTTAAATAAAAAGCTTTGCTAATGAAAGCATTTATTAATGTCGATGTTTTCTTTTTGATTTCAATGAAATATGAAACAACCGTCTTACGACATTGACACAATGCTAGTTTACGAAAAACCTTTCTTCAAGCATATTGAACTTTGACAAGTAATTCGAAGAATGACTTTGTATTTGCAATCGGGATGTGAAAAAATAATTAATTATTATTACTATTATTATTATTATCACTAGTTGTATTTTATGTTCCCAGATCAAATCCAGTGCCTATACAATTTTTAACTCTCTCATCGATTAAATTGGTCAAGAAACGTTCAAAAATGGAACAAAACTCATACGAGATGTTCCAATTTTCGAAGATGAACATTTAACAAATGTAAATTTTAATCTTACATGCTTTTTTTTGCAGTACTCGCATGAAATTCACCATTATATGGTTTTCACAAAATCTTGGATTTCGGCAACAAGATCACGAAATCCGTTCACACCACACATAAATTAGATTTTGTTTGACATTTCGAACAAATTTCACTATTGAAGAAAACTATCGAAAAATATATGCATTGTAGTTAGGTAAAAGTCCCAAAACAATGACCTACACATATTTAATTTTAATTTTCTTTTCCTATTGAAAAATTCACAAAACGGAATGAAATGCCTCTGCCTGTGAACACTTCACTCAAAACTGTAATGTGAAGAGATAAAACAACGAACCCAGTGACAACGTTGTTATATACCTATCTCTTTTTTCCATTTGTTTGTTTTATTTGTATGTACTCGTTTCTTTACATTCCTGCGCCATTTTGCAAATTAAAACAGTCATCTACCTGTAAAAGTCGGATCTTGTGTTGTTTTTCCTAGCACACTAAATAAGACAAGTGAGAATTCGGCATTACAGGTACGAAAACCAGAGAAAATTCAGTCTCCGGAACCAGACAAAAATTGCCTAAATCAACCAAGTCCAACCAAACAAGGGTACTTCCAAAACAGCTGTTGAGCATTAAATTTTTGTTGTTGGAATTTTAGAGTGAAATAAATAAAACACAAGCAGATTTCACTTTAAATATGATTTATTTGTTATATTTTTATTGTATCCAATTAATAAAATCTTATCTACAAAGGTGTGTGTATCTACTGGAATAATAAAAACATGCAAATTAATTTCCAAGGATCCATAATATTCAATTGAATCTGGATCTTGAACCACAATTTAACAAACCACACGTACATAGGAATAATTTAATTTTTAATACAGCAATTGTTGCATTTAACACTTATTTTAGTCACTCATACACAAATATTCCAATGGTTTTACTGAAATAACATATTTTTGTATTTTTATTTTAACAAAAACTTAGCAAATTAAAAAAACATTGATTGTTGTTTGCTGAGCTGTCAAAGCGCGACCAGAATAGAAAATAGATCTATTCGGGCGTTGCGCTCCGGCTTACGATATTTACGATCTAAAGCGAACGCGAAGCGTGAGGTAACATTTCAGATTGCTTCATAAGAGCCCATTGTTTCTATTCAATATGTCAAAGTCAGAGCGACCTGACGCGTGGTTGTGGTTTGGCTATAATGTATTTTGAAAATTTTAAATCTTCGGAACCCGTGGAACCAAAAGAATTTCAATTGCGTATAACTTGCTGAATAGTTTTTTTTTATACTTTTTACTATTGATAATGTTTAATTTAACTGAAAATTTTGAAGACTTTTTCTTTTTATTTACCTACTTTAAATTTTTTTTTTTTTTTCAAAAATGATATTTTTTCAAATAAATTTGTGGCCAAAATCGCATGGTTACCATTTTAGTACAAAGCATACAAATAAATCGAATACAAGCTTTATTATTATTCGGGTACCTAGGAATAGGTATATCTTAAATGACTCCACTATCTACTAATATAAGGTAAACACTGAAATTACGAATCTAGTTTTTTATGTTTTTTTTTTACAAAACAATTTTCATAAAAAAAAGTTGAGTATGATATGTGCCTTGACTCCTTTTTGTTCTTTAAATATTTATTGAGTTTCAATGAAAAACAATAATTGTACGAGTATATCAAAAGAACAAATTTTGTTTTGAAACAAACACATTTCTTTGGAATTATCTTAACCCAGCATACGACGAAATGTATTTATGAATCACCCCTCTTATCGATCAGAGGATAATTGAAATGAAAAGAATTTCGGTTGAAAGAGATGAATTGACATCTTTTTGGATCTGGACCTTAAGTTGTTCCCAATTGTCCAAAATTGTATACCTATATTTGGGTTTAAATATTGATGTCTGAAAGCCTGTAATTTGAATATGCTTTCCAGCATCGGTCAAATGCTTCCCCCGATAAGTTGTCATATTTCAGTTATCTTATAGTTTGCCCCGCATAATCTTCGGGAATTAAAAAAAAGTTTTTGTATGAATGCAATGAATGAAAATTGTGTAATTGGATAAATTGAATTTTTAACCACATTTACAATGATATATCATCGGTGCCGAACCTGGAAATTTTTCCGCCCTAGGCAAATTGTTATTTTACCGCCTCAAATAAAAAAAAAATAACAACAACATTAACATATTTACATGGATTTTATTTAAAAACATGTTTACAAAATTTTGAAACTAAAATGCTGATCTGCGATTTTTCATTTTTTCAACTTTTGTAGGGATTTCTAGTTTCTTTTTCTAAAATGCGATTAAGCATGTCTATGAATGAAAAAGTTACAAGGCCAGTTAATGGCTCTTGGGTCATTGTTCAGAGAAGATAGGTTTTTTAAGTTTAAGCTTCGAAAAGCTATAGCTAATAGTAATTAGTATCTTAAATGTCGTTAACAAATTCCCACACAATTCCAGTAAGAAGTGTGAAGCTAAATACATTGTTTGAAATTGACAACGCAGAAGTTTTATTAAATATACTATTTTCCTTTAAGAGGTATTTAGCTATAATATCCTTGCGAACTTCGTTGTCAATTATTACTGTTAATGTTGCTTCAAGTTGTTCGCAGCCTTTTAACTCCACCTTCTTTGAAATGTCGCAAAGAAATCCGATATTTTGGCTGAGAAAATGGTACGGCGCAAAGTGCTCATTAAGAGAAAATAGTTGAGCGTCGATAACGTAAAAAAAGAAAAAAAAATTTCCTAAGAACGGTTTATCTGAACGTACATACTGTTGTAATTTATCAAAATCCTGCAAACAGGTTAAAAAGTGCTTTGATTTTGATTGAAGCATTTTCGAAAGGATATTTATTGGCATAAAAACTCGTTACAAATTTCTGTTTACAGTACAAAAAGCATGTTTTTGAAGAATGGTCCAGCGCTTCGGACAACAACGATGAACGTAGGAGTAATTGAAGTAGATGGATGTGTGAACTTTTTTCGCTTTGAAATTATTGTATTGATTTTCCGGCCCTAGGCAATTGCCTATTTTGCCTTCAGGCAGGTTCGGCACCGTATATCATACAGGGTTTCCTAAAAGTAATGGTTTTCTCCGAATTAAGTAACTTTTCCATACCAAATCTTAAAAAAATAATGTTTATTAAAGTTTTCTTTGAACCAATTGCTTTACAGTAAGAATAATGAATGATAGTAAAAGGAAAGGTTTTTTTTTTAATCTTAAACGATTTTACTTGTTATAAAAGCTAGGATCAATTTCTTTTAAAATAACAGAATGAAATTAAATTGAAATAATTATTAACTGTAGAACGATTTTTCCTCCTTTCACATACTTTAGTTTCAAAAGTTCTTTTAGTTTAGGCAGAATTTATTCAAAAAAGGGGCGTGAAAGTGGAAAAGTGTAAGTTCAACAATTACTATTTAAATAAAAAGGTTCGTGGAAGTGGGCGGATTCTTTTACGATGAAGATTACAACAAAAGGTAGGTTTCTATTCTAATGGAAATACGAATAAAATTTCACGTTCTTATCTCTTTTGAGAAAGGAAATAATTCAAACATTCCAAAAGTAAATTTGCTTTTAAGTACCCGGAACATGCTTTTTTTTTAAAGAAATTACATTATCTCAAAACATTGCTAAAAGTATAAGATTCTATTTTGCATTTAGTTCAATAAATAGTTAGGCTAAAATAGCCTGGTTATTTTTTAGCGGCATGTAGCGAAATTTTTTTGTAGCCGCGGCGCGGCGCCGCGTCTCTTTATCTGATAATATACGTACCGGCTACCACCTAGCCAATATTTCCAGGGCAGTGACTGTTCATCTCAATTAAAAACAAATAGTTAAAAACTTTCCTCCTTAAAGAATTAATAGATGTGCTATATATATATCTTAACTTTGGAATACAAAGTGCTATGTACCTATGTATCTGGCATATTTTTAGATTGTGAGGTATACCTTTTTCCACTGAATGGATCAAATGCTTGTTTCTAACAATTCAATTAAGAACAACATGCTTAAATTAACTCACAAACATCTAACTACGAGTACATATTCTGTAGCACGAAAGTTTTTTGCGTATACTGTAGGTATACATACATTTAGAACTCAACTCAATTTGCCCAATTCATTATATGTACCTACTCACAATAAACCCGTAAGAACATAATCATAAGCTTCCTCGATTGTATACTTCTTCAAGGCATACAGAGAGAGAGAGGCACCTCATTCTAATTTATTATCAAACCACATTCTTCCTTTGGCTCATATTAAATTTCTTCTTCGAAAAATTAAAAAAATAAACGAAAAAGGAAAAAGGAGAATATTTCTTAGCGTTAGCATAGCACCATTTGGAGTTCTAATTCGCTTAACATGAATAGAGTTTCGCAGAAAACTCCATAGTTTCATGCTAATGTTAAGTGTACTATAGTGCACTGTGCAGTGTGCACGTATATTTTTTTTTTTTCATCACTAGTTTTTTGGCAGCCACTCCTTTTTGCAGTTTCTCTATACTTATAATACATGATGAATGCAAACTGCACCACCAAGTACCACCGAGTACCGACCACTGCGGGGTGTGCAACTCTTCTCTGTTCTTTTGAAAAATCTTTGACTAAAAAAGTTTTCACCCTTAATTACTTTTTGAGAGACTAAGGTTTCTTTTAGAGCTGTATATAGGTAACGGTACATTATACAAACTGACATGTTTAGAAATAGAAAGAGGATAACAAAATAAAGTGAAAAACTTAGTCGCACGTACCTACTTGCTGCTTACAATATTACTGGAAGCACAAATTAAGCATGAATCCACATCAACCAAAAATATAAATAATAATACTAATTGTAATGACTCCGAATCCTCACCAGGCATCATAGTTACTCTTTGGCCTTTTTGGGTAATAAGAAATTCTCAACAAGAAAACGATCTGGTTCGGCTGGTTCATTTAAAGGAGTTCCATCTAAAAAGCCCTACAGATTTCCTAAATCGAATTCAAAACAAACGCCTAGATCTGAACCCTTAAATGAACACCCTTCTTCTTCTCATTTTATGTACTAAAAATCCCAGTAATGTTTCAAACACTCTCTTAACCAGTTGTGAAAATCTGGTTATTCAAAATCATCTGTCCGCTTTACCTATAAACCTAAAGGAATCTACGTTTCACGTCTTCAACCAGAAACCACAACTCAGGATATACTCGACAATTTAAAAGACTTCGACATTGATGTTAAAAAACTCAAATGTCAAAAGATTAATAACACAACCATTCCTTGGCTTCTTTCAGACTTACGACTGAAGTTTGTTTGTTTGACATGTTGCTAAAGCTAAATACAAACGATTGTCAGATCTTACAATATTGTCAGATCTGTCAGTGAAAAAACTGTTCCAAATGTCTTACAATCGTCTGAACACACAATTTTGTCTGACAATACTGTCAGACACGTCATTAATTGTCAGACGACAATCTGCCAAAAAATTGTCAGATATCTTACAATCGCCTGAACACACAATTTTTATCATTGTCAGTCGATTAGGACATTGTCAGATGTTTTAATTGAAAACATCTTACAATTGCTGACAATTTTTCATTGTTCGAAATGTCAATGAGTTGGTTAAAGAGAGATAAAAAAAATAGCTGACAATCTAATTGGGAAGAAATCTACCAACCGTGTGAACGGACAATTTTTCATTGTAAGAAATATGTCAATTGTCAGCTAATTGTTAGCTATTGTCAGACCATTGACAGTTCTGACAATATTGTAAGATCTGACAATCGTCTGTACTTAGCTTAAGTTCTGAACTCTGGCCTGAGGATGTGATCGTACGAGAATTTAAATCAAAGTCATTATAAGCTAAAATACTTTTAAGCCCTCAAAAAACTAAATCGAATGTCCCTTTACTATCAAATGGAAGGGGAGACTTTAATCCAAAACTGGAAAGTTTTTTTTTGGCATCTCACGCTTCTGATTTCGATGTAGTACAGTTCTAACGGAAAAGTGGCTGAACTCCACATTCTCGAACAATGAATTATTTTCCACCGATTTCATTGTGCTACCAACTTTTCTTCTCTCCATAAAACTATGTTTGTTGACAATGTGATATCATGTGACTTACAGCAAGTGAGCTGTATTAAAAATAGCCTTGGAATACAGAATTTTGGAAACCGAATTTCGGCACTTCCAGAATAATGACCCCTACCCAAAAAAAATACCAAAAATTAAAAAATATTGGAACTTGGAAATGTTCCAATTGGTTTTTTTCTTAAAATATTAATTTTGAATTGACAATTTGTTTCATTAATTTTCATCTAAAAAAAATACATAGGTGGGGGACCCGATAGAATTTGGCAATTTATAGCTTTAGAGATAGGCAACAAACTATATTTGGACGCATATTGACTTACGTTGACCTTTAATATAATCTAATCTTTAAAATTTCTTTAAAAAATGACTTTGCCGTATACGCCATCAAAATCAAAATTTGCTTTTATTGCATACACGTACCGCGTACGTCAAAAAAAAAAAAAACACGGACTTGTATCGCATACGGCAAATGAAGATTAAAATATTTTTCGTACTTATTTCGTATCTACTTGTATACGATTTCTAAGCATTATCTGCTATTTGTATGCACATACATATACATAAGTCAAAAAACAATACTGAACAATGAACATACTATAAGGAGTTTTTGTGTGATAACACGCTTGCAGTTAGGCTGTCAAGCTATTGCACCATCAAATTAATATTGAAGGTTTGGATGATTCAAAACATGAGTGAGCTATCACCAAGTTTTTATAGTACATACTACATACATACATAATATCACCGAAAAAAATAATTGGTATATATAACTAAAAATTTCTTCTATTGTACGAAAATTTCGTGGTGCAAAAGAACAAATGTTTTTCGTAAATAGCACTAATAGACCTTTGTAGAATGTATAAATACTATTTAACGACAATAAAGAAATAAAAATACATTAGTAAATATTACGAAACATTTGTATATTTGCGAAATATTCCAAAAAATCTTAGTGGGCTAACGAATTATTTTGTTTAATGTTTTGTGAAATGCATTCGTAAATAAACGAAAATTTCCTTCTTTTGTAAAATTCGGGAAAAAAAAATTTAGTAGAAAGTACGAAACGATGTTGAATATTTTGTGCATTCTACGAAATTTTTGGAATTGAAATCTTTTGATGGGACGAATGCATTCGTAAATATAACGAAAATTTAGTATTTTTACAAAATTCGGAAAAAATTTAGTAGAATGCACGAAATGATTTCGAATATTTTGTGCATTCTAAGAAATTTTGGAATAGAAATCTTTTGATAGGACGAATGCATTCGTAAATACAACGAAAATTTTGTATTTTTCCAAAATTTGAATATTTTGTGCATTCTAAGAAATTTTTTTCCCGAATTTTGCAAAAATACAAAAATTTCGTAAATACAACTATTTTTTTTTACAAAATAGCTTTCAACTTCCTTTAGTGATTCGTGCCAGCGATATCACTTGAACTCATCAGCCGTGGCCTGGCTTTGTTTATATACGTACAAAGGTTTGGGTTTTTTGTATTTTTTGTATTTTGAGAAAAAATTTAGTGGAATACACGAAATGTTTTTGAATATATTGTACATTTTACAAAATCCCTTTTGATATTGTACAGATTTATTCTTTAAATTTACAAATTCTTTTTTGTTTTACGAAATTATTTGTAAAGATCGTAAAGGCATAGATACACGCAAAAGCATTCGCCTATTAACATATACATATGTATATCGGCTAATATAAATATAAGGATTGGTTCAATAATTTCACAAAAAATTTGTAGTTTCACGAAATATTTTGTAAGGACGATACCTAGTTCATATCCAAAAGTATTTGCCTTATAATATGCAGAATGGGTATAGTACACAACGATTGCTTCTATAATTATACAAAATTTTGTAATTTTACAAAATAATTTGTTAAGACTACACTGTCTTTGATGTAATAAAAATCATCCGCCTACCTAGATGTGATAGAATGGAAGTAACTATAGTTTCGATAAATTCACAAAATTTTTGTAATTTTATGAAACCATTAGTAAAGCAAATAGACATAGCAAATAATTTATTTAGCATCGTATAGATTTAGTAGATTGAACGAATTTGTTTGCACATTTAACTAAAAATTCTCAAAAAAGAGTTTACGAAAGTGCTTTCGTGGATTTTACAAAATGTTTGTAACACAGAATTTTTCGAATCTTATTTTTACTACGAAAGATTTGTTCTATTCACAAAATTTCTGAACGAAAATAAGATTTACGAAAGTATTTCGTAGTGATTTTTCGGTATGCAGAATTCAAGTCGGTTTTCCTTTCTTTGCTGGTTAAGTGGAAACTTCTTCTTTAATTTCATTCGCTTGATGTTAGAGGCACTCCTAATCACTCACTTAACGGTCGGAATGCTTTCTGTTGTTCCATACGCTGTCCTCATTTGAAGAGCTGGCTGGCAAGAATTAGACGCCTGTCAGGCAATTAATCTCCTATCAGCATACGACGTGACAATTTTGGTCGCCCTTTCATATTCTTTCCATAGTTTTCTTTATTTTGCAAGAAATTGGTCAAAATATTTTGCGCATCTTCCAATTTTGTTCGCAATTAAACGCGCACTTAAACTTTGTTCAGCGTATAACTTGATTTTGATTTTTTCTTAAGGAATAATGAGACGAGCAAAGTGCCTTAAACTTTGCTCGTCTCATTATTCCTTAAAAAAGTATTTCGAATAATTTAAACTTCACTTTGTTAAAATTTCACGCACTTATGTATGTTTGAAATTCTGAACCAGAACTAACTTTGAAGCAGATGAAACTATTCTATTGACCGATGGGAAATGCTCCATTTTAATTGCATTTCATAGTATGCTTGCAATTTACCGTTAGGGCATATTTGAGTCTATCTGTTTCTTGTAAATAGATCGGCAATGAAACATGAATTCAGAATACAAAAGAAAAAAGCTTTTTCGAAGCTCTATTCAGAAGAAAAAAATCTTTTTTTCTTGTAAAAGCTGCGAACCCATTATATTGGCCGGCAGTGTATATACATACGTCAAAACCATTTTGTTTATCTTAGCCATGGAAGAAAGATAGAATAAAACGGATAAAAAATTCGGAGAACGCTACCCCGAAAACATTCAAAAAGTGAATTTTGAGGTTTACGGCAACCCACTATTAGTTAAGATCGAAAATCCAGTATTTTTGATTTTTGACCATTTTTTAATTATGGTATCTTTTAATTAACGATGTTGTAGAAGAAAAATGTTAATGTCTTCTCTTTGACAGAAAAATTTTCATGAAAATATTTTCAAAAACACTCATCGTTTAGTAGCTACACGCAGAAAAACCGATATTTTCCTCATTTTACGTTTTCTTGAAATAACCATATTTTCTTAGTTGTTCAGAGGAAAAGTGTTTAAAATTCCAATCCAATCCACCTCGAATAGTTTGATTCAAACCTGCTCCACAGTTTTTATGATGTAAGTGAACTACATATTAATACATAACATATTGAAATATTTTTATCTAGCCATTTTTATCTAAAAAAAAACTAGATGCGCATTCGTTGACATTCTCCTACATTAGCCGTATTTATTTGATTACAAAAATCCACTTCCTTCCTTTGCAATTAAGTTTATCATTGATTTTAATTTTGACACAGGATATAGTCAACCTATTATCTAACATTTTCATTGAATATTAAGTATCAAAGCAAAATTTTAAATTTGTTTAGTTCATATACCTATACCCGATTTATATCTAAAGGTTTAACGTTTGCAATCATTGCATTTTGTATTTAGGATATATGTATGTTCATACATATACGAAACACGATGGTAATCGAATTGTTAAAATTGCATTTTCAAGTGCACCTTGACCGTATTCTATCTAACAACAATTATTATTTATTTAATTTTCAATTTTAAAGTTCAAAAGGTTTCGTATCGTTATTTTGTGAAAATTAATTTAAATTAAAATGAATATGTAGGTACTTCACGGTTCATTTAGTACCTTAGCTTAACAATTGACAACGTAAATGTTAAAAATGTTCCCTCGATTTTATTTTTCAAAGGTTTTTAATATCATTCCATACCTATACTTAAATACGTACCTATACTCTCATTCAAATTAATATTGTTTCCATATCATTTAACTTAACTCATCAGGCATTTAGTTGCATTCTACTTATTGTAAATTCACATGGCAAAAGTGAATTTGGGTGTTCTATACAATTCGTTCGAACTGCTAATTGCGAATTCGAATTCGAAAATGAAAATCGATACTCATATACGTTTCGGTAACTATTAATCTTGTTTATACATGCAGTCCATGCATTAAATAATTTTCAATGGAATCGATCTCAAATTAAAACTAACATTTCTTCAGATACATATTTATGTGCAGGTTTTCAATCGTTTCGGATTTCAGGAGAGTATGCTTCCTGTCAATAATTTACCTTCCTATACAAGAAACCATAACAACCCGCTGATGGATAACTGTCTATCTAAGGTTTAACCTCAGGCAGTGTCCCTATGCCATATGCCTCATTCTAACAGAGCTTACTTGGTACTACTTAATAAACTAATTGCATTAATTTCCGAAGACCGAAGCCCATTGGCAAACAAATATATTAATGCACCTAAGTACATCTACAAGTAAAACCAAAAGCTGAATTCTATAGTATATAGTAATGGAAGAATGTATTTTATATAGAGGAGCCTTGTCCCGCATTTGGATTATGTATCTTCATGCTGCATTGATTAATTGATTAAATCCTATATTAACCGAAAAGTAAAACCATCTTTAATTGAAAACCTTAGATCTTATTGCAATTAGAGAAGCGGAGGATTTATTTAAACGAGAATTCATAAAATCCAAAGATGACAAAATACATAAATACATAGAAAATGAGAGAGGGAGACAGAAAGAGATGGAGAGAAAGAGAGATTAGAAATTGATTCATGATGAACATAAATACCTAAGCGCACTTTCAAAGTATTCCAGGATATTCGATTTCCCGCTGGCAATGATGATGGTCAAAACAAATTGAAATTTTAAACCCCAATAAAGGGAATTGTAAGCAAAGGATAATTATGAAAGTCAATTAGAAGAGATGCCATTAGGTTTACATTTGCATAATAATTGAAGGTCTTTTTCGAGAAGAAAAATAGAAAACAGGAAAATATAGCATTTCAGTGATTTCGTTTTGGATTTTAGAAAATAGTTGACTTTTGCAGTTTGAGTTGAAGAACATCATGCAATTGAATTTATGACTCAAATTACGTTTTTGAAGACGGCGACGACGCACGGTGTACTTTATTCTTAAGTGGGTAATGACCACCAGTCCGAAAGTGAAGGGAACCCATTAGTGAACTGTCGCCAATACTGTGTGAAACGAGGTGCGACAGAAAACGAAAAAGTATTCCATCAAAGCCTTAATACGTCTGGTGGATCTATTCTAAAGACACAGACTTCAGTTTGTAATGATGCATTACACTGCGTCTCCCCCACCACCAACCGATCAATACTGGTGTATATAAATACAAACAACCGTCAACAATCCCACACCCCTGACCATACAACTTCAACTATCTCTAAAGAAGTATACTAAAATAAGAATATTATGTTTTTTGCGTGTTAAAATTCACACTTAGTTTGAACCAAAATATGTATAAGAGCCTATGAACACACAGAAGAAAACCGAGTCCTCAGGATAAAGCGGAAGCATTTGCGAAATATTTCTAAGGAAATTTTGTGCCCAATCCACCCACCCGCCCTGCATTCCCCGAGGAAGTCAATTCAACAATACAACGACTGCAGCAAAAAGACACTGAAATTACATTT
The DNA here is from genome assembly GCA_929447395.1 of Epistrophe grossulariae. Classification (NCBI taxonomy): domain Eukaryota; kingdom Metazoa; phylum Arthropoda; class Insecta; order Diptera; family Syrphidae; genus Epistrophe; species Epistrophe grossulariae. The sequence continues at coordinate 105,456,421 of OV839567.1, forward strand.
TTCAGCAACGATAACCTTGCTGGTGATCCCAAGCTGACTGAAAGTTTCACAATTCCCGAAGAAGTAGCTGAGCTAATCCATAGTGGATGACCTAAAAAATCTTCAGGACCAGACATGATTTCCAATTACATCTTAAGGAAGTTTCCCCAATTAATGATGCTATTCCTTGTGATCCTGCTGAACAACTGCGTCAATAATTGCTATTTCCCGAAGAGATGGAAGACAGCTAAGATTGTACATCCACTGAAAAAATTTGATAGAAGAGCGGTTTCTGGATATGGCCCATCTCCCTGCTAAGCAATACCAGCAAAATCCTTGAAGTACTTATTCTTCGTAGAATTAAAACGTTTTGCAACGCCAACAATATCATCCCCAATATGCAGTTCGGATTTCGAGAGAACCATTCTACGCTTCATCCGCTCCTTAGGTTTCAAAACGATATAGCCAGCATTGGCAACAACCACCAGGTCCCTGTTGGATGCTTCCGTCTTTGGGAATACCACGAAAGATGAGGAATAAAAATCAACTCAGCCAAATCTGAATTGGCTTGTATCAGAACACCCGTAGGACGTCGAAACACGTGCTCTGCTACCAGCTGCCTAAGCATAACCCTCATTCTGCCCAACGGATCGCAATTGACCAGAAGCCAAAAATAAAATACCTGGGTATCTGCACATTTTCCTATGGCATTCACTTCGGCCTGGAAAATGCTAGTTGACTGTCGCATCGGAATAGAAAGTTTTGTTCTTGTCCCAAAAATTCCTGCCCCAGTCCCTTCACACTTCAGTCGTTCTTGATCCATCAGTGTACCACTTGATTGTATTTGCTTCGAATCCTTTTTTGTTGCTTAGCTTCGTCTGGAAGTTTTTCTCGAAGTTATATTTTTTGATCATGCTATCTCTTGGGATGTCAATTAGGTTTGTTACTGCGGAATTTGGCAAGCTGTCTCTTGTGCTGAAACTTAAACATTTTCCTGTCACAGATCCCTCTTTGGCAAATCTCATCACAGATCCCTTTGCAGCCCTTTCAATGACCTCGTGTAGAGGAGACAGATGAAGGACTACCTCCCTAGCTGCTGTAGGGCATGTTCCCATTGCTCCAGTGATACATAGGTATACATGCGAGCCTTTGGACTTTATCTTCTTTTCTTTTGTTCTTTTGTGCCATGCAACTGCATCATGGTAAATATCCAACTGAGGATATTTGGTTTGCAACCCCATGATTTTTCTGCAAGTCTCTTGCATATCATAAGGGCCTTTGTGGATTTCTCGAATGTTATTTCTACGTGCTTATTCAAGAGGAGTTTGCGGTCTAGTGTGATTCCTAGATATTTTATTTCTCTCTTTGTTTCGTTTTCTTCGCCAGCTCATCGAATAGGCTTCATTTGCTCTTCTTGGTTAATGGTATAATCGTCGTCTTAGTAGGATTAATTAATAGTCTTACTGGTAAACACCATTTCCTAGTTATTGTGAGTCCTCTTTGGATTATATCACAAAGAGTTTCTTCGAACTTCCTTAAGGCTGTGATTACTATATCATCAGCGAAGCCAATAAAGTACATGCCCTGGGAAGTAAGATTTTCTAGCAACTCATCTACTATGAGACTCCAAAGCAAGGGTGATAGTACCCCTCCCTGAGGACAACCTCTTTTAGTGATGATTTCCTGTACAGTTGTACCTGCTTGTACTTCTGCTGTTCTAGTGCCTAACATTTCATTGATCGATCTGGTTATGGTGATGGGAACACACTTTCTTACAAGGGCAATGTTGACTGCATCATAGGAGGTGTTGTCAAACGCTCCCTCTATATCTAGAATAGCTGCTAATGTTGTTTCTTTTGCGTTTAAAGCTTTTTGTAAGGTATTAGCACAGATAATAAACTAGTTTATTATTCACTTTCGGACTGGTTTAATAAACTAGTTTATTATCTGTGGTATTACGAAAAAACCTAGTAGGAAATTTCATCCTCACTGAAAAATTTTGCTGAATTCAACATTGAATTCAAATGCCACTTCTTCGAAGAAACAGCAAGCACTGATTTAATTACTGCAAAGTAATGCATAGTGTCACCAGTTCATGGTTTTGAGCACATTGTCTGCTTTGTATATTTTAGAGTTAAAGTCACTTGACCTTTTAATTGAATTATATTCAATCGTTCTAGCTAAGGAGAAGTATTTTTCTAATTTATGAATGAAATATTTAGCGATTAGGCAACTCCTAAATCCCTAATGATTTCACTACTAAATTTTCACCATAATTTTCATCGAAAATAATAAATATTAAGCTGATCAATAACTAAGTAACATTCAATTAATGACTTTTTTGTTGAATATTCATCATATTTTTCATTGGCAAATATTGAAGTAGTGAAAAAACAAGTCCAAATTATTTAGCGATTTCATAAAACAATTTTCATCATATTTTTCATCAAAAATTAATGATCTGATGAATATGCAAGTTACTTTTGTTTAAGTATTTCTTCGCTGAATATTCATCACATTTTTCACCGGAGTCCTCAGTCCAATAATGGTGAATAAGCAACTTCCAAGCAAGTAGTGATTTAGTTGTGGAATTTTCATCGAGATGGTGGCCCATGTTAAAATCCTCGATGTATTCCGCACAAAGGAAGCGGGTGCTGCTTTCTTTCCTCTAGGAAGAAGCAAGATATTCACCATTGAATTTTTAGAAATTTCCCACTGAGAAACAGAAATGCGTAGTAAACAAAGCGAAACAATAGGCACCCAGATAAGATAATTTGTTTTTTTTTCAATACACTATTAGATCTTTGCCGAAGAGAGCTTAATACAAGCGACATCTTGCGACCAAAGATTTGCCAACACAACATACATATGTATGCGTGTTATCCGGCTCATCACTTAGTGCAGTGTTAGTAGTTAGTAAGCAAACAATAACTGCTACAAAACATACACTTGAAAAACAATTAATACAAAACTATTAGGTACATACGAGGACAATATAAATACATAAATAAATACAATGACAACAAGAAATTTTAAAATTGCAAACATTTCGAAAGATAATTTGTTATCTCATGCCTTAGACAAAAATAAATTTCCAGCATTCAACAACAACTGTTAGTGTGCATTTCAAATTCGAGAAGTAACATCCGTAGCTACATAAATCGTAATTGTTCATAAACGGGAAAATCAACATGGAAAGTAACTTTCGAATTGAGTTAATTGAAACAAAAACAAATGAGTTTAATATATCACCCAAAGGATATATGAAAGTTTTCGCAAAAACCAATAACTATCTGCCACTGGATATAAATGTAGAAAATAGATTTGGAGTTATGTGTGCAGAAGGTGAACAGTATTTAGAACAACTGCATAATTTCGAAGTTCGAAAAGATGACGTTTGGGTCATAACAACGCCAAAAAGTGGTACCACATGGATGCTGGAGATGGTTTGGTTATTGGTTAATAACTTCGACTATGAAACAGCCTTAAAAATTCAGCAAAGAGAACGCTGTCGTTATATAGAGTAAGGAAATAAGATTTATAGTTGAAATTAAGTAATGTTTGGTGAAAATGTAGTTAAAAATGAAGTTGCACGTGGCATAATGGTTAGTGCATAGCCCTGATATGCCGAAGGTCTTGGCACAAATAAATATATACAGATTACAGATGTCTCACGCCCAAAAAAGTGTCATATGAAACTGAAAATCTACATTTCAACGAGATTTTAACAAAGCTCTTTTCAAGGAAATATTTTAAGATCTGTGTGCAGTGCTTATTTAGTGCTAGTATTAAAAATTATATCGCACATTTTGTTTGGGCCTTAAATTCGCCAGTAGCACTTTTTGTGTAAACACTCCAAACTCAAATCAAAAAATGACATTTTTAACTTTTTTCTTGTATATACTTGGCCAGTTTATATTTCAGAGCGCTCAGTAATTTTCATCCGTCTCTTTGACAGAGCAGGAGAATGAATTATAAACACATTGCATTGTGTTCAAAGGAATTTAAGAAATCGAGCGACGAATAGAAGAAATGTCAGTCTCACTTTTTGACAGCTAAAGTGAGGAATTTTTCTGAGGAAACGTGTTTATATTTTTGAGGGAGCGGAGATCTCTGGCCAACTGTTTTCTTTGCTGTTTTGAATTGCATTGTTGTTCTCATGTTTGATCACGGCAAGATATTCTGATTTCTGTGTTTATAGTTTATAAAAAATGAAGAGATTTTTTCAAACGCTTCTAAAGCAGAAATACACATGAATTATTATTATTATTTTAAAATTATTTACCTTTGTTATCGAAATTCTTGAATTAAAAGCTCGTTATCATTAGCTGCGTTTTATTTTCCCCCAGATCCAATCCAGATCTGATCATGAAAATAAAACAACCCAGGATCTCAGTGACAACTTGTTATATACCCAACTCTTTTTTCCTTTTGTTATTTTTATTTGTATACACCCGTTGTCTATTTTCTTTACACTACTGACGACATTTACAAATTAAGGGTGTGTGTTCAAAACGGATTTGGAAATCCAAATCCAAAACAAAGTTGGATCTTGTGTTGTTTTTGTAATACATGTATTTTCGTAAGCAAATCCAATCTGGTTCGGATCTCGGGGAAAATAAAACACAGCTATTATTTATATTTTTTTGTATTTAAACAAAATATTAGTAATTTTCAAGAAGTCGACATTGTAGTACATTTTAAATACGCCACATTACATTTGGAACCAATTGGGGTGTCAACACTAAGTGGAGGATTTGCAGATTCCTCGCAAGAGGCAGTTCTCATGAAAATAACATTTCTGTTTTTATATAACGGAAACAATTTTTTGTTTGAAAACAATGGATCTGTTCAAGAAAATGAAAACTTCAGAATGTACCATGAGCCAAAGTTATCGTTGGCATTTGAAAGAAATAATCTTTGAAAAATTAAAGTTAGAAACGGGTCATTTGTATAATAATAAAGATCACTCAATAAATTTGAAGTTTCGGTTTTTTGAAAAAAATTTCCTCTTCATAAATCCCCATTACAACTGCAAATACAAAAAAAAAAAAACAAAATTTATGTGTGGCAGTAGGCGGTATTTCAAAAATATAACATGTATGAGTATAGTAAATCTAACTCACTCGTACATTGGTTTAATTGTTGAATATAATTTGGCTATTAGACATTTCTTTTTTTTGATTTTATTAGGAAATTCTTTGTGGTAAAATAGCAGACTTTGAAATGCATTTTATGGTGGTCTACTACTTGGCGGTCCAATTGTTATACATGGTTTAGCTTTGTTAGTAAATTGAAAAAATATATTTAAATTTTACTCAACGTGCAATTTTTGCTGCCCCCAAAATCTCCGTACATTATAAAGCGAGAAACAGATTGCGACAGCAAAATCGACATCAACGTTAGGAATTGCCCTAAATTCGATCTCACTGTTGTTGTTTTAATGTATTCAAAGCCATTTAAAAGCACTTGCTCTAAAAGTTGCTGTTGAAGTTGCTGTGCCAATCTGTTTCTCGCATAAAAAATATCAATAATTGACTCATATTATCATACTTATTAACCGGCACATCTGATTTTAAAAATCTCACAAAATTAAAATCTTTTAAAGTTACATAATAATAACATAATTATAATAAACAACATATAATAAATATTGCGCCCGTGCATACCTACGCAAAATTAAAGTGGCATAATTTTTAAATTTTTAATCGAGAGTTGACATGCATTATTAGTTTTATTACAAATATAAAATTAAAAGTTTTATACAATTAAGGGAAAAAGTGCTTGACTTAAATACCCAACATAATTTAAAAATTTACCCGATTTGCCATTCCAGCATAGTTGAGGTACATTAGAAATGAAAAAAGCATTTACATATGTATTTTAAAACTTTGAATAAATTCTTTTTTAAATTTGCTCTTCTTCACATACAAATCTGGAAAGCCTATGAACAGGGTTGGTCGAATTAACTACACTATATTTTCTACATCATTAACTACGCGTAGTTAATTTTATAAACTACACGTCTTATTTACAAATTGTTACGTTTTCATATATGTACATGCAAAGTAAATTTAGAGAAATAATAAAATTTCAATAAAAAATTGAACATTTTAACTCAAAAGTCAAGCTTCAAAGTTACAACTGACAAATCATTTGATATTTGAAACTAAGTTTGCTACAATTTGTTTCATTAACTACATTTAACTACATAAACTACGTAGCAAATGTGAAAAATCCTCGCTATGTGGCAAATGATTAAGGTTAAGGAGCTCCCCTCTCACTCGTATTATCATTGATATTTGGCCAGTTCTAAGGTGGGAGTTCAAGTAGCTTAGCGATTGATGGTTGAGCTGTCTGTATGTCGAACGAGTTGTCGAGCTCTCCGCTCGTAACACACTCTCTGCACTGGACACTGGTTGCCTGTTCCACTTCCCTTAAAAAAATTGTATTATTGAGTTCCACTCTGTGACATTGTCTTCCCTCAGATGAGTGATGCTATATCTCATAAAGATATTTTCCCAGTCTTTGTAAAAAAGGGATCGCGTTCGCAGTGCTTTCTGAACAAGAAGATTGGCGAGTTTGCCATCTTCCTCGTTGATTACTTTGCTTACATATTTCATGTTCAATTTGAGTGTAAAAATGAAAAGGGGTTATATTCCACTCTCAATTTCTAAAAGGTAATTTGTCGTGGTAGATGGTAACTTAAGCAATTTTTTCGGGAAGAATCAAAGGAGTTATTATACGTCCTCAAAGTATTTTCCTCCCCATACTTGGGCACCATAGCACATTACAGAACGCATTATAGCTTCGAACACCTTTACCTTGGATGAGATTCTCACCTTAGAATTCGACATCAGGTTTCTCCAAGTTGATTTAACAGCTCTTTTTGAGTCCGCCAGCTTCAATTTAAAGTGTTTTTTTTCATAGAGAGGTCGTGGTATACTAATACACCTAAATACTTTTAAGATTTGACCACTTCAAGGTCAACTCCACCAAATTTCCACTTTTCATTTTGTGCTAGACGACTTGTTCCTTTCCTGATGACAAGCACTTTCTATTTCATAGTGTTAAAGTGAAGGCAATTATACTTGCAATATTTCTTCAACTTATTTATCATAAGCTGGAGTGAACTAGGTGATTCTGCTAATATGATGATATATCATCCGCAAAGAGTATAGCAGTCACTCTTACTCCCTCGACCGACTTGTGCATATTTATTTCTAACTAATAATATGTAGGTATAGTATTACAATTAGGTTAATATATTATAGTTAAAGCGGCTATAGCACCTGTCCTATTCCATTTGCCGATATTTTCTACTAATAATTTTTTTTTTTCAAGGGGATGTGGTAATAACTTTTTAATCGTTATTCAAATTTCTGAATTTTTCATCTCTTGTGATATTTAGAATGTCAAAAAATCGATTTAATCAACCCCTATATAACTTCATATTGTTAAAAATATTCCTCTAAAATGTTGCCAGTTATTTTCTTTATTTTAAAATACACATAAAAGATCCAATAAGTAAAACTCAAACTGTAAGCAATGCTAAATTTCTTTACATGAAAATGAATTTGAGTTCAATTTACTCTACCGAGCGTAAAAAAGTTTCACTTCAAAACAAAAAGATCTTTCCAAATCTGCGACTTCCTGTACCTGTACCCACAATGAAACATAAAAAAACAGCCGCACAAAGAAGCCAGACCAACACCGCCAGCGTACACAATAATACAACAACAATTCCTTTTCCAAAGAATGAATTACTGGCTTTAAAAAAAGCTATTGTAAGTGTTGCTGGGTGTATTTATATCCATTTTCTTTTTTCAATATTTTTTTTTTTAACTTGCCCCTCCCACCTAAAGGGGTGGACAAATAGAGTCCGCCAATGTCTTAAAATCATGTTCATATAATGTACCAACTATAAAAAAAATTGATGCTTTTACCCCAAAATGCACTATCTTTCAACTAAGCCACTCCACCATATATAGAAAAGTAAAACCCTTAACTCTTCCGAGAGGTTTATTTCGAAAACGGTTATTTTTATGAAAAAAGGTATGTTAATCTTTTTTGTAGGAAATTTTTTCTGTACAACTTACTATTTGGGAGATATTCCTGAAAAACCATTTTGGCGGGCCTTCAACCCCCCGTAACATTGTTAGCGGCGCTCATATCGATGGGGACATTTGACAGTTTCTTAAGAACGCCATGAGGAGGCTTCGTACCAAAATCCATCTTTCCGTGAATTTTTTTCCGAGTCAAAAGCTTTATTGACTGGACTAAAAGCTCTGAATTTTGCCACAACAAACATAAACGTTTGTTTATGTTTTGTTAATGTGCTATTAACGAATCCAAAATCAATACATGAAGTTTTCAACAAGAAACACATTTAAATATCTTATCAATAAATGTACATAAATGTTATATTTTTCTTTATTTAGATTTATTACCGTCATCCCTTCTTACAATTCAATAGAAGAAGCCAACAATATAAAATCACCACGCGTTTTAAAATCCCATTTACCAATGCATATGTTGCCCAAAGGCCTGTGGACAGTAAAGCCTAAGGTATGTCAAACCAAAATAAACATTTATTTTACTATTAACTTAATTTACAACAAAAAAAAAGATTGTTTATGTTGCAAGAGATCCCAGAGATAGAATCGTTTCATTCTATCACTTTTTTCGTGGATTGGGAATGAATTCGTCCAGCCTGGAAGATTTTGTTAAAAATTATGTTGAAAATGGGGAAATTAATAGCCCATTTTGGTCGCATGTTGCAGAATTTTGGAGCCTCCGTAATGAACCTTATATTTACTTTACAAGTTTTGAACGCATGAAAAGAGATTTAAGAAATGAAGTTATAAAAGTAAGTAATCTACTGGGAAAGATAGTAAGCAAGGAGCAATTGGATAAACTCGTTCAGCATTTGTCTTTTGACAAAATGAAAGGTAAGCAAATTCTAAACTTTATCGAACTTGTTTTAGGTATTGATTATTATATATCTATCTACATAATATGTACACTGTCGACCAACCGTCAATCTTTTTATATTTACAATTTTCAGAAAATGTATCGTGCAATAACACGAAGTCGGTTAGAGATCTTCAAAAGCTTTATGGAGTCGAAGAAAAACCTATGGGGTAATTTATTTATAAATTTTTATATATGTATTTAAATTTTAAAGCCTAGTACATACTTCCTCGTAAAGTGAACAACCATCAGTGGAGAAAGTGAATTTTTGACACAATTTGCTTGACTTTTGCAGCTTTTATGGCCAAATTGTCAAAGCTACACCAAAAATCAAAGAGTTCCCGTACATTTTGCGCGTGAATATGGTTCACCGCTCGTGAACGCAAACTCTCCACTTTTTGTCATGGCTTTACGAGCACGCTCACGGGAGAACAAAAATGCAAATTTGTATGGATTCACGACATGATTCACAAGTATGTACTAGGATTAATAACGGGTTTCATATTCAACGACAATGCTAGCCTTAACGCGGGTCGAATGTTAATACTATACAACTCCACCAACCACTAAACCGTGATTTCCTTAGGTAGATATGTATGTATTACCCTTTATCTTCTTAAAATTTCAAAGTTTTTCTTAAAGCTTTAAGCCAAGGTGTTACTCGTCGAATTTCGATGAGTTCTTGCAGTTGTAACACAGAAGGGCATATTACGTTTAACAAATCATGCTGAAAAAGTAGCAAATTGTGGGTTGAAAATTAAATCAAGACCCAAAATTCCTCCAGTTTGAACAAACAAAAATTACAAACTAAATTTCAATAAAGTGAGGAATAAGTGAGAAGAAACAAGAGTTGGCAACCCTGAAAAAATTGTCAATATAGAGAAGATAGGACGTTTGCTTTCACTCTGGTTGCATTGGCTTGCATAAATCTTTCTCTTTTTAAAGCTTTTTAAATCCGTAGGTTACATTAAAAATCTCGTAAAATGAGAGAGAATTGATGCCCCGCTATTTGCGAATTAGATTATTTAAAACACTTTTACTTCCGTTTTTGACATTAGGACGATTAATATACCTACCCTACACTTGATTGGGAATGTGAACACCACATGAATGTAGCTTTTAATGACTATGTAAGATATGATTCAATTAATAAGTTCAAGTGACCTCAACTCCAAAGAATGCGTTTCGCCCAGGTACGACAGTTGGGCTAATCAGTTAGATGCTGTCATACCCTTCTAAGACGCAAATTATGGTCGATGATTACCGACTCTTATAAAACTCACAGCGTGAGTTTAGCGTGAAGAACCACTGCTTCATATATTTAATAAATCGAATAAAATTCCTTGCGTTTAACGTTGAAAAAAAAATATAATCTATAAGGTCCAAATTTGTTTTCCTGGACGGTTAAATCATATAGCATCCGGGGCTTATTGATGAAAAAGTCGTTGAATTTAACCCTTATAACAAACTCATAAGTTCATCATTATAATAAATGTTTAATTTTTTTCTATAATTCTAATTGCAGAGTTTTTATAAGAAAAGGTGAAGTCGGTTCTTACAAGGAAGACCTAAGCAATGACTCAATAAAACTTTTAGAAGAATGGACTCAAAGATCAACAAAAGAATACGGAATCACTCCCGAAGAAATTCTTTTATCGTAATCATCATAATATTTTAAAATACTTTTTTAATAACAATTATTAAAACATTATTGTTACACATATTATATTATTACCTGCAGTAAAAGGTGTTTTAATTTATTTATGTTTTTATACTAACTATCGAAAAGAAAAAGTTTTTAAATCTTCAGTTTACATTTTTTAGAAATGTAGATTTTGAGACGATGAAATTAGATTAATTTACCTTACCCCCTGGAGCAATCTTCTTAATAGTTATGTTTTAGGTCAGAAATGTAAGCAACAGTTTATGTCCAATTACCGATAACGAATGTTCCTATTTATTTACAATGAAGTTCTCTTCCTCCCTATGAAGGTACGGCGATAACGCTGTCCTTCGTTCACTACATCCTTCCTCGACAATACGGCGATGAAGTTGTCTGACGTTCCTAACCTTAATCCTCCTACCCCTTCCCAACTCCCATTGGACTGGATCAGTGCTGTCACACGACCCGTGCCGATGATCAGCCATGCTAAGGGCTCAATTTCAAAGCTAGCTCAGTAGCTAAGGGAGTATCCGGATACTGGCGACCTCCGGATTAACTTGCCTTATCTATATATGCGATTCTCTGTACAGACGGACCTCTTTTCTTTGCTACTCGTGAGAACAACAATAAACGAAAACAAACAGACGAAACAGACTAAAAAGACAGACTTAAGAAAGACCGGTTCATCTTCCAAAAGGGGGCGGCAGCACGGCGGTGGCGTCAACTCTGCTTGCCGTTTCTCCTGTGTTGTGCATCAGTGGGGAGGTTGTGGCTACCAATGGCCCCCGTCCTAAGTTCAGTAGTGGAAGGGTTGTGCATCATGGTCCTTCCACTACAAATGATTTAAAAACTTTCCAAACCGTGGTGGAGGTTGATCTCCCTGATTGAAGTCAAATGCTGCAGTTAGGTCAGATTAACCTTCAACACTCCATCAATGCTTCGGACTCACTTCTGCTGCGTCTAACTAGACAAGCAGTTGATATTGTCCTTATCCAAGAACCGTGGATTGTAAAATTCATGGTGAAACGACTAAGGACTCCTGGATACCACACACTATATGTGATGGATAAGATGAACCTAAGTCACTAAGTCCTGCATATTAGTGAAAAGTAGCGCTATTGTATATTTACTCCCTAACTTCAGCGATAAAGATATCACCGCTCCCAGACTTCATACGTCCAAAGGATCGTACTGCCTGGTATCGTTGTATCTAGGCCACGATCAACTGGGCCCTCTCGCTGGTTACACTCTGGAGAGAATCATTGCTGAAGCAGAATGGCAGAAGGTCAGCCTCATCGCTACTTGTAAACTCATGCTAAAGCAAGATGCAATAGAGAAAACAAATCTTAGGTGGAATAACACTGTCACATGTCAGGCCACAAAACAGATCTCGCCTATGCTGGATCTGAAGCGCTCTAGGAACTTGATATCTCTAAGCAGACTGCACATAAGTTCGGCCGTCACGGGTGTCATTACTGGCTTGGAGTATTTTCTAACGACTTCTGCAGAAGTTGTATGGACGAAGAAGAGGAAAATCGATTCCTCACCTTCTATGTGCATGTCCTGCTCTCTCTCAAAGACGTAGGCTCCACCTAGGAGAATTCTACTACAATGATCCTAGTGATCTTGAAAACCATGACATTAGTAGTAAGAAGCTCTACATGGTTCAACGAGTAGGAAGAAAGCTTCCTAGATTCCCGTGGTATCACAATGGGCCAACCCTTGGTCTACCTAACCTAACCTAACCTCTCAAGAAAACAAAGCAAACAAAATTCCAACAAATAAATCATTAATACCCTGGACAAAAAAAAGCTTAGCTTAAAATTATATATTCCTCCATAAATTTGGCTTAAAATGTTTTTATTTTTTTATCAGCAATAATAATGACAATTACGATTACGAGTGAATGTAAACTGTTTTAGGATGAACGAAAATATAAATGGTGATAGTTTTCTGGTGACGTCACGTCCCTGTGGTGAGTGTAAATTGTATTATGCTATAATAATGTATTATGCTGGCTAATGCCTTTTCAGATTCCAGCAAGATACATGGCATTGGTAATGTAGCATGGAATGCTTCGCTACAACCTTAAGGGTTTTCCATTTTAAAATAAAAAAAAAAGAAGTTGCTTGTAAGATATCAACCAGTTTTTTATTTTATTTGTGGGGCCTATCATAGTCATTACGGGTGGAAAATGAAGTCGTTTAAATGACCGAGGCGGTTTCGCTGGATGACCTCTCTTCCGCGAGGTCAACTCTGATGGGCTGCGTTTTTGAGCAATGCATGTCTGAACGGATTGCGTTGACTTTGAGGGTATTCCGGTCGTTTGCGACTTATTGGTAAACCCTTTTGATTTAAGAAAAATCCCATAACTATAACGGGTACAAATCGCACGATCATGGTGGCCAGTTCACGTTGTTTCTAAGTGTGATAACCACACATTGGCAAATTTTACCGTAACACAGTTAAAGTTCTAACCATTCCCTTGATTAAATTTCAAATAAAAATCGATAAAAAAAAATTTAAGTTGACTTCAAAGCATTCTCTATATGTATCCTTAATGAACCAAACCACTTGGACAACATGACATGTATACGAAGTATTGCTGGCTCTTTTTCAATTAAATGTTTAAAAACAAAACACACATTTCTCAATTGGAATTTTCCTTTGAACAATCAAGCTATACGAGTATTATAATATATGTTCGTTTGTTCGTTCAAATTCCTACTCACTTTTATAGATGATTAGAAGTGGGCATCACAACCAGGGCTACCAATGTAGTATTGACTTCTGTGAAGTTAGCAGAACAATCACCTAGGCCAAATAGTACCACGACAGGAATTTTCATTTTTTTTTTTACTTCTAATCCGCATTTTGAAATTTATCAAATAGTGGGTTTATAATTGCCTGTACTACTAACTTCAATGTGATAACTCTTTTCTCAGAGAATATTGCACAAAGAAAACTGGCAACAGAAATAGGTATTGGTGCAGATTGTTCAAAAACATTTCCCTCTTCATTTCTTTAGTAAAAATTTCAATAATAATGCAGAAAATCACATCAGGCCTTGAATTTCAACATAGGCACTTATATAAAAATTCGAACTTTCTTCAAGTGGTGTTCTGCCTCTATTGAAATATTCTGCAATTCCTGAAAATGTACATTGTGTTTCATTATTATTTGTTTTGTATAGCTGTAATTGTTGGTATGGAGGTAAATCGATAGAAACGTAAGGATTTTCCTGCAGAAAAAGAAATACTTTTCCAAAAGGATACTTCTCTCATTTCTGCAGTTTTATCGAACTTGAAAACCTGGCTTGCATATTAAACACAATATACATGAGTCATGACCAAGACTATACATGCCACAACTGTTTCTATTTATATAATAGGAAAAAGCATCAAGAAATAAGAACGAAGACCAGATAATAAGCTATGCCAAATTGGGGTAGTATTGTGAGAAAATTTATTTTTATTGGCAGCTTGTTTGTTTTATCTCATTAGAGATGTTTTTTTTTTAATCCCAAGCAACCCACAGCCCATCGATTCTTGTTAACCCGGTCAGGGTCAAATTTATTCTCAAAAAAAAAATTTAAATAACCGATACCAATCCGTTGTATAAGATAAATGTAAATAAAAATTAATGTCGACTACTATCATTTCATTAAGACCCATGCAGCTTCAGCTAAAGAAGAGAGACAAACAAAAAACAATGTAAGGAAGAGCTTTAAAGAAATCCCACAGGAATTGTTTGTAATAAATCTGAAACGCTAATTTGATCACGTTTTTTTTATTACTCCTATACCCGCTCGAAGGCTGATTTTTAGATACAATTTGTGTATAAAATGTTTTAAATGAAAAATTATTGGATGTAAAGGAAAGAGGCTGATGGAAGCATTATTGCTGGCAAAGGATTCAATTGGCTCAATGGAACCAGTGGGACGTCTTGTTTTAATATTGTTGTGTATGTGTACACTGTACACACAATATCTTACGAAAATCTACTTTTCAATATAGATACGGTTTGGGGATTTGGTACAGAGATGAGGACGACCGACCGAGCGACGCACGATGGCAATGACTATAAGTATGAGCACGCAGACACAACGGACGATACGTGCCAAAGTAATCATAGTCTCGTAGATTTTGATTCTAGACCTTTGGTTCATTGGCAGAATGGAAAAAGAACATAAAATATTGTTCCAAAAGTAGACCTCAGATGCACACAAGATTCAATGTGTGCTTTTGTAGTAATTCAACTGGGAAGAATACTGTGCTGAGCTTTGGGATTTGTCGTCAGTTTCAAGTTCCAGTATGGTTAAGAGGAGAGTCATGCATGTTGGGATTATTTGCCCAATATACATACAGATATAAAGCATCATGAAAGAGTGAGGCTTTGCAGGTTTTATTTGATATAGGACTGGATTGTTCAGTGTGGTGTCTTGATGTTGGTGTTTTTGGGAATATTTATGTCTGGTAAGCGTATGGAAAATATAAAGAGATTAAAAGTGATTCACATTCTCCTTGGAGGTGTGTTTTTATTTTTGTTTTATTGGATTTAAAGTGTCAAGTGTGCAAAAGTAGAACAATGAATATTTTTTTACTGCATTGTTAACAAAATCTTCATAAAGGCTTTGTTAAGTTGTCGCCAGACTCAGAAAAATCGCCAGACTGGACAACCAAAAGATTCAGGGTAAAAGTAAGGATATGTTTGCTAATCTTACCCCTCGCATACTCGCCAATCGCCACCAACCACAGACAAGGCTTAGGAAAAAGTTCCAACGGATACTTCATCGCACATATTAACGTTGAGAATGAGGAGTATAAATGATGCCACTTCCAACAAAAGTTCATTTTCAAGACTCCCAACTACAGAAGGGACTTGAAAAAATCAAACCTGGACCTGATTACTTCAAAATTAAATCAAACGTTGGAAGAAGGAAAACTATCCCGCAAATTATCAACATCAAATATGAACAGAATACGGAATCGGCTCCAGCTGGAAAGGCAGAAGCATTTATCAACCACTTCGAGGAACATTTCAAAGATCGTCCGCCAGTTTACCTCCCAGAGTTCTTAATAGAAGTCGAGACAAGAGTCCAACAAGAAGACCTCACAACGACAACACCCACTACATTCAAAAAGAAAAACAACGCCCACCACCCAAATATCGATGACACGTAAAAAAACATTCATATATGAATAATTTGCTTTCACGTCGATACTTGGAAGTGAATCTGTGAAAAGAAAAGGTGAATATGAACAAACAAAGCTCAAATCAACCACATGTCCCTCTCTGTCCTATTCATGAAGAAAAAAATCTGTCTATCTCATGAGTTTCTCTTTTCTCTTCAAAAAATGAGAGAATTACGCTGATTGCGCGTGCGCTTCAGGGGAAATGATAAAAACGTTCGGGATCGGTGACGGTAACATAGTTTGTGGGAGAATTTTGAACCAGAATCGCTTATTTGCACCAAGTGAATCGAAAAAGTGAAAGCAATGCTTGCGAGCGAAAATGAATACAATTTATTCGATTCACTTTTTCACAGAACCAGAATCGGCCCCCAGGGCGATGCACTCGACGATACATCCTCTATTGGAACTACACAGCGATACACCGTGGGACTTAAGAACAGTGAGATATTGAAAAAGCCTTCAACAGCATATGGATAAAAGGAATCATTTACAAGTTGTTAGAATACGACTTCCCACGTTGGTAAGTATTCTTAAAAATTTTCTAACTAATAGACACTTTTTTTAAAGGTTCTCTATGAAAAATCATAGCACCCCGTGGCGTAATGGTTAGTGTGTTAAGTTAGACTGTTACGCAAAAGGTCTTGGGTTCGATTCCTAGCCTATGCCGCCTAAAAACTAAAATGTTTTTCGCAGGTTACTGCCTCTTGCGAGGAATTGACAAATCTTCCAAGAGTACCTACCTCTTGTCATGAAAAAGTGCTTCTCACCTTAGCCGTTCGAATTCGGCACAAAATTGTAGGTCCCCTCCATTCCTGCCAGTAACACGCACATAGCAATAGTTGAAAGTTGTTAGTCACTAGGCCTTGGTTCTATACAATCTGTCGCGCCAACCAATTTATTTATTTACATGAAAAATCAGGTATAAATCACATTAGGGCAGGAGTACCTCAAGGATACAAGCTAGGACCATTTCTATTCAGCATTTACACCGCAGATTAGCTGCAAAACGCGCCAGGAATGAGAACATATAACACGTCTTCATCAACAGAGATTGCAGGTCGTAGGGTGCAAGACGACGTCACCAACCTTTGGAACTACTACCTTAAATAAGGATTGAAGATCAGCGCAAGTAAAACGGAACTCCGGCCACCACAAACAAGAATGATATCAAGAAGAATTGCACCTAGATGTCAAGGCATCAGCACCCGATTAACAAACGGGACGGATATTATTATTAAGATCATCACTGACCAGCATTGTTGAAACTAATCACCCGATTTCTGATGAATCTGTATAAGAACAAAGGTGCAGCGACAACAACAGGACGAAATTCTACCCAGTCATAGATATCAGAACCCCAGAGCGATCGTAGACGACATATTCCAGATAGTGAATTTAAATACAGAGTTAACTCATCGAATTTAATGAGAGAACTCGGGATAAACTGAATAGATATTTCTGAAAGATGACCGTAAAAACGCTATCAAAATAGAGAGAGCAACACTATGCAAATCGGCTCTTTCCATATTACCCCATAGTATATGGCCGTCTCTGTTCCGATGGTGAAAGCGCATTTATAAAGTATCGCACTTTGATTTTGATATATTTTGAACAACTAAAAGTAAGAGTTAGTTTATATCTACACTGAAAAACTAAAATCCGAATTTTCGAACCATCAACCAATTACAGGGTTTCCGCTATCTTGAATTGAAGTTAGGTTTATTTTTCGTACTTTTGATTCTACTGAAAAAAAAAACAATAACCATTTTGATAATTTATGAACTAATAACCAGTTAAAATTTTTGCGGTAATGTAAACGTAATCCACGACTGCGCCGCACCTACTTTTTCTTATGTACGATTACACTGCAGTGGGTTTGAAGCACGAGTAAAAAAAAAACAAGAAAACCAAAATGAATTCAAACATAATGGTCCACTGTGTTTCGGTTAGTCTAATATCAACAACAGGTTTTCTATTAATTAATGTTATTTAACTCCTTCGTTGCTGCACTCAACCAGACCTTTATTCCTCCCTAAATTCAACCCTCACACAAATACTTGTATGTATTTACAAAAATTCTGCTAAGAAAAAATTGAGAGGGAATTAAAAAAAAAATGAAGGACCATTATTGAATTGAAGAAGGGCGATGAAGTGAAGTGGATACCGAAGAAGGCAATGCCAATGAGAAAAGAGAAGAATTCAAAGGACTTTAAGTGCACACACATACAAACATACACACACAAACAAATTCTTTTTCTCATTCTTTCCTCGCAAAGCCATAAATAATTGATGAAAGACTTAAGAGGGTGGCTGAGTTAAGTTTGAGTTTGGCAGTAGAATGGGGTTGGCCTCATTTCTTCGACTGTCAACGGCTCTGGTTAAAAGGATCTCAAGAACACTGTTTGATATTGACGTGTTAAAAGGACGAGATTCCTTCGGAGGCATTCATCTGGATGTTGTTAGTATATAGTAAGTTGTGGCCCCCATTATAATGGTGATGATGATAATAATGATGATGCCGATGCCGATGGTGGTCAAATGCGAAATGCGAAGGAAACGTTCGAATTTGTTAGTTTGGTTTGGCACTTAAGGACCAGAGACAAATATCACAAAACCCTTACTACAATCTTTGGAGAATTCGCATTTCATTTTTTTTTTTCAGTTCACTTGAGTTCTTTTAAGTTCATTTTCATTTAACTTTGGACTTTAGATTGGTGAAGGCTCGTTTTTGTTCACACTTTCTAGATATAGCTTAAGAAAACGTTGAGTACAGAATTGTATGGAATCGGGGAGTGTGTAAAAGGCTATAAAAGAAAGAACTAAGAAAAATTCCAATATTCCTGTAATAGACAAGTTGATTGGATGGCAAATCTTGTGGAAAAATAAATTGCGGAAGCGTGTATTCTTCAAACTCAATGAGGATGGGCTCTTTTTTCTTGCTTTACTTCCACACTATTTTCTACTTCCTATCATGGTATGGGATTGTGTGCTCTTGTGAGTATAGCAATAGCAAAAGCAGGATCTACTTTAAATCACATTCGTCAATGGACTGGATGCTGTTGTCTGTGAGGTTTCCTTTTGTCACTCTCAAGAGGTTTTCCTTTTTCTTAAGATTCTGCTTCCTTTTTTTTTTCTTTTTTTAATGTTTTTGGTCTTCAATTTATAGATCTATATATATGTATTGTGTTTATATTGATATATTAAATATATATATATATATATTTGGGTATTTAACTTTTTATTCTTTCGAAAGCTCTTTCTTTGATTGCTATCGCTCTTACTTCGAAATTCTCCTTTTTTTTTCCTGATAACTACCCAAAATATAGGGTTAGGGACTGTTATTTGATAGAATTCTTTGGGGGGAAAGCAACACAATGATGAATGGCATTTGTTAATGGGAAATTTTTGTGCTACCGACAGTTTTCTCTCATTGAATATTTTCTTTCTGAACGATATTAAAATTCTTCTATTTCGTAAACGGAATTGTGTTGATGCCGAAAAGCGCTTTGAAATAATGCATAACTGTAACTAATTTTATCTATAGAACAATTTATGGTGTGTTTAAATTTAAGTTTATTTTATCAATTTAAAAATATGTCTCGATTAAACAACAAGCACAAGGCAAGAGTTGCTTAAGGGAAAAGAACTTTATCGTACATCTAATCTGCGTCTCCCCCACCACCAACCGACCGATACCATTTAAAAAAAAAATACAAATACCCGTCAACACTCCCGACATCTCTGACAACTTCAACCATCTCTGGTGAAGAATACTAAAATACGAATATTATTATTTTTTGTCATATTATAGTTAAATATATAAAAGTGACCGTGAACAAACAGAAGAAAACCAAGTTACTGTCGGATGTTGTCTTGACATCGAAAAAGCATTTGTCAGTGTTTGGATTCAGGGACTTGTCCACAACTCTGTGGCAATAAGGCAGAGTAGCTTATGTCAACATAAGCGTTTTTTCAGTTTTTCGATTGTTAGTAGTCTAAAGTTTGAGAGCTACTTTTCTGTCCAAACCCCATCTTGAAATCATTACCAGTTGAAAAGTTATCTTATAATTCCTAAAACAAATTCTTATTACAGATTGAAGACAAAACTGCGTTTTTCTCTAAACCTGTTTTTTTGACATAAGCTACTCTGTCTTATTGCCACAGAACTTATCATGGATAACGAGGAAGTAGTCTCTTTACCGCGGCTAAACGCCACTTCCCCCAACCTACACCAAAAACACCATTGACAACCGGGAATGAACACCCTGAGGACGATTAAGTCAACCGACTTTTAATTTAAATTTTTTGACATGTAATTTACATATCTATAATTTGTTATACTTAAGACATTGGCCGCGTTCAGGTTTATAATAAATCGAAATATTTTCTTGGCGGCAAACTTGTGTTTTGTGAATTTAATTTTTGGAAGTGTTTAAATATACAAATAAAAATGGCAAACTTGATAGAAGATGATGAATAAATACTTGGTAACTTAACAATCAAGATTTTAAAGTTGTGGAATTATTAAATACTAATTTCTTTTAAACAAAAATAGACAGAGTTGAATTTTTCGTTATAAACGACCTGTTAGCGACTTCTAATATACCAAATATCTTTCCTGGACTCGTGAGGGAAGAAACACCAACAAGGAGTGTTAATTATTGCGAAGTAACTATTCCTAGCTACACGTTGGAAGATTTCCGAGATCATTTTCGAATGAGTTGAAGTTGTTTCGTGGTGAGTTTCGATTCAAACCCTTAATATAAATTTATATATTTAACTTTTTAACGATCTTATGGAAAAGGTTGGATATTGCAAATCTATTATGGGCCTCGAAAGAAAGCTGTTGTTCAGTCTGTGGAGATTAAGCAAGCAGGAGAGCTTTCTGTCTGCTGGAGACCGTTTCAATTTAGCAAAGAGTTCACCTCACGGTGCTTTCTGTGAGATTCTTGAAGTAATTTTCTCGCTCATGGCAGAATACATTAAAAAGCCATCTGCTAGCGAGTACAATTCAATATCTCAAGTAAGTACTTTTGAAAAAAATATAAATTTAAGTACACACATAAAGATGACAAACATTTAGAATTTTCGCGAAAAATCAGGAGGTTACATCCCGGGGATCATCGGATCTATAGATGGGTGTCACATCCAGATGAAGTAACCCCTTAACAACCCGATCGATTATTACAATCGAAAAAACACACATTCGGTTATCCTTCAAGGTAAGTCAAGTCTTTAGCATTATGTACCTTTACTTTTCTAATCGGATTTTTTCTTTTAGCTGTTTGTGACCACCGCACCGTTTTTACGGATATATATGTAGGAGCCCCGAGAAGGTTGCATGATGCTAGGGTATACCGAAACAGCCCACTGTTTAGTGAAATAAATAGGCTTGTTACGGGAGAATATCACCTCGTTGGTCATACAGCGTATCCTCTTAGTCAAAACCTCGTTACTCCATTTCGTGATAATGGTCATTTACTTGAAAATCAAATAAATTTAAACATTCGAATCAGCATTGCCAGAGTAACAATTGAACGATCCTTTGGCCTCTTGAAAGGGCGATTCCGACGGTTAAAATTTTTAGATGTAACTTATTCTATGAAAAAAAAGGAACTTCATATAGGTATTCTTATAAACTAAAAACAAACAAAAAAGAGTAAAAATAAATAGTAATACAAAAATTTTAGTCTTCTGCGTTTTCCGTATCTCCCTTAGCTCTGCCAAGTTTTCTTGGGCAACTGCCAGCTTCCTTTCCTCGATATTAAGCAGCCTTTCCTTGAAAACTTCCGATTTTCGAGAACGCGGGGCCTCAGAATGGAGCGCATTTGAACAGGACGGAAAATCGGGTCCACCAGCATTCCCCAACGAAGGATTCAGGGAGCTTCACTCTTACTTCCCTCGCAAAAACTTCGCTCACCAAGTCAAAATATGGCCACGGCATACGACCTCGCCCTGTTGTTGTCTTTTTATTGTTTTCAAGACTTTGGTGGTAGCGAAGTTTTAGGTTTTTTTTTTAGTTTTATATCGAGGGCGGTAGTGGTGAAAGATACCTCCGCTGATGCAATCATTGCCTCCTGAATCTTTTGGAAAATTATTCGGCGGTGAATTTTGGGATTCCTTGGATCTTTTCTCCTCTTAATGCACTCGTTTAAAAAAGAAGCACATTTTTATCTTCCCAGGATGGTCCTGTAAATAGTTTTGAAATGAGAGCCTTGTGTATCTAAAATTTTTTTAAATTTTTTAAAATTGGTTAACTTTTCTTGAAATTGTTGGAAACACAAGGCTCTCATTTCAAAACTATTTGACTTTTTTGGATGATTGGAACGGTTTTTAGTTTCAATTCAAGTCCTCTAAGTGTTACTGAAAACCGTTTTGAATTCCAACAAAGATTTGAAAAATTTTTATCTAAAAATAATTTCGTCACTAGATTGAAAATTTAAAAATGCCGAAATTACTTTTTGATGGAATTTTTTTCAAATCTTTACTCGAATTCAAAATGGTTTTCAGTAGCAATAAGAGGGCTTGAATTGAAACTAAAAACCGTTCCAATCATCCAAAAAAGTTAAATAGTTTTGAAATGAGAGCCTTGTCCATCAATTTCCAGAAAAGTCAAAATTGGTGCCGTGTCATAAGGCCATGTGTCATAAGGCCATATTGAGAAATATGGCCTTATGACGCATTCGAAATGTGTCATAAGGGAATACTGAAACATAATTTAGAGTTGTGCAAAACAGTTCCAAAGGCGGAACGAACATGGAACGGTTCTTTTTCCGGTCGGAACTAGTTCCTGGAACCATGTCCGCGGAACTATCAAGATTTGATATTAAGTGGCATGATCAGTCATAAATAGAGCTATGGAGTATGGACAAATCTCGGTGAAGATCTAGTATAGCCAGAGTTTAAAGACTTTTAAGTAACTTTTTTTGCTTGGGTTTTAATTTTTATTTAAACGAATAAATATTGTTATTTTGAACACAAAAAATAATACGAAAAACACAAAAAAAAAATCAGCTTTCAATTCACATTTTTAACTAAATCAACATAAATAATAAGAAAAATATATATACATTCAGAAAAATAAATAAAGGAATAACGAAATAAATATGTACACAAAAAAAAATAGGAATTCAGTCTTAAGTAAACATTTTAAGGTATTAACACGAAGATTTAAAATATAACTTATATAACAGAAAAATAACAAAAATTATATTTTTATCACAAAAATCAACATAAAAAAATTCAGTCCTTATAGTATTTTTCTTCAATATAACTAATATTACATAAAAAAAATTAACATAAAAAAATAGGAATTCAGTCTGTTAAGTTTTTTAGCTCAGTAAAAAAAATAATTACTTAAAGCTAAAAAAACATGAGAACAAAATAAAGATAGTTAAAAATCTAATTAAATATTTACATCAGGTTGTTAGATTGCAACTTATAAACAGCAATTGTGAGACTTTTTTCGCTGACAAACGACTTCGTCTGTCGGTTTGAATCAGCCCAGCCTTCGAAAAAATTCTCTCACAAGGTACCGAAGTGGCGACTAAATTAAGCCTTTTCAGCATGTACCTGTAAAGGATTGGGTACACGTTTTTCCTTGCGTCCCACCACAACAAAGGATCTCCAGACCTGTTTAGCAGGGGTTCATTTAAATACTGGTTGAGCTCTACGATGCCAGCAGCTGTTGTGTTCTGGGGAACTAGACTTTCCATCTCAGCATCAAACACATCCCAAAAACGTCTTCTTTTATCTTGAGCTGCTGATGAAGTTGATGGGAGTACTTCTTCCACAACAGAAGCGGAGGTAGTTCTAGTTGGCTGTGTTGTCTGAGCCAGAGACGCAACTTTATGCTTAAGGCTGTCAAATGCCGTTTTGAAATTGTTCTCCTCACGAAAGCCTTTGCTTTTGAATCTGGGATCCAAAATTGTGGATTCAGCATAGAGAAAATTTTTTTCTACGTTGTTGAATCGCTTTTGGAATTGCTCGGTTAGCGTCACCAGCAATCTTCGTACGCAACTAGGTGTTTCGTTTTCCACACCAAGAGAGTGTGTGTCCAACTCATTCAAATACTGGCTTATCTGTCTCTTCAATATTCGACAGAAGACTATAACTTTTGATAGACTGACATTCTTTTCACTCGATATTTCGACGGTGACGTCATCGAATATTTGAAGAATTGGAACCACTTTCTCGATAACAATCCAGTCTTCTTTATTTAATGATAGCTCATTTTTGACTAAAGCTAATGTAGCAATAACAGCATTTTTAACTTTTAAAAGCCGATCCAACATGTCGAAGGTAGAGTTCCACCTGGTCGGAACGTCTTGTTTTAATTTTAGGACGGGTAAATCCATTTGCTTTTGGATTTCTTGTAGTTTATACAAGCCCTGAGTGCTTCTTTTAAAGAACTCGACTATGCTCTTCACTTTTTGAATATATCCGGCAATTTCTTCTAAGCCTGCTTGCACTGTCAAGTTCAATGAATGAGCGAAACACCCAATGGATCTCCAATTGCCTAGCTGCACTGCCGCAATGACATTTGAAGCATTATCGCTGACAACTGCCCCAACTTTGTTCTCAATTTTCCATTTGGAAATTTGTTCTTTTAAGAAGTTGCATATATTCCCACTTGTATGGCGCTCTCCGAACTCAATGCAACCAAGCAGGTTGGAGCAGAGTTTTGCATTTTTAACGTCAATATAGTGCGCTGTGACTGCAATGAAGCTCAAATTGTTGATTGACGTCCATGCATCCGTCGTGAGGCATATTGCAGGCACGTTTTCAAGTTTTAAATGCACTTCTTCTTCCAATTTTAAACAAAGTTGGGGTAGTAGCTTCTCGGACAATGTCTTTCGTGTTGGCAACCTGTACGAAGGGCACAACAGAGCCACGAATTTGCCGAATTCCTGTTCCTCTACTAAACGAAGCGGATGATATTCCTTCGCTATCATCGTTATCAGTTGGTTGTCTATTTTCGCCTTTTTTTGTTGGGAAAGAGGTCTTGTGCTCTCAGCAAACGCATATATTTTTTGCTGTACTTGTCGAGGGTTCGATGTTTGTGGCTCAGGTACACTTACAGCAGGTGTGTCATTGAGCACGACCTCGGTTTCTGATGGTGGTGGACGTGGATCATTTTCATTTGGTGTTGGTGCTAGTACTGCCTGGCGCTCTACAGGACTTAATGAGATTCCAGTGTGCCTTCTTTTCACGTGCCTACTCAAATTGCCCAAACTCCCAGAAGTAAATGCAATAATTTGGCTGCAATATTTGCATTTTGCTTTCTGAGAATCAACTTCTGCAAAATGGTCCCAAAGGATGCTTGTTTTTCTTTTGCGCGAAGCCATTGCATGAAAAATATTTGGTTCAAGGCTAAAAATTCGTAAGATATTGGAATTTTATTTTTCATATCTGCATATAATAATGGTTTGACACAGATACACTTCGTTATATTCAAATAAAAAAGAAAATCAGGATTGAAAAGTGCCTAATGACAATTAATCATGTAACAACAAATCAAAATTAAAATTCAATTCAAAATCTGTTTCAAACCAAAGTTTAATGTCTTTTTCAATTGGTCACTCGGATGCAGGGTTGCGAGTTTTTGAATTAAAAAATCATTATGTCATAAGCTAGTAGATGAGTTATGAATTAAAAAAAATTTAATTCATAAGCTACTAAGTGACTTATGAATTAAAAAAAAAATTAATTCACAGCCTACTTAGTGACTTATGAATTAAAAATATTAAAGTCAAGAGCAAGTTAGTGACTTATGAATTAAAAAAAATTAAATCATGAGCAAGTAAGTGACTTATGAATTAAAAAAAATTTTATTCACAACCTTCTTAGTGACTTGTGAATTAAAAAAAATTTAAGTCATGCGCAAGTTAGTGACTTATGAATTAAAAAAAAAATAATTCATGAGCTACTAAGTGACTTATGAATTAAAAAAAACTTTAATTCACAACATACTTAGTGACTTATGAATTAAAAAAAATTAATTCATAAGCTAGTTGCCAATTTTTAATGAAAGTAGTTTTCAAGACGTCTTCTGCGACCGTAGAAAGGTCGTTTTCACATGTAAGCTCAATTTGCCAAGGAATAATAAAATTAATGAAAAACATTTTGAAATAAGAGTGATTTGTAAAGCAAATTCCAACAAGAAATACAAATAATTTAATCTTTAGCTTTCAAATCTACTTTGTAAATTACAAAATTAACATTCTAGCTTATAAATTTTCCAATACCTAATTTTTCTTATCAGAATTCACCCATTAGCTTATGAATTAATTTTTTTTTATTCATAAGTCACTTAGTAAGGTTGTGAATTAAAAATTTTTAATTCATAAGTCACGTACTTGCTCATCAATTACAATTTTTTAATTCATAAGTCATTAACTTGCTCTTGACTTAAATTTTTTTAATTCATAAGTCACTTAGTAGCTTGTGAATTAAATTTTTTTAAATCATAAGGCACTTATTAGCTTATGAATTAAATTTTTTTAATTCATAAGTCAACAACTAGCTTCTGAATTAATTTTTTTTTAATTCATAAGTCAGTAACTACCTTATGAATTACATTTTTTTTAATTCATAAGTCACATACTAGCTTGTGAATTAAAGCCAAGCTTAAGCTATAAAATGACTTAAGCTTTTGCAACCCTGCTCCGAAGGTACTCCGAAGGCCTTCCAACGGAAAAGTCATGTTCAATTGGCTGTTTGGAGTGCTTTTTGCGAGTGTTTTTTCAACACATGAATTTATTTTGGAGGGATGTGATTGTTCAACAATGCATACACAATCTCTTCATCTAACTGCTCTTCAAGGCAAACTGCAATTTTTATTTTGTTTTTGTTCGTGCGCAAAAAGTTGATAAAAAGTTATTGAACATTAAAAAAAATAAAAAAAAAAACCATTGAATTGTTGAAGGTCAAATTATTTGTGCCTTTTTCAAACATGGATAATTTGCATGTTCATTTGGATTCAAAATTCACTCCTCTTCGTAGTGAAACCAATTGAAAACGACATAAAAAACCGTTCTGAGTTAAAAAAATAAAATTACATACCAATAATCCACCTGAAAACTATTCCGAAATTGCAAATCAAATGACAATAATTCACATTAACAACAGCAAAACAACTAAAAAAAAACATTCAACAGTTGAACAGAAGAATAAATCATGAAAAATAAAATTACCAATTAACTACCTGAACACGATTCCAAAATTTCACTTTAATTCACAACAGCAAAACAACTAAAAGACCATGCCAATCAACAGATGCAAAGAAAAAATGACTTCAAAAAACAAAATTAACAATCATCCACTTGAATACGATTCCGTAAATCCAATTCACATTTACAACCCACTCAAGATCTCACCTCTGAAAACAGCAAACACAGGATTACAGGAGAAAATAAAAAATACAACTCTTTCAAAATTTCACAAAAAAAAAAAATCCAAACTGTAAATTAACTGAATCTGTGTACCTACCAAAGAAAGAACAAAAGTGCAAATACAAGCAATTAATGTACCCAATCCGAGTATTCTTATTGGAAATGGTGTATATTTTCTTACCGAACATGTTTCCGATCCTAATAAGAAAGAATGGAAATACAATGACAACAAAAGACATGGAACTATTAAGGGAACTATGAGCATGATAAAGAGATCGCATCGGAACGATTTACATTCAGCCGAACATGAAGGAACTACACCAAATGCACTATACTCCATACCTAGTAATAAGAGCGGAACTACGAAGAAATGTTATAGGCAACGTGCTTGACGAAGATATGGAACTAAAGGAGGAACTATTTGCATGATGAGAGGTCGGACCGATTAACGTATATCTCGTTCCTTTCCTGTATGTATCTGCTTTACTCTATGCTGTCTTTCCAATCGGTGCTTACTGCGTGTAGGTAGAGGGCAGTCAACAAGACAATACAAACACACACAATATTTGCCTTTACCCTCCCTTGTGTAGACTGTAGAGTAGTCGGAACTATGGACATGTTTAAATTCAGTTTGTGGAACGAGTGGAAATGTATCCGAGAAAGGACATAGTTCCTGGAACTATTTAGGTCCGGAACTACACAACTCTAAAACATATGGCCTATTGACACTTTACCAAGGTGTCATAGTGCCATATTTTTTTGCGACTTAAGGCCATATCTAAATATGGCCTCATAATACTTGCGTTAAGTGAAAAAATATGATTTGTTTTTTAATCCAGAATCTTTAAATGCAAAAGAAACTGCATACACCCAACCTCGCACCTACCCCAAATCCTATAGTGTACTCAAGCAGGGGGGTTGCATACATACATACATACCTCACTGTTTATACGCCGTAACTGAATTACAATTAAAGTGTTGGACAAAAACATTTGGCCAGGTTTATTTATCAAACAAGGAAAGACGGTTGAAAGTGACATAAGGCCATATGGCCCTATGTCTTTTTATTAATGAGTCAAAAGGCCATAAGTTGGAATATGGCCTTATGTCACTTTGTAAAAGCGTCGCATGGCCTTATGACACGGCACCGTCAAAATTCAATTTAATTTACTCACCTTTTCTGCTACCTGCAACTTGAGGGGGGCTTGAACTTGTTGTGTTCTGCCGCTAGGTTCCACATCTTCCATTAGAGTATCTGTTTGTTAAAAAATACAACATTATTTACAATTCAATAAAACTGCACTTAATTTCGTTTACCATAAGATGGTCCTGCTCCAGAGGGCTCCCTTCCCGTGAGTTGTTCCGGGGCAATGTTGTCCGAATCTACAAATTAATAAACATAAAAACTAACCAATTTATAGGCACTTACTTGTTTCTCCCGTTTTCTCTTTGGCTTCCATGCAGTACGCTAAAGCATAATTTACGTCTATAAAAAAAGGTCCAATTCCTATAATTCTATTAAAAAAATGCAAATTTCTAATACTTACCGGAAAATTTTTTTTACAGATTTCTTCTGTGTCATTTATTTCATATTGGATTTCGTCAATAATGACCGTGATGTTCATTTTGATGATTTAAAAATTTAATTTTCCGGGAAAGAAACTTGAAACGACAGCAACCAAAACAACAGCAAACGCAAACAAACACACTTCAACCAGATTTCAAGTCAGCTGTTGTTGACATTTCTCAATTGGATAGATGAGTAAACCAGAATTTTTAGAATAGCTTCAGATTTATTTTTTGGCAACAGCTACTTTCACATCAGCTGTGATTTTACAGAGGATTACAACAACACAAACTATCCAGATCGCTTTGAATACAAACATGAACGCGGCCATTGTATAACGTTAGGCCCCTTATGTGCCAACAAATGTAAATTAATCATAGTACATAATATCATATTATAGTTATATAAGCCAAATTGTATACCTATACAGTGAATGCTGTGTCAGTTGAACACGTACGAAACCAAGGGTGTTCAAACTATAGGGTTATTCAAGTTACTGAATCAAGATATAAAATTGTTGGTTTTTTAAATATTAATTCAATTTAATGAATTTAATCGTAAATAATCATATTATAGATAAATAATTTGAAATGTCTCATTTAAGACAACTTGGAAAATAAATTAGGTAGTTAGTTTACACACTTAGACTTGCGCAGAACATTTTGAAAAGCACATTCTCGGAGATTGTGGAAAACTGTAAGTTCTGAAAAAGTTTTTGGGGATTTCCCTTTACAAAAACCCCTTCTATAGGTACAAAAACCAACATCCTATAGGTACTGCAAAAATTTAAACATAAAACTTTTTTTAAGTTACAGAGTTTGCAAAAATTTATCTGTTCAGCTTTTAGAGTAAATAAGAGAAAAATTCAAGGTATAGAGTCTTAAAAATGACCTGTTCAAGTTATAGAATGCGTAAAGGGAAAATTATTTGTTGAAGTTATTGGAATGTTCAAGTTGTCGTATGTTCAAGTTAACGAGAGCCCACTGTATTATGTTCAATAAAAGAAAATTGATTGAATTGATTGAATTATTCAGCTCATGAAAGATTGTGCAGTGAAACAGTGGGACTTGTCCACAAACTTTTCCAACTCAGCTTTCCACATTCACTAATTACAATTATTTATAATTTTCTTCATTACAGATCGTTCTTTGTGCAAGTAGGAAGCTGCCAATCAACATCAGGGACAATCAGAGCCGGACTTGCTCAGGGATCTAAACCAAGGCCATTCCTCTTCAACATCCCAACTTACAATTTTCCTTCTATAAGATTCATTTTTTCAATTTCACGTAGTTATAGCCTTTACAGTATTGGGTTTTGTATTGGGTTTGTGCGTCAAAGTTGCAAATTTTCGAAGTTATATTTTCGAAAGCAGCTCTTTTAAGACCTATTGCAGGTGCATTTTGAGGTGTACTACAATCCTCAATGTGTACTGCAGTTTCGTTATTATTTTAATAAGACTTTCTGAAATTTATTTGAAGAAGCAAGCAAAATCAAAACAAAGTATAAAAGCCCTCATGAGGAAGCTCTTAAAAGGATTTTGTGCGCTTAAGCCTTAGTAACCTTGATTTAGACTAAGAGCCCACAGCTATTTTTGGGTGTGAGTGATAGCAGAAATTCACTGGTATTTTTAGATAGATCTTTACTTTTCATATACAAATATAAAAGCCTTGCATATCGTGCTTCTGGTAGATAAGCGCAGGGTTGCGAATTTTTGAATTAAAAAATCATTAAGTCATAAGCTAAAATGATGACTTTTTAATTTAAAAAAATGTAATTCCCAAGCTAGTCAGTGACTTATTAATTAAAAAAATCCAATTCATAAGCTAGTAAGTGACTTATGAATTAAAAACTATTTAATTCCCAAGCTTGTTATGTAAATTATGAATTAAAAAAAATTAATTCAAAAACTAGTTAATGACTTATGAATTAAAATAATTTAATTCCCAAGCTAGTTGGTGACTTGTAAACTTAAAGCATTCAATTCACAAGCTAGTTAGTGACATGAATTTAAAAAAATTAATTCCGAAGCTAGTTAATGACTTACGAATAAAAAAAACATTTAATTCCCAAGCTAGTTGATGACTTGTGAATTAAAAAAAAAATTTAATTCATATAAATGGTGAATTGTGAACAAGAAAATTTTCAATTCATAAGTTAGCTTATGAAACCCTTGAAAAAGTTGGAAAAAAGCCAACGAAACGTCGGAAAAGAATGGAATGCATTCGAAAACCAATGATCTGTAAACCTGTCAATCAACTTTATTTATTATTAAAGAAATACCAGATCACCAGTCATAAAATATAAACTGACATTATGGTTCACGATGCATTGCATATATTATAGTGCATCGTATAATAAAGACAAATTATAATGGACTATATATGCATAATTCAAATCACATGCGAACAATATGTCAAATTATTATTTTATTTAACTTTACAGGAAAATCCAATAAATATAGAAATTCTATAGAAATTGTTTACTAGAGAAATATTAGGTGCGTTCCTTTACTTTGAAACTCTGTGCATTCGTGTGAATTTCTATTACATTTTATTTATATAACACGCCCACATATAGGAATAGTTGAGAGTTGTAATTCACGAAGCCCTGGTTCTACACTAACTGTTGCGTTACCAAATGTATTTTTGTTTTTTTCTTTTCTAAAACAAAGCTGCAAATAAAATAGATTTAAACTTGATTTTCATATACATACATTGCAACCACTATTAATTAAATATAAAAAAATTGTAAAAAACTAGGTCGAAGAGTTCTATGGAAATTTGTCCGAACCAGGAATTTAACAAGTTTCCGTTTGGCATTACTTCTTCTCATCATCTTCTTTCATTTTAACGATTAATTAAAATTACTCGACGTGTCCTTCTATACTGCACTCGTTTTGCCTGATATCATTACGTATACAGTCCTAATGTATAGTTGGATTTTTTTGTATTCATCTCGCTGTATTTGATTTGAAGCTAACTGAAAACAGAAAACCAACTCCACATCCTGTAGTTTTGCTCCACTAACGGAAATCTATTTTCAGGATCTTCAGGGTTGTCAAGTAGATACACGAGAATTGCCAAAAAAAAATAAACTAAATAAAGATGAATTAAAATGTATAAAAGAAAAGAAAATGTTTTATCATCCTTCAGCTGTAGGTATGCACGAATGCATTGCAGAAGATCCTTTTTAAATGTTAAAAGAGCTGTTAGGACGAAAAATAAACAAATAAAAAAAGAACGACGTTGTCGTCCTTGTGTAAAGGGGAGGCGATGCATGCAACTAAAGTGCAACTCCGCATAGTACAACAAAACACGTACCTAAATATATATGTATGTATATTGTACGTCCTCCAACGTGAAACACGTTTTAATTTAAATATGTTAAATAAAATCAGGAATTTTACCTCTTTAGTGCCGTGCAATTCTACATTTCTACAATTTATGCTGCACACCTCATACCTTCCTTCCAGCCACCTACTATACTTTTACCTTATATAGCGAGCTCTTGAGATGAGATCCTTTTGCAGCAAGGTGATGTTTTCCTCTTCTAAGTACATTCTACACTTAAATTGAATTTGCAAAATGTTTCGTCGTTTCTGCCATACTTTGTATACTCTATTATGTTTTCTATACTCCAAGGTTTCGTTTCGATGACGAAGGTATAAAGGAAGTTTTTGGGTTTCAACGAACCTCCCAACAATAATGGGTGTACCTAGAGTATTTTCTAATATTCTAAAAATCATAACTCAGAATGTTTATCAGAACACAGAGAAGGTGTCAAGCGATATTTGTATATTGTCTTACTCTTTGAAAGTTTTTTTTTTTTTTTCTTTTTTAAAGAAATTTTCTAACACAATTATGTAAGTTATGTAGTAAAATTTTGTAAGGTATGTACATATAATACTGTGCAAACAATTCTGGACAAAATTTTTGGCGTCAAAAAAAATATTAAAGTTGTATATTTAACAATAAACAATAAATTTCGAAGAATTCGAATAACTCCTCTTGTTTTAGAAAAAAACATATATGTATTAATTAAACTTAAATGTTGGTACACCTTAAACCCACGAACTTACCGACGCTAACGATTCAGGTATAAAGTTGAAGTTGTAAGGTAATATAATTTTTATACTTATATACAATGAAATAGTTGACGGATAGAAATGCAAAAAAACGTCAGAATTACTAAAAAAAATAACATCTGTGTTTTAAGTTTTTTGTGCGTATACCTATATATAAGAAAAATACTTTTTGGAATGGGTGATTTAAAAAAAAATACGATCGGTTAAGCTATTAAGAAATAACATTGAATCCAACAACAAAATATACCAATTTCTGCAAAAATCTTTTCCTCCATACTTCTGTTATTTGAATATTTAGTGAAAAACTTGAGAGCAATAAAATTGAGATCAATTTAAACATTGATTTTTTTGTAAAAAAAAAAATGACAGATCAAATAAACGGATTTTATTAAGAAAAATAAATTGTTTGCACTTCCCCATGATCATATAAAGTTAGGTTGGAAAATATTGTACACAAATAGAATATTTGTTATGCAAAAAAAAACGGTATAACTTTGTTGCTTAAAGATTAGGCATCTTGGGCGTAGGACAAGAAAGTTCTAAATGTAAGACCTGACAATCGTCTGTACTAAGCTTTAGATCAATATATTTTTGGTTGTCAGAAAATTTGTATGTTACACTTTACTAAAGCTAAGTACAGACGATTGTCTGGTCTTACAATATTGTCAGATATGTCAGTGAAAAAACTGTCCCAAATGTCTTACAATCGTCTGAACACACAATTTTGTCTGACAATGTTGTCAGAAATGTCATTGTCAGGTAATTGTCGGACGGAAATCTGACAAGAAATGACAGGTATTTTACAATCGTCTAAACACAATTTTTCATTGTCAGACGATTAGGACATTGTCAGTCTCATTGGTCTTTATCAGATGTTTTCATTGAAAACATGTTACAATTATTGCAATTAAATATCAATGATACCCATCTGTTGGAGTCGAGTTGGTTAAAGAGAGATTAAAAAAAACTATTTGTGTTGGAAAATTATAGTTTTTGCACAACTGAATAAATAAACTCAAAAAGAAAATACATATCTATAAAGCAAGGGGACTCACTTCAATTACATATATTTTATATCAATTCTTTGTGTTGTGTAGTTTTATTCTATTTATTATTTTATTTATTATAAATCGAGAAACCAAATATTCGGAGTGCATGAGAATCAAATACTTATGGGCGCTAGAGATCAGAGAAAACGACGTCGTCAGAAGGCGAAGAGTCCTATCGAAAAACCAATGCCACAGATTGCTTTAAATATATTGTCTTTCATTTTCCTTTTTTGTTTTTAATTATTTTCAGCACACACAAAATTGCAACACAACCACGAAAACTTTTTTGAAAGATTCAAAAAATCAATCAATTTTTGTATAGATCTGCCAACCCACAGTACACATATTATAGGTAATATATTGCGCAGGTTGACAAAGTTGGAAATGTCAAATAATTAAAAATGGCTGTTCGAGTGCCCACAGGAACTCAACGCGCATCATTAGAAACAACAACAATAAAATTTTTAAGCTGACAATTGGTGTGTTCAGAAAAATGAGATCTCAGAGAATTTTCTCACTCAAAAAGTGAGCTAGCGAATCCAAGATTTTTTTCCTCAGAGTTTTGACAGCAAAGCTGAGAAATTTTGCTGAGGAATCCTGTTCAGGTAACTGAGATTGCTGAGATCTCCGAGATCTCATTTTCCTGAACATGCCTTATATTGTCAGATATATTATCGTCCGAAAATTGTTAGACAAGAGCTGACTATCAAATTGTCAGACTTTGAGGAGAAATCTATAACCAACCGTGTGAACGGACAATTTTTCATTGTAAAAAATATGTCAATTGTCAGCTATTGTCTGACAATATTATGCCTGTTTGGTAACTTTTTTTTCAACAAATTTCTCAAAAACTGAGTTTTTTTCTAATTGTGAAATTTTGTGAAAATTTGTGCAAATTCGCAAGAAATTTAGGCTCTGCGAAATTAGGCTCCAGGAAATAAGACCCCAAAAAAAAAATGAAATAGGGCCCCAAATCATTTAATGCAAAACAACAACAACGAAAAATTTTAAATTTTGGGGTGTTATTTCATTTCTTGGGGCCTTTTTTCATTTTTTTATTGGGGCCTTATTTCATAATGAAATAAGACCCCAATGAAATATGACCCCAACATTAATTTTGGGGTCTAATTTCATTTTATTTTGAAATATATTTTGGGGCCTTATTTCATTTTGCATGTTTTACTTGTATAATTACATTTTGTTTGGAAAAAACATTTTGGGGCCTTATTTCATTTTGCATAATTTACTTGTTTATGCTAAAACATCATTGTTTTTCACAAAAAGTATTGTGAAAATCCGCTAATCGAGGACCCAGAGCTTGAAAAATACCGCTTATTGTGGACCCAGCAATCATGTTTCAATGTAAAACCGAGTTGATGAAGAATCTTTAAGAGAAAACTTTCAGATGCAGATAATACTTCTTGGTAACTTTATATTTTTTGGTATTACGAAGTGTTATTAAGCGTGAAATTTGATTAACTATATAATATATTAATTATGAATTGTGAAAAGTTTGTGGGAAAAAGGAGGAATAGTGAATTATTGTATGTTCCTCTCCAAAAAATGATTTATAAAAAAAAATCAGTTTATAAAGATTTAGTAAAATATGAGTGCTGGAGGAGTTCCTGTTAAGCTAGAGTAGTTTTATTGCCAGAGGAAACATGTGAGAAGGCAAAAAACTATGTGGAGCACAACCATGAAAATGACGAAGGCCCTTTCAACGAGCTAAAAGCTTTAAATAAAATTAAAAACGATTGCCTAGATGTTGCAGGGACACTTGGAGCGGAAGTAAACGCTCTGAGCACTATAAGAGTTGCTTTTCGCAACACTTGTGACAAGTAAGAATTATAACTTCTACATATTTACGTGTTAAATTTTATGATATCTTATGTGCGATTTATTGAAAAAGATTTCAGGAGGAAACCCAAAATATATCATTCGCCAAGATAAGGAGGGGGCTGCAGTACCTTGTGAATAAAACATTTATAACTTCTCCGACAAATCGTCTGCAAATTATTGAGGCTTTCCATTTGGAATCCGTTTGGAACAACTTTGGTGTTTCAAAGGACGAATCACATCCCGTTCCGTTTTACACATCGTGTATCAGGGAAGAAGGGCAATTTTCATATTGTTTATTTGCATCGTTAAAAACAATTAAATTAATTGAAGATAATGTTCCAGCGACCAACAGAACCATATTCATGGACGGAACATTTAAAATTGTCCCGCAAGGGTGTTTTAAGCAGCTTTTGGTCATATATATAGAATATTTTGACGAAGTAAGATAAAATATCATTTTTAATTGATAAATGTGAAGATTGTGTTTAAAACCATTAGCTAGTAACAGAATAGCTGATAAAAATCGCGCGATTTTTTTCAGCTATTCTGTTACTAGCTAATGGTTTTAAACACAATCGATTTTTATATTGAAAAGCATCAGTAAGTGTATTTTCAGCTATTCTGTTACTTATTGTTCGTTTAAAATGCAAGTTAAAGTAATTTTATCCTAATTTGTATTTATACAAAATTTTTAACACATTTTGTAACACCAGGTTTTTTCTATTTTTTTGTTCTTATGGACAAAAGAACAAAAAAGGCATACGAGCATCTGTTGATATACATAAAAAATAATGTCTTTGATTTGAATCCTAACAAATGTTTGACGGACTATAAGCAGGGAATGAGGCAAGCTGTCAAAAATGTTTACCCACAAACCAAGTTAATAGGATGTTGGTAAGAATTTTAAATTTATATTGAATAAAACGTTGCTTATTAAAATTGTCAACAAATTTTTAAGGTTCCATTTTTGCCAGGCCGTAAGGCGTAATATTCGTAGCAGATACTCCTTGTTTGAGTATATAAGAGCTTCAAAACCGGCGTCATCAGCTTTCCACAAAATAATGGCTCTACCTTTACTTCCACCACATATGATTTATATGGCATTTTGGATTCGAATAATTTATTCTCATCATTCCTTAATTATTTTGAAAAACATTGGATTATAAAAGTACATTTTAATTTTTGGAACACTCTTCTGTTCTGTTTTATACCTAATCACTTTCTTACTTTTAGTGAAAACTTTTCAGTGTACAAAGAAAACATTCGAACGACTTCTGCTGTTGAAGCATACAACGGAGTTTTGGGCCGCTCAGCTTTAAAAAATGGAAATTTTTTTAAATTTGTTTCCGTTATAAGAGACGAGGAGTTTTTCAAGAGCAGGAAATTTTCAATTTTGGCTGAAAGTGGCGGTTCAATGGGGACCAAAAGGAAAAAATATAACGTGGAGCGAAGCTCTAAGGTTGAAGAAGCAACCTTGTTACTGGAACAGGGAAAATTAACCGTTACATCCTTTCTTTCGCGAATGGTTTTTGAAAAAAAACGACTTATGTGTTGAGATGCTTCCACAAGAAGATATTTTTGATGTCGAGGATTCCTGTGAGGAGGATACTAACCCGAGTAGCACAGAATTCGATTTATAACAAGAATTAGTTATACTTGTGTTTTGTTGAAGTAATCTGCAACATTATTTGTTGTAACTCAGTTTCTCAATCGTTTATCAAAAAACAGATGTAACTTTGTGAATTGAAATGCTACAAATCGGTTTCGCAAAGGTTTGAACTTGTTTCAAAAAAAATTGAAGTTGTTATTAAAAGGTTATAAGCAAGTCAAACATTTGAAAGTTGATAAAAAGTTATTATTACATCTATTTAATTTCTGTTTCGTCATCTTCTAACGTAAATATTAAAATAACTTTCTTGCGACAATCTATAAAAACATTTGGGTAACTTTAATATAACTTTCAATTAAGAAGGGGGAAACAAATAACAAAAACATTTTTGTAACGTTTTACTCTTAAAATGTTTATTTTAACAGAATTTCTATGAACAAGTTTATACAATACATATATAACAATAAGTTATTTTATTCGGTGTTGTCTATTCGCAATACGAAAAAAATTATGTATATTATAATGAAATACATCATTCCTGAAATAGCACATGGTTTTTTTCAAAGAAGTTTGCATAAATCTTCACCATTGTTTTTTTTTATTTACATTTCAAACATCTTGTTACTATTAACAACATCAAAACAAAGATGGAACTCTAAATGTGTTTTGTTATGTTGTCGTTTTGTTATATTTGGCATAACACGAATTCAACAAACAAATTGTTAAAATAAACATCGTTTAAACTAAGTTGAAACATAACTGCTTGTATTTTGTATGGTTGGA
Source organism: Epistrophe grossulariae (assembly GCA_929447395.1). Taxonomy (NCBI): domain Eukaryota; kingdom Metazoa; phylum Arthropoda; class Insecta; order Diptera; family Syrphidae; genus Epistrophe; species Epistrophe grossulariae. The sequence continues at coordinate 105,494,555 of OV839567.1, forward strand.
GACTTTGTTATATTTTGGACATTAAAACAAATAGGTAACAAAAGTACTAGAATTGACAAAAAAAACATTACATTTGGTTTGTATTTAAAACAAAACTTCAACATTTCTTCAGATTCAAGTGATGTTGAAGTTGAGTTTCTAGAACTAATAACGTTGCAATTACGTTTTACGTTGACCTTTTGGGTATCAAAGTTGTAATAAGTTATAATGATATTTTATAACTGTTAATGGTATATTTTTATTTACTATATTTAAATCAACCATGAAAAGTAAACAAACAAAAATTATTGCTTAGAAATGAAAAGAGTTACTATACATGGCAGAGTTGCCGCTGGATTGAAAAATTGTGCCAAGTCAGATTAAACAATCCGTAGATTTTAAGATGACCATAATAAACATAACGAAAATAAAAAAATTATATTGCATGTCTTGTCATATAGAACACATTTTGACGTTTCATGAATATTTGGTTCCAAATGTCAAGAGGCTTCCTAGAAATCGTGATTTTATGAAGCATTATGAAAAAGGCAAACGAAATTATGTTTTTAAAGGGTTTTTTTTAAATCCATTTTAATCGTAGCCATCTTTAGATGGAATTTGACGTTTGGCGTCTTGAAATATAGAAGACAAACTATGTTTCAAAGTTTCATGAATATTTCGTTCCAAATGTCATCAGGCTGCCTAGAAATCGAGATTTTATGAAGCTTAAAAAAAGGCAAACGAAATTATGTTTTTAAGGGTTTTTTTAATCCATTTTAATCGTAGCCATTTACAAAAACAACCCCCTAAAAGAAATTTATTTTCTAGAATTTGACATTTAATGGGGTTTCGAATAAAGAGAAAATTGATATTTTGACATTTAACGTAATTTCTGTTATAAAATTTGTGTTTTAAAAAATAAACAAAAAGTGAACTGCGGCAACTCTGGCGGATAAAGACCAAAGTTAAATGCAAGATTTTGCTTAATTTTTTCCCACCAGAAAAAAAATTATGGTTTTTTTAACATTAGAATTATAGTTTCAGTAACGAAGATTAGAAAATATGATAAAAAACTATATTTCTCTGTTGTATAAACAGTGTAAATTGGTTAAAATAAGGATTTTCTAGCCTCAAGTGTCTACTTTGTTGTATCTTCGGTGTAATAACATGTAAGTTTTAAATTTAAGAGACAATGTTTTATTGAGATTTCCGGCAACAAGCGCCATATTGTTCACAATATATTGCTTTTTTATTAAAATTTGATCTTAAATGCGAAATTTTTAAACTAATTTTTCCAGTTGGTATCACTTTTTCCATAGTAAATTTCAATGGAAATCGCTGAAATATTCGTTTCGCAATGTAAATAACAAATATTTTTGCAACTTGAATGCCTAAATACAAACATGAATATTTTTCTATTTTTCAAATTTTCGGCCAATTTTAATTTTTTGGGTGGCGCGTGAATTTTCTGGAAGTAAAACATCATTCTTTATGATAAAAATGGCATTTGTATTAGATTTTCCGTTCATAAATAACTAAAAACCGCATTTTAAGTCACAATATTAGAAGTTTTCATTTTTTTTCAACACTTTGAAGTTTATCTTTTTTATAACATCTCAAAGTTATTATACTTATTAAAAGAATTTGATTAATAACTTTTGAGAAACTTTTACAATGTTTTAGGAAACATTATTTATCATTATATTATAACATATAATAGAACAGAAAAAGTTAAAGTAATAGTAATAGAACATTAGTAAAGCTCATCTTCGAGTTCAATTAAAGTTTCACAATTGTAAGATTAAGTTACATGTAACATTTCTTAGTTCAAATAACTTTTATAAAACTGAGAAACGACAAAATTGAACTTAAATAAAACCCAAATACAACAAGTTTGTTGTAAATGAGAGGGGAAATGCGGCTATTTGGGTTACACAATTGTACTAGAAAATGTTTCTGAAATAAATGGACAACAACTTGATTGTTTTACTGTTGTTATATCTACCAAATGAAAACCTGTCTGTGCTACTCGGGAATGAGGACGACAGCACTGATGTTATTGGTCCAACTATTGACGAACATATATGCGTTATATGTAAAGATTTGCGGGCAAATATTGTTTTATTGCCTTGTAAACATTTAAAAATTTGTGCTGAATGCAATATGAAAATTCAAGCGGAATCGATTTCTGAAGGCCAGGAGAACTACAAATGCCCATGCTGTAGACAAATTGTACAAGATACAATGCAAGTATTTGCTTGACATTTTTGCATATTGTATCATTTTTTGTTAATAAATAGTAATACAGTAAAAACAAATCGGGGTTATATTTCATTTTTTAGAAAAAACATGGACAAAACAAATTGGGGTATAATTTCATTTTTGAGAAAAAATATGGACAAAACAAATTGGGGTATTATTTCATTTTTGAGAAAAATTTACAAATATGGACAAAATAAATTGGGGTATAGCTTCGTTTATTTTTGGGGCGTTTTTTCATTTCGTTGGGGCCTTGTTGCATGGGACCTAATTTCATAATGAACTAAAGCCCCAATTTTGGGGCCATATTTCATTTTTTTTTTGGGGTCTTATTTCCTGGGGCCTAATTTCGCAGAGCCGAAATTTAACGTTACCATACAGACCAATTGTAAGATCTGACATTTGGCTGTAAAGGGTGATTTTTTAGCTGGTTTGGTTTTGGCAACACTGGTTTTGACAGCTGACGTGTGTTTAGTACCTTGTGTCACTGTCAAACAGCTTCAGTTTGGTTTGCAATTTAACCATGGATCGTCTTACAAATGAACAACGCTTGCAAATTATTGAATTTTACTATCAAAATTCGTGCTCGGTTCGAAATGTTCGAAAATGAAAAATTGTGTTCAGCGATGAGGCTCATTTTTGGTTGAATGGGTACGTAAATAAGCACAATTGCCGCATTTGGAGTGAAGATCAGCCAGAAGCATTGCAACAGCTACCAATGCATCCCGAAAAAGCCACTGTTTGGTGCGGTTTATGGGCCGGCGGCATTATTGGGCCATATTTCTTCAAAGATGATGCGAATCGCAGCGTTACTGTCAATGGTGAACGCTACCGAGCGATGATAACAAACTTTTTTTTGCCCGAAATGGAAGTTCTTGACTTGCATGATATGTGGTTTCAACAAGACGGTGCCACATGCCACACAGCACGCGAAACAATGGCGCAATTGCGAGGCGAGTTTGGTGAACAGTTAATTTCACGTTTCGGGCCGGTCAATTGGCCGCCTAGATCGTGCGATTTGACACCATTAGACTATTTTTTGTGGGGGTATGTCAAGGCTAATGTCTATAGGGACAAGCCCGCTTCGATTGACGCACTGGAAGCCAACATCCATGCATTCATTCGTGAGATACCGGCCGATATGTGTGAAAGAGTATGCCAAAATTGGACTCAGCGGATGGGCTACCTGAGACGCAGCCGCGGTCAACATTTGCATGAAATTATCTTTAAACATTAAATTGCAAGGTTTAAACTATCGATTCAAATAAATATTTCATTCATTTTTTCGAATTTTGTGTGTTTTTTTTTAAAAAAAAGTTCTAAACCTCTTAAAAAATCACCCTTTACTTAGCTTAAGTTACACATAAAATGAAACGCATCTAACTTCTTTCCGATGTAAAATGTCAAACACACTTCAAACTATGTAAAAGTATATCACTGATCTCTATATATGTACACTGGATTGTGTATTCATACACAAATTTTGAGGCAAAAATATAGTCGTGGCCGGTACCCTCATATACCAGTATAACAGCGGCGCCGTGGTATGGACGCTACTGGACCTAGATTTTATTTTATTTTTGAAGTAAAACTTCTTTTGCGGCATGGGGGTAAAAAATTTTTCTATGGAGCTGTCAGTGACATGTCAAACCAACATACAAATTCCCGTCACGAATTACAAAATTCAGCGTCACGATTTTGCAACGGTTCTGAGTTTCAAATCGGGTGCTCTGAGTGGTAGGACTTGAAAAATACTTGCCCTGTTGTCGTGAAAGAAGTTTTACTTCTAGCGCGTGTACATAAGTACGCACACTCTTTTTTTTAATATTTACAGCCACAATGCTTATTGACATCAAATAAATGCTCAATTACGGCAAATATCTTCAATCTCTTTTTTCGTTTGTATTGTTTGCCTCACAAAAACTGTTATACATTATAGGCTATTCACTATCCAGTGTATTAGGTATAGAGATCAGTGAAAAGTAGGAGTGATATTTTCATGAAAAAAACAATAATAGAAAATAAAAAACAGATGGAGTTCCGTGGAAGGAGAAAGAAGCAGCTTGGGAGAGAATCATAGCGAACTTTAATTCCTACTGTTCTATTCAAACCATTTATACTATGTTTTATGTACAATATATCAACCATTTAATCAAAACCGCATGATAATTTTTTTTGTTACGAATACAAAACTTGACGGAAATAAAAGGGATTACAAAAGGCACAAAGAGTAAATTAATTCCCTTCAAAAGGATTCAATTTCCCTAAAATACATATCCATAACTCTGAATGGTACTGCTAATGACTGTTTAATGTTTATCCAAATGAAACTGTTTTCCAGGAGGCGACAGCTGACAAAAACTTTAACATGTTGTATGTGTCCAAATGAATGTTTTAAAGGAGCGTTTCTCAAATTCTGTATCATATACATCGGTTTATATGAAGAGATTTTTAATTAGTTTCCCTTACGTCGACTGAGATAATAATACATGTATACAAATATATGAAAGCCTGATGACTATTTCCGGACAATATACCTATAAGATTCTTAAAATGGATGAATTTAATTTCCTCATCATAAATTCTGTTGAAAAACGACAAAAGTAGATACATGATATTGAAAGTGGTATACGATTGGCATCAACTGATACAATAAACTCAAAGGAATTTATACTTTTTTTCACCTATTTTCCTTCGAATTGAAAAAGTTTTTTTTAAGCCAAAAAAAAAAAAAACTTCCTGGCTCGTGAGACTTGCTTTCCTTCTTTAAAAAAAAACTAAAAGGCCGAAGCGAAACTGCAACCAATAGACTAGGTAGGTACGTACAAAGAAAAGAAATTTCATAAAGCAAGGAAAGGAAAAGTTCCTAAATAAAAAAAAGGCGAGAACATTTTAATAACTTTTTCATCTCTGGAAGAAGTAAAAGAAATATTTTTATTTTTGAATTCACATTTTAAGGAGCTGTTGTCAGAATGCTGCATTTAGAAAAAGTTGAAATGTTAAACAAAATGTTTTTGATACAAGAGTTCTTGCTATAAAGTGACAGATAGGGTGACCGTTTGACGTCTTTTTTCGAATTCATAACACTTTTCAAACTTGTAGTTGATGAGAGACAAAACAAGTTAATCTCGGATTATTTTTTAATATTGGCACAGTTTGTTTAATTTTTTTTTTTTTTTTTACCCCCCATATAGGGTTGTTTTTTTTTTCTCGGCAATTAATGAATAAACTTTGCGAAACTTTAAAATACATATACATATGAATAATTTTATTATATAAAATAAAGAAAAAGAATTTATTGTGCATAAATAAAAAAAAACTTAGAAACAAGTCAAAGAAAGGAAAGTAGAAACATGAAATATTTTAAGTAAATTTTTTTGATGATGACATTTTTCTAATAATTTAAGATAATTATTTGTTTTGCAATCTAAAATTCAAGTGCTATAGTCCAAGATTTCTTCCCAAGAGAGAAGAAAACCAAACAAATTTCTATTGAAAAAATTAAAAATCTCGATGACCAGATGAAATTTGTACCCCAAGAACACCTTTGATTTTGTGAAAAGTCATTATCTGAAATTCTGATAACAAAAAGAAGCCTAAAACCAAATTTTAAGAAACCCAACTTTCACTTGACCCCTTTTTCATAAAAAATAAATTAAACTCATTTTCGCTTAAAGGGGTCAAGTGCTGAATTTTTTGTAAAACACCAACTTCTAATGAATTTAAATAAAACACCAACTTCTAATGAATTTAAATAAAATTGGTTGATATACTAAAAATTGTACATTTTTTCTTTTTTTATGGCTTTTTATAAGTTTCTCTCGATTTCAGAAAAAAAGTTATAAACGTAAAACTTTAAACTCTTTTAAGTCAAAACTTTAAAAATGTCACTTGACCCCTTCTCATTCTCAACGCTTCACTTGTAATCTTTTACAACTTCAACTGGATCTGCAGCTTGGTAAATCCATTCTTCGTTTCTCGAGAATCGTCCGCTATCATTTATAAACATGAAAATTTTATTTTTTGATATATTCAGCAATAAATTCCAAGCCTTCCAGTAGGTACATTTCGAGTTTGTTGATTTTTAGTTGAATACCATTAATTGTATCGGATAGGAAGACAATATTATTAGCATACATCTACGATACCAGTGAATTATTTAGAAGCGGTATTTAGGAAAGATATCAATCTGTACTTTTCAAGGTCCGAATAGACTTCTTTTTTATGAAGCGGGTATATGAACGATTTTAAAAACTTTTTGGAAAATCAGTGCTTTCAAAAAGTCATCACTAAGGGCTGGAGCAAATTCTATGGAACATATCACATATCTGTGAAAAATATCACATATCTGTTCTATTTCAAATGTTTATTTCGACTTAGCTATAACTAGATGGACATATTAATTGATACCCAGGTTTTCCAAATAAAAAATAAAAGTAATTAAGGGCGTAGGTACGTTTTAATAGAAGTGTCACAGAAGTTTTACACAACCCATTTACGGCATTTAAACAAAAAAACAAAAATATATCATGGGAAAGGTCATAAAATATTCCTAAAAGGTCAACTAGTTTCAGTAATTGGTTATTCATCGGAAATTGTTTATGAATTTGTATGGTTTTTATACGACCTTAATTTAAAATATCAATTTTACATGTGAATGGTTTTCCTTATAAGCTCACAATTTGTTTCATATTTTATTTCATTGATATTTTTTTATATAATATGTAGGTATACATTTCTGGCATTGTCAACAATATGCAATTTAAAAAATTCCAAATAATAAAACCCTTAGCTGTAAAAAGAACCATATCTATATTATTTTATTTTCCAAAACAAAAAGAAGGTATAAGCAGTAGGTATACATAAAGGTAAATAAAGTAAAAAGTCCTTCTAATCATAGAAAACTTTCAAGTGTTTTCCACCCGAAAAGCTAAATTGCAAATTTCACAATATGCTATATATGTTATATATTGGTAAATATACCTTCTAAAATATACGTAGACATCATGACGTAGGTACCAACCTTCCTGGTTCCTTTTTTTTATATGAAATGAGAGCAGAAAATATATTTCACAGCTATATAACCTGGCAAATTGATTTCAATTTTGATTTTCCATTTACTTTTGAAATTGCGAACAATTTTGTCAACGTGTTATACACGTTCATACCTACATAACTATAGCTGAAATTTTCCAACTATACCTACGTTTTTTTATTTATTTTTCGCAGGTCCTACATTTCACCATCACTCGAGAAGGATACATTTACTATACTAATATACCTAGTATAGCAGAGCATCTTTCTTATGCTTTTTATCTTTTTGCTATTTATGATTTTCTCATTTTATATAATAAAATTTCTACAGACAATTTGTCCTGCAAGTGTGTGAGCAACGGCAACAGGAAAGGGTTATCGATAATATAGGAGCCAACAAGGGTTCTAGAGGAATAAAAAGAAAATAAATAAACTGCAAAGTTGCATAAAACAGTGAACCCTGTGTTCACCTTGAAAAAAACATGACATCTCAAACATTTGTTTGTATGAAGATGGAGCAGCTTAAATTTGGTCCACCAATGCCGGAGCAAGCATCATACCAAGGAAGACAATAACACTGTTTAGAACGACTACAAAGGGGAGGTATATACCTACTATGTATATGTATAACCTTTAACAACGTGTCAAGATGACGGCTCTTACAACATAGCATAAATTGAGTTCTTGTTGCTTTCTGGGTGACCTATTCATGGTAGGTAATGTCTACTAGTGTATAGTTGCCCCATTCTACTTTAACATACATTTTATGTCACTACACTTGGAATGGGCTTGGAGGATACACCAACGAAGACGGGTTAAGATGTCAGTGCCAAAAGGATGACAGTGTAACATTATAAGCGTCACGTCGTTTAATGGTCGTCTTTCCTTTTTGCCAATATTTTTCAGGGCCGTATTGAAAGGAATGAATCAGCAGGCAGTAGCAGTGGCTCCATTATGCGCTTATTAGCACGGATCTTAAGCTAAGTACAGACGAGTGTCAGATCTTACAATATTGTCAGAACTGTCAATGGTCTGACAATAGCTAACAATTAGCTGACAATTGACATATTTCTTACAATGAAAAATTGTCCGTTCACACGGTTGGTAGATTTCTTCCCAATTTGATTGTCAGCTATTTTTTTATCTCTCTTTAACCAACTCATTGACATTTCGAACAATGAAAAAATGTCAGCAATTGTAAGATGTCTTCAATTAAAACATCTGACAATGACCATGAGTCTGACAATGTCCTAATCGACTGACAATGATAAAAATTGTGTGTTCAGACGATTGTAAGATACCTGACAATTTTTTGTCAGATTGTCGTGACAACGACGTGTCTGACAATATTGTCAGACAAAATTGTGTGTTCAGACGATTGAAAGACATTTGGAACACTTTTTTCACTGACTTTTTGATTAAAGACCGTGTTTAGGATTATATTGTTTCTCGAAGTTAAGGGCAAAAATTTTAATTTGGCGTATTCGCTCATCCGGCCAACATTTTGTCCCTTTAGATGTGTAGAAATGCAATGCATCTAGCTATGACTTTAGACTTTTTTTTAGAAAACAAGTAATTCTTGTAGACGAAACCAATATACTTGCTGAAATGAGTCAACGGAAATAATTTTACTTTGGCGCCCCCTATGTTTTACTCTACTTATTTATTCCCTATAAGAAAATTGAATACGCTTGGAAGCTCTTCCTGATGTTGCGTTAACAATATATACATTTTAAATATCTCAATATTTTGTTCTTTTATTTTTATTTTCATTTTCACTTCAGGTTCTTTTACCATTTAGCCAAAAGGGCTGCGAAGCACTATATTATTACTTCCCTAACTTCCCAATATCCTTCCCTTAACAGTGTCCGTATAGTGTGTGTCGTTTTGCTTGCTCGTTTCGGAGAGATATGAAAAACGAAAAAAGCATGCCACAGTAATGACATTGCTTTACATAATAAAAAAAAAATAACTGCTGATGGAAGTATCTGGCTTTTGCACCTTCCTGGCTGGAGTCTGACAATAGCGAAATGTTTCTTCTTCATCTTACAACATTATTATGGTTTGAACAAAGTTGAAAGGGATATAGGTACGTAAGGGGGTGGTGGTCCTGTTCTCTATTTACGTTAAAAGGATGAATAGTGTTGCATTTTGTAAATGGGGCTCTGTGCGTAGATAACAAGGTGTAATATCATTCAGTTGGTTGGGTACAATTTAAAGAGGATGACTATATAGCCATGGAAATGAAGCAACTATAGTTTTAAAAGAGCGATACGCAAAGAACTATGTATGTAAATGTATAATTCAATTGATGTTAATAGTCTTTAAAATGTTAAAGCTCATAACTGCATTATATGGGGGTGGCCCCGGTGCAGTGGAAGTAGTGCTTGACTGCCAACCTGGATGTGTGGGTTAGATCACCAGTCTAGGCAGCATTCTTTTCTAATATATTCCCTGAACTGAACGCCAACCCTGGGATTTATAATAAGATAATCAAAACCTAATTTCTCAAAAATATACATATCCTATCCCTTCTAACATTTGCCTAATTTATAAGACCCTAGAACTTATAGGCATATATACATATGTTTGTGTTGTTTTTTTAAAGACTTATAATATGTATATGTATGTACATCGTTTTAAATTTTTCAATATACGTGTTATGTATGTATATGTTAATTAATTTTTCAAAATTTTAATACACGGTGTTTAACTACTGATCTCTATATACACTGGATAGCGTATTCATACAAAATTTTTGAGGCAAAAATATAGTCGTGGACGCTACTGCACCTGGATTTTATTTTATTTTTTTCAATATTTACAGCCGCAATTCATGTTGACATCAAAAAAATGCCCAATTTCGGAAAATATCTTCAATCTCTTTTTTCGTTTGTATAGAGCGATATATGAGGCCGTGGCCGGTACCCTTTCAAAAATTGCCTCACAAAAACTGTTATACACTAAAGGCTATTCACTATCCAGTGTATTGTAGAGATCAGTGGTTTAACGTGGTATATTTTATATTTTTTTTATAACTTTGACAAGTTATCCGACAAGAAAAGTTTTAGTCTCCAGAAATCACTACTGAAAAAAGCCAGAAATCAAAACACACTCGTTAAACATCTCATCGAACTGTTAATAGAAGGCTTTTTGAGTGTCTGAAGTGCAATTGAATTGAAAAGGAGCGGACTAAAGAGAAACGGCATACATAAATAATTAAACACAAAATTATTTTCAAAAATGTTTAAATGCATTATTGTTTGAACTATTAAAAAGCATCATTTTATAAAATTATAACAATATCCTCTAAGAAATAACATAAAAATTGTCTGTACCAAAGGGAATTGCCCATTTTTGGCCAAGAGTGTACAGAAACGAGTTTGGTATCAAATGAAAGGTGACGTTAAGCTCGTTACATGGGTGAAGTATTTTTAAGATCGTTCATGGGAGAGTCGAGATATTTGAGCTTGAAGTTGTCGATTGCAAAAAAAAAAAATCTGCTTTTTTTTCAGTTAATTGGTCATAACGTGAGAAATAAATGACGTAGAAAAATAATATTGATATTAAATAAAAGCTATGAAATATAGCTTTAAAATGGTACCAAACATATTTTTCTGTGTTAAATATATTTCGAGATATTAATTTTTAGCTTCTTGAAAACACAACTTTTTTGTGGGGTCTTAGACACACCGATATATCGAAAAATCCAGTGATGACATATACTTTTTTTAGCACCAATGAAAAGCTTATTTTGTCACCTTTAATTACATGTATAAATAAGTATTCTTAATAAAATACATACCTAATTACAAACAAAAGTTTCTTCAAAATACGCTCAAATATGCTTATGAATTATGTATGAACTTTTTATTTTAACGTTAATACCATAAATTCAAAATTGAGTTGCGAAGAATACTTTGGAACAGTTTGGAACTATAATATATATGTTTGTACATACTTTTTCCGAATCGTTCCGTTACACTTGAGAAAAAGGAGTCAGTGGATATACAATACGGACAACAAACCTATACATTCGCTTTATTTTAATTGATCGTGATTTTTTTTTGTTTTATTCAAACATCGTTGTCGTTGGTTTTATTTTTTCTATAATGAACTCCGAAACTGAACTTCACGAAGACCCGGCCTTACTTAATTTGGATACCGCATCTACTTCTAATATTAACCCTAACGCTATTTCGGACCTCGATCCCGCATCAACAAACAACCTTGACGTGAACTTAGACATAAGGCAACCTCTTGTTCCCGCGAGCAGAAGTAGTGGAAATCGTCGACAACTGTGTGTCAATTGTCAATGTTCCATACTTCGTTCTAGATTTCATTTTTTGTTTACAAACAACGACAGAGAAAACAATATAAGAAATGTTATAAGCGGGTGGATAGCACCACGAGAGGTGAGTACAAAGTAAACTTTTATGTAGGTATGAATAGAACGCTTATAATTCACATGAAATGAAATAAATTGTTTATATAAAGCAGTATTTTGAAATGCTTCTAACTTAGTGTTGTTTTGTTAAAGGTACATGGATTAGATCGCATCTGCCACCCGTGTTGGCGGCGTGCTGATAGAAATCCACCTCCTTTTCCGGAAGCTGCAAATGCTCCATTGCTTGTGACAGGAACAATTACTTTGCCGAATTATTCAAGAGCTGCAGATACACAAAGCCAATGTTTTTATCCCAACTGCAATTCAAATGAGCGATTGACTGTCCCAATATGGCTCAGGGTAAAGTTATTCACTGATTTTAATTATTATGTACCGAAAAAGTGCAGAATATGCAGGTTTCATTTGCAAAATAATAACTGGGATGAAATGTTATCAAACATTTTAAACCCTAACAATGAATTCAATGTAGAACATGTGCAAGACTTTGCTACATTTGTAAAAGAAAGAAATAATTCTTTAGACTTTCAGGATATTGAGTCAATGTCCGATGACTTGGTTCATTTCTGGATAGGGTTGTCCAAAAACCAATTCAACAACCTAATAGCAGATCTGCCAAGATTATCGCGGATACACAACGGTACATTGGGTCTCATTGCTTATTTAATTAAAATCCGCACTGGGGATAGCGATGAAAGAATTGCAACATTATTAAACTTAACCCGTGCAACATTAAGCAGGATAATAGGCAAGGCCCGTGATGTTCTTCAGGAGGATTTTATTCACAGTAATTTGGGAATAAATCACATAACAAGGGCAGAAATAGGAATGAGAAATCTTATCATACCCAATGGTTTATTTGGTGGAGATAATAGGCAACCAATTGTAATAATTGATGGTACATATTTATATGTGCAAAAGAGTTCAAACTATCTATATCAAAAAAATACTTTTTCCATGCACAAATATAGGAATTTAATGAAACCATTTCTAATGGTATGCTCTGATGGATACATTATAGATGTGTTAGGTCCCTATCCAGCAACCACTTCTGATGCCAATATTATGTCACATGAGTTTGAAAATGAATTAAATTCATTAAGACAATTTTTTCAAGCAGGAGACGTTTTTATTCTGGATAGGGGTTTTAGAGACTGTGTGCCACTATTACTACAGTGTAATTATTCTGTCCATATGCCTGCATCCTTACAAGAAAGTGAAACTCAACTTTCAACGTTGGCAGCAAATAAATCCAGAACTGTAACAATATGTAGGTGGGTTGTTGAAGCAGTGAACGGAATTTTTAAACATTCTTTTAAGATATTTCGTCACGAATTTTTTAACTTGGCATCCAAACATGCAATGATAAATTTTAAGGTGGCTGCTGCATTGATAAATAAGTTTCACCTAAGAATCAGAGATAGAGAAGATGCAGGTCAAATCTTGGAGATAATAAATGAAAGACTGTATATGAATAACATACTAGCTGATTTTGTGATTCAAAACAATTTTAACAGAAGACGTACACAGTTTATGAACATAAATGTAAGCCTAAATAATGTATCATTCCCAAGATTATCTTATAGTGACCTCATTTTATTTGCTTGTGGAACGTACCAATTGAAACAGGCACGATCCTACTATGGAGAGCATACTAGAAATGATGGTTCATATACAATAGAAATAAGCATTAACCAAGCAAATAACCCCCTAGAAGACTTTCCCTTGTCAAACAATTGTAACTTCCTACGAGGAAAAATCCAAAGCAGGCACATAAGTCGAAAAGTATATTTTGTTTATATTTTATATAATAATAATCAACAAGGTAGAGAAGCAATTGTGCAATACTGTTGCAATTGTCTTGTAGGTCGAAGAACGGTGGGCTGCTGCGCTCACGTAATGACTATTATTTGGTATCTCAGTTATGCAAGGCACGAAAACAATATTACTCCACCAGCACAATTCTTGGATAGTATTTTACTAATATATGATTCGGATTAAAACCTATACAAAATATTATTTTCTTTTTTATCCAATATTAATTATTTTAAAACTATCCATTGAAACTATTTATTTATTTAAAAATATCCACAGTGTTTAAATATACATATCTATGTATATTATTAAGTATTTCAAGTTGTATTAACAGATCCATAAATACAATATGTGAATTACAATTATTTTTAATTTAATGAAAATAAAGTTATAATTTCGTAAAAAGGACCACAGCATTTTTGATTTTAGACGTATCATTTTGGTTTTAGTCTCCATTGATCCAAAATCAAAAATTATGTGTCATTTATTTATATTTAACGAAAATGGTCTACTTTTATACACTAGAATCTATCATTTCTGGTCTATGTGCATAATTGAGCGCATTTTGAAGAAACTTTTGTTTGTAATTAGGTATGTATTTTATTAAGAATACTTATTTATACATGTAATTAAAGGTGACAAAATAAGCTTTTCATAGGTGCTAAAAAAAAGTATATGTCATCACTGGATTTTTCGATATATCGGTGTGTCTAAGACCCCACAAAAAAGTTGTGTTTTCAAGAAGCTAAAAATTTATATCTCGAAATATATTTAACACAGAAAAATATGTTTGGTACCATTTTAAAGCTATATTTCATAGCTTTTATTTAATATCAATATTATTTTTCTACGTCATTTATTTCTCACGTTATGACCAATTAACTGAAAAAAAAGCAGATTTTTTTTTTTTGCAATCGACAACTTCAAGCTCAAATATCTCGACTCTCCCATGAACGATCTTAAAAATACTTCACCCATGTAACGAGCTTAACGTCACCTTTCATTTGATACCAAACTCGTTTCTGTACACTCTTGGCCAAAGCTCCATAGTAAAATGGGCATTCCCTTTGGAGTAAATCGGCCTACTTGCTAGGCTCTAGCTCAAATTTCAGTGGACAGACAGACGCACGGACGAAGGACGATATGATGAAACCCACTTTTTTAGGGGTCGATCATCATATTGTTAGTTTTGACCAAAACCACGAAACTACACTACAACTACACGAACCTAATACCTACTTGACCTTGAGAGCAAGTACATGAAAATTTCGAGGTCGTAATAAAAAATAACACGTTGATTTTTGAGTGGCTCACGTATAGCTATTTTGCCACCTGATGCTTCTCAATATTTCAAACAATATTGCGTTTAAAAATGTTTAAAATAGTTTTTTCTTAAACAAACAAAAATCAAAATAAGAAATGCATTTTTTTAGTAGGTGCTTTTAATATTTTAATATTTTTTTATTAAAATATAGCTGCATTATAGGTTTCTTAAACAAGACAACGAATTCGTGCTTTGCACTTTAAATTTACGTGTGATTCATTAAAAACGTTTTACTCTGGATTCAAAATATTGATTTTTTTTTGTCTAAACAAAATTATTTTAAAAATTTGAAATGTAGTTTTAACGGAAAAGAAGTTTTTTTTTAATTTTTATTTGCGAGTCTTTGATCCTTATACCCTTTAAAATGCGAGAAGTTGTGAGTTACGACCCAAAATAATATGAATGAAACTTATAATTGAAAAATAGTACACTTATGCCCGCTTAAGGAAGAGCCAAACTCTATTGCGATTATTAAAATTGGTGGTCGCATCCGGTTATAAGAGAGTTCGATTTTCGGAAAGTTTTTACAATGAATATCAAGTATTTAAATCCGTCCTTTTAAATCTGTCCAGTTTTAAGAGGTGTCCTTTAGAAGAGAGTACACTGTATTACGAAGTTTTTAGATATATAAATTGGCCCAACATTTATTAATTCATATACATAAATGAAAATTCACTATAATATGTAATAACAATTTGTTCCAAAATGTCTTTAAGACCTAAGGTCTTTAAAATTCGAACTAGATCACAAGGAACTAGTTAGTATAGGAATTATTGTTGACATATTAGTTGACTGGAAAAATAAGGTTTTTATTTTCTCATGCAAATTCTCGTTAGAACTGGGGTATATATAAAAGATTGCTGCTATAATACAGTTGGATTCGCAATTCCACACCTCTAAGTTAGCAATCCCCACCATAAAATGCTTGCAAAAGTAATACAATCTTGTTAGTTAATATTTTGGTAAATATCTATTTGGATTAGGTACGGTGGCGTATGTCCAAACTTTCAGTCGTTTATTTTGAAAAGGGTAGGTATAAAATATAACGTTTTTTTGGTCCATCTTAAGGCTTTTGCCTGAAGGCAAAATTACATAGTTTTTGGATCTAAAATTAACAGTTCCTACTTGTAACAACAACTAAAAAAAAAAAGTGTGAGTGCCGGGACTCACGGTTAAGTTGTGTAAACATACGTTACGTAACGTGAATCACAATCACAGAATCACGATCACAAGATACGTTACGTTTTTTTCACCCTACCGCCAGTATAGATGTTTACACATCAAAATTTTTTTAATTTGAAAAAAAAATCTTTAAATTGAAAACGGAATCTAAGTTTTTTGTTGAAATTTTATTTATATTTGGTTGCTAAATAATTTTGAAAAAATATTCAGCCTTATTGTGAGTTTCACCCGAACAACGTTCCACCCAGAAAATTCGACATTTCAATTTTCGTTTTTTGTGTGCTTCAACCGAAAACTTTTTTTTGTAGGCGAACAAAATTTCGTTCGTTTCGTTAAAACTCACAATAGCATTTAAAATTCCAGGCGAACAAACATTTTAAGGTAAAATATTTTTCGGGTGAAACTCACAGTAAGGCTGATTAAGTTCATTTTAAATTATAACTGGCCATACAAAAAATGTATTTTATTTGCAAATAAACATTGTGGTACAAATATTCCACCCTTTCTCTATCTTTAACGTTTTGCAAGAACAGGCCCTTAAACTTTAATAGCAAGTATGTTTGACCTATCCGTGCATTTTAAAGCAGACATTACAAAACTGTTGAGAACGGACAATTGGAGAATTTAAAAACTAGATTTTGTGGATGACCAGCGCCAAATTAATAACACATACTGAAAAACGCGAATTGCTGCATAGCTATGAAATTGTGTCAAGTTATCAAATATGTAATCTTAATCGAAAACATTGTAAATACTTTTTATGAAATAAAGAAGTCTAATCTAATCTTATTTAATCTAGTCAAGTTCAATATTATTTTTTGAACCTATTGTTGATAATTACATAATTTGTTCCCTCCTTATCCATCATTTACATACAAAAAATTAAACATTTTACAGAAATTATATGTATGTACATATATAAGATAAGACAGTTATTAACCACATCCGTGAAACTTCTTACTTTCTGGAGGTAATAACTATCATACATCGTATGGCATCATCTTTAAAAATATTGGAAACATTGCAGTCCAAAGTTACGTTTTTAAAAAAGAAACCATTGATTTTTAATTAATTTAACGCTTTTGTCATAAAGCTTTTATGTTTATTGAAATATATTAAATTGTAATTTTTAGTTATTTTACTTTTATTTTCACTAAAGCCTAAAGAACATAAATTAAAGTATGTAGTAAGTAAATTCTTGGTTTATATACATAAAATACACGATGTAAATGTTATGCATATATTCATGTTTCAATAAGGCTCAACATTCAAAATTCCAATTTTTTTTTGGGATTTCATTGGTCGATGAAAAATGAACCAAGAAATAAGTAAAATCCAAGAAGTGATAGAAAGAGGTAAGAAACAAATTTACAATGCAGCGACTAGGTTTAGTTTTAGTATAAAAATAGCGATATTTTTGGACAGAAATTATAAAACAAACAAAGAAAAGTAATCACCGAGAGCCTATGAGTTAAGTTTACGTTCTAACACAGAATTCTTGTATTTCGGATTAGCTTAACTGAAATAGGGTACTTTCTCGTTTCCAGAGACTCGATCTATGCGCTTCGAAAGCACTTACGACCTCAACGATGTCAAACGGTGCTGCATTTCTTGCAGTTCTTCCTCGTCGTCTTCGTCTTCCTCGGCAGCCAATGGAATTGGTTGCGCTTTTTCGACAGTTGCTCCCTCTGGAGGTAAGGGGGCTTCTCCCAGTTTTCCTTCGGTGATCTCCCACAATACCTTATCGACTTCCTTCTGTGCTTGTTCCTCCAGCTCCTCCGAATCTTCAAGGCTGTCCATGGTTTCGTCGAGCATTTCATCAATTATGCCGGCCTTCATCATTTCTTTGGACATGTCCCGCATGATACCGGCCAATTCGGGATACCGAACGAGGTTTTGCATGGCTTGCATCACTTCGGTGGACTTTTGCAATGAACCAGCAACACGTAGGGTGGCTGAAACGAGGCAAATGCATAAACTATTCAATCGAGACTTTTAAAAATACTTACCTAATTGAGTTTTCATTTGCAATTGCACTGAATTAAGGTGCGCCTTGCTTGTGTAGATTCTGGCGACGGCCTTGCGAGCGCCAACGATTTCCTTGGCCAGTATTACACAGGTGTCACGGTCACCTTTGGTTGCGGCTTGTTTCAGAGCCCGCTTGACTTTTTCCTCTTCTCGTTGAATGCTGCGAATTTGTCGATCCAATTGGTTGCCCTCCTTTCGGATTTTATGCGTCCATTCGTTGACCTAGAAATAAATAAGATTTGTTCTGGTTCTCTACATAAGTGTCTACATGCTTTGTTTACTTGTTCTTTTGGATCTTTTGACGCTGTTTTTCCAAATAAACCCATTATTTTTAAGTAATTTTTAATAACAATTTGCGATGTTTACAAAAAATGACTCATAAAATTTATGTTTTCGTGTGGTTATGGAGTAGGAGGTGCAAATTGTGTCAGAATCGATTGACAATTGTGACACAAGGGGTTGTCATGGTGAAAGATCTGTTTGATATAAATGCGTGCGTTCAGGGGTCTATTTATTAGATAAGTCTAGTTCCTTTACTTTGAAACTCTGTTCATTTGTGTGAATTTCTACAGAAAAGTCTGTCAAAATTCATATGAAAAAAATAAAATGTGCAGTTTTGGACAGAAAATCACAGAGTTTCAAAGTAAAGAACGGACCTCTCCTTTCATACGGCAAAGGTAAACTGGCAGAGGTAAACCGGCGGAGGTAAACAGTCACGTACCGCAAACAAACAGTCGTAATTATTGAATTAAAGCCCACACCTACGCGAATTTTCGGTGGCGGCGACGAAAACAACAATAATACCTTAATACTACGTTTCCACCGAAAGTTAATCTCGTTGAGATTTCGTAAATCCTATATAGTGTTTTCACCGCATAAAAAGATTATAAAGTAGATTAACTTTGACAGTTCCTTTCAAAATGCAAATGCTGCTTCATGTTTTCTTCTAAAGTGGAAGTGAGGTAGATAGTTAAACCATTGTATATAAACCCTATAGTAGTCTCATGGAACGAAAAAAAATAGTTCTGAATCGGGTCTTGAGCGGCGCTGCCGTCGATAGAATCTGAAATTGGAGAGATAAAAAGGCGGGAAGAAGATAATGGCGGATTTACATTGATCTTCATCTGCAGATTTGAAGAAAAGTAATAGCTGCGTTTTATTTTCCCCCAGATCCAATCCAGATCAGATCATGTAAATAAAACAACCCAGGATCTCAGTGACAACTTGTTATATACCCAACTCTTTTTTCCTTTTGTTTTTTTTATTTGTATACACCCGTTGTCTTTTTTCTTTACACTACTGACGACATTTACAAATTAAGGGTGTGTGTTCAAAACGGATTTGGAAATTCAAATCCAAAACAAAGTTGGATCTTGTGTTGTTTTTGTTATACATGTATTTTCGTAAGCAAATCCAATCAGGTTCGGATCTCGGGGAAAATAAAACACAGCTATTGAAATTATTCTGACAACAATAATGAGGCTAAGGGAGATGGTTGAATCAGATGTTTTTGACGAGGCAAAAAGCAAAATATGGGGAAGTAAATTTGTTTGTCCAATGGGCGATGAGAGACGGTTTCTTGTTATAGAGTATGGCTATATGTATGCATATAGGTTCAAGTATAGGTATGGGTATAGGCTTAATAGAAGCAAAATATTGAAAAATTTTGAATTTGATTCAAATTCGATATAGCAAAGCAACGTTGTTAAATTTCACAATATGTGGGTTAAATACAACGTTGTTAAATTTCACAATATGTGGGTAAAATACAACGTTGCTATATTTTGCATTTATTATGCTTTTTCTTATAGGAAGATCCAGGTAGGTATGGATTGTTGTTGGTTTTTTTTTTATATTTATAGGTAGGTATTGTATTAGGATTAGGTTTAGGTTTTTAGGTTTAGGAATAGGTTGAGGATTAGGATTAGGTTGAGGATCAGGATTAGATTAAGGATTAGGTGTAGGTTGAGGATTAGGTTGGGGTTGAGTAGGTTGAGGTTGAGTATTAGGTTGAGGATTAGGTTTAGGTTGAGGCTTATAGGTTTAGGTTTAGGTTTAGGAGCTGTACAAAAAGCGGCTGAAGAGCCCAATCACTAATATTTGCACACAAATACTTCGTAAAGCGCATGCGCATTTTCGAGTTTTACAAAAATTCTATAACAGCTGTATATGAAACCTCTCTAAAAAAATTCTATAGCACTAATGTTATAGGATGTTCCATACTAGAATACGAAGAAAATAATTACATATTTCCAAAGAAAAAATTAAACCAGTTTAAAATAAATAAATTAATTTTATTCTTTATGATGTGTTGTTCTCGTCATATTGGTTGTTAAAAGGATTGTTTTTTTCCAAATGGCGGGTGAGTTATGAAAACTTTATTTGATGACAATTTCGTTTCTAAAAATAAGCTTTGAAAAGTTTATTACGTACATACAAAAATATACCGAGGACCTAAAATACATTTTTAGAATAAAATATTCTTCAAATAAAAATCTACCTTCATAGAAATAATTCTATTTTATTTTTATATCCACTTGCCGAAACTTTCAATTTCTGAAACACCCTTTTTATTTCTACGTTGGCATCTATTAATTTGGAATATATTTTCTATACTTCAACTATGACGAAAAACTGAAAAATTATAAACACCCTATTTTCTGCGAGTGGCAATAGTGGCGATTTTATACTTACAGTTATTTTTGTTCTACCAAATATAGGTCATTGCATACACAGGTGAAAAAAAATCAAAGTTCCTTTTGAACATATATATTCTCAAGGCTTAACTACATAAGCCAAAAAGTACTGAAGTACAAAAGTAAAAATATTTTTTTTACCGCTAGCGCCGTTGTTTTGTGAAAAAGAATACACAAATTTGTTTTTAAACCAAAATTTAAGCTTTCTGTATCATTTTTATAAGTTTTCCAGTCAGAAACACTATCCTAAAATGAGTTTGAAAATTTTCACTTTTTTACTTTTTCACTTTTTTGGCTTATATAGTTGAGGCTTCATTCTTTCTGTAACCTACCCCTACAAGAATAATGCGCAAAATCGATAAATTCTTGTCCCACTTTAGCTTTCATAAATATCCTATACAGTGTTCTCATTCTTCTTTTCTTTCTTTAACCTTATTTTTTATTCTTCTCTCTTCGATTATCTCCTCCTTCTCAACTCTCCAATCTCTCCACTCTGCATTTTCACAAGCTTCCAAATCGGCACACTCAATGGCGTAAGAGACGTTCCTCTTCATGAGACTACTATAGAGTTTATATACAATGGTTAAACGATGAAAAAAAATAGATTCTCGAAAATGTTCTCTCGATTCTCGAATAATGTACTGAGCGCAAGAGAGGAATAGGTTTGTTCGATCTGTTCAACTATTAGCAGAGAGAAAGAACTAATAGAGAGAGTCAAATTTCATCGTCTCCGTCCCCTCGAAACCTTTTGTTTACATTTCTTATAACGTGTTGAATTCCTATCGGTGTGTACATGTTTTCCCTTCGGGCAGTGCAAAACAAAAACAAAGGTGGTGAGTATGCACATCTTCTTGCATATGTATTTGTCCCCACATTTTTTTTATATGGAGTTAATAATTATACATATGCAAGATGGTGCGCAAGTCGCAACATCGTAGCTTGTAGGCTAAAAGAGAGCCACCGTGGAATTTGACTCTCTCTGGTCCAGTTGTACAATAGTGGTTCAGCCTCGGCTCCAGATTTTAATTAACCGATTTTGGCGGATTAACTAACGTTCAACGCTGGTTCAAGTATTTAATTGGTTATTATCACACACTTGAACAGTAAAACACTGCTGAAATTCAATTAATCCGCCGAAATCGGTGGATAAAATTTGCTGAACCACGGTTTAAATATTTGTACAACTGGCCCTCTATTATTTCCTTCTCTCTGCTATTGGCGCTATGAAGATATAACAAGATTAATTTCTACCTTCAAAATTTGTCTTGAGAAAAAGAATGTAGAGATAAAATTTAGTTTGTCTCGATCTGCGTACTAGGCTTAACGATTGAAAATCTCGAACGAAACACTTTCCTTTAGATCGGCAAAATGACAGATAGGCATCTTTTTGTTTTTTTTTTTTTAAATTTGGTGCTTCACTCACATACACTGTATATGTGATACCACCTCCTTATCTTATTCTAAGCTCAGTACAGTTTTCTCTTTTCTTTTCACGATAAATGGGTAAAGAGAAAAGAGGTCACTGCACTGCTGATTCAGTATTGCGGATTCCATAATCGACATTAATAATAAAAAAAAGGAATCAAAATCAGCAGTAGAAGAACAAATAAAAAGTTTTTCACAATTTCAGCCCTTAATGTACACAATTATTTCAGTCAAACCATTTCGATTAGGTTCATTCAAGAATTCATCCAAAATGTGACAGCTGACGTTTACCACTGACAAATCTTTACACCGCACGCCGTTGTCGATGTGATGTAAAATAAAAAATTCTATTTATATGGAGAAAAGTTTTTCGAATTTTTTATTTTTTAAACTATCGTGATATAATGTTAAATTCAAGACGTGGAATAGGTTTAGTATGTTCCGCAACACATCGTCTATCTATTTCAAAAATTTCTTTGCCGCGACAACCGTATATCCTTTCAAAATGTGTTCATCTCACCGGCTATCATCATGCTCGTGGTAAAAAGCCAGGCCCGAATAATGTTTCTGCTTTATTTAAGCCTGTTTTCGTCCGTCCGACCGATGATGAAATAAACGTTGGAGCTGAACTTGTCGGGAAGCTTGACAAAACCGATTTATTGAATATACTCAATAAATTCACACAGAAACGAGAGATTAAATTATTGTGTCTCGAAAACGGACTGGATGGTAAGTCTGGTTTGGGGGTATTTTGGAAAATTGATTCATGTTTTATTTTATAGCTTATTTACAGCAACAAGCATTCGCCTCCTTTCGAAGATACTGCATTGAGGCAGAAAATCTCGCAGTTGACCTGCATATCACAATTAGCGATATCCTCCATGGAGCTGGTCATATCGACGACATCTTTCCATACTTCCTGCGCCACGCTAAAACCATCTTCCCACATCTCGACTGCATGGATGATTTGAAAAAAATTTCTGACTTGAGAACCCCAGCCAACTGGTATCCCAGCGCAAGGGCGATTACAAGAAAAATCGTCTTCCATGCTGGGCCAACAAATTCGGGGAAGACCTATCATGCCATGGAGAGGTTTCTCTCAGCGAAATCTGGAGTCTATTGTGGTCCATTGAAGCTCCTGGCTACCGAAGTATTCAACAAATCTAACGAAAGGGTGAGTTAAATAATTCAAGTCGTAGAATTTTGTTTTACTCTAAATTAATCGATTCTAGGGAACTCCATGTGATCTGGTAACTGGAGAGGAACGGAAATTTGGCATCAACGAAAACACACCCGCCGCACATGTAGCCTGCACTGTGGAAATGACTTCGGTGACCACTCCTTGTAAGACAAACTATGATTTTGTTTTCAAATTTTGTTTGGGGTTGATGTAGGGTTTCGATTTAATTATAATACATTTAAAAAAAGCCTTTTTTAGTGTTTTTGGTAGATGTTTTTTTTTTTTTAAATTGAGAAGTTTGTTATAAATTTAAAATTATTATTAACTTCAAAATTTCTTGCAGATGAAGTTGCTGTTATCGATGAGATTCAACTTCTAAGAGATCCCCAACGAGGATGGGCGTGGACTAGAGCCTTTCTTGGCCTCATTGCTGACGAAGTACATGTTTGTGGAGAAGCTGGTTCGCTTGAGCTTCTGCAAAAGATTTGCGAGACAACTCATGAAACTGTTGAGGTTCACACATATAACCGCCTGACTGAGCTGACTATCGAAGATTCAGCATTGGTGACGCTGGACAATGTCCAGCCAGGAGATTGTATAGTTTGTTTCAATAAGAACGACATCTACTCGGTGTCCAGAGAGATCGAAGCGAGGTAAGAATCGATGGTGTATGGAAATAAATTTTTTAATATAGTTCTTTTAAGGGGCAAAGAAGTGGCTGTGATTTATGGAGGACTCCCTCCGGGAACAAAACTCGCACAGGCAGCTAAATTTAATGATCCTGACAATAGCTGTAAGGTTATGGTTGCAACGGACGCAATTGGAATGGGATTGAATTTGTAAGTTGTCTTTCAACTTCCTTAGAAGTTTTTTTGTAATCGATTGCATCCTTCTCTAGGAGCATTCGTCGGATAATTTTCTTTTCAATTATAAAACCGACAATGAACGAGAAGGGAGAACGTGAGATAGATACAATTTCTGTGTCACAAGCTCTGCAAATTGCTGGGCGAGCTGGTCGATTCAAAACTCAATGGGAACATGGATATGTGACGACGTTCAAAGCGGAAGATCTGCCGACATTGAAAAATATTTTAACCCAGAGTCCGGAGCCTTTGAAAAAAGCTGGATTACATCCAACTGCTGATCAGATTGAGTTGTATGCCTATCATTTGCCAAACTCGACGTTAAGTAATTTAATGGTAAATTTTAGTTGTCATTGAAATTGTAAATATAATTAATCTTCCTGATCTTCTTAATTTTAAGGACATTTTTGTTACTCTTTGCACTGTCGATGATTCCTTGTACTTTATGTGTAATATAGAAGATTTTAAATTCTTAGCTGAGATGATTCAACATGTACCTCTGCCGCTGAGGGCTCGTTATGTCTTTTGTTGTGCACCTATTAACAAAAAAATGGCATTCGTATGCTCGATGTTCCTGAAGGTAAATATCTCTTATTTAATGATGCTTAATTCATATCTTTTAAACCCTAAATTCACAGATTTCCAGGCAGTACAGCAGAAGTGAGCCAATATCATATGAATTTATCGCTCACCACTGTGGCTGGCCACTTGGATTACCCAGAACAATCTTAGACTTAGTTCATCTGGAGTCAGTCTTTGATGTTATGGATCTGTATCTCTGGTTGAGGTAAGATGTTTAGTTGGGATTCTAAAGTTTTTTTTTTTATTAAAATGAAAAACAATTCCCAATAGCTATCGTTTTACGGACATGTTTCCGCATGCAGTCCAAGTCCGAGAATCCCAAAAAGAGCTCGATGAGATTATCCAACAGGGCGTGTTTCAAATAACTCGTTTGCTCAAAAATACCGAAGCCAGTCAACAAGCTGGTGACAATGAGGCTTCGTATGCAGTTAGAAAATCAACTTTCACCAAAGGTGAGAATATACAACCTATACAAAAAATTAGTCAAAATTGTTTAACTTATTTCGTTTCGCAGAACCTCGTATCCCATCCAGTGCAAGGGGTAGGTTAACTGAACGTCTTCTAGCTCAAGGCCTTCTTACACCTGGGATGCTTAGCGAGTTGCGCAAGGAATGGGGACAACAGCAAAATAGGGACAGAGGTAGTTTTTCAGACGATAGCGACGATGATAGTGACCCAATAAAAAAAACCCGGAGAAAGCGGAAAAAGTAATCACTCCAAACTAAAAAACAACTGTTGAAAGAACAAATAATACCCTTAGAATGTGTCAATAAATTTTTAGTTGCAATTTAGTATCAAGACTCAAGAAAAACTACTACGAATGTATTGACTTTTACCTTTTATGTTGTTCTATTGATTTATATTTTGATTAATGCAGAGATGCAGAGAGACAAAGAAAAAAAAAGAAGAAGAAATGTAATCAAACTTGGAGTGCGTGCTCATTAATTTTTCAGTCGTTGCATCGATGCGCGACAGTGTAATAGCTTCGCGCCAAATTCAATAACCTGAGATGATTATTAATCAACATGGGCACACAACATTGGTCAAGTGGAAGGCGCCTTTAAATTGTATGAGTCTCGTCTGGCCTATAAATGGAATATGTTTTTTTTTTTTTTGTTATTTTAAGATGCAATTTTCAACATTCGTCATTCAGTTGTCAATGATCATAAATGAAAACCATACTATTCAGGTAAGATTATGTTAGATTAATTATTTCGAACACATTCCGTATATGCATGTAAATTTAAAAGTATGTAATTCAAATTCGTATTCGCATGGTCGGCTTAAAGAAATTTTTAAGATTAATTGAAAGATCAAAAAAAAAACTGCATTTTTTACTTCCTCTTAAAATCAAGTTTTAATTTGGTGGAAAAATAAATCAAGGTTTTATTCAAATCTAACATGACATGACGATCATGTACAAACATAAACAAATTATTTTTGGTAAACCAATCGTGCCTCGCTCTAGGTATTTATGGATCAACAACAACTTACATCCTAAAATCGATGGATTTTCTTCGAATATAGTTTGAAGAATTTGCATTTAATTTCGTTGAGGAGAAATTTAAATTTGCATTTAAGCTTTAATGTAATGGATACCACGATTGTTTTTTTTTTTCAGTAAAATTTTTAGTAAGCCACTCTTTGACCTATGATTTAGCAATAAATCAAAAAAATATGTTGCACATACGCCTGGGTGTACAATTTGATATGAACGTCTACTTCAGCAAAATTGTCGCATTTTCAGTAAAGGAAATTCAGAGGCCAATAATGAGACGTCCGCCGTCTTACACACCTTGTGTAGAACCAGGGAATAGTAATTTACAACTCTAAACCAATTTCGTTAGAAATTTCCAAATTTAATTACGAATCATCTCATTTCTCATACAAATACACATTTCGAAATGAGGTAATTGAAACTAAAAAGCCCACGAATACACCCAAGTGTGTCAAAACCGAGAACAGAAGCAGTTAACCTTTATTTCCATTATTAGAGTTACTAAATTCCTTTAAAAAGATTACGCCTTCGGTTTGAGATTTGTTTAAAAACAAAAATTAGGTTATCGGTTGAGATTTATTTTCTATTTTTAAAAATATGAGTTTTTTTTTAAGAAAAAATAAAAAGAAAAGGTCAACATTTAACCTTTTTCTATGAAAATAAATTAAAAATGGTTAATGCAAAGGAAAATGATGAATATGTCGAAAATGTCAACAAAAATAAATATGAAATTTTGTCATGGCGTAGTGAAAAGTCACAATCTAAAAGGGTCAAAGGCGTGAGGAAGTTCTCTATCTCATAATTCCGATTTCCTTGCCGTTCGAGTTTCAGGTTCCCGTTAAACTCGCATTTGAAATGCTTACTCAGTTACTTATAGTTGC
Source organism: Epistrophe grossulariae (assembly GCA_929447395.1). Taxonomy (NCBI): domain Eukaryota; kingdom Metazoa; phylum Arthropoda; class Insecta; order Diptera; family Syrphidae; genus Epistrophe; species Epistrophe grossulariae. Next base: position 105,521,706 of record OV839567.1, read on the forward strand.
AAGTGTGTGACCTTAATCTCGAATTTCCTAGCTTTTCGCACGAATAATTGAGGCGAAACAAAGTTCACTGAGTAAGCTAGTATATTTATATGTATGTATGTATGTATATTTTAATTAAAACTGTTTTCACTTTATCGCATAAAATCAACCTTTACCCACAAGTTTGCACCGATGTCTATAAAAAGTCAAATTAAGTGCACTTCCACGTGCAGTGCTTAGAAAATACTAACGTTCACACAAACGGACATTTTTATTGTTAAATTTGCAGATAAGATTTTTTTTTCTCTCAGACCTTGACCTTGAATAAAGGTTATTGAGTGAATTTTATTAAAAATAAAATAAGAGTTATTAAAGAACTTTTGAAATGTATATTTCTGATTTCTGATCTCTGGTCGAAAATCGATGTATGAAAAAAACAAGGAGAGAGAAGAGACGACAACAAAAAAACGATTAATAGCCAAATCAAATTTAAAATGAAAAGACAGACTAAATTGAGATAAAAACATTCATTCGTATTTATTAGATTTCTGTCTACTAAGACTCTGTCTAACTATTTTCAAATTGGTGGAAATATGCTTTATTTAATAAAAATAAATATCACATTATTCACGGTTAAGACAATCTTCTCTTGTGTCTAAGTTAGGCAGATTTTTAAACACATTTTCCAAAGTTGGACAGTTGTCTAAAGTTAGAAAACTTTTATTAATAAGACCAATTTTGTCTGTAATTTGCGAAACTACTTAATTTCGGATGTAATGAAAACGGAATTTTGTAAATTACAAACAAATTGTTATTATCTTAAATTTGATTGCAGCAAACAAAAATCCACTCTGTCAGTGTGGACTCAGGGTAAAATTGTTCTGCCACCAAATTTAATTAATTTATTTTTTAGAATAAAATTTCACATTCTTATAGAAAATCTTCAAAAAGCTTTAAGAAATATAAAGAAAAAGAATTTATATAATTATGTAGGCATTTGAAGAAAATTGATTCAGTAGCCGAGGTGTCTTCTATATTATCATCGTATTCTCAAGTTTGATCAAACTATCGAGTTAAATTTTTTGCCAATGAAAAACTTGACATATTACTGCACATATTATGTACTTGCATATAAAATAAAAAGAAAATATATTCTTTGAATGCCAAAAAAAAATTAAACTAAAACTATAATATATGTTAATAATAACTTTGACTTCTAAGATCTAACCACTTTATCTCCAGTGAACAAGAAAAAGAATAATGCAATAAGCATACTAGTTTTCAAGTTCATGTCTATTGCAAGTGCACGTTTGGACACATCAGGGTTTCCACACACAACTTACCTCTATTTAAACGACTCTACCATATTATCTACTACCTGGTGCTACTGGTCTCTCCAAAGATGGAATGAAACTTCATGTCAAAGTATATTCCCATATTAACCGTCTCGTTATAAACTTACTTATATGGAATTGATCTTGCCCCAGTGAATTGTACAGGTTATGCCATTGAGTAATAATATGTCAACATAAATTCGGGGACACACTTGCTATGACTTTTATACATAGGTGTAGCATTTTATTGTATAAAAATTCCCCTTAACCAACCACTCCGAAATGCATTCCAAGAATCAAAGTTTCTTCGCCGGGTCAACAACAATAATTAACATTAGAAATTTAATTATTCTCACAAATTCGGAGATCATAAAGAAAAAAAGAATTACAAACAACTAGAAATCTTATGGAACCATTACGCTTCTTGTCGAACTTGTATCTTCTGTCAGACATTATGTACTCACAATTATTTGTGGAGAGCGTGCTGTAGCTGCATTTGTGTGTTTGGCTAAGAAGAGGCTTTTATTATTCGCCGCCAAATCGGTTTTTAAAAGATATTTTCCTGTCGTGTATCTTTTGGATACATTCAAGATTTCAATTCTCTTCAGTTGCGTTTGGAGCAATTTCGTGAACGGTCTATAACGGTTTTCGAAATAAAAAAAAAATACTTTTAAGTATTCATATTTTTTTTTACAAAGCGAGTCGATTTTTATTATTATGTGCTAAAGTGTAAATTTTGAAAATGAGTTTAAAATAGTAAAGGAAAAAAAGTGATGTTTTCAAAAATCGATTTTGAATAGAAATTTTGCCTGTTCATTGGAAGGTGTTTTTTTCAATTTAAAAATACATATACATACGTACATTTAGGTTTACTGAAATACCTAAAAATATATGTGTCACCGCAGAGAACATTTCGAAATATTTCGCAACTACTTTATTTTTTTTTTTTTTTAAATCTGAAAAAAAATCTACAAAAATGACAAAGGTAAAAGGCGATGAGTCAAAAACGCATGGAATATTGTATGTGTCATAATGTACAAACCACGAGATAGAAATTATAAAATAAAAAAAAAAGAAAATTAAGTATATTCAATCCGCGGCTAATTTATACCTTCTAAAAATAAAATTAAAAAAAAAAAACTTAAATTTTTAAAACTTGAGTATCAACACACCACACCGGGGCAAAACATGTGTGGAAAACTTGGACGTTGTCTGCGTACATATTATTATTATTTCCAATGCATGTACTTCATAATTTTTGTTTTTCGATATTTTATTTTGTTTTTTTTTTTCATTCATTTTTGTTGAGAAAACAGAGGAAATTAGTTTTTTTTTGAAAAATTTAATTTATAAAATTCAATTGGTATTTTGAGTAAATTGTAAGAAATTTGTATTTAAGAGAATCGATTTTCAAATTTGTTTACATAAATGATAGACTGCAGAGCAGTATCGAAAGTTCTCTTTGTTTGTGTTGACCACAAACGTATTTTTGGTGTTTTTAAACGTAAATCCGTTTTCTTAGCGGTGAACAGTGGTTGAGAATATTATGGGAAATGCAATGGCGGGCGCAGGCAATGTGAAATCGGAAATATTAGGCAATTAAATTTTTTATTATTACTATATGTGCCCCCAAAGAGAGGGTAAATAATATAAGAGATTTTTTATTTGTTTGTTTTAATTGTAAACATTGTCTGATTTGTTTTTGACTTTTACTATAAAACAATTATTTTGTCTTCAAATTAGAAGAATTTAATGGGTTTTTGGATAAAAATCTTACGGGAAAAAAAAGTTTTCTTTTACAGATTTTAAAAATTAAATATCACTTTATTTAAAAGATTTTTAGGCAGTTTTGGGATTTGAAGTGGAAATTTCATAAAAAAATAAGAGTAATAAAATAAAAATATATCCAAAGACAAAAAAAAAAACAAAATAAAGTTTTCACTTCAGAATATCTTTAGTGAAAACTGATTTTACTTAATTTTTTTTACATTTTTAGGCCTGTAAAATAATTAAATTACGAGTAACCACTTAATAATACTTTTTGGTTTCGGAAAGAAACTGTTTGACTGAAAAAAAGGTTAATTTTAAGCTTTGAGTTGTAGGTAAAAATAAAAACTGTTTTATAACTCGCAACTCGTTGAGTGAAATGTTCGACATTTTAAGTGAATGTTCAAGTGAATGAAAATTAAATTTTTTAAATTTTCATGCAAAATTGATGCCTAGTGCATTGATATGAAATTACAAGAGTGAGTAACAAAATATGAAAATGAAATTTGAACCGGTTTTTCAATCAATTTCACGCAAAATTTTCATTTCCCAACGTACGACCAATAGGAAAAAATTATTAAATTATTATTAATTATTATTATTAAAATCGTGACATTTGTCAACTTTTTTTGCTCAAAATATAAATTCTGAAATAAAAAAAATTGTTTCGGATCAAACGATTGTCTTTTCTGACGTTTTTATTCTCATCAAGGAAGAACAAAACACGGAATTTAAAAACTTTTTAGGAATCTTTTCAAGTTTCTGATGACATTCATCCAAATTAATATTTTTTTTGTTCAAAGTGAGCATAAGAAATTCCAAACTGAGTTCCAAAAATTTATATAAATGACTTAATTATGGGTTCATATTGAACTTCTACGTGTATTTTGAAACGTTTTTATTTTTCATTTCACGGGTCGTGAGTACTAGGCTTAAATAGGAAATAATATTTTGTAGAATAAATGTTTTTTTTTTAATAATAATAAACTGAATATTTTTGAAATAAATTAATTGAATCAAAAAACCGCTATCGACTTTTGGCCTGTAGATTTATGACAATAATTGTGTGATAAGTGTTATAATATTTTTTCTTTTAACACAAAAAACACGAACTACTGGTACTGGTACTGGTACTGGTAGCCACACATAGAAGATGCATATTATGTTAATGGTTCAACAATGTACCTTGCCCTGTTGGTTTTTTTCCGCTAAACCATTACATTTGTGAAACGCGTGGTTCCGCGAGGTCGCAAGGTCTGAAAGTTATCACCTTTTTCCATTTAACCCTTGTGATGGCCAATCATCTCACTAGACTAGAAAAAAAAATACTTTTCAGCGGCAATAGAGCATAAAAGTAAAAGCTTAAATAGCGGTAACCGTTAAGAGTTTCCAGCAAATACTTTATTATATTATATGGTTGGACACGAGTACGATAACTATGGCACCAAGAATTGATAACGGTTTTGTGTAGAGGGATCAAAAACAAGCATTTTTTTATTATGGGATGGAGGGTCCATCTCACCCGGTTTAGGAGGTAGGGGCAATTTTAGAAAAATATGACTTAAATTGAAAAAAATATATTAAAAAGCAACGGCAACACTTACAATAAAGTACATTTAAAATAAGTACTATATAGCCAGAAATCTGTTCTATAATCCTAAATTTCGATTAAATTAACTATGTCATTAGTTTTTGAAAAATTCGCATGCCAACTCAAAATTTTGATAAAAAAAAAAATGAAAAAAAAAAATGTAGACCAATTTTTTTAAAAATTATGAAATGAAGTGCTAAATTGGCTTTTTGTGGTTAGTGCTAATATAAATCGAACAAAAAAAACCAAATGGTTTTATGTCTTCTAGTTTTATGCTCTATTGTAAGTGTTGCCGTTGTTTTTTAATAATTTTTTTTCAATTTAAGTCATTTTTTTTAAATTGTCCCTACCTCCAAAACGGGGCGAGATAGACCCCCTCCTATAGTAAAAAATGATTGTTTTTGACTCTTCTACAAAAAACCGTTATCAATTCTTGGCGCCATAGTTATCGTACTCTCCCCTATGGTTGTGTTTAGATTTGTATCAGTATCTAGACTTAACTAGGATACCTTTACGCTGTAAGGAGAATATGTTTAAAAAAAAAGTCAAGTATAGGACTAATAAAATAATTTGTTTGTTTAAAAAAATTTTACAAAATTTTAATTTAGTATTGTTTAAACTTTTTAGAACCACTCGATTGCAAAATAACAAGATCGGTAAAGCCATTACAAAGCTATACGTAATAAACTTAGAAATAAGGCAATTTTTCCAAAAACGTAAATGTTGCCGTAATATGATGTATAAAATGTAATAAAATGTTTCCTACAATTAGATACATACAGGTAAGAAATATTATCAAAATCGTTAGAGCCGTTTTTGAGAAGCTTTGTAAAAAAAAAAAACAAAACCTGTTGGGCTTTAGCTAATATTACAGTAGACGAATAAAAAAACCCACTTTTTCGGATTTTTCCATCATCATAGTGTCAATTTTCATTACAACCTCTAAATTTTAAATAGAGCATTCATTTCAATTTAGGAAAATACATAAAACATTGAAATAAAGCTCTTCACTAAAATTCTGCTTTATCGGCATTTTGTTCGAAGTGAAAGCTTAATTTGCCTGAGTTATTATGTTTAAAGAGCCTTTTAACTAGATAATATTTTTATAAGTGTGAAAGTCCCTTAAAGATCCGATTTAAATTTTCTAATCATTTAAAATAATTATGTATACGAATTTTATCACAGATTTTTTTATAAGTTTTGTGCATAAGTAAGGCAAACATCATTTATCTTCATTCAATAATATAACGTGACGATGTCAAGAAATCGTGAATTGAATCCAAAGCCTGCAGTTATAGGCTTTTGATGTTTTGCCAGTATTCTTCCGATGCGATCATTTAATATTTATTTATCGTAGTTAGTCAACTTTTTATTTTTGTATTTCTCCAATCAATGAAATAAATTATTTAAAATTGAACGTAATTCAAGTATTTAAAATTTAATTGAACAATACTACATAAATAGAATGTTAGGTATTTTTATACCAAATTGATTAATTATTGCAAAATTTTTCTTTTTGTTCATCAGTTGCAATTTTCTATTAAAATAAGTTTTATGTATTATTAATATTATTATACAAGTATAGGTATAATATCAAGTTATATTAGTTAGATTTATGTACATATGTAATTTTATTATTATTTATTTTTGTTGAAATTTACATTAATTTCTTGTTTAACCAAATAATGTGCTATGTAAACCAGCTGACTAATTTACAGTCGACCATATGAAGTCTACGGTTTTTATGATTTTCATTCTTTTGAATGGTTCTAATTCTTTGCCAATTTACAACCGATTTTTGGATTTTTTTTAATATAAACAAGAACAGTTAGAAATTTGTATCTACCATTAAATTGTTTTTGTGTGGATAACGGTTTTTCCCGCAATTTATTTTCAAATACATTTTTAAGCATTTTTAGGTTGTTTTTTTGACTTCGATATGTTTTTTTTACAAAAATAAAATAAATAAACACAAATTTCAAAAATCCGTTGTACTTTGGCAAAGAGCCAATGAAAGGAAAAAAGATTACAAATAAAAACCGTTTTAAGTCGAAAACGAAGCGAAAACGAGAAAATTACCTCTTAAGTTTTTCGAATTGAAATGACCTCAGGAACTCATGGTTTTCTTCTGAGGCGGTGTTTTCTGGACACCCTGTTTTATTTATACAAACAATTATTTGTTCATCTCATATATCTAACTTTGGCAGCTTCAAGTTTAAATATTGTTAAACCAAAAAGTCCAAATTTGCTCTTACCTATGAAGAATTTTAAAGATGAACTTAAAATATGAAAACAAAATAAGATAAATGATGTGTGGTCAACATCAACTTCATCCACCACATCCGCATAAGCGCCTCTCATTTTAATTTTATTAATCCCCCGTCCCACCATGAATCTTTGTATGACACAACAACCAAAACAATGACGCCATTTATACGAATCTTAAAATAGAATTCGATTAAGTTTTGATTTAAGATAAAAAAATATGTTTTCATTTCAAGTTTAATGATATGTAAAATAATTTTAAAAAATGCACTACACTACGCCATCATTGTCGTACAATATAAAAACACTTCTGCAACGCGATGAGAGTGAGGGTACTTTAATTGTTTAAAAATAAAAAAGAAGTAGATACATACTAAAAATGATTATCTTGTACATTTGAATGAGTAGTAATAATATTAAAATATACGACTTGGACATACGAACTTACTCAAAACAGAAATATTAAATTAAAAAAAAATCAAATCAGTAAAAATATTTAATTTGTAAAGTAATTTTTTTACCATAAATGGTTTTTATACAATAATTTAATGTTTTAATTATTCAGAAATGAGATTAAAATTACTGTTAGAGTCGTTTCCGAGAAAAAGTTGTTTTATCCATGTCACTTACAAATGACGCTGATTACACGACTCGTTTTTTCAGTTGTTTTTCCTTTCGTCTTTTTGACAGCTCGGGTGAGGGGTGAAGAAATGTAGGGGGAATGAAGCAACAAATCCATACATTTCTACAAGCTGTCAAAAAGACGAAAGACGAATCGAACGAAAAAAAGACTCGTGTATAATCAGCGTCAATCTTGTTAAGCAAGATTCAAGAAAGATTTTACACCGATTTTCACACACACCATTAAGATTTGACATATCTAAAATTTCAAATTGAATGTCGCGGTGTTTTAAGAAAACAAATTGTGTTTTTGGTTGCAACGAATATTCGGTGAATTTTATATTAAATATTTGTGCGTTGTTTTTCAATTAATAATAATAATAATTTCCAAATTAATTTTTTTTGACGTTTTACTTAAAAATTGCTGCTGTAAAGTTTCACACACACAATCACAAAACAAAAAATCGATTGTTTTCGTATTCCTTTCAACGACAGAAAAAATTCGATTCTTTTTAGAAAAAAATTAAATTCTTTGGTTGAAAGGAATTTGACATTAAATTCTAAGTCCCCTTTCACACCAGGAAACTGAGTTTCCAGCAACTTTCAGTTTATAAGTGAGAAGGGCAAGAAGTAAGAGGGGAAAATGAAATCTCCCCGGTCAACTATTTGAGGAGATTTTTTTGACATTCCTCTTCACATACACAGTAGTGTGTGTTCAACCATGCTACTCTATAAAGAAACTACAGAAAATTTCCACGATTTTGTTTCTTCGTGTGAAAAGTACAAGAGATTTTTATGGAAATTAAAAGAAAACGTCAAAAAAATCTCCGGCAACTTGTTTCCTCGTGTGAAATTTTATCATAAGTTTTTGGTTCCATTGGCAATATTTGAGACAGTGTTAATTTCAGTGGCAATGACAATTTATTGCCTGTGTTAGCCTTCTATTGCCAGGTAATTTCAGTTGTCAAATATCAGTACCTATAGAAATTAAGACCGCTATCAAGTCTTTAAAATCACTATTATTGAAAATAAAAAACTATAATTCACTTAGGGCCAGTTTCACAGTGCACACTTAACAAAATAAGTGGCACCTAATTTTCCCATTTTGGCACTTAAGCCGCAGTTTTACTGCCTGAGTAAGTGGAACTTAAGTGGCCAACATGGGAGACTTAAGGTAGAACCGCACTAGGCGGAACTGCACTTCAGCGACACCGTGCGCACTTTCGCACGAAACTGAACGAAACTTCACGTCGCGACACAGTTGGTCAGAATACCAACTTTGTCGCATAGTGTCGCGCAGTGAAGTGCAGTTGTCGCTTAGTGCGATATAGCTCATACAATTTCCTACAAATAAGTCGTGAAGTTCAGTTCCGCTGAAGTGCAGTTCCGCCGAGTGCATACCGCACTAGGCGGAACTGCACTTCAGCGACACCGTGCGCACTTTCGCACGAAACTGAACGAAACTTCACGTCGCGACACAGTTGGTCAGAATACCAACTTTGTCGCATAGTGTCGCGCAGTGAAGTGCAGTTGTCGCTTAGTGCGATATAGCTCATACAATTTCCTACAAATAAGTCGTGAAGTTCAGTTCCGCTGAAGTGCAGTTCCGCCGAGTGCGGTCTTAGCTTTAAGCGTCACTTATTCCGATAAGTTTACACTGTGAAATTGGGAATTAGTTTTCCATATTTTGCACTTAAGTGACACTTACTTCACTGTGAAACTGGCCCTTAATTTCTCATATTTTCAATTTTACTTTCAAAACTAAGCAAATGTCATTCAAAATCTCGGAGAAACCATTTTGAAAAAGTTGAAACTTCAACACCCAACAATCGAAATCAATAAAATTATTATTTCTGTTTTGTATTACTGCAATTTCTTGCTAAAGTTTGTTACTTGTCATTTTTTTTCTATGGGATTTCACAGCAAATTGTGCTACGACGTCGTACAACGTTTTAAGTTACCAAACAGACAGGTTGCATTTCACTAGCCGAGCAGCCAAAGCATCTCCATTTTCAATATTGAAGGCAATAGACTATGTAAGCAATAGCTTACATAGTTTATTGCCGCTGGATAAGCTAGCCCTTTTTTGAAATGGTTGGAAATCTCCTAATTAACAAATGCATTCCAACAGTTGTATAAATGTGTCCTCATATATTCACTGACATCCCTGTCAATTTCGTGAACTTTTGGTTACGTTCAATAAACATTTCATTCATTTTAAAAAAATTTGTCAATTCGAAATTAGAAACATATTTTACTTTGTTCATTGGACGTTCTTACTTTAGAATAGGCTTGGATATTCAATGAAAAGTGTATAATGAGTGTATAAATAAGGTCTTGGAGTTACACAGAATTTATAGGTAGCTTTAAAAAATCCTTACATCCTACAGGTATTAACTTGAATGTACTAATTACCCTTAATGTAACTCTGTGTGACAAAGTTTTCTTTATTGGTCGATATTGCCAAATTTTTGGTAATTTTTCTCCACATTCCTGGAAAAGTTATGATTTTTTGGTATATTTTCAATGAAATTCGATGTGTCAATACATGTTTATGGAAATACAATATACATATTTCGAAGATGAGAAATAAATTTAAATTCTATTTACGAAGTACGAGATATAATGTTTTTTAAAAAGGTTTTGTACGATAACATACTTATAGTAAGAGTCAATAGCTCTTCGCCATATCATACACTTAACACTATGTCAAAAAAAGGGAACAAAATTTGTTTCAGTTTTTTTTTGAGTTTTTTTTGTTGAAGATTTGTATCTTTGTGGAAAGTGTTCGTATTTAGATGAAACAAAAAACATTCCATAAACCTTAATTTTTTCTATGTTGATATGTTTTAGTGTAGATGGTTTTAAAAAGACCGTTATTGTACAAACATCAGAAAGGGCACGAGATAAAAATTTGATATTTTGTTTGAATAGTTGAAAGTTTTTTTTTTAATCAATTTGTATTTATTGTATTTATCAGATAACATAAGAAGGTTTTTTTAATAATACAAATTCTATATACTATCTAATGAAATACATCAGCCAAGTAGAAGACTTAGCACTATTTTATTTGGACTTGTTGAATTATTGACAAGGGCCCTCACTAGTCAACTGATGAGTCCAAGTGAGATCGCCGGGACGAAACGCCAATTTTTTGTAGGACTAAAGGCCGTTAAAACCTTTTTTGAATCAATTTATCAGATAACTTATTTATTCAGCTTTGATTTGATTTTTTTCATCGTTCTTCAAATTGTATAAGTGATCTAGTAGATTACAGGGTGAATCAGCAGATGCACTATAGTTTTGAATTCAGTATGATTAAATGAGGATTTTGATTTAATTTTTTTTTTGTATTGTGTAAAGCTAAGTACCTACAGACGATTGTCAGATCTTACAAAATTGTCAGATCTGTCAGTGAAAAAACTGTTCCAAATGTCTTACAATCGTCTGAACACACAATTTTGTCTGACACTATTGTCAGACACGTCATTGTCAGACGACAATCTGACAAAAATTTGTCAGGTATCTTACAATCGTCTGAACACACAATTTTTATCATTGTCAGTCGATTAGAAAATTGTTAGACTCATTGCTCATTGTCAGATGTTTTAATTGAAAACATTTTAAAATTGCTGACAATTTCTTCATTGTTCGAAATGTCAATGAGTTGTTTAAAGAGAGATAAAAAAATAGCTGACAATCAAATTGGGAATAAATCTACCAACTGTGTGAACGGACAATTTTTCATTGTAAGAAATATGTCAATTGTCAGCTAATTGTTAGCTATTGTCAGACCATTGACAGTTCTGACAATATTGTAAGATCTGACAATCGTCTGTACTTAGCTTCACATTGGAAAATTCATTCCTTACACATAATATCCTTTATAAGTTCTGAAAATTTTATTAAAATAGCTTTTGTGGTTCAGATTTTATCAGACGAAAAAATAAAATACCTCGCCCATTCGGGCGTCGAAAAAACACCATCTATTAGTTAACTTATGATTTTTATCAGTTTTGACGATTATCTCTAGGGCTTCAGGATTCTGTGGCGATTTTATGCAAACCCCTAGAAAAAAAATCTCACTGGGTCAAATCCGGAGAGCGTAATTGTTTGATGAATTTACTAACCTTTTAGTTGATGGCATACTTTTTTTTTACGAATATGATCCCGGATCGTGAGAATTTATATGTTTATTATGATTTAATTTAATTTAAAGCAACGCACCATTATTAATTACATAAATACTTTTGCCACCAGCTTCATAATATAAATATGTTCATATTCTCATTTAATTTTGAAAAATCAAAATGTATCTTTTCTTGCAACTCTGATTGTGCCCCCCTCTCGATACGGTAGAATATGTATCTTCTATACGCAAAATGCATCATCATTGTTCTTTAACTTGTTAACCTTCAAAATTTTTGTTCGCCAAAAGATGCTGCTAACTGATGCTAAATCTGAGGCTGAATTGTTGATGATGTTTCTTCAGCTGATGATGACCATTCTATATTCTACCAACAACACAATATACCTACCAAACCCAATCGATGATACATGGCTTGGATTTGGACGATGTGCGCGATCTAAAATAAATTATACAAGTCAAATTGTTTTGACCACTTGCCCATTTGGTTTTACCTGTCGACTTGTTGTAATTGTAATAGCTTGGTGCTGCTGCTGCTGCTTTAGCGATTTATTTTTGTTTGCATTTGTAACAATTTTTTTAGTTTCTTGAATTCCTAAATTCTTATTTTTCTTCCTTTTTTTATCGCGATGACTAACCTGAGCATTTAGTAGCGATCAGTCGCCGGCTGTGGGTCATTTTAACACCGAATCGGGTAGCAATTTACCGACATTATAACAACTACGACAGCAGCGTCGTCGTCGTCGTCAACAACCAAGAACCAAGTGCATATAAATCATTAAAAAGTCGAAACATTCGCTCATAGGCATTCGATCCAAGACAATCGAGGAATAAATACGCTTTTAAGTTGCAAAATATTTTTTAATAAAAAGAAAAAAAAAACAATAAAATTCAAAACTATAATAAATCTTACGATTTTGTTTGTTCCGTGTTAACATAATTTTTCGGTTTAGCTGTGGAAGCAAAAATTTTAAATTATAAATTAAATTTTATAAAGTTGAGTTGTGAGTCTTGAAATAAATCGTCGTATTTATATTTCGCAAAAAAATATTGCGAACTTAATTTCCGTTCCGTGTGGTTCATATACAAAATACAATAATTTGTATTTGTTTTGTTTTTTTGGCACTCAAAAGTGTTCGATTTATTTGAACTAATTTCGAGACAATTTGTAAAAAAATCGCTGGCAAAATGTCGAAAGTGAGTTCTTAATTTTTAAATAAATTTTTGTTTGTATTGTTCGTTTGATTTTTGTGTGATGTTTTCTATTTCGAAAAGTTTTTCCTTTTATTTTTGAAAAAAAAAGAAACTTGCAAATAAAAATGTGGCAAAGTGTGAATGAAAAAGAATCTTTTAATTGATATTGAAAGGATGATGATGAGTCTGTGGTGTGAATTGAGGCATTATGGGGTCATTAACTTATTCGTTCTTATATGTATTTAAGAAGAAGCAAAAACAAAAAACTTTGAAGATGAGATGAAGTGAAAGATTTATGAATCTTTATGTACCTAGGCTACACCCCACCCAATATCAATATATAAAAAAAATAAAATTCTGTCTGGTTGAAGATTTGAGGTGTGTCATTTTAAAGATTGTTCTGGATTTTAATTAAATAAAAAATTAAAAAAAGAAAACTCAAACTATCGATAGAGTGTGATATAAAAACAGTTTACTTTTTCTTTGTGTTATTGATATTTAATCAAACTCAAAGCGTGATACTTTACGATCATTCAATCCATGATACAGTTTTGGTGTTCCCTTCTTTGGATATTGAGTCATCATATGCATTTTGCGATCGTGATTTTGAATTTTAATAGATGCAATCAAAATCCTTTCGTGGACAAGTTTTTCAGCTCAATTTTAAAATTCAAATTGTATACTGAACTTGTGAAAAAAAAATTAATTTGCTTAAAATAATTAATATTATTAATGTACAAAATTTTTAAAACGGATGAAAAAAAAATATAGCAAGTTTAATATATTTTAATTATTACTAATATTTCGTCTTTTGAAATTTTACACTACCGGAAAATTACAATTTTAATGTCAAACGAACCTTTTTTTTGTTTGAAATATTAAATTAATCCAAAATTAATTCGTCTCAGAAATCTCACAAAAAAAAAATTGGAAGGATCAGGAGCTTAGGTGAGATTTGTTTTTCGACTTCAAAAACCACTGAGATCTCCCGTCGCGTCGTCGAGGGATGCACCTAAATGAAATTGAATAAATAACTTCGAATTAAATTCTAGGAATTTCATTTCCTGAACAAAATTGAAAAAAGGCAAATTTGGGTTTAATATTTGGAGAATTATGTTGTTATGAAAAATGTTGTGAGCAAAATACCTACTGTCAAAATTTTGCTGGATCTTAGGACTCTCAGAAATAAAAACGCACTTGACAAGTTCAGAAAAATTAGATCTCCGGAATTTCAGTTATTTAAACAAGTACATGTGCCTCCTGAGCCAAATTTGTCAGTTTTGCTGTCAAAAAATTAATGACAGAGCGAAATCTCTTGGATTTTATTTTCCTGTACGTACGTTCAGTAAAATTTGCAAGTTTTGGACAGAAAATCACAGTTTCAGAATAAAGGAACGCACCTAACATTTGATATGTTATATCAACAAAATTAATAATTCGGTATCATGGTGATTACTTATCAAAATTTTTGATGAACTATAATTTGTATACAGATTTTATATCTATTGCGAAAAGTTCTATTGATAAAAAAATGTCCATAGGTACCTATAAAATTTTCTATCAGCCTTTGTTGATAATTAATAGGTATGTTCCTTTACTTTAAAACTCTGTGCAATACGTAATTTTATTTTTTTTTATATGAACTTTGACAGACTTTGGTGTAGAAATTCAGAGAGTTTCAAAGAAAAGGAACTATAGGCTAAGGGCCAGTTTCACAGTGAAGTAAGTGTCACTTAAGTGCCGAATATGGAAAACTATTTCCCAATTTCACAGTGTAAACTTATCGGAATAAGTGACACTTAAGTCTCCGATGTTTGCCACTTAAGTTCCACTTACTCAGGTAGTAAAACTGCGGCTTAAGTGCCAAAATGGGAAAATTAAGTGCGACTTATTTTGTTAAGTGTGCACTGTGAAACTGGCCCTAAGTATCAAATATTCGTGCGGTAGAAAATTACTATCAAAATAAAATTTTTGAAGAGTTATTTGGTGTTTTTTATTGAAAAAAACAAGAGTTTAAAAACAAAATGTCTTCTGTGTAATTGTTTTTTGAAGGAAATTATAATGAACAAAAAATATATTCGATCATTTTGCAGGGACAATCTCGAACATATTCCCCTGGGTAATCCTGAATTTTCGTCTATCAACTCCAACAATCTTTCTATATCTGCTTTTTTATAGCTTACAACACTGCACTTCTAAATAAACACCGTATTTTGTTTGCACTTGTGTGAGTTTCAGTTCAAAGTCATTTCCTTGCTCAAATAATTCGCAGAGGTACCTACCTACAAAATACTGTGAATTTGCATTCCAGTACTTTTTCGTAGTTTCAACATTTTTCAGTGGATTTTCTCCTCGCCCTTAAAATTTTTACAACTTTTGAATTTCTGTGTAAAAAGTAAAAAATTCTGCCCTTTAATTTTGTCTGGAGGAGATTTTCGTCTACGGAGTGAACAAAATTCACTTGCTCGACATTTTGACAAAGCTAATGCAGTGAATTCTCGTTTTTCTGAACTGGACAAATTAATAGGCCCGGGAAATTAATTAAAAAAAAAAAAATTATTTTAATTTGTTACAGCGGTTTTTTAAAATACATAACTAATTTTGTATTGACATATATAATTTTTTTTTTATATTTTTAAGAAATCATTTTGGTATTTTTATTAAAATATTTTTAAGAAATCATTTTGGTAGGCCAATTTTAGTTTAGGTATTAATTAATGTGGATTTCGAAGGGAAATTTCAAAAAAATTATGAACCAGTTTTATTGGTAAATCAAATTTGCAAATTGTTTTGAAGTTTTTTTTTTTAAAGCTCTCAATATTTTTTTTTATTCTAAAATCGGGGAGGCTGATAATAAGAATGTCGAAAAAAGGCTTCTATTTAATGTTAATCTAATGTTAATAAAATTATTTATTTTTGATGGTAGACGTACAAATTTTAGCGCACAGAAAATATTTTATCAAAATTCTCGTTTTCGATTAGAAAAATATTTCCTTCAACAGTTTTTTAACACTGTAACGGGCCGAACCAACCATATGTGCAAGATGTGCAAATGCACAGGGCGCAAAATTCTGGGGACGCATTACCAGAAGCAAGAAAATGTAATCGGCATTAGGCAATAACGCTCAAATAGATTTAGAAATATCGTCCAAAAAAATTCTGAACAATTGTTGTTTTTTTAAAGGAAAGAACTCCCAAAATGAAAATTTTAAAAGTCAAATGGGAAATAATGCCCAGAATTGGAAAAATCGCCCAAAAAAAAAATCCAGAAAAACCTCACTGGTTATGCGCCGCGATTTTTTGAAGGTTATTTTATCATTGAAATTTTACTTTGGAAATATCGCCCAAAATTTAGGAAAGAACGCCCAAATTAAAAAAAAAAGTTTGGAAATATCGCCCAA
Organism: Epistrophe grossulariae; assembly: GCA_929447395.1. Taxonomy (NCBI): domain Eukaryota; kingdom Metazoa; phylum Arthropoda; class Insecta; order Diptera; family Syrphidae; genus Epistrophe; species Epistrophe grossulariae. Next base: position 105,538,005 of record OV839567.1, read on the forward strand.
AATTGAAGAAATAAAATTTTACAAAAACAATTTACGTTGAAAATATTTGGGCGATATTTCCAACTTAAGATTTGGAAAAATATAAATTTCGGCGATATCCTTTTTTTTTATCTAATCTGATCTTGTCCAAACAATTAATATGTACTACCATTTGCCATTTGTATGTGTGCAAATATAAAAAGTCGCGCTTTTTACAAATCTTGCACAGGGCGCAAGTTTGGCTGAGGCCAAAGCTTCACCATGAAAAAATAGTCAAAATCAGTTGAACCGTTTTTAAGAAAACATTAAAAAGGTTCGGTTTTAGGAAAAATGGTTTATAAAAATATGTGAATTGGTTTTTGAGATATATAAGATTGTCTTAAACGATTAAAAAATGTTTGTAGCATATACCCTTATTTTAGGTTCTTTTTTGTTTACGTTTATATATTTTGTTTTTTTTTTTTGAAATGTAGAATGAATGCCAGAACAATTAAAATCGACCCATCCATTTGGGCTTTAGCCTAACCGATATATGAATTAGTGAGTTTTTTCGTCTTCCCTATCATGTCAAACATTGCTTGATAGGAAGAGAAGAATCACGAGTTCGATTTTTTTTTTACGAATGCATAACTTGCCAAATTATAGTACCTACCTTTATCGCAAGTAAAAATAAAAAATTACGTACTAATATATTTTTTTTAACACAAATTCATCTTATTTTATTTTCAACATCAACTATTTTTACGGCGCTGATGCAGATGCAGATGAGAGTCTAAAGTATGATATTTAAATTGTCTGCAAAGTTCAGTGTCTAGGTTTATGCGAATAAAAGGCCAACTCATGGTCTAAGTCTGTCAAGCTAACCGACTGGCAGTCACGTCAACCTAATCAAGTTAAAAAACATTATTCATTTGGCTAATATTGAAACACTTGAATATAATATAGAAACTTCAACACATAAAAGCTATTTTTAGGACAGACAATAGACAAACATTGCATGCAAAGCGCATCCCAATAAGGTATACCTACATACATACATTATATGTAGATAAACATTTTTTTTTTTTTTAATTTTAAACAATTAGAATACCTAATAAATAGTTGATCAGAACAAAAAAACAAAGTACGAGTAGGAATCTAAGATTTTCATTTAATTTTAATTTGTTTTTTTTTTTTTTAATTTTAGTTTCCTCGGCATAATGCCAAAATATTTTTTAATTGTCTTAGACATTTATTTGATCAAACATTTGTCACATATATACAGACTACAAGTGATTTCTAATTAAACGTAACAGATTGTATGATTTTATAATAATTAAATATTATTTTTTTTGGAATACCTACTTTAAAATAAATACTATTATGCTCAGTGTGCTTTAATTATTTAAATCAAAACAATCTGCAATCTGCTCAGGGACTTTTATGTTCAGGGCAATATTTGTTTGTAGTGGCCTTAACTCTTGACATCTGAATATTAGGGGAAGCTGGTGAAATGACTTAAGGGGAAAATATAAAAAACTATATTTTAAATATTTTGTTATTTAACTTATTTAAAAAAAAACAAACACTGATGAGTTCAAGTGAGGTCGCCGCGCCGAGACGATCGTTGGGCTATAGGCGCAGTTAAAATCTATTTTGAATCAATAATTCGACAAGTCGAAATAAAATAGTACTGAGTCTTCTACTTGACTGATATATTTCAGTATAGTATATAGAATTTGTATATTATCAAAAAAACCTTCTTACATACTTTATAAGAGTTGGAGTTTATAATATGAGTTATGACACAACACAACGTTTTTCACTCAACTGGCCAACCATGGTAAACAAAACTTACCTACAATAAAAATCTTAAAAACCAAATAATTGTTGGTCAACATAGACAAAAAAAAACTACTTTAGGTTAAATAAACTTCCATTCCGAGTACTCTGTTTTGTTAATATCCACCTTCCACACAAAATGCAGCGAAACCAATATAATTATATGTTAAAAGTTTTTAAACCAAAGAAGTAATTTTTTTTAATTGAAAAGATGAGTTAGCTATAAGAGCACCCATTTGAATAAATAAATTAAATGCAAACAAAAAATATAATATTACCTACTTCAACGGATTTCCGCTAAGGTGCAAATAAGAAGGAAAATGTGGATTAGTGGAAATTCTCTTTTCTTTATTATTTTTGGATATTTCACAGGTAACTGAAATTTGGATATGTCAAAATTGTCATTCCTGATCAGAAACGCAACTAAGCTCGCATTAACATAAACAACACTGACCGTCATTAGACCACCTTCCGTATCACTTTAATTAAAACAAATAAATGAATCTTATCCTACATTCATATTATTTCTTAAATAATTAAAAACAAAATTATTAAAAACATTATTTTCATACATGTCAAAATATATTTAACATGGCTCTCAGTAACCCTTTAATTAGATTGGATGACGTTTAAGTTACGAAAAATTTAAGTTACGTTGCTTAAATGTGAAAATTGATAATAAATACCGGTTTCGCACTTTAGAGCTAATTAGAAGTATTAGTTTTGTTTCTCGGTTAAATTTTTAATATCATGACTAAAATATGTATCCACTTAAAAAAATTAAAACAAAACTGAAAGGGAAAATTCCAATTTCATCTTAAAAACACTAACTTACAGTTTCACAGTCACAGTGGAAGTTTAAAGTTAAGTTCAATTTAACCTAAACTTGTGTTTAAATTTGAAGTTTAAATCTTCCGGTTTCACAGTGTTATCTGAACTTCAGTTCTATATTGAACGTAGTTTAACTTAATTGTATATAATTAAAAGTTGGCGGCATTGTAGGTTAATAGTTGCAACCAGAGTGGTAAAAATGCATTCTTTTAAATGCATTTTTGTTTGCATTTCTTATTAAAAATACAAATTTAATGCTTGTTAAAATTATTTGCATTAAACAAAAATTTAATGCAATTGTTTGCATTAAAAATACGCAAATTTCGTTCGAAAATTTTTTGCATTAAAAAATACGAATTTAATTCGACAATTTTTTGCATTAAAAAAAATTCAAATTTTTTTTCGAAATTTGTTTGTATAAAAAATAAATAAATTGAATTCATAACTCGGTGGTACGAACTTGCTGTTATATAGATATAAACGATTACATCGTAGTTTTATTTTCTGAATATTGCAAACCTTGACCTATTCATTTGATTTTAAAAGAACTAAATTAGTTATGGAAGCCCATATATTGTAGACCACCTGATAAAAACGTAGCTTAGTTGAAGGTAGTATTATGTGACATTAGGGTGATCGTTTAGGTAGGCCTTAAAAAAATTCATCTCAGATGGGTCTAAATCAGATCCAAATGAAGAAAATCGAATTCCCTAATTTTTTTCAGATAGTTATTTTTATCCCCTACAGGGTGATACCAACAGAATCTCACAAAAAGCTCATGTAGGTTGAAACCAGACATGAAACAAATTGTATGGGAGGGGGAGGTATTTCCTCCCGTTTGGACGGGAGAGTCAATTTTCTAAAAATTACTTAAAATGGATAAAAAATTATTTTTTCAAATCAACAAAAAAACTTACAACAATTATTTGTAGATTTTTTAAAAGCCAAAAATCCATTTTAATATATTTGCTTTTTAAATAAAGTTATTTTGATGAATAGTTTATGCAAAAAACATTTTTGCGAATAAAATTAGCATATTCTTTAAATGCAAATAATTTTCGAATTAAATTAGCATTTTTTAATGCATTCAATTTTCAACTTGCATTAAATTTTTTTTTTTAATGCAAAATGCGTTTTATTGCATTAAAATTTTTATAAGCCTGAAGTGATGTAAAAAGTATGTAGCCTTTATGCGGTATTTCAAAAATCTTTTCTTGTCTTTTCTTTATTTGCTTAAGAGCAAAGAACACGCGAAACAACAAATTATTGTGTTGTTGAAAATCGGTTGAAGTTCAAGTTTTCAAGTAAAATAATGGCGCAAAATTTTAGTCGAATGTTAAAGAATTTTTGTTGCTAGGTTAAAGGGAGGATTTTGCAAATTCCGACTCTTTATTCAAGTTGTAAATCATTTAATCTTTTAAGTTGCGTAGATATATGTATATTAAACTAACTTCATAATATAACACTTCGAGATTTTTTTTAAGCACAAAAATCACATGGGCTTTATTTAAGAAGATTAAGTACGATGTTAAATCATTTTTAGTATATGATACTAGGTTAAAAATAGGATTTTAAAAATTTTAAACGTAGGTACTATATTTTTATCATTTTATTGAAGTTAAAATCACCAAAAGCCTATTAACTTTTTAACTTTGACAAATACAAATGTGAAAATGGTATGTTTGCTTTTTTTTTTTTTTTGCACGATCTGTCACATTTTAGGCGTGTTCAGCTGAAGTTTATTAAGAAAATAGGTTTGATACTAGTTATAGAATGTTTAAAACTAAAAACATTTTAGTAAAGAACTTTAAAGTAAGTAAATTGTTGATTAGTTTCATGCTAATACCTTTACATCAGGCTGTTTAAAATTTTGGGCCACTGTTTTTTTCAGATTTTCAGTTGCATTTCGAAAATAGGTTTAGCACGATAAATTGTTGAGTCAGTATTATGCCGATTTATAAAAATTATCCCCCCTATTACGGTTGGCGAATCGAACGTTCGAAGTGAGATGTTTGCATTAGCGAACTAACGAATGACGTTCAAATCAATTAACTTTCGATAACCACAGTCCACAATAGAGTGAGATCAAACTTAAATTTTTTTTTTGACATTTAAGGCGAATCAAAGGTTCTCAATTCGGCAATTTAAATACTGATTTCTTACACTCACACGTTTATTCGTTCGACTCGCCAGCGGTAATAGGGGGTTATACATCAATATCCAAATATTTTGGACTATTGAGTACAATGTTAAAGTATTTTTAGAATGAAGTTAGGTTGAGATTTTCCAAATTTTAAACGAGTTAAAATCGTACTAGGATCGTAAAATCACCAAAAACCTATTTTATGTTTTTAGTATCATACTAACTCCAAATATCACTTTAACAATTACAAATGGTAAAATGGTATGTTTGCTTACTTTTTTGCATCAACTGTCACTGTTTTAGGTGTGTTCACTGGATTTTATTAAGAAAATAGGTTTAGGGTCAGTTTGTTCACTTTTACAGCTTCTAACTAAATGGCATTTAATCAACGAAAATCGGCTGATCAGCGATTTCCATGATTATAACAACTTAAATTATGGATTCCTTGAGAAAAAAAAAATTGACTTCCATACACATTCGATGATTTACCAGTTGCAATAATCCTTGATTAAAGATGATCAGCCGTGAACAAACTGGCCCTTAGTATTATAAAATTGCTGATTGAGTATCATATATATCTTTAATTTTTTTTTTAAAAAGCCGCGTTTTATTATCTACTGGTTTGGGTCGGGGTTATCTTTTAACACGTAATACAAAAACAAATTTGGATCTAGGTTTCTATCGGTGTTTGCTTTATGGAACCAGAAATAAGTTCTTACTCTGGCTAGTAGACGGCTCTTCAGTCGGTAGGGAAAACAAACTGTAGTGTGAGAAAAAAAGACAGAATCTACATAAAAATAAACAAACATAAGACAAAAATAGATGAGCATACAACATGTTTTCATTTGGATCCATATCGTTTTATTATATCGGGGTGAACGCGGCTATTATCTCCCCTATCAATTTTTCTTCTTTATATTCTAGCCCTTAAGGGTGTTTCCCTCTTCTCGACATAGCTCCGTGCGATAGTTCCAAATTTACGATTTTTGGTTTAGTCACAGATATTTTATCGTTAGTTCGAAAAAAAACTGTTATCAGTTTTACTTCCACTGCTCTTTGCAAAAACCACAAATGAAACGATAAAATTATTTGCTCAACTGGACAATTATTATTTCAAAAGAAAAATATTTTTACATTTATACGCCCGACAGCTCGTTAAGACCAGAAACTTACATACAACTCTCAGGATTCGTAAAAAATCGAACCCGCGATTTCAATCAAACTTAATAATTAACTTAACTATAATTAAAAAGTTTGTCTGTATGTCATCTGTACCACGTACTACAGCCTTATGGTGGATTAACATTCATCTTTATGCGGAGTTCCGCAAATAAAATTGATGTAAAATATAAAATTGACATTTGTTGAATACAGAGAGAAGACCAAAATGCAGAGATCTCCATGAATGCGGATTATAGGAAGATGCCATAATTCAGATATAAAGATGAACATGTTATCTTTATATAGGTACTCTTTCACACATTCGTATTTTCGGCATGAATCTGTCCCGCTCTAGTTTTCTTGATATTCCACCATTAACCACTGGAGCTATTTTCTTCAAACTTGTAACATAAGATATTTAAGTAAAACACTATAGTCGAAATTAAATTTTTTTTGAAGCTACAAAATAAATGTAATTGTTATACAACCGTTATAAGGAAAGTAACTTTTTTCGGAAATGCCTCAAAAGATTTTGATGAAAAATTTTGAGTAATGTAGGTTTGATCTATATTTTGATAGAAAAAATGTCATTTAAAACGGTACTTCTCAGAGAACGTTTTTTTTTTTACTTTCGAATTTCTTGTTAACGGCTTGACTGGTTTCGATGAAATTTTTTTTAGAACGGATATCCTTTTCAATCGAAATAATATTGTTACTTATTAAAAAATATTTGTTGGATTTAAAAAAAAATATTTTTTTTTTTGGGAAATCAATATTTTGAAAAACAGTTACATAGTGAATTTTTTTGAAATTAAATTTTTATCTTTAAGAAACCCTTCCTACGTTTTTTTTTTTTTTTTGATAAATTAATATTTTTGGAAAAATTCTGACGATCTTTCTTTATTTTGAGATAAACACATTTTTAAGAGTAATTGTTGAAGAATTTTTAACCCTCTTTTCGATTTTTTCTTAATTATAATATTATACATACTCGAATACATATGTATATTTAAGAAATTCAGAAATTCGATGAAATTGACGGAATAAAGAATGGTCAAGCCTAATAAACTGACATTCTTATAGTCTGGTCTGTTACCGATCTTCCAACCTCTCCGCCTTTGATACGTACTACGAATTGTAGTCTATCGAAATAAGGTATGGAGAAAAATGGAGGCGGAACAAGACAACATACTTGAAGGCGCTTAGAAAAATGTTGATGCTCCAAATGCATTTGATAAACAAACAAACAACACATCTCGACCTGTGACGTCAGTGGTCTTAAGCGGTGGAATGCGTAGTGCATACGACTTCTAAGACTGAGTAATCTGATATGCGTATAGGTTCGATCCCTAGGTGTGCATGTAGAAGTTTTTCAAATAAAATTGGATTAAAGCTCAGCACCACTAATAAGGAGAATGATGATAGGGCTTGGCACCCCTTGAAATAGCTATATATCTCCAGTCAAATAATTAATTAAAACGAATTATAAAATAATTCGTATGCAATTGGTGGTAGCACCTTTAAGTTAAGTTGTTGTTGTTCAGAAATTCAATATATTTATTTTTGTTTTTATTATTTTGCACAAGAGCAAGTTCGTGCGATCCAGTCGTGCATTCTAATTAAAGTTTTTAAAAAAATCGATAAGAGGGGGTGAATAAAGTATATATACCTAAATATTCGTCGTTTGAATTCTTTTGGTGATGAATTCTTTGAAAATATTGCGACCACAATATTTATCTTGTTTTGCGGCGATTGAAAGTGGGGTTACGTACACTGTATATTATGAAAACACTATAATCATACAAATTTCTTTGGGTTTTTTTTGTGTGATAACACATTCGCAGTAAAAGCTATCGCATATTTATTGTGTCATATGTATTTAATGTTTTTATGCAAACATAAATTAATACATATTTACATTTTTTGAAAGAAAAAATAATAACTTATAGGTACATACGTGATTTGAAGAATGAACTCGTGTTTTGTTATTTTATATGCTGGGAAAGATAGAGATTTATTTTATTTTTTATATTTTATAATATTTTTTTTTGTTTTATACAGTCGAAGGTATATCAAAAAATTATAACAATTAATAAAAAATTTCTTACATATAAAAGGAAAAATATGTATCAAAATGTAACGTATATACATAATTCAAAAAGTTTCCGCTCACCTTTGCATTTCCCAATGAACAACAAATAATTCAAATAATCGAAAACTCACCAACATACCTAGTAGGTAACACCAAAGCATACTTTTAGGCTTTGACTTAAGTATGTACCTACTTTTGAAAGCTTTGATTTAGAGTCGAAAAGAAAAAAAACTTTTAGAATGAAATACCTTTGTTTAAAGACTTAAATTTAATAGAAGAATTACAAATATTTGAAAGACCAAAACGAAACAAAAACAAAATCTTAACAACTTAAGCGTTATCTTTTATTTCTCCCCCCAAGATCAATGACAGAAAATAAAGTGTGTTGAAAAAAAATTGGTATTTTCACCACACCACACTCTGGGCTGGGGTACTTAACGAAATACTTCATCAAAAGGGAATCTCAATAATAAAAAAAATAAAACAACACGATTAAAAAGAAAACAAAATAACAATAAGAGAAAAGTTGGACAAAAAAAAAAGTGCCAATCAATATATGTATACTCGAAACTCAACGACAATGAAGTCAGGCCGAAGTGGTGGGGATAATACCGGCTACGTCATGGCTGGTGGATCACCAAATTCCTTTCAACCAGTTGAAGGTGGACCGCGTGCGCGTACGGATGTAACGGCAAATATTGATCGTCATTTAATTCAAAATAATAGTAATAATAGTAAAAATATAAATAGCACCTTTGGGTTTAGCCAATTAAATCTTTACACAAAAAGTAACAATCAAATTAATACACCAAATCTTGAGCCACAAGGATATTATCAATATCCTGTGCACGATCAGCAGCAACAACAACAACTCTATCAACACCCGCAACAGAGCCAACAGCAAAAACAGAAACTATATCAACAGGTGTGTCTCCTTGCGTTCTTATATGAGAGGGCGTATGTTTGATTAAAAAAGATTCTAAAATTTCGAAAAAGAGATCGGATTATTTTCTTTTTTTTTTTTAATCCCTTTACTGTGAACCGAGAAATCGTGTTTGTTATTAAAATTCCCTAATCAGGTTCTTCCTTCCGCCCACACGTACTGCTTGTCAAATTTGACACTGACAGTTTCTCACGGAGAAATTGAAAGAAAATACAAAAAAAAAGAAAAAAAAATTTAGTGGTGCGCGAGGGTGGTGAAGGAAGAAATCAACAAGTGTCATCATACATTACAGTAGTGACCCGAAAAAAATAATTAGCTTTAAAAAAAAATTGCTTTACTTATTCTTAAAGTTCTTTTCTTTTGAATGAACCTACATTTATACCTATTCGAATGTAATGAATGCATGTGTGAATGAGAGTGTGATCTGTGAAGAAAAACTTAAACTTAAAATTCCAAATTATTTATCTTTTTAAATAATTTTTTTTTTTTAATATTTATTAAAATAAATTAATTCGTTCCAAAAAAAAAAAAAAAACAGCAAACGATCGGCAGTAGCAGCAGTGCTGATTACTATCAACAACAACAGGACGAGTATTTCGACGAAGACATGGAAGCAGAACGTGATCTGGCCGAAGACGCCCAATGGAAGAAGATCCAACAGAATACATTCACTCGCTGGGCGAATGAACATCTAAAGACAATCGATCGTTCGATTTCAAGTCTCGAAACAGATCTATCAGATGGATTACGTTTGATTGCTCTTATTGAAGTGCTATCCCAAAAACGCATGCCGAAATATACCAAACGACCCACATTCCGTAGTCAGAAATTGGAAAATGTATCGGTGGCGTTGAAGTTTCTCGAAGATGAAGGAATTAAAATTGTTAATATTGGTAAGTCAACTATTTATTTTTAATTTTATTTAATTGTTATTTGATTTGCATGAAAAAGATTATAATAATTATGAGTAATCTTTCAATTTGCCTTGTATGAGAGGTTAGGAGGAGTTGTGATTGTGAGATCATGGCAGTCTACCTTGTGACTATTATGACTATGAATAATGACGACGCACCCTCTCAATGATGTTATTAGCTTAATTACGTCATATTTTAAGGTGTCTATCTCAATTGATTTCACTTTTATTCGGGGAATGCAAGTGATAAAATTAGTTTAGTTTTTTTTTTTTTATTTCGGAAACTGACTGTCACGTCTCGATGAATAGACGATGAGTAATTTTTGAGTTCAGAGAAATAGGGTTACTGACTATTTATTGATAAATTTTCTATAACAAGAACTGAGTCAGATGAATAATAAAAACATATTTGGTAGTACCTCATTCTCAAAAAAACCTATTCATTTTTATAACTTTTTATCAATTATTGAGCTGGAAACTTGTCATAACCCAACAAACATTTTCATTCAGAAATGAATCATAAATAATTCACAAAAGTGAAGAAATCGACCGAAAAAGAATTCACTTATGATTCAATTTGAATCCTTTTACCTTCGCTCTTAGACACCGATATGAATCATTTTTATAACTTATTTATGATCTGAAAATCCTTCATTTAAATGAACGTATATAGGGGTTCTATAGAAGATCTTTTTAAAATTTCCTTGTGCGCACTCAGATTTATGCATCTCTTTCTTTTCATCTCCCCCGTAAGAATTTGTTGGGTCTGTGTCTACATTCATAATTCATACACAAAACTGAAGGTTTAATGAATATTATTCTTCATTTTTGGTGAATAGAATCTGAATTTTCAGATAAATGTTTGCTGGGAAGTATACATAGGTACCCATGCTAAGAAATTTGTTCAAACGCATTTAAAGAAAAAAAAAAACTGAGGATGCAAATTTTAAGTCGATAAATTAAGATTCTTTAAATTTGTAAACATTTTATTTACTTCATACATCCAAATTAAAAATTTAATCCGGATGTAAATTATACAAATTTATTGTAAGTAGGTAGGTACAACCGGATTTATGTTATAATATGTTTTAAGAAAACAAATTTTTTTATGAAAACAAAATGTGTTTTTGGTTGCAACGAATTTTCGGTCAATATTTGTGCGTTGTTTTTCAATTAATAATAATTGCTGCTGTTAAGTGCCACACACCCAATCACAAAAAAAATCGATTCTTTTCGCCTTTTCGTATTCCTTTCAACGAAAGAAAAAATTCGATTCTTTTGTTGAAAGGAATTCGACATAATTCAAATTCTGAAATTAATGAAATTTTATGCCTGTTTGGATACTTTTTTTTCCAACAAATTTCCCAAAAATTGCGTTTTTTTTCTATGGGTTTTGACAGCAAATTGTGAAATTTTGTGAAAATTTGTGCAAATTCGCAAGAAATTTCAAGTTACCAAACAGACCATTTAATTGAACGAATCCAAAGTTCACAAAATTGACAGATTACAGGGATGTCAGTTAATATATTTTGAGGACATATTTAGAAAAATGTTGGAAGGCGTTTAGAAATAATGACGCTGATTACACGACTCGTTTTTTCAGTTGTTTTTCCTTTCGTCTTTTTGACAGCTCGGGTGAGGGGTGTAGAAATGTAGGGTCAAAGAGTTTTTTTTAAAGAAATATAATAAATACCACCGTTATGCGGCCATACACTCATTAACAGCCAAAATGACTCAGACCGGATGCACATACATACCTACCCAGATTTAAGATTTCAAGTAGGTAGGTGTAAATTTTTTTTATATCAAAATCAACTAAGAAGATAAGATTTAATTTTCTATATAATATAAAAGAAAACCCAGCATATCTTTTGCTTTCATTATACATTTGAACTTTATCAGTGTACAATTATGTACATATACATATGTACCTGTATATATATTTGATCTTTTTCAAAATAACATCAATTCTTGTTATGAAGTTTATCATCATGCTTTATACATATATTGTCATTCAATGAAATCATTCACAAAATAAATAAATCAACTCAAAGTAAGTGTAATGCTCCGATAAGAATATACCACTTATGTTTTACATTATTTTACGGTAGGAGATACATACCTTTATTATTTTTGTATTTTTAAAATATGCCCATTGCTGCTATCAGTCAATGATTCCATTTGACATTACACAGTTGACAGTAGGGATGTATGGATACATGAATACCTTAACATAAGGTAAATAACCCAATGGTGATATTTTTTTATTTTTATTTATATTTTATTAATACAATAAGGGCTTGTTTCATAATGTCTGAGTAAAGTTCTGATTAGTTTCTTGACCCATAAGTATTCTGTGTCAATATTTAATATGTCGAGTAACTAATCAGAACTTACTAAGAAATTGTGAAACACACCCTAAATATAAATATTCACTCGTAAGTTAAATTTTAAATAATGTTTCAAGCTGCGAACTCATTTTATGTGTATTTTAAAGAATTTTTCTTTCCTTGCTTTACATTTTTTTAACTTTATTATATTGTACAAAATTATAAATTATTGGCAGAGACTTGTTAATTTTTCTTCGCAATGAAATTGGAATATTTTGTGTTTTGTGCAACTTTAAAAAGAAGAAAGAGTTCAGCTATCGTTCCACCATGTTTCATTAAAATTGCTTCAGTATTTAAGGACAACCAAATTTTCTGTTTATGATATTAAATACAGATTCAAGCAAATAATAAATCATTGATTCAAAGGTTAAATTGCATGTCGCAAAATTTAAGACGATTTAGTACGATGTTAAAGCATTTTTAGTTTATAATGCTGGGTTAAAAAAAAAGAAAAATTTTCAAATATTAAACAATTATAGCATAATCATAATATCTTATTAAAGTTAAAATAAGCAAATGCTTATTTTATCTTTTTAGTATTCTACTAATTTCAAATGTCACTTTGACAGTTACAAAGGTAAAAATGACTTACTTTTTTTCTTGAACTTTTACTGATTTAGGGGTGTTCAGCTGGAGTTATTCAGAATATAGGTTAAGTATGACATTAGTTAAAAATTATTTAAAACTAAGAATATTTTAGTAAAGAATCTTTAAAGCTAGTAAATTCTTAAGTAGCAGTTAAGGTTATAGCATGACTAATATCTTAACATCAGGCTGTTTTTGCCACTAATTTTAACAAAATACACGTTGAATTATATTGAAGCATATCTTTTGAACAGAAATTTACGATTATTAGCTATTCGGGGCAGGTAAAACTTTCAATAAAATAAATGTATTTCTATCTCATTATCTGCAACATTTTTATTAGTAATGAGTGACTTTTACTTTTTGGCCGACATACATGTGACGATATAAAATCAATTAAATTTATTAATTATGGTTAGGTGGTTACCCTATATATTGTGTTTTCTTCATCGGATATTGTGATTAGTTTCCTAGTTGTTTGATTTTTGATAAGAAACAAAATATATCAACATGAAAAAAGAGAAGTTAAACATAAAAGACCGTATACATAAGTAATCAGTATACATACATACATACATATGTATATAATATGAACGTGACATCTTCTTTTTCATGAAAATCAATGTTATCGATTTTCATCTATCGATGCGTTTAGATAATTTTCACATCAAAATGATCGTATATGTTTGAAAAATTGCTTTAGGAAAAATTTAAAATGACTGAAAATAACACCGACTTTAGTGTTATTAACGATCATTTAAAATGTTTCCTGTTTTTTAAGGCCAATAATTTTAAGTGTAATATGGTCGAGCTTTTGCATTAAATTCGAGTAAATCCATCAATTTGAGTGTAAACTACATTATTGTCGCTGTAGATCGAATACCTCGTAACCCAGAAAAGTTCACTTTTTAGGTAATCATACACTTTTATTGTAAACAACTTTCCGGATCTAATGAAAAATACCTTGTTAGCCTAAGAACGATAGTTTCAAAGCTAAACGCTAAAAAGCAGGTCAATGTTATAGGTCCTCAATATTTTTATATCAAGTTTTTTGTTTCTTCTGAAAAATTAACTTTTCTGGATTACAAGGTATTCGATCTACAGCGACAATATAATGTTTGTGGTTTTTCATTTACAAATAATACAATTGATTTTTTTTTTTTGTGAAAATAGTAGATCGTTTTCCTTATTCTATAAATCTGATATTTACACGAAAGATTAACTCTCTCTCAAGAATGGAAAATTTGATTTGCATTTACTCACATTCTCCTGTCAAATTAAAAATATTAGGCATGTTCAGGAAAATTAGATCACTTGAGATCTCAGCAATCTCAGTTATATACATGAACAGGATTACTCAGCAAAATTTCTCAGTTTTGCTATCAAAATTCGGAGGAAACAAAAATCTTCGATTCACTTTGAGATCTCATTTTTCTGAACGCACCAATTGTTACAAAAATTCCAGAACTCCTGTAATAAAATCCGATTAAATAAAATACCAGAATAACTTAACCTTTTTTAAAGCAGCACAAAATGAAACGCATTTTAAGGAATTTTCCGTTTTGTTCTTCTCTCACCGAACAAAACTTATGAAAGGTGTTTGTGTGAACGTATGTTTTATTCAAAATACCAACTCTCGATTTTGAGAGCAGTTCTTTTACATTACCGGGCTATAAGAAGTAAAATTTGTCTGTTGCTCTTCTTTCCTAGAATAAATTGCTAACGGTCTTAAAATTACATAGCTTTTTAAAGATTTCTACTACTATAAATTAATTTAACGAACAAATTGTTTCCACGATGACAGAATTTAAAGGCGATTAAAAAAAAATCAAAGAGATTATGTTGAATTTCGTTTGTTTTTTTTTCAATGTTTCTTGAGAGATTTGACAGAACTTGTTATCGTCGAAAGATGTCGTTAGTCGTAAAATTTATTTTGTTCTGTATACGTTTATATATTTGTATGTATCATACCTATAAAATATTCCATTTATTTTACGAGAAATATTGATGCATGTATTTTATAACTGCAAGCAAAATTATTACAAAATAAATCAGATATGTCAAATAATAAATAAATAAATATTCAAACAAAAACAATACGCGATTTCCATTATTGGAACTGCAATCATTTACAAAAATTAACTGCTAATTAATTGTTAAACAATTATTTAACATAACAATTCAAAATTACGAGTAAAAGTACAATGCAAAGCGTCTTGTGTGAAATTATTTAAATACATCTATTAAATAAACCGCTGGGTCAAACTAGCTCATATACAGATAAATTAATATTAAAAAAAAAATAGTTTTTACGACATCTTCACTATTTAAGAGTAAAAAGCAAAAACTGGTATTTTTGACATTTAAACTAATTTTTGAAATATCGACATTTTACCTTTTTTAAGTAGCAAAATCTCGTATGTATACGTATATAGATCTTTCGCTTGTAGTATAGACAATGTTTTTTCTATGGCTCTCACGAAACCAAGGCTTTTTATCAGAGCAAGAACTCAGAGGTGTTATATTTGGAATTAGCTGTTGGGAATTTCAGCAAGAAATGTAGCTTCAACAAGTAAAGTGAATATGGAAATAAATTAACATCATCAATGTGAGATATTTCGTTGGTAATTATTTATATGTATTTCATGAAAATTATAGACGAAATGCCAAAATATACGATAGTTTATGAAAATGTGAAATTAAGAAAAAATAAAAAATATTGAAACTTGTAGCACTGAGTCGTTCGATGTAAAAGAAACACCCGAGAAGCTCTGAGTTTTTTGCAAGTTAATTGACATTCCCCAGGTCACCCTGGGGCAGAGGACATCGAACAAACCTATTGAAAATTTTCATTGGTCGCGTTCATGTTTATATCCAAAGTGATCTGGATAGCTTTGTGTTGTTGTAATCCCTTGTAAAATCACAGCTGATGTCGAAGCAGCTGTTGCCAAAAAAATTTTCTCAAGCTATCTTAAAAATTCTGGGATACTTATCTATCCTATGAGAAATGTCAACAACAGCTGATTTGCGTTCAGAAGCATACTGGATACTGGAGTATCTTAGATAGGCTATCCTAGTGAAACCTGAACGCGGCCATTGTTTTTATTTTGATAGGTTTAGTGCCTGATTACACGGGCCTTTTATTGAAAGGCGCATCCAGTGAGACAGGTAGATTTTATGTGCGTAGAAACGAGAAGGATTTTGGGATGGAATATACCTTTCTCGTCTACACGCACATATAAATCTACCTGTCTCACTTGTTGCGCCTTTCAGTAAAAGGCCTGTGTAAACTGCAGGCACTTAGAAAGCAATGTCAGAGATTTTGTTGCCAAAATAAAACTTAAGACATAAATTATTATTTTTCATTTCAAATTTGCTAATTTCGTTTGACAGATCATTCCATTTTGAATTTGATTTGGCCATTAATCACAATTGTTTTTGTTGTTTTCCGTTTCTGTTTGTGTTTTGTTTTTGCATCTTACAATGTCGTTTTCTATTGATCGTCCTGAAACCCCTGAATGGCAGTTCTTCTTCTGAATTTCATTTCATAATCGAAACCAGAAGGTTTCTGGACAAAAAATGCAAAACGACAAAAATTTTGTCATTTTTGATGGATTCCAATGTGAATATGGGGTGTGTTCGTAAGCTTTTGACTTAATTTTATAGTGAGATGATAATTGAAAACGAGATGATTTGGAATCGTGTTTGGAAATTTTCAAATAAATTAGGTACCTCATTTGCTCTAGTTAAAACTTATAGTATGCTTGATGGGGAAAGAACTAAAAAATGTGCTGATTTTTTTTCTTATTTTTGAAAAAATAAACACACCTTTAAACTAGTTACCTATATAAATATACACATTATATTATCATTTGTATTTCAAATGTAAAAACGATTTCTCTTATTACAATGCCATCAATCCAGAGCATAATGTACTTATATGTGAAGCTAAAAAAATATTTCTGTATAGCTGTTCTTCAACATGAAAGGAAAGTCGTATATACAATAAGAACCATGCAATGTTGCATTTTACAAATTACATTCAAGCATCTAACATTTTTTTTTACAAACCAGATGATGCATATATAACAATTAAATGCGCTTTAACAGTTCCGTTCACTTATACCTATATACAGTATATAAATGTATGTATACTCGTCGTACACCTCCTGTCCTGACCAAAAAGACCAACCTTCCATTATACATATTTAAAGAAGTTCATTAAATTGTTAACCGGTTGTCATGTGTGTTGATCGTAGAAAAGATGTTACCTACCAACAATCTATGTAGTATAGATATCTTTCCAACATCGTCATCGGAAGCATCTCTAAGATTTAAGTAACATTATTTATCAGGCTTAGCTCGTGTTTCAAGAAACTATACTAACTCCATATAGCTAACCAAACAACACTAGCACCGGCTTTTTGATTGCTTTGATGGAAACGGGTTCATATATAAGATATACATACCTTTGTTAAATAAAGTATACACTTCTTGGATCATACTGATCGTCAGCGTTTTTTTCTTCGATCGGACGGTCGTAGTGTTCCGGTGTGTCGTCGACATCGACGTGGTCGTGGCACTGTGTGGAATTTACGTCATTAAGTCTTGTTCTTCGTTTCATACTTCTTAGCACTGAATGCTGTGCTTTCTGTTTGCGTCTTTAAATTTAACCTTAAACTTGAATACCTAAATACTTGAATTTCTTTCACCGATTCTTTAATTGTTGGTGTCAACTTATCAGCAATCAAAGTTGCCACTTTGTTATATTTTTTCTAAAGCAAAATAAAGTTATTTTTTGAGATTTTGATAGATTTTATTTTATCAAACCTTTAAGAAATTGACTTTACTTAACTTTTTCTGAAATGTAAGTGAAATGTCAAGTGACAAAAATAATGTGTTGCTATTGCGTTTGTCAAATATCAATTGCAATTGAAAGTCAAATCTGAAAAAACTTCACAGATTATCAAAGTTATGAATAATTGATAACAGTAAATATGGATTCACCATATTCGTTGATAAATATCGTTTTTCCAAAACATAAAAGAAACTCAGGCCCAGTTTCATACTCGAATAAGTGTCACTTAAGTGCCAAAATATGGAAAACTAATGCCAAACTTCACAGTGTAAACTTATCAGAATAAGTGACACTTAAGTCTCACATCTTGGACATTTAAGTGCCACTTACTCAGACAATAAAACTGCGCCTAAAGTGCCAAAATGGCAAAATTAAGTGCCACTTATTTTGTTAAGTGTGCACTGTGAAACTTGCACTCGGTGTTTTTTTTATTTAGGGGACCAAACACATACATATAAACATATTTTTCAAGTTTCACATCTTCTTAGCGTCGGTTTTCATCTAAATTTGGTAGTTAAACTCAAGTTTATCCCTAGAATTTGGTGAGTTAACTCCGGTTTAACTTGAATCTAGCACTGAAAAATTTGACTTAATTAATATACTGTTAGAATTGTAGGTAAGGTTAAACCAATTGAAATATTGTTGTTCTATATTTTTTTATTAATTATAATTTATCCAGCTATAACAAAATAATTCTTTTTGTTTATTTTCGTTAAAACCATGATTTGTTTATTTTTATTTATCTGACAAAATAAAATTAGACTCCTTTTTTTTAACAAAGCCGGGTGTTTCTTTAAAAGTTAACCGCTTGTGCCTATTTTCACACAACATGGTTTATCTTTAAAATCAATATAGCTAACAGTACAATAGAGTTTTTCCATTTGTTTAAAAGATGTTGACTTTTTTGTTACCTATTTTTGATAGAATTTTGTTTTGGAGTGGCAACCCTGCCTGCAGCATTGCTAATAACAGCGATGCAAATAAATTTGATTGTACGAGTATAAACATACATGCATATATGTAGATATTTAATAAGCAGAAGTCAAGGATGATAAAAATAAAAATATTAATATGTTTTGTATGTTGTACTCCTTTTACCATCAGCAAAGACTTATGGTATAAGAAGTTTCTTAAAAAATAATTCTAAAAAAGAATTTCGTAAGAATTTGATTATAAAGTTTTATCAATTGCAAAAGCTATAATTATTTTTAATTAATTATTTCCTTTTATATAGGTAGTATGTAGTTATAACCTTCAAAGATTTTAAATATAAAAGGTCATTTACCTTTTTTAAATTCGTGAAGTCTTACTAATGGATTCTTTTAATTTTTTTTTTGGTTCAATTAATTTAAAATCGAACTCTACCTATGTATGTTATTCTTATTAATAATTAAAACATCTGAAATTTGGATCATTAATTTCAATTTATTTACATATTTGTATATAATAAATCGAAATTTAAAGGTATTATCCGATATAAGATTAGGCAATATGTTTCTGATAGAACATATTAGAGCTGAACCAGTTTAGAGTTTTGGAGTTCGTGTTTGGTATAAACCAAAAATTAATAAATTTTGATATTTGTTTTATAAGTGACATTTTTCATTCGTAGTCAAATGTTATGTTATGTAAATAAAATTTAGTAGGATTAAATTGAAATTAAAAAAAAAAGACATGCGCTATAAAAAATTATTGTTTTTAGTTTTTAAGTTTTTGAATGTTGTATGAATTGTTTTGTATACAATTTTATTGTGTTACTACCTAAAGTTTATCTCTTTAGAGAATAGTCCGTTATATTTTGATTGCAAAATTTTGGTTAAGCGTCACGAATCTTTTGGTATAGATTCTATTAATAAAACCTTTCTTAAGAACAAACTCTGACTTTGATGAATGTAATAATGTTTCGACGGTGGCTTGTGGTTTAACATCGCTCCAATCCAAATGTGGCAATATTCATGTTTATTGACATAGCCATTCAACCATTCAACTCATTCTGAGCATCATAGTTTCTCGAATTGAACAACGTTTTTACTATAACCTAAAAACACCCGAGAATTGTCAAATAGAATGTCACAGAAAACAGTGTTGCCAATTTATTTCTTTTAAAACAATATTATAGTTTGTCAAATTTTTTCAATTTTTGTTTGACACTTTGGAACTAAAAAAATATTTAAGGTTGGTTTATAAATAAAATGTCGATTCAATTTTTTTTTACTTTTTCTACAACATTAAACGGTTATCGGCTGTTTTTTCTTTCTTCCTTTTTTTCAATTAAAAAAGTGTAAGAAGAAATAGCAGAATTTCTTAGGAAAGCTGATTAATAGCCAATAATGACACATTTTTATCATCATGCTCATTTATCTACTTTTAATAACATTATTCTATCAAGATACAATTTTTTTAATCGAAAAAATGAAAGTTTTATGAAAGGTTTTCAAATTTTGTGTGGTATCTATAATAACATAAAATTCCACCATATTTTTACCAAAAGTATACAAAAATACCAAGAACTTTTTGTAGATTAAATAGAAACTTTCCTAATTTTCAATTATAAGACAAAGAACGATAGTAAAATTTTAACAAAATGTTAACAAGAGTATAACTTTATTTGATTAATTTTATCAGGTTGAAGGTTTTGTTAAATTGTAGGTACATATATCATTTTGTAAAATCTGATGAAGCACTTTGGCTGTAGGTGATTTTACGTACGAGCATATAAAAGATTGCCTCACAAACGTACATAAGTCGTTAATTATAGTTTAAAAAATTCTAATTTGTCGTTCTATGTTTTCTATGTTTTTTTTTTGCTCATTTGCTATGTTGATACCAAGCAAGAGAAGCAAACCATCAAAAAGAGGTAAAAACTTGTTGTTTTTGTTGTGCTTATTGTTTAATAATAACTTGTCTTAAGTTAGTCTTATATTAATTGTGATAATTTTAATTTTGCGTGAAATGTTTTCTATATTTTGGTTTTTTTTTTACGTAATTCGTATGAAGCTTGCAAGGAACCAACTTGAAAAGGGGTCCAAACTTATTATATTGAATGGATCATTGTTTAATAATTTGCCGTTAGTAAGTCCCCTTTCGCACGAGGAGACTGAGTTTCCTACAACTTTTAATTTTTACGTGAATTAGGCTGAAAACATACTGGAGCTGCGAGCAGAGCTGTGATGCGAGAGGTGAGCAGAGCGTTAAAAACAAACACATACTTTCTTATGAGAACTGATACTTCGTTGCTAGACGCCTCAGTATGAGAGCTCTCATAAGAAAACATTAATTGTTTGTTTTCGTCGCTCTGTCTTTAATTATAGTTGTGAAAATTTCAATTTTGTCGTGCAATGTTTTCTATGTTTTTTGTTGATTATTTTTTAAATTCATATATTAAGATAATATGACGTATAGTAAAGCACCCCCTTGAAAAGTTGTTAAAACTTGTCATAATTTTTATTGTTGATTAATTTGCCAATAATAATTAAACATATTAGAAACAATTTTATCGTGCAATGTTTTCTATGTTTTTTATAAATTCAAATTCCTTGAAGCAAAAATATATGTTTCTTAAAAAAATTTATGAATTTCATAGTTGAGAAATTTTATTATTATTAATTATTATAAAATAAAAAATTTTGAGAAATATGCAATAAAACATTCTCCGGTAACACTGGCGTAAGCTTGTTCAGTATCAACGTATAAAATGCTGATGTGCCACTTGGCAAACCTGTCACACATAAGACATACCAACTATAAAAACATCAACCATTTGCTTATGGCAAATAATGTCGGTTGGCTATAATTAAGTATTTTATTGACACCTGGATTCTATATCTCTTTCAACAAAAAAAAAACTAGAAAAAAAAAACTCTAAAACGACTTAATGTTAGAAAAAAATCAAAGATGCTTCTCTATTCTTGTAGCGGTAGTTTTCTTTATTTAGGTAGATATACAATTATATACTAACATATATTTACAAATACGTTTATATAAAAAAATGTATGTACATATATACAAGTTGAACTTATAATGTAAGTGACTTGAAACGTGAAATACCTGAGGTAGAGGCATAGATAGAATGACACTAATTTTCTTCCTTTTATACGTACATTTCTTATTGGCAAAGAAATATAGGAAGTGCTGTTATTCTAAAAAGAGTGAAATTTTAAATTCCTCTTAACTAAGAAGGAGATAGATTTCAAAGCAAAAATTATGGTAAATATATGCTGGCTGACTTCTACTTCTAATGAGGCAAAGAAGTTGCAAATTCTTTATTTCAACAAAACATTTAAATTCCAAATGTACACATGCAGATGTACCACAAGCCACACTGTAGTTCGCTTAATTAGACGCAAACAATTAAATTTAATATTTATTTATTTCTTTGTCCACCTTTCCCAATAATAATGGTTATCTTCTATATAAATTTTCGCATTGTTAATTCAATTAATAAGGGTAAGGTGTACAAAAATTTAATCCACCCCCTGCCACACCCACGTTTTATTTATTTGAGTTTTTTCCTTATTCAACGTCTTAAAAGAAGGTACAAATTTTCTAATAAAACCCTATTAAATGTAATATATGTAATACATATAATTTAGCCCGCCTCCTGTCACGCCCATTATTCCTTTGTGTATTTGAATTTTCTCCTTATAATACTGCCTCTTGAAAGCTGAACATTTGTAATTTAGGACTCTAGAACTTAATGTTTAATACATACATATGTTATTTTGATTGGAAACCCGCCTACTACCACGCCCACTTTTCTTATATCTAAATTTTTTCTTCGTTTCACATCCATAAAAAGTTAACATTTTAAGAATGAGCTTAAACAGTTTTTCCACTTATATTTACTTTTTAAACGCTTTATATTTATTTCTTCTGAAGAAGTTTTACACATTAAAAAAAAAATCAATAAAATTTTGTGTTAATAACGAAAAATGTTTAAATGTTTCTAAGCAATTGAACCGTACTGTACATACATACGTACGATGAAAATAAATCTATAGTAATTCTTATATTAACCGTTTTAAATCAAGTGCATTAATGTTCCATATTGAATGAAGTCATTTGTTTAAATGGTTTTGTTATATTGTTGGACGTGTTAACATTATTTCTTTGAGACTAACAATAATGTATTAGCTACATATGTACATAGGTACATGTACTTTCTAAAACTATACGACTTAAGTAGGCCACGTATAATGATGTTGCTTAGAGTTGATACATGTTCGAATCTATCACTTTTATACGTAGTATATTTAACAAATAAAAACCAAATAGTTACATGGTAATATGGTGATGCAAATTATGCAAAAAAAAAAAAACAAAAAGATATGGAAAAAAACCATTTTAAACTTTTTAGGAAGTAACACAAGTTTACAACGTGTGATAGAGCATGAATAAATAAAAATGTATGAACGTGACCCGATTAATAAAAAAATATAATTTAGTTTGTTCGTCATCGACAAATAAATGCATACGATCGCTCTTTTAGTGAAATTGAAAAAAAAAATAAAAAAAAAACTAATTCAAGTAACAAAAAACATGTACCTAAAGGAAATGTTGTTAAAAGTAGTCAAATCACCTTTTATAGTGAATTTTTTCTTCTTTCTGTAAAACATTTATCAAAATTTTTAAACTTTTGCTTCTTGAAAAAAATATTATTAATCTATAGCTACATTTCAAAAAATTGAGTCTGTTTTTTTTTAGATCACAAAAAAAAAAAAAAAATATGTATTTCTAGCAACAAGTTATTGCAACATATTTTTAGCGACATCAGTGTTAAGAATAGGTATACCAAGAGATGTGACATTAAATACATAAATTAGGTGGTCTTTAGAGTGAAAATTAATCGTTTGTATAAGGTTAAAAACTTTTTTGAAACTTTTTTGTTTTGTTAAAATTGAATAAAAACAAAATTGCAAAATTATTCCGCTTAGTGAAATAAAATTAAAAAATAATATAAAATATAATATCTAGTCATTCATAAACAAGCAAACTAAATTCCAAGGCAATGATCGCCATTTTGTTTTCATAACAAAAATTGTTTCATTCGATGAGTCAGATAACTTGACGTTTCCATATAAACTATAGATAGAAAAATCCTAATTTTTGTCGGTAATACAGTTTTTAACTGCGACAACGATAACTTCTCTGTTCTTAAATAAAGTGTTTTCTAATGGTAACGAAATTTGTTGATAAATTCTTGGGATTTTCTTATCAAAACTTATTTCTTATTTAATGGACTTTACACATTTTGTTCTATAAGTTTTAAAGTCTTAACAAAATATTAAAATATACTTTAAGAATGATTCATTGATGTTTTACATTAATCATTGATTGTGACTAATTCTATCACAAAATATGTACATACTGACATCCGAAATTTCTCAAATATTTGACATTAAAAAACAGAGCATTTGAATTTGTATACACATACCTATACATAAAAGTTTTCATATGATTATACATCATGGCTTATTTGAAGCTATGTATGTATGACTAACATTTTATACCTGCAACATTAGTTATAAAGTCGGATTCAGGGTCTAACATTGCCGGACTATTGTTTATTTTGTTTTACACCAAACGTGCCACAATGCTGATATAGTTTTTTTTTATCTTTTTTTTCAAACGATTTGACTACTTCACGAATTGAAATACAGTCATTATTTACTCGAGTTCTTAAAAAAGTGACGTCATTTAAAATTTATGAGGGCTGACTGTGCTAAGCTATGTTCAATGTTCATATAAATGATCATGGTCGTAGATTCAAAGATCCATGACAAAAATGCATGTTTTTTTTTTTACTTCAAGTTTCAGGTTTCTCTCAGAAATTTAGTTGAAAAACTCTAGGATAGCTTAACGGTCATTAGAATTTCGAATTTATCATAAACAAATACAAATTATTAACTAAAAACTACAACAAAAATATTTATTCGTTAGCAACCATTTTAATACATTATAATAATATGACATCATGGTGGAGTTATATTTCTCGTATAATGAAAGGGAAAAAAAATTATTTCTGTATTTGTGTGCAAATTTT
This sequence comes from Epistrophe grossulariae, assembly GCA_929447395.1. Classification (NCBI taxonomy): domain Eukaryota; kingdom Metazoa; phylum Arthropoda; class Insecta; order Diptera; family Syrphidae; genus Epistrophe; species Epistrophe grossulariae. The sequence continues at coordinate 105,562,763 of OV839567.1, forward strand.
TTAATACCAAATAAAACTGAGTACCCACTGACAATAAAAAAAAAACAATTCTCAAAGTGGTCGTGGAATTTGTGGAGCTTGTCGAGAGCGCCATCAGTTGGCTTCATTGGCGAAGATCGAGGCGACGAAAATTCATTTACACTACGAGCTTTTTGATAGAGGTCTTCTTTAATTTCAAACCTATTTAAATTGCTTTATTCATTTGTTAGAATTTTTCACTTTTTATAATACTACTCTTCTCAGTTATTTCACATAATATGTGCTAAAAGCGCTTCTACACTATCCCACTGAGTATTAATACATGTCAAAAAAGTGGGAAACAAATCATGAATAATAGCGTGGAAACAAAATATGACTGCCCATCTGACACAGCATGATATTCCAGCCAAAACGATTTGACATGTGTTAATACATGAGAATTTTTAGAAATGTTTCTAATTATATCACACATTTCATCACATTTTTATTGAGGTTAAATTAAACTGTTGTGTGTGGTAAAAAAAATAAATGGCATTTCTCTCCCACAAATTTGGCAGTAGCATGGAATTCTTTTCCACTTTCAATTTGACATGTATTAATACTCAGTGGGATAGTGTGGAAGGGCTTTAAGATTGTATGAATATTAAACATACATAATACATCGAACATGTATACGAATATGTATATGTATGTACCTACATCTGTTCTGCAAATTTCCATCAATTTTAGTCTAAAGTTCTGTCAAAGTTAATATAAAAAAGAACTGAAATTGGAAGAAATTGGAAGAAATTGAAATTGAGTTTTGATAAGTAAACAGATCTAGTATAAAAATAAAATTTTAAAGTTCTTCACACAAGAGCTCTGTTCGGATACATTTCCGGACTAAAACTGGCAGTCTGTCAATTTTTGAGTAGTGGAGGTGAAATTCTATCAAAGAGAAGCGAAACTGTTCGAAAATAGACGAACGCCTTGAACCAAAATATTTGCCACTTTTTAAAAGTAAACAAAATGTGAGCAAAAACAAAGTAACAACATTTTTGAAGTAAAATATCCAGAAGCTATTCAATTTGAAAAATATTATTATTGTTAATTGAAAAGCAACGTACTATAAAATTCACCGAAAATTCGTTGCAACCAAAAACACAATTTGTTTTCTTAAAACACCACACACATTCAATTTGACATTTTAGAAATTTCAAATCTTGCTAATGTGTGTGCAAATCGGTGTAAAATCTTTCTTGAATCTTGCAAAATTAGCAAGATTTGTTTTGACAGAAAAAATTCGAATTGTTCAGAAAAAAAATCGATTCTTTTAGAAAAAATTCGATTCTTTTAGAAAAAAATTCGATTCTTTTAGAAAAAATTCGATTCTTTTTGAAAAAAATTCGATTTTTTTGTTGAAAGCTATTCGACATCAGTTTCTTTAATTAAATATTTTACCAATAAATTTTTTTTATCAAAAAATTAATTTTTTTTTATTAAAATAATTTTATTTTTTATATGAACCATTATAAGAATGAAAATTAAAAATTACCAAGTTGAACAAAACAAAAAGTAAACAACAACCATTTTGTATTTTTATTGTTGTTCTTTGACTTCAAACTGGCTTCTGACAGAAAACAGAAATATTCAATTTCTGCGTTGATCACGCGTCTTTCATTTTATGCGTCAACGTTCACGTTGACGGTAGTTATATTTACGACATATTTGGTGACGTCAAGAAAACAAGGCGATTACCATTGATGTTATGACCATGTAATTGTTTTTTTTTAGAAATATGTACAAATAATATAATTGCGTTATCACAGTTGTACAGAAAAAAATGATTTATTTAAGAGACTTGGAGTGTTTTTAACAATCGGACTTTCTTGTATATTTATAATAGAAATACATATATGTATCTACAACTTTTGAAAGTTTGAATATGGACAAATTGAATAGATTTTTATGTACAATTGGAAGTCATCATGCTGGTTAGAGTATAGTAGGTATATAGTAGTTATCATAAACAAGTATCGTCACTTGGGTACTTATACTTTGTGTATCTTATATTTTTATTTTCATTCCTTCAATGCTTTGAATTACACATGTTTTCTTTTTTTTAATTTATTTTTATGGAGCTCTCTATACGCACTGTTGATTTAGTTTTATAGTATCAATTTCTTTGTACATTTTATTGGAATGAGAACAGATCTTTTTTTTAGGCTTTTTTTTTAATTTGTATTGAAACAATCACGTGGGTAATTAATTTTGATTGTTAAATGATTTTTAATTTTTTTTTTTATTTACCTACATAAATGGAGTACCTTCCTATGTACGAACACTTTTAAGAATGTTTCTAATATATATAAAGGAGATAAGCTGTAGTTTAGTTCTGAATGGATTCATATACATTCCTTTAGTTAAAGCAGTTTGGATCTTTTGAAAATAAAACACCTTTAAATTCTGTATATGAATATATACATATACCTAAATAAGGTTTATTCATACATATACATATGTACTACATACATAATACTTGCCGACAAAGTTTTGGAACAGATATATTGTTTTTTTAATTTTGAAGGTTTTTGTGATGTGTTGAATGCGAATGTGACCTAAAAATTGCTCCATATTAGATCATGCTTCGAGATACTCTCGTTCAAAAGTATCTAAAAAAAAGTAATTGTTTAAGGTTATGTAAATATCTAGAGTAATTTTTGTCAACAAAATTTCTATAGACTTCTCAAAGTAAGTAGCCATGATCTTCCCTTTAAAATATCGTTTTATCGTTTTATGTGAGTTTCCCATAAATACAGATTTGTCTGCATTTCGCAGGATTTTTTGCTTTTCTCAGATTTCCAAAATCGCTAAATCTGCACTGCAGATATTGTCTATAACAATCGTAAACAAAAACAAATTGACAAACTTGAGGCATTTAAATAGAAAAAAGAATTTAAAAACATTTTGATTTTAAGGTGTTTATGCTATAACTACATCACTTAGTAAGTATCTATCGGTCATGCAGACTTTTTTCATCGGATTTCCAGATTTCGTAAATATTTTTATGGCAACACTGGGTGCGATCCACACTGGCAATTCTCCATTGGTGCGATCAAGTGAAAACCAATTGTTCAACTATTTTAGTAGTATTTTTGGCAGATTTGTTTGCTTAAAAAACTGTCAATTGAATGTTGTTACCAACCAATGTAGAAATTTAAAGCTGACGATCTTAAGCAAGTTTTTGTTGGCCTTAAAAAACACTGTCAATTGAATAGTTCTACAAACTTTATCAGTTATTTACTATATGTCATTGTGTGTAGAATACATATAGTCCGGCTTCGAAATTAGTGTTTGTTCTCATTTCTCAAGATATTCGACCCGAAAAACGATTTTTCTTTTACAATTTTTAGTATTTTATTGTTTTTTTGGCTTATTTATTAATTTATTTTTTTGGCTGTAAAAAATGTGTCTTTTTACTTGAGGGAGAGAGATAACGTTTAAATGTAATTAATTTGACTACTTAGTACTTATACATAATTCAGTCTCTAAGGGACTTATTCCATATTCAAACAAACCTCCTTGTTTTTTAGTACCTCTATTCTTACTTTCACATTTCCATTGACTTAAAATTTAAAAGAAAAAAAAATATTCTTAAGAAATCTTAAGTAGCAAGATATAGGTAAAGGAGCTTTTTTTCTGTCTGTTTTTCTTTTTGATTCCCATATTCGAGCTTCATCTATCTACCGGTTATTAAGAGGATTCAAAACAAACAAACTTTACAAACTGGTCTCTCCATTTTTATACAATTCTGTATCACTTTGCTATTTATTTTCTTTGATTAAAAATAAATAAAAAAAATCAATCGAAACACTTAGCTATGTTCTATAAACAGAAAAAAAAAAGTATTTCATTCCTGTTTTATGAGACAATGAAGCGTGTCACATCAATTGGTATAGTATCGGAAAAAAAGGCAAAAACAACAACAACAACAACAAGAGAATTAAAGACCTTCAAAAAGATCCGAACCTAAAATGAATGATTGTCGGTCGGTTGGTTGGTCGGTCGTCCCAAAGCAGCTATATTATAGCCACAGAGCTCTGGAATGTTGGGTGTGCCTTTTTCGAAAGACAGACAAGCCAGAAAAAAAAAAGAGTCGAAAAGATAATCAAGTAAAAGCACAATACAAAAAAGAGGGTGAATTTTTCAGTTGTTCTCAACTCACAATTGCGTCTCCACACTCAAGCTTGAGAATCCCAAATAGAAGAAAACTCAAGAAATGATGGTGATGATCACGTGGCTATGATGCCCACACACGGATTCATCTCTCGAAAAGGCAAGACCATGACTGCTATCGCGTTAACCTAATTGCATTCACATTCACATGCACACAGTCAAGTCGTCCTATATAGGTATAGCATTTAAGAGTTATATTGTGATATTTTGCTGGTGCTGCGGCTGAAGCTGATGGGTGACACAATTAACTTCGATTCTTCTCTTTTTTTTACTTCCATTACCATCAGTGACCTTCAGACGGTTATTCAATTATTGTTAAGCGAGTCTAATCAACAGCTCTGATGTTGATGACGTTTTTTCTTCTTATTTTCAATAATAAAACTCTAATTTAATATGATTAATTCAGAACCACTTTATATAAATTTAAGACAAAGACAATCTTAAATGAACTATATACTCCGGATGTGTGATGGTGGAGTTTTTTGAATGGTGAACTAACTGTTCGTATAATTTTAGTTTTTCATTGTTTAGCATTATGTCAAAATATATATGCGCGCAGACAAATATCGAGCAAAAATTTTCATTCATACAATGCCTGGCTAGAATTTCTCAAAATACAAAACCCTGACTGAGTTTTCACATATACATTTGCCGTTCTTCTTTAAGAACAAATTGACGGCCTTGATGGCTAACAACAAGATTTTTATAAAAAAAAACGCGAGTAGACTTTCATTTAAGTATAGCTTGGCTGATTAGTTCATTTGAATGAGCTCAAAGTGAGGGTTGATTTTTGTTTTTTTTTATTTAACTACAATGACTGTATATGAATAGATGAATTTCTCAGAAGCCTACGGGCGCCAACTAAACCGGATAAATATTATTGTGAGTATATGTCATAAGTGATGTCATGGGTTGCTTTCCAAAAAAGATAAGATGACTGTAAGTTTGACATACTTCTTTTATGCATTGATGGGCATACCCAATCATATCAATTGAAATTTTTAGATCTATCGCATATTAGTTGACAAGAATAACGCAAAAAATATTTGTTTTGTTATTTGTGTTTCAGTAAATACAAATAATATACCTAATAATATAAGAATATAAAAGAAATGTTTGTATAAGTTAATTGACCTTTTTTAATGATTTAGAATAAATGATTGTTTTTCAGTCTAAGGTGCCAGTTATAGCTTTCATTGAAACTCATCATTGAAAATTTTAATTTTCTATTTTGAGACACTTAAAAAGTAAAATCAGTAATTATTTTGATGCCAATAAAAAGCTCTTTACTCAATTATTATTTCCAGTCAAAAAAATATTTCATTTTAGCCCAATCTTTCACATAAAACGATATCTAAGATTTCAATGATCAATTATAAGGTAGTTCAATCATTGAAATAAAGAAATTCATTTGATTTGTAAGGTTTGGCCAAAATGAAATTTTTTTTGAGCATCAGAATATTCTCTGATTTTACTGTTTTTGTGTCTCAAATTAGGTAATAAAATTTTTCAATGATGAGTTTCAATGAAAGCTATAACTGGCCCCTTAGAGTCTCAATTAAATATAAGAAGAAATTCAAAAATTTTCGCTGAAATATTAGTTTTTATAATGAAAAGTATAGCATTTGGTCTTTGATAATTGATACCTCAGTAACTAATGATTGTGCAGTAAAAAAAGTAGTGTTAGAAAGTTGAAATAATCAATTAAAAGTCGTTTTCCTTTATCAAATGTTCAAATTTGTTTTGTTTTTTTTTTTTTTTTTTTTTTTTTTTTAATAAAGATTCAGTTGTATTGCTTCTGATCAAATATTGAAAAAGAAAAATTTTAGTTTTGAAAAAAAAAAATTAATTAAATTTTAAAATATGTACGGCTGATTCGCAGGGACAATATATGTACGAAAAATTATTCAAAAAAAATTTTAAATTATTTTTGAACTATTTAAAACCACTTGATTGCAAAATTCAAACAAAATCAGCCATGTCATTGCAGAGTTACCACGAGAATAACTCAAAAATAACTCAATTTTCTCAAAAAACTTCAAAGCTCTATTGACATTAATGCGATTTTTTGTAATAATGAGCTTTGATCATTACAGGTATTATAAGTTTAATCAAAATCGATAGATCTGTTTTAGAGAAAAATTAAAAAAAAAACTCAATTTTTTGTATGGCAGCTACCCATTTTAGATGAGCTAAAACAAAACTTTGAATGCCTCATTTTTGGAATCATATAAAAATACTCTGTACTATTTTTTTTTTAAAAACCTGCCCATCCGTTTAGGCTCTATAGTCTATATGTAGATCGATCTACACCTGTACGAATAGAAAAAGACGAAATGAAGAAAACCAGTTTTTTTAACTTTTTTTTTTGACACCCTATGAGCATTTTAACTTGTCTTTTTGGCTAGAACAGACGACATGAAGAAAATCTGGTTTTTGGACTTCTCTTCTAATGTTTTTTTTTTGACACTAACCCAATACCTACCCTAAACCTAAGTAAGTTTAAATATACCTTTTATAAATATGCTATGTTTTTGGTTAAAACCCTGAAACAAACTCATTCGAACATTTAAGTATACGAAGTTTAATCACAATATTTAGTCATATTTGAGAAAGTTTGAAAAACTCAGACCAGTTCCAATTTTCTATAACCATAGAGAATTAAATAAAAATGCGTTTTCTACCAAATTTGAAACAATTGCGTCCATCCCTTTTTTGACTTTTTTTTATGGACTTCTCTTGATTAAAACTTAAAACACATGTATAATTTTTTAAATAAAATCAATATTTGCTCAACAGAGTATAAGAATAATGTCTATAAAATACGAATCCGATCGAAATTTTAGTTGAAAAATTATGACTTGAAAAAAATGATCCCCTTCAAAATTCTAGCAAATTAATATTTATAACTAAAATAAAATTATAGTTTTTTTAAATGTAAGATTTTTTAATAAGAAATAATCAAACTCAAAGTCAAATATTTTCAAAAATAAAAAAAAAAAAAACAATTTTAAGTTAAAAAAAACGGTAAAAAAGGGACATTTCTTGCTTTATTAATTTTTGTTTTTAAGGTCAATTGAATTTATTAGAAAATATTTCTTTAGAAAATGATTCTTTTTTAAATTATTTTGTACTGTTTTTTTTTTTTAATTTATGTCATTTGCGTTACAAAATACAATTTAAATTTTATTATTTTGGAAACAATGGTAACTAGAAAAATTTGATGCGCGTCATCCTTAACTTCACGTAAATACATGGATGTTAGTTTCAAGTCGTTTCAGTTTTGTTTTGAAAAAATTTATAAAATTTTGTTGAAGAGAGAAAAAAATAATTCTATTCTTTTTTTATGTGACAAATTGATAAATTGTGTGATGCAATAATATAGAATTTTTCATTACAAATAATTTGTTTTGTTTTAATAATAAACGATGACATTTATCAAAACAAAAATCTTATAAAAAAAAATAAAAAAAAAAAAAAAAAATTTAACAAAAAAAAACAAACAAACAAAATACCTAACGTAAGAAAGATGACAGGTGACGAGAATGACAATTTAGTCTGAATAAGATAAAAGCTTATAATTAAAAAAATGCTACCCATTTTATTTTATTTAGTTTTTAGCTTAGAAATTCAATTTTAAATTCTTTGGAAACTTATTTTCAAGTGTTTATTTTTTTATTTATCTTAAAAATATTAGTGACGATAAAGATTTGCAATACATATATGGATAATGCATAGAAGCTTTCTCTATAGAACAATTGAAATAGACTGAATTAAGCAAATTTAAAATTTATATTTTAAAAAACAAAAATTACGTTCTAAGGTATACTTTCCATGCTATATTTCTTTTAATAAGTAGGGTTTAAGGTCCTTCGTATATCAAGCAGCGTTGTCGATGTGGCACAATAGTGCCTTTTTTTACACGACAATTTCCTCGATTCGCGGAAATATGAAACGCTTTTCTTATTCCCATTATATTACTTAAAAAAAAGCGAATCTTAGAAAAAATTGGAAGAATCTCCTTTTTTTGGACAATATGTAGACGAATAGTGCAAATAACGTCTTTTAGTTTTTTGTTATATTACATCCCGTATAATAATATTGAATTATATATACTTTATTTGTTTTTAGAAAAAATCGTGTTTTTTTCATATGACAGGAAAATGGCAGGGTTTTTCAGAAAATTAGGCACGGTCATTTATTTTTGGCCGCCAAAAATTATTATTTTTTTGATATTTTTAAAAAGATAGTATTACTAATGCAGTTATTAAGGGTGGTGTAAAAACTTGTAACTGCTTCGACAATATTACTATAGACACTGATATACTATCTATTCCAGTTCTAGTGTTGGTTCTTCGGAGAGCAACTTAAAATCTTCAATTTGTATAGAAGCTCCGCTATTTTCAATAATAATTATTGGTCAAATCAATAAGCATATCCAAAGAAGGATGATATTTGTCTAAATTAGTAGTTCCAGAACCAGACTAAAATAGCGTTAGAAGAAAATAATAAATCGAGATTAAGAATTTTTAATACTGCTTACTTGCTGTAACTTGTAAGTCGATTGAACGAATTTTATCAAGTAAACGCGAAGATCAGATTGTAATGAAGTAAAAGAAGGTTCCTGACTGAATTCATCTCCATCTTCAGTAGGTACCAGGTAGATTAAAAAATCTACCAAAAGTAAAATGTTGCTTTTGAAGAAAGACAAATCAATATTAAAATCTAAAGCCATGGAAAGTTCGAAAAAATAAAAATTGTGTTGGAAATTTTTTGGATTAAAGTAATATTTATTTAGAAAATTAACTCAGTAGAGAGAGGAAATACAACAGACGAAGATATAACTTTATTGCGAACAGCAGCAGTTTATAATCATGGCAACCTTTTCTGTAAACTAGGATTTAAGAATTCTTCATTCAATGGTTCAGATTCTAAGAAACTTGAACTAAGCCAAGTTTCTATCAAAAAACAAAAATATCATGAAAAAACGCTTGAGAGTTGATGAAGATGTCAGCACTCAGCAGTTTAAATGAGGAGCTCTCTTTAATTTTGGTTTAAGAGAGTGATTCTATTTTATTTTTTTGCAGATAAATTATTGGTTAAGTTAGAAGTGCCTTTTTTTTATGCAAGCGGCGAAAATTCTTTAATAAAAACTTCAGGAATCAAAGTATGAGGATTGCGTTAGTATCTCAAAAGATGAAACAAAGCTATTTCACTTTTTTTAATTTTTGTACGCACTACACATAATAGAAATATTCGTAGGAATGCTATATTATTAGCTATTTGGTAATTGGGAAACGATATCATATCGATCATTATTTGGCTCTAAGCGAGAAATAAAAATGGACTTAGGCTTAGAAACAGTGTTATACTAGGCCATAGGATCTGTAACTCTATATCAGATATAGGAACATATTCCATATCAGAAACTTTGCATGACACCGGCACTAAAAATTGATTGACAACCTTAGCTGATTATCATCATTTGGCAAAGTTAAAATAGGAAGAATTTCCTGTATTAGGATATTTTCCGATATCGACCGAATCGTCGAAACGAACAAAAATGTATACCACGTTGTAAGATTTATAAGAATTTCTTCAAAGAATCTGGGAAAGTTTTGTTATTTCCATTTTAAAATTAGACATTTTAAAGGCACGTTAAAAAAAATGAGATCTCAGAGATTTCACTCCGTCAAAAAGTGAGCAAGCAAATCCAAAATTTTGTTTCCTCATAATTTAGACAGCAAAGCAGTTCATTATGTAACTGATATTGTTGAAATCTCATTTTTCTATTGAATTTAAGAAAACAATTTATTTCAAGAAACACGATATAAATAACTTAGATAAAACCTCTGCGCTTTCTTTGCAAAATTTTAATTTATATTTAGTTATTTATCCTCGTTTCATTCATAAGTATGCTTATACACATTAGTTCAAAATCCGTTTGGTTTTAAGGCTTTTCTTTAATAATTCAATGGCAAGTAGTAAAAAAAGTATACGAGTATAGTAGCCGTATAAACATGATAAATTTATGAAAAGAAAACACAGGTAGAATTTCATGTTTATTTTCGTTGTAATTTTGTTTTGAAAACCCTTTTTATATTATTAAAAAAAAAATTCTACAGGAAAATGCAATTCTGACAAAATAAAATTCACAAAAAGCTCCAACACTCGAAGTACAAATTTAACCTAATATGTGAATCATATTATATTTTTGTCAATTATACACAATTTGAAAAAAGTTGAATTGGAAACATGATAAAAAAGTATTTATATGTAGGTATGTATAATTTATATGTGTGATGACTTTGCCGGTATTTGAACAGCTGTACTTTATTTGAATGACTTATATATTATGGGTGTGGAGAAAAAAAATGTGTCAGGTTTGATAAAATCGTTTGTTAATCAAAAAAATGAAACAGAAATTAACAATAAAATTGATTGCACATAATAATTTTGTCATTGGCTTAAATAAACTAATATTCATTTTAAATAGATAATCATTTTTGATACGACATAATATGTATGTATTTTTTAAAATATAAATTTTGACAGAAATCATTATAAGTCATAAAAAAAGAGAAATTTTTATCTTTTCCAGCAGTTATTTTTGTGGGAAAAATTATATTTTAAATAAATTTAATATCATATACTTCCTCTGTGATATAAGTAAACATTTTTTATTAAAGAATTACATTTTTATTTTCAAGGTCAACTCTTTTTTTTTTTTTGGACATGTTGTATAACATGTACCTACTCACCGCATAACTTGAATGGCAAAGTGACATAATGCCATCTGATTTCTTGATGAGTTTAAATTCATAAAAAAAGATTGTACATACATAAAAAAATGTCTGTAATATATTTTTGATTCGTATAAAGTACTAAATAAGCTGTGTAGTACATTTAGGGTCTGTTTCACAATGTCTGAGTAAAGTTCTGATTAGTTACTTGACACATATTTTAATATTGGCACAGGGTCATAAGTCCAAAAGAGAAAAACTTACAATTATTCGCTTTTCACGACTTTAATAGGTTATAAATGCAAAAATAAAAATATTATCATTGTGTTTGTGGACTTATGACCCTGTTCCAATATTTATGTATAAAGTAACTATTCAGAACTTTACTCAGACAATATGAAACAAGCCCTTAATCTATCTAAAAATGGAGGTAGATAATATAAATGCATGTGTACCTATTTATTAGAACATTTGTTACAGACAACCTGGACTTTGGATTTGATTTGATTATTTCAAATTGACGTATTTCGCCCTCTTGAAACATAGTTTTTTTTAATTTATCGATTCTATTAGTACAATAAAAATCTAGGTTGGTAGGTGTAAAGCCTGAAGTATGTATTATAGTTTTTCTTTTTGTTCAAAGATTAAAGTTAACAGAAATTCAAGGAAAATACATTCCGTACCTACATAATTTTATTTTCAACAGGTGGGTTGTACCTACTTGTGAATTCGCTCAGTTAGTTACTTAGCCTACATTATATGTATATTGCTGGAATATACCTACACAAAAGGCAATAAATTAAATTTTGTATTTAAAATTGTCAGTGATTATAATTAAAAAACAAAAAAACAACACAAATCGTGCTAAATATCTGGGTGTGTTGCAATTGCAATGAAAGTAAAATTGAATACGCGTGAATATGAGATTAATTAGTTTGAAAAGAAAGTCTTTATTTATGAGGTTATTTACCCCTTCCTAAGATTCATTGTAAGTCTAATTCAAAAGGAAACCATTTTCACTATATAAATTCATATGCCGGGTGATTCGCATAGGTGTGTTTAAAAGCTAGTTATTCGTTGAGAAGGGGGAGTCTATTCCCCTCATTTTAGCCGGTCCTTGACTTGAATTATAAAAAATTATTAATAATCAACATCTAGATATACTTTTTTTTTAAGTCAGCTAAACCATCCATTAATCCTTTTTTTAAATTTAATTGTTTTAGACAATAGTTTTTGAAAAAATAATTTTCAAACTCAAAATAAAAAAAACTAATTTTGTCGAAAATTTACTTTATTAAGTACTATTTTTGTTTTTAATATTCAATGCTCTAATCAGTTTTTAGACAAAAACTAAAATACAGCAGGCATATTTATTAGATTTTTTTTACTGCAGTTAGACAATGTCGACTACATAGTTGAAAATTGTTGGAAATATGCTTTATTTGATTAAATAAAATGTTTCGACAACCGAGTCCGTTGTCTAAAGTAAGATAGTTCATGAGCATCAAATAAAAATGTTTAATTATAACTTGGACGGCTGTCCAAAGTTAGACAACGTTAATAAGTTCGATCGCAGAAGCTTAAATGTCTTCTAGTTTTTAAGAAAATTGAAAATAATCTATATAAATCCATACTTAATTAATTTCTTAGTGAAAAAGAATCTTTTAAAGCAAACTTTAACAACAAATTAAATTCAAAATAAAGGGAACTTATTTTTGTTATTTTCAGTTTTCTAAAAAACCAGAATTCATTTTAGCATTTGGTTTTTAGTGTTTGACTAAAAATTGATATAATTGCATTGAATTACTATAATGTATATAAGAATTGGGCTTGAAAATAATTAAAATCATAGTTACATAAATAAATAGAAAATTAACTGGTAAGTATAAAAATACAAATAAGTTAGGACTGGACAAGAGCCTGTGACAAAACTAAAACTACAGAATTTATAAAAATCTTATTTCAGCATTTTTTTAAATTGTAAAATTCTCAATTATCAAATCGGCCTTGGTCTCGAATTTTTAAAAAATCTCTTCTTGAACTCAATTGCAATTATTTTTTTTATGTGAAAAATGAAAAGTTGGATTTTGGTAAAAAAAAATTTTGTTTTGACGTCTTAAGTACCTAACCTAAAAAAAGCCAAAATTCCGTTTATTGTAAATATTTCAAAAACTTTCAGTTTTTTCGAAAAAAACGCCAAAGCAAAATTGTAGGCTAAACAATTCTACAAAAATAATATGTTTTCGTAAGAGAAATTGAATTTGAGAAAAATGTTTGCAAAGGGGACTGGACTTTAGTCCAGTATTACGTGGGTGATGTGGAAAATAAAAGATACATCAAAACACGAAAAAACTGTTATTACAACGTTTGTGCTAGTTTTTCTCAAAACCTATTGGTCTTACCAAAAAAGTGTTACATTCTTTTTTGAATATTGTATATAAGCTAAAATTCTGACCTTCACATTTTTTTCAAGTTTTTGATACGAGTATATATTGACACAGCATTAATTTTACCCCTTAAGTCCACTTAAAAACTTAAGCCCTAGCCTGAGGTTACTTTTACGCCCATATTATTCACTCGATACACCCAGACTAAAGCTTAAATCTGGATGTATTTACATTGAATTTGTATAATTTACATCCGGATTTAAGTTTTAATCTGGATGTATCGAGTGAATAATATGGCGGTTAGAAAATGCTTAAGACGTCAAAAATAACTACTCTATATAAACTAAAAATTCAGCTGTAAAATTTTTTTAAGTTTTACAATTTGTTTGTGAGTTTCATTCACGAAAAGATTTGCACTTTTTGTCAAAAGATGTGTCCTTTTCTTATTTTAAGAGTTTCATTGCAAGAACAAGAGCAATTGTGTCGTTAAAAATCAAAACGGTGCTTAAGGCACTTTTTTTAAAAATATGGAGTTTGATATGCCAAAATTTGCGTATCAAAGAGATTAGATTAGATCAGAGTTAGATGGCGAAAAAATTTTGTTTCAAAACCGACTAATAAAGAAGTTATTACTATTTTAATTTTGAGTTTGGGATCAAAACATATAAACAAAATAATTTTCAAAATGCCCATAACATATTTTTAACGAACAAAAATGTCCTCGAAAGGACGAATATAAAAGGTCCATACATAATTTTTGTTAGTCAATCTAATAAAAAAAAATTCCATAAATCAAACAAAATTCAATTATTTTGAATATTTTAGAAATTATATGTTTTCGCTTTTTACTCGGTTTCAGGTTCAATTTTTTTAGCCTCTGTTTGATTGTTAAGGTCACAATTCTAGGTAAATTCTCAACACGAATTAAGAGCTCTCTCATGGGGTGAGAGATTTGATCTGAATACACAGCTTTTTCTGTCAAATGAAAAATATTTTGTTGTTTGTTGTGAACTTGTGTTGGCTAGTGCTAAATTTAAGTAAATAATTATGGAGGAAGTTCATAATTTGGATTTCATAAATTTGTTGGAGTTTTTGTACCCATCCAGATCCTCAACAACTCCGTTTTCCGTAGATATCGCATAACTCAAAGTCTACTTCATTTATTTCTATAGTTTTTTAAAAATTTCTTTCTATAAATAAGTAAATAATAATTAACTAAACAAAAATTATAAACGTAATGTAAATTCAACTTTCAATTATAAAAGTCAAAAAGCAAACGACAGCCATGTTAAACTACTAAAAAAAGTTTCATGATTTTGAGAGCAATTCTTTAAAATTTGAATGAAACTCGCTATAAATTTCCTGGTCTATGGAATGAGTATGAAAGGTTTAGAAAGTTTCAAGAATGCTGAGTCCTAAATTTGTAGAAGTCTTACGACAACTTTTACTACAAGTCTAGACTTAAACAAGACTGTTTCCCATTTATGGTAAGAAGTCTCCAATTCGTGAATAAATACACTTAATTTATGAAATCCATTAAAAGATTTTTTTATTGCGTTTCACAATATAATTATCATAAGCGTGCCAGTACATATATACTATACGGTCTAGCTCACAATCCTATTGGTCAAAACCCACGCCCATCTTATAATAATATTTGTGCCAAATAAGATAAAAAACAAAATCAATTGGCTGGTTTTTATTTAATCTGCGTGGGTTCATCAACACAATTCAACACACAATCCAACTAAACAAGAATTCTTATTAACTACTATTTGGGGCTTTGAGACGAAGCATGACTTCAATTTGTACCAACAAAGACGATCAAACTCTTTCGTTAATTACTAAAAGCCTTGACAACTTAAAACATAAGAACATAAATATGTACATGTGTATGCAGTAAGTTGTTGTTAATTTCATTTAACGACCACAAAAAAAAAAGAAAAAAAAAGAAAAAAAAGTTATAAAAATTGAACCGTTGCTGATTGCATGCAGACAGTATAACTATTTTACAACAAGAGCGGGACAAACATGCTTGCAGTTCAATTTCTGTATACACAGGGTGTTTCTTATAATCCTGTGAGTGATGATTCTCTGTGAAGTTAATTCATACCATAATCATAAAATATGAGGAGTTCTGAAAAATAAAAAAGAATTTGATGAAAAAAATGTCGTTTGTCCAAGGACGACCTTCATTAGAGAGATTCCGTTATTTATACAGAATCTCGGAAAACTATCGATATGGATGCCTTCCGAAGCTTATAACTTTCGTATCTTTAAGGTTAGGGTATTTAAATGAAGGTGAATTGTGTAATGATGCATTACACTGCGTCTCCCCCACCACCGACTGATATACTGAGAATATAAAAACAAACAACCGTCAACACTCCCGAGTCCCGACATCCTTGACCATACCACCTCAACCACCTACGGAGAAGTATACCAAAATATAAATATTATTTTTGTTTGCCATATTATAATTCACACTCAGTTCAAACCAAAATGTGCATAAGACACTGTAGACAAATGAAAGAAAACCGAGCTCTGTCACAGTTTGAATATAGGTACTTGGTGAGCCTCCCTTTTGAAAAGCTTATGGCTCCAGAAGTGACAGTGTAATTTAGTGGCGTCAGCTATCTCAGGCTGTAATATAGTGGCGTCTGCTATCTCAGTCTGTAATTTAGTGACGTCTGCTATCTCAGTCAGTTTCATAAAAAATAATTTTCCACAAAGTTATGGATACAACAATTTTCTCCAAAAATGTCATTAGTCTTATAGGGTTTAATACAATCTGCTGGAATTTTGACCAAAAAAACGTTAATACAAAAATCTTAAAAATGGTTGCATTACGAAGGCAATTGTCGCGTTCGAGTTAAATTCAAAAGCAATCCGGATTGGTTGGGGTTGTTGTAATCTTATAGGAAAAAACAGCTTATGAACAAACCAGCAGTTTTCCAAAATAAATCTGAAAAGTATCCTAAATTTTTTTGGATTATTGTAAAAAAAAAAATCAAGCTGACATCTGAAATACGTGTTAGTTGATTTTCAACTATCTAGTCTCTCACTTTCTGTGGTAATAGATTAAAGAACACGCGGAATAACTCAATAATCGGATCTTCAAGGGAGAATACTTAAAATTAAATTGAATCGTGAGTTTTAATTATTGGGGAATTAAAAAAAATATGAGTGTGAGTGAAATTCGAAAATTTAAAAGTTGATGAAAATTTTCACAATTTTGAAAAACAATGAACTAAGCGGTTATTGCCTCAACTTTGTTCTAAAATAGGAAATTAACAAAAATTAATCCTATGATCTGAAGCCCACGTATGTACGTACAACATAGGATTCAATTTTTATAAATTTGAAAAGGTTAAGAAAATGCAATACATATTTATAGAAAATAAACCTCAAATATTTCTAAAATAGCTGACTAATTATCTCAAAAATTCATAAAATGTTTAGTTAAGTCACAAAACACCCTATAAATTGATATAACTATAATGTTGCATTTGCGTAGTTTAGTTCATTGCCCTATAGGTTAAAAAGTAGTGTGACTTGGCGCGTTGGTGTCAACATCACACAGCGACAGAGGCGCTGCTGTTGTTTTGTGTATTATGCAATTCCTTCCTCATTCATGAATGCAATATATGCAGGTATGCAATCAGACGGCAGCGCTATAGCACTAGCATTGAACAGTCTCGGTTAAAAACTCTGGCGTCAGTATAAGGCCTACGCGCAGTTTTTCTCCAAGAACATCAAGAATACATATACTATACCTACCCTACTTGTACTTGGTGTAGGTTTTTTTGTTTTTTTTTGTTTTTGCTGCAACAGCGTTATAGCCACAGAAAAAAAAATTAAAGTTTCATGGCATCTAGAAGTAGCTATTTATTCAGAAAATATAACGCAAATTTTTTGTTTCAGCTGTAAAGTTTAACGATGATATGGTGGTGATAGATCGATAGGTATCATATCATCTATAAGTTGTTCTAAGAAAACCACATTCTTTCTGTCATTTGAGGAGAGACATAATATATAGTAGGGCAATAGTGGGCAAATTTCAAAATGTTATCCAGTATGTAGATTTTTAAGGTTATCATTATTTTTATATACCTTGATCGAAATTTCAATAAAGTGTGATATGATTTAAAAATAAATAATGAAATTTTGATATTTATGCCGAAAAAGTTATTTAACTTAACTTCTTCAATCAAATTTTTCTTTAAGATAGAATGTTCTCCATTCTAAAGTTCGTTTATTAAGAAGTTTTTCTTAGAATATTGTTTTCTAGCTATTTTTATTTTATAAAAGGGCATGATTTAGACATCTCTTTTGTCTTAATATCTCTCCAATAGTTGTCTAAATAGGTTTGTTCTTTTAAATGCAAAAACTACCGATTTCAGTCAATTGTTGTATATTAACTTTGACAGAACATTGACTTAAATTAGCAGAAGATTTTATTTAAAACATTTTTCAACAGTATTCTAGTTAAAGTTATTGTATAAATGGGCATGGTTATATGTAAATCTCTATATAAAGATACTCCAACAGTTGTCTTAATATGTCCTCATTATAGGGTCAGAATATTAACTTTGGCATTTTCGAGAAGTAAGCAAACAGAGTTATTATTCACTGACATAGTCCCTCTTCACACGAGAAAACTGAGTTTCCAGCAACTTTCAACTTCAAAAACAACCAAGAACTGTCAAATCGGCTCTCATAGAGAACAGTGTTGCCAATTTAAAGTTACAAGAAGAAGTTACGGAAAAGAACGAATTTTGTAAGATACCAAATTCTTCCCCTAAATCTGCACATCAAAAACAAAAAATGGACTTTTAGACATTGGGTTTTATATACTTCCTGAAGCATATTTTGCCTTATGCACACGGCTGGCCCCAACCAAACTCACGCCCTGTGCAAGATTTGTAGAAAGCGCCCCTTTTTTATATTTACACACATACATTCTTACATACAATAATGCACATGCATAAGACTTTTCCACATTACCCCGAGTAAATGCTCAGCTGACCATTAAAAGTGTCTTAATTTAAACAAATTCCCTTAGAAAAAATAAAAGTCACAGTATGTTCATGCTGGTGGGTTTTTTTAAGAGTCGCTAATCATTGAATATAGTTTGAATATATTTTGAATTATATTCAATCGATCCAACTAAGAAGAAGTATTTTTCTAATTTATTTATTGAAAGAGGTACTGATTAAGCAGCCCCCAAATCCATAGTGATTTCCCTACTAAATTTTCATCATAATTTTCATCGAAAATAATAAGCTGATCAACAACCAAGTAACACTCATTTAGTGATTTCTTTGTTGACTATTCATCATATTTTTCATCGGCAAATATTGAGGTAATAAAAAAAAAAAAAACAAAATATTATTTAGTGAGTTCATAAAAGTTTTTCATCAAATATTGTATCGTTCATTATATTTTTCTTCAAAAATTAATAATCTGATGAATAATCAAGATACTTTTGTTTTGTGATTTCTTCGTTGAATATTCATCATATTTTTTATCGGAATCCTCAGTCCAACTGATGAAACAGCAACTTCCAAGGAAGTAGTGACTTAGTTGTGGAATTTTCATCGAGAAAGTGGCATGTACATCCCGCCAATGACATGTCCAATGCCCATATTAAATTCCTCACTGTATATTTCGCACAAAAGAAGCGGGTGCAAGTCTCTTCACTCAAGGAAAAAGCAGATAATTCACCATTGAATTTTTATAAATTTGCCACTGGACCTGTTCTCATTTTCGAAAACATTTTTTTGTTGTTTTTTTTCGTAGATGAGAAGTCCCATACACAGGTACGGTCTATAATACAAAACCTACACGTTCTAGCTCACATGATTCAGTATGTGAAGAATCTAAAACACCCATTTACAAGAGCCGAAAGAATGCAAAAAAAGACGTCCTCTTTCTTTAGAGACTAAAAATGAACTGTTTTATTTTCCTTAAACTATTTCTACATCACAATTCTTATACCTAGTTACAATTGCATACATATACATTTGCTTAATCTATTTTATAATTAGTTTCCTAAACTAACAATAAGGGTTCTAAAATGGACAACGACGATGCAGTGCGACGCTTCCCTTGTTCATAACATAATGCTAACAGATGGAAGTCATAAAACCCAATCTGCGATATCATATACTATTATATGACAAGGTTCAATCGCAACACAGCGTCGCCATCCACTTTGATCTTAAACTATATATACAAAACAATATTCCTACTGTCATAAAAGTACAGCTATTCTAAATATATAAATATCTAGATATAGATAATTAAACAGTATGAATAAGTTTTTTTCTTTGTCATTTTTCCCATATTAATTTTGGGATTCAGTGTTGGACATTTTCTTGCGCCCCCAGAATTTTGCGCCCTATGCATTTGCACATCTTGCACATATGGTTGGCCCGGCCCTGCTTATGCATCTTGCAACATCTTTTTCGAGTGCAGCAAACCAGATATAATCGTTGACAACTCTTAGAAATAAAGTATCGTTCATTAATTTTTCAAGAATCGCTGTTCGCTGTTAAAGCATATTTTCCAATGAACAGTTGATTTCTTGCAAAGATTTAAAACTGAATTATAAAAACTATAAAATTTAGCTCTTAATTAATAATTACCAAAATCATTTTTACAAAAAGATATTAAAAAAAAAAATAAATCAGTTTTTTAAACAGGTCTGTTATCGCAAGACGATCATTTTTCAATCATTTTCGTTTTCAAACTAATATGACACATGGACTTAGAAAATCATCGGTAATTAAGATTCCTTATAATTACAATTTTTCATTGAACAAAATTGATCTAACAAATTTATTTAAGTTAATTTTTTGTCCTAATAAAATGACATCAAAAAAATTCAATTTAACCCAAAACTGGACTTTAGCAGATTTTCGCATGCAGCAAAGCGATCTGGATAACTTTGTGTTGTTGAAATGGCTTGTAAAAACACAGCTGATGTCAAAACAGCTGTTGCCAAAAATAAATCCCAAGCTTTCTTAAAAACAAAGGTACATCCGAAAGACTTAATGCATAAATGCATTTATATGTATTATTCTTTATAATTTTAAATACGTATATGTATATTACCTACTGTTACAAAAAAATACAAATATTAAATTTCAAGTAAAATTAATACTTCAGCGAGTTAAAAATGATATCATCAACGAAAGTGATATTTCATTTATTCTCATGGTGCTTTGAGTACCAGATAACATTCACTAATACTAACAAATAAATTACAAAAACGGTATGTATACCTATTCAAATAAATATACCTATATTACCTTCCTATAAAATAATCTTATTTATATTTGTGCAAAATTTTAAATTTGCAGGTTTTTTGTTGTTGTTTGACCTTGAGACTTAATTCTTTATCTAAAATATAAACAAAAATTTTTTTTTATTATTCATGAATCATGATTGATAGGTTTATCTAAAAAAAATCATTGATTAGGTATATACTTTTTGGAAAGGTTTCAGTTGAATAATATTAACCTTGATTAGATCTGCTTATATAGCACATAGATATTGTCAAAACAAACAACAACAAAAATACTTTTCCTATTAGGTAATAATTTTTTTTTTTAATTTAACAATAAAAGTGCGAATAAATTTGCAGAAAATAAATCAACGACTGCTTAATCATCAGTTAGGTGCGCAGAACTCCAACACTAATTGCTTTTTAACAATTTAATTTTAAATTGAAAAAAAAAAAAAAACAAATTCTTATTACAAACTTGTAGCATATTATTAAATTATCTGCTATATTTATCTTTCAAGAACGTGGGAAAATGTATAAGTACTTTGAATCAGTGCTGTCGTCTTCAAAATGGTATGTTGTTAGCATTTTGGGTAACACATTTGAAATGTTAATACGAGAATATTTAAGTTTTTTTTTAATTTTTTAATTAAAACCTAAAACGTTAGTTTAAAATAAGTTATGAACTTTTTTCAAGGCAAGAACAGGTTTTGATGAGCAAACTCTTCAGCTTACATAAAAAAACTAAACTTGAATGATTCCATCTACTAAGGTTTTAGCTCGATATACAGAAAGTTGTAAATTAGATGTGGCCACACTTATAGGGTCTCTTGAATAAAAAAAGCTTAATCTAAAACTTGGTTTTGTAAATAAAAGCTGGCTTTTTGTCGAATAAAAATAAGCTTTTAAGCTAGCTAGTTAAATATATCTGCTGTTAGTAGCTATTTATTAAATAGCCAACGCTAAATTCATTTAGTTTTAAATCATTTTTCAGCCTAAGCTTCAATTCAGTTGAATAAAAATAGCTTGAACTAGAATATTATAGTAAAAGGTAAAAAAAAAGAATCAAAGTCCATAGACTAGAAAACTACACTTTTGGACTTCTCCGCTCATCTTCGAACTTGGAACTTGTAATTACAAAAATTTTTAATTTAACGTTTTGACGAAAATTTGCAAAATTGAAATCGGTTTTGAGAAAGTTTTCTTATTTTTGGATATTGCCGTATTTTTCTTTAGCTCAGGAAAATTCAACTTTCACTCAAATGAATTTTGGTGCAGAGATTTATTTTTATTCTTGAGTGGTCCAAATAGTCAAGGAAATGCGCAAGAATAAAAATACGGCTCTATTGCGGTTGTCAATGATCAATTGAAAGTTGATAAATATTGAAATTTGGTACATTAAAACTCAATTTATTAAAAATATGATAACTATTCTGTGATAATTATGAATTTTCTTGTAATTCACAACGTTCTGTACCATTCTCAATCATCAAAAGTTGTATCAATTGGGGTTTTACTATCGATTTTCAAAATTTATCAACTATCAATTAATCATTGAAAACCGCAATAAGGGTGATAAACTCGAAAGTTTAAGGGGGGGGGGGGGGGGGGGGGGATAACAATTCTTTGCAAATTTATGGAAAACTATCACTTGCTAAGCAAAAGAATTAAACTAAATCTTTTCACCAAAATTCTGCTTTACTAAAATATTCTTCACGAAATATAAGAATCGACAAAATCGTATTTACGCGTTGTTACGCCTTTTTCAAATGTTGGAAAACGCAGACATTTATTTATTAGGACTTTTGAATTTACACTCTCAAAAAAAAATAATAAGAAGAAAACCCGACCCTATAATTTTTTCTAAATATTTTTGCTTATTGTGTAAATTTTTTCTGTAGTAATCATTCCACGCAATTATATAAGACACATGTGACCTTAAATACATATCTCATTTAATATTTCGATTCTCTAAAAGTTTTTCATATTATTATTAATACACAGTAGCAAATTCGACAGCATTGTTTGGTATGCTCGGGCGAGCATCTCCTCTACCCATAATATAGTTATACCATGTAAATTATATAGAGACTCAGACTGTTTACTCTGCTGTTTCATGGTCTATAAAATCAGTCAACATTCTTCTTTATCGTTGCATCTCATGCAATAATTTTATAAATAAATCAACATCAAACTAAGTACATATATCTACATAATACGCATGTAGATACTTTTCTTAGATACAACACTTAGCTAAAGATATTTAAGTGCGAAATACCTATTCGCTCCAGAGGAGAACTTTTCCACTTAAAAAGAAGAAGATAGAAGTTTCCAACTAAATTAATTACATATTTATAAGACGACTTCAATTCTATAAATAGAAATATCACTTTCGCTTAACAATGCAAAAACCAAGGGAATCATTTTGAGGACAAACAATCTGATAGATTGTATGCAATCACTCAATATACTCGTATTGTACGATTTGTATAGGTATAGACTTTTGCTTAATCTCTATCCATGCGTGCACACATAATTTTATTAATGTTGATGTTTTTTTGTTGTTTTTATTGTTGTCGTTGTTGTTTTCGTTGCTGTCGTCGCCTTGCCACACAGTGCGTGCGTCGTGTCGGTCAGTAAGATAAGACCAAAGTAAGATTTTAATGGATGCACTTTGTGAACACAAGAACAAGGCGCCATGCCACACATTACAGAATTTGATGTAGGTAGGAAGGTACTTGGGATAAGATTAGCCAAGCAATACAATGCCTATAATAAGTAAGTAATCATAAGGTACTCCCTGATTTATTTAATTATTATTATTGAACCAGATTATGACAGAGAAAAAAAACTTGTTATTTGAACAATATTGTTGAAAACCTATCAAGTTAAGCGAGATTTATTCAAACTTGATGAAGATATTTGGTTTCATTGCTGGTTGGTCTTAAAATTTAATAATAATATACTTATACCTATCAGTTACATAAAAAGCCTATAGACATGAAAAATAATTTAAGAAAAGCATTGGAATTAATATTGTTCGCTATGGATTTAAAATTCTTAAATTAAACATTTATGTGGTTTAGAGCACGGAGCATGAATAGAATTACCCACAAGCCAAGATATTCATATCGATTATGGAATCCGCAAAACTGGATTCGCAGTGATTCGCTCTCTTTTCTTCTTACCCATTTGTCGTGAAAAGAAAAGAGAACACTGTACTGAGAATCACTGCGGATCCAGTTTTGCGGATTCCATAATCGACATGATTATATTGATTATGCGAGGGGTGAAAAAATATAAATAAATTGAAAACAATTTTTTGAAACATGTAATCGAGTACCAAACACTGTAATTCATAGAATATAGTACGATACAGTACGAAACAGTAGGTATTGATAAATGAACAATGCCTAACTCAAGAAATGTCGGGGGTTAATAAGTGGATCTGTAAAATGATAAAAAAAATATCGTTATAGGTTTCACAATAATTTATTTTTTTTTACATTTTATCACTCTATCAAAACACTTTATATGCGATTATCGATAATTATCTTTTAAAGTGTGTACTAATAGTAGTAAATGATAAATCGTATCATTTACTGACAATTTTCTAGTTTTATTTTCCAGTTTAATTTAATAGATAATTTCAACTAAAACGTTGATCAAAATTTAATTCACAAATTAAAATAGTAAGCTTAGATCAAGCTGCAAACTACAATCAGAGGCTCATCATAAGTGCATGTGTTAGTGGTTAGTAAATTAGTAAAAATAATGCAAACTAATAACACATGCAAATATAGAACAATACAAAGTAACAAAATTAAATAATATACAGTAAATTAGTAAACGATTACAGAACAAAAGTCTCTATTGTCAAGAAATACAAAACAATCACGACCGTGGAGCACTGGTTCGAAATGCTTTCTTTAATCCCACTTTACTCGTGTTAAAATCAACAGAGGAAGCATTTAAATTAAAAAGCCTGCTCATACGGTTAATAGGCTCATGTATGCCGTAGTTAGTTCTATGGAAAACGACATGTAAAAGTTCAAATCTTTGCAGGTTGTGGGATCCTCTACGGTAATTTATACCAATACAGGCTAACAAATCAGGAGCGTTAATTTGACCATTCATTAGTTGGTGTAAAAATAATAAATCGTTGTTAACACGCCTTTGAAATAATGTTTGCAGCTGCAGAAGCTGTATTCGATGTTCATAAGGTGGTAGGTTGTACGAATTATCTGTGCAGACTTAATAATATCTACTATTTTACGACAGCAGAGTTCTTATTGAATTTACCGTTAATTGTTATTTGTAAATATACATGAATTCCTTTTAGTTAATTTGTTAGTTAGAAGATAATTAAGTACTTTTTATTAATACAGGTGTAAATGTATAAAACATTATATTATTGTATGGGAATCTCATAAGATATATCGAAATGCAAGTCTCGACTTTCAGTTTCTTTAAAATCTTCTTCGTGTAAGGGGCCAGTTATAGCTTTCATTGAAACTCATCATTGAAAAATTTAATTTCCCATTTTGAGACACTTTGAAAGCAAAATCAGAGAATATTTTGATGCCAATAAAAAGGTGATGACTTAATTATTAATTTTAGTCAAAAAAATTTTCATTTTGGCCAAACCTTACAAATCAAATGAATTTCTTTATTTCAATGATTGATCATTGAAATCCTAGAGATCGTTTTATGTAAAATATTTGTTTGACTGGAAATAATAATTTAATCAAGAGCTTTTTATTGGCATCAAAATAATTACTGATTTTCCTTTTTAAGTGTCTCAAAATAAGAAATTAAAATTTTCAATGATGAGTTTCAATGAAAGCTATAACTGGCCCCTAACTGGCACGTAACTCAGTTTCATTTTAAGTGACATGACGATAGGATCTTATCTTCAGGTCATACATTTTTTGTTTACCTATTCTGAAGGCTCTATATTGTATCTACATTTTTACATTTATATATAAATAAATAAGTTTATAAAATAAATTAAAATTATGTTTATTTTTTTATTTTACAGATTCCTCAGATATTGTAGACTGCAAATTGAAACTTATTCTTGGCTTAATATGGACTCTAATTCTTCATTATTCCATCTCTATGCCAGCGTGGGAAGGAGAAGACGACAATCAAATGAACGGTACAGGTGCAACACCCAAACAAAGGTATAATTTAAAATGATAATAGTCAATGATCGGATTTTTATAAAATAACCTTTTTCCTTCTATAAATAGACTTCTTAACTGGATCCATACGAGAATCCCAGAGATGCCAATTAACAATTTCACAAACGACTGGACCAGCGGTAAGGCTGTTGGTGCCTTGGTTGATGCCTGTGCACCAGGTCTATGCCCTGATTGGGATATGTGGGATCCAAAGGATGCTGTACAAAATGCATCTGAAGCCATGGGCTTAGCCGATGACTGGCTTAATGTTCGTCAATTGATTAAACCAGAAGAATTAGTTAATCCTAATGTTGATGAACAATCAATGATGACATACTTATCTCAATATCCAAATGCAAAATTGAAGACTGGTGCTCCATTAAGACCAAAGACCAATCCAAACAGGTAAGCAATAATTGGAGAAGTCTATAAAAAATCAATTAATCTTTGTTCATTTCGTCAAAAATTCGTCCAAATTTTCCCATATTGTTCATTTTTTTTTTGTTCTTAAAACTATCGCACGTATTAATAATAATAATAATAGATCTTAACTGAATGTTTAAAATTATTGGTTTTTGTTAAAATTAAAAAAAAAACAACAACAATAACAGCATTCTACGTTTTGTTATTGAAAAAGAAAATTAATATAATTAATATTCTTCTTCTTCTATTTAATTACAAAATTCTCTCAGCATTCCTCCTCCCCGGTAAGTCTGGAATGCAAATAAGTGTTTTACCAATTTTTTTTTTGTGTTTTGCTTTTTTGAAGCCAATTCCAATTTATTATATTTTTTTTTTGTATAAGTACATTATAACCTAAAACCATGTAAAAAAATTCATATTTTGAAGCTAAAACGAAAATGATTCTTAACAAAGTTTCAGCAGCAAACAAAATTAATTTCATCTTTTGATTTAATTTATTTTGAAATTCGAGCTTTGTGAAAAACATTCTTGATCCGCACAAAAACATATGTATGAATCCTGTTTGATTGAATAGACATGTTCAGGAAAGTGACATCTCGGAGATCTCAGCAATCTCAGTTACATGAACAGAATTCTTCAGCTTTGCTGTCAAAATTCTGAGGAAAATGAAATTTTGGATTCGCTTGCTCACTTTTGTGTGATCAAAATCTTTGAGATCTCATTTTTCTGAACGCGCCAAATGGTTTCGGTTTTAAAGTGTGCTTTCGCAAAAAAAAAAACTATCGCAATTTTAAAAGGTTTAAATATTTTTTTACGAAGTTAAAAAACACTATACGCACTTTTGCAACTACGCGCAATTTAGTTTTTAATGCTTTTATTTATTTTGCACATATGATGGTTTACCAACACATATGTCTACTTCTAGGACTAGATTAGTTTTTTTCATATTTATAAAATTTTGTTTATCGGAATCACTACATAATAATCATTTGATTTTCATCGAAACAAAAATCAAAAAATATTATTTTTTCAAATTTATGTACATAATACGTATCTCAACAGTTTTGTTTTACATTTTACTTGCATGCTTTTAGGAAATAACTCAGGGAATGTGTTCCACTGGACAAAAATATTAATCGCAATTACAGAATCCGATGATAGTAAAAGTGTCAAAATTGAGTTTGATTCCCTCCGCAACTCATTCATCGGGTTATATGTAGGGCTAGGATTCAAATGCATATTTTTTTTGACAAACTTTAGATGCAAGAGAACAAATTATCTTTACGAATCATTAATTTTTCTTTAAAATGGCATTCAATCGTTAGTGCATATTTTTGCATATTTGACTATAAATGCATATTTTACATATTTTTGCATATATTTATAATAAATGCATATTTTCCTTCATATTTTTTAAAAAAATTACCATAAAATTGAAAAACATCGGTTTCAAAGAAATGCAAACGCACCATTAAAATTAGAAGCAATGAACTGGGTGAAAATAAAAACAAATTCATTGCGTTCCATTATTGCTTTCAAACGAAAAAAAAAATAATATTTTTAAAGGCACCATCTCGAGTGGAACTTTTTAGAGAAAAGTATACCTTAACATCTCTTCCACCACAGCCTATTGTTACCAGGTAGGGAACTTGGAAAGAAGCAGTTGTACATTACGCAAGGTGCTATGAGGTGTTTGGAGAAGTAGCAATAATTTTGATGATTCTGATGCTGTTGCCTAAAAATATTAATTAGCTCTAACTACAGTTTTCTTTGTCATACCATAACAAAGCTTGAGGGAAGGAACTCATTAAAAAATCAAATTGATTTAGTTGAAAATGCTGTTGTAAAAATAACTGCCGTTAAAGGACTCTTGGTCCAGCCATACAAAAGAAGAATGAGAATGTTCTAGCAAAAAATGAAGGATTTTCAACAGTGAAAAATATATGCAAGGCATTCAGCAAGGCAGTCAGTAATGAAAATTATTTGAGAAGCTTTACAACCGATGAAATTTCTTCTTTTAAGAATGCACCACTGCAAAGGCCCAATCGCCAAAGCTATATTTTTAAAAAATTTAAGAAGAATTTCATGATTTATGTCAATAAAACATATGAAAATATTGAGGATTAGATGTGGATAACGATTTCTATTTTTTGTGTTATTTTGAAAAAGATTATTATTCGAACGGATGTCTTTATTTTATGTTCATGTTATTTTTATTTAAATTATACACAAAAAATACACAAAACATGGAACAATATGTTTTGTGTATTTTTTAATTTCTGAATGTACCTAATTGTTTTTTAGTTCCTTTAAAAGATAATAAAAGACTGACTTTTTTTCTAAAAACTGTATACCAATTTTTTTTCTGTTCATTGAAAAGAAATTGAGAAAAGAGTTAAAATATATGCTTTTAAATGCATATTTTAAGTGCATATTTCCCATTTTTAAGAGCATATTTTAAGCGCATATTTTGAGTTTTTAAGAACATGGAAATCCTAGCCCTAGTTATATGTAATCGGGGTGATTAATAACATAAGTAGATTCATATAGTCAGTTTATATTTTAGAGTCCTCACTATTTGTTTGCCCAATAACAAATTAAATCCTCTAAAAAAAACTAGAAAAAATCTCATCCGAGTTTGCTTCATCGTGTGAAAAATACAGATTTTAGAAGAAATTAAACGAAATGTCAAAAAATCTCTAGCAACTTCTTTCCCCTTATTTGATGTCAAAGCTGACATATGTTGATGCTGACATGTTTTATATAATATGTCGGGAAGAGAAAATGTTTTACATTCATATAATATGTCGCTTGAAGAAGTTCACTGCTTTCATAAAAACAAAAATATTTTAAGGAACTTTTTGGCGCCCTCTATCTTTTTGAGCACTAACCAAAGAGATTGTAACTGATGACATGAAATGTTCAAAATTATAAACTGAATACTAAAAAAAGCTTTAGATTAGAGGAACAATAAATAGATGCAAAGTCTAGCCTCTGTTAACAATTTTTGATCAAATTTTTTGTCTATAAAAACATTTATATTTGTAAATGCTTCATCCCTGCGCTAATTGTGTTCTCTGCATTTGTTCCCTAGAAAGCTATTATGTATGTAATCCTGCTATAGTTTTTCTTCTTCCATTTAATATTTGTATCTATTCCAACTTTACTGTAATTATACAATTTATTCCAATTTAGAGTACGTGCTTATGGTCCAGGAATTGAACCAATTGGTCCAGTTGTTGCTGCTCCAGCCAACTTCACTGTTGAAACATTTTCCGCTGGAAAAGGTAAGATAATCATCTCTACAGTGTGGATAATAAAGTTGAGCGACCTTCAAAATTTAATTTAAATACAAACAAAAACATGTAATCTGCAACTCAAGTATGTGAAAGCTATCGCCAAATTGTGTGACGGGCCATTTCCTTCCAAATTATGGTTTTTCAATTTGCAACTGTGGTTGAATTTTTGGTGTAGACGTAACTCTTGATGTATCAGGGATGTCAAGTCTGCACACCTGGGAGTTCAAACGAACTACGCGTTGGATTTAGGTCAGAATGACCGTTTTTCACCAGTAAATCGTTCAAACGGGACTACATTTCCAATCTTATTTCTACGTACTTCTCAGTCTCACATAATATGCCGTTAAAGTGCAATCCGGTTTTTTAGGTTCTCTCAGCTTTATAATCCCACCCTGTATAATCGTTATTGCTTCTGTGACCCTGAAATAATAAATATTTGATTTCTTTTTTTAGGAAATGTTGAAGTTGAAATCATTGGGCCCAATGGTGAACCCGAAAAAGCTGAAGTTCGTTTCAATAATGACAAAAACCTTACCTATTCCATTTCGTATATCCCTAAAATGGAAGGTGAACACAAAGTGTTTGTCAAATATTCTGGTCGTGATATCCCAAAGAGTCCGTTCAGTGTTAAGGTCGAAGGTCATGCTGGTGATGCTTCTAAAGTTAAAGCAACCGGCCCTGGAATTCAGCCAACTGGAGTTTATATAAATAAACCAATATTCTTTGATATTTTAACTAAAGGTGCCGGTCGTGGAGTACCAGAAGTTATCATTATCGATCCAGCAAATCATAAGACGTCTGTTCCAGCTAAGGTCAGACAGGTTGAAGATGATGTTTGGCGTTGTGAATATGTTACCCCACTCACTGGTTTACATTCAATAAATGTTTTCTATGCTGGAACTCCAATTCCAAACAGTCCCTTCCCTGTAAAGGTGTCTCCACTCTCCGATGCTCGAAAGGTCCGTGCAAGTGGACGTGGTCTTCAGAGTACTGGTGTCAGGGTTGGAGACGATGCAGATTTTAAGGTGTACACAGATGGAGCTGGTGAAGGCGTACCCGAAGTTAGAGTAATTGGACCTGGTGGATCAAATCAAAATGTCGCTCTTACTAAAGTCGACGGAACTACCTATGAAGCACACTATTACCCATCAAAGGAAGGCCGATATGTAGTTATGGTAACTTTTGGAGGACAAGAGGTGCCCAAGAGTCCTTTCGAAGTTAAAGTTGGACCAAAGAAGGAATCATCAATTGTTGCATATGGACCTGGGTTAACAGGTGGTGTTATTGGATACCCAGCTGCTTTTGTAGTGGAAACCAATGGTGAAACCGGTGCATTAGGTTTTACTGTTGCCGGACCGTCACAAGCCGAAATTGAATGTCACGATAACGGTGATGGTTCTGCTTTGGTTAAATATCATCCGACAGCAGTAGGAGAGTATGCCGTTCATATTCTCTGCGACAACGAAGACATCCCCAAGAGTCCCTTCATTGCACAAATTCTCCCAAGAACTGATTTCCATCCTGAACTCGTTAAGTCATCAGGTCCTGGTTTGGAGAAAAATGGAATCACTATTGGTGAACCAACATCATTTACAGTTGACACCTCAAAAGCTGGAAACGCTCCTCTGGAAGTGATTGTGGAAGATGTATATGCAACCAAGATTCCAGTTAGCATTCAAGAAAAACCCGATGGCACAAAGTTATGCACTTATACTCCAGTTTCTGGCATTCCTCATACTGTCGAGGGTAAAATCTAAAAAATTATATCTTAATAAAAATTGAATCAACTACTTTTTTGTTTATAATTTCAGTGAATTATGGATGTGTCGCAACTCCCAACTCGCCACATCGTGTCTACGTTGGTGTTCCAATTGATCCAAAGAAGGTTCAAGCTTTCGGTCCCTGGCTAGAACCCGGTGTACGTCCGAATGTTGCCACACACTTCAATGTTGACGCTCGTGAAGCTGGTGATGCTGAACTCCAAGTCAAGATCATACATGAGGAAACAAAAGCCGAAGTTCCATGCCGTGTCATCGACAATGAAGATAGCACTTACACTGTTGAAGTCATCCCTCCAGCAAATGGCGCCTACACCACTTCCATGACCTACGGTGGACTACGAGTACCCCTTGGGCCAAAGGTTGTTGTCCAGCATACCGTTGATGTCTCCAAGATCAAAGTGGATGGTCTAGAACCAAGTAAGTACCTTAATCCAATCTCAGCCTCTGTCATTCTTTGCATAGTTCATTGTTGAAAACAAGAAAAGGTCATTTAAGAAATTTATTACAAACTCACAAGCTGCACCATTGAATAGTCTACAGCAGTTCCGGGTCATTACCAATGGCCTCCCGAGGGCGGATCTTTCGGTAACAATCACAAGTCCATCTGGAAATCGAGTCAAAGCTCATATTATACCAACAGCTGAAGGCTTCCTGGTGAATTTCACACCCACACAGCTGGGCGAGTACCTTTTGAGTATTTGTTTTGGCGGAAGTCCCATAACGCCACGACCATTCAGACTGCAGTGCCTTGTTGGCAGTGACTCGAACAAAGTGCGAGCTTTTGGTCCAGGTTTAGAACGGGGCATTATAGGCCAGCCGGCCGAGTTTATTATCGACACCCGGGGAGCTGGCCAAGGAGGGCTTGGAGTTACCGTAGAAGGACCTTGTGAAGCGGCCATTAACTGTCGTGACAATGGTGATGGTACTTGTAATGTTGCCTATTTGCCAACAGAAATCGGAGACTATACGGTGAATGTAACATTCAATGATCGACACGTCAACGGATCTCCCTTTCAGCCAATCATAGTACCGCTGCCAAATTTAAACAAGATCCGAGTGACTGGAATAGGGATTCAGCCACACGGTACGAAGATGGCGTTACGTTGATTTTGATTTTGCGTTTTTCTGTGTGTGCCCAAATGAAGCGATCGTGCTAGAGGAGACAATAAAAAGCCTGCTTAAATAACCTGCCCACTGAGTACTGCACTTTGTCTAAGGCACAGCTTTCAAATATATATACAAAATTAAAAAAAAATATTTATAAAATCTAACACTTTGCTAACCACAAAACACGCCCACCGCATGCATTTTTTATTTCGTTTTCATATGATAACATTTCTATTCGTTGTGATTCCTAATTTCCGAGCTCTAGAACTAACGGTTTCTTCCCTATCTTTTAGGTGTCATCATGAATGCTCCCGTTGACTTTTCGGTCGACATGAGCAAAGTCGGTAATGATATCGATTTAAAGAAGCTGACCTGTGCCATCTTCGATCCAAAGGGCAATGTTTTGCCAAGTAAGGTTGTTCAAGGACAAAAGGATGATATTTTCCGAATTATGTACACACCATTCGAAGCCGGACGACACACTATTGAGTTGATGTATGACAACATCCCCGTGCCTGGATCACCTTTCGTTGTTCATGTGAAGAGCGGTTGTGACCCATCACGGTGTAAGGCATTCGGTCCTGGTCTTGAGAAAGGTTTCACAAACAAAAACAACAAATTCACTGTGGAAACCAAGGGTGCCGGAACTGGCGGTCTATCGCTTGCTATCGAAGGACCCTCTGAGGCTAAGATGAGCTGTATCGACAACAGGGATGGCAGCTGTGACGTTGAGTACTTGGCCACTGATCCAGGAGAATACGATATCACTATTCGTTTTGCTGACAAACATATTCCCGGATCACCATTTAGGGTGGTTGTTGAAGAAACCGTTGATCCAGCTAAGGTTAAGGTATACGGACCTGGTATCGAACATGGTCAGGTGAGAGAAGGCGTACCAACCCATTTCAATGTTGATGTTTCTGAAGCTGGTCCCGGACGTATTGCTGTTAAACTGACAAATTCTGAAGGCATCCCTGTGGATAATTTGAATGTAGAAGAAAAGGGCAATGGAGTATATGCTGTGCATTACGTTCCACCCAAGCTAGGATCAGTACTGACTTGCCAAGTTAAGTTCTCTGATGTTGAAGTGCCATGCAGGTGAGGCTTATTTATTTTAATTAATTCAAAGATTTTGACAACTAATGTATCTCCTTTCATTTAGCCCTTTCGTTATGACTGTCTTCCCCAAGGCTGAACCAGAAAATGTAAAAATTGTGGGCAGTACTGAAAAGAAGAAGCTGCCAGCTTCTCTACCAGCTAAATTCGAAATTGACACAAAAACAGCTGGAGAAGCTGAAATTAATGTTGAAATTAAAAATCCCAAAGGCAAACCAATTGTTCCAATTTTGGAAAAGATCGACAACAACACGTATATACTGTCGTTTATCCCCGACGAATGTGGAACATATCACATTAGTGTGCTCTTTGGTGAGAAACATATTCAAGGATCTCCATTTACTCTTCAAGCATTTGCAACTGGTGAAGCTAAAAAATGTAAACTTGTTGCTGAAGCTCCTAAAATTCAACCATCAGGCAGCAAGAGTCATCTTAGTGTGGATGCTAGAGATGCCGGTGATGGCGCTGTTACCTGCAAAGTAACATCAAAGAGTGGAAAGTAAGTTTGACTTGAAAAATGATAATTCAAATAAGATTTTGTAATTTTTTTTTTTTTCAGGGAAATCGTTGACATCGATGTGATTGAAAAGGATGGTCTCTTTGATATCTACTATGCACTCAAAGATCCTGGCGAGTACGACATCAATGTTAAATTTGGTGGACAAAATATACCAAATGGTAGCTTCTCAATTAAGGTAGTTTCAAAAATGTAATCTCTCTTTATGTTGTCATAAGTGAAAAACGTTCTTCATCCGAGATATAAGAAAATCAATATGTTATAAATTATAAAACAAGATTCATACATACTATATATATGTATATGTATTTGTTGTGCAGTCCTTATTTGTTCATTATTTATTTATTTATTTAAAAAAAAAACATTGTTTCATGTTGAAGGACATGCATTTTGTAAATTCAATTCCTTTCCAAAAATACACAAACAATAGAAAGAATTAAACATTAAAACTGTTTAAAATCATTTATTTATTGTTAATTAAAAAAAATATCATTAAAATTATCTATATGTTCATAAATTAAAGAATTCTATTTAAACAAAACAAAAACAAAAAACAAAAATAAAACAATGCAGTTACAGAAAAATAAACATGAACCAAATTTATTCTTTCATTTTGGCATGATGTTTGGCTTTAAAAAAAAAATTTTTAATTTATTTTAAGCTTTTTAAACAGCAAAATTAATATTAAATTGCAATAATTGATTTAACCATAATTTATGCTTATTTTTAACTTTAACTTAGCAGTTTGTTTGTGTGTTTTTGCCTAAGAAAATTTACCATATAAAAAGCTTTATAACAAATACATATATATATTGTGTGTATTTAAGAAAAGATATCGAGTGACAGTTTTAAATCAAATAACTGAACCATTCAATATCGGCAAAAATAAGTGCTGTTGATTGTAAAACATAAGAAGTTTTTTAACACAATATCAATTGTAATAGTTTTTTAAATGTGTGAGCTGTAAAGTGATTGACAAAGTGTTTCAGAAAATGATGAACAGCACCCCAAGAAGGTGTGATTCCAACGAGTTTTGTTGAAAAAAATGTTCATCAGGCACTTGGTGAATTTATAAGTATGTGTTATCCCTTTGATAATTTGAAAATTACAAATTAGAAGGTACTAGTAAAACTGTTAGGAATCGAACGAATCAACTTATGGTAAAACCGCATTTTCAAGGCCTATATTTTTTTTTATTTTTATGGAAGGTAACGCAATGTCCGTACTCTGTAAGTATCATTTCGCTTTTTTCATATATTTACATTAATGTTTATGTATTTACATAAATACGAAAATTATTTAATAATTTAATGTTTGCTATTGGTTAGTTTACACATGCATCGATATTCTAGTAATTCCTTTTTGTACAAAGTTAAATTTTACTGTGTAGTTTTTCCATATCGAATAATTTTATTTTAGTATAGCATACTATTCGACAGAAATTTATATTATAAGACTTAAAACAATAAGAATTAGGTCCTACTATCCGCTATTCGAATTTTTTTAAAACCTAATATTTTTTCAACTACGTGAAAAAAAATATCACTCATACGCCCCACTGCATACATGATCTTCTTAGGAAAAATAATCAAGAAGGATGTTTCCGTCCACAGCCCAAGTTTGTTCTTTGGAGGACAAGGGGATATTAATCAATGTGTTTTATGCGAGGTATTTTTTTCGCATACCAAAAATAAAAATCATTTTCGTACGACAGAGATCGCTTTTGGGTCGGCATTCAGCTTCTGAATCTCCTCTTACGTTTTGACATTTTAAACTTTGAAAGGCATTTTTTTTTCTTCAAAATTGTACCAGTTTTAGTTTTTGAAATCTATTGCAGTCTTTATTTTTATGATGGACTGTTACTCAAAAAATATGGTACGGATTTGTTGTTTTGTCCAAAGTATTGGTACTATTTTAAATAGAAAAAACAAAAATACTTTAGCACTATTGCTTAATTTAAGTTCATTATAAATTAATATAACACGGTACTGACATCTACGGTATTGACATTTAGGCTTTAATATAACCTCATTTCCAAAACTTCTGAGTAAAATAATTTCCGAGATAATATGTCATATCTATGACTTTTTAAGGAAATACAATATTCTAAAAGTCACCCCCAAAAATATCATAACACGCTTGGATAACACTATCACGATACTGACAATTAATTTTGTGACACAATTTTAGAACAAAAATACACAAATTACGTTAGAAGAAAAATTGACTTTTTTCAACAATACCTACATACATAAATAGTGTCTCTTTCAACGGTTACCATCAAATAAAAAAAAGGTGGCGGCTGATCATGCGGGAAATCTTTCGAATTCAAAAATAAAATAATTCAATTCAGGAGTTAACATTTTAACTTGATATTGTTAAAATTTAATCAAGCGCTCAAACTTCGCTGAGAACAATATTTTTATTCAATGATGTATTTTAGGAAAATAGTAGATTTAATTGGAAAAACAAGAAACGGAGATGCCACAGTACTGACATTTTGAGTATACTTTTTTTAAGTCAATAATTATTGTAGAAACAAATTTTACATTAACACCAAGAATAACAGTTGGCAGAGAATCGCCCATATATAAAATTCGTTTATATTCCAAATTGAGCTAGTGTAACCGACCTATGAACAGGTATATATTAAAATTTATAAGAACATACTATGCTTTTAAATTCTTTTAATTAACCATCATATCGGAAACAATAACTTTCATTTATCGATATTATGAATCCTTCTAGCACAAAGCACTACAAAAAATAACGCAAATTTTCATTTGTCAAGACAGACAGTATGACATTTCTACATAAGTCAACAATTTGAATATCTCTGTAAGATACCAAGCGCTCTTAAATTTAATTTTTTAGAAAACATTTTAAGTAAATCAAATTTATTGACGATCACGTTAACGTTTTTCGTTTTAAAAATTATACGGATTAGACCCCATTATAGGTATGCAGACAGAACGTCATTATCATGATGTACTTTATGTAAATACGTGTCAAATGACATTTTAAAATATTTGCGCTTTCTTAATATTAAATGTAAATTTAGTTAAGCAAAGAAAAAACGTGTCTGTAAGTAAATACAAAAATAAATCCCAAGAAACTACCTTTAATCTAAATGCCAAATGTTCATGAAGTGTCAACGAACGCATCACTTCACATTGTCTTTTAAAAACTAAGCAGACCTAAAATACAATGTTGGTGCCTATAACTCATATTAAATAAAAAAAAAAAAAGAATATTTTTGGGGGTGAAAAGATAATGGCAAAATGCCCAACAATATACATATTATTTCTTTTTGTTTTGAATAAATTACCTTTTTAAATTACATTTAGGATTAGGTACTTTCTAGATACGAGTATTATTTTATGAGTACCAAAGGCGTGTGAAAATAAAAAAATGTTGGCATGACATTAATTCTCTTGCTATTATTTGACACTCTGTGTGCCAATGTGATAGCCGTTCATAATACATTTGATATACAATTTGGTTGAAAACAATAAATCTTAAAAGTGCGTTTAATGAGCCACACAATCTTAATGTTTCAATTAAATTGAAGAGAGTTGTCAAGAGAGATGAGACGATCATCTTATATTTTTTGAATATATTTGCCATGTTAATAAGTCATATTGTTGCAAGAATTATATCAACGCTACAAATTATTATGAACACATTGAAATATGTAAATGTTTTAAACTGAATTTTCACACGATATAAACGACAAATTGAAACAATTTTGCAAAAGAAATAACAAAGAAGACAGACTATATGACATATTCAGTGTTTTCAGAGATCATTATTTAATTTATTTAAATAATACAAAATAACGAAAAATAATTCTTTCTTTTTATTTTACTTTTCAAATACGTATTAATACACTACATTCCAATTGAATAGGTACGTACAATTTTTTAAAGAGATTTTTCATGATTTTTCTGTACATGAATGATCTTATTGAGTAATACAAGAAATTAATAAATAAAATATACCCTCATAAGAAATCCTGTTTAAATTCTCAATTTAAAACTATGTAAAGAGCAGACTTAAAAGTGTTTCAGTTATGTTGAATTATGTTGAAATTCAATTAGTATTATATTTTTTTTAATAGATACATATATTTGGGTGAAGTGTACCTTCTTATAAAAATCGAACTGAAAAAAAAGTTCCTTCAAGTCGAAGTACCAACTTGCTAGCCAATACAAAATATGTTAACAGTAAATAAAATAGAAAATCTCAAAAAAATCAATACGAATCGGTTTACTTCATTTTTTTTTCAAATCGGTTTACTTCAAGCAAAAAAAAAAAACTGTAGGTACCTAATCAGTTGGAATGGACTGTAAATCATGTTTGGTTTAAACGGAGATAAAGAATTAGTTAACAAATGAACCTTATACAATTATGCATATCCTTCATTACAATAATAATGTAAATGGTCCTGGCAGTCAAAGCACATATAAATGTGTATTGTGTTAAAATTTCCGATCCGATTACGATTAAAATTGAAAAAGATTTGCCTTGTAATACTTAAAATGCTTTTGTTTAATTTTTTAATTTTTCAATTTGAGGATTTTTTTAAAAAAGTTCTTTGATAAAATCACACTACCTAGTATGTACTTGGTTATTTTTTATAGTTACATGATATTTATTCACAAACAAAAACACTACCTTTTTATTTTGAATCACAAAAAATCAAACACTTAAGCTAGAATACTTTAGATACATACCTAAATACTTCGTCACCCCTATTTAACCTTGAATGAGTAATGATGACATCCATTAATAAAAAGCGTTACAAAAAATTCTTAATTCAATACAAAAATAAACTATACAAACCATTACTTTTATTTTAAGACTAAAATAATTTATTTTTATTCATTTCCCTAATGATTATTTCTTTAAAATAGCTTTTGTAAAACTAAATCGCGCCTACACATATAAAAAACCAATGAATTTAAAAAAATCACAAAAACAATTTTTTTTCGTTCTCAAAATAAAAAAATGTTTTTTTTTCCGAATTCGGTTGCAAGACGAAATATCATTTCTGCATAATTTTGTATAGACGTGTTTTATTTAAAATCACATACAAGTCAATTATAGTCACCTCGCATGCATAAGCTAGCACATAATTAAATATTTATTGTATGCATTTTAGTAGGTATGTCTCCTTTGCAATTCTAAAACTAAACCAATTTTAATAAATGAAATTCAATTTGATTCAAAATAGCTTTTAACGGCATTTAAGTCCTACAAAAATTGGCGTTTCGTTCTTCTAAATTGACAAATAATTTTTCAAGCATTTGTGACTGTACGTATGTTCTTAATAACACGAATAATGGTGGATTAAAATACGTCGATTGTTGTTAGACTGTCTCCGTGCGTCGCGTCGCGGTCGTCTAGTGATTTCACGTATGCCCAAAGAGACTTACAAAATCTTGGAACCAACTTACAGATCCATTACCATTTATCGAATCGAATGTTTTTCGAACAAATATTGGAGGTTTTAATCAAAACTAATATTTCGAAAATAGAGAAGTTCAAAAAATTGGTTTTCGCCGATATATGTATATATGTATGTACCTTCCGTCGCGTCAATTTGTATGGCTGCAGTTAATCCGTGTGTCCTTTAAATTTGTTACAGAGCAATTTTTATTATTCCTTAGACAATAAATTCATATTTTTGTTTAAGCTCATCTAGAACGGGTAGTTATCATACAATTTTGTATTTTTCCAATTTTTCCAGCAAACGGTTCTTAAGATATTACTTCGTACATGCAATGTCTGAAGCAATTTTAATAATACAACTTTTCAGTTTTTTTTCCAAAAAAATCGCATAGTGTCATGACGTTTTTTGATAAAATTCCTTTAATTTAAAGTGTTTCACTTTTATTTTAAGTAGCTGAACGGATTTTGTTCCAGTGCTTTTAAATTGTTTAAACAACATTGAAATTAAAATTAACTAATAAGCCACATGCCTCAAAATAAAAATGCCAATATAATATTTTTTAAAATATCTTAAAAGAAAGTCTACAATGCTGTAAACGCAGTGCAGCTGGAATATTTTTGTTAAAATATTGACAAAAAATGTGTGTTCGCTATATCGAGGTACTTTGTCTTCACTATTTATAGAATAGTCTGTATTAAATTTTATGTGTTCACTAAACTGGATATTTCACTCTTCTGAGATTCACTATATCGAGCGTCTACTGTATTTTTGTTTCATTGATTTTGGTAGTTAGATATATCCACGGCCGGCCTCAGCCAAACTTGCGCCCTGTGCAAGATTTGTAGTAAGCGCCACTTTTTATATTTGCACACATACATACACATGGCAAATGGTGGTACATATTTGTTTGCGCAAGATCAGATTACATTGGTGTTAGGCAAAAACGCCCAAAGAAATAACTTCCAAATCGATTTGGAAATATCGCCGAAATTTTTTTTATCGCCCAAAAAAAATGGAAATATCGCCGAAATTTATATTTTTCCAAATCTTAACTTGGAAATATCGCCAAATATGTTCAATGTTAATTGTTTTTGTAAAATGTTGGCGTTATTTCTTCAATTTTGGGCGATTAAACATTTTTTTTAATTTGGGCGTTCTTTCCTAAATTTTTTTTCCAAAGTGAAATTACAATGATAAGATAATCTTAAAAAAAATAACGGCGCATAAACAGTGAGGTTTTTCTGGATTTTTTTTGGGCGATATTTCCAATTATGGGTATTATTTCCCATTTGACTTTAAAAATTTTTATTTTCGGTATTCTTTCCTTTAAAAAAAAATTAAAAAATGCATTTTGGTCCTGGTAATGCGCCCTGTTCATTCGCACATCTTGCACATATGGTTGGTCCGGCCCTGAATATATCATATTTTAGACTATAGAACACTTATTCACAAAATTTCAGGCTCTTAAATTCCTTAATTAAATAGAAAGTTTTAGTTCGAGTTAATTAGGATCTAGTTAGGCGTTAGCTTATATTTACAAAAATTTAATTTAATTCGAAAGAATCACATATTTTTGTTACATATACAGTACATACCTTATGATTGTGACATTGTTACTATTTAAGTGTTTGCTGATACTACATATAACGATTTAAGTTGAACTTAAATTCTTAAGGGGTACTTTTTCCATGTCATAAAGTGATACTTAAGAAATTAAGTTCAACTTAAATCGTTATGTGTAGTATCAACAAACCTCCCTTAATGCTTCTGTTTTCAATTTTGATTTTAAATTAAAAAACATTTTCTTTTCTATAAAGAGAGTATAACATATCTATGTATAGGTATAGATATGTTATACTATAATTTTCTGTGATATCAGAAGGCTTCTGGTCGATGAACGTATGTGATATCAGAAGGCTTTATATACGTTGAACGTATAAAGCCATACTAAGATGGATTTGATTGGTCATCCCAAGTCAATTTTTTTTCTGAAAGGAGAGAAAATTCTTTCGAATTTTATTTCAGCTAACAACACACGTTAAGAAAAACAAACAATGGAAAAAAATAGCAATGCATAAAATGCAACAAAGTGGGGTTTGTTTTAAAAAGTGGTGTTGTAGTCATCGTTCGAACACGATTTCTACCTGGTTTCAACTGTGTTTAACCTATTTTTTATACACAATCTTGGAATTAACTGTTTGATTCCTTGTGTTTAAATTAGGTAAAAACTTAACTTTTAAAAATCGGAAGTCAGTTACTTCTTGTATAATTCAAGTTTAAAGAGGATAACAAAGATGACTCATACAGAATCCTTTTTTTCTTTAATAAAAAATACTCAATTTTTATAAGAAGGTAAAATAGAATACCATTAGAGTGTTTATAATATCAACTTTTTTTTCAGTACATTTCTTGTAGAATAATATTTTTTTAATCCTCTTTGAAAGACAAAAATTGTTTTAGTTTTAGTCCACAATTTTAATCCTTACCATTTTTCAATTAAATTTAACCACTTATATATACTCGTAGTAAAATTTGTATAGGGGCATTTTTTCAAAATATTTTTTAAATGAATTTGAATAAATCCATAACTTTGTACAGTTTAAATGCGTAATAATTAAAAACAAAAATAAATCTATATTGAAGATAAATCTTTCTTTATCATATCATGAAAGATCATGTGATTCTATATTATAATCCATTTTGTTCACAACAAATTTAAAAGTATATAG
Organism: Epistrophe grossulariae; assembly: GCA_929447395.1. Taxonomy (NCBI): domain Eukaryota; kingdom Metazoa; phylum Arthropoda; class Insecta; order Diptera; family Syrphidae; genus Epistrophe; species Epistrophe grossulariae. The sequence continues at coordinate 105,604,991 of OV839567.1, forward strand.
CTTAACAACAATTAAAAGTGTATTTTTAAAAAAAGTAACAATTTATTTCAATGATATATTTGAATTTTAAAATTGGATATGTTTATGCAGATTTTTTGTTCTACATATTATAATTTCCCACTCACAAGCTGTTTATCGTTCCTAAAGTTCACACTTCTCCTATAGTCAAAGAAAGCCAAAACCAAAAAACAAAAAAAAAAAACTTACAAAAAACAACCTAGAAGGAGCAAATTATTAAAAACATCCTAAATAATTATTTTTAATTGGAATCTATAAAAAAGAAATCGAAAATGATATATGTATAAACTTCTAGAAAGAAACACATACACACACACACCTACAATACATCCAAAATTCAAATCATTATTTGCCTAATTTCTCCTCCCAAAAAAACACTAGCAACACAAAACCAACAGACAAAATACAAACTAAAACACACTTATAGCTATAGACACAAGAGTGTTTATAGAAACATTATAGGTATATACATACTTAAATATATATACTACATATATATATTATATAGCGCCATAAGTATTTATTTTGTTCATCGTCCGTTTTTATAGAAACTCCTCAAAAACAAAAAAAAATTCAAAATCAGACGGAAACACTACCATCGGACGACCAACCGATTCAAATCAGTCAGTCAAAAGTTGCCTTTTGTCTACCATTGACTACAATACCGATTGTTGTGAAACTAAGAAAATTTATTTTCAAAAAAAAAAAAAAACAGTTTTTCTTACATAGGTAGTTTTTATTTCGAAAACTTACCTTTTATACCTCGGCCAGCAAGAGTGCAAGTGTTATAAAAACTGGAAAACCGATCTTGCCCAACGGATTAGTGTGAATAAAAGTGGCAAACATTTGATTGCAGTGTTAAAAATCATTCATTAAGTGTGCGTACTTTCAACATTTATGTTTTGGTTTTACTAAGGTGCGAATTGATTTTACTGAAAAATTATATTAATAAATAAAATAAATTAATTTAATTCTAATTTTTTTTTCTTGTATACATTTGTAAGTGTGTGTTTTTATTGGGGGCGGTATCAAACGACAGACGAATAAATAATTTTTGTTTGCATTCAAAATTTTTGAAGAAGAAGAAAAAGAAAAAAAAAATCGGAAATATGTCACCGGAACGATGTGTCCCCAAAAATAGAATATTCTATGCACATTCTTAATGAAATAGTCATTTTGATTAAGATGGAATTTATGTTAAACATTTTTAAAACGAAGTGTTTTTTTTTAATTATTGAAACAAAGAATTTGACTGCAATTCGTGTTGAAAAATGTATGAAACAAAATTAATAAATACAAAAAAAAATGAAATATCCTTTGAAAATATTTATTTCATTTTGAACTTAAAAATATTTCAATTTACTCAACCGAAAACAGGTATAGAGCTTATTTCATCACGTACACTCTAAACTGGCTAATATGGAAAATAGCACGTACGAAAAATAGAAATTAAAACAAGTTGATTCATTTGAATGAAATTTCTGTTTTTTTTTTTTATTTTAAAAATTCGCAAATAATAAGTTTTGTATATTTTATGATTATATTTTTTTAAGTATAAAATTAAACAAAATTTTCTTATCATAGTATATATCGCTCATTTGCTGTAATATCGTCATAACTCAAAATATGACATTTTTGAGTTTATTACAGCATCGTGCGTAAAATCTATTTCTCTATATTTGTGCAAAAAAAAAATATAGATATCTTTACACAATTTCAATCTAGAGTGTATTTTTTTAAGCACTACTGCTGTTTTTCCATAGCTTTTTCACGAAACAGAAATTTTCAATTTCATTTATCTCGAAACAGCATTTTTTGAGGTATGCATTTAATGCAAGGCTTTCAAAAGTGTAGTCTGATGAATTTAAGTTTTAACGTTCGAATCGAATCCATGTTATGTTTTATATATGTTGGTATATATGGTGGTATTGTTGTTTTTAGTCGAAATCAGTCTCGAAGTCTTTGCTCGAATTTTTCTATAGGTTTTCTTAAATTGTCTCAAAAAATTTTTTTTAAAAGAACAAAAAATCCTTGACAATTTTGTGGTGCTTATTATTAAAGATTAACAAATCTTTAAAATCTCTTCTAAAATACATGAAAAAAAGCTGGTTAAAAGTTTATAGAAAATCGGTCTAGTCGTTTAGAATACAACTTGTTTAAACAACATAAGCAATTCAATTGTTGGTCAAACTCTATCTGAACATTCGTCTTGACCATCATTTCCCAAAATCCTGAAAGGCGAAAATCATAAAAACTCAAAATCCAGATATCCCAAAATCTAAAAAAACACGAAAACCCAAAACTCTAGAAAGACCGGAATCCCGAAACCCAAAAATCTGGAAAACCCAATTTCAAGAAAAGCACCACTGTAAAAATTTGTCTGAAAGGAAATTTTATTATATTTTTTTATACATCCAACATTTTTTTTTCAGAAATTATTCTGTACTTTCAGACCCCAGGCGCCGAAAAGTTTACTTTTCTTTAGTTTTGTTTTAAATTAGCAACCGTTAGACAGTTATGAGAAAACCACGAAAAAGTATGCTTTTTCGGCGGGTTGACTCTTAAAGAATAACAGGCGTATCATATTAAATTTTTTTTAAACATCATTTAGTTAAATGTGCTTAAATATTTGTATATTGTCTTTAAATGACGTAACTTCAACTCTTATCTATAATTGTTTTTCCATTGTAAGGTGCCAGTTATAGCTTTCATTGAAAACAATCATTGAAAATTTTAATTGTTAATTTTGAGGCTAGTTAATATTTTGATGCCAATATAAAACTTATGGCTCAATTATTATTTCTATCGAAAAAAAAATTCCAATTGGGCCCAACTTTTCACATACTTTAACTTTAAAGTTTTCAATGATCAATGGTAAGGTAGTTCAGTCATTGAAAAATAAAAATTATTTTATGCGGAATCTTGGGTCAAAATGAAATTTTTTTTGAGCTAAACATAATAATTAAGCCATAACCTTCATTTTGGCATATAAATAAATACTGATTTTCCTTTCTTAAGGCCTCAAAATTGACAATTAAAATGATCGTTTTCAATGAAAGCTATTGGCCCCACTTAACTAAATAACGATTTTGTCACGTAACGTAAACGAATCTAAAAATTGCATACTTCTAGGCTGTTTTTTTCGACAGCTTCCAAAAAAATACAAACGATAAACGAGCTTGTTAACAAATAAGAGAGAACAAAAAAAAAATAACTGCAGATATAAATGTATAAAAAAAACTATTTATTTTACAACTTCATTTAAGGAAATCATACATCTTTTTTTATTACATACCTTACTACATTTACATATGTACATTATGTAAATGCAAAAGTTTTCTTTTTTGTTTTAAAACTAAAACTCTTCTGATTTTCTTTCTGATTAGTGATTGTTTCAACATCTGGTAACACTACCACCGTTCTTGTGAATCCTTGAGTGGAACTAATATCATGCTTAACATAATCTGACAACCAAATCAACACTAATTGTATGCATAAACTATATAATTGATTTGGCAAGTTGCAGATAGAGATTGTGGTTAAATGGCTCTGAACAATTCTAGCAAATTATATCAAGATATTTAGAGGATTTAACTTTTGAGTAAAAAACAATAAAGTATGCGTCTGACCTACATACATTCCTAAGAAGCATTTTTAATATTAAAAGCAAGCAAGTGCAAGTTAATGATTTTATGTGAATTATATTATTTATTTATTAAGACAATAGCTCCACTCGTCTGGAGGAAAGTGCTACGTTCTCAATTTTTAAATACAACCATCGACATCATCCGCTTATATGTGCGTATACATATATGCGTGTTTATAGAAAAACGAATTAAATTGAATATTCGTATGGCTCTTATGAGTTTTCTTTAAAATAAATAATTAAGCACCAGACCCATGCTGCATTTTTAAGATTATTTATGCTGAACATTTTGAAAACGAGGTCGATAAAATTCTGCTGTGAAACACCAAATAGCTGCAGCATGTCCTAAATATTACAAGACTCACATATACATACTATATTCATATTTTGTATTATTTTTGGATTTGTTGTTTTGACTTAATTAAAAGTCACCGAAGCATTTTATTGTAGAAAAAATAGTGGGGGCAATCATTTTTTTTTTTTTTTTGTAATTCCTTTGGAAACAAAAAAAAAATCTATTGATTTATTGGCAATTAAGGAACAAAATTAATTTGATTAATCAAATAAATAAAAACAAATTATTATGCAAGATGAAATTATTATTTAGGTATATTTATTTAATTTTAATATGAAATTTTATAAACGCACGATAAAATACCGGATTTATGCCAAATAGTTTTGTTTTAATTGCAGTTAATTTTTTTTTTCAAAAACTGAATTTTGACATTTTTAAATTTAATTCAATTGTTATTATATTCTTGTTCATTATAATGCAATACAAAAAATTTATTTCAATATCTATTTTAATTTAGTATCAATGGCCCGGAAAGAAGGTACACAAAAAACAAACACGTTCAAAACGTGCGTCGCACCTACATAATTGTTAAAAAACATTGCCGCAAAATTAGACGACTGAGAACGATGTTAAAGCATTTTTAGTATGATACTAGGTTAAAAACAAGATTTTTTCAAATTTTAAATAAATGAGCATCGTAGCATCTTAATTAAAGTTAAAATCACCAAATGCCTGTTTTAACTTTTTGGTATCATACTAACTCCAAATGTCACTGACGATTAAAAATGTGAAAATGGTATGTTTACTTAGGACTATAGTTTGCACGAACTGTCACTTTTTAGACGTGTTCAGCTGAAGCTTATTAAGAAAATAGCTTTAGTATGATACTAGTTGAATGATGTTTAAAACTAAGCACACTGTAGTAAAGAGTTTTAAAGTTATTAAATTGTTAAGTAATATCATGTTAATATCTTCACATCAGGCTGTTTTATATCAGGTGCCATCAGGCGCCATTACCTTCAACGTATAGTCGACAAAATAAATCAACTTAAAAAAAAAACAAACAAAGAAAAATTGTAGATAAAGGTTGTCAGTTATGAATACGATATATGACTTTTATAAACAATAAAATAACACAAAATTCGCAACGTTTAAGTTTTTTTCAATATTCACAGTACTAGTAAAATTTATCAACTGACAACCCTAATGTCTAAAAATGTCAATCAATTGATAATTTTTTTTTTTTTTATCAACCAATTGATATTTAACAGCCGTAGTGAGAGTGAAATAATTATTGTTTATGAAAATTTTTAAACCTATAAGTTCAAAAAATGCAAAGATAAAAATTGCTGCTTATGCAATTCTATACAAAAAAGATTGTTAAAACTTTTTTTCTAAGGAACAATAGATGTAGTCTTTTTTGTAAGCATCAATTTTTATCTTGAAATTTCATAAAAAAAAGCTGCTTTATTTTTCAAAGTAAATAATTTGTTGACCTTTTTATATACGCAAAACTATTTTATTATTTTAAAAATTTTTCGGAGTATTTTAATCGAAGTCTGGGAAGGAAAAGATAAATTCGAAAATAAAAAAAAAATATCAGCGTTTTTGGTAATTTTACTACCAATTTACAGAAAAAAATGAACAACAGTTAAATCAGAAGTAGTTTTTCTGTGAAACATTAAAATTAATTTTCAGTTGTCAGAAACATATCCAAATGCGTTTTCACTATGATGCGGCAGCAAGGAAAAGGTGATTTGTACAGTGTCGCCCTCTCTATTTCGATAGTGGTAGAAGCACGCATCTGTCAGACATAATAATCGTACTTTTTTGCAAGGCCGGGGGGAATTGAATGACAAAAAAACGACATCGGTGCTAAACATATTAAATGTTAAATGCAACAATAACTTATCCCCTGCAGGCTAAGCTAAACCCAGAGAATTTTCGGGGCTAAACTTAAGGGGCCAGTTATAGCTTTCATTGAAACTCATCATTGAAAATTTTAATTTTTATTTTTGAGGCCCTAAAAAAGCGATATCAGTGATTATTTTGATGCCAATAAAAAGCTGATGACTCGATTATTATTTGTAGTCAAAAAAATATCTCATTTTGGCCCTACCTTTCATATAAAACGATTTCTAAGATTTCAATGATCAATGATAATGTAGTTCAATCATTGAAATAAAGAAATTCATTTCCTGCGATAGGCTGGGCCAAAATGAAAAATTTTTTTGATTATAAATAATAATTGAGTTATCAGCTTTTTATTTGCATTAAAATAATCACTGATTTCACTTTTTAAGTGCCTCAAAATTAACAATTAAAATTTTCAACGATGAGTTTCAATGAAAGCTATAACTGGCCCCTAAGCGCGCAGAAAAAGTGTATTACCGGCGTAAATTATATATCTACTTACTATCGATAGGTTGTATGAAAACTCCATTTTGTTTTTGTGATGGCATCGCTAATCCCCGTTGTTTTTTTTTGTCAACCAATTGTCCCAGGGATTGCGAAAAAACACATCTAATAATCGTTAATCCAGAGTTAACTCATAAAATTCTTCGAATTAACTCGGAGTCAATTCGGGATTTAAATGGACTTAAGAACGTGTAATAATATTTTTAACTCCCAAACTGGGATGATTTCGTACTAAAAAAACTGGGCCTTTGGTTCAAGACATTATACTTTCGCAACTGTGGGAAAAAAAAGTAAATACGTCATTATTTTTATTTACTGGCTAATTTTTTTTCCGAAAAAAAAAACATTTATTTATAAATAAATTTGTTCTATATGTATATTAAGCAATTCACAAGTGTTTTTGATTGAATTAAATTCCATCATCATCATTAAAAAATTATGTTGTAAGAACAATGTGTAAAATGATCTTGATTCATTTAACAAGATTTTAAAGATTTCAACAACAAAAGAGAATGTTTAGTATAATTAATTGATTTCTTCCATTTAATGTTGTTGTAATGTTTGAAATAAAAAAAATGTTTTATTTTTAATTTCAAAAAAAAATTCTCAAAATATTTTTTTTTATCAATTTTTTTTCAGGCTGTTGAAAGTGTTGAAGAATATCATAAATCAGTCATCAAAGAATCGCACACAGTTGTACAAAAATCTTCAACTACTGCTGAGGTAATTAATATGTTTATTTTCCCACAAAATAATTTAATATACATACATATATTAAATTTGTATATACAAAAATCTTATATAAATTCCAGCAAATTATCAGGGAACAACATTCTTTGGTTAACGGAAAATCTGAAATCACATATCGAACAGTTACTTTAGAGAAATTGCCATTGCCAAGTACTGGAGGAAACGTCATTGGTGAGTTTTCTTCTATTGTTTTCTCTTCAAAATGAAAACATATTATTAGATATACATTTTTTTTTTAAAACCGTGATTCATTGGACTAATTTTAATTTTAATAATAATAATATTGTTTTGTTTTCGAAAATAAATTAATTAAAAATTTAAAAGAAACGTAAAAGAGAGATATAAGATAAAGTGTCATGTGAATTGTCAAATGTATTATTGATTTGGACATTGTTGTTGAATTTAATAAACGTCAAGAGTATTTGTATTTTAAAATTAACATTTTATTTTTAACGAGAATAGAATATTTTTAAACAATAAATTATTGAACTAAAGATATCAACATAATATTATTTTTGTCAATGAAGTTCGGAGAACTCTTTAATTTTTTTTTTATTTCGAAAATACTGCGATTGTTGTTTTAGTTATTTATTTTAAAATTTCATAATTGTGTATTAATATTTTAAGTGGAAAATATTTTTAGTAACACGCAATTACATAGTTACCTTCTTTTTTTTAAATTTTAATCCTTAAAAGTTCCTATACTCCTTATTAGTTTGAAAAAAGCTTACCAAATAGTAGTGATTGTTAGAATCAAGCAGATAATAAGAAAATGTAACCAAGAAGAAATTCTGATTTAAAATAAATATAAAGATGTTTTGAATAATTTGTGTTGTGTTTAATGCAAAATGTTTTTTCTGGTTTTTAAATTTCGAATTATGTATTACATATAAACAAAAGCTTGGTACTAGGTAAAATTTGGACCGAATAATATTTTGGCAACATTTATTTTTGGAATAGCTTTCTTAATATGACTGATAATGCCTCCCTTGTCTGAAGTCTAGTTCATATATCTAGTTCATAGTTCACCATTTAATAGAATAAGAACATCGTAACCATTTTTCAAACTTTTACTTGACTGATAAGGGACAAACTTTTAATGTATAGATATATACAGTATTTTGTTCCAAATTCAATACGCGGTGGCGAAAAATAAAATAACGGTTTTTTGGGTTTTCCATTTTCATCGCAGACATCCAGCAATAGTAATTAACACTCTATAACTTGCATAATTATCTTGATTTTATTCAGTACACATTCAATGTGAACTGTCATCAAAAATTGCAAATATGTAGTGTTTTCGATTCAACAACCCTTCTTCTGAAAAGAATAGAAAAAGCATCTATATTTAATTTAGGAACCGAATCCAGAAGCGTTCACATGTTTACACAGATTACATGCGTCAACGCTTCTAGGAACAACATTGTGTGTAGGTACTAATGGTTTTTTTTTAACGTCAAGGAGTAAACGCATTGATTATTTATGTTGGCCGTCTAGCCGTAGCCTAATTTTATCATCTAAAGTTTGCCAACTTCTACACAAAATATTTGTCTGCAATCCCATTGGCCGCGTTCAGTTTTGTATCCAAAGCGATCTGGATAGCTTTGTGTTGTTGTAATCCCTTGTAAAATATGATGTCAAAGCATCTGTTGACAAAAAATTAATCTTAAGCTGTCCTAAAAATTCTGGGCACTTATCTATCCTATGAGAAATGTCAACAACAGCTGATTTGCGTTCAGAAACATACTGGACACTCGAGTATCTTAGATAGGCTATCCTAGTGAACACTGAACGCGGCCATTGGCTGTCAAACTATTCCAGACACTCCAAAATTTTTACTGACTAAGTTATCGACACTATTCCTTTGTTGTTCTTTACTGTGTAAAATTGTATTGCGCTGCCTATAGATCTCCCAATCAAAAATGGCTTATGTAGTAGATTCCTAAGTTATTTCCGTGTGTTCCATTGAACAATTAGAGCAAGGTATTCATGAGTACCTACTTTAAATTTAAACTGTCATATTTGACACTTCACTTGATGGGATGCGTTTCTTATTACATCAATATTATTTCGTTCAGAAAGTCAACCGCGGCGCCGAACTGAGCGCCATAATTCGAAGAGACGAAGTTACGGAGATGATGAAGCCAGATTTTGCAGTGACACAAAAACTTCACTGCTCAACAATCAACATTTCACTTCATATTTCCGACTGAAATTTATGTAGAGTCAAATTTCCTCTATTTACCAATGGGGAACAAATTTAAAAAATATGGAACAATATTTTTTAAAATTCATTTCATTGAACTCATTCCGGTTTATAAAATTTCCAACGATCAAAAGTATGAATGAATTATTTAATTTCCATTGGAATCATGGTTTACTTTACCTATTGGACTATTTTTTATTACAATTAAATAAATAAATTGGGTGGCGCTCCAGCTCATGTAGAACCAGGGCCTAGTAGATTACAACTTTCAACCATTCCTGTGTGCCTGTTATTGGCAAGAATGGAGGGGTCCTACAATTTTCTGCCGAATTCGAATGGCTTAAGACGCAGTTATAGTTTTCATTGAAACTCAGCATTGAAACACAAATCAGTGGAACGGTGATTTTTTTTTTACAAGTCGGCCATAGCAATCATTGAATCTTGGAAGTAATTGAAAAGATCTGTTAGTAAAAGACTCAATAGTGCACACAACAAGTCACAAGAATTAATTTTGAGGTTAGAATTGTTTATTAATTGAAATAATGACAGATGAGAATAAAAAAAAAATCGAACACATTTCAAAACGAAAATAAGCTGTTCATTGAAAACGATTTGGTTCATTGAAATAATAAAATTGATTTAGTTAGAAAATAGTGAAGTAAATGAAATATTTTTTTGATACAAAAAATTATACAAGTAATAAGCTTCATTTATCATTCATCAAAATGCCATCAATTTTCTTTGTTTAAATGTCCTAAAATCGAAAGAAAAAAGCATGTAGGGACTACAAATTAAGGCAAGTTTCTAGTCTCTGATTGGTCAGCTGTCAAAAAATTGCCTTCCAATTAAGGCAATTTTATTGGAAAGTTGACTGGAAAGCTAGTCAAGAAATATCTCCCCACAATTCAAGTCAAGTGTATTTATGTCAAAATATCAGCTGATTATATTTTATCGCTAAATAGGAAGCTGAACTTCATTGTTCTGCAACTTCTTTTTTTTCACGTTTGTTACAAGTTTTGGTTGTGGTCCTTTATCGTATATTATTTAAAAGATTTAGTTAAAAATGTAAGAAATATTGATTTTTGCCTTGTGTGAGATGTTTTTCAGGTAAACATCTTCATGTCGATTATGGAATTTGCAATACTGGTAATTCGCAATACAATTTTCTCCTTACTCTTTACACATTTGTCGTGAAAAGAAAAGAGTATTCTGTACTGAGAACACTGCAGATGTAGAATTGCGTATTCCATAATCAAGATAAATATTATGAGAATGTACATTTTTGAAGTAAAGACAAAAATTTGACTTTGTCATCGTAAGAAATAACTAGTTTCCTTACTCAATTTTGCGTTCAATGAATTTAGTTGACTACATATGTATGTAGTCCCTAGTGTCTACTGAATGTACCCAATGAAAGCTATAATTATTGGCTCCTAAGGTGAGAAGCACTTTTTTCATGACAAGAGATGCTCTTCGAGGATTTGTCAATTCCTCGCAATAGGCAGTAACCCATGAAAAACATTTTTTATTACAATTATTATTTTCTTAAAAAAAAAAAAATCTAATTTCTATATTTTCTTATACCTAAATTTATTTTAAGCATAAAGATTGAAATATTTAATTCATAGGTTCTGTCCTTTAAAAAAAATAAGGTTTGATAAGAAAATATAAATGATATTCAAATTTCGTTATCAATAATTTCGAAACACTCAACATTTGCACTAAATTGAAATACATATTAAATTTAATTAAAATAATTAAATGTTCAATTAGTTAGTTCCAAAATCATTACAAAATTCAGCTCTTCAAAAATATAATTTTATATTTTGTATCAAAATGAGTGCATAATTTGAGCACTCTTAAGCTTTTAATATCCCTATAAAATATTTATAAGATTAAATTCTAGACTTTTTGTCAGTTCATTAGCTTTGATCGACAGGTTGCAGGCGTATTTCTTGCTATATCGTTTCTTAATTCTGTTTGTGTAAAGAAAAATATATATTTTCGTTATATAGGATCATGTGCAGCATTCCTTTTGAAAAAAAAAGTAGATTTTCGAGTATGAATCAATTTTTGAATAATTTTCCTCCTCCACTTCATGCTCGAGTCGAAATAAATGTCAATTTGTCAGCTTTGCAAAACATAAATATTAATCATAATGTTGTATGTTGTGTGCAAAGTGTATGAAAGTGCACACAAAATATTTTATTAAGAAAACCTCTGGAATTTTTATTTGAAAATAACTATTTGCAATTTACTGTAGACGATATACACTCTCTAAACCAAAAATACACAAATCAAACGAAAAAACGTTTTGCTTCAACGAAAATCGATTTTTGAATTGCATGAGCCATTGAAAATGTTATAATTATATACAAATCTTCCTCTACTGGCTGTTCTCATATGATATTTTTATTTAAATTTATACATATTTATATTTTATGAAAGAGAAATAAAGTTAGGTGACAATTCAACTGACAAAATGAAAATAAGAGCGTTTTTTTTTTTGTTAAACTTATTTAAGACAAGATATGTCAACAGTTTTGACACATTATTATTATATTTGGTTAAATCATGTCACATGGAAATGATGAATGGTTCTTATTTTAATTATTTATTGGTGTGTCACATTTGTTTGTTATAAGATGTGTGTAGGTGTTGCGTTTTTATTTAATATCTTAATTAATTACATATATCTCCATCAATGAGTTAATTTTTTTTCGATTTGAACTCAATCGTTCTTGATTTAAATATAAATAACAATATAGTCATAAATTTTTTTTTAATATTAGTTCACTTCACCACGCTCATAAAAGCTTGGAATTGATTTTTTATATTTTTGTTTACTTTTTACTTGCTATAGGGCAAGTTTTGGTTTTCTGATTTTTTTGTTAATTTCGGGATGATGGAGAAGTCTGAAAAAAAAGAGTTTCATCATAGTCTCCGTCAGACTGTGCAACGTATACACCTAAACGTTTGCATGTCAACTTTAGAAGAGCAGTTTGAATTTTTATTTCACTCAATCAGAATGTTTAAAGTGATGGCAGTAAAATTGCGTTACATTTTTTCCCAAAAACTCCACACAAAGAAATTAGGAATTTAATTTTTTTTTTTTGAGGAAAATTGATTTAATGAATGGATTTTTGGATGGATTTTATTCCAAGTTTGCAATTTGGTCTTTTAAATAGTATAATATGTAATGTATCAATACTAAGCATTTAAAAAGTGTTTTGTAATTTTTGTTTATAACAAAAGAAAAATCCCATTTTTTAATACTTTTGATTTTTTTTACACTACTCTCTAATGTTGGGGAAGTTTTAAAAACTGGTATTTATATAGATTTTGAGGTGCTTTTTCCAAATTACTACACTTTGTCACCTCGTATCTTTTCCGGTAGAGCCGCCATTTTGAAAAAAATGTTGCCAAAAACAGTTCTTCGCCAATGTGTATCTGCTTTCTAATTAATTTTACGATGAAAACAGTCATAAGATAATCAAAGTTCTTAAAATGTATGTCTTATTCTGTTTTGTTAAGATAAATATTAAAAAAATTACGTAGTGGTAGTAGTAGTTCATGTTGCATGGAGAGGAGTAATAAATAAAATATATAAAATCTAAACTAATCCACCGAATTAAATGAATTTTTCCGGTTTTAAAAGAAAATTCGTAAAGCATCTCAACAATAAATATCCGCCCACTGACACGCCTACTTAAAAAAAAGTAATATAATCGCCAAAATTAATAAAGAAGAGGATTGTGTTTTATCAATCATTTTTAGTTAACATACATTCTTTAAAATGATTCACCCATAGAAAATGTTTGCGTCAGTACATCATAATAAAGGTTATTTCAAAACTGTCCAACTTCAATCGATAATAATAAAAGAAAGAAATTATCGGAATTACTTATTTTGTGACACCAAAATACACACATTGAATGAAATTATGACTTTTTGAATATTAAATTTGATGAATTATTGGATGTTTTTTTTTTTTGTGGCACATTTCAAACCTTCTTCTTCATTTTCGGACATTTTGGAAGACTTTTCGAAGAAGTTTTTGATGAACCAGACTGAATTTTGTATCTTGTTTCAAGGAACTTCAGAATGCTCTTGAATGATCACCATGAATATCGATTAATGTGCTTCTACCGTTGGATTATTTGAGTTTGAAGTGATGGATGCACGCAATAATAATTACATTCAGAGAGAAGTCGAAAAATTCGACATGCGACGCTATCACAGAAAAAAAATGGAGTTTTCATACAAACTATCGATTACAAGTATGTTATTCACGCCAGTAGCACAGTTTTTCTGCGCGCTTGAGTTAAGCCTCGTTAGTTATCTGTGCTTTGCTGAGACCGTAAGGAGATTAGTTGTTGCATTTAACATGCAAATTTTTAGCGCCGACTTCGTTTTTTTGTATCCATTTCCCTCCGTGCGTTGTAAAGGAGCTTTCATTATTAACGCTTTTTTATAGCTTTGAAGCTACTGATATTTTTGTCACTCAGATTTGTGGAAATTTATCATGCTCACAAAGGCGATAGTACATAAATGTTTTATTGAAAAGAGTATATGTACTTTTTGCAAAAGATATACTTAATCAGCAATTTATTGGAGTTTTAAATGCAATGAAATTAAATTTAAAATCTAGATTTTATTTGATTTGATGATTATTTAACTGATTAATTTATTTAACTGGTATCACAATTAACCATATAAAACAAACGATCATTGAACTGCATCGCTCTCCATGACATAGGGTTAGGTACCAATCCCTTCTCAATATATTTGTATTTCTCAATTTAACATCCAGCCTTATATATGTACATATATATAGCCCTACTGTGTACTTGTCAGCTTTTTTTTTAAATAAAATCTATATAGCCACTCAAAAAGGTTGCGTATACGCCAGAGTATACCCAAAGCACGCTCGTGCAAATAAATTAATAAGCAAACAAAATTTTTGAAATACCAGACTTTTTTATGTCGATTCGCAATACTTTCATGGTGACATATTAAAATATATGAGGTTTCCTCTTGTCACCATTATGAGTCGAACGTCAGCAAACGGTATAATAAAAATGGTTTATAATGCGCTAGAAGCAAAATAACATGCGCTCTATACATATACTTCCATCGCTACCCTCAAAAAAAAAGAAATCAAAACTATACTTTTTTTTAATGGATCTTTCAAATTCCCAAAAATACCTACACGAAAACATATTATTAAAATTTATATATTAACCTAAATTATAACATTATTAAAAACATATTTATTATATGAACGATAGGGAAATTCTTTCTAAAAAACTAATTGGTTGTTTATTATTTTTTTTTCTGTTTTTATTTTTTCTTAAAATAAAAATTAGAAATTAAAAAAAGGAACATTCCAGCTGTCAAATTTTGTTTTTTTTTAAATTTTGATTACAAAGTTCAAACTACCAGTGAATGTGTTAGGAAATATTTCCGATTCGCATTTCCAATTTACCTTACAATTATTCAAATTAATTGGCACCCCGCGCGTATATCCTTGCTTGAAAATATATAGCTATGTGCACTGTGCAGAAAAAATCGAATTTTGTTGGTGATACTTTTTTTTCAACCTACCATCGCAATTTCCCAAAAATGTATGTGCATTTATTTATAAAATATACCTATTTGAAAATATTGTATTTTTTTTCTTTCTGAATTAAAAAGTCGCAACAGCAAAGGAAAACATCATTTTTTTCGTTTTTTTTTTTTTGATTTTTTGTATTTAATGAAATTTTTGAATTTCTTTTGAATTCGAATTTATATGTACATATATAATTTTTTTTTTTGTTCATGGATGTATTAATTCGAACGTATAGCTTTATTATTTATGTGATATACATATATGTATATATATATAGATCTTCTGGTTTTCTATGATGCGATTATGATGCTGCTGTTGCGACTACTTTTGAGAGCGGTAGGGATTTGTGATTGGCCTAAAGTATCTTTGGAAATATATACAAGCTCATTTGAAGACGGTCCGTGGATACGTGCAGACATTCGTGGTAGTACCTTTCCTTTTTAACGGTGGCAGGGCTTTATTTAATATTTAGTGCCGCGGATTCAAATTATACAACGCACGTTTGACTAGCGGTCCATCTTTATAAATTTTTTTTTTACTTCTCTTAAATAATAATATTTTTAAATTTATATTTAACTGCTTGTTTAAAATAAAATAAAATAAAATAAAATAAAACGTTAGTGACTCGGTAATAAATAAAACAAAAAAAATATTATAAGGATATTAAGTCACAATACCTTCTAATATTTTTTTTCTTTTTCTCAAAATAATAATTAAAAAAAAAAAAGAAGTTATAAAAAGTTATATTTTCTAATTTTAAGTGTTTTTATTTCACTCTTTCTATAAAAAAAAATTAAATCAATATTATAAAATTGTGAATAAACGAAAATAAAAAATAAAAACTATTGACAAAAAAAAAACTTTGTAAAAAAAATGATGTTCAATTGGTCGCATAACTTAGAAAAACCAAAAGAAGCAACGTGGGAAGAATTTTCTTTACTTTATCATCAGAAATATCAGCAAATCACTGTTTCGGAATTTGATTGCCACGAAAAATCTTGCATATATTTTAATGAAGCAATCATTCCAGAAAATGAAGAACTAGATGGTTTGGATTTTACACCATTAAATTTTAAAACGGCATATTATATTAGAACACATCAAGGTAAAAATTTAATAAAAAAAGGAATCACATTTTTTATCAAAATCAAATAGTTTCTTTTTTTTTGCATAATTTAAGAGCACATTTTTTTATTACATAATCTATAAATTTAAGGATTTATTTTTGGTTATGCATATTTTTTTTACTTGTGTTGGGAATTTTTTTCGTTCATGAATGTAATATTAAAATAAAAAAATATCACCATTTTGTTAAAATTTATACATATCTTCAACTTGGAAACTGTTTAAGATTCAATAAATTATTTTAAAAAATGTTATTTACATGAATTACTCATTTAATTCCTATTCTTATAAAAGGTTTTATGAGCTGTCATTTTCATATTTGTTATATCCAAATTTGTTGAGATAAAAATTTCGTTAATTCCGGTTACACTTTTCAGACTAAATATGTATGGAAAACCCGATATGTCAATGTTTTCCTAAACTGCTCTAAAGTTGAATTTCTCATCGATCTAAATTTATATTTAATAGAGAAAATCAAAACGAAAGCGAATTTTGCAAAATTGTAAATTTTTTTTCTAAATGTGGAATCCAAAATGAAAGATCTATTTTTTTTTTAATATCGGATGTTTGCATTATCATCTTAATAAATGAATTTTTAAGTTCATTTAAAATTTATTTATATTTATTTATTTTGGTAACACTTGAACATTATTTTTAAAATTGAAATATCTTCAATTATTATTTTTTTTTTCAAAGTTTTTTTTTTTTAACCACTCTTTTATTTATGATCACACTTACATATATAATCGACTTATAATTCATATAATTCAAATTCTGGTGGCTCAAAAAGAATTATTTGTATCTTTCTTGAAGCAATAAACATTTGATTGCTTTAAGCCTTTAAAAAATCCTTAAAGAATATGAGCCCTTTCTTTGTAAGAAAAGGTTATCAATTCGAAATTTTGTTCTTCTCATGTTTCGTATTGGAATTAAGTTGCCCTTGGCGTAATGGTGAGTGACTAGGACTGTCACGCCAAAAGTCTGGAAATCGAATCGCAACTTATTCCACCTAGATAATACGGAAAATTATTTTTGACATTTGACATTTTTATGAGTGTCAGAGCAATGTTACTCTGCTTTCAAATCTGTAATCTCTAAATGTTCTATTTTTCATTGAAATTATTTTTATAATTTACCCATCTAAATTTTTGTTTAAGAAACAAAAAAAAATAAAAATCGATATAACGAAAGCATTTGTTATACTGGACCACCACTTTATTCCGACTTAGAAGTTAACATACTAGTATTTAACTGACTTTTGTCTATTTCCACAATTCTAGTAACATAAAAGTCTTAGTCGTTTAGGGTATGTCAGTAAGTAATTTAACTGCAGATCATTTTCATTTTAGTCTTTTAACTATACTTTTATGATTTATAAATAAAACTACATTTTTAGTTTCCTGTAAGATAAAATTATTTTGTGTGTTCAGAAAAATTATATCTCAGAGATTTTTCTCACTCAAAAAGTGAGCAAGCGAATCCAAGATTTTTTTCTCAGAGTTTTGACAGCAAAGCTGAGAAATTTTGTTAGGAATCCTGTTCAGGTAACTGAGATTGCTGAGATATCCGAGATCTCATTTTCCTGAACATGCCTATTCTGATTATTATTATCAGTTTGAAACATAGATTCACGCTGAAAAGCAAGCACACTGTTAAAAAAAGACCCAATTTCAGTTCATTAATTTTGTTTATTAATTTAATTGATTTATAGTTAGGCATTCTACTGCCTAAAATTACTTAACCTAAAAGATGATTTTTAAATGAATAAAATAATGGAGGCAGTAAAAAAAATTACTGCAGTCAACTAATTATTATTCAATTGACTGCTAAGGTTAAATTTTAAGTTGGAAAAATAAAATTGACTGCTGCTGCAGATCCTACTTAGTCAAAGGTGGCGCGGTAGAAAACTTCGCCGCATCATAGACGCTAAAATCACCCACATATTTATTGGGCGTTAACAGCTAATTTCTTCACAGAGTACTAACGCTAGTACCGGTACTAGTCCCAAAGTTAGTACTCAAATCAGTATCAACTCATTTCTTCACACAAGTTCTAAGCCCTAGACCTGTCTGTCACTTTGGTACCGAGTACTAGTTAGGACTTGGCACTAGCTACTTCCTCAATATCAGCTAGCTGGTTATTACACCAATTGTTAGTACTGAAATCGGTACCTAGTGATTTCTTCACAGAAGTATACTACCCTTAGTCCTGTCAAATTGATACAGCGAGAAAAAAAAAAACTATAAATTCCGTAACAAACCGTTTTAAAATTAAAAGTCTGTATGAAAGACAACCGTATTGAAAACGAATCATTTTGAATTTAAAAGTGATATCGTTTAAATTTATAGTTTCCCAATTTTAATCAGCAAATAAAAGTTTTCCTTTTAAATTCAAAGTAAACACTTTAAATTTAATGCGTTTTTAAATACATACATAGATATTAAAAGCAATTTGTCTTAATTTCAAAGCTCAACGTTTTAAAACGAAAATATTATTTCCTTTAAACTCTGGCAATTTTGTTTTTATTCTCATGAAACACGATTTCAATTTAAAAATGCGAACTATTGATTTTAAAGTGCACTTTTTCCCTCAGTGTACCGAGTATTATTAAACCAAATGTCAAGTCAAGGTGAAGTCCAAAAACGACTGTGCATCGAAACTAAAAGCGGTCGCAAAACCACTGGCAGACGCAATTAAATTCACGGCTCTTGTAAATGATTTTTTTTAATTTAATAAGTTATATCACAGCTTACCTAACCTATACGTCTGTCATGTGCAATTTTGCACTAAAATTAATTCTCTTTCCATTTGAATCAGCTGTAAGCTCTTGGTTTGATAAATAAACACAACAAATATACAGATATAATCGAAATTAAATTAAAAAAATAGTTAAAAAACATAAAATGAATATCAAAAAATTCCAATCGCCAAAATAGCGTCAAAATCAAAATTAGACCACTTTTAGACGCTTGATTTTTTACTCCAGGTGTATGAAATATTCTGTCTTCTCGATAATGTCCATATTTAGAGGGCTTAAATTTGTCTGTAACTATAAATGAATGTACATAATATTTCCATTTCCATTTTTATTTCTCAACTATATTAAAGGCAAAAGCTTTCACGTACTCAAAAAAAAAAATATTTAACAGAAAAGAGCCCTCGAGAGTTAAAAATGTCTTTAATTGGTTTCCCTTTTAATTTATATTGATCTTGGTGGCACAAATTTCAAAATACAAATGTAATGTGAAATTTATAAGTTGATAAGAAATTACTAAACCATAAAAACATTAAGATTTCCAGTATTTCTGTAAATAATAAGATTCGACAATTTTTGTTAGAATAATTCACTAACAAAAAGAGAAATGCATTTAATATCATAATTATATTTTTTTTTCCAAAATTATCTGTGAGACCGATGAATGTACAACGAAATACAAAAAAATGCCCTTTTTTCAAAGTAGTTCCACACTTGTGTAAGCAGGTATGTGTGTAATTCAAAAATATATGTACCAATCTTTCATTGAAACTGTTCGTTTACTTTTTTTTTTGTTTACTGTCGTTCAAATATAAAGGTGCACCTAGATTTTTAAACCTTAACAAAATTTTAGTTAAACAATCTTTGATGTGAAAGGATATGTGAAAGATAAATTTAAACAAAAATTCAAAAAAAAAAAACCGTAGACTGAACATATTGTGGTTAATTAATTGGAACCAATGATATGTATGTATGTATATCAAAGAAAATCAACGCACAGGTGCTAAAGAATTTCTATAATAGATATCAAAACAAAAAAAAAACTCAAACGAATAATTCTAATTTTCATGTACCTATAACATCTAATAAAATATTCTACCAAAATGACAGGTATATGTTATGCTTTAAAATGTTTTATTTAGAAAAGAAAAAAAAAATCTAAAAAAAAATCAAGTTTATTTGTCTAAATCAGTAACGCGTGTCTGCTGTCAGCAAAGATCAACAAAGTCATTTGTTTAATTTTTTTTTTCTAATTTCTTTTGTGAAAAAGAAAAAAATATATAAATATAAATATTATTTTTATTATAAAAAAAACTTCGTTCTAAACATATTGTCTTGGTTCAAATGTTGTTTCTAAAAAAAATGACAAATTGATTTATTGAACTGAGAATAATAACATAATTTGTTGTTATAAAATACTCAGGTGCTTCACGGTGGTATTTGTTTTATTGATATTTATATTTCCAAGAGCATTAATATGTTGCACAGTAGGCTGTTTTCCACGGTGCCTCCAGTTAGGTTTAACCATTTTTTTTAATTTAATGAGTGCAAATGTGAAATCCGATCTTTTTTTTCATTCGCATTCAATAAATTTCTAAAGTTTTTAATATCCATGAAATATGGATTTTGGCATTAATGTTGGAATATTATTTCGGACATGTGGCCGCCGCTGGTGTGTACATAGCGTAATCTGCAGTAGGTCTAATTTAATATTGTCGAATAAAATTGTCATCCAAGTGCTCAAATAGCAGAAGTGCGAATTTTATAATAAAATGGCGTCAAATCGAGTATTTATTCATGATGTAACTGTCAAATTAATCTAACCTCAAAATAACTTAAAACTGTCAAATCGGCTGTCACAGCAAACAATGTTGCCAATTTAAAGTCCACCGCTACTAAAAAAAACATACTGCATTAAAATTAAAGAAAACTAAAAAAAAATTAACTACAGCGACGAAAACCTGTTTATACCAGTCTCTACTTTTTTGCATATTTCTTTAAGCTATTTATATACATATTATATTATTTAATAATTCAAATGTTCAGTTTTTCGAAGCTATTTTAAAATTTTATTGATTCGTTAAATTTTAGAATCATGTACCTACCTAAATTTTTTTGATTTCATAACTATAACCACTTTTAATTTTATGACATCAATAAACAGACCATTAAACTTAAGTGCCATTTTGCACTCTACTTAAATTTAAAATCATTTTATTAAATATTTGATATTTGTATTTATTAATAAAATATCATAGAATACTTTGGTTTTAGAAATGAAACCAATTTTCGATTACAATCACCATTGCGCATTAGTAGAACTCAAAATTAAAATAAAAAAAAAAAACAAAGTAATATTGGGTATAAAAGAAATTATTTTTATCATCACTTCAATCAAATATATACATATGCGTATTTGTTTGTTTTTTCGTTTTACATTTAAACACGATTTCTCACATAAACAAAAATTTTTTATTTTAATAACAAAGAAGATGAAAAAAACTTGGATTGTGGACTTTTTACTACGCCATGACGATGAGTTTGTGGGTGAGAGCGGTGAGGAGCTATGTTTCAAAAAACCATCGTCATGGCGTAGTGAAAAGTCACAATCTAAACAGGATCAATAGCAATACAAAATTTGAATGTGGTGTTACTGAATTTTTTTTTTTTTTTGTTGCGGTGTTTTTATAAATTGTTAAACTTCCATTTATAAGCCCTTAAGCAGTCGCCCTTGCTCCTCACCTTCTGAACAGGTGTGGTCTACAGGTTAACCGTGGTCTAAAGGTTGACTGATTAGACCTGTTGTGTGAGACCATAAATAAAACTAACAAACATTTTTCACTCATATTCTCACAAAATAATATACATAATCTGCTATTCTTGTGTCCCTGCCAAAAAATATTCCTGGTTTTCCCACTACTCTCCCACAGTACTTTATGTGTCCTCTATATAGGCTTCTTGATTTTACACATTGTCAAACATTTATTTAACACTTTTTCGGTTTTGCGAATTTTGCATTCACAAGTCGTTCCCAACCTATCTTAACAGGTAGCTTGTTGTCTGTGTAATCAAGTATCTACTATATCTCGACCCTAAAAAATTTCCCGTTCTTAATTGGCAAATCCAAATGACATACATTATTAATTCGTATCATATACACCCAAGACATCACCACACAAGTCCCGGTTTTCATACTATTTTCGTCCTGTTTCCGGTTTTAGTGCGAGAAATGAGTACGCTTTCCAAATGATTTATGATACAAACTTCATAGATAAAATAAAAATTACAAATCAGGCACGGCGGATGCATGGAGGTGAAACCTCCCGCAAGAAGATTCTCTTGGAAATTCACAAAACACAAAAATGAAATGAAATGATGGTTGAGGTTGAATTTTATTTTTGGATTTTCTTATAGAAACCATATGGGGTACATTTTAGCGGTTGAGAGATATTAATTGAACACTTGATTATGACAGTCTGTTTGTTGGGTGTTTTTTTTACTTGTTTTTTTAATGTTTGCTTTAATTTTTATTTGATTTTATTGGAAGATAAAATTTGTTGCGTTGTATGTTGTGATTTTTGGGTAAATAATGGCATATCTGTAAAAGGAAAAGATCAATAAAACTGTTGGGGCGACTTATGTTTTTTTTTCTTTTTTGAAATAAATAGATTAACGACTCTTAATTTCCTCGTGTTAATTGTGACCCACTGACCCATTAATCACATAATATATTTGGCTTTTTAAAGAAAACTTGAAAACATGATAATAGAAAACGGTTTTTTTTCAGACACGTTATACTTAGTTTTCTTTTTTAAAACTGGTTGGAAAATGTAAATACTGGAATGAATTTTGTCAATTAAGTTATCCAATCAATCACCAAATAAACTAAAAATGAATGTTTTTTTTTAGAAATTAATGAAAACAAACAAAATAACTAATCAAAACCACTTTAATTTTAGCTGAAGTAAAAATGCCAAGTGGAAAAGTTGATCAACCCGTCATTGAAGACAACCGTGATGGTACCGTATCGATTAAATACGATCCGAAAGAGGAAGGAATTCATGAGCTAGTTGTTAAATACAATGGAGAACAAGTTCAAGGTAAGAAACCGAACTCAAAGGGCCAAATTTTTTAGTATCTGAGTTAACTCTGAGTTAAAGCCGAATTAGTTAATCCTGCAAATAAATTGAACCCGAATTTATTCAGAAGAAGTTTTTCACTGAAGTATTAGACACTGTGGAAATGCGCTTTCATTATCGAAACAAAGAGGTAGACACTATGACAAGGGTTATTTCAACAGTGTCGCCCTATCTATTTCGGTGATGTTTTGTTAATCCAGAGATAACTTTAAAAATTCGGTGAGTTAACTCAGAGTTCGGGATCTTAATTGACCTAAAAATATGTGTCAGGAGATTACTCGGGTTTAACTCCGAAACTAGAATAATCTCGTACTGAAAAACTGGTCCTGATTGTCGAAACTCAACTCCTAGATAAATAAATTCTTTAACCATTATTTTATTTTTTTTAAATAAAGGTTCACCTTACAAATTCCATGTTGATTCAATTTCATCGGGCTATGTTACCGCCTACGGACCTGGTTTAACTCATGGTGTATCTGGAGAACCATGTAACTTTACAATTTCCACCAAGGGAGCTGGTGCTGGCGGTCTTTCTTTAGCAGTTGAAGGTCCAAGCAAGGCTGATGTAAGAAGCTTAAACTTATACCTTACTTCATATTCATATTGCTGACTGATAAATTTCTTTTTTTGCTCTATCTATTTCTTCAGATTCGCTACCATGACAACAAAGATGGTACAGTTTCAGTAACATATCTTCCAACTGCCCCTGGAGAATACCAAATTGCAGTTCGTTTCGGTGATAAGAACATCAAGGGATCACCTTTCTTTGCTAAAATAACTGGTGAAGGTCGCAAACGTAATCAGATTTCCGTTGGTTCGTGTTCTGAAGTTACACTTCCTGGTCAGATAACCGATGATGATTTGAGGGCACTGAATGCTTCTATTCAAGCTCCTGGAGGTCTTGAGGAACCATGTTTCTTAAAACGTATGCCAAGTGGTAATATTGGTATTTCCTTTACACCCCGTGAAACTGGTGAACACTTGGTTTCTGTAAAACGTATGGGCAAGCATATCCCGAATTCACCATTCAAGGTTACCGTGTGTGAACGTGAAGTTGGTGATGCCAAAAAGGTCAAAGTATCTGGCAAGGGACTAGAAGAGGGTAAAACTCATGCTGACAACATTTTTGCCGTCGATACCCGCAATGCTGGTTATGGTGGCCTTTCGCTGTCCATTGAAGGCCCCAGCAAAGCTGAAATTCAGTGCACCGATCAGGATGATGGAACATTGAGCATCTCCTATAAACCAACCGAACCTGGTTACTATATTGTGAATCTGAAATTCGCCGATCATCATGTTGAAGGCTCACCATTTACTGTCAAAGTAACAGGTGAAGGTTCGAACCGAAAGCGGGAGAAGATCCAGCGTGAGCGTGATGCAGTGCCGCTAACTGAAATCGGAAGTCAGTGCAAGTTGACCTTCAAGATGCCCGGTATCACATCGTTTGATTTGGCAGCATGCGTTACCTCTCCCAGCAATGTCACTGAAGACGCTGAAATCCAAGAAGTTGAAGATGGACTATATTCGGTTCATTTCGTTCCAAAGGAACTTGGAATCCATACCGTTTCGGTTCGTTACAAGGAAATGCATATCCCTGGATCACCCTTCCAGTTCACAGTTGGTCCACTTAGGGACTTTGGTTCTCATTTGGTTAAGGCTGGCGGTCCTGGCTTGGAACGAGGTCAAGTTGGTGCTCCATCTGAATTCAATGTGTGGACTCGAGAAGCTGGTGGCGGTTCACTTGCTATCTCCGTTGAAGGACCCAGCAAGGCTGAAATTGAATTCAAGGATCGTAAGGACGGTTCCTGTGATGTTTCCTACAAAGTCACCGAACCCGGTGAATATCGTGTTGGCTTGAAATTCAATGATCGCCATATTCCAGACTCACCCTATAAGGTGTATATTTCTCCCGAACAAGGCGACGCTCACAAGCTTGAAGTCCAACAATTCCCACAAGGAAATATTCAAGCTGATGCGCCATACCAATTTATGGTTCGCAAAAACGGCGCCAAGGGTGAGCTCGATGCTAAGATTGTTGCCCCATCAGGCACCGATGATGATTGCTTCATCCAGGTGATCGATAGCGAAATGTACTCAGTTCGTTTCTACCCGCGTGAAAATGGAATCCATGCTATTCATGTTAAGTTCAATGGAGTTCACATACCCGGATCACCATTCAGGATCAAGGTTGGCAAGGACGTAGCTGATCCAGCTGCTGTACATGCATCTGGACTGGGTTTGGAAGAAGTGAAGTCAGGTCACAAGGCAGACTTCATTATTAACACATGTAATGCTGGTGTTGGTTCGTTATCTGTCACAATTGATGGTCCCTCGAAGGTGTCTCTCGATTGTACGGAAGTCGAGGAGGGCTATAAATGTAGATACACACCTCTTCTGCCTGGTGACTATTATGCTTCGATTAAGTATAACAACATGCACATCGTCGGATCACCTTTCAAGATCAGTTGCACAGGTAATAATCTTTTGATTGATTATACTAAGATTGTTTTCTTATTTTTTAACTTGGCCTCTTATAGGAGATAAACTTGCCGATGAAGGTGCCCAGGAAACATCCACAGTTATTGTAGATACTGTTGCGAAAATTGCCAAGAGTGGCAAGAACACTGGCGCTCACATCCCGATCTTCAAGTCTGACGCGACAAAAATCATGTCAAAGGGCATGGGACTGAAAAGGGGATTCATGGGCAAACAAAACCAGTTCACAATCAGTGCTACAGATGCGGGTAGGTTTCATATTTATTTTGTTTTTTCCTTTACTTAAATTTAATATGAAATTTTATATTCACTTAGGTAACAATATTTTATATGTTGGTATGTATGGTCCAAAGGGTCCTTGCGAAGAATTCAACATCAAACACACAGGACTCAACAACTACAATGTTAGTTATATGGTGCGAGAGCGTGGCGATTATATTCTCATAGTCAAATGGGGTGATGAACATATTCCCGGATCTCCATTTAAGGTTGAAGTTTAAGTGTAAAAAAACACAATACATCGTATTAATTTTGTATTTTAATTCATAAAAAAAATAAGGAACTTTGCTCACGAAAATAAAACTTCCAGTTAGTTATTTTTATTTTGTTAGTTCGTTTATCAGTTTCTTTTTGCAATAATATTAATAATGTTCCCCTTAAATTTTGTCCTGATTTATATTATTTTTTTGGTTTAAAATTATTTTAGTTTTTTTTTATGTAATCACATTTATAATCTTAGTATTTACTGTAAATATCAGAAAAAAGATTAAAAAATCATAAATGTATGAAACAATTTAAAAATAAAATATAAGAAATGAAATTTAATAATCAATATCGTTTTATTTCTTACGTAATTTTTTTTATAATAAAGTATATTATTTAAAATAAAAATCAATTAATATTGCTATATAATAAAATATCATATCAATTTTCTATTATTTTGTGAGTTTTTTTTTTTCAATTGAAGAATAAAACTATATCTTATTTAAAGTAATAATTAAATTATAGAGAATTACTCTTTTCTTCCATCCTAAATATTAAAAAAAAATAAGAAATTTCCTTTGTGAAATTAAGGAAAAAAATGTTATTCTATTATATGTATTATGTTGTCTATTTCAAATTATTAAATAAAAATAAGAAAATAAAATATAATGTTTGTGTTTTAATCAGTTCTTCATAAATAATCAGCCCTATCATGAATGCCATTGTAATCGGAAACTTTTCCGAATCCCGAAAAATACTATCTCCGAATCCGTTCGTAATGACTATTTGTATGAGATTTTCCACTACGATGGAATCTGTGATAATTTTTTCGGGATTCGTAACAAGTTTCCGATTACGATGGAATTCGTGATAGGTCTGAATATCTTTAGTATAATATCGTCCCCGTTGGGCCATAGGCAGATAGGAAGAGCAAATAATGTGGTTTTCGAAAGAAAATGTTTCGAACCGGATTTGTCTTGTGTTTGAGAGACCAAGCAAATCTTGCGAGCTTAGCTTTTTCTAAGAGATTTCATTATGTGTAAAATAAAAAAACAATATGATTAAAATGTGTAGGTATATGATTTCTTAATTATTCTTTAATTTAGTCGGGTTTTTATTCATATCAATTTTAAAACCTTAAACATTGCTCTTAATTAAGATTTAAATTCATTATTTTAATAAATATAACCCACTTAATATGTATGTCATATAAGTTGAAATAAAATAACGTTATATCATATTACATAAAATACCACTGAAAAAGTTGGGAAAATCCAACAAAACGTTTTTAGGGGAGAGTATGATAACCGTGGCGACAAGAAATGATAACGGTTTTTTGTAGAACACTTCAATACAAGCATTTTTTACTATAGGAGGGGGGGGTCTATCTCCTCCCGTTTGGGCGGGAGGGGCAATTTTATGAAAAAAGTACTAAAAATGAAAAAAAAAATCATTAAAAAATAACGGTAATACCTAAAATTTGGTATTATACCTTTTTTTAAAGCCAATACTTCGTTCTATCAGCCAGTTTTTAAATGAAGGGAATTCTATGCATAGTTTTTGAAAAAATGAGTTTCAAAATCAAAATTTGGAAAACAAACATACAAACATTTTTTTTTAGTGTAATTTATCAAAACTTTGAGATTTTATATTATTTTTTTTTCTCGGAATTTAATGCTCTTAATAAATCTTAACCAAAAACTGAAAACTAAATGATTTTATATCTTCTAGTTTTCAAGAAAATTGAACATTACCAAAATTTCTATTTTAATTTAATTAATTAATAATTGAATATGGATTAAGAAAAGTAGGATAAATTTAAAATTTCTTTAAACCCAGATTCTTTTAATGCAAAAGAAACTTTGCATACACCCAACCTTGCACCTACCCCAAATCCTATAGTGTGCCCAAGCAGGGGGGTTTCACTGTTTATACGTCGTCGTATAGCATGGGTGCGGAGAGAGTACGATTACTTAGGCGCCAAGAAATGAGAACGGGTTTTTGTAAAACAGTTCAATACAAGCATTTTTTTACTATGGGAGGGGGAGGGATGAGTTCTTTCTAGTAAGTATAGTACAGTACGTCATTTAGCTTTACCCAGAATGCACCACGAGGAGGTAGACTTACACCGCATTCCACGTCCAAGTCAGTCAGTCAGTGAGTCAGTGAGTCAGTCAGTTAGTCAGTCAGTTAGTCAGTCAGTTAGTCAGTCAGTCGGTTAGTCAGACAGTTAGTCAATCAGTCAGTCAGTTAATATCCATATTCTATTATTACTATCAAAATAAAACAACGTAAATACTCAAGCAAAACAAAATTTTATTAAATAAAAACAAATTGGTAATGTTCAATTTTCTCGAAAACTAGAAGACATACAATCATCTAGTTTTCAGTTTTTGATTAAGAATTAATAAGAGCATTGAATTCTGAGAAAAAAAAAATAATATAAAATCTCAAAGTTTTGATAAATTACACTTAAAAATTTTTTTTAGTTTTTTTTTTTCTAAATTTTGATTTTGAAACTCATTTTTTCAAAAACCAGACAATTTCATACAAAAAGTAATAAAAAGGGAAACAACAAATATTGAAAAATAACGGTAATACTAACAATTTTAAACCCAATACTCTGTTCTATTAGCATGAAACAATAGTCTCATAAAAAATTAGTTTTAGTAATTTTCAATTTTCTCAAAAACTGTAAGACATAAAGCCATTCGGTTTTCTTTGTTCGATTCAGAATTGATATTAGCATTGCACACAAAACCAAAATTTAGCAGTTCATTAACCAATTTTGAAAAAAATTGGTCTAAACTTTTTTTTTCATTTTTTTTTTATCAAAATTTTGAGTTTGCATGGGAGTTTTTCCAAAACTATTTACATAATTAATTTAATTTAAAGTTTAGATTAAGGAATAGATTATTTTTGACCCCTCTACAAAAAATCATTATCAATTTTTGGTGCCAAGTTATCGTACTCTCCCCATAATCTTGAAATGGAGAGTTAAAATTCCGTGTTTTTTTTTTTCTTTTTTCCTCCTCGGTGAGAATAAAAACTATAGAAAAGACAATCTTTTAATATTTTTTTTTTTATTTCAGAATTTATATTTTGAGCAAAACCAATTTATTGACAAATTTCACAATTTTCCACACTACCTTACTATTTTTCTAGTTTTTGTAAGCCTAGTACTCAGTTCAAGTGAAAATGAAATTTTCATATAAAAGTGACACCTAGTTCATTGATATGAAATTCACAACACGAAGTGAGTACCAAAATATGAAAATGGAATATGAAACGGTTCTTCAATCAATTTCACGCAAAATTTTCATTTCCCAACGTACGAGCACTAGGAAAAAACTGAGGTAGTGTGGAAAATTGTGACATTTGTCAATCAATTTGTTTTGCTCAAAACATAAATTACGAAATAAAAAAAAATTATTTCGGATTAAACGATTGTCTTTTCCAGCGTTTTTATTCTTATCAACGAGGAAAAAAGAACAGAATATTAAAACCCCTTTTTGGAAATTTTTCAAGATTCAAATGACAGTCATTCAAATAAATAATTTTTTTCATTCAAAGTGAGAAGTGAGTACTAAGAAATTTAAAACTATGTATCAAAAATTCATGTGAAGAATTAATTATGGGTTCGTATTGAATTTTAACGTGTATTTTGAAACGTTTTTGTTTTTCATTTCACGTGAGGTGAGTACTAGGACGTGGGAAAATGAAAATTTTGTGTGAAATTGATTGAAAAACCGTTTCATATTCCACTTTCATATTTTGGTACTCACTTTGTGTTGTGAATTTCATACCAATGAACTAGGGATCACGTTTGTGTGAAAATTTCATTTTCATTCGAACTGAGTACTAGGCTTTAAGGGTTGTAGGTGAAACTGAGTGAAAATTGAAATTCTAAGAAATAATGGAATAAAGGATCCCTCACACCAACGCGAATCTGTCGCGGCGATGACGAAAACAATAATAACAACGTGCAATAATAACAACGTGTTGTTTTCATTGACAACCACGTGTTGTTATTATTGTTTTCGTTTTCATCCCGACAGATTCGCGTTGGTGTGGGGGACCAATAATTATACCTACCATAATAGCCGTTATTCTAAAGTTTAATTCAATAGAAAACAATTTTTTAAGTGAAGCTTCTTAGCGCAAGCTCTGAAATGGGTAAACCAAAAAACCGACCGAGACTGAATATGTAGCATACAATTTAAAAATTGTCCGATTGATTTAAAAATAGAGTTTATAAAAAAAATCTCCGCCTTATCACAGGGTGTTTCAAATCCAAAAGTTTAAAGCCTGGCGCGAACATGCAACTAAACTGCTTGGTTTTGATTTTGAGTACTATAGGATAATATGAGATTCCGCGCAAGATTATGTGCGCGCACTCCCACATAAGCACATTGTGCTCGAAATCGAAACTAAACTGTTTAGTTGCATGTGCGCGCGTGGACTAGGAACTCAGCTTTCTCCTAAAAAAGTTTCGGTGGTTAATGTAAAAGTAGGAGGAGTTTTGTACAAACCATATTCACATTCGAGATTTTTTCCATTCATTGTCCGGCAAACCAAGGATGTTAAAAAACATTCGTTATTGAAAAACAAAAATGTTGTCTTATTTATTTTTATTGTTCGCTTTTATCCTATAATAATAGGAGCCTTAATACAAATTCAAGAACGAATGTGATGCTGCACTCCCAAAGCAGCTTTTTTTTATTAAATGCATTTGCTCGCGTGATTAGTTGAAAAAAAAATAAAAAAAAAAACTTGACGACTTAAACAAGTTTATTCTTTGTGTGCATGTGGCTCCTTTTCTTTTGAAATCGAGAAATCCAAGCGAAGGCAGATAATGACGAGGACAAACAGTGCAAAGAAGAATCCAACAGCCAATAGTGGCTCCTGCAACATTGTGATTCGTGAGAAGTTGTACTTCAAGTTGAAGTCATGAATGTGATTCTCGACGAGGTTCTTCTTGGTGAATGAGATCACTGGACGTCCGAAAGTGTCCAGGTAAGTAAAGTGCAAGCTGTCGGGCAGACGACTCACTGAATAGGGTGTGATCAGCTTGATGTTTGTAGCTCCTTCGGGCAAAATGATCTTAACGGTTGCTTCATCAACAACCATGTCATCGTAGATGTGGTCAATGATGCGCATCTTGAGAATGAAGTTCTCACCTGAGTTGAAGAGATATTCGAATGAGGGGACATTGTAGCCCAAAGTGTAGTAAGTCCTCCACCCGCCGAAGAGTGGGAAACGTGGGCGCAGGTCTAATTCAACGGAATCGCGGAGAACCTTCATGTTCGATGTGGAGATGTTGCCATTCGTGTCGCGGTAGTAGACACCTGTGGCCGATGCTGGCAGCATGGTTTTGTAGGACTTGACGGCCGCTTGGCCACTACGAGCGTCCTTTTGGAATTCGTAACGGGAGAAAGAGCCCTTCAATTCAGCTCCAGAGTGAACCATATCAATATTCTCGGTGACGGCAATATTGCCCCAGTGGGAGACTTCCAAGGTGCGCTCCAGACGTGTCACAGATAAGAAGGGAGTGTGATTCTCATAATGGACAACGAGTTCCGCAGGAGTAAATGCTGTTAGAAAGGAATATTTTAGGGATTTTTACTAAATCTTGTGTAGATTCGACTTACCTTCGATGTTCTCGAATGGTCCATAGGTGATGGTGCTTCCAGACACAGCAACTGGTTTCGTTTGGGTGTACGATTCAATGCTCTGTGAGCTCAAATGAATTGTTGTCTTCTGAGTGAGCGTCTTGTACGGACTGAAGAAGTACACACTGCCGAAATACCTCACCAATTGCTTTTCAGATTGGGTAATCTTAGCCGGATGGGGAGTTAAAGCTTTGGTTGATACAGTTTCCAGATAAACCACCTGGGTGGGAGCGGCACTTGGGAATGTTAAAAGAAACTCAACACCATTGCTTGTTTCCTTCTCCGAATATTTTAATTCTTTTTTTGATGAATCCTTTGCCGAAATGAAAGCTAAATGTTTACGATCATCGCGTGGTATCACAAGACTGTAGGCGGTGATGCCTTTCTTTGCGGAATGTTCCAAGATAATTTTATAAGAAGTCTTTACGAGTTGAGATGTTAAATCGATCGTACGTTCCACGTTTTTATTAACAACTTCAGCATCAATTGCCGCATGTGTAAGCGCGATTGCTGAGATTGTAATCAAAACTATCGAAAATAGCTTCATTTTTGGAGAAAATTCAATAAAATCTATAAAAACGCCGGTAGGTATTTTTCTTTTTTCCTTTAACTAATCTAGAAAAGCCAACACACCGCTTCGGAAAGAAATGACACATCAGTTGAAGGGATGGGTGAGTTCAGAGAAAATTTAAGCATTGAACGGGTTGCTGTTTCGATGGATGTGTTCGAAGTTTATAGAATGAACAGATTTGTTAATTAAAAGTTCTCTTTCACACGGGGAAACAGGTTGATGGAAATTTTTAATTTCTTTTAAAAGTTTCTCCCAAACCAACGCGAAACATTCGGATCAATGATGAAAGGATCCCCCATACCAACGCGAATTTTCGGTGGCGACGACGAAAACAATAATAACAACGAGTTGTTTTCATTAACAACCACGTGTTGTTATTGTTGTTTTCGTCGTCGCCACCGAAAATTCGCGTTGGTGTGGGGGATCCTTATATGAGTACACCACCGCGACGATGCGATTTAGCGAATCTCATATAAAATATTTTGAAAGCTGAAAGTTTCTTCATCGTTCCGAATGTTTCGCGTTTGTTTGGAAAAGCCTTAAGGTTCCCCCACACCAACGCGAATTCGGTGGCGACGACGAAAACAACAATAACAACACGTGGTTGTCAATGAAAACAACTCGTTGTTATTATTAGCTGCGTTTTATTTTCCCCCAGATCCAATCCAGATCAGATCAGGAAAATAAAACAACCCAGGACCCATGTTCTGTAACTCGGCGATAACTTTTCGAGGCGAGAAACGGCGAAAAATGGAACAAAAATGGAACAAAACTCATAGGAATCCTATGTTTTTTGTTTCATTTTTCGCCGTTTCTCGCCTCGAAAAGTTATCGCCGAGTTACAGAACATGGGTCCAGGATCTCCGTGACATACGTTATATACCCAACTCTTTTTTTCCTTTGTTTTTTTATTCGTATACACCGTTTGCCTTTTTTCTTTACACTACTGACGACATATACAAATTAAGGGGTGTGTGTTCAAAATGGATTTGGAAATCCAAATTCAAAACAAAGTTGGATCTTGTGTTGTTTTTGTAATACATGTATTTTTGTAAGCAAATCCAATCTGGTTCGGATCTTGGGGAAAATAAAACACAGCTATTGTTTTCGTCGTCGCCACCGAAAATTCGCGTTGGTGAGGGGGAGTCTTTAATGTACACTGATTTTGTTCTGTATTTTAGAAACCAAAGGTGCACTCATATGCAATTAAAATAATTGCCGCGATAGGCAAGCAGACATGGAAATAAATAGACGGCACTCTGCAATTAAACCAAAATTTAATAAGTGCGGAGGTGAAAACCGATTTCTTTTCCCTTCTTGTCCCCAAATTAAGGATCTGCCAAACCAACGCAAAACATTCTTTGTGGTGATTATTTTGACATTCCTTTTCACACTTCAGGATACCCCAAACCAACGCGAAACATTCGTAACGACGACGAAACTTTCGCCCGTCAAAATTTCTTTACCGGGCGATTTTTAAGAGTACCCATACCAACGCGACGATGCCATTCTCATTTCAAATATATTATGTAGCGGTTTGGTAATGTGAAATTCCTTGCGAATTTACACAAATTTTCACAATTTTCTATCAAAACCCATAGAAAAAAAAACTGAGTTTTGGAGAAATTGTTGAAAAAAGAGTTACCAAACAGACGTACAGTCGAAAGTTTTGGCTTTGTTCCGAATGTTTGCTTTGGTTTGGGGAAGACTTTCAAATGCTTTCATTTTCAGTAGTATTTATAAACACTCCTGAACAGTCGTCCAGCTGGACAGTGTCTAAATAGTTGGACATCTCCTTATTTATAAAAGCATTCCAACAGTTGTCTAAATATGTTCTCATACACTCACTTACATCTCTGGAATCTGTCAAATTCATGAACATTTGGCTTCGTTCAATGAACTTTTCATCTAATTTCCAATTTTTTGTTCATTGAACATACCCACTTTAGAATAGGTTTGGACAACAAATTGCAGAGTCTAAGTTAGACCCTCGATGGAACATGATTATAAATAAGGTTTTTGAGTTGGAAAACTATCCAAAGTTAAGGCTTAACTACATAAGCCAAAAAGTACTGAAGAACAAAAGTAAAAATATTTTTTTTACCGCTAGCGCCGTTGTTTTGTGAAAAAGAAAACACAAATTTGTTTTTAAACCAAAATTTAAGCTTTCTGCATCATTTTTATAAATTTTCCAGTCAGAAACACTATCCTAAAATGAGTTTGAAAATTTTCACTTTTTTACTTTTTCAATTTTTTGGCTTATGTAGTTAAGCCTTTAGACATACTTTGGAATGGGTTAATAAATAAGACTGTTTTGTTTCCTCGTTTGAAAGGTACAAGACAAGAATTAATTAAAATAAAATAAATAAAAGATATTAGGGGTATTCCCGATCCGATGCAACTGGTCTTGTATTATTGCAAAAGTGCAAAAGTGTAAAATTGCTATACCCTAACCACTTGTAAAAAAAAAACTTTGCACTTTTGCAATGATGCAAGACCAGTTTGCATCGGATCGGGAATACCCCTATTATTTTAAATAACATAAAAAACTTATTTAAAATAATATCTTTTATTTATTTCATGAAAAAACACGTTAAAAATCTCCAATATTAAATCAATTTAAAATAAATTGTTTAAAAATCTCCATCAACTTGTTTCGTCGTATGAAATGGGACGACTGAAGAGTTAAGGCTTAACTACATAAGCCAAAAAGTACAGAAGTACAAAAGTAAAAATATTTTTTTACCGCTAGCGCCGTTGTTTTGTGAAAAAGAATACACAAATTTGTTTTTAAACCAAAATTTAAGCTTTCTGCATCATTTTTATAAGTTTTCTAGTCAGAAAAACTATCACAAAATCAATTTAAAAATTTTCACTTTTTCACTTTTTTGGCTTATGTAGTTGAGGCTTTAAGGTAAAACTATAATAATAGTCGGATGCTGGCGTAAGTGGTCGTACGAAACGAAACAAATACAAAGAATTCATATGACGTGCCCATAATTGAGGTTTGCTTCGTTTCGACCAATTTTCGTTAACTTTTGCTTTC
Source organism: Epistrophe grossulariae (assembly GCA_929447395.1). NCBI lineage: Eukaryota > Metazoa > Arthropoda > Insecta > Diptera > Syrphidae > Epistrophe > Epistrophe grossulariae. The sequence goes on from OV839567.1 coordinate 105,640,225, forward strand.
GGAAGTGAAGAGCGCTCACCGACCGCTCCATGTGCAAGTGAACTGATGTCGAATTCCTTTCAACGAAAGAATCGAATTTTTTTCTAAAATTTTTTTTTGTGATTCTGTGTGTGGCGCTAGACAGCAGCAATTTTGAAGTAAAATTTCCAGAAAATATTCAATTTGGAAATTATTATTATTATTAATTGAAAAAAAACGTACAAATATTTACTATAAAATTCACCGAAAAATCGTTTTCTTAAAAAACCGCGGCATTCAATTTGACATTTTAGGAATTTCAAATCTTGCAAGTGTGTGCAAGTTGGTGTAAAATCCTTCTTGAATCTTGCAAAACTAGCAAGATTTGTTTTGACAGAAAAATTCCAATTGTTCAGAAAGAAATGGATTCTTTTAGAAAAAAATTCGATTCTTTTGTTGAAAGGAATTCGGCATGAGAGAATTTTCTTCCGACATCTTCCGACTATTATAGTTCTACCTTTAAGGCTCTCCCAAACCAACGCGAAATCGTAGGGAATAATTCACAATAACACAAAATATGACAAATACACAACGCTTTACAACAACAAAAAACTGTCGTCGACGAATGTTTCGCGTTGGTTTGGGAGAGCCTTTATACGGTGACTCTTGAGATTTGATTCTTTGAACATAAATATAAATTTAGCTCTCTGAACTCATTCAGTTTTATACCAATTAAAAACTCCGACACCATTTTTCCGAAAATCTGACATTTTCAACTCATGCTTGCATACAATACAAACTTTATTTACCAATTACCGAATACAAAATGTTTAAAATAATCTAATTTAATTGAATACAAAAAATTTTAAACTATTATAATGAATTCACAAGATTTAACTGAACATTTATCAGACGACATGTTATCGCGTTTCGAAAACGGATCTGACTTGGGTAAATCTTCCATGTTTGTTTATGCATCTTTCCTTCTATTGTTTTGTGTGTTTGATTGACTACATCCCTTTTCCTGCTTCCATAGATGGAATTATTTCCGGTGAAATATTTCAACAGGGCAATCTTTTTATGGCCGATCACGACGAAGAAAATGAACCAGATGACATTATCATCCTGCATATGGATATTCGGGAGCCACTAAGTTCACTAAAGTAAGTTTGCAATTTGGATTTTAAATTGCGTTGCCATATTGATACATACATTGATTCTTTTCTAAGGACTCTAATTGAACAAAAAATTGGTGTCGAATTGAAAAAATATAGCTTTTGGCTTCAAGATGCACAAGTTGTAAGTAAATTGGAATGGCAAATAAATAAAAAATTTTAACTGCGTAATATTTTTTTCTACGTAACAGCTTGAACCTCATAAAAACCTTGTCGATCAGTGCGTTAAAGGTGAAGGCCTGGTTCAGATCAACGTGCAAATCCAGACAATCAATCAGCGTATCAACATTGTTGACGTTCTCAAGCCTACGGACGCAGCATTGGGTAAGAAAATTGAACAATGTTTAAGATTTTTAACTGCCACAGTACAAGTTTTGTGTTTAATGGTCTTTCTGCCGGAAGTGCAACAAGTCTTTCAAAGTATATAAAATTTAAGGTAAAATTCATTATAATCTAAGCCAATTAGGTGTGCTATGTCATTGGAAAGGTATTATGGGATGATAATGCTTATAGGCTTGGAGAGCCCTCAACAAATGTTGCATGTAAAAGATAAACCAAATAAGTTGAATAAAAGTAGTTCTTCCTGCAGAAAAACTGCTACAATAGCAGAATGGGCCGCCGTAATTCAATTTGATAAGAGAACCGTTGTCCTTAATATCTAACAGGATTATGGATATATGTATCTCCATCAAATGACAACTGCTATACAAAATATTGGATCGACCGCTCGAATATATTCGTCAGAGCCGCTGATATCTTGAGGCTGCACACCTTTCCAAGTGTCGAGGAGTTTGGTGATGCTCCCTGGGGTTAGCATATATCGTTTGCTATTATAGATGATAATATCTATGATGATTGTTATGTAATAAAACTTGGTTCATCTCGGAGGTGCGGCACATAAACGTATCATATTGATCAGATATTGGAACAGTGGCTAATAAATAAGTCAAGTTTTAATAAAAGTCCATTGGTCCATGACTAAAAAATGAAATATATTTTTCATGCGGTTAAATGTATCAAACTTTAATATTTGTGTTAAAGTATTGGCTTTTTAATAAATAATGTTCTTCTTTAAAATAGAGACTCTTGGAACCCAGGCTACTTTACCATCTAAAAATATTAAACCTGACATAAATGAAGACAGCGATTCCGTAGACGAAGCAACAGAAGAACAAGAAACCACAAATGATCAAAAACAAAAACCATGCCTCAATTGGGCACTGGACACAAAGTTTAAAAAAGAACAAACTCGATTGAAAATTCCCGATGATCCCAATGATTGGACAGTACCACATGTAAAGCACTGGCTGCAGTGGGCAGTGCGCCAGTTTAATTTGGTAAGCAAATTTGTGTGTTGTTTAATGTCCCGATTTGACAATTTTTGAATTTCTTTAAAGACTGACATCAGTCGAGTCGATTGGAACATAACCGGAGAACAGCTTTGTTCCTTAACACATGAAGAATTCCGGAAAAAAGTGCCCAATGACCAGGGAAATGTATTCTGGACTCATCTTCAGCTTCTGAAGGAGTGTAAATTTGTGTCTGTTGTGGTGTCCGTTGTGCCCAAAGCAGAACGAGAAGAATTCTCAGATAGCAACAGTTCGCCGGCACATAGAGAACAGAAAATCATGCGGAAAACCCCATGTTATAACAATCGGAGTATTTGTGTAGTTAATGGACAAGGAGGAACAGGTAATAATGGTCAAATGCAGCTTTGGCAGTTTTTGTTGGAAATTTTAACCGATTGCGAGCACACTGAGATCATACAGTGGGTGGGCTTAGAAGGTGAATTTAAACTCTTAGATCCGGAGCGTGTTGCCCGACTTTGGGGTGTGAAGAAAAATAAACCAGCCATGAATTACGAAAAGTTATCACGAGCTTTGAGATACTACTATGATGGCGATATGATTTCAAAGGTTTCCGGAAAGAGATTTGCCTATAAATTCGATTGTGATCTGAAGATGCTGATTGGGTATGATGCCGCAGAGCTGTCAAAATTGGTCAACGAGAGAAAATACGTTGACGAGTATCTAACAGCAAATGACAAAACCGACGAAACACAATCTGATGAAGAAGACTACGATGATGAATGAGAGGTGATAAGTTTGTTTTATGATTAAATCATGCAAGAATATTATGTTGAATTTCACTTTATATATGAAAATAGGCCAATTATTTGCCTTAAGACAGAAAAACCATTTATTATGCTTGAGTAGATTAAGATTAACAATTTTCAGATGAAATAAAATTCAAAAACTATTTTGTACGAAATATAACTTGCTAGTTTTTTCTTCGGGAAAGGGTTTTATCCATAGAAGTTTATCTAAAAGACGGATGAGATTATTAGGCCAAGGTTACAAAACGAGTTCTGAATGTATTTGATCAGAAATATTAATCGTTCTTATGCATCAAATTAGTACGTAAAGTGTTGTGGAGGAAATTTTGAAATAATGTTCCTAAAAATTGAAAGTCCATTAAAAGACAAGGATAATAGTGAAACCGCGAACAGAGTTGGTAGTAAAAATTATTCACTTTAAATATCTGGACCTGGCGATAACTTTTCGCATCGTTAAAAAATGAAATTATTTATTCCGCATTTATCACGACTGGAAAATGCGTTTCTGTAATTCGAAGCAGATTTCCTCACATTTTGACTGAAATTTCCATCGGAAGACGGTAAGTTGAAGCGTAATATTGACCTTAAAAAAATTGACCTTATTTAAATAAAAGAATAATTTGGGCAAAGGCGTTTTACCTAAACTATCGACCAAATTTGATCGACTATGTCTTACTCTATGAACTTGAGAAAATGAAAAACTAATGTGGTATAAGGCAGATTTAACGTAGAAGTCCTTAGCACACTTTGCCAGAGCCAAAAAACTCGATATCGAAGAACTAAATCGGTGCTAAGACACTCGCTTAAAATATTTCTTTGCAATCAAACTTACCTTTCTGATTTTTTTTTTAATCCTTTAAAAGTGTATTAAAAAGCAATACTTTATTACAAAAGTAGAATTCTTTTTTAAACATTTAATTTCATTTATTGTTCGTATTTATATATTTTGAGTAATTATAATTAATTTATCAAATAAAATTTGATCTACTTAAGTAGTTTGTCTTTTCGGATTTTAATTAAATTGTATTTATTATTTGACTAGCGCATTGAGTTTCCAATATTTTTTTTTTAATTACAAATATAAATATACATCGCACCCTTAGAATGAAAGTGACCTAACTAAAAAATTTGGCATCTTTTTTACTACCTGGTTTTAGAGTTCATTTTGCTTTTTAAGGTCAGTTTATTGAAAAATAAGAAGTTACGAAAAATTTTGAGCTAGGTTACTTTCATTCTAAGGGTGCGACATAATGTATAGAATCTACATTGTACATATATTACAATAGTTTTAAAACTTTATTGTGATAAGTTTAAACAAAAGAATTTATTTTACATTTTAATTAAATTACAACAAAAAATATTTTCATTTCATTGTTTTCAATATTATCATTAGCTTACATAGCTATTTTTACCTTTAAGTAATATAATGTTAATGTAGATAAAAAGTATGTGTATTTAGGTATGTAGTTAAATATTTTCGTCATTTTGTTTGTACTAAATATCTATATTTATTTATTTTGTATAGGTAAATGAACAATGAACAATAATTAATTTTTAAATTAAATATTGCTATGGCTTAAAATTATTTGGCTTTAAATTCAAGCAGTGGAATGAATAAAGGTTTAAAGCATTTAATAAATTTTAAGAATTCAAATTCGTTGAAGTTTTTTTTTATTTTAATTGTTAGGTAAATAGTACCTATTTTGAAAAAAGTTTGTGACATAAGGAATACTTTCAAATTTAGTTGCAACATCAGCCAACAAACCACACTTGGATTAAATATCAAATATTTAAGAAAAAATAAAAACGTGCCCAAGGATGAATCTACAATAATGATATAAAACCTAGAACAATTTGTATTTAGACGTTGCTTTAAAATTAATAGAGTTACTGATATCGTCGTCCTTCTATGAAAACTCCCTAAGTCCATTTTGTTTTTTTGTTTAAACATTTGTATTAGTTATGGATCTTTTACTGACAACAACTCGAACATTTTTGTGTTTGAGTAATTTTGAATTAAGAATTAAAACAACATTAAAGTTGAGACTTACATTATCTTAACTCTGGATATTTGATCAACTGTGGCGTATTTAAGAAGAGGTATCGCAGTTTAAAAAAAAATGGACTTAGGGAATTTTCATAGAATGACGACGATAAAAGCTTTTAAGATAACCATGTCGCCTTTTTTTTAAATTTTGGACAAGGCAAACAATATAAAAATATGTCCAAATACCTTCCAGTAAAGAAGCTTATACATTGACAAGATCATCAAGGATTGAGGGGAAAGGACATAGCAGCATTATCCTATTCTCGGTACATGAATTCTAGTGGATATACCCTTCACATCTACCTATATTAGAACAATCGCTACCTTTTAACCCCACATCCATCACAAGCGTAGAAAAAACCTCCCCAAAATTTGGTATTCGAAATTACGACGTTAGCTATAAGCCTGCGCATGTATGTCCTATTTCACACGAGGAAACTGAGTTTCTAGCAACTTTCAGTTTATTCGTGAGAAGGGCAAGAAGTAAGAGGGGAAAATGAAATCTCCCCGGTCAATGATTTGAGGAGATTTTTTTGACATTCCTCTTCACATACACAGTAGTGTGTGTTCAACCAAGCTACTCTAAAAAGAAACTACAGAAAATTTCCACGATTTTGTTTCTTCGTGTGAAAGGTACAAGAGATTTTTAAGGAAATTAAAGAAAAACGTCAAAAAAATCTCCGGCAACTTGTTTCCTCGTGTGAAAGGGGACTATCTACTCTACTCAAATTTTGGTTATACTTAAACTCACTCAAAATCCACCGAACCGCCACTTTATTTTATCTTTGTAGTACCATATTAACTCCAGATGAGACTTTAATTTTTATAAATGTCAAAAAAATAATGTTAACTTGGTAAACAAAATTTTATTATTGATTTGGTCCTTTTTTGACTACTTTTGCATTCCATTAGGCAAACAAAATATTTTAATAATTGCAGATCTAAATTTACCTCCCTTTCGGTTGTGAAAATTGTGTTCAATATACAAACACCCATAATATGTATATACATAATGTACGTATGAAATAATCCGTAATAATAAATTGAATCAGAAACTTCGTCAATCTCATCTTCCATTGGATTCCATTCGCCCCGAAAAATTAATTTTTGAATTAAAATCGGAATTTACCAATGGAAAGCTCCACTACCATTTTCCACTGTTTTTGATATTTCAGCCTGAGTTTATGTATTTAAAAAATAGGTAAAGGTTGGCAAATATTTTCTAAAGTAGGTATATTCTCTAGTGTACAAAAGAAAATAAACACAATATTATATGGTAGATTTGAATTTTGTTTAATTTCATCTATAATTTTCTTGAAAACGGATCTAACGATTTTGAATAAAAAATATTTTAAGAAAATTGCGTTTTACTTTTTGCCAAAAAATTAGCATAATCTGAATATGGTTTGGTATTTTTTGCCTTATTAAAAAAATATGCAAGTCTGAGTATATTTTTCCAGAATTCAGACGGCGTGGCGTTCAGTATTTTTATTTCAAAACTTGTAAAGAATTTTTTTAGCATTCACGTTTTTTTTACCATTTTTTTCTAATTTATTATTTGCATATTATATTATAATATTTACTAATATATTTCGTCGTACTAGATACATATTTTGTTTATTTTAAGTCACATTTTTGTTGATGCTTATTAATTTGAATTTTTAATGATTAAGCATTTACCAAGGACAAAAATTATTCTTATGTATCTCATACAAATCTTTCCGTAAACTTCATACACATAATTGCAGTTTAGATGAAAAATCAATCAAAATTTTGGTTAAGCCGTTTCCAATCCACGCATTTCAAGGTTAGATTCCCGTTCCCGAAAGTCAATATCCATAATATTAAGTTCAAATATTTAAGGTCTATAACTTAATTTCTAATCATCGCATCTTTAAGACTTCAAGATTCATGAATTAAAATTGGGAAACAAAAATATGTACACCGCTCATTTGCTGCATATCGTCATCACTCAAAAAATGCTATTTCGAGATAAATGAAATTGAAATTGTTTCGTGAAAAAGCTATAGAAAAACAGCAGTAGTGCTTAAAAAAATACGCTCTTGATTGAAATTGTGTAAAGATACCTACATTTTTTTTTTGCAGAAATATAGAGAAATAGATTTTACGCACGATGCTGTAATAAACTCAAAAACATCACATTTTGAGTTATGACGATATTGCAGCAAATTTCGTTCTTCATATAGTACGCTCTTTGATGTCAGATCTGCTGATAATTATTGCAGCAGATTATTTGGAGGAGTCTTCACTTTTTCTTCGCATTGGATTAATTGCCCATGAATTTATTCGGTTTGTTTTTACTGTTTCTTTTATTGTTTGTTCATTGGGTGTATTTTTTTTTGTTTTCGCTGTGCTTTCGCAACCATTTCGCTATCTTGTTCGAGACAAAATTCGTTTCGCATCATCAGCAAACTATACTTTAAATAAAAACAGTTTTTGCCTTTTTAAATTGGAATATCTCGAAAACCTGACGCGGGATACTTTTTTGATGGATTCGAACTCAACGCACCAAAAACCGTATGGAAAGTAGGTTATGGCTTTCTGCCCAAAAAATTGTTTTGCCCTAAATGTGTATGAGTGAGTCTTTGCGAATTGAGATTCTAAAAAGGGCAACAGAGGTCAAAATGTGGGACAATTGAAAATTCAAAAACTCATTATATTTTTTTTTTTACTTTTCAAACTCAACAAGTAGTCTCTTTATTTTAGTTTTAAAATAAAAATATTCATTTCGAAAAAATAAATGAGAAATATTTCATATTTCATGATGAAACAAAATTTTTCATTTTATGTTAACTTATATGCAACAGTTATATTATTGACAGTAAAATTGCCTTTCTAATTATTCATATACATATGGATGTGTGTATGTGCAAAATTAATTACTTATTTATTTACAAAATAGTTCAATAATTAATAATTATATTATTTAAATTTTTAAATTGACTGAGAAAAATAAAATAAACTTAAACTATACTACAGCTCAGTCGTAATTTCGTCTTGCGGTCGAAAACCAAGTTTAAAAAACTCATCCTCTAGCCATAATGAGCTCTGATTGAGATCCGATATCAGGTTGCCCTTTAATGTATTAAAGCTGCTGCCAAACGGATCTGATGCCCGCGGCTCTTCGAATTCATGTAGACTTATTAGCGAACCAAAGAGCTGCATTTTTTGCGGCGAATTCGAATGATTGTTTGTAGTTTTAAATGTCGTTTGTTTATATGGTGAATCTCGAAGATGATCGTCACCTTGTCCGGTGGATTGGAAAAAGTCTATTAGCTGACCCACCTGGGGTTTGTAACGATCCAGAGCTTGCTCAGACCATGTATATATTCGACTCCAATCGTGTGGAGGTGCTGGGATGAGTTCAATTGGACGATTTAGAAGAATTAAAATCTTTGCGAGATCTCTTACGATCGGTCGATATGAATTCGCGGCAGCGGCATCACCCGACAAATATAGTTTTCTTATCTGCCGCCGTGTGTCATTGAGCATGCCTAGAAAATATTCAGCGTTCGGACGCATATCATTGAGTTGACGCAGGAAATCCGATCTGTCCATTGTGTTTTCGTTAATGAGTTTTTGTTTGATAGTTTTTCGTCGTCGTTTTCGCTTTATAAGAACTATAGCAACCGCTAATAATGAAAGACATACAAAGAAGCCTCCAAAAAGACCAGCTAAAGCCGCTAACAGCGGACCCGATATGCCAGTTGGGATGCAAACACGTCCCATGAAGTCGGGATGTGATGACCATTGGCCTGTATAGCCTGAAGAACAGACTTCGACACATATCCGAGTGTCAGTTACAAGAAAATTGGGATTGGGACATTTTATACACCCTTCGATGCTGCAGCGTAGGCAATTTCTGCTCGCTGATGGTGGACATCCTGAAAACAATAAAACAAAAAAATATATTAAAATAAACGCTTTATTTATTATGTTAATATTGTTTTTCTTAAGCAAATAAAATTAATGAGAGTGAAATTGAATGAATATTACATTTATGTCGTTAAGCTGAATGTTTCTTCAGGGGATAAGGTTTTTCTTAACATTAAATAGACATTAAGAAACAAATTATAGGTATTGAACTTAAAAAAAAACTTAAATATTCAAATTCATGGCTTAAACTAACATCAAACAAATTTAAAGTACATGCACGTAATATTACGTATATGCCTCATAGACCCAACTTAACTTCAGATGAAGAAACTAATTGCCGGATATTTTTTGTCGTTTTCTTTTAATTATTTAAAAGGAGAACAATTAGCCAATTCAGGTTTTTAAGATTTCTGAGATCTCCTCACTTTTGCTGTCAAAAAGCTGAGGCCTGAGACTGATGTTCTTTTTGTATTCGCTTGCTCAATTATTTTTCGCCGCAGTTGATCAGTTTGTAAAAAAGAGATGGAGAGTGCTTTTGACTTCTAGAAGAGAAATCTTGTTCAGGTCACAGATCTCAGAAAAGTGAACTGGCTAAATGTGAAAAACTTCAAAAATAAAAATGGCATAATAGTCCAGCCAATAAAGCATTTGACTTGTAAAAATCACCGGAAAGCTGAATTTTGGTATATAGCCTCCTCGTGGCGTTATAAAGAAACTGTCAAAGTCCCCATCGATATAAGCGCCGCTAACGTTGAAGGCCCTCCAAAATAGTTTTTCAGTAAAAAGTCCCAAATGGTAAGTTGTACAAAAAAATGCCAAAAAGTAATTTGTAGCTTGGAAAATTTCCTACAAAAAATATTAACATACTTTTTTTCATAAAAATAACCGTTTCCGAAATAAACCAATTGGAAGAGTCAAGGGTCTTACTTTTCTTTATTATAGTTGGGCGGCTTAGTTAAAAATTTGTACAATTTGTGATAAATGCATCAATTTTTGTCGTTGTTGGTACTTTATATGAATATGACTTTAAGATATCGGCCCAATGTATTTATCCACCCCTTTAGGTGGGAGGGGCAAATGAAAAAAAATATTGAAAATAGAAAATAAATATAAAAACACAACGGCAACACCTACAATATCGTGTTATAGCTTTTTTTAAATACAGTTATTTATTTTTTAATGTTTTTAAATTACGTTATTTTAGTGCTTAGTTTTTAAATAAATGATTTTAAAACTCCTGATTTTTTTTTAATTTTTTCGAATTTTATTCGAAAAATTAAGAGTTTAAAATTCATTTTGCTTTGACAAATTTTCTTCTCAAATCAATAGTTTCGGAGATATAAATCAATTTATGTTTTCCAAAATGGTGGATTTCGCTAGGTCGCGTGACGAAGAAAAAACACTTTGTTTGTTTACACACCCAATTCAATTTAAAGTCAATTATAAAAATGGGAAAAAGGACATTTAAAAATTGTCTATGAAATCCCTTATTTTCTATGGTGAATTTAAATACAATGCAGAGTAAATAAATTGAGGTTAAATAAGTTATGCGACAACAAAAGACAGATCTAACGAATTTATTTTTAAACTAAAAAAATTCCATAAATTATTCAACGAATTTACAATTGAATTTTATTTTTAAAAATTGCTTTATCTCATTCAGGCATTTCCAGTTCAGGTTGTGGTTTAGAAATGATGTGATGCGCCATACGGAAAGACAAGTTGTGACAGTGCCCCATAAAAACAAACAAACAAAACAAAAAAAAAAAAGTAAAAAAAAAAGATAACTGCATTATAGCCCTCAACTTAAGGTAATTTTATTTAATTGAATTGTTTTCCCCAGGGGACCAATTGTGATTCATTGAATCTTCATACTTTTGCCGCAAGGCTACATGGGAAACTCTTTTTGATTCACTAGCTATACTTGTGTGTTACGTCATGTCAGTTTATATTTATCACAGAATATATGTAAGTAGTTTAGGTACGTCGATCTAGATGAAGTATTTTTTTCAAAAAAGGAAGACGATAACTAGAGATTAAAAAAAAAAAAACGTTTCCCTGAGCATCGCGTGATCTTATCTGTCTGTGGCTTGCGTGTGTTGTTAGGTTTAACCGATGTTATCGGTCATTATGATAATTTTATTTTAATTCAATAATCATGTTACTCGGCCTAAAGGTTTTCTTAAGATGTAGAAGGAAAAGATCAGGTGAAATGGCGGATAAATGAATACAAATGAGATTGATCATAATTTGTGAGGGATGACAATTAAAGAAAGAATTTAATTTGCCCAGATCATTTCGAATGATTTGATTGGGCAAATTTCTTGCGAAAGCTTTAATTGAATTAAATTGCAAAGTTTATACTACTTCTGAGTTCTGAAAGGTATTTAGAAGTGCTAATAAAGCTTTTGAAGTATGTAATTGTAGATGAATGATGTCTTAATCATTATTATATTAGTCCCATTCCATTACTCGTGTGGGTTCAATCATTCTATATTTTTTTCACTGTTAAACAATTTATAATTACAATTTAAGCTTATTTATAAGCACAGAAGTTGATAAAATCCAGGACTTTACGAGGATATGATATCCTTTAAATAGAGAATAAAACCCAAATAAAATGTTATTTCAATGAATCAATTAAAATTAAATTTTTTTTCGTTGTTTGCAATTTACAACATCAGGTAAAATAAGTTTTATTTTATTTTTATTTGCTTGGCAATGGCATGGAACAAGGAATATTTACGACTTATTTGGTATAGTTTGACAGATAGTTGACAATTGGCCGTCAAATTAAGATCCGTTTGATTAAGTTTTTTTTATTTTTATTTATATGGCAAGTTATGCATTCGTAAAAAAAATTGAACTCGAGATTTTGAACGAAGTTGACATTACGATGTTAGCGAAGTCGACAAAATTGGGTCTCGCAATTCGCCTGTAGCCTAAATGGGTGGGTAGATTTCCTTTAAACTTGGTACCTAGCGTTTTTTGGGCAATTGATTGCATTCCCATGACACTTTTTTTTTTTCATTTTTTTGACCAAAAATAACGGTAAATGCCGTAAAATTTTTTTAGCAAATAAAGAAAATCTTATTTTTCTTAAAAACGTGCCCACAAGTTAAAAAACATAAATTCAGTAAATTTTTTTGTTAAAGGTTTCCATTTTATAAAAAAAATTCCAAAAAATAGAACTATTTTTTTGATTTTCGACCGATTTTGATCAATTTTTTTACTTAGAACGTCTTAAAAGTTTTCAAATTTTTGTGTACTAAAATTTTCAAAAAAAAAAAATAAAAGTACCACTTACCATATTTTTGCAGAAAAAAATGTACCTATATTTATCGATTGAAAATGGTATCACTTTTTTTAATTTCGACTATCTCATTATTTGCAGAACCGATTTTAATGAAATTTTTTCCACAAGAGCTTCTAATAAATTTGAAGATTATCAGGGGCCTCATTCCGTAAAACGAAAACGATCGAACGATATCGTTTTGGCAATACCCATCTCTATCACATCTAAAGGGAAAGATAGGGACAGCTATTGCCAAAACGATATCGTTCTATCGTTTTTGTTTTACGGAATAAGGCCCCAGTTGAAAATTATCAGATCAATAGATCGGAACTATTCAGACTTTAAAACCACGGTGAGCTCGCACACAAGAGCAAATTTAATTTATACACCGCATTATTTTTCCTTCATCATTAAAAAAAAGACAAAAGTAGGTAATTGTAACGTCTTTTCATTATAATTAAGCCGAAAAGTCTCGGAACTAAAAGTTTTATTTTCATGTGATGTGGTGCATGCTAAGTTAACCTTGTTTCTATTTGTCTTACATTTTGTTTAATCTTATTAAACAGCTTTTCTTAAGAAATAATCTATGTTCTATAAAAATATAATGTCATATATACACAGATCTTGATTGCAATGTCAACAACATTGACCCATTTACCTACTCCACCTCAATAACAAAATAATGATGTTCTTTACTTCGATGCGGTCTGTTGATCTTTCTGTCGCCTCATATCTCTTACACTGTATAATAATATCTAAATTGCTTTGTTTGTATACCAATATAAGCATGTTACGGGTGCCATCATCATCCCGAAATTTGATCCCAAAAAGCATGCTATTAAATGTCATACCCCGCACTATAGTTTACCAGTAGATTGAACACTTGTCTCAACAAATTTATTTTCGAAACGCTACTTCATCTTTGACAACCAACTCTCTTGTGGAGTCAATTATGCATGCACTGTTGCTATGTCGTCACTCGCCACGCCATCCATGCGACCAACGAAAACAATTACCGCTGCGGTTGATTATACATACCTACATACTCTTGCATGCACCAATGGAGTGTAAAAGTGATGAACGACCTGTCAGCGTGACAGTAAACTGTGTCAAATGGAATAAAGTAAAAGCGGTAGCTATTGTTGCATGTATTGCGTGTTTTGTCTATATAAGAAGCAAACAACGCTTTTGTACTTTCTAATGACAGCACTCCACAAGCACTTCTCTATAGAGACCCACAAAAAGTTAAAACCTACTACCGTTTGAAGACAAATTATCGACGCCTGTCTTGGACTAACCTCCTGAACTGAAGCAACGTTATTTATGTGATGAACACAACAATGCAGCCAGTAACCACATTGCAATTAACTGAATGCTTTCTAAAGAATCTTGCCATCATACAGGCTATATATGCTCATCGTAGGCTCAAACCATGGTCTGAGATTCTTGAAATAACCCAAACCGTCTTGCATCGTCGACCATAGTCCAGCGTCAGCGTTCACTAAAGACGCCAAGACGGAGAGACTCAGTGATGATGTAAGTCGATTTGACAGCAAAACAAATGACAGCGTGCATTTATACAGACTCCATTATTGTTGAAAAACGTTATGCATACAGAACAACAATGCAGCCACATGCAATGCAACCTAAAGGGACCGTTATGGGGTCAATCGCCTCCTCCAAGCCCGTTGTACATATCTACATACAACATGATGATAATGATGATGATGATAATGAAAGAACTGCAATCCTTAGTTAGGTTAGGTACACAGGCGTGCAACTTCAGATGTGCATGTGACATTAAGTGGAGAGAGTGTATACTTGTTGTTTTACTCTTTGATCATTTTACGTGCGCACACAGTGCAGTGTTGTTCTATCGTAGGTATACAGGAATTTGCCTTTCGGTACATTGAAGGAAGCAAGAAAAAAGTAAAGGATGGGATGGAGCATTTCAGCAACAACAACGCAATAAGGGCCAGATATACCGCAAAGCTAAAGTCAAGTGTCAAGATCTACCTCAATGTTCATAGCATAGTATTTTTTTTTGTAAGTTTTTCAAGATTAAACCCATGTCTTCACATTTGTTCAGGCACTCGTGGTCGCGGTTACATTTAAGAACATCCAACTCCGATCTGTGGTTGAGATGTATTCACTATAAGAATTGATTGTATACACACAAAACCACTAACGTTTATGTCAGATAAATTAAAAGTATACTTTTTCTATCATTAGGTATTGTGTTTCAATACCTTTCGACGTAAGTTTTACAGTATTTTAGTAATATCGTAAAAAATCGTTGCTGAAATAGCTTTTTATTATATCTTATGTATATAGAAAGGTGCATGCTACATAATGACAGTCAGTTAAAAAATTGTTAAAGTCAGACCTGAGAATAATCATAAAGCCTGGAAAATGAAGGGATCAATATAAAAACGATTCGAGTTTCCCAAATGTTATGCATTCAGCATTGCCATTGTAAAAATTGCTTTTCTTGGTACAGATTAAACCCACTATGTGAACCGTGATCATCTTTATTCAAAGATTATTCCAGTTGATGATCATTGACTGATTTTAATCAAGAAATCCATGATTTGAGTTGATATTTATGGATTTCGATAATCAACCGATTTTGGTTGATTAGCGCTTGATTATGCACTACAAATTGACAAAGCACAAAAGAAAACCAATGATCGAAATAGTTCCTTGTTTGAACTCTACTTGTACATAGTCTATGGTTTGTTTTTGACGTGAAATTCTGCTGCGAAATAAAAAAAAAAATCTGGCCGCCGTAAGAAAGCGACAACGATCGGTTTCGAAGAATTTAATATTTAAAAGTTCGCAAACTCGGTGGAAATATAGCTGTCTCAAAAGACAAACGATTAGTCTAACGAAGAAAAAGCTATATAGCAATTGGGAACATTTCTTCAACTTGTGATGGACTGGACAAAGTTGCAAGTAAAATACATTGCACAAAAATGAAATATCATGAAAAGTATTTATCCGATCCTCATTCAAAGGAGTTTGTTAGTCAAAACAATTATTGGAATTCATTGAGATGGACATCGACATTATTAAAGAAAAGGATAGATATTCGATGAGAACTCTGACGAAAACCTTTGCGAGTCTTTTTTGGAAAAGGTTTTTAAAACTTAACACCTCCAAAAAATTAGAATTTTCAATAAAAAAAAAAAATGGCAGAAAACGTAAACAAAAATTAAAAAAAAATCTTAATTATGGATTGAGTTTGACAACTAAATTGACAAATGAACTGGAAAATGAAACGAATTGTGGAAAAACTAAGATTTGTTAATCAAGGTGAAAATAGTGAACAAACAGACTTTGATTATCACGTATCCTTTATCATGGATTAAGAAGAATCTATGATAATCAAATTGCAGATTTAACCCACTGTTAACAATCTGGACTTTAATCAGACAGACTATATTGTTTGGTAACTTAAATTTTCACCAAATTTTCAAAAACTTTTCTTTTTTTTTTTGAATTTTGACAGCAAATAATTGTGAACATTTGTCCAAATTCGCAAAAGTAAGAAGACAAAAAGTTCAATCATAAAAACTCCATTCTTGATGCATTGTTTAAATGTCATTGAAAACATAAGGTGTGTTCCCTTACTTCGAAACTTTGTGATTCTCTGTACCTACAAAAAAACTTCACAAAGAGAAAAATTACACATTACACACTCACGTACAACTGATGAACATTTCCGTATCCTGATAATATAACGAGTCATTTGGCGCGTTCAGAAAAATGAGATCGCAGAACTTTTTTTCTCACTAAAAAAGTGAGCAAGCGAATACAAGTTTTTTTTTCACAGCATTTTAACAGCAAAACTGAGAAATTTTGTTGAGGAATTCTGTTCCTGAAACTGTTTGCTGACAGAAAACCGACGATACATAAATATTTATACCTACGTTAAAATTTTCACAATGCTTCCACAACTGTTAAACATTATAAGGATATCAATTATTTTCGAAAATGTGTTACCCTTACACCAAATGTTCCAGCAAAAACATTGGACCTACACAGGTAACTCTATACCGCTAGAGGTATGTATGTATGTCTTTGCTATAACCTGCAAATCAATCACCTTGTGTGCTGCAAGCATAGACATTTAGACAATATCATCTAAGGGAGACGTTAAGTCACTGTTTCAAGGAGCAGCACTTTATAGCGAAGTCACGTCAATCAATTTAAACAACAACTGTATAATATAGAGAAGTCGAAACTCGGTCAACTTTTACTACACTATCCGCTTGTCCGCACAGTGACGTTTCAAGGAAACGTTCTGGGAATAGGAATTTATTGTTTGCCACTGCACTTTCCATTTATATTGTCCAACAATTCACAGATGTTGTACATACGTATGTTATATTATGTGAGTTATTTATTATAATTAATTTAAAGTGGCTTTAGCCGATCTGAAGACCTGTGGTCAGTATATTGGTTTAGTTAACCTGTTTTTTTTTTTTTTGTCTTCTTATTTCTGCTATACCCAGTGGCAGCATAAAATATCCAGAAGAGATCGTAAATTGAAATTGAAACTCGAGAAGATCGATCGGTATTCGATGTCGGCGTCTTCGTCTTCGTCGTCGTCATCGGGTAATGAGGAAATCATATTTCCGCACTTTTCATTATGATCGGGTTTATGGATGAATGTGCAGCGTGTGTGTAATTAGTGATGATGGTATTATACGATTGACGTTCCGGCGATTGGTTTTGAGACCGAATCCGGATGGACATTCTAAGAGGTTATTTTAATGGGGTCTTTTCTTATAAATATGTGGATATATACTGTGTGTATGTGTCTTAGGAATGAATATTGAATTTCATGTCGGGTCTGATGTTGTATAATAAGAGATCAGTTACCTACCTACATCTGTCATATTAGTTATTCGATTGTTTTTTTTTATTTGTGTATTATGTTGACATACACAGAAATACGATGATTGTTTTATATAATTTTGAAATATAACCCAATTTGTTTTATATGTTCAAAATACATACATATAATGTTAGAGAGAAAAATATTGCAACACATTGACAAAATAGGTTAAATTGGCATTTTTATAATAACATATAGTAAGGTTATTTTGAGTTTTTAATTTGAAGAATTTTTGTAAACCTTTGGTTCTTTACTTTAATTGCAGTAGCTGGATTAAAATTCTGTTTTTTTTGTGTTTGAAAGTACGATTTTCCAGACAAACAAACAAAACAAATCCACATTACAAAATTATGACAAAAAAAAAAAAACAAAATTCAGTCCAACTCATTTTCTAAACATAGCAAAATTTGAGTTTGACTTCGAAAAAAATTGCAACAAAGCTGAATTATAATGGAAATCTTTTGACGAAACACTACCTTAAAATTAGGTACCCTAAGTTTGGATCACTGATTTTGATTTTGTATAGGATGAAAAGGAAAAAACATGTCAAGACGAAATACTTTTTCGCTAAGAACATATAATTTTAAGAAAAACGTGTGTAAATTTTACAATTTCTGTTTTTGTTTTAATGAACTTTTCTCAATATCACTGAAGTGTATAAGGTAAGTTTAGCGTACGTTTTAGCTCAAAATATATTCCTCTTTCAAAAAAAGTTTTTCAATCTTTTTTTGGGTTATAGAATTTTATAAGCTACAATTTTTGCTTTGAAATTTCTTCCAAAAAAACTTTTTTTACTATCAGTACTGATTAATGCAAGCATTTGTAACATTACATTTCTTTTCTCTTCGGGTTTTTTCACCTTCAGATACATCAGTCAGTCATCATTTATAGCGTGGTTTTAGTTGTTAGTTAGTAAAATATATAAAAAGCCTAACACAATACTATAAAGACAACAAATATGACAAAAAAAAAACAATGTATATATACGCAAATTAATTCGCAGCTACCAAAACAACTACAAGTCAAAAACTTGCAAGACTTATAAACTCAGAAAGAGTTGTTCATATGTATCGGTGTGTAGCCTCAAAATTAGAAATCCGTAGGTTACACCTTTTTTGAGGAAAATGATCGAGTGGTTGCGGTGGCTTCAGCAAGTTAACTTGCCATGATCCAGGGGTAGAATTGGCTATGGTCACATCGACCATAATCACATGTGATTGTCATTCATTCTTCCGTCTGGATAAAGTGATTGAACCTTATTCAATTCAATTCAATTGAATACTTTCCAATGGCATTTGTCAAAAACACGCTTGCCATAGTGAATTTTTTAAATATTTGTAATGAGCTATTGAAATTATAGAACGAAAATAATAGACTAAGAGCCCACAGCTTTTGTTGGGTATGAGTGATAGCAATAATTCACTGGTGTTTTTAGATAGATATTTTCATATCCAATTATGAAAGTCTTGCATGCCGTGGTTGGGGCTTTTGTCGTCTTCGGATATAATTCTTATATTTTCTTCATTTTCTTGAATGTATTAGATATAAACTTTTTGTACCAAAATATTTCTCGGCATTTTCATTTCTCTAAGAGGCTATCTCAATTTCTCTGATTTGACCGATCCCAACCATATTCTGTGGGACTACGTAAAATTCATTGCTTTATATAATCGTCCAAGGACCCTCGGAGGCCTAAAAGATAACATCTGAAGGACGCCATTTAAACGACACCCGACACGTTATTCAAAATCAACAAATATAGGCAAAATACAAAAATGTCAAATTTAATCATACTGACTCACCTATTTTTACAGTAAATCCAACACATTGAAATGTGCTAAAACATGACATTTTTAGGACTGGTTCTTAAGCCATAATCTATTAACTTTAAAATTAAACATATTATTCTCTATGAGTTTTGACAGCCCACTGTGAAAATTTACCAAACAGACTTTTTCTATCACATTTAAGTAAATGAGGTTATGTTGAAAAAATGTTTCTCAATTTGATGCAAGTGGTGAAAAGAAAATATGAAAACAAATTTTCAACACAAATTTTACATACGCTTGGTATTTGATTACGCATTCATTTTGACATTTGGTATTGCTTTGGGAAATTGTGTGAGGTATACTTTAAGCTTTAAACCAATTTTGCCAAAAAAGGTGTCTGACACACTTCACTTTATCAAAGTTGATCTTTCGTCAGTGGTAAAAAAAAAATGTTGGTCAACGTTTTTAATAGTGCAGTCAATTAAAATACAAAAAAGTGGATGTCAAAAAATGTTTTTAACTTATTTCAGAAGCATTTTTGGAATGTTGGACTTTCGGGTTTTTGGGTTTTCGGAGTTTGGGAGTTATGGATTTTGGTTTTCTGAATTCAATGTTTCTTGATTCTAGACTTTCTGGGTTTTCGGGATAATGGATTTTCGGGATTTTGGGTTTTCAGCATTTTAGGTTTTCGGAATTTGAAGTTTATTGAATTTTTGGATTTCTGGATAACGGATTTCGGTATTATGTTCGACTCCTTCCTAAAAATATCCAATTTTTTCGACTTAAATTTTGTTCAGCGATGAGGCTCGTTTCTGGGCTTAATGGCGAAGATATTCAAGAGTTGCCAATACATCCCTGAGAAAACAACTTTTTGTTATGGTTTATGTGGGCTGGTGGAATCATCGATCCATACATATATTTCTTCAAAGATGAAGCCGGCCATATGGTAACTATGAATGGCGCCCTTTATCGCACCATGATAACAGACTATGTATGCTGCCTAAAATGAAATCCCGTGATCTCAACAATATTTGGTTCCAACAAAATGGTGCTTCACACTTCTATACTTTCTGGAGCTATGTAACGTACAAAATCTACATGGATGAGCCAGCTACGATTGAAGAATTAGAAGCCAACATTAATTCGCGCGTAATTGGCCAAATACCACTTGAAATGCTCCAAAGCGTCATCGAAAATTAGAACTGCACGATGTTAGCCGCATTTACGGTCAATATTTGAAAGAATTGAATTGAATTGAATTGATCTTTGAAATAAAATAAAATAAAATAAAATAAATAAAAATAAAATAAATTAAATTAAAGTTTGTATTTTGTTTATATTTTTGAAAACGTATGCCTCTAAATAAATCACCAATTTCTATATGTATAACAAATTAAAATTTAACATTAATATAGGTAATACTGAAAAGAGACCTCCATATGATAAATGATGTATTTAAGCAGTTTCATATTTTTTATTTCTACCCACAATTTGTCTATAAGCGTCGGCCGACCGTCGACTCGTCGGCACGGCGCCAAATTAATTCAATTTACACAAGTCACAACAATGAACGCCCCCCAGTTCTTTAAAGCCTTCGTTCTTGAGAGCATATATATAGCTTTATCTATACTGGCTCCTTAATAAAATAATTCCCTTCCCTCAATTGTCGTATTTGCGATATAATTTTCTTCTACTTCATGTGGATCGGGGGAAAAAAATTGCAGCAAAGCAATTTCGTTGTTTGCAATTTGCGGGCAAATATTATTTTATTAAAATAAAAACAACAACAAAAAATTGCCATTTCATTACACTTTTACACCCTGAGAGAGAAAAGATAAAGGCTCTATGTAACCATCATCCCAGAGTATTATAGGTACCTATAAATCCCAAAGAAAGACCAACTGATGTTGACAGAACTCTAGCCCGCATTTGCAGCTTCTTACTGCGATACAACGTATATACATATGTACGTTATATACAGTGGTATACCCTTGGTTTAAGTGCGCAAATAATATACAAACAGAACCAAAGATCTTATGAAAACAAGGAAAAACATTCACCTATAGCTATATAGAGGAACTAAGACTCTGAGACGAAGCAAACCGAGGATAAACCCTACCTGTCTGCACCACAACCACACAATAGAATTAACGCTCCCTCCCAGCAGTATATATGTACCTCTTTACTCTTCAGGTACTCCCATATAATAGACTATAAGGTTGAGAGGACCGTTTGTTTGATCGATGGAAATCGTGATGCATATTATTGGTCCCGCACGGCAAAGATCCATACAAAATCTTTCCAACAAAAAAAAAAAAAATAAAAAAAAAACAATTGCATTCGATCTCGATAGATCATTTCACCCGGAGGGGGCCAAAAGTTTACTGGTCCTTCCACTTTTTACCAGCTCCTCACTTCTCAATCTTAACCCAGACAAGATCGTTTCATAATGCAGTCACATATAGTTACTAACGATTACATAATATTGCTATAGCTCATATAGATAGATAAAGTGTGCTCTTATACTGCAGATCAAAAACAATAAAAGAATACAAGGCGCAGGTACTTGCTCTCATAGCATTTCTTATTATTTTTGTATTTTAAATGAACATGAGGAGGCTGAGAAACTTTCGAAAAAGTTTGCTTAGGGCCTGTTTCAAAATGTCTGAATAAATCTCGGATTAAATAGTTACTCGACACCTAAATATTAAAACAGGGTCATGTATTGGATTTAGGTAGCTATGTTACAGAAGGCAACAGTGATTTTCTCTCGTGTGGACTTAAGACTCTGTGCCAATATTTACGTGTTGAATAACTAATCAGAACTTAAGTTAGACGTTATGAAATACGCCCTAACTTTGGTAATACACGATGACTTTAAATTTTTTTTTCTAACTTCGAAAAGAGTCAGCTATTTTACCAACGACTTACCGGTAACGTCATGTGATTGCAAACTAAGGGCCAGTTGTACCAACGTCGTTTAGTCTTGGTTCATGATTTTAATCCACCGGATTAACTGAGGATAAAACAAGATTAAAATGTGTTTTTGGTTATTATCAAATTCTTAAAACCTGAACCACCATTGAACCACAGTTTATTCGACGAATTCGCTGGGTTAAAATTGCTGAATCGCAGTTTAAATGTTTTTACAACATTTAACCTCAGTTAATCCGCAGAAATCGGTAGGATACAATTTTGAACCAAGATTAAACCAATTGTACAAACGTGATTTAGTCTCGGTTCAAGATTTTAGACCACCGATTACTTACTTAAGGTGGTCTGGAGTGGACCATAGGGCCTCAAGAAACAAGCTTCTTCCAGCCAGCTCGGTCCCTACCTTACTATTTTCAGTTTTGAACGCCAAGTTGGTTGAGGTCTCCTTCCACTTGCGTGCGCCACCAGAGTCGCGGTCTTCGTCTACTGCGCCGTCCCTCGGGGTTAGATTCAAAGACTCTTTGGTGGCCATTCGCAACTCAGCCATTGGGTTTTTTCCTTTTTGGCTAGGTCAGTGTCGCTGTACAGCCTGTACAATTCATCATTGTATCTTCTCCTCTACTCCCCGTTTATGCAGACGGGACCGAAAATCACCCGGAGAATCTTCTTTTCAATCCGCCATTTACAAAGTCCATGTCTCTGCATGGACCGGGCTGATAAGTATTTATATATGGACACTCTAGTTGCTCGAGATAGGGCTTTGTTATTCAATTGTCTTCTAAACCTGAAGAAGCAGCGATTTGCAAGTTATTCTCCGTTTGATCTCAGCGCTGGTATCGTTGCCTGAGTTGATAGCGGAGCCTTGGTATAGACAAAGTTCTTAACTACCTTAAAGTTATAGCTATCTATGGTGATGTTTTGTCCAAACTTCGGTCTTTGGTGTCCTTACTTGACGACAGCATATACTTGGTCTTGCCGCCATTGGCCGTTAAAATCATTTTCTTCGCCTCCACTTCAATATTCACAAAAGCGCTACTGACACCACGATGTGATCTTCCCATTATGTCAATATCTCCGGCGTATGCGATTAATTGTACGGACCTTTGAAAGATAGTGCCTCTAATGTTGACGGCAGAGTTTTGCATCATTCTTTCAGGAATGATGTTAAAGAAGTCGCATGACAGCGCATCGCCTTGTCTAAATCCGTTTTTGACATCAAAGGCATCGCTGAGGTCTTTTCCAACCTTTATGGAGCAGCGTGAGTTCTCCATCGTAATCCTGCACAAACGAACGAGTTTGACAGGGATGCCAAAACTAGAAATTGTTCTATATAGCTCGTCTCTGTAGATGCTGTCATACGCGGCCTTGAAATCAATAAAAAGGTAGTGGGTATCGAATTGAAGTCCCGGAGTTTTTTCCAAAATCTGCCGTAATGTGAATACTTTGTCGTTGGTAGACTTTCCTGGCCTAAGGCCACACTGATATGGACCAATCAGGTAATTGACAAAAGGCTTAAGGTGTTCACCTAATACGACAGAAAAGATCTCGTAGGCGATGTTAAGGAGACTGATCCCTCTGTAGTTTAGAGAGTCTCCTGCAGTTAAGAGAGTCTCCTTTCTAGAGAACCGGACAAACAATACTGAGATTCCATTCAGCGGGCATACTTTCCTCCGACCATATTTTGCAGATGAGCTGGTGCATACTCCTAACCAGGTCATCGCCTGCCGCTTTAAACAGCTCACCAGCAAGGCACCTCTGATTAAATGATGTTCAACCCAGGGTTCAGTATATGTGGTCGGTTACTCTAAACCGTACTTGAATTTTAGTAAATCTTGGCTAGAATCTTAAACCTAGGCTGAACCATGTTTGACCAACGTTTTTAAGAATTTCTCTTGCCTGGGTTGAAAGAAATTCGATGATTTTTTTTATTGAATCCATAACTCGTCCTTAAAAAAGTTACCTTTATCGAAAGTAAAAATGAATGCGTACTATATAGGTGCTGTACTATTTGTACATACATATGTTGTATATTAGTGCACTGCGCAATCTAATAAATTCCGAAATTCTTCTGTAGTATACAAACAAAAGTCGACGTAATAAAATGTAATTTTGCAACATTTCAACAAGATCGTAAATATTGTTCGTTATATTATACTGTTTGTATATTCAAGAGATTTTAACGTCAAGATAATAAACAAATAAGTTACCTAAATGTCTGACTCTGTTTTTTTTTTTTGGGAGCAATTTCTTGAGTTCTTGTAGCTGATTTGTTACGATCATGTTGATTGGTTTTTATTTCGTTTTCCATT
This sequence comes from Epistrophe grossulariae, assembly GCA_929447395.1. Taxonomy (NCBI): domain Eukaryota; kingdom Metazoa; phylum Arthropoda; class Insecta; order Diptera; family Syrphidae; genus Epistrophe; species Epistrophe grossulariae. The sequence goes on from OV839567.1 coordinate 105,664,628, forward strand.
ATTTTTTTTTTTAACTTTGAGGTGTGAGTGCTTATTTTATTGAAATATACTTGTTGTCCATTTCGTTCAGCTTGAATGAGTTATGCACTTATTATAAATTATTGTTATTTAACGAAAACAAAACTTTTTAATTTATTCAAAAATATTCTTTAGTGGTGAATCGAAATTGTTTTTATTTTGGTTTTGTTATTTTTCCAACATTGATAATGCCACATAATATATTGTGTGGCACCCACGTAAAATTTATTGAGGCAGCGAGGAGTGGTGGTAGTCACTTGTCATTGTGGTCAATTAAGTATCAATTATGTACCCTTAGATAAATTGCCCTCGATATATATAAATGTCAAGGTGAAGAGTCATTTGCTTTGTGGGTGGGTGGTTTTCTGGTTTATATAAAAAAAATAAACAAACTGTTGATTGAGACATTGTCTTCACGCAATTTTTTTAATTAAGTATATTCTATACTATTTAATTTATTTGAAGGACATCATGCGTTTTGTGGATTAATCAAGTTTTTAATAAAAGAATTTAAGAAAAATATAATTTTATATCTATCTATTATAAAGGTATTGTTACCAATTTGTAGAGAAGAATCGGGCTAAATATGGTAGAAATGGGTAGGTTTTGGAAGTAAACGAACAAAGTTCATATAATGAACTCAATTCATCTGTCACCTGTCAAATTGACTTTAACTATAAACAGTGTTGCCAATTTATAAACCAAACCACTACAAAAATACACCCATTATCATATTGATTTGATGCAAAAATAAATATTTCAACCAAATATTAAGTATAGTTCCATTTATATTTTGAATAGCTATATAATCGATTCATAAATTAGCACAGCTTCCACAAAGACACAGATAAATAATAATAAAAAATCAAAGAAAGTATAGAACCGTTTTAATATTTAACGAATAAATTAGACACTTCAACAGTTCTCTGTTTTGTCTATGCCATACCGATTCCTAATGCATTGAACATAAAAAAACAATTAACACATTTTATCCGTGAGAAGAGCAAATATAATATAGTATATCAAACAATACCTAGAAAATATATGAGAATTTTAGGTTAACAGCGTGTTACGCGGTCATTAACGTTTAAACTTGGATGTTTATGTTTAGATAACCTACTCGTAGGTATAAGCATCTTCTTTTATTTATAAAGTAAATATTCATAGTGACTTTAGGTTCGTTACCATCTTTTCTGTTAGCAAAGTAACCTGATATGGTTATGATTATGGGTTTAATTAAAAGAATAAATAATAAAACAAAATTGGTTTATGAACCAAAAAACATGACTCATATTTTGAATAATGTACTCCGTTGTGTTTTCAGTAAAGTGCCGTTCCTTTCATTGAGAAGTGAAGTTATCTGCATGTAGCGACACATGCATTTTTTCTGATTCAGGTTTATCAAATGTCTAAACACTTACGACCTTATTATTCACTCGATTCATCCAGATTAAAACTTAAATCTAGATGTGAATTATACAAATTCAATGTAAATACATCCGGATTTAAGTTTGAGAATCTGGATGGATCGAGTGAATAATTTCGTGTCAAATTTTGTCACATTGTGTTTTTCTTTAAGTTACAAAATAGCGTCTGGCACGATTTTAGCAATAGTCAGATATTGAAAGATGCTTGTAAAACATAATGAGACAAAAAATGAGACTGTAAGAAGGATATATTTTGATTTGAAATTTATCATAAATAAAGTATAGTTTTCGTAATTTTCAATTTCTCAAAAATTGTAAGACATTAAACCATCTTGTTTTTAGTGATCGACTAAAAATGATAAAAGTATTGAATACTTAAAGATAAACAGGTACTTAATAACATCAAATTTTTAAGAAAAAAAAAGTAAGTACATATACCATTTTTTTTGTTTTTTTTTAGTTTAGAGTTTGAAAATTAATATTAATATAACTATAGTTATTATTATTATTTATTGTATTATTCGTACTTGAATGTCAGTTTATTAGACTTGACCATTCTTTATTCCGTCAATTTCATTGAATTTCTGAACAACAATAACTTAAAGGTGCTACCACCAATGGTATACGAATTAATTTACAATTCGTTTTAATTAATTATTTGGCTGGAGATATAGCTATTTCAAGGGGTGACAAGCCCCTATAATATAAATATAGTAATTTAAATGTGAAATAAGAGAATAGGTTCCTATGTTTTCAAAAAGTCATAGTACAATATTGGAGGTGTTACCATTGTATTTTAATAATTTGTTTTCGAACGAAAATCCTAAAATTCAATTTTTTTAAAATTAAAAAATCGCTTGCCAGACGTAATTTGCAACGTCTGACACCTGCCAGACCTCTATATTCTGATTGCAGACAGTTTATAGAACGAAATGAAAAAGGAGCCAAGACTGTTAAAATGAATTTGTTTTTTTTTTTCAACTTTTTACGCTCACAAAAGTAACGCGTACAAAAAATAGCAACGTAGCCCACCAGCCAGACCATCAAAATATGGCTCGAGATAATGAGGAGTACAACATATTCATGTCGATTATGGAATCCGCAAAACTGGATCCGCAGTGAATCTCAGTACATTGTTCTCTTTTCTTTTCACGACAAATGGGTAAGAAGAATAGAGAGCACTGCATTGCGAATCACTGCGGATCCAGCTTTGCGGATTCCATAATCGACATGATTGAAAAATCATTACTGTTGAAATGAACTTTTTTTCAACGTTGGCCTTGGTAAACTTTTTTTAGCAACAAGGGGTTGATGTCGGAAAAATTGAAGAAATCTTCGAGTAAACACGACGAATGAAACAGTCATAAAAAAATTTAAGAAAATAAAAGTTATAAAAATTAATTTTATTTAATTGAATTCTCACCATCTTTTTTGTTTAGATATATTTTTTGTACCTATGGCAAATAATAAATATCAAAAGGATGAATTTTCGAATGAATTTCATAATTATTCAGCTAAAATAAGAATTTGGAAGCACTTTTTATATTTGATAAATTCGCATATAAGCCGAGATGTTTATAGACGCTAACTAAATGGAATGATTGTTGTATTTTAATTGGAAATTATTTCTAAAGTATAAAAATATCTACATACATACTACACACATTCATTCATACACAAAATCAAATGTAAATTCTCTTTGTAGATACATATGTATTCTACTAAGATAGGATATTTTCCAGTGCGACACGTGCGAACTATATTAATATTCTAAATTCAAGTTCTAAATTCTTGGAAATCAATTTGTCAATCCATCAAAATATAATACTTATTATTTTATCTCACGAAACAATCAATTCCTATAGCTACAATTCAGACTGCATTTCACAGTAGTATATACCTATGGATACTAAATTATAAATTAATTAAACTGTCATCACCATGACATTGAATTACGTAAGCTTGAATGCATTCAGTCTTCTGTTCAATTGCATTATCATTTCCCTTTGTCTGTAGTCTATACACGTAGGTATACTGCACTGCACATGTTGCCATCATCAATGACCTTACAACAATATTTTAGAATCAAATTCATTCTAAATAACCAAACTAAAGCTGTCTTCAATTGCATTACAATGCACAACACTTGACCTTGATCAAATTATATCCACTCAGACCTGTCAGAGCTAATTTAGACTGCTATAATGCTAACGAATGACGGATAAAGCCAACCAGTTGCCTCATCTTTAAGCCAAGGAGAAAATATAATAACAACAATAATAATATGTAGCTATACACATTAAAAAGAATATCTATAAAATTAGTGAGTGCACGACTAAGCAAGCGGGTCACCTACTTTAAAAAAAATATCATACAAAACAGCTCAATATATACATGCCTGGTTTAAGTGACCTCCGATCACTTTGTCAGCGATCACTGATCACAACCTACGTTCCTGCGTCCAAAGCCGCCCACCCACGCTCTGTTCGATTATTATTATTGCAAATTACAATTAACCCGAGATCAATTATTATTATTACTTTCTGGTGGCATATGGCAATATTGTGAGGGTGTCAGGGAAGACTATAAACAACTCACTGCTCGGCAGCTCATAAACGCTAATCAACATTAACCGTGTCAATTGTTTATTAAATTTTGCTTGAATATTAATAATAATAATTATTGTATAAGTAATTGAACAATTAAATAATTTATTATCACGGAATGGGGGTGAATGTGATGATTGGCATGACATAGAATGGAATTTGCTGCGATTTAGTGATATCATTTGGTATAATATATATAAATTTGTGTTCATCATTTGCCATTTTGAGATAACGACCTTTTAGCAAAATGTTTATTATTTTTTTCTTTAATTATATAAATGAGGTTAGGTACAAGAATAAAGAAAGGGATTTGCATTTGGAATTTCAATGAAAGTGAATGAAAGTTTTGGCCAAAAAGACTCACAAAAGAACAATGGCTGCGAAACTCACACATTTGATGTGCAAGATGGTGGTCGGTGAGAACACAACGGAAATTTTTGAATGTCAACAAAAGTTTCAGTTGGTTCCGATTAATCAATTTGCAAAATATCGATTTGTATAAAAAACCGATTGACATAAAGTGAAATTATAAGACCAAATAAATTTAAGTACAGTTGTATAGTATATACTTAAATTTATTTTGGAGAGAAAAACTGTGCTACCCACACTAATTAGGCATGTTCAGGAAAATGAAATCTCGGAGATCTCATCTAATCTCAGTTTCATGAACAGGATTCCTCAGCAAAATTTCTCAGCTTTGCTGTGAAATTGGATTCGCTTGCTCACTTTTTGAGTGAAAAAAATCTCTAAAGCCTCATTTTTCTGAACACGCCATATTGCCCCTTTGTTATTACGCCTGTTTAGTAACATTTTTTTTCAAGAAAATTTCCAAAACTGAGTTTTTTCCTAAGGGTTTTGACAGAAAATTGTGAAAATTTGTGAAATTTTGTGCAAATTCGCAAGAAATTTCACGTTATCAAACAGACCTATTGATAATTTGTTTGGAAACACAACAAAAATGTTCAGCCATATCAAATTCGTGTAATGTTTCTTATTGAAAAATGGCCGATCATTGTTTTAGCAATGTATTTTATTTTTCAACTTTAGGAAGTTTAATTCCTTTCTTAATTATGTCTTTTTTTCTTGAACGTTCGGAGTAATTCTTTTGCACTCCTTTTTCACTTCTTCTACTCCAAGAGCCTTCGATTGGTTGTTCCGAGTTATGTTTTCGGAGTGTTTTTCTGTTTTCAATTGCATAAAAAATAGACGAGGCATACACACATAAATAGATAGAAAGTTTTTTGTCAGATTAAATGGTGTAAATGCTTGAAGAAGCCATTTTGTTAAATGGCGAAATTTCGAAGTGTCTATGTAAATTTGGGAAATCAATATTTTCATATTCGATTGCAATCAAAAAGGAGTAGAACAGTCTGAAGATCCCATCAAAAACGACTATTTTAAATGGCGCTATATTCCGATAAAAATGTGGGGCCTTAGACGACAAGATCAGTTTCCAGCCAATTTCTCAAAAAATATCGTCATAATTTTCCTTCAAAAAACGATATGATTAGTCTGTTATAAAGACATAATAATATACATATTATATCAGCTCTTCCACATTAAAATAAAAAGAAAACTTATATAATAATATAGAACATTATTCCCTTTCATAAAATAAAATTAAATTAAAACATAGATCTTAATTTCAAGTCATACCTAAATATAGGAAAAAAAATAAATTCCATAACAATGATCGCCATCTTTTTTTTTGTTTCATAAAAGGGGCGTTCACATTCAACGACATGTTCATCAACACATGAACACGTGTCGTGTCGTTAGATTTTTGTAATATGATAACCAGTCGAACGACTGTCGATCAAGCTAGCTCTGTAGTTCAAATAATAATTTGCTTTGCTAGTAAATGTGAACTCCAGTCGGACGACCGAAAATTAAATTTCACATCTTCTTTCTATTTTTTTCCAATTCGCCCCGGGCTTTCCAAAAATAAGCGCCCGTTGTTTCCTTGAAAAGAGTAAAGGATCCCCCCCACCAACGCGAATTTGTCGTGGCGACGCCGAAAACAATAATAACAATACGTAGCTGTCAATGAAAACAAAACGTTGCTATTATTGTTTTCCTCGTCGCCGCCATAGATTCGCTTTGGTGTGGGGGATCCTTAAAGCCCCAAAAATTCTGTGAACCTAGTTTAGCTAAGCCCGACGACATAAGTTATTGTAGCCTTTCGCAGGCAAATTGCCTATCCTCGATCTCGTTTTTGGCTTTTTAATTTGTTCGGCCTTGAAAAAAACACACTCAATATTTTTAATTAAACTTTCAAGATTTGTATGGTTGTTAATTTTGATGTTAATACCAACAAAAATTTTAGTATTTTCAAAACAAGTTCGATAAATGTCCCAATATAATGGCCCAATGCAACTTATATCAACTGTGTTCTTTTTTTTAACTCTTTGTAGACTTTAGACACGAAATTAGAGAATAGAAACAAAAAAAATTAATTAAGAATTTCATGGACCCACACTCACTTATACAAAAGCCAAGTAAATATCCTCCACAATATGGTGCGGCAAACGCGTCGTCGTCGTCTACGGAGATCTCTTTTGTTTGCTAACTGCGCTAACGTTCAGACTCAGAGCCGCCTCATATATGTAGGTACGGTTCGACTAACCGACGACCGACAATGACGACGGCGCATGTGCAACCAAATAAATAATAAGACATTGCGGCTTAAGGAGATTTCATTGTTCGAATATAATACCAACTCCCCCTAGTTGACTGTCAGAAAACCACACACAACAAAATAATAAATGTTCCCGTCCAACGACTGTGACGATGATGACGACAACGACGCCACCGCCGCCATGTATTAGACTTCCCTCCCAGGAGGTCTGTTAAATCCCTCATAGAAAACTTTAAAGAAAATAGAAACAGACCTTCTTCCGGGTCACACTTCACGTCTTACTCTTTGACATTTTTGTCAGACCGTATATAATACTTAATAAATTCAACAGACGACATATATTTACAACCAGTAGCCATAAGATACCTATCTATTGTAAGACTCTTATACGTACAATCTATGTAGTAGAAAAACCTAGAAATGTATGTATATTATTCAAAGAAAAATCCTTAAAAGTAAAGAGCACAGTGACTAGCATCCAACATTGCGGAACATCACAGCTTTATTCAAATTAAATTGCCATAAACAAATATAAACAATAATCAACGCCATCGTATGATAAAAATATACTCTGAGCTCTTATAGAGTCTTATAAGTAGTTTTACGTTATTGTCTGCTGAGCTTTGTCTCATCGCCAAGTAAGGCAGCTCACAACACTCACATCACACTTGTCCACCTTACCTTACAACAATATAATATTTAAAAAAAAAGTCTTAGTCACATCGTGACTTGCATTTTAATTACAATATTCATGTTTTGTTTTCTGTTTTTGGAGAGAAAAAAAGTATGACCGAAAGAAAGAAAAAACAACCATCTATAATAATCTGTAATAAGGGAAACAATTTCTGCACCATGTTGCAATATTTCACAGTGGAGTCTTAATAGGTTTTAAGAAAAGTTTGTGTGGTTTATTGTTAATTAAGATGATATTTTATTCCCATATAACTACGGAGTGCGTAAGAAAAATTTCTGCACCTTGTTCCATGGAGAATATGACAGTTGCAAACAAAAAGTTTGAAGGAAAACCTTCTCACATGTGTAGGATTAAAAAACATGGAGTTAACATTTTAACTATCGATAACAAGTATGTAATTCATGCCGATAACACAGTTTTTCTGCGCGCTTAAGTTAAGCCCGGAAAATTATCTGGGTTTAGCTAAGCCCGTTGTTGAAAATAACATGCAAATTATTTAGCCCCGAATCGTTTTTTTCATCCAATTCCCCCCGGGCTTTCAAAAAACACACCTTATATGTATTTTAACTTTTGACATATAGCGAAACGCGTGTATTGTGTTCTCCCCGAGCTGTTGCCTCATTAATTTTGTGTTAACTTATTGTTGGTATTGGCTCAAAGAATAAAAGAATTTAATGCTAAGAGGGGAGTGTTAAGATATGTTACCTTTTAACAATGAAACCCAAAACGCAGTTTTAGCGAAAATGTCCGTTTTTAGAAAAAAAAAATCACACCAATAACAAGTTTTCCCATACATTTTTGATAAAACCTCTCGAAAAGCAGTTGCTCAACTCAAAGTTGAACTAAACAAACACACCTTCCGAAACATTTAGCGCTCAATCGAACGAATATGCCGGAATACTGACGATATATGTCCCCTTTCACACGAGGAAATAAGTTGCTGGACGTTTTTTAACTTTTTCTTTGAATTTTCACCAATCGTAGACCGTCCACTTCTCTGATACTTAGTGGCCCTTTGTTCTAAAAACATAAAGTTGTGTTGAAACTGAGTTTCCTGGAATGAGAGGGGACATGAAAACAGTATAGATGCGATGCAGGCACGAATTAAATTAAATATCCAGGGTTTCAACGTAATGAAGTTTCCTTCCTTACGAGATGAACAAATCAGTTCAAAGCATCGCGGCCATTTTGTTGAAGCAAACATATAGCAGCTGATTTTAAAACAATTGAAATGTCAAACAAAAACTGGTAGATATTCGATGTGAATGCTTCACGAGTTTTTGTAAACTTTTGGCGGTAAATCCCGTTTAAAAAAGGCTATGAGTCACTAGAACTATGATCTGTACTATGATCTTTACTTTTTAACGTATTGTTGTTTAAAAAAAAGGATATCACGATTCACACTATATTACCTTTTATTCCCTTCTGGTCACCCTGTTGACAGCCATAGTAACTTTATAATATTCATCAAATGATTGGTTGAAATAAATTCTAGATTAAATGGTCAATATGCACGCGCTGAATGGCTTAATAAAGTATTCGGGCGTGAGGTTAAAAGCGCTCAATCCGGCTCTATGCTATGTCATTGTCAGAATAAATTAAACGTCTGGCATATGATCTAGGAAAATTATCTCCCTCTCACTCTGTCTGCGTGATGGTGGGCTCACTATGATTACAACTATACGTATCTATACTTCAACAACAGCAGCTGCAGATATTGCAATTGTCCATTAAAGAGTCTTAAGGAAATAAAGCCGCCACTGCAACTTATATCGCTCCAAATGAAGTCGTTTTAAGTAGGAGCACTGCAGAGCAGGCGGCATCGGGTGACCATTATATTATACTATTGCCCCAGCATAGACATCATGAACAAGAATCTTATAATGAATTTCAAATGCTAAGCCGCATACGACATGTTTTACTTTGTGTTGCTGTTAGTCCGGCTCTTCGAAATAAGCGTGCGAAAAATCTTAAAAGCCTTTTGCGGGTAGATATATCCGTAGGTATATCTTTTTCTGCAGGGAATTCTTTGGCTCCAGGGTGTGCACTGTACATTGAATATAATATGTATGTATGTGCTCGTTGTGTACACGGAGTGCTGTGACAAATGTTTCTGTCAAGCATTTCAACGACCGACGACGACGACAACGACGTGCGACGCTGCGACTTGTAGAAAGTTAAGTGCAGAAGCTACCAGGCGCAATGAAGTCGGTTATTTTCAGTGTTTAACTTAACACTAGGTTAAAATTAATGGGGTTATTTACGAGTACTACTGTTTTTGTAGGGTAGACTGTTATTGTAGATAACTTATCCTAGCATGTACAAGTTTCTTAATGAGTTTCTATACTAGGTGATGGGTAATTGTCAGTTTTGACCTTTTACTAAGTAGGTTGATTATAAAAATGCTTAGATGAACTTTATTTTTAGCAGTTAGTGAAGCAGAGTAATAGGATTTTTAGATTATCGTTAACATGCTGAAATAAAGTGAGTTTTTGTCTTAATGTTATGCAGAATTATTGCATTTAAGTTTTTAAACTAAATGTAGTTTCTTATATTGCATTTAAATCGATTATATATATTATATATTGCAGTTTTTCCTCCTGATGTCAACGCACCCCGATCTCCCAGTATTTAAGAATACCGGTTATAAGGAAGCCATTTTAAATTCATTTTCAATTCTTCTTTTGGTTTAACTTGGACTGCTTTTAAAATATGCAATTACTCCCTTCGAATTTAAAGCACGTATTCAAGGGACGTATGCGGTGGCCGGGGTAGACAAAGTTGCTGAGGTTGAAATAATTGCAGAGTTATCGCTATTTCTTCTTTGTGCTTTTTCTTATTGTTTGAAATATAAGCGGAGTAAAGAGTGTGAAGAGATGTCTCCTTTTCATTCAACAAAAATTGCAACTATTAATAATCGTAGTATTTAAGCATCTCTGCAACCGAAAGGTAATCAAAAGAGAAACGAAGCTTAACAATCGCAGTCGTCTAAAAGCAATCTTTTGAGCCTGTTTACATAGGAATTTTACTGAAAGTCGTTTTACTGAAATCGTGTCTACATATAAAGAAAAAACCGAAAAAACCCATTGAGTTCAATCTACCTTTCCCTATCTCACAACCTTAAAATTCATGAATATCTCACTCACAAAAAGTGTGTTTGGTAACTTGAAACGTTGTACGACATCGTACGACTCGACGCAGCACAATTTGCTGTCAATTTCCATACATTTTTTACAAGTAGCAAACTGTAACAGGAAGTTGCAGTTAACAAACATATTAGGTCTGTTTCTTTACTTCCCAAAACTGCCACTTTCTATCCACAGAATTACTTTCACAGAACTTTGGGCGAGACTGTCATTTAAAAAAATTAAATTGGACTAGAATTGGTCAAAATTGGCGTTTTGGGAAGTATAGAAACAAACCTAATATGTTGTGAGGTGGATTTTGGAGCCAAGTTTTCAGATCCGGAGATTTAATGCTTTGTATTTTGCATACTTCAGGGAAGCTCTATATCAGTTTAATTTTCAAGTTTTGTGCTGATGGAAATATTGTAAAATTATATAGAACATTTAAACTGCATATTTTTGTTGCCATTTCTTTCATATTATAAACATAAGCTGTGTTTTATTTTCTTCCAGATCCGAACCAGATTGGATTTGCTGACGAAAATACATGTATTTCAACACAAGATCCAACTTTGTTTTAGATTTGGATTTCCAAATCCATTTGAGTACACACCCTTAATTTGTAAATGTCGTCAGTAGTTTAAAATAAAAGACAACGGGTGTATAGAAATAAAATAAAGAAAGGGAAAAAAGAGTTGAGTATATAAAAAGTTGTCACTGAGATCCTGGGTTGTTTTGTTTTCATGATCTGATCTGGATCTGGATTGGATCTGCGGGAAAATAAAACACAGGTATATTGATATAATTTTTTTTGGAAAGATCTCTGGAGTCTTGACCGAAAAAGTTTTAAAGTTTCCATAAAGATGTCACCAGCTTTTATTACGATAACCTCTATTAGATCCAATTACACCTTTAAATTTATTTAAACTATGTGGTAAAACAACATTTCATGTAATTACTGCAGTGACACATTAATTACAATGTTTCCAACCGCAGCAGCAGATAACAATTTTACACTAAACCGCAATTATTTAAAGTCATTCATAAAAACCTGATTGTGATGGTGATTTTTTTCTCTCTACCATACACAAAGCCGAAAAAAAAAATTAATTCAAATGCGCCGAAGATTATTACAAAATCATTTATTAGCCGCGGCGCAACACACTCACTAGGCCAAAATCATGCTTAATCCAATTTACACAGTACCACCTAACATGGCTTTATAATACGAGTATATGTATGTTATATAAAACATGGGAGTCCACTCAGCAACAGGCTTATCATCCCACAGCCCTGTTTTCTAAGCATAGCGCCCACGTGTAAATTCACGTTGCAAGAGTGATTAAGCTGCTAACCGAATGTGCAACAACCACTTATGACGACGACGACGACGCGACGACCTATACGATATAATGCAACAAAGACACACTTGCATCGCAAGAAGTGGTTGTGCTTTTTAAATCGATAGCACAATTAATGTGTGGTGACTAAACAATTGCGGCGATTAATTCAAAAAATATATAATCGTTGAGAATGAAAGAAGGACGGAGAAAGAAGCTCAATTAAACGGTTTGTGATAAACACAAATGGTAAACATAATGGACGCGCTTTATGTCAAAGGGATCCAGTTTGAATGCGCGCGTTTAAATGTGGAACAACCACAAGTAACGCCTTCATAGAAAATTGAAAACAAAACTTATAGGTAGTACACTGATCAATCGAACGATTTGTTTACTGTTTCAACACGACAACGCAATGTCGACAGACTATGTTTGCTGCAAGTAGGTACGTGTGGACTGTGGAGTGTCCCATTATTATCCTCATGTAGTGCAGGAGTGCAAAACTGAATTGGACAGATGGCAACATATAAACCAGGCGAGGAGTACAGTGGAACTGGAGACTATTCAAAATGATTGCAATTGGCTTTTTCATTATAAGAACAGGTAAGCTCTTTGTACAAAATATGTTTGCCACTGCAATTTTAGCTAGTGGAAGAAAAGTTCATTTCCCGTCAAAGCCGAAGGGAAATTAAATACAAATTTAAAACTTTATCTTCTGTCAATGAACTGGCGTAACCTTTAACCCACAAGAGTAAACAAGGAGTAAAATCGCGAGATAAAATTTCCCAATACTAAAAGCAAAACGTTCGTGAAATAGCAAATTGACGTTTATTGAAAATAATTTAAGAAAATCTACTACAATAAGAAGAAATTCCTTTTAGCCCGTTGAAATGTTATATTTACTTTGCATTTTGAGCAGAACAAGATTTCTGTTTTGTATGTAAATATCATAGGTAGGTTTGTTTCTTTACTTCCCAAAACTGCCACTTTCTACCCATTCATCATCATCACCATGCCATCAAGTTCTTATACAAAATACATATATATAAAAAAAATGGACTAGAATTGAGGCAGATAGTTTCCAAAAATGAAAGAAATACTTGAATATTTAGTACAATTGAGGGAAGTGCTGCCTACTTTTCGGAGTTATTCAGTAAACAGATAAAATAAAGACACAATAATGTTATTAATATTTTATTTTATCAAACGGATAAGTCCACTATCCATGTGTTAGGTAAAAGGTGTATTTACGAGCGGATGGTGTATTTTTATTAATAGGGCTGTTTGTCTTCATGATGTTTTGGGAACCATAAGTCTGTTAAACAAAGTCCAATTGCCAAATTTTTTGAAAAAAAAAAAAACAAATTTCGCACATTTGTTGCTTATTCTTCCGCTAAACCACCTTCTTCGTCGAGTTAGCTTAAACGCATTTAATAAACGTCACTTAGCAGAAATGTTGTTTTATTAATAAGGTTTTCCATTTAATCCACGACTCATCACTAACTCAAGTTTATTAATATGGATGTTTAACTTTGAACTTGCTTCCAACGGTTAATTGGGAATATTAGCTCCTAAATTTGTTTAGTATTTTCCCACTGTTCTTCAATTTGTTCGCCCACATATAATAAACAATCGAGGTGGGTTAAGTGAATTCCTTTAGAGATCGCGGTCTTCAACGGCCTCAATATGGAATTTCATTGCACGCCCCATGGGTTTGGGCTGTCTTAGATTTATGAGCAGATTTGGTGATCTAAAGAAAAATGACTCAAGGAATCGATGCTGCAATATGTAAAGTGGCGCGCAGGACCACAAGTAGGTAGGTAGGTAGGTATAGGAAGGCGATCAGTCTCCATGTTGTTATTCATGTTCATTATCCACCCGCACCCCATGCTGTGAAGTCGGTTATATTTTGCAAACACCAAAGTCAACTTTAGAAAATTAATCGTACGTCAGGCAAGAGCATATGTGATGAATAAAAATGTTGCACAAACTACATAATATACGAAACGAACATATGTACATATACTATAAACTTTGCCAGCTGAGATCGTGATGATTGTGGTGAAAACTTCACGCGGTATGAGTTGAATAAATTTTAAATGAATCTCAAGCGCGAATTCAATCTTCATATGAATTAAACGAAAGTGAAAAGTGTAACTAGAGAAGGTCGGTGGTGGTCTTTGAGTTGGGAGATTGAGATTGAGATTCAAATTAATTTACTAAGTGATTGAGGTTTTGTTGAACATGTGTGTGCGGTGCCATGGAGAGATTGCCTTACTAATTGGGGTTTGGTTGGGGTGTGTTTTAACAAAAAAAAAAAGAAATAAAAGTCTAACTCAGCTGGGGAGCTGTGCGGAAAATTTCAAAGCATGGAAAAATATGACAGTGACTGACAGATAGTCTGTGTGGCCAACTGGTAATAAGATCATGCAGTTGCTTAATATAAACGACAGCTTTCTCATATATAAATAGTCTGGGATATGATTTCCTAAACTGATATGAAGTTCCAGCGAGTATAACACCATTAATAAACTGGATAATCTTTGAAAAGCATATAAGTCCATTGTGGCGCTATGTCACGACGAACTCGGATATTTGAATGTTTGCCAAATGTTACTGGTATTTCATGGCACAAACTATGATTAAATATTTTAAAGAAAATAAACAAGAAATTAAAAACTAATTTTAATTAAAGAAGACACTAATATACTCATCTTATTTGAGCTTATAAAGTGTTTTTGATACAGAAAACAAACAGGTCTTAATCATAAAATATTTTTCCGGATGTAGGACTAAAACGTGATACACGTGATATAATCTAAAAAAGAAAAAGCAGCATGTTTAAAAAAAAAAAACCAATTGAAAGTTGAGGATATGTAAAAAAAAAATATAATAAAACCTCAATTTAATTTAACAATATATACAAGAAATTTTAGTTCAAAAAGTTATAGATATATGTATTTTTGCTTTAGATCAGCGAATTTGCACCCTGATGTTTAGCGCAGCGTGTTTTATTATTTTACCATAACACCACCATTTCTATTGGATTTAAGAAAAAGCCCTCAACCTTGACTAAAATTGTGGAATCGAGGAGAAACAGACAAACGTTAACCTAACTAAAATCACTGACCGTACTTACTAATTACTAAACAGACATCACTGACTAGGACGGTACGATACGAACACAGTTCAAATATTTTATTAAAGGTGATATCATTGGCAGAGATTATGAATTATAAAGATTAGAAACCTCGGCTGTCATTCTGGCTAAACAAAAAGTCGGATGGTGGTGAATTCATATTTTTGCACCAGTGTATATGTTTTAACGCACACTAGTGCAAAAATATGAATTCACCATCGCATAAATTGATGTTACAATTCACATCTATTCATCGGCACAAGATGAAATTACAAAAACAACAATGTAAATAATTGGGTTTTGGAGGGTGGAACGTGCGAAAGATTCCTATCTTTATAATTCATAATCTCTAATCATTGGCCGCGTTCTGGTGCACCAGGATAGCCTACCTAAGATACTCGAGTATTCATGTATGTATCTGAACGCAAGTCAGCTTCTGTTGACATTTCTCATAGGATAGATGAGTATACCAACATTTTTAGGATAGCTTGAGATTTATTTTTGACAACAGCTGCTTTGAAATCCGCTGTCACATTGGATTACAACAACACACAGCTTTCCAGATCGCTTTGAATACAAATCTGAAAGCGGCAGTTAGCTTTTCATATTTGTTCATTTCTGCACATCTGTCAAAATCGAAGAAAATTGTGGGAAGATGGTGAATCCAGTGCCTCTTTATACATGCCTAATTTCAAAATTTTGTTGTTTCTAACTATGCGGTGAGTAGTTCAAGTGGGCACTCAAACAACCATTTTTAATTTTTTAACACTTTCAACTTTGAAACGATTTTGTTTAAATTGTATTTTTTAACACTTTCAACTTTGAAACGATTCTGTTTAAATTGTCTTTTATAAAAATTGACCTAGATTGTTTTAATTAATATTATTTCGGGTAAACGGAAATTTTTATAAAAAAAAAAAAAAAAAAAAAAAAAATGTAATTCAATAAGAGTTTTTACCAGTTCTTACTCTATTTGGAGCAATTTTCCTAAAAATTTTTTCAAAATTTGCTTTATTGTAATAAATGGAAAAAAGGAAAACGTGCTACATTAAATGAAATTTAATATAAAATGACAATGAAATTTTCGAGTCAAAAAAATGGAAATCGTGCATTTTCAGCAACGCTGTTTGCGACTTGTTTTGTGCAATCGGGGTTTCCAAGTGATTGCAAACATTTTAAAAGTGGCAAGCCTATATTTTTGTTTTCAGTACTGTTTGTTTTTTATCTTTCATCTAGCACCAATTTCAAACTTGAACCCCATGAGCCAAGTTATGGTTGATAAAATGCACCACCCCATGCAACTAGAATTTGATAAGCAACCCATGTACATTGGACTGATTTAAAAAAATTAAAATGTCTTCGATTTTCAATGCCATCACTATAGATTTAGAATCGGTTACTGAAAGAAAATGATCGAGACGTATTCTTAACGGAAACTGAATTATCTTTAGAAAGGTCCTTACATTTTGCACTTCAATGAATTGGACAAATGGAAAATTTAAATAAATAATCCTAAGACATTAATGTATCAATTACATTCACAAACAAGTCGACAACTTTCAGTATTATTTCATTTTCCTACAACTTACCTCATTTACATAAACACGTGTTACCCAATCAAATTACAAAATTGGTCTGTTTAATTGCGCGATTTTTTAAATCGTCTGTAATTCGCTTGTAGCCACATTAACTACCGAACAAGTGGCAATTCCACTTATTTTGAGTTATTTGTCCAAACACAACATAACATTTTTTTTTTGTTGGCAATTTTTTGTATTTTTTTTTTTTTCAAATTCGTTCAATGCACGCGACAAAGCTTACTATCACTGGTGATAGATTTCATCGCAAATTGTACATTCCTAATCGCATCCGTGCTGCACTGAGCCACTGGTAAAACATGATTTTTAATTGATTCCAATCGTACGATAAACACGTTTTCAATCGGAATCGGAATTGTTGTTGCCATCAGTCAAGCCTACTGCACGATCTAAAGTCTAAACACTGTGGAATGGTATAGGTTGGTTGATATAGCTAAAGCTTTGCCTGCACTTTTGCCTTCATCTCTGCATCTTTGCCACCAGTTTTTTTTTTTTTTTTTTTTTGTTGATATAATTCGAATTGAATCGAAATCATTAAGTCAATCCGCATATACATACGATATCAACGGGGCAATGTTGATAAATTCAAATTCAAAGTCGAATGCGGCTGAATGAACAAATCCCAGCGGTTGGCATTTTGTCTTATTTTGCGATATGTGCTGTGGACTGTCGCGTATTTAGAAAATGACAAAGTGAGTTGGTAAGTCTGAATATATTCAGGAAGGTGGTCGGGCGCCCCAGATGTATATATAGGCTATAGACATTTCTATAAAAGATGAATTTCTGTAGTGTAACTATATTGTATGTAAATGATAAAGGATTCAATAACATCTACACTTTTAAAAAAATTTATTTTATTTATTAATCTAGTGTAAACTATTATACTATACAATCAACGAACACATCCATTCTGAAATCTCTCTGAAAATGACAGTTGAAAAGGATAAGCAAACTGACAGTCCGTTATTTCATATTGAATATCCGATATTTCATATTGAATTGAAAAATTATACATCAATTCTCTAAATTCGAAATAAAACCTTTTTGTTTTCATTAATACTTGAATCTTTTCTTTTTTGACTTGAAAAATAATTACTGATTTCTTTTGACTGCATTAGGAAGATATACATAAATCCAGTTCAGAACTCAGGGGCCGAATTACGGCATCAGTGACTGAACGACACGTGAGGGAAATTTCATACGAAATATCGAATATCATTGATATTTTGTATGAAATTTCCCTCACGTTTCGTTCAATCACTGATGCCGTAATTCGGCGCCAGATTTAACTAGATTTTGAGTTCTGAACTGGCAAGGTTGCAACATTGAATGTAACTATCGTTGGCGTGACAATAAGCACCATAATAAGGCCAGATAATTTTCAGGGCCTAACTTAAGCGCGCAGAAAAATTGTGTTGCCGGCACTGAATTACATACTTGTTATCGATAGTTTGTATGAAATTCCCTATGTAGTTTTTTTTTCAAACAATTGCCCCCCGGATCGCAAAAAAAACACACCTATTATAGTTTGAAATTTCTTCAGAATTTGCACAAAATTTCCCAAATTTTTACAATTTTCAGTCAAACCCATGGAAAAAAACTCAATTTTGGGAAATTTGTTGAAAAAAGTAACCAAACAGGCATAATCTGGCAGTTCCCATCACAGATCACAGTTTTATTAAAATCACTTAAGACACTAATTACTAAAATCAACATTTTTGTATGGGAGCGTTTTATATTAAATTAGGTACCTATTATGTAAATACATAATTGAAATTTCAAAATTTATTGAAATAATTTTAATGTGGGAAATTGCCGACGGCAAAAATAGAATATAAAAATAATTAAATAAATAACATGGCCTCGACAGAAAAGGAAGACACCCAATTACTAGTATTCTAAAATACTGGGAGATTGAGGTGCGTTCCCAAGTGGAGGAAAACAATATACTAGTGTTAAGACCTGTCCGCGCATATTGCGACTAGTCCAAAAAGTCTAGGTATAAATAATAAATATTATACTACGTTTTTATAAGAGCTGAAATGAATAATTTCGCAAATTACAGAAAAATTGTTTTCATCTTTAATTAGCCAATTTCATTTGACGGCTCATTTCATTTTGAATTTTATTTGATTTGACAGTTAATCGCTTGTTTTTGTTGTTTTCCCTTTCTGTTTCTCATTTTGTCTACATAGAATTTTGACATTTTCAATGGTTTGCTATGTGAATTATTTGAATGGGATCTTATTTAGGCTTGTTCGTAAAGTTTTTACGTAAAATTTGGTATAAATTACCTCACTTAGAAATGTCAATTTGTATGGGAAATGAGATGATTTGGAATCAAATTTAGGAATTTTCAACGAAATTATATCATTAATGACACCCAAAAATATTCTTTAAATCGATCGAAAAATTGTATTTCCAGTGAAATTCACCTTGTGATCTTTCTATTAGTAAATAAAATTAATTTTTTTTTATTGGAATATTTTTTTGTAGCCATTGGGCATTTATCTGAAACAGGTGTGTAGATACAGATACTGATATTTATGCATTTACTTTTTGTTTTTTTTTATTTTTTTTTTTTTTAAGAAAATTAATTTTCTGTTGTTGGTGCAATTGTTTATCATTTGGTTATAATTTTTTTTTAATTTTTGATTTATTTATTAATGCAAATCACCTCGCAGCTGCAGCAGAGGTAGTATGGTTGTTTTAACTATACAGGCTTGGTTGTTATGCGTGTATGTCACCAACTTAACAACAAACAAATAAAAAAAAAATAAAGGAGATTGGCTCCTCACGTGGGATAATATGCCGTCATGTAAATTATCTCGTTTAAATTGAGTGGCGATTTTTGTGGTTAATGTTTGTCTTTTAAGTTTGAAATTAAATAAATAAAGATGTTAATGTTGATTTAATTTGACATTAGTACACTATATAAGTAGGCGGGATTTAAGTGTATTTTTTTTTTTTCAAATGAATGGGTCAAGAACAAAAGTCCACAACACAGATCTGTAAAAAGTAAAACAAAATGATTCATTATAATATTATGATCATTTCTAAGTGGATTTTGGAAAACAAGTTTCCAAAAAAATACTTTTACATATCTATAACTCAATTATAAAATATTGAGATGTATGGTTCGAATTTTAAAATCTCGTTCATAAAAATCGCAAAGTACTTTACTGATAATCGGAAAGAAATTTATCGATCGGAGTTAGGTTTCCATTTGAGTGCAGGATAATATGTTAAATAACAAAAACTGTTAAATGATTTTTTATCGATTTAATTATTTGTTTTAATAAAAACTAAGAGTATTTTATTTGTATTGTCTTTGTGCGACTTTATATTTTAAACTATATAAAATACTTACATATTTTTATTTACAGAATAATTAATAGATAATCATCACTTTATTTTGTAGTTAACAAACCTGAAATTAAGAAAAAAACAAGAAAAATACAAAAATAGCAAAAGCATTATTTATATAGTATGTATTTGGTTTAAAGAAAATGGAAATAATTTTCATAGTTCATAGTGTTAAGTTGTAAAAGTAGCAAATTTTATTTATTTTATACAGAAGATCGATGACTTAGCAATTATTTATTAGTTTCTTGCAATGAAATGCCTTAGTCAAAAGCTTTTCGCACTTTCAGTTTTAAAAGCTTTTATTTTCTTTATCACTTTCAATATTTATATAAACTTTATAACATTCTTTTGTTTTGCAACAAACGGATTATCGATAATCTTAACTCATATTTCATCATGAGCAAAACGAGAACTAAAAATAACTACGTGCGTTTTATATTGCTCATGCATTTTCTGAAAGGCAACCACGACCTTTTGCTTGTTTCTTTATTTTAGTTTTTAATTAATCATTCTGACATAACAAGCTTTTTACCTTCCACTGAATACAAATTAATCACCATCTTATAGGTAGTGTACATATGAATTATGGAATGGTTAAAAAAAAAAACACTTTAAAAATAAAACTAAACATTTTCTTTCAAACAATAACAATCTTAATTGTTGTAAACGAATATGGATACAATAAAGATACAATAAGTCATGAATATGTGGGCCTTCAAAATTAGGCCATATACACATAAATACATTTTTGTCGACAAAGAAAAAACTGATTTTGGTCATTTACAAATCAGACATAAACTACTTGAAACTGAAACCATAACAAAAACAATAATGCGACAAGCAGAAGCGGCCAACCACCCAATTTTGTAGTTTATACGTGTCAATGTCACATTTGACACTTAAGTTCAAGTTCGAAACTGTTTACGGTAATTGAATTTGGGTAAATGATGCGAGCCAGAATCAAAAAAAAAAAAAATGTGGGCAAGGTTATGATCACGTAGTGAAATTTGGAAATGACATGAATTATTGTCCATTAATAGGGAGTCGTATATGTGTGGTATTTTTGAATTTTTTTTTGGGGTTCGTATGTAGTTGAAAGTTGCGTCAGCATCAATAGAATTGGGGAGTTTCTCGATATCAGATTGAATGAATTCACAGCGTAAATAGTGGTAGAGATTTTCGGGCAATTAAACAAAATTAGGGTATATCATCGTAACAAAGTGATATTTCCTAATATGTTCATACATTGTACATTTACATATATTAATTATGGAACATCAGGAAAATTCTTGAAAATGAATCAGTGCATGAACAAAAAAAAAGAAACTCTCTTGTACATATATGTGGATAAATTGGAATAACTTTTTTAATGAAGACATTTTATTCATTAATTGAACTACTTAAGAAATTTTTTGAACATAAGCAGTCGTATTTAGATTCCCTTAGAACACTCTTGGACAGTTGTACAGCTAGCAACCTACTGTCTATATACATAGTTGGACATCGCCTTATTTATAAACACATTCCAACAGTTTTCTAAATATATTGGTCACGTTCGGGGATCAATCCAAAGCTATCCGGATAGGTTTGTGTTGTTGTAATCTATCTGATAGGTTACCGAACGCAAGGATTCTCATATACTCACTGTAATCTGTCAATTTCGTAAACATTTGGATACGTTCAAAGAACATTTCATTTTATTTTCAATCTTTAGTTCATTGAACATACCCACTTTAGAATTAGGTTTGGACCACAGTACACTAATCTAAAGTAATTACCATCTTCGTTTCGTTTAACACACAAATTTGTGTCTTAAAATTTAAGATTCGTTTGAAAAGATTTCTTATTCAAATTTTGACAGTTCGTTTACGACGTCGTAAACTTGAAGACGTTTACCACGTTTACGATGATTTTCCGACGTTGCATGAAAACCCTTAATATATTAGTCATGTTCAGGAAAATAAGATCTCTGGGATCTCATCAATCTCAGTTAGCTGAACAGGATTCCTCAGCAAAATTTCTCAGCTTTGCTGTCAATACTCTGAGGAAAAAAATTCTTGGATTCGCTTGCTCACTTTTTGAGTGAGAAAAATCTCTGAGATCTCTTTTTTCTGAACGCACCAATTGTGCAGGTTGTCAAAGTTGAAAGTTTCAAAAGATTGAAAATGGCTGTTCGAGTGCCCACAGGAAGTCAACACTCATCATTAGAAACAACAACAAAATATTGAAATTAGACAAGTAAAGGGGCACTGGATACATCACTTTCCCACCATAATACCCCGATTTTGACAGATGCTCAGAACTCAACATAAATGAAAACGCTAAAGATATTACCTTCAATATGTGTACTGTCGGTTTGGACAGCCAATTGCAACGTCTAAGTTAGCCACTCGATGGAATATGTTTATAAATAAGGTTTGGACAGCTTAGCTTAGACAGTCGAAAGTTAAACATACTTTGAAATGGTTTTGGATATAAAGATGTCTTATTTATACACCCATTCCAGCAGTGTCCAGTACCCCTTTACTGGTGTAATTTCAATATTTTGTTGTTGTTTCTAATGATATGTGTATTAGTTTCCTGAGAACTTTGATAACTTTTGGAATATATTACATTAGATTCTTGTTCTGTGGTTCCTACACACTTTTAATAGATATTAGATCTGTTCGTTTACTTCTCAAAGCTGCCAAAATCTAGAACAATTTTTTATTTTTATAAGATTTTTGACAGAACTTTAGACTAAGTTTTATAGAAATTGGCAGTTTTGGGAAGTAAATGAAATGAACAGAGGTATTATGTTTTAAAAATTAATTTAATCATAGGAGTTTGAAGGACTACTCTGTGTTTTTAAATTACAGAATTTATCAATGCAGAAATGACTTCTCATTCTAAATATATCCGTATAATGGTATAAAGTATACCTATACTAAAAAAATTATCCGTTGATAATAATTTATTTTTTAATCAATCAACATTTAATTTATTGATAAAACCAGATATATGAAATAAATAGAGTCCAAAATACGACCGCAAAAAATGACTCAGATTTAGCGTATCGAATCGAATCGAATCGTATATAAGAAGAGAAATAAAAAGTCAAGTGCCAGCCAACCATAAGCTTTTAATTAAAAAAAAGTAATTCAATTAAATTGTTAAATGAAAGTTGTGTGTGTTGTGTTGTGTTGTATATTTATGCTATACCTCTGCAATCGATTGCATTTTCAAGAATTGCATCGACAGCTCCAAGCTTCACGGTGATCATTGCAGCGGCAACCGTTGCAATAACGTCAGGATTATCGCGAAAGTGGGTTACTTTCAGCTGAATGTTATATATATTCCATACATCCAATATATAACATTTACTTTGGCAACCGGCAATTATTTAGCACAGAAAAGATACATTTTGTATGAATATCTTTCTTTTGCGGAAAAGAACGAAAAAACGATTGCATATTAACAAAATCGATATTTTCGTCGTTTTTTTTTTTTTTTTTGTGGTTCAGCGACACCGACAAAAAGTCGGCATCCTACTCTAATCGTCCCATAGATATATTTACTGGGACAGAACAAATTTTATGCTCCAATTGATTGGGTTGTAAAAATTTATTTCAATCACTTAATTGCACCGATTAAGACATTCAGCAATTAAGACACTTTCGATAACTACAGTGCACTCAGTTCAGATATCGATTGCAAAAGCTTTGTAGTAGAAAATGGCAACCAATATAATGGGTATGAATTAAGTTTTATTTTCTAAACTTCGGTTGGGTGGATTTATTATCATCATCAGAGTCTATAAATAAAACATTGCAAAATAAAGTGAAAGTTTTTTAGAACCGAAGTGTTGGATTTGTTTCTTGATATAGAAATTAGGTATGTTTTATTGGGTCTTGCAAAGTACTTTTTAGTACCTACCTACTTCTCATTTATAATTAATGATGAATGGATTATGGAACGTTTCATTTTGCCAAGAGTAAAATCTTACCTCAAATTAGATGTAATTTTGGATTTGGTTGTCTGTTACTCTGTTAATATTTCGTTTGCATTTGTATTTTTTTTTTAGATTAAGGAATTAACTACAATAATTTTACAATGCAATTGCCTTTCATTCATGGGGTAATATTAATTATATACCAGCGGTTCTCAATCTTTTTTAGTCGCGGAGCACTTTTTGGATGAGATATTTCTCACGGAGCATTTCGTTGCGCGTATGCCATTTTTTCGCATAAATGGAAGAAAATCCAATAACTGTTTTTCATTTTTTTTTACATTTTATTTAATTCGAGAAAGAAGTTACTTCAACGAAAAACAATAATAAAAAAATAAGGAATTTAGCAATGATGTAAAACACTGGATAAGTTTACCATTTGGTTAATGAACTGTCAAATTTTATATGAGAAATGATTTACACAATTTGGTTAAAATTCTCCAAGGATTTTGCTGGATAAAATTATCCAAATTTTTTTGGTAAACTTAACCAAACGTCATTGTGACTTTTAGAATAAGGCGTGTTCAGAAATATGATAATTAGGTATCTCAGAGAACTAAAAAAAAACTCTGCCCGTGTTCTGTAACTATCGCATTGAGATTAGTTGGCGATGAAAGTTGTGAGTAAAAACGTTGTTTATACAAAAAACAAAATAATAAGGACATGCACATTTTCTGACTATTGATCAGCATTGTTTATTTACACAAATCCATATAATATAAACAAAAGTAAATACTTTTACTTGTATTTGTTATGGTTTCCGAATTGCCATCGAAGTGAAAGGAACCATTTATTCTTTTTATTCTTCTTTCATCAAATTTCAGTATAGTGTTGAGCTCAGGACAACTTTTACTGCCGAAAACGAAAGTGAACTAAACTGAAGGAAAAGTAGATATCCTGCACCATTATGGGCGTGCCATATGATTTTTCTTGTATTCGCTCATTTTCGTTCGATCAGTGCCATGAGTTTGCGACTATTACAATTCTACATTTAACCCCGAAATCGTTTTCTCATATAATTCCCGTCAGGCTTAAAAAAAAACCTGGTTTTCTTGGTGTACCTTACATTTTTTCCGTTCCGAGACATTCTGCTCCAATTTCAAGTTAGGTAGTTTGGGAGAGGTTCTACATTTAAAAATAATAACTCCGGAAGATTTTTTAGTCTTTAGTGAGAACAATGTGCCTGTTTTGTTTTGCATAATGCTGGTATATCATGGTTGAATTTGGGACAACTGCAAACGAATATCTGGCTCTGCAGTCTGCATCCAGGCGGGGTCTATATTTTATTTTGGTTCCAACGTAGGCAGAGAATCCTGATTCGGACACCACATGTATATTGTATGTTGTTGCAAACGGCAGAAGAATTACTTTGACTTTGTTTGACAAAATTTTGAAATTGTCTTTCAACAGTCTACATACACCAGAATACCGACAAAGACTTCTTCGTTTCAAAATACCTTTACCTAAGAATCTGATATCAAATCAATCATATAGAGAATGTGGCTTTTCCAACGCTAGTGTAATGGAATTTTGATTTTGATTTGAATTTGATACTTCCGTGGAGCACTTGGATTTTCTTCGCGGAGCACGCTTTCGGAAAAAGCGGACCTATACCATTGACATTGCCATTGCCAAAGGGTCTCCATTGACAATTTTCAAGCTATAGTGGCAACGATCACAGTAGGTAAACAAATAAGGTTGTATATTGAGCGGGGTGTCAAAAAATTAAAAATGAGAGTTCGAGTGCCCACAGGAACTCAGCACCCACAGTACACATATTGAAGGTAGGTAGTATTATTAGCGTTTTCATTTTTGTTCAGTTCTGCGCATCTGTCAAAAAAGAGGTATTATGGTGGTAAAATGGTGGATTCAGTGCCCCTTTCCTTGTCTAATTTCAATATTTTGTTGTTGTTTCACTCGAACAGCCATTTTTAATTTTTTAACAATTCCAACTTTGACAACCTTCGCAATATATTACCTTTAATATGTGTACTTTGCTCAGCACCCATCATTAAAAGCAACAACCAAATATTGAAATTAGACATGTAAAGGGGCACTGGGTCCACCATTGTTACCACCATATATGTAACACGATTTTTAACAGATGCCCCGAACGCTACTGATAGGTGTTTTTTTGGGACAATTATGGTTAAAAAAACGACATCGGGAATAAGCGATGCCATCACAGAAAAAATATGGAGTTTTCATATAAATTAGATCGATAGCAAGTATCTATGTATGTATTTCACGCAGGTAATACAGTTTCTCTGCGCTCTTAAGTTAAGCCCCGAGAATTCTCTGGGTTTAGCTAAGCCCGCAGGGGATTATTTGCTGTTGAATTTAACATGTAAGTCAATTGTTTAGCATCGACGTCGTTTTTTTCATACAATTTCTCCCCGGGCGCTTGCAAAAAAAAAAACACACACCTAACAAACAATGTTTTTTTTCGGGTTTGGTTCAAAATTCTGAGAAACAAAACTTAAGTGTTTCTTAACAAATGTTAAACAAATAAAACTACGACGTAGTTGTGCATTTTCTATTTGGAATGGGGAACAAAACAATCTACACTTCATTCACATTGCTATTCGATATACAATTGTGATTCTATATGTATTTTTCTACATCTCCAAGTCATTATTCCTTTTCGGGACATTTTCCATTCCTTCTGTGATGAAGCCTAAATTCTCCATGGAAATAGTTTTCTTATAGAAGTTCTGTTCCTACCTTTCTTTACCTACCTATATATTGTTTATTGGAACAGGGTTCAACTACAACTACACATACTTTTGGTCTTCTTCAATTCACTACGTATATCGTATATGCTATGCTATATGCTGGCCAAGCAGAGAAGCTTTACATTAGAGTAGATTTTATATCTCTGGTGTTCAGAGAGAGAACACGAAAATGTGTATCCGTGTATCTATCTATATTCATTGGACTGTATATCCGCGTGCATTTTTGTCCGAGAAACCTGTTTAAGCCACATGTCTGTCTAACTACTCTCAACTTTATATAGAGTATCTCACGGGATAGTAGTATGTAGCATTTCCCAGATACCCACTCATCCGCTTAGACCATCCGTAACATAAAGTTACAGTAAAACCCACAAAATAGTCACCTAATTATTTCGAAAATACAAAAATTCGTATTGAAAGAAAAAAATCTCAAGTTGCAATTTAACATTCATAAAGCATTTAACTTAAGATGGATTAAGTACATTTCCCTAAAAGGAATGAAGTAACTTTAAATAAAATAATAGCTATTTATCTCTGTTTAAAGAATTTTGTTCGACGCACGTTTAGTTCAATAATTATTACAAATCTATCAGGGTTCGACTGTAATGCCTTTTCTGTAGATGGGCCTTATGAACAAAGTGGAGATATATTTTTCTATGTTCAACTCTTTGTTGTTAGAAATAAGAAGATAGTTTTTTGTGAAAAAAGGGTAAAAAAAAGAAAATTATGTTGAATGTACGTTTATGGTTTCTTGATTTTTGGATTTCTCATGATAAAACCAGACCTATGATGCTATAGGTGTACGTTAAGTGAACTAAGCATTGGATACACCTTGTCTCGTGCAGTTCTTGGAAGTGACGTTGTTAGCTGGGTATATAGGTGTAGAAATAACCATAAAATGACTTAACAACAACAACAACAAAAACAGAACATTCTATAACTGCACTATCTTGTTGAAAAAAGCAGTATTAGTTGAGTATATACAATTGAATTAATTAGTTGATTTAACGATGGTGACTTCTTTTTCTTAGATTTCGTTTGCAACTTTTTGTAACACCGCACAATGACCTTTGTTTTGAGATCGTATAGGTACCAAGCCCCCAGTTTGAAGATTGTGCGTATACAATAATGTAAAAACTTCAATTAAAATCACAAAGATTGGTTAAAGTGATGTATCTATATACTCGCTGTGCTAAAAATAACCTAT
Organism: Epistrophe grossulariae; assembly: GCA_929447395.1. Classification (NCBI taxonomy): domain Eukaryota; kingdom Metazoa; phylum Arthropoda; class Insecta; order Diptera; family Syrphidae; genus Epistrophe; species Epistrophe grossulariae. Next base: position 105,692,509 of record OV839567.1, read on the forward strand.
ATGTATGTACCTACTATGACGAGGGTCAGGCGGAGGAAAAAAGTAGCACAAAGGCCCTAGGCGCATAAATGCCAAAAACATTAAAAATTAAATTAATTATTATTTTTTTTTATTTTTAACAATTAGTTGTATTAAATCGATCGATCATTTCGGGGATGAAAAAAGTCAAATTCCTAGACCATAGAAGTTTTGACAAGCTCATGTTAAATCAACAAAAAAAAAACAATTATTTTTGATTCTGCTAACAAATTAGTATAATTTACCTATGTATACACACTTACATAGGCACCTTTAAAGTTTGTTGAGTAAAAGTGTTTAAAAGGAGAATTAATTAAAAAAGTGATAGTAAATGTAATATTTTATACCTATGTAGGTATGTATATTCACATTGAAAAATTCTTTACTTTAATTGATTATCAATAGATTTTGAAGAGGTTTTTATACTGACAACACTGTATCTACTGACAGAAAATTTGACAGCTGACAGATTATTATTATATTCGCAAGATATAAATAGACTTACCCGGCGCGCGGCTCCATTGGCAATATTTGAGGAAATAAATTGCTTTGCTCATTGCCACCTGTCTTAAATGTACAACATACCATTTGACAGTTATTCCTGAAAAACCATTTTGGGGGACCTTCAACCCCCCGTAAAATTGTTAACGGCGCTCATATCAATGGGACTTTTGACAGTTTCTTAATAACGCCATGAGGAGGCTATATCAAAATCCATTTTTCCGGCGATTTTTTCCGAGTCAAATGCTATATTGACTGGACTAATATTATGATAATTTAGGTATTCTATGATTGTTCGGCAGATGAAAAGCAATTATTGATTTCCATTGCTGAGGAAATAAATTTTGATGTTTAATTTTTTTCAAAATGGTTTCTGCTATTGTAATTGCCCAAATATTTCCAATGGAGCCACACCTTTAATTAAGAAAAACGCTTGCAAATTATTGTAATTGTCATTGGATTTCTAAATTAAACTGAATACGATACGGCTTTTCGCCTCTATTGTGCACGATTCGGTAGGGTAATAAGTCATATAAGCCATAAAATATTGATGTTAAAATTTTCGCAGTATGATAAACTAAAGTAACTGCCTTGAACATAATCCGCAACCTGCGGTGTGAAAAAAGGTTCCCCCACACCAACGCGAATTTTCGGTGGCGACGACGAAAACAACAATAACAACACGTGGTTGTCAATGAAAACAATTGTTATTATTATTATTATTATTATTTATTGTATTATTCATACTAGGATGTCAGTTTATTAGACTTAACCATTCTTTATTCTGTCAATTTCATTGAATTTCTGAACAACAACAACAACTTGAAGATGCTACCACCAATTGTATACGAATTAATTAATAATTCGTTTTAATTCATTATTTGGCTGGAGATATAGCTATTTCAAGGGGTGTCAAGCCCTATCATCAGTCTCCTTATTAGTGGTGCTGAGCTTTAATCCAATTTTATTTGAAAAACTTTCTACATGCACACCATAGGGATCGAACCTACGCATATCAGATTACTCAGTCTTAGAAGTTTCCAGCCAAATAATTAATTAAAACGAATTATAAATTAATTCATATACAATTGACGGTAGCACCTTTAAGTTGTTGTTGTTGTTGTTTTTGTTGTTGTTCAGAAATTCAATGAAATTGTTATTATGTATATTGTTTTCGTCGTCGCCACCGAAAATTTGCGTTGGTGTGGGGGAACCTTAAATCTGAAAGTAAATATAATTTTTTTTTTGTTTTAACTTTTCGGCCAAGGGAATAAATGATCCAATCAACAAATTTAAATAGAAAAAAATAGCACTACGAAAAATAAGTTGAAATTAAAAAAATATTTGTATTTAATGTTTTCTACGAGGCTAACTATTCTTCTGTGAACTGTCAAATTTAATTTCCACAACATCAGGACGCATTCCACAAATCGGCAAAGCGAATAGAAAATTCTTCAAACGCTCATTTTACTTGTTTATGTTTTATGACATTTCGAAGTTGTCAGCGAATACTTATGTGAATGAAATGTCAAAATTCGTTACCATTCGCAATTTGCAGTTGAATGAATGAATGAAAGTTTGTGGTTTTATGATTGTATATATGTATATATACACTGCACTGCGACCTTAACATCTATTGTGCCCCCATTTAGAGCTAGATGAGGTGTCTCATTTATAACTCTTCCTCCAGATTTGTTTCTTTGAGAAACTTCAGTATCTGGGATATTTTTAAAGAGGCTAATTCGCTCCCTCGTGGTGCCGTCCCAGATATCTGTGTCGATGCACAAGTGCTTCGCAACTACCTAGAATGTGGTCCGGTGTCTCCTCATGAGCGTCGCAGAATCTACAGAAGGCGCTGCTCACCAAGCCGAGGATGCTGAGATGTCTTCTGAGCTGGCAGTGACCAGTGAGGAGTCCCGTTATTTTTCTTAGATTATTTTTACTTAAGCTAATGCAGGATGTAAAACGTTCTTGGTTATAATTTCCAAGTGATAGTTTGGCTTGTCTTAGCTTAGGGAGTTCATTCCAGTTTTTTCGTCTTTTGGCCTCCTCTTCTATTTTTATTTTGTGTTAGCTGGTCGTGTGTCATGTGCACAGTACAAAGTACTTAAAGTCGTCGTGTACCTATTAACAGACTTACGAAAGTAAGCATTATCACTTTAAAATTTCAAGATTCCAATAATTGGAGGAATTGTCGTAAAGATAAAAATTGCCACGCCATTTTTTTCCTTTTTTTTGTATTTAACTCCTGGTAATTAATACTGTTTTAAAATTCATATTAGCATTACCACGTAGGGTTCCCAAAAATACTTTTTAATAAAGAGTATTGCACTATATTTCAGCTACTATATAATGTTAAAGAAATAACGCAAAAGTACTATATTTCAATTGAATTAATTAATCATAGAAACAAAGAGCAAACAAATTTTGATTGCATTTTATGCATTTTTGTTGTCAAAAGACAAAATCAAGAACATACAAATTTCATATTTATTTTTGAAAAATAAAAACATTCTCGACATATACGACATTTCCCTTTGCATTTATTTTTTCGTAATAAACTCTACTGAGAGTTTTTTTTTTCAATAATTAATAAAAAAAAAGATATTATTTTAAATAACTTAAAAACACTTATTTTATTTATTTATTTACTTAAATGCATTTCGGAAGATATGTTATAAAAATAATAATACAAACAACATTTTGTTGATATAGTGAATTTAAGATCTATTATAAATTTTTTTGAAAATTGTATTTTTTATTGGTCCGTCGTCACTATTTATTAAATTATTTCTATTTTTGAAAATGTAAAGAGATTCAAAAGCATCTAATTCATAAGGATTATTAACATTGCGAATTAATTTCAAATTTTGTAAGCTAAAATGATGGTTATTCTCACGTTAAAAATCTCCAATATCAAATCAATTCAATAATTAATCTCAAATCGGAACCGAAAACTTTTAAAAGATATGTGGTAAATATTATAGAGAAACCAATCGAAAATAAACGTTAACAAATTGTTATTTCTGATATCTGGCTGTGCGTTCACAGAAAAAATATTTTCAATCATGAATTCAAAATGGCGAGAAAAAAGAAACAGTGAGTATCTCCTTAATAAAAACCGAACGTTTGATCTCTACAAATTTAAAAATTGATTGTGATAAAGCATATTATGACTCTTTAATTGTGAAAAAAAAATAGTTAAAATATGATAGAAGTATACCTACATACAAAAAAATGTATTTTATAAAAATAAATTATAATAAGCAAACATAGGTTAAAAACCTTTTAAAAAAATACCTACTGTATTTTTATTAAGTGTAGGTACTATATTTTTTAAAGTTGATTCTGCTATGTACTATAATCCATCGAACAAAAGTTGAAAACTCTATTACCGCCCATCAATAATAAAGTGAACGAAAAGAAAGAGAGTCTGATTAATTGTTGTGAATCTGTCGTCAAATTGTCGTGAAAGAAAAAAATGGTCGCAAATATACTTGGGGTCAGTTTCACAATTAATAAGTGCCACTTAATTTTCCCATTTTGGCACTTTTGGCGCATTTATATTGACAGAGTAAGTAGTTCTTAAGTGGCCAAATGGGATACTTAAGTGTCACTTATTCTGATAAGTTTACACTGTGAAGTTAGGTATTCATTTTTCCATTGTTTGGCACTTAAGTCACACTTACCTCGAGTGCTCAAAGTAGGTACTAAACCTAACCTATCTGAAGTTAACAAAAAAATTAAAAAAAATTCTTTTCCCAGAAGTTTCTATTTGCTTTAAGATCAACTACTTGTGACCAAATCTAATAGTTTTTCTATTGCTTTCAAGAATAAAAGACTATATCTGTTGTTTTCTTTATTGTAAACATTTTATCATAGATTTGACTAGAGAAAATGCAAGCGGCATTTGGCTTGTTTTCTTTAATCTTTCATCATCCATTTGCAAGTTCCCATAAAAGTTTTAGCTTCTAAATTAAATGCAGCAAGCTATGTACCTTTTACTAGTGAAGCGGTTTTATTCAGCCAACTGAAGCAACTATTTTGTTTTGTAAAAGATCGATCGTTAAGCAGATTAGATACACTTTGCACTTTTTCCGCATGAAAGATTCATTTGGTTATGCCGCTGTGTAGTGCACTACTCCATAAAGTACCATTATCATCGTCTTCACTTGTATGTGCCTTCGGATTGCAGTATTCCTTCTGTAAAGTTCATACTAACTATAACGTAGGTACTATTTTATGAAGATAAAGTAAAAGGGTCATTATTTTCTGTGTTTTCTTATAAAAATTCTGAAAACCATGGTTCTGTTAGGGCCAGTTGTATATGCGAGGTTCACCCTACGATGAATAAATGAACTCGATTTAGTGAGAGGAAACATTTATAAAAAAAAAAATTCTTTTGCATTAAAAACTAATTCAGAGTCAACCACATACTTGAACCCAGGTTGAACCCACAGTATATACTGCCCACGGAGTCAAAATTATGTGCCTGAAATTAAAAATGGTTGTTGGAGTCCAATTCACACTTTGTCCCTTTCACACGAGGAAACAAGTTGTCGGAGATTTTTTTGACGTTTTCTTTTCACACGAAGAAACAAATATCGTGGAAATTGTCTGTTGTTTCTTTTTAAAGTAGCTTGGTTGAACACACACTACTGTGTATGTGAAGAGGAATGTCGAAAAAAATCTCCTCAAATCGTTGACCGGGGAGATTTCATTTTCCCCTCTTTCTTCTTGCCCTTCTCACCAATAAACTGAAAGTTGCTGTAAACTCAGTTTCCGCGTGTGAAAGGGGACTTTCACGCTGATTACACGATCGTTTCGTCTTTTTGACAGCTTGGGTGAGGGGTGTAGAAATGAAGGGGGAATCAAATTACGAAAACATACATTTCTAAAAAATCTTGTGAAATCAATAAGGTTATGTTTTCTTTTCTTTTCAATGTCAATTTTAATATAAATTTCACGTTTTCAGTATCAACTTTTAATAATACATTTCTACAAGCTGTCAAAAAGACGAAAGGCCGAAAAAAAGAATCGTGTAATCAGCGTCATTGGACTGCATGCACCGACTTTTTTTTGACGTCAAGAACGAAGCCAAGGAGGCAGCCCAATGTGAGCAGCGTCAATTTTAGAGAGATTCCAAAATGGATTTATTCATTTATTGCACTGCTTACTACGCGTTGATTGAAGCATAAATCTTAATGTGCGTTTATGTGAAGGAGAGTTTTTTTTAAATTAACTGACCTAATTAAAGCATTAATTCAAAAATAAAAAAAATGATTTACGAAATAATGATGATCGTAATTTGTTAAGTATCTCTGTCTTAATTTTCTTTGAATATTCTATTCTTCGTATACAAAATAGTATTATTTATAAACGTTGTGTAACTTTAGACAACTGTCCAAATTTGGAAAATGTGTTCAAAAACCTTGTTTATTGGTGTCTTTTAGCTGCCTAACTAAGACACAAGAGTATAGATTGTCTTAACCGTGAACAATCTGATATTTATTTTTATAAAATAAAGAATATTTCTACCAATTTGAAAGTAGTTAGACAGTGTCTAAGTACACAAAAATCTAATAAATACGACTGCTAAAGTTCAAACTCAAGAAATTTGTTTAAGAGTCAAAACAAGAATTAAAAATCAAAACAACAGAAGATCACAAAAATGTCTGTAGGTGCTAGAAGGTGATCATTACTGATTCCCCACAAAAAAAAAAAAACAATATTAACTCAAGACATTGCTGTTGTATCTTCAATAGTCATTTATGTTTATACCGCATGTAACTAGTTTTGCATTCCACCACTCGTATTGATGTTCGTCGTAGTCGTGCATCGCCTCTATGAGTGATCTTTAACTTGCTGCCATATTGATGACTCTTTGCTGCTGCAAAGTGTGTGATGATCGAAACATTCAATTTGCTTGATTACATCATTTGGCTAATGAATAATTTCTGTTTTAACAGGTTTTTTATCAGCGCACAAAACGAATCTTCACTCCGTCCGTGTCGCCTCCGTCGCATCGTCGGTCGTCGTCAATATTGATTCAGCGAGAACATCTTTTTTTTTTGTAATGAGAAAGAAGGAATCTATACTACATGATTTGACGAAGACACTTCGAAAACAAAATTCCTCCACGAAATGGGATTTCTGACATTTGTGTCAATTGTAATTGACATTTCACACCACGGCTAATTAGAATGTCTTTCTGTTCGTTAAAGTGTCTATATGAATAAATTGTGTATTTTTGTGGGCCTGAGGAGGCCTTTCAATAATAATATGGTGTGGTGCGAACCTTTAAGTAGCCACTCTTAATCATTTGCGCTAGACAAGTAGTCGAATTTGCTTATTCTTTAAATAAGCAAAACGATGAATTGATATTTTAATTAAAAATGAGGTAAAAACCGGAGGAGTAGGCGATATTAATCAAATATGCAAATATACCATGGAAATAAACATATATTTATACATACATAATATACCAATACCTACCTAGGTATATAGGTACGTTTTTGTTAAATCGTGTCGAAGTAATTTATGTTTGTTTTTACTTTGCTGGTGATGTCATTTAAAAGTTTAAGGTGCAAACCATTGTTTATATGTACATTATAAGGTACATTGTCCCATTGCGAGGTATAAAGATTGATGACGATTTAGTTTAAAAATAAGTTTTAAAATAATAGAAAAATGTCTTGGAAGGCAAGAAAACAATAAAACACAACAATTAATACACTCCCATAAATGAGTTTATTATGTTATACATATATCTACTAAATATTTGTTCCAATGCAGTTCACTCATGTTATTTCCTGACTAATAAATTTATTTAAGAATGACGTGTGAATTTTATTATTTGTCAATAGAAAAATGGGAATAAAATGAAACTTTCATTTGCTAAAGTTAACATCAATTAGCAATATTTGATACATTGTTTGCTTAGAATTTCTGATTTTAAAAAAGTGCATTTGGCGAGCTGCATCCCCTGCTCGGGTAGGTGATAAGTGATTCTTACATCAATTATAGTTACATTTGGTTGTCACTTGCCACTGAGTTTTCCGTCTGATGGGTAAGATGATTCAACTCGATTTATTTATGGCTTTTTTGATTGGTAATCCGGAAGAGAAATGCCAATCAAATGCTTCAAACAGATCTTATCGATTCTGCAGTGTTAGTGCTTCGGATTTCGATTCTGAATTCAAATCCAGAAGCATTTTCTCTTCTATCGAGAAGAAGAACTGTCATTTTGTGAGGTTCAGAAGGCTTCTAGGCGACCAATCGAAAACACCATTAACTTGAACACTTTCTTATGACATTTGTCAAAAACATGGTTGCCATGATAATGAAATTTTCAAAACATGTATGTATGTATCTGCAATGAGCTATATCGAAATTATAGAACCAAATAAAAGTCCTTGCGATGTAAATCTTATTTTTTCTCCTTCCGGAATAATTAACACAAGAATGTTTTTTTTTGTTTTTGAATGATTTAAAAAAATTAACTCAAGAAAAGTTTTAACATTTTTATAGGCCTGTGGTAACTTTAGTTGTTCTGTGACATAAACGTCAAATTCGTTGGGAAGTGGCATTGGATATACCTACGTTCAGAAGCGTAAGGGACTTGAAGTTAAGACAAAATCCTGGTATCTGATTGGTCAGCTGTGAAAAAATTGCCTTCCAATTGGCCTTTTCCCAAAACTATCTCTTTTTAATTTGACAGTTCTATTTGGGAGGAAAACAATGCAATACAAATAAATAAACTTACATATACAACGACAAATCGCAATGTTCACACTATAGTCGACCCTTTGAAAAAGTGTTTGTTTTCCCCCCAACAAGGTTTTTTTTGTTGCTTGTGTCACATTGACGTATGGGAGAACTTCAGAATTAAAGCAACTAATTTCCCAAAATTGATTTTTTTTCCTATATGGATTTTGACAGAAAATTGTGAAAATTTGTTGCCAAATAGACCGATGCCAAATAGACCTAAAGTAGTCAACTGCTTTCATTGGACGCAAATTTGAGAAAGGAATTAGGAAACTAGTTATTTCTCAAGATGTCAAACTTGGGACGTCTTTACTTTAAATCATTTACATTCAGTCATAAGACGGAAAGTACTTGAAATACAGTAAAACCCGCTTAAGAGAAAAACCCGCTTATCTGAAACACTTTTTCTCATCCCGGAGTATTTGTCCACAAATTAGCTATAAAACACTTAGCTTAAGCGAAACTTGCTTAAGTGAATAACCCGGATATCTGACACATATTTTCAGTTAAATTTTATATTTTTGATTGAAAAAAACTCTCTTAAGTGAAAAAAATTGAATCTAACAGAACCAAACATTTTCTTTTAATTTTATTTTTCACCTCAATCAAATTTTAACCATGAGAATGACATAAAACGTACCTAATTGCTTGGTAAAGCTAAGTACAGAGGATTGTCAGATCTTACAATATTGTCAGAACTGTCAATGGTCTGACAATAGCTAACAATTAGCTGACAATTGACATATTTCTTACAATGAAAAATTGTCCGTTCACACGGTTGGTAGATTTCTTCCCAAAGTCTGCCAATTTGAGTGTCGTTTTTTTTTATCTCTCTTTAACCAACTCATTGACATTTCGGACAATGAAGAAATTGTCAGCAATTGTAAGATGTTTTCAATTAAAACATCTGACAATGACCAATGAGTCTGACAATGTCCTAATCGACTGACAATGATAAAAATTGTGTGTTCAGACGATTGTAAAATACCTGACAATTTTTTTTCAGATTGTTGTCTGACAATGACGTGTCTGACAATATTGTCAGACAAAATTGTGTGTTCAGACGATTTGGAACAGTTTTTTCACTGACAGATCTGACAATATTGTAAGATCTGACAATCGTCTGTACTTAGCTTAACTGTAACTTTTTGCTACAAGTTGCTACTTTTCATTTTGTTTCTATTGGATTTGACAGCAAATTATGTTATGTCGAACGGCGTCGTACAACGTTTCAACTTACTTTTAAAAAAAGTTGCCCAGTGTTTTTATAAAAACTTGGTGGTAGCTCACTCAAGTGTTGTTGTATGATGGTGCGAAAGCTTAGCAGCCTAACTGCAAATGTGTTATCACACAAAAAACCACTCATAACGCCAATAAACTAGTTGTATGTTAAACAATTTCTTCAAAAAATGTATATAATATGGAACTTTTCTATCACATCATAATCGTGAAGTCCGCATACTTTATAGGCTGTTAGTGTAGATTTTAAACTAAATTAAATATTTTATATTTGTACTTCCTAGAAAACATTATGAGTTCATTTATAAAGATAGTCCCCCCAAGATAGACATAAAAAATCTTTATAATATATATATAGACCTAACCAATTTTCACTCGACGCACGTTATGATTTCCAAAAAAGCTTAGCTCTTAACTCATAGCAATAAAAATCTCAAAAAAAGTTTCACTTTGCAAATGTTTACTATAAACAACTGTCAATTAATTTTATATATAGTATAAAAATATTAAGTAGGTGCTTTCTTGTTAACAAAAGCTGTGAACTAGACATAATAATATTCTTCTCAATTATTACGTCGTGTCTGATGTGAATCAGTGGCTTTTTAATAGTGCCTATCATTTCTACATCAAATGTACCTACCAATATAAAACAACAATATTGCCCAATACAGTCTCAGTGATAGTAGCAAATTATTTTTAAACGATATTGTTGAAACTCAAGCGTGCGTGTAATCCATAAAAATAAATCAGATCCAGATCACATTGCATTGTAACTGACAATTATTACCAACGATTACATTACACCCGGGAGGCAGCAAAAAAATAAAAAAAAATGTGTCGGCGCTCGAGGTGCGAAATCACGCACCACTAGTTGAACAAAAACAAAAATAATAAAAAAAAAAAAAAAAAACTGGGGCACCTTCCAGCATTCACGTCACTGTCAGGCGATTATTCCAAAAGAAACATAAGAAATATTGTATAGGTAAATAAAAGTATATCTTAAAGGTGAATGCCTCCGTGGTAAGATAAATCCAAAACCATGCGCTGTGATGCTGTATATACGAATATCTGTTGTGTAGGTAGTTGTTGTACCCGCATCATATGGTACACGCATGAACGATCGATCCGCACAGAAAGTGAAGTAATCTAAAAAAATTAACCAGAATCACGAACCCTCGCGCCGCTGTCTTCTTTGGAATCACGAACGAAGCTAGAGTTCGATGCTAAATGACACCTGAAGATCGGCATCGACTTCGAGACTTCGGCACTGATCAATTGATCATCGCGTTGCTGATGCCAGTTATGGTAGCATCAACATGATGTGTCTGATGCCTCTGCGTGCACATGCTCACTCTGGTTGTCCAACAAATTAATACGTCCGAGTTTTTGAATTTTAGCAAAGAGATGCGACAGTGCGTGTCATGAACAATGTTGGGTGTAAAATATTTTAACATAAAAGGTGTGATGATGGTAATTTAGAAAACACGATTTTTTCGAACATGCGCTATTTTTGTTGGCTTTTCTACGAAGAAGCTTAATAATGTGTTTAGTGTATATTATTAATATTAATATATGTATATAATATAATAAGTTGTTCGCAATATATATTTTAAATAAAACATAAAAAATAGACTTTAAATTAATGTAGGTATAATTCTGTAATGCTGTTTTCAAAATAAAATAAATTGAGAGAATGGTACAAATAATGGATGGAAACCTACAAAATATTAAATTCATAAAACAAATCTAGTAATTTTATTTCTAAAGAAACTTATTTAAATGAATATATTATGGAAAATAGTAAATTTCGAGCTATGGAGTGGAGGTCTGTCTCCAAAGTAGTGTTGCCAAACACCGGCGGTGAAGCGTCTTCTATCGATTTAAAAAATGTCCTAGTTTTTATTATAAATAATTTGCCAGTTACACAATTTGTTTTTCAAATCTAATAGGTGTGTTTTTTTCTGCAATTAGTACCTATAATTGCTTAAAATAAAAGTGCACTAAAAAAACGCATATCGCCACTTAAGAAAAATATTAAAATAATTTGGCAGCACTGATATTTTAATAACTTTTTTGTTGGAAGCTATTTTCAAAAATATAAATGTCTATCAAGACGCGAAGTTTGATTATAACAACCGCCATATTATTCAGTAATTAATCGAAAACTGAGGAAGCTGTGTGAAGCCAGAACCCCGAGCTCAAAATTTTTGGTCCAAATATATGATTCGTTTGTCCATGTTTGTCCAGGCAAAAATTTTCTGAGGAACACAATGGATTCAACGAGATCCGAGTGAGATGACATGGCCTACCCTATCTCCACTCCTTCTAACCTAACCTAACCTAATGCAGTTAGGTTACATCCAGATATAAGTTTTAAACTGGATTAATCGAGTGAATAATACGGCGGTAAAAAGAATCCAAAAGAGATAAGTTAAAGATAAGAGCAAGGAGAAGGGCGTGGAATTATGAAATTAATAGGTGGAAAAGGAAGAAGCGAAGGAATGTTTAGAGGAGATGAGAGAGAGAGAGAGAGAGAGAGGGATGGAAGCGAGAGAGAATCACGATTGGAACAAGTGAGAATGGGAACGAGAGGAAGGGAAGGAAGAGGAGACAGTATGACAGGATACGAGAGAGTAGAATGGGAAGACAGAAGAGAGCAGGAGAAAGGTAGGCGGAATTTAATAATGGAATCCAAATATAACAGGTGGCATAAGGAAGCAATGACCGAGGGCATCCCGCAATATTTGAAAGCGGGATGGAAGGCAGACAAAACAAAGAGAATAGCTAGAGTCAGGCTAGGGAATGAGGTGAGAGAAAGATGGTATATTGGGAACAAGAAGAAGAGAGAATGTGCAGAGTGTGTGAAGGAGAGCCAGAGACGTGGGAATATGTGATAGAAAGATGCAGGTCAGGTGGAGATGAAGGGAGATCAATAGGGGAAAAAAATGAGGGATATAAAGGACGAAGGAGGGTGGGGGGAAGAATGGATTAAGGCACTAGACGTTGCGAGAAGGAGTAAGGAGGGACGGATGGGAGACTTGTAACCCTAAGGGGAGGCAATACAACACAATACAATATGGCGGTAATTTTTCGACCCAGTCAAGAAAATTAATAAAAGTTATAAGAATTATTTTTATTTATTTAATTTTATTTTATTTAATTTTATTTTATTTTATTTTTTTTATTTTATTAAGATCTAATAATATAAATATTAACAGCTTGAGCGTCTTAGGCTTTCTATAACGATTTTAATATAAAATGTAAAATATAAATAAAAGAATTTAAAAAACCGATTAAGTATATTTATATTTTATTTATTATTATTTAATAATATCACAACATATATAATTTAAAATATAAATATACTTAATCGGTTTTTTAAATTCTTTTATTTATATTTTACATTTTATATTAAAATCGTTATAAAAAACACACAACATGGAGACGACACCCCTAATAAATTAGGCTTTCTGCTGTATTAAGATCTATTTAAACTCACTACCTCATTTTTTGTTCAGACAATTTGGTTATGTAAAATCTCCAGTCAAAAGAATGAATTTTTTAATGAATTGATGAAGTTTTTGGCAACACTTTTTTATATTCGCTTGATTTATAAACGAAAATGTTTGTCAGGGATTTTGATTAATTTATACTAAGACAATTTCCACACTTGTGTTTATTTAACTTCGTAATTTAAAACTTTATCATCTTCAATGTTTAGCTATATAATAGCAAGACTGTCCGATTCCATGATTCCATATATTTTTTTTTCTAGTTTGATTGCGGAGGAATCTATAAAAAAAACTTTAATTGCCTTTTTTTTATGAAACTATATATACTGCTGTGTCTAAGTCATTTCTATACTCCGCATTATGTATCTAATTCGTAGTTAAATCAATAATTACTTGTATATGTGTATAATTATCTATACCTCAAGTTTTCTGATTTATCGTTAGTAATAATCCTATAAGAGAGGATTGCCGCCAATGAATAAATCTTATATGAATATCCACTGCTTATAAGTAAATTTATTACTTTTCGCCATTACCTACTTATCGATTTCTTTTTTTTTAACGTTACTTACCTACAACAGTATCTTTCATACAATTCAGTTCGAAAACAAAGGTTTATTTTTTTTTATAACTTACTGGACTCGATTCCTTGAATGAAATTATATAAGCATGGTAAATGTTAAGGTAAAGCATTAAAGCATTATTGATCACATTCTGGTTCTTAGATATTTTTACATCTGACAGGAAAAATGTTCAAATCTCATAAGGAGTAGTTTTTCAGTGCTTTGAGTTAACTCTGAATTAAACCAGAGTTATTATTAATCCCACAAATAAATTGAATCAGAGTTAACTCAGTGTAGAATTATAAGTCTTAATTTCAGTTGTCAAAAATAAATCGAAACCAAATTTCGATATTATGAAAATGCGCGCTTTCACTATCCAAACAGAGAGGTCGACAGTGTGCGGTAAAATGGAAAAAGGCGATTTCTACAAATTGTCGCCTCCTTAATTTTGATAGTGTTTTTTAAAAATTTATTAGAAAATTTGATCAGTTAACTCGGGATCCAAATTAACTGAAAAACATAATGCAGAAATTTAACACGGGATTAACTCCTAAACTGTGGCATGATCTCGCAATGGAAATCTAAGATTATTGTACCTATTTAAATGAACTAGAGTGTGTTTTGCAAAACAAGTTACCAAAAATAGTAAACTACAAAAACTATTGCTATAGTAAGTCGATTTCCCCATGATGTGTAATTACTACAGTTATTAAAATCTAATAAATCGCTTGTTGAAGCCGACAAAGAAATCCGAATATCAGCAGCAGCAGAAGCAAACTGCTGAATGAATATTTATTTCTCACCTTAAGGAATGATATGCACGCACAGTGTCTGTTTTTTTTTTTAATATCAATTACAAAAGGTTTCGATTCATAGTGTGTGGGGTGGCGTTGAATTTTATATAGTGAAATTAAAACTTTGAATTGAAAACATAAAAAATATCATGAAGAAAATTAGATGCAATGGGTGCGGTAAGCTGGACGATTTGTGAAATGTTTTTCTTGACTGTAAATTTTATCAAAATTCCTATGCATGCTGTTGACAGTATATGAAATAAAAACAAAACCAAACGAAGATATATTCTTTTATCACTTGTGGTGTGGTTAGACTTCCAGTCCACATCAATATTTTGGGTGGTGTGAAATTTAACCAAAAAATAAGTATTTATGTATATGAGTCAAAAGCTGTGGTAGATTATAAAAAAATGCACGACTATGAATCACATGACCTTGCTCTTGTCGTTCAAGGCTATAAGTGGCTAGATATTACAAGTTCACTTTATATTTTTAAAAAGAAGAAAATCCACAGGATATGAATGTAATAAATAAAATAAATAAATTGGGTGGGTCAACAGCTCGTGTAGAACAAAGATTTAGTGACAACCCGAAACCATTCCATGTGTGCGTGTTATTAGCAGGAATCGAGGGAACCTACAATTTTCTGCCGAATCCGAACGGCTAATGTGAGAAGCACTTTTAACTTACTATACTATTGGATGGAGGATTTGTCAATTCCGCGCAAGAGCCAGTAACCTGTGACAAACATTTCTGGTTTAGGTGGCATCAAACCCAAGACCTTCAGCATATTTGGTTTCGATTTTGAGTATATACTATATGATTATATGAGAGTCCGCGCAAGTTTATGTGGCGCACTCTCAAGCCCATTGTGCTCAAAATCGAAACCAAAGAGTTTAGTTAAGCCAAAGACAGACGATTGTCAGATCTGTCAGTGAAAAAACTGTTCCAAATGTTTTACAATCGTCTGAAACGTCATTGTCAGACGTCAATCTGACAAAAAATTGTCAAGCATCTTACAATCGTCTGAACACACAATTTTTATCATTATCAGTCGATTAGGACATTGTCAGACTCATTGGTCATTGTCAGATGTTTTAATTGAAAACATCTTACAATTGCTGACAATTTCTTCATTGTCCGAAATGTCAATAAGTTGGTTAAAGAGAGATAAAAAAACGACAATCAAATTGGCAGACTTTGGGAAGAAATCTTCCAACCGTGTGTATCCGTTTTTCATTGTAAGAAATATGTCAATTGTCAGCTAATTGTTAGCTATCGTCAGACTATTGACAGTTCTGACAATATTGTAAGATCTGACAATCGTCTGTACTTAGCTTTACATGTGCGCGCCTGGCCGGACAGCCGCCTAACAGTCGCACTAACCATTACGCCACGGTTTACTACAATATGAATGTGGAAATGCTATATCTGTTTACTTGTTTGCACGAACTGTCACTTTTTTAGATGTGTTCAGCTAAATTTTTTCAGAAAATAGGTACCTAACGTGGGTATAATACTAGTTAAAAAAAGTTTAAAACTGGGAATATATTAGTAAAGAGCTTTAAAGTTAGTAAATTATTAAGTAGTATATCATGCTAATACTTTAACACAAAAGTCTTAATCAGAAGATGAACCGCGTCTGTACTGCTGGCTCTAAGAAAAATAATTGAGTTCTCGTAAATTAAAGCCAAATTTTAAAATTTCTCCTCAACTCAACTTTTTATGAACCAAAATAATTCCAGTTTGAATTCGTTGAACTTTTGTAAGTATTTTTTTAAATATAACCTTGGTTCAAATGTTTCTTTCTTTCACTCTCTGCATATAATCTTAACACTATCATTCAAATTCAATAATAATAAATCATATAGGTAATAAAAAAAACACATCTTATTTGCACTTAATTCAAGTCAGCAATTAGTATGATTTACTAATATAACCTGAACGTGCGAGTCATGCATTTTTCCAAAACGAATTACATACTTGTATAAACGCGTCGGGCTTGGGCTCGTTAGTCTGCAATTTACATTCATGAAGCAATTTGTTTGCCAAATAGAAATGCTTGCTGTTTAACACGCAAATGAACTTTAAGCAAACACTTATACGTGCTAATAGTGGCGAATACGATCATTAATGTTTGGGGGGTCTTTTGGTGCATATCATCATTATTATAAGGTAATAAAATAACGTATAATTCTTATGAAAATATTCACATTTAAAAGCTTACTTTATCAAATTAAATACCTAACTTAATGAAGATGTGTTTATAATTTTTTAGATCTATTATACTTACTTAACGATGACCCGAGATAGAGTAGAGCAAAGATGAAAGCTGAGATCCAGATTCTTAAGCAAAACAAAGTTAACTCTAAGACACTACATGGAAATTCAGTTACAAATTGAGTTTTTGGTTTTCTCATCATCGTAAACGAAGCAAGGGGAGTGAACGAAATCTCCTCTGTCAACAATTTATATTGAGATTCCTCGAAATAATTGCAAAATTTCCAATACATTGACGCAATTTAAAAAAACATCAATTTCAGTGAAATTGCGTACGAAATTGTGTTTATATAGCATTTTTTCGAAAAAAGTAAACAAACAGAACTAACGAAATTATGAGCGATTTCACTGTTTTAGTTGTGTTTTATTTTCCCCCAGATCCGAACCAGATTGGATTTGCTTACGAAAATACATGTATTACAAAAACAGCATAAGGTCCAAATAATTCACAGGATTTTATTACCACAGTACATAGATCTAATGGCGTTTTTGATTGGTAATCCGAAAGAGAAATGCCAATCAAATGCTTCAAACGAATCTAATCGGTTCTGATGTATTGGTTTCGATTCTTAACTCAAATTCAGAAGTATTTTCTCTTCTATCGAGAAGGAAAATTGTTATTTTGTGGGGTTCAGAAGAAAACGCCAAAAGAAAATATGTTACGCAGATGTGAAAGTCGAAAGTGTCGGAAATTGCGCACAAAAAATGCAGACCACGTTGTTATAAACAATTATAAGATATTGATATTATAGACTTAGTCTTAATTAGCACTACCAGCGTTATAACTTTACTTGAATCGGAGTAAATTTTCTTCAATTTTAAGAAAGAAAGTAAATCTACTTCATCACTTCGCTTTTTTGAGATCTATTCCTTTTTTTCACACTGAAAAATTATTCAAATAATCTTTAGCCAAACCAGACGAAAGAAAATTACAGCACTGTGTTATTCAATTTTCGAACTAACTCTGAATGTTTAAATTTTAAATTCTATTCTGTTCTGAAAGGAAAGCAATTAAAATACATTTCTTGTTAAAAATTAAGTTTAAATTTAAATTTTCGATTTACTCCACTTGCTTTACAAATCTGCTCCGAAATTTTACCAATGAAGTTCTAACCCTGGGCACTGGATCCGCCATTATCTTCGAATTTAACAGTAATAAACAAAATAATAACTTAATAGGTCTGTTCGCATACTTGCCCGAAACTGCCAGATTCTACCAGATTTATTTTTTTTATATGAACTTTGACAGTCTTTCGGGCTAAAAATGGTAAAAATGGGTAGGTTTGGCAAGTAAACGAACAAGGTTAATATGTCTGTTTGGTGACTTGGAACGTTGTACAACGGCGTACGACGTCGCACAATTTTCTGTCAAATCCCATAGAAATAAGAATGACAAATAGCTACTTGTAGCAAGAAGTTGCAGTTACCAAAAAGACATACGGTACGGTGTTCGAAACTACCTAATGTGAATTTCACGCACGATACGCATTTATTCTTGAAATGTAGCTGAATTATGAATTTGTATCCATAGAAATTTCTTGAACATATGTACAAAGGTAAGATAAATTTTTGTGCTCTCGCAAATAAACAAATGAAATGAAATGAAATGAAAGAGCGCTTTCTGTGAAAAACTACACATTTTTTGAGCACGGGAAGGGCTTTTGACTGAAATTC
Source organism: Epistrophe grossulariae (assembly GCA_929447395.1). NCBI lineage: Eukaryota > Metazoa > Arthropoda > Insecta > Diptera > Syrphidae > Epistrophe > Epistrophe grossulariae. Next base: position 105,710,857 of record OV839567.1, read on the forward strand.
ACACAAATGCGAAGAAAATCATAGAAATTCAGTATTTACTACTATTACTACCTATATTTGCAAACCAATTTAAATATTTTTCGCAAAATGATAAAATAAAACATAAAACATGTTAATTATTTATACAAACATATATAATAAAGAACATCCCTTTTCTTACTGAAACCGTAAAAACAAAATTGTATTAGATGGTAAACATCGTAAACATGGTAAACTCTTGTAACCCTAGAAGAAGAAATAGAGGAACGGGTACATCGAAGAAAAATTAGTTTTTTTTTCAAAATAGTGTGAGTTACACAAACACAAATGCATTTACAAATGCACTATGTTTTGATCACAACAATAAACATACTTACCATCATTTTCGCCAAATAACATATATATATAGATCATTGAAAGCAATTTGTTTCTTACAATTGTATAAAATTTCACTTTTATTTCGATTAAATTCTTCAAAACGAAAAGCTTTTAAATATGCTGATATACGCAATATACCTAATCTATATTATAGACATTAAACAAACAGTGAAAAAAATATATATTTTATTAACTTCTGTTTAATTTTTCTTCTCTCATGGCAGATAAGAAGCATAAATTCTGTCAAGGAGTTAAAATATACAACAAGACAACGATACATACAAATTGTTTATCAGAATTCTGGGCAGTGATTTGGTTCATGTTATCTTTCTAAATACATATGTACATGTGTATGTATTTAAACATTTACAAAAATATTCTTCTAAGATCCCCAGAACCAAGCCTTTTTTTTTAAATAATAATGACGTATATATTTAGTAGATAAAATGTCTTATCATATTATATACTTGTAAATAGTGAACTACACAAAGTTAGACATCTAAAACTATTTGAGACATTTTATAACTAAAAATCATGAGATGCATAATTGCATTTTATATGGGTAAATACAAAATTTTGATAATATACCTACATAATATAATTTTAAAGGTATTTATGTTTCTAATCTTTCTCTGTAGGTTGTTTTTACATTTGCCTACTGATTGACTGCGTGAAAACAATATTCAAGGTCTAAAAGTAATATCGGCCACTGAGCTTCTTATTATCTAATATGAGATAATTTTTATTAGGTAACGATCAAGGTTAGACTGGTTAAGTTCAAAATGGTGTCTCAAATGATAGTTAAATGTCAAATTTGAGGATGAAATGTTCTCAAAGAGAAAGAAAACTGACAAAACGTCGGGAAGAGTTTTCGCACTAATTCGAACCACTTATCAAACGTCAAAATACTAAAGTTGCCATAGATCAGTGATAAATCTTAATCAAAATTTTGAAGAATCACAACCCAAGAAAATATAATGTTAACAGAGAATAAACGTACCACCATATTTAAAGTTTATCAATATAAAAATTTGCATTAAATTATGAAGCTTAAGCGTGTTTTTCTCCAAAAAAAGGCTCAATATTATATAAGAAATACTCGATTGTCAATTCTAAATTTTCTTCTTGAGAAAAAGTTTTGATAGAGAAGCTGATTTCCAAAACATGTTATCGGAAAAAAATCCGAAAATGAGATATGCATATCATTTTGTAGGTCTTTTTAACGCGCGTCTAATGCAATCAAAAATTATTTCCTAAACATAACACCGACGTATTAATTCAATGTCAAAAAACGAGTTTATTTCCAAAATAGCCTATTGAACTCCAAATGTTTTTTCCAAAACGTCCTAAAAAAACTTTTTTTTCCAAAAAGGCCTTTTCAGTACAAAAAGTATCAAGTTGACGTTTAATTTTGTGTCACATTGACATTTTGATTTGTTGAGTGGAGGACACGACATAATAACATTGAATTGGCGGTAATTATTTTAATTTATTAAAATTGCAATTTTAAGCAACTAAAAAAGTATTTATCTATTTTATAACTAATTTTCAGAAATGGATTTATTGGAAGAATTTGTTTCTTCACCCAACTATTCGACTACAAAATCAAGAAAACGAAAAGTAAATCCAGAAGGTTGGAAAAAAAATATAGACAAAGAAATGAAAAGGCGCGAAAGGCAAAAACCTTGGAAAATAGCTTGCGATCGTGTCCAAGGGCCCATCTGTAATGTGCAGCACATGGTGCATATTATGAGAAGTAAGAGATTTTTTCAGGAACTAAACAAAACATCACCAAACACGATCACTCTAAATTTTGACCTGATGCAAAATCAACCATTGTCAAAAACTCCAATTGGGGAAGCATTTTATTCGAAGCAAATATGGTATTACATTTTTGCCATGGTCATACACCTTCCTAACAATGCACATCCTTTAAGTGACAAATAAAATATTCATTTTTACCGCTGGAAGAAAAACCAGTCAGGAAGAGGATGCAATGAAATTGCATCTTGCATCTGGAATTTCCTTCATTCGATTTTAAAACCTCTTATTATTCCAAAGAACATAAAAAGCATTCGCTTTTTTCGGACAGTTGCACAGGACAAAATAAAAACTATACCGTCCTTTTAATGATAGCAATGTTTTGCCAAAAGAATAAAATATGTTTTGAGTGGTATTTTCCTGTTAGAGGTCACTCATATATGCCAGCTGACAGAGTTTTCGGCCTTGTTGAAAAAGAAATTAGGAGGATTAATACAATTACCTCGCCAGAAACTTATGATGATCAACTTTCAAAATTTGGAACTGTGCATACCCTTTTTGATGATGTAACACTCTTTGAATGGCAAACTTTATCAAAGACAGCGGTTCAAACCAAAAAAACTTTTAAAATTTCGGACTCCAAGATATTGGGTATGATGACTTCTTCAAACCAAATAAATTTTTGTGATACATATAGTGGAGCAATCACTTCCCACACATTACTTAAGAAAGGAGTTCATTGGACTAGTCTTGAGTCTCGTCTTAATAAAAAAAACAGGAAAGTAATATTAAGCTAGCTAAACGGGACGATGTTATCAAATTATTAAAAGCTATGGGTCTGGAAGCAGAAAATTTTCCATTCTATAAACAAATTATTAATAATACAACAATAAACGAGGACGTGAACGTTGAAACGGATGAAAATATCTCGTGTTCTAACGAAGATAGGTTTTGAAAATGTAAACTACTTATGTGATTACATATACCTACTATATGGACTGATAATTTTTATTTTCTTATTTTAATTACATTAACTAATGTATTTTGTGTTCCTTTTTATAAACTAAAAGACTGTTATTGAATTAAGGTTTATTTACAAAAAAAATATTGTTTTTGTGATTTTACTTCCAAAATAATCTTTTTTTAAATAATTTTATATCCAAAAGAAGACATATTCAATTATACTTCCAAAAGCGTATATACTGAATTTGTAAATAAATAAAAGATATTATTTTAAATAACTTAAAAACACTTATTTTTTTAACTTAAGATTTTATATATAAAAAATAAATTTATATTTATTTCGAAAACTTTATTTTTATTAAAATAACGTGAAGAACAAATTTGTAGAAGATATTTTTGCTCCATGTCTTCTCTATAGTGAAAGAAATGTTTTTCTCGTTTTACTCAAAACTACCTTCGAGTCAGATAGCTGGTTTTGGAAATCAACTCCTCTTGATATAGGTACATTTTTGTTTAATTAGTTGATTGCTTAAAAGTTTAATAAAATAATAAAAACCATGCTTATACAGGGTGTCCCGAAATCACCGCCTCAGAAGAAAACCATGAGTTCCTGAGGTCATTTCAAGTCGAAAAACTTATGAGGTAATTTTCTCGTTTTCGCTTCGTTTTCGACTTATAACGGTTTTTATGATTTTTATTCTTTTTTCTTTTGACTGGCTCTAACTTTGCCAAACTAGTACCGGTTTTTGAAATTTTTTTTAAATTTAAACAAGAACAGTTAGAAATTTGTATCTACCATACAACTTTTTTCTGTATGGATAACGGTTTTCCAGCAAATTATTTTCAAGCATTTTTAGGTTGTTTTTTGACTTCGATATGACTTTTTTCACAAAAACACGTTATTTAGTAAAATTTTTTATTATTATGAAAGCCCAATATGTGTTCTTAAAAATACTTAACACTTTTTATCTAAAAATAAATATAATAAAAAATAAAGGAAAATAAAAAAAGTATGATATTTGATGAAAACGAATTAAAACGAATAAAAAACTACGCTGAGCGTTTAGTGTTGAATCTTAGAAAAGTAAAGTAAGAGTAAGACCGTTAGAAGTTTTTTATTCGTTTTTATTCAAATATTCATATTTTCTTGATTTTCCTTTATTTTTTGGTTTTTATTTCTTTAATAATTTTGTATCTATTTTTAGATAAAAAATATAAACACATATTGGGCATTCATAATAATAAAAAAAAATTATACTTAACAACGTTTTTCGTGAAAAAAATCATATCGAATTCAAAAAAACAACCTAAAAATGCTTACAAAATGAGCTTGAAAATGATTTGCGGGAAAATCGTTATCCACACAGTAAAAAGTTGTATGGTAGACACAAATTTCTAACTGTTCTTGTATAAATAAAAAATCGGTTGTAGTTTGGCAAAGTTACAGGCAGTCAAAAAAAATAATAAAAATCATAAAAACCGATATAAGTCGAAAAGGAAGCGAAAACGAGAAAATTACGTCTTAAGTTTTTCGACTTGAAATGACCTCAGGAACTCATGGTTTTCTTCTGAGGCGGTGATTTCGGGACATCCTGTTTATACATATGTCAAAACTAAAATAAAAATAACACTTGGGCAACCCTTGGTCGACATTGATATTTGAACTCAATTGCTAAATTATGTCACCTGACAGAAGTCAACCTGGAATTTGACAACCAGCTCAGAAAAAACAAAAAAAAAATCTTCAGACTTAAACTGGCAAGAAGGAGAGATGTTTTACTCTCTCGCGCGAATGAGACTTCTAATACTTATGTGTTTGTCAGATTAACAGACTCCTTAAAGAAGACGTTTCCCAAATAAATATAGCTTACCAACCCTATTAATAAACTCAAATCAAACATGAATTAATTTTAATCAGTTCAGTATCTTATCAATAGTTAAAAATTCAAGTTAACTCATATTAATATGCTAATTCCACTAAGTAGAGGAGAATTAATAGTTTCCCGAAAATGGTTTATTATATACTCACACTGAATGACAGTGCATTCAACTAAAGAAATCTTGTCTTGCCCAAAATACACGGTCAATTGTAACATTTCAATTAGATTTTCTTAAAGATATTTAAATTCATCAATTTTCTATTCCACGTTTTTTTTTTTTTTTATTAATAAGAAAATATTAACTATCAAGTTAACTACTATTCCACTGTTTAGTAATCTCATGGATTAGAGGCGAGTTAAGCGTTTTTTATTAATAAGGCTGGTAAAGGAAGTTTTGTAGCAAACTTATCCCCCCTCTGTAGGCAAAACAACATAAGAATAATAAATAATGTGAATTCAAAAATTGACTTTCAAATCGAAACATATCACGCTTAGGATTGATTAATAAGCCAGACGAAATTTTTATTGAATTTCGAAACAAATTGTCCCTACTATAAGGTATGTGAATAACATATAAATCAATGAATTTTTTAAGCTGTAAATAAAAATAAATGATTACAAAACTACTATATAGGAAACTGCTTTACAATCTATATAACAAAATATGCTAAAAGCTTTGTATATTATAGAGACTTTATAGCTTTGCCCAAGCAAAATCTAAATCTATTAGGGTGTGTTCCAGAATATCACCTAACTTGAGAGATAAAATCAACGAGGAAGATAATTAATTCTAAGAGAGTGTCATAAAATAAAAATACACACCTGCTTATAATATTACCTCCATCATCGTTGTTATAGTAGATATGTACATACATATATCGCCCTCATGTCTCGAAATGATTTAAAACAATCACAACTTATAAATCTATATAGTCAGAACTTTTTCAGTAGGTGTTGACTGAGGGCTGAGTGGGGGAGTTGAAAAGTTTTTTTGTTGCTGTATTATCTAACAATGAAATCAATTGTATAGTGAAAGACACATTCAATAATATACAAAAGGAAAACACATAACATATTATTTAAAGCGTGAACCAGTATTGATTTGAATGAGGTTGTTAAAGCAATAATAATTGTTTTTGTTTATTTATTTTTTTTTTTTCTATTAATTAAAGATTCTATTGTTCCTTGCGTAAGTGAAAATGGTTTTAAGTTTCAAACGATGTAAACAATCAATCCGGGAAGGTATAGTGTAGCGGAATTCGATTTATCATCGTCACTGCTATACAGTTTGCTAAAATAATTTCAACATGTTGTCAGCATTGACTGTGATTCTCTCTTGATCGTCTTTGCAGAATTCGGTTCGGACCCTTTAACTGTAAGAGGTTCCTTTAATTTTTTTTTTTAATTCCGAACTTTATTCTTGCCATGAAGTTTCCTCGATCGAGCGTTTCTTATCCTCCTTTTTCTCCTTCTGAGAAGGTCCTGTTCCTCTCTCCTGTTCTACTCTTATAGCTCAGGAGCAGCTGTGGTGATTCTATGCGGCGAGGCGCAAACTGGGTAAAAAGACCCCTAAAGCTGGCAGAAAATAAATGTATGATGTATGAAGGTTCAATTTCAACTCCGTTGCGAAGAGTCATTAGCCTTACGATAAAACTAAAAACTTTTGACTGACCAATTTTTTGGAAAAAACGATTTGCAGTGGAATCAGTTAGCTCAAACAAAAATATTTTTTTTTAAGTGGGCGTGTCCAGAGATTGATCTGATAAAGATTGGTCTCAATCATGCAAAATTTCAACTACCTACCTTTAACAGTTGATTTAATGCCAGCTTTAAGGCAATTCTTTTCCACAAAATAATGAAAAACTTTAGATGATCCATGTAATCGGCAACCCTTTTATTATGACACAACTCATTAAAAGACTTCGAGGGACAGTTATTGTTTTGGATTTTTTGTCATAGAATTTTGTCAAGAAAATTTTCACGTCCTTCTTGTTGACAGAATTTCTTAAATATGACAAAAAATCAATTTGGTAAGGAATTTGTTTAAACAATTGTCCACCTATGTCTTTTTATAAGTTGTGGCATACAAAAAATTGTCAAGAAAAAAGTGCGCGACAATTTTTTTCTTTTATTTATGACAAAATCACGACAGTTGCCGGAAACTTTTTGCTGTTCCTAGTTGCCGTTTACACGGAGCAATCAAAGTTAATCATTTTTTCTTTCATGACAATTTTACGGCTATTAGGCCTGTATTCACCGAGCGCTCATATGAGCCTCATAAGTTTATGAGGCTCATAAGTCATAACTTAACATAACTAACCAACCACTCATAAATATGTTTCGAGATTCGAAAAAGAGAGCCACTCTCTGCCAACCAGGCAATCCCAAACTCAAAAATCAAACTTTTTCGGTAGATGGGGTGGTAGCGATGGAGATGTTTGTGTTTGAGGGGGTGGTGGTTGTGGTAGTAGTTTCGAAAATGTCGGAATATTTTTCGAAGAGAGCGCTCATAAGTTACGAGTGGTCGGGACCACTCATAACTTTTATGAGCGCTCATAAATATCCACTTATTATTGCTTGGTGAATAGGTTTATGAGGCTCATAAGTTATGAGTGCTCGGTGAATACCGGCCTTAATTAGGAAAATGAGATCTCATCAGAGACCAATCGCATTTAGGTATATGAACAGGATTTCTTAGCTGAAATTCTCAGTTTTGCTGTCAAAAATCAAAATACAAAGGAAAACAAGTGTTGCATTCTATTTCTAACTTTTTGACGGAGCGAATCATTTTGTTTTGTATCCAAATTATATTTCTTACAGTAATTAAAAATTATAACCAAAATAATTAACTTGGGGAACATAATTTTCCACAAGTTGCAATAGATTTCACTAGAAAAATATCGAAAGCTATAATTCCGAGATATTTTTTATGACTGTAATTTTATGAAAATCATGATAAGATATGCGGTGCTAAACATTTAAATATTTTTACAATAGAAATAAAATTGCATAATGTATATCTAAGGTTTATTTTCAAATTTTCACTAAAACTATTTAGGTATAGGTACTCGCTTCTATATAAGACCAACTAAGTAGGTCAGTGTTTAACGATCACATGGGCTGTAAAATGAAATCAACCTATGTCTCCCTATATACAGAACATCCACTGACAAAATAATCTGTCTAGACATCTTTAAAATTTATTTGAAATTCCTCAATTCTTTCAACACTTTGTTGATGCCACTATAGGTAGGTATACTTTATGCCTGCTATGGATTTAAATCTGAACACCTTGAGCTTTTCACTTTCTTTTCCACTTTCTTCGATCACGTGCTGAATATTTAACAACATACAGTTTATCTTTTTTAAGCAGTTCATGATTTCCGGTCGAAATAAATTTTTTTTTTTAAATTTGTATTTCCCAAACATTATTTGCGTGTCAACAACTGTCATACAGTAAATAAACTTCAATATTTAAAAGGGGCCCTGAACCTTATACATAATTTGTTGTCAGATATAAAAAATACAATCTACTACATGTACTGCTTATTGTCGTTAAGTCTTTTAACTTTGTCAGTTAAAAAATATTGATTCGATTAAGACCGGAATTTTTAAAGTAACCTACGACCAATCATCCAGTAAATACAAAATTTATTTTATTTGGCTATAATCCGGTAGTAATAATTTTCAAAATATTTGTACAGGTATAGAAACAACAAAGTCGCTCATTAAAACAAATTAAAAAATAAACATATATTTACAACTGCACCTAGCTAGCTTTGGCAGTCAGTCAAAAAGAGACATTGATGTCTATTGTGATCTTGAATTTGCATAAAATGTTAAACAAAATCGTCAAGCCCATTTCTTTGTTTTATAAAAATAAAAGGTATACACCAATAAGTAACTTGTTAGTTATTCAGACAGAATTTATATATTTTATAATTGTGTTGTAAAAATCTCACATGAAATAGGAAAGTTTTTCAAAAAAAAAAAAACAACATTATTAAATGGACAGTTTGTTAGGTCGGCTTACAGCACTATATCTTTTGGGTACACATTTTTTTTTCTCGGAAGTAAATGCTTCAATGCATAACACTGACCCCACAGGCAAATGTCGGACATTAAAAACCACAAAAACAATAACAACCCAACTAAAACAATGGAATAAAGCATAATATACACTCGAGGTCACTTGATTGAACTTGTTTTTTTTATTTGTTTAATGTACTCCAGTTTAATTTAATTTTTTTTATTAAATTTTTTTTATTTAATTTAAAAAAAAAATAAAAAAATAAAAAAATGAACTGTATACAAAACTAATAAATATAAACAATTAAGGGTCTCAAGAACATTTTGGGCAACTCTGTATATTGCAACTCTATATAATGTAACGTTTTTCACAGTAGATTTAAAATGTTAGCTATGCGATGAAAAAAAAATAAGACGTCTAAATAAGGTGCAAGGCTATAACATTGTTAATTTATTTTAATGAAGGAAATTGGGCTCAATGATCATTAAAATTGAAGCAATTAATTAAAAAACAACTAAATTCATTCTTTTCTCGAAGTTTCTCCAATTTTTTTCCGGCTTCTTCATGGGTATAAGTTTATTTAATATTGAAAACAAAATACAAATTTGAATAAATCCTTATGTTTATGTGTTAATTTATTCAAATGTTACTTTAAAAAATATTTTTTACGTTGTTATTTTTTTAACTTACTGTTTTTTCAATGGTTTACGTAGGTAATTATTTTATTTTACTTTTTAAATAAAAATTAAAATTACAATGAAAGTAAATTAATATTTAAAATTTAAAATTTTGTTTATAAAAATAAATAAATTAATTAACATTGAACACAAAAACAAACAAAATTTATTTAAAACTAGCGTCACAGATGTTAAAAAATGGCAACGCTATATATATTGCACTGAAATTGTGAACATGCTCTTTGTGGTTCATCGTCGTCTTTATTTTCTGTTAGATGAGGAGGCTTTCCAGAGTGAAGCGTGTGTTTGTGCCTTAATTTATGGTTATGGTTCGATAGCTTTATGATTATGTAAGAAAGTGTGAAAAAATCAAAAGTACTAAAAAAATGTAATTTTTGTAAAAATTTTAAATTCAATATTATCTGAACTACTCAGAAGCACCAATTATAACTAGATCGGTAAAGCTTTTAAAAAGTTAGGTATATAGGTATACAGGAATAACCTAAAAACTAGTCAATTTTCAAAAAAAAGTAATGCAAAGAACAGAAAATACGGATAAAGGTAGCTGCAAACAAACGCGATAGCGGTGGCGATCACGATAAAATTGTGGATGCCATACACATAAATCAAAGGAAAGGCACACATCTACACGATTGAAGTGTGCTTTGATCTTTATATGAGGCATCCACATTTTTATCGTGATCGCCACCGCCATCGCGTTGGTTTGCGCGTAGCCTAATGCTAAAGAAGCGTTAAAAAGAGTCTCGTAAAACTTGGCCCATGACTCACAGGGCAACTGGTCTTCCATCTTATCTTTTTTCTCTTTCGCACTCATTATGTTCGAATAGAGTCAGACGCAAAGAATCATCGTGTAATAGGGGCTTAATATATCCTCTAAGCAGCCAACCAAATTTCAACCCGAACTGAACTCGACCTTTCGATTTCGTATTTAAATACTCAACGTTTAGTTACTGAACGTACATATTGTTGAACGCACTCAATTTTCGTAAAGCTCAGAATCACGACCACGATCACGATCACGATTACAACGTTACGTTACGTTATCTTTTCACCCTACCGCCAGTATAGATGTTTACACATCAAAAAGCAACTTTCGTTACGCGCTTTTTTCCAATCCTGAAACGCAATTTTCTTGCAATTACTTCGTTCATTTCTTCTAACATTCACAAGTGGTAAAGTTCTCCCTAGCCACTGGCTGAAAATTAGGCAACAGGACCTGCTATACGATCTTGCTCAAGTCCAGATAGTAGTTTTGGGTCTATAATTAGTTTCACTTAGGTTTCCGTCTTCCGACGAGTTAAGTCGATTATAATCCGACCATTTTGTTCTTAAGATTTACCGCTCCCCTGAGGAGGAGTTTTTAGTTGGTTGATTAGAATGTCCTAATTTCCAACAAGGGTTTCGGTATCTGCTGATCTACCCAGTGCCTAAATAATTTTTTTTTTTTGGGCGGCAACGCTGCGGTGGGTAGGAGTGCAAAAGGAGTAGGTACTCCGAACGTCCAAATGAAATAAACATCAAACATTGTGAAACAGAGATGATAGTAATAATGTGTTTAAGAATTATGAATTTTCTCCTGACAGATCATTTTTATTGGTTTTTGGTTCCCAATTTGTTAAACGGCGTGAGTGTCTTGTTCTTATGCAAAAACTGTCAAGAGGATTGAATGTTTTTTTTATATTTTTTTAAAATTTATTTTGGGACCTCAACATTGTGATGCGTAGTGTATATTATGAAAAAAGAAACTCTCCAACAACTGATAAAAAAATATGGGAAGTTGTGGTTCAGAGTTTATTTTGCAGAGCTAAAAAAAAAAATAAGAAAAATAGTAAAACGACAGGCAAGTCACGTCTTTATGACAGTGAAGTTGAGAGGTTGTCAGTATTATGTGGTGGCGGTAGGCTATAACATCAAGCTTGATCCTCTCTATTTCAGTGTTGCATATGCGCAATTCAGCTCAACGATATAATGTTGAATAATTCAATGCAGCTGATGGATGTGGATGTATGTATCGCACGATGCATATACGGTGAGATACAAATTACGGATAAGTTTTGATTTTAATCACACACATCTGTAAAGTTTTAAATTTAACAAAGTGAACGTCTTACTGCAGCTACTTGCAATTTTAATGTTTCTGTTAAATTAAATGTTATCAGTTTTGCTGTAGGAAAAACCATAATCTAGTACATTAAGTACATTGAACATATACGATGAACTCTCTGATGCCGCAAGTTTTTGTGAAAATTTAATTTTTAATTCACCGTCTGAGTACTTCAGAAGCTTGACTTTGACTCCACGCCAAGCCAAAACATTTTAAACATATTTTTTACTTTGGAAGATTTCTATTTTCTTAAATACATGCAGAAAATCTGCACAGAAATGGTTGAGAGTCGCAAAACCCCACACGAGCTGTCATGTCACGCCATTAAATTTATTTATTTTAATTGTGTTTACAAAAAACTTAATTCCATAAATGCGAATTAAAATTTACGAAACATATTATTTTGGTCAAATATATACAAGCACCCACTTTCGGCAAATAAATTTTTGAATTAGTAGATAATATAACCGCACATTTAATTTCTTAATTAAATTTTTCATTTTTTATTAAGTCCTCAATAAAATTTATTGCGGCGCCACTTTTTTTTTTTAAATTGAATGCAAACACCTACACGAGGACAACACTTCATCAACATATGTATACAATTTATTATCAGACAAACAACAACAAAAACTCAAATTTTCCAGTAATAAAACATTTTGTATATAAATTGAATTACAAAACGTCGGTCGTATATATCTACCTTATGCAGTGTGATTCCAATTTAACTTCCAAATATATTACCGTGACATCCATTTTATTATAAACTCAAGCCCACATGCGTTATTTGATATTATTTTATGACAAACATTCGACGGCCATGTGTCAAAGCAATGTTGACGAAGTCACCGCACAATGCAAACAGGATATTCCCATGATGATGATGTTGCCACTGTCCGTCATCTTATACTTATACATACTCGTGTACCTACATGTTGAACAAGATCAGTGCGTAACATAACACTTAATAAAAAATTGTTCAAAGTGGAGCAGGGTTGTATAGGTACATACTTCCTTTTTTGGCCCTAAATATGTACTTAGGACTTATGAATATAATTTTGTTGTCTCAAGATATTTATCTAATGGGATACTTCCCTCAGTTTGAGAGACTCTTTAAGTCAGGTATAGGAACTTCACGCAGTAAAAAAAAGAAAGTGTTTTGATATTTAATTTTGTATGAGAGTAGGCCCTTATAATGGATTGGTAAAAAAATTCCAAGAATAGATTAATCAGTAAATTATATTTTATCTAAAGTAAGGGGGACACAATATCTAACAAATATTAAGCGCAAGTATATTATTACTGTTCCGATCAATTCTTAAAACGTCACGTCTGGAACGCATATGTAAATCTAAAAATTCCATCCACCTGCAGATGTGTAAACAAATGTACTATTTTTGCTTTTTACTATACATTTTTTTTTCTGTATATGTGATGTACACTTCTTCCATATATTGGCCGCGTTCAGGTTTGTATCTAAAGCGATCTTGATTCTGGATAGCTTTGTGTTCTTGTAATTCCTTGTAAAATCACAGCTTATGTCAAAGCAGCTGTTGCCAAAAAATTAATCTCAAGCTATCCTGGGATATTTATCTATGTCCTCTTTCACACGATTGGTGAGATTGAAAATTAAAAGAAAACGTCAACAAATCTCCAGCAACTTGTTTCCTCGTGTGAAAGGGGACTATCCTATGAGAAATGTCAACAACAGCTGACTTGCGTTCAGAAACATACATACTCGAGTATCTTAGATAGGCTATCCTATAGTGAAACCTGAACGCGGCCATTCTTATTCTAAGATAAAGAAGTGGCCAAGAAAGTATCTCTTTCTCGCCATGAAGTCTGAGTGAGAAAAAGTACAGAATTAAAAACGCCAAATTTTCCCTGCAAATTCTTTGCGTTGGGTGGACTATCAGATAGGCTACCAACATATCCCAAACATTTTCAGATACTTTGGGTTGTTGTTGCATCAGCTGTTTTGTTTCAAGGGATTACAACAACACAAACCTATACGGATACCTTCGGATTGATCCCCAAACGCGACCATTGATAGTTAGCTATTTTCTCATCAAAAATTTCCACGTTCAGGTTGCACTAGGATAGTCTATCTATAGATACTCGAGTTTCCAAGTATGTTTCTGAACGCAAATCAGCTGTTGTTAACATTTTTTATAGGATAGATGAATACCCTAGAATTTTTAGGATAGCTTGAGTTGCTTTGACATCAGCTGTGAAATTTCAAGGGATTAAAACAACACAAAGCTATCCAGATCGCTTTGGATACAAACCTGAACGCAGCCAAGAAGAAGAATATTTTGACATTTTTCATCGGCGCATTTCTTAAGATTTTTGTTCTCTTTCACATGACCATTCATATACACGAAATGAAATTACAATGAGGGTATTCATGCAACATCGCAAACTTTCCGATGTCTTAATATCGTTAAGTTTCCGACACACGTTTCATGAAGGCACATTAAAACATCTTGTGTAATTGCTGTGATAAACCAATCAGCTGATTCATATATATGGATATATAATGCCATTAAAAAAATGTTTACCATGTTTACCTTTTTCTTTTACGATGTTTACGGCACAAATTCTTGTCGGAAAGTTCACGATTTTTTGGAAAAGATTTCCCATACAAATTTTGACAGTTTGTTTCGGACCACGTTTACAATGATTTTCGACGTTGCATGAATACCGTTAGTCCCCTATTACACGATGATTCTTTGAGTCTGACTCTTTTCGAACATAATGAGTGCGAAAGAGAAAAAAGATGCGACGGAAGACCAGTTGCCCTGTGAGTCGTGGGCCATGATGATTTTCAAAGAGAAATTCGAAAAAAGAATCAGACGCAAAGAATCATAGTGTAATAGGGGACTTAGTGAGATTTGGAAATATATGAAGATCTTTAATACATACATCAATTTGATGAAAGCTGTCACGTCAGTTCACTTACGCATGGAGCGGTCGATGAGCGCTCTTTAAGGTAGAACTATAATAGTCGGATGCTGACGTAAGTTGTCGTACGAAACAAAACGAATACAAAGAATTTATATGACGTGCCCATAATTATTGAGGTTTGCTTCGTTTCGACCAATTTTCGTTAACTTTTGCTTTCGAAAGTGAAGAGCGCTCACCGACCGCTCCATGCGTAAGTGAACTGAAGGAATTTTCTTCCGACATCTTCCGACTATATAGTTCTACCTTTACTTCTGAAAGCAAGCAAAGTTAACGAAATTTAGACGAAAGCAAACCTCAAATATAGGCACGTTATATGAATACTTTACATTCGTCTGGTTTCGTACGACCAGGTACGTCTCCTTCTCACCAACGCGGCGTTGCCGCCCAAAAATAATGTTCGTGCTACATTTTCTAAAAAACCGTTTTATTTACGTCATATGAAAATAAAACTCAAATTATAAAAAACTCAAATATAATTAAATTATGTAGTAAAATAAATCAAAAAATTAGAAGACATAATTTGCCCTATTCGTGTATTATCAAAAAATAAGAGTTTCTCACAGTTTTTACTCCATTTTGGAGCAATTTTCTGAATTTTTTTAAATTTCGCTTTATTTGAAGTAAAATATGGAAATAAGAAAAACACATGCCATATTCAATTTCTTTTATTCGTGCCACCGTGCCACGATGAAATTTTCGAGTCAAAAAATCACGATTGTGCCACTTCAATATGTTGCCTTGAATTTTTTTTTTTCATAAAACGAGAGTTGTCGTTTTTAAACTTACTTTTTATTCAGCGAAAGCGATAAGTCCGTACTATGAAAAGAAACGCTATTTGCGGAGCAGGTTTATGCGACCAAGTCGATCCCTTTTTCTAATAAAAAGGAGATTACTAGGACGAGAAAAAAAAATATTCATCTGTTGACGACGAATTTCATGTGGACCTTTGCTCAGTTTATTTATCTTATAAAAAAACATTGAGATACACTCGTGAAAATAAGGGATATAAACGAATCTAACAAGAATATCATATAAAAGGCACCAAATTGCACTTGAGTCTTTGATAGAACCTGTTTTTGATCCTGTTTCAATGTTTTTTTTTTGTTTTGTTCTTATGGGGGGCGCTCTTATGTAGTAAATCTTTTAAACCGAGATAGGTATGTAGGTATATTGTATATATATGAACAGAACCTACATCCCCACTATATAGTCACAGATACTTTAATTAGGATGCGCCTTACGAAGTGCATATGAGTATTTTTCATTTTTTGAAAAGACTAGATGTAATAAATTGTTTATAAAAGCAATAAACATCAAAGGAGAGAAAAATTATAAATAAAAATAAAAGTTATTGTTGTATACAATAAAAGAAAACAGATATATACTGTCGGAAAACATACTATTAGCGTCATCGTCATAGTGTAATAAATTGGTAGAGCAAATAAAGGATTCTCTATATCTATATACCTATAATAAATTGTTCCCTTTATGAATGATGCTGGAATTTAAGTTACAGGTAGTTGAGCTGAAAATGTGTAAGAAATTGTACCTATATACCTACATATATAATTTTAGGTTGATAGTTTTTGTTTAATAAACACCTTCCACCTTTTTTTTGGGCATGAAAGCAAGTGTTAATTTGTTTCTTTGTATTTGTTGTTTTTTTTTTTGTTCAAGAAATTTAAAGCGTAAATAATGTGGGTTTTGATTTATATTTGTTTCTCTTTGAATGCCCGCATAGGTATATTATATTTGTACAAGCAGCACGTAAAAAATACGATTTCTAACCCTTTTAGTCTAAGAAGAGACAGTAGGTTTGTTCGATGTCAGCCCTGGGGCGCACTGGGTCGCCCTGAAATCGCTCTGAAGCGTTTTATGGGCGTTTTCCTTTTTTAGTTCAGAGTAGAGCTCTGAACAGAGTCTGAACACTCCGAACATACTCTGAGCGATCTCTGAACTGAGCGTGCTCTGCTCTGAAAGTTCAGATTTATTTAAAGAAACACGCTACACCAGCTGTCACTTTTTTATTTGTTCACAGTTGTCATTTTCTTTGTGTTCAGCTATCAATTTATTCTGAGCTCATAGAGCGCGCTCTGAACATGCTCAGAGCGAAAAAAGAAACACAAAATTTCAGCCCTGAATGCTCCGAGCTAAAAAAGAAACACGATTTTTTTTTTGACAATTCAGGCTCTGCCCTGAACTAAAAAAGAAAAATGCCCTATGTAGCACTTTTTTCGCCATAGGTTTTTTCAATGTGTTCCAGAAGCCTTCTTAACACCACAAATTGACAGTTCTTTTTCTCGATAGAAGAGAAAATGCTATTTCAGAATAAGTCAGTTTATATTTCAGAGTCCACTATAATTTTCCTCCGAAGGAAATTGAGCAGCCGAATAGAAATTTTTTTGCCTCTATGTTTAACACAAAAACTGAGAAATTTTGCTAAGGAATCCTGTTTATATTTGTGACATCTCCGAGTTCTCAAAAATATAAACTGACCAAATCGATAAGATCAATTTGAAGCGTTCGATTGGCATTTCTCTTCTGGATTACCAATCACGATGACAGTTCGGTTTGACGTAAGTGATTAAAACCGGGATGTCAAATCCCGGTATCACTTAAGTTAATTTTTTAAAACTTTTAAAAGATTCTCTGTCATTCCTATAATTCCAAAATTAGTATAAGCTTTTTAGCGAATTTTATGGTATTTGTTTTTTTGGGAGATTTTATATACAGCCAAAACAAAAAATCAACAAAAAAATCTCGAAAAAACCAAATAAGGAAAACTTAATTTAAACGAATCTTTAAAAAGGTACCATACAAATTGGGGCAACATTTTAAACAGCCTGATATCAAGGCATTAACATGATACTACTTAACAATTTATTATCTTTAAAGCTCTTTACAAAAATGTTTTAAACATTTGTTACTAGTATCATACTTAAAAGATAGTTCGATGCTATACCATGATGCCAACTCGTTTAAAATTTGAAAAATCCGGTTGTTAACCTAAAATTTTACTAGAATGATTTAAAATCGTACTTAATCGTCTAAAATTTTGCGCCATTGTCCCTAACTATAGTCCGATAAATAAACTCTTGGAAGAACTGATACTTAAGAAAAAAGGCTTTTGTTGTTTCGAGGAAAGTATTCCAAACTACATCCGCTCCTAAAGTACCTAGATCTAAAAACAAGCCTTCTGGATGTCGAGAAAGCATTCGACTTCAGCGCATGGATAGAAACCCTTATCAAAACCTTAGGCAGCAACCTCTGTCGAAACGTCGGGAAAAGCGAATGTTAACTTCATTGTTTGATTACCACATCCATTGTGAACAAAAAGCCGACGGAAAACAAGATTTTAAATCTTATCCACTTTTTTAAAGAAACTCCTATCTGCATAAACTTCAGTGTTTTCCTCTAGCAATAATCAAATTATTCTTTTAAAAACTTCGTCATGCAATTCGTGAAATGCACATTAACAATGAAGAACATTAGACCTGGGGCCCATTTCTCAGATCATACATCACATACATTTCATACATCAAACAACACTTTCATACATCATACAATTTTCTGTTTCTCAGATTTCATTGGAAGTGTTGTATGATATTTTGTTTGTCGTATGACGTGTATGATTTTGACATTTCATTAATATTAAGCGTCAAGTTAAAATAAATCTCAATTTTTTTTATTGTGAAGTAAATTATAGATCGCTTGTTGCTAGAAATAAAAGTAAACTCTAATAATTTTTAATATAATACAGAAAATCAAAAACAATAATAAGTCATCATAATTTACCATTTTTTTAATTCAAAGATTGCTTATACTTTCGTATATTTTCGTTTGTTTACATTCATTTGTCCTTACACTTTTAACAATTACAACAAATTTATATGCTGTATGAAATGTATGAAAAATTTGAGGTTAATTTGCTGTATGATGTGTATGATAAATTTTTGAGAAACAGAATCATACAACATTCCAATATTTCCAGTGTAATCTCCGGTCATACATTGTTGTATGACATTGGATCTGAGAAACAGAAATCATACAACAGAACTGTCAAAATCATACAATGTACATATGTGATGTATGATCTGAGAAATAGGCCCCTGGAGTTACTCAGGGCTGGAAACTCGGACCGTTCTTGTACATCATATTGATTTCTGATCAGTTTATCGGATCCCAAACAGCAGCGATAACTTTGCTACCTACCTACCTACCGACATCATCATTTACAGTTGTCAGGAGAAATTTGAAGCCCACAGATTATTTGAGTGCCTACCTACTACCGAAATTGGGAAATAATGTCACTGCGAAGACATCCAATAAACAACAGAGTGCAGAAACCTATCCTTGAAATTCCCTGATATAAAAATTACTACCTACCTAGTTATCGTTTTTCAGCTTTGCGGTCTTATTTTCGATCTCCAATTATTCATGCGGGGTTAGTTCAAATTTCTGAAAGAAGAATACATGCAATCCCTTGGGAAGCGATCAATCCTAATCTGCAAACATACCTATTTAAGAATGGTAGGTAACGCCTTCTCATGGCTCAACCAAATTTATTAAAGTTTTATGACCAATTTTAGCTTAAACACATAATAGACGTGGTTTCTGCAAGATTGGGGTGAATTTGATGAAAAAAACGTCGTCGGTGCTTAACAATTAACATGTTAAATGCAACAACAACTAAATTCCTGAGGGCTTAACCAATCTCATGAGAATTCTCAGGGCTTAAATTAAGCGCGCAGAAAAACTGTATTATCTGCGTGAATTACATTCACGAAAACTCCACTTCGTTTCTGACTTCTGTGAGGGCATCGCTAGTCCCCGTTGTCGTTTTGTTCAACCAATTCCCTCCGAGCTTGCAAAAAAAAAAACGCCTAATATTACACCGAAATTGTTTCAAAAAGTATTTTTCTTTCTAAAAACTAAAATTCAGTGGCTATCACTTTCTCACTATTAATATAGTCGCCTTAGATCTTTAAAGCTAAAAGACTTAAAGCCCTTGAACTACATACAGTATCTTTTCAAAATAAGCTGGCAATCTTACGTCATAAGTATCAATTTCAGATAATATTCTAAACAATCTTCTTATTAACCTAGGTCAATATAGGAGGGCATATTATTTGATTAAAAACTTGTTTCTCATGCTCTAAATAGTTAATTGGTGATAAAAAAAAGTGTTCCATTCCATTATCAATATCTGCTGTCACGTCACACTCATAAATTACTCCAACTATATAACCAAATGCATACAACCATATAAACCACTTTATATATGCGATAAAGTCAACGGTATTTGACATATATTTCCTTAAAAGTCAAGACTTCCACTTGAGAAAAACTTTTTTTTCCATCCGGATAATATAGAACGGAACATTCAATAAGTCAGTCACTGACTCTGATAAGAAGTCATGTCCCTGTTCGTTTTCTCTCTTCATGCTGACATGACAGTTGAAAACGGCAATCGCATCATTCGATGTCATCTAGTTCTATCAATTAGCTAATTGGTTTGACAATACTGCCTGTTTAGCGGTTCATGTAAGATGTAACCATGTTGGTTGTATGATTCCCTTTTCAACTTTTTAATAAGCTTATATAGGCGTATAGAAATGTGTCCCTCTACCACATTCACATTTCAAACAAAACAATTCATTATAAAACCACTGTGTATAATATAGTATTTGAATAAGAAAAACGAGCGGGATTTATTGTTCGACGAAGTAATGCCATAAGTCAAAATGCTATCTGTCATTTTATTGTAAGTAAGTGGCACACAATAGACGGAGAGTACTATGAATGGGAGACGGGGAACACCAACGCCACTTCTCATATACTAGGTCAGTGGATCATTGATCGAACCAAACTAACAGCCACCAAAACAACCAAATCGACTTTTCCCCGAGTATCATTTTTTGATATCATCGCTAGCGTTACAAGCCCAAAGCATAAAGATGAAGTATTTCATTTTTTCGTAGAAAAAAAAAACCTTTTCAATGACTTACAATAGCTGCGTCGGAGAGGGAAGTATACAAAAACACTAAAGACAGACACATTTAAGTAGATGCTAGATGAGAAAGAGGAGAATAAAGTTTGATCGGTGATCTCCTACATTTATGATCACTTGAGAGTTAAGATCATCTTAACAACTATGAGTAGGCGTACAGCATCACTGACATAAAGGAATGGAATGTTTCTTCAGCACCAAAGCAACCTAAGGCGGGCGACCCATAATCGTATTTATTGAATCAAAATCAAAGAAACTGTAAGCCATCTAAACTGATGTCATGCTCCGATTACAAGTCGTTTTTTGACGCCTACTTGAAAATCACCACAGCACTTTCGAATTGATATTTAGAATTTTCGAACATAAAAATTATAAGAAATTTTATTTCACCTGCAGCTGCATCTGCAGCAATGGTAGAATAAAAAAAACCCACAAGGGCACTAATTTATTATTATTAGTCAAATTAAATGAGTGGAAAACAGAGAGTGAAGAAATTAATAAACTTTTAATAGACTGTCAAAGAATCAGATTGGGATCGGTTCGGAATGATGCGATGACCCTTGTGTGTTTAATATCCGGTAAAATGACTTCAATAAACAAACAGAACTTTTTTGTGCGACTTTTTGTTTTATGACTTCCCAAAGAAGATCGCTCATTTTAAAAATGATTCGCCTGTTGATCTTGGATAAATAATTGTTTGGATCCGGGCCAACCTGCAGAGTGTGATCGTGGTGGGCTATTGCTGAATTTTATTGAATCTATGGTGCGTTTTGTTTCTTCTGCTTACTGCTGAGTGTTTTCTTTGTATTTTTATTTTTCTTTTCTTTTTTGGCGCGAGATGATTTTCATTAACTGACAGCTCTCGAAAGTGCGGAAATAGACGATATGTCTTTCGAATCGGCATGAACTAAAATGAACACAAAATAGGCAACCCAGGCAAAGAATCTCATCATGAAATTATTGTGTTATATGTTTGTCAACAAATTAAGAACAGGAGTACGATTTATTCCGGCTTTTATTTAAAAAAAAAAAATAATAATAATAATAATATCTTTGTATGTATTTAAGTTATTAGGCGATAAATTTTTGTGAATTATTGCAACACTAGATATCTATTAGTTATTATTTATGTTGGCAAATCTACCCTGGAACTAATTTATTTTAAAAATATTTCGGCTAAAATTATTCCATAAAAAATTTATATTTTAAAGTTAGTTTGAATTATGCGATATATATATACATATCTTATATAATTATGTACGTAGGTTTTTTTGTTTTATATAAAGTTCTATACTTAAAAAAATAATTATATGTAAATTTAAAATCTAACCAATCAAATTCGGAGCCAACGCAAATAACACCACTATAATTTCGGATAGAACACGTATTGGGTGTTTCGGTTTCCATATAAATCGGCCCTCAACTAAAAAAACAAAATTATGACTCTTGAAAAAAATTATCAATAAATTATTAAAAATGTTAAATAAATAAAACGATAAAATAGATGGTTTTTTTTAATTTTTTAACCACTTGGTAGTTTATTGCTCCTAAAGTTATTTTTTGTTGTAGCTATTTTGAATGTAGCTGTTTTTGAAATGTTATTCATGTCGATTATAGAACCCGCAATTATCGAACCGCAGTGATTGGCAATGTAGTAGTCTCTTTTCTTCTTTCCCATTTGTCGTGAAAAGAAAAGAGAACACTGTACTTACAGTGGCGTAGCGTGGGTTTTTGCCGCCCGGGGCAGAGTCATTTTAAAAAAAATTCTAACAATAGGTTATGCGAAAGTGCCATTTGACATTTCAGAATAATTACTAAATTTATTGAAAATTAAAATTTTGCGGTGAAAAAAGTGAGCAGTAGGTATATGAGGCAACTCACATCGAATCAGTCAAAAATCAAAACAAACCAAAGGTTTTTTTTTTGTAGTCTCACTCTCACGACTTACGAGCAGGGTTCGAACCGCAGTACTTAAATATGGGAGCAGACTTGTAAAAAAGTGCTAAATCGAAAATTTCCCGAGTAGGTTTTAAAATTAAGGAAAATTTCAAGTTTTCGAACACCATATTTTTAACAAAAAATTTTTTTTTTAAAACACATAACATACATTCTATTCGTTTCACAACTGAATAGAATTCAGATTCAGACATTCAGAATTATAGTTGCCTTCTAAACTAAAACGATCGAACGATATCATTTTGGCAATACCCATCTCTATCACATCAAAAACGAAAGATAGGGGCAGCTATTGTCAAAACGATATCGTTCGATTATTTTTGTTTTACGGAATAAGGTCCCAGGGCTTTTACTTTTACATTTTGGTTTGACTAAGGTAATATTTAAATAAAAATCAGCTCAAAAGTGACTTGTGATTTATTTCCCTTCTTAAAATTGAAGGGGAATTGCAATTATTGGCTGTGTCACCGCTCGAAAACTTTTAAATAATTTCTTTGGACTGATAAAATGTATCCATTTTGGAGAAAAATGGATCCAAATGAAAATAAAATACATATTAACAGAACATACAGAAATCTTTTAACACTAACGCCTGTTTTGATAAATACATGTTTTTAAAAATTGCCGCCCCCCTAGCAAACTCTCTCCCGAAAATTTTGAAAATTTTTTATTTTAAATGACAAAAAAAAATATAAAAACAGAACATACAAAAATCTTTTACATTAACGCCTGTTTTGATAAATAATTTTAAAAAATTGCCGCCCCCTTGCAAACTGCCTCCCGGATTTTTCGAAATTTGCCGCCTCTAAAATTGGATCTAAATGAAAAGAAAATATAAAAACCGCATACAAAAATCTTTTACATTAACGTGTTTTGATTAATATTTTGAAAAATTGCCGCCCCTAGAAAATTGCCTCCCATACATGTTAAAAATTTGCCGCCCCCATATTTGGGAAAATTGCCGCCCCCAAGCAAAGTGCCCCCCGGGGCCTGTGCACTCCTTGCCACTGCCACGCTGCGCCACTGTGTACTTATAATCCATAATCGACATGATTGTGTTCTTTTACGTACCTACATATGTGCATACGTACATTTGTACATGTGTATATGTTTTTATTTAGTTAGCTATTTTAAAAATCAAAAATCAAAAGCAAGTTTTATTTATGAATTTGGCTGTGCAGTAGCAAATACAAACTGAGGTTAGGCGTAGTTATGATAAAGTGGTATGTGTCACAACCATAACAAAAGTATGTTTAATGTTTTATTACCTACAAGAAAAGAATTTTTTTTCCTCAGAATTTTAACAGCAAAGCTGAGAAATTTTGCTTTTTGGTAATGCCAAATTTAAGTATTAGATAAATTTTTGTTTAATTTTAATTTTTAATTAAAATTAAAATTAAATAAAATAAAAACTAAAGTTTATTTTCTTTTATTTTTTTAATTAAAATATATTAAGTATTAGGTATTTAATTTGCAGAAATTAAAAAAAAATAAATTTTGAATACATATATGTATCACATTTTCAAAATAAAAATGTTTAAACCAAAAAATTTTATTAATAAGAACTATCTATTTCGTCAGAGTAAAAGCGAAGCGTGTTTGAGTAATTCAAAATTGTATACAAAATATAGAAATAAAAGTTAGTGCTTGAAAATGTACTTCATTAAAGTAAAGAAAATAATATAAATATTATTGATAATGTGAGTTATTTAAGTTTTATGAAGTACTAATTACTTATAAGTTGATATAACTGATTGGATCATATTTGGCACACCATGCAATAATGGCTTTCTTGCATTGGTCCATATATGAGCCAACATGCAACAAGAGAACAAAAGTTGGATAATTTTTTTATCTACATTTGTTTGTTGTTACATGTGTATTTACGAGTCTCTTAAAAAACAACCAAAAATGCAAAGTACACCTTTGGATGAATGAAAAGAAAGTTTTTTATGTTATTTTCATGTACATAATTTTTTGAATAGGTAAATAATTAATTGAGATAATTTTTGTTATAAGAAGGTTTTTTAATAATACAAATTCTATATACTATACTACTGAAATACGCCAGCCAAGTAGAAGACTTAGCACTATTTTAATGGACTTTGTTGAATTATTGATTCAAAATAGCTTTTAACTGCTAGTTCACTAGTAGGTATTCGTCACGAAATCTATGTAAGATGAACTGAACTTAGCAAAAATTGCGTATTTATAATTTTTGTTAGTTTTCTGCTCAATGTTCCATATATGATCCAAACAGGAAAACTAAAAAATTTGCAATGTCTGTTCAATAAAATCAAAATTCCCGAAACACGTGTCTTTTTTAATTAACATTATCTATCACATATATTTTTTCATGAAAAAAAAAAAATTCATGCAGTAAGGAGTTAAACTTCGTAATTTTTATGATTTAAGTGAAATGTATGGCAAAAAAAAATCATATAACGGAAATAGAAAACCTTGGTCAACTTTAAGTAAAGTTCAACGAAGCTAGTATTGCATTTAAAAATTTTGAAAACTATCATACTGTTTAGATTGTCACTTTTCACTACGCCATGACGATGATTTTGTGGGTGAGATCGGTGAAGGGAACAGAGCTCCTCACCCCTCTCCCACACAAATTCATCGTCATGGCGTAGTGAAAAGTAAAATATAAATAGGGTCATTAGGCGATTTTCATTTTTAGTAGCAGAGCCTGAGTTATCAAAAAAAGGTTGAAGTTTTTAGTTAGATAGAATGTAGATCGCTTAGGAGTAACTATCCAAAGCTATACGGATAGGTTTGTGATGTTGTAATCGCTTGTGAAAAACTGTTGATGCAGCTAACTATAATAGGCAATTGGCGTGTTCAGAAAAATGAGATCTCAGAGATTTTTCTCACTCAAGAAGTGAGCAAGCGAATCCAAGATTTTTTTTCCTCAGAGTTTTGACAGCAAAGCTGAGAATGTTTGCTGATGAATCCTGTTTAGGTAACTGAGTTTGCTGAAATCTCCGAGATCACATTTTCCTGAACATGCTTAATGAATCACGTCCAATTTGTATATCTTACTTGCAATTACCTTTCCACTCGGCTCCTTAAACCCCTTTGAGATGTTAAACCAATTTCACGACATACCTATTCGACTTTCATGAATACCTTATCTACCTATATACTATATAGGTACTATAGGTAAATACATACGAAATGAGAAAAGATAAATTTGAAACAGAATTGTACATCTTCGAGCCAAAAAGTCAATTCCAATTGCTTTAAACAAAAGCTTTACTTTAGTATTGTTATCGACGAAAATATTTGCATAATTAAAAAAAAACATGAAGACGTATGATTTTATTATTGTCGAAGCTTTCCACAAAAATGGCTAAGCTACCTACCGAATCAAAAAAAAAAAAAACAAAAATATGTCTAAATATAGATGCTTACATCGTACATGTCTGTAGGTAGAACGAATTTTTTCTTGCACAACCAAAGGCACAAGTCATCTACAAACATAAAACGTTTGCTTAATATGCCAGTCAGAAGATGAAATCTCCAAAAAAAAATCACTCAAAACCAGTTACCTACCTCTTTAAAGTTGATTCTAATCTGATCTTTTTCAACATATTTTCCCATTTTTTGTTTTAATTTTGCAATAAAGAAGACAAAAACAAGAACAAGGGTAGATGTTCACTTTCCAAAAACCAAAAACGAAGCAAAGTAAACAAAAGGCTTTCTGATCCTCTTGGCTACCTGCCTCTATACAACTCACAATCCACTTGGACAGGTTTTTTTCCCCCTTGGACAATGGACAGTCCCAAAATTGTGTTATTCGTTGCAATTAGAAGATAATAAAGAAGAAAACAAAAATAAAAATCAAAAACTCACCTGAACTAATTTTCACTCCGGACATTGATGATGCTGATGCACCTGATGTACCCCGCTCAACATCCGACGAATGATTCCTAGAATTCAGCATCAAGGCTGTTCTTCCATCACGAACAGCGGCTGAAATTGTTTCCAAAGAACCAACCGCCACCAAAACTAACAATAATCCAATGGAAAATGAAAGATCACGATGGTGCTTCTTTCGTCGTCTTCTCGTGGTTGTGGTTGGATTTCTGTCCGAACTGAGGAAATGAAGAGGTAATGATCTGCAAAAGACCATCACTGGGAAATGATGGATTCTTTGAGACATGTTAAGACTTATTTACTCCGTTGAATATTGAGCATCCGGAAAAATATAACTGCGTCGTCTAGAAGCCCTTGAAGTAACTAAAAAAAACACTGGTATTCCTTTTTTTGTTTTCGTTAATATTTGTTTAAAACAAAAAAAAACACTTTAAAAAACCGTTAATTTACTATAATCGTATTGTGTGAGAAACATTTATTTAAAAATTTTCTCATCAATCTTCACTCTACACACGCGACCAGACCACCAAGTGATATCACTCCTCCTCTATGTCGATCGAAGAAGACTTGGAACTTTTTGTTGCTTCATTTTTTGCTAAAGAATGCTCACAAAAAAACACAAATTGCAATCAATAAAATGCCACCAAAGGACAGAAAACCTCCCAGCAGCAGGAAATCCCATGGGCCAACAGTAATAAAACAAGACAAAGGATCTGTGCGCCTTAACACTGCGACTTAATAAACTTCGCCAACAAGAGCACTATCGAATGTTGATAATTAACAAGATGACATCTCTCCCCGAATGAGATGCTATCATCTTCGCATCACCAAACTCCGACAACAAACGAAACGAGAAGTAGTCCCATTCACAGAAACGAGCCCATCTGTCAGAAGACGAGTGGTGATCTTGCGATCTTGCAGAACTCCCGGATTGGAGCTGCTGCTGGCAATGATTCACCACCTCGAAACGTTGCACTTTGACAGCGCTTTTATTAATCCTTTCATGTGAAGTAATGACGACGACGATTTGCAGGGCATCAAGTACGATGGATTGTCATCCGTATGACAGATTGCAATCACTCGCTCGATAACAATAGTGCAATGGAAGTATCGAAAAGGTTACTTTTATGATCAACAACAACGGTTATTTGCTTTTGGGTACTTTTGTTTTCGGCTTTATTGCCTTTTTTTCAACACCGACGACATTCTTTTTCTTTATTAATTAAATTATAAAATGCAAATCTATCTATATACCGACAATGGCAACAAGAAACGAGACATTACGGCTACGCTTCGATCAGTTTTGTGCGCGAGTATAGACACTAACTTCGCTTCGCACCCACTCACGATAGAAACTCGAAGAAAACTGATCGCGGTGCGATGTTGTGTTTGTGTTGGAGTCGAAAATTAAATCTGTGGCTAAACTGATCGAATATTTTTGTTTGATTGTAGTTGTAGTATGATGGTTACAAGTTGCAATGGTTATAGAGATGCCGCAGTGCAAATTTAAACATTTTGTCAGAGTTGAGGAGTGCTTTTATATTTATAAGATTACCTACATCGGAACTCGAGGAATCCAAATGGATTTTAATACAACTAAGTATGTAGCTGTAGGTACAGTGTTTTCTATGTTTACCTAAAAATTTTGGGTTTTTTTTAAATTTATTTTGTAAACATTTACAAAAGTAATAACTTAATATATTTTTTAAATTAAAAAATCAAAACTGATTGGTATGCCATTTTTATCTATATATATACATATTTACTTCTTTACACTTTAAAAAAGTCACAGTCCGTTTTCAAAATAAATGGATTCTGTGATAGGCCTGTGAATTTTATATTTATTATTTAATAAAGATACAAATATTGGAAATAAAGGAAACAGATAAGGAACTGTTAAGGTGCCATTGTTATAGCTTTCATTGAGAACGATAATTCAAAATTTTAATTGTTAATTTTGAGGCACTTAAAAAGCGAAATCTGTGAATATTTTGATGCCAATTATATAACTAATGACTCAATTCTTGCCAAAAAAAAATTTCATTTTGGCCCACCTTTCCAAATGAAATGAATTTATCTATTTCAATGATGGTACTACCTTACCATTGATCATTGAAGTCTTTAAAGTTATTGTATGTAAAAGATTGGGCCAAAATGAAGCACCTTTAAGTTGTTGTTGTTGTTGTTCATAAATTCAATGAAATTGACGGAATAAAGAATGGTCAAGTCTAATAAACTGACACTCTAGTATGAATAATACAATAAATAATAATAAACTTAATAGTCTGGTCTGTTACCGATCTTCCAACCTCTCCCCCTTCGATACGTACTACGAATTGTAGTCTATCGAAATAAGGTATGGAGAAAAATGGAGGCGGAACAAGACAGCATACTTGAAGGCGCTTAGAAAAATGCTGATGCTCCAAATGCATTTGATAAACAAACAAACAACACATCTAGACCTGTGACGTCAGTGGTCTTAAGCGGTGGAATGTGTAGTGCATACGACTTCTATAACTGGGCTAATCTGATATGCGCGGTTGCATATAAATTGCGATAGAAATAAAATTTTAACAATTCGATTTACTCAAGAACTTCAAAAATAATTATTGATATAGCTTTGAATTTGAAAAATTGAAGAGTTTAAGGAATAATGGGGGACCCTTAATTTGTGGCGTTAGGTCTTTTCGCCCAAACCCAAAAAGTAGAAATTTAAAATGTCATAATGCCCAAAAAACTTTATTAACATTATATTGTTATACGGTTTGGGCAATATTACCGAGAGCTTGGACGTTATGACATTATATGTTTGCGTATTATGCTTTTTGGTCTTATTGCCCAAGGTAATAACGCCCAAATAATACAAATGTCGTAACGCCCAAAACTGGACATATGCACCCAAAAACTTTTTCAAAAAAATGCCACAAAACCCAAAATAAATGTGATAGTGCCCAAAACAAATTTGAAATATAATAATCCCCAAATTATTAATAGCGTTTTGATTGAAAATCCGGAAGAGAAATGCCAATCGAACGCTTTTATCGATTCTGAAGTATATGTGCTTGGTTTCGATTCCGAATTCAAATCCAGAAGCATTTTCTCTGCTATCGAGAAGAACTGTCATTTTGTGGGGGTAAGAAGCTTCTGGACGACCAATCGAAAATACGATAACTGTCATATCGCCAAAAATAACAGCACTGCAGTACAGGAACATTCTTTTTTAATTTCTTGTACTGCCCAACATAAATGTCATAAAGCCCAAATTTAACAAACAAGAAATTCTCTGGGAGTTAAGACATTTCTAAATTTGGGCGTTATGCTATTAAGGGTCTTTTTCACAATGTCTGAGTAAGTTCTGATTACTTACTCGACACAATAAATATTGACACAGGGTCATAATACCACAAGAGAAAAACTAACAAATTAACTTTTGACGACTTGAATAGGTTATAAATGCAAAAGTAATTTTATTTGGTTTGTGGACTTATGACCCTCTTCCGATATTTATGTTTCAAGTAACTAATCAGAACTTTACTCAGACATTGTGAAACAAGCCCTAAATCTATATTTTTTTTTTTATTTGGGTGATATGAAATAAGAACGATAGATCTTAAAATCGTAATAAGAACCAAAACAAAAGTCAGAAAGCGAAAGGCCTGTGTCATAACGCCCAAATTAAAAAATCTTTTCAGCGATATGACAATCAACGATTTGGGCGTTTGAACAATTTTTATAATATAAGTAGACAAAATTTTCGCTAACCGTAAAAATAAAAAATACAAAGCAATAAAACAGCTATTATTAAAAAAAAGATTTATTTGTATTTATTTTAGAACCCTGTTTTATTGAGTTCAAATGGTTATAACTTTTGATCTAAGTCTAATATTGGCAAGTTTTATACCTTTTAAGAAATTTCAAACTGGCCTATCACTAGTTTCAGTTTGGACCATTGTTTATGGGACACCCTGTATTAGATCCAATGCCCCGCTAAATTCCCTCATTCACTTTTCATATACATATTATTTAGTTGCTTATAAAATATAGTATAGTAACAGTAACGTTATTTTAATGGTAATAATAGACAAGAATCAAATGTGGCTATACATATATTTTGTTTATAGGCCGGTAAGTAAAGTTTAGAGAAAACCTGTTTCAAAAATTAAGATTAAATAACTTTAAATATTTTTGTCACTAGTCCCAACGAAAACACCAACTTTGAAAGCTTAAAAGAGAAGGAACTTCTGTTCTGCGTTGATACCAATGAGGTTTTTTTTTTGGAGGTTTAGTCAATATTTTTTACTTTTTGTCTTAGCCTAATAATGATCTATGTATATTATCAAAACAAACAAAATCTACAAATGTTTTTTTTTTTTTTTTTTTTTTTGTCAAAAGACAATGTTTATTGTAAAAATTAGCTGGAAATAGTGACTGGGAAGTAATTTACAAACAGGTTGGAAATGGTAAAAAAAAAAAAACGAATGAAAACGTTTGACGTTAGCTTTAAAAATAAGCATTAGAAATGTTACCTAAAAGAAATTTCTAAATATCTTTACCACTGCTTGCACCCATCGTGGTACCGGTCGTGTTGTGATTTCAGCTTCTGCTGTTGATCCTAAACTATATAATCTATCAGCTTCTTCTTGGAGACGAGTCTGCAAGGATTTATTTGAGGTTACCAGGCATACTTGACTTTCTAGATCGCGATTAACCGATCGTTCTCCAAAATTTGAGGAACCTATTAGTGTGAGACTAGGATATGTTGCATTTGGAAGATAGTACCTTAAATATTAAATATAATACTGAATAAAAAAAACAATAAAAAAGTGATCTATTTACCATAAACCTTTGGCATGATAACTCCATCCGTCCTTTTCAAATTCAAAGAAATTCACTCGGTGGTCTTGTTGTTCTCGCACAAGATTCTCATAGAAATGTTTGGCTATAAGGGTATATGCGGCTGGGATACTACCGGCAGGGCCATTAGCACCCTGGAAACCATTCGCCTAAAGAATAAAACAAAAAAAACAAAATTTATAGGTTAGGTATTAAGTATCTTTTTAAAACAAATGTTTAGTTTGTTGATCGTTTTACATTTGGATGTGCCATTAAGATACTACATTGTGCTAAACAGTTTTTTGTTATTGTGTCCATGTATTCTTGAGTTAAATTAAAATATCCTGTTGCTAATTTGAGTCGAGATCCACTCACTGAAGAAGAGAGCAGTTCTTTTGTAACTATACTATCGTGATGAATTCCAATTTGACCCATTTCGATAAGTGGAAAAATCCATGTGTCTGCGTCTGCAAATGGAAAAAAAATATCCAAATTAGTTGTTTGTTTTTTATAGTTTTAGTTTAGTTTTTTATAGTTTTGAGTTCAGTTGTTTCCGTAGTTATACAATTTCAATTTTAAATAAAACTTTAAAAAATAACATTGACAATAAAAGACTTTATAGAGACACTTAAGGAAACTCAGACATCATTGTTTAACAATACTGTTGCTCCAAATACCAAAAGATGCCTTTTAAATTGAAATTCCGATTATTGAATTTTTGTATTTTTATTAATTCGTTTTCTTCTCTTTCAATCGTTTTAAAACTACAACTGCCCATTGAGCTAGAAACTTATGTATTATTATGTAACTATTATGAAGCTCAAAACTGGACGAAAACACTTTTGTTTAAAGATTTGTCTTCAGGTTATCGACAAGTTATTTCAAAAAAATTGTACTGAATAAACAAAATAAATCAGAGATTAGCCACAAACATAATATTTACCATAATCCCATCAAGAATACAGAATTTTGTATTTTTTTAGAATATTGAAATACAACATTTTGGATTTAGGGTCATTATTTTTTAAATTATAGGAATACAGTAATAAGCACTATCGTTTTTTTTAGAAAAATCGATAACACAATACAATCTATCTTAAAGTTTTGTTGTCTAAATGAACTTTATCCAATTATAATCTAATTAAAAACAAACAAATTACAAAAATAATTGTAAAAATCTACAAAATAAAATATTATCTTATCTTAAAATTGCACACTGAGTACAATAAAACGATAAATGATAGTCTCGATTGCTTATCCAGACTACAGATGATTCGATTCTAACATTAAAAAAAAGCTTTGTTGTCTTCGTTTCATACGGATGATTTTAGATAGCTTCTGGATTATCAATCTAAATGACCAAAAGTGTTATTTTTAAAATAACTTTTATTTTAAAGTTCTTTCCGTTATCATGGTCTAAGAAATAAATTATATGAGGTATTTTTGCAGTCCCGGGGACTATTGGTTTGAACAAAAAAACGACAACGGAGCCAAGCCAAAAAAAGAAAATGGAGCTTTGATACAATTTAACGATAGCAAGTATGTAATTCACATCGGTAACACAGTTTTTCTGTGCACTTAAGTTAAGCCGCGAAAATTCCCTGGGTTTAGCTGCAGATAAGTTGTTGTTGGGTTTAACATGTAAATTTTTTAGTATCGACATGGTTTTTGAATTTCATAAATTTAATTTGTTACGATTTTTTGTTAAAAATAAAATTTCGTCATGATTTTTCTAAGCTCGACAATGATAAGAATAAGAACCTTACATGACTCAAAATAATAAGAAAAAGAAGAAAAATAATAAATAGCTCACCCGATGATTGTTCTAAGACCGCCTTTTGTTTGCTAAAGGTATCCTGAAAGAAATCCGTTACACGTTGTTTGGCCGTGTTCATAAAAGTTTCCTTGTCGCCTTCGTAGGGCAGCAATGACCAATTTTTATGCAGTCCGACTTCTGCATCGTCGCGCACCAACAAACTGAATTCCTGAACTTTAGCAATAAACTTTGCATAGAAATCGGCTAAACTCTTATCTTCGATAAGTATGTATCGATCCTGTCGATTCGTAAAGTAATCATTGGATAAATTAGCTCCGCTTATCATGACCGAGTTGTCAAAGAGGTAGATTTTCATGTGTTGCAGTCCCAGCAGTTCGTTCCATCGAGGCGGTGCGAATCGTTTTGTCATTCCTCGCAGATCTGGTGTGTGATACATGGACAGCGATACATTTTTATTGAATTCCGTCAGTAGAGGCATTAGCATGGTTTTCGAGTTGACTTCACCGCGAGTTCCTCGGGTGAAGTCCAACAAAACGTTTACTCTCAACGAGTCATTCTTCTGGAGATTTGATTTGATTGTCTGCACAAATGTAGCTTCGAGATTGCCAGTTCCCAAATACAAACTGGCAAGGACAATTCTTTCTTTAGCTTCGGCAGACTTTTGGATGAGAGTGTCATAGAACTTGCTGGGTTCATGGATGATGGAGATTTGATCGCCGTTAAGTGGAAAACAAGGCGTATGAGAGTACAACCAAGAGAGACTCTCCAAACCGGGCGAGTTGAAGGTTTGTGCTATTTTCGGTGAGTTAAAGATAAAATCCGGCGACGAAGCTGTGATCTGTTGATCCACGAATGTCGCAAAGAAACGTCGAAACATTTCTATTTTCGATAAAAGGATTACTTTACTTGTTTGACTCCAATTAAATTCTGTTTTTGCAGATGGATTGTAGTGGATGTGGGTGATTTTTTTAACCTCTATTTGCTTTTTTCATTCTCAATGATTCATTTTTCTTTTTTTGAGATAACAGACAAAACACAAGAACGATTATTTTTTGGTGGTAACTGCTAGCTATTTGGAACTTTTGGTCAACGTAAGAAAACTTTTTTAATGTCAAAAAACAGCTGAGTTTGACAGATGGGAAAACATTTCGCCATGCGCATGTTTGCAAAAATTTAAGTCATAACCACAAGAATGTTTAGACCAATTGAGAAAGTTTGCCCATCTATGTACGCTTTCACACGAGGAAACAAGAAGCAAGAGATTTTATGACTTTTTCTTAGCGCCGCGGTCATTTGCCGTGATGAAATTAGTTTTCAGAAACCAATCTTTCACGTTTTTAGTTAAAATTTTGATGCAGATTTGTAGCCTGCTATTTTATCTTCAATTATCTGTCTTAATATTAAGCATCCCATAATTATAATCTGAGTAATAGGCTTCTAAGTGGGCACAAATCGAGTGATTTCAGGATTTTATACAAATTCAACTATCCTCCGCACTGAAGCTCGTCGGTTGGCGATGATCAACGTGTAGGTACGATTCATTATTTAGGGCCAGTTCACAGTGCACACTTAACAAAATAAGTGGCACTTAATTTTCCCATTTTGGCACTTAAGTCGCAGTTTTACTACCTGAGTAAGCGGAACTTAAGTGGCCAACATGGGAGACTTAAGTGTCACTTATTCCGGTAAGTTCACACTGTGAAATTGGGAATTAGTTTTCCATATTCGGCACTTAAGTGACACTTACTTCACTGTGAAACTGGCCCTGTGTATTTAGTGTACGATTGTGTATTTAGGTTCATTTTATTCATTTTGGTAATTTCTTTGGTAACACCAACCAAAATTTCGATCCGTCCCTATACGATACAGTTCATTCGTTATCTTTGAATTCATTTCATTTAATCATGTTGGTAACACCATATTTTTCTCAAAACGACCTCATAAACATTTTCAGTGTTAAAATGAAAATACAATTCTCTCCCACAAATTTGGCAGTAGCAATGGAATTCTTTCCCACTTTCAATTTGACATGTAGTAAGGGGCCAGTTATAGCTTTCATTGAAAACGATCATTGAAAATTTTAATATTCAATTTTGAGGCCTCGAGAAAGGAAAATCAGTTTTTATTTATATGGCAAAATTAACGTTATGACTCATTTATTATATTACTGGTATTCCCGATCCGATGCAAATGGTCTTGCATCATTGCAAAAGTGCAAAGTTTTTTTTTTACAATAAGGGTATTCCCGATCCGATGCAACTGGTCTTGTATCATTGCAAAAATGCAATTGTGTAAAATTGCTATACCCTAACCCCATTTTAAAAAAAAACTTTGCACTTTTGCAATGATACAAGACCAGTTTGCATCGGATCGGGAATACCCCTAATGGGGTTTGGGTATAGCAATTTTACACTTTTGCAATGATACAAGACCAGTTGCATTGGATCGGGAATACCCCTATTATATTAGGGGTATTCCCGATCCGATGCAACTGGTCTTGTATCATTGCAAAAATGCAAAAGTGTAAAATTGCTATACCCTAACCCCTTTGTAAAAAAAAAGCTTTGCACTTTTGCAATGATACAAGACCAGTTTGCATCGGATCGGGAATACCCCTATTATATTTCCGCATAAAATAACTTTTATTTTTTCAATGATTGAACTACCTTACCATTGATCATTGAAAACTTTAAAGTTATTGCATTTGAAAGGTTGGGCCAAAATGGAATTTTTTTTGATAGAAATAATAATTGAGCCATAAGCTTTATATTGGCATCAAAATGTTAACTTATTTTTCTATCTAGACGCCTCAAAATTAACAATTCAAATTTTCAATGATCGTTTTCAATGAAAGCTATAACTGGCACCTATTACTCTGTGGGATAGAGTGGAAGGGCTTTAAAGAATGTGGAGGGATGTTTCTTTTCCATTTGAAGAAAGCTAGCATCTATTGAATTTCTGAGTTTTTAAAATCTTTGCAACCGGAAAGAAAAACAAAATTTAAAAGTTGCAGAAGTTTAAATCGACATGAATATCTTCCCAATTTTGTTCTTCGATAGTTTTCGACCAAATTACAGAACAAACAAGCACTGAACAGAATCATTTTGCACTGAGTATTCGCAAATTCACGTAAGAAAAACGCTACATATGTAAACGTCATTCAATAACCAATTGTCAAAATTTTTCTTGCAACTTGCAAGTGTCATTTCAGTTTGGTTTCTCTTTTCTCGTATTTTATTTTTGTCTTGAAGCAAATTTCCTTTATTACCAAAGTGATATTCTTTTAATAAACAAAAATGAAAAAATCTCGAAATCTGCAAGCGATATTTTTCCTATGGACAATACTTTGCTGTAAGTACAATAAAATTAAACCAATAATAATCCACTAAATCAAAACTTCATCACACACGGAGCGGACTGCGTCCTAAAAATTCTCACCTAAAAGAAGGCAAAATGTAGGCGTTGCTTGTTTTGGAAAGGTAAAATTTGCAAATTGCAAATTCCCGCCGAAGGTTTTCTCCATTTATCTCATATAAATCACGTACTTTTCGTGCCACTTGGATGCCGGCCAAATCCATGACCCACCCGCATAAATCAAAACATAAATCAATCGAATCCAGAAATTTAAGTGGCGATAGCGAGTAGAAGACAGCAAATTGTGACTTCCTTCTCCACCTCCATTATCTGTGTATTTAAAGTGACTCACTATGAACTATTAAGAAATACAAGTAATAAATTGTGTTTTATGTCCTATCTTGTATCTGCTTTACCTCCATGGTCATCCATTTGTTTCTGCTTTAATTTGTTAAATGAATGAATCTTAAGGATTTTTGAGAAAATGCAATTTTTGGGTGCAGCCACCAAAGGCTTCTTAGCATAGTATCTTGAATATTAACAAAAGTTAACTGCTTCAATATTTAGCTTCACAAAAACAAAACAAAACTTCCCTGAATTATATTGCTGTCTTGGGGAATATATTCTTAAATAAATCGATGTTTTCCTGTCCTTGCCAACTTATTCAATTCGACCCAATTTTAAAGTATGCTACTCAAGTCCCCCGTATTGACTAAAAAACTAGTCCTTAAGAGAAAGAATAGGCCACAGGCTGGCACTTTTATGAAGAATCTCTAAACGTTTATAAAAAGATAATTGATTTTCGTAAATATTCTCACAACTTATCCAATAATTTCATTTCTTGGACTACATGAATATCCTGCTATCTTCTCCAAATATCGTTAAAATTATTTTTCTGTCGAAAGAGACCATCATAAGCTATTCTTTCAACTGATCTAAAAAAAATTTGTATTAAGTTTAAATTCTCGTGTAAGTTAATAAACTTTGTGTTAATTACCAAATTTTGTTTAGTTAATTTTCTAGCAAATGCAGAAAGAACTCATGAAATGATGTATGAACCAATCAGCGGAGCGAGCTGCTATCGACGGTTGAATGGGACACACCAAACTGGTTGTTCTTGTAAGTTAGATTTGTTTACGAAATTCTTTAAATTTTGCTAAAATGTTTAACTATTTTCTCTATTACAGCTTCGTCATCGGGCTCAGTAGGTGCTCTTCATGTCGTCAAGACAATTGACGATATAAATTTTCTTCTAAATAATCCACCTTCCCCACCTTATGCACCGGTAATATCACCACCTCTATTCACCCGCACGAATTTACTTCGCTTAAAGAATGAAGGTGGAAAAAACATATCTGTTGTGGTTCTAGTCAATCCTTCAGTTGACAAGACTCAATTCAGTCACGAGTTAACGTGCCCCAATCAATATAGTAACATTAACAATAACACTTGCGATGCAACTCGTCCCGAAACCCTATGGAATCCATTTGGTACGGGATTGTTGCATGAAGATTTTCCATTTCCAATTTACTATGTCGCAGATCCCGATCAAAAGCAGAAAATTATTGATTGCTTTGATGAGTTTAATAATTTTGATTATGAAACACACTCCACACGATCTCTGTGCAGCATCCAAGTGAATACCTTTATGTCTGCTGCTGTGAGTTCAGAGGTTTGCATTCGGAGAACAAATCTCGTCAACAATCTCAGTCGAACGAGATATTGTGATCCTTTAGAAGGAAGAAATATCTATGCAACTCTGTTCCCAAGAAACCAAACAGATGATAAAAGAGAAGTCGATCCGGAAGAGAAGTTTATTATGGTAACAACAAGACTAGATACAACTTCTATGTTCGATGGTGTTGGTTTGGGTGCAATGGACTCGCTGATATCATATGCAACTTTGGTGAATGTAGCTCATGTGCTTGCGAGAAAGTTGACCCAGCGCAAAAACGAACAATACAACATTCTCTTTGTGGTCTTCAATGGCGAGACGTATGACTACATCGGCTCTCAACGATTCGTCTACGATATTCAAAATAAAGCATTCCCTACAGTTAGTACACATACAAAACCCATTGACTTTGCCAACATCGCCTTAATGATCGACATAGGAGCTATAGATAAAATGAATGAAATCAACCTACACTCTCGGCAAAATATTCCACTGGCTACAGAGTTCCTCGGAAAAATAAGTAAATATTCTAGCAAACATAGTTTTAACGTGAAATTCAACTCAGTGTTGAGTGAAAATCTACCTCCAACATCGGCGCAGTCATTTCTTAAGGCCAATCTTTCATTTCCTGCTGTGATTTTAAATTCAAAACCTGAAAACATGTTTTATCATTCAATCTACGACGATCAAGATAATATTCGCTTCATTTATGGCAATACATCAATGGATTTCAGTGTCCTTATGGAGAAGGAATTGGCAGGGGATCATTTTACAGTAGATTCGGTGCAGATGAAAATTCGAAATGTCTCATCGGCACTTGCTATGGGATTATACGAGATTCTGACAGGTGTTGAGTATGACGATAATAAATTTGCGAATCCTATTTTGGTCGATGAATTTCTGTTTTGTTTCCTACAAATGGCCGATTGTCCATTGTTTAAAGCAGCCTCACATCCTACGAATCAGATTCGATCACCTATTCCACCATTGAGGTGAGTTATTTCACAGTCAATTTGACGTTTACTAATTTTTGTTTCAATTTTATTTAAAGGTATATCAGCGTGCAAGGAGCGTTTCAAGAAGCATCTGTTTGGACTTATAGACTACTAGCCTATATTCTATCACAAAAAAACACAGAAATTAACAAGGAGAATTGCACATATCTACCGCTACATTGGTTTGCTGGATACGATGGGAAAGGCGAATGTAGAATGACAACACAAAACTATAGTGTTGCAATGAGTCCAGCGTTTTTAATTGACAGTAAGTTCATTGATAAATTTTAAACTAAGATCATTTTTTTTGTTGGTTTGGGTTCTGATGCTGTAATTAGAAAATTCGGCTGTGTATTTTCTGTAATGTAAACGAAATCATCATAAAATGATAAGAACAAGCACAATTGCAAATTAATCGCCATAGATGATAGAGATGGGACGACAGGACATCGCAGTACATAGTCAATGTAAATTTGGTTATGCAAAATCACCAATTGTCCAAAGTGTTTTTTATGGATTATACCTATATATATATTGCTTCCCCACTATAGACCAGCAACGAATTTGGCCACTCCATCATTCTAAACTCATTTGGATTACTTCCAAGTATTACAGGCTACACCAACCTACAGCTATTACCCCAATTCTATTAAAACTTTCAATTTACCATCAACCTTCCAAATCTCTCTGGGAGGACTTGAATTTCCTGGAAGATGAATCGATCCACTTTTCAAAAACTGATGAAGTGGTTGGTGGAGGTGTGTACTCCGACAGACTGAAATTAAGTCCCTCCTTTCGTCTTCCCAATCTTTTGGCGATAAAAGAAGTCCTGCCTTGGCGCAAAGAAAACGCTCAAGCACAGATATCCGCATCTTCTCAGACAACCAAGCCGCCATCAAATTTCTGGACTCTGTTTCTACAAACTCAAGAACAGCTCTTAATTATCGACCATCTCTCATGGAGATGGCACAGCAGTTCAAAATTCACCTTAGCTAGGTGCTGGGTCTTAGGGACTTTCCAGGTAATAGTAAAGCAGATGAACTTCCCAAAAGTGGAACAATCACCCTTGTTGCGTTAGGCGTTTTAATAAAACGCCAGTAAAACCAGTTTGAGTTTTAGTAAAAGAACTATTGTTTTAATGGTAAGAGAGGTGAAGAAAGAAGAGAACGGTAAAGGGTTAGTTTTACTTAAACGCCGATTAACGCTTTTAGGGCCGTGTCGTTTTACTTGCCTTTTACTAAAACGCCTAACGCAATAAGGGTGAATATTACCTATATTCTCAAGTCGGAAAAATATTGGTATACCTATCGCTACATTTAAAGTTATGCGAAAGCAAGGTGTAATAGAGAAAACAAACCCTAGGTGGAAAAACGTCGCCACTTGTCAGATCTGGCCTGTGGTGGATCTGAAGGCTCTAAGAGTTTGTTATCATTAAGCAGACTGCAAGCACGCAACGAGAATCGATTCCTCACCTTCTTGGTATATGTATGTCCTGCTCTATCTCAAGAGGGTAGGCTCCACCTGTGAGAATTCTATTGCAATGATCCTAATGATCTGGCAAATCGTGGCATTATTAGTTTCGCGCTCTTCGTAAGAAGCTCTAATTAGTTTAACGAGTAGGAAGAAAGTTTCCCAGATTCTTGTGGTATCACAATGGACCAACCTATGGTCTAAGTGTGTCAAGTGTTTCTGCTGAAAGCCACGTAAACCTAACCTAAGCCATGAAAAGAGGCATGGCTGGAGTGTTGGTTTCCATGCGTTCTTCATTGCCTAGCCATCTTAAACAAAAACTTTTTTATACCTACTGAAATTAATTTATATATTCCTCTATTTCTAGACTATGATTGGAAATCTGGCCAATACTCAACTTGGACCGAATCAACATGGTCTCAACTCAGTGCAAGAATATTCCTAAGACCGTCCAAAACACACGAAACAATAACACTATCAATTGGTATTATTGTCACGATATTATCGTTTTGTATAGTTTATTTGATTAACAGCAGATCAGATGTTCTTTTCGAAGGTGCACTAACGAGATCAACGTAAGTTATTCAACTCAATGCATTTGTTTTTATTTTTGTTTTGCATTTGGTTTTATACTACATATATATACTACTATACTCTTAGATTCTAGTTCATTTTATTCATCATAAATTATATATATTCTTCCCCCTTTTTCATTTAGCATAACGGAACCAGCGGCTTGTTAGTAGTAATAAAAGAAAATATTTCTATACATATATAAAATAAAAAAAAAAAAAATAAACTTAACAGAAAGACTGCCCTCACTTAGGCGAAAATTGTAAAATAGTTTTTAAGTATTAATATAACATTCCCAATTTATTTTTATTTGTCTCCCATTAACAAAAATTTATTAAATATTTGATTATTTTTTTTAACTACATAGTTAGAAAAAAAAAAAAAAACACGAAACCGCTTTGATCATTATTTTATAATAATAAAATTCCATCCTATAAAAACCTTAAAATTTTTATTTAGTCACATATTTAAATCATTAATCATCATGCTTAAACAACAAAAAAGAAATATTTCCATTTTAGAAAGACATACTAGGAGGGAACGAATCTAATAACTTTTTAACTATCAATCTTGTAAAGCCTTTAATTCTGGGATTTTAGATCTGTTATACTAAGAAAAAAACCGATAGTAAAAGTTTTCGACAAATCTTTATTTTTAAAAGTTGATGAAATGAAAAAAAAAAAACGTATCTTTCGTCGATAGTTGATATAACATGTCAAATCGTTGGAAAGCCTATCATATACAAGTAATGTTTGGCCTTGTTTTTTGAAAAGGTAAATTTTACACGTAATAGAAAGAAAAGAGTTTGATTCCTTGAATAAATATGAATTTATGGTAATCAAATTCCA
The DNA here is from genome assembly GCA_929447395.1 of Epistrophe grossulariae. NCBI lineage: Eukaryota > Metazoa > Arthropoda > Insecta > Diptera > Syrphidae > Epistrophe > Epistrophe grossulariae. Next base: position 105,752,993 of record OV839567.1, read on the forward strand.
ATAATTTTTAGAGCTGCTTAAAAAATATACAATTGTAAGTTTTAGGTACTTACTTATAAACATGCATGCACTAAAACATAATTGAAAAAAAAAAATTGTGTAATTGCCGGGACTCACGGTTAAGATGTGTAATTATCAATGTTAATTCAAGTGCCGGAGTTGTTTTTATTGAAAGTACCCAATTACAACGTAATATGTGACACGGAACAAATTAGGCATAAGGCTCACGGTTTTAGTTAATCCTACCGCCGACATTGATGGTTAAACATCAAAAATTATCAACCAGCTTTCGAAGTATTCAATGTTAAAAAATTTTGATTAAATATTTGAAAATTTTGACATGCAATTGTGACTTTAATTGTTAAAGAGTTTCTGAATAAATTCTGATCGAAATCGACACAGTACCGTTTTATTGTTTTTGGTAAAATTTTGTTCAACAAACTTTATTTTATCTTCTTCCAATAGCTTCGTCGTTATTCATGACATCTTCAAGGGTTATTATTCGATTTTTGGAATTTACATTTTTTTTAATCAATTTATAAATAAGCAAACAGAAATATATATTCAGTCTAATAAATATACTTCTGTTTGTTTTATTTGCATTTAAATTCAATTCGACCAAAAAAGCCTCCATAAATATCCACAAATGTAGAAATATTTCATTATTTGAGAGAGGTAAAAATGAAAGTTCGTTATTTTTTTCTTCACGCACTTCTGTGAATATTATAATGAATGTAATTTTTTTGCGATCGTGAAGCGACGTCTCAATCAAATGAATTAACTCGCAGCGAAAGATATTTCACATCAATTTCAAAAATGTCTTCTATTTGTATGGAAAGTACCGTTATTTTTCGTGTTTGTAAAATTTCCATTTTGACTCTAGGGAATGAACTTAGTTTAAAGAAGTTTAAGCTGTAGGGCGAGACACAAACATATAGACAAACAAACATGCATGCAGAATTGTGGGAATTCGTGTTCTCTGTCATAATAATATCAGTTTTGATTACAATCTCAAGTTCGATGGATTTAACGGGTAAGCTATTTGCCCTATATTAGGTACAATATCACAAGTACTAAACATAAATCGACTTATTCATGACATATTGGGATTTGTCTCAGTATCACAGAAGTAATCCTTAGAAACATTAATAAAGTGGTTTAGAAATATATTGATCTAATAAGACAAAGACAAAAAGTTACATTACTAGATTGAATAATGTTTGTTTTGCCAAAACTTTGCTTAGACGTTGAACAAAAAAGAAAAAAAAGAAGTGACTTAAGACATGCCAATTTATAACAGTTCTGTGGCCTCATCACTTAAAACGAATAAACGATCGAACGAACGATATCGTTTTGACGATAGCTTTTTAAATTAAATATGATTATCGGACGATTACGTTTTCACGTGATAAAAATCGTAATCGTCCGATTATTTTCGTTTTACGTGATCAGATCATTGTTTATAAAAGTATAATATTTATGCGGCTCCGTCAACAGATTTCGAGCTCTTTTGTGTCATCATCATCATCATCATCATCATCAATATAATAAAACGACAAACACGAATTTTGGGGTACCATTTACGCGGTCTACAAAAGCCGAAAGTATATAAATTATATATCGATGGAAAGGTTTTTTTTGCACAGAAGTGCACAAAGCAAAAATTTATTAAATAATTTTACCACAAAGACTAAAAACCAATAAAGTAAAATTGCATTATAAGTGCGAGGAGAGCGAGAACCATAGCAAGAGCCAGAGCGAGACCGAGTATTTGTTCACAAAACTTATTATATTTCCGTTAAATGCAATGGTTCGTGCATTTAATATATATTCGTTAAGATGGTTAGTGAATTCGAGTGAGGGATTTTTGTGGGAAGAATTTTATTTCTAAGGATTTTTTTCTGTTGTGTTGGATTTTCGGCCATTGGTCGATTTAATGCGAGGAAGCATAAATTATGTAGGTATATTGGTTTTGCATGGAAATATTCTCTCGCTCATTGAGTGTTGTTTTTTAAATTGAAATAAAATGTGAGCAAAAAAGGAAGAATGCTTTCAATTTGTAGATGTAGTGTGAGGGATGTTTAAGCTGAGGCGTGGAACAATAACTTTTTATTTATATTCCTCGCTCCAATTCACTAACCATCTTAACGACTAGATATATTAAATACACGAATCAATGTATTCGACGAGTTTTATTTTCAAAATAAATTTAATTGGTCTTTATGACTACTTCCGGGATGGTCTTGGGACCAGTGGTTCTGGGATCGGCTAAACCCAACCCGACAGCGTTCAGTGCTGCAGGAAATAATAATAAGTAGCTCATATAAAATAACTAGCTCAGTTTTTCTCCACGCTCAAGACTGCTTTTAAACGATTAATCTTGCGATTTTTTACTTAATTTTGGAGTATCCACATCCAAAAATTGTATGCATCAAAAATAAAGTTTTCTAGAATTTCATGTGAAATACAATATATTTTCTAGAAGTTGTTTTTCAATTAGACGATAATGTTACTAGCACTCGAGTTTCGGGGGCTGGACGTACTAGTACTTTTAATAGTGAAACTGTTTAATTTTTTGAATTGTCATGTCTGTAGTCTCATCCAAAAAATAATAAAATTAATAAAAAAAAAACTTATAATAGAAAATAAAATGCTTTAATATAGCGAGAAAGAATTTAAAAGAAATTAAAACCTTTTATATTTAAAATAATTTAAAAATTATTATACTCTATTTCTATTAATACACATATAGCTTTGCAGTGAAAATTGATATGAGGAATAGACAACAAATATCGTTTATAAGATGCTGAACATAAGGAAAATTATTGAGTACATTTTTAAATGTGTTTTATAAAAAAGGTTTACTTTTAAGACTATAAAGAACATATAAGTTGTATTTTTTGTTAATAAGATTTAATAGGTCAATTACCTCCATGGAAATTCGTAATTATCATATTTATACTTTTTTATAATCTATCTATCTATCTATCTTTTTTGTAATATTTATACATTTATTTTGCTTCGCACCACACATTTATTTTAAATATTTAGTGATCAGCAGTATAGAATGACATGAAGAGTCTCCCCGGATGAGGAAAAACGTAGATATTTCTGTCCAAACAGACATAAACTGTCGTATTAATTACATGTTTGTCTACTTAGACACTGTCTTACTATTTTCAAATTGGTGAAAATATGCTTTATTTAATAAAAATAAATATCACATTATTCACGGTTTAGACAATCTACTCTTGTGACTGAGTAAGACAAAAGACAACAATAAACAAGGTTTTTGAACACATTTTCCAAAGTTGGACAGTTGTCTAAAATTAGGCAACTTTTATAAATAATACCAAAAATCTATAAACGAACATAAGCAAATCGTTCGCACACGCGAAAACGATTGTTCGCTTTTGCGATACAGAATGTCACATAAGATCTATTCTGAAACGATCATGAATTCCACGAACAAACAATAGTTTGAAGGATAAATGTAAATGCCATTTTATAAAGAAACCTGCTCCCTACAAAACAATCCCTACAAAAGTATCTTTAATTTTAAAAAAACCATCGAAGAAAACGAAAATTAAAGATCACTGTGATGGCCATTTTTTCGTTGGGATCTTTTATTCACTTTTAAAAAAAAATTTGTATTATCAAATGAGTATTGTTCAAGTTATTTTTTTTTTTTTTTGCAAAAGTGAAAAATTTTAGTTGCATGGAACCTAAGTCGCATCTTCTGAAATATTTAAATTTGAAGTGAATGTTCGAAATGAATGTTCAAAATGAATATTCGATTTTTTTTTAATTAAAAACTTAATATAAATTTATTATTTTATCGCTTGCCATTGCATCCATCCTTCATTGCTCTCATTTGTTTTTGTTCTAAAATTAAAAAAAAAAGAAAAACAGTTAATGTTCCTCAACCATTACAATATGTTGTTTTTTTTTATCAAAGATGCTTAAACAATTGTTTTCTTTTTTGTTTTGTTTTCGATTTCCTGAAATCATCATGGCTATCATAGAGCCTCGGTTGACAATTATGAGCAAGGCTTGTTAACATAATTGACCGTTTTTAAATGGATGACAAAGAAGGACCCTTTTGCAATGATGGCCAATAATTAAAAAAAAGTGGATATAAATTATGAGATGAGAAAGATGTGCAAGATCTTATTTCATTTGTAATTTAGTATTAACAAAATAAATTTATTAAAAGAAAACAATTTTGTGATGACAATCATGTCTTATTGAATAAATTTCAATCATTGAAAGGGTATCAGATTAAACATATTTTTTTTTTGCTTTCACAACACATTCTTATATATATTTAATTTTTTTTCAGTTTGTTCACACCAAATTTTGAAAATCACTTTGAAAATCAAGTCATGGTGACACTTGCGTGGGCACCCCACCCCAAAGTCATCAATAATAATGAGTTTCGACCAATTATTCCTATCCTATTCTACTTCGTTTCATTAAAAATCTTCTCATGCTCTTCACTTAGCCTGGCTCATGGTTGTCTGTGCAAGTTTCTCTAGTGCCTACGTTCTGTAACTCTCGCATCGATAAAATTGGTGAAACGTTGAAAAATGGAACAAAACTAATATGATTTGTTTCAAATTTCATCGTTTTTCGACTGATTTTGTCGATTCAAAAGTTACAGTATGTATAGGCACAGTCAGAGAAAATAAGGACCAGTTTCACAGTGAAGTAAGTGACACTTAAGTGCCAAACATGGAAAACTAATTCCCAATTTCACAGTGTAAACTTATCGGAATAAGTGACACTTAAGTCTCCCATGTTGGCCACTTACTCAGGTAGTAAAACTGCGGCTAAAGTGCCAATATGTCAAAATTAAGTGCCACTTATTTTGTTAAGTGTGCACTGTGAAACTGGCCCTAAGACGCTGATATTCATTATATACGTTAGACCAGTTTATACCAATCATTTGTTAAATACATACTATAATTTATTTTCATAAAAAGATTTTATTCCTAATACATGTATGTATAGGTATACATGTGTTTTCGACACTAAATTTAGAGTAGCCACTTAGGCAGTCTTTTTTTTTGTTTATACCAGTAACGAAGTAAGACTTATTTGGTATGTTTTCAGTGATTAATTTAAATTTTGAGAATATTTTTTGAAAGGTACAATTAACACATTCATCATAACCAAGGTTTTTCCAAATTAAATAACTTTTAGTTAAAATATAAAAATAACCACCAATTTATATATATACCTAAAAAATAAACTTATTATCTACGTTGCTGAATTTTTTTACAAGTCTTGTTTAATACTGCCATTTAACTTATTTTTACTTCACTTACCGCCTTATTATTCATTCAATTATCCAGATTTAAAGTGAGAACCGGATGTAAATTCAATGTAAATATATCCGGATTTAAGTTTTAATCTGATTGTATAGAGTAAATAATATGGTGGTTACTAAACAAAAATTCAATCAATTCCATTCAAGCCATCAGCTTTTATTTAAATTTTTCTTTACAAAATAATAAAACAAAATAAAGGGACACTTAACTATTCATTTTTAATTGTTCTTTATAGTCAAAAAGTATAACCAAGCAATAAACTACAGACAATTAATTAAAAACAGCCAAAATTGAACCATAACCAGTCCTAACCAGAGATACAAATTATTTTTAACTTAAAATAGAAAATCCATAACATAAAAAGAAAACACCTCTTGCACCACAAATCTCGTTATCAATGCAAGTCTGCAAGCAAGAAACAAAAAAAAGAAAAGAACAATAATAAATTTATAATCTGATATTATAATAATAAATAGTATAAATGTTAAATGTAAAACAAAAAAAAAATATTGAAATAAAACAAACAAAAAGACAAATAAAGTAAATAACTTTTTTACTAATTTAAAAATAATAAATAAATAAGAAAATATAAAATTTAACTTCTTATTAATTATAATAATGACAGTGTATATAAACAAGTATGTAATAAAATAAACTAGTTTAAATGGCGTAATATGTAAACATTTTTTTGTATATTAAGAAAAATGGAAAATTTAATTTTTTAGACAAATCCTATTAAACAACAACAAATGACATTAATTTTTTCTTGACCTTAATAGTCAAAATTTGATATTATTTTTAATTAATAAAAATATAATTTCTAACTATTATAATATGTATTAATAATTATGGTATAAAAACACAGAGTCGTTTTATTTGTTTAATATCTAACACCATTCATACATAAATCAATAAATTGCTATTAAAAGAATATGCGTACAAAAAACGCAATTGAAAAATTGTTTTATTGGAATCGATAATCGAGTGGTAGATGGCGCTTATAAAAAGAAACAAAACAAGGCCAATAGCAAAATTTACCTAGAACAATCGGAGCACCATTCATAATTTGTGCACTTCTACTGCTATACCGCTCATGAAACAATCGATTTACTGCAGCAACTCGTGATCAAATCATCTTACGAAATTCTGAAGTCGACTTGCCGCCATTAGATCATGCGATTTCTTTTTTTGAGTTTTGTGAAATTCCTGATCTTGAAGAGAGGAAGCCAACCGAACATCAACAATTATTAGTACAATCAACCTTAGTTGTAAGACCGAAAATCCGATCTCATAGCATCCCAGTGTAGTTCAAATTAAGGGCCAGTTTGTTCACAGTGGGTTAAATCTGAACGATGACTTTCACAGCTTCTAACTAAATGGTGCTAATCAACCAAAATCGGCTGATTAGCGATTTCCATGATTAATAACTTAAATTATGGATTCATTGAAAAGAAATTTGATTACCATGCACATTCCATGATTTACCAGTTGCAATAATCGTTGATTTAGATGATCAGCTGTGAACAAACTGGCCTTAAGGCCGAGAAACCAAGGCGAATATATTATTATACTGTCGAATTTGAAATAAAGTAAATAACAGAAGAAAAAAACAGTGGCCTGATTAGGGAATACGAAGCGAATCGTTTGTGTTGACGAAAATGAGGTTTGGTATTACTGCTTTTGCTTTCGCCTCTTTGAGTGATTGTTTTTGTTTTTTTTTTCTTTCTCATAATATGTAAGTTAAATTGTTGTTGCTTTTTATTTTTTAACTAAAGAAATAAACAATAATTTCTTTTAATTATAAACGTATACCTAGGAGCCCAAAACAGCAGCACACCAATCAGCAACTCAAAGCAAGGGAGATCAAGAGGAGAAGAAGCACTGCTTTATAATTTTCTTGAAATTCGCAAGTTTGAGGATTCTTCAACTTCAACACCTTCGGCATACATATATAAAAAAATTATTGAATCCATTTTTAATAAAAACAATATTTTAATTTTTTTCATAAGTTAATGGCAACAAATTGTGTTTGCACTTTGCACAAAGATTTTAATTAAAAAAACAACAAATCCCTGGAAATCAACTGTCAATTATTTGGCAATCTTGGAAGTATAATTTACGACTCGCTTCGTATTCGGTAATTGATCTAATCGAGGCGAGTCGAAAAGGAGATATCGAATTGAAAACGATTCGCTTCGTATTCCCTAATAAGGCCATAGGTTAACCAAAAAAAAAGTGATTTGTTGAACGCAAGTCCAACGAACGCTGTGAAATAAAAATCATATTTGGACTTCTCCATAATAAATCGCGTAATGTTGGGTTTTATAAGAAGCTAGAATTTTTTTTCAGAAAGTAGGTATAAACTAATTTAAATTGTTCTCATCATACAAATAAAATATATGTATAAGATCATTTTGATGAAAAAGTCAGTATATATTTGCATAAATAAAATACCTCATACTTTTTTCCCTATTTTTTTAAAGTTTAGCAACAAAAAAAATACTTTAGCTTACACGAACCATGAACATTTGTTCGTTTAAAACAAGCTATATTTTTTCTTAATAATTCCCTTCTTCCATAAGGAGCCTGTCTTATATCAGCATTTTCACTTCAACATCAGTCGTTCTTATACCCAATTGTTAGAACGCAAAAATTTAACTGTGACCAAATTACTTCCGCAATAGATCCAAATTATTTATTTTGAAGGAAGCAATCCTTTTGCTCTTAAATTCATAATGGAATCTGCAATAACCACAGCAGATGATTTCAAATAGCCACCACTTAGAAGCATAACAATTGGGATTTTAATTTGAGTGCATGTAGTGAAGACGTACTCATCCCGATTGATGACACCCTGTAGCAAAAAAAAAAAATAGTTGCAAGTTAAATTAGTTATTTTTTTTTTCAATTAAATACGGAAACCTGTGGAGTAATGGACAAGAGACCCAAAGAGTCGCCCTTGAGGATATCAGTTCCAGCATTGTAGACAATAAAATCTGGTTGAAACTCGGTAATTGAGTCCTTAAGAGACCTGGTGGGACAATATAGTATTTCACAGCTGCATTTAATATAAGTAAGTCAAATAGTATACCTTGCAAGCTTTCTTAAATAAGCTGTATCCTCTGTAAATGGTTTCAGTTCAACAGCACACTTGATACTCTCCTTTGCTATATGATCCTTTGGATATATTGAGGCATTATACATATCCAAAATGAACACATTGTTGTTGTTGCAAAAGTCTCGTTCATGTCCATTGCCTTGATGAGCGTCAAGGTCTACAATCATCACCCGTGCAATATTTTTTTCTTCCCGCATAACTCTCTTCACTAAAAGTGTTATATCTGCATACGCACAAAATCCCCCACCACGATATGAACAACAATGATGAAATCCACCACCTAAATTAATAGCCCATCCCGTAGTCAAAGCAAGTTTACCAGCTAATATTGAACCCGCTGTTTGGAAACGCATCGGTCGCAGATAGCCTCGCTGAACAAAGTGATTTGGGACTAGAAGTAGAGGAACAATTTCGGAGATTTTCGCTGCATTTATACTCCACTGCAGAAAATAAAATATAACTGTTTAAATTGAAGAACACAAACAATCAACAACAAATGTATGTATAATACGTCATACTTTTAAACTTTTTAGGTATTCTTTCTTGTGAACCTCCAAGAGTTCCTCCTTAGTTATCTCACTTGGAACATAGAAATTTCCCTCAGCTAATAGATTTTCCGCCTTCAATATCTGTAAATTACACTCATTAATCAATAAATGAATAGTTAAAAATAAAAATTTTCCAACTACTTTGACAATATTGTGCCCCTTGGCTGCATCAAAGGGATGCAATTTTTGAAGACCACAAAATTTCACTCCATATTGTTCGGAATAAACAATTGGAAGTTTATATTCTTCATCGCGTCGAACTTCTACCGATGATTCGTGATGAACTTTTTGTGTACAAAATTTTTTCATGACGAAATTAATTTATAGAAACGAAAAATAATATCGGCTTCTAAGAGTTGGACGTATGGAAACAACTTGTTAGCGTATTCAAAGTGTTTGGATACTTGCTCTGACAGTCAGCTGTTTCAGTTTGTTTTGATGTTTTGGTTCAGGTTTATTGCATTTCACCACAAATAAAAAAATTGCATATAATAGCTTTATCATGGGGGATTGAGCTTTTGTTGTTGAAAGTATATTTTATAAAGTATTGAAACTAAAATGAAACATTTGTATGGAGGGACATGGGGGCGTATGTGGAACATTTTTGTGTGTGAAATTGTTCATCTATATTTTGAATTGGAATTAAATAAAACAATCTATACAGGTTTGTTTTAAATGATAACTGTACCTATGCGTGTGTGATGAATAAATAATTTTTAACCCGGGAAATTAAGATACAGGGCCGGCCGTGCCTTCATATGAAATAAAATGCATTTTTATACTAACGATTTGTAGGTATAACGTTTTGATGATATTTTTTTCAAACTCCAAATCAAAACTAAAAAGAAACGGCACTCGTTAGAGAAACGAAAGTTATTTGAAATTATTAATTGATGAGTGATATGGGTACGTTCAGAAGCACGTAGGCACTAGAAATTAAGGCAAATTTCTAGTCTCTGATTGGTCAGCTGTCAAAATATTGCCTTCCAATTAAGGCAACTTTATTGGAAAGTTGACTGGAAAGCTAGTCAAGAAATATCTCCCTACATTGGGTTCAATGCATTACGTTTTACATCTGAATTTTCAGAATTCTGAATTTTTGGAGCTTCTGATTGGACACCGTCATAAAAAGTTAGATGACTTTTAGTGACTTTTATGTCGTTTTCCATTGGTTTCACTCAGGGATTAACTCATTCTGAAATCCAATGGAACAAAGTTAGCATTCTTCTACTCAACTTAGAAATTTTTTCATTGTATTGGTGAATCATCGTGAACATTTCATGTATCGAACAGGCATCCAATCAAACAGAGTCCGATGTTTACTTTTGACATTTGAGTGAGTTTGTTTTGAAGTTATAGCTTAAATGTATTAGTGCTTCTTGAGTGGATTTTGATTTCAAATCGATAAGCGAAATTTTCTTCTGAGAAGCGTCGGTTGACCGTTTTTTGTTTGCCAATGGAATGATTTCAGAAGAGTTCTTTTTGATTCTGGACGCTTCTAGATGTCCAATGGAAAACGACATTAGTTACGTTTTATCTGAATTTTCAGACAAGAAATTCTCATCTGCAAATTCAGATGAATTTGTGGTGGGGGAAGAGCCAATTATCAGCTAAAGCACTGCACATAAAAGATGAACTTTTTAGTTTTCGTCATGGAAAATCAATACTTATTTAAATGAACGAACATTTTTTTTACTGTTTAGTCAATATATTTAAATCAACAATTTTTATATTGATGTTAGGAAAGTTTTTCTATATTTTTGTAGGCCACACATATCAATAAAAAGACTTTTAATGAAAATAATAAAACCTGTTGCTGATTTAAGTTACATATAATAATTTCATCCTCACAATTACTCACGCTCAATGTTTAATATACGAATATAATTAAAGTTCTATTTTATTTCGCTTAATGTAAATCCTATAGGTAAATGCAGGAATTTGACAGTGACTTTCAACTGAAAATTCAGATTTTTTTTTGCGTTCAACGACATAAATTCAGATATCTTAAAAATTCAGATGTTTAGTGATTTTTATTGAACCCGCCCACAATCACGATCACAAGATACGTTACGTATTTTTCACCCTACCGCCAGTAGGTATAGATGTTTACACATCAATAAGCTGCGTTTTTAAAATCAATGCTATTTATTTAATTTGATATGATTTAGAGAAAAAATAGAGTCGTTTTGAAAATTAATAGCTTTGTATGAAAGATAGGCCCTTTTTGATTGTTTACAAAATACTTAATAGCCAAACTCATACTAAAAATTGTAATAACTTGTAACAAAATGATTCCACTGTCTGATAGCTCTCTTTGATACCCAAAATTTTGGTACATCACACGCCATATATTGAAAAAAGTGAGTTTAGCACCGCTTTGATTGTTAACGCCACATTTATTCATTAATTTATAGGATAAAATGGGGTAAACGCAAAACAGCGCCCGTTTTAAAATTTCTTTTTGTACATATTTGGAAGGTATAAAGGCGTGGGGGAGATCTGTCGCCGCGACAGATTCGCGTTGGTGTGGCGGATCCTGAATACATATTTTAAAGTTCAGAGATTTTTCTAATTAACAATTTATAGGTTAAAATCAAAAAATATGTTGACATTGGGAAAATTAAAATTTCTGCTAAAGAAGAACTGTTCGGACAGAGGTTATAATGGCTCCACCGATTTAGATAGTTTCATTTATTTTGACAACAAGTAACCAATCAATACAACATACATACTTTCATAAGTAAAATGTAAAAATAAACGCCCATGGAGATGGAGAATTAACTTTCTTTATTTATTGTTATGGAAATATTAAGTTCTTTATTTACTTCAAAAACAATACTATAGGAAAATAATAATTGTTTCTTCATTCATATACACAAATCAAAGTCCTTAGTATATTGTGTCAGGATAAATACTTTATATTCCTTATAGTCTTCATGTACATATCTTCGATAGTTTAAAACCAAATCATGCTTAAGTTTGTTATTACTACAAAAGAAGATCTTCGAGAAGCTGCAAAACTTGAAAACCGAAGGCAGTACGAAGAAGAGCGTAAGAAACGGATTTTCAATGGAAAACAACGACTTTTTGGTGTAAGCTTAAAAATTAAATTCAATTAAATTTCAAGTTATCGATTATAGTAATTTTCGATTTGCCGTAACTTCTACAATTTTTAATCAATTTTAATATAATTTGTAAATTAATATTTATTTAAATGATGAAAGTTGCATCAAAATATAAAAGTTCGATTTTCCTCGAAAAAGTCTCCACTTATCTTTGGCAACCTGTAAAAACCTCTTTAATGAAAAATTACTAAAAAATGTATTTAATATAAACAAAATCACTGGATTTAATTATAAATTTTCATTGAAAAATACACTTGAAAATTCTTTAATGACGTCTGGCAGGGAGATGGCAGAAAAATTTTGTCTCAGACTTAAATATCATTAAAAAAGAATAAAAGCAGATTATTTTGATGTGACCATCATATGGTTATTCCTGAAAAAAAACGTTATTAACGTTTTCAGTTGAAAAATGCATTTTAAAATACTAAAATGACGTCTTGACGTCTTGACGTAACGACGGAATATGGAAGTGGTGCACTTTTTGTTTCATTTAACTCGTTATGGTAAAATAAATTCAATAAAAAAAAAAATTGTATACCTACTATATATTTAAAAAGTTTTAATATATTTTGACTTTTTTTTGCATATACTTCTTAGTCGCCTGGCGGGGTGAAGGCTGAAACCAAAACGTCTGGGACCTATATTTTTGTAATCAGAAGAATTTTTCTGATCTTTTAGTGTATAACTCATGTGGTTATACCCTCAACACAAAAAGTTGATTTTCGCCCATTTTGGGGGACGTCTGGCAAAGGGAAGGCTGAAAGTAAAACGTCTGGGACCTGTGTATTTGAAATCAGTGCCCAACCCTCCAGTGTTTAAATATAAATTCAAGAGGGTAATTACACAAAAATTGGAAAAATTACCGTTTTCGAACGCCAACCCCCATCCCTTCTGAAAAAAAAACCTCTCAGGCGCTTTGATTTAGTATAATATGTATAATGTTGCGTATACCTACACATAGATGTGTTTGAATTTTGGTTATACTTCCCCTCCAAAAATTTGCTTACGGCTCTTAGACTATAATTTAATTAGTTTTTGAATCATTTTTTTGTTTTAACTGAATAATTTTTGTATAATCTCTTCCATGATAAGTGTGTATGTAAATACATTATGTATTTTTGCTGTGCAATTATAAACACAAAAATTTAGAAATCAGACCGTAATTCCCCACTTTTGATGTCAAAACGCTGAAATTGATTTTTCTGGATTCCCTTGCACTTCGCTGTTGATTTATGAAAAAAAAAAAATGGAAAGTTCAGTTGACTTCTTGAGGAGAAATCTTATTCAGTCTACTCAAGAATTAAGACTTTCCAAAACCGTACCGTTAAGAAACTTAAAATCGGTTGAAAAATGGCTGAGTAAGTGAGTTAAAAATACCTGCAAACAATTTTTTAACGGTATATTAAAATTTTAAACTTAGAACTACAACATTTAGTAAGTCACTGTTTTATTTACATAAATTACAAAATGTGCCTATTCTTAATATAGCTGGACAGTGATGCATTAGAAAAACAAATTGCAGAAAAAAAGAAGCTCCAAAATATTGAAGCTGAACGTGAACGAAAATATTTGGAAGAATCTCAAAAACGGGCAAATATATTAAGAGCCAAGGAAATTGAACAACAAAAGGTAATTTTACACTATTATAACTGGTTTATTTGTTAGTTTTATTTCAGCCCTGGCGATGTAAATTAAATAAAGGCATTTATGTTTATGTAATTGTTTTTTTGTTTAAAAAGAATATTCCATGTGTTTCCTTCAGCATTTTGTTCCTGCAATGCTATGTTTTACATCAGCGCAGCAGCGTCTGGGCTTGAAAGTACCAAATAATAAGTGTAACACAGAATTTACAAACTTCAAAATTTAAGTTTTTTGTTGGCTCTAAACTTTTCCGCCAGATAGATATTTCATTTCATTCATAATTTTACTTTTAGTGTGTCATAGGTTCTGTTACAATATTAAAAAAAAAAAAAAAAAATAGTGATTCTTTTTCAAATATTTTTACAGTAAAATTAATCAATAGCAAATGTACCACCGCTCCACCAGTCTTATTTTTAAATTTGCTAGACTATTGTGTGGTTTATTATAGGCTATGCATATCCAATATGGGCTGTGCGTGGCCCTTTCATGCTGCTTAATCCAAGCTTGAATAGATTTCACTAATACTTTCTCCAGAATGTCTACTTGATAGTTCTTAACCCTTGTTTCAAATTTCCCAAATTTGGAGCTTTGTTGCACCATAATGCGCTGATACCCCACCAAACCATCACAACTTCATTTTGCCCAAAATTGCGAAAAGAAGCTATAATTAATAAAATAATAAAATCTAACTTCAGTTAAAGGTTCCTAATTCTTTTGTTTCTCTACTTCCAAATATAAATCTAAACATTTTCAATTTCCTGTATTAGTGAAAATTCAAAACTAAAAAAGGGACCTGAGGGAGTTTTAATTGAATCGATTAAGATTTGTTCTTCAATTTGGATCAATAAAAGGTCTAATGTGTATAAATAAACGATTTTATCATTCACACATATTTTTTCAGGATGCCAAAACTATAAATGCCGATTTAAATTATTTCCGTTGTCGATTTCAACGTAAAGACTTGGCACGCGAATATGATTTGAATAATCCTGATAGGATAAGAAATGCTGAACCAGCTCGTATAGCAGATGATGATCCTCGATTGGGAATTTCAAGTGCTCAGATGTAAGTTTTTTTTTTTTAAATAAATGATGTGATTTTATTTATTTTTTTCATTAAATTTTTCAGTTTTGTTGGTGAGGATTTAAATGCTTCCGATCGACGACAAGCACAAAAAAACCAGCAGAAAGCTTGGCTTGAGCAGCAAGTATGTACAATAAAAATTCATTAAACTAACCTGAAAATATTGATTGAATAAATGCCTTCTGCAACGACCTCCTTAAAATTACGATATTCACAAAAATAGCTTAAGTAAGTTCAGTACCCAGTCAATAGGAAATTTGTATAACCAAATATGTTTTGTTAGAAAGTTTATTACTATTAAAATGGTTATGCATTCTTAAAGCAACAGATATTGGTCAATAGATTAAATTTTGTGCTCAGGGGCGTCCAATAAAATAGATAAAGTTAAGATAGTAAAATATAAAATATATTTTTGTCAGCACGTTCTTTCCATGTATTTTTGTTTCTACACAAAATCGGTAGAAGCATTTAATGAATAAAATAAATTTAGAATAGAATGATTTTCCATTAACATCATGCGTATACATTTATTAAAGATAAGAGAGCGGAAACAAGCTGAAGAAGACCGAATAAGAGCAGATACTATTCTTCAAGAATCCTTAAAGGCTAGGGATCAACGATTAATGGAGATGTCAACTGCTGAACGCGAAAACCAATTAAAAATTAAAGAATCCATTCGACGGTATAATGAAATGCTTGTGGGTATTATTTTCGTTTTTTTTTTGTATGAAAACACTCAAATCAAATTTAAATTATAAGGCATATGAAAAGCAAGCAAACAAAAGACTTATTGAACAACAAACACAAGAAGATAATTTGGCCGAAATATACAATATGCTTGGAAGTGACATGTTAACTGAGAATCCAGATGTGGCGCAGAGTAAAGTTGCGTTAAATAAGAAAATCGCTTACATGTACAAGGGTATGACTCCTCAAGAGGCAGAGCAGTTCCGTGCTCAGCAACAAAAGCAACTGGAACAGAATAAGGTTCTTTTATGTTCCTTTGTTATATTTCAATTTTTTTTTTTTTGAAATACTTTCGAGTTCTTTATTTGACTATTTGTTTTCAGCAACGCAAAGACGAAGAACAAATGAAGGAAGCGATTTGGGATCAGTATGCTTTAAACACATCCAGAGAACTTATTTTAAAAGATTTAGAATTACGAAAAATCGAAAAGTATAACCAATTATTTCAATGATCACAAATTAAAACTTAAAATAATATTTTAATTTCTCACAGGGCACAAAAAGAGGAACAATTTAGGGCCAACAAAGCTTTAGCTCAAGAACAAAGAGCCAGAAGAGAATTTATGAACAAAGTTGTCTACAAAAATGAAGCTACAGAAGAATATTGGGGACAATTCAATCGTACAACACGTTAAAAAAACGCATTTATCTTTCCTCGGTCAAATTTATAAGCATTGAATATACATTTAAAAATTGCTTTAACAATTGAATAAAAAAAAATAAATCAAATTGTGTTTGTGGTATAAAAAAATTGTTTTCTTTGAACCTATGCTAAATCTCTAATATATGGGAAAGCTTGGATCGACTTTCTTTTGCCATGCATAAAGTCCACCAACAATGTCTTTGATTCGACAGCTTTTAAGTTTGTTACGCAAATGGTCCACAGCTATTTGGGAATCGTTACCACGACGACAAAGAACAACAACTGAAAATAAAACACACAAATATATTATACAAGTTGGATAAAATAACTTAAAACTTACCTGGGATATTATCAACCTCGATTCGAGATTGGATTTCGTTTATCCGACTATCGTCTAGAATATTTTTCAGAGGAATATTGATTGAATTACCAAGTCGACACATTTCAAATTCAACAGGACTTCGTACATCAATGAGTAAATGTTGCTCGTTGGAAAGATTTTTGTATTCTAAAGCAGACATTCGATGACTCGCATGTAAAATGGAGAGTGAAAAGTCCTTTAAATCAAGAAAAAATAGAAGATATTATATTTTAATAATTACTAATAATATCATTTTTGTATTAATTTATTTATATAATTCGAAATCAAGTTCCAAATTCAATTCGAAATATTTACCTTTTAAAAATCCCATCCCCTACAACTTTACAACAGACATTTTTCAAGGGTCGAATTGACAAATCCTTTAAGAGTATCTCTAGTTACGAAAAAGTGATTATCACTTAGTCGTTTGTATGCGACAGAAAATTGTAAGTCGCGTCGCCTCCATTTATGCTGATAGACCGCATACAGGAATGGTACGAGTTTTAAGTCGCGATAACAAATTTATTTAATTTACCTAACTATGATTTAGAAATTTAGATCGGAGATCGTCCGGGCTGGTGAACGATTTGATCAGTGTTTTATCAACATGTCATACTTGGCAGCGATATTGTGGCCCAAAAACCACCATAAAGCACTTTTCAAATGCAAAAAAATAAAAGTTGTTTTATACCGCTACAAATTTTGTTCACATACAACCTGGCAGCGAGACCGCGGCGGCGGCCCTAATACCACCATAATCCGCTTTGCCGATATTGTTTGAGTATAAGGTTGTAGATCCTGTATTGCAAAAAGTTGTAAGTCAAAAGGATTTGGGAGTTATTTTTTATTCACATCTCTCTTTTAATGTACATATTGATTATGTTATATCGAGAGCTAACGTTATGTCTGGATTTGTATTCAGGAATACCTAAAAATTTCGGGATCCTTATACATTGAAATCCCTTTTCGTAGCCTTAGTTCGTCCAACTTTGGAATGTTTTGTCGTATGGTCTCCTCTTTTTAAAAAAAGATTTGATACGTATTGAAAAATTCCAAAAATATTTACAAGATATGCGCATAGAATACTGAAATGGTCTGATTGTATGCCATCGTATGTAGAATAACTTATTTTTCGATAGCATTCGCAAGAGATGTCAGAACGACTGTCCCGCTCTTCTAGCTTTGTTCTATATATTATATGCGCCTTCTAGAACCTTAAGACCTAGAAGTAATGGTTTTTGGTATATTTTTCGGCATGCAACAAACTATGTTTAAAATGAGCCAATCACTAATGTGTATAAATTTTAATCAATATGCAAATGTTAACGAACTTGATCAAAATAGAAATATTTTCAAATCCATTATTATGGAAAACATTATAGTATATAAAGAAGCTATATCTTCATTATTTTATATTTTGTTTAGTAGTTTTTAAGAAATATTTACTTAGTCTAAGAGAGTCATCATACTTATAGACGAAAATAAATAAATAATGCTTTTTAAATTCAACTAAATTTGAAGAATATAACCTTATCAAATCTAGAAGCCTTTCCATTGAAGTAATTTGAAGTTATAACTGCGCAAAATACTTGCAAAAGTTTTAAAAAGAAAATTACACGAACCAACGGCAGATACGCTCTGTATGTAGATTATTAATGATATTCAAATAATTTTCCCCTTAAAAAGTTTGATAAGAAAGCCCATCAGTAATATTTTTCTTTATTAATTATACAAAGTCTTACCTTATCAGATGCACGCATTCCACAAAATTGTTCATAATTGATAAGCCTTGTAACAAACGGGTGTTCTGAGCATACATCACAATCTTTTCTTTTCGAACGAAGTTTAATATTGCGAAACATTGATTTGGTTCCATCGAATAGCAACAAGCGCCCACTCAGAGTATCTCCCAAATCAAGAGCTACTTTAATAGCTTCTAGTGCTTGGAGGGATCCAATAACTCCGGTAACTAAAAAATCCGATAGATCGAACCAACATTTTATAATTAAAACAAGATAAGCTTTACCTGCTCCTAGAACCCCTCCATCACCACAGTTGGTTACTGTCTCAGATGGCGGAGGAACTGGAAAGAGACACCTATAGCAAGGCCCACCATTGAAATTGTAAACAGTCAGTTGTCCATCAAACTAAAAATATTTATAAGACATTTTAAATTTCTCAAGAAAAACTTGTCAACCCACCTGCAGAGCACTTCCTGAAACCAAAGGCTTTCCCTTGATGACACAAGCATCATTCAACAGATAACGCGTGGCAACATTGTCACTGCAGTCCAAAATCACATCGTATTGCTCTACAATCTCCAAAGTATTTTCACTGTTCATTTGTCTTTGATAAGTGACGATATTTACACTTGAATTCATTTTTTGCAAAGTTGATTCAGCTGAAATAACTTTTGGAATGCCAACGTACTGCTCTGTATGTAAGATCTGTCGGTGGAGATTGTTCATCTCCACATCGTCATAATCTACAAGACCGATGGTGCCTGCGCCTGCTGCTACCAAGTACTGAGCTGCAGGACAACCCAGTCCACCAGCTCCTACGATAAGAAATGAGGTCTTCTTGAGTTTCAATTGTCCTTGTACTCCTCCGAATTCTGGTAGAATTAGCTGACGACTGTAACGTGCTATTTCATCGTTTGTTAATAATCTCGGTGGAGATGGATGTGGAACGTTTTGTAGCTGAGATTCAAAGACAACCCAAAATCACCTTAAATTTTTGTTTGGATGTTTTGTTCGAATACCTTACCTGAAGTCGTTTCAGTTCGGCTAATTCGTTTTCTTTTTGTATTAGTTGTAATCGAAGGCTTTCGATTTCAATTTCAAGTATGTCTTTAGCGTGGTCCATTGTAAGTTTTCAGGTATAATTTTGTTGTAATAATGTAATTTTTGTCCATAAATTTAAGACAAAATAGTTTCAATTTAACTTTTTTAACAAGGAAAGATATAAAATGCACAACATAACGCACAAGTCAAATATTTGACAGCTGTTGTTGGAGCAGCTGTTTTAACATGTACTAGAAGAAAAGTTTTTATTTTTTCGCTAGTTTATGCTAGGTGGCGACACAAGCAGAAAAAAGAGGAAACGGATATTATTGGTTTTCGTGCAATCGATGTAACGGTTTTTAATTAATGTTGAATTTACGTGACGTATTTGTTCATACAAATCAGCAGATTGTTATTGTTATTGAATATTTATAGATAATACAGAGGTAAGATCAAATGTATCAAATGCATTACCAAATTTTATGCGCATAAATTTTTTCAAATTCAGACACCGAAAATATTTCCACATAAATCTTTTAATCGCTAAATGCTATCAAAAAAATAGTTCAGAGAAAACTTTTTAAATTAGGTAACCGATTCTCTTTTTAGTTTGTTCCTACGAATAATCGTCTAGAACACAAAACATCATGTATATTGCTATTTTAATAAACGTTAAATTACGGTTGTTCAGAAGCGGTGGTTTTAGCATTCAACTCTTAACTGGTGAATTTTATGCTAAGCAACAACAAATCTTGAATGGGGACGGATTTACTCATTACTGATGGCGATACAACCAAATGAAATAAGAACATCGAACTTAGGACCTGTTTGTTCTTAATAGGCCACCTGAACATTTTACCGATAGTTCTAGACTGATAAGACAGCAGTAGGTTGAAAGACTCAAAATGCGTTTAAAAAAATACAGGGTCTGTAGTATATGTCATAAACGCTGCACAAAGAGTACATTGGTCGAATAACGCAGCTACGGCCTGCAACCAAAAATTTAATAAAGCAATTCAAGTTGTGTATTTGTGGTGATGGTGGCCGTTTTGAAAATGGAGTGATTTGATTTTTTTTGTTGCAACACTTGGCATGTTATTGGTCCGTGTAATTAATTATGTACGAGTTCTCCAAATAATCTGCTACAATTATCAATTTCGCTCGGCGAAAAGCATAAAAACAAAACAAAAAGCAAAACGAAATTTCATTTATGGGATTTTTCGTTTCGCATCAGCGGCATCGATGCCACATCTTGGGATTCATCACTTTTTATGGGAATTTCGTGTCTAAAATAATCTAAAAGGGAAAATGGGATTCTTCGAACCTCATAGTACAAAGGGATTTTACACTGTGCTATTTTTTTTTTTTTTTAAATTGGTCATTCATTTAATTAAGAAAAAAATTGTATTCAACCTTGATCAAATAAAAAATTTTCATTCCAAATATATGAATGCGTTCATTTTCATTTTTGGATTTGGCTAATTTAGCTTAGTACGCTGCCAAACGAAAAATGACATAAATCATAAACGAAGACTACTGGCATTCTGGTATTTGTTCTGCAGTATTTGAGAAGTCTTCACTCTTTTTTTCGCTTACAATTAATTTCCCCGACCATATTAACTGTGGGCGAAAAAATAACATTTTAGTTTTATTGGGTTTATTTCTGATATTCGTATTGATTTATTTGCTTTTAATTTGTTTTCTGTGCAATTGCTTAAATTCATGCACTCAATGTAAATTTTCAATTTTTTACAAAAACTGAACAAAGAACAATACAAAACATAATTGTTTTTTTTTAATTTATTTTTTTCGTGTGAGAATTGTGGTATATTTATAACAAAGGCGTGGGAAAAAAGGGAATTTTTGGGTATCACTGTGGGAAAACCGGCATTATAGTCTAGCATCACTGATCCTCTGTAGTACTAAGCTTAACCTGAAAATGAGCGAAAATAGCATCTTGTTGAAGAACATTGACAACCATCGTATGACATCAACAGAGTACTATGACATATCATAAGAAAAAACAAAAATTTTAATTTACATTAATTTTATTTCATTCACAAAAATATCATCGTTTTATACAA
Source organism: Epistrophe grossulariae (assembly GCA_929447395.1). NCBI lineage: Eukaryota > Metazoa > Arthropoda > Insecta > Diptera > Syrphidae > Epistrophe > Epistrophe grossulariae. The sequence goes on from OV839567.1 coordinate 105,774,462, forward strand.
CCTAACAGTTAACAAAATAATTATCTAGTTTAATATCTCCATGGAAAAATAATTGCCAAAACTTTTTAAGATATCGGTGCAATGTTAAATAATATAGTTGCGCACTTAAATCGATTGTATTGTATATAATTTCTTGTTTCTTATAATGGTTAATTTAAAATTAACTTTGGCACATAATACAATATTACAATAAGCTTAATTCGTTATGCTATAGATTCTTATATTTAGGTAAATAATAAATGTGATGATCGCATGTATGCAAGCTTATAAGAAAAATGTTAATTTTTATATATTGCTTGTTCGAAATTCGAAGTGTTTTTTTTTAAGTCAAATTAAAATTTAAATTAAAAATTAAAAATTAAATTAAACTAATTTCATAATATTATTGTTTGAGTCTTAAATTAAACAATTTATATACAACCTATATACATAGTACATATTAAAGTCAATATAATAAAAGTTTTTAAACTTGTTGTCTAATTTTAAATTGAATGTAAGTTTTCCTATTGTTTTATTGCAAATATGTAGGTATATTTTTTCACTCGATTTATTATAAAGTTTAATATTTATACTTTGAGGAATAAAATTAACTTATAATTTTCATTTAAAATGTTTATGATGCCTTCATGCTTTCGACAGGTATGAGTGACTAGTGGGTTTGGTCGCTTAATTTCTTTTATATAAAAATTATTCAATTAAAACCAGTCTTATTAGATTTGTGTTATAATTATCTCGATATATGGGATATGGCACTTTTAAAAATACCCACTTTTGTTTTTAACTTTTTTGTCATGTTAAATGCCTTTTTTTTAGAGTATTTTTTTATTTATATACTCTTTATAAAAATCCTATAAAAATTAAATTCAATAAATTATAATAAATATTGCTATTGAGGAAAGTGCTTTATATGTATAACAATAATGCAATAATGCAGCTTTCCTATACAAATTAGTAGTGATATCGAAGGGGCGCCGTCTCCCGTAATGTATCTGTATCTGATTCTTCGTCACTAGATGGCGGTGTTCTTAGTATTGGAAGAGCTAAATCTAGATATTCTTCGTTAGCATTTACTTTCGCTAATAGAATTTTGTCTAGATTTTCAACAATTTCTGTAAATGTAGGACGAGCATTGGCGTCAAAATGCCAGCATTGACGCATCAACATATAACTGAAAATAAAAAGGAGACAGCAAAATTTGTAATTTAAAAAGGAAATTCATGTTGGTACATAATTATAAAAATTGCATGAAATTCTTGAAAACAATTCTTATATAATATTTTCTGAAGGTTACATTTTTCCAATTTCCAATGACGGAAAATTTCGATTAGGTTAAAGGTACATGATAAGTTTAAAAGTTCATATGTATTTGGTGTGTGAATAATTGTATTATGCAGACTTAGGACTCTCCCAAACCAACGCGAAACTGTCGCTTTGACGAATAAAATAATAATAAAAACAAGTGCTTAACAACACGTTGTTATTATTGTTTTCTTCGTCACCACGACACGACAGGACGCGTTGGTTTGGAGGAACCTCTATTCTGGATTTACGAGATTTACTATTACTGCCATGCCCGCATTATGTTGACTATAGAAATAATGGCCTTTTGTCACTCGTGTAAATGCAGCATTAAAGCGCTTCCACACTATCCCACTGAGTATTAATACATGCCAAATTGAAAGTGGGAAAGATTTCCATGCTACTGCCAAATTTGTGGGAGAGAAATGACTTTATTTTTTGACCACACACAACAGTTTAATTTAATCTCAATAAAAATGTGATAAAATATGTGATAGAATTAGAACCATTAGTAAAAATTCTTATGTTTCAACACATGTCAAGTCGTGTAGGCTGGAATATCATGCTGTGTTAGATGGGCTGTCGCCTGTCATACACACTATTATACATATTAGTTTTCCACTTTTTTGACATGTGTTAATACTCAGTGGGATAGTGTGGAAGGGCTTTTAGCAGTGTTCCTTTGGAAATGGCGAAGTACTCAAGAGTAGATGCAAACAATTATCTAGTACTACCAACGTTTCGTTCTGGTGCTCTAATGTGCCAATAAAGGAGATTTGCGGGGAAATCAATTCTGTACACTCCATTCTTAGAGTGCTTTTTCCTATACCTAATGCATGGTAGTGCTTGAAGCCGTGATAGAGGGCGCTATTGTGAATACTTAAAGTCCAACTGTCAGTAATAATTTTCGTATACTTTCTCTTGACGTTTTTTTATTATTTGTTTCATTATATTTTTAAAGATATTTATGACGAAAGTTATGGCCCTCTGCCCACGGACAAAGTGCCATTGAATATTGTATCTTGATGAATCAAAAATCTTGTTAGTGTTCACTGAAAGTGTGTTCAACGCCCCCATTTGAAAGCTTCAATTTGGAATGGAAACGAGCAATCATTTAATAACTATATCCTCTAAGGTTCCATTGAAAACATAAAATAAGCAAGTGATTTTAACAAGTACCTATTGTTTATGTGGCATTTCTCTATAGTTTCGTCCATCAAAAAATACCTTTTAAAATAATTTGATTTTAAAACTTACATATTGAGTGAGCATCTTTGTGGCTTTTCCATCCTCTGTCCGGACATCAAATAACTATATAGCTCATCAGCAGACATAATTTGTGGATAAGGTTGTTCACCATATGTCATAATTTCCCACAAAAGCACTCCATATGACCAGCTAGATTAAAACAATGTCAAAATAAATTTTAATCAATTAACATATGTACAAAAAAACTTCTGTCTGTTTCTTTATTTCCCAAAACTATCAATGTTTACCAATTCTAGTCCAATTTAATTTTTTCTATGTATATGGACTTTGACAGAACTTTGAGCTAAAATGGGTATAGAATGTGGCAGTTTTGGGAAGTTAAGAAACAGACTTATATTGCCAACTTACACATCACTTTGAGTATCGTAGAATTTTTCCTGCAAAGACTCAGGTGCCATCCATTTGATAGGCAATCGGCCATTTGTGTTCTTTCGATAATAATCTGTATCTTGGATATCTCTAGCCAAACCAAAATCAGCAATTTTCATGACATAATCATCACTAACAAGGACATTTCTTGCTGCTAAATCACGATGAATACACTGAAAGAAAAAAAAAGTAACAATTATTTTTTTTTAATCAAGTCATAATTTAGCTTAACTTACCCTTCTGGAAGCTAAATATTCCATTCCACGAGCCACCTGGAATGCAAACGAAATTAAATTCTTCTCAGTTAGGTGTTCGCGATCGTCGTTCTCTAACATTGACATTTCAAACGAGGACGGGGGCCGATTCTTCTTCAAGAAATCCTTCAAATTCCCATGTGGCGCAAACTCAACAATAACATACAAAGGCCCATCTTGACTGCAACAACCGAGCAAATTTATGATATTGATGTGCTTGCCAATCATTTTCATAACTTCCATTTCGCGAACCAAACTGGCCATGTCAGCGTCAGTGTGACCCTCTTTGACCATCTTTACCGCCACTATGCAACTTCCGGGATACTTGCTGAGACCAGTTGCTTCAGCCATAACCACACGACCGAAGGCTCCTTCTCCAAGTGTGTTGCCCAAAATCAATTGATTTCGAGGAATTTCCCAATTGGAATCCAATGGAAATTCGTATTCATTGAATGGAGCCGGATCGGTGTTGGAACTCTGAAGAAGTGTTGTTCTTTGTTTTTCAATTTTGATAATTGGCATAATCATGGTCTCAGGGCTGCTTGGATCTGCCGAGGGCTTATATATGATGACTTTCTTCGTCCATTGATGGACAGTTTCCATGCGATGCTTGAGAAGCTTCTCATGCTTTAGCTTTCGCAAAACATAAACGATGAAAGTTGAAGCTACGAGAAAGAGAAGTATTGTAACAACACAAACGATTGTCACCCAAACACCATGATTTCGAATTGGCAGTGATATTGCCGTCATATCTTTTTTAAGGATTTCTAAAAACAAAAATAAGATGTTTAAAGGCTTTCTAAGCAATTATTGTTTGTTTTTTGTTTTACCATCAACAACAGTAAGGTAAGCCGTGGAGGTAGTTTGACCTAAACTGTTGGCCGCAATACACGTGTACCATCCTTCGTCATCATGAGTAACGTTTTCTAATTTAAGGACGTTCGTCTTATCGGGATCAGTCTATATGTTTAAATTTTAAAACTATGTTATGATTTTGGACCAAAATAATTTCGATGATGGGTTAGTACTTGGAAAAACAAACATCTTTCATTTTAGTTGATGATGCTAATACAATAATTGGATTGAATTTAAAGGACATCTTTTTTTAACTATAAATATGTATCTTAAAATTTCAAAATTTTAAAAGAAAACATGCAAACATGAAAAATGTAAAATAAAAAAAAAACTTAATTACTAAATATGATAACAATCGAAACGAACCATCACCTTAACTATTGATCTATCCGACACCTTAATTATTGATCTATTCTTAGAACAACGCTCGTTTTTACACGCAGTAAAAGTCCAAGCGATTTCTTGATGTAGATCAGATAAATATTTACACTTTATTTCACCGGAACCATTAACATGTAAAGTGAAATTTGACAATGGAGTAAGTATGATTGGTTTATGGTTAACACGATCTGGAACAAAATTTTATAGAATTAGAAATAAAAGTACCACCACCAAAACAAATAAATAAATAAAATCAAAAAGTTATTTACATATTTAAAATGACTTGCTATTTAAAACAAAAACATGACTATAATGTTTTATAATTTGGTATATTTTACTTTAGCAGTCGGTTCGCTGACTCAATTCTACAATGAAGCCTGAATTGCGAATTGAAATTTCCTATTAATAAAAACAAAACGTTCGTGAAATAGTAAACTGACGTTTTATTAAAAATCCTTTAGGAAAATCTACTACAATAAGTAGAAATTACATTTAGTCCATTGAAATGTGAAATGGGAATAGGATGAAAAAAAATGACGCCGGTGCTAAACAATTTACATGTTAAATGCAACAACAACTTATCGACTGTGGGCTGAATCCAGATAATTCTCGGGGCTTTACTTAAGCGCGCAAAAAAACTGTGTTACCGTGAATGACGCATACTTTTAATCGATATTTTATATGTATTTTGTTTCTGTGATGGCGTCACTAATACCTGTTCTCGTTTTTTTTTCCACCCATTGTCCCTAAGGATTGCAAAAAAAAACACACTTATTGACAATGCATTTTGAAGAGAACCAGATTTTATTCTTATGTGTGGCAGCCATCTTGGAAGAGGGAGTTTAAAACATCTAAAAATCATAATGTTTTCGATTTGAGTTACTCAAAACTTACACTTAAGAATAAGAATTGTATGGACGTTCTTAGAATTTCTAATTGTTTGTCACCAATCATCGTATTTAATGTTTTCCTTTTTATAGTAACAGTGTTGCCACTTTTTGTTTTGTTTAATTAATGTAATTTAATGTTCTAATATTTTGACTATGTAGTTATTTTTTTTAGCTTCTTATTAATGTATGTACATAAATATTTTAATTGTTGTCTTTAGTAGTGTATTAGGCTTTTTATTGTTTACTAACAACTAACAAACACGATAAATGATGACTGTAACAAGTTGATATTTCCCAGTACCTGAAGGTGAAAAAACCCGAAGAGAAAAGAAATGAAATGCTACAAAATGCTTGCATTAAGCAGTACTGATAGCGTTAAAAAAAAACAAAACAACACAATTCTTATATATTTGGTCTGTTTCGTAACGTGAAATTTCTTGCGAATTTGCACAAATTTTCACAAAGTTTCACAATTTGCTGTCAAAACCCATAGAAAAAAAAACTCAGTTTTTGGAAAATTTGTTGAAAAAAAAAGTTACCAAACAGGCATATTTTAATAGATTTGTTTTATATACATCAGTTAACTATACTACAAACATTTTTTTTTTTTAATTTTTCATGACTAATGGCCAATTCTCCAGTGGCTAAGTTAACTCATGATTTAAATCAGAGTTAATTAATCCTGCAGATAAATTAAACACGAGTTTACTCAGAAGAAATTTTTCAGTGGAGGATTAACTTAACTCTCAGTTATTATAACCAAATCAAAGTGCGTCAAAGTGGAAATGTGCTTTTACTTTTGAAACAGAGAATTATGCGGCAATAAGCGTGTTCCTTTGGAAATGGCGAAGCACCCGTGAGTAGGTAGGTACTTTGCTAAAACTGTTCAATGGAACGGTTGATTTCTCTTCCAAACTCATCTATTGGCACGTGTGAACTCGAGTAGTTGGTAGTGGGTAGTAGATTGTCGATGCATCTATTCATCCAAAGTCAATGCAACACGGCGTTTACGATTGGCCGTACAGAAGCCTTTTGAACCCCACAAAATCTTCTTCTTCTCGATAGAAGAGAAAATGCTTCTGGATTTGAAATTTGAATTCAGAATCGAAACCAGAATCGATAAAAGCGTTCGATAGGCATTTCTCTTCCAGATTACCAATTGAAAATGCCATAATAATATGTGAAGAGATAAGGTTTTGACAGTTGACACACATCTGTCAAAAATATCTATTTAGTTAATCCAAATTTGATTAACCAAATTCTATATATGTTAGGTAAGGTTAGGTTTACGTGGCTATCAGCAGAGACGCTTGACACACTTAGACCATGTTGGCCCATTGTGATACCACAAGAATCTAGGAAGCTTTCTTCCTACTCATTGAACCATTTTTATTCGTTTAACTCCAAAACAGGGATAAGTTCGCACTGCAAATCTGAACCTTAAACGTCAAAAATAATTGTGAAATAGCTCCATTCTTCATAAGCAAAGAGTTCTTTCTCAAAACTTATAAAGAAGGCCATACACCGAAATTGAAAAGACTCTGTGCTGGAAAAAATCATTATAGAGTAAAATAAAAATAAATACCAACACCAGAAATAAAAAAATAAAAAACTCCACCAAAACTTTTTTTCTTCACCATCATCAGATTTGAAACTGCCACCGAATAAACAAAACCCATTTAATATTTTGTATATACCATCAACTGTCGAATTAACGGATGCGGTATATAGTTTGCCCCAGAAAAACTTCGTAGAAAACCTTGCAGTTCGTCGATCGATTCATTCTGAGACAAATATGTGACCCATTTGATGTGCGGTTCTAAATCGGACAGCACTTTACATTCCATAAAAACTGTACTGTTTGCCAAAACAGTCTGATTATGTGGATAGCCTTCAGTTATGATTGGCCGTGATCGTAAACGGTCTGTGGTAAATGGTAATATAGCATAATGAAATTTCAGTAATAAATACATACACTTTAATGTTCTTTATAGGTAGTCTAAGAAAACAAAATAACAAATTAAAAGTCCAACAAACTCACCTTGAATGTGCAGTCTTGTTGTGTGATCAATGCAACCATGAACATTACAAACAAGACATGTGTAATTGCCAGAATCTTCAGGTATCGAGTCCTCCATTTGGATGCCCCATTTCTTATAGACCACCTTTCCCATATCTCTTAAAATTGGTTTGCCATTTCTCGTCCAAGTAATATTTGGTGTGGGAACACCGTAAACGGCACAATTAAGCTTGATAAAGCTTCCCGAAGGTTTGGGTAGATATTTCGGTAGAATTATTCTTGGTTTGAACCTGGGTGCATACTCCTGTGGATGACCATCTGGGTTGTTGTTATTGTTTTCATCCTGGGTAGCATCTTCATTTTCTTCAAGTTCTTTGTCAACATAATCATCAGAAGACTTATCTGCACGATGACGTTGATGATCACTATCAGTAGCAGTTGTTGTGGTTGCATTATTTGATTCTGCAACCTGGGATTCTGCAGCGGTGGACACTTGAGAAAATGCTTGCATATTTCCAGTGAAATCAGATTTCATCTCACCGCCACCGGCAGGTGAGACGCTCAACGTTAAATTTGCCCAAGATCCATCTGTGTCGGAACGACACGAGTAGATGCCAGCATCGGTTTTTTTGATTTTTTCAAATTTAAGTCTAAAACGATAGAGAAATGAAAGAAAATTGTTATTTTGATATTTTAAAAAGAACCGCTTTCAACCTCAACACTTTTTGTTTATAGGAAGCGGAGCGGGTTAAAAATAGAAGACACGCGTTATATTGCAAGCAGGTTCTAAACTCAGTCCAAAGGAGTAATATGTGTACCTATACTCGTCCACGATGTGGCCCAGATGTTGTTTTTTACTTATTTTTTTTTTACAAAAAAAAAAAAAAAAAACGGCCAAATTTAAACACCAAGACGAGGTGCTGAAGTATTTTCCACGAATGTGCCACAAGTATGTAATATTATCGGTGGAAAATTGAACTTAATAGAAAAGATCCTCTGGAGAAAAAGACAGACCATTATAGGAGGAATAAGATGATCACGTTGTTGGATGTTGTTATGGGGGAGTTTTATATTAAGCAGCATTCTCTTGGATCGCTGTGGGATCATAAAAAGTGAGTATCTTTCTTTCTATATGGGCAAGAACAAGATTCGAAAACGTTTTTAAGAACTTCGCGTTTCATTGATGTAAGATAGTATGTGCGTAGATGTGAACGTTTACAGAAGAAAATTCTAATGTTGTGATGGCTTTTGAATTTCAAAGATGCTTGCACATGAGGGAGAGTTCATTAAACGATTTTTATGAAGTTGCTGTTTTTTGCTGTGATGTTCGATGGGTTTTTTTGTTTTTTTGTTTAAACATATCTACTTATAGTTCAAGATATCTAAATTTGACTTAATGTATGTATACATGAAGGTACCTACAGGTTCTTTTTTTATATATCAGAGGAAAATTATGTTTGAACTTTTTTGACAAATTATATACAAGAAAGCTAGACAACTATTTTTGGAATAAATTTTTTAATGGGATCATTAAATTGTTTTTAAAAGCTATTAGACATGATGTCAAAGCAATAAAATTTTAAATCAAAAAGTTTTACTATGTGAACGATAGTAAAACAAGATTTATATAAATACAATATTTGAGTGGATATAAGTTTTGATATACATAGTTACAGGTAGAAAGTATGTTGGCAAAGAATTTATTATTTTTTTAATAAAATAAAAAAACACATAATGAAGTTTTTTTATTTTAAAATACAATTTTATGGATTTAAATTTTTTTTTTTTTAAACCACATCACATCTTGGTTGCAGATGGCTGGAAGGACAAGCTACAAACACATATTTATATACATTTAGAAGCTCATCATATATGAGTGCAAGTCTAAGGGCCAGTTTTTAGGGCCTGAATTAACTCTTAGTTAAACCAGATTTAGTCAATCCTGCAAATAAATTAAACCTGCGTGTTAAATTTTTCAAAGAAAACTACTTAATTTAAATTTCAGTTGTAAAAAATCTGAAGAAATCAAAGGGCAACACTATAGGAAATGCACTCTCACTATCGAGACATATAAAGGGCTTCAATATACGCCACTATGGAAAATGGCTATCCAGTCAATTTAAGTTTTATAAATACTATTTGCAATAACTTTCATCAATTTTTCATTGATAGTTCAGTTATTTTTTGAATACTTTCATTATAAATACTAACAAAATTGTTTTAAGCCACAAATATCACAATTGGATTTCGTATTATCCTAAAAATATAGGGAAAGATATATGTTATATCCAAAAAACCAAAATCTTAATCGGATGAAATTCAATCCAACAACACAAAGTCCCCATGGAGAATAGTGCCCTATGCGTATACAAAATCCCAAATAAATATTTTCTTTTCATAAAATCTCCAAATCTAATAAAATCTCCATATTATATGAAAAAACAAAATTTCTTTTTTGAAATAACACCAATGCAATTGTTTCAAAAATTTTAAACTTAAATGTTTAACTTTTTTTTTATGAGCACCTTTTATGTTTCTGATGAAATATTTTGCATTATTGTTTGATTTTTTTGTTTTAGTTCATATTGATTTGTCTTATTTTTATTTATATATACAAATACAAATTATTATGATATTGAAAGGACATTGCAGAACTGTTTGTTGTTATTTCATTAGAAATCTAGAATTTCCATAAATGCATCTAAAGGCCAAACCTATTTATATTTGCTCAAAAAGAAAATATGCCAGTAGTGGATTAAGCAATAAAATTGCGCGATTTTCTTTTTGGAATTTTCTCTTGGAGATTTTATTTTTACTGGGTTTTTAAATAAGGAATTTTGGATTTGGGGATTTTCATTTTGAGATTATGGCTTTTTGGCAAACATCACTAACTCAAAAATATATTTTAGGAAGTAAAATTCAGGGACTATATCTATAGATAGCCAAGTCTGGAGTTTCTCATGAAAGTCACATAGGACCTTTTCTTTTTGTATTTTCTATATTAACTTTTTACTGTGTAAAGTATAGTTGTTAATGTACTGGATGTTTGACTGTCACGCTGTCGAAGGCCAGGGAGTTAAATTCCAGCTTATTATAGGCGTTTTTCTTTTTTAGCCCCGAGCGGGGCTAAAAAGCGGGCTCTGAGCGAATAGAGCTCACTCCGAACAGAGCGTGACCTGAGCGCACCGATCTATTTAAGAAATTCAATTGAGCACTGAACTCTCATATGCTTAGTAATCTGTCAAATTACATGAAAATTGTATGAAGTTAGCCGCGCTCAGCTTTGTGCTCGATGTGCTCGGTAATTTTTTTCCGAGCTCATCGAGTGACCCCCAGTCGAGCTCTGAGCTAAAAAAGAAATGCAAGTTGAGAGCTCGGAGCGCTCCGAGTTAAAAAGTAACACAGTTTTCTTTTTGACAGCTCAGTGCCACGCTCGGGGCTAAAAAAGAAAAACGCCTTATACTTGTTTTTTTGTCTACTGCCTCTTGCAAGAAAGTGAAAAATTTGGTATATTATCTCACCTTCATCGTTGGGATTTGACAGAAAAATTTAGGTTACCTTCCATTCCTACCAACTTAAAAGGTAGATAGTTGTAAGTCACTAGGCTCTCCACCAACTGCTGCAGCTCTTAAACTTTTGCAAAATACTTTTAAAACACTTCTCGAAAAATTGGTACTAATACACCTGAAAAACTCTTTTAATTTGATAAACTATTTAAATCTAAGTAGGTATATCTGACTATTGTTCTGAATATATTTGAAGAATGCAAATATAAGTATTCCTTTAAATAGCTTTAAGGCGTCTAAAGAAGATATATCAAATCAAGGCCACAAAAAAATTTAAAAACTAAAATAGTTGATCTCTAAAAATAACTTATAAAATTATAATCCCTTAGGCAAAATGGCACTTTAATTTCTTCTTCACTAATCACTGCCACTGCCACCACAATGACAATGACAGAATGTATCTCTTTCGAAAATTATACACTAAATGGTTAAATGGACTTAAACCCATTTCTTTGTAAAAACAAAAAACAAAAACCATATCCACTCACTGTAACACTACTATTGCGAGTATTCGAAACAAAAACTATATTTAAAACAAAAATGCGCGTTGGTCGCGTGGTAATCCCACTTTAATCGTGCGCTGGGTTGTTGGGCATCCCCGATGCCCGATCGTCGCATCGGTTCCATTTACGTATCTACTTATATATATATGCCATAATATATGAATCAGACTTCAGCCAACAATTGCACCAAAGAAATATGATGTTGTTGATGAGGATGATGATGATGTTGGTGCATTTTTTTGAAACGTTTCCAGCCATTGCAGGCTCGTATATATTTCATCGCACTAAGTATGCAAGTGTGATCAACATGGCAGCTAGATAGCGTCATCCATGACTCGTATAATAGGAGCCAAGGAGTTTATATGTACATATAGGTACCTATAGAAATTATCTATATGGAACTTTAAGAAGGAATTCCCCTCTATAGAAACACACAGCATCAGCAGATGGTTTTGTTGCTAAATGGATGCATCACACTTCGCACGCATCCTATTCTTGTTCCTTCTAATGCATGTAACGCCATTCTTTGGCAGATTTGTATATATATATATATATTGATCCACCCTTTATATCATTTGAAATATATACAGGAGCAACAAGCAACCGCAGCCAGCGCAGTGCAGCGCAGCGGATGGAAGTTTGGCCACACCGCATATATCTGTCTGCCATAAGTTTTTGTTTTCATTTATAACCCTGTCTGGTGTATGTTTTTGTTTTTTTTTCTATACCCAACACCCCAAGTAGTTTAACGTCAACTTGACTTGTCGTCATGTCAGGTTGGAAAAATAAAATAAAATGCAACTATGAGGCGAACGCTAACATACTGTTACTGACTGTTTAGGGTGAGACAGGGGCAAAAGTCTCCAAAAAAGTGTTGAATTATTTTCCGTTTAAAATGTGTAGGGGTTTTCTTAACTTTTTTCACCAATCTTTTTGCTTAGTTTTTTAAGAACATAAGAATATTCAAATATAATTTTCTTGTTTTGAAATTAAATACTAGGCGTGTTTTTTTGGACATGTATAAAAAGCGCAGTAAATAAATGTCCACTTCATTACTGGCTTATTTATCAACACACTCACGCTTTTAGTGGTCATCGATCAGCGGAGCTCTTAAAAATTTTGATGGTTATACCAAAATGTTTTGTGAGGACAAATATACGAAAGTACATGAGTGTCTATTGATACCAAGGAGTCGATGTTTTAACCAAAGATATTGAATTATAAAGATGTTAATCCTATGCAGCCATTTTAATTTGCTTATACAAGCTACAAACTGTCAGTCTGCGGATAAGAAATTTGATAATATGTGTGAAATCAGAAAAAAAAAACCACATATAGACGGGCACACTTCTTTTTATAATGTTGTTGGATTTCGCATCTATTCATATATAGACGTAATAAAATTACAAGTACAACAATGAAAACAAAATGGTTTTGGAGAGTGAAACGTACGAAAGATTCATATCTTTATAAATCAGAATCTTTAGTTTAAACGTTGTATTTGAAAGGTATATTAAACTTAACGAAAGATAATCTATTATAATAAAATGTATAACGAAAAAGTTATTGTTGTACAGAGCTCGAAGTGCAGTTTTGCGACGGAGTAAAGACAGTGTTTTCTTTAAATATATTTCTACATTAAATGTTTGTTATAATATAAAGCGGATTTCTAAATATTGTCATAAAGCGATGGACGATTAACCATTGGCCATTACGGAATTCGGTTTTTATTTTTAAGTATTAAAGTTACTGAACTACGAAACAAAGTTCTAAGTGCATGTCTACACGTTAGTTTTACTGAAAGACAGGTAGATTTTATATGTATAGAAACGAGAAGGATTTGGTGGATTTTGGGATAGAATTTACCCGCACCTTTCCATCTTACCCGAACACATAAACTTTATCTGTCGCACTGGATGCGCCTTTCAGTAAAACGACTGTTTAAACAGGCACCAAGTCCCTACAAATTACCAAAAGATACAAATAAGAAACACGCTTTGTCAGTCTTTTAAAGTGGATGTACATATAAATAACAGTTCAAACAGACAAACTTTTATAACAGCAGCAAATGTGAAGAGAAAACTAGCAAGATCAGCACAAAAGTTCTACTCTATACGTATATAGGTATATTATAGTTACCAGTGTCCTGTAGTTGATATTTGTTATAGTACAAATATGGGAAGTGTTAATCTCGTGAACTGATGAAAAATAATTTACAAGCTGAATCGAAAGGCCAAAATCAAATACTATTTACGTTTGGAATGAATGACATCATTGTCGTGATATTGTTATGCGAAGCTGCAACATGTAGCTCGAAGTTTGATAAGTAGTTCCAACTGGATACAACGATCAAGACCCTATTTATGTAACGATTAACGAAGGCGAAAAACCGTAAAGAACATCAGTTTACCTTCACACAATATGCAAATGAGCATAACAAAAGATGCGTTATAGAAAATATAAAAAAAAACAATCATATGGTTTTCACCTGTGAACACACAATCAAAACTATTTTTTTACTCCTAATGAATTTGTAAGCAAAGTAGAGCATGGCACAATTGGTATTGCTTTTAGCACCAAAGCGTTTTTATTTTGAAGTATTTAGATGCTCTCCTTAAGAACTTAAATTCAATGATACTAAAATTACCATCGGAAGTGTCTACGGGCCAGTTGTACACATATTTAAACCGTGGTTCAGCAATTTTTATCCACCGATTTCGGCGGATTAAATGAGTTTTAATAGTGGTTTACCGTTCAAGTGTGTGATAAAAACCAATTACATACTTGAACCAGCGCTGAACCTTTGTTAATCCGCCGAAATCGGTGAGTTAAAATCGTGAACCGAGGCTGAACCACTATTGTACAACTGACCTTAAATGAAGATCACCAAAATGGTTTGCCTTAAGTTATGGAATTTTATTCATGAATTAATAACGAAATTGGAAACACAATAAACCGCGGATTACTCTATTACCGAAGAGTTGTTGAATGATGTGTTTAACCTAACTATATATACATTATCTTCATCACTTGGATTTCTCTGAATTTTTTCTTCTGCTATTCAAAGTCGATCATAGAACATTTTTGTTTATTATACTTTGATGCCCCAGATACTTATAAAGGATTGTTTGTACCTTGTTCTGTTTATATACAATTTCAATTAAAACTTTTGAGAAAATGTTACACTGAAGTTATACATAATGTATGTATAGGTGTTTATTTTTGGAATAACATGCACTATGTGCATGTGTTTAAACTTACGTTTTTGACCTTCGGATTTCTGTATTCATTTTTTCGTCATTTTTAAACCAAATTGGATTATCAAATTTACACTTTAGTTGAATTCTTGAATGAGCAGGAACTTTTTCTTCACTTTTTGATTTGTTGCCATCTGTAATAAAATGAGAAGGAAAATAAATTGTTAGGTTCGTGTTATTTGTGAATGCAATTTAATTTTCTAATTGAATTTATAGTTTCAAAATTGTTTAGAATAAATTCATAATAAAAAAAAGCTATGAGGAATGTAACCAGACTGCCTTATTTCGAAACTTTAAACCTGATCCGGAGGCAGTTATACTATACCGATTCCAATAATATTTTAGACATGTAATATCAGCCCCAATTGACAACTTATTTTGACTATTAGAACTAATATCTAGAATTAATAAAATTAAATTTAACCCAATCTAACCTACAACTGTAACTGAAAATCCAATAGGTGTGTTAGTTGGCGGATTTTCCATAAGTCTATACGTGACTAGGGACTAGGCTTATCATCCGTCAGGATTTCGCCTGACGCGTCAGGCTTTTAATGTCTAATCAGGCTTTGGCCAGGTTTCGTCTTTTGTCAGGCTTTTTTTATAATTATCGCACAAAATATAATCGTTAGAAGAAAACTTTAACTGAATGCTTTCAAATCAAAATGCTTGTAAATCGCAGTGAATACATTCATTTTTCCATTTAGTTGTCACTTTTCAGAAAGAGACAAAGAGTTGTGCAATAGAGTGATTCAAAAAAACACCTTTCTCACAATTCAAACAGTACCGGGCGAAAATATGAAATCCCTGAAAATTTGCTTTTAGCACCAAAACTCGAAAAGTTATGCAGCTTTTAACTTTTGAGAAAAATTCCGATTTTCAAGCAAAATTATTGAAAAAGCACTGGTAGCGACCGCTAAATGCTGTTCGATTTTGAATTTTTTGGTCTCAATTTTTTGGATTAAATCTAAGCTTCATAATTTCGCCCGGTCCCGTTTGAATTTCGAGAAAGTTGTTATTTTGAATCAACCTGTTGTGCAAGAAATGACACTTCCATTTTATTACGCATTTTTTTGTGTGCTTTTATTTGTATGTGCTGCAGATTGATGTTGTTGCAATCTATTTATCGTCTCGTTATCTTCGTGCATCCAAGTCAAGGTAAGTTATCTATGAATGTTTTTTTTTAATTTATCTTTTTTATAATAAAAATGAAGTTTCAAAAAGGAAAAAAAATGTTTTTTTTATTTGTCAGGCTTTTTTCTCAAAAATCAGGCTTTTCTTTCTTTACTGTCAGGCTTTGCTGATTTTAGAGCTGGTAACCCTAAATGGGACACACAATTAACAAAAAAAATAATATTTTAATTCCACAAACAAATAAAAGAAACAAAAAATAACCTTAAACATTCTTAGAAAAATAAGGAAAATTATTAAAAAAAATTTAAGTAAATCAGTTAAATAGTTTCTGAGATTATTCGTGACAAACTTAATAATGATTTGTTCAAATTTAAAAATACCCAGTTTTGGAATGTTGTTATACAGTAGGTCCATTATTTTATGAACACTTTGAACATTTTCAAAAACAAAATGGTACCTAACTATGGTATGGTATGTATGTATGTATGAATGTATGTATGTCGACCGGCAGGATTAGGCTTTATGATCACAGATGCTATTTCAAATGTTCACCACCTAGTCTATCAATGGACATTGGAATGTGAGGCCAAAAGTGACCTTAACCAGTCTCTTATCCCGAATGGCCGAATATTAAAAAAAATTAAGTTTAAGTTCTGCTATACTTGAACTGAAATAACTATTAAACCAAATCGTAGTTGACGCTAATTTTGCAATTATGTATCTATATTGTATATACCCATGTATACCTATAAATAAATTGAAAGTTTGATGTCATCACTTGTTATTCAAAGCAAAGTGATTTCGCACCTACCTATATTTTGTCGGTCATGTGGGAGGGAAACTATATATGTAAATTACTGACTGAGTGCCAAATATTATTTATCTTTATATACCTACATATCTAACTGTATTTTCCCTCTTTTATAAATATATAATGTACCTACCCACCTAATTATAAATTTGGCGCCAATTGCATCTTAATTTAAAAACAAAACAGTATCTAAAAGTCTTATAATTCCATAACTATGTATATATGAATATGTATAACCCAACGCGTCTTTAGGCAGGTTTCCATTTAATCAACATATAAAAAGTCATCGAACTTGTCTCCACGCACTGATGGAAATGAGCATTTTTAATATTCTTCGGTTGCTTGTTTATTACCGATTTGTGTTGTTTGTCGCTGAATTGTCTATCCGTACCTTTGATTGGCAAATGATTTGCAATTTTCTATAATTCCTAGGCGTGGATCACCTGAGTAGGTTCAGGTGGATACATTTATGTATAGATAAAGGTGGGTACCTATACTCTCTGTTGTCTTACCTATAAGAGGAAGGTACGCCTTTTGCAAAAATTATCTTTCTATCTAAGCCCAGAGCAGCGTTGCCGGAAATAGTTTTTTGTTAGTGCCCACGCCGCCAGCAAATAGTGCCATTTTAAGCCACTGCGTGGCCACCAACAGAAATTAATAAAATGTCAGTCTATTTAAAAAAAATTATTAATTGCGCTTCATTATAAATAACTTTATATTAGGTATTTTATTTTCTACGCACCCAATGCGACTTCCGCTGCATTTTTTTTAATTGTTTTTGCAGTTTTATTGACAAATCTTTAGAAAATTATATTCTTCTAAATACATTTTTAAGCACAAACTCAACTTTTTAATGAAAACCAAATCAGGAATGACTAATTTCACAAACAAAAATAATTAATACTACGTTTTCATTGCGGCAAATGAGGTAATTTCGTTGAAAATTTCCAAATTCGATTGCAAACTATCTCATTTCCCATATAAATACACATTTTGAAAGGGGGTAATTTCAACCAAATTTGTACGAAATTAGGTTGCAAATTACGTAAAAACTTTGTGAACACACCCAAGTTGAATGCACCCATAAAGGAAACGCATTGGAAACCATTTAAAATGTCAAAATTCGATGTATAGAGAACAGAAACAGAAAGAGAATACAAAAAAAGAAGCTATAAACTGCTCAGTCAAATACAAAATGAAATTATCTGTCAAACGAAATTAGCAAATTTGCAATAAAAACACGATTAGTAGTGTGCGTACGTTAAATGCTTTTTAAACGTTCTAAGAATTAGTTTTTTGTTTGTCAAATATTTTATTTTACTATACCAAAATGAAAGTGCCATATGATATCTTTTAGTGCCACAGTGCCATTTAAATAAAAAAGTGCCAAAAGTGCACGATCGTGCCACATCGGCAACGCTGGCCCAGAGTATACATAGATACCCATATACAACAACAAACCTCTACAATTAATGACAAGGCGCAAAATAACACATGCCTACATTTACATATATAGATATAGATACACCATTGATTGAAGTACAACAACAACAACAATAATAAAACTCTTCAACAGTAGTGTCTTCTTATGTTTTTATACTAAAAAATTCAAAGCAATTTATTGACCAAGCAATCATCTACCATTTTCAAAGCCATCCATCTATCCATCCAACGATCTTCAATTTACAATTTAAGAGCCTATAGTGTGCTGTCAAGAATTGAGCACCTATTCCAGCAATAAAAACAACAAAAACAACAACATTCAACAATGATCGCTGTTCGAGTTATATTCGCAGAAACTCTCGGTGAAGATATATGCATAGAGAACAATTATATATTCCGCAGAGGATGTGTCCAGCCCAATCCAAATTGAACGTTAAGAATTGAGGAAGAATGAACAAAAAAAAATATTATTCCTACTTCGTTCATTCTTTAGTATTTTATATTAATTTGCATTCGAAGAGGACGCTCGGGTCATATTGTTACTTTCTTTGTATTCTTGTACCTACTTAAATTAATTGAGAAATGAAAAAAAAAAAAATAATAATAAAATGGTGGATTCATAATTAAGTGCATTATATTCTTCGTTTTCTTCTTCAAAACATCAGCAAAGTTGGAAAGGAAGGAAGAGCAAGAGATTGAAGAACAATCTCTTAGGGTTTCGTTAAGTTAACATGTTGTAAATACACTCTGCGTCGTTTGATTATGAACAGTGATTTTCAAACTTGCATATTTCGATATTAGTAGATACATACGGTCGTACTTATAAACGTTGGGACACCGGTCAAAGTAATAGATATAAACATTTTAAGTTGACGTTATAGAGATAACTCTTAACTTAACTTAGACAGCGGACTCTCGATTGTCTAAACCTTGGCTAATTTAACATTTTATTTATGTAATTAAATAAAGCATATTTCCAATTATTTCGCACTCTCAAGACACTGGTCTAACTATAAGTCAAAAATCTAATAAATAGGTACGCCTGGTAAAACTTAAAAAGAATTGGTACCTCAATCGAATGAAACGGGGTGTGACCTTTAAGAGCGAAAAGTAGTGGCCCTTTTTACAAGAAGTAATCGAAATTCAAGACACAAACATCAATTTAACTTTCCTTCCTGTTCCCAATTATTATTATTATTATTGTTTTTTTTTTATTTTCCAATAAATTGACGAAAGAACATTAAAAGAAAAAACGCAAAAAAATACATTTTCATGTTTCCATATTCACAAATGGTTTTTCTTCTCTTCCGAGTATTTCCGGTGTGTGTAGAAATCGAACTGCACAAGAAAAACCAGTAAGGGCTGTCGTTGAACAATCTGCCTTAAAGTGGTTGTTATTTTAATTATTATTCATTTCCTTTAAGGGAAATTACAATATTAATTACTTATGTAAAGTTTCAGTTATGAATTTTGATTCCTTTATATTTAATACCTACCTATTGAGGAGCTTCATTGATTTTTGATAGTAGAATCTCTTACGTGGGTTACAATAAAATCAAAAAAGAAACGTGATACTATAGCGTTGAAAATGAAAAAGATAAGCAAATACGAACAAAAAACGGTTAGGTAGTAAATAAGGAAGAAATGAAGATTTACAAATAAAACCAATATTTTTGTTTTAATACAGATTTCATCAGTTTATTCTTCAGATTATTGGCAAAATATATTAACATAAAAGGGTCATAAAGGTGATAATTTCAGTTGAGCATTTGATGTTTTATAAAAGCCTAAAATGATGCTGATGCGAAACAAAAAATCCCATACAAAAATGACACAACGAAATCATAAATGGAAAATTTGATGCTGTTCGTTTCGCAGTTCGACATGCAAAATTTGTAGTAATTGTAGAAGATTGGAAGTCTCCATTCTTTTTTTTTTGCAATAGAATTAATTGCCAAATGTCACTTTTCAAGACACAATTTAAGTGGTCCCTTTGTGGAAAAGTGACATTTGAGTTTTATTCGTTTTTGTATTTGTTGTTTATTTCACTACAGTTTGCCTTTCATTGTTTGTTTTTTTTGCGTTTTTCGACCGTTTCGTTTTATTGACAAGACACCCCTATTAATAAAAATGCTTAACTCACCTCTATTCAACGAATTTACTTAACCATAGAATAACAGTTAATTCGCATGTTAAATTTTCAAATTTATAAAACAAACAATCATGGCATGGAAAATTTACGTTTACTTTAAATCCCTAAAGAGAATCTATTACAATAAGTAGAAATTCCACTGCAATGTTACATTAGGTGTGTTTTATTCATTGCTGCATAGCCAGTGCAGCACAAGTCTGAATAAAACGAAAGCTCACTCTATACGTTCATTTCAATAATTGAAAGCTCTATCGCCAGCACAGCCATCTTTATTTTTACTGACTTCTTTTTCGCCAGCAATCGAATTGTTTTTGTTTGCCAAGGGAAATTTTGCTGCGCTGGCTATGCAGCAATGAATAAAACACACCTATTAACTTTGCATTTTGGGAACAATTAGATTTCTTTTATTTTATGTGACTTTTTAGGTACACACACTTTTTCAAGAGGGAGGAAGAGCTTTTAACATCGAAAATTATGTTGTGTGCTTACATTGACGCCCCACCCTAGAAATATAATAGCCGTGTTTTTTTGCAAGCCCGGGGGGAATTGGATGAAAAAAACGACGTCGGTGCTACAAAATTAACATTTTAAATGCCACAACAACTAATCCCAGAGAATTCTCGGGGCTTAACTTAAGCGCACAGAAAAACTGTGTTACCGGCATGAATTACATACATATTATCGACAGTTTGTATGAAAACTCCATGTTTTTTTACTGTCATGGCGTTGCTAATCCCCGCTGTCGTTTTTTTCAACCAATTCCCCCCGGGCTTGCAAAAAAACACGCCTAATATAAAACAAATTTGATACATCTGTTGCTTTTTCCTTCGCTAAACCACCTTCAACGTTGAGTGAGCATACATGCACGCATTTAATAAATGTCAGCCAGCAGATATTTTCTTTTATTGATGAAATTTTGCATTTAATCTAGACTTAAATATTAGTCACTAACTCGAATTCATTAATAAAGGTGCAATAGTTGCATCATTTCATAACGAATATTTTAATTCTTTTTCTACTAAGCGCCAGCTGGTGGGTGTGGTGGCCACATACCCTAGTAGTGGGTGTGGTGGTTACGGGTCCTTAAAAGGCTAAAAAAAATATCAATATTTTTATCATGTGGTGAGAAGCTTAACACTACATCAATTCGACTTGCAAATATCAATTCCATAAAACAAAAAATAACAATTTCATTTAAGTTAAACAAGAACCTTTATTAACAGATTTACCACATGCGACATTTTTTCTCCGGATTCATTGGGCTGCCCAATGGGCATTCAAATACTTTTGAGAATTCAGCAAAGTTTTGCAATGGCAAAGTAACACGATGCTTATCCATTGGGTATCCCTCATAAATTTCACTCCAATAATGCCTTGGTTCGTATTTGGCGCAATAGATTTGAGCAAAATTAAGAAAGAAGGTCTGATCAGGTGAGAAATTCAATCCAGTAAGTGATTCAATGGTCCCGAAGTCTTTTTCCTTATTTTTCATTTCTGTCTTAAATACACTTCTAAAGGCAGCCAAAGCACCTCTCAGACCACTACTATCACAAATAGTCTCTGTCAACGATTTTTTGCCTTCGATCTTGATGTCAAGTCCTGGAATAGTAATATTATTATGATGCTGGATGAAGCATTGAGAATTATTTTTCATAGATATTCTTGATTTCTCTGACCACGCATGAATATCCTTGTAATGTTTCTCAGCTGAACGTCCTCTTGGATCAAGACTGTGAACGATTTCATGTCCTATGATAAATCCAAGTCCTCCGTACTTAATGGATTTCGGTAGATCCCGATGATATATTGGAGGGAAAAGTATTCCAGCGAGAACATTGATAATGTGTTCGGTGTTGTCGTAAAACGCATTAACCGCAATAGCTTTCAGAACCTCTAATGGAATTGTACTATTGATAGTGTCGGAATTTGAGTAAATATAGTGATCCAAGTCCACTCGAAACTTGGCCAATTCTAGATTGTTGAGAGCATAATTGTTGCTGAAGTTAAGCTTCTTTGTTTCCTTCACATAGATATCTGCAACCGGATCAACTATTTGGCCAATACTGTATTTAATAATTGCAAGTGTGTCTAGTAGTCCGAACCGAGTTGATTCGTCTATCCACTCATTATTTTTAACTAGAATGACGAAACTTTTTACAAGCTCTTCAATCATTTCACCTACATCTTGGCGAACGTCCTTGCTAAAGTGTTCCTTCATGTAGAAATATGACAAAACCATTGGTATAGCTGTTTTAACTTGCGTCACACAGTGTTGATGTTGGTATTTTGCTGACTTCACTTGAGGATGCAATTTGTAGAGAAATTTCAAGGCCATATAATTAGCAAAGGCTTCGGACCTCTTGCCTGCCATCACATTTAGTTCATTGAAATAGAAATCACATGGACAAGGAGTAAATTTTGAGGAATCATTTAGATTCCAAGCGATATGAAATAATGAATTCCATTGTGGGAACGGTTTATTATTTTCCTCCGATACGTCTTCTTCAAATTCATGACAACCATCCTTGGCTTTATTTTGATACACAACAGCTTCTCTCCAAAAATCAATAATTTCTTCTATCACTTCATCAGCTTTTGAGTCCATAACTCCATAGGTTTCGAGAAGTCTCTTCATCATCTTTGCATTATATACATACCCTAAAGAGTCATTTGTCTCCAAGTTTTCGGAGTAGACATCAAATCCAAAACCAAATTTACCGATCTCGTACATCGGTGGGAGAGGATATCTTAAGAATATTTCCTCCTTGACAAGTCCAACAATTCCATATCGGACAAGATGTGCCGTCATATTAAACCAGTCAAATTTGGATGCGTTCCAGGTGGGATCTACAGCAGGGAAGCCTCCAATGGCTTTGATTATTTGTAAATAATCTTCACTTGGCTTCAGCGGCAATAGGTCAGCACTGTCACAGATTTTCACAAAGTGCTTGACTTTTTGTAATTCCTCGTAATACTCTTCGTTCGGCTGACGCTCCTTCTCAAGAATTTTATCAATAAATCCATCCATAGAATGGGATAAATCATACAAATGATTCTGCTTGCGAGTTATTTCAATGTCTTCTATGACATTTGGATAGTTTCCGCATGCGTATTCATAGAAATCATCACAAGGATTTACCGAAATATTCATGTACGATTTCATTTGCATGGCATATGATTCACGGAACGCTTTAAGTCTTTCATCTTGGACATTGGCGATTTCTTGTTCGATTATGGGAGTGGCCAAACTAAATCTTAATCCATTATAGTGACAATGGGTTAGAATCGTCAAAAGAAAACACTTCAGAGAAAGTTTCATTGCTCGAATTTATTCGCGAGTTGAACCGACTTGTGTGGAAAAATAAATTCAAATGTTTAAAGCTTAAAAAAAAATCTTTTGCTGAAGAACTTCAATATTATAATATGTTTTGTTTTACTGAACTCTCAGTTTATTTATGATAACCTTGCAATTTGTTTGATTATAATATACATACGTACCTACATATATTTTTCTGTGTGTGTTAGACTTTTTCAGGGAACAGATAAGGTTCAAAGATTAGTTTCATTTTTTTTGAAATTATTTAATAATAATTAAAATGAGAATCAGTTGATATACCAGCTATGTATCTAGTTTTCAAATTTCAGCAGGTTTAACTTCAACTATCAGTTGTCAAAAAACTAGCGAAATCAAAGTGCAAGTGTAAGGAATGGATATTTTTCAAAAACTGAATTCCACACCATCTTCATCCTTCAACACTCTAACTTCACATTAATTTCTGTTTTTATAGCTTTTTTTTTGTTTTGTTGTTGTTTACCGAGGCAAATTTTACTGCGCTAGCTATGAAAATTCCAATAAAACATGCCTTATAGTTTCTTTCAATTAGAATTCCGAACCTAGAAATAAGTAGGTACTTATTAAAAATTCACGTGTAGAAGAAATTATGCCCTATAAAACTTCTCCTATAGTCAGACCAACTTTCCCTGTCGTAATGTTTGGTTTGATTAAAATCTCAAACGTTTTTTTGTTTACAAATACACATAACCAATAATTGACCTTTACAGAAGAAATAAAAATGATTCGCAATAATAATTAGTATGTTTATTCGCTTTCCTATTGTCCTCAATTGACCCCCAAGCCTAGCTGAGTGCTTAATTAATGTCAATCAGTATTGAGAAATTTTTAAATTACGAATGCTAAATTAGCCATAAATGCTATAGTTTGATGTGTATGACTTGAAACAATTAATTCATGCAAACACATTTATCAGCAAGTTCGATTCAATATTATAGTTAATTAAAAAATATGGAAAATTAATTGGCCTATACGTTTCATTGTATTCCTTTCATTAGGTACCATAAAAAGTTTGGCTATTGTTGGATGAATAAAAGTTACCCCTTTTGCCAAACACAAGTCAAAGATTTATTGTGTTTATTATTATTATTATATTATTTATTATTATATATATATATTATTTATTATATTATTTTCAAAATACTTTTTAACGGCCTTTAAGTTTTACAAAAATTGGCGTTTCGACCCGGCTATCTCACTTGGACTCATCAGTTGACTAATGAATAGTGAGTGCCTTGTCAATAAGCAACTTTTACTAAGTTCAGTTCATCTCACATAGATTTCGTGATGAATATCTATAGTGTTTATTATTTTAAATCAGTGAAGTTGATGTGAAATTTTGTCAATAAAACAAACAAATTGTTAATTCATGTTGATAAGCTCGTTCATCAACCCAAAGTTTGTGGATTAGCGAGTAGTTTAAGTTAAATAAATATTTGTATCCAACGACTTCAGATAAAAGAAAACAACGGGACACATACATATAATTTACAAGCTTAAATGAGAAAGTGTTTTTGTAAAATTTCACACTCTGTGAGAAAGTATGTTTGAAAACTATAATGGCGTTTTTGATTGGGAATCCGGAAGAGAAATGTCAATCGAATGCTTTTATCGATTCTGAATTGTAATTGCTTCTGGTTTCGATTCTGATTTCAAATCCAGAAGAATTTTCTCTTCTATCGAGAAGAAGAACTGTCATTTTGTAAGGTTCAGAAGGCTTCTAGGCGACCAATCGAAAATGCCACAATTAATACTCTACTTGATGAATGTATAGTAGATTTTCGTTAAGATTTGTTGCTACTTAACATAAACTACAGCTGAAAATTGTTTATTAATGAGATATTTTAATTCGTGAAATAATTTTCGATTAACGTTTTAGTTGATTTGTAATTTGGGTATAAGTGTATAAATGGCCAGTTTTACTAAAGTTGTTCAGCATCGGTTCAAGATTTTATGTCCCTGATTTCGGTAATTTACCTCAGCCTCAGCCTCAGCCTCAGCCCGAGCTCACTAATTGTAATTGGCTATTATCAAATACTTACTTAACCCTTCTTAATCTACCGTTAAAATTCCTCTGTGAACTGACACTCAAACCAGCAAATAAATCAAACCAGAATTATCTTATGACGCAGTTTTTCAGTGGAGAATTCATTTTAACGTTTCCACCTTGAATCCCACTAAGCTAAATCATAAATGGCGCTAATGGACCAATTTTATTTAACATCAAGCACATTCGATGATTTAGGGCCAGTTCGTTCACAGTGGGTTAAATCTGAACGATAACTTTCACAGCTTCTAACTAAATGGCGCTAACAACCAAAATCGGCTGATTAGCGATTTCCATGATTAACAACTTAAATAATGGATTCCTTGAAATTTGATTATTATGCACATTCGATGATTTACCAATTGCAATAATCCTTGATTAGAAATGATCGGCTGTGAACAAACTGGGCCTTAGCATTTGCAATAATTTTTGGTTAAAGATGTTTATATAGCTGTGCACAAATTGGCCCTAAAGGCTAAAGGTAACCAATGTATTGAAATAATTCCACACATTTTCTTGGACTAATATTATAAACCTATTTTTTCAACAGGTTGCATCTGCTTTATTTTTTTTATTGTGCCTATATCCTCATATTCAGTGACAATTTATAGCATTCAATGTCATAACGATCCATAAATGTTTATATAATATCCTCCTCCTTAAAGTGCGGATGTGGAGAATATTTCTCAAACTAAAAGGGTGCGCATTGCGCAACTGGAACAGTATCAATCTTCTCACTCGATGCATTTTCTAATCTATAAAAATAAACGGAAGGTGCTTATTTTAATTACAATTTCCCTTAAGAATCTCACTCAACATTGAACCCTCATTTTATAAAGAAATAGGCATAGGTATACCTACTTCTTATACTTCTAATCCAAAGGCGACATGAAACAAGCAGAGTTTTAATAGTATTTTTTCTAAGTGCACCATCACGTCACACTATCGGTGGTATAAATTGCTGTGTCTCCTTTTTAAGCAGCAACATGGAAATTAAGAAACAAAAATCCCCAAAAAATGCTTACCAGATTGGGAAAAAACATCAATTGACATTTCTGACAGCTCGTATCTGGTTGTTTTCATTATACCGAACAAAATGTTTTTTTTTGTCAACGCAATGAAAATATTTTTGAAGGTCCCTGATGCTATGGTTTTTTGGGTCTACCCCATGAGACGACATCCATGTGTGTTGCAGATGCTTGAACGTTCGGATGTGTTTTTAATGAGAAAGGATTTCACTTGGCGTGAATCCTTTAAATTATTATTTTTTTTGTTCTTTCATGCTCCTTATGACACAGTTCTTTGTATTGTTGGTATAACATAAACGAAAGTGGATCAGTTTTTAAATAGTTTTTTTTTCGGACGTGGCGATATGCATACGGAACGCATGTGTGGATGTTTTTTTTTATTTTTTTTTTCATTGAATGATGGGAATGGTTCTAATGAACTTTAGATATGACAATTTTGGGTGTCAGATTTCAATTTTCAAATTTTATTCGCAACGTACATAATAATATAGACATCAAATTATTTTATTTGTTTAAAGCGAAAATACTATCAGTTTATGTTTTTTTTCGGGAAAGAATAATAAATCATGTTTTCATTTAATTTTATTTTTTTTTGTCATTCTTTCACACAGTGATTAAAATTTAGATAGAAATTAAGTTGGTGTCAAATTTAAAAGTGAAGTTTGTTTAAAAGTAAGCATGAAGAGAATTTGTCTGAAGTAAGAGTTAAAGAGTTTACTTTTAATTTATTCCCATGTTCTTTTTTGGAAAGATTGAACGTAGATATTCTACGGAGACAAGAGATAGTGACATTTTTAATATTTTTACAATTAAAAATGTGAAAATGGTATGTTTACTTACTTGTTTGCTTGAACTGTCTCAATTTTAGGCGTGTTCAGCTGGAGTTAATTTATAGGAAACAGGTTTAGTATAATACTTGTTAAAAAAGTATTTAAAACTAACAACATTTTAGCAGAAAGTTTTAAAGTTAGAAAATTGTTGAGTAGTATCATGCTTAAACCCTATCATCAGGTTGTTTAAAATTTTGCGCCAATATTTCGCTAGATTTAAGGATTAAGTCATTTTTTGATTTCTTAGAAAAATCCTCATTAATTACTGTTCCAAACTTTGATCACATCAGTTAAGATAGCTCGTTAATAATTAATCAAATCAATATCACTTGGAAATTTTTGAATAAGTTCCACAGTCGATTTTTTAAAATACGATTTTTTTTAATTTCTCTTGCTTCAGAAATTAAGCAGTAGGTACCTACGATTAACGAAACTTTTAGCTCTATGGATTATGTAGGGGACAGAGGAGAATATCGCCAGTCCAATAGTGATACAAAAGACCCTGTGTAGATTGGGAAGATTGGGTCCGGACAGTTGAGTCTCATCGTGTTTATACTATAAACCTTGAGGCTCCTCAAAATATGTACATTGAAACAACAACAATTTTGACATTTTGCACATCTACTTATTTCGTTGTTGGCTTCATGTCCAATAGAGTGCACAAAGTTTGATCTTCTAAAATACATTTAAGTTGTATTTTTTAAATTAAACAACGACTATAACGGAAATAATAATGTTACCTATATGAATGAAATGATTCTTTAATAGTGGAATATTTTTTTTTTTTGTTTAATTAAATTGAAACTAATATTATTGATGACCTCGAAGGAAACTGTATTAATGCTTAGAATTCTTTTATTTTATTTTTTCCTATAAAATCAAATTCATGTTTGAGGTTGGCGTTAGAGAACTCAAAGTCAATCTGAAACTTAAATTTGTTTTGTGTGTAAACAAAAGAACAACAAAATTAGCCAATAAAATTCAAAATAAATTACTTACATGTGCGATTAATAGCCATCGATTAACAAACTATTTTGTTTTCTTTATTTTAATTTTGAGTTTAAAAGAAAATTAAAAATTAAAAGAACGTGCCATCGACATGAAAATATAATTGAGTGAAAAAAATTCATTAAAAATATATCTACTCTATACCAATATGTATAGTTGGGTATTTGTACATTATTATGTACAAAGTATTTATGGTATGAATTTGTATATAACCAATAACCATAGCCGGAAACTAAATGATCGAAAAATCTGCCCCGTTGAAGGTGTGAAGAAATATTTAACAGCTCAGCAATTTTTGAAAATTCCTATATAAACATGCGAGCAGTGAAGTGATTTCAATATATTTTTTTTTTAATTTAATGTAAACATTTTTTTTTGAACAAAACAGATGATGCCGTGTTTAATGTATTTTACAAGGTCTTGCTAAAATATACATTTGCGTAAAGGTACTGTTTCCAGGTGAAATAACAGATATTATTGCATTAATATATTATACAAATAAACATACATATATGAATGTAATTTGTTAAGTTTTTTTTTAAGGTTTGAGAGGATTTTTGATCTGTTCGCACCCACCCACCATTTGTGTACAAAAATAAATAAATGTCAACATTTATCAAAAAAGTTTCGCAGTAGCTAAGAAATACGTCTTTTCACTTTAAAACAAAAAAAAAACTCGATAATTGTCTATTTTTAATGTCTCTGATCGTCATTGAGGATTATCTATATCTTGTAAAAATATATGTAAGAATTTTATATTTAAAATCCATTATTAAAATTAATTGCAGACATTTATATTCTCTTAACTCGATGTCAGACAATTAATTATTGTAGGTAGGTATACCTTAGTGAGTAATTCTATTTGATTCGAATCTCACCTCACTTTCAATTTTATTCGTCTGTTGCATGTCAATTTTAATATCATTGCCTACATATACCAAACGTGGATAACTGCGTCAAGAATGCGAAGAAAAGTGGCTTTCTATATTAGAGTATAAATATTAATATATTAATCCAGATGTTAATTCAGAATGACATCACTCACAATAAATTGTCAAATGCATGTGAATGTTTCATCAAAGTGAATAAGAAGAATGGATTCAAGTAACTCGTATAAGGATATCAAAACAGGTACCAAAATAAATGGATTTTCTGTGTCATAAAAACATTAAATATTTGTTTATATTATATGTAGATATATTGTAGATATATATTTTTAAATGCAATTTAATTGCTTTTGCAATTTCTATATATACGTAAATAATTTAAAATAATTTATGGATACGAGAATTGCAACAAGTAGCTCGTTAAATTTTAAATAAAATTTTATTATTTGAATATAAGAAACAAAAGGAAAGAAAATTAATAGCTCCTAAGTGGATTTAAATAATTGATATATTAAAATATATGTAATGGAGTATACATACTTAAATAAATAAAATTCAAAACTGAATAACCTGAACTTGTTCCTGTAGTCTTATATTACGTTTTCATTAGGCCAAATGATCTAATTTTCCATACAAATTCACATTTTGAAATGAAGTACGTAATTTGCACAAAATTCGATAGGAAATTACGTGATAACCTTTTGAACACACCCAAGGAGAATAAGTTGAAAGTATAAGTACAGACGATTGTCAGATCTTACAATATTATCAGAACTGTCAATGGTCTGACAATAGCTAACAATTAGCTGACAATTGACATATTTCTTACAATGAAAAATTGTCCGTTCACACGGTTGGTAGATTTCTTCCCAATTTGATTGTCAGCTTTTTTTTATCTCTCTTTAACCAACTCATTGACATTTCGAACAATGAAGAAATTGTCAGTAATTGTAAGATGTTTTCAATTAAAACATCCGACAATGACCAATGAGTCTGACAATGTACTAATCGACTGACAATGATAAAAATTGTGTGTTCAGACGATTGTAAGATACCTGACAATTTTTTGTCAGATTGTCGTCTGACAATGACCTGTCTGACAATATTGTCAGACAAAATTGTGTGTTCAGACGATTGTAAGACATTTGGAACAGTTTTTTCACTGACAGATCTGACAATATTGTAAGATCTGACAATCGTTTGTACTTAGCTTAAGTATTTAAAAAGTAAAAAAATCGATGAATAAAAAACAGAAAGAGAAGACCAAGAAAGAGAAGAAGATAACAAAAACAACCGATTAACGGCCAAATGAAATTCAAAAAGATATCTTCCTATATCTACGAAAACTTTGGGTATGTTCAGAAGTATAGGGATTTGCAGGTAAGGCAAGTTCCTAGTCTCTGATTGGTCAGCTGTTAAAAATATACTTCCAACTGAGGCAATTTTATTGGAAAAATGACTGAAAAGCTAGTCAATAAATATCTTCCTTCATTTTAAGTGAAGTGTATTTACATACATATAATGTCAAAATATGTATGAACTGATTATATTTCATAACTTAACAGCAAGCTGGAACTTCATTGTTCTGTAACTTTTTTTTCACGTTTTGTTATAATTTTTTGGACGAAGTGGTTCTTAATCATATACCTATTATGGAAAATATTTAATTTAAAATGCAAGAAATATTGATTTTTGCCAGGTTTAAAGTGTTTTTCAGATCAAAATATGATTATATAGGTATTTTCCGGTCTTATGAATGAATGTAAAGATTTGAAGTTAAGTTGCAAGTTTGACATCTTAAAAAATACCTAGTTTCCTTTACTCAATTTTGCGTTCAATGTGTGTTGACCTTAGAAGAAGAAATAGGGGAATGGGCATATCGAGAAAAAAGTGAACCATTTTTTAAAATAGTGTGAGTTACACGAACCCAAATGCATTCATACAGGGAATATATGCAGTTAGACAGCTAAATCAAGGAATTTTTAGCTGTTGTTTTGAGGATGTGTTTTGAGATTTTAAATCGTTAAAATAGAAAAAAAAGCTTAGTAAATTAAATAAACAAGTGAAATAAAGGTAAATAAAGTGAATATATGCTATATTCTTCATTGAAATAAAAATATAAAACTACATGAGGTAGTAAAAACTGTAAAAACACCTATAGTAAGCAGTGCAACTTTTGTTCATTTCGCAGGTAAGCTTTATCTCATATTCCACATAAAGTAAGTAAAATTACTCCGCACTACGGGTGCTCAATGTATTTGAGCGCCTTTCCATCACCAACAAAAGCTAATTCGACCCTGGGCGAGAATTTTAATTTTGAAAGATAGGCACCTGACATATCACGTTTCAAAGTATATTTGCATTTTCAACAAATTAGGCTTTTTTATAGCAAAATGTTATGAAATATCAATTTTAAAGTATTCTACGATAATGTACTTACTAAAAAAACATCACTTCAAGGTTTAACTATTCTCACTTTTATTTAATTTTTTTTATAGTTTTTTTTTTTAGTTTAAGGATTGAAAATCTCGAAACACTTTTAGCAAAATGACAGATAGGCACCTTTTTGAAATTTGGTGCTTCACTCACATATACTGTATATGTGATGTATATCTACCTCTTCTTATCTTCTTATTCTAAGATGTTGACAATTTGCATACTGTCAATTGTCACACTTCGCTTTCGGTAGTTTTTTGACAGCTAAAAGTTAAAGCTAATCTTAAACTGAAGAACTGAAATTCGGGTTTAATATTTATTTGTAAAATTTATTAACTCTGCTTTATTGCGCAGACTTAATTCAGCACTGAAATATTGTCGCTATACATACACAACTTATTGCTTATATACCGTCGAGATCTGAAGTTTTAAATAAATTCTCTGTGTCAGTTTTTGTATAGTGACAAAAGACTTTATTGTTATGTCCCATAAATCTGATGAAGTTATATACATACAAAGCTATATCAACTTTTCAAGAACACTTAAGCTAATTTAGTTGGAAGTAAAAGAACTGTCGACATTTTTTGCATACACGCATCATGTCAATGACGTCTGGCACAATTGGCGACGACATATTTGTTTTTAGTCGCTCTCCAGACGTTAATTTTTTTTTCGCAATATATAGTTTCACGAGTCACCATTTTTGGGGTGTGCATATAGTGTAGAAGACATAATAAAAATGATGGTTCTTTGACCTCGTATTAAAAAAAAAAAAAAACATCAATGGCGCCAGTACAAAAAATGAAAAAAAATATTATTCTTTTCTTTTTGTTTTTGATAACCAAGGCATTCTATAAATAAATTACTCTTAAGTAATCTTGAAGGAAACATTTAAATATGCATTAAGATACATTGTCTGTTATACTGTTAGTCTCCTAACAACACCCCAATACTCGAGTTTATCTTAAAACACAAAAAAAAAAAGAAAATGATACAAAAAGAGTTCGAGCTGCAATAAAAATCTTTCTCTAATCAGGGTCAGAGGAAAGGTTATTTTTAAATTAAGGAGCCCCTCTTGTTGGTTGGTATTGCTCCCCCAATTTATTTCATTTCTTTCAGCACCCGCCATGTCATGTTTTACAAAGTGCAAATGATTTTTTTTTTAATAGAATTAGGTACAGCTTGAAGAAAATTTTTGAATTCTCTTATTGATTCTTAAATGTGGATGTGGTAGACAGCTACTGGAATATTAAAGAAGTATGTAGGTAACGGTTCTTCTAAAGAAATTCTTCTTTTTTTTTAAATCAAATTACAAAAGTTCGTTAAAAAAATAATTGAAATTTACAATTTAAAAGACATATACCACACAAGTAGAAGTTTACAACACATCTAATATCAAGACTCAAGACCAGAGAGAGTGAATTTTGAGTAAAACTAATCGAAAGTGATACAAATGATTGATCGACTCCGAAGTAAAAATATTGTGTCTGATTAATTTATTGATGTCTTGCAGATGCAGATGCAGCCTCGCATTTTAATGCAAAAGCAAAATTCTTAACTTTGCTGTCAAAAAACTAATGAACTTTCCGATTAGTATCTAATTCGGAAAAGCAATTTGATACTTGTGAACGCTTATGCTTTGAGGTTTGGATTCTGAAATCAAATCAAATCAAAATGCATTGCGTATTCCTTGACGCTGTTTACATTGGATTTCCTACTCCAACTTTTGTTGACGTCTCTGTACTTTTTCTTACTCTCACTTGGTGGCGAGAAAGTGATGGTGGAATGTGTTTCCTCTGTCTGTACTTTATCTTTCGCACTTAAGAGTTAAGGACTATTCACATGAAAGCGACCAACCAGTGAACAAAAATTCGTCCATTTGACATTGACATAGCATTTTTGTTTAATTCGTCACGAATGACCAAGTAAACAAGAACAAGAATGATTTTGAGGTTATTCGCGTGCAAAAAAACTAATTCTTTGCAGTGTGGATGGTGGAGTGCAATAAGACCCGCGGAAATAAAACAAACGGGTCAACGGGACCCAAAAAAATGGAAATAAAAACCGCGAGATTTTTTTCCTTTTTCGAGTGGCAATAAGACCCACCACAAAAAAGAATTAAAACCCGCGGTAGCTTTTGCCTTTCTGAATTGGCATTAAGACCCACACTTAAAGTATTCCATCTTTATTTCCGCGGGTTTATTACACTGCACTGTGGATGGTATGTGGTCGAATGAGGCAGTTCAATATGAACATCTGGTGAGTTTTGACAGCAAAGCTGAGAAATTTTGCTGAGGAATCGTGTTCAGGTGACTGAGATTGCTGATATTTCCAAGATCTCATTTTTCTGAACATGCCTATCGTCCCTTTAGATTTCGCACGTTCAGAAAAATGAGATCTCAGAGATTTTTCTCACTCAAAAAGTGAGCAAGCGAATCTAATATGTTTTTCCTCAGAGTGTTGACAGCAAAGCTTAGAAATTTTGCTGAGTAATCCTGTTTATGTTACTGAGATTGCTGAGATCTCCGAGATCTCATTTTCTTGAAAATGCCTATTAAGAAACTGTAACATTGACAGAAATCGAAAAGGCCATACGATATACGAGTATCCAAAATTTGTATATGCGCTTTCTCAACTAATCTAATGCATAAAATCGGAGCATTTTTTGCAGGATTTCAGGGTGCGCGGGGGGGTCTACAGTTCTATAAAGAATCGGTAAAAGTCGTTTTTTTTGTATATGTATAACCTATATCTTTTTGATCGTGTTTGATTTTTCTAAATATTATTCTATTACTTTTGAATTTCAAATTTATTGAGAGAAAGAAAAAAATAAAAACACATTTTCGACTTCCTTCAAAATTCTTTTCCGGTCAATGACCATTAAAAATATTTTATCCAGCTTGTTCTAAACAAACAAAAAAATCACGAATAGCTTCCAGATGATGCGCATTGCGCTCACTTCTACAACATACTACCTACCTCTCATGTAAATAAGTTTAAATAAATTTTTGTAGCACAAATTCCTTTGCTAAATACAAAAATAAAAATAAAGTATAAAATTAAAATTAAATTTAAAATATATATGTACATATGTATGTATGTAAATAAAACTCAACTATATATTTTTCGTGTGTCTGATTAGTTGCATCATTTATTTTAAGAATGATTACAAAAATTGTAACGCGAAGCATTTTCGCATTTGGGGCGCGTACATTTTTAATTATAAAACACAAACAAACACAACGCATACAAATTCTTTTGGAATCAAGTCAGCTATATAGAATAGAGGATCATGAATAGAGCATTGCGTCTTGCTTCGTCGTTGTCGCTATATAGTTGGCTTGGCACTTCGGCAGAGCGAAATAGTGGCGCGCACATGTGCTATTTCTATCTAAATAATGCTTTTTTTTTTTTTAATTTCAACAACATTCGCAGATTTGTAACACATTTTTCTTTTCTTTCCTATAATTTGTTCATCATTTCTATAAGTGCGGTTCAAATTGTCTGAGTATCCAGAAGCGGATTTACCAGACATGACATGACAGGCGTGACATCCACCCATTTTCTCAGAATACCATAATTACCTTTGTAGATGGAGTACTTTGTGGAATTTAATCAAAAACCCAATGGTCAAAGGTGTGAACAAATAAAAGGTGTAAATCTCTTACCCCCTTAAGTCCTCAACACAATGTCAGATATGACAGCTTTCAAATCAATATTTTATATAAAGCCTAGTATACAGTTCCTCCTCAAAAAAAAAATACATGTACTTCTTATGGGAGTGATTTTATCGCAAAAAAAATTTTTGACGTTTAAAATTTTATTTATCGAACTGTGAACCAAACCTGTTGAATAAAATTTATATTCACCACGGAAACTTTTTCGCGCAAAACAATGTTGGTGACATTGTTTTGTGGAAAAAAAGAGGACAACGAATACAAATTTTTTATTTCAACTCAGATTTTTTTCTTCAAAAAAAAAAAAAATTCTTACCACTTATGTTTTTTTTTTTTGTTCAAGGAACTGTATACTCGGCTTAAACAAAAAATATTCAAAATATGAGATAGGCGTTGAATTCATAAAATCCACCACTCATTGAATGACCGAGCGAGCATCCCAACTCGGCCCCATGTTCTGCATCTCCAATTATTATGATCACCATGATGACAACAACGATGTTGTAGATGACGACAATTATCTGTCACAGGAAAGATGCAAAAAAAAAAAATAAAAAAAATCAAGAAAAGAAAATATCAACAAGATGGATAATCTAATCATGACATTTCATTCAAGGATCATTTCGTTGTTTAATTGGAATATAATTTCACTTTTTTTTGTTGCCTCCCATTTCCCCGCAATACTCTCTTTTTAACTTATACTCTCAGTGGGTTTGAGTTTTCTTTAATTAAATTCATTCACCCCTTTAAGATATAGGAGGGTAAAATTTTACATATAGGTGGCGTTCCTGATGTTTATTATCTATAGAAACTCGTGCCATTTTTCTGGTCTGATAAATTTGCTTTCGCTTTTCTGCAAGTGTCACTATGCAGCAAAAAAAAAATTTTTGACAGTCTTGAGTGGCTGCCAAAATTAAGTGGATCGCCGCAAGATTGCACGGTTGGACCAATTGTGGTTTTTCATTTTCACAGCATAATGCCTCTAATCTGACAATAACGATCACGATGTGTATACGATGTGTTTCGTACAAAAGGCATGTATACATCGACATAGGGGCAAGAAAAAGGTACACTTCAAACTTTAACAATAATGTAGGTCTATTGTTTGCCATCAGAGTCTAGGAATTTCATGCTATATTTTTATAATATATATGCAACGCGCGTATTCTGTCAGATTTGTTATAGTTTGACGTTGATGCTGAATTGTGAGATCGTTGATAATATTATAATGGTAGTACAACAACCATGTGATGTGATGTGCGTGTATCGTGTAGTAATATTGTGGTTCATTAAAACATGAACAAAAATCAGTGAAACGAAGTTGATGAAAATCCAATTGATACGCAGGCAATGAGCGTATATATTCATGCAAGTACGTTCTGTGGGGTCCATAAATCAATTTTAATTTATTTTATAAGAGAAATGGCATTTAATATGTGCGACTATATACATAATATGAGTTTGGAAGAAAATTGCACCGCCAAAGGCAAGCTATAGTGCGTTCAGGTTCAATTGTGTGGAACGTAATTCGTCTCATCTCTTATACCATTATAATATTATAAAATAGATTGTGAAGAGATTTGCGTGGATAAATTGAATCTTTTATGTGTTTTTTTTATTTATCTAATGCGAGAGATTGCAGCTGCGCAAGTATCTATATCTTTCCTCTGTGTAAAGATGAAGTACCTTACTTATATAAGCTTCTTGGAATTAGAATATATCAGTGGACAACTTATATGGTTGGATGCGTTAGAAGGTGAAACTTATAGGTATAAGCTGAGTTGGTATGGCTTTGACTTTTGACTTTTGGTGTGATTAAAGGGTTTAGTCTCTATAATTGTTAAGTCGAAATGACGGGTTCTTAGTGATACCTCCAACAGTGGTTAAATATTTTATCTTAACATCGTTTTAAGTTTTATCTAAGTTTAATTTTGACCTAATACCTACTTTACTGAAATCATTAGAGAGGAACATTTTTGTGGTGGAATTTTTTATTTCCGTTGAAGAAGTGGGAGATGTTGAAAATCTTCAAAAATAGAAGCATGATATACCACAGTTGTGGTAAAGTGTCAACACCTTGTTAACCTTGGCAAAAAAAAAGAATACAGCTGCTTTATTTGTTGACATTTCAAAAGCTGTTGACATGGTGAACCATGAAATAATGATTGGTAAAATTGAAAACGCTGGATTCCGAGGTTTTAGATGCATGCTTGGTTCAGCTCATATTAAAAAAAAAACAGAACACAAAGTGTCAAATTAGGTAATACATATATAAGTAATGAAATAAAATCAATTAATTTAGGAGTTCCACAAGGATCGGTTTTGGGACATATTCTGTTTCTAATCTCTATAAATTGTTTGCATAGGCATTTTACTGAAGGGCGCATCCAGTGAGACAGGTAGATTTTATGTGCGTAGAAACGAGAAGGATTTTGGGATGGAAATTACCCTTCTCGTTTCTACGCACAGATAAATCTATCTCACTGGTTGCGCCTTTCAGTAAAATGCCTATGTAAACAGGCACTTAGAAATTTTTTTTTTTTGCGTAAAGTTTAATCTTCTCAACTACTCCTAAAAATCTACTACGGCATTTTTCATTCGAAACAACAATATGGTATTTCTTATTGGGGAGGTACATATATATTATAACAAAATTCAACCTCTGTATGTTATGCAAAAAAGTGCTTTAAAGAAAATATGTGGTAAGTCCCGCCTCTACCTTAGTTTTCCACTTT
The DNA here is from genome assembly GCA_929447395.1 of Epistrophe grossulariae. NCBI lineage: Eukaryota > Metazoa > Arthropoda > Insecta > Diptera > Syrphidae > Epistrophe > Epistrophe grossulariae. Next base: position 105,812,665 of record OV839567.1, read on the forward strand.
TTTTTATAGGAATTTGAATGTTCTTCAAGTATAAGATATCTTTATTGCTATAAAGTTCTAAAATTGTTCTTTATAATCAGGTCAGCTGGTAATCTTAATTTTATATAATAATCGCTAATTTATAGTCTACGTGACAAAATATCTAAAATGTGCTTGAATGCAAAAGCTTAAATGGAAAGAGAAAATCAAATAGAAAAATGTACCGCTGATTGAGAAAGAACTCTGACCTTTCCACTGCTATCTACAGAACAAAACAAGTATTGAGATCCTTTTGTACTTATGGCATCCAATTTTGGAGTTGAACAAAGTTGTATGACTCCTCCTGTACTGGACAGTTCAACCTCCTGTACTGGACAGTGCAAACGATTTCATTTATTAAATTATTCTTCGGGACAGTAAGTTACTATTACAAGAGTAGGAACTGAAAGAGTACTGCTATATATAAGATTGTATGTATTTTTATACTTACTTAAAAAAATCGAATTATTTTCACCCTCAAACTATCGACCATCAGTTGTTGCTATTGCTATTGCTATTGCTATACTGCTATTTCTCATTCTAATGCTAATTCAGCTTCCTGAAGTTCTATCGCAAATATTACCTTCAATAATTTATCCAAATCCCATAAATAATACAAAATTATCATTTTAAAGATTCATTTCTTGATTTCATATAAAACATTATAAATCTTCACTATAATCACATACCTACTAAAAGCCAGAAATGAACTATAATTCTTTAAAATATTGGGGCTAATCTCTTGATGTAGGTATACACGGTACACCCATACACTTATTATATAAACTCTTGTGGGTCTTTCATTCTTCTATATAAAGTTAAAAAATAAAAATAAAAAAATCTTTCAAAACACAAAACGACGCATTGTTTATGTTGGGTTGTTGCAGTCACATCGTATATTATATTCACTGCCCCTGACAGGCGCATCCAACAGATAACCATATTTTACTGCATCCAAAACACACACACAATCTCCCTGTATACTATACGGATCATTTGATGCGAAATGCGAAGGCAGTGCTGCTGTTGCTGTTGCACTGTGATGTTATCATCAGGAATAAAATTGCATTTGAAGAAAAATAAAGAAATTATTCACTTGCATGCAATTTGTTGAACTCCAGAGTGTGTCCATTGGGTACACATAATACACTCCGGCTAATCGACTAATGTGACCATTTAATCTTTTAGATAAACATTAAGAGCATCATCATTATAAATGGTCTCACAACTTATAAAATGTACTGATTTGTTTTTTTTTTTTTTATACACGTTAGAGGATTTGGATTAGCATGTTCAAAATGCTTGTAAGTATACAGTGGGGTCAAAAAGGGAACATTGTTTTCGTTCACAAAAAGGTAAAAAAGCTCTATCGACTTATGTATATATAAATGGAATAGTTTTATTGATCTAGAGATTGACAATTTTCTAAAAAGGTACCGGAAAATAAAAAAAAAAAACAACCTTGAAAAAGTCTGATTTTTTTGTCCGTATATAATAATATAATTGTGGTCTAATATGGTACATTTGCCCGTTTTCGATGAAGTCATTTGCGTCAAAAAAGCAATTGCAAGATGCTCTTAAATGCAAACTACAAAAGTCAATTGTTCGAAAACTCAAAACGGAATTTTTATCCAAAAGCATATTTTAGGTAACACAGTTTTATTGCGTCATGTATTTGATAACATCATTGTGGTGTAGTAAAAAATCGATTTCACAACAAAAATATTGAAAATGTTCGGAAATGTCATATTTGTTGTCCAATTGTTGTCCAATTGTGCAGGCAAGACGATTGGATATTTGACGATATCAATATCTACGTCCAAAATGACGATCATTTGACGATCAAATTGACATTTATTTGACGTTTTCGAAAAAGGCCATTATACCAATGAAGAATTGACGTTGATCAAACAGATTTTATGCAAGCAAGACGATTGCATATTCGACAATATCAATAACTGCATACAAAAATGACTCGATAAAATTGACGAAACTGGCCATTACCGACGATGAATGGAACCACTTTGGATCATCTTCAGCGCCATTGTGCCAACTGCAATTTAACTAACCAGGGCGATAATCTAAATAAAAAGTGAATGACAATGCTCGGCTTATAACTTGTCAAGACACAAACAGAAGAAGAATATATAGGCACATACAAACTAATAATATGCGTGGGCTAGCATCGCGATCGTTTGGAAATTTAACAATCTTCGCAAGTCATATAGGTATAAGTGAGGGATTAATAAATATCGATGAGTGAATTTATTTTTTCGCAACAATTAGGGCAGACAAAGTTGAAAGTGTCAATAAACTAAAAATGGCTGTTCGAGTGCTCACAAGAACTCAACACGCATCATTAGAAACAACAACAAAACATTGAAGGGTCACTGGATCCATCATTTTCCTCGATTTTGACATATGCGCAGAACTGAAGAAAAATGAAAACACTAATGATTTACCTTTAATATGTGTATTGTCAGTTATTCCTACACACAGTACACATATTAAAGGTAATATCATAATATCAGCGTTTTCATTTTTGTTCAGTTCTGCGCATCTTTCAAAATCGAGGTATTATGGTGGTAAAATGGTGGATTCAGTGCCCCTTTCCTTTTCTAATTTCAATATTTTGTTGTTGTTTCTAATGATGCGCGTTGAGTTCCTGTGGGTACTCGAATAGCCATTTTTAATTTTTTGACATTTCCAACTTTGACAACCTGCGCAATATATTACCTTTGATATGTGTACTGTGATTCCTACATACCTATTTTGACAAAATGACAAAACAGAAAAAGATATACAAATTTAGACTAATCAATCGAAAAATTGAGATTATATTATATAAAACTATTGGCATTATATTTTTTTCAAAGCTTTTTTTCCTCATCAATGTTTGTACAAAAGAAACACAAAGGACAGGCCCACCATGGTAGAGACTAGAGAGTCGCGTGCCTTTTTTTCTTTGAAATCGTGTCCCCTCTTCGATTCTCCACAAGTAGTTTCAAACGGTAATAGTGCACTACTGATGTGCGTGTGTACTTTCATGCTGTGTTTATGTCATTGCAGTCATGTGCTGCTTATAGACAATTATACAACAGATTTGACACTTTTTTTGTGTATTCTACTAGCGTGAATATTCTATGACCGCCCGAAGACAGATCCCCATTGAAAGCCAGCCACTGGCTTGTTTTTATTTTCCAGACAGACGACGACAAAGACAACGAAAAAGACAACGAAGACAACGACAGCGACAGCGACAACGAGTCGGTTTGTGGGGAAAAAGATAATGTAATGTTCAAAGCCGGGAAAATATGCTGGAATGAGGAGCAGTTTTTTGACATGGCCTCAGAATCAGGATGATTATGGAACTTAAATGATGAATTGAATGGCAGATCAACAAAGAAACATGCACAGACTCACATCAGAGGGCAGATGAAAAGATGTAGATATAATTATGATGTTTTTTATGAGATTAATAAGTTTTTGTGATTATAATTACGAATGTCAATTTACAAATAGATATGACTGCAGTGATGAGCTTAGGGTAGGTACGTTTATAATTACGATGAACATAATAATAGCCTAGTTCCTTTACTTTGAAACTCTGTGTATTTCTGTGAATTTTTACACCAAAGTCTGTCAAAAGTTCATATAAAAAAAAAATGACGTAGAAATTCACACAAATGCACAGAGTTTTAAAGTAAAGGAACACACCTAATATGTCGTGATTCTTATTAAAAAAAAAGTGTGAGTACCGGGACGCACGGTTAAGATGTGTAAACATACGTAACGAAACGTGAATCACAATCACAGAATCACGATTACGATCACAATAAACGTTACGTTTTTTTTCACCCTACCGCTAGTATCAATCAATAAACAAAATATAAAGAAAAATGATATTTTTCTCGAAAATGGCAACGATTTGAATAAAACTTTTGAATATATTAAACATGTTTTTTTATATAAAGTCTTAAAAATTCTAAGCGACTTCAACTCTTGTATCAAGAACCTTCGTTTGACATAATACACATCTAAGGTACCTAATTTATTGCGCAGGTTTTCAAATTTGAAAGTGTGAAAAAATTGAATGTGGCTGTTCGATTGCCCACAGAAACAACAACAAAATATTGAAATTAGACAAGTAACAGACACTGCATCCACCATTTTCCTCGATTTTGACAGATGCGCAGAACTGAACAAAAATTAAAACGCTAATGATATTATTACCTTTAATATGTGTATACTGTGGACCTATGTAAATAGCGGTGCATTTTATTAACTCAAACGGACGACATCATTGATAACTAGACCTTTTAATTCAAAATAAAAACAATGCCAAAAACTAGAGACATCTAAATATATTTTATTGTAGAAACTTTTCAATATTCGAAATGAGCTCGAATAATCTGTATGATATGTAGGTATTTGTATTGATCATCTACGCAACAAAATACATTTAATCGATTGTGCAAGTAAACCCTGTCCGCGTCTTACAGATACCTATACTTATAAATCAGGACCTTTGATACATGAATCATTGGATGAATAACAATTAAACAAAACACAAAACCTCTGTCAGATGTATTCTGAAAATGGACACTGGCAGCCACTTTGACCTAAAGACAAAAAAAAACGAAAAAAAAAAACCTACAATTACTTTGCATGTTAACATGAAACCGGCATGCGTTCGAATCTTTCGCATATATCGGTATGCATTCGGTTCGGTCTTTTGACATTTGAATACCAAATGACATCGCCAAAAAAAAAAATAATTCTGTTATATTCCTACATACAACATTGTTTCTTGTTCTTTAATAAGAAAAAAAAATGTGCAATACGATTCTTAACATCTTAAGAGTGCATATGCGCTTCTTTATTATTTGAGATGTTTGTAATTCAGGACAAAAACAATCTGCATTTTCAAAGTGCAAACATATGTTAAGTGTTCAATAGCGCACGAAAATATGTATGTAAGCCTTCGCAAATAATGTTCTTTATATTCTCACACACCATTATATAGTGACCATGTGATTTATTATAGCTTTCGGGAATTTCAGAGAAGAAAAAAAATAAATAAATAATATAAACCCGAAACGCCTTCCATGACAAGGTCTCGTTTTCATTAATTGCATCAAAAAAAAACAAACAGAGTTGCCGTTGTACAAAAGAATATTAAGTACAGTTTTTGTTTAATAAAGAAAGAAAAGAATTATTCATTAACTAACCATATAATGCTAGTAAGGCACCACCCTTTATAATATTATGTATAACTATTCACACAATCTATTAAATTTTGAATGCTTAGTTCATAAACTCTTATATATAACTATGCCTATTAATAAATGTGAGTTAGCGACAAATTGGGGCATATTCATAGTCACTGTTTAAGTTGTTTCTAAAAAAATACTGGGTTTATCCTATCTTATTTACATTGGATAAACTCCAGGCTAAGATAAACTGGGGTCTAAAAACGACTATGAATATGCGCCATTATGTTTAAGTCGTCGGTTAAATGCAAAATTTCATTAACAGAACAAAATATCTGCTAATTGAGTTTATTTAATGCGTGTTAGTTAACTCCATGAAGAAGGTAGCAGTTTAAAAAAAACGCCGAAGTTATCATAATTTTTTGACGTACATACAAAGATATTGCTGTCGTAAAATATGCAATTGTTCTGCTTGCACAAAATCAGTTTGAACAACTTAAACATAAGTAAATTTTCTTGCAAACGCAGTTGACATCCACGAACTCTGGCTTGTCAATATTTTTGTCGTCAACTCGATTTTTTTTATTGCAGAGTTGCGCCGCAAATGATGTTATCGAACATTATAACACCAGCAAACTTTGTTATCTGGAACAAGAGGGATGTCGTAGCAGGATTCATGCGGAAGTTTAAAAAAGGTAAAAAAGACCTCTCAAGGCTACAAACCCCGAATCGAAGCCTGCAAGAATGATCAAGGGAACATCGTAGTAGAATCGCAGTCGATGCTGAATATATGGAAAAAACTATTTCTGAAAACTGTATAACGACGATGATGAATTGAATTCCGCTGTCTGATGAATCTGACTATTAAACGATTCAAAGAGGCAGGCGATGACCTGGTTAGGTGTATTCATCAGCTCATCTGCAAAATATGGTCTGAGGAAATGAAACCTCAGCATTGTTTCCCGGTCCTGAAGAAAGGAGACCCTCTGAACTGCGCCAACTACAGAGGCATCAGTCTCCTTTACATCGCCTACAATATCTTTTCTGCTGGTATTGTGTGAACACCTAAGGACTTTCGTCAATAACCTGATTGGTCTATATGGCAGTGTGGCTTGAGGCCAGGAAAGTCTACCACGTCCAAATATTCACATTACGGCAGATCTAGGAAAAAAAACAGGAACTTCAACAACTTTTTATCTATTTCAAAGCCGCGTATGACGGCATCTTTAGAGACGAGCTATATAAGTATAATACAATGTCAAGTTTTAGCATCCTTGCCAAAGTCATCCATTTGTGCCTGATAACGATGGAGAACTAATGCTGCTCCACAAAGGTCGGGAAAGACCTCACCGAAATCTTTGATGTCCAAAATGGGTTAAGACAAGGCGATGCGCTGTCATGCGACTTCTTTATCTTCATTCTTTCAAGAACAGTGCAAAACTCTGCCGTCGTAAACACATAGAGGCATAATCTTTCGAAGGTCCTTATATTTACTCGCATACGCCGACAATATTGAAATAATAGGAAGAGCAAATGGTTACGTAAACAGAGCTTTTGTTAGTATTGAAGCGGAGGCGAAGAAAATGGGTTTTAATGGTCAATGAGGTCAAGACCAAGTATATGCTGTCTTCATGGACAAAACATCACCATACACAGCTATAACTTTGTCTACCTAGGTTCCGCTGTCAACTCAGATAACGATACCAGCGCTGAGATCAAACGGAGAATAACTCTTGCCAATCGCTGCTTTTTGGAGTTAAGAAGGCAATTGAGTAGCGAAGCCCTTTATCGAGCAACTAAAAGTGTCCATGTATAAAACGGTCCTGGTATATGCTGCAGAGGCATGGGCCTTGTCAAAATCGGATGAACACACTTTAGGTTGTTTTGAAAGGAAGGTTCTCCGGGTGATTTTTGGTCCCATCTGCATTAACGGGGAGTCGAGGAGAAAATACAGTTATGAATTGCGACACCGACCTAGACAAAAGGTACGGCTAAGCTGGCTGAGTCATTTAGGGCGAATAGACACCAAAGATCCGTCCCGAAGAGTCTTTAAATCTTATCCCAAGGGACGGCCCAGTAGAGGAAGACCACAACTCAGGTGGCGCATGCAAGGGACAAGAAACCTCAACCAATTTGGCTTGGGAAACTGGAGACAGTTAGCTGGGGATCAAGCTGACTGGAAGAAGCTTGTTGGTTGAGCCATTTGTCTACTCCGTAGTGTAGCGCCACCTTAAGTAAGTAAGTAAGTAAGTAAGTAAAACTGTGTAGTGTGTTATCGAAAATAATGCATGGGCATACAAAATCCGTATTGAGTTTTCGAACAGTTGACTGTTGCAGTTTTCGTTTAAGATCATCTTGCATTTGTATTTTTGACACAACGGTCGGTGATTTAGCGAAGGATTGAGCAACAAATGTTCCAATTTTTGTTTTGTTTCTATTTATCTAAAAATTGATTAGAACTTGGACATGACAAAATTATTTTTGTAAGTGTATGTCCTTTTTCCAAGATGGTTGACTTTTAACCCCGATAATGGTTGAGTATACTCATACTGACACACCCTGATTTTTGTTTTAGAAATATGAATTTTGCAAACTATTAAACATTTTCAATGGCAACACTGATTATAGCACAAACATCTGATGAAACAAAATGATTCTGCTAAGAGTGTTCGAAAAAATTTCTGTTTCTTTAAGAAAAATCAAACAAAAAACTTTAAATATTTTTGGGCCTAAATAAAAGTATGTATATAGGTATATGTGTGATTAAAATTATACGAAACACAAATTTTAAAACAAATAATAAATAATAAACTTACCTAAAATAAATTCTATTGTTTCTAAATCGGTGGCAACTGATGACTGCGATGGTATCTTTCTTGATGCCACATAATTTATTTGAAATATTGAAATAACTAAAATCACAATTAAAATATTTTTAAACAGCAAATCTGGAAAGGCTGTTAATTTTCTTAATATTTTCATTTTGGAACGTTTTTGTGAGCTAATCGTAAATAAACATAAATTCGAATGAGTAATTGTGTGGGAATTTGAACAATGCATAGCGGTGTCTAATGAAATAATATTGATATTTTTGGTAATATCTTATTATAGTATATTATTAGAAAAAAAACCGATTATTTTGACTAAAAATCTTAATGGGCTGAGAAATTTATTTTTCCAAATATTAGATTTTGTTTTTGTATATTATTTAATCTGCTCCTTTTTGGCAATTGAATGCATTTTTCTCTGAAATTTACGCTGTTGTATTTTTTGTGTTTTTTTATTTGGCCAATGCTTTAGAATTGTTCTGAAAAGAAAGAGAAAAAACCTTATTAGTATATAATTTAGAAATTTATAATTTTCATCTGTAAAAAACAAAAGTTATAAATGTTAAGGAGGAGACTACAGAAATGCTTATTTAAAACAACAGAACCTATATAAATTATTTTAATTAAAAAAAAATCTGGTGTGAAATTCTATTAAACGAGGGGCTTGTCAGCAAGGTGCTTGTATATGTCTAAGTACTTCTGATTGTCATTTGTCAGAATATAAAAATATATACCTACACCATTATAGTTATTCAAATATAAGTCATGTATTATGTATAGGTATTCTATTAATTGCAAATTTGTATATATTACCACTTTTCTACAAAATGTCCCCACCATAATCATCGTAAAAGTGCAATTTCATTTACACGACAGAACAGTAGTTTTTTTTTGCGGTTGACCGCATCATCAGTTCGTTCGTCCTTGTATTGCAAATCAACATGGAATATGGACGTCCATCGTTGCGTATTAACACATCATTTGTCATTTTTAATTTAATACTCAATAAATTCACTATACCAATGGACCACCACACACTCAGCGAGAAGGAAAATTAAAAAATTTATTACCATAACGACTTCGAAGATAAAAATGGAGATATAAGACTAACAAGAAGACTATGTGGTCGTGACATTGAACTCGAGATTCCTGATCTCCAATGGATGGAGAGCCTCGATCACGATCATATGGTTATATTTCATATACAAGCATCCATCCAGGGTCCACGCGGACCCACCTATATTCGAATTCGATCTGACAATATTGACAACTATACGCGATCCACAAAACTGATTTATGTATAGGGTCCTTTTCTTGCGATTTCAACGTGGGCTTAGCTTTTGGGAAAGGGAAAACTGGCTTAAATCTCGAAAGGGAAGAATAAATCAATTTCTGTTGCCAATAAAAAACTGAACGTTGTCCACAATCGGTGGTGGCGCGACGCGATTTTGCTGCGGCGACGAGAAATCAGGGGTAGCCGGCGGCAGTGGCGACGCGATCGGCTGCTGCTTCTGAGGTAGTTGACTTACATCGATTTATCGCAGAACGTGCATCCTCCATTGTTGTACTTGTTTTATTGGTATAAGAAATGACATTAGATCTGCATAACAATGGGATGGATTGAAGGTGTCGGGCGAGATGTCAGAGTTTGGTTTGCCAAGGTGTTGTTTTGGTATTATATTTGTTCCATTTTTATTCGTCGTCGTATTTGTCGTTGTTCTCTTTGACCAGGTGTTCTATACGTTTTATTCAAGACCAAAATCAACATCATCTATTCTTGGCAAGAGTTTTGTGCAGCAATTCTCGATTGTCATATTATATTATGGGGTGGACAGGGAAAGTCACGTTTCGTTTGTATTGTTCTCTTTGATATGTCATTAGCATTTCGATAAATCTCTAAAGGAAGGTATGTGCATATTTTATAAACAACAACAACAAACTTAAAGGCCGGACTACACTGTTTTGAGATTCATTGATAAAAGTGTGCGTGATTTTTTGTTCGTTTCTTTTATACCTACATTCCCATATACATACATGAATCTTAAGATGCTTGCTAACCTCATCAAGGTCGTGTTGTAATGTGTTATGCCGATGAAAAAAAGAGATGCATCAGTGTTAAGATATAAAAATATTTTTCCCACTTTTTGAAATGGAATGTTGTCGCTTCCTTTAATAGAAAAAATATAGGTATATTATGTACATATTATAAAGTTGCGCTGTTTGGATAAGTGTTTTTAAAGAATGCAGGTGATCCTCGCTATGGACAAGAAGCTTGAATTCTTTGAAAGGAATTTTATAAATAATGTAGATAGATATACGTTCCTTTTGTAAAATTTAGTTTTGTTTACTGCGGGTACTTCTCTTTGGAAGTCAAGCGGCGTACCCATAGATATGTATACTTTGCAGTTTTAAAAAAACGACTTCGACAGATGGTGTATATATTGGAATTCAAATGAAAAACACGCACATCTGCTTATTGGAAGTGGCAAAGTCATTAAGCACGCACTTGTTTATGGAGATGTTAAAGAATTTACATACTGAAGAAGATAACGTCTACAGGTATATGAACGTTCAATCGAAAAACGAATGTCAAAATATAATTTGAATGAAAAAATTGATTAAAAATGACGTAGTTTTTTTTATTTCACTTGCATTTAAATTCACATTGACTTTATTTTTGTACAAAATCAAATCATTAACGAAATGTATAATAGATTTTTCTTCCAGTCATAATGAATTAAAATTCTTTTGTAAAAAATCTACCAAATTGAAAGAAAAAAATTACAAAATTCATCAGAAAATAGCTGAAGACAATTGCAAAACTCAAAATCGACAAATAAATAAATTATAGGCGTGTTTTATTAGAAACACTATCAGTTGTATAGTAAGATTTTACATGCATTACAAATACAACATCGCCAGTAGTATTACGACCGGTAAAAAGATAAAGTAGAATTCTACTGTGGATAGCTTTTTCATCGTTTCTCGACTGATTTTGTCGATGCGAGAGTTACAGAACGTAAGCACAGAACTGTTTTTTCTCATTGACTTTAGTAATTTTTCTTTCTCAAGATCGAAAAAGCAATCGATAGGAAAGAGGGTCCTTTTAAAACCAGTTCTAACTTCAGACAGTTTTATCTGTGAAACCAAATGTTATATTGTAAATTGTCAGTGTCATTTTTATTTCGTAGTTTTTGCAATGACTTGACATCTTGTTCGAACAAAAAATTTATATGACCAGAGGGATCAGGGATGACTTCAAAATTATCAATAATCATACCAAGAACATGAGCGACGAATAGAACTGGCAACGCAATGCCAGTCATCAAAACCAAAAACACTAAAAGCCCAACGAACAAAAAGACCAACCTGAAGCACAGTACACAAATTAAATGTATTATATTGCGCAGGTTGTCAAAGTTGGAAGTGTCAAAAAATTAAAAATGGCTGTTCCAGTGCCCACAGGAACTCAGCACACATCATTAGAAACAAAAACAAAATATAGAAACTAACAAGTAAAGGGACACTGGATCCACCATTTTACCACCATAATACCTCAATTTTGACAGATGCGCAGAATTGAACAAAAATGAAAACGCTAATGATATATTACCTTTAATATATGTATGTACTGTGAACCTGAAGTATCTTTGCAAGTAAAAAGGTTACTTTGGTAGTTCATTCTTCATAATCCGAACTACGGTGTTATGAAATGATATATCACCACTTAAAATTGGTAAATGGTGGAAGTTCATCTTTCGAAAATATGTTTCCCCAAGTTTTAAGAAAGAGTTGATTCTAAACATAGTTGCCTAAGCTCTTATGATCGATCCCTCTCAAATACTCTCATTTATTAAAAACTAATTAAATCAAAGAAAATTTAAAGACACTGCACTTTGAACCTCAAAACTAGAAGTTATGTAATGTATTTTTTGTTTGAATGATATACTCTCTGGCCTTATAAAAGGAACTGCGCATTCATTAAGATAACATCGCGTCGCCCTTTTCTTAAGTTCAAGAGACAAATTGAATTAAACTCACATCTCACATGGATGATGATCCACTTACCCTTGAAGAGTGTTTAATGTCTTTTTTTAATTAGCCGGAAGCAGACATTTCTTCATAATAATGTTCGTCTATAACACTTACATTCAATTATTATGACATTAAATACGCATATATACAAGTTGGTATTCAACTTAATTGGTCTCTTCTTTATTTTTTCTCTTTTAATTAGAAGCGTGTCACTAAAATTAAAATGTTCACCAGAAAGAAAACTATGATAGTCGAGTTTTTTCATCACAAACAAATTTGTTACATTATTTGTTTTTTTCTTCTTTCAACGAAATTAGATAATAAACTAAAAAATGGTTGCATGTAAAAATAAAATTTCCTTTGATTTAAAGCGTTTACTTTTTGATTTGCGAGGAAAATATAATCTAAACAACTTCTTTCTTTTTTTTTTTAAGCGAGCGCAAAACATCAGAGACATCCGAGATCGGATAAAAGTATTCTATTTTTAGGGACCTAGGAAAAGAAGATTTCCGGCTTAAAAAAAACATCAATAAGTATTTTTATTTTATTTAGAAGTAGAACATTGTTATCTAAGCTACTTGAGAAACAAAATAGGACACAGATCAATGTGGTAAATTCCATTTGTCAAAAATTTATATTTTCTGTGAAACTTGAATTAGACAAAAAAAAAATCTACGGCAATTTTTAAGGTATTGTTTGTGATCATATTCCAGTGACTAGAAAAATTTCACCCAGATCATAAAAACTCAGTTCTAAAGTGCCAAATTGGGTTAGACCCGAGAAACATGTTTTTCAGTCAAGAATCCGAGTTGACTCAACAAATTTGCTGAATTAACTCTGGGATTAACTGAAAACATTAATTATTAATTGAATAAAAAAAAAATAATTCATAAGTTAATTAGTGAATTGGAAGCTTGTTTTGACTGCAAAATTATTAACGTAAGTGACTATCAAGCTTTTGAATAATTTTGTGTGATTTGCCGTTTATGCATTCTCATAACCCAATTGAATAAAAATCAATATTTATAGAAAATTTTTGCAGAGTAAATGTGTTATCATGCTGAATGCTCTCTATCTCTCTCCAATTCATAATTTTCCTACTCATAACTCACCCATTATCTTTTGAATTCATTTTTTTAATCGTAAGTCACTAAATTGCTTTTGGATTAAAAATTTTTAATTCATAAGACCCTAAATGGCTTATGATTATTTTTTTTAATTCATAAGTCACTTATTAGCTTATGAGTTAATTTTTATTTAATTCATAAGTCTATTGCTGGCTTATGAATTAACTTTTCTTTAATTCATAATTCACTTACTAGCTTATGAATTAAATTATTTTAATTCATAAGTCAGAAACTAACTTATGAATTAAATTTTTTTAATTCATAAGTCATCAACTAGCTTAAGACTTAAAGATTTTTTAATTCAAAAATTTGCAACCCTGCTAGCCTGTTAAATTCGTTAACGCTAGATTTCAACAAAAAATAGAAATCAATTAATTTGCTCCTCTGTTTTCAAACTGTCAACGCGTTGATTCTCTGACGTTAAAATGACGTCAAATGCTGTCCTAAAGTTGACAAGTTTTATTAACTTAAGGTTGTCAACGCGTTGACGAGTTTATGGTTAAGGGTCAACGCGTTGATTATTATCGTCAGTTGTCAGCGTTTTTAAGGGCCAGTTTCACAGTGCACACTTAACAAAATAAGATGGCACTTAATTTTCCCATTTTGGCACTTAAGCCGCAGTTTTACTACCTGAGTAAGTGCAACTTAAGTGGCCAACATCGGAGACTTAAGTGTCACTTATTCCGATAAGTTTACACTATGAAATTGGGAATTAGTTTTCCATATTCTGCACTTAAGTGACACTTACTTCACTGTGAAACTGGCCCTTAGTGTTCCAACGTTAGTATACAGGAAAATTATTTGTATCGGCAACTAAGCCTGCTTTGACGTTCTAGTGGGTTGACATAACGCGAAAACTTCGGTGAAGTCTGTGACGATTTTAAATTAGATTTATTTTTAAATAAAACGTCATAAGATTTATTTGATTATATAGCCAGTTGACAATTCTGAGATCTCACTAAGCAAACTTTTGTCCGCTCCACAGGAGAAGGAGAAACCTGAGCAAAATTTCTTCTTAAGAAGTCAAAAGCACTCTCCATATCGTTTTTATAAATTGATAAATTGCGATAAAAAATAATTGAGCAAACGAATCCAAAAAAATCAGTCTCAGCTCTTTGACAGCAAAAGTGAGGAATCTCACTGAGGAATAACGTCAGATTTCTGAGATCTCAAGAAACCTGAACTGGCAAATTTTTTTGCCGTTTTGACATTTATTTTTTGACACACTAATTCACAAACAAATATAAGTGCTTCAGGTAAATATGACATCCATATATGGGGTATTCGATTGGCAATTGAGAAGCTTACTCTTAAGCTTTCAAAATGACAATAATTCTTCTTCTGAAAATATAGGAAATGCTTCGAGATTTGACTTCAGTTAGAATTGTCACCGGAAAGTATACTAAAATTAACTTCTTCCAGAGCAACCATTTTATTCAGAGGATTTTGAATCCATTGAAATCATAGTCATTTGAAATTTGACAGTGGCTTATAGCTTGAAAAATGGAGGTTAAACCTTTTTTAGCAAATTGATTAATTTGTTCTAAATATTACTTGAAATCCCTCTCTTTAAATGATTTGATTTTCAAGAGGTTTTTAAAAAAATTGATATTGACATAAAGAGCATCAGTTTCAATCTCTTTCCACTGATTTACCCACAAGGTAGCGGAGCAACAACTTTCCACGACTGACAAATCACCATATGCACTTTGCACACACATATTTGTATTCTATACAATTTATCTGCCATTAAACACAACTATGGCAATATAAATAGTTAAAATATGGCAGAAAATGACCATAAGTGTTAAACTCCACTTGATGTGTCTGAACTGGTTTTTAAGAAACTGCCGGATGAGTTCAAATCAGAATACTGCTAAAAAATTGACTTTTAATTTCGTTAATAAAAAATCAGGACAAATTTAAATAAATTAAACCAATTTAGTTTAATAAAATAATAAAAATCAGTTCCTTACCAATGCAAATGTTGGCCATGACTTGCTTGACCACACCGCCGCCGCATATATTGGTACAGTTCAAATCCTGAAAGGCAGTTAAATAAAAAAATGATCTCGTGCCATGGCAGTTTATTTAATTGGCATATTCCGATTTGTCTCATGACACACCAGACACTCAGTAAATTCAAAATATTTGTCGCGTTCCTTGTTGTGGTGGTGGTGGCGGGTGGAGGCATTTCTTATTGCGGTTTCTGCGGTTTTATTTAATCTGATGTGTATATGTACTTTTGAACATGCAACAAATCCAAAAAAAAGAAAAAAAAAATCAACGTATAACACACAATGCCCTCTATTTATCGTTCACAAAATTACAATAACGATAACAATAATGAAGCACAGACCGACACCACCGCGGCCGCGCCGCGAAAGAGAGAACATGCAGCGGTGGCGGTCGGTGACAGAAGTTTCGTGGGTGGTTTTTTTGGAGAATAAAATATTACAATTTTTACCTTCCTCTTTAAAAAGATATAAAAATGATTATTTTTAAGATAATTTTGTTATTTTATTTTATTATAAATTTTAATTTTCTTTCTTGTTTTTGTTCTTTTCCTCAAAAATAGTTTGGGGGAAGATAAATTTGTTTAGACGGGCGATTTTAAAATAACCATGACTCGTGGATAAATAATGTGAACAAGAGGCAATTTTTTTTGTATTTATCCTATCGATGTCTTTTTGTTGTTCCTGTTGTTGTTGATATCGTAAAAATGTAGAACTTAATTGAATATAATGGCATTTGTGCGGAATTCATTTATCATTTTCTCTCTAAATCGCATTGACATTAATTAGTTGTTAATCCGTTTGGATTTTTTTTTTTTTGGGGGGCTAATAGCTCTGAAAAACATTGTGTAGGTTTGGAAGAGAAGGTTATATTTATATTAAATCTATTTATAGAGAACTATCACATTAGTAATTAAGGAAGAAAAGTGAAAGTAAGATTATCAAGTTGAGTCATTTTAGATCAATAAATTGACAAAGATGATGGTAGAGTAGATTTTTGGAGTATAGGTTGATTTAATTAAACAAACAAAAATGCACATATCACGCCTTAGTTTCCATATAGCTCAAACAAAATATTAAATTCTAATTGGTAACGTTAAATATATAGATATAACAAATTTAAGAAATCTGGGTGTGGCGTAAGGGGGTATGATGAAATAATTTTGTCATACTTTAGGTTCAAGAGAACTTAATAACAAAATGTGAACTATCTGAAAGGATAATAAAGAGTAAATTCCACGTGTTTGTTGGAATACAAAAGAAAGCCCAGTAGTTGAAAGCCTAACTAAAAATAATTTCAACTGTCCAGAGACGTAAAATAAAGAGACAATTCATCTATAAGAAAAGTGAGCGTGAAAAATTATACACGACTTGCCTTAATTTTGAAAGTGCTTAAATTTATAAAATTGTTTGCTTCTTAAGAACGTTGAATAAAAAGAAAATTAGTATTAAAAAAAAAAAAGTGAATGTGACAATGTTCGGATTTCGCTAAACTATTTTGTATCCTCTAAGATCCCAAGGACACTTCTTCCCGTCGCGTCAACTAGACTAAGCACTCTAATATCCGCAAAAGCTTGATTTTTAAAAACAGAGATTTGGTCTTCCCCATCACCTTGAACCTGAGGGCTGGGAATCAAAGACCATCTGGAATGGATAAAATTGTTATCTATTTACTAGATGTGCTAGTCATAAAAGCTACAGCAGAACTGGCAGTATAAGGGTTTTGTAGAGTATGCACTTGGGACTTACGCCTAAGGTTAAGGAATTTTGATGTAATTTTGTTTCTAAAAACAGAAGTAGCAGCGGTTGAATATAGTGTAATTCTTCATCGGATCTCCCGTTAGGTGTCACGTGGAGTTTATTTTTACTCCAAGGTAGGTATTAGAAGAGCTCCGCTGACAACCAGTGGCCATGATTTTCAGATGATTTTTAGTAAATAAATAAAACCACTTCAATAGTTGTGGAACTGGTGGGCGATTCTGGTTCTATGAAAAAGTGAACCGAAAAACTTTTTATACTCTTACACTATAATTCCGATTCTCGTTCTGCGAAAATGTGAACCCATCAAACGCCATAAAATTTTCATAAAAATAATTTTCTTCCACGCCGTGATTTGGAAGTGAATCTTTGAAAAGAAAGGAACAATGAAAGGGTGAATACGAACGAATAATGCTCAATTCAAACACATCTCCTTCTCTGTCCTATCATGAAGAAAAAATTTTTCATCTCATGCGTGTCTCTCTTCTCTTCAAAACATAAGAAAAATGATAGAATTGCACTTCAGGGGAAACGATTAGTTGGCTCGTTATATAGTTAGGTACAGTTCGTCGGAGAGTTTTAAGAGTTTTTAAGTGAACTGAAAAAGTGAAAAGAATGCATGAGAGCGAATGTGAAAACTATTTATTTGATTCGATTTTTTTTCACAGAACCAGAGTCGCCCCCCTGGGACCCAATTCTTCTGATCCTATCACTCTCTCTCAAATGTTCTATTTCCTGCAGCTCGGGGATTGATTTGCCTACGATGTTTCGAATTAGCCTACGTTGCAGTCCTAAACCAGCAACCAGATCTCTATCTCCTTCATCTGGTAGACTGCTTAAGTCCTCTTAATTATGCAGAATCTCTTTAAAGTAATAAAGTTTTTGTGGAGTAAAAATGAATAAAAACAAAATATCCTTTGGGTTATCAATATAATTATCAATG
Organism: Epistrophe grossulariae; assembly: GCA_929447395.1. NCBI lineage: Eukaryota > Metazoa > Arthropoda > Insecta > Diptera > Syrphidae > Epistrophe > Epistrophe grossulariae. The sequence goes on from OV839567.1 coordinate 105,830,602, forward strand.
AAATGTAAGCACTCACCAGGGTAGATGAGACAAAGCGCAATAGCTCTTATAGATCAAGAAATCAGTCAGTTTTGTAAAAAAAAAATACAGGAACCACCCAAATTAAAATTTAAGTCACAGAATTTTACTTCCGATTCATTTTGTTAAGATAATTATTAAAGAGAACACTACAAATTTAACTATCGTCATTACAGAAATAAATAATAATAATAAATTTTAAATATCTCTCTTTGAACTTATAAAAAAAAAACACTGGAAATTTTAAATATAATATTTAAAGAAAAAAATGTAAAAAAATACTCAAAAAAACAAGCAGATACTAAGTCGCAGTCAATGATGCTAATGATCAATCAACAAAAGTAAAAAAATACGAATGAAATGTTTTCATAACAATACCTAAATTCTATAATTACATTTGTATAGTCATTGTATATCATTTGAATTAAAGGTTATGGGTTATCATATGATTCCTAAAAGATTTGCTTTCCAAATTTGGTAGAAATATACCATTCTTGAAGATAACAAGAGAAACAAGCATCATCTAAATTTAATTCAGCTTATAAGCGCTTCGACTTTCCAAACGGCAAATACTAACCTCGATGCTCACAATTTATTGAAATTTTCATAGTAAACAGCTTTTAAGTCCACGGTAAAACTATAATTTGTTCTCAACACAAAAGCACATCTGTGTTATGATAGTGCTATTTTAGCTTTTGCCACGCCGCGCCCGCCGCTCTTCGCTGGCGAAAAAAATCCTGCAACCCCTAAGATATACAATATTGATATAAAGTATCTCGCTAATAGTTTTCAAATCTCAAAATGTTATTTAATTTCAATATTTCTTCAATTGAATTCATATAAAGCGATGTATGCACCTAGGTACAAATAAATTGATGTACCTATAGGTACCTACCTCTAAATTTTTGTATATTAATTCACCAGAAACAGACCCCATCACTTTTCATTTAAAGAATATATTATATACGAACATCGAACACATCTATGACTATTAATTTACTGCATTTCTATTTTTTCATTTTGCGATTTTTGTTTACATTGAGAAACGTTCTTCTGGCTATTTAAGCGGATACATACGTTTCTGATATTTTAAATAAGAAAAATACGAACATATTTATACACATAGAAACCTATAAATATACTATAATTCGCCTTGGTTTTAAAGCTTCAGACGAAACAGAAAAAATAATAAAACTTACACTCTCTCTAGTCATCGTCAGACTTGAACGTATAGCTGAGGGAGAGTGTGTTTGTTCTAGATATAACACTAAGGTGAAGAAAAAAAAAAAACAATTATTTAGTTTTCTAAGCTGGTTCGACCAAAAATGTTTGTTTTTTTTGGACAGTGAATTTTGTGGCGTAAAAGATTGTTTTTTTGTTTTACTGGCGAATCTTATTGAAATTTTTTACGCTTTTAATTTTGTTTGTAAACGAAAACTTCAAGACCCACATTTTCAATGCGAAATCATTTAAGTTTAACCCGAGTTGTTTTTTTGATGTGTAAACATCTAATTTGTATTACGTTACGTGTCACACATTACGTTGCAATTGGGTACGTTCAATAACAAAACTAAGACACTTGGACGAACATTAAGGTACACATCTTAATCATGATTCCCGCACTCATGTCTCATCAATTGTTTTAAAATTGTTTTTCAGTCAATACTCAATTTTAATCTCGATTTAAGAAAGTGAGTTAGTTTTTGTTTTTAAATATTCTGAAATCTGGAATAGAAAATACTGGGTTGCACGAACTTCCTCTTATGTAATATTATTTAAAAAATGGCATCTTCCTTACCGGTTTTTAAATAGATACTTGTATTGTAGGGTAGGTATGTGACGTTATTTTTGGTCATAAGAATAATTTTTATTTAAATCTGCTAGATAATGTTAAAAAACTGTTAGGTGCTAAGTTTAATCAGAATCGACCTAGTGGTTTTCGAAAGTTAAGTTCTCAAAAATATTTTGAAACTTTTTTTAATAGTCAAAAAAAAAATTATTTTGGTATGCAATACTTTTAAAACTTTTTGAAAAATCTGATCAAAATCAGTTGAAAATCAAAAATATGGTTTTATGATTGATCCAATAAAACTACCTATATATAACCATTCAGGTATTCTCAACCAAGGTATTTATAAATAACGCCAACTATTAACGATCCTTTATAACTATTGTGTTAAGAACTCTTAGTTCGAGAACTTTCGAACTCTTATTAATAATCAATAATTAATCTTTTGAGTATGGATATGAATAAATAGAACTTCTAAGTATTCTATTTCACAGAACCTCCGTCACAATTAATGTCTATTCAGTTAATTCTTAAGGTAGAACTATAATAGTCGGAAGATGTTGGATAGTCGAAGCGGTCGGTGAGCGCTCTTAACTTCCGAAAGCAAAAGTTAACGAAAATTGGTCGAAACGAAGCAAACCTCAATTATTGGCACGTTATATAAATTCTTTGTATTCGTTTCGTTTGGTACGACCACTTACGTCGGCATCCGGCTATTATAATTCTACCTTTAGTTGGCTTACCAAATTAAGCTAAGTGCAGACGATTGTCAGATCTTACAATATAGTCAGATCTGTCAGTGAAAAAACTGTTCCAAATGTCTTACAATCGTCTGAACACACAATTTTGTCTGACAATATTGTTAGACACGTCATTGTCAGACAACAATCTGACAAAAAATTGTCAGGTATGTTACAATCGTCTGAACACACAATTTTTATCATTGTCAGTCGATTAGGACATTGTCAGACTCATTGGTCATTGTCAGATGTTTTAATTGAAAACATCTTACAATTGCTGACAATTTCTTCGAAATGTCAATGAGTTGGTGAAAGAGAAATAAAAAAATAGCTGACATTCAAATTGGGAAGAAATCTACCAACCGTGTGAACGGACAATTTTTCATTGTAAGAAATATGACAATTGTCAGCTAATTGTTAGCTACTGTCAGACCATTGATATATCTGACAATATCGTAAGATCTGACACAAACGATTGTTAGCTTTAGTTAAGTTTACTCGAGATCTAAATCGACTAAACACATCAATTCAATTCAATTCAATTTATTTAATGCAAATGTACAAATAAGACTTCGTCTTTTATAATACTTAACGATTGGAGAGTAAGCAATATATTATTGAATTTTACTTAATATAAAAAACTGTACCTTAACTGCAAAAACCGGGCCTAAAGTGTATTTCCTTCACGCCTGCATTTATTTTTATTTAGTAGTTCTTTTCCGAAAGACTCTCTGTCGTGAAAATAAGAACAAACAAAAACACCAATACAATGCGGAAAAATTGTGATTATAAATATTTTTTGTATTTTCCAGGGTTCAAAATTGCTTCAAAGTATTAATCGAAAGTCACATTTTACTGAAACAAAAGTTAAAGTAATTGCCAGTCATTTATTGTTGTTATGTTGTGTTTAAATTTTAATCGGCTTAGTTGCCAGTTGGCCAGTTTAAGAAAAATCCAGATAATATCATGTAAAGCCATACAAAAATTTTAAGTCATCGGTGAATAATATTAAATGATCAAATAGTCGCGTCGCTGGAAAAACAAAGTGACATAAGTAGAGATTTTGAGGTTTTGGGTTAAGTATAAAGAATGAATTGCAAAAAATTACTATTTTTCTATCTTACCACCATAACTATAGCTCTTAAAATGACAGTTTGAGGTCATTAGTGTCGTTTTGCATTTAAGGTAACATCCTTGGACTTTTTCCCAGCAAAACGACATTTTCACACTTACTGCTCTCATTTCAGGCTTTTTCCAACATTTTTTAAATATTTTTTTCCTGCAGAACGACATTTTTATCAGATTCATTTTAAAACAAAACTTCTGAAACTAGTATGCAAAATGACAAAAATCAAAGACTAATGTTTTAAGTGACGAAAAACTTCAAATCGCTTTTCTGAAAAACTGCATGCATACGTTTTTCGACTTATGTTATGAAATTACACTTTGCTTTTCCAGCGACAAAATATAGAATTTCCTTAACCGTCATAAATAGTAGAAATAATAATGGCCCAATATGGCTCCCTTGAAGAATTCCGGACAGGTACCACTGTGAAGTGAATATAGAACCCACGGCCACGGGCCACGGCCATTTTGGATTTTCTAAGAAAAAGTCAGTTATGTGCTCAACAGGCCAATTTGTGCAATCACGCGGGCAAAGAAATAAAAGTAAATTTGAAATATGTATTTCCAGATCGAAAGTTATACAAAGATTTAGTTTTAAGTAAAACCGAAATTTTTAAAAAATCTTTCATTTGTAAAATTTGCACAAGTTGCTTTTTTTTTAAGAAAATGACGGTGCTTATTTCAAGCTTAACAAAATTTAATTTATTTCTCCTGATTGTTTTTTTAATTTGCACCTGATAGTAGCAGCTATGTACATATATTTTGTTTTGTTTTCTTAATATTATTATTTTTTTTATTGAATTTTTAATTCATTTGTGTATAAACGTCTACTTGGTCTATTTTGTATGCTAGAACGGTACTATATATTTTGATTCGTGAAGGTATTGAGTACACACACTTGACCTTGTTTTACGATCGGGAGGCTTGACGCAATCATTATATTTGTGCTTTATTCGAAATTACTCTGTTGCATTTTTATTTTTATTTAATACCAATACGTTATATACGACAGAAGAAGAAACACCAGCAACTATATAATATTAAAACCAACAATAATACTATTTTGTTTTTGTATTTAATTGATTTGATTGGTCGTCGTCCGTCATGCAATTTGCTTCATATTTGCGGTCGACAAAATGTATTATAGATACGTCGAGTCGCGTCGGTCGTCGGTTGGTTCGTTACATATTTCAATTTTATCCATTATAATTTTGTATTTGTGGCAGATGCAACTATACTATAAGGCATAAAAGTTGATGGAATTCTGGGTCATTATTTAAGATTTTTGTTTTCATTTTTAATTGAAAAATTATTTAAATGAAGTGAATGATATAGATCAGTAGGTTTGCAGCTGGGGATGAGGTTAATGGACGTTATTTGAAATAGAAATGATTGATGGTTCATTTATTTGCGGTTTTTGAAAAAATTTAATTTAGCTTTTACATATGTAGATTATAAATATAGTGTGTGTACTGATCTGATGATGCGAATATTTTAACATTAAAAAAAAAAATAATAACATTATTTATTGGACAGATGTCAAAGTCCATTTAAATGTTTCTCCGTATTTTTATGGAAGTATAATTTTTCGGCGCCAGATGTAATATTTTATTTTCAGATAATTTTCCAGCTATAATACTTTGGCTACATTTTGAAAAATAAGAGGAAATTTAAATATACCTTTTATATTTCTTTCAAAGAATTTTTGTTTTTGCTATGACAGAGAAATATTTCCCAACAGGAAGCTTTAAAACTATAAGAATTGTAATGTTATGTCAATCCTTTAAGTTTATTAGTGCACGTATTTTAACCTGTCACTAATCGTCGTTTCCCATAGACGTGTTTATCATTTACAATAAAATGTTCAACGTAGTGTGGTACGTGCAAAGATTCAAATGTTCTTTTTTTTATTATTTAAGAATAAAGACTCTGATTTTCTATATGAGTTTAAGGATATTAATTTATTTACTTTTATTCTTTAGCTTTTTCTTCGTAAATTTCGCAGTTGCTTTTATGTAGGGTGATTTACATTAAATTCAGCATAAAAAGTTAGGGCGTATATAGGTTGGTCAAGAGAAGAAAAAATGTTTTTGTGTTACAAATTTTATTTATAAAAAATTACGATGAAAATAGCTCTCGGAAATTTCCCCGGATTATTTTTTTAAACAAAGGTGTTGTCACCATCAAAATATGAGAACGAGAGTAACTCCCTGCTGATAGTCCAGAGTAATCTTAGACATTCTTCTAACAGTGTTTCTGTGAAGTTTAGTCAATATTGCTCCAGTGGTTTGCCAAGAAGACAAATCAACGCACGTTGGGTACTTGAAAACTTACTTCGTTTCTTTGATTGCATGTATGAACAGGCTAATCTCAGAAATAAAGAGTTCGATTTTGAAAAATATTTTTTTGGTTGGAAGGTTATACTTAAAGAATGGCTTAAGAACGGAAAATTTTCAAGTGTTTAACTATTTTAAACGTGAAATGGTGTTAAAGAAATTGTATCCCGCTTTTACAATTTTGTTTGTATTTGAAAGATGTTTGAGAAAATAGACTTAGAGGGTGGCATAATGATAAAATATTTTATGTTCCAAGTGTCTCTGTCAAATTTGGTTAAAATCGGTCTATTAGTTTTGCTAACAACTGCAAGGTATCAAGGTATCGAATTTTCTCCATATTCAACAATTTTTATTTAAATTAAGGCATGACATTGTGCATATTTCTCCTACTTCCAAGTACGCTGGGTATCTGCGTGTAACTAAAAACATATTTATTAACACAAGCATTGATTTAATTCTATATATATAGAAAGCCGATGCAACGTTCGCCAGGCTCCTCTAGTAATTTCTATGACATTTGTTATTGCATTATAAAAATAAATTAACAAAAGTTTACATAAATTCAGATTCTTTTTTTTCTGTGATTCAATTGACATCTAGGAAATGTCACACCGCATGTTTTATTAATTGGTGATAACCTTTAACATACAATTTTCATGTTTGGTGTAATGTACCCAATCCGCATAAATTTATTATAAATTTTCACTAAAAGAGTGTGTTGCATTTTTGCGCATAAATCTCATAATCAAGATATTGAATCCACAAGTACCTAGTGTCAAAGAGTCGAGAGTAGGTAGGTATATTATGTGATTAAGTGCGAGATATGTGGATATTGTAAAATGAAAGTTGTGTTTCAATAATTCCGGTTGGCTCATCAAATCATTGTTGCAGAGTAAACAGGTGTTTTAAATTAACCACTAGCAGAAGTATTATTTGCAGAATGTCAAATGTGAAAATCATAAGATAATTTTATGACAACAAAGTTCTCTAGTTTCTCTAGTTAACCATAAATTTAAGATAAGCTTCAAATTTTGCAGATAAATGAAAACAACAAAGTTCTCTAGTTTCACTATTTAACCATAAATTATAGACTTAGATGAAATGAAAGGTATCAAGACGATTTTTTTGTGAGACAATTATTTGTTTTCAATTAAGTACCATTTACAGTGCGTCATTTTCATATTGAAAATCCAGTTTAAAGTAGTAAATTCAAAATCTGTTGCCAGTTCAAATATAAATATCCAATAAAACTGACAGAAAAAAAGAAACAAATATATTCACTCTGTTGGGCGCCATGTATATTTTATTTAAATGATGGGTCTATAAGTTTTCCAATGATAATATTTAATATTTTAAATGTCTCCCATAAAAAGAGGTTCTGTGTTGAGTTGCGCGCCATTTATTAAGAAATGATTAAAAATGTCTTACTTGATTCACCAATATTAAAAACCCAATACCAATTTTAATACAAGGACACAGTGATATATTGCAGCACCAGAACCATTACCTCTAGCGTATTTTGACTATAACGCCTCGCGCGCCGTGCCGTTGGGAGGTCTTGACATCAAAAGGCGTAATGCGAGAAGTGATTATCTCTTGTCATAAAAAAGTGTCTCTCATCTTAGCCGTTTGGAATTGGCAGAAAATTGAAGGTCCCTTTCATTTGTGCCGACTAACAAAACATGGATAGCTGAGAGGGGAAGTCCCTAGGCCCTGGCTATCTGCAAGCAGTCGCGCCACAATTTTTTTTTATTAGAGAAGTTCAGTTTATATTTGGATCCAAATTGATATACGTCTCCGGTTAAAATATGAAGAAGACGTTCTGAGTTGAGTATATTATAATGATCTGTTTATTGATTCCCAATAAATACCGAATACAGGAACGAAGAAAACGAATATAGCGTCTCTGTTTTCTGTTGGGCGCCATTTACTTCCATATGGAAATATGCATACAAAAGTTAACTATTTTTTTTTGTGCTGAAGGAGTTTCTGTCTTAGTTTAACTGGAATTATGTGTCTTTCGTTTTTCAAATATTAATACCGAGGGGAATATTATGCCACTAGAACAAAAACAATTACCCCATGGCGTTTTGGAGATAAAAAGCAAAAGGGGTAGGTACCTCTTTCAAGGAAGTATATTTTTTGTAATAACAAAGCGACTCATCTTAACCGTTTGGATTAGTCAGCGAATTGAAGGTCCCCTTAATTCTTGTCAACTAACAAGACAGACGCAATGACTGCTTAAGGAAGTTACTATGCTCTGTTTCTCACGAGAAGTCGTACCAACACATGTTTTTTGGTCTCATGTTAAATTTTTCACAGAAGAAAACGTTCTGTGTTGGGCGCCATTTATTTGGGAAATTATTGAAAAGTTTTAGTGTTCCTTTTTATCAGCAACGACATCGTTATGATGCTACTTGATTCTCCAATAATAAATACCTAAACTGAAAGATAAGAAAATATAAATAGATCCTCTTTGTTCTCTGTTGGGCGCCATTTACCTACAAATAATAAAATGCATATAAAAGTGTTTGGCTTATTTTGCTGTCTTACTTTAACTACAATGATGTGTTTATTGGTTTTCCAATGACACCGAAAAACTGACCAAAATTTTTGCCCCTAGAATAAAAGAAGTCCATATTTGTTTTGATTTGGAAGCCAATTACCCCTTAAACTTTCAAAGCTGAAGAGTTTATTTTGCAGAATTGATCATATTGTATACGTCTTTCAAAATGTTCATTTTTGTAATATAAAGTTGCGTCTTTGACTACAAAATATCTTGATAACTTAATGTACATAGTTATTCTCAAATCATTGCCTGCGCCACAACTCCACCATGTTAAACTCGCTGATGGCAAATGTAAACAAATAATAAAAATGATTTTTTGTATTTAATTAAATAGAACATCCGCAAAATACATACATTCACCCACCACAAACATTGTACATAAAGTGCGTTCTTCTACGTTTACATTCTTGCAACAGAGTGCAAAAAAAAAAAATTTACTCTGATTTATTATTTCCATATACCGATATAGCCAACCCGCACTAAATACACAACACAAACAGATAAACATCCATGTACATAATATGTACCTACATAACATAAATAATGATAAATGCTCTCTGCAAAAGCCAACACACTGCACAATACAATAAGAGTTTGTTCCGAAAATAAAATCAAAACTAATTGATTACCCCCGACACAACAAGAGGTTGTTGGTGATTTCAATTTCAATGCCCCTACTCAATATTATTATTTATCTGATCTTTCTTTATATATCTCTCCTCGTCTCGTTATTATTATCTGCCACTTTGACAGATGGAAACCCCACTGATGTCAAAAATGGTCCATACAAATTGACTGGGACGTATACGAATTATTAGTGTATGCTGAAAGTCATGTCGCGGTCAGTCCAAGCTGAAGCCGAAGCCTGCCGCACACAATAACTATCTCTGCGATAATATTTTGATATTGTTGTATCCCCATTTATATCTTTCAGACATAACATTTAGATAAACAAAATTGCAACAGTAGCCCCCAGATATACTGAACTCTACTCTACTTCTATTACTGTCTGATGGGGGAGGCACTATGCTACTGGTCAGAGTATACTCTTAACAAAAGATGTCATCTTGTCGAGCAATAACAGCACAAGCACCAGCAGCAGCAGTAGCAGTGTAGCTCATCCCTCCCCACATAAATTCAACGAAGAATTAAATTAACTATATACACAGCTTTGGGATGAGATGGTTACGATGATGACGATGATGATGTCTGTGTATAAAAATCTGAGCAAGTAACATCATAGTAGGTATATTTTTTTGAGGAGGCCTAAAGCCGAGATCATCCACCAACTCAATGGTTACGTACACACAAGCGAAATAAATCTCTTTTGTTCCATTAAGTGGACGGTCAATTATTCTATTAAAGTCTTGAACTAAAAATTATTATGCCGGGCTCTGATGTTTATATACACAGCACAGGTTCTGGTGCTGCATGTGATGCTGTCTGATGGTATCTTATACAGTGAACTCGTTTCTATGAAATAAATAGACATACATAAATACAGAACTAAACAATTGTCTAATCATAGATACTCATAGCGATGCACTGCACATTTCAGATAGTTAAGTTACTCTTTTTTTCACTATAGAATTTCATACCCACATATAAATCTGCTGCCCCATCATGATCATCAGTCCAAATTTTTCACTGTTTCACATATTCTCTATATCTGGATATGGACATTCTCTGAACATCAGATTGATAAAATCGGGAAAGATCTATATTCTGCTTTTCCTTCCAATAATAATAATATTATCTGAGGTGGTGTGGTGGCTGTGTGGCGTAGATGCGGAGAAGATATAAGTATTCTGCTGCTTCAGTTCTGTAGAGCTATAGCTTTTCCTTTTGGGGCGTTTTTATTATGTAGAGTCCATCGCGCAAAATGATCGAACGATAGATATACCAACCTACCTACATGTAGAAATAGGCTTTGTGCTGCAAGTCGATTGAGTAATCTGTGCGGTGAACTTGAAATTGATTAACTGGGACAGAAAAGCCAGAGGGAGAAACGTTTTTTCCATCCATTTTTTTTTTATTTGTGTTTTATTGTTTTAAGAGTATCTATTTATTTATTTTTTTTTTTTTTTTCAAACTATGTATATCAATTGAAAATGTTCATAACGTAACAATATTATTTTACGTTTTTTTTTGTGATGATGATTGGAAATGATTGTTTTATTGAAACCATCATCATACGCTTGACACTTTGAGGTGTGAGGTTTATAAATGTGATGTATATGTAGTTTTTTTTTAAATAAATTTTTATAAAGTGGGTTGACGACGAGTAGGTACAGGGATACCTATTTATTATCTATCACCTTAGATGAGGAAAAAGATACATAGGTATACTCGTACATGAATTTTTTTTATTGTGAGTGAGTGAAGAGGTCAATCTAATTGACTTTCATTGTGTGGGCTCTTCATTACCCTATATAGCATTACACCTATGTAGCTCAATATGGTGTTCTATTTATGGAAGAAATATAAAAAGTCACAAATGTATCAACAATAATTCAATTTTCATAAAAAAACTTCACGAGATCATAATATCAAGATTAAATCTATTATAAGAGATCCGAAGTTGTGGGATTAGTTTTTCAAAAATCAATTTGGTAATTAATTAGGTTGATGATATATTGCATTTGCATTATGCAGTCATGAAAATATAAAGAAGTGAGAACTTTTACGTATTATTAATAGGATTAACTCTTTAATACTTTATGTAGTTTTAAAACTATTGGTTAAAACTTTTACGAATTAAAAAGCAATTAATATTTGCTTTATTTACTTTGTATTTCTTAAAATAAATCATGTAAAATAGTAAATTTTGAGTTGTTTTCAAAAGCATCTCAACTGGTTCATTGTGTACCAATAACAACTACACATCCGAAGTTATAAGAACCTGAAAGTTTTACAGCCAGAGTGAAATTATTAGATCTTAAAACAATTTGTTTTGAAAAACAGATTTAAATAACGAATTTCTGGCCTTAAAAAAGGTATGGTATTGATATTGTATGTTTTGCCTTTGTTTTTGAATATTTTATTTCTATTTCAAGTCAATTTTCTGGAAAATTTCCTCTCCCACCTAGATGGCAGCTTAAGCTCCACTCTAACGAATAGTGAAAAAAATTGACTAGCTAATTAAAATTTTCCATGTCAAATGTTTATTCCGACTGGGCAATTCTACAATTCGCTTGCGAACGTTACTTTACAACTAGCTGCTCAAAAGTATTGTCGCTCAATAAATAGTCAGTTGTCACTTGAACTTGTTCTGTCCCTATAGTCGCTCAATGCATGCCCGAACACTAAGAGTCAATAAGAATAACTGCTAATATACAAACTTGAAAAAATCAATTATTAAAAAATAAAATTAAATAAAAAATATGTCTGAATTACAAATAATTTATCTTTGACTTTGTTAAACATCAAAGAACATAACTCAAAAAAAAACGTAAAGTTCCAGTTTTTGATTTCAAAAATAAAAATTAAAAAAAATAAAATAAAATTCAAACAAAATAGAATATGATTTAGTTTAACTTTATTTATAAACTCAAAACCACTCCTCATTACCAATAAATCAAAATTATTTCTGCAACCCTTTTTTGAAACACTTTTTCGGAGACTTTTATGTCCATTCACATACCTATACTTTGTGTTTTTTAAACGATGTGTGCCCATAAATAAGAACTAAAATAAAAAAAAAATATTTAAAAATATTGAACACATTATTTGCCATTAAGGCCAACAACACTCAAATAACATTTCTCATCCAAAAATAAAAAAAAATCCAATATAATAGATCCAAATATCGCATATAAAGCTTCCTCAGTTTTCAGTTCAGTTGTTATAACTATATCTAGATATGTATATTATGATGCATTTTTGATAATATTTCCTGTCCACGACACTTTTACGGTTTTCCAAGAAATTATTTATTCTTCATCCGAACATTTTTTTCCCATCACTAATTTCCTTTGAAGGAAGCTCAAATAAATCATTCTCTAAATATTCTGAATCTTGTTGTTTTTTTTGGTTTTTATTTAATTTTTTTGAAGATATAAATTATATTAGATATATTATGTCAGAGTAGCTGGAACGGATTTACTAGAAATCACCTAAGGCCCCTTACATTTAGGGGCCTCCACAGAATACTAAGGTTAGGTTATGCGCACTTTTAACTCCTTAAAAGTTTTGAGGTAAAAACTGAAAACAAAGATACATTTGGGCGCGCGCCTTAACTCTGGAAGTACAAATTCTATACAAAAATATCGAAAAAAATCGAAAGATTTTAACAATTTTTTCGTTTCGAGATATTGGTTTAATTGCGTTTTCAAAATGGCGGCCTTAACTAACTTCCAGGAGGAACCCTTAATAAAATAAGGGCCAGTTTCACATTGAAGTAAGTGTCACTTGAGTGGCGAATATGGAAAACTAATTCCCAATTTCACAGTGTAAACTTATCAAAATAAGTGACACTTAAGTCTCCGATGTTGGCCACTTAAGTTCCACTTACTCAGGTAGTAAAACTGCGGCTTAAGTCCCAAAATGGGAAAATTAAGTGCCACTTATTTTGTTAAGTGTGCACTGTGAAACTGGCCCTAACTCTCAAATTTATGAAATAAGTCACACTAACAAATTTGATGGGAGTAAATTTATTTCGGCTAGTGAGAATTAAATCTTTTGGGAATTAATTTGACCCTCACTTAAGTTTTTTTTTTAAATTTAATGCTAAACTAAAAATTTATTGGAAAATTTCACTTTGTTCCGTCAAAGGTTTTTAGTTTCAAATCCGGCCGTCTAAAAAAAAACCTCAAAAACTCAAATGTTGCATATGACAATTATGTGTGATAAAATGTCCACATAAATTGTCAGAAGAATGTTTTATAAGTTTTACAACAAAGCATAGTTCACACAAAATTGTGGAGTGGATTGATATTCTATGGATGTAAGCTTTTTAATTATACATATATTTGTGTACCATTATATAGGTACATACTGCATATGTGTATCCAACAGATTATTCCCGCCACAACGGAAACAGTATCTTTCTGAAATTCTTATTCTAAGAATCATCAAACAGATGTGCAAGCAATAAAACACCAAATCTGCCAAGTCACGAGGAACAAAACACAAACTTTTTGATCATTAAAAATCAACTTTCATCCGAGAAATATAATAATATGTACATTATTCGTCTAATTTACGAGAGATCGGACGGCACGATTTTTACAACAAAAACAAAAATTACTAAAACCTAGACTGACTATAGACATCATTATAGAAAGTCCCATGAAACGGTGTTATAGCTAGATCTAATTAGAAACATAAAGAACCACCGATCTTCCATTTATACATAAAAATAGATTGTCCTCAAAATTTTTAAAAATAGAAAAATAAAAGAAAAAAAATTATATACTATGAGAAATCATAATATATTAGAGTGTTCTTCCCTGACCCAAAAAGTAACATTAAATGCAGTTTTTGAAAGGCTTAAAAAAAAAAACAGTGTTGCCAAGAATGAATTTTGAAAATTACAAAAATAATCTAAAAAAAGGATATTTCCTTTGAAGAGATTAATTTATTTGATTTGACTAAGAAAAAATATGATTTATGATGTGTTTGTGAAAAGTAGAATAAATCTAAGCATCTTATATTTATGGAACCATACAATGAATGTCTTTGGAGCTATAATAAATATGACATCCAAAAAAAAAAAACGATGAAAAAAACGGCATGTGGGAGATGAGAACTTTTTGATTTATACTACGTATACTACAAAAAGTTCAAGTAGGTAGTAGATTTGACATCAGAGATGAGTCACAGCACAGTAGAAGAATTGCTGTTAATATCGTGCTACTATTTTTCAATTTTTCAATGTAATATTTGTTGGAACTATTAAGAAGCACTGGATTATAGATTTAGAACAAATTCGAACAAGCCCTTAAAAAACTTTGGGTAAATAAATCAAAAATAAGACAATTTTCTCAAAAAAAAAAAAAAAAAACGTTGAAACCCTTTTTCCGTAATGCGATTTTTTTGGCAAAAAACAGAAACGCAGTTTTTTACAATAACTTTTTTTAATACAAGTACGAAGTTTAATCAAAATCGTTAGAGCCGTTTTCGAGAAGATTTGAAAAAACTGTTTTAGATGAATATCAAAATCTCCTGTAAATAATCACATAAAATACTTTGTACCAAATTTTAAGTAAATCGGTCCTCCCAAGAGGATTACCCAAATTAAAGAAACAAACAGAACCCAGTAATTGATAAATGGAAATTCAAAACGAAAAGATTTTTGAACTGTACATCACTATAGGTCTGTTTCTCTAGTTCACAAAACTGCCACTTTCTAACCGTTTTAGTATAAGGTTCTGTCAAAGTCCAACAAAAATTAAAATATAATTGGAATAGAATTGCCGAAAAGCGATTCATTCTTTAGTGAATGTTTTCCATTTTGATTTACAGAATTCAAGACAAAACTTAATGAACATATAATTAGTTTGATTTATGCAAGCATCATGTAGGTACCTTAGAAATGTGATGTACGGATGTAACTATACGTAATTATTTAAAACTACAGTCCCGAGGAGACCAATTGGCCTTAACCATCAAGCTTTTTTCACCCAGATCGGTCTTTTGTTATCTGAGCCTGAATCCAGTAATTGCTACATGTAGTTTGTTGAGATCTTTTTCCACTTGCATGCGTTCAGTTGCAGTCTTCCTCTAAAGATGCGTTATTATATCCCATATCAAAAGGGATCCAGAACAACATCAAATATGAAGTGAGACCCAAAGGATACAAAATCTTAAAAGAACTGTCAGGTCAAAATTTTACTTGAGAACCCCACAGTATAATAATGATCCTTCTCAAGCTTAGAAGACACCTCTTCTATTCTTGACACTGCAAAATGTGTGCGTATATTAAATGAGGTAAATATGATGCACTTGTGCTCCAAAATAAATCACCATATTGTCCATATCAAAGGGCACGGTAGTGCCCAGCCAAGTTCTGGCACTACACCCTTTTTACAGGATCAAACTCAGGCGACCCCCCTCTAACTTCAGTACCAATAAAGTCAGGAACTACAAATTCGGAACATTTGGTAGGCTAGCCAAGCACAAGCACCACACCAAATTTAAACTGCTTAGCGTAAGTGGTTCCCGAGATATAAGACGTCAAAAATCGCGAAAACCGTAACTGACTCACTGACAGATCATCAAAATTGTGGAGCACTTCCCGACACCGCAGAAACTTGTTATTTCGCACAGCGGTAGGCCTGGTGGTGCATACGAAGGATTATTGATTACTGACTAAAATTTGGGGGGTACTTGGTAAGTTTTCTTTTAATTACTCACAATTCAAAACGTTTTGAAAACTTTACAATGTGAACCCCCAAATTTTAGTCAGTATAATCATTAAATAATAAATTTCTCTCATAACTTGGTGTTGTTTCAATATTACTCTTCTTAAAATATTTGATATTAAACCTTCATAAAGTTAGAACTTGGCATACTTTTAGATCTCACTACTTTTCACGGCTGAGTTGTTAAATATACAGATTTTTATATAGAAGAACTTGGCTGTTTTTTTAACATTTATGTTTTTTGTTGTGATAGGTATTTAGAAGACAGAACAGTCTCTGAAAATATTCCAAATACTAAAATTTCTCTTTGAGGATCAAAGAGAGGAAGATTTGAAGTATGACTAATCTCACCCAGCTCTAGATATGAACAGAATAGATATTTTCGGTTGCAGGACACTTTACCCAAAATTAATTAATTCAATCTTTAAACAAAAGAAACCTTTAATCTCCACTAAGCGTGTTTTTCTTTCTTTCGAGCTTAGAATAAAACACCCAAATTCTTTGTTCAGATTGAAAACAACAAACACTCGTTATCTCAAAATTCAATTAAAAATTGACTCACGATCCAAATGATCGAATAACTTAGTTTAAATTCAACTCGAATTTATCACAGTGCACAATTTATAAATCAGCCTCTCATTTCACATCACGTATTTGTAATAATAAAACAAAAATCCTGATATCTATTATACTTTACACTCAACTCAACTCATGTTGTGCACATAAACAAAACGCATTAATAGAGAAAAACCATTATAAAAATGTGAAGCTGCGCTTGCATTCATCAGAAAACAAACCAGTAATTTATCGCCATCTCTAAATTACTTATACACAACATTTTTGTGTATCTTTTGCTAATCGAAAATTGACATCGAATAGGCCACCGAACTTCACATAAAAGCCGACATTATCTTATATTTTACAATCATATCCTTTGTTAAATGATAATGGTAGCGAAGTGCAAGTGTGATGGCGCGTCAACGCGCAACAATCTCTCCTTTAATTGAGTTTATATTTGTACCGTACACAATGACAAAACAAAACTATATAAGAAGTCAGGGCTTTTTAATGCGAGTAGTTCTCATGAAACCATTTCCATTAAAAAAAAATCCTTTTACTTTCGAAACTGAATCAAATTTTACGATTCGGCATATAGGCACTTAAAACTCATCGTTTAACGACTCTTCAAATGGCTATCATCAAAATTGCTTGGCTCTAGAACCTGTCAAACTTCAGACCGATAAATCATTAAAAAAAAATACCAACAACTTAAAATTACCTTTAGCTTCGCATATAACAACTGTCAATGCGCAATCGATTTCGGGGCAAAATGCCAAAATTTATTTCGAAATTCGAACATGGCTGTTTTATTCATAATCAAGCGAACATGAAAAATTATGCAAATAAATAAAATTCTTGTAGAAGCTCAAACTAGCAACCGTCACACACGCATGTTACGGGTGGCGGCGGCGCGGTGGCGGCGTGATGCGGTGCGACGAGGTGGTGGCAACACAAATTGGTATGCGAAACGTCACTGACGGATTGGGGGTACAAGTTGTTTCTTTTTTTTTGAATATTCGCTTGTCAAATTTGATATAAAAATAATTCAGTCCACGAGCATTAAAATAACACTTCTTTTCGATTTTTTTTTGTTTATGTCATAAAAATGGAAGACAAATTGGGCATTATTTTAAGTTTTTGTTTACAAATGTGTCATTTCTACATACCTACTTGTAATTTAGTCTGAGAATATGAGGTGTACCTACACGAAATATCTGACCTGAAAATTGACAGTATGATGTGACTGCATAATTCTGACATTTAACAGGCGAGTGGTGATTTTTCTTTACATACTTAAAAAAAAGAAAATACATTTTGTGAAAAACACGAATCTTGATGTTGTTTGTCTATTTTTTTGGCACCTGTTCCGTTTTCACAACAATCGGGGGTGTCGAGTTGAGTCGCGTCGGTCGGTCGGAAACGATGAATGGAAATCGCTTCTCGGAGAATTTTTTTCTTTTTCTTTGTCGAAAAAAAATAAATAAATAAACATCCGGCTATGATGTTCTCCCGTAAAGCAAAAATAAAAAATAAATATTCGTATCCTCTTTAGAAACCAACAATGATTTTTTCTTTAAATTTTTATTCAACTAGAATTTGCTATGGAAAAATTTAAGAATGAGATTTTGGGGATTTTGTAATAATTTAGATGAAAATGTCATCAGGGATTATGTGTGGGATTATCCTATGTATGTGGTAGAGTAGAGCTAAAATATTTTTCATTCCATTAATTAGCTAATGGGACATTTAAATAAGAAATTAATTTCCATTGACACAGATTTAATTGTGGGGTTTTTGTTTTGATGATTTTTGTTTTATCAAACAAATCTTAACCTACGACTTTATAGAATGTATACAAATAAAAGCTGTTGTCGTTGTTATTCACTAAAAAATATAGTTGACAGTAATTTTTTGGATGCGGATAAGCAACATATGAGTGTATTCATCGAGATGTCGAATACAAAATTCAATCGTAGCAGGATTTTTTTTTTTAAGAAAAACGAGTTTTTTTCCCTTGGAAAAAACGATGTTTTTTTAGAAGAGACTAATTAATGTTTAATTGCCTAATCAGAAGTTGAAAACTTTTGGGAGTTTTTAATTTGGTTTTTAATTTGGAAATAAAGAACTAAAGAGATTTGGAACTTTAAAAGAACTTATAAAAATGTCTATAATTACATAACGTCGCGTCGTCGACGGAAAGCGTCCGAGATAGATTTTTTTAACTGTCTGGGACTGTCGTCATATATGCATACTTAAAGTAAAAAACAATTGTTTAACATTCTTAATTTATTGCCTATTATTAAAACGAAAAGGAGACTACTCAAAGAAAATAAATGAAAAGAACATGTAATTGAGAAAAGAAAGATCAAAACGAACATAATTTTTGGGCTATCAAACGTCAAAATAATCTACACATTACTCCGAACTGTCAGTAAAATTGGGCTTCCGCTTTTCTTATAGCGTTTTTAATAGAATTCGGAAGAAAACTCCAAAACTCTCGATTTAATGCCAAACGAACAAATTGCAACACTTTTTTTTATCCTGAAGTTTGTGTTTCATTGAATTTGTGAATCGTCAATTTAAAGTTGTTTTCATTTTTCATTATAAATATGTATAAATATGGCGAACACTAACTTGAAAGATTTTGATTCTATTTGCAAAGAAAATTGAGAGATTACATGTTTAGACGATTTAACGAAAACGCTATTAGTGAATATTTTTGAGTTTGATTTGCAGAATTCTAGACAAAAATGCATTTTTATTCGGATTTTTGCAAACATAATAAATTTTAACTATTTTATTTTATAAATAATTAACACAACTAAATTATTTTAATAAAAATATTTTCTTAAACAAAAATATTGTGTTTTTGTCCAAGTTTTGTTCTCTTTTTCTGACCCTAATTTGACAGGGAAAGTTGAGGATTTGAAATCTTAAAAGCTTACTTATGCAATTAGTTATACCTATATCAGAACATTTCTGACGACCGTATATCTTTTGAACCACCTTACTGAGCTATAATTCGACAAATTAATATTTTTAATGAACTTTTGAATCAAATTGTATCTGTGTGTCAGATAACTTATCAGAACTTTACACCGTTTTTTAGTGCGAAATCATCCCAATTTCGGAGTTAAAATAGGTCCTAAATTAACTCATCGAATTTGGTGACTTAATTCGGGATCAACTGAATAGATATTCCTGACAAAGGTGTATCAAAGCGCTACCGAAATAGAAAGGGGCACACTTTAAAGATCTCTCTTTCCATAATGCCGCGTAGTGTCGCCCTCTCTTTTTCGATAGTGAAAGGGCATTTCCGCATTTCACTTTAACTTCGATATATTTTTGACAACAGAAAGTAAAATTTAGTTCTATACTGAAAACCTGCTTCTGAGTTAACTCGATTTCAATTTATTTGCAGGAGGATTAAACTAACTTTGGTTTAGGGGCCAGTTATAGCTTTCATTGAAACTCATCATTGAAAATTTTAATTGTCAATTTTGTGGTCTTGAGAAAGGAAAATCAGTGTTTATTTATATGCCAAAATGAAGGTTATGACTCAATCATTATATTTACCCTAAAAAAATTTCATTTTGGCCCAAGATTTCGCATAAAATAACTTTTATTTTTTCAATGATTGAACTACCTTACCAGTGATCATTGAAAACTTTAAAGTTATTGCATGTGAAAGGTTGGGCCGAAATGGAAATTTTTTTTGGATGGAAATAATAATTGAACCATAAACTTTATATTGGCATCAAAATATTAACTTATTTTTCTTTCTAGACGCCTCAAAATTAACAATTAAAATTTTCAATGATCGTTTTCAATGAAAGCTATAACAGGCACCTTAACTATAAGCAAGTACAATTTTCTTAGCTTTTCTTAAAAATAAAAATTTCACTGAGATATATAACACAAAAATATTTCATCGAAGAAATCTCTAAATAAATAAGAAAGGAGAGCTCACGGTGATATTTTGATATCTACTTAAAAATCCCTGAGCGCTTTTCTTGCGATCTATTTTTTGCAGAACTACAGCTATTAAAATTAAAATCACTATTAAAAATGGAAATTAACAAAATTTCAATAAAGTTTATTAAATTTTCTGTTCTAAGTTGAGACTTTAATTTTAGTGGTTAATACATAAATAGAGGCATAATTTCCAATCTTCTCATTTTAAAAAATAGTAGGAGCCTTAATCCTCCTTCTTTATAAACATAACACAACTGAAGGGAAGATTGGAGAAAAATTACTCTCATCTTTCCTTGAATATTTTTTTTAGAAGAAAAATATAAGAAAAATATAATCAATCTTATCTTAGTTTTAAATTTATTGGTCCAAAATTTTAAACAGGCTGATGTTAAGGTAAGAGCATGATACTACTTAAAAATTTTCTAACTTGAAAGCTCTTTACTTTAATGTTCTTAGTTTTTAACATTTTTTAACAATTACTATCATACTAATACTTAATTGTCAAAGTGACATTTGGAGTTAGTATGATACTAAGGTATTAAAAAGATTTTAAATTTAATAATTTTTTAAAAAGATTATCCTGTTTTTAACCTAGTATTGAACTAAAAATGCTTTAAAATCGTAATAAATCGACCAAAATTTTGTGCCATTATTTGTTTTTATTTTATTCAGATGAAAGTATAGCAAAGCTTTCCATGAAAAACTTGCAAGCATAAATTTTGTTATGTTTTCAAAATAAATTGTTGGTAAGCGTTTAAGGAGAATATAAATATTCGTATATCAGCAAACAGGTCTTTTATAGTCATATACCGTCGTATTTATAAACGTTGTCTAACTTAAAACAGCCGTCCAAGTTATAGATAAATATGTTAAGCTGAGTTCTCTTACTTAGACAACGGATTCCGTTGTTTAATCCTTGGCTAATGTAACATTTTATTTAATCAAATTAAACATATTTCCAACTATTTCGGATTATCAAGATACTGACTAACTAGTCAAAAATCTAATAAATACGACGGATAATATTTGCGTAACAGTGACTCTGAATGTTTTCGAAGTGATGGAATATTAACACAAAATGTTCTCCTAATTTCAATAAAAATATTTATAGGTCTAAGAAAATGTTTATAGGTACATATAAGTCAGTGTCGCCAGTAGGTACAGTTGCTTTAACTGGCTTCTAAAGCTAATTAAAATCTATTTGAATATTTATTTTTTTTTATCTTACCTTCAAAACATTGCCAATTTTTCGTTTTTTAGGCAAATTAATGTATCCATAAAAATATCAATAGAATAAGCATTAAAAAATAATGATCGAAGAAAAAAGAAACGTATATAGGTAACTTCTGCAACTCTGTACTTATTTGTACTTCTATATAATTTATTATTTAAAATTGATAAATTTATAAAGTTGGCGCACAAAATATAATTTAATTTTCACTAAATTCCACCGGATATGGCACACTTTAAGTATCTATCAGTATACCCTTTCGAATTTTGAATTAAAAAAGTAACACTCAAAATTTATAATATTTTTTTTAACAGCCCAATTAATATTCTTCTCACAGTTTGAATTTAAAATTCTGAGTATAATTTAAATAGATATACTTATACAACACCACAATGCACATAAAATTAGATACATAGATCAGCAGAGACACTTGTCCGAGAGAGAGAGAGGGGAGGAGAACAAACAAACGCACTTTATCCGAACCCAAAATTTCAAATCGGAAACAACCCTCAAAATATCATTCTCAATTTCCGGTTGAAAGAAATTTCATTTTTTTTTATTTTTGAAAAATTCAAATTTAAAGTTTTTTTTAACAAATTTTTTGATAAAGGGAACACTTTTTTTTAATTTAAATTTAAATTCATGTTAAGGTAAATACATTTGATTTTTGTAATTTTGATAAACTGAATTTTTTAAGTTTTCACTGGTATTCCAAAATTGTATTTTATATTTGTTTCAATATTTTTTTTGCAAATAACTTTGGAAAATTCGCGTAATTAGAAAGTATTATCAGTTTTAATAAAAAAATGTATTCAAATTAGAAATTAGGAATTCAAAAATATTAACCGTCCTTAGAGATTTTTTTTTATTGAATTTTTTTTTTTTGAAAAGAAAACCATAACCTTCATCGACGAACGAAGTCACTTCGCAGGCGTACACAATTCAACTGAATTGAAACGTACGCTCGAAAACTGCGGGGCTGTGCATTATGCGATGGCGATTCGAAACCGAGAGAGAATAGTATCTTTTTTTTTGTTGTACCTAATTCAAAAAAAGAAAATATCCGTCCGTCCGACTACCGATCTGCCCGTCTGCCTGCCAGAAAATATACAATTCTTTGCACGTAAATAAACAAAATGTGCATGTGCATTGCGTTTGCGTGGTCGATTGGATTGGAGGACTGAATGGTGGTGCGTCTCCACGGTAGTCAAAGTCAAAGAAGTCCAAAGGAGCACAAGCACAACAAAACCGATACCAAACACCCGCATAAGAAGAGAAATGTATCTACGATTATACGATAGCGAAGCGACGACGGCGCATTGCCAACATGTGTTCCTCTTATGGTGGCCAACCGATCGAAGCCGGGGAAATATTTTTGATTTTCCCCGATAGATACATAGGTACTTTGCAATGAGAGAAGATACAAATACAATACACGGAGGACTGTGGACTGTGGTGAGTGGAAATGCCAAGTCTTGAGATTGAGATGCGCAAGAAACAGTACAGAGATTCGTGCGGTGGTTGGATGCTAGACACGACTGAATGTATAGCAACATCAAGCGATCGATTCGATCGTTGTCAAACTGCCAACCAGTGATGGAAATCGACTTTTTTCGATTGTACTGAATGCTGAAACAAAATAGTACTGAAAAAGAACAAATAGTACTGGGCTCTTTTAAATGGATAAAAACTAGCAAGCACCCAAATTTAAAGATAACATTGATTTATTAGCAAGAACAAAAAAAAAAACAATTCATTTGTTATAAATATTAAGGCAATATAATAAGGAACTTCTTTGTTATAGCTAAATAAATAACGGACGGATCCCCTATCAAGTAAGGAGCCTAAATCATTATTAAACTGTCAGGTTTATTTTGCCATTAAAATAAGGAAGCAAAATTCCTAAACATCTGAAACTTAAAAATTGAATTTTCAATGATTTTTACGTATAACTGGTGCCTTAGATAAGAAAATAATAATAAGTTAGGTAATTAACATTTTTTTTTACTCTAAAAGTTCTTCTTTTTGAAGAGGATTGTTTGTCACCTTTTTATTCACAAGATATTTATTAATTACAAAACTGTGACAATATTCCTTTTTTAAAAGATTTTTGGTTTCTACAGTGTAGAGAACTGATTGGAACTTGTAATCGATTTCTTAATTTATTATTATTATTTATTGTATTATTCATACTAGAATGTCAGTTTATTAGACTTGACTAATGACCATTCTCTATTCCGTCAATTTCATTGAATTTCTGAACAACAACAACTAAAGGGTGCTACCACCAATTGTATACGAATTAATTTATAATGCGTTTTAATTAATTATTTGTAATCGATTTCTTAATTTAGTTTTTATTATATTTTGATATGAAAAAATTCTTTCAACGTTTGCTAAAGAATGAGGAACACAAAAGGCACCTGGAATAATTCGATGAATATTTTGAAACATAAACTCATTGAATTCATTTTTCAAATGCCAAATTTTTGCCCAAAATTCCCATACAGATAGATTTCTCAGTTTCTTATTATATTCGCAGTCAGCCAGAGCTCTATATTCGTTGTTTATAGCTTCAATATTTGTGTGTTCATTAGGTTAAAACTTTAAAACAAATTGAACGATAGAGTTAACTTGACCATCCAATACTGCGCTTTGTGAGAAATTTTGAAGCGCGTTTGATTTTCTCAATCGAAATCCAATCTTCTTCTAATATCTTAGCAGAAATGTTATGAAAAACATTTTAGCATGATTTTTGAAGCTCTGTATAATTTTTTAACTGAACTTTTTAAAAGTGTATAAGATTTCACATTCGGTGACGCAATATATCTCCATAACTGGTAGGCGATTTTGCAAAAACCAATAAAGGCTTTTCATCAAAAGATTCCCTTATATAAAATTTTTACATAATTGTTTAAAAATAAATTTCATTGTTGGAAGCAAAATGATAACATAGATGAAGATAATTAGAAAAGTACTTCTGTTTAAGTGGAGCGATTGAATATATTATGATGAGCCCATCTGTCGTACGTGGGCGAAACGCAACTTTTGGAGTTGAGGTCACTTGAACTTAAAAATTGGAAGCTAAATATGTACTCTTATATATTCAGTTCAGTATTTAAAAGTGGGGATGGTTTTGATATTGGGTAATTGCAGATCACGCACATAGATTTTTTTAATGAAGATAAGAGAAAATTATCAATTTTGTACAAACAATTCAAAATTGTACTGAAAATGGCAAAGATGTACTTACGTACTGAGAAAATCAAATTGTACTGAATTCAGTACAATAGTAAGGCTTTTTCCATCAGTGCTGCCAACTGAGATATTCATTCATGAAGTTGACAAACGAACTTGTGTATTTTGTTGAACGAACATTATTTTATCCATCTTTTTTAGTTTAGCTTTGGAGTGGCGCTGGAGTGTATCGAGGATCGAGTGTTTATTATGAAAAAAACCCAGTGCATGGCAAATACTTCTTATATAGTTTCATCAATACTTGAACTGTATTATCGACGTTGTGTTGTGGTTGAGATAAATAGTTAAATCGACACTGCATCTTGTTCGAGATCAATTGAAAAGATTGGTGCTAGGCATTTCTCTCGTGCGATTTATAATGGGATGTTTAAAAACGGTTTTTGCTGCAATAATATAATGATCTGCCAGTCAAGGAGTCAGTCTGTTATGGTTTTAGCCATCATCTCAGGAACCATTGATGCTAACTAGTTGACATTTTGATAAGGCACCTGTGCTTGAACAACTTAGCAAATGTTGCGATTTTAAGTTTTTGACTTTCTTGGTATCTGGTATTGAAGTCTGAGGGGTCGAAGATTTATTGATTAGGTTTATGAAAACTTGAATTTAATACAAATATCCAAACTCTTTCATGTTTGCCGCTATTTCGATCGTTAAGGAGTTTTGCAGTAAGTAGTTTGTATTCACAATTTTAAAAAATTTATCTTTTCATATTTCGAATATTTTAAGATTCATAGGTAAATCAATTATGAAAGCGTTATCAAATAAAAAATTTTCCAAGTTTTGTAAATTTTGTGACCTTTATTGTGATATTACGCGTTATTATAAAAATTACTCTTAAATAGGGATGTTTCTTCTTATTCTTGTTCATTCGCATAAATCATAAAAGTCAATACAGATTCTCTAGCCAAAATGTAGGTTTTAAAAACTTTTAAATCAACACTAAATAGTCACATCGACATTAAATTCCAATAAAAACAAAAAAAAAAAAAACAAACGAAGAAATATGTTAGATGTTTATTTTTTTTTATAGAAAC
The DNA here is from genome assembly GCA_929447395.1 of Epistrophe grossulariae. NCBI lineage: Eukaryota > Metazoa > Arthropoda > Insecta > Diptera > Syrphidae > Epistrophe > Epistrophe grossulariae. Next base: position 105,856,602 of record OV839567.1, read on the forward strand.
CGACCGCAATGAGTGTAACCATGAAGACACGAGCCATTAAAAAGCTTATTGTATAAAGTTTCCCGACGATCAGCTCACGACTTTATGGAGGTTTAACTGAAAATAACAAACAAAAATTTACAACGCGATTTAAGATGTGAGGTTTTGTGTATAAATATTAACTATAATGATATCCATGGTCAGGGTCTCTGTCGGCCTTTGCGGCTATAAAGCTATATAATGCTGATTTGATCTGATCATCCATCAGTTGCATACAGTTTGCCTGCTGTCTGGGTGGTTGCATCGGGCTCGATGCTATCAAAATTCAACATTTTATTATTGTTGAACAAAGAGATCTCTTTTTTTTTTTAATATGAACTACAAAAGCTTTATTAAACCCTATACAAATCATGATGAAAAACTAACTATATAGGAATATGACGATTAATTGATAGTGTTTTGGGTATAGGTGGTGCCGAACCTGCCTGTGGCGGCACCTGCCTAGGGCGGCACTTGACTAGGGCGGCAAAATCAGTACAATAATTTCAAAGCAAAAAATAAGAAACACATCTGTCTACATAACTACTTTGATGAAAATTCAAGTTTCAAAGTAACTAAACTTGGTAAACGCGTACACAAATTCAAGTTTGTATTGTCAGCAGTAATATTGAATGACTTTTTATGCAAAATAAATATTCTTTCGAAAATGCTTCAATCAAAATCCCTATTTGGAGCATTTAGATGAATTGGAGCACAGCACTTTCTGATAAACCGTTCTAATTAATTTTTTTTGAAACATTATTCTAGTGGATTTCATTGTGTCCGATTCGAGCCAACTTGTCCACCGTTTTCAATCTGAACAATCTCTTGAAACAATCCAAAATTGAAAGTTAAAGTTGATTTCTTTTTTTTACGTTATCGAAGTTAAACTCTCTTCTCTTGATGAAGTATCAATTTCAATATAGTTCGCGAACAATAAAATTTTCCATCTTTAAATAACTATTTATAGTTCTCTACAAACTAAAGCCATTTTTTTCTGTATCTCTCGTTTGTGAGGATTCAGGTAGGTATGGTTCTCTATCATTCTTTATCAAGTATCCATTCAGTTTGATTGTGAAGTGAAAAATTTAAAAAAGCAAACATTGTGAAAAAAGTGAAAAATTTTGGAAAAAATGGAAAAAACCCAAAAAAAGTGAAAATTTTTGAGAAAAATCAAAAATTTGGAAAAAGGTCAAAAAATTACAAAAAAAAATTTCTGACATTTTGTATCTTATTTGAACGGTTCGTGAATGTACCTTCAATAGTTCGCACGTGATAAATTCGGGAACGAACCATATTTTACAGATCCCAACAGATTTGATTCGATAGGATCAAAAATTAAATTCCTTTTTGAGTTTTTCACGAGAGAACGAATCATATTTTACCGCTTTTCGAGCATTACAATATTAACAGCAACAATTGAAAACGAAGCTCAAAATGATATTATAGCTAAAGATGTCTTAATTGAAATTAATATAGTTATCTAACCAAACTTCTGCTGTTGTTGTTCCAAACCTTTGTCAATTTTCAACTATAATTAGCTTCGCACTTTATACTTGAATTGCATCTATATTTATTAACGGCATTTAAAATAGTATCAACGTTTTTTCAAAGTGTTGCATCAGGAGAATCTAGATTTTCGAAGCTTAAACTTATAAAACACTTAACACCGAGTACTGGCTCGTGTGATAAACCGGTCTTGCGGCTATTTTAATTGAAAAAAACATGCTTAATAACATTGAAGAAGAAGAAATCGCTACAAGATTTGTAAAAATAAAATCGCGCAAAACAGCATTTTAGTTTCAAAATTTTGTCAGCATATATTTTGTATATTTTGTCGAAAGCATTTGATTGTTATTAAATAAAACCCCAAACATTAACATTTAGTTAATGTTGTCGTTATCGTCTTTTTTTATTTGAGGTGGAAAAAAAACAATCTGCCTAGGGCGGCAAAATTTCCAAGTTCGGCACCGGGTACAGGGTTAAATTGAAAACGTGATGCTCAGCTTAAGTTATAACAACACACTTTTATCTTCATCTTCATATTGCGCTGGTTCAGGAATTCTTCCTATACATTACAAGATGAACATTAAATTATAAAAATTTCAACAAGTCATTGTTTTGTTGTGTTGATTTTGGCAAACAAAACTCTTAAGCCCAAAAAATTACATTGCATGATTAAAAAATGACTTTGCTTTTTAATTTCGTGAATGAGAGTGTCGGAATGATTTATTGTTTTTTAATCCACATATAAGTAAGTATAATTCATAATAATAATAACTCGGTGTCAACTATAGTCTCGTTGGGTTAGATTTTGGCTTGAAAAATCAATTAATTCCATAATGATGGCATCGTCTGCTATTTCTATAGAGAACTACACACATATAGTATGTATGATTCATGTGTTTTTTTTTTCTTATTAACCTAAAGCGTAGTGATATTAATTTATAAAGAATTAAAGAAAATTTTAAACTTTAAAATTAAACTTTATTTTGAAATATACCGACTTTTTACAACAATAAATAAATAAAATTGAAGCTACGCGTTTCGGAAATTTATTCCATCATCGGGCTTTTAATGCTAATTTAAGCTCATTTATTTATTGTTGTAAAAAGTCGGTATATTTCAAAATAAAGTTTAATTTTAAAGTTTAAAATTTTCTTTAATTCTTTATAAATTACATATTACAACATGGAGACAAAAACAATAACATATTATAGTGATATTACTTTTTTCCAAGCTTCATTACAAAACCTAAAATTCCAGTTCGCAAAACTTTTATTTTTTTTATTTATTTTTTTCTTTGAATAAATATAATCTTATACATATTCGCAGTGAAGTGATTCCTATTAGTTCAAAGATGCCCCAAATGTGCGGTATTTTTATTTTAATAAAAATAATTTATATCAATCTTTGTAAAATTACTCAAAAATAGGTTTAAATTGAACTCTAAATTCATTTCTCAAAGTGGCGATAACTTACAGGCCAATAATTTTATCACACTAGGATTTAAGGAGACATATAATAAGCCGCGTTTTATTATCTACAACTCGGGGTCGGGGTTATCATTTAACACGTAATATAAAAACAAATTTGAATCAAGGTTTCTATCGGGGTTTGCTTTATGGAACCAGAAATAAGTTCTTACTTTGGCGGGTAGACGGCTGTTCAGTCGGTAGGGAGTACAAACTGTAGTGTAAGTAAAAAAGACAGTATCTAAATGAAAAATAAACAAACATAAGACAAAAATTGATGAGCATGCAATACTGTTTTCATTTGGATCCGTATCGTTTTATTATATCGAGGTGAACCATATGGATTATTGGCGATAATAAAACGCTAATAAATGTTGAATGGTGCCCCTCACTCCCCTAATTTAAGTCTCTTTCAGAAAGTCAATCGAAATCAAAATGCGACGGTATAGTAAGAGCGATTTCCAAAGTACCTATCAGCTTTTCTTTTTCGATAGTGTCAGAAAAATGCATCTGTCAGAAATATCTATTCAGTTATCCAAAGTTAACTCAAAATTACCAAAAATAAACATTTTATTATACTGGTTCTTTCAAGTGTCTTTATTTAGAAAATTTAAAGTCAATTTTTTATATTAAATTAGTTTATTATATTGTGTCGTGATCTAGTTTAAATTCTATTAGTTTTAAATTATTCAGGTGGTTGAATTTTCTGTTCAAAATCCAATTTCCTTTATCCTTATGCTGTTTTAAACAGCCTGATGTTAAATAACATGACACCATCTAACAATTTTCTTGTTTAAAAGGACTTAAACTAAATCTATTATAAACTCCAATTGAACAGGTCTAAAAAAGTGACAGTTCATAATATGTCTATTCGTTTACTTCCTATAAAACTATAAACAATTTTAGTTAAATTTTATTTTTTTATGTGAACTTTGACATAACTTTGGACTAAAAATTTGTACGTCATAACAAATTTCCGAACGTGAGTCGTGACGCGTGTTAGTCTAGCTGTTTAATTTCACAAAACATATATTATAGGTTTATCATATAAGGTCTGTTCGCGTACTTGCCCGAAACTGCCAGATTCTACCAGATTTATTTTTTTTTTATATGAACTTTGACAGTCTTTCGGGCTAAAAATGGTAGAAATGAATAGGTTTGTGGAGTAAACGAACAATGTTAATGTCATCTGCGCATCTGTCAAAATCGAGGAAAATGGTGGATCCCTTGCCCTTTACTTGTCTAATTTCAATATTTTGTTGTTGTTTCTTATGGTACTTGTTGAGTTCCTGTGCGCACTCGAACAGTCATTTTGAATATTTTGTCACTTTCAACTTTGACAACCTGTTGTAATATATTACCTTTGATTTTTGTACTGTGATTATTAGTGAGCCTAAGTATGTTATATGTACCTATATACCAAGTAAGAAGTCAACATCACTTAACTGCAGTCTGCAAGTAAGTATAACAACTAAATTGTCCAGCCAGTAGCCATACAATGAAAGTTGGAACTGGTTTTAAATATATTAAAAAAAAAAACTATCAAAATATATACCTAAATATAAATACGCAGGTAAATTAAGCTGATAACTACGCAATACGCATAAGGACATGAATATATATATATTTTTTACATTTTTTACTATATAAACATCATAATTTTGCTAACAAAGTCAACAAAGTCCCCGTGAGAAATATTTCATAAAAAAACACACCTACGCTCTTTATCTCTTTATCTTTTATACAAAACCTAAATATCAATGACAAGACAGGAAGAAGTAACCGTAGAGAGTGTAGGTAGATAGATGATACAACGTGCAGATTTGAATTCAGCCCAAACATCAGGAAAATCTTTTATTCTGCACCACATGCCCAGCTATAGCTACATCTACATTCTACATCTATCTATTCCAGAGGTGTTATAAAATATGTAGCAATAAAATCATTCGGGTTGTCCTCTGAAAATAAGAAACACGTCCTCCTTTGAAGTGATTATCAGGAAAGGTGATTATTATCGGGTTTTCTTGCATGAAATCTAAAATCCCAAACTATAAGAACTCAGAAAGGCGCAGAATAATTATAAAGCCAGATGGAAACTGGAACATGAGATTCATCTGATACGATAGCAGAACGACTTGAATTCAGCTACCTGTGCTACCTGCATTTTATATGGTAAATAAATAAATTGGTGTGGTGGACAGACAGGACATGTTTTCGGTGAAAACCCGCAATTGCACTGTGGAAATAAGAAATTTTCTACTTCCGGATTTGCTAAAATCTAAATTGCAACCAATTCACAATGATTCCTAGGTAGGTAGAGGTACCTATATCTTCCTACCTGGTATACCTAAGTTTGTGGAAGATATTTTTTTATAGAGCGCCAGTCATTATAACGAATTGCTTATTACTTTATGGCACAAAGCCCTTTTGTCACCTTAAATGGTTTTACTGCGGTTATTATGAAATATTTTACTTTGGCGAAAGTGTGCGATTGCGTTTGCGTTTAAACCATAAAAATGGTCATAGCTTTTACGTGAGAGTTATTTAGAAACTTGCATTATAAAGTTTTTGTTGGAGACAAAGTTATTTTAAAGTACTTTGACCTTCTTTGTTGACGTTAATAATTTGGTTGCAATTCGTTTTGAATTGATACAAAGGTTTTATAAGTGAAGGTTTAGGTATGAAGACACACCTGCTGTCATAATTTGTTTAATAATAATTTCATTCATAAAATTCAAGTTGTTTTTCGTATAGGTAAGTAATGAAATAAACAAATGAATTTAAGTTAAATCGAGATTGTAAGAAGGAAATAGTAAACAATTTTTTTTAGAATTTGTTGTCATTTAAATATTTTAATTTTAATATTTAAAAAAAATACTTTTCATTGCGTACGTTCAGCACATACAAGGGACTACATGTATTCAACTGTATTCATTGAACGCAAAATTGAGTAAGGAAACTAGTTACTTCTTAAGAATATGTCAAAGATGTCAAACTTGGAAGTTTTCTTCAAATCTTTACATTCAGTCATAAGACGGAAAGTACTCTAAATAATAAGTTTATCTTCTCAGGAGGAAAAAGAGAGAGCACGAGAAGCGGCTAAACGAGTATGTTGAGACTTGAGAGCAGGGTTCGGACTTTACTTCGATCGAAGTAGATCTACTTCGATTTTGAGAACAAAATTTAATCTACTTCCCTACTCCTCTTTTTTAGGATTTGCTTCTCTTTGAAAAAATTCTTAACCAACAAATTTAAAGACAGCGCTGGTCAACAAAACATTTTAAAATATTATATTGCTTTGTGTACTCAAAACAAATCAAGATTTGAATTTGAAGACAGTAAACTTTGCTTAATACAATATTTAAACCCAACTAAAATTCAAGGTGCTGATTTAATATCTATGTTTAATTTGTTTCTATTGAAGTCTGAAGTTTGTGTTATAGTTATATTTTTTTTTATTTTAAGTTTGACTTTCTTGTACCTTATAGTTACTTGTTCGCAATTAGTTATTTATTTATTAATGAAAAATAATCAAATAATACTGAATAAACTTTTGTTAAGAATTTAATTTGAAATTTTTTTTTTAATCTCCTAAAACTACTTCGAAAATTTTGGATCTACTTTAGTTTTTTTCCGTATTTACTTCGAAAATTCAAAACCTAAGTCCGAACCCTGCTTGAGAGTTATAGCGGCAGAGGTGATATCCGGAAATTCTACCAAAGAGTTAAACGATCTATCTATCCAAGGGTTCAAGGCTAGATACACAGTCTGTGCTGAGGATCTAGAAAGAACACTTATCTAGACTGCTTAAAGGCGAAGACGACCAACATACCGCTGTTAAGCATTCATTCAATTTGGACGATAATGGTCAAGATTTCCGTCCACCCGACCTAGATGAAGTGCGACTAGCGATATCTAAACTTAAGTCGTACAAGGCTGCTGGTGGGGATGGACAAACAGCCGAACTATTTAAAACAGCAGGAGATGATGATGACTGCAATGAGCATATATGTACCAACTTATCTGCAAAACTTTGTCGGACGACAGTATGCCCCATGAATAGAATGCACAATCCACTAAAAAAGAGATACATATTTTGGATTGTACCAACTCGGAGGAATAAGTCTTCTTAACTTCGCTTATAAAATACTATCTTCTATATTGTGTGAGCGCTTAAAACCGTTTGTGAGTAATCTGATCGGCCCCTATCAGTGTAGTTTTAGGCAAGGCAAATCAACCTTCCATCAAATGTTCACACTCCGACAGATTTTGGAAAAAAAATCGAAAGAGTTTCAAATCGATAAACACCATCACTTCATCGATTTCAAAGCCGTATTTTATAGCATCGATAGGGACGAATTATACAGAGCCATGACGTATCTCGGGATTCCTGCCAAACTCGCCGCTTGTACAGAATGACGATGGAGAAATCTCTCTGCTCCGTCAAAGTCGGAAAGAACACCATCGTTCCCTTTGGTGTAGAGTAGGGTGTCCATAATTTAAATGAAAAAAAAGAGAACATTTCCAATATGCAAACACAACCAAAAAAAAACATAACCAAAAAAAAACATCAACCAAAAACGATTAAAATAACGACTTGTTCACAAAATATTTTTTTTAATTTATTAAGAGAATTAGTTTCAGGTATAGAAGACAGAAGAGTTTGAATTTAAAACAGTTTCGAAAACATTAATCAATTGGCGTGTTCAGAAAAATGAGATCTCAGAGATTTTTCTCACTCAAAAAGTGAGCGAGCGAATCCAAGATTTTTTTTCCTCAGAGTTTTGACAGCAAAGCTGAGAAATTTTGCTGAGGAATCCTGTTCAGGTAACTGAGATTGCTGAGATCTCCGAGATCTCATTTTCCTGACCATGCCTATTAATTCAAAAACAATAGTCACGCTGTTCTGATTTCCATTCCGAATCAAATCCGTTAACAGAATATAAAAAAAAATATAATGTGTAGAAATTCACACAAATGCACAGAGTTTCAAACTAAAGGAACGCACCTTTATAGCTGAAACAACATTTTTGAAATTTTGCCAATTCCAAATCGGATATAAAAATTCCAAACGTCAAGAATTTTCAATCCGATCGAAAATCAAAGCACACTCATTCCGCAAGTATTGAAAGCGAGAATTATTTCAAAACACCTATGTTCTTATTTATAAACGTTGTCTAACATTAGACAACTGCCTAACTTTGGAAAATGTATTCAAAAACCTTGTTTATTGTTGTCGTATAGCTGCCTAACTTAGACACAAGAGTAGATTGTCCAAACCGAGAATAATGTGATATTTATTTTAATTAAATAAAGCATATTTCCACCAATTTGAAAATAGGTAGACAGTGTCTAAGTAGACACAAATCTAATAAGTACGACTGCTAGAGTTTGAAAACGATAGGATGTTTTTGATGATGGGAATTCAGAACAGGGTGAATGTTATGATTCTTAATCTGAAGTTTCATATTTTTGAAAATTTCTTATTTGTGATGGGTATTTATTTTCATTTAAAAATATATTGTAAAACTTTTGAAAGTTTTAATCCTTCAAACTGTAAGCCACTATTAAAATTGACTTAACAGTTCCCAGTTCCCACTTTTAAACTGTTATTTTCTTCTAAAAAGTATGCTCCACGTTCAAATATTTCCGAGGAAAACAGAAAAAAAACAAAAATTTTTTAAAAACTTCATACATAATTATATTAGGTATGTTCCTTTGGCCTGCATCATCTACTGTTAAGTACTTCTGGCTCCGTAGTCAAATAAGTTTAAAGCACTTCAATAATGTAGATACGAATTGTATCCACGCAAAAAAGCAGCACTATCAGTAAAAAGAAATTACATATATAGTAAATTACTGTTGTTGGTGTTTCTCTAATCAAAAATAATATACAAATACAAACAACAAAAATTACATTTATATTGAGGTTAGATTTGTTGGCAAAATTAAATTACTCCATTCATCATCTACTAGTAAATACCAAGAAGAAACTTTGCAGGGCCCAATGGAACAGACCTAAAAATAATAATAAATTCGGAAAGAAATTCAGAATTATTTGAAGAACAAAAAAAATTAACCCTTTTTTATCAGACACTGTTTTCCGAAAGTCTTCATTTTTTAGTTCCACATTCTCTAACATTTTTCAAAATCAAATATTCGCAACATCATCAAATCATTTAATGAAAATTGAAGTGTCCATTTTTCTATGTACTTAATATATTTTTTGTAACAATTAATACATTTTATTTCAAGCATTGTACTTCACTTTCAACCCGCTTTTATTTAAATTGTTAAGGATTGATTTAGGGCTGAGTGGAATACATACATTTTTTTTGAGAGAATCTAAAATTGTTGAAACTTCCAAGTTCCAATGGTGAATTGTTTTCAAAGTTGAGAATCACATAAAATTTGAAATTTGAATCTCAACATCATCGACTCGGGCAAAATGTCACGATGGATGGACACAACTTCGAAGAATTTAAGGACTTTGCCTACCTGGACTCCACTATTACCTCACAAAATGGCATCAGTGCAGAGATCAAACGAAGAATCACTCTTGCCAATCACTGTTTCTTCGGGGTAAGAAGGCATTTAAGCAGCAAAGACCTCTCTAAAAGAACCAAGGAGACTTTATATAAGACCTTCATCATACCGGTCCTGCTATATGGGGCAGAAGCATGGACTTTTTCAAAAACGGATGAAAATTCTATTTTTGGTCCAGTGTGTATCAAATGAGTATATGGAGGAGAAGATTCAACGACGAACTTTGAGGGCTGTACAGCCCGATCAACGACGTTGATCAAGTCAAATAGTTGAAAACACAGCGGCTGAGATGGCTGGGACACGTAGAGCGTATGGTCACCGACGCACCAGCCCGACGAGTCTACGAATCTACCCCTGGCGGTCTGCGCAGCAGATGAAGACCCCGCCTTAGGTGGCGCGCACAAGTGGAAATCGACCTCAACCTACTTTGTGTGCGCAACTGGAAGCAGCTAGCTAAGGATCGAGCTGGCTGGAAGGGCTTGTTCGTTGAGGCCGCAATCGATCCTGGACTGTAATCGCCATCTGAAGTAAATCTAGGTAAGTAGGTGATTGGAAGGCATTTTTTTGACAGGTGACCAATCAGCGACTAGAAACTTGCCTTACCTTCATGTCCCTTGTGCTTCTGAACATACTCATTGATTCCTAGTGGTTAAATGAAAAGGCGCTATTGAGTCGGACGTATACTTTCACCTATATTATGTGGTTGAACGTTATCTAGGACTTACGATTTCAAAAATAAGATTATACCGTACCGAGAATTAATTTCAAATAACTTAACCATAATATTAATGGACATCGTGCACTCATAAAATGTCAAAAGATGCCGCAAAAGTAAGTGCGACTTTAAAACATTTTAATTGCCAATATAGGCTTGCAATATATGTATGCATACGCAACCGAGTCGCATGTGTCTTCCGAAATACATGTACATCCGAATGGATCATTATATACACAAAGGGACCTTATCTGACAGATACAAAGTGGCCCTTACTGTGTCTGGAAGTCTCAAGTACACCAATTGATCCCGCAGGTACATCCATTTGAATATGTATACATACTCAATCGTAAACCATACTCGAGTCGTCCGTTTCAAAACAATTAAAATGAATAAAAGTTGAAATTGAGTGAAAAAACAAAGGAAACACAAAAAGCCGGTCTTGAATATGTATATGTAGGTATATGGTTTTTTTAATTTTTATATCGGAACTTTGTATAAGAATAAGTCAATTGTAGAATGAAGATACTTACGCATTTATAGTTGCAAATGGAATTCTTTTCTAAATTCTCTTTAGATGCATTTTTTGTATATACAATATATGTACATACTAACATTATTTAATGTATGTACCTAACAATGATAAATATATATGTAAAAAGATGCACTTGTCGTATGCGCGCGCATTTTAATCATCCGGTCAATACGGTGATATGGCTGTAGGTAAGGTATAGCACATCTGCTATCCATGAGGTGGATTTATTCTTTTTACTTTCAAAATAGGTAAATTAGGATCAAAAAAAGGTTCGTGAAAAAAAAATGAAAGTCGAGATTTTAATAAAACATTTCGTTGGGAAAACGATGGAGTGAATTTATTTCGCTTTTGGTGTTAATATTTAATAACCTGTTTCAACTTTTTTAGTAAAATTAATTCTAATTTCCAACCAAGAGAGAGAATTTATTACTTTAAAGAATAAAAAGCACATAATTCATATATTAAAGATAATATCATAACCGTTTTCATTTTTGTTCAGTTCTCACGCATCTATCAAAATCGAGGGAAAATGGTAAATCCAGTGCCCAGTGCGGTGAGTATAGTTCCAGTGGGCAAATTGAACCTGCAGAAAACAGCAAACAGTCTCTGAATATCGCAGTATGAAAGTTGTCAGCAATGGATTAGCAACAGCAAATTTAGAACTTTGGCCAAACGGCGCTGTTGAGGTTGCTGGTGCTTGGCTAATCTGTGTTGAACGATTGAAATATATGTATCGGTTTTAAAATGGCGGCCGCTGTTGAGGGCTCTGCTTCAATCTGTTTCGCGCTTTAGATTTGTATGCTAAGAATTTAAAGAACAAACCGAATGAAGATTGTTGAAAAATAAATCTTAAGCTATCCTAAAAATTCTAGGATACTCATCTTTCCTAGGAGAAATCTCAACAACAGCTGATTTGCGTTCAGAAAGGGCTATCCTAGAGCAACCTGCACGCCGCGCCGCACCGTCAATCTAACTTAAGGCGTGTTTTTTTTTTGCAAGCCAGGACCACCTGGCATTTTATAGAAAAAGAACGCACCAAGGGGGAATTGGTTGAAAAAAAAGATAACGGAGATTAGCGATGCCACCACAGAAACAAAATGGAGTTTTCATACAAACTATCGATAACAAGTATGTAATTCACTCCGGTAAAACAGTTTTTACGCGCTTAAGTTAAACTTCGAAAATTATCTGGGTTGTTATTGTGGTTGTTGTTGCAATTAGCATTAAAATAGTTTAACCCCGAATATTTTTTTTTTCGTCCAATTCCCTTTAAGCTCGCAAAAAAACGCACGAAAATTTAAAACAGCCTGCTGATAAAGTATTAGCATGATAGTACTTAACAATTTACTATACTTTTTTATTATTATTATGGTGACTGCATAAGAAATATGATAAGAATTAGAACTATAACATAGGGATGGGTGCAAGAATAGTGATAATAAGTATTCTCCACTCTCTAGGAAGAATGCTAACGTTATTTTAAAGAAGAATTCTGTGGTAAAGCCTAGTACGCAGATCGAGACAAACTAAATTTTATCTCTACATTGTTTTTCTCAAGACAAATTTTGATGGTGTAGAGATAAAACTAAAATTGAAATGAAAACGGTAACGTAGCTAAAAATATTTTTTTTTGGATTTTGTAAATCTGCACAGCAATATTAAAATAACAAAAAAATCTTCACAAAAAAGGTTTTGCAGCCGTTACAGCGAGTTTATACTGTCATTCAAAAATCATTTCGATGAAAATTTAGTATATTTTCATGCTTTAAAAAATGTTGCTGCACTAGTTTTTCGCCCTCTTGAACCATTTCCTATTAGCTACGCCACTGACTGTGTGAAAACAGCTGTTTTATATAATTTATTTTTAACTTTCTTTCATAATTTATTTTATGTTTTTTTGGTCATCATTCACATAATACCTTTCAAAATTGGAAATGTTAACACGAAAATATGTTTTTGGTTGATAAAAATCGTCATATTCATGAAACGTCAGCATTTGTCTAGCATAATAATGCTTCGAACATTATTTGTCTGAGAAAAATTATGTGGAGACTTTTGGATGTACATTTTGAAATTTTTTTTTTGATTTTGCGTTTGAACAGCGTACTGCTTAAGCCTAGTACATACTTCCTAGTGAAGTGAACAACCATCAGTGGAGAAAGTGAATTTTTGACACAATTTTCTTGACTTTTGCAGCTTTTATGGTCAAATTGTCAAAGCTACTCCAAAAATCAAAGAGTTCACGTACATTTTGCGGGTGAATATGGTTCACCGCTCGTGAACGCAAACTCTCCACTTTTTGTCATGGCTTCACGAGCACGCTCACGGGTGAACAAAAATGCAAATTTGTATGGATTCACGACATGATTCACAAGTATGTACTAGGCTTTAAGAAAAATCCGAGACAAAATTTGTCCTGGGAAAAAATTTGTATGAGAAATAAAATTTTTCCAGAACTGCGTACTAGGATTAAAGGTAGTTTTGACAGAAAAATGGTCGCCAACCCTTCCACACTGTTTCATTGAGTATTATTACTGGGAGTGAAAGAATTCTATGCTATTGCCAAATTTGTGGGAGACATGCTTTTTCATTTTTTTACCACACACAAGAGTTTAATTTAACCTCAATAAAAATATGATGAAATGTGTGATAGAATTATAACCATTTCTTAAAATTCTCATGTATTCACACATGTCAAATCCTGTAGGCTGGAATATCATGCTGTGTAAGATTCATGATTTGTTTCCCACTTTTTTGGCATGTGTCAATACTCAGTAGGATAGCGTGGAAGGGCTTACACAAAGAGAACAACTTCATCTGTTTATATTATTTTAAGTCGGGAAGTGAAAAAGTACCAGGTAGCTACTTGCTAATGGTCAAGAAATTTCTTCGAGTGGAAAAGAGGTAGGTATGCAGATTTGGCATTATAGTCAATAATTAAGAAACTTTAATTCGAGTAGAAAACGTACGTTTCATTTCTACATTCCAACGAAGTTTGCTCTCAGTCAGATCAATGGTGACGAAAGGACTTTTTGTCAACTTTATTGGAAACAAATGTAAGTACAATGAAAGTTTCAGCAGGAGATCTGATTTGAGAGAGAAGATCTGTATTTTTAATTGGTAATCATGCCTATTACCGATGTCGTCTCGTTTTTTCGACGACTCTCGTTTTCTCTGTCGTGTGGTTTTTCAAATGGCATTCCATAACTTCTTCAACGCGACAAATATGTAACAGATTTTTGAGCGATGAAAAAGTATCAAACATCTGTCAAAATTAAAGTAAACTCTAGTCCAATTAAAAAAATATTGCTCGATGCTCAATTAAACAAGCAATGCGGTTTTATTTCATTATTTTTAATAAATAAATAAGTTATTGAAATGATAATTATAGTGTAGTAATGTATTACACAAGTAGCGATAGTGACAAGGATGAAGAAAGAGGAATGCGGAAAGGAAGCAGATAAGACAAAACTAAAATCCATTTGACTTGCCTGAATCAAAGTGATTAAATTGTAGCTATTGAATGAAACTTCTGTACCCTTAAACAGATTCAATAGATTAATTATTCAATTAGACAGAAACAATACATTGATAGGTTTATATGATGAGTATGGTCTTCAAGATATAAAGTATTCTCAAGTTCCACTTGACTTAAACACTGTTATCAGCAATCAGCAATGAAAACTACCGAAAGTTAGTTGGAGGTTTTCTTTATGTAGCCACTAATACCCGACCGGATATTGCTGCAATAATTTAAATTCCAACTAAGACAAATTAACCAAACAGATTGGACAGAGTTGAACCGTTTACTTAAATATGTATCTTCGTGGAATATCAAATTGATGGTGGCGCTAAAACCCGATTTTAATTTATAATACAAATTTTTATTTCCGGGCAATCAACCCGCTTCCTCATCGAACATATTCTGAAGAAAAGTTTGAAAAATGTGCTTTAGATATGAATAATGTACCTATGTACATATTGTATTTATTAATTTTCGTTTTAATTTTATTTTTTTTTACAGTTTTTAGAGCAAGTTCATGCTACCTAGTCTTGAACTTTATTTCCTTGTTTTCAATTTCTTTTTGAAAATATTTTCCTAACCAATGAAGTCAAAGCGAATATTCTATCATATTATTATGATGGACTTATGACGAGGTCGACTCTCTTTCCATATACATACATATACCTACTATCCATCTATTGAATTAAAAAACAAAAATAATTATATTATATCTTTTTATATAATTTATTCTAGACAAGTATCCGACCGGTGGAAATATGCAAAGAGACGCCTTTTTTTTCAAAAATGCAAGCCAAAGTGCGAGGGTTGTTTCAGCAGATTGTTTTACCCAGGGCAGGGCTTCATGTATATTGAGTTGAAACTAAGCTCTTGAAGAGTTGTTTTTGTTTGATAGGAGTACGTCTTTGTGCTCTGTTGTTGATTTCTCATTTGTATATTATTTTTTAACTTCTGTCCAGTGTCCACTACTACGTATACTACCTGGTCAATATGCGGCCTCAATCAATTCGATGTAATCGCCGTTTAAAGGCCACCGAAGAATTTCTGTTAAAAGAAACATAAGCTCACGTGGCTGGAATAATTATAAATTAATTTTTATTTTGTTAAAAAACATTTTGTGGAAGCACATTTTTTTCATTCAGGGTTGTTTTTTTGTTTTTTTTTTACGAAGGCAGACAAAATTTTGCTCGTGGTTTCCCACAACTGTCGTCTGGATGATATCAGAACTAAATCATGTCTACATACCGATTTGTTATTAATTTGAATTATTTAAAAAAAAATTAATAAGAAAGAGTATGATTGCTCACACTTGGAAGATAAAACCATAGGTATATATAATAATATAAATATATAAATATATATATATAAATATTTTTTTCGACAAAATATTTTAGATGCGCCTCAAGGTAGTCATCTTAACCCACTACAATTCTTTTTTCTTATTTCGTAAAGAGAAAATACCTAAGTTACATCGGTGAGTTTGTGTTTGTTCCCTTGCACACTTTCTCTTCGAATAAAAATTAATGTGCATTCCAAAATCTTTTTGTAGCTTTATTTAAAATGTATGAATTGTACAATGTACATGCTCTTTTTGAAAACGGTTCTGGTGAGAACACCAAATTTTTTAGCTTTTTATACCTAGGTCATCAGTAGAAAATAAGTCTTAGCTGACTTTACGGAAATGATTTTCAGAGTTTCTATTGATTTTAGAGAAACAGTTACCGTATTCCTCTAGAGATAACGAATAAGTCATGAGTATGTACTTTGGAAAGAATGCTCAACAAGATGAACAGAAATGGCTTGGCTAGTATAATGTACTACAGTAAATAGTTTCATAAGATTGTCTTTTCTTCATACTTTGTTTAACTTTCAATTATCGAAAATCTATCGCAAACAATTTGTGCTTTCATTATATAAACAAAGAGGGCGATACTATGCGGCACTATGAAAAAGGCGACTTCCATAGTTTCCGTCTCTCTATTTCGCTAGTGTTTTGAAACTTATCTGTGAGAAATATCTACTAAGTAATTATCTAGAATTCATTCTCAAAATTCGCAAAGTTAATAAGGGATCTTAATTCACAGAAAAATCAAAATAACTCGGGTCTAACTTCTAAATTGTGCTGATCTCGCACTGAAAACTGGGCTTAGGTAAATTAAAAACAAACCACTCTAATGTAATTTATTGTATTATAGCGTGTTTTTTTGCAAGCCCGGGGGGAATTGGATGAAAAAACCAACGAAATAAGATACAAGGGAATCCCCTTAACAATTTCCAAGCCCGAAAGAAATTGGATGAAAAAAACGTTTGGGGGCTAAATAATTTACATGTTAAATGCAACAACAACTAATCCCCAATGGGCTTAGCTAAACCCAGATAATTTGAGGGGCTTAACGCACGGAGAAATACTGTATTACCGGCGGGAATTACATACTTGTTTATTGTTATCGATAGTTTGTATGGAAACTCCATTTTTTTTTCTGTAATGGCGTCGCAAATCCCCGGTATCGTTATTTTCACCCAGTTCCCTCCGAGATTGGAAAAAACACACCTACTAGCTTCGCGTAGAACCGATTCAAATTGAGAAACGACGATTTCTAACCCAACCGCGCGCCGCGCCGTGGAAGAAGTTTATAGCGAATTAAGTTATTTTATATATAAAAAATGTTAAATCAAGTGTTTGCCTTCCTTGAAATTTACCTACTTCACCACTTAAATTCTTCTGCGTAATAATTTAAACAAAAAAGAATTGGTATTTATTTCATTCCTTTTTAGGAACCTGCATTTTACAGGGCTATTCTGGCGTTGTGAGGGCTCACAACTCACAAGTCACAAGCCTTTGTGAGGATGATTTCTTGTGAGGTTGTTGTGAGGTTCTCAAAAGGAGATCACAATTTCGATAGTTTTTGTGAGGCTCACAGTTGTGAGGGTACGAAAACCTCACAAAATCGATTTCACCATTCCTTGTGAGTTGTGAGGTTGTTGTGACTTGTGAGTTATCAGTGAGGTTTGCCAGAATAGGGCTGTTAGTTTTTTATCCTAACAGTTTACCTAAAACAAGTACCATTATGTACGAACTATTCTTAAAAAAAATAGTAAGTAGCACATTTGATTTGCCAAAAAATACTGAATGCAACTTTTTCCTAAATTTGATAGTTACAAATGCCATAATCAATGTTTGGAAACAAGAAATTGCTTTAATTAATGTCTCTATGTTCATTTATAGGTAGAGTAAAGTTTAATCAAGTTTATATTCCATATATTAATTCACTATGGGCATTAATTGGATCAAATTTATGTCTTAAGAGATTGACAGATTTTCGATGTAAAAGGTGTTTTTACTGCCATGTCGTGTACCCACATTCTTCTTTTTTTTCAATATGGAAGTACAAGTCATAGCAAGACTTCAAGACACACGTAATGTTAACATTGAATTGTCTTAGTTTGGAATAAAACATTTTTTTAAACACTACCCACTCTCAGTGAAGTAGGTAAATAAAACTTTACTATAATTCAGTGCTTTACAAATTAAAATATTAATCGCTATTCTAAGATTCTTAAATGATGAATGTGGGTTTATCAAATTACATCAAATATAAACAAAGTGCATATAAATGCAACATAAGTTTTAGCTAAATAACAAGTAGCCATTTTTGTAGATCTTATATGGAAATTGCTTAGAGCCACTTATTTGTATTCATAATTTTAAATATGTATAAAATCTTAAACCCACATTTTAACTTATCTGTCAACTGTCACTTGTCAGGGTAATTTAATTAGCTTGGTTTTAATTACTGATACCAGGAAATGACGACAGTTCAAGTCGCATTTGCGACTTTGATATAGCCATGCACTATGTGGCAAATGGCAATTAGCGCCAGAGAGAAAGAACTAATAGAGAGAGTCAAATTTCCTCATCTCCGTCCCCTCGAAACCTTTTGTTTACATTTTTTATAACGTGTTGAATTCTTATCGGTGTGTACATGTTTTCACCTCGGGCAGTGCAAAACAACAAAAAAGGTGGTGAGTAAGCACATCTTCTTGCATATGTATTTGTCCCCACATTTTTTTTATATGGAGTTAATAATTATACATATGCAAGATGGTGCGCAAGTCGCAACATCGTAGCTTGTAGGCTAAAAGAGAGCCACCGTCGAATTTGACTCTCTCTATTAGTTCCTTCTCTCTGATTAGTGCCACCTGCATCGTCCTGCATCAAAATAGAGAGGACGATAGAATTTCTCTGTTTTGATAGTGACAACTTTTTTTTATGAAAACAATATGGCGATGATTGTCATGCCATTAAGTTTGTTTGTTTATTAGTGACTTGAAATTAAATTGTGTGTTTATTTAATTTGAATTCATTTAGCCAGTTCACGTTTCTGAGATCTCACTGAGCAAACGTCTGTCAGTCAAAAGCACTCTCCATCTCGTTTTTATAAATTGATCAACTGCGACAAAAAATAATTGAGCAAACGAATCCAAAAACTTTCAGTCTCAGCTTTTTGACAGCAAAAGTGAGGAATCTCACTGAGGAATTACGTCACATTTCTCAAGAAACCTGAACTGGCTAATTGGTTACGCTAGATATTCGTCATGTAAAATGAACTGAACTTAACAAAAATTGCGTATTGACAAGCACAGTACACATATTAAAGGTAATGTCATTAGCGTTTTCATTTTTGTTCAGCTCTGCGCATTTGTCAAAAATCGAGGTATATGGTGGGAAAATAGTGGATCCAGTGCCCCTCGGGCAGCCAATTTTAGTTTTTTGACACTTTCAACTTTGACAACATGTGCAATATATTACCTTATAGATTTGTGTACTGTAATTGACCAAGCCCTGATGAGTCCAAGTGAGATCGCCAATTTTTTTAGGACTAAAGGCAGTTAAAAGACATTTTGAGATCGTCATATTGTTTTCATAAAAAATTTGACGTTTCCATACAAACTATCGATGGTTAAATGATAAATAGTAGTGCCGGTAATACAATTTTTATCGGGATTTTAAGTAGATCCCGAAAATTATCTGGGCTTAGCTAAATCCATATAGACTTAAGTTTCAGTACATATTTACGTGTAAATCACTTATAGTTCCGATGTTGTTGACTTGCAAAAGAACACGCTTATTGCTGATTTTGACAGTTTCCACATATCTGTTCTAAGTTGTTGTACCTCAAAAGCAAGTGCAGAAATTTCTGTGATCCAAACAGACTCGAACAGCAATCAGTGCCTACGTTCTGTAACTCTCGTATCATTAAAATTAGTCGAGAAACGATGAAAATTGAAACCAATTATTTGAGTTTTGGTACCATTTTTAGTGACTCTCCAAGGATATTTTCCGTTATGTTTTCGCAAGCGTTTCGTTATCTGTTTGGAGATCACAGAAAAATTTCGTTTCCATCACCAGAGTACTGACTTTAATCATTAATACAACCTATAGGTAGAGCGAAGAGAATTAACTTAATAAATTCTCAAGCTCAACTAGGAGATAACTCCAGCACTGAAAAATTGGTTTTTAATAGACACAGAAACACACAAAACACAAACGAACGTAATTGCTAGACCCACTTCTTTCATCTTCCCTATTATCGTAATGTCAAGTTAGGTCAAAATCATGAATACGATTTTTGTATGAATCAATATTATATTATGTACATTTATGTAAAAATATATCTCAAAAAATTGACAATTAAAATACAAATTATTCATTGGAATTAGAAAATTTAAGCTAAATCTTAAGCTCCACTTTGAGTCATGAATCTTTCGAATATACGTAGAAAAAAGTCAATGCTCACCGACCAGCTGGTTATTTTTTATCATCTTATTTCTCCGTAATCTCGTACTTACTAACTTTAACAAAGCTTAATTTATGCAACGACTAATCGAAATTCCCATTTAATATTTTATTCTGATGATTTCTTTGAATTATTAAGAATTTTCAACAAAAAATAATTCAGGTTTTAGATTAAGATTTGCAATTGGTATGCAAATAACAATAACATTTAAATATATTTCCCTCAAATAAGGCCTTACATTGTTGTTTAATATCAGTCGGTGCTTGTCGTTTCGCGTGCTCGCGGCAAAAATTCAAAATGAAACTTCATCTAAATTGGGTGATTCTGTATGCAATGTTTGTCCTAAATTGCATGGAACTTACTGGGAGTGCACCAACTTCAGCTGAAAATGATCTCCAGACCGAAGAAGAAACCTTCCTTAGATCTCTGGCTGAACGAATAAAATCGTTGATGAATACTTCCGTAGACCCTTGTGATAATTTTTACTCATACGCATGTGGTAGTTATCCAAATGTCATCGAGGATTTGGAAACATTTAATAAAAGATCGAACATGATCGATGTGATGTTTCTCCTTTATGATAAGGTCAATGCTATTCTTAAAAAAGTACGTGATCCCAGTGAAGAATACTACGACGAGCTGCAAATAGCAAAGAAATTCGTAAATACCTGTACCAATGCTAACCTCTATCCTACAGAGCCAAGTGAAGAGTACTTGGGAGTGATCAAGGCAATTGGAGGATTTCCTGCTATCGATCCAACCTGGAATGAGTCTTCGTTTGATTGGTTCAATATGACTGCACACCTTGCAAGATATGGCGTCGCTGGATTTGTTGAGGAGAAAATTATACCAATTTATCCATTCAAGCCATTCTATAAAATCCCAAAACTTGGTTTTGGATTTGATGTCTATCAAGAGAATATTGCCACAAATAAGTCAGATGGTTACATTCACAATGAGAAAATTATGAGGAATCTCCTGCAGGTCTATAATGTGTCAGGAGCTAATGCCGATAAAGTGATAGAAGGAGTATTTCAGCTATGGAGGGATATAATAGAACTTCAGCCTACATGGATTGGTGAGAATTTCATTCGTGATAAATGTGCAAACCTGTCCGCTGAGGATAATCTCAATCCATCATACTTCAAGAAATGGATAAATCTTTTCAGCATTGCATGGGATGTACAAAATTTTAGAATATCATATCTGTCTTACTGCCCATGCAACTGGTTTTACAACAAACTAGATGCTTTAGCCGAAAAGAACCAAAAGGCTTTTGCCAATTATATGGCCTTGAAGTTTCTCTTTCATATGCATCCTAAATTGAAATCTACGAAATTTCAGCGAAGACAGTGCATAGCTATTGTTAAAAATGCTATGCCAACGATTTTTTCTCATTTCTTCATGAAGGAACATTACAACAAGGAAGTTAATAATGATATTTCTGAAATGATACTTGAACTTAAGGCCAGCTGGAAATATCTAATAAACACAGCAGATTGGTTAGATGATTCGGCACACGATGAAGTAGTCGAGAAATTGAAAAATCTTCGTTATGGTATTGGTCAAGTTGTTGATCCCATTACTGACGTCTACATTAAGCAAATAAGATCTCTTAATGCAACAGAAAATATGTCATTTAATACCCTTCAATTGGCTAAATTCCAAATAGACATGCGTCACTATGTTCATTTACATCAGAAAGGAAATAATAAGGCGGCACCTTATGAAATTTTGGATGCAGTCGAAACCAATGCTTTTAACTCAGTTTGGGAAAATAAAATCAATTTGATGGGTGGATTATTTTATCCTCCAATTTATCATAAGGACTTTCCCATTTCTGTTAAATATGGAACTATTGGATATGTTATTGGACATGAAATAGGTCACAGTTTTGGAGGACTCGGATTACAAATCACTTCCAATCTTACAAAGCATAAGTGGTTATCAAAGAAGTCTATTGCTATTGCTACACAGCGGTCCAATTGTTTCGTAGATGATTACAACAATTTCGAAGAGCCTGCTTTAAATCACAAGTTCAATGGCGAAAAAGCGTTGGTGGAAATCGAAGCTGATAGTGTGGGATTACGGCAAGCATTTGAAGCCTATCGAAGAGTCAAGAAGTATGATGTAAAACACAAAAAAGATGACTTCCAACGAAGAGATTATCTTTCCGGTTTGAATATGAGTCAAGAGCAAATATTCTTTCTTTCATTTGCTCAACTATACTGTGCCAAATATGAACCAAAACATTACTGGACTGAATTAAGTGGTAAACATCCGGTGGACAGATATCGAGTAATGGGCACGCTAAGGAATTTTGATGAATTTTCAAAGACATTTAACTGCCCTATAGGCAGTGCGATGAATCCTTTTGACAAGTGTCGACTGTGGTAGATTTAAAAACTGTAAATAAATCAAAACAAAAAGAAAGAATTCTCTTATTATTATTATTTATTGTACTATTCATACTAGAATGTCAGTTTATTAGACTTGACCATTCTTTATTCCGTCAATTTCATTGAATTTCTGAACAACAACAATTGAATCAGAAATTCAAAAGAAAGAATTCTCTTGTTTGTTAGAAAAAAGTTATTTTTAATTTTTTAAACGAAATGTATCTATGAAATGTTACCGTAAAACTTGTTTCCATTATTTAGTTTGGACTTTTATCAACAGTTTCCTTGGACAACCTTAGTTACCTTGAATGACCCGCCTCTGGGGGATTTTAAACCCAGACAATTTTCTGGGTTTAACTCAAGCACACAGAAAACTGTGTTACTGGCGTGAATTACATAATATATGTAGGTACCTGTTATCGATAGTTTGTACGAAAACTCCATTTTGTTTCTGTAATGGTGTCGATAATACTTGTTGTCATTTTTTTTACAAATTCTGAAGTTTCACTATACGTCAGTGTGACACAAGCAACAAAAAAAAATCCTTGTTGTGGAGAAAACAAGCACTTTTTCAAAGGAGCGACTAGTGTGAACATTGTGACCTGTCGTTGTATATGTAAGTTTATTTGTTTGTAGTACATTGTTTTCATTCATAGCGATTACAACCCCGGGAGTAAATAGACCCCTCCTACCATAAGATTTTTTTCCTGTCTTTACCTAAAGTACATGCTCTAGTCTTTTTTGGCATCTTTTGCAAAACACCCTGTATATTTTTTATTTTTTTTTCACTTTATGACTTGTAATCTATCATTGAAATATTTTTTTTCAATGCACTTTTTTTTTCTACAGGTGGAAATCTTCAAAATACACTTAGTAATATTTGGTATCAAGTAATGTGGGACTTGTACCGCACTAAAACCACGGGGATATCAGGACCAATCTATGAAAGATCGACAAAAGATTTTTATTTCTTAAATACAAAATCGCATTGGGGGAAGTTTAAAGTTTTAATACTTTCCCATCGCATTTAGACTATCAGCTCAGCTCATGAGGCTTGATTCTTCTTAGTCTTCGAACATTGTCACGTACATTTAATACAGTCTCCATCGAGTTAGAATGACTATGCAATCGCTGATTATGTGATACAAAGTGTTTTCTAACCTCTTCTGCAACCATTTCTATTTGTAGATCAAAATGCAAGTCGCTCTTTCTTATATACCAAGGGGCATTTATTATTCCACGAAGGACTTTGTTTTGGAATTTTTGGATGGTTTCAGCATTTGTTTTCTTTGTACAACCCCACAGTTGGATGCCATAAGTCCAAACGGATTTTAGTACTTGGTTGTAAAGCATTATTTTGTTCTGGATAGATAAGTCAGAATTCTTAACCAGTAACCAATACATTTTTCTATATTTTAGGTTAAGTTCCTCTCTTTTATTTTTCATGTGTTTAGCTTGGCATCCAAAGTCATTTCAAGGTATTTGGCAGTATTGGCGTAAGGTACCGCTTTACTGTTAATAATAATTGGAACATTAATAATCTTTTTGTTGGTAAAGTTTATATGAGTTGATTTTGTTTCATTTAGTTTTATACGCCCCAATATCTTACTTTATCGGTTGCATTTTGCAATTTTTCTGTAGAAAAACGCTTATTAAACAAAAAAAAAATAATAAAAATGGTTTATTTTTTTTCCACATGTTCAGCCCATATTGGTTTGTTTTGTTTTCCCCCCATGCACTGTTTCACTCAAATAAACCTTAAAAGACTCTGCTGTTAATCTAAATCTAAACTTTTGACCTTTGTTAAGTCAAAAACAAACTACAGGTGTCTGTCTACCTTAGGTAAAAATTCTTTTTTTCAATCGAAAATTCTGAAACACCCTGTAAGCTATTTTTTAGATAGCCTCTCTAATGCCCCTTAAGTAATTATCGTAATTTTTACGATATCTTTATTTGTTTAATAGTTATGGTTTTAGGAAACAAAAAAACTTGAAATAAGCCACTGGCGCACAGTGGGGCGACCTGTATGGCAGTATTGGAATTAATTAAAAAAATAAGATGTTTTTCCGTTATAAAATATTTGAATGCATCTAAACCTCACTCATTTTACTTCGTTACGTGACTTCTCACTCCAAAACGTGCATTTGAAGTTACCATTTTGGTTCTCTTTTAATTGTGATTTAAAAAAGATGAAAAAAATTTGGGGTTTAAATAGCTGTAACTTCCTTAAAAATAAGGGTAAAATTATATTTGAACATGAAATCGATAGCGTCAAGTTTGTTATTTAATATTTTAATGAGAAATTAAAAATCGTGGAAGTATTTTGTTCAATTTTGTATCAAAAGTCGGGTGTGTAAAATATATAAGTCCTTATTATAAGTTCTTTTTTAAAAGCTTAAGCTTTAAACACACGCTTCCACATCCAGATTTTGATATTGTAACTTGACATATTGTATATGTAGTTCTTAAAAGAACAGGTGCTCATATCGCAAAATATATAGTTACAAACGTTTCGTCCTTTAATCAATCATTTTTTTGAAAACGATAGTCTATTTTTAGTTTATATCTTTTCTACTTGCGATTTATCGGTAAAAATTTGTGCACCAAATTTGTAGAGAAACCAAGGTAAAATTTTGTTTGTGGGATTAATGGTTCTCTAGATATGGCGAATACCCTTTTACACCCCCACTTACCAAATGGGGAGGGGTACAACGCCGAAAATCATTTTGAATACTCAAACTGATGCATCTTATATAAACTCCTTTGTAAATTCTTTGTAAAGCTAGTACTTAGCTGAGTTAAATAAATACATCTTACACATTGCAACAATAAAAACATGTGTCATACTAAATGCGAGGTTTGGGCAAAATTTTGTAACTATACAATTTAACAATTTTTCAAAGAAAAATTGACATAATCGTGATTAAATAAGAATAATGATAAATATAAAAGTGGAAATATGTTTCTTCCAGTATTCGTAATCGGTTCTTAAATAAAACAAAAAATAATTCAGCGCAGTGTTAACATTAAAAACACTATGTACCTATTACAAAATCAAAATCATGAACTTGCGAGTAACTATCAAAAAGTGTGAAAGTCGAGACCAAAAACTATACTCTCTGCGACTAGGGTTACCAGCTCTTAAATCAACAAAGCCTGACAGTAAAGAAAGAAAAGCCAGATTTTTGAGAAAAAAACCTGACAAATAAAAAAATACTTTTTTCTTTTTTGAAACTTCATTTAAAAAAAAAAATAAATTAAAAAAACATTCATAGATAACCTACCTTTGATTTGGATGAACGAAGACGACAAATAGATTGCAACTGCAATCTGCAGCAGCCACAAATAAAAGCATACAAAAAAAATACGTCATAAAATGGAAGTGTCATATCTTGCACAATAGGGTGATTCAAAATAACACCTTCCTCGAAATTCAACCGGGACCAAGCGAAATTATGAAGCTTAGATTGAAAACATAAAATTAAGACCAAAAACTTCAAAATCGAACAGCATTAACTAACAGCCGCTACCAGCGCTTTTTGAATAATTTAGCTTGAAATTCTTTGAAAATCGGAATTTTTCGCCAATGTTAAAAGCTGCATTACTTTTCGAGTTTTGGTGCCCGGTTCGGGTTGAATTTCGAGAAAGGTGTTTTTTTGAATCACCCTATTGCACAACTCTTTGTCTCTTTCTAAAAAGTGACAACTAAATGAAAAAAATGAATGTGTTCACAGCGATTTACAAGCATTTCGATTTGAAAGCATTAAGTAAACGTTTTTCTTCTAACGATTATATTTTGTGCGATAATTATAAAAAAGCCTGACAAAGGTCGAAACCTGGCCAAAGCCTGATTGGACATTAAAAGCCTGACGCGTCAGGCGAAATCCTGACGGATGGTAAGCCTATCCGCGAGCCGTTCTCAAGCAGTGCTGCCACCCTACTCCTTTAGCAGTAGATCTACTGCGCATAGTCCCAAACAAAAATCTACTGCGCGCGCAGCAAAACGAATCTACTCCTCTTTTAATAATAATATCACACTGAGTATTAACACATGCCAAACAAGTGGGAAACAAATCATGTATAATAGTGTGGAAGCAAAATATAACAGCCCATCTTATACACAGCATGATATTCCAGCCTACACGATTTGACGTTAATACATGAGAATTTTGAGAAATGGTTTTAGTTCTATCACACATTTAATCACATTTTTATTGAGGTTAAATTAAAGTTTTGTGTGTGGTAAAAAAATGAAAAGGCATTTCTCTCCCACAAATTTGGTATAGTAGCATGGATTTCTTTCACACTTTCAATGTTGACAAGTACAATTAAAAACGCGGTAGGTGAACTTGTATTGGCAGAGCTGTCAAAATATTTGCTTTTGTTATGCTCATTATCCCATAGGAGCACAGCTTCTGAAAGGAAATTTTTGCTACTCAACTTGGTAAAGTTAGATACTAGGAACAGCCTTAAAACTAGTAACCTTCAAAATATTATTTTAGCCAAAGAGCTAACAGGCCTGAAAGAAGATTATTGGTCTCCTTCAGATTCACCAGGTATTCATGTAGATTATGAAATACGCAGTTCTGGATCCGCAGTGATTCTCAGTACAGTGTTCTTTTTGCGAAAATGGGTAGAGAGAAAAGAGATCACTGCACTGTGAATCTTTGTCGATTCAGTGGGTGGTATGCTCAAAGATGAGTTCGATCTCTGAGTCCATGTGAGATCGATCTAGCACCGAAAAACTCGGACTCAGTTTTGTATGCGAAAAAAATGAGATCGATCTCAATAGCTCTGACTCGACGAACTTGGTTGAAGAAATCAAGAAGATTTGAATTAGAATATAAGAAATACCAACCTGTTTCCCGGTGACCACGCTCAATGAAACTTGATGCGAAACGTTCGGAGTGAGTACAAAGTGCACTCTTTAATAATTTTATTACGCGGCTAATCCGAAAAGAATTATCTAATAATGTCTATGAACAACCGCGAAAGCCTAAAAAGTTATATCTTATGTGGATACCTGTAAAGTGCAGTAAACTTAAAGAAAATAAAAATAAATGAAGTGGACGACTAAATTTTGCATAAAATCCTACATGAACACTTGAAATATGAGTTCTGTGAGTTCGCTTGTGGTACATAATAATAACCCAAATTAGCATTGCCATCATATAAGAATACTAACTAACTAATCATACAAATCCTACTATATTATCTCGCCTATCTTATCTAGGAGTGAAATAGTGAAATATATTATGGTGGTGTGTTTTTTGCAAGTCCAGATAGAATGAAACGACACTGAGATTTCCCAAAGTTGTCAAAGCAAAAACCCCATCACTTTCCTTTCGGCTTTGAGTATGAAGATATTTTTAATGCTTGTTATTTATATTATGAGGGATTGAGAAACCAACAAGATTTTGAATATAAGCCCATAGTGTAATATTTAGGTATTCGACTGCTAGAACAAATAATTGATTGTTTTTTAAAATGTTAAATTTGATCAATAAAAGCTGAGATAGATCGAATTACCTTAGTAAAAAACTTTAAAGCACTTATATTAATCGAAACAATTCTAGTATCGCAACAATTCTTTTATTTCGGACTCTCAAATCATCTCAATCTCATAAAATGAAAATTCTATCTCACAAATTCTGAAGAATCAAACGATAGCTTTCAAGGTTCTTTAGAATTCGTTATCGTTTTCAAGGTCCCGAGATTATATTATTTGAAACAGTTCATCTTAATTTATTGGCCATTCCAAGTAAATTTTCCAAAAAAAATTTAATTGAGAATAACAATGAAATATATTTGCCTCATATTGTCAATTAAATATGATAAACTATTCGTGCTTTTTTAACTTGGGCTTAGGCTGGGCGCGCACTTGCAACTTTAACGAAACAAGTAATTTTTTTTAAACGGGTATAAGCAACGCACGCCATCACAAAAACAAAATGAAGTTTCCATACAAACTGTGATTGATATAGCAAGTATGTAATTTACGCCGGTAACACAGTTTTTCAGCAAGCTTAGTTATGGTCGGAGAATTGTCTGGGCTTAGCTGTGTAAGTCCAAAGGGGATTAGTAGTTGTTGTATTTAACATGTAAATTGTTAAGTAACTACGTCGGTTTTTTTCATCCAATTCCCCACGGGCTTGCAAAAAAACCCTCCTTTGTTGACTGTTGAATAGTTTCTGCATGTGCACGCACTTCCATCTTAGCCTATACATGGTATGTCACTTTAGAAACCAAACAGTTGCCAAATGCAGTTGCTTATGCGCGTCTAACTTTATAGTTTAAATCAACTAAAATAGTCTTAAAGCATAAAATACATAACATCTTTTATTTTCATCTCGTCTCAAAAGCCAAAACTTTCTTTAGTTATTTACTATTAAATTGAAAAAAGCACAGACCACTTCCCCAAAGGTTATCTCGCAAGCTTTATGTTTTGAGAAGGTCAGGTTCAACCAACATTACGAAAATAGAAAATACAAACCATACCTACACAGTGTACAAAGTAAATTATTACCGCATTTGAATTCGTTTGTCGGACAGAGTGGCTGGTCCGTTGTGTTATATACGCGCGAGTCTATCATGAAATTTTGTTATCAGTTACTCGTGTTATTTTTCGCGATTTTTACCCAGAATCACAATTTATCGCCTTGTTTTGCGGCTCCCACGATTGATAATGAAATTCAGCATGGCAAGGTTAATGAAGTCAAGGCATTTCGCGAAAAATACGCCTTACGGATGAAATCCTACATGAACACCTCGGTAGATCCTTGTAATGATTTCTACGATTACGCGTGTGGTAATTACCCAAATGCCATCGAAAAAATAGAAACAACGCGGAAACGGAATAACCTTCTGGATATTACGTACAGCACTTACGAATTGATATATGTCACTCTACGAAAACACCGGCATCCAGATGAAAAATTCTTGGGTGAGCTTGAAAAGGTCAAACAAGTTTTTGAGTCATGCGTGAATGCGAAGCTTTGGCCTGTTGAACCAAAACAAGAATTTATAGAAGTGCTAAAGACTATCGGAGGTTTTCCAGCCATCGATCCCACCTGGAACGCTTCGACCTTCGATTGGTTCAGTATGACTGCCCATCTAAGTCGATATGGAATCGATGGATTGGTTAAAGAAGAAATCTTCCTAAAGCATCCTTTTCCGCCGTATTATGAGCTGCCGAAGTTCGGTTTCGATTTTGATGTGTATTTGGAGAACATTGGCACTAAAAAAGCCCCAGGATACGTATACAACGAGAATAAGATGAGGGAATTACTGAATATCTACGGAGTGTCTGGGGCTAAAGCTGATAAAATTATTGAAGATATAATAGCATTTTGGCGGGAAGCTCTACGTCTTGAAGAAAAACAAAACAATTACGACTGTAGTTTGTTGTCCCTAATTGATGACACTGCAGAATTCTCAAAATGGGGTTCGTTCTTCGAAATCGCTTGGAAGGGATCCCAAATTCCGCCATCGGAGATTAGTGAATGTCCATGCGATTGGTATTACAACAAGTTGGATACAATCATTGCAAAGCTTCCCGAAGCTGCTGCCAATTATATGGCCTTAAAGTTTCTCTTCGATATGCATCCTCACCTTGAAATCAAATCTTCGAAGTTCCAGCGTACTCATTGTTTGAGGTTCATAACAAATCGGTTTTCAATGGTTCTGTCCCATTTCTATATGAAGGATCATTACAATAAGGCTGCCGAAGAAGACATCAATGAAATCATCTCAGAGATCAAACTTAGCATGCGGAATATAATGGAAACTGCTGATTGGCTGGATGACACAACACGTAATGAAGCTTTAGCTAAAATTCGTATGCTTCGAACTAGGATCGGTGAAATTGTTGATCCCATAACCGAACTTTATATAAAAGAAACTAAGAAGCTTAACTTCACGGATAATTTTTCTGACAATGTTCTCAAAACTGCTAAATTAAACGTGGACTTGTCTCATTATGCTTTTATGCACTCAGATACACCGGAGGCTACATTGCCATTCGAACTTCTTGATGTGATCCGAGTAAATGCCTTCTATTACATTCTCGATAATACTATCAATGTAATGGCTGGTATTCTTTATCCACCAGTATTTCACCCTCACCTTCCGAAATCTTTGAATTATGGCAGTCTTGGGTATGTTCTTGGACATGAATTAACTCATGGCTTCGACAATGTCGGTTCGAATTTTGATTCCAATCAGACCATTCGAAATTGGTGGTCAGAAAAGTCAAGTCAAGCTTTTGAAAAGCGTGTGGACTGTTTCAATGAGCATTATGGTCGATACAAAGTCCCTGAGATAAATCGTAAGCTCAATGGGACGAAAGTGCAAGATGAAAATATTGCTGATAGTGGTGGCTTAAGGGAAGCTCTGACTGCTTACCGTAGAGTTTTCAAAAGTGCTGTTAAAAATAAAGTGGAAGACTTTGAGAAAGATGAATCTCTACCAGGTTTGGATATGACCCCCGATCAGACGTTCTTTCTAAGTTTCGCTCAACTCTATTGCTCCAAGTATTTTATGAAAGACTATTGGGTTGAAATATCCGATGATCATCCACTTGACAAGTACAGAGTTCTTGGTTCGTTGCAGAACTTTGAAGAATTTCCTCTTGTATTTAATTGTCCATTAGGCAGTCCAATGAATCCAAATGAGAAATGCCGCCTGTGGTAGGCTTGATGCAAGCGAAGGCGAGTGTGTGTGTCTATTTCTTTTTTTTTACAAAAACAAATTTAGTTCTATTTATCTAGCGAGTAAATAAAATTATTTTATTAATATTACTACTTGTGTTGTTTACTTTTGGTTGTTCTTTGTCAAAGACCTAGATTTCTAATGGAAGTGTGCCCTATGTTTTTCTAATGGTTCGTAATGAGGGAACAACACCCACATGTTGCATAAAGGGAAAGGAAACATACCGCAATTGAATTCACCACATTTGGATATTTGGACGCATAAATAAATGCATTTTTAACAGTTTAATGGTTGATTTTATTTTTTAATGAAGCGTAGTATCATTCTTTGTTTCTCCATGTGAAACTGAGGGCTAAAAACGAGTTCAGAAAGTATGTTAAGTTGGAGATCAATTTAAAAGTCGTGATTTCTTTGAATTTTATTGAAAATATAAATTTAATTTTAAAAATGCTATTAAGATAACACAGGCCTACAAAATAAAGAAAATTTTTTGGTGCCGCTATAAATGATATCATTTTTGTTTGTCCACTGTCACTAAATACGAACAACGGTATTTTCAAGTTAAAGCTACGTACAGTTTTTTTTTAACTATCGCTTACATTTTTTTCGCATATGTGGCCGAGCTTTCTTGTCATTTAGGTCATTTTGTGTATTTTCAAGCGATTTAAATTAAGGTTTTTGATGTGTCTTCTTAGAAGAGCGCTTAAATGATCCAAACTCATTTTGTTATATTTGTGTTGAATTCACAGTGAAAAAAGGTCAAAAGCCCATTACAAAATGGAAGTAAATATGGTGCCGTTCCACTAGTTCATTCCACGAAAATAAAGGAGTATCAGTCTGTTTCTCTTGTTTTAGAATAATTGAAAAATCATGATCATCAGTGAGTTATGTATGCGTGGATTTAAAAATAGTTACATTTTTACTGGGATAACAAAGTGGCTTCACCAAATTTCCATGTTTCATGTTTTTCAGTTGTCAATGGGGCAGAAACAAAATTGACCACTGGATAAAGCAAGGTTGTCCTGTGGGGAATCTTTGACTATTGGCAAAAACAGCGTCTTAAACACACCTCTAGTTTTGAGATAAAAAATATTTTTGCCTCCATTGCACATAAAATTAGGTTTGATGAACGATACGTAAAAGCATTTGTTAAAACTGGCTTTTTTTATTTATATTTAAAAAAAAAATTCTTAGTTTGAATACAGAAAAACTTAAGGCTGGTATATTTAATGGACCACAAATAAGATATTTGATAAAAGATAACCAATTCTTTCATTCAAATGATTTAGAATCTGCAATATAGTGAACAAGAAATCATAAGTCCGTAAATTACCAAGACTTAGTGGGCTTTCTGGAAAATTTTAAAAGAATGATTATTAAAGTTCAATACCTCTACAGTCATTCGGAAAGATTTTCCAAAAATCTTGGTTCATCATATAGCGACAAACAAAGAGAACGGTTCCACCAGGACTTAGAAGCCATGAAAGATAGGAATCAAGGCCGATGGGAAGATGTTATGATGGCTGATTACTGCTGGTGTATCCCGCGAGAATGCCTTAAGGACACTCATAAAAGAAAACCTCAAAAAAAAAATCTTTCTTCATGTAGAATAACGCAATTAACTGTTAAAAAATCGCTAAATTTGTATTATTTGCACATAATGGTGTATCCCAAAAATTACACGTGGGATCAAAAAAGTAAGTATGCAGTTAGAACCAGGGTAACTAGTTAACATAGAAACAGTTTTCACTTTGGCGGCACCAAAAACACTGTAGGCCTGTGTAATAATTAAGAACTGAACAAAAATGAAATCGCTGATATTTGTTTTGTTCAGTGAGGAAACAGAACAGCACAGATTCGTAAAAAACGTCAGAGAAAGTTAGAACAGAAAATGGCTACGTCCTATGCTGTCAGTAAAAAACAACAACAACAATTTTTCCGAGCATGTATTATGCTTGTTTCAAATTCACAAATATATGTCTTAAATCTAAAATTACATTCATTATAGTAGAATCAGAATTTATTAAAATGCCCTTTTGAAAGAGTTAGGCAAAGATTCAGATAAAAAACAAAAAACTTTCACTGAAAAAATCACAACAGCTGATTTTGACAGTTTTCATAAATCTGTTCTTCTACCTCAAAAGAAAGTGCAGAAAATTCTGTTCTTAAGTGGTCCAAACTGTTCCTCATTGAATATATGTACCTTTAATACGTGTACTTTGGTAGTTTATTGGTTACTTCAACTCGACACGGCAAAAACCCTAGGTTTACTTCAGGGCGAGTACAATGCGACCCTAAAAGAAACGAAAAATTGTCAGGTTGAGTTCAGGTTTTTCAGAAACCCTATGGGTCGAACAAACCTTATATAAAATTTTAAATTTCATATGGCGGATTTTCACTAGTCATTAAAATAATTTTATTAAAAAAAAATATAAAACAATTTACAATTATTTCATTTCACGGGCTGATTTTGTCTAAAATTCCACATAAATTAATGTGAAGTGATGTTTTTTATGTAAATACATTATCGTAGAATACCAAATGATATTTCATAGCATTATGCTAAAAAAAAGGCAAAGTTGTTGAAAGTACAAATATAATTTGAATGAAACGTGAGGTGCCTATCTGTCAAAATTGAAATTCTCATCCAGGGTTGAATTATTTTTTGTTGGTGATGGCAAGGCACTCAAATGCATTGAGTTCCCGTAGTGCAGAATGATTTAATTTACTTTATGTGGAATATGAGACACAGTTTACCTGTGAAATTAACAAAAATTATACTGCTTATTATAGGTGTTTTTATGGGATTTAACGCAGAAGCGCATGTAGTTTTATATTTTTTTTTTTCAATGAAGTATAGCTTACTTTCACTTATTCCACTTATTTATTAAATTTACTAAGCTTTTTTTTTATTTGGACGATTTAAAACCCCAAAACACATTCCTCAAAAAAACAGCTATAAAAATTCCTTTGGGCGCCCCATGAATTAGCTGTCTAACTGCATGCCTTCCCTGTGTGAATGCATTTGTGTTTGTGTAACTCACATTATTATGAAAAAAGCCTCACTTTTGTCTCAATATGCCCATTCCTCTATTTCTTATTCTATAAGTATCTGACAGGCCGCTATACATTTATAGGTTTTTTCGATGTCAGCCCTGAGGCGCACTGGGTCGGTCGCCCTGAACGCGCTCAGATGGTGTTTTATGTAGCACTTTTTCGCACTAGATTATTTGCAATGTGTTCGATGTGTTTTCGGGCCAAGCTCTCCATGACTCTCACGAGACGAGAGGTTTTTTCTTGGGATAAGAATTCAGAGCTGTCAAAATTCGAATCAGTTGTTGTCATTCAGGCAGAAACAAGTGCTGATGACAAATTTCATGGTAAATATGAAATATTTTGTTGTTAAGTTTTGTAATTTTTTATTTTATGTCATTGTAGACGAAATTCCAAAATATAAAATAGTCTATGAAAAAGGGGAAATTAACGAAAAAATTACACGATGAAATTTGTAGCACTGAAGCGTTCAATGTAAGCTTCAGTGCTACAATTTGACAATTAATTGACATTCCTTAGGTCGTCTAATAGCAGAGAACATCGAAAAAACCTAATGTAAATCCACAGCCGAGTTTTGAAGTGAAATGTTTTGTTTATTTTATAGCTATTGTGGGAGTAAGTGATGTTTTTTTTAACTTTTTAAATCGAGCCTAGAAACATAAGCTTGTTGCAATGTTTTTTTTCCGTTTTCGAAAAATGTTTATTAACATATCTTTAGTTTAAAAATTAAAGGACTTGCGTATAAGAACACTCAACGTGTATCAATTATTTTTCATTTGTAAATCACTTAAAAAGAAGGAAAAATTACAATACTTTACTACATTTTAAATAAAAGAGTATGTACCTACTTTGGGTACATTAATCTTATCTTCCAAATTTTCTATCCGGCAGCATCCCCAAACGCCAAAGGGCTGGTTCTGTATTATCCATATTTGATTTGTTAACTTCTGCAAAGCAGAATTTATTTCAAAATTACATCCATGCTAGCTCGCATGGCATAAACATTAAAGTCGGCATCTTAGATGTTGCGTTTGTTATTTTAATTCCCTTTGCAGGACTCCACGCATCGCCCAACCAAAATCAAAAAACCATAAATATAAACATAAAACTAAACGCCCTGCGGACTAAGAACTGAGGAACTATTTTTTTCAACTCACAACAGCGCGTGGGCGACTCGTTGATTAGTGATCGGTTATCAGATTCTTGGATTTATTAAATGAATGATCTTTCAGACTCTGGGCACTGGATTATAGTTGAGTCGAATCGCCTCCTTTTATAAAAGTAGATACCTATACTTATATAGGAAGGGACAGAGAGCTCACACAGTGAAATATTAATTTGTCTCAGGAAATCGCAAATGTAAGAAAATAAAATAAAAACACCACGAAAAAGGCGGGGTCTTTTGGTAATTTTCGGAAGTTGCCAAAATAAATCTTTTATCGTATAATAATGATCTAAGGAAACGCAAAAGAGTGAGCCACATGAATATTTATGATGTCAATTGGGAATTCTATAAAGCTCTCCAATGGGATTGGAACTTTGCTTTGACACTGACATTCAATCAAAGATCATACACTGACAATATAATATGAAATAAAAATACCAAATTCACAGGGGTCTTATAAATCATTATTTGTTTGTGGACAGGCTGTATCACAAGAAGGAACAAATTTGTAATTTATTCAAATTTATTTAAACTGGTCAAATATGAAGAAAGAAATAAAAACAACTCGGAAGTACTGGCTTTTGATTCTTGTTTTTCTTGGATCATAAATGTTATGGTCAGTTCAATAAGAATAAGGTAGGTATGGCCCACAGTAAACATATTGAAGGAAATATCATTCGCGTTTTCATTTTTGTTCAGTTCTACGCATCTATCCAAACCGAAGGAAATGGCGGATCCAGTGGCTAATAAAATGTCTAATATTGATTTAAAATTGCCGCGTTCAGAAAAATGAGATCTCAGATATTTTCCTCACTCAAAAAGTGAGCAAGCAAATCCAAGATTTTTTTTTCCTCAGAGTTTTGAGACCAAAGCTTAGAAATTTTGCTGAGGAATCCTGTTCTAAGATTGCTGAAATCTCCGAAATCTCATTTCCCTGAACATGCCTAAAAGCTTTTGTTTTGTTGTTGTTTTCAAGCATGTGGTTAGCAGTTTTTGTAGGCACTCGAACAATCATTTTAATTTGTGACACTTTTAACATTGACAACCTGCGCAATATATTACCTTAGATTTGTGTACCCACTGTGGGTATGCCATTATTCTTATGGGGTTTTCCATTGGTAAAATAAATCAATTTATTTTTTATTTGGATCTGTTAAAAACACCATTTCCCCTCTTTTTGCTTTCTATTGGGCAGAATAAATTGATTTATTTTTGATTTTAAATCAAATTTGAAAATCTAAATTTTTCGGCAGATTTACCCCTCATTTTACTAACACCAATACAAATTTAAGCTGTCAGCTTGACAAATGTGGTTTTTGATTTGAAATGTATTCGTTTTGGGAAAAGTTTGCTGAAATTAATAAATAAATAAGTACAATCTTATTGAAAAATGGAAGCAGTTTAAAATGCAAATGGATGAAATGCTCTCAAAGAGAAATAAAACTAACAAAATGTAGGTACCGGTTCGCACTAATTGTGGTAACTTTTTAATCGTCAAAAAATATATTCACCTAGAGTTGCCGTAGACCAATGACAAATCTTAATGGAAATTTTCAAGAATCAAAACCCAAGAAAATAAAATATTAACAGAAGAAGTCGTACGACGTTGTACAACGTTTCAAGTAACCAAACAGACATAATAATATTAAATCTTTAATTATGCATTAAATTATGAAGCTTAATTGTGTTTTTCTTCAAGAAGCACTATATTATCTAAGAAATACTCAATTGTCAATTCTAAATTTTCTTTTTTAGAAATAGTTTTGCTTATTGACATACATGGTCATAGTACCACAAGAGAAAAACTTACAATTATTTTTTGACGACTTTAACAGGTTATAAATGCAAACATATTATTTTTTGGGTTGTTGACTTATGACCCTGTGCCAGTATTTATGTGTCGAGTAACTAATCAGAACTTTACTAAGACATTGTGAAACAAGACCTTAATAAAATAATACAAAATGTGATTATCTTATCTGGAATTCACAACCAGTCCAGAAATAGCCAGAACAAATTCCTAAGAGCAAAACTGGAAAGAAGGGGAAATGTTTTACTCTCTCGAGCGCGCTCTCTCTTTTACAAGAATTAGCACAACTTTTGAGGTGTAAAACGTCTTCGGACTAAAAATGACTAAATCTAGTAGTCTTAAACTTTTTGAAACTTGGTCTGGAACAGAGGTATTGCTAAC
Source organism: Epistrophe grossulariae (assembly GCA_929447395.1). Lineage (NCBI taxonomy): Eukaryota > Metazoa > Arthropoda > Insecta > Diptera > Syrphidae > Epistrophe > Epistrophe grossulariae. Next base: position 105,894,230 of record OV839567.1, read on the forward strand.
GGGATGCACTGCTTTTATTAATTGAGCTCTTGGAAAAAACCTCCTTGTTGGAAATATTTAAATCTCGTGAATATAAATAATTAACAATTTATTGAAGGGTATAACGAGAAGGTATTATTTCTTCCACTTATTTGTTTACGAACAATCATTTCACAAAATTAATTTTCTTTTTTGATATGAACCTTATTTGACGTTATACTGATAAACACTGATTAATTTTAGTTCGTTGAGTTCTGTCACTCAAATTTCATTAAACCAGTTCCAACACTTTGTTATTAGTACCTACCTTACCTACCTAAAATCTTTAAATTCTTTCAAAAGTTCTTTGAGGTCTAAAAACACGAAGATTATTTTTTTCATGAGGAAAAACGAAAATTAATTTTTTTAATATCTCACTTTGTTTTCGAGACATCGATATATAAAGTTTCATTTTTTTGAAGTATTTTTGATAGCCACGCAGAGTTGGAGTGGAGACTTAGATGTTTTTTTTATATGTATACTTAATAAAAAATAACCCTCCGATTCGTCACTCTTAAAGTATATTTAAGGACTCCAAACCTTTCTCAGTGTGAATTCTGTTCAATTTGTCTTCTGATGTATGAACATGATCAATATAAGGTGATCCCTCATCAATAGCCGAGTCGATATCGTCTTTCTCGCTCATCCATTGGCGTAGTTAGGAATTTTGTCTAGGAGGGGCAGCCAGCCAGTTGATATACCACCGCAAGTTTTAAATTTAATTTTTAATAATATTTATAAATATACTTTCAAAAATATTTACTTTAAATAGAAAATCATTAGGTTTTATGGATAGAGCTTTTGTCAAGACCATAAGTATTGTAAAAAATGAGTAAGTTCACTCTCATACGACACCACACTATACTCTGCTAAATCAAAAATGTTGTTTTCTAAAAAAGTTTATATTTAAAAAAATAATTGGTATATTTTATCAAAATTTATTGCATTCACTAAATTAAGATTTACAAAATAACCAAATTTTACAAAAATAGACTTTTGTTTATTAGTTTTTGATTGTGGGTGTATTTGACAGTGCGGGTTTTCTAAAATATTGTCGTCTCTATGTTTCTTCATTTTTACCTAAGCAAAAAAATGAATCATAAACTAACCCATACAAATCTGAAACTGACTAAGTATAAACATGCAAAATACATAATGTTGATTTAATAATACAGTACAAAATACCTTTTTCATTAATTTTCTCTGCGTGTGCCGCGCATAGATAATTGGATTTAAAAAATGCGCATACAAATCGATTGAATACAGAAAAAAAACAGGAGACAACAGATTTCAGAGTTTTGAGCAGAGTCTATTAATACATATAAAGATAGGCTGTCAGCTGTCATTCTTGTTTGGCTTAGTGCCGAAAAGCAAAGTTGAGCGTGGTGAATATTGAATTTTTGCAGTAGTATGCTGCAGTAAGGCCGTGTCCAAATTGCGTTAAAATGGTGGTTAAAACTTGACGTTTGGTTAAATTTTGAGACTAGCGTGGTGAATAAAATGGGTTAAAAATTACCTAGTTCCAGAGCAGGTTAAAATTTGACACTATAGTGGTTAAATTTTGACGTTTCTCAAGAAAGAGAGAAAATTGAATTTGAAATTATCTTTAAAAGTGCAACAATGGACCGGCAAACAAGGAAACCAAGAGCTTCTGGAAAACCATACTCTAAATGTAAGTTTGAACAAATTAAATAAAAGAGTGTGCGTACTTATGTACACGCGCTAGAAGTAAAACTTCTTTGACGACAACAGGGCAAGTATTTTTCAAGTCCTACCACTCAGAGCACCCGATTTGAAACTCAGAACCGTTGCAAAATCGTGACGCTGAATTTTGTAATTCGTGACGGGAATTTGTATGTCGGTTTGACATGTCACTGACAGCTCCATAGAAAAATTTTTTACCCCCATGCCGCAAAAGAAGTTTTACTTCAAAAACAATTATTGTATTCTTGTTTCTATAGGGTCGGAGGAGAAAAGTTGGGGCTTGTAAAAATCAGAATCGAGTTCGATCATCTTTTTACATCAAAAAATGCAAACATGAATTTTATAATATTCTTTATTATATACTTCCTCAAATTCATCTTGCAAAATTAATGCCAATTGGTTGTTTTATTTTGTTTTTTTTTTGTAGTTTGTTGACCTAGTGTAAAGTGTTTGCAGACTGCATAATCAAGCAATACACAATAGGATTTTTTCCGTTGTTTGGGGATATAATCGATGCAAAACCTTTAAAAGTAAATTAAATTAAGAAATTTGTACTTTATTCGTATCGGAATCCCGCTTTTTAAAATCCCGTTTTTCGAAAATCCCGAAAAAAAAGTTTTAAAATCATAATCCCAATGTATTAAAATCCCGCTTTTTAAAATCCCGCAAATCCCGTTTTTCGCAATTAATTTGGGTATTAAACTTGGTTAATTATGAACTCATTCCCATCATTTTAGGAACTAACTGCCAACTACCAAAATGATAAAAAGAAATTTTGCATGCACCCAACCTCGCACCTACCCCAAATCCTATAGTGTGCTCAAGCAGGGGGGTTTCAGGGGGGCAGCATGCCCCCCCATACATACCTCACTGTTTATTAAAATCGTTGGGACTTATTTCATAATGAAATAAGTCCCAAATGAACTAACTCCCAAATTTATGAACTAAGTCCCAACGAGATTTTGGTGGGAGTTAAAACAAGTAGTTTTAATTGATAAAGCGGGATAATAAGAAACGGGATTATAAAAAACAGGATTATCAGAGACGGGATTATAGAAAGCGGGATCTTGAAAAAGCGGGATTTTAAAAAACAGGATTATAAAAAGCGGGATTTTAAAACCGAGATTTTAAAAAACGGGATTAAAAAAAGCGGGATATCGATCCCAACCCACTTTATTCGCGTCGAATTTTTATTTTGATACATTTCAAGCTGGATTTTGTATAAAATATTTATTTTCTGGAATAATAAAACACATTTGTGGTTAGGGAAATTTCTTTAATCTTGCGGGAATTTGAACTAAAAATCCCATTTAACCCATCCTATTTTAATCCAGTTCGGACAGCAAAAATAAAAAAATTATCCCATTTTAACCACACGTCAAAATTTAACCAGTGGTAGAAAATTTTAACGCAATTCGGACACGGCCTAAGCGCTGAAAATGTAGATGAGCGTGGTGGGTATGGTGGTTGGACTGGTATACCTTTCTTAACGCATACTCCTGCAAAACCTAAATGACACAACATATTTCCTATCTATAATTCATAATATGTATCTGGTTTATATGCAAGAACGGAAGATCGATTTGGATTAGGGTCGGATTTTCGATCCTGCATATAAACGAATTACCTACCCGTTTGTTTGTAGGTATTGTGTTTGCAATTAGTTTTCACGTATTGCACATACGTACGAACATAGTGATACGTTGTTATTATGTCTGCGTTTTTTTACACATACCTTCAGAAAAATACGACGACCAGCTGGTAAAAAACTTTAATGTAGGAAAAATATAAATTTTGTTGTCTTTATAATGAATGACAAGTTAGTACTGTCGATTTTCTAGGGTGGGCAAGACGATTTCTAGGGTGAGCGCCGCCCACCCTTGCCCACCCTTAACTACGCGCATGCGCTCATCCTCTCTATGTAAGGTTTTTGGTAGGGGAAGCGTCAAATTTTCATCTTTTCATATTGAAAAAAAGGTGATCGATTTGTTTTAAAAATAATAAATTTATTTGATCTCCAACGATCGATTTCTTATATGTATAAGAAATTACTTGTAAACCAAGGCTGAAAATTATGTCATATTTATTTATTTATTTATTTTATTTTTTTATTTTTGGAACTAATAACATATAAATCAATTTAGGTAGCCTTATAAATATGCTATCGATGCGTTGTTATCAACAAAAATATTTTAAATTGTTGTATTATATATAAGTCCACTTAAATATCTGAAATATACCTAAAAGCCCCAACAAAAATCTAATAAAAAAACTGTTTTTCGTAATTTTCAATTTTCTCGAGTAATAGTAGAATAGTAAACTCCGGGTGGAGGGCCTTGGCTCTGCCGGGCAGCATAAATAAATTCGTCTATCTACATTTACTTGCTTAAATACATACACAAAAAATGTCAGAACTTGAAAACAGTCTCAACATTAAAAATTCCAAATTCCGATGTTGCTTTTCTTTCGACATATAAACACACTGTTCAAAAAACTTTATTTATTTTAATAAGAAAAGATCAAAAATAATCTTAATTACTTGAAGAGGATCATTTAAGTAAGTAGAACTAATTCAACTGATTGCAACCTTTGAATAAAAAGATTGAAATTTATTTCAATTAATCTGAAGAACCTCAATTCCAGATGTCATATAAGTTTATATTATTGTCTGTCCGACATTGTGATTGTGTGCTCCTCTCCTGTTCATTTCAAGGTTAATTTGGAAGCTTTTCTAAAAAAATAAATACAACAAAATAGACATTAAAATTTATTTTTCATATGGTTGTTCTCTGTCAGAATTTATCAACTTTGAGGCACACAATAAGGTCTTCAGTTGATAACGTATTTAATCGTGTTGTTTTCAGCTTACTGATCAGTCACAAATTTCAAAATCGCGCAAAATGTGCTCAATTTTGTTTATTTTTCTTTTACTCGGGAATTTTTTCATTCCACTCGATGCTGTCATCGAAGAATATTTAAATCCAACAGTAAGTCCATGTGATGACTTTCACCAATATGCCTGTGGCAAATGGAACGAGGTTCATTCGAATGTGAAACGCGGTGACACCCTTAGCCTCCTTGATGTCACCATCATTGAGAAAGTTAGTAAACTTCTAGAATCCAGGGTAGACCAGGGAGTATTGGAGAAAGTCAAAATGTTCTATGAGTCTTGCAGAGATTTAAAAGTCTACGATATGAGCTTATTTTTGGATGTCTTGAAGCCACAAAGTGGTTGGACAATATCCAGTTCTTGGAACGCAACTAAATTCAACTGGCTTGATTCTGTAGCTGAATTAAGGAAATATGGAGCTCAAATATTCATAGATCAGACTGTTTTGCCGCGGTGGGACAACACAAGTGTTTACACGATTTATGTGGACATAGCCAAAATTCAGCCAAGATCGGAGGAATCCATAAATGCTATTCTCCATAAAGCTTCGCTCAATAATTCCTTGACCGAGGAATTTATTTTATTTGAGAAGCAGCTTGCTGAAATTTTGCCCAGTCCTGATACATCAACAGAAAATGAAGATTTGTCAGAAGTTGTACTTGGTTATCTTGGAGAAGCCGTGCCTCAAATAAATTGGGTGAATTATTTTTCCACGGTTTTTGGTCATGAAATTAATCTCTACACCCCGATGGTTGTGCAAAACCTAGATATTATGTCAAAACTAGCAGAGTTTTTGGAGACTTCTGAACCGAAAATAGTGTGCAACTATATAATGATCAAATTCCTGCTGTTTCTCGATCAATTTAACATAGAAAACATTAATCCCATTGGGTGCGGTATGAGCCTTCATCAAGCAATGCCTCTGGCAGTGGACCACATTGTCGAGAATCACTTTTACGACCATGAGTACGATCAAGTAGTTCAGGATTTATTCAATTACTTAAAGGTCGAATTTCTAGCTGGTGTCTCGAAACTATATGAAAACCAACGTGACGTGCTTTTGTTCATCTACACTAAGACATCTGTTATGGATGTTCAAATTGGCAATTCCGATAGGAACATGACTTCTGAAGCTGTTGCCACGTACTATGAAGGTCTTAATATCAAGGAAGACAATTTTTATTTAAATTTTCTCGAGGCTTTCAAATATAAAACCGAAAAAGATTTGAAAACACTGAATGGAGAACCAATTAAAATTGCTTATCAATGGACAGTGACTCCTAGTCCTTTTTTCCTACAACCCAAAAATAGGGTAATTGTCCCATTGACTCTTCTACAGGATAGACTTCTCGGCAAAGATTCAACAAATAAATATAGTGTTCTCGGATTCATTATTGGTCATGAATTTCTACATGGCTTCGACATGAATGGAGTGAACTATGATTATACCGGTTCATTGGTTGAAAGTGGTTTGTTTTGCAATACAACTTTTCATGAGCAAATTCAATGCATTCAGGAGGTAATGGGAGAAAGTGGCATTGGAGAGAAAATTGCTGATATTGGTGGGATACGTTTGGCTTATGAAGCCTTCCAACGTTCTTTAATCCAGATCGGGCAGAATATTATGACAAACGAAGGAACTGCAAGAACTTTGGGACAATCCTTTTTTATTGACTACGCACAATTTTTCTGTGGTAAATTTGAAAAATCATCACCGAAACGGTTTCCTGATGTTCATGATGCCGACAATTTAAGAATAAAACGGTCGTTAATGAATTTTAATACATTTGTAAATGCTTTTGAATGTCCAGTTGGAAGTGCTATGAATGCAAAAAAAAAGTGTAGAGTTTGGTAAGAAAAATTTGGCTGAGAAAGATGAAACGGCGAAAAGTAAGATTTGAAATCAAAAATATTGTACTGAAAGCCAGCGTTGCCATAGACTTTTGAAAAAAAAAAATAATATTCTTACTATAATTATAAGTTATTTCTCTACCTTATATAAATTTACAGAATCATATTTAAAATTTTAATTCTAGCTATCAAGACTTCTAGCTAAAGCAGCTGAAACAAAACGAAAATTTTCTGCGGTCCCCAAATCGATAGAGAAAACGTAAATGAAAAACTACGGAGTTTTAGTGTAAAGCGTTCAATATTGCAAACTTGCATCAATTAATGTGCAAACTTCAAGGAAACCAGTGCCTATGTTCCGTAACTCTCGCATCGACAAAATTAGTCGAGAAACGATGAACATTGAAACAAATCGTTTGAGAATTGTTCATTTTTCAACGTTTCTCGACCAAATTTATCGATGCGAGAGTTACAGAACGTAGGCACAGAATCGAGAAAATTAAATTAAATATTTGACGTTTATGAATTTACACTTATATATAAATAATTCAGTGCGAAAAAATAGTGGAGACTTCCCCAAATAATTTTCAATTAATATTTTTCATAAATTATCAATTTCGCTCGTTGAACAGCGTAGGCTGCAGAAATCATTTATGATTTCGTTGTGTCAATTACTGCATGAAAGTTTTCATTTCGCTTCAGCTGCGTACTATCCTTTAAGTTAAAAAAGTATTCTAAACACATTTATGAGAAACTAGTAAGATGAAAATTGATGCTAAGATAAATAAAAATCTTTTAAGTAATAAAAATGTTTATCAATAACAACTATAAATCTGTTTTATTAAAAAAAAGTACACAACTGCAACAACTTAAGTGCAAAAAAGAACAGACACTTCCTCAAATAATCTGCTACAATTATCAATTTCGCTCATCGAACAGCGTACTGCTGAACGAAGAAGCAGAACCAAGTTTTTCGTTTATGATTTTGGTTCGTTTTTTTTTTATTTTTCTTTCTCATCGTGACGTGCCGCACTGCCAACAAATTAGCCTTCAGCTATCAATTTAGTTATTTCTGGAAAAAAATTTAATTTAAAAATCAAATTTCTAAAAAAAACCACTCGATAAAAGCGGATGGTAAAATACACACGTATACCTCATTTAACAATCCTTCAATATACCTAATTAAGTATATAAACTTAAATAAAAAAAAATATATAAAAATCCTTTTTTTGCATTTATCGTATAAGTAAAAATAATAAATAAGTTTTAACACACTCCTTGGCAAATTGCCTGTTCAAAACATTAAATTTTATTGCAATCTCAACACAATGACCTTGTCACTATTACCATAATTTTAAACTTTATGTTCTTCCAATTTAAAATTCAACACAGCAATGCTCATAAACTTAAATGTAAATCTATATACTAAGAACTGTGTACTCGGTTATGAAGATTGTTTTATGAGGGAATATGATTGTTGAGATGTCTTAAATCAAAAATCAAGGAAAGTCCGTCTTTTGAGCAAGCACACCGTTGCGTACCCTTTTTATTGGTGGTTTATTTTAATTCAATTACTTGACTGAATATACCATGCATGTGCAAATAAATTGGCTTCAGCCAACAACTTTATTATAATATTCACAATTCCATGTGAGTAGAAGTAATTCAGACTTTTGTCTGCGGAGCTCTGGGTGCTTCAGGGATTGCTTCTTCGATTGACGCCACTGCCGCACCACATCTCATTTGTGGTTACCATTGAGTGTCACTCGCCATAATGAAAAATGGAACTTTAAGTGATTCTATTATTAGAATCAAAACTGCAATGACACCTATTTGTTGGAATTGTTGGCAATTTACATGCACAGTGCATTCCAACTGTCACGTTAGCCAAATAGAACTCCCAACACGATCGATCTGGTGAAATAAATCCATTTCAAGAATGTTTATCCAAGCATCCGTCCGTCAATCCATCATCTTGTTTTCATCACGTGCGTGATGCGTCGTCGTTGGTGGGGAGTTTTCATTTTTCAACTTGCAAATTGTGATTTGTTTTGATTTAGAAAGACTAGAATATTTAAAGGTTATGGCAATGCTCGTGATGTTATAATAGATTTGTGGCAGTGAAATCCGACAAGGTTTTGTTTGCAGTTTCTTGACCTTAAATATATAGTTTCAATTGGTTTTGAAGTCTACAAAAACTAAGGAGGCAATAACAAAAGAGAAAAGAGCTCATGTCATGATTTCAAAACTTCAGATTTTCTTGTCCTCATTACAAAATCTTAGACATAACTTTAACTCGTAGTTAAGTTTAAGTTACATATTTCTTACAATGAAAAATTGTCCGTTCACACGGTTGGTAGATTTTTTCCCAAAGTCTGACAATTTGATTGTCAGATCTCTTTTTTATCTCTCTTTGACCAACTCATTGACATTTCGGACAGTGAAGAAATTGTCAGCAATTGTAAGATGTTATCAATGAAAACATCTGACAATGACCAATGAGTCTGACAATGTCCTAATCGACTGACAATGATAAAAATTGTGTTTTCAGACGATTGTAATATACCTGACAATTTTTGTCAGATTGTCGTCTGACAATGGCGTTTCTGACAATATTGTCAGACGAAATTGTGTGTTCAGACGATTGTAAGACATTTGAAACAGTTTTTTCACTGACAGATCTGACAATCGTCTGTATTTAGCTTAAGAAAAATCGTAACTGTTGACTGCAGCAACTTTGAGACATATTAGAAATCCATCTTTTTCGGAGTTAACGTTAGGTCTGTTCGCGTACTTGCCTGAAAATCCCTGATTCTACCAGTTTTATTTTTTTTTTATATAAACTTTGAAAGCCTTTCGGGCTAAAAATGGAAGAAATGGGTAGGTTTGGGATGTAAGCGAACAAGGTTAGATATTAATATCACTAATAAAGTAGAGATCAGAAGGAAAATTTTATTAGAAGCCGAGATTGCATCACAACATCTAAGTGCCAGTTTGTCAGTGCTTTAGTTAACCCTGAGTTAAACCAGAGTTAGTTAATCCTGCAAATAAATTGAACTTTTGTTAACTCAGAAGCAGCTTTTAGTACAGAATTAACTTGCAATTGTCGAAAATTTATCGAAATCAAAGTGTGACACTATTTAAATGAGCTTTCCTAACAAAACAAAGAGAGAAAGGGAGATTTTCAAAGTGTCGACCTCTCTATTTCTGTAGGGACACAATTATTCTTGATTTATTTCGGACAACATCGGCGGCGTCAATGAATCCATAAAGGTACATCAAAATGTCAGCACATTTAGTGAACTAAGAAATCATCGTTAATGAGGAAATGTGTTAACAAGAGTGGTCTGATAACGGAACACTGTGGTACTCCTCAATCTTATAATATTATCAGTGAAAAATGATCATCACTGTCAATAGAATTTGATGTAATTGATCGAGTTGCTTCAATAATTAGTAACGTCACTCCCATTCCCGTATGGCGTATTTGGTGCAATATGGTTGTACCGCGTAATGTTTTCATAAACATTTCTCTTAAATCTACGAAACAACGCTTTCTCTTAAAAGAATGTGTTTTGTTTAAAATAATAAAGATAAAATAATGGGAAGTTAAAAACGTATCTTGTTTTTTTATTAACATTTAAATATTCACCAAATTTGACACTTTTTGACAGGATTTAATTTAGAATCTTGTGGGCATGCAAAAGCCTCTGCAAATTTCTCCGAATTGGCAACCACATTATTAACCCGATCTTTGTGCGAAGAATGATTCTTCGGCTGACTGGAAGATGCCTTTGCTTGACACCAAATTTGAGCATAACTTAAAAAAAACAACTGTTTTGCACTAAACTTTGAATCAATTTTAAGTTGTTTTTCTTCCATTTTTTCATATGCCCCATAAGCCAGCCGCAAACCCTCACTATCAGCAACATCTTCATTCAAAGCTTTGATTCTTCCGTCACTGTATTGATCTATAAAACAGTTTGCACGCATGCCAAATGCAATAATATCCTTTGGATTAACATCCATTTTAACATTTCCCTCATTGTCATAATTCTGACCATCATAGTCTAATCCATGGACAAGTTCATGAGCAAAAATTGAACCCAGCGATCCCATAACTTGAGCTAGAGTTGAATTTTCCCTATACAATGGTGATCGGAGTAGGCCTATTGGAATTTCCAACAAATTCGAATTCAACCTAAAGTAGGCATTCACTTTGAGTGGCTTGAGATTTTCACTGGCTACCTTATTATAAAAATTCAATTGATAGAATTCGTTGTCAGCAGCTAATTTATCAAATGCCATTCGAGCTTGTTGGTAATTCGGCTGATCTATTTCGACTTCCGGATCAAGTTGAATAGCAACATCTGAAAAGCCAATATGTATTCTTAAGTCTTCTAGTTTCTCAATTATTTCTGCTCTTGATTTATCAGTATACCAGCTTGTTTTATTGATTTGATTGATAAATTCTTCTTGTAGGCTATCAAAAATTTGTCTAGCTCTTAGATCGTCGTACGTTGCTGATTCGAAGTCATTGGCAACTGATAGAGGCATCTTTTCATTGACTTCATCAATGCAATCGATCCAATCTGGAGCATCCATTTTCACTTGGTAATGACGAAGAAATTTCGTTAATTGATATAATGCAATTGTTTCAGGTTTTGTCTTTCGAAGCAGCGTTTGTAGTTTCTTCAAAAATTCAACTTGAACTACGATCAGTGGAGATCGATTGACTGATCGATTGACTGTTCGACTAAGAAGAGTTTCAAAATAAAGTTTCCAATTTAAATCCGGAAACTGTTCAATCAATTTCTCAAGTGAAATCGGATCGATCAAGACATCTTTTATATCTCGGCTTAAATTATCCAGCTCAAATTCAAAGTCTACAACTTCTTGGGCATATTCATTAGCTTTTCGAACACGAACTCCAAAGGCCAGAAGCAGGTACTTGACATAAGTCTTATACATAAAAGCTCCATCGCCATCAGCTGAACCTTCGAATGGCTTCTTCAAAGAAGTCAAATACAAAACATGATGATGTTGTTCTGAAGGCTGCCAATTTCGATGTACGGAAATCTTAAAGAAGGTATCAACTTGGTGGTGTCTTAATTTTGCTGCAACTTCAAGCCAATCAAACGAGGATCCATTGAATGTAGTTTCATTTAGGTAAGGCCACTCAGAGTACATAAAAAGAGTGCTCAAGTAATTTGAAAGAATTTCATTCTCAGGTTGCATTTTGCTGTTCAAACAAAGGTAGTAAAACTTACTTGGCGGATGTTCATCCTGAATGCTTTTGTGGTGTAATGATCGATAGTGCGCCTTTATTATGTTGCGGTTCTCCTGTCGTTGGTCATTGATTACATCTGTAGCTTGGGCATTTTGTGGAGTCCACTTTCCACAGGCGTATTGATAAAAATCTTCACATGGATTGATCGAATCGTCAATAAATTCCTTAAACCCTCTGATATCTTGTCCGAATGCTATGCATGATAAAATTGAAGAAAAAATAAGAAGTGTTAAGTCCATTATAGTCACAATTTGAACGTGGTCAGATTGTTTTATTATTCCAAAAATGTATTTCAAAAGCTTCTTATAACAAAAGTATATAAATTTTATGACAAGATTATATAAACAACATGTTCTTATTCTATGAATGATCGATTTTAGTTTCAACTTTAAGTAAGACTGAGAATGTTTCTATCGATGCAGCTTTTTATAAATAAAAACATTCTACACAGCCGTAAAGATTTATTTAAATATATGACATTGATAACGGACAAAGGCCGTAGTCAGAAAAATTTAGATACAATAAATTGTTAAAGTGTTAAAAATCCTTAAGGCACAATAATGAAATTCACATCCAAAACTCGCGAGTTTCGCTTTCCACTGCATCCACATTCCACCCCCTCATGAGGAAAAGGAATTGACTCAGCCCGAAGACAAAGTTGCTTCTCTATAAGCAACTTCTCAGACAGTCAAACCCATCATCACATAGATACTGTTTTCCTACCCTGGTTTACTATTTCCAAAACGAGCATGAGAAAGCTTCAAGTGTTGAAAGGAAAATCCTGCGGATGTGCACTAGACGCCACTTTGACAAACGGTGAAGGAAATACTTCAGCAAAAAACGACTTTACTGGCTGAACACAATGCCCTGCTGCAACTGGAATCGGAGCTGCACTGCAACTACTTTAAAAAAAATGTCGTACGTCGTTTTTTTTATCTGCCCACAATCAGCTGTACAGCTTTTTATATATTTTAAAGGAAAAAAAAACAACCACGAGTTTATTATTCACTTTTTTTTATTTCCAATATTTTTCTTTTAATTAATATTTTTTTCGCGACACAAATGAGCACTAAAAACTTCAATATTTTTTTCCGGCTCTTTTTTCTTCATATAAATTGAAACGTCAGAAGTGCTGCACGTGAAAAAGTTAAAAGTTGGTGAACCTTTGCAGCACCGACTGCAGTTGCGTTGCGTTGTGTTCGTAACATTGAATTTCTGTGTATTCAATATTTTGACATAGCTATTCAGTTACAGCTCCGTATCCATTGTGTTCAGCCAGTTACTAGACATCCGGAACAGCGTTGCCGATGTGGCACAATCTTGCAGTTTTGGCACTTTTTCATTGAAATGGCACTGTGGCACTAAAAGATTGAATATGGCACTTTCATTTTTATAATAAAATTAAATATTTGACAAACAAAAAAATAATTCTTAGAATGTTTATAAATCACTTAACGCACCCACACTAGTAATCGTCATCTGTTCAAATATTATCTTTGATTTAATTCTTTTTGTTTGGGAAATTGATCATTCCTGATTTGTTTTTTCTTTAAAAAGTTGTGTTTGTGCTTAAAAAAGTATTTAGAAGATATTTGTCTAAAGGTTTGTCAATTAAATTGCAAAAGGTTTGGAGAACACGCCATGACGTTAAAAAGAAAAAAATGTAGTGGACGTCGCACATTAAATGCGTAATTTGGAAAATATAATAAAGACAGTTATGTAATGAAATTTTTTGAAATATACGCCCATGTTCTGCATTTCGAATGAAATCAAATTGAAATCGTATTTCAATTTCACATGAATTGAAATTCCATGTTCTACAATTCGTTCGTTTTCGAAAATTTTGCAATTAGTTCGAAATGTCAAAATGCAAGGTGCCTCCATTTTTAATTGTGTTTTAAAGTGAAATTACACTGAAGATGAAAGTTAATTCTATATTATTGGCATTTATAAGGGAAAAAAGAGAGCGGAACTTAAAAGAAAAAAATAGCCGAACAATTTTGTAACAAAAACCTGCCCATCGCGACGGCGTGATTTTGTATTTTTTATTCGTATGTTCTTATGTTTCCTACGAAAATAATAATAAATAAATAAACAAAAACATAAAGTTTGCTTACATTTTGTACCAAGAAATACAAAACTATCTGCAAATGCACCGATTTCACAATGCATACAAATGTGGATTGAAAACGTTTAGAAAACGGAATGAACCGAAATGCAGAACATCAATTTTCATGTTCGAAATTAGAATTCACTATTAGCATTTCGAACGAATTGTGGAACACCTAAATTCAATTTCGCCATGTGAATTCACAATAAGTGGAATGCAGAACATGGGCGATAGACTGATATTTTTTTATTTCTTTTGGTGGCACGCAGTGGCTCAAAACGGCACTTTTTGCTGGCAGCGGTGGCACTAACAACAAATAATTTCCGGCAACGCTGATCCGGAATAATACCCCTGGACAAATATATGATCAGTGCTGCCAAAAGACTGACGACCAACTTTAGAAATCATCCAAACTCGCTGCTGGTGAGATCCATGACAAGCAAAACCGGACACCATGAGCCACGTTACCTATATGCATGTGTTGCCTTTTGGCCCGTTTTTCAGACTCGGTACCCGTGGCCCCCACTTTTTCAAAAATGATAAAAATAGCCCCTTTTTCTGTTTAAGTAAGATTTTATTCTTTATTAAACGAAAAAAAGTGAAAAGACTTGCGATTCTATGATATCTGCACTAAATTTATTAGAAATAAACAAAGATTTGGCAAATTGGATAAAAAATAAAAACCTTATATATAAATAGATACAGAAATAATATTTTAAAAAAATAAAATATGAACATGTTTTAAATTATGTATTTAGAATACATGTCATTTATTTTTTTTTTTTATTTTTTTTTTTATGAATTTGTTTTGTTTTTATTTTTTATGCTTTTAATAATTTTTTTTAAATGTTTTGCTTCAGTAGTTTTTTTTTTGCGCCTTTTTTGGCATGAGCACCTTTTTGGGACCACTTTTGAAATTTTTCAGAGGCAACCCTGCATATGTGTGACAGCAATACTGGACAAAGAAATTATTTCTATCAACGACGCACGACGTGAAGCACGAGGCAATCCAGTTCTACGAGGACGCAGCGTCAGACTACCACCGTGGCTAGAAACCACCTTTTCCCCACATCCCACAACAAAGACAACCTGATTTGAACAAACCGAGATGAATCATGTAGAATTAAATAAATAGTATATATAATATAAATAGTTTATAAAAATAAAAGACAATATATAAAATCAGGCACCTTATGTGCCAAAACAAAATTAAATATCAATATTAAAAAGAATTAAGAGACAATGTGTATATATTTCAGTTCAATAAATAATTATTAAAAATTAAAAATATACACACGAAACAAAATCCTCATAGAATGATTATTCCTGGCTACGGCCCTGCTGATTAATATTTTTAAAAATTCATTTACTCAGATCTGATTTAACTAGCTGGAGCTATCTATGTTGTTCATTAATTTTCTTGCACTTCTCAGTTTTGTAGGGGATTCCCAAAGCAATTTAACAAGAAAGTATGGCTATTTTTAGTAAGAAAGAATAAATTATAATGTTTTATATATTTGAATTTTATTAACAGTCAGCGTCAAAAGATAGTTTACAGTCTCTATTATTTGATGTTTCTTGGGTAATGGGTTCCTTACATGCGCTGAGTTAAAGCTCTTCGAGTATAGATCTCTAGACCTTGTGGCGTTGAAGGAATTAACATTTCTTTAGCTGGTTATATTCTTAGCTATATCATCTTCCTGCAATCATACAAATAATTCTGTTAAAAGTTTTAAAAAGCATAAATTCTTTCACTTATCAGGAAATCTCATATAATATAATGGTTGTAAGCTTTTTTTGACGTCGACTGTATTTCACTGTAATCTCTAAGTTAAATAGTGGCATTGGTTTTCTATTGAAATGTTGATACTTTATCGGGTAAACACTTGGTGGATTTAATTATATATATTTACATTGGAAATCATAAACATGTTTTTTTCCATAAAATTCGACATGACATACTAAAAAAAAAAATACTAGGTAGGTACCTACAATTATTATTATATATTATACATTTATCTATATAAATAAAAATGTAAATGTTCGTTAGTTCCTAATCGCATAATCTCCGAAAGTTCTTCACCGATTGCTTTCAGCTTTGAGTGCGCGAGTGTTTATATTATGTACTTTTTTTTAAAGCGCCATCTGTTGGGCAACACCCGCTTTACTTTTAATGTTGCACCAATTAATATCATACCTTTTAATATTAATTGTAAAAAATATTTTGAAATATGAGGTTATAGACAAATAGAAAAAAGAAATATGTTAAAATAAAAATAAAAAAAGGCTACCATGATTACAAACTTCATTTTCGGTTTTTTGTAGGCAAGATCAGCTGTTCCAAGCGCTCAGTTTCTTGCTACGTGTAAAAATAAATCTTTATTATCCTTCTAATTCTGCTGAATAATTTAATCGTGATTTGATATTAATAAGTTTATTATGACTTTTTCCCTCAATCAAGATGGTAAAGCGGGTTGGTAAAAACTATTCAAAAAAAATTCGACTTTGGAGTTATTGAAGTAGCTTAGATGCGAAGCCGGGGCGGGCCAGCTAGTGTTCTATAAAAAAAAGATTTTAGTATAAGAATACAATAAATAAATTTGGTTTTCTGCTATATGAATAATTGTAAAGATTCCATAAGATAATAACAAATTTGAATTAATTTACTTTTTTATTTTATAGAAGGCATAGCATTTATGTAAATAACTTGCTGTCCACAAGGTTGCGGTCTTACATAAATAATTTCAAACAAATTTCACCACGAGCATAAAAATAACAAATGTATATAACTACATAATGTATGTAGTAACCTACGTCCCAAAAAAAATACCAATTTAATAAATCGTTACAAATCACTCCGAAGTGCTTAAATTAATTCGACATTGATGGGCCCAGAGAGGTGTGATCCTAAACATGGGGTTCATACCAATTTGTTTTATTTTTTTTTGAATCCAATCCAATATACATTCTACGCACTTCATTTTCAAGATCGAAAATATCTCCAACAATAAAAGTAATTAGATTTGATTTTGCGTCTAATACTTTTACCCAAACTGACTGACGAGATCAAATCAACCACATGTCACTGTTGCCGCTATACCGCAGTCGTCGTGGCACACCGTTACAAGATAATATAAGTTTTGCTTTATTTATAGATTGAATTTATCCCAATATAGGTACATTCAATGTATTCCCGATGGACAGGTATTAAGTCTCTAGTTTCTCTAGGAGCGCTAGGGGTGATTCGTCACCACATCCGAATTTCAAATGTCTTCCTATCTTGTCTGTCTGTCGGCATGTTTGGTTTGGCCATCACCGCCGAAATAATGTTCACCAATGTTGATTAAATTTTTAATTTCTCGTGCCGAGAGAATAGGTACTTCCGCCGTGGCACGGCACGGCGCGGCGCGGCGCAGAGCAGCAGTGGCCGCCCAGATCTTCAGAATATGGAACAGGAATTTATTACCTTGTGACTTACGGAAGCGGATTTGGTTAACATTTCCTGTAAAAATCATGATTTTAAGGAGTGTCAATGTTTAAAGATCACATGGACCATCCTTTGAGTAAAAATAAATTCATCAGATGTGTGCTTAATTAATTATAAATAAACTTCAAAAAAATAAATATATATTTCCATATGTACCTACTTAATTTTATGTGTATAATTATTCTATATGTGGCAAACTAATGCATAGGCCAATTTTTGTTTTCGATAGAGAAGCACGGCAGACTGCCAGGACATTCAAGTTTGTTATTACATACTTTACTTTATATTTGTTTAAAACTTAAAATAAAAAATGTTTCAAGAAAAAATTGAGATTTTCAAGCATTTTTTAAGCACAAAATATGTTGAATTAATAAAATGGTTGAAGCAGATACTGCTTTATTAATGTATAACGACAAAGCTCAGTTAACTACCATTACTGCTAAACATTAACAGCCGTATCTATTAGATTTTCTTAGAACGTCTCTTAGAGGTCGTTTAAGCACACTAAATATTTAAATTGCATTTAAATGACGTAATTTAAATTCTCATCTATAATCGTTCCCATTGCTACTTGACAAAACAACAATTGCATACTTCTTGGCTGTTTTGATTGGCATGATGTCATAAAAGTGTTAACTGACAACTGGGCAATCAGAATTCATAAGCTCGAAAAATTAAGAAATCTGAATTTTAAGATTTAAAATTCGTGGTCTTCAACCAAACCACTTTAATATGTAATTGCTTTTTCGGATAACAACACGATATCCTATTTATCCGCTCAGTTATAGCGGCGATGTTTATCGATGATAATATGCGGATTGCGGGCGTAAAATCATAAAAATATTAGTTATGGAGAAACTACCTACATAGCAGAGCTGTAAAAGACTGCTGTACTTTGGTAATGCAGTTAGTAAAGTCGCAATTAACTTACTTAACAAATAAATGCAAGTTAATACTGTACCTGGGTACTTTAGCTGCAAAATAAACAGTCAGCAGTCAGTACTAATATTTGTGCAGTTAATAAAAGCAGTTAATTGACTAAAGGTTAATTAACTGCAGTACATTTTAACTGGTTTTAGTCTTTTTAGTCACTCGAAAGTCTTGAGTCTTTTAACTTATTTTTAGTCTTTTTTGACTAAAATACTTCAGAATTGAAATAAAAGTATTACAAAAGGTAAATAAAATGTTCAAAATGCATTTTGCTGCATCCTACACCAACGCTAATCTTTCGTGGCGACGACGAAAACAATAATATATTCGCGTTGGTGTGGGGGATCCTTTGAATGAATTTTTTGGTTTTAATCATTTTCGTCCAATCTAAGATTTATATTTCATCCGTTCCCGGTTGAAATTCGAGAAAGGTTATTTTGAATCATCCTAATGTCCATTCTATGTTTTTAGCAGCGAACTAAATCAAAACGTCACTTTGACAAATGTGAAAATGGTATGTTTGCTTACTTTTTTGCATGAACTGTAGCTAGAAAAAGTTTAAAATTGTGAACATTTTTAGCAAGAAAATTGTTTAGTAGTATGATGCCATTAAAGTTTTAAACCACAATACCAAGTACATGACAACCAGTCGTGTTTATTTTTAATATTGGAACATTTTGTTTAGGAGAAAAACAGCTATTTGACTGTTACCACTGTTACCAGTAACTCTAAACTTCGATAATTTTTCTTAGCTAATATACCTACCATTAAAAAATAAATAATTATAAATAAAAATTCTTTTCATCGTTTTACAATTATGCTATTGCATTTTTATTATTTTGATCAAACTTCAAGCGGCAACATAAGTTGCATATTAGCTTAGTTTTGGGTTTATGTTATAGGTATCCTGATTTACTTCTTTTTAATGGTATCATACAAGTCTGTACGCCTTTGTTCATAAATTGGAATTTGCTTGCGAATTTCATCTACCATTGTGAAATCTAAAATAGCAATAATATTGTAGTCCAACGAATATAATTCTACATCAGAACACTCCAACTTACCAATATCAGCGATTACAACCTCACGTTTTTCTCCAGCTTCGCACATCACTCTGGCCCATGGATCGACAATCATCGAGTGTCCGTACGAAATGAAAACACCGTTTTCATCGCGGGCAGGTCCAACCGCTGCCACAAAGACTTGGTTGTCATTGGCACGAGACTTCAAAAGTAATTCCCATTGCACAGGACCTTGCTTATGGCAAAAGCATGCTGGGTACACAAGCATGTCACATCCTTGAAAAAATAATAATAAAAAACACGTCAGTTGGTTGTTGAATGCACCACTGCAGAGACGATGGTCAAATGTATAGATATTCTACCTTCTTTGCGATAAATTCGGGCCAACTCTTCGAATCGAACATCATGACAAATACCAATGCCGAATTTACGGTTTGCAATTTCGACCACGGTGAATTCACTGCCTGGTTTAAGTGCTGATGATTCATGGAATTTACTGCAACCGATAGCTTCAGAGTTAATGTTAACGTCATATAAATGCATCTGTTGGGATAAAATCATCAGCAACGATATAAATTTGTTTCTGGAATTATTCAATACATACCTTGCGATGCTTGCCAATTAACTTGCCTTCGGGACACCAAACGGTGCAGGTGTTGTACAAATTGCCGTCATCAGCTTGTTCGACTATAGTTCCGCCAATTATGTAAAGGCTAAGGCTTTTCGCCATTTTTGACAAAGTCTGGCAGGTTGGACCCTGAGGTACTTTTTCAGCATATTTAGAAAAGTAGTCTACTCCATACGGGCCGTTGAAACACTCTGGCAAAACTACTAGTTTTAAATCAGGATTTTTGGTCTTCACCTGCTTCATGGCATCAACGGCATTACTGACATTGGTAGTAGGATCAGTGCCCACGGGTAATTGAAGTAATGCAATTTTCATTTTCATAGCGAAGAAGGTTGTTAAATCAAAATGAATGCGATTCACGAACTGGATGCTTACTGGAATTGCACTGGGGGTTTTATAGGATTTGGGGCTCTGCAGAATGTATTATCGCTCCCGAACTTGAATAAGATTATAAGCCTTGAACTTTGACAATGGATGATTTGTTTTCTGCAATTTTATCAATCTGTTAGTATAGCAGGTACAATTATTTATTTTAATCTTGACGTTTGATTTTAGGAGGCTCGTTATCAATAGTATAGGTTATGGTATAGGAATAATTCGGGTTATCTGCTCTTTAAGTGATACCACAGTTGTTTGCGTTTGAAAATAATTGAAAAACTCAGCTGTTGCATGGATTTTGTGGAAGAAATAATGAAGCTTAGACAAACACGTCCCCTTATAGTGCCATTAGTTCAAAAAAGACTAATATTCATTTCGAAGTATGTAAAAGTATCCAAGGTAATACAATTCAAAAATATGAAGTAACATTTTCTTAGTTATAATATTGAGGGAGTTTGTTACGTATGCAAACCCAAATCAAATATGTAGGTTTACGACTGGTGGCAACATTTAAGGCATCCTTTCATATAGTTGAACTTTTTTTTATCAAACCATCCACATATAGGTTTAAGATGGGTGGAAGCTCCGATATATAGACAATATCATAAGTTCCTATTACAATAGGAAAATTAATAGCAAAATACCTACGCATTCTATTGAAAATATTGTTTTCATTGACAACCACGTGTTGTTGTTATTGTTCTATTAATTAACTTCTTTTATTAACCGCACAGTATTAATATTAGTACTGACTACGACTGCCCGAATTACAGTTAAAGTCTTTTTGTAATTAGGAAATTAGACTTTTTAGTCAATTAACTGCAGTACCGAAAAGACTGCATTTTTTAAAACTCTGCTCGTGTCAAAGTGTGATATTGTGATAGCTGGTAAGCAATTTCTACATCTAAACATTCACAAAAGAACAGGAAGATTAAACAACCACCATACAGATAGACCATGGATTTTTTGATGATCCGAGGGGCCAACAATAAAAAGTGACTCGGATCTAAAATTACCATCCGCAATGATTTCGCCTAAAGCGCCAGGTTTTTAATGTCCAATCAGGCTTTGGCCAGGTTTCGACTTGCAGGCTTTTTTTATAATTATCGCACAAAATATAATCGTTAGAAGAAAAACGTTTACTGAATGCTTTCAAATCCAAATGCTTGTAAATCGCATTGAATACATTCATTTTTTTTTTTATTTTTTTACCACTTTTTAAAGCGCTTCCACACTATCCCACTGAGTATTAAAACATGTGAAATTGAAAGTGGGAAAGAATTCATTGTTTTTTCATTGTTTTACCACATACAGCAGTTTAATTTAACCCCAATAAAAATGTGATGAAATGTGTGATAGAATTAGAACAATTTCTAAAAATTCTCATGTATTAACACATGTCAAATCGTGTAGGCTGGAATATCATGCTGTGTAAGATGGGCTCTCATATTTTGTTTCCACACTATTATATACATGATTTGTTTGCCACTTTTTTGGCATATTATGTTAATACTCAGTGGAATAGTGTGGAATGGCTTTTAGAAAGAGACTAAGAGTTGTGCAGTAGGGTAATTAAAAAAAACACCTTTCCCGAAATTCAACCGAGACCAGGCGAAATTATGAAGTTTTGATTGAAACCAAAAAATTAAGACCAAAAAATTGCAAATTGTTCAATAATTTTGCTTGAAAGTCTTAGAAAATCGTAATTTTTCTCAAATGTTAAAAGTTGCATAACTTTTAGAATTTTGGTACTAAAATCATCAAATTTTCAGGGATTTTTCTTATTTCATAATTTCGAGGAAGGTTTTATTTTGAATCTCCCTATTGGTCATTTTATGACGAATTTTTGTGTGTTTTTATTTGTATCATGCTACAGATTGCAGTTGCAATCTATTTATCATCTCGTCGTCTTCATGCATCAAAATCAAGGTAAGTTAATGTTTTTTATAAAAATGAAGTTTCAAAAACGAAAAAAAAAATGTTTTTTATTTGTCAATTGTCAGGCTTTTTCCTCAAAAATCAGGCTTTTCTTTCTTTACTGTCAGGTTTTGCTGATTTTAGAGCTGGTAACTCTACTCGGATCACTGCAAATCGTACGGCTGCGTAATATCCCCGAGACCACGGTAAGAACAGGAAAATTCTCTGAGGAACTTCAACGTCGTATTGCTTCAATAGTAGAATATCCCAAGGTTCTCTTCCGATCGAGTTTCTAATAATCTCTATTGCAGTCCTATACCATGGTATCAGGTATATTGAGAACAAAATTGACGTAGAATCACAATTCCACCCAATCAGTCTCGACGTAATGAAGATAACCATTAGCCATATAGGTACAAGCTTAACTCAGACATAAATAAACTTAAGCTGCTGGAATTTACGGTCTTGCTGCCGAGCTGTTCAAATCGCCAAGAGTCTGCAACAGTGACCAGTTCATCAGAAAAATAAATATATTCGAAGGAAAGCATACCCGATTAATGAAACATCAGCATTGTTTGCCTGAGTTATGGTTTTATTAAACTTCTTCTATCTAATACGGTTTTTTGTAAAAGAAAAACAATAATTTTAAATCGATATAACAAAGCAATTTTATTTATTTCTTAATAGTATGATACAACTAGCACTGATGCCAAGCTTCGAGTGATGCTCTCAACCAAAGCAACTCAAATATAGTTTAGGAAACTGGTTTTCTCTAATTATCATTAGATTCTCTTAAATAAAGGGTTTGGTTGTTGTATGCATAGAACATAATATGTTGAGTGATAATGATAACTCAAATCGGTACAATCATCGTCCAACGGGTAGAGATAATGTTGGAGAGTACGTTGTGTTCATAACTCCTGGTCCTCAACAAAGGAGACTCCCTGAACTGCAACAACTACAGAGTCATCATTCTCCTTTTAACCACCTATACGAGAGAACTTTTCTACCGTACCTATATAATTTGAACGTTTGAAGCCGTTCTTCAACAACGTGATAGGTTTTTAGGTGAGGAAATCCCAACATCAACCAAATGGTCACATTACCTACGGCAGATAATAAAAACAAAAAAGGAAAAATGTTGTTTTAGCGGTTATCAAGGAAGGACACCAAACTCCGACTTCTTCGACGGAACTTTACTTTTAATAACTTTGGATATTTACAACAAAAAAAACAAAATTCTGCTCCTTTCATCCTATAAAATCAAAAGCAGTGGTTAAAATCTATAGGTTAATAGTATCTCAATCTAAATACAGCTTTTGTAGATATTTTTATGAAATTGGCATTCTCTAGCATTGAATAAGATATAAAAATAAAATGAAAGTTTGAAGGTACAATATATTGAGTATCTCTTGTTTTCCCACGTTCAAGATTTTTGGTGATTATCTGACCTTTTCCTGACAAATTTGTGAAATAAAGTAAAAACGAATATCGAATCAACTTAAAAGATGCTAAAATCTTCCCACGGTTAAGTATAGCTTGGAAAATGAGAACCGACAACGTGCCTGAATATTAAAATTCATCCCTCTTAGTGATTTACATAATATCATACCTCAATCCGAAGAATTTAATTTCCACCAAAACTTTGAAGACAAAACATCAGTTTGTCTATTGATTGACAGGTTATCATCATCACACGAATGATTTATCGGTGATGATGGCACCTAGGAATGATTTGTCACTTGTTTTTTTTGGGGAAACCGAAAATACCGATAGTCTTCGTATAGTATATCACTAGGTACATACATATGTATCCATATACTCTTGAGAGGTTGTTTAAGCGCTCCCCTTTAAAAATGCCACGAGCATATGGAAAAAGAGTTTGTCTTGTTGATAATATTTTTCGTGTCTATTTTTTGTAAAAAAAAAATTTGATCTAAAGAATATCTTCAAAACTAATGTTATCCAGAGGTGGATATGGCACCTATAACCTGAATGAAATATTCCTTGTCCGCCCTTTTTTTTCTTTTTTGAGCTAAAAATAGCTGGTTTTCGTCTTTTTGGTTTGCTTGTAAAATTGTGACATGAAAATGTCTTAAGATGCATTGGTAACCGAGAGTAATACACTGCCAAGTTATAGTGACAACAAGATGATAATGATCTCAGGGGTCTGTCGGTGCTATATGCATCTATCCGCTACCAGTTCATTTCGGTACAATGTAGTGTGGTTTAAGATTGCTCCCCAAAAAAAGAAGGAGCATGATGTAAAAACCTTCCTTCTGGTGGGCGAAAAGGCGGAGGAAATTCCCCATCGGATCAGCATATCTAGTTGTATTTATATGAGATACAATGTGTATGGCATAGGTGTATTTAGAAGCAGAAGACCCGAACATAACAACAACTGTGTATACGTCATCGTGTGAAACTTTGATTTATCATTGCAAATGATAGATTTATTTTCTACGAGGAGTTTAGGATACTGATTTACATCAAGGAAATTAAGAAGCCCAAGTGGTGTCGTTCAGTGTGATGGCTACGCCCGGCCGTCTGTTACCGTCACCGGAAAACGTGGCAAACGCGTCATCTGACGAACTTGTTAATTTTGGGTTGACAGAAGATTCCGTTATATAAGCTGGTTTACGTGAGTGGCCATAGCATTTCCGGTTTTTTGGAAAAGTAAAACGGTAATAAATTTTATTGATGTAGGGATTTTATGTTTTTAAATTAAATTTTTTTTTTAAGAAATAAAATAGGAATGATACGATGAAGTATATAGCATCCTAATTATGTTGATAAACAAATGTGTTGAGAGCAAATAGGTCAAGTGACGTATATTTCGATAGATTAATGAGACTTATAAAATAGATTTCTTATAATATAGATTTCGAAACTCAGATTTAGGTATGTATGTGGTATTTGTAGGTGTTCAATAATATATCATGGGGATCTTAATAGACAGAAATAAACAATATCATAAATTAGGTACGTGATTAGAAGGTTTGAATTAAACAACAACAGAATGTGCAGAAGATTAAAAAAATCTATTTCTGCAACTTTTTTTGCGGAGCAGCGATTATAAATTGAAATTTTACAGTCATTCAGATTTAAGCATGCCTACAATTTTAATTTTATTATAAACTTAATACAATCTGGACTTAAAACTAAACATATAATTTACTTAAATCTATACCTATACTTAAACATATAAAGGTAATGATATTAGAATTAGGAGAGTTTGAATACGGACTAAGAGAAGGATGCGTTAAGGAAAACTTGGTTTAAAGGAGGCTAAGTGGGTTCCCAGGTTTTCCAAATAAAAATCCCCTTTTTTTGGCACCAAAACGTTTTATTTTTTTCCTTTTTTCAAAAAAAAATCCCCTTTTTTTCCCAAAGAAAAAATGCAAGCATTTTAAACTTTTTTAAACATTTTGATTTTTATTCATAAAAAATAAAACTTTATAATGTTGGTAAACAAAAAATTAACAAAAAATAAACTTAAAAACATTTCTTAAACTAAAAAAGTTCTTTATAAATCACATGTTAAGCGAAAAACTAAAAGATAAATACTTATTTAATGTACATAGAGTTGTTATGTGGCTTAAGGCAGTCTTTTTCAACTACGAAGTTGTAACAATTATCAGTCTTTATAATAAGGCTTTCGTATGCAAAAAGCCACTTATCGTGGAATTCGATAGTTTATTTCGAAGTTTAGTTTTATTTAAATTGATTCTTAAAAATTGTGTCTACTGTTTTTGATAAGATTACATTTTCCCCTGTTAAGTTTTTCTCCCCGTCCCCTTTTTTCCCCTTTCGTCTAAAAAAATCGGCAAAAGCGGTGATTTTCCCCTCAACCTGGGACCCCTGAGGCTAACTTATATATTGGTGTTGAAGGTATTTAAGTTGTTGGCCTTAAGTTGAATTCGAGTCAAAGGTTTGTTAAGGCCATAATCAGTAAATTGGTAGGTAGTGAGGAAAATAGGAACAAATCATAACTGTCGGGGGTTTGAGAGATCTTTTGGAGCAGATTAAGGCATTCAATGACCCTATATTTAATAATTCTTGAACAAAAACGATTTCGGCAATAGCACGGCGTAAATTGAATAATTGACTGTCATATAAAAAGATTTGGTAACATAGGGACAAGAAATTTCTTTTGACCAGCTTTTTACGAAGCCGAGAGTTAAGTTGGCTCGCGAAAAGAGGTTACAGTTAGAACAGGAACACCATTGATGGAGTATTGTCTTTGAGACAAGCGAGGGCGGTTTCGATTTTAATGTTAAGCTCAAGAAAGTTTTTTTTGGCATAAAGTAAAAAAGATATTTAAGTCTGTTAGCCTGAAAATTCGTTTCGAAATCCTTATATCTTCAGCGTAAATTTCGAAGCCACATTGATGTATGCTCAACATAAAAGATAAGTGGTCCCAAATGGCTTCCTTGAGGTACTCCAAATATTGGAGACACTTACTCTGAAAAGCTCCCGATACTGACGGTGAACTAGGTATGACTGAATTCAAGAAGTAAAAAAATGAGGAAAACCAAACTTTTTTAGTTTAAAAAGAATGATATTGTGGGAAATTTTGTTGAACGCTTTACTAAAATCTGTTGCAATGGCATCAACTTATTTACCTTTTTCTGAGAAAAAAACACAGCATCTTTGAAATGAATTCAATTAGGTTAGTTGTTGTGGATCGTCTTTTCAAGAACCCCTGCTGCTTAGAGGAAATTGATTTACAGTGAACAAACAAAGACTCGTAAACTATATTTTAAAAATTTTAGGAATACAATGGCTCTGTAGTTGGAAATACCATTTTATGTACAGGGATATTAAAAGAATCTTCCCAAATCTCAGAAAGAATACCACTTACAATCAAGAGGTGAAAGAGCGCGGTTAAAGGCTGTGCTAATACTTCATTAGATTTTTTAAGAAAGATTGCTGGGAGACCATTTGGATCAGGGGAGAATATAGGTATGAGGACAAATTGTTCAAATAACTAAAATAGTTCAAATCCACATTGGTATTGTTAAAAGAAAATGCTTCGCTGAAAAATCTGCAAATAGGTTAGGATATGGTATTATGGTCAGAAGACAAATATTCACGGAGTTTTAGCGAGGATGGATAAACATCCGATTTTTTCTTGTAATTCATAAACTAGTAGAACTTTCTTGTTTTGGAAATAAGATCGGCCTGCATTTGGTGGATATAATTGAAGTAAAGAGAGGCACATATAAGGCGGACGGTATGATAAAACAAGCTGACATACATCAGCGAAATAGAAGACTTATCACTATTTTATTTGGACTGAAATTAGGAAAAAATTGCATGATTCCAAGTGAGATCGCCGTCCGGGAAGAAACGACAATTTTTGTTGGACCGTTAAAAGCTTTTTCGGTATGATAAAACTAATTTTTTTTTGACTTCTCCATTATTGTATTATTTAGACAAAGTATTTTGGGCGCCAGAAATTAAATGACAGAGTAAGCCTTTAACTAAACCGCTCAAAAATGCAAACAAAATAAAATAGTTGAATCTACAGAAGGTAGATCAACTTGTTGATAAACCAAAATCTTGCATTTATGCTATTAAATATGTATGTTAAAGTCCAAACTTAACGCACTATAAGGCCAGGCGCGCACATGCCACTTTTAGTTTCGAAACAGTTTGGTTTCTATTTTGAGTACTTTACATGCAGAAACCAAATTGTTTCAGAACTAAAAGTTCCATATGCGCGCCTGGCCTGACCTAAGGGGCCATAGTTAAAGCTTTAATTGAAACTCATCATTGGAAATTTCCTTTTTTGAGACACTTTGAAAACTAAATCATAATTCATTTTTTTTTTATAGTGTTTCTGAAGTTTTTCACAATCAAATAATTTGTTCCTTGATTAAGTATATTAATATTACTTTTTACCAAAAGAGTTGATTATTATGTACATCAAACAGTTCAATTTTGTTCTATGAATCGAAACTTCAAAGTACAGGGTGGCGCACCAATTGTGCTACAATAAGAAATTCAAATAACTTTTTTAATCGATGTATTTCATTTATTTTTTTTTTTATTGGTGAGAAAATTAAATTTTATTTTAAATAGTTAGTTGTTTTTAAAGATTATAGACCGCAAATGACCTCCACGCTGTCCCACGCATATGCGGCACCTGGTCAAAAAATTATTCATTGCGGCCTGAAGAGTTGAAGTTGGGATCGCCTCAATTATTGTCGTTATGGACTGCTTTAATTCAGTTAAATTCCTGGGCTTCGTTTTATACACCTTTTGCTTGACATAACCCCATAAAAAGAAGTCTGGTGCAGTCAGGTCAGGTGACCTTGGAGGCCAGCGAAGAGTGGAGTTCCTAGAAATTAATTTGTTTGCGAATTTTTTGTTTAGCTCCGCCATAACTCGTCTGGCTATATGTGCAGTTGCTCCATCTTGCTGAAACCGAACGCTGTTGAATGGTATACGTCTTCGGCGCAGTTCTGGGTAAAAAAACTCCTTCAACATCTTTAAATAACGGTCCCCATTGACAGTAACGGTTACACCGTTTTCTTCAAAGAAGTACGGCCCGACAATACACCTTGATGAAACTGCGCACCACACAGTGACTCGTTCTGGGTGCAGTTCCGTCTCATGGAGCATTTCTGGATTAGACTCATTCCATATACGGCAATTTTGCTTGTTTACATTGCCGTTAAGATCAAAATGGGCCTCATCAGACATGAACAAACAATTGATCAATGTGTTGTCTTCTTCGGCCATTGATATCATTTTTTGGCAAAATTCCAGGCGAACAGGCAAATCCTGAGGGTTTAACTTGCTAGTAATTTGGACTTTGTACGGAAACAAGTTTAAATCGTCATGAAGTATCCGTTGTAATGACCGTCTACTAATTCCAATTTGCCCCGATAAGTTTCGGGTCAAAACGTTCGGATTGGCCTGTATTGCAGATGCTACTGCTGCGATTGTATCCTGAACCCGAACATTGGCATCTCGATGGTACGGCCTTCGTGCGATGCTTCCAGATTCGGCAAACATGTTTACAAACCTCATAATGGTCCATCTACTCGGGGGATTACCGCCAAACTCCCGCCTAAATTCCCTTTGGACGGAAATGACGGACTGCAAAGCATGGTACCGTTGCACTATCCAAATTCTTTTCTCCGTATCCCAAGCATCCATTTTTATAAATCTAAATAGTAACCTACAAAATAAAAAAAAAAATAAGCCGATTACTCACACAGAAAAAAAGTTATTACGTTTTATTTTTGTAGCACGATTCGTGCGCCACCCTGTATTTTGATTTTCACATCTCAATTCTCCTCTGAATGTTTATTTCTCAAAACTAAAAAAAAGAATTAAGTTTTCGAAAATGAAGATTGGCGAAAAAAAAACATTTGTGGTGTAATATTGCTTTGATCTATTTATGTACATTTAATTATATTTATACAAATAAAGCTAATCTACATTTCATACAAATCCTTGCTCATCCAAATATTTGCAATCACATTATAAACCTACTCAAATATCTACAAAAAAAAAACAGTATTTAGATTTTCATTATCCTATCACTATAATCTTTTATCTGCAATAGATACGCAGTGATTACAATCTTAAAAAAAAAATGATACTTGCGCACATCGTCCTTAAGTATAATGATATAAGTTTACTGTCCTTTATTGCCTATTATAAAGTTGTCGGTGCCAAAGTGTCACACTCACACTACCTATATACACACCAGTTGAATGTGCCTTCAAATAAAAAGAACATTCATTGGTTTTTTAAACCAGTTTAGTTTGAATTAGACCCAGAAACGGTCGTCGGTTATGGTCTGGTAATAAGTTTATTTTTTTTTGAAAGTGGGATTTTAATATGTGTTTTCGGAATGTTGTCGTTATTATAGTGTCAGTGCTGTTAATGCCTTTTATAAATGGATTTAAACTTACCGCACCTTTGGATAAATACTTCTTAGTTGCACTTAAGGATTATGCAAGTTTTGTTGATGCATTGCAAGTTGCTAGACACAATCATTATAAGTTTGTTAAAAAAGTATGTATTTTCTTAAAGTAAGCAAGTCAAATATTGCGCTTTGAGAATTATAACGTCCGAACTAAAAAAAAAATTCAGTTTTGAGTTAGAAGTATAATTGAGCTCACGATTTTCAAATCTTTGTTCGTATATGTGACATGAAACGCAGGATGTTGCCATAAATGCACAACTCGCACCTTAAGAAAAGACATTTCGGTAGTTTCGCAGAAAGTTTCTCATGAAACGTGTCACTTAAGGTCCCCTGCACATGTCACTCACATTTACGTATTTCAATAGATACGCGCACACGAGGTGTAAGCTGCACTTATCTGTCTCAGCAAACAAGATGAAATTTTCCGGGCGTATAACAGTGTCAGTCGTCAGGTGTAATTAGGTACAGTTTGAAGTATTTACTGTTATTTATTAACTTCCCATTGCAATTTATTGTAATTGGTTCGATTTGTTGAATCGAAAATTTTGACATTTATTTTGCAGATAATAACTTCATAAAGTAAAGAAAGGGGTTTCAAAAAAATTCAATTGGCGGTTTTCTTACTATAGCATTTTAAAAAAAAAGTTTTAAAATGTCGTTCCTCTTGAATATCTCGAGAACAAGAAATGCCAATGACTTCGGCTTAAATTTATTCTACACATAATAATGTAATGAAAGATTGGAAAGAATTAAAAAAAATCACAAGATAGTTTTTTTTTTTTATGAAAAAAAACGTGCACAAATTTGTAGAAAATCATTTTCGGATTAAATATCTTGAGAACAAATAATTAAATTGACTTCGGGTTAATTTTATTCTATGCATGATGTCATATTTGATTACTGGTATGATTTAAAAAAAAAAATTCAATTGACAGTTTTTTATAAAGCAAAAACTTCGGTTTTTTGTCTCCTGTTGGTTTTTCACCTCCCGTTGTCAGTTTTATATGAAAATAATATTAATATAAATCAGTCGCTAAAGCCAAAAGATGGAACTGTGAGTCCGAAAGACGTAGCTTTTAAAAATTAAAACTAAGTTTTTTAAATAAATAAAATAAAACAAAATTACACTATTTAATTTGTATTATTATTTATATTATAAGTATATAAGTTAGTATAAAAACAGTCATTCAACGGTTTTTTTTTTAAAACCAAAAAAAAATGCAAAACAAAACTACTAAAAATTGTTCAAAAATGTTTTTCGTCCCGAATATCTCGATAACAAACGGCCCATTTTTTGGCCTTCGCTTGATTGCATATTGAATTGAATTGGGAATTTTCTTATTACAAAATAACTTTGGGTCTCTCGCTTCTAAGGACACCAGTGTGGGTCGCACCCATAGCTAGAGTTGCGTGAGCGAAAAAGAGTTAAAACCTTTTGAATCCACGAAGTGAGCCACCCATTAAATTAAGACAGAAATCGTTTACAAGTACAAAAATTTAATAATAATCTGGGGCATTTTTTACTTTACACTTTGCAACTTTGCAACTTTGCAAAAAAATAATTTCCTGTAAAGAAAAAACTGAAATGTGTTGTAAAAGAAGAAAAAGATTTGTCAGACCATTTTTGAAAAGTAAGAAGTTCACCAATTTAAAAAGAACTTTGCATTTGACTACGTATTTTGCAAAGTTGCAAAGAAGAACTTAGATTGTATCAATTTAGATAAAATTAAGTTACGATAAGGCGGTCAACTCTAATGAGTTGGCTGATACTAGTCGTTCAATATTTTCGTTAAAAGCGTTGACGTGTTTTCAGTGTCAACGCGTTTTTAATCTTTCGTCGTCAATGCGTACCTATAAGACATGTTAAACTATGACGATCACACGACTTGACAACATTCGAACACAAATAAACCATTTTTCGCATTGATGATCACAAGACATACAAATATTAAATTGGTCAAACATGCCTATACGATGTTGATAAATAGACTAAAAAGCTTTAAAAGAAAATTTTAATTTTAAGATTACAATTTATGCTCCGGAAAAAGGCGTTTTTATGGATGGGAATATTCAATACATGTCAAGATATAGTTTGTTACCTGTCTGTCAAGCATATAACCTGTTAAATTCCATTGAAGGATGGCTACGATTTCGGTGGATTAACAAAGCTTTACAAAATCTGACATTTTTGAAATAGAGATGTTTTGTATTCATGTTTTTTGGTAAATTCTTCAAAATAAAAAAAATAAAAATAGTCTATGCCCAATGTCCATTGTTTTGTTAACTATTATTTAGTTCCCCATTTTCAAAACGGTTCATTTATTTTTTTTATTATTTTTCGACAACTTTTCAAAACACAATCTTATTTGGAAATGAAAATTTCTCCTTTCACAGAACATACATCACATACATCACAGAAATGTATGTGACGTAAAATAGGCCCCATATGAGTGGGCGTAAATTTTAAATTTTTTTTTAAATTATGCGTTTTCTAAGTTGACGGATAGTTTTTCTAAAAATTCAAAATTTACAATGAGCCAGATTTGGCGACTACTTTACGGTACATATATTCATACAATGTATATGATGTATGTTCCGTGAAATAGGCCACTAGTCTTCGTTGAATTTATTGCAGCCACTTGGAATTTGCAACCCTCGATGATTTATAAAAAATACCCTTAATAGTATGGATTATAGAAATACTCAAGCTCTGAAAGGTAACCTATGCATAAAATAAAAATATTTGTTTGAGCATTAATAGATAATTTGACTATAATATACATAGGTACCTACATTTTCATTCTCATGAAATGCCATACTTGCAGCCTCTGTGATTTCTGCCACTTTTGATGCAAATTCTTCTGAGATGAAAAGGCCAAAGTTACTCAGTCGATCTTTTCGTTGCTTTGAAATTGTAGTCCCCTTACCACTTCCTGAAGTAAACGTTCTCATCATCACAAATCGAAGAAACACACAATATGAAGTGAATACGATTTGCTCGTTTCTCACACTAAATATATTAACAACCCTATATTCTCAAAGAAATATCTTAAAACTTAAAGGCACATTAATCAAACTCGACTATTAAAATTGCTATCTAATATTCTAATCCCCATATGCAAATTCTCAAGAACATAATTATATATTTTTTTTATTTTTTTCCTAAATAACCCTTTAGTTCTTCCACACACACTAATATAGGGAATTCTATACACTAATTGCCATCTGGTCCAGATCTATTGACCTGTTGTCATTCTTATTTAAAATACCCTCGAAGCTCGAACCAGACTCAACACAACATGTGTCTGGTTTCATCCCCACGCCACAGATTAGATAAAAATAAATAAATATTCCTTGGTGATTGATTAGGATTATAAGTAGTATACATATGTTTGGTTTGTCAAGAATTCGATAAGTCTCGCAATTTTGATCTACCCACAGCTTTAGGCAAGTGTAATTATACTGCCTACTACTGTTTTGCGGTTAAATGCGTCATTAAATTTATTTCGTTTAACCACTTGAGTGGTTTTCGGTTAAATTGTTCCAGTTAAAAGGCAGTAAATTGTTACTATCAAGCTCAAACATTGTTGACAGTGACATCTGTTGGTATTGTAGTTTGCATTAGCCTATATTATCAAAAGAGATTTACGACC
This sequence comes from Epistrophe grossulariae, assembly GCA_929447395.1. NCBI lineage: Eukaryota > Metazoa > Arthropoda > Insecta > Diptera > Syrphidae > Epistrophe > Epistrophe grossulariae. Next base: position 105,928,053 of record OV839567.1, read on the forward strand.
ATCAATCCAATAATGGAATGAATGAATTTGATCCATGAAAATATTCTGAATTATTAAGTTTGACATAAAAATATGCATGACTTTTGGCACAAAGCATTTTAGCCCTTCTATATTTTACAGCTTTTGATCCTTTTGTTTACCGTTAGACCCAATTTAAATTTCCAATTACAATTATCATCTCACCGAAAATTTGGAATCAATATTAACATCGTTTTGGAGATTATATAGCATTCGATTTTATTGTAGACTAGTAGACCCGTGCTCGCCTTGCTTCGCAAAAATTCAAGAATTAATATTAACATACCTACATATATACCGATAGTACTAAATAGGGCTACCGCTACCCGTACCTAATTTCTATTTCATCTTATTAACAAAAAGTTTATACATTATACACTTACGTTTTCATAAAAGTGAGTTCTTAAAAAATGGTTTAACTATTTGTATGTTAAGTAGGTTCATGTTTGACACATAAACAGAATCTTTATCTCCCGTTGATTTTCTTATTGCATATACAAATATACACAAATATACTTCGCACCCAAGTAAACATCTTCTTCTTGCCTGACTACCTGCAACCAGGGTTGGCCGAATTAACTACACTTCATTTTCTACATGATTAACTACGCGTAGCTAATTTAATAAACTACACGCCTTATATACTACAAAATATTACGTTTGCTACATACATAGTAAAGCTAGGTAAATAATAAAATTTCAATAAAAACAGTTCAACTCAAATTCAATCTTCAATAAGAATATTGTAAAAAAGTTAATCAGGTAAATAGTTTCTGAGATTTCGCGTGACAAACTAAATAATCGTTTCGTCTTTATATAATGTTAAAGATAAACTACGGATAGTAATGTAGTTAGTTCGGCCATCCCTGCCTGCAACGTTATACTCAAAGCGAAACAAAACAAAAGAATGTGAGAAAAAAAATTGAGTGGAAAAAGAGTAAACAAAGAGAAACCTGCACAACATAAATAAAAAAACGTAAGGGAGGAAAAACTGTAAGAGGGTGGAAATGATATGAAATGAAACAAAGCAGCGACCTTATGAATGCTATTGATTTAAATTCCTGGATTTAAAAAAATAGAAAAAGTAAGTGACTTAGAGATTTGTTTATATTTATTTCTCAGGTTGTATGCATAATTAAGAAAAGATTTAGGGCTTAAAATTTGCATACAAAAATGTACTTTATGAAATAATTTTTGTTTTTTTCAATTATCAATTAGTTTCGTATTTATAAGTGAATATGTAAGTCAAAATCAAGAAAAAAGTTGACTATCAATTTAAAAAAATTAATTTTAGTATTAAACAAACGAATTAGATAAACAAAAACTATCTTATTACAATCTTCTAAAGATAAAGAATATTGTAGAAAAAATTTCAAGTTAATCAGGTAAATAGTTTCTGAGATTTCGCGTGACAAACTAAATAATCGTTTCGTCTTTATATAATGTTATAGATATAGATAGATTATAGATTATAGATTTAAGTTAAAACAATTATTTTAAGTGCTTTAATTGGTTTTTAAAGTATTTTTCGTAGGACAGTTAGATTAAAATCTACTTTAAGGAAAAAATGGATGCCAAACTCGGTGACTGACAAATGGTTTTAAAATGAGGATATATCAATAACCGGTATTTTTGAAATACTGGGAAATTGGGTTGCGTTCACTTGTAGAGGAAACATAATTGGTCCGTTTGGGTAACAAACTTAAGCTAAGTACAGACGATTGTCAGATCTTACAATAATGTCAGATCTGTCAGTGAAAAAACTGTTCCAAATGTCTTACAATCGTCTGAACACACAATTTTGTCTGACAATATTGTCAGACACGTCATTGTCAGACGACAATCTGACAAAAAATTGTCAGGTATCTTACAATCGTCTGGACACACAATTTTTATCATTGTCAGTCGATTAGGACATTGTCAGACTCATTGGTCATTGTCAGATGTTTAAATTGAAAACATCTTACAATTGCTGACAATTTCTTCATTGTTCGAAATGTCAACGAGTTGGTTAAAGAGAGATAAAAAAAATAGCTGACAATCAAATTGGAAAGAAATCTACCAACCGTGTAAACGGACAATTTTTCACTGTAAGAAATATGTCAATTGTCAGCTATTTGTTAGCTATTGTCAGACATTGACAGTTCTGACAATGTTGTTATATCTGACAATCGTCTGTACTTAGCTTTATTGTGAAATTGCACAAATTTTTTACAAAATTTCAACTATTTGCTAAAAAAAATTTAGTTTTTGGGAAATTTGTTGAAAAAAAGTTACCAAACAAGCTAAATATTGTGTTTAGAACTGTTCGTGCTTATTGCGATTGTCAGTCCATTGAATCGAGTGCGCGCTACGCTGGCTCGAGCATTAAGTGGAGATAGCAACAATATGCGCGATTATACTTTATATATTATGTGCATTACTAACCGCCTTCTTTAGAACAATCAAATTCTATTTATTTACTTTCAGATAGATGGTTTCGGAAATATATTTCTGTTTGAAAAGCTTCCTGATTGGAATATTGGATACGGAAACAAACGATCTGGTCATAAGCCTCTGCAAGAAGATAGTCGCGTACTATGGGCTTCTCAGCAGAAAATCCTTCAACGTGATAAAAGAGATTTGATAAACTATGACGAAAATGACTACAACGAAATTGAGGGCAATTCAATTTACAAATCAGGTGATCCACCGTTTAATGATGAACTTTGGGAACATCAATGGTATATGGTAACAAAACTTATTTAGAACAGCTTTACATTTTATTTAAACAAATCAAAAAAAAAACAGTCTACAAATTCTAGTTTGCCAAAACCATTAAATTTAAATGTTATGCCAGTTTATGCGAAGGGTATCACAGGCAGAAATGTACGAGTAGCCGTTCTCGATGATGGAATTGAGTATGATCACGAGGATCTCATACAAAATTATGTAAATTTTTATTATATATATATTTACATAAAAGAATATTTAATGTTTAAATTTATTGCTCCATACAGGACCCTCAAATAAGTTGGAATTACAACGAGGATAATGCTGATCCGTATCCTAAGCCTGATGATGATGACAGTTCTCATGGGACAAGATGTGCTGGTGAAATCGCAATGATGGCTAATAACAAAAAATGTGGAGTTGGAATTGCTTATAATAGCCGCATTGGATGTATAAAGATGCTTGGAGGTATAGTTTATGATTTGCTCGAAGGTTCTTCTTTGGGATTTGGTTTGGATAAAGTCGATATCTATAGTTCATCGTGGGGACCAATGGATAATGGCCAAACAATGGAAGCGCCAGGAATTTTTGCTAAAGAAGCTCTGGAAAGGGGTGTTTTGTTGGTAAAGTTGCAGTTTAGTTCAAAAATCTTACCGTGTGAATTAAAAAAAAACTTTCCTTATTTGAATGAAATGTATACAGGGTAGAAATGGGCTTGGAAGTATATATGTTTGGGCTTCCGGAAATGGGCGGAAAAAAGGTGATAACTGTAATTGTGATGGATATGCAGCGAGTATTTTCACAATTACAATTGGCAGTGCAGATGATAAAGGTCGTGGTGCTTGGTATAGTGAAAAATGTGCTTCGGTTATGACAGTTACATATTCTTCAGGAAATGATTCAGATCAAATGATAGTAAGTATGTATTTTTACTTGCTCATACATCGTTATCATCGGTTTTGTGTCATATCTAGAATAACGTTGATGTGGTTTCTGTTGTTATTATTATTTATTGTATTATTCATACTTGAATGTCAGTTTATCAGACTTGACCATTCTTTATTCCGTCAATTTCATTGAATTTCTGAACTGGTTTCTGTTTGTTCATCTAGGTACATTGAACTAGAACCTTAGCAGATTGACTGTTGTACGATTTTCCAAAAGATCGCTTGGCTAAAAAACTGAGCGCGTTTATGTTAATTTGTAGTTCTAACAGTAGTACTAATCCAATATGTTAAAATACACTCCACTGAATAATAAATGCAAACTGTTATACTGCAATTAACGAGTTAGTATGCAGTTTAATCAACGAACACATCCATTTTCTAATCTCTCTGACAGTGACAGTTTATAACGACAAGCAGTTAAAGTGACATTCCGATATTGGAGTTTTTTTTTTGACTTGACAAAAAATACCTTATTTGGGTTGATAAAGAAAAGGCGAATCCATTGCACCAAAGTCAGATTTGACTAGATTTTAAGTTTTGAACTGGCAACACTGATTAAATTATTTAAAATTTTGTAAACTTATTTACTTACAGACGACAACTGATGTTGGAAATTCATGCACAGTACAACACACAGGAACATCTGCATCAGCTCCATTAGCTGCTGGAATAATAGCTTTAGGCTTAGAAGCAAAGTAAGTTTTTAAAATTTTAATGAAACGCTAAGTTGGTTTACTATAGTCATGAAGATGATAGGAGAAATACGGTTGTCAGTGTCGTCATATTTATCACTTCCCGATCGTAGGTATGCATGTACTTCATGGATATATTACTTCACATCTCTATATTAACTCACGATCTGGGAGAATCACGATTAAAACTTCTACTTTTAACACTAAAAGCTGTATTATACAATTCAGGTTAGGTCCATTTAACCGCATTTTGTAAACCCGACAATTTCAACTTGTGTCCAAAATATATTCACTCAAATACACTTGGTGGATTAGAAATGAGTTACAACCGCATGTAAAACTTGTTAAACTTAACTCTAAACCGATCTAAAAACTTAGTACCTAATCTCAATAAGGCGTTGGAAATGGGTTGGGGTCATTATTCTGTAAGTGCCAAAATACTGTATTTTAAAATTCTGTAATTTAAAATTCTGTAAATCTAAAATTCTGTGTTTCAAAATTCTGAAAATCTAAAATTCTGTTTTTCAAAATTCTGTAAAACCATTATTCTGTATTTCAAAATTATGTATTCCAAAATTCTGAATTTCAAAAATTTTTGAAATTCAGCATTTTGGAGTTCAGAATATACAGTATTTATAATTTTCGAGAGTTTTGTATTTATAGAATTTTGATATACAGAATTCTAGATTTACAGAATTTTGATATACAGAATTCTGAATTTCCAGAATTTTGGAATACAGAATAAAAGATTTAAAGAACAATGAAATACAGAATTATGATCGTGCAGAATTTTCAATCCATTTACAGAATTTTGGTCACACAGAATTTTGTAATACAGAATAACGACCCGTTCCCGTTTGAAACACCAACAAGAATTGTAAAAATATTAATCATCGAATTCATTGGATTCTGATATAATTTATACCGTAATATTCACTATGAGCTAACGGTTGCTAGGTATACAACAGCCTTATCGTCAGTCGAAATTGTCAAGTAATCAACATCGACAACCCCGCGGCTTTTGCCGTCCCATTTAGTGCACCATCAAGAGCAGTATACTGGAGTGGAATCGGCTAACGCCATAGTTGATAGTTGATAATCAAAATCGACAATTTTGCTCTATGTAAGGTGATTATCAAATCGACAATCGTTTTTTTGTACTGATATTAAGTGACAGCTTTTTAGGAGTCGTTTTCATACATTTATGTAATCTTCATACAAAATTTGTTGCGGTCGGCTTAAAATTGGTTGGTTCTTTTAATATTATAATTAATATCTGAAGTAAAAAGTGTGTTTCTAGAATAAAAAATAGCAAATTAGTTCAATTGCAATGTTTACATCATTTGCAATTTTTCAAACCGCACAGAAAGGAAGGAGTGAAATAATTATAAAAAGGTGTGACTGATCAGAACAAATCTGAGAAAAAAAAGAAAACACTTTGGAACTACGAATCAGTTTATGGATATCCTTGAGAACATTTCCTAGCACCAAAAATGCAAAAATGAATTTTAATTCTTAAGTAATGCCAAAAACCAAACAATTTTTGGCGATCGATTTACACAGAGCAACGAATAGTTGATAATCAAAAACGACAATAAAAAAAGCGACAGTAGCTTTGATAGCAGGTCAGAACTACTCACCGACGAAAACAAAGTGGATTCCCTATTTGATCCTGATCCGAAGTTCCAAAAATTAATCTTCTGTTTCTCATTCTGATCAAAATTTCTTCTTTTTTCTGGATAAAGTCCAAAAAAAAAAATTTTTAGCGACAAGTTCCATTTCTCAAATTTCCTCAATATCAATCTACAAAATTTTCTTAAAGAGGGAAACAGACTTAAAAGGTATTGATCATACATTTTTTTTTTTCTATTAGGTGTTCCAAGTTCAGATAGTAATGGTTTAAAGTATAACGCCATCTTTTTGAGTCCTAAATTCAGTTTGGTACAAATTTGCAATCCTAGTTTTGTTGTAATAGATACTAGTTTATATGTACTTATTTAAACTACTTACTCATCTACTACTCTTCTTTCAGTCCAAATCTATCGTGGCGTGACGTTCAACACATCATTGTTCGATCAGCAACTCGAGAGCCTCTTACCACAGGCGATAATTGGCAGAAAAATGGAGCTGGACTTTTCTACAGCACAAAACTTGGTTTTGGTCTAATGGACGGTTATGCTTTTGTCAATTTAGCTCAAAGATGGAAAACGGTACCAACACAAGAAATTGACAAAGTTAATGGTAAATATTTAACATATATAATCATTGAACTATCCAATCTTGTAAAAAAAAAAACTTATCTTCAAAATAGGTACCTTGATTGAAAACCCGGCCAATCCAAATTCCAAGAGAATTATCTTCACCTATACTGCCAAGAAAATACGACACCTAGAGCACGTTCAAGTCATATTCACAGCTACATGTCAATATCGTGGTGCATTAGAAATGTTTCTGTCATCACCATCAGGTACTCAAACAACCATTCTGGATAGAAGACCTCGTGACTTCTTTGCTGATAACTGCTTTGATAGCTGGCCATTTATGTCTGTGGCAACATGGTCGGAGAGACCATACGGTCAATGGCAGTTAGAAATTCGCGATACATCACCATTGGGCAATAACATCCGAAGCATTGGCCCTGTACAGTTAGTTCTATACGGAACCACGCATGCACCATCAGTTTTTTAACTATAATAAACTCGCACAAATTATGCATAAATTAAATATAATTTATATATTGAATATTTTTAACTGCAAAAGGGAAACAAAAACAAACAAACTAAACCGCACCTCATCCTCCTGTCGAAATTTTATGATAAATGATATATGTTGCAGAAACAGTGCAGCAGTGCACTGAGTTATGTTCTAGGAATTTATAATTAACTTTGTGTAGGGTCGACTTATTAGAAATTCATATCTTTTGCAAGTATACTCGTAAATGTGTTAAAAAAAAGCAAAGAAAATCTGAATGGCCGAAGCCGGAATACGGAAGCAGTTAGATAGTTTGCTAGTTTGTGCAAAAATAATTTAATTGGAAAAGCATTTATGATATATTTGTTGAGAGGGTATATGTAAGAATTCATTTGCATTTATTACCATATTTTTACTTGATTGTTTGGCCAAAAATTCACAGAACAAAATGGATTAAAATCTCTGAATAATGGGAAATTGTGTTTTTGGGACATGTTAACTAATATTTAAATCAACGATTTATAAACACATGTGCACTACCAGATTTCAAATCCTTAGCATTAGAAGTTGTTGTTGGAATCTTGTTCATTACGGGTAACATAACAAATTCCTGAATAAAAGTATATTATAGCAGGCCATGAAGTAGGGAACATCAATAAATTCAGGGTCAGGTCATCAAGAGTCAAGACCCGACAGATATATCAATTGCTGATCATCTGTCGTTTACTGCTTTGACGAAACTCTGGTGAATTCTACTATTTTCCTGTTCCAGTGGCAAGAATTCAGTTTAGTTTGGGTCAAGAAATTAGCCGAATTACAATAACTCTGTATGTACAATGTACATATGTACATACATTAATTTAAAATTTTCTCTCGATTCGATTGAACTTTATGTCAAGCATCAACATCAACCAATATACTCAAAATAAATTTAATCCGAAGGGCTACAAAACTGTAAATATATAGGTATATACATTAGTTTGGCAAAGTTATTCAAAGAACAAAATCTCAGAAGGGCACTACCCCGCTAAATGAATGAACATAATTTTAAAACCAAAAATAAAATAAAAATAACTCTGCAAACTTTTATTAATAAAATTGACATAAAAATTGCGCCCAATTAAGAATTTCCAGGAATTAAGGTTGAAGAAATCTCTCAAAGATTTCATATTGCACAGGGATTACATGTCGTCTGTCATATATTATAGGTGTGTGATTCGAACCAAAGGCCCGTACATTCTACATTTATGTAGCTGTTTCATCATAGTTTATCAAATCCAAAATTAATTGGCAAGATTTGTGAGAAGATTCAACTCTTTCACATGGAGAAACGGTAACCATGAAAAGATTGTTTTTTTCGTTTTGTATTACTTTTTGAGATTTTGTAAAGGCGCAGATACTAAGGAGGGTGTTATTCTCCCCAATGCCTTCGCCTTGTTTTTTTCTGCTTATGAAAAAGGAATTTTTTGTTAAAAAGTCTATGCACAAAGAGTTGGGGATTCCATGTGAGACATAACTGGGTTGAAATGCCAAAAATATAGATAGATTATTTGGAACTAACAATTAAACAGGTCCAATCAAATAAGTTACATAAACATCTTTTCTTTAAGGAATCTTAAAATAAAATTAGAATGACGAATTGCGAAAAAATAACAATCGCCTGTTGTAAAATTTGGACCACGTTTCTTTTTTGTTTTCTGAATTTTGTGGAAGTTATGCTAAGCTTTAAATAAGGTCATAATAAGAATTTTTAAAAAATCCTCCAGAAAAATTAATAAAGAATTTATAAAGAAAGTGACTGTGAAAAAATGGTTAACTCGGGCGTATGGGTAATTTTCTTATTTTATTATAAAATCAAAACTCTATAATTTATTTTTGTCGATGTTACGCACAATAACACGTCATGTGATCGTCATCGTTTCATGCGTTGACGAGACGTTGAATTGACGATATTTTTGGTGACGTCCAAAATCTGGACTCAAAGGTGACGCGAACTGACTATGGAACTTTCCCCTCATGAAAACAAATTTGAAGCGCTTCTGAATTTCAACACAGTCACAGAATGCTTATGGGTTTGTATACAAGGTGGCGCAAAATTAATTACCCCATGGGAAGATGTTATAATTTTTGCGATAAAACGGACACAAACCGTCACTACAATGCAGAACAAGTCTAAGTAAAAAATTTCAAAATGAGTTTTTTCTAACGTCAAAAAGAAACTTCTTATGTTCCGCGGATTTTTCTCATATTCCGAATATTCCTATGTGCAATAGTTCCTTCAGAATTTTAATAATAGAATATTCATAATGTCGAAAGTCAGCATTTTATGGACTAAGGTTATTCTTGAAAAATTTTCTAAATGTGACATAGACGAGTTCTGCATTGAAGCGACGAAATGTGTATCAACACTGGTGGCAGCCACTTGACGAATATCATCTTTTCCACTTAACAGAAAAAATTGTATAGGTCCAAATAAGGATTTCCATTACTCAAAATAATTTTTTTATTTAGTAAAAAAGTAATTCAAAACAAAATTGATGATTAATTTTGCGCCACCTTGTATGTGTATGAACTATGTTCATGTTTTTTTGTTGTATGAGTGTGGAAAAAGTCAAAATTTTGAATTACAATTTCTGAACGAAAACAAACAATTTAAATGCAGTGCAGAAGTCAAACTGCTGGGCGATATCATCGTTGACAAAATATAATCCAGATGCACATATCCGTTGCCTATAGAAGAGAAGAAGCACACAGAGTGTGGATGACGGGAATCATTGAAAGTTCTCCACTCACGAGGAACCGCATCAAGGCTACAGACCAGAGTTCTTCAACGACGCAAGACCGCAATAGCTCATAAAGATCTTAAACTTATACTTTTACTTTTTAAGTTCAAAATAACGAACGCAAAAAAAATAAGAAACCTAAATAAAAAAAAACTCTGGAGTATTTGGATGAAAGATGCAAAACGAATTTACGCAAGTGGGAGCAGATGATGGATAAAAATACATATCGTAAAAAATAGCCTTTAAAATATCTAAAACGGGGGCGCATTGAAATAAATTACTAAAGTAAACATTTTTTGCGTGTATATATTCGGATATGCAAGAGGTCGAGGGTTGCTTGGAGTGGGTGTGTACTTTATGTTTTTAAATAATTTTTTTTTTAAGAATATAATTAAACTACACACCAAAGATACAAGTCCCTTCAACTCAGCACTCAAAAATTTGATAATTTAGACAGAATATGTGAAGAAGATGGTTGTTTGGCGGGCTGTTATATTGTTGCGGGAGTCAGTGACGGCACACAGCAGAACGTTACATACAAATCATACACTTAGAAATAACCTTGGATAATGTTTGCATTTGTTGCAGTTCAATTACCTGAGAAAATGTTTGTAATTATTATTATGAATTTAAAAATTTGTATAATTATGGTTTCTTTGTTTTTTTTTTTTTTTTTTTTTTTTTTTTTGTTAATAGGAATTATAAGAACCTTTTGTTGGCTATAGGTCAATTTGCGTATATTTAAAATTTATTGAAGAGACGTTTCATTAAACAAAACTTGTAGACATTAACTTATAACTTATAGCGTTTTCGTTTCGTCTTCCTGAAGAGTGTCCGGAACTCCCCGATCCGGATTACCAAACGAACAAGTTGCAACACTTTTTTCGATTCTGAAGTTTTTGTTTCGTTGTATTTGTGTCTCTTGCTTTGATAAAACAAAAATTTTACTTCAAGTTCATCGTCATCACTTGAAGATTACGAGGATGGCGAGGATTACGAGGATGGCGAGGATGACGAGGATGACGAGGATGACGAGGATGACGAGGATGACGAGGATGACGAGGATGACGAGGATGACGAGGATGACGAGGATGACGAGGATGACGAGGATGACGTAGATGACGAGGATGACGAGGATGACGAGGATGACGAGGATGACGAGGATGACGAGGATGACGAGGATGACGAGGATGACGAGGATGACGAGGATGACGAGGATGACGAGGATGACTGACGAGGATGACGAGGATGACGAGGATGACGAGGATGACGAGGATGACGAGGATGACGAGGATGACGAGGATGACGAGGATGACGAGGATGGCGAGTATGGTGAGGATGGCGAGGATGTCGAGGATGGCGAGGATGGCGAGGATGGCGAGGATGGCGAGTTTTTTCACTTTGTTTGTTTTTAGTTTTAATTTTCAGTATAACTTTTGAAATCACTTTCAAAATTCTAAAATTCGGCTTGTTCAGAAAAATAAGATCTCAGAGATTTTCCTCATTCAAAAAATGAACAAGCGAATCCAAGATTTTTTTTCCTCACAGTTTTGACAGCAAAATTAAGAAATTTTGCTTAGGAATCCTGTTCAGGTAACTGAGATTCGGAGATCTCATTTTCCTGAACATGCCTATTAAATAACAAAAAATAAAATGTCACGATTTTGACGTTTTAACTGTCCAGAATCGATTTTCTCTTCTTTTCAGAAGAAGAACTGTCATTTATAGTGCCAAACGAATGATTTCATAAGAATTCGGAATGCTTCTGGAAGACCAAAAGAAAACGCTACTAATCTAATACATACCTATCTATGTACATACATACATACCTATGTACATATATATACATATAAAAATGAACAAAAATTACATCTTTTAATAAAACATTTCATTCGGTAAATCGTTCCTGTGCCTATGTACGTTCTGTAGTTCAAGAAACGTTGCGAAATTGAAAAAAACTCATAAGCTGGTAGATATACAAAATCTAATGACCTATTAACGATCTTTACGGGAATAAACCAAAACTAGGGAATTTTTCTCAAAAATAACGTCATATTACTATTTCCGTTTCCTATTTCCGTAAAAACCAGAAATGCACAATTATTGAAATCACTTTAAAATTTAGAAGACATCAACAACAAAAACAGTAGTTTGACAGCTTTTACTGGACACTTTTTCAAAGGTGCGACTAAATGAAAATTGTGATTTTTCTTTGTATGTATATGTAATCATATTTGTTTGTATTGTATATAGAAAGAGAAAAGACAAAGACGCGCATCAGTAAAAACCGATCGAATGTATGATGAAAACAATTTTTTCATCGTAATGTTTTATTGATTAAAAACTCAATTTTTTAACATGAAAACAATAAACAAGTAGATACAAATTACAACAATAATTCTAATTATAAACTTTGCCATGATTTAACCCCAAAACAAATAAATTTAGCTTCTTATCCTTTAAAAAAAAAACAACCGAAAATCTAACCTACCACAATCTACATTTTGTACTTGGATTTAATCGGCTGCCAATAGGACATTTAAAAGTTTCTGAGAATTTTTCAAAATTCATCAAAGCTCCTAATATTCGATACCTTTCCGGACTGTGTGCTTCGTAACTTTTGGACTCCATCAAAGCCTCTGGTCTTGTGGCTGCACAAAAAGTTTGAGCAAAACTCAAGAAAAATAGCTGATCCTCGTTAAATTTCATACTGGAAAATGTTTCGTCCTTCATCAAATGACCATTCAACTGCTTCCATTTGGAATAAGCCTTATATGCCAATCTTAGGCCGCCGTTATCCGCAATATTCTCACTTATTGTGGCTATGCTCTTGAAACTCTGATCTTGTTTTGAGAAGTTTTCATATTGTTCCAGAAAGCATTTTTTCTTTTCTTCGAAGCGTAAAATAGCCTCCGGAGTCCACCAATTAAAAATATTTCCATTTAAGTCATAATGTCGACCAATGTCATCGAAACCATGGATTATCTCGTGACCCATAAACATACCTATGGCACCATAGTTCAAGGATTGCGGATAGTGTTGACTAAATATTGGAGGTTGCAGTATGCTGGCAAGTACTAGTATTCGATTAGCTCCAAAATCATATAGAGCATTTATATTTGTTGGAACCAGTACCCATTCATTCTTGTCGTATGGCTTGAAAAGTCGATCTCGACTTTTTCTCCAGTTGTGTTTTGTCGCAGACAAAGCGTTTTCAAAGTACTTTCCTTCCGTTATTTCAATATCCTTATAGATGATATTAAGAGCCTTTTCAGAGCGAATATAATCGGGATAGCCAGCGGCAATCCTCATTGCATGGGCTTTCTTACTAGCATAATCTTTTGTAGAAGCATCAATCCAATCAAGTTCAAGAAGATTTTCATCAAAAGTCTCCTTAAACGAGTTCATTATTTTGATAGTTTCGTTTTTGCTGGACTCGTCGAAATATTTTCTTATAAACATTCCAGACATTGCCATTCCCATTATCGAATTAACTTTGTTAACACACATCTTCCACAAAGCAGTTGGTTCCTCCTGGCCAGTAACAGTACTGATGAATTCATCTAAAGCACCTCGGAAACTGTTATCGAGATTATCAAGAACAAAAAGCACACACCGCCAGATCATGTAATTCGCCAAGGTATCATTTTTGGTCTTTGTTAGAAGATGGTAAAGATTTCGGAAATACTTAAAACCCAGTTGTATTATAATAGTTTGATTCACCTTAACTTCGGCCCCTTGAACTTCCGAAATATATTTATTCCAATTTATGTACGTAAAATACGTGCTCAATTTTGGAATAGTTAATAGGTAATGTGGTTCGGTTTTTGTGGCTTCCATTGGAAGTGTTGCATTTGCTAATAAAACCTCGAAATTTACGATTTCTTCAGAGACCTTATGAGCTCTTTTTTCATCGACATTTAGCAATCGAAGGACTTTTTCAACGAAAACTCTGAAATAAAATAAGAATCAATTTCCAATATTCATTCATATTCATACTGTTAACTGCTTAAAATAACTTATCAGGGGTCTATTTGATCACCATCCTTTATATAACACTATGCTGCGGGAGCTACTACTACATATTTGTAAAAAACTTATGTACCACGATGAAAAACTATACTTCTTTAACCTCCCAGTGACTAACAATTTGTTTATCCCTATAGGAAAACAGATCAAATTTATGTACAATTGCGAAAGGCCTAACTTTCTTTCTTATATAGGCTCCTGGTGCATTAAAACCCGCTTAAGAAAAACGATAAAATGTCACAGTATTTCACTTGAGCGGGTTTTTCACCCCGCTTAAGTGATAGAAAAATTTCACTTAAGCGAAGTCCGGATAAGTGAAAACGAAATTTCACCTAAGTGGATCTAAAAATTCTAAAAACGGTTGTGACATATCAGAAATTCAAATGTCATTTTCATGGGGAAAATTCGGTAGAGGTGAAATTTAAAAAAGACGTGAAAGTGTTCAGCAAATTTTTTGTTCTGTTCGATTTTATATTTTTTTCACTTAAGAGAGTTTCACTGAAAATATGTTTCAGGTATCTGGGTTTTTCACTAAAGCTAAACTTTCGCTTAAGCGGAGTGTTTTGAAGGTAATTGGTCGACAAATACTCGGGGATGAAAAAAGTGTTTTAGATAAGCGGGTTTTTCTTGTAAGCTGGTTTTACTATATTAGCATTATTCGAAACTATATGTGATCAACGACGCCTCGGATAAGATTTGATCAATCGTATACCCAGACTGGATTTTTAGAATGTGAGAATAATTCTCGACTCCGGAAGTGAAGATCCCCTTAATACCAGATACCTCCAATAAAAGGAGAAGAAAACGACATCTTTAGGGTCGCTAAGGTTCGTTAGTTGGCTTATAGTAAGTTTCCGAACAGTATTGCACTGTACGCACTGTACAGGAAGAGCACCTTGAAGCATTCCATACTCAAGAATCTAGTTAGTCTGCTGCTTTCGAAAACAGCATTGAAGAGCTTAGTTTCCTATGAGTCTTTACGTTGAATTGAAGTATACTTAGAATACCAGGTTTCGGACTACAATAACATTATCTTCACTAATTATTAAAATAGATCTCGCTTGATTAAAACGAAAAGTCACTATTTTACAGAAAAAAAAAACCCACCAGCAAACCAAAATCCTATTTATTCACTCACCTGTAGGCTTCAAGATTCTTTGAATTTTCTTTCTTCAAGTAATTATCCCGATTTAACATCCCCAGCGTCGTTTGTTTCAAGAATATTGTATACTCCATAGGAATTGTTGGATTTTTCACCACATCAAACGCAATTAATATACCATTTGCAACAAAAGATGTATTGATTACTAATTGCAACCAATCGAATTCTTTATCTGTCCAATTTCTATCCAAAACAGGCCATCCTCCTAGTTCATTGATAAACTTTAAAAGGGGCTCTGTTCCAAGCTTCGCTCTTGCCTCCTGGTCCATACAGTTTTTGTAATACAATTTAGCTTTAGTAATTGCACTAGGGGGATGCTCAAGCTTATCATCAATAGGCTCGGACAAAAGCTTTTTTAGTTTTTGTTCAAGATTTTTTTGAAGTAATTTGGTTATGGAGTATTTCCACATATCTTTTGGAATTGGATTATATTTCTCCCAGTTACCGCAGGCATAGTCATAAAAGTTCTCACATGGATTTACTGATGTATTCATAAAGCTCTGCATTAGTTCAGATTGTTTTGCTCGGATGGCGAGTCGAGAGACGTTTGAGCTCAAATCATATGATATTATAACATTGGAAAGCTCTTTATCTACGCCTTCATCAAGGCAGCGGTCAGGCAAAATCGGTGACGATATAACTGAACTAAGTAGCAGTATCGCCAAAACAAATCCATATTCTAAGCTTAACATTTTTAACACTTTTAGGTTTGAATTTTATTCAAAAAAACATTGCAACATTACTGTATAACAATTTTACAATTTTCCACACCGGGTTGAACAAAGAGTTTTGTTAGTGCTCTCTGTTCGAAAACTTGCGACAGACTATCATCTCTTCTTCACGGGTAAAAGTAATTTTAAATTTTTGTCGATTATTGTTGGATTACATAAATGTATATATAGAGCAATGTGGCGTTGGGTAAAGTTCACTGACCAGCTTATCAATTGAATATAGATTAATAAGACAATGAAATCATATGGATTTTGGGCCTTGGGCCCAATCGAAAATCTGAAATCGGAACATGATGCTTTTTTTGAGGTTGGGTTGTTCATAGCAATGATACTCAATTATAAAAAACAAACTATTTTTAAGCTTCGGTTTCTTTTGGTTTCCTTTTTTTAAGATTTCTAGTTTATTAAATGAAAAGGAAACATATCTCTACACTCTTTATTCAGCATATGTATCGAACAATAAGAAAAAGCACAAGAAAGAGCGATAACTCTCCAATTTTTTCAACCTCAGAAATGTTGTTTACCCCCGCCACCACATGCAATCTATAAATCATTTAATTTCATAGTATAATGGATGAATAATTTTCATTGTTATGCAATTATTGTTTTTTTTCCACAAATATGAGATTTGACATACTGACACAAAGATTGTAAAAGTTAAACAAAAAGTTAATTAAATTTCAGGTGAATGCCAAAGTGAAGCTCCCAATTAAAAGCTATTAAATATAGTTTCGGAGCACTAAATCAATTTAAGATCTCTCTAACCACAAACAATAGAACTGCACATTATTATTCAAGATGCCCTATCATACCAACAAGCTTGACGTGTGTCAGAAAACCACAGAAACAGAAAAATAGATATAATGAACAGAATATTGATTGTTTAGATTACTATTAGCAAAAAAGTATTGAATTCTTATTAAAAGAAATCTATCTTATATGTACAGGACTCACATCAAAACCTTCGTAGACAACCTTTTTGCTTGAATATATGATATTTTGATATACAGAATCACTCGCGACAAATTTTAGAGACGTTACCTACCGCAGGAGTAGTTCTATTGAAATAACAAAACTAAGCCTTTTGACAGAATTGTTTACATAAATACACCAATGTTCATGGTCGTCATGCTTCGTGTCGTCACCGCATGTTTATTAAAAGTGCATGAGATAAAAATCTTGAAAGTATGCTCAAACATATAATAACGTCGGGTGTAATATGCAAATCGATTCGTTCCTAATCAATTCTGTTTGTAAAAAGAAAGACTTGTGGGTGAGGACGTCATGTCAGTTCGTGAATACAAATTGCCAACGAAAAATGTCAACAAGGATCAAAACTCTTTTTAAAGTTTGTATCTTTAAACAGTGATGCAGTGGAGGCGGTGAATTGAGTTGGTGGTTATTATAACAAGCTGATTTGAAACACAATGTTGACGTTGCGCTGCAATTCTTTGTTTGCATTGTCACTTTGTCACTTCATAGGAAACAATTTATTGAGCAGTCTTGTAAATTCATAGTTATTATTTGAAGTTAATTTTAAATAATAAATTATTACATTTTTATGTAAACAGAATTATTATGAACAGAGAATTACCACACAATTATCTGAAATTTTAAACGTCATTATATATTTTAGCTAAGTCACTTGTTACACTGCAAGAAATGATAGATGTAAAACCTATCCGTGTCCCCCCATACATACCTCACTGTTTATCGTAAACGATGGCGAAATAATTGAAATCGAACTAAACAAAAAACGAAATAATCGAAAAACGAATTAAGTGAAAGACAAAATGATTTTTTTGTGAAAGAATTATAAACCAAATAATTTAAAAACATAATAATGAAAATTCTAAACAAACGAAATGCGAGACGACAAGAGCGAAAGAACCAAAAAACGAGATGAAAAAGGCGAAACAAAAAATACCCAATTAAGACAATCTACTCTTGTGCGTAAGTAAGGCAGCTATATGACAACAATAAACAAGGTTTTTGAACACATTTTCCAAAGTTGGACAGTTGTCTAAAGTTAGACAACATTTATAAATAAGACCATTTATTTTTAGATCTTGTTTACCTACCACTTTTATTTATTAAATGGACGAGACTAGAAAAATGCCATTTTATAGCAGTTATAATAGTTAATCATCAGTAAAAGTGGATTTGCATATATTTACTTGAAAAAAAACCGCTGGGTGGCCAAAGTTTACGTACGGACGAAGGGCCTTGGTCCCTTGGGGCCGCAATAAACAGTACCTACCTTTATAAAAAAAAACTGTTATATACCTATATAGTGGCATTTTTTAATCACTTTCTTATTATATAATAAGTCTGATCGTTTACTTGCCAAAACTGTTCAAATTTCTATATCTTTAAAAAACTTAAAGATAAATAACACTTGCGTGAACTTTGTGCTACAATATTTATGCATTTTCGATTTTCAAAAAAAAAAACACAAACTAAGCTCAAAACAGTGCAAGTATAACTTTTTAAAAAATCGTAATTTTGAAAAAAAAAATTAAAAAAAAAAAATATTAATATTAACAAGTTGAGCAAAATACAGCACAACTTTTATTGTTTTTGAAATTCGTAATTTTGCAAGAAAAAATTCATCCATAAAAATGGCGTCACAAGTTTAGCACAATACAGCACACCTTTTTTTTGAAAATCGAAAATGATGGTTCTAACTTCACGCTATAAAGGTCGTTCACTACATCTGCGTTCGGTCGTAAAATTTGCAAATATTCGATTTTTTATCTCAATTGGTTATTAGTATCATTTTTTTAAGCACAAAACAGCACAACTTTAAGTTTTTATAAGAACTTAATTTTGGGAATAATGTCATCCTTAAAATAACAATTAACTTTTAACAATTGATTTCACCCATTTCTGCATTTAATACAAGTCTCGTTTGAATCATGCAACAAATACAATTATTGTAAGCATCATCGGAATAATTTCGTTAAACTCATAAGTCATAACCCAAGTTCTTAATCCGCCTGTGATGCGCATAATTTAACATCAGACTAACACCGTAATCAAATATAATATATGTTAAAATAATATTATAATTATTTAAGCTTGTTAAGTCTTATATACGTGATAACATTTCTTGTACCTACGTCTATATACTATATGTACATTATTCGTTTAATCATTTTATATTTCAACAACTTCCTGCTCTTCAACTTGTACTTCTGACACTTTGAAATACTATGATTGATATTAACTGACAAACTAAACAGGTTCTAGTCATCCCCTATATGAAATTTTTAAAGATTTCATGAAACGAGTTAATTCATGAAGTCACGTATAGATATTGATTCAATGTGATTAAACATTCTGGTAAGAAGTTATTATACCTTAATTATTGTGATATTCCACTTAACAATAATTATTCACATTTAGGTAAGTACTTCTTTTCAGTTTTATCAAAAAAAAAAACAATACAAAAGAAACAAATCAAATTTTAAAGGCACAAATCGAATTCTTAAACTACTTATACCTTATGAATACAAATATAAGTAACAAGAACAATCTTCCATTTATATTTTCTTTTTATTTATATTAATATGTTAATTGATAAGTAAGAAGTTCGTCTATGACATAAGATGCAAAAATGGATTTACCCAATTCGAGTATAATATTATTTATTATTAAATCCTAACAAAGAAAGCATAGATATACCTACAAAGTAAAACCATTAAAATGTTCATTGCCACGAAACACAATTGCATATTACAGAAGACGCCCCTGGTGTTTTTGTTAAATATTAACAATAATGTAGCTATAACCCATTTATCTTCTTTATGTAGTATCAGGGCAATGTCATCACAAATTGTCAACATAAAAACAACAGCATTAACAAAAGCTATCACACCCACAAAGTGCATCTTCAATAGTTGTGATTTATCAATTTGAAGAGCTATAAACAAAACACGTTTGATTCAAACAATATTCAAAGCTTTTTTTCATACACTCTATGCGGTAGACTAAGCAACGGTATAGATATATTTTTAAGTGTAAAAAAAAAGATAAAGTACACGAAGTAGTTGCATGCACTTGATTCACAATATTATATTCTTCTGTTTCAAATGTTGGTATAATATACGCCTACTAAATTTTCGGATGTGTTAAGAACTTTTGTAAGAAAGCATCTCGATGTTTTTGCATCTGGATATGATTTCGGAATCGAAGCCAGACGCGTGCTGGATGGTGTATTCCCTACAAAGTATAAAAATTCTTTTGGCTCCTAATGAATTTTACATTTTCGACAATAAAAAAGACAGCTTCAAGTATAACAATTTTTCAAATGACGGAGACGTCAAAAAAAAAGTCGGAGGCGAAAGTCCAATGTGAACACCGTAAATGGATTCAGATTTGTTGTATGGAAACGTGTATATACTGTATAGTCTGTCAACTTTAAAAACAAAATATTTTGCTGCAACTGGATTGAGTGTCAAACTTTGTATCCCCTTTCACTCGAGGAAACTGACTTTCCAGCAACTTTCAGTTTTTATATGAGAAGGGCACCAAGGTCTATCGCTGTGGATCCAATAGCAATATTTGAGGCAATCTCTATGGCAATAACAATTTATTGCCTGGGTGGGCATTCTGTTGCCAGCTAATTTCAGCTGTCAAAAGTCAGTGTAGAAATAACAACCACATGTCAAGTTTTTTTTGCTCTTTAAAATCACAATTTTTGATAATAAAAAAACTTTAATTCACTCATACATATTTTCAACTTTAATTTCAAAACGAAGCACAATTCATTCAAAATCGCGGGGAAACCATTTTTAAAAAGGTGAAATGTCAAAATTTATTGCCTCAGCGATAGAAATCAGTAATTGCCTTCCATCAGCGGAGCAATATTGTCATTGCCATTGCCTAAGCGTCTCCATTAGCAATATTCAAGGCAATGGCAATGAGCCAAGCAATTTATTTCCTCAAGTATTGCCAATGGAGCCGCTGGGTATGATTGGTGGAAATTGAAAATTAAAAGAAAACGTCAATAAATCTCTAGCAACTTGTTTCCTTGTGTGAAAGGAGACTTTCAGACATTCCAAAACTTTATCTCAATTACACACACCTACCTACTTAAAAAAAAAAAAGTTTTAACATTTTTTGCTTAGGTTTTTCGTTTTTTAGAAATTATTCTTATCAATTTCTTGATGAATATGTTAGACGCAATACCTTAGGCCGAATTTTATGTTGCATAACATGTTGCGGAAGTTTTGAACGAAACGGTTGGGGCACCTTTAACACAAGTAAAAATTTAGAAAATATTTTTATTTTTAAAGGCATTGAAATATTGACATAATATTTACAGTAATGTTAAAAACCATTATAAATACTTCCGTTCAAAAGTGTACTACATAATATGGGGTGTAAAATTTTAATCTTTAATAAATTTACTCAAAAATGGGTCTAAATTAAATTTTAAATTCATTTTTTTAAAGTTCCGATACTTTATACAGGCCAATAATTTCATCACACTGACTTACAGGAGGCTCTTACACCCATATTATTCACTCGATACATCCAAATTAAAACTTAAATCCGTATGTATTTACATTGAATTTATATGATTTACATCTGGATTTAAATTTTAATCTGGATGTATCGAGTGATTAATATGGCGGTTAACCAAAAAGTGTTCAAAGGTGCTTGCTCTCCCCTATTAAATGCACTTTTTTTACTGACGAGTTATCGAAACTATTTCTTTGTTATTTATCGTTAACTTGACTGTCTATCAACTATCAAGGTACAATTTAGTTGCTATGACATTTTATTAGTTATTTTGCTTCAAATTCATTAGAGAAATATGTTAACATTCAAGCTCAGTATTATTAAACTCTTTTCTAGGGCTATGTAATAGATTAAAGAAAAAAACACGAATGTTATAAAAATAGATTTCTTCCATCTTTTTTTTTAAGTTTTGTGAAAAAAAATTCTGACAATCCACAACTCGCCTTTAAATGTTTTACCTATAAAACAAAAAACACATGCAAAATAAAATTCGCTAGATCTGATGCCTCCTTTATCATGTAGATAGATCTTCTTCAAAAGAATCTTTAATTGATTAAAATTGCGATTAATTCAAAAGGAAAATAAAAAAAAAAAAATACAGAGATAGATGTTTACATTTTTACAAATCCGCTGCGTCGCTGAGACGAGGAAAAATCTAAAAAGCTTCCTCTAGCAATGATAGTCAATTGCGGCGCCTCGTACAGAGAAGACTAGAATTCACACCATAATAAACCTACCAAAAACAATGTGCTTTATACGAATTTAATTATTGTTCTTTAAATATAATTAGACGAATTAAATTAAAGTTCGCGTGTTAATTACACTACAAAATAAGAAAAATAAATTATCGGCCTTTAGATGATTTCTGCTATGAAAATATGTATATTTCTTACGGTGATTTCGGTTATTTTGGCTGCAATCATACTAATTTCGACAAATTTCGGTCGATCTATGCAGTTGTACGGGAATAAAACTAATGGCGATGTCGTTGAAATTATGTCCGATGCACCAAGTGCAGTGAACTTATCACCTTGGAGACACAACATCAGTCGAGATGCTATTCGTGTTAAACAATCGGAAGTCATGCAAAGCTTTATGAACGAATCGGTAGATCCATGTAATGACTTTTATGAATATGCATGTGGCAACTGGGAGAAGCATAATCCGATTCCAAATGACAAATGGCAGTATTCAACAATCCAATTATTGCATCACAATCTTGAGAATGAACTCAGGGAACTTCTGTTGGAACCAATTAGTCATGAGAAGCCACCAAGTGCTATGGACAAAACGAAGATGTACTACAAAAATTGTATGGATAGAGAGACAACTGCTAAACGAGGAATTGAACCGCTTTTGAAGTACATTAAGGATCTAGGTGGTTGGCCAGTATTGGATGAAAACTGGAAGGAGGAAGATTTTGATTGGATTCAATTGGTGATCAATTCTTCTTATATTGGAAATGGTGTAATAATTGGTTATGATGTTGAGAAGAATCCGTCTATCCCAACGGAGTATACAATTTTCTTGGAACAAACCACTTTGGGATTGTCAAATCGGGATAATTTTTTGAAGCCGGAAAACTCTAAGAATCTTGAAGCTTACAGGTATGATAATTCGATAGAAAAAGTCCGATAATGTCTTGTCATTAATAAAGTAATATGTAATTGAAGTAAAATAGTTTATTTAAGGAAAATTAATGAAAATATAAATAATTTAAAGAATTAAAAATTAAAAATTTTTAAGAAAACTTTGTTTTTATTTTTATTTTTATTTTATATTTAATAGTTTCACAACATTTAATTTATATTTTAAAAATAAAAATAAAAACAAAGTTTTCTTAAAAATTTTTAATTTTTAATTCTTTAAATTATTTATATTTTCATTAATTTTCCTTAAATATATATCACACAACATGGAGACTACACCACATACAAATAAAATTGTTTGTTTTTTTTTTTTTTCGTAATTAGTAAATTTATAAATAATTACAATAATGGTGATGTGTAGTATGTGTTTTGTTTTGATTTACATTAGGAATTGACTAAGAAATGCCAATTTATAACAGTAATAGCAATGTTTTTACGACCCGACAGGGTCAGTGCTATATGTCGGTGGGCATACTTCAGGAACCCGGTGTTTTTTTCGAGTCACGCGAAGCTCGTTAATGCACACCCACTTTTAATGTCGATGAACTATAATAACTGTTATAAATTATAATTTTTTTAGTCACTTCCCTGATAAATATGGGAGAGCTTATACCTAGTTATGAAATAATAGCTCATAAGGCTATTTGTATTACATGCATATATGATGATACATTTATTATCAATTTTTGAAATTTTCGTCTAACTTATACTGTTTGTCCGGGATAATATTCGAAATGTACGAACTAATTTTCACCGGACTTTACAGATAGGAAGAAGAATATCCAAGGAGTGATTAAGGCTACTTTTTGTTCTGAAAATTATAAGGGTTTGGTGCCAGTTATAACGATCAGAAAAGACCATCCGACAAAAAAAATCGATTGAAGTTCTTATTACTTTTCAATTCGATTTGATAGCCAAATGATATATCAATCGACGAGTAATTTTTTCGCAAAAAAAATTGCCAAAACATTATATTTTTATATTTTAAATATGGATTTACTTGTTTTTCGGATGAAATTTCATTTTTCGTATCAGCTGATTTCTTTTTGACAGAAAAGGGAAAACGGAAGAATTCCATCCGAATGGCATTTTTTTTTTTTTGCAGAAAAATGTTTTCCGCTGAACAAATGCACTATTTAATTATTTTTTAAATTCAATTTTAGGTTTCTTTTTTGTTCGTCCTTCTGAGCCAATATTTTGGTTAGATATATGTATCTGCTTTTGAGTCAGATAATGCAAAATAACGGAAGGTACTTTACAAAAAATGTTAAAAATCTCAAAACTTAAAATATTAGAATGCTTTTTTCTTTATCGCGATTTGATAATTTTTAACAGAGATACACATTTTTAAATATAACGAGGGTAGAGAATGCCAATTTATAACAGTTGATCAGTTTGTCGACATTAATAATGGTTAATGATTTACGGGCTTCATCCGTGGCGCGCGCCGCGCAGCGGTGCCACAGAAGCAGCACCTACCTACCCGTGCCGATTGTTTTTAATTTAATAACGGTGTATAAAAATTAAACCATGTCGATTATGGAATCCATAGTGATTCGCAGAGCAGTGTTATCTTTTCCCTTAACACATTTGTTGAGAAAAGAAAAGAGAACACTGTAGATATTGAGAATCACTAAGATTCCATAATCATAAGAATAGGAATAATTAGTTTACTCATCTGTGTCTCTAGCAATAAATAAGATATTCAAAATCAAAATAAATTTCTATACCTTTCTGCGGAATAAAATTACCGTGCGTCATTCATAGCTCGTGGTGACAAATGTTATAAAAGTTTTCATATTTGGATAAAATAGCATCTTTTCGCAGAATTCACTGTCTTAAAATTAAATTGACTTTTGTTAAAGTTAAAGTTAAATTATAAATCTGAACATCGTTTTTCCAAAATTATTTTATTATTTCATTCTTCGTATTGTTTCATTTATTCCTTTTTTACAATTCTCATCACATAGCTACCTAAGTGTCATTTGCAATGCCTTTAAAAAATAAAAAAATTCAAGGAACGCGATGATCTTTTGTTGAAAAGTGGTTATAAGGTGTATTTTTTTTGCAATTCCGGGGACAATTGGTTGAAAAATACCATCACGGAAACAAAATGAAGTTTTCATGCAAACTATCGATAACAATTTTGTAATTCACGCTGGTAATACAGTTTTTCTCCGCGCAAAGCCCGCAGGGGTTGTTGTTGTATTTAAAATTTAAATTGTTACGTCGTTTTTTTCATCTAATTCCCGCCTTTTTTAGGAATAATACCTGAAATAATTAATTTAAGGCTCAATTTTACTGTTGTTTATTCTCTAAGCTTTTTGCAATATTCGGTGTGTTTTTTGCAATGCCTGGTCCAATTAGTTGAAAAACACGACAACGGGGATTAGCGACGCCATCACAGAAAAAAAAACGGAGTTTTTATACAAATAACGATAACACATATGTTATTTATGCCGGTAACACAGTTTTTTCTTCGCGGTAGGTAAACAACTTAACTCGAGCCAAATTATTTAGTGACTAAAGAAATAACAAGCCAACAAACAAGTTTTGTTCTTCGAATATTTTCTATTTTTATTTGTATTTACTATTTTTCTTGCCAACACTTTTATTTTCAACTTTTTAACTTCTCATTCTTTTTTTTACTCTTCCAATTTTTAACAAAAAAATTTCGATTATCAAGTCAATCAAAACAATTGTCGGTCACAGGTAGCCTTTTCGTCTTCCTTGGCCTCTTTCAAAACTCGTCTGTCATTCACCCTGTCAATGGATTCCCCAACTTTTTGGCACTATTCCAAAACTGAAAAATTTACGTACATACCCAAGTGGAATCCATTAAAAATGGAATCCGTTGAAAATGTCAAAAATCGATCCATAAAAAACAGAAAGAGACAAAGGGTAGCAATGGCGTAGTGGATCTAGTGCTTGACTGCTCACTTAGAGGTGTGGGTTCGAGCCCTACTCTAGGGAGCATTCTTTTATTTATTCCCTCAGTTTCAACTGAACACCACCGGTGTTTAGGATTTAATGAGATAAATTAACACCTTATGTCTCAGTTCACTATGCCAATAAAAATTCTTTCCTATCCTTCTATTTCTTCTCACTAGTGCCGTGCAGTTCAGGTTGCAATTAAAAGACCTTTGGTCTTACAGGCATAATATAGTTAAAATAATTATTATTATTATTACAACATCGATTAACGGGTCTAACAAAATTAGCTTATTTTAGGTGACAACCTCTTTCCTCATTTCAGTTTTAATGAAACTCAGTCTTAACAAATTATATCTTTTGAAAATTACGCATAAAATTATCAAATTATCTTTATTTATTTACAGAAACTTAATTGAAAAAGTTCTTCTCTTGCTTGACGTTAACGAAGAAAAAGCTAAAAATGTCTCAAAGGAAATAGTTGACTTCGAAATCCTTCTAGCGAATGCAACTCTGCCGCCTGAAACCACAAAAACACTTCCATATTTCCAACCAAAAATATCGGTGCTTAAAATCGCTTATCCTTATATAGATTGGAATAGATACATTGCTGGGATACAACATATGCAGCCGTCAGAAATAAGCGATAATCAAACTGTTTTACTCCAACTTGGAGCAAAGTACTATGTAAATCTTTATTATGTTCTTTTGCAAACTGAAAATGTTACTATGGCCAATTACATGATTTGGCGGTGTGTTCTTTTTGTAATAATTTCCTTAGACGATAACTTCCGAAGAGCATTTGACGAATTTAATACTGCTATAACTGGACAAGTAGAACCGAATCAACTTTGGAAGATTTGTGTGAATCAAATTAACTGGAACATGGGAATGGCCACATCCGGAATGTTTATTCGGAAGTATTTCGATGAGTCTAGTAAGAATGAAACAATCAAAATCATTAATTCACTCAAGGAGGCTTTTGATGAGAATCTTAGCCATCTAGACTGGATCGACGTAGGTACCAAAGCATATGCGAGTAAAAAGGCCAATGCAATGAGGGTTGCCGCTGGTTATCCGGATTATATTCGATCTGAGAAAATTCTAAATAAGCTTTACGAGGATGTTGAAATTTTAGAAGGAAAGCACTTTGAGAACTGTTTAGCTATAACAAAACAAACCCGGCAAAAGACCCGAGATCGACTTTTTAAGCCATTCGACAAGGACCACTGGTTTCTTCCACCGACTATGGTTAATGCACTCTATGATACTGGAGCTAACCGGATCATCATACTAGCTGGTCTCCTTCAACCTCCAGTCTTCAATAAGTACTTTCCACAATCTCTGAATTATGGTGCCATTGGTATGTTCATGGGACATGAGCTGATTCACGGTTTTGATGATATAGGTCGCAAGTTTGATGTAGTAGGGAATCCTCTTAAGTGGTGGAGTGCTGAGGCGATTGCACAATTCGAAGAGAAGCAGAAATGTTTCTTGGAAGAATATGAAAACTTCGCTAAGAAAGACCAGACTTTTAAGAGTATCGCAACGTTGAGTGAGAATCTGGCCGACAATGGTGGACTTAGATTAGCCTTTAAGGCATATCAAAAATGGAAACATACAAATAATACTAAATCAAAAACTGATGGGGAAACTTTTTCAAATATGAAATTAAACGAGGAACAATTGTTCTTCCTAAGCTTTGCTCAATTGTTTTGTTCAGCATTACGGCCCGAAGCCTTGATAGAATCCCGAAGTTATGAATCTCATAGTCCTAGCAAATATCGAGTCCTGGGTGTACTTACAAATTTCGAAGAATTCTCAGAAGCTTATGGATGTCCTTTGAATAGTACAATGAATCCAGTCAAAAAGTGCCGGCTATGGTAGGGGGGACTAATTTTTTATTTTACTTTTTATAGATAGGTAATATTAAGATTATTTTTTTTATACAATTTTATAAATAAATAGTTTTACTAATATGAAGATTTTTTTACTACTTTTGTATTTGTATTTGGCACCCCATTGCAAATGGAAAAGATTCCTTGCATATTATTGCCTTGTTATCCATCACGAACGCAGCTTAATTTATAAGATTTACTAGCCTAACGAAGAATATTATAAGAGTATGTGCTTAAAATGCTATATCCCGTGCCTTGCATTCTTCTATTTAGAGAGTAGAGGGCAGCTAAGCTAAGACTGCTTTTAACCGATTCAATTCACCTTGTGATTTTTAAGCCTGTTGGTGGGTGACGTATGTGGTGGCCGGGGTAAACAAATGTGCTGAGTTATCACTCTTTCTTTATTGTGCTTTGTCTTATTATTCGAGACATAAGCGGAGTAAAGACGTGGAGAGATGTTTCCTTTTCATTTGAACAAAGTTAACATCTATTAAAAATTGCAGTGTTTAAAAGTATACTTGCAAACCGAAAGGAAACCAAAAGAGAAACAAAGCTTAAAAATCACTGTCGTCTAATAACAGTCTAATCTATAGATACCATGTCCATACCCCACAGTTGGATGCCATATGTCCAAATTGGTTTTAGTACTTGGTTGTTTCGCATTATTTTGTTCTGGATTCTTATCCAGTAACCAATACATTTTTTTGTATTTTAGATTTAGTTCTTTAATTCTTCTCTTTTCTTTTTCATCAGTCAGTCATTCCAAGTTGATTTTGTTTTATTTAGTTTGATACACCATTGTTGCGTCCAATTTCTTACTTTATCGGTTGTATTTTGCAATTTTTCTGTAGCTTCACAACGCACTTATCAGGCACTAAAATGGTAGTATAATATCTGCAAATGTGGCCTATTGTCCACTGAAACATCCCCATAGTATATAACAAATACAGTGTTGGCCCTAGGACACTTCCTTGTGGTACACCGCGGCTTCAATTTTATTAGTTCCGAGTACTCTTGCTCGTACCGTATTCTAAGGAGTCGGTGGGTAACATAGGATTTTAGTATTTCGTAGAACTGCCTTGGGAGATCTCTATACAGTTAGTACTCAAGTCCCAAATGCCAAACCTTGTCAAAGTCTTGAGCAACATCTAGAAATAGAGCGGAACATACTTGTTAAGCCTCAACTACATAAGCCAAAAAAGTGCAAAAGTGAAAATTTTTAAATTGATTTTGTGATAGTTTTTCTGACTAGAAAACTTATAAAAATGATGCAGAAAGCTTAAATTTTGGTTTAAAAACAAATTTGTGTATTCTTTTTCACAAAACAACGGCGCTAGCGGTAAAAAAAATATTTTTACTTTTGTACTTCAGTACTTTTTGGCTTATGTAGTTAAGCCTTTATTCTTCAAGTGCTTTTTCAACAACATCCGTAATTCGATGCACTTGGTCTATCGTGGAATGTTTATTTCTGAATCCAAACTGATGGTTTGGAATTAGTTTTCTTTTTTCTATTACTTTGCTTAGCCTTTTCTGGGGCCATAATTTGTATAAGAGATATTGGCCTGTAGGAAGTTACTTCTATTGGTGGCTTACCTTGTTTAGGAATAACAATGACTTCTGCGATTTTCCAATAATTTGGTAGCTTAAGGCTAATTTATGTTGACCCATGCTTCTTACATCTTTGAGCGTGACGAAGGAATTTCCAATAAAAAAATTATCAGATAGATATCCCTTCACGGCTTCATTATGGTGCAGTATTTATAACCAATTTCTATTTAACAACTTCGAATCAAAAGGATCTAGAAAAGCTACATTTAAAAGCACTTTGATCATTAAATTTATGATATTGTTAAATGCTTGTTAAATTTTATATTGAAATTCTTTTGGAATTGGCTCTTCCACTAATTTATTTTATTTCCAGATTAACTCCAGATACTTTGTGTTATCTCTCAATACCTTTACCATTTTATACATTTTTCATTGGCGATTAAACCAGTGCCGGAATATATCGACATGGCAAAGAGTATAGTCATCTTCGCATGTGGGCCTATTTTATTAGCATTCCTATGAAACAAATTTGAACTCATATGTAAAGCTAAGTACAGACGATTGTCAGATCTTGCAATATTGTCAGAACTGTCAATGGTCTAACAATAGGTAACAATTAGCTGACAATTGACATATTTCTTACAATGAAAAATTGTCCGTTCACACGGTTAGTATAGATTTCTTCCCAAAGTCTGACAATTTGACTGTCAGCCCTTTAACCAACTCATTGACATTTCGGACAGTGAAGAAGTTGTCAGCAATTGGAAGATCTTTTCATGAAAACATCTGACAATGACCAATGAGTCTGGCAATGTCCTAATCGACTGACAATAATAAAAATTGTGTGTTCAGACGATTGTAAGATACCTGACAATTTTTTGTCAGATTGTCGTCCGACAATGAGGTTTCTGACAATATTGTCAGACAAAATTGTATGTTCAGACGATTATAAGACATTTGCAACAGTTTTTTCACTGACAGATCTGACAATATTGTAAGATCTGACAATCGTCTGTACTTAGCTTAACTTTTCTGCACAAAATTAGGATGATCCGAGCAATCAATTCTGTGCGAAAAAAGAGCGGAGAAATCTCCAAATAATCTACTGCAATTATCAATTTCACTCGCCTATTTTTCTCTTCGTTCCCATTTTCAATTTCACTCGCCTCTTTTTCTCTTCGTTCCCATTTTCTGTCTCCAAATGTCTAGGACATGATTTTTTACGATTCGCTGCAGCTTACTTTGCTGAGACAAAAATCCTGTTTGTAAAAAAAATCTTATTATCTGAGTATATTTTGTAGGGCTTTATATATATCGTGCAAACGTACTTATAGCCAAATCCCACCCTGGAGTTGGTCCTCTTTAAACCACATCTTAAACATTCAACAACCACATCTCCGACACTTACTTAAGTTCGAACATCAATATTGACACTCTTGATCGGCAAAAAAGGACAGAAAAGTCACTACACACTCTTCGAAATCAAAGTAAATACACTGCACCTTTTTTCCTTTTCTTTTTTTTTTTTCATTTTAATTGAGATAACCCAACATTTGCACGCGTAGGTGGATAGCTACAGATCGAGCTCCCTACCTTAACCTTTGCATTTCTTCTGTTTATCTTGTTTTGCGCACTTAAGCCTCAGACTCGAGTCAGACAGCGTTCAATATAATGTCACATCGATGTCCTCTGGTAGACATAATAAATCATTAATCGCACAGGATACAAAGGCCCTAAATCATTGATAACTGTATGTGGGACTTGGGCTCTACTATACATACATACATACATAGGTCCTCATAATAATATATGGTTGGGTTGTTGAAGAGAAGGTGTTCTTTATGGTTTGTATGTTTTCTTTCTTTTTCGCTATAGATGTCAACAGACCTTGATTGCATTTCATGATAATAATTCTTTTAGCCTGAAAAACAAAAACCTTACTCGTAACTTCATTCGAGTTGTTTTTGTTTTTTTCTTGCCTTTTTGAACACAAAGAAACAACAAAGAAGCAATTCGGCTTGACCCTGATTAGTACCCCGAACGTGCCACTTCATAACGTTTATGCAATTCGGGGCCGAAAAGAGTAAGTATAGTCAGGTAAATTTTGAATTTTTCATATCGGCAATTCTGATCTTCTATAACACTTTTTGGGTAAAAAGAAATTCAATGCCTGATGTTGGTTCTGTTTCATTCATTTTGTTGGTTCGGTAGAAATCTGTCATCTACGAATAACGAAATATGATTTTATTATTTTTAAACAAGTCCCTATATGATAAAACATAAGACTAAGGATAAATACAATAAATATTGTCATCTGATCAAAATACTAATAAGAATTATTTCCAAATGTTCAAGGACAAAACACGATTTGGTTCTTACGTCTCGATTTTTCGAATATGTCGTTATTTAGGACTTTTGCCAATAATTGAAATGTAGGCAGTTATTTCTATGTATTTCAGTTCTAAAGACGAATAATTATTTATTAATGAAATTTTGAACAAAATATTACCCACGAATATAATAGAGATAATAATTTATGAAATGATGTTCATTTTGATTTGCATTTTAAAGCCAAAGTTAATATGAAATAAAGCGTTTTGTATCATGATTCATGATATACTCGCAGTGAAGGCTGGCATTTTAAATATCATCATTATAAATAAGACTTTGCTTCTGACACACATCTAAATACAGAGGCCGACACTATGAAGATCGCAAGAAAATTCACGTTACCAAAAAAAAACCTATTTTTCGCACTTTGATTCCGATAGATTTTTGACAACTGAAAATTAAATATGTATAATCCTACACTGAAAAACTTCTGAGTTAATTCGGATTTAATTTAACTATAGAATTAACTAACTCTGGTTTAACTCAGGCACAAAAAAAACTATAGCGCTTAGAGGTAGGTATATATTATTTGTTAGTACGGATTAATACTCAGAATATTGTTAAAAACATTCAAGAAACTTTTTTGACGTTTCCCCTTTCGTCAAACCTAAAATAAAGTTGAACAACGAGAAGCAAGTCCATCGTGGAAAAGGTCGAAGGAATTTTAAGAGAAATCATCCAGAAAGTTCCATCATGGAAAAGGGGACTTACCGTAATGAATCGATTCGGCGCCGTTCTTAACGCCCATATTATCCACTCGATACATCCAGATTAAAACTTAAATCCAGGTGTAAAGTATAAAAATTCAATGTAGGTAAATACATCCGGAATCCAGATTTAAGTTTCAATCTGGATGTATCGAGTGAATAATATGGGCGTAAGAGTTCGGCTTTTCATATGCAATGAATTAAGCCATAACCACACTTGACATTAATCTCGTGTGGTGTGTTGTGGAGTGGTGTGTCGGTATCGCTTAAATGTATTTCATATGCATAGAGCCATATTTGAAATTTGTCTCGTGATGTGTTGTGTCGGATCGGAATCATTCTTTTTCTGATTGCGCCATACCATGCTGTGTCGTAGATATATTTTTCTGTGAGTCAGAGAAGACAGTGGGCGGGGAAGAGAATAAGTAAATAGCGAAAGCAAAAAATGACAATTTACAAATTACAACAGAAAACTCTGATTAATTATTATCCACAATTGGCTCCACAACACACTACACGAGATAGTGTGGTTCCGGCTTTAGGGTATTTTATGTACAGGGTGGCGCATAAGTAACGTTATAATTTAATTATGTATATTCATGTCTTATTAATAAACCCATTCAAAAGTATGTGTAACTTTGGACAGCTGTCCCACTCCAAAAACTTATTTATAATCATGTTCCATCGAGTTTCTAACTTAGACACTGTAATTGGTTGTCCAAACCTATTCTGAAGTGGGTATGTTCAATGCAAAAAAAAAAGTGGAAAATTAAATGAAATGTTCATTGAACGTATCCAAATGTTCAAGAAATTGATAGATTACAGGGATGTTAGCGAGTGTATGAGAACATATTTAGCTGTTGGAATGCGTTTATAAATAAGGAGATGCCCAACTATTTAGACAGTGGCTAGTTGGACAACTGTCCAAGAGTGTTCTAAGGACATCTAATAAATACGGCTGATTATCATTAAAACATAATGGCGCAAAATTATAGTCATATAAAGTACACTTTAAAATTATTTTAGTAGAACTTAAAGTCGAAATTAGTTTTTTGACAATTATAGTCGAAATAAAACCTACTTTATCTTTAGCGGCTCCTGATAAATTTAATACCGATCAAAGTACCTTTTATATTTTAATATGTGGTTTAATTGAGTATCTGTCAGTCGCTTGAAAAATCTCTTCAAGATACCTGAGGCAGTCAATGGCAAGGAACTGTTGCTACTTGCTATAAATGAAGATGCTATCTTCCACCATTTGCTCAGCTATCATGCCCTGAACTAAAAGATCAATGGGATCAGTGTTTAGTACCTCTACTTTATTTCCCCATGCTTTGATGGCTTTTTTGGTATCTGCACTCTTCACATGTTTCGCTGAAACCTTCATTCGTGTCCATTGCTGCCTTAGTTTTTCCACACTTCTGTGGTTCCCCATCGAAATCATTCCTATGGCTATGGCTTCCCATGCAAGCACCTTCTTATAATCTTGGTGTCATTGCCCGGATCCTCCACAACAGCAAAGTGTTCCTGTACCAATTGTCTGAGCATTTCGTGGTCATCCTTATTCCAATTTGGTTCCCTATATCGCTTTACCTTTATGGAAATTTTTTTCAAATATTTGTTTTTTTTTTTTATTAAATCAATTTCTGCTCATTTTACCAGTTTTTCCAAATAGTTTTTTGTGTAATGTTGTTTGCTGCTGTTTGTTTACTTTCGTCTACTCTCAAATTTGTTTGTTTATTTTCACCAAGTATACTCCTCAAACTGTATTTGATTTCCCAAACTGTTCACTTTTGGGTTTGTTCGAGTAAAATTAATTGTGGATAGGACTTAAGGGTAATACTAGTTGTAAGTAGGTTATAAAATGTTTATAATTGATGAAAAACTAGTAGCAGCTTCTAAAATTAAAATGGGTTTTAGTTAGTACGTACTAAACCTACTTAATAGGAGCTGACTATAATTTTGCGCCAATGTGAACAGATTTCCAAACCATAATCTAAATTTAAAAGAATGTCAAGGTTAAATCAAATCAGAAAGAAAAATGTTATTCATCAAATAAATTATAACGTTATACTTATGGGCCACCTTGCATAAGGATCTTGGCTTAAAAGCATACGAAATTCGTTAATTAATGCTCTTCCGAATCTTTATCGTTTCAGTCTTTGCCTTACATTTTACCGTCCGATGCAGGACCCTCCATCGGACGGTAAAATGTAAGGTAAAGACTGAAACGATAAAGATTCAGAAACGGCATCCCAGGCTTTCAGTCATTCAAACCAAGCGTTCTGGCCAAGCGCCGTTAAGTAGGGCAAACTGCTTCGCTACATTAATGGTTAGTGGCGGTCTTTCCTTAAAATTCGTTAGTCTTTTCCAGGATTTGCCGGAGTGTTAAGATTTTGTCTATAATAGATAAATTCCGGAATTTGTGTTTGATTATAATCTAAAGTATTGCAGAACGATCTAAGACGCTCACAAAGTAAATTGGATAGGATCTTATATATTTCAGTCTTGAGCTCTAGAAAACTTGAAAAAGATCCACTGTATTCGACTGGGTAAGTGGCTACGTTAATAATATTACCACGACGTACATATATAGCAGTGATTTTTCATATCACACATCTTGACGTAAAGTACAAAGTCTACATGATATAAGCCAGCAGTATACGTAAATATGTATACGAATGAGGAATTAAGAGCCTAGTTTTTCGTCAATAGATCTAACATCTTTTTGACAGATTTGGTGAGGGGTATAGATATAAAGGGGGAATGAAGTAACGAAAACAAGAATTAGTTGCGTTCGGGCAGTCAAATAAGATTTCTGATATACTTATGTAATTAACCGATATGTTTGTGAACGAACAAAACCGGAAACGTTCGCTTACTAAAACTACGAATTTTATTTTTTATATGTAGGTAATAGAATATAAATTCACAGTTTTTGACAGTATAATTATATGTATTTTTTTTATAAACCAGTTTTGCATACAAAATTATAAATCTTATGGCATGATATGAAGAAAAAACCCATTATCTATCCATCAATCAGAAGTTCAATTGAATTGAGTAAGTGAGTAAGTATAACTACCTACATTATTTTAAGTATAGGTATACCTAAATCTAGTAAACCCCTTATCTCATATTGTAAATAGAATAAGACTGAATTATACGATTGCCCTATCTATTTCTCTTTCATTTTAAGTCAATTCATGCAAATCTTACAGACTACAATAAAAATCCCAGGAAAAATATACAAAAAAATATATAATATTAAATGAAAATAATGCCCACTAATTCAATATAATTGATAGGGCACAAATACGAAACAAAATCTCCCATGTCAATATACAAAACAATTAAAAACAATATACAAACAACCAGACCAAATCTATTAAAATATTTATAACTACGTCAAGATGAAACAAAATGGCACAAAATTCTTGTCTGAAAACATCCACAAAATCGTAACTTTATTCCGATTTTTCTCAGTTATATTCTCGGATGTATTTAGGTCCACAACCAGATAGCATGTGTATAAACAGGGTGTTCCATATATTCCGTTTGAATTTTAAAACATTTAAAGTAAGTATGTACATAAGTAAAGAACTGGTTTTCAACGGGAATTGCGGAACACTACAATAAATACTCGCAAGCTAAAAAAATTCTAGCCCTGTCAAAAACTCGTGTTTTTTCCAATCCCGGAGGGAATTGCATGAAAAAATCGATGCAGATTAGGTACATGTTAAATGCAGCAACAACTTATCCCCTTCGGGCTTAGCTAAAACTTGGTTATTTTCGGGTGTTTGTATGGAAACTGCATGTTTTTTCCTGTGATAATTCGCCCTTAATTGGTTGTTGATTAGTTGTGATAATCTTGAATTGTTTAAATTATCATTCACTGTTATCTATGTTTCTTTCTGTTTACTACTTTGCTAAAAAGGCATAGAAGTTAGTTAAGTAAAGCCTCTTTTTTGTTTTTTTTTCATCGCTTTTAAAGCTTAAAGGATCCCCCACATACAACGCGAATCTGTCGCGGCAAATTCGCGTTGATGTGGGGGATCCTTAATTCATTGTAAGAAATATGATCTATGAACAATATGGTGATGCTAGAACTCGCAGTCAAGGAAAAACTTATTCAGCTGTGTCCCGTCACATTAGAAAACACATGGCCCAATAATGCCCAACTAGAAAATAGCTCAACCGAACTATATCAAACTTGTGTGGGTCACCTAAGATCGAGTCTCGTCCTTCGGACGAAAATATTTTCTGGCCGGAACATTGTTTTTTACCCGACTGACACTGCAATTGGTTGGCGACACCTATTCTAATGTGGTACCTTCAATGAACAAAGTATAAAGGAAATTTTTGATGTGTAAACATCTATACTGGCGGTAGGGTGAAAAAAAACGTAACGTATCTTGTGATCGTGATTCTGTGATTGTGATTCACGTTACGTTACGTATATTTACACATCTTAACCGTGAGTCCCGGCACTCACACAAGAAATTCTCATCTGAAAATTCAGATGAAAGTTGTTTGTGGTGGGGGAAGTGCAAAATCAGTTGAAGCACCGCACATAAAAGCTGAACTTTATAATTTTTGTCTTGTTGGTGTTTGATTTTTTTAGTGATCGTCATGAAAATTCAATAATTATTTAAACGAACGAACTTTTTTTTTATTGTTTAGTGAATTTTTAAATCCACAATTTTTTATATTGATGTTAGGAAAGTTTTATTATATTTTTGTAGGCCATATATATCAATAAAAAGGCTTTTAATGAAATTAATAAAACCTGTTGCTGATTTAACTACATATAATTTCATCCTCACAACTACCCATGTTCAATGTTTAATTCACAAAATGTAATTAAAGTTCTATTTTATTTCCCTTCATTTCAGATTTTTTTTGCGTTCAACGACATAAATTCAGAAATCTGAAAATTCAGATGTAAAGCGATTTTTATTGAACCTTCCCAATGAATTGAAAAGATAAATTAAAATGAACGAAAAGCTCATTTTATGTACCTAATAAAAAGTTTACGAAATTGACAGATTACATAGGGATATCAATGAATACATGAGAACACATTAAGACAACCATTGGAATGCGTTCATAAATAAGGAGATCTCCAACTATTTCCAGGCAATGCCTAACTGGCCACTGTCCAAGAGTGTTCTAAGGAAATCTATAATAAATACGACTGTTACTCGATAGGTCGGAGCCACTGTACGTAAAACAAAAAATAACAATCAACATCAAACCACCCTGTAAGTATACAATAAATACTCTCAATCATAGGATTGCTTGCAAATGATTACCTACTATTGATATTTCCAACTGATAATGCAAAACTGATAAATTTAAAAAAGGAAAATGTTCTCTCAGCGAGCACAGATAGTAATGAGATGCTTGCCCAGTCCCAAGCTGACCTTATTCGCCATCAGTATCAATCATTTTTAAACTAGAAATACCATCGAATAGGGGATTTTTTTTTTGTTTTTAAGAAAATACTTTTCGAGAGTTTATAATAAAATAATAAGCATTAAGAAAATTTTTAAATCGCCACAAAATCATCCGAAATTCAGCGCAGTTTATTTATTTCATTCACGAAGAACTAACATGAAAGTGAATCTTGTTGGTTCAATATTCGTATTGATAGTGCTTAGTTGCTTACACTGTGACGTTCTTTGTTTACCTAACCCTAGGGTCACCTCCAAAGATAATGTACAAAACACTGTTGATTCCCCCCTTAAAGTTACTTGGAAGAACATTTCCAGCATCGGTGTCGGTGGTGTTGGGGCAGCTACAGCTGGACATGGATCTCAACCTTATTCCTCTCTATGGAAAATCTTTGACTCTGAAGAAAGTATCCGAGCTATTCAGGCAAAAATCATGCGAAGTTATATGAATTTGTCGGTGGATCCTTGTGATGATTTCTATGAATACGTTTGTGGGAATTGGGAAAATTTACATCCTATTCCAAAGGACAAATCAGAAAACTCGTTGTTCCATTTGCTGAATAACAATATTCAAAACGAGCTGCAAGAAATCCTTTCACAGCCCTTTCCTGCTATTACCCATTCCAAACAGGAAATCGGAGCTGAGGATAAAGCGAAGATTTATTTTACTACTTGTATCGACGAGGAAGCCATCAACAGGCGAGGAGTTGATCCTTTGTTATATTTTATCGATGAACTCGGTGGCTGGCCGGTACTTGATGAGAATTGGTCAGAAAAAGTTTTCGATTGGCTGCAGCTTTGTATTAAAATGTCATTGCTGGGATATCCGGCAATACTTATTGCGGACGTAGAAATGGATTTAAAGAATTCAACACGATATGCTATTTATTTGGAGGAGGGAAGATTGGGCCT
Organism: Epistrophe grossulariae; assembly: GCA_929447395.1. Taxonomy (NCBI): domain Eukaryota; kingdom Metazoa; phylum Arthropoda; class Insecta; order Diptera; family Syrphidae; genus Epistrophe; species Epistrophe grossulariae. The sequence goes on from OV839567.1 coordinate 105,966,839, forward strand.
TACCAATCGAGATGATTATTTAAATAACGATAATGCAGAGCATTTGGATGCCTACAGGTAAGAACAAAGAATTGTGTTATAAAAAATAAATGACGAAATTTGTAAAAAATATATGTATATGTATTCATCATGGCAGGCCTTATATACAATTATTTATATGTGTCGTGTGTAGTTATATGCGTGGAGAGGTGGCCTGCAAAATGATGACAGTAATTCCATTAAGTCTTTGAATTGTGACGCTAAGGCAAAACAAGCTCACATCAGAGAAATTATTGAAAATATTTCTAGAAACTACAATTAAATATGTATGTATATGTACATGCTATTTTGGACTTTCACTTGTATTAAGTGAGATCAACTTAATTCTGGAAAGCGCCTAAGAAACTCCCTAGTTTGGCTATGAGCCTGTCAACTATTTAAAACTAGAATGATGTCGGTATGACTAATGATAGTCGATAAATGTGAACGGTACCAAAACGACTGGGGTTGGTCGACACGTGTTTGAATGTGAAGTGAACCCCCTAAAAAGTAATTCAAAATCTATTATCAATACAATATTTTTGTCAAGCTCTAATGACTGATCTTTTTGTGTTCGAGATAAGTTATTTGGAACTTACTTTCACATTTTAGCAGCGAAACTAATATAAGAAATCCGTTGGAGTTATTGTTTTCACATTTTGAGAATATGAAAATTTCAGAGTAAATCGGGTTCAAGTTTTAATCGCATTTGGGTCGACACACAGTGGTACAAAAGCGGAAAAAAAAATTAAAAATGGAAAATTGGGTTTGAACTTGATTTTGTTATTTTTTTACCTAGTAATATTAATACTCTTTGTGTTTTGAAAGTTTGGACATTGTGTGTCAAATAATACATACTTATCTTAAGTTCCAATTTTCTCATATAGTGGGTTAAATCTGCCGCATGGCTTTCACTGGTTGTAATTGTAATTTAATCAAAGCAACCAAAATCATCTGATTAGCAATTTCCATGATTAACAATTCAATTTAAGAATTCCTTGACAAAAATTGTAGTTACCATGCACATTGAACATTCGATGAATTACTAATTACAATAATCCTTGGTTAACCCTCCTTTACGCTCATAATTTGTTTGCCTTGGGATGGAATTAATACTCAGTGATCAAAATTCTGTATTTCAAACACCAGCTGAACTTTACCCATAATGCGGAGGGCAATCAAAGGAATTTCTCCTACTGTGTTTTGTGATGCAGGTTGTGAATGATCATTCACTTCCGACTCCATTAGACTCAGCTCCTCCGCTAGTTCGATATAAGCTTATCGTTTCTGAACAAATTTTTGTTACTTCTAGGTGGATTGAGGTTTAAAAAAATGATGACGGTTGGAATGGTTTTTCATTCAGTTTATGTAAAACCGGTTTGACAACTAAAAATGGGGTAGATGGAAATCCCTATCGAAGGCAGATCTGCGAGCGCTTGGAGGCTTGTGACAACTTTCATCGATTTTGAAGTCAACAAATTTTTTGATGACCAAACACTTTTCACTTTGTACTTCGCAAATTTTTTTTCACCAAACGCAAATTTGCAAAGAGGAAATTATTGAATTTAAAAGTTTTCCTCTTTGCAAAGTCTTTTCACTTTGCAAATTTTGTGAAACACATTGCACTTTTACTTTGCAGGAAAATTTTTTTTGCAAAGTTGCAAAGTGAAAAGTGTTTGGTGAAATAGGCCCCTGATATATAAATTTTCTAATTAAATTTCAACTTCACTGTTTTGAAAAATGTTGGCAAATCATTCATTCATTCAGTACGCAGCTGAAGCGAAACGAAAATTTCCATACAAAAATTGAAACAACGAAATCCTAAACTAAAAAGAAGCCAAAGATTTGTTTGCAAATTTTATTCTTTAGATTCAAAATTCATTGAATATTTAGAAATACATTAAACAAAAAAAGCTTAACAATTTAATTAACAAATCTTAATCATCTGTTATGAACATAAGAAAACAAGAAAACGGAAAAAAGAACGAACAAGCTTTTTAGTGAACATCCATATTTAAAAAAATTAACATGGAATGAAAATTGAGAATTCTGCGGAGCTTTGATGTGCTTCCAGGATCAATGAGTTTTTTGCACATATAATAGCTGCATTTTATTATCCACATGATCTGATCTGTATGTCCCCTTTCACACAAGGAAACTCAGTTGCCAGCAACTTTCAGGTTTTAAGCCTAGTACGCTGCTGATGCGAAACGAAAAATCCCATACAAAAATGACACAACGAAATCATAAACGGAAAATTTCGTTCTGCTTTTCGTTTTGCAGTACGCTGTTCGAAGAGCGAAATTCATAATTTTAGCAGATTATTTGGAGAAGTCTCCGCTCCTTTTTCGCACTGAATTAATTATACAGACTATTTATTGTGTGCGGAAAAATGACATTTGAGTTTTATTTGTGTTTTTTTTTGTTTATCATTTTCTTACTTCATGGGTTTCTCTGATTTTGTGCGTTTACGTTTGATTTTGTTTTTGGAATTAATGAAACTCTCCAAGGATATTTTCCGTCGTGTCTTCGCAAGCGTAATTCGTTGTCTGTTTGGAGATCACAGGAAATTTTCGTTTCGCATCAGCAGCGTACTAGGCTTTAGGAGAGAAGGGCACCAAGTAAGAGGAATGAACGGTCTACGATTGGTGGGAATTGGAAATTAAAAGAAAACGTCAAAAAATCTCCCGCAATTTGTTCCCTTGAGTGAAAGGGGACTATCAGATCCCCATAATAAAACAAACAGGATCACAGTGACAGCCAAGGGTATATATCCGTCTCTTTTTGCATTTTTTTTAAATATTTTTCATGGTTTTGTTGGCTTTTTTCTTTGCACTACAGTTTACACTACCTTACCATAATAATAATAAAAAAGTACTAGATTTTGGATCATGAAATAGATCCAGAAAAAAGCACGATTACATGTTGTTTTTGTATTTACGTGTAAAAATTTTATCCTGATCAGATCATGTGGATAATAAAATTTGCAGCTAATGATTCTAACGTTGCGTTTCAAATTTTAGAAGCTTTATTTGGCAGCGACAAAATTTATGTTTTGCTAAATAGGGGAATTTCATTGTTATTGTATGTACTTGACTTTCGTATGTACATTATGTAGTTTTATTGTATAAAATAGATTAAAAAGAATAAAACACAAACATGCCCTGCATCAAAAATGTTTAGATAATATTATGATCGGATTGATGCGATGACGAAGCATTTATAAATTATTAGTCAAAGTTCAAGTATTCTGTCACGTACCCGATAGAAAAAAAAATAAAAAATTGTATAACTATATAATATAAGTTAAATTGTTTTAGCTTAGCTATGAATAAAAATCGTAGTAACCCGTGGAATAATGGTTACAAGTATGTAGTAGGTAGAACTGTTGCGCCCAAGTTCTTAGGTTCGATTCCAAGCCTATGCCACCTAAAACAGAAATGTTTTTTCACGGGTTACTGCCGGTTGCTTGTAATGAAAAAGTGCAGTAGGTGATAACTAAGCCGTTTGGATTCGACAGAAAATTATAGGTCCTCTCCATTCCTCCCAATAACACGCACAGATGAATGATTGAGAGTTGTAAGCCACTAGGCTTTCCAAATTTAGTTCTATACGAGCTGCCACGTGACAGCTCGTGAAAAACCATGGCATAGTGAATAACAAGCAGAGTTGGCTGAACCATCACTTTTTAGAATGAACTACAATTGTTATATCCGCTACGTAGTTTATGTATAATTACTGTAATTATATGTATTAAATTTAATTAATGAAAGAAATTGTAGCAGGCGTAGTTTCAAATGCCATGCTTTGTCATTTGTAACTTTAAGATGTCACCTGGCACGTTGACCCCTGCAAGTCACCCTGGGCCAGGCTGACCAGACGTCCTCTTTTAAGAGGACAAGTCCTCTTTTCGACCTAATAAACTTTTGTCCGGTGTCTTTTTGAAAAAATGAGCGATTTGTCCTCTTTTTTAGGTTTTTCAATTTTTAATTTTTTTCGTGAAACAAAACAACTATACAAAATTTATTTTGCTGTGAACACGGTCTTAAAAGTATTTTCAAAACAACAATTAAGCTTTGAATTTACGCTTTCCAAATGACAATAAAAATATGTCTTTTTTTTACAAATATATTTAAAAGACCCGTTATTTTAATGAAAATAAGGTACAATGACAAATAAAGGATGTCCCAAAAATTCATGCAAAAAGTAATTTTGATAGAAAACATTTTTTATTGATTCATAAAATATGCAATACCTATAGCCTATAGCCGTTTATTTTATGAATGCCAAATGCGACAACTTTGAAGGTTAGAGAAGCCATCAGGATGAAAATGAGCTTTATCGCTGAAAATTAAGGTTTGCCGTTGATTTTTCGAACAAAAGAAAAATCACCGGCAATCCTTAATTACTATTTCAAAATGCTACTTAATAAAGCAAACACGTTGTTTCTTCGTGTATCACTCCATTTTTAAAAAAACCCTCATCTTTCTTTTTTTATTGGCAACATCTTGCATGCATTTATAGGACACCCTTTACAATCGAAGCTAAAATGGTTTAATATAGTTCTGAGCACAGAACTTCTTTCCTTGTTTCTTCGTCATGAAATCTTTATGTTCGCCTGATTTAGGAATCGGTTTAAACCCCTACAACTCTTGAACATCAAATAAAATTGTTTATCTATAACTTGGATAGCTGTCCAAAGTTAGACAACGGTTGTAAATACGACCACTACTGTTCGGTGAAAGTGTCAGACACTTTCGGTGAAAGTGTCAAACACTTTCACCGAACACTTTCACCGAACAGTAGATTTAGGAGAACATAAGGATATTGTGTACTGTCGCTTTAATATTTTGATCACCTGCTGTTACTATACCAAGCGGACTTTTGCAGCAACAAAGATATAACTTCCAATAATAAATGAATCATACCTACATAATCATATACATACTTTAAAGATTTAAATATTCATAATTCATAATTAGTAATATAAAAAAATTCTCATTTCTTTTTTTGTTATTCACTTACAGAAATCTCATTGTGACAGTTCTTAGACTTCTGGATGTCGATCCCGAAAAAGCCGAAGAAACCTCCAAAGAAATAGTTGATTTCGAAATTCAGTTGGCAAACATAACGACTGATATTCTCACACGCTTCGATCTCAGCGAAATTTATTCACCAAAAACGATCGCAGAACTCAATACTAAGTTTAAATATATAGACTGGTTACGTTTTTTTTCGGGCATACTTGAAACTCAATTGCAACCCAATCAATCAATTATTTTACTTTCGGACAACTACTATTCCAATCTATCGTATATTTTGAAAGACGTCGAAGCGAAAACTCTTGCTAACTACATGGTATGGCGAGCTATACATCCTTTCCTTGACGGTTTAGACGAGAACTTCCGAGCAGCATTACAGACATTCAAAGAAGCTCTAACTGGTCAAAAGGAACCAGGTGCTCGATGGAAAGAATGCATTAAAGAAGTGAACATCCAGATGGGAATGGCCACTGGGGCTATGTTCGTGCAGCGATATTTCGACGAAGATAGTAAAAAAGAGACTATTAGGGTTTTAAGTGATTTAAAAGATGCCTTCAGGGAGACACTTATGGATTTGGAATGGATCGATGCGAAAACAAAGGAACAAGCCCGATATAAAGTTAATGAAACAAAGCTTGCTGTGGGTTATCCAGACTTTATTCTGAATCCAACAGAGCTCAACAAGTTATATGATGGTTTAAAGGTAATCCCAGGGAAACGCTTCGAAAATACACTAAGTTTGGTAAAATATTCTTCTGGAGAGCGTCGCAAACGTTTTCAAAAAAATGTTGACAAGCTACTGTGGCCTTCGGCACCAGCTGTGGTCAATGCGTTCTTCGAACAGACCAACAATCGAATCGTTATTCCCGTAGGCATCCTACAGCCTCCGGTGTTTCATAAGAATTTCCCGCGAGCCCTTAATTATGGTTCAATGGGAGTCTTTGTAGGGCATGAACTGACACATGGTTTCGATGATATTGGGAGGGAGTTTGATTCTGCTGGTAACATGATGAAATGGTGGAGCGAAGATGCTGTCAAGGAATTCGAAAAAAGGGAGAAGTGTTTCATCGATCAATATGGAAACTTTTCAGTAAATGGGAAGTACTTACCTGGAATTTTGTCAAAAGGAGAGAATATTGCCGATAACGGAGGCGTACGTCAGGCCTTCCGAGTTTATCGCAAATGGCAGAAAGTAAATAAAAAGTCAAAGAGAGATTCAACGGAAGCAATGCCGGGTTTGGATTTAACCAACGATCAGTTATTTTTTGTCGCCTATGGACAGTCATGGTGTGATGCAATACGACCGGAAGCATTAGAAAATCGCATACAAACAAATTTTCACTCTCCGGGGAAGTTTAGAGTGATTGGAGCACTTGCAAACTTTGAAGACTTTTCGGAAGTTTTCCAGTGTCCTGTGGGCAGTAAGATGAATCCACACAAGAAATGTCGGTTGTGGTGAAGAATACTGCTAAGTGGGGTAGATTTGGGGTGATAGAAGTTGTTATTCATTAATAAATTAAAGTTTAAACATAGAAGCCGCGTTTTATTATCTACGGGTCTGGGTCGGGGTTATCCTTTAACACATAATACAAAAACAAATTTGGATCTAGGTTTCTATTGGGGTTTGCTTTTTGGAACCAGAAATAGGTTCTTACTCTGGCGGGTAGACGGCTCTTTAGTCGGTAGAGAGTGCAAACTGCAGTGAGAGGAAAAAAGACAGTATCTACATGAAAAATAAACAAACATAAGACAAAAAGAGATGAGCATACAACACTGTTTTCATTTGGATCCGTATCGTTTTATTATATCGGGGTGAACCATATGGGTTATTGGCGATAATAAAACGCGGCTATAGAAACGAATAATTGTTTTGATACATAAACACTTTTGCATAACAAAGAGCTTCGAATTAAATAGACATCAACACGAAAAGCGGCTAATATTCCATAATGTACCCTGATATTGTACAGTTATAAATAAATAAATTGAAGGGCACGACAGCTCATGTAGAACCAGGTCATAGTGACTTACAAAAAAATTTTTTTTCAACTAAGGCAACTTTATTGGAGAGTTGTCTGAAAAGTGAAAAGCTAGTCAAGAAATATCTCCCTTCATTTCAAGTCAAGTGAATTTATATTAAAATATCAGCTGCTTATATCTTATCGCTAAACAGCAAGCTGAACTTCATCGTTCTGCAACTTCTTTTTTTCACGTTAGTTATAAATTTTGTTTCAAGTGGTTCTTTGTCATTTATATTATGAAAAGGATTTAATTAAAAATGTAAGAAATTGATTTTTGCCTTGTGTGAGGTGTTTTTTCAGATAAAAATATTCCCGTCTATTATGAAATCACCAATGATCAGCTGTGATTCACAATGCAGTTCTCTCCTTTCTCTTTACCCATTTGTCATGAAAAGAAAAGAGAACACTGTACTGAGAATCACTGCAAATGCATAATCGCGTATTCCATAATCAAGATAAATATTAAAGGAATGTAAATATTGAAGTAAATACCCAATGTTTACATCTTTGTCACCGTAAAAGCCCTTCCACATTATCCCACTGAGTATTAACACATGCCAAAAAAGTGGGAAACAAATCATGTATAATAGTGTGGAAACAAAATATGAGAGCCCATCTTACACAGCATGATATTCCAGCCTACACGATTTGACATGTGTTAATACATGAGAATTTTTAGAAATGGTTCTAATTCTATCACACATTTCATCACATTTTATTTGAGGTTAAATTAAACTGTTGTGTGTGGTAAAAAAATTAAACTGTTGTGTGTGGTAAAAAAATGAAAAGGCATTTCTCTCCCACAAATTTGGCAGTGGCATGGAATTCTTTCCCACTTTCAATTTGCCATGTATTAATACTCAGTGGGATAGTGTGGAAGGGCTTTAAGAAATAACTAGTTTCCTTACTAAATGTAGTTGACTACTAAAGCCTAGTACGCAGTTCGGGAAAAATTTTATTTCTCATACAAATTTTTTCCCAGGACAAATTTTTTCTCGGATTTTTCTTAAGCAGTACGCAGTTCAAACGCAAAATCCAAACTTTTTTTTCAAACTGTACATACCAAAGTCTCCACATAATTTTCCCCAGACAAATAATGTTCGAAGCATTATTTTGCTAGACAATTAATGTTGACGTTTCATGAATATCACGCTTTTTATCAACGAAAAACATATTTTCGTTTTAACATTTCCAATTTTGAAAGGTATCATGTGAAAGATGACCAAAAAAACATAAAATAAAACATGAAAGAAAGTTACGGGAATAAATTATATAATAACACAGCTGTTTTCACACAGTCAGTGGCGTAGCTAATAGGAAAGAGTTCAAGAAGGCCAAATTACTAGTGCGACAATTTTTTTAATCCAAGAAAATATGCTAAATTTTAATAGAAATGACTTTTGAATGACAACATAAACTCGCTGTAAAGGCTGCAAACCCTTTTTTGTACTGATTTTTTTTGTTATATTAATATTGCAGGGTAGATTTACAAAATACAAAAAAATATTTTTACCTACGTTACTGTCCTCATTTGAATTTCATTTTTATCTCTACACCTTCAAAATTTTGTCTTGAGAAAAATAATGTAGAGATAAAATTTAGTTTGTCTGGATCCACAGTACACATATTTAAAGGTAATATATTGCGCAGGTTGTCAAAGTTGGAAATGTCAAAAAATTAAAAATGGCTGTTCGAGTGACCACAGGAACTCAACACACATCATTAGAAACAACAACAAAATATTGAAATTAGACAAGGAAAGGGGCACTGAATCCACCATTTTACCACCATAATACCTCGATTTTGACAGATGCGCAGAACTGAACAAAAATGAAAACGCTAATGATATTGGCGCATATTCATAGTGGTTTTTAGACCCCAGTTTATCTTAGCCTGGAGTTTATCCAATGTAAATTAGATAGGATAAACCCAGTATTTTTTTAGAAACAACTTAAACAGTGACTATGAATATGCCCCATTACCTTTAATATGTGTACTGTGGTCTCGATCTGCGTACTAGGCTTAACGCACTAATCATTTTTGTTCAATTCTGCGCATGTGTCAAAATCGAGATATATTGGTGGTAAAATGGTGGATCCAGTGTCCCTTTACTTGTCTAATTTCAATATTTTGTTGTTGCTTCTAATGATGCATGCTTAGTTCCTATGGGCACTGGAACAGTCATTTTTAATTTTTTGACACTTTCAACTTTGACAACTTGCGCAATATATAACCTCAGATTTGTGTATTGTGACGACACTGTACTGTACCTACTGTAAAAGCTTTTTAACAAAACAATGCAGAAGCAATCGGTGTTAAATCTCTTTTTTAATGTGTATTCCACAGTTCAAAATTATTCCAAAAATTCATCGAAAGTCAAATTTTACTGGAAAAAGGTATAGATAAAGTAACTGTCGATAATTCTCTGGGATTAGTTGTTGTTGCATTTAACATGTTAATTGTTTAGCATCGACGTCGTTTTTTTTCATCCGATTCCCCCCGGGCTTGCAAAAAAAACACGGCTATTGTACAATCATAGACGAAACGTCGCATTAAAAAAACAACATCTATTGTTCATTGACCTAAAGCCCAAAAAACAACAACATATTGAATTACAATAGGGGTCACAAAAAACATAAAGATTTGTCGTTGTCAGTGTTTTTTGTTTTTTAGTTGGTTGTTTCACACTGACATAATATGGCGGAACTTCAGAATCCAGTAGAGGGGGCACTTAAAGGACCCTAATTTGATTATCCCCTTTCACACAAGGAAATAAATTGCTGGGGATTTGTTGACGTCGTAAATCGGTCACTCCTCTTAATTGGCGCCTTTCTAACCTAAAAACTGAAAGTATGGAACTCACGGTCGTATTGATAAACGTTGTCTAACTTTGGACCATGTAATAGATAAACATTTTTATTTGATGAAGAGTTATCTTACTAGACAATGGGCTCAGTTGTTAAAGGGCACAGTACACATATTAAAGGTAATATCATTAGCGTTTTCATTTTTGTTCAGTTCTGCGCATCTGTCAAAATCGAGGTATTATGGTGGTAAAATGGTGGATTCAGTGCCCCTTTCCTTGTCTAATTTCAATATTTTGTTGTTATTTCTAATGATGCACGTTTAGTTCCTGTGGGCACTTGAACAGCCATTTTTAATTTTTTGACATTTCCAACTTTGACAACCTGCGCAATATATTACCTTTAATATGTGTACTGTGGTTAAAGGGCACAGTACACATATTAAAGGTAATATATTGCGCAGGTTGTCAAAGTTGTAAGTGTCAAAAAATTAAAAATGGCTGTTCCAGTGCCCATAGGAACTCAGCACGCATCATTAGAAACAACAACAAAATATTGCGATTGGACAAGTAAAGAGGCACTGCGCCCACCATTTTACCACCATAATACCTCAATTTTGACAGATGCGCAGAACTGAACAAAAATGAAAACGCTTATGATATTACCTTTAATATGTGTACTGTGGTTAAAGGGTACTTTCTTCTTTCGCAAAGAACTGAAATGTTTGCCAGATTTGGTAGTCTGTCTGACGACTTACTAACAAGTTCAATCTGTTTCAGGCTTAATGAAATCGATAAAGTGGGAGCATCGATAACTGCATACTACTCCACTTGCACTTTTCGTTTGACATTTCGGCTGCACCCATGTTCTGTCACTGCCACTCACACTGTCAGTGGTGAAAAAATTATACAAATACAAAAGTGAAAAGAAAATTTAGCAAATTTTGTTTCTGCTTTCATGATTTGTATCTAAATTAATAATTGGTGTTTGTTTTTCGTTCAATAATTAACTAAACAATGGGTGCTTTAACGAGCCGCCAAAATGCTGCCGTTGAAGAAGCAGATATTATATCAACTCATGCATACAAATATCCCCCGAAGTCAGGTAATTTGACGACGACCATGAGAAGTGAAATCAAAAATTTAATAAAAACAATGGACGATCCTTTTCCATTGAGAATTTTCTTTCTATCTGTATTGTATTTTGTGTATTTTCTCTCAGGCAACTACTTTGGAAGTCACTTTATTATGGGTGGGGAACGCTTCGACACCCCACAGCCTGAAGCCTATTTGTTCGGAGAAAATGCAGACCTTAACTTCCTAGGAAGCAGACCAACCGCTGTAAGTTCCACTTAATCGTCCTAGTTTCTCCTTTCTCTATCAAATTTCAATTGTAGTTTCCCTATCCACCACCACAAGCCAATGAACCAACTAAGACCTTGAAAAGCTTGGTGAACATCCGTAAGGAATCGGTTAGATTTGTTAAAGCTCCCGATAGTGCTACCAAAGCGCACGGAGACGGCGGGGTCAATAAAGGCAATGCATTGAATATTGAATTCATCTTTGATTCGGATGCTAAGTGTGCCATTACAATTTATTACTTCTGCACCGAGGAAGTCAGTCCGAGTGGGGTAACTTTTCTACCAAGAGAGTCACTTACATCGGAGACCTTTCACTACAAGAAGGGCGTCAACCAGTATTTCTCACAACCTTCACATATTTTCAATCCCCATTTGTTTCCCGAAGACGATTTAACATACAACGCCACCAAGGAGAAGTATCCAGTAGCGATTCATTGTGTTGCAGAGGAAGGCAATGAAGGTAAGAAGTTCTTGTACTGTTAATTGCTTTCATTTTTTATTATTATGTATTAATAAAATACGACTTAAAGTATTTAATTATTTAAGATGAGTAAACAGAAGCATTCACACACCAAATAATTCAGTCCAATATTGTCTATTTGAATGTTTGTCTCCTTTTTTAGAATTTGTGATTTTTTATCTCAACAATGAATACATGTTTTAGCAAAAAATTACATAAATAGTACCGTTTTTAATTATTTACAACCGGCAGTGTTGCTGTAATTTTATATTTAGGAAATCTAGGTTTATCTTAGGTGTGTTTTATTCATTAATAGCCAGCGCAGCAAAATTTCCCTTGGCAAACAAAAACAATTTGATTGCTGGCGAAAAAGAAGTCAGTAAAAATAAAGATGGCTGTGCTGGCGATAGAGCTTTCAATAGGTCTGTTTCTTTACTTTTTGGGAAAAGTTTGGGAAAAAGGTCGGGAAAAAGTTTGTGCTCGAGCTTTTGATGTTTTTGTTGTAATTTTTGACCAGAAATGAAAAGTAAGGAAACGCATTTGGGATGTTTCTGATTTGCTTCTGGGTAAACGTCACATTTGAAAACAGAAATTATCTGAAGAAAACAATTTTTTCGAAAATGACCCATTTGGAAGACCTGAAAACGAAAATCAATAATTCTAATGAATGAAGAAAAAGATAGCAGTGATGACGATAAGTACGAGTACGAGGACTACAATGTTATGAAGCTCTATCAAAAGAACCAGGAGAAATATTTATAGTTATATTTGCTGCCATGCTTCGTATAATTAATTTATTTATCTTTTAGTTTAGTTTCTTTCTTTAGTTTTTAATTCTTTTAATTTTCAATGCACGTCTTAATGCACACTTATTTGAAAAACTAAAATTGAAATTTTTCGATCAGCTGATTTCTTTTTTGACAAGCAAGAAAAGGCAGTAAGTAAAATGTTCGGGTAGATTCTTGCTGGAGGGGAAATTAAATAAATTAAAAAAAAGTCAAAAGCTCTGGCATTTTCGTGCCAGAAAAAAGTAAAGAAACACATTTTGCGTAGATTTGGGATCCCGTGGGATCCCGCGGGCGAGTAAAGAAACAGACCTAATTATTGAAATGAACGTATAGAGTGAGCTTTCGTTTTATTCAGACTTGTGCTGCGCTGGCTATGCAGCAATGAATAAAACACACCTCTTGTTAAAAGTAAGAGCTGACAGCAAATTTTGGGATAGAAGTGTAAATTGAATTTTTTTTTACCCAACGATAGGTGTGTTCCTTTACTTTAAAACTCTGTGCATTTGTGTGAATTTCTACGACATTTTATTTTTTTATATGAACTTTGACAGACTTTGGTGTAGAAAATCACAGAAATGCACAGAGTTTCAAAGTAAAGGAACTAAGCTGATGAGATCAACAAAATCTATTTTAAAATTCAAACTAGCTTGGCTTGGCAGTGACTGTTTTAACTAGCCAATTCAGGTTTCTTGAGGATATCTCAGCAATCTTAGAAATCTGAGGTAATTCCTCACTTTTGCTTTCAAAAATCTGAGACTGAAATTTTTTATATTCGTTTGTTCAATTATTTTTGTCGCAGTTGATCGAGATGGAGTGCAAAAGCACTTCCTAATAAGAAATTTTGTTCAGGTTTCTCCTTCTCCTCAGTGGAGCTGACAGAAATTTGCTCAGTGAGATCTCAGAAATGTGAACTGGCTAAATAAATCAAAACTACCTTTTGGTTTCTATTTAATTTCATAAAACTTCTGTACTGTTGTTTGCACGACGTTGAACAGCTTTTTCATTTTTGTTTCCCATAAAGTAAAATTTTAAGAAATTTGTGATCAAAATTTGTAACGGTAATAAAGATCTGATAAACTTATCCTTGAATTATGAATTTTGGCATGAAATTATCCTTTATGATTTTTGTTGCACCAAATGACATCATTTCCAAACATAAGTTGTACTTATATAAGTATGTATGCTACAAAAAGTTTTGATTCTGTAGTAACACAATCTTACTTAAAGCCCTTCCACACTATCCCACTGAGTATTAATACATGTCAAAAAAGTGTGAAACAAATTATGTATAATAGTGTGGAAACCAAATATGATATTCCCAGCCTACACGATTTGACATGTGTTAATACATGAGAATTTTTAGAAATGGTTCTAATTCTGTCACACATTTCATCACATTTTTATTGAGGTTAAATTAAACTGTTGTGTGTGGTCAAAAAATGAAAAGAAATTTCTTTCTCACAAATTTGACAGTAGCATGGAATTCTTTTCCACTTTGTATTAATACTCAGTGGGATAGTGTGGAAGGGCTTTTACATACACGTATGTATGTATGTATTTTTGTATTCAAAAATAAAAAGAATCCACTGACTCACATACCTGAACACAATGTTAATAATCAGCCCTATCATTTCTTCGTGTGGAATAATAGACATAATCAGCCCATGAAATGTAAAAATTGTAAACTTCTTTTACAGGCATTTTAACAGGATTTAACGCAACCGCATGTAGTTTTATATTTTTATCATTCACTATAGGTACATATTTACCTTGGCTCAGATTTCCATTAGGAACATTGAACAGAAATATGAAAAAATGTGTTTTGGATGTCAGCTGAGCTACAAAACACGAAAATAATATCGAAGATATGAACAATTTATTTTGCATTGGACTTTCCTATTAAACTACTTACCTATACAAAACAAAATATGAAAAGCTCGGTTTTACTAAAAGTATGCAATAAGAAATCATTTCGTCGCTGCGACTAGTAGGTCCACCTACGGCACAGTACACAAATATAAGGTAGTATATTGCGCAGGTTGTCATAGCAAGTGTTCCATTCGTGAAGAAAAAAATCAATTTTTTACTGAAATCTGAATTTACCAATGGAAAACCCCATAGAAACAAAAACAAAATATTGAAATTAGACCAGTAAAGGGTCACTGGATCCACCATTTTACCACCACATACCTCGATTTTTGACAAATGCGCAGAACTGAACAAATATGAAAAAGCTCATGATATTACAATATGTGTATTGTGCGGTGTGCCCCTGCGGTAATGTTTATTACAAAAAACTTGACAACATACCAAATGACGAGATAGGCGTGTTGTATAATTTTAGGTGAATAGCTCCATAGAAAATAAAAAACAGTCTTAGGGAAATTTGTTGAAAACAAGTTACCAAACTGGCATAATGCTTTTAGGTTATTATTTTTAAGGCTCCCCTTAAAAAACAATAGTTGTGTTTTATTTTCCCCCAGATACAATCCAGATCATATCATGAAATTTAAACAACCCAGGATCACAGTGGAAACTTGTTATGTAGTCAACTCTTTTTTCCCTTTGTTTTTTTTTTGTTATCTTTTTTCTTTACACTACTGACGACATTTACAAATGAATGTAAATCATATAAATTAGGTGTAAATACATATGGATTTAAGTTTTAATTAAGGAAAATTCTGCAGAGTGACTATTTTGCAAAAGATGAAACTTTAAAATTGATTGCCTCGGCGATAGAAAGCAATAATTGCCTTTTATCTACTGGGCAGTATTACCATTGTCATTGCCAAAAGACTGAATAGCCTTTTCGCACAAAAAAAATCGATATTTATTTTGGAAATTCTCAAGAAAATCAAATTGTTTAATATTATTTGTATCGGAATTTATACCGACGGATAGCAGAATATAAACTTTTACCCGAGTATTTAGCGGAATAGGGTTGAACATGGTTCTGTTTAGTATTCCCACAAATAATAGTTTTCATATTATTTATTTTGGTATACAGTCCGTACCATTTGGAAAGCCGCACACATAGTTTATTTTACAATTAATTATTCTTGGTACTTCTTTGAGGTTTAATTAGAAAATTTGTATTGAGTAGCAAGGTAGAACACGGTTACTAGCATTAAGAGAAGTTTTGACTAATTTCTAAAAGCTAAAGCAATTTTCTCAACTAGTTTTGTTAACAGTCGCCTCACAGTATTTATTTAGTAGAAATAAAAACCAATTGACTGTTTCCAATAAGGTATTGTATTATTTCGATGTAATTTTACAGTCCAGCTAAATCTAAATCAACAGTGCCATAAAATGGTACTGCATCCCCATACCATAGTTCATCCCTCACGGCTATGATAGCGATCAAAATACAAATTTTCATTTCTTAAATCATGGAAGTAGTATTCATATCCATACGGTCTGTTGAAGTTGAACTCTCTTCAACTTAAAAGATCATTTTTTGTCAATTGTTTGAATGGATGCTGCCTTCAGCAGTCCATGTCATTCGGCATCTTGTTAAATTAAGCTGCTATAGTTTACGTGCATTGTTAAACGGAGGTTTTGTCATCAGCATTAAGTGCTTTAGGTGTCCGGCACTTCCGATAACCCGACTTGCGGTCATTCTGTTCACTTCTAACCCAGCTCCGTGTCTTGATTTGATTTGCTCAGAGAGTGGTTGGGCGGGTTTAATAAAAATCGCTTTCATCTGAATTTTCAGATTTCTGAATTCATGTCGTTCAACGCAAAAAAATCTGAAATTTTAGTCGAAAGTCATTGGGCCCTACCAATAATCAAATTTAGTGACGACTTAAATATTTCAGTAAAATATAAAGGAATGGGCTCTAGCTAATAAACCATATATAGTATGACCTTAATATTCAAGTGGACTCTTAATAAAGAATCATATATGGAATGGACTTCAAAAAATTAAACATGAATGGTACATTATTTGGTATCACCAGAATTTAGGTTTATTTTACTGAAATATTTAAGTCGTCGCTAAATTTAATTATTGGTAAGGCCCATTGTGTCAAATTCCTGCATTTACCTATAGGATTTACATTGTATTGTATTGTAGGTATTGTATTGGTTCCCCTAAGGGTTACAACTCTCCCTCTCGCCTTACTCCTTCAAGCAACCTCTTGTGCCTTTATCCACTCTTCCCCCTTCCCTCCTTCGTCCATTATATCCCTCATCTTCTCCCCTATTGACATCCCTTCATCACCACCTGACCTGCATCTTTCTATCACATGTTCCCACGTCTCAGGTTCACCTTCACACACTGCACATTCTTTCTTCTTTATGCTTCCAGTACCATATTTCTCTCACCTCATTCCCTAGCCTGACTCTCGCTATTCTCTATTCGCTATAGGATTTACATTAAAGCGAAATAAAATAGAACTCTAATTACATTCGTATATTCAACAGTGAGCGTGAGTAGTAATTATGAGGATGACATTGTATGTAACTAAATCAGCAACAGGTCTTATGGACTAAAAAATTTTAGGAAAACTTTTCAAACATTAATATCAAAAATTGTTGATTTAAAAATTCACTAAATAATAAACAAAAAGTTCGTTCATTTAAATAAGTATTGAATTTTCAGGACGAAAACTAAAAAAATGAACTACCAACAAGACGAAAATTATAAAGTTCAGCTTTTACGTACAGGGCTTCAGCTGATTTGGCACTTTCGCCACCACTAACAACTTTCATCTGAATTTTCAGATGAGAATTTCTTGTCTGAAAATTCAGATGAAACGTAACTAAAAGTCATCTAACTTTTTATGACAGATGGCCAATCAGAAGCTCTAAAAATTCAGAATTCTGAAAATTCAGATGTAAAACGTAATGCATTGAACGCACCCAATCTCAGAGACCGTTCTCCTACCTTGTCTTTAAACATAAATGTTTTCAAACCAAACAAGTATCAAAAACAGTTAAATGTAAGAAAGTTAAAGTGTGAGACTATTCAAATTTTGCGGCCTATATAAATATATATATATAAATAAATAAATTAACACGGTGTATTTTTATTTTCAACTTTGACTTCGTAAATTGCTAATGTAACTACCAAAGTTAAAAACAACTGTTACATTTTGTAAAGCTGACTTGTAAGAAACCTAGACCTAAGTTTGACAACCACTGCCTACACGAAATGTCACTGCAAAATTCTTGTCTATCTACCGAAGAAACGTCATTTGAGAAAAATAAATTCTTTTCATTCCAAACCAATTTATCTTGCAAAAGTTTAATCGACAAAAACAAAATAATTTATCTTAACAATTAAGTTGAAAACATTAATTTAAATTATGACAAAATACTGCCAGTAATAAAATCTCTCGTACAGCTTAATTTAAAAGGTATAAATCAATGGAAGAAGGAAATTAAAAACAGAAACAAACAGTGAATAGTTGGAACAAAATTTATATTTTCAGATCTCTTATCTCTGCATCTGCACCAGAAAAAATGGCCATTCTGGAATGGAAAAAATTTGATTTCTTTAATTTAGTTAAAAATGCCGATAGGGAAAAGGTTTTTGAGACAATCAGGGAATCGGAAATCACCTCATGCACAAGTTGCTCAAGTCAGAAAATTATTTGTGACTCATCGGGATTCGTGCACATCTTCTATCGCAGCTGGGACCCGATTTCATTTCAAGGCCATAATGCTCCGATCATTCTCTGTGCAATTGCTTCGCAGATAAACCTTTTGGTAACAATCTCCAATCGCGATCTTTCCGATCCGCCCCTAGTTAAAGTGTGGGATTTATCGAAGGCCACAAAACGAGGCGGTGCCCCGTGTGTTGGAAGTGCTAAGGCACTTTTGCTTAAGCCAACTGCTCTCGGAGTGACTCAGGGAAGTGGAAGTCAGCTGTTTATAGCAATTGGTTATGAACGCGGAGAAATATCCCTTTTCCGAGGAACTTTAAGCAGAGATTTTTCCACTGGATTCAAGAACTTCACGGTCGGCACGAAGCCCATCAGTGGAATCTCATTTAAGCAGCATGGCAAACAAATGAATATGTTTGTCTGCTCGGATTCAGGGGTCTTCGTCTACCTGTTGTCTGAGAACGATAAGGAAACAAAGCACATCCTAGATCCCTCCAATGTAGCAACGAGGTGTTGCGCACTCCAGACCAAAGCGGAAAATGAAACCTACTTCATGACCGGTAAAGATGACGCTGTCTATTGCTACACCAGTGACGGTCGTGGGCCATGTTATGCACTGGATGGAGAAAAGCATTTCATCGAATGGTTCCCCAACTATCTGGTCATCATCATGAAGGCCAAAAAGGACTCTCAGCTGCAGCAAAAGGAGTTCGTTCTGATTGTCATCGATATACAGAACAAATTTATAGTTTTCCAAACTCCCATCGATCCTGTTGTGGCGATTCTCAATGAGTTTGGAAATTGTTTCATTGTAACGAAGACCAAGCAGGTGTTTCATTTGCGAGAGAAGGACATCCAGACCAAGTTGAACATGTTGTTCAAGAAGAACCTCTATGATATTGCCATACGAATCGCCAAAGACCTTCAGTTTGACGAGGAGGGCATGGCTTCGATCTACAAACAATACGCTGACCATTTGTACATAAAGGGCGACTACTCTAGAGCTGTGGAGCGGTATGTTAAGGCAATCGGATTCATAGAGCCCTCTTATGTGATCATGAAATTCCTGGACTCAAGACACATTAAATATCTCGTCGACTATCTGCATGCGTTGTATAAGCAGAATCAAGCATCGCCACACCACAAGACCCTGCTGATGAACTGTCTGACAAGATTGGATCTTCCCCAGAAGCTGGATGAGTTCCTTTTCAACGAGGAGGAAGACTCGAATGAAATGATATTCGACATAAACACGGCGATCCGAAATCAATCAGCTGCGACTATGGATTTTCAGGACAGAGAAGAGCTAAAGGAAGAGTACAACATCAGTGTGTTGTTCAAGAAGATCCAAGACACTAGTGAGATGACAAGCATGCTTGCTAAGCTCAGCGAAGACGATGTGTACACGTTTTTTAAGAAGTTCGGGTTGATTCTGATGCATCATGCTCCGGAAGACACAACCAGATTGCTGAAAAGAATTTGTCAGGAGCAGCATACGTCCAATTTCATTGAAGACCATGTCAATGAGGTGCAGATTAAATTTTCTCCGGAGCAGTTCATTCCATTGTTCGATGGCAAGTGGGAGTTGTTGCTGTCGTTTCTCGAGAGTTGTGTGACAGATGCTTCGTCTGACATTCATGAAACTGTCTACAACACCCTGCTGGAGTTGAACCTCAAGAAGTGGCATAACAGTTTGTTAACTGACACTCAACTTTTGGATATCTTGAAGTTATATCGATCGAGATACAACAGGGAGCAGGTTTTGGTGATGTGTCGAATGGCTAAGTTCTGGCCGGGAATTCTATATCTCTACGAAGAGGATCAGCTGTATAATCTGACGATACATTACTACGTCAAGAACAAGGACTACAATAGCCTCTTGAGTTGCTGCAAGAGCTTAGGCCGATCTCAGCCGCAATTATGGATTCAAGCTTTGAATGAGTTGCACAATGATCCCAATGTGCCAATGAATGTTTTGCATGAAATATTGAATACGATCACAGAGGATAAGTTGCAGTCACCGTTACAGATTCTTCATTGTTTAGCTGTGGAGAGGGGGCCGAATATATCTCATTTCAAAGAATACTATACCCAGGCGTTTCTAAAGGAGACTAAAGCTATCAACCAGGAGGAAGAGGATGTGGAAAATCTGCAAGCGGATTTAAAGTCCCTACAGGACTTGCTAAAGAATTTCCAAACCAATGCGATTGAGTTCCGGAACACGGTTTGTGATGCCTGTAATCAACCGCTATCATTGCCGGCTGTTTATTTCCTTTGCCAGCACTCGTTCCATCAAGATTGTGTAAGGACCTATTCGGAGAATGAAAAAGATTGTAGTATTTGTAGTGTGAAGAATCAACAGATGACGGAGAGGCTGCGAACCCAGCAGGAATCTCAAGGACAACATGAGGATTTCCATCGTACATTAAACCAATCGAATGAAATGCTATATGTTCTATCCAGTTATTTTGGTCTGGGACTCCTCAATCAAATTGTAATTGTGGACGAACAGAAAGCAGCTGATGAAAATAAATTGAACCAGAATAGCTTAGGCTACAATTGGAGTGCCAAGCATAAAGATGGCAATGGCCCGCTTCCGGTAGAGCATGTGCATACCTATAAGTGGGGTGGTAGGATAACGGATAAAGATAGGGTGGAAAAGCAGCAGCAGCAGAAAAAATTAACTTCGAGGAACATTATATACGATGATTCGAAGAATCCCTTTAAAATGGATGACTCAAATCCGTTTGCTTTGGATGATGATCTCGGGCGGAGCAGTAAGGCCACAATCAATCGCAATGAGACATATGATAAGAATTTGAATCCATTTGGTGATGATGACGATTGAATGGTTGACTATTGACATTTTAATAACAAAAAAATGTTTAAGATAATATTGTATGAATTGTACTCGTTAGTTGTGTAAGTTAGTCAGATGTAAGTTTGGTTTAAAATCTAAACAATAATGAACCATCATAAAATATAAATAAAAGAAAAAGTAAATTAAATGTATATTTTAAAGTATTTCCTTATCGATTTGATAGTCATAAAAAATATAAACTCAATAACGACTGAAATTACGACTGTTATACTCATTTTTCTTTATGTAATCGTTGTTTCACAACGTCAAAGGAATTTAACTTCAACCAAGCCCAAAGTGTACATGCATTAAACTTTTACTTGCGATATAGATACTATAGTATAGAGCTAGTTTACGAATCGTAAGGGAAATCGACATCGGGATTTTATTCAAACCTGAGATTACGATGATAGACTTCGGAATAGAAAAATAACAAGATTTTTAAAACTATTGCTTGAAATAATTTAATTTAAGTTCATTATAAATTAATATACCATGGTACTGACACCCACGGTACTGACATGGCTTTTATATAACCTCATATCAAGTTTTTGAGAAAAATAAAATCCATGATAATTTTAACCTATTTGACTTTAAAAGAAATACAATATTCTAAAAATCACCCCAAAAAACTCATCACACGCTTGGATACTACCCTAACACGGTATTGACAGGTAATATTGTGATACACGTTTTTTAGAATAAAAACAATTCAATATTACAGCACAATTACGTCAATAAATTAAATTAAGTGAGATCGCCGGGACGAAACGCCAAATTTTTGTAGGACTAAAGGCCGTTAAAAGCTATTTTGAATAAATTGACTTTTGTTAACAATTAATAAATAGTGACTCTTCCGAACGCAACCACTCTAGCACCATCAAACTAAAAAAAGATGGCGAATCAGCGCGAAATTTTTTTAATTCCAAAATAAAATTAAATCCACGGACAACATTAAATTGTGATTATTTAATTCAAGAGCAAATATTTTGACTTGATATTTTCAAAATTTAATCAAGCAACTATTGTACTCAAACTTCTTCTTCTTCTTCTCTTAGAACAACATTTTTATTCAATGATGTATTTTAGTATAAAATAGTACATTTAATTGGAAAAACAAGGATGGGACATGCCACGGTACTGGCATATTAATTATACTTTTTCAAAAGATAGACAATTTTTAAACATTCTCTAATGTAAATTGTAGTACAAACTTATTTCCCTTATTCAAACCAGAAATCCATGAGAGAATTTTACATTAGGTTACAAGTAAAGCACTAGACACAAAGAATCCCAGTTGGCAGAGAATCAACCATAAGGGCCATTCGCGTAGAGACGGGTCGCAATGTTCGTAGAGATTTTCATCAGATCTCCGGGCATGAGACCCATTCCCCATATACAGGGTGTCCCATAATCAATGTTCCAAACTAAAACCGGTTATGACGTCTCAGAATTTATAAACTTGTCCTTACCGTATCATAACAGTTTTCAATTACCGGCAGCTTTTTTATATTTCGAATAACCCCTACTTTGAACTAGGTTTTTGGTCAGCCTGTCCATAATTGATGTCTCAAAGTGAATGTCCCCTTTTCAAATTCAATGAAATTTTGTCTGAGGGTAAAGCACAATACTCTTCTTACTTTCCCAAAAAATTACTTTGATAAAAACAAACTTGTAGAAATAACAACATATATACACAGTCTTTTTATGGATGCGACACGTGTTGCCACATTATGAATTAACTTCGGATAAACTTACGTTTGTAGAATTATTTAAAATTTTTTATTTAGATTGTCGCCAATCGCACACAACTATTTGTGTAATTGATCATCATTCCGACAACAGCTATGCATTGAGAGCTCTTAAGCAAAAAATTTTCGTCGATGGACTTTGTTATTTGTTACAAGAGATTTATGGAATTGAAAACAAAGCATTGAATAAACCAACAATGGATGACGACACCGATGACAATGGGAGTGAATGTGTCATTTGTATGAGTGACACTCGAGACACACTGATTCTACCTTGCAGGCATTTGTGCTTGTGCAATTCGTGTGCTGATTCATTGCGTTATCAGGCAAATAATTGCCCAATATGTCGATCACCATTTCGAGCATTACTTCAGATTCGTGCAGTTCAAAAAGGTGTCAGCTCTAATTTGTTAGCACCTCAAAATTCACCTGATGTAAGTTTGTTTTTTTTTTTATTAAATTTCTTTGAAACATTTTAGTAATGTTAAAATTTCAGCCGAATTGTGAACATATCCCTAGTGGTTATATACCAGTATCATTGATAGAAGCTCTAAATGGACCACCCCAGTGTATTGGACGTACTATGTCTACTGATAGTACTGATGTGCCAGACGCTGTCCAAGCTGCTGAAAATCTTAACCGTTTGGCTGAAAAGGTCAGTGGTAAACACAGCCCGAAGAGTGGAAGTCAACGACGTTCGAAAAATAAGAAGAACAGCGAATGTGCTCCAGAGGTAGGTACCAACAAAATATTTGTAAATGGAAACACTTTTACATTTTTGTCTCTTTTTTTTCTAGTTCCGTATGTCGGTTCTTAATAGTGAATCAAATTCAACTCCAATGACAAATGAAACATCGCAATCGGTTGAAAAGAAGTCTCCTCCAAGCTCGCACAGAAATTCAATCTCATATGAGCGATCAAACAGTTTGAAGGGCAAGGAAAAAACTCCAGCATCACGTCAAATAAGTCGTGATAGTTTGCATATCGTAAATGAACGTCACAGCTTAAAGAAGAAAGATAAAACTCTAGATGCTGTTGCTGCATCGGCTGCCATTGCAGCTGTTGCTGATAATAACGATGATGATAGTGATAATGAAAAACTCTCCCCGTTGCTCTCGCCAGGTTCAAGACATCCTTTGAGTGGACACAATAAGAACCCTTTGCATATTGATGGTGTTGAAGAATCAATCGATGACATTGATATGGATGAGTTAAAATCCGACGGGGGATCTAAGGTGAGTTATTTGTAGGTCTATTCCTTTACTTCCCAAAACTGCCAATTTTGAACAATTATAGTCCAATTTTATTTTTTTTAATGGACTATGACAGAACTTTAAGCTAAAATGGGCAGAAAGTGGCAGTTTGGGAAGTAAAGAAATAGACCTTGTGTATACAGTTTGATTTTTTTTTACTTCATCATGATATTATGCATATATTTTGTTTACATAAATCACGCTAAATACAGTTTTTTTTTTTAATTAATTTGATCATCATTCAAAATTGGCTTGGAGTATTTTTTTTTTATTTAAAACCACACTAACACTGAACAGATGATATAAATATTATTTTTTTCATCTATTAATCATAATCATCATAATCTTGAAACTTGACTTGGGTGTTCGGAATTAGAATTATACTTCATCTGATTGTTGGTTGATTGGGCGGTTTTATTTAAGAATTTTAGTGGTAACTGTCAAAAATTAGCTTGTATCTTTTTTTTAAACTATACATACATACATAGTTTTTTTAATGTAATAGTTACAAAGATAAAACAACCATAAAATGTTGAAGAAAGACGTATTGAAACATGTTTTTTTTTAACCCAAAATACCCTATTCGAAGATATTCATGTCGATTATGGAAACCGCAATACAGTAATTCTCAGTACTGTGTTCTCTTTTCTTTTCACGAGTAATGGGTAAAGAGAAAAGAGAACACTTTACTGCGAATAACTGCGGATCCAGTATTACAGATTTCATAATCGTCATGATTGATTATTTACATCAATATATCCGAAAATGGGAATTTAGGGAAATTGAAAAATATTCAATGCTTTCCAAATCATCAAACGGAGAAGTCACCCATAATGGAATGGATGAAAGGAATCATCCATCTCTTTTTTATTCCTGTTCTTATCTTATCAAATGTCGGTTTCGGTTTTACTTAGGTAGGGCATGATACCCCTGTAGTTATGAGTGCATCACATAATTTGAAAATGTTCATCTATTTCTTAATATAGCACACAAATACGGCCTATCCAAAATTCAAGGTTCGACCTTAATTTTGTAACATTTCCATGGACTATGAAGTCTGTAATTGACCGTGTTGGAGGAACTATCCAAAGCTATAGGTTTGTGTTGTTGTAATATCTTGTGAGAAAACAGCGGATATTTGAAAATTATGGGATAGCCTGGTGTTCGAGAACAAGAATTGACACGTATCTTAAACAACGACGTTTGACAATTTCAAATGAGTCTGGAAATGTTCTAATCGTCTGGCATTTTTCCTTTTTATTTTGTTTTTATATTTTTTGAGCAGAGTACTGAACAGAACCTGAGCGAATTAAGTAAGTTCTGAGCAGAGTATAATCATAGCTCTGAGATTTAATAATGAAACACACTTAAACGCTGAATTTTCATAATGAGTAATCTTTCAAATTACCTGGTTATCACAATTTTTCTCTTTTGGAAAAAGACTGCTTTTAGACGACTGCGAATGTTATGCTTCGTTTCTCTTTTGATCTATTTTCGGTTGCAGATATGCTTTTAAACAATGCGATTTTTAGTAATTGCAATTTTTGTTAAATGAAAAGAAAACATCTCTTCGCACTCTTTACTCCGCTTATGTCTCAAACAATAAGAAAAAGTACAATGAAGAAAGGGCGATAACACTGCAATTATTTACACCTCAGCAACTTTGTTTAACCCGGCTACGGCATACGTCGCCCGCCTACGTGCAGGGGATAATTGAAGCGTTTCCCAGGGTTTTTGATACCCTTAATTTAAATTTAACTTCAGAATTGCTTTATTAGTTCAGTTGTTAGTGATATTCAAATTTAAAAATTAAAAAAAAAAAAACACGTTTTTCCCCCAATTTTTGAAGTTATTTAAGACCGTAATATATTTTTTTTTTTTTCAAATTACACAATTCCACTTTCCCCTCGCATACGGCGACTGTCGAATCACAGTTTTTTTCACTTTACAACGGCAAAGTAAGAGCCAGTTAAAAGAAACGAGACCAAAACTGTTAAAAAACGTTATAAGTTGAAAAGGAAGCGAAAGCGAGAAAATTACCTCTAAAGTTTTTCGATATTTATCTCCAATTAAAGTTCATTTACAATTTCATAAACTCTGTCAAGTTTTAAAGATTAAGATGTTTAATATTTAAGTTTTTTATACTTATTTTTAATTCTAACAAATAATTTTTTTTTTACGTTTTCTTTGTTTCCTTCCCTTCATTTTGTACATCTACACCAGCACAAATTAATAAAATACTAAGGCTTAATTTAAAATAAAAAAACAAACTAAACTTGTTGTACAGAAAGTAGTTCGAGCTATTGTTAAAATGATCAAAAAAAAGTGTAACAAGCTGATTTATTGATTGCGCTGCCTTCCAACATGTATCGCTCTTTGAACAAAAAAAAATTAAAAACAATCTATTATTGTATTATGCTTGTAGAGAAAAAATCGGCCTGCACTTTCGGCCGATGGTGATGGGAATATATTAGCTGGCGCTGAAGATTCCGATTATTATACACCCGAAGATCCACACACGACTATACTAAGTCCGCTGTGCCCAGAAAAAGTATGGGTCTGATAATTGTAATCTTATTATTTTTATTCAATTTTTGGTTTTCCAAAAATATATGTTGTAGGAGTGGTAATGTTTAATTTAAATTGATTTTATTTAAAAAAAAAAAAAAAGGTAGCTAAATTTTTTTTCATTTTAATTCATTTGGGTATGTAAATATTTTTTGTTTTGTTTTAAATATATTGGAATGAATGAAATTCTGTTAAATTTGTATATATTTTAATGAACCTTAAGTTTTACTTATTTTATTTTGTACATAAGCACATAGTATTTTTTTTTTTAGTTTTAAGAATTTTATTTTTAATTCAAAATAAACCTAGATTGCTTGATAAGGCTTGGTATAAGGGTATTGTTTGTAAATGAGAAAAGACAATGGTTAAAACCATGAGGTTTTGTTTGGTTGTTTTTTTTTTTTTGTAAATCGAAAATGTAAATGTTAAAAATAAGCTGAATGTCTTAATGCAATTAGGTCGATATCACTTCATTTATATTAGCAAAAAATAGGACTATGTATAGCAAGCTGCTTTTCTCACAGCAGTAAACAACGAAGACTACATATGTACTTCACACAGAAATTAAGGTGAGACTTGAAATAATTTAATCAAGACGAAATGTAGAGGGACTTAAATAAATTCACAGGCAATCTGTAATAATTTTTACAATACGGTAAGTTAAACGTGAGTATTTTTTTTTAAACTTACACAATCTGTTATGTGTCGCACAAAATTAAATGATTTATAAAAAAAATAAATATTTATGTTGCACAGGTAAATTTCGGTGGCACAAATATTTTTTTTTTGTTTCAACTATTTTAGTTTTTGATTCTAACGTAATAAGTTTAGTATTGAACATTTTTGAATGAAACATCGACGAAAATTAGGGAGAAAGTATGAAATAGCATTCGTTTTATATGAATATAAAAAAAAGTGACCAAAAAGTCAAATTTTACATAAAAATAACAAACATCAAGAACTTTAGTGTGCAAATACCACACCGACGAACGTTTCGTTGTTTTTTTTTTTACTTTTTCAAGGGTTGTCTTTATATTTTAGCTGCAACAAATTATAATTTACACTATGGTGTGTTTTTTTTTCGAAAATGTTCTTAATTTGGGGTTTTTAGGTTCGCTGACTAATAGCTTTTTCTATTGGTAATCCGAAAGAATTCTCAGAAACCCTCCGATCCGCAATGCCAAACGAACATTTTTCAACACTTATTTTTTATTCTGAAGTTTGTATTTTATTGTATTTGTGAAAATATGACGAAGATTTTGATTCTTTTGGTCTGTTTGGTAACTTGAAATTTCTTACGAATTTACATTTTTTTGCGAAGAAAATTTAAATATTACATGTGTATAGAGTTCCAAAATGATAAATAAAATATCTAAAGTAGGAAGAATTTCATAATTTACATGCTTTCTTTTTAAATGCACAATTGAATTGAATAACAAGTAATGGTATTTTACGGTTTTGACTTTAAAACTGCATCTACATATAACGTACAATCTATAATAAGCGTTTCAGAGTTCATTCATACATTTAATTTTAAACGACGTCTCAAAGTCAAACGGGCAACTACGCAGCTAAATTTTCAAAATTTTGTACATAAATAATAAGGGGGGTTCACATTTAACGACGTGTCGACCGACCTGATTCGTTTTGGTAGCGTTTACATTTAACGACTGTCGTATACCGACTTCATTTGAAAATAAATTTTCAAAGAGAAAACATGGCGAGAATTTCATTACTTGCACCAATACTAGAGCATTAATTTCATTTGTTTCTACTTTTGTTTTATTATTTTACTTTCATTTTTACCTATTCTCTTTTATTCTTACGACAAAAATAGAAACAAGATGTAAAATTTAAAATGATCGGTCGTCCAACTTCAGTTCACATTTACTACAACGGTCGTTGCACAGGGCAAATTATCAAAAAAAAATTTAACTACAGAGATAGTCTATCGAACGGTCGTTCGACTGGTGTTCAAATTATATAAATTGTGAACGGCCTATATGTTATTTACCGCTAGAATAATAAACAAGTCAGGATCTAGTAGGACTTATTTCGTAAATATTTTTATCAAAATAATGCAATTGTTTAAAAAAAAAAACAGTTATATATTGTCTAATGGTACATTTTGTAACGAATTAGGTACTTACATACATTCACAAATAAAATCCATTTTATTTCATTAAATTGTACACTTCATTAAAAAAAAACTAAAAAGTTATCAAAAATATCAATATCAGAAAAGAAAAACTTGTTTCAGAGCGCCACTTGTCACCAACTGTCAATCCTATACGATGCTATAGCTATTATGCCTGTTTGCTAACTTTTTTTCCCGAAAGTTTAGACAGCAAATTGTGAAATTTTGTGTTACCAAACAGACCAATTGTCAGCGAATTTGTATCTTCAAATACACGTCCAGAAAACTTGGATTTAAGTTTTTCAGATACATAATAGCTGTGTTTTATTTTCCCCAGATCCAATCCAGATCAGATCATAAAATTTCATTTCTATACACACGTTGTCTTTTTTCTTTACATACAAATTTAGGGCGTGTGTACAAAATGGATTTGGAAATCCAAATTCAAAACAAAGTTGGATCTTGTGTTATTTTTGTAATATGTACATGTTTTTCGTAAGCAAATCCAATCTGGTTCGGATCTGAGGGAAAATAAAACACAGCTAATATATCAAAACCAGCCTTCTTATTTACACGAAGAAGTGTCCTTTCTGTTCTAACAATTAGCAAAAAAAAATAATAAGAATCAAAGTTCTAGCAAAGTCGAGTTGTTGGTTGTTGTTTCAGTATAAAACCTTCAATATACATAATGATGGTGTTATAAACTTTATATATATGAACATATGTATATACAGTAGACGCTCGATATAGTGAATCTCGGTAGAGTGAACTATCCAGTATAGTGAACACACAACATTTTATACAGACAACTCTAAATAGTGAACAAAAGGTATCTCGATATAGTGAACTCACATTTTTTTTTTAATATTTAACAAGATTATGCCAGCAGCAATGCGTTTACAGCATTGTGGACCTTTTTTTAAGATATTTATGAAACATTTACAAGTGCAAATCAATTTAAAGTTGAGAAACAATCAAACAGAATTAGTGATTTCATTCTTATTTAAAAAAAAAAATCTAATTTGTACCGGGAGCTATGAAGTTTTTCGTTTTTATGAAAAATAACGTTTATTGTATGTTATTTATTTGTTGATTATAAAATGTTTATGTTTTTTTACCCAATTGAAATTATTTTATACTTTAATAAATAAAAAAAAAATCAATTTGTATCAAAATCACACTGGAAAGCTTTTTTAGTTTCTCTCTCGAAATAGTGAACAATTTCGAAATAGTGAACAGGCCTGGTTTTAATTACTTCACTATATCGAGCGTCAACTGTATATTTATTTATTTATAACATACACTGTTGAATGTTTGGTTTAGAATGTCTTTATTCATCTTGAAATTTAAGTAGATACAAACTATACTATATAATAATATTGTATAATAGTAATTTAGGTGAAAGTGTTGCTAATGCAACATCCCCTTTTAGATATTAAAATTTGTATAAAACTTATATTTCTTTTATAATCAATTAAATTTCAAAATTAATTCAAATAATTAAATTAAATTAAATTAAATTAAATTAAATTAAATTAAATTAAATTAAATTAAATTAAATTAAATTAAATTAAATTAAATTAAATTAAATTAAATTAAATTAAATTAAATTAAATTAAATTAAATTAAATTAAATTAAATTAAATTAAATTAAATTAAATTAAATTAAATTAAATTAAATTAAATTAAATTAAATTAAATTAAATTAAATTAAATTAAATTAAATTAAATTAAATTAAATTAAATTACATAAATTAAATTAAATTAAATTAAATTACATAAATTAAATTAAATTAAATTAAATTAAATTAAATTAAATTAAATTAAATTAAATTAAATTAAATTAAATTAAATTAAATTAAATTAAATTAAATTAAATTAAATTAAATTACATAAATTAAATTAAATTAAATTAAATTAAATTAAATTAAATTAAATTAAATTAAATTAAATTAAATTAAATTAAATTAAATTAAATTAAAGTTTAATATTTCTTTTATAATCAATTAAATTTGAAAATTAATTCAAATAACTTTCTTTTCAAATACATTCATTTCGTTAAGAAATAAAAATTTATATGAAGTTTAAGTTAAATATTTACTTCAAAATTTATTAAATTTTCAAATTAAATAATATATATTTATTTAAACTAAAAGAAATTCAGTCAAAATGTTTATAATATCAAATATTCCCATAAACCTTTTTCCCTGATCTGGTAATTAAAGAATCACTGGAACATCGCATCGACGTGCAGGAATCCTTGCAGTCTTTGTAGGGGCCGTAGATATGCCCTTTGCTTCCGATGTTGACGTTGGTGAACTGACGTCATGTCCCAAGTATACCTCAGGAAATGGTTTCGTCTTAAGGAGGAGCTTGAATTAAATGGAATCTATTTCTGCGAATTAATCGTTTATCAGTTTCGACTAAATAAGAACTATATTGAACATTTTTCATGATTTTCCCATGTCTCCTTAGATCGGTTACCCAAACAAACTCTCTTGCTTTGAATTCTACCAGTTCTTTTGCTCTATGTCGTCTATCATAATTTGTTTTATATTTGTTTTGTTTCTGTAAATGTCTTCCTTTCTTTTCGAGTTTCCAAAATTTGGTTTTTCAGTTAAATTCTCCGACCAAAAAGTAATTCTGTTTGGCTAAGTCCATTAAAAAGTGGTGTATTTCGAAATGCAAGTAATGCCAGATCGATATTCCCTTTATTTTTCTTCATTATATTCTTTGGTGTCTTCACAGCGGCTTCTGCGGCTTCATTTGCCTGGTGGAATTGAGAGTTACTCGAGAAAATAGTGAAAGACCATTCCTTTGCAAAACGTCGAAACTGCGATGAATCGCAGTTCTGAAATCTGTGAAAATATACTGACGTACTCCATGTCGGCTGAATATTTCCTTGCATAGGTACTTTTATCACATCTGTCATACGCATGCGAACCAATTCTTTAATTTCAAAATATCTGGAATAACAATCAGTTACAACAATATACCACCTGTTTTCTAACTTAAATAAATCCATAGCAATTTTTTTGCCACGGGTAGTCTGGCAAATTTGATGGGACTAACGGCTCTTGTTTATTCTTTGAGTTCTGCACACGCTGGACAACTTTTTACCTTTTGCTCAATGTCTTTTGAAATTCCTGGCCACCACACAGCTGGACCCCTATCGTACTCATGACGCTCATTAAGAAATTAAAATTCTTATAATAAGTGATGTTTTATATTGAGGTTACAACAAAATTGATAAAAAAAGTTGAAAAAGTTAATAAACTTTACTATGCAGGGTTAACATTAAAAAAAAATATTTGGTACGAACATGAAGCTTAATTCCACTTAACATTAGGTCTATTCTTTAACTTGGCAAGACTGCCAATTTCTAAAAATTTTAGTTCAATTTAATTTTTTTTAATTTATAACAAGTAGTAAATTTATCTTCATTTGTATGTATAATATTGTATGTAGGTATCTAAAATTATTATTTTTCAAAATTGTTGTCCCTATTGCAAAGACATTCCTGCTTATTTTTTTTTCCTTAATTTTTATAAAACTCATTAAAAACAACTGAACAAAATCTTAACACACTTTACTACCAACAAATAATTTAAACAGTATAATTTAAAATTTTTAATGTACCTACCTATATAGATACCAATCAATATTTAATCGAATTAAAAAATAAATAAATTGGTTCAAGTTTTTAGTTTAATTGTAATTAACTTCTTAAGTATTTTATCTATCATAAATTTTAAGTTTTACAACTCATGCATTATTCAACTTTTTTCACATTAATCAAACAAATAAAATAAAATAAAATAAAATAAAAGGCAACAAAAAAAAAACAATGTTTGTATAGAAAAATTTCTTTTAAATTCAAAAAGCCTTTCAAAAATTGTGAAAAGCTTTCACAGAAAGATACTTCATTGAGTGGAACATCAATTGGCCTCAAAAATAAGAAGACTCTACACCAGAAGTCAACGTCAGTGGGAAACATTTCGTCGGCGCCAATAAGTGCTCTCAAGGATAATGTTAGCTCATTGCCAGGTAAGACTTGATTTAATGTATGTATATTTGAATGGACCTTACCTACCTACATGATCAAGAAATTAATGACCATATACAATAGTAATTATTGTATTTGACCTTTGGCGCTTACCTTGCTTTTCTAAATTAATTACAATTAAATTAATGCACACCCAGTTTTAATGACCATAAACTGTTAAAAATTGACTTTTCTCTTGTCTCCTCCTAAAAAAAATCATAAATACCAAGTTTAATTATTTAAGGAGAGCGTAATGGCATTATTTATTACCTTCCCTATTGTATGACACCTTGCCCTTTTTGACTTGTATATAGTAAAAGTAAGGTTCGAAGAGTGATAAAATATGATTGGTTCCCTCGTGAATACAATCCAAAAGGGAATTTTATTTTTGACACGATCGCGAATTTTGGTTCGTGGGAATTATTGATGATCTATTCACGAACCGTTCAAATAAAAAATAAAAATATTATAATAAATAAACTAATTCGTCAGCTTCTTCATCATAAGAAACATATTTATTTAACTAAGCGTCTTTCTTTTTCAAAATGTATTTATTTCAATTCTTTTAAATTTTTTGACTTTCAAAAATTTTGTTTTTCTTCACAGTTTTTGACTTTTTTTTTAAATTTTTGACTTTTTTTTAAATTTTTGACTTTTTCCAAAATTTTTTGACTTTAAAAACTTAAAAAAAAATTAATTTTTTTTTCAAAAATTTTCATTTCTTTTAAAGTTTTTTTTTTAATTTTTTCAAAATGTTTACTTTTATCAAAATTTTTGAATTTTTAAATTTTTTTAATTTTTTCAAAATTTTTCAATTCATAACCGCACTGAATGGATACTTGATCTTTTCGGATCCTTTTCGCGAGAGAACCATTCTACCTGAATTTTATTTTTCCGATCTCTCACGAACGAGAGATACAGAAAAAAGTGGATTTAGTTTGTTCGTGTCTCGTGAGAGAACTATGTAAATTTTATAGATCGAAAATTTTATCGTTCGCGAACTATATTTTGATGATTAGAATGATACGAACACTTACTCCTGAGCCTTCTCATTAATAATAATCTTTTGGCCGAGACGAGAGAAATGCCTGTTTATCGGAATTAAAAATGGTTTTGCATTAATGAGCTTCGCTTGACTTGAAAATAAACCCTCGGTACCCAAAGTATGCCCACCGACGAGGCGGAGGGCCCTGGCCCTGTGGTCGTACGAAACGAAAAGAATACAAAGAATTCATATGACGTGACCATAATTGAGGTTTGCTTCTTTTCGACCAATTTTGTTAACTTTTGCTTTCGGAAGTGAAGAGCGCTCACCGACCGCTCCATGCGTACGTGAACTGAGAGAATTTTCCTCCGACATCTTCCGACTATTATAGTTCTACCTTAAGACCGCACATTCGGCGGAAATGCACTTCAGCGGAACTGAACTTCACGACTTATTTGTAGGAAATTGTATGAGCTATATCGCACTAAGCGACAACTGCACTTACATATATTATTTTCATTTTTTGTTGGCATTCAGCGAACATTAACATTTAATATGTAAATTTTAGATACAAGAAATGAAATGATTTTACATTTATCTGACATTAATTAATTACCAAGTGCTTCAATTAAGTTTTAATATAAAATAATCATTCAACGACAATACTTATTAAGATTGAATAATAGCAGTACCAACAATAGTTCAAAATTACATACAAAATAAATTAGCGCAAAATCTTAGTAGATTTAGTAAGATGTTAAAGCACTTTTATTATGGTACTAGGTATAAAAGCGGATTAAGCTTAATTTAGCTATCTGTTTGACATTTTATTAAAGTTACCAAATGTTTATTTTATCTCTTTAGTATCATACTAACTCCATATCGAGGGTTAAAAAAATCGGAGCCATCTTTTGCCTTTTCAGCGTAACAATGTTGTTTTGAACATTTTACAGAAAAAGACAGAAATAAAAACCTCTTACCATAGATTGTCATATAAAGTATTTTTTTTTAAGTTTTTTATTTCTGAATTCTGAAACTTTAACCGTCAATATGCCACTTTGACATTTACAAATCATCCAAGAATGCACGAACTATCACTGTTTTAGGTGCGTTCAGCTTATTCAGTTTATTAAGAAAATAAGTTAAGTATGAGACTATATAGTTATAAATTTGTACGATTTGCAAACGTTGTTCAGAAGTAAGTCTACTCATTACGAAATGACAAACCAAACTGAGCATAAATCAAGTGACAGCTGTCAAAAAGACCAACTCCGAAAAAAGTATTGCCAGATTGAAAACCACAAGTCTAAAAAAACACCCTTTACATGTACATCTTAACCTGCCTATTTATTTAAGGGAGGTTTGCTGATACTACACATAACGATTTAAGTTGAACTTAATTTCTTAAGTATCACTTTATGACATGGAAAAAGTACCCATTAACGGCCATATTATTCAATCGATTAATCTAGATTAAAACTTAAATCTGGATGTTAATTATACAAATTCAATGTAAATATATCTGGATTTATATTTTAATCTGGATGTAGCGAGTGAATAATAATGGCGGTAAGAATTTAAGTTCAACTTAAATCGTTATATGTAGTATCAGCAAACGGGCCTAGATTGTTTAATTGTAATATGTATTTAGGACTT
Organism: Epistrophe grossulariae; assembly: GCA_929447395.1. Lineage (NCBI taxonomy): Eukaryota > Metazoa > Arthropoda > Insecta > Diptera > Syrphidae > Epistrophe > Epistrophe grossulariae. The sequence continues at coordinate 106,002,196 of OV839567.1, forward strand.
GTTTCACAATGTCTGAGTAAAATTCTGATTATAAGTTACTTGACACATATATATCGGAACAGGGTCATAAGTATGTCGAGTAACTAATCAGAACTTACTCATACATTGTGAAACAGACCCTTACGCCCATATTATTCACTCGATACATCCATGTTAAAAATATAAATCCAGATGTAAAGTATACAAATTCAATGTAAATACATCTGAATTTAAGTTTCAATCTGGATGTATGGAGTGAATAATATGGGCGTTAGAATCCCAGAAAATTAAAGCAAGCAAAGCAAAGAAGTTGAACTATTATGATTAAAGTCATTTAAAATTTCAAAACAATTGGTGTTTTTTTTTTTGGTTCTCTTCAAATTTAGATATGCTTGACAGTCCAATTGGTGTTAATTCAGCATCAACACGCAGTTCCAGTGATAGTTATTCATCAAGTTCGTCGACGAAACAACTGTTAAGTTCAAATCAACCAAGTTCCAGTGCGACAAAAATCATGGTAGATGATAAAGCTGCTGTGCAAAATGCAGTTAATGTTTAAAAAATTAATACTCAACATTTTATTTAACTCTAAATCGCATTATAAGTGTGCAAAAATAAATTAATCTTAATCACATACCACATACCAGTTAAAAACTTACACTAGCCACGGTGTCAAATAAAAATACTCTTTAAATATTTAAGAAAATAAATAAAAGTTCTTTTATTGACATATTTTTTTTTTTTTTATTTTTCTAAAACTGCTTTTAAACACTGCAATTTTTAATAAATTTTAACTTTGTTCAAATGAAAATGAAACAGCTCTCCACACTCTTTACTCTGCTTATGTTTCGAATAATAAGAAGAAAGAGCGATAACTCTGCAATTTGTCCAGCCTCAGCAATTTTGTTTACCCCGACAACCACATACGTTCCCCGCTTATACGGGTTTAAAAATCGCAAGGTTTGCATCGTTTAAAAGCAGTCTAAACTTGTCTTTTTTTATGATTAACAAATTTCAGGAACATTTGGCAACCATTGGCCATTACTATCGCAAGTTATTTCAATGAAGTAATCAGCGCATCTTATTGACAGAATATCTTCATAGTTGTAAGAGCTCCCTTTCAAAATTTCAGCGTTTTCTGGCAAGCTTGGATTTTCACACGAGACTCCTTTAAATATATAAAAAACAGTTATTTATCTTAAGAGGGTTAATTTCAAAAATAGGTTATCTTATCATCTTTACTTGTACACGTTGTGAGCATTCTTGACCACATGCCATGGGAGAGACATTCAATCGTGTTATTATTGCTTGAAAGATAGAAACCTTGCTCACAACTTATATTCACGACGTGACCTATTCGATAGCTTTCAGAAGTTGAATCCAAAATCATATTATTGAGAATGGCTGGTTGATTACACCACTTAACTGAAAAAAAAAAAAATTAATTAACCCTGAATTCACTTCTTTAAACATACGCAACTAACCATGGCATTCATAGTCGATCTCACTCCACTGGCCATTCTCTAAGCATTTAGATAACCACGATATTCCAATGCGCTGAAGATTAGAAGAACATCCATACTCAACGTCACCGCCTTCAAATTTCAAAACCGTATAATTGACTATAATGCCATGGAGTGGTGGGTCTGGCAAAAAAACCCAATCACATCTAGGTGTTTCGTCGTCGCTGCTATCAATCCAATCAGACCCTTCATTTTCGTCGGAACTGCTTTCATCTACAGTGCTAGGGACTGAAGTTGTACTTTGGATATCTGAAAACCGTTTCTTATAATTAGCATAAACTGGAACAATTAGTTTCCTTATCAAATTCTTCAACATTCCACTACGGTTTTCTAATGCAGTGGCATCTTCCTCAACAGGTGGTTTCTGATCATACTTGTTCTCCCAGGCAATAGCATCAATGAAAATAGAAAGTGTCGATCTTAAGACATTCTCCAAATCAGAATCTATTTTTGTAGCATTGGCAAAGTTCTTCCCATAAATAATTATATCAAAGAAATCTTCATATGGCACATCATTGGATTCACTTAAGATATCAACAGAATGAAGTTCTAGCAAATCTAAAAGTTGGACATCGGGTTTCGGGAACTTTTCTAAATTATTTTGTTCTGAAGTGAAGAGATTGGTAAGTAGAACAGGCTTAATTGTATTTGAGCAAAGACTGACTTCTGTTGGGCTTTTATCAAAGCAACCCTTGTATAAAAATTCATACAGGAGATTCCAGAAATCTTTCTCCGAATAGGCAAAGGTGTGTGGTGGCGTTGGAGGAGAAGTTGAAAACAAATGTTTTCCAGTAGTTTTTGTCAACATTAATGTTGGTTCTGACGTTAAGTCCTGAGTGGTAAATATATTTGCTGACGATGATAGTGTTTTAGTAGAACTTTCTGATCGTAGGTTTGTATTTTCATTTTCTTTAAAATTTGTATTCGTATTTGTTGTAGACGGCGATATGTTTAATTCGTCAGTATTGGCTTCAGAAGTTGGTGTAAAGAATCGGGACGTTGACGTTGACGTCGTTGTAGTTGGTGTTGTAGTTCTACTTGTTGCAAGGGTATTGCTTGGTATTATTGAAGTGGTTTCGGGCTTTTCAGTTGTTGTAATTATATCGTTGCGGCTACAATTAGGAATGAAACCATGCCACTCACCTGAAAAATAGCTTATTTTGAAATGTGCATGAAGTAATTATTGATGGTTGATTAACGGATGAAGATTTTTTTCAAATATCGACACACACATGAAATTAAATATGAATTTTACATAATTTTCGAAAAAAGAAAGCTCTGTTTTCATATAATTTTAATACAAAATTAGATAACACTTATTAGGGGGATTTACATGGATCAGCATGCTCGACAGCATGCCTCGATTGAATCGGAAGAAGTTTTCAAAATATTTTGAAAACCATATAACATGGTTGGTCAAGCAGTTGCTTCTTGCATTTAAATGATAAAGCATTTATATGGTTGTTGAGCCAATTTTTCGAGCATGATGGTTCATGTAAACCCTCCTATTGATAAAATCATTAAATGGTGTACCTAACCTGTTTTGGACTTTGAGTTTTGATTTTTTATTCAATCAATATAAACGATTCTAACCCTAAGGCCGCAAGAGAGGATACTCGCTAGCAAGTTGTAATACACTAAATTTAATTTTTACTTATACGCAGAAACTATGGAAACTCGCTCATCAACTTTCTGACTATACTCAACTGGTTTGCTTTTTTCAAAGGCAGTTGAGAAACGATAAGAGCACTGTGTGATGAAAATATAAATATAGGAACTTGACATCTAGCCAACTAGCTAGCGTCTACTCTCTCGTGTCGCCTCACGGTAAGGTAGAAACCTAGTACTATAGACGACAATCATTTATTCATTCCCGCATAGCAAATGTTCACTTACCGTCTTCCTCACATATCATATTATGACTTACTGATGTCAGTAAACAAGTCAATTCCGCAAAAACTCCAACAGGATAGTAATCCATGTTCCATCTAATTATTCCTCTGTCATTGGCATACACAATTCTAATGTTTTCTAATAAAATAAGCTTTTCGCACTGAACGTAACCTTGGGAAATAAAAAAATTTATGCAGGTATTATTTTTCAAAATATTGATAAGGCAGGAATAAAAATTGATTGTAAGGGGATTTTGTGTGATAACACCCTTGCAGTTAGGCTGCCATAAGCTTTCGCACCATCATATTAACATTCAAGGTTTAAATGAACAACAACACTTGAGTAAGCTACCACCAAGTTTTTATAGGCTGGAGTTATAACTATTTCACGACTTCCAAACCGACCATCAGACTCGTTTTTGTGGCGCTTGGTCTCTATCAGTTCAATTTGGTGGCTCACTCGAGTTTTTTTTGTTCATTTAAACCTTCAAAAATGATTAATTTGATGAAAATCTTCCTTTTCGGTAAATTCTCACTTTGGCAAACTGGTTCGTCACCGGACCACACTCCCATAGTTAAGCAAACTCTCTTTTCATTTCCATCAACAGCATATCCAATGTTGCATTCATATTCGGCAATACTGTGCAAAGTAGTACCAGATGAATAATTTATCCGTCCATTTTCCAGTGGACGCAAATGTTTACAATCAACAACTACAAGAAAAAAGAAGATTATTTTTGCCAGTAATTCTTTCTGAAATTTTAAAAACCTACCTTCGCAATATGGTTCCTCATAAGACCATTCCGATGTTCTCAAACATCTTCTAACGTTTGCTGAATCATGTAGAATATAACCTGGAGAACAATAATACATTGCTTCATTATGGTTATATTCTACAAAACCATTAGGTATGTGAAGGTCTCTAGGACAGTCTTGACAAAATTGCGAAGGCAAAATTTCTATTTCACCATGAATATGTTCCTTGAAATCTGTCCATGAATATAAACTTCCACGATACGGATTACAACTTTTGTAGAATTCTTCTACTTGATCGGCCGTTATGACTCTATCCCAAACTTCCAAATAAGCTATCTGGCCAATAAAAGATTCCGATTCACTAAAACCTCCACCAAGTTTGTCCTAAAAATATATAAATAAATGAAAGCTTAATTCTTTGTCTACATATTTTTTCAAATTTTACCTGCTCCTGGCCAATGATGAAAATACCATTACCAGGAATATTTTGTCCCACACTTAAATTCATTCCAGCATGCTCTAATTTACCATCGAAAAAGAGTTCAAAATAGCCATCAGAACTTGTCCAAGAAGCACACAGAAAATGCCATTGACCATCGTTGGCAACAATATCTGAACCCGATGAGTTACCGTTAACATACAAAACAAATCTGATATTTATTAAAAAAAAAGGACTTAAATAGCATTTCAAAGTCTATATTCTTACCCTGAGTAATCGGTTAGTGTAAAGGCGTTATCACTATCCTTTGTGGCATATGATAGAATAGCTCCATAGGTAAAGCTGTCATCAGTCTTTATCCAAGTGCAAAATGAGAGCTTTTTAGAGAAAAAAATAAAATCAGTTTTTTATTTTTATTTTTATTGAATTTTACCTCGGACAAATCCTGATCAGGACCTTTCATTTTCACGTAATTCAATGTACTTGCTTTGTTGAAATTCATAATAAAATCTGGCTTTGTAAAAATCTCACACAGATCGCCATAAAAGTAGGGTGCACATTTACACGTAAACTTCTCATAAACATCATCGTTTAAAATTACCCCATCATCCGGAACAGACTCACCTCTAAGTAGTACAGCTTTGCATAACCCAGTATTCTTACAAGGAGATGATTCACAAGGATTAACTACCTCCGAGCAGTCATGCCCTCTCAGCCCTGGCGGACATTTGCACTCATAACTTCTTCTGGTAGCTGGGAAAACTATCAAATCTACACAAGTTGCATTTGCATGGCAAGGAAAGTGATCGCAAGGTCTCAGATGGCATCTTCTTCCGATAATTCCAGGAGGACAGGTACAAATGTACCCGTTAGTTTGGCTCTGACAAAAACCCGACTCACAAGGATTTGAATCGCAGTAGTTTACCGATTCTTCACATAATTTCCCCTCAAAGTCCAATGGACATTCACACACAGCCTCACCATCTTCTGATACATTACATGTGCCGCCATTTCTACACTCCGTTATTTCGCATGGATTACGTAATTCCTCACAAAACTTTCCGGTATATTCTGGAGGGCATTGACACGTTATCATTGTGTCGTTGAAATGAGCACAGATACCATTATTGATACATGGCGCCGAGTGACATAAATCGATTGCATGCTCGCACTGCGCTCCTTGATAGCCTGCAGCACAATGACAGCTATAAAGATCGTCACCACCTTCTTCGATAATGCATTTTCCAAACTCCCCACAAATTTTCAGCTGAGTCTCACAAATATGAAGCCTTTTTTCATTGCAATCGTAAAGCGATGTTGAACCTCGTTGTGAGGTAAATCCTTGTGGACATTGGTGACAACTTTTTTGGTTGTAAGCTGGCTGGTAGTCACCAGCTGCACACTTTCTACAAAAAGGCATAAGACTATGTCTAAATGTTAATCCCGTAGAGGTTCTACGTGGCTTTTGGCGTAATTTAGCCCATGTTCCTGGTGGGCATTCAGCTGTTGGGAGAATTTTTTCGATTAGAATACGTTCAAAATGGTTTTAAAACGATATTGCTTACCAATGCAATCGACTTGATTACGACGTCCTTCTTTTCTTGTATTGAAATGTAGAGGACATTTCGAACATACAATTTGGCCATATAAAGGGTTGTAGCTTCCCAATGGACACAACTTGCAGACATTTAAAGATGCATCTTCATAGGTTCCTCGAGCACATTGGACTGCGTTATAAATAGTCATTTAATCAACTAATACGACCAAAACAGCCGAAGAGAATCAACTTAACAAATTCTCGAAAAATTCATATATAAATAGTATTAGTTAAGTCAAGTTTAAATGTGTTACTGTAAACCCCCGGGATGATTTAAATTCTTGGATAAATCGGTAAATTGTATCTCGCAGATTTGGATTTAGGATTTGCATCCTAAAAATCCGCAAAAGTATATGAATCGCAAAATAAAATGCCATGCATTTTTTTATTTGATCAATTCTACTATTTCTACCGATCCGAGCGTTTACAGTAACATAATCACTGACTGATCTTACCACAAATATTCTTCCTCGATATACTTCCATCGGGGCAACGAACAAATTCTTCAATTTTCAACGTCTTTACATTGATTTGCATGTCATCTAGGACCCTTTTCAATGGTTCATTTGTATCGAATCTCTGAAATTCGTGCTTCATATGACGAATGTTTTCAGATGGCGAAGTATCATTCTCCCATATACCCATAAATTTGCTTATTTTGGTATAAAGTCGAATTTTAACACTTAACCGTTTTTTATTCTTTTTTGTACGATTTACTCTTGGTATTTCTCTTTTAGAAATATGATATTTCTCACGCTCTCCAATTATTAATGCATCATCAATTTTATTTTCCTCGTCTTCTTCTTTTTCTTCTTCTTTTTCAATGCACTCTGGAATTTCTGAGATAATATTACAATCCTTTTGATCATTGCACAAGTGTGTTTTCATCTGATCGGATAAACTCGCAACGAACTAAAATTTTCAATCAGAAATAGTTTTATGGCATTTCTCTTAAAAATGAAAATACAAAAAAAACTTACACTTTCTTGAGATTCTTTACTAGTGCAAAGAGGATTTTCGCTATCCAATTCTATAGTAAATGAATGTCCAGCAGCATCTGGTAAATCAAGTTCTGTGAGAGAAAAATAATTTAAAGTGTTTTTCAAAATGAACGACAATTTTATTTAATATTTAGCACCTACTTGTGCAGTCCGGAATTGTTCGGTATTTCCAACCGGGATGTTTTTGATCACATGATAATCGGAAATTATCCAAATATTCAGCGCTATCTTCATCGAAAATGGCATATCCATAATCACAAGTAACTTCACACCAAGTGTGGGATGTATTTTTGGCGCAAATTGAAAGACCATTTTCAGGTGATGGCAAAGGATCACAGGTAAGCTCTATAATAACACAAAAACAAATACATAGAAGATCAAAAATAAAATTTAATGTTTCTATTAAATTGATGACTTAAAATACGATTAGATTATTCTAGTTCGCACAGCAAAATATAATTTAGTTACGCTTTGTTATGTCTTTACTTGATTTTAAACTTAAATGCAAATTTGTTTGTTATTCCACTTTGAAATACTTCTTAAGGTTTTTAAAAACGAAAGAGCTGATACCCAATCTTTATTTTAAGAAAATTTCTGTAAATTAATAATAATCTTGTCAAAATGTAAAAAAAGTGTAAAACACACAAAATTACACCCATTTTCTTAAAATAAAGTTTGGATGTCAGCTCTTTCGTTTTTAAAAATCTAAAGTAGCATTTCAAAGTGGAATTAGAACTTGACCACTCAGAATGAAAACTAAAAAATCAATTAAATTAAAGGGAAGATTTTTATACTTTCAATCTTTAATTTGAGTTGGGGGTCACAATGAGGCTAAATTACAGTTTTTTAGTATATTTAAGCGTCATCCCGCCATCTTGGGTTTTAAGCAAATTAGCTTTATTATTATAAAAGCTATATTATTATTATTATATTTATTAGAACAAACGAACTTTGATCATTGTCCCCCCTTCCACCCTTTTTCCATGTCGATTGAAAAAATTTCCATTTTTAAGTTTTGTTATTTCAATGTACATTCCGACTTAGCAAAATATATTTTAATGAATTTAAATAAATGCTTATCTTCTTTCTTTTGAATATTGTGAATATTTATTAAATATTAAAAAGGGAGATGGTATTTATTATTATAATATTATAAAATTCTTTATTTAAGAAATATAAGATTTCAATAAAACAGTTTCTACTAGAAAATAGAAAGGAATAGAATAGAATTTTTTGCCTGCTTACAGTAAATTTACAAGATTATTTATCAATAAATTTTATTTTAAATACATTTGTGAATTTAAACAAAAATATTAATATTATTTTTATCACGATGAATGGACAGACATAATATTTTACCTTATTAAATTAAAAATTACAAAACTAAAAAGTCTCAAAAGCCTATAGCTGAAATAATAAAATGATGTCTAAAAGTCAATAAAAAGCTAATTTAAGTGATACAGTGATGTTGAATTACAGTAAACTAATAACAATCCATTTTAAATATTTTTGTGGATCTATCAATTTTTAAATTTATTAGCACATCAGAGTGCAAATAAACTTTTTCAGTAACACATTTCAAATTGAGCTGTGAAGAATAAAATAAATTAAAACGGTTTACAGAATATGCCCATGCAATAAAATTGGTAAATTTAGGAAAAATCCTTTACAGGGGTTTCAGAATATTCTGCTAAAAAAAGGTGTTTTAATTAAATTTTTAATTCTATGGCACGTCAGATTACACCTGATAAACTATACTATAATATATTTCAAGTTTAACAGTGGAGACAAAATTAAAACAGACTAAACATTAAAATCCGTGTAATTTAAAAAAAAACTCATAATTTCTGCAGTGTCTCGTGATTTGAGATCTTTTCAGTTCTGACATGCCTATGAGCAAATAAGATAGCTAGCATCGATTTGATGAGGTTGTAAGCATATTTAATAGGTATTCATTTTACCATTGCAAGTGTATTGATTTTGGGGGTACAGTCCCAAAATTTAAACCCTGTTTCGATTTCCGTAATGTTCCAATTATTCCCCGACTTTTCTTTTTAATTCTTCTTCGTTTGATAACACATAACAACAAAGATTTTTTTCCGGGAAAATAAGTATATTATATGAAGATAATCGGCATACTGAATCTGAAAAGGAAACCCATTTTCATCCATGAGCTTTAGTTTTTGAGATATGATATACGGATTCTCCTATAGAAAAAAACCTGCCATGCGGCGAACAAAAATAAAATTTTTCTTCAGAATCAACCAAAAATGATCTTTTTCATGAAAGTTTGTCGTTTGGCAGAAGGTACATTAGAGCAAATCCATTTATTGCGGTTAATTGTGTTAATACCATTTAAATTAACGAGGCAAAAACAACAATCATCATGGGGATTTTTTGATTTTCGCCAGTTCATTGGGGCATTGAGCTCCAAAGAACGTCTTGTTCTACTTGACCATAGTCGCAAACTAACAACACAGTTTCGACAAACAGTTTAAGGCATCCAGAGCTTATCTAAATTACACACTTGCATTTTGAAGTAACCAAAATAAGCTGTTTACACGAATTCTGTCACCAATTTTTTAAAAAATTTTAGCCTCATTCACCGCAAATGTTAAAAAAACAGTGTGGGATATTAAAACAACTTCTCCGTGATGTTGTTATAATTTCTTCATAATTGGATATGAACACTGTACGAAACTACAAAATGTGCGACTACTCTAACTAAAACACAATAAAGCTTTGTAGGTAAAACTAAAGCTGATGGATTAAAACGGATGGTAGATTTAAGCTTACCGTTTTTGAATATAAGAGAAAAATAAAAAAAATTCCGGAAAATTTTAAAAAGTTAAATTTTGTAGGTATGTGTAATTTTAATAAAAATTAGTTGAAACGTTAAAGCTCAAGCTCAAATTATAGCAGACACATGGACGTTGGCTGAACAGGTCAACGGACTTCTCCACGATTAAAAATTCAGCAAAAATATTATTAATGCAAAATTATCTGAAAAATCAGAACCACCTTTTCGCATTTTAGCGTGACAATGTTGTTCTGAGCTGAAAAATGCTTTGAAAAGGCAAAATTTAAAAACTTTTTACTATATAGATCTCAAACAAAAATTGACAGTTTTTTAATTTCTGAAAAACATTAAAAAATGTTAAAAATCAAGCAATCTTTACTAATTTTGTTTTCACTTAGCAATTTTCAATTTAATTATTATTTTTATTACGAATTCAAACTTTGTATATCAAACATCGTTTAATAAACTTTTATTGTTTTTTCTGTTAGAAATATTTTTGGAAACCTTCCGGTACCTATGTAAAATCTTAAAAAAAACGATGATGTTCTGCACTTTTTCAGAATGCTCGCGATTATCGTAATGTCAACCTAATTTATGAGATTTGGTTAAGAATCCAATGTACATACCTTTAATTGTGATATTCAATAGACATTCATTATAATTCTTCGATCGATCTTGTCCAGTATACAAAATCGGATATTCTCCTGCAACAAGTGTTGTCATTTTACGTGGATCTAATGCCATTAAAACTCTGACATCCACATCTTCCTTAGAATTATCAACAAAATTTGGCTCTTCCCATTCAATTTTCGAAGTCATATTATCTGTTGTGATCCAGAATTCTTCTGAATCAATACAATTTTCTACAATTGGTGGAGTATTATCAAGAACAGTCACACGGAAATTACACTCGGCTTTGTTATTAAATTGATCACTAGCATAATAAGTAAAAGTATGACGTCCGATTTTAAGACCAACTCCTGTTGCATCGTCAATTGATGGTTTTGTCCAAATTTTTACACTCGACGATGATGAATCTAAAAATATAATGATAATTAAAAAAACATCAAGATAATTTAAACCAATGTTATTTTCAGACCATGAACTTCCAATGGTAGTGGTAAAGCTATTACAAAAATTGAGTCACTATTTGGTGGCAACTCTAGAGTATAATTATCGGGACAGATAAGCTTAGGTGGTGTTGTGTCTGGAACAAAAATTACAAAAAAGTTGAAACAGCAAAAATTTAAAAAAAACTTCTTCAGGTTTTTACCAACGCATTTTGAATTTTTATATTTTGGTGTCCAAAATCCATTCTTCTTCCCACTACAAACTCGTGTTTCGGCACCTTTTAGAGTAAATCCTTCTGGGCAAATAAGAGTGCAATTGGTTCCATGGGGTTGTTTACCCTGTGTACATTCGGACTGTTGAAATTTTCCAAATTTTGGCTTTGGAAGAGGAGCACACATTATCGCTGAAAAATAAAACATTATCAAATTTTTAAAAGCAAATTAGGTTTAATGTAAAATCAATCACTTACTTTTACAAGTCGTCTGTCGACCATCCCATTTAGATAAAGGCAGACAATTTCTATTCTTTGAACCAACTATGTAGTGTCCAGGAAGGCAAATGTAAGAGCATTCCGTATCGATTGGCATTGGTTCTGTATGGCGTTTTGTGTCATCTAAATAACTTTCCATAAAACTGTCATTCTTTTGTGAGTATTCGAACGATTGAAGTTCTATATCATGATTTTGACAAGTTATAGTGCCATTGGAGGGTACCAAAAGACTTGGGCATGATTTTACTGAAAAAAACAAAAACTAAGTAACCTATTTTTTAAGTTTTACTTATGAATTGTGGTTTATTTTATCTAAAACAGGTACGAAATGTTGGTACACTCAGGCGTATACGCACTTTTCTTATTTTATTGAATTTTTGAAATGCTGTCCGATTGTACGCAAATCACTTTAGAATGGCTGGAACGATTTAATTTAAAACTCCAAAATGTTTTTTATGTTTTTTATAAAAAGAAAAATTCGAAGAGTTGCCCGGAGAATTCAGGAAAAACCGAAATAGCTTTTTTCCATAGGATTTTTGTATAAACTCACGACCCCATAACTTACGATGTGTAAAAGTATTGAACATCAATAGAAATCTGAAGTTTTGTAAATGAGCTGCATATGATTTTTTTTTTTTTGGAAATTCATCCCCTTTCACGCTTACTTTTCTAATATTTGAGTTTTCTTAACAACGACACTTTAGAAATATAAATTTTTTTAATTGAGCTCCCTAATAATGCATGCCTAATTTTTTCTTCCCGCTACCACGCCCATCTATGCACACATAAAAAGAAAATGCATTTCATTTAAATCTATTATTGTCTTACACCGATTTGAATGAATTTGCTATCATAAGTTGAAGGAAGTTTTAAAAAGTAGTTTTAATTAAATCTGACTGATACACCCTTTTTATATTTTTTACTTTATGTATTTAGTTTTCTCCTTACTTATTATCTCCTTAAATTAACTTAAACATGCGTAATTTTTGTTTATTTGTAATGTTATGCACGATTGTATTTTGTGTATTTTAGTAAGCTAACCTAAATTATGACGTGTGATTTTTTTTGAAAATGTGCATTCTACCATGTGGAAATTTCAAATTTGAAATTTGTACATAAAATATCTTAGACGTTAAACTTTAACAGTCGTATTTATTTGATTTTTGTCTACTTAGACACTGTCTAACTGTTTTCAATTTGGTGGAAATATCACATTATTCAAGGTTAAGACAGTCTACTCTTGTGTCTATGTTAGGCAGCTATAAGACAACAATAAACAAGGTTTTTGAACACATTTTCCAAAGATGGACAGTTGTCTAAAGTTAGACAACGTTTATAAATAAGACCATAAATCTGCAATTTTATTCGAAATCCGGCAATTCTTTTTTATAATTGATTATTTCATAATTTAACTATCCCTTGAAATTTATTTATTTGAAATTTTGGAATTAAGTTTTTTTTTAATTTACTCCATATTTCACTCTACATAGATTGGATATACGCACCAATCTTCTGGTCCCGAAGATTTATGATTCAAAATGATAACGCAGGTGAAAAGAATGGGATCTCAAGCTATATTTTACGCGTGCAAGAGTGACGGGATCATATAGTTAAAGACCGCACTGTATATAGGCTAGAGAAAATTATTGGTTGAGTCCCATGGTATATCTCGTACCTTAAAAATGTAAACCAACTATACTTTCCACACAAATTTTTACAAAATATACCTTCAAATAATTAACAATAAATACATATATCTATGTATAATGTATATTGTAAATGTATTATACTTACACACACATTGTGCTTCAGTTCCTGACCAAGTTCCATTCTCCTGGCAAAGTCGAAGGCTACTTCCTATAATTAGGTCAAAGTTTGTTTTTATACTAAGTTAAAATGTTTTTTAAGAAAAAAAAAAAATTATTTTACCCAATAAATGATATCCAGATTTACATCGAACTCCACAAGCAGCATTAAGAACATTGGCATAAGTTGCAGGCTGGGTAACAAAGTATCCATTATCTGGTGGGCTAAGTTTTGGGCAAGTTATTCCTTAAAAAAAAATAAAATTAAAAATTCATAACAATATCCTCGGAATTTTGGTAATTTGGTCTTCTACCTTCGCATCGATGGTCAGCAGTTCGTTTAAATCCCGCCTTACATACACAATCTTCAATACCTATAGCTGGAGTCACTAATGTTCGATGGTTAATATCAGGGCATGCTATACATGTTTGTGAATGTGACCAGTAGGCTCTCGTAGGACAAGCTAGAGTAAATATTTTATTAAGTCTTATAAGTTCATAACTTGCTATAACATTAACAATGAGGTTAAGCTCGTAGCACAAACTTGAAATATTAGAATGTTATAAATTAGTGTACATAACCTTCACTGCTAAAGCATTTATTTGAAGAAAGTGACTAAAGAAAATTCAATTTAAAACAGTTTGTGTTATAAAGGTACCTATGTACCTGTTTATGCAGTTCCACAAAGCTAAGGCTCTCCGCGGGTAAAGAATTATTTACAGGTCGCTCGAACCACGTTAATGCATACCAATTTTAAATGGCGACAAACTGTTATAACTGATATAAATTGACATTTCTCTAGTCTCGTCCTTATATAAAAGCTGTAAAATTAAACATGCCAGAAGTATGAATATGAGATTTTCAATTTTGAAGTTTTTAAGTTCCTTTCAAAAATTTTTCACTATTCCAAGTTATCCCGGGTCTTTGAATATGCGGACATAAAATTTATTTATTAACGATGTCAATTAATTGTAAGTATACGTAAGAAATACGTAAAGGTAGAATGATCGTGTGCTCGCCATCTACCCTCGCTATTTAGTACACATCCAAACAGAGCTTTTTTTGCTTTTTCTTGCAAAATTGCACAAATTCCCACTAATACCTGTTTGTTAACTCAAAAAAGTTGCAACGAGAGAGCAAATGATTTCCCCTCCATTTTCTAATGTTTGCTACACAAATTTCTGTGTGCAAGGAGTGTAAAAACTGTAAAATGCACAACTGTCAGTGTTTGTCACTTGACGTCGCTAGGAATTTACAAAATATTCATTTCGGTACTCGCCGCAAGAATTCCTTTCAACAAAAGAATCGAATTTTTTTCTAAAAGAATCGATTTTTTTTTATGAACAATTCGAGTTTTTTTCAGTCAAACAAATCTTGCTAATTTTGAAAGATTCAAGAAAGATTTTACACCGATTTGCACACACACTTGCAAGATTTAAAATTTCTAAAATGCCAAATTGAATGCCGCGGTGTTTTGAGAAAACAAATTGTGTTTTTGGTTGCAACGGATTTTCGGTGAATTTTATAGTAAATATTTGTGCGTTGTTTTGCAATTAAAAATAATAATAATTTCCAAATTGAATATTTTCTGGGCATTTTACTTCAAAATTGCTGCTGTCAAGTGCCACACATACAATCACAAAAAAAAATCGATTCTTTTCGTCTTTTCGTATTCCTTTCAACGACAGAAAAAAAATTCGATTCTTTTTAGAAAAAAATTCGATTATTTTTTGTTGGAAGGAATTCGACATTAGTTGAAAATCGCGAACTCGACGTTTTGCAATCGGTAGTGACTCATGGCTGCCAAACCACAAAATCACCGCTAGTGTTTTCAGTCCGTAATAGCGCTTATCCGGACGGAGATTATATAGATTTCAGACATGATGAAGACTCAAATTAATCCATCAAAACCAGCGTTACATTTTTGTTCGGCATTTTTCAGTTTAAAAATAATTTTGTTTACGTCTTGTACCTATAGACAAAAGCGACATTTTACACAAAAAGTGGTTCAGTGCGTATTTTCAAAGTTTTGACAGGTTTTACACCTTTTTTCTTAAAAAAATATACCAAACAGACCTAAGACACAATTTACTGTTTCACATTCATGCTTCTGGCATGAGGGGTATACAAAAGAAAGTTATCCTAAATGCATTCCGCAGTTAACCTCTTTTCTAATTATCTGCGGTTTATGCCTGTCATTTTATCACTTACGTATACAATTATCTTTAAGTCCATCCCCAATGTACCCATCTGGACAGGTGCATGCGTAGTGCCCTGATGGTATACGACACTCACAGTTTGCCAATGGATCGCAGCAAGAAGTCCTTTAAACAAATAAATGTTCTATATCGTGCCCTTAAAATAAATAAAACAAAAGTTCTTACGTTCCATTACTTTCCAGGCTTGAATTTGTGTTATTGCAGAGTATATTGCATCGATTTGGATTGTTAAGTTTGATACTGTATCCAAGTTTATGATCTAAGAAAAATAAAATTTAAAAGCACAATATATTAAATTGCTATACACATACTGCCTATTATTAAATCGATAAATCTAGATTAAAACTTTAATCCAGATGTAAATGATACAAATTCAATGTAAATACATCCGGATTTAAATTTTAATCTGGATGTATCGAGTGAATAATATGTGAGATACTCTCATTCTCATTATTACTTACCCTGAAGAAGAGCTCCCCGAGCTAACTTTTCAAATTCTTTGAAGCTACCTAAAAAGAAGCTGTGCTTCTCCTTAGGATTACTAGAAATATTATAGAGCTCATCATAGTTTCCTGTTATTATACCAATTGTAAATATGGTAACATTATTGGATTTCAATTCTTCTGCAACAGGAATTGGATCCTTGCCATTTGAAAATCCATCTGTCACCAAAAAAATGTATTTTCGGCTTTTTGGACGTGCAGTACTTAATATCGTCTGTAGGAATATTCCAACAGGTACATACATAATATTTAAATGATTTTTTTAAACATTATTTAGACAATTAAGTAATCAAAACAAACCTGAGCATCCTTTAATGCACCGTACGTATATGTACCTCCACTGGCAAATTTAATACGCGGTATGTCATTCATAATAGCACTGCATTGATCGTGTTCTTCATTTGGTGATGATATTTGATCAATGTGACGGATCTTTAAAAAAAATTTAATTTATTTTGCGGATTATGCAAATGTTGATAAAAAGCTTTTATAAAAACAAAAAATAGATTTAAATAGCATATTAATTAATTATGTAATGAGTAAATTCCATAATTTTTTCAAATATCGCCTTGTAAATAAATTTTGACAGCCGAAAGTTTCGTCGTCATTGCGAATGATTTGCGTTGGTTTGGTGAGCCTTAATGAGTTTTTTTTTTATTTTTTCTCTTATTTCTAAACTCTCGGTATAGGGAAATACGAGTTAGTGGAAGTAGTTGTCAATGTAGATAAATGTAGCGGAAGGAGTCGTAAATATAGGTAAGAATCTTACGCAAAAGGTTGTTGTCTCTGAAAAATACTGGGTTATCGAATGCACGATCCGGACACTGTACATCATTCGTTCGAGAGAAATATTTGAAATTATTTCAGTTGAAATTTGAATTTAGTTTTGTATGTGCGTTTTTGATGTGAAAATATCTTTAGCTCTCGTTGTAGGGAAAAGAAAACATATTGGCAACAGCAGCCCCAGCGGACTCAAATATGCAAACGAAATTAAAGAATCATTTTCGTATAGTTTGACCAGACCAAAAGGATACGAAACAAAATGAACATTTGCGCTTAAAGGTGAAAACGCAATTATTTTTCAGCAGAATCTTGTTCTACACATCGATTCTTTTAAACCATTAAGTTGAAATGAGTGATGGCTAATTGATCATTTGGAATTTTAATATATATATTCGTAGTTTATGGATTTAAGGATTATGGGATAGAAATTCCTAATTTTTGTCATCGCGATCTACTTGTTCTCTGAGACAAAAGTGATGAATGTTTACGCATCTTTACCGCGGGTCCCGGTTTTTTTTTTGCCACAATTTGCTGTATTGGTTCTCTAACATTGTTGGCAGGTCGGAACAAATGCTCACTGGCAAAAATGGAGGTTTTTAAACCCCATTTTGTGACATTACTTATAGATATATACTTTTATATTGAATAGAATACAATGCAAAAAAAGCAAGACAAGAAAAAAGTCATTCTGGAGGAAGGGGACTATTTCTTCCCATTATAGGCGAGAGGGTTAATTTTCAAACAAAAATTAATATAAAAAAATTAAAATAATGTTTTAAATCGTAGTGGAAACAAAATTTGTATAAAATTTTAAATTTCACAACCCAAACTCGATCTTTTCCTCGGGAAAATTTTATTTGCACTACGTTTTGTGCAAAAACGATAATCATCTGATCGACATAACTGGTATAATGAAAAGCACCAATAGTGCTGCGCCATTTTGTGTCTGTTAGGTGTATAGGTTTGTGTGCAGCACATTCTCTTCGGTTCTATAATTGCGCTGAGGTAAACGTCAAGCAATAAACAGTGCATACTGCACGCATTGTAAATGTCCGAAATGGAATATGGAACAATATAAATTTTTTAACTTTTGACATTTTATGTCTTACCACTCAATTTTAGGCGGTTTTAACCAATCCGGGGTGATATGTATACATATACATAAATGGTTCTGAAATTAATCGGAACTATTTAATTTTTTGGATTATTGATTTAAAATTGCTTTAAACACCATAAAAAAAATGTATGGATCTTCATTCTGCTGATCTCTGTTGATATATTATCAGTTGGAAGCTAAGCATTTCGTGCAGACGCATTACATTTTTGTTTAAGTTGAGTTCATCTAACAAAACATGAAAATACAAGTGTGGTGCTCCCAAAGTGAACCTAAGCGATTTGAACCAACTTTTTGCATAGACTATAGAATATTTCGAAAATCTGACCCAATGTAGAAGTTCTGAAGTAGGACAATACATATTTATATCAACTAAGTTATGTTACAGATTAAGTTTCACGTCAGCAAACGGATTCAAAAAAAAATTTTTAAACATCATTATTATTCATTCATATAAACAAATCCATCGAAAGCGCAGACATAAAAACGGAATAATCTAAATTATGACGTGTTATCAGTAAAAATTACAACTCCATAAATAATTACACAACACAATCGTCTGGACCAAAACAATATTTCATAATCGGCAGGCGGTTCGTGAATCATCGAAAAATACAATATTTAAATGTCTGCTTCTCGCAACTATAGAAAACCTACTATAAAGATTGCTGCTTTGCATTTATTCATGCCAGAATGCCGGTAGTTCCTTTATCAATAAAAATTATTTTATTCCGATAAGACCATGTTGCCCCTAGTGGCTCATTAATTGACATAATGTAAGGCCAATAATATTACAATTACGTCTAAAAGGCATGTTCTACAATCTTGACATTAGAAAATAATCTCATTAGAGGTTATCATCATTTCTATACTATATATAATCAGTATATCAATAACTATAAAATATTTAAAAAAGCGCCAAAGTATTTAAAAAAAAATCAAACTCTAAATATATAAACTTAGGGCCAGTTTCACAGTGAAGTAAGTGCCACTTAAGTGCCAAATATGGAAAACTAATTCCCAATTTCACAGTGTAAACTTATCGGAATAAGTGACACTTAAGTCTCCCATGTATAGCCACTTAAGTTCCACTTGCTCAGGTAGTAAAACTGCGGCTTAAGTGCCAAAATGGGAAAATTAAGTGCCACTTATTTTGTTAAGTGTGCACTTGTTAAGTGTGCACTGTGAAGAATTGAAAATCACATTAAAAAAAGATAAGGTGCTTTTTGTCAATTTGGCTATGTGTATTTAAAGAATCAATTTATATTATAGAAACCTAGACCAACCCATGGTTGGAGATTAGGAGGCAGGGCAACCTAATCAAAAAAATCAGTTCAACTTAAAAACTGTCTTATGCTATTTTTTAAACATTAATATCGGTCAAGTCCAGGCTAAACAACAGATGGGGCCACTTACTAATAAATTTATATAGTTCTCATTTGTTTTTTTTTTTAGAAGGCGTGTTTTTTTGCAAGCCCGGGGGTTATTGGACGAAAAAAACGACGGCGGGGCTTAACAATCACCATGTTAAATACAACAACAACTAATCCTCCTGCGGGATTAGCTTAAGCGTACAGAATTCTCGGTGCTAAACTCTTGGACAAGCTAAAAACTGTGCTACCAAATACAACTTTGGTTAAGTTATCGATAAATTGTATAGAAACGTCAAAACCGACGTTAATCAATTTTCGTTTTACAATTTACATAAAAAATAAAAATGTCTGAACACAAAGATGGCGATTCGAAAGGTAAGTTATACCTTTTTATTTGTAAAATATAAAAAATATTCTTGCTGATAAGCTAAATTTGTGTGCTCTTTGTGTAGTGTGTGCTGATGGAAGTATGCAACTACGATCTCTGCAGGACTTTAAACTCATCACCACCATTGAGATCCCTAACGAGCAATTTGTCTCGGCTGCTTATTGTAAGACACTGGACAGACTATGTGGATGCACTAGAGTGGTTCTCTTATTTTCTATTCGCTGCGCTATACCGATAATGAATCTGGCGATGAAGCGGTAGATGATGAAAACGCAACGTTTGTGGAAATACGGATTTCTCACAGGGAAGTGGAGGTGCTGGCGATGGAGATTTGTCTGAAACGGATGGCCGAAATGGCTCTCGAGCATCGGGATGCAGTCGTAAACAGCAAAGCGAAGCTCCATCAACAGGTACAACACCAGGTCCTAGTACAAGTGAAAATCAATCATCGAATTCAATTGCACACAAAAGTGATTTATCACTTGAAGACTTGCGCACCTTATGCGATTTAACGCAGTTTGATGAAGAGTCTGTCTAAAGACCCGACAGCGTACGCGAAATTAAGTGCTTCTCACTTCTATGCTTTTTTTGCTTGCTTACATAAATACAGTGCTAGCATCCAGCATTACGGCGTACAAGCAACCCACCTGCTTGGGCATGTCACTATAGGATTTGGGGTAGGTGCTTGCTTCATTGGGATGATTGAAACGGTTCTGAGTTCTTACTTAGGTCCTCTTACGTTATTTAAAATTCATTTTCAATTCTATCAAAAATTAAAAAAAATTTCTATCTAAAAGTAATCCTGCCATGATTTTTGAAAATTGAACAACGGCGGAATTACTTTTAGACAGAAAATTTTTTAAATTTTTGATAGAATTGAAAATGGATTTTGTGTAACGTAAGAGGACCTAAGTAAGAACTCAAAACCGTTTCAATCATCCCAATGAAGCAAGTAGTTTTGTAGTTACAGCATTTTTTATGTAACCGTCAAACAAATTTCGTATGATTTTCTATTGAAATTCTTGTAAGAGCTACATAAAAAATGCTGTTATTTCAAAACTATTTGCTTCATTGGAATGATTAAAACGGTTTTGAGTTCTTATTTAGGTCCTCTTACGTTATACATAATTCATCTTCAATTCAATAAAAAATTAAAAAAAATTTCTATCTGATTTTTGAAAATTGAACAACGGCGGAATTACTTTTAAATAGAAATTTTTTTAAATTTTTTATTGAATTGAAGATCAAAACCAAAAAGAAATTTAGTAAATGAAGTAGGATAATTTCTATGTTGTCAGAGTGTATACCTTTTATAAATCTACTGCGATATGGGATCCTACATCAATACTAACTTCTTCAGTTAAAGTTGCAGCTCCTACGGGGAATCCAAAAGTTTTGCTCATTTTATCCAAGTCCTTTGGACAACACCTTCTTGTAGAAGCCTAAATTTTTGTTACTCAACATTTTTTTTGTACTACTTTTAGACTTTCGAATACACGGCAAAGATAATTAAATTAATTTCGAGTTATTCTTAATAAAATAACCAATTTTCTGGTCAAAATTATTTAAGGAATTATTTTTTTTTAAATTCAAATTCTTCTGTCACTGTCAATCTGTCAGCTGATTTCGAAATGTCACTGCACATTACACGGTGCTGCCAAGTTTTTCATTAAGCCCCGTCGTCGTTTTTTTCGTCCAATAACCCCCGGGCTTGCAAAAAAACACGCCTATATATACATTATATGAAGGATCTAGGGAAAAACGGATCAGGTTGAAATCGAGATACGAAAATATCCGCAAAAGAAGTTGATTTTTTAATTTTTTCTGTGCTGTTTTTGATCAAATCGGATTTACGATTGTTTTCAGACGAATGCATATATGAATAACCTTAACATTAAGGTTTGTATGACTGCTTTTAGACGATTGCGATTTTTAAGCGGCGTTTTTCTTTTCGTCTTCTTTCGGTTGCAAGGATGCTTTTAAACACTGCGATTTTTAATGGTTGCAATTTTTGTTAAATGAAAAGGAAACATATCTGCACTCTCTTCACTCTGCTTGTGTCTCAATAAACACGAAAAGGCACAAAGAAGAAAGGGCGATAACTCTGCAATTTTTTCAGCCTCAGCAATTTTGTCTACCCCGGCCACCACATACGTCCCCCGCCTAGTTTCTTAAAAATCTCAAGGGGTGATTGCATCGTTTAAAGCAGTCTATGCCAGACTATATTTGATTTGATTGATTTGAACGTGTCGTGTTGATTGATTTTTGTAATGTGAGCATCAGTCGAACGAACGCCAGTTTCACATTCAACGACGCTACGTGTAGCCCGCCCCAAGTCGTTTTGGAACGACTGTCGTATCGACTTCATTTTGAAAATAAATTTTCCAGAGCAAACATACTAGCGCTTTAATTTCATTTGTGTCCTCTCTCGTTTTATTATTTTACTTTCATTTCAACCCATTCTCATTATTAATCTTATACGAACAAAAAATTAAAAGAAGATGTAAAATTTAAATTTTCGGTCGTCCGACTACAGTTCACATTTACTACAGCGGTCGTTCAATAGAGCAAACAAAATTTTACGAACCTTCTGTAATGTGTACGAGGAATCAGTAGGAGGGTCGAAAGCCCCCGTATCTTGGAAATGGTGGTGTTAAGATGTGTCATATCTAAACCTGGTATCTATCCTCTTTTTCGCAGGACTATCCATTTTTCCGTCTTCGAAAAAACTATCCCGTGGACGCATTTCAAATCTCGCGTTTTAAAAGAAAAATGTTTCAAATTAAAGGTTCCCCCACACCAACGCAAATCTGTTGTGGTGACGACGAAATCAGTAATAACAGCACGTGGTTGTCAATGAAAACAACATGTGTTATTATTGTTTTCGTCGTCGCCACGAAAGATTCACGTTGGTGTGTGGATACCTTAATTGGAAAATGATCAATCATAGAATGTGGCAAATATATGTACATAAAGAAACAAAAGGCGTGTTTTTTTGCAAGCCCGAGGGGAATTGGATGAAAAAAACGACGTTGGTGCTAAAAAATGTACGTATAAAATGCAACAACAACTAATCCCCTGCGGGCTTAGCTAATCCCAGAGAATTTCCGGGGTTTAACTTAAGCGCACAGAAAAACTGTGTTGCCGGCATGAATTACATACATGTTATCGATAGTTTGAATGAAAACTCCATTTTGTTTCTATGTTGGCATCTCTAATCCCCGTTGTCGTTTTTTTCAAACCAATTGCCACGGGCTTGCAAAAAATCACGGCTGTTATTGACATTTCTCATAGGATAGATGAGTATCCCAGAATTTTTAGGATAGCTTGAGATTTATTTTTTGGCAATAGCTGCTTTTACATCAGCTGTGATTTTTCAAGAGATTACAACAACACAAAGCTATCTAGATCACTTTGGATACAAACCTGAACGCGGCCATTATTGTTTTCGCGCTATTATAAATTATTTGTCGGTGTAAGAAAATATTTTGAATTTGTATTTGAATTGATTAACCAAAATAAAGCGATGGAAAATTTCTAAAACTCATTTTTAGCAAGGAATTAATAAATTATTTATTTGTCCTCATAACTTCGAAAAGGGAATATAAAAAAAAGGTTATCCATGTATCAAGAATTTCCGGTTGGGGTAGTATTTATTTATAAAATTGATTTTTCGGGGAATTTGTATTATCTTTTAAATTTCATGAGGATTATATGAACTCTGATATTTTTTTTATATTTTGGATTTATAAACAACCGTTGAGCGGAGATAACGATGGTCGTGTCACACAAAAAGTGGGTTTTACTGCGATCTATCGTTCATTAATTTTTATAGAACATGAAGAGTAGTTTTAGTCTTTAAATTCGTTTAATCCAAAAAAAAAATATTCTTTGTGAAATCAATCGACACCCAACATAGAAAACTGACTAAAGTGATGGCGAGGAATTGGGTGTAAACAAGTATAAAACGTCACCTGTATTATATCTTTCAAAAAACGAACAATGGACCTAAACAGCCCACAATAGTTATTAAACATTTCTAACTCTGAATTTTTTTGAAAGTATACATACATAATATGTATATCAGCTGTGCCTATAACGTTCTGTAACGACGCACGTTCGCATCAACAGAATTAGTCTAAAAATGTTGAAAATTGAAACAAATCGTATGAGAATTGTTCCATTTCTCAACGTTTCTCGAAGAAATTTTTCGATGCGAGAGTTACAGAACTTAAAAAAAATGATTTCAAACTTATGTATTTACAAACATACCACTTTTGTATGGGAACTGAATGTTATCAAAGCAATTCGCGTATAATTATAACTTAAATCAAAATGGTTAAGCAATTTCTTCACAAAACGTATCTCACTATAGAAGTTCACTTTTCCAATGCTTGAGCTCGAGTCGATTAGAAATATTATGTCGACATTTTTGCTCTTCATTTTTATCGTATCGACACTATTCCGGAAGATATCTTTTAAATTACTTGCTCGTGATTTAATAATCGAATTTTCTAAACTCTTCCATCGAACACCATCGAGTACAGGAAGTTCGAATTTATTTCCAACCGTCGGATATGACAAATCAAAATCGTTTCTAATAAAAACATTTGCAGGACCAGCGGCGGCGGCGGCGGCGGTGCATCTCCTTTCTAAAATACTGACGACCAACAACAAGAAAATCGATTTAAAATACGAGCTCATCTTTGAAGGATTAATAAGTCATATTAGTTTTCGGCTTAAAACACACACAGAAATACTCTTAGCGTTTGAATTTAATTTTAAGCTGCGGCAGGATGAGAGATAACCTTGTGCTCGTTTTGTTTTAAAAGCGGATTTTAATGAGCAAACAAGTTGAACTGATCACAGATAAGACTCAGTTGAAACTGAACTGAGAATTAGAAAATGTACAAATATGAACAATGAAGAATTCTTTTAGTTATAATGAATAGAGGGAATTTGTTGATAACATCATTCATTCTTTTTTTTATTGTAATTCTATGTATTTATAATGTATGATTTTAATTTATGCAAGTATAGATATAAATAAGAAAATGTTTAACTCAAAGTTTTTTAAGTGTTGGTATTTGAAAGTCTTTCCAATAATTGTATAAACATTAAAATATAGGTATGGTATTCGTAATTCGTACGTCTACCTATTATTTTTTATACATAGATTGATTTGAATTATGTATTAAAAAAAATATTATGTTCAACATATATTTTGTTAAAGTAAATCTTAAATTATATTACATAAAATTATGTTCTTAATAATTCTTCTGTCATTACTATATTGTATTTTAGATAAGATTATAATTGTTCTGTATATATAATATTGCATTGAATCGTTTGAAAATATAATTATATTTTGAAAAATTGCCCGAATCGTAGGTTTGACCTATAAGAGAAAGGATTTAATAGAAATAATCTCAAAAGTTTACAAATTCCATGTCTCATATTCCATTCCGAACTACAAGAGAGCGGACTGTACTGTGTACACACACACTCAGGGTAGTGGATAGTTTTGATGATATAACTATTACTACTAATTATTTGCCATTTTTCGTGTTGTACCTCAAAAACTTTTGATTGAAGGTTTTTAAAAACAAAAAATTTTAAAAAGAACATAGATAATATTATATGTACATAATATGTACATATATAAAATGTATTCTAATAAATGAAAATGAAAATGAACAAAAAAATATAACAATTAAATGAAAAATTTCTGTGTGGACGGAGTTTTTTTTTCATATTTCAACAAATTTATCGCGAAGTTAATTAAGGTACCTAATGCCGCCATAGACCTTGCAAATTTTCATCACCAAACAAATTTTAGGGTTTCAAAAATAATTTCGGTACTTTGTGCTTGAGAAATATGGCTTTTGAATTTTAATAGATATTATTTGAAGATATCTTTGTTGTAATTTAAAGGAGTGAAGTCAAAACTGTTAAGGTTGCTCAAAAAAAAATAAAAGAATGAAAAAAAGTAAGAAATGGATATAGACCCCTATGAGAAAAAAATTAAATTTTCCATGGATATAGGACATTTGTGCACTAAAAGGTGGGTATTCAACGTTAAGAAGAATAATAAAAACACTCAAAAGCACTGAAATTATTATTTTTTTAATGTTATTTTTATTGATAAATACATAAAACAAAAAGAAATTTTAATTCGATGACTATGGTTGGCCATTACCTTTGATTATTATTAATCCATTAAAAAACGCCACAAATTAGTAAATTATTAACATACCTTATTATAAAAAATATTGAAAATTAACTTTGGATCTCAAAATTTGCCAAAAAATACATTTAATTCAAAAGGGTATTATTTATAAAAAAAACTCTTGTATATATGTAGTAAATAGATTTTAAGTTTTTTTTTTAAGATTTTTTAATTATATAGAATAAATTTACAGCTCTTTTGTTTCCATCCACTTAAGTAAAAACAAAAATAAATGCATATTTTTTTTAGTAAGGTGAAAGTACATAATATATGTAATCTTATAGAAATGATTTTGTTTTTAAAAAAAAAACTAATTTTATTATTTTTTTTATTCAAATAATAAAAATATAAAATAAAAAAACTCCTTAAAATTAAAAACTAAAAAAGTCTTCAAGAACACATTTAATGCGGTTAAGTAAATATCTAATATTTATAGGAATATATAGGTAATCTTAATTATAGGAACACTGTTTGCTTATTTTTTGTTATTATTATTACTGTTCACAGCTTTTTTGTTTGGAAGGTTTAAATTAATTGACTTAAAATCTTCTTATGTTATAGATTAAGAATAATTTTATAAAAGTTGACATCCTCCTGAGGCATGTAGGGGAACATTGATGATTTTAAGCCTGGCACTATCTTAGTTCACCGATTTCAAGTTTCGAAGAATGGATATAGGGCACTTTAGAACCTAAACACTTAAACGATGATAATAGGAACTCTTTTTCAAAAATTGCCCCACGTAGTACAAACTTTTGACATACGTACATCAAATAAACAATAAGCACCAAAAGGACCGAACAAAAATGTGGTTTATGGAGTAAACGTGACTTCTGTAACTTTCTTATTAATGAATAATGAAGATAGGACAACGGTAATAGGACAAATCGATATAGAGAAAATATAGTATAACTGCATCATTAACTCCATTTCCTGAAAATGTGGTCTATGAAGCACTTAAGCAGTCAGGTGGCGCTATGTCAAATTAAGAAGAAAATGAAAGGTAACATTTTTTTTACAAAAGAAGGAGGTGGTTAATTAGATTTTTTGTATGGTATATGAAAAACTTGAAAAGCACTCAACTATAACTATGAAATTATTTTTTCAAACATAATTTTGCTTAACCAATTTTTGAGTATTTATTACATATCCAAATTGTGACCAAAAAATGCCTAAGGAATAGTAAGTTTTTTATGGATGCCAATTATCTCGTCTTTTTTTATTTAGACTTACAGTCCGTATAAAATTTCAATAGCATCTCATTTTGACTTTTTCCTGCAGTTAACTGCGTTTGGAGCTTCTTTGGTGTGTACATACCTATGTATAAGTAAATATATATTTAAAGACGCTTCGCTTTTTAAGTGCCTTAAACTTAAAATTAAAATTTCCAATGATATGTATGTAGTTTTCAATGAAAGCTATAACTGGGGCTTTAATCGAGTTACCAGACAGTGCCGGACACCAAAAGAGCTTAACGCTGAAAAAAAAACTCCGTTTAACTATATGCTGGTAAATGAAGTGGCTTAATTAAGCAAGATACCGATACATGACATGGCATTGACTTTCTACATAATAGGTCAATATGCCATGGAATGCCAAAGGCAGCAATCAGTATCCATTCAAACGATTGGCAACAAATTATCTTTTTAGTTCCAAAAAAAGTTTAACGCCGGACCACGTCATGGATATAACTACTACTTTCATGATTTAAAAAAAAAATTGTGTTTGTATCCTTAGAAGACGAAATAGAGGAACGGGAATATCGAGGAAAAAGTGAAGCATTTTTCAAAATAGTGTGAGTTACACAAACACAAATGCATCCACACAGGGAAGGCGTGCAGTTAAACAGCTAATTGCTGAGGCGCCAAAAGGAATTTTTATCCGTTTTTTTGAAGAATGTGTTTTGAGATTTTAAACCGTTGAAATAGTAAAAAAATTCTTAGTAAATTAAAGAAACAAGTAAATAAAGTGGATACTGCAAATTTCATTGAAAAAAAATATATAAAACAAGTGGTGCCGCGTTAAATGCTGTAAAAACACCTATAACAAGCAGTACCTATAATTTTTGTTCATTTCACAGGTAGGCTGTGTCTCATATTCCACAAAAAGTAAGTAAAATTACTCTGCACTACGGGCAGAGGCACTCGCGACCCTGGGCGAGAATTTTAATTTCGACAGATCGGGTTCAGCCATTGGCCGCGTTCATGTTTGTATCCAAAGCGATCTGGATAGCTTTGTGTTGTTGTAATCCCTTGTAAAATCACAGCTGATGTCAAAGCAGCTGTTGCCGAAAAATTAATCTCAAGCTATCCTAAAAATTCTGGGATACTTATCTATCTTATGAGAAACGGCAACAACAGCTGATTTGCGTTCAGAAACATACTGGATACTCGAGTATCTTAGAAAGGCTATCCTAGTGAAACCTGAACGCGGCCATTGTAACGGGTGATTTTTTAGCTGGTTTGGTTTTGGCAACACTGGTTTTGACAGCTGACGTGTGTTTAGTACCTTGTGTCACTGTCAAACAGCTTCAGTTTGGTTTGCAATTTAACCATGGATCGTCTTACAAATGAACAACGCTTGCAAATTATTGAATTTTACTATCAAAATTCGTGCTCGGTTCGAAATGTTCATCGCGCGCTGCTTCCATTTTATGGTCGGCATTCTCGACCTTCTGAGCAGTCTATTCGGAAGATTGTGACCAAATTTCGCACCAAATTTACTTTGTTGGACATTAAACCACCAACACGTTTACGTACTGTGCGTAGTGAAGAAAATATTGCGGCCGTATCAGCTAGTGTGACAGAAGACCGCGAAATGTCGATTCGGCGCCGTTCCCAGCAGTTAGGCCTTTGTTACAGCACTACGTGGAAAATTTTGCGGAAGGATTTGGGCGTAAAGCCTTTTAAGATACAGCTGGTGCAAGAACTAAAGCCAGCCGACCTACCACAACGCCGAATTTTTGGTGAATGGGCTCTTGGAAAGCTGGCCGAGGATCCGCTTTTTTATCGAAAAATTGTGTTCAGCGATGAGGCTCATTTTTGGTTGAATGGGTACGTAAATAAGCACAATTGCCGCATTTGGAGTGAAGATCAGCCAGAAGCATTGCAACAGCTACCAATGCATCCCGAAAAAGCCACTGTTTGGTGCGGTTTATGGGCCGGCGGCATTATTGGGCCATATTTCTTCAAAGATGATGCGAATCGCAGCGTTACTGTCAATGGTGAACGCTACCGAGCGATGATAACAAACTTTTTTTTGCCCGAAATGGAAGTTCTTGACTTGCATGATATGTGGTTTCAACAAGACGGTGCCACATGCCACACAGCACGCGAAACAATGGCGCAATTGCGAGGCGAGTTTGGTGAACAGTTAATTTCACGTTTCGGGCCGGTCAATTGGCCGCCTAGATCGTGCGATTTGACACCATTAGACTATTTTTTGTGGGGGTATGTCAAGGCTAATGTCTATAGGGACAAGCCCGCTTCGATTGACGCACTGGAAGCCAATATCCATGCATTCATTCGTGAGATACCGGCCGATATGTGTGAAAGAGTATGCCAAAATTGGACTCAGCGGATGGGCTACCTGAGACGCAGCCGCGGTCAACATTTGCATGAAATTATCTTTAAACATTAAATTGCAAGGTTCAACCTATCGATTCAAATAAATATTTCATTCATTTTTTCGAATTTTTTGTGTTTTTTTTTTTAAAAAGTTCTAAACCTCTTAAAAAATCACCCGTTATAAGAATAATAAGGTACATGTTTGACGGCTCATGGGGACTGAGTCGTGGCGTCATCGCGAGTGAATGTTTTCAATTGTGAGATGGAAAATATTAATTGTTGAAGTTAAACGATAGATAAAGTATTTTTATTTTAATTAATAGTTTTTTATTTTTTTCTTATAATTTTGTTTCTTATTTTTATTGTTGTTATTATTTAAATAATAACGAAAGTAAAGAAAATTAGAAAACTACTTCTGTTTTAGTGGAGCGATTGAATATAATTCAATTAATGAGTTCAAGTGACCTCAACTGCAAAGATTGCGTTTCGCCCGCAGGTACGACAGTTGGGCTCATCAGTAAGATGCTGTCGTACCCTTCTAAGACGCAAATTATGGGTATACCCGGCGTCTACGTGTTTTAAATATCATTTCTCGTGTGAGAATTTTGTTAATTTGGATAAATTTTAAGATCTCGAAAAAACGCTGAACAGAGTGCCAAATGCTTACGATTTGTCACTATAGTTAGATAATTTGAATCTTAGAATGGTTACAGGCTGATCAAAAAAATGAGCGAAAGTAATAAAGTAATAGTGACTGCTGCGTCCACAAGATGTTGCATTAGAAAAATAAAGAGTGAATTTTACCTCTGAAAAGAAATAAATTGCATAACAAGTCTCATTTTTCAAAATATTTATAAAAACATTATTGAAAGATATGTCCGAGAACTTTATTTCAAAACTAGCGGAACGTGACTCTTCAGTTTCAAAAATAATGTTTCAATCTAATTTCCTTCAAAAGCGCGGTATTATGTTAGTTAGTATGAGTTTTACCTTTGAACCGAAAAAATGTTTCTAATATCATACCACTTGACAAAACTCCATGTCTCTCTTTAGTTTATTGAATTCACTTTAGTACCACATAACAAATACAAATACTCTTAATACTAACACGTAACATGACATCTTTAGCAAGAAATATTTTTGGAAAATAAAAGATATCCAATGTCCTAATCCTATTGCTAAAAAATCAACAAATTGTAAATAAAAAAAATGTTTGAAGCTTTATGTATTGTTCATATTATAAGAAAACCACAAAATCAAAACTTTTACTTTTTTATTTTCTGACTTTCAAAATTTAATGAAAATAAATAAATTATGTGTAAATGTAACTTAATATAATTATGAAACTATCGATAAGTAAATATTCTACATCTCCTGCAGTAAAGCCCGAGAAATGTCAAAGGTAATATGTTCTTCAAATTTAAGTGTAGTTAAGTTAAAATACAAATGGAATAAATTCTTTAATGATTAAGGAGAACTTCTTTAAAAGTTTTGAATAATAGTAATTAGGTTATTTTAACACGTAATAAACAAAGAAAATAATACGAAATTTTCAAAATTGTATTTTTAGTACGTGTTAAAAGTTAATCCAGATCCGGGTTCCGATGAAACATATAAAAACACAGCTAATAAGGTTTTATTTGATGTATAGGACAAAATTATTGCCTTCATGATTAAAATACCAAGTTTTAATAAAAGCTAACATTATTACAATTATAAAGCAATCCAAGCAAGTGAATTTCGGCTAACATTCCGTTCAGTTGGCCACTGAGAGGCAATCATCTCCTTGAATCCTTAAGGGCAACTTTTGGTACCAGTATATTCAAAATAAAGAAATGCAAAAACATCTAAAAACCAACAAAAGATTTCTTTATTTTTCTGCCCTTAGTTTTCGGACTATGATTGTTTGTGTTAATCATTTTCTCCAATTAAACTATGTATCCTTATTTCGTGACCTTTTATATTTATAAAATGTTTAGAGAGTAGTTTTTGTCAATAACAATTGAAAATAAAAAATATGTAAAATGACAAATTTAAAATAAAATAAAATTATGTACATAAGTGTAAAATGACTGCGAAATAATACAAAACCATATTGGGATTTGGGAATACCCTTGCGTCAGTTTCAGTCTTCTGAGTATTTTAGGACCGCCTACTCGATTTTTCAAAGGCTTTTGAGAGTGTTGACCACCAAATTCTTATTAAAAAGCTGAAATATAATTTTAACTTCTGCAAAAACTCATTACTTCTGGTTGCTAGCTACTTAAGTGATAGATTTCAACAGGTGATACCGATTTTGGTGTCTCCTCATTTTTGAAAGTTAATGGTGGTGTACCTTAGGGGTCTACATTAGGTCCGGTGCTTTTCACACAGCTTGTTTTAAAATGCAATCATTCTTATTCACAGTACGTACACAATTGCCATGGAAAAAGAAATAACATCATTAAAAGAAAATCATACTTGGAGGGTTTATTGTTTAAAGAAAAATCCATGGTGGCAGTATTGACAAGTATAAAGCAATTTTTGCTCAGTGTTGTGGACGCCCGGACCCATTTATGGATGAGAAGAAAAGAAAAAAACTTAGCATTCATTAGTAAATGTCAAAATATTGGCAACTATCACTTTTGATGTTGATAGTTTTAAACATAATTTTTATATTTAGCCAGTTCAGGTTTCTTGAGATATCTGAGATCTCAGCAATCTCAGAAATCTGAACGTAATTCCTCAGTGAGATTCCTCACTTTTGTTGTCAAAAAGCTGAGACTGAAATTTGTTGGATTCGTTTGCTCAATTATTTTTTGTCGCAGTTGATCAATTTATAAAAACGAGATGGAGAGTGCTTTTGACTTCTAAAGAAGACATTTTGTTCAGGCTTCTCCTTCTCCTCAGTGGAGCTGACAGATGTTTGCTCAGTGAGATCTCAGAAACGTGAACTGGCTAATTAATTAGAATAATTATACTTAAGTCAACTGTCAATGGTGCTACAGAGAAACCATTTTGACATTTGTCAAAGAAAACAAAACATTATAGTTTCAGGTTTCATTTTTGGTACTCGTCTTGTGTTTATTCAATGTGTGTCGGTTACACGTTAGCGTGTAACCCTAGTGTAAACGGGGTTTGAAATTTTCAGTTTAAACAGCGCCATCTGTGAGTGGAACGGAGGAAGTGGTAGTTGGGCTGAAGAGTAATAGATTTTGATTGGTAAAATGTCATTAAACAGATGTGAGAAAATAATTTACCAATACCATTACAATTTAATAATTATATATAATAAATAAATGCATAATAATTATAGATATAAGAGAGTGTATTAGATCGGATGATGCAAACGGTTAACCCGAACCCCGTTTGACAGAAAAGTCAGAAACGTGATTTCACAATTTTCTCCACGGGCGAACAAGAACCACCCATCTCGAATTAAGCTCTCTCTTTATTTATAAAGAAAAAGAAATGCTGGTAAAATAAATAGATTTTTTTTAACAACAAGTTAAATTGAATTTTCGTATGGTGCTACCTGAAGCACCCCGTATGCTTAAAGCCTAGTGCGCAGCTAACGGAAAATTTCGTTCTGCTTTTCGTTTTGCAGTACGCTGTTCGAAGAGCGAAATTCATAATTTTAGCAGATTATTTGGAGAAGTCTCCGCTCCTTCTTCGCACTGAATTAATTAGACACACTATTTATTGTGTGCGGATAAATGACATTTAAGTTTTATTTGTGTTTTTTTTTGTTTATCATTTTCTTACTTCATGGGTTTCTCTGGTTTTTTGCGTTTATGTTTGATTTTGTTTTTGGAATTAATGAAACTCTCCGAGGATATTTTTCGTTGTGTCTTCGCAAGCGTTTTGTTGTCTGTTTGGAGATCACAGGAAATTTTCGTTTCGCATCAGCAGCGTACTAGGCTTGAAGCGAAACGAAAATTTTCTCTGGTCTCCAAATCGATAACAAAAACGTAAACGAAATGACTACGGAAAAAATAAGTGTCACTAATTGTAAAAAGAAAACCATGGCGGACGTACTGGTTTTTCCTTTTGTTTTTTTTTTTCATTTGTATGCACCCGTTGTCTTTTTTCTTTACACTACTGACGACATTTACAAATAAAGGGTGTGTGTTCAAAACGGATTTGGAAATCCAAATCCAAAACAAAGTTGGATCTTGTGTTGTTTTTGCAATACATGTATTTTCGTAAGCAAATCCAATCTGATTCGGATCTCGGGGAAAATAAAACACAGCTATTATTAGCCGCGTTTTATTATCGCCAAGAACCGATATGGTTCACCCCGATATAATAAAACGATACGGATCCTAATGACAGCACTGTTGTATGCTCATCTCTTTTTGTCTCATGTTTGTTTATTTTTCATGTAGATACTGTCTTTTTTCCTCGCACTGAAGAGCCGTCTACCCGCCAGAGTAAGAACTTATTTCTGGTTCCATAAAGCAAACCTCGATAGAAACCTAGATCCAAATTTGTTTTTGTATTCCGTGTTAAAAGATAACCCCGACCTAGACCCGTAGATAATAAAACGCGCGTGGCGACAACGAAAACAATAATAACAACGTGTTGTTTTCATTGACAACCACGTGTTGTTATTGTTGTTTTCGTCGTCGCCACCGAAAATTCGCGTTGGTGTGGGGGAACCTTAAATCTAGTAGAAAATGGTAGTTTTGGGTAGTCTGGTGCGTACGCGAACGGACCTATTGATTTTGACATTTCAATGTTCAAATAAACCGCAACAATCTTCACTTTAATTAGAATTCAGAAATCCAAATCATTCGAGTTTCGACTTGTTTTTTGTTTATTTATTAATAAATCAATTTTGTGCCAAGTGTATGTACATAACTTAATAATTTTAAAATAAGAAATTAATTAGGAATAGCTATGTATTTCTGATAGAACAATAAATCTTACTATTTTGAAACTCTAATACACCACTACTTACACCAGATTACCAGGGCAAGAATCATACAAATTATATATTTCTTTGTATTAAAATTTTAATTGTGAAGTGACTAAAGATTTTAGGAACATGTATCCTTCATCACACATCTTGTTTTAAATTTTGTTCAAGGTTTTCTATTTGCAATGACTGAAAGTTTGTTATAGAACTTAGTAAATAAATAAAGTAAAAACACCAACCATGGTGTTTTTATTTAATTTAAATTATTTCAATATATTAGAGTTATTGTTATTGTTCAGCATTTTATTAATTATACATAATCGTTATTATTTATTATCTATATAAGTACATTAAAAAAAAATTCTATCACAGTATACACAAAATGTTTTATTCTTTTAAAAATTGTTTTATACATTATAGGTATTCATCTCCCAAATAATTTGTATTGTATACCTAGGTGTAATTATAGTCTGTCTAAAGACCCGAAAGCGCGTACGCAAAAATGATTTCGCGTACCCGAAAGTAAGTGCTTTTCACTTCTATGTTTATTTTTCTTGTTTACATAAATACAGCGCTAGCACCCAGTATTACGGCGTATAAACAGTGTGGAATGTATGGGGGCATGCTGCCCCCCTGCTGGGGAACACCAGGATTTGGGGTAGGTGCGAGGTTGGGCGTATGCAAAGTTTCTTTTGCATTTAAAGAATCTAGATTTAAAGCCAACGCGACCACCTACCCCAAATTCTATAGTTTCGCGTACGCGCTGTCGGGTCTTTAGGTGCCCGTTATAGCTTTCAGTGAAACTCATCATTGAAAATTTTAATTTCTTATTTTGAGACACTTAAAGAGCAAAATCAGTAATTATTTTGATGCCAATAAAAAGCTCTTGACTCAATTATTATTTCCATTAAAAAAAATTTTTCATTTTGGCCGCCCAATCTTTCACATAAACGATTTCTAAGATTCCAATGATCAATGATAAGGTAGTTCAATCATTGAAGTAAAGAAATTCATTTGATTTGTAAGGTTTGGTCAAAATGAAATTTTTTTTGACTAATTATAATAATAATAATTGAGTCATCATCTTTTTATTGGCATCAAAATATTCTCTGATTTTGCTTTCAAAGTGTCTCAAAATAGGAAATTAAATTTTTCAATGATGAGTTTCAATGAAAGCTTAGCTTAGACAGATTCATAATTATTATTATTTGATATTTTAACTACAACCTTCTATTATTTCATCAGATATTTACATAATGGAAAATTGCGACAGAGAACATATTCGCAAGAATATTAACGAACTTATTCGTTTAACGAAATATAAACCGCTCATAAAAGCTTGTGAAGATAAAAGGATTATATCGGATATTATGCGAGCACGAATCGAGGTGAGTGATATCGTTTTGAAAAAAACTACGACAAAAAACAAAACACTATGGATTAAGAGGTTGAAGGAATAAATTAAGTCTAGGCAGATTTAGCCGGGAAGGGGAAAAAGGGCGAGTAAGCAAGTAAGTGTATGAGTTGAGACTTGAGAGGATTACTTTTGGTTTAAAATTTAATAGTGTGGCGGCTTAGTTAAATATTTCTGCACTTGTGATAAAAGCATCAAATTTTTTTCGTTGTTGGTACATTATACGAATATGATTTTAAGATATTGGGCCACTTTAAAATTCCGTCCCTTTAGGTGGGAGGGGCAAAATTAAAACAAAATTAAATTACCTAAGATTGAAAAAAAATGTTACAAAACAACGGCAATACTTTCAATATCATGCTACATATACCTTTTTTTAAAGCAAAGAACCAATTCTTTAATTCTGTTTTAAAATTAAGTTATTGTAGTGCTTAGTTTCTGAAAAAATTATTTTAAAACTCAAAATTTTGAAAAAAAAAGTTCAAAAAAACAAATTATTGAGATTTTTTTGCAAAATTTTACGTTATTAAGTACTAATTTGCTTTATCATTTGTGATACGCTTATTAACTCTTAGTCGAGTGCTAAAAACTAGATAGTCTTAAGTGAATTAGTTTTTTTTAGAAAATTGAAAATTACCAAAACATTTAAACCTTCATTTTTTAACAAAAACAATGGATTTTGACTTTCTTGTTTAAATTATAAAATTGGTCCAATCGGTAAAACTATTAAAGGTCAAGTAGTTATAATTTTTTACTATGTTACTTAATAAGTTTGGTAGATGAAAAAAACAAGCCCCCTCCGCCCCTTCAGTATCCTAATAAAACAACAGAAAATCATCAATTTTTCGGTCTTTTGCCTTCAACATTATTCTGTTATATGTATTTTAAGTTATTTTTTAGAAAATTGCCTTATTGCTATCAGCCACTTCACTTAAATCTAGCTTAATATGTTTAAGAAATTGCATTTTTACAAGAATTGAGATTTTGTGTGTTTCAGATAATGTTTTTTTAAGTTATTTTTGGCTTACCAAATTTCAGTTTAAAAATTTACATTAACTTTATGTTTCTTTAACAAAATCATTTTTTTATACAGAATCTTCCCGATGCCGAAGAAGAGGAAAAACACAAAGAACTCTTTATAAAACTTACTAAACGAGGACCCACTGCCTACGATGAATTGTTAAAAATTTTAATAGAATGCGGTTTCGATAAAGCTGCTAGGTTACTGCGTGCACCCCAACAACATGCTAAAAAGTACATTTCATTACATAAACACAATGCTACTAGCCAACCATTACCCATAGAAAAACAACAAATTGCTGAAAATCCTCCAAATTGTCTTCCAGAAGGTTGCTATCCTTCAAAAGATACCGTTGATTCTAAGCATCAGCTCGTTCCGCACACCGGAAAAATAAATTTGCCAAAACCTTTTGAGGTAAAAAAATCAGATGTTATCCACATTTACCGGAGTTTGCCGGTCTATCCAATGAAATCAAAAAATCGTGGCGTATTATTTATGGTTAACATCATTGACTTTCCCAAAAGCGAAGAGGTGAAACGTTCTGGTGCTGAAATCGATTCAAAGTATATGCTGCGTTTATTTGAAGAATTTGGATTCACTTGCTTTTCATATGAAAATCTAAATCAAAAAGAGTTTTTTGATCTTTTGGAGGAACTGCGTAGCTCGGAATACTTGGCTCGGACTGAATCATTTGTATTGGCATTAATGTCACATGGCGAAATGCAAGATGACATGCATGATAGAGTTCAATTCCACGATGGATCCATTGTTAAAGTGAAAAAAATTGAAGATTTTTTCTCGAATAAAGAATGTATAAACTTAAGTAACAAACCTAAAGTTCTGATCTTTCCATTTTGCAGGTAAATAATTTCTGTAATATAAAATGTCTCATTTTTATTAACAAGCAAAAATATTTGCTTAGAGGACAAAATCCAGATAAAGGATGCAATGGTTTAGAAGCTGATGGTATTGGACAGTTTCAACCCAAGAATTCAATGGAAACTCTGTCTGATATGCTCGTTTGTTATGCATCAGTAAGAGGTAAGGGCTTTTGTTTTGTTTTATTTTAGCTAATTCATTTATTTTTCATAGGCTTTCAAGCATTGCGAGATCCACCCACAGGTTCCTGGTATATAAGAGCTTTTTGTGAGGTCCTGGCTGAAAATGCCCATAATATGCACCTTGAAGATATGCTTAAATTGATTGCAAATAAAGTTAAGTCCCTGCGATCAGAAAAGGGTTATCTACAAACTCCAGCCTATTATAATCATGGGTTCAGCAAACTACTTTTTTTCAATCCAGGAGTTTGTGAAGAATAGAAAGATTGTATTGCATTTACATGGCGTAATTTTTAAAAGATAAAACAAACAACTTCGGTAATACAGTAATACAGTTACGAGGTATACAATTTTCTATTCAGTGATATTTTTGATCTGATATACGTTTAAGTCATTTTTACATTTAAGAAGTTTCTAGAGAAAGCCGGCGGTATACATTTACATATTATATTCCACTTGAGTATATTTTTTATTAAAAAATACTAGATTTAAGAATAAACGAATTGATTTTTAAAACTTTTGTAAACAAATTTTAATGCCACAAAATTGTAGTTAAGTGATCTTCAACGATATCAAAACAAATTTACTGTGACACTACGAAGATCGTTGAAATCTAAACACTATTCCAATACGGCTACGAACCCTCAATGCTCTGTTAAATCTAAGTTTACACATTTATTACCATTGTCAATTATCAATTGATAAATATTGAAATTCGATATTTAATCGTTCCGCGAAGCTATGGTACAAAATAAAGAATATTTATAGGGATATAGCGTATCATAATGCGTTTCGAAAGGATGTACTCGTACAAATTAATTTTCTGTCCCGTGTTTCCAGCGTCTGTGAAACAATATATACCAATTTAGGTTAGGTTAGGAGGGGCGTGCCCAGCTCTGATGCTGTGGCGTCCACGGGGGCCTATTGGTCCATTGTGATCCCCTATAACAGTGATAGCACCTAAACTAATGATTATTATCGACTGGTTCATTTACGAACCAGCCTGTGCTTTCTATATATTTCCTCATGTTTGAGATTGAGACCTGCGCTAGATCGTCCAGTTCTCCGACAAACCCTGGTAAGGGAGGCGATTTGTTTGGAGATTTGGGCAGTCGCAGAGCAGGTGTTTAATGGTTTCTATTTCCTCAACATCCTGACAGCTCCTACAGAAATCGGGTGCGTATACACCCAATTTAGTGGACATTACGCCAATGGCGCAATGTCCCGTTAGTACACCTGTCAGGGTTCTATGATTCTTTTTACTCAGCGACAGAATATACTGAGTTTCTTTTTCATTAATTCTAGGCCATAAACTTCTAGAGATAACGCAATCGTTCCTGGATATCAGGAGTTGTTGATTTGCTCTTTCGTTATTAGGTCTATCTTCATTTTGATCACGCCAATCGGGACGTCTGGTCTCGTATCTGACTGGCTACTACTGTCTCTATTTGACATTGACCCTTCCCTTGCCATGAAACCAGCAGAATTTGACTTGGTTAGAGTTACAAATATTGTTCAGTGTATTTCGACATTTTGCTACTGCCTTGGACCTTATAGTCTCACTGGCTATTGCTTTGATAGCTTGGCTGTCCACGAAGAATGTGATCTCAGAAGAGCTCAGTTTCTTCCTGTGAACAATTTTGGCTGCCTTTTCAATAGCATTAATCTCAGCCTGAAAGACACTCATCTGGGAGTTTATATGATTCTCTAATATTAAGAGCTTCACAAAACACTCCAGCTCCTGTTCCTTCTTCCATTTTTGACCCATCAGTGTAAAGGGGGATGCCCTGTTCACCGAGTAGTGAGTTGGGCTCCTATCCATGCCTATCAGGTATTAGGTTCGAGAAGTTTTTCCTAAAATCTATTACGGGTGGTACGTAGTCAGTTGTCAAATTAAGTCCGATAGACCCATGACCATAGGTGCTGTGCTTCCAAGAGTCCATTTCTTTATGTCGAAACGCACTTTTGGCTGCTGTACCCTTTATGTATTCATCCAGGACTGGAAGGTTGAGAATGATCTCCAGTCCTGCTTGTGGCGTAGACTTCCGTACCCCGTTATTCCTATACAAGCTAGTCTCTGTACCTTGTTTAGGTTTTTGAGATAGCTATCCTTTTCTACGGTCTTCCACCATACAATCGAACCGTAGGTAAGTATGGGACGAACGACCGCCGTGTACATCCAATGGATGACTTGCGGTCGCATTCCCCACCCTGGGGCCCAACTTTAGCAAACGCATATAAACGGAAATAGAACAGCGCTAGTTGAAGATTCTGTGGCAAAAAGTCGAAAGCACCAAAAACTGATCCCACTTTCATACATATTACCACTGAAATTAAGCATTGAAATCAACTTTCGAATGGATTCGAAAGTAGAACCAAGTTACATAGTAGGGCCCCTGACCCGAATGTTTTTTTGCATGTATAGAAAGTACAAATTGCCTTCTTCATTTTTTCCAGTGTATCCACTATATTAGGTGTGTTGTTTTCACAACCCAGCGGCAACTGGTTGAAAAAAACGATTTCGGGGGTTAGCGACTACATTACAACAACAAAAAAATGGAGTTTCCATACAAACTATCGATAACAAGTATGTAATTCCCGCCGTTAAAATTGGCAAAATGGATTCCGAAGGATCTCCGCCACGGGACCATATATGGCCAAAATTTAAATTGCATATGAAAGAATGACATTTTGGCTTCAAAGTCTTGGGGCTATATTTTTGATTTTGGATTTTGTTTTCGTCTTATTTCAAAAATCCAGTAAGAGGTTTTATAAAAATCACGCAAAACTGCCAAATGGATGCTTAACGATTTCAGAACAGGAGAGGAGTACATATATAAAATGTAATATCATTTTAAAGGTATTGATTAGGGCTTCAATGCCTTGGGCACCGATTTTTTAATTTGATCCTTTTTTTTGAAATATTTGCTTTTGAAAAGTGACAAATTTTCTATTTTTCAATTGTATTTTTAAATAACAAGAAATAAACCAAATAACCCAAAACTTTCTCATAATGACAAAAAATTTCTAATAAACAAATTCACAAAAAAAAACTAGCACAAAAACTTAAATTTTGTTAGAAATAACAAATTTTTCAAAGGTCTGTTTTGCAATAAATAGTCGTTATTTTCAAATATTTCGAATTTTTAGTAAATCTAGCTGCCACATGATGGCTTTTCTTCGAAAATGAATGTTGTAGATCGAATCAAACATGAACCAGAGGCAGCATTATAGAATGGGAATGTGTTGATGATAAAATGAAATAAAAAAAAGTGTTTTTGTGGGTACTGCTAAGCGAGCGCTGCGCTGTACCATATAGCTACATCCAATTATTTTGTGGGTAATGTCAAAAAGAAATAAAGAAAAAAAAATGTCTGTAGGTCAAGTCAAACTGATTTTTGTTTGTATGCGAAGGTCGTTTGTAAACAGAATCTATGTAAATTATAATTTCAACTACTGACAAAATAGTTATGACCAAGCAAAAATATGAGAATTTGGTTTCCATTTTTTTTGTTATGAGAATGAAATGTGAGGTAGGTAGGTAGGTACCATATTTGTGTTATCCAAGAAGCTTATGCTATCAGGATTTTTTCATTATTTTTTTTTATTAGCATAGAATACAAACAAATATTTTTAAGCTAAGATTTTTTTTGATTTGATTTTCCAAAAAAAATAAACCAAAGTCCATTTTTTTATTAATTGAACAGTGAACACCTATCATAATAAAGAAACCAGGAGTGGGGTAGATACAGGTGTTAGATACAATAAGCTTTATACCGGAGCAATAAACCGAACGACATTTTGTTTGCATTGCTTCATAGCAGGGTTGAAATTTGGAAATCAAACATGATCGACAAGATAATAATTAGGTAAGACATATAGATAATGTGAGAGAAATGTATCTTGTATTGTATGGCCTGAACAAGAGTTTGAGGTAGGTCTGGTGATGTGATCCAATTTTTTGCATATTTTTTTATCTCAGTGAAGTGAAAAACAGTGAAAAAATGGGTAGAAAACAACCAAAACTAAGGGGCAAGTTTGTTAAAAAATGGCAACTAGTGAGAAATTTACAAAATAAGCAATTCATTCATGTAAATATGTAGGTAGGTACCTAACATAAACAATTTTATGGAATCACATAAATTTGAATTGAAATTGAATTTTAAATTTCTCCCAAAAAATTTTTATATTTTTTTTCTTTTCGCAACTTCTTTAGATACAGTAAAAAAGTTACAATTGCTTACTTAGTTTTTTAATTTCTAAAAGTGTAATGCTAACTAAATATCAAGTTAGCGCTACATATGTATATGTACCTACCATTTTCTTTATTAAAAAAAAAACATGGATATTTTATTATAAAGCATATACCTACGTACACATCTGTGTAAAATGATTTTTCGCGCTGATTCGAACTTTGATATCAATTTTTATCAAAATGAATCTTCAAGTCACCATTTTTAATTTTCATATTATGTACAATACCCAAATTTTCATTTAATTTTTGTTAACAATGGTGTTTTAAAAATAGTTTTTAATTGTTTTCAAAAAAGGGTTTTTTATTTAAAAACCGCTTTCTGCTCGCTAACGAATTAAAAAAAATTTATAAACCTATACATATACGAAAAGTTTATTTTAGGACATTTCCCGTGGCATGATTAAAATAAATAATATAAAGGAAAAACGCAATTTTGGGGTAATTTTTCATTACAAAAAAAGGCGCCATACATTTTTTTAATCTTGAATAAAAAATTAAAATTGACCCCAAAATGGGGGCATTTTTCCACAATGAAAAATCGCCCAATTTTTAAAATGCAAATAAGATGAAACAAGGCCCCAAAATTTAAAATTGCTTGAAACCAAATATGATAAATGACCCCAAAAATATATGTGTAAAACAACAACACCAACATTGTCTTACATTTATTGAATTAGGGTGACATGATGATAAAAATAATTTGAACTTTTTAACTTTTAAAATTGTAAAAATATCGTGCGTTAATATGATTAAATAAATCAAAATGAACTGTTTAAATTTTTTAATACTTGGTTTGAAATAAATTTATTTCTTTAAGATTAAAAGATTGGGGTATATTTTTTCATAATGAAGTCTCATCCCAAACCGAAAATTGAAAATAAAAAAAGCTCCAAAACTATGAAAAATCAACCCGAACAACATACCTACATAAATCGACGTCTTTTGTTGTTATTTTACCTACATACAAATTTTGTGGGGTTATTTTTAATTTTTATGGTTAAATTTTTGGGGTCTTTTTTCATTATTTTAGGGGCAATTTTTCCTATTTGGAAATGGGGCCAT
Source organism: Epistrophe grossulariae (assembly GCA_929447395.1). Classification (NCBI taxonomy): domain Eukaryota; kingdom Metazoa; phylum Arthropoda; class Insecta; order Diptera; family Syrphidae; genus Epistrophe; species Epistrophe grossulariae. The sequence goes on from OV839567.1 coordinate 106,045,435, forward strand.
TTTTTGTTATGAAAAAATCCAACAATTTCGGGACCATTTTCATGTAGAGAGATTTTTGTAGATAAATGCAGTATTTTCAAGAGTTGTGCCTTTGTGAAAAATGGTCATATTGAGATGCAACAAAAAAACATTCGTGTTTTATTTTTTTCTATTTTTTGATTGAGTATATAATTTAAAGGTGGAATAACTTCCCCAGGCGTGAAATATTGTATGTACCAATGGCTCTGATATGACAATTTTTTTATTTAGTTTAAAAAATCCTACCGAAATATGCAACAATGAACAAATTACTTTCCCTGAAGAGGTGCAAGAAGTGAACCAAGAGGATGTGACAATTGACAACCATTTTCCCAATCCCGACGATCCAATGGAAGAGATTATGAGTTCTGGTGGCTTTGTTGTAGACAAATCCAAATTAAAAAAATTAAATTTTCTTCCTTTATACTACATAATATGTACAGTACGATAAGAGTACGATAACTTAGGCGCCCAGAAATGATAACGGTCTTTTTTAGAATAGTTCAATACAAGCATTTTTAACTATAAAAGGGGGGTTCTATCGCACCCCGTTCAGTAGGTAGGGGTAATTTTAGAAAAAAGTTAGTTTTTGAGAAAATTGAAAATTACTTATAACTACTTTATTATGAAATTTTTGTTTTTTGCTTTCTTACATAATTACAGTGCTACCCTACCACCCAGCATTACGGCGTATAAGCAGCGAGGTATGTATGGAAGGTCAAAAACAAGCACTTTTTATTATAGGAGGAGGGTCTATCTAGCCCCGTTTAGAAGGTAGGGGAAATTTTACAAAAAAATGGTTTAAAATGAAAACAAAATTATTAAAAAACAACGGCAACATTTACAATGAAATAATATACTGGTTTTGAAAGCCAGAAATTTGTTTTTTAATCTTAAATCTGAATTAAATTATTTATGTCAAATTTTTTTGAAAAATTCGCCTTCAAACTCAAAATATTTATGAAAAAATGAAAAAAATGTTAAAACCCATTTATTTCAAAATACATACAATTTAAGAAATTATATTAATTTGCTGCAGTCGTACGGTAGAACCTAGGTAATGTGAATTTTTTAGAATGCATTACATTTTCTTACCTGATCATTTTAAATGTACTAATAGAACAGAGTATTGGCTTTAAATATAGGTATAATACTTAATTGTTAATAATACCGTTATGTTTTAATATTTTTTTAACATTATTTAGTTTTTTTTTTTTTAATTTGCCCTTCCTGTCCAAACGGGGGAGATAGAGCCCCCTCCCATTGCAAAAAATGCTTGTATTGAACTGTTCTACAAAAACCGTTATCATTTCTTGGCGCCTAAGTAACGTACTCTTGCCATAGTATAAAGGAAGAAAATTTAATTTTTTTAATTAGGATTTGTTTGTTTTTATTTTTCAAAAAAAGTATATAGGTATCTACACAGTCGAAAGTTATTTGACAGTAAGTATGTACCTATCTACATACCTATTTATTTTTAGTGTATAACCTACCCACAGCCTACAGGTACCTACCAATTATATTTATCTAACAATAGGTAGGTATTTGTATTTATTTAATAATTTCCTCAAGAAACGATACCTATTTTTGGTATGTAATTCGGGAATTTATAACAAATAATACCTACATCTTCATAATAAAATAAAATCACAAATACCTTCCGAATCGCTTTTGTTACCTACACTCAAATACCTACCTAGAAGAAAAAAAAACTCTTGAAACCACACAAAAAGTAAAAAACACCCTAAAATTAAATAATCACTTCTTAGTAAATCCGGAATTTGGAAACATACAAATGCATATTGTACATACATACCTACATACTTTATCCTTTACCTACCATAACAATATCCTAAAATCTAAAATCATTCAAGTTGAACAAAACTACCCCATTCCAATAAAGTGACCTACAAATAATTTGAAATGAAAAAAATAATATACCTATGCATATTATTGAGAAAAAAAATTTCAACACAAGTTTTCCTCCACAGAAAAAACTTCACAAATAGCTCTTCGCGCACCACGATACAAAAGCAAAAACAACACATAATATCCCTTTCCAACACACGAATACATTTACAAACACTTTACTCCCTATACCCAAAACGAAATATTGAACAAAAAAAATAAAAATCTATACCTGCACTGCTTCCTCTTCTTCATAACAAAGTAAAAGTATAGTGCAAAGCAACAAAAACAAACAAATAAAAAAGGCTGTATGCGATGTGAACGTATAGCTTCTATTTTTGTTGTTGTTTCATATGCCATTCGAACGATGTTTGTTCGAAGTTCAAACATGTTGTTAGGGGTGAGTTTTTTTACTCTCGTTTTTTATTCGAAGATAAAAATCTTCGAATCTGACTTCGACATTTTGGGTGGAGGCCTCTTAATACAGGGGCCGAATTACGGCATCAGTGACTGAACGACACGTGAGGGAAATTTGATACGAAATATCGAATATCATCGATATTTTGTATGAAATTTCCCTCACGTGTCGTTCAGTCACTGATGCCGTATTTCGGCCCCAGTATTTCTCCGTACTTAAGTTAAGCCCCGAAAATTATCCGGGTTTAGCTAAACCGATTGGGGATTACTTGTTGTTGCATTTAACATGTAAATTATTTAACCCCGAATCCTTTTTTTCATTCAATTTTCTTCGGTCTTGGAAAAAAACGCCTATTATAGTGATCAGTGAGTTTTGTATTGTTTCCCGAACGCAGCCATTGATTTTGACATTTCAAATAAACTGCAACAATCTTCACTTCAATTAAATTCAGTCAAAATTCAGAATCATTTGAGTTTATTTTTTAATAAATCATTTTTGTTCCAAGTGTATGCAATTTAATAATTTTAAAAGCAATTAATTAAGAATATGTATTTCTGACTAAAGAACAATAAATCCCACTATTTTGAAACTCGAATACAACAGTACTACACCAGATTACCGGGGCCAAGAAGGTAAAAAATTATATATTTCTTTGTATTAAAATGTTAATTGGGAAGTGACTAAAGATTTTAGGAACATGTATCCTTCATCACACATCTTGTTTTAAATTTTGTTCAAGGTTTTCTATTTGCAATGACTGAAAGTTTGTTTAATAACACTTAATAAATAAATAAAATAAAATAAATACATCATTAAATTTGAGTCAACATAATAGTTTACTTAGATTTAATGGTGTTTTTATTTTATTTAAATTATTTCAATAATAAAAAAATGTTTTATTTGTTTAAAAATTGTTTTATGAAGTGCATAATGTATGTGTTTATCTCCCAAATAACAAGTGTTGAGTTTGTGCTCCTACTTAAATTGTATTATATTTTAGAATCTGTCTAAATACCCGACAGCGCGTATGCGAAAATGATTTCGCGGCAAAACAATAGGATTTCGGGTAGGTGCGAGGTTGGCTTTAAATCCAGATTCTTTAAATTCAAAAGAAACTGCATACACCCAACCTCGCACCTACCCCAAATCCTATAGTGTGCCCAAGCAGGGGGGTTGCAGGAGGCAGCATGCCCCCATACATACCTCACTGTTTATACGCCGTAATGCTGGGTGATAGCACTGTATTTATGTAAGCAAGCAAAAAACAGAAGTGAGAAGCACTTAATTTCGCGTACGCGAAATCTTTTTCGCGTACGCGCTGTCGGGTCTTTAGACAGATTTTTTATATCATCATTTGATAGTTTAAATAGAACCTTCTTTTATTTCATCAGATATTTACATAATGGAAAATTGCGACAGAGAACATATTCGCAAGAATATTAACGAACTTATTCGTTTAACGAAATATAAACCCCTCATAAAAGCTTGTGAAGAAAAAAGGATTATATCAGATGTTATGCGACTACGAATCGAGGTGAGTAATATAGTTTAGAAACAAACTTATCGATAAACTTTTTTCACTACGACAACAAAAGACGGGAATAAGAGGTTGAAGGTATAAATTAAGTCTTATAGGCAGATTGAGACAAGAAAGGGAAAAAGGGAGAGTAAGCAAATAAGCGTATGAAATGAAAGGATTACTTTCGGTTTATTTCTCGCATTTAACGCATGGCATCCTATCGTAAAGACAGTAGACAAACTTGTTTGATTCTGCGGCAAAATTGCTTACAGCCACTTGACTTAAATCTAGCTTAATATTATGTTTAGGAAATTGCATTTTTACAAGAATTGAGATTTTGAGTGTTTCAAATAGAGTTTTTTAAGTTAATTTTGGTTTGCCAAATTTCAGTTTACATTAATTTTATGTTTCTTTAACAAAATCATTTTTTGTACAGAACCTTCCCGATGCCGAAGAAGACGAAAAACACAAAGAACTCTTTATAAAATTAACTAAACGAGGACCTACTGCCTACGATGAATTGTTAAAAATTTTAATAGAATGCGGTTTCGATAACGCTGTTAGGTTACTACGTGCACCCCAACAACATGCTGAAAAGTACATTTCATTGAATAAACATAATACTACCAGCCAACCATTACCCATAGAAAAACAAAAAATTGCTGAAAATCATCCAAATTGTCTTCCAGAAGGTTGCTATCCTTCAAAAGATACCCTTGATTCCAAGCATCAGCTCATTCCACACACCGGGGAAATAAATTTGCCAAAACCTTTCGAGGTAAAAAAATCAGATGTTATCCACATTGACCGGAGTTTGCCCGTCTATCCAATGAAATCAAAAAACCGCGGCGTTTTATTTATGGTTAACACTCTTCAAAAGGAAGAGAAGAAACGTTATGGTGCTGATGTCGATTCAAAGTATATGCTGCGTTTATTTGAAGAATTTGGATTCACTTGCTTTTCATATGAAAATCTAAATCGAAAAGAGTTTTTTGATCTTTTGGAAGAACTGTCTAGCTCGGAATACTTGAAACGGACTGAATCATTTGTAATGGCATTAATGTCACACGGTGAAATGAAAAATGACATGCATGATAGAGTTCAATTCCACGATGGATCCATTGTTAAAGTGAAAACAATTGAAGATTTTTTCTCGAATAAAAGATGTACAAAGTTAAGGAACAAACCTAAAGTTCTGATTTTTCCATTTTGCAGGTAAGCAATTTCTGTAATATAATATGTCTCATTTTTATTAACAAACGAAAATATTTTCTTAGAGAAGAAAAAAATCCAGATAAAGAATGCAATCGTTTAGAAACTGATAGTATTGGACAGCTTGAACCGAAGAATTCAATACAAATGGAAACTCTGTCTGATATGCTCGTTTGTTATGCAAGAGTAAGAGGTAAGGGCTTTTGTTTTGTTTTATTTTATTTTATATAATTTATTTATTTTTCATAGGCTTTCAAGCATTGCCAGATCAAGACACAGGTTCCTCGTATATAAGGGCTTTTTGTGAGGTCCTGGCTGAAAATGCCCATAATATGCACCTTGAAAATATGCTTAAATTGATTGCAAATAAAGTTAAGTCCCTGCGATCAGAAAAGGATTATTTACAAACTCCAGCCTATTATAATCATGGGTTTAGCAAACTACTTTTTTTCAATCCAGGAATTTGTGAAGACTAGAAAGATTGTATTGCATTTACATGGCTTGAGTTTTAAAAGATAAAACAAGTAACTTCGGTAATACAGTTACGAGGTATACATTTTTTTATTCAGTGATATTTTTGATCTGATATACACTTAAGTCATTTTTACATTTAAGAAGTTTGTAGAGAAAGCCGGCGGTATACATTTACATATCATATTCCACTTTAGGATATTTTTTATTAAAAAAAACACTAGATTTAAGAATAAACGAATTGATTTTTAAAACTTTTGTAAACAAATTTAATGTCACAAAATTGTAGGCAAGTGTTAAGATCGTTGAAATCTAAAGGCTATTCCAATACTGCACTGTTAAATCCAAGCTTACATACTATTACCATTGTCAATTATCAATTCATAAATAATGAAATTCTATATCTTATCCTTCCGCTATGGTATAAAACAAATAATATAGGTATATATAGGGATGTAGAGTTTCATAATGCCTACCAAAAGGATATACAAATCATTTTCTGTCCCGTGTTTCCAGCGTATGTGAAACAATCTCGAAACTGATTTTAAGTTGTATCTACTCCCAGTTTTTTTTTTAGTAAAAAGCATTACCTTCTTTAAGAAAAAGGTTGTTTTATGCTCATTTATCATGGACGTGTGGTGTAAGTTCATGAAAGCATCGTTGCGGTAATGATTTATAATCCCTTTTGTCAATAATTCATAAATGCATCAAACCAGCATCACTTATTGCTTACCTTAATGACTACTGCAAACTTGCATCAATTGCTTAATTTTTAAAAGCTGTATTGGGTCTACTGAGACAGTTTTGTAGTAGTTACTTTGAAATCGTAAAATGAAGTTATAATCGAAAACTAGTTCTTTAGGATTGAAATCGCCAATAATTGAATGAATGAATGAATGAATCTTTATTTAGCTTCAATTAGCCATTTTGTTTACATTTTTAAATTTATCTTTAGGTTACATAGAAATCACAGTTTAAAGTATCGTTTGATAAATAATAGTTTATAATATTAAATCACATTGTTGATATTACTTATAGATTATATTGAGATTGAACATAATCAATAAGTTTTCGTTTAAATTCTACAAAATTGTTTGTGCTTTTGATTTCTCTTGGTAGATTGTTGAACCCGTGGAACCCCATGTAAAATATGGTTCTTTGGCCTCTCGAGGTCCTTGATCTTACTATTCTAAGGTCATTATTGTTTCTTAAATTGCGTTCTAGCCCTGTATTAGTACGTACATTTTCACATAGATAACCAGGTAACATATTATTCTTAATTTTGTATACAAATATCATACTTAACATAAATAGTCTTTGATTTATATTTAACCATTTTAGCGTATTTAACATAACCCTTATTGGTGTATATCTACTACATTTTAAGATAGATCGCATAACCTTATTTTGTTGTAATTGCAACCTGTCTTTGTGACTTTGTGGACACATATAATAAACTAGCACAGTAATCAAAATGAGGTTTAATCAAAACATTGCATAAATTCACAGCCGTACTTATAGATATATTTTTCCTTATTTTTCGTAATACTCCAATTTTTTTAGATATTTTTTTACATATATAATTAACATGATCATTAAAATTAAGTTTTTCGTCTAATACAACACCAAGGTATTTTAACAGTTTTACTTGTTCAATTTGTTCATTGTTTATAGATATGTTAACATTTATGGACGAACTTACAGGATTACATCTAAATATCATACATTTTGTTTTTGAGACATTAAGTACCAGTCTATTCATTTTCAACCATGTGTTTATTCTCTCTAAATCTTGATTTATTACTTCTGAACACTCCGCTAGATTTTTTCCAGATGTGTACAGCGAACCGTCATCAGCAAACAAAATTAATTTTGAGGAATGAATTATCTTACTCATATCGTTGATAAACATAAGAAATAACCAAACTCCCAATGTTGTGCCTTGCGGTATTCCTACATTGACACTGATTGATTGATGTGCATTGTGTCCTCCCTGATATGAACGACTTAAACTATTTGAATTCAACAGATTTTATGCCGAAGTACTTTAATTTGTTTAATAGGATTTCATGATTTATTGTTTCAAAAGCTCGTTTCTAAGAAAACAGCAACTACTATATTTTTGTCATCTATTTCCCTTCTCCACTCATTTATCACAAAATTCAGACTAGTTTCACATGAGTGATTTGCACGGAACCCTGATTGGTAGGTATCTAGTAGCCCCTGATCATCTAGTGATCTTGGAGTTGAAGCACTACACAGTTTTCAATTAATTTTTCATATAGTGGCATCATATTTAAGTTTTTGCATTTGGAATCTTTTTAATCGGAATAATAAGTGATTCTTTCCAAGATTGTGAAAAAATACCAGCACTAAGAGAAATATTAATAATTCTTTCAATCCATGGTCCAATAACACACAAAGACTCCCTGTTTTTAACATTCATAAAATTAAAATCATTTTTCTTGCTAAGCATATCTATTACACATCTTAAAATATCTATATAGACTAGGTGGAACTTAAAATCTATATTGCACTGTTGAAGTAAATTTGTATAATCACAAAATATCACAGATTGGGTTATTTCATTTATGGAATGAACAAAAAAACTGTTAAACTTTTCGCACATTATTGCAAATAATTGAAGAAAACTGGCTTCTGCTTTCCGACTGGAAATATTGATTTTTAGCTTTTGTTTAGTTAATTGAAATGAAGCTTCAATGCAAGTTCTGCGGAGGTGAGTAAACAAGAAAAACCGTTAGATGTTAGAGAAACAAACGTGTTCTGTATGAACAGATCTAATCCACATCTTTTATGTTTGTTTATTTTTCATGTAAATGCTGTCCTTTTTCCTTTCACTACAGTTTGTACTCCCTATTGACTGAAGAGCCGTCTACCCGCCAGAATAAGAACTTATTTCTGGTTCCATAAATCAAACCCCGATAGAAACCTAGATCCAAATTTGTTTTTGTATTACGTGTTAAAAGATAACCCCGACCCAGACCCGTAGATAATAAAACGCGGCTAATGAATCTATTGATTTAAAAATTCACTAAACTACAAACAAAATGTTCTTTCATTTAAATATTTTAATATGTATTGAATTCATGATGAAAACTTAACAAATGAACCACCAACCAGAGCGAAAATAATAAAGTTCAAGTTTTAGTTTAGTTTAGTTTAGTTTAGGTTTATTTCATCAATTTGAGTTTATAATATTACTCTTATAGACTATCGAAATACACATAATATAATTACAGTTAGGAAATATTTTTTTGCTAGTTAATTTACTAAAAAGAATAAGTTTAACATTTTTTTGAAAGTATCTCTATTGAAATGAAAATCTAAATCAATTCTATTTGATATGAGATTAATTTCTCTGATACAGCGAGTAATGGGTTCGTTAAAAGCATAATTTACTCTATGATTTATCTCATTGAATAAGTTTCGATTCCTAAGCACTCGAGTTGGCGCATATAAATCGATTAAAGACAATAAAAACGGACTATCTATATGATAGGATAAAATATCTTTAATGAACATTACAGAAAACATTTTGCGGCGGTTTTCTAGAGACTGAATGCCAATGAGCAGTCGCCGTGTATTATATGGAGGCATTACTACGGTGTTCCATCTGAGTTTGTATGTGACTATCCTTGTGAATTTTTTTTGAATTTTTTCAATTCGAACAGAATGGGTTTTATAGAAGGGATTCCATACTACACAGCAGTACTCAAGAACTGATCTTACATAAGCAATGTATAGAGATTTCAAAGTATAAGGATCTTTTAACCCTTTGGAGTTGCGGATAATAAATCCAAGCATGGAGTTGGCTTTATTGACCATAAACTCTATGTGTTTAACAAAGTTGAGTTTAGAGTCAAAAATTACCCCAAGATCCTTCTTGACCGAAACTCTTTCAAGAATTTTGTTCTCAATATGATAATCATATAATATAGTAAGCGAACGACGGGAAAACGAAAAACACTGACATTTAGAAATATTTAGATGTAATTGGTTATTTTTACACCACAAAGACAGCTTTTCTAGGTCTTCTTGCAGAAGCGCACAATCCATAACATCTTTAATACATCTCAAAAATTTCAGATCATCAGCAAACATCAGTATCATGGAGTTCAAAAGAACATCAGGTAAGTCATTTATAAATATAAGAAATAAAAGCGGTCCAAGATGGCTACCTTGGGGAACTCCAGATGAAACCACAATCGGATTTGATATAGCCGAATCAATACGAACATATTGAATACGACCTGATAGATAAGAACGCAACCAGTTCAGCATATTTGAATGAATTCCTAGTTTTTGAAGTTTTTGAATTAATATATCATGGTGAACTCTGTCAAATGCCTTGGCGAAGTCTGTATATATAACATCCACTTGATATCCCTTTTCAAGTTTGTTAAGAACAAAGTTAGAAAAGATTGTAAGGTTTGTAGTAGTTGATTTACCAGAGACAAAGCCATGTTGAAATGGAGATATTGTTTCTTTTAATAGAAACGAAAGTTTATCATAAACAATTTTTTCAAACAGTTTGGGGATCGCAGATAACTTGCAAATTGGGCGATAGTTCGATATGTTTTGTTTTGGACCGCACTTATGGATGGGTGTAATAAAAGAAGTTTTCCATTCGGAAAGAAATTCACCTTTTTCGAGTGATCTGTTAAAAATAAAACATAATATTCTGGAGAGCGATGACGCACACTTTCTTAAAACAAGAGGAGGAATTTCATCTGGTCCAGCATTCTTATCATCACTGAGCCCCGATAAAGCTTTCTCAACTTCAGTTGTACAAAAATCTAACTGATCAATGTTAATTATATTATCAGATTGATCAGAGGAAAGGTCATTAATGTTTGATGAAACTAAGTAGTTTGACTTGAAAAATTTAGCAAACCCATTGCAAATTTCAGGTAGACTTGTGTAGGAGGAACCCAAATATTCCATACATTTTGGAATTCCATTATTATTTTTTTTGCTTTTTATGAAAGTCCAAAAGTATTTACTATTAGTTTTCAGTTTAGATTCCATTGAATAAATAAAATTTTTGTAGAGAAATTTATTTAAGACATTGAAATTTTTTTCAAGGGTGATATATTTAACTCGCAAATTGGCATCAGATGAAGAAACCCGCAGCAATTTAAAAGCTTTGTTCTTTTTGTTTTTCAAATTAATGAGTCTTTTGTTATACCATGGTGGCTTTGAGTTGTTCTTCACTAGAGTTTTCGGAACATAAATGTCAATTGCTTCCTTTAAAGTGCTTAGAAAAACGTTGTAAAGGTAGGATAAATCGTAATCATAATTAAAATAATTGGACAATATTAACTCATCCATATAGCTCGCTATACCAACAAAATTAGCTTTTTCAAAGTTATATTTAAATGAGTGTTGAGTTTTTGGTTTAAAAAAATTAAGTATTTTTAATTCTAAATTTAAAGCAGTATGATGAATGGAGTTGGAAAAAATTGGAAAAGGAGATTCAGTAACTGACATCCCCAATTCTTTATCAACAAATACTAAATCAAGTAGTCGATCTAAGTTATTTTTACAATTATTTATCTGCACTAAATCATACGCTGCAAAAGAATCTAAAACTTCTGATTCATATTCATTGTTTACATTAAATGGAATAAGTTGCATTTCATCTGAGTCAAAGACCCAATTTAAATTTGGTAAATTAAAGTCACCTACGATAATAACATTTTGGTTATCTTTAAGGTTTGATAAATAAAAGTTACAATTATTGATGTGTTCTTTATAAATATCTAGTGAACTTCTTGGTGGAATATAGCTGACTATAATATAAATGTCTTTATTGCTTTTTAATGAAAGTTTAATAATAATCTGATCTATGTCATATGAAGAATAGGATGATGAAGGAAGAGGCAATTGAATTGATGCGTAAATAGAGCGAACTGCAATTAGTACACCTCCGCCTCTGTCTAAACCAGTTGCAAGAGAGCTTCTGTCTTTACGAAATACAGAGTAATGTCGATCGTCAAACATTTCGGCATTGTAGTGCTTTGCAGATAACCAGGTTTCAGAGAGTATAATGAAATCAAATAGTTGGGAAGTAGATGATAAGAGCAGTTGTTGCATTTTTGTACGCATACCTCCCGCATTTTGATAATAACCATGCAAATTGTGTGTATCTGTTAAGGGAGCAAGGTGAGAATTTTCGATAAAAAGCGATGAATGTGAGACGAAGAGCGATGGTGATGAGAAGGTGAGATGGCTAGACGATGTAGATGCAGTAAGATGATAGTTGTTGACGACGGGGAGTGATGATGTAGAAGGAGCAAGTTGAGATGTACTGACGAAAAGCGATGGCGATGAAGGAGATGATATTATGTTTGGAGCTGCACAAGTGGAGGCGGGGGAGTTATTATCGGTGTTTTCTCTCTTTTGTTCAATGAAAAAAAATATTTAACACGAACATGCTGCGGCCAAACTGATGAATCCAAGATAGCTGATAAGTGGTCTATTGGAACACTCAATTTAAATGTAACGAATTTCAATTCGGATAAGTCTGCATCTTTCTTTATGAGCATGTAACATTTAAATAACTCAGTAGAAATATTAGTTTTTTGAGATATGTATTTGACGATATCATCAGATGTGGTTTTATTAGAGAATCGTGAAATATGAAGCCATGTATTTGTTGGTATAGAACTAAGAGAGGAAGACGTATCAGTACCGATTATCTTCATTTCTCTTTTAGAATTTGCTTTTTTTTTATTTTTATTATTTAGCACTACATCACAATCCATGTGAACTATTTTTTCGATGTCTTCATTGTTAAATAATGTTATTGATGGAACATCATTATTCACGGATTGTTCATTATTATTAATTGGTGATTGTATTATGTGTGGTAATGGAAAGGTGTTATTATCAGAATTTATATCATTTCCAAGATCTTCTTTATTGTTATTGGGAGGGATATTATTATTGATAATGGGATCTCTTAGAGAGATTGACACGTTATTTTTGGCAGTTTTTCGTGGTGGTGAGTTAGATTGATGAGTAGAGATGAAAGAAGAGAGTTCTTTTTTCAGGTCACTTACACTTGAAACAAGATCATTGAAACTTTTAAAGAAATTAGAGAAATTTAGATTAGTACAAGAATTACATTTCCAGTACAATCTTTTTTCTGAGATTATATTAAAATCGTTGTCACTAACTTCGATACAGTTTTTGTGAAAAAAACGACCACAAAAATAATCGCACTTTATGTACTTTACATCTTTGGATCGTTTAATGACTTCGTCACAAATAGAGCAAACTTTAGACATTTTGAAGGAAAATCAATAGCGAGGTGTAACACGTACTGTGTAGTACTTCTGCTGGTTTGACATTTCTCGTACCACAAGCAATTGTCATCTGAATCTTCAAATAAAAATTCAGTTCATACGTAATCAGAAGCTCCAAAAATTCAGATGTTAAACGTAATGCATCGAACTCGCCCATTCAAGTGCCGTACCAGCGTTATTCCTCATAACATCTCTGCAGAATTTTTTGACAACTGCAAATGACGTACTGAAAACTCCGACTTCCGAGCCGACACAAAAAATTTGTGAAAACAAAAGATTTCCGTACGTCTCTCGGCTGTCGAGACTTAAAAGAAATAACTAGAATAAATATAAAGAAAAAATGGCTTCAACATCTGAAATGGCCCTGAAAACCTGGGAATTGGAAAACAACGTAAAGACCCTTCCGTCATGCGATGAAATATTTCGCTACGATAGCGAGCAACAACGGCAAGTTCTTGATGCCAAACCTTGGGAAAAGGACCCACATTATTTCAAAGATATCAAAATATCTGCACTCTCTTTGTTAAAGATGGTCATGCATGCAAGGTCCGGTGGGACATTGGAAGTTATGGGTTTGCTCTTGGGAAAAGTTGAAGACAATACTATGGTTTGTTGTTTATTTTGTTTTTGAAGGATTATGTTTTAGTTTTATCCATTAGATCGTCATGGATGCATTTGCATTGCCCGTCGAAGGAACCGAAACTAGAGTAAATGCTCAATCTCAAGCCTATGAGTATATGTCGGCATATATCGATTCCGCAAAGGAAGTTGGTCGACTGGAAAATGCCATCGGATGGTATCACAGCCATCCCGGCTATGGCTGCTGGTTATCCGGCATTGATGTGTCCACGCAAATGTTGAATCAAAACTTCCAAGAGCCATTCGTTGCAATTGTCGTTGATCCAGTTAGGACAGTCTCTGCTGGCAAAGTATGCCTAGGTGCTTTCCGTACGTATCCCAAAGGATATAAACCCCCAAATGAGGAACCGTCCGAGTACCAAACGATTCCATTAAATAAAATCGAAGATTTCGGTGTTCATTGCAAACAGTACTATCCGCTTGAGGTAAGCTACTTTAAGTCAGCTCTTGATAGGAAGCTACTTGATTCCTTGTGGAATAAGTATTGGGTTAACACTCTTGGAAGCTCTGGATTACTCACAAACACCGAGTATACAACTGGACAAATATTCGATTTGTCTGAAAAACTGGAACAGAGTGAATCTAGTCTTGGTCGTGGGCCATTTGTTGTGTCAGGTAGGAGAAGAGCAGTACATAGTTGCATGCGATTTCTTATTCGCGCTTATTCTACTTCCAGGTGGTGATATCAATGAAAAGCGTACCGAAGACAAACTCACTAAAGCCACGAGGGATTGTAGTCGCGCCTCAATCGAACTTATTCACGGTCTCATGGCGCAGATAGCCAAGGACAAGCTCTTCAACAAGGTCGGAATTAATAAATGAGCACATATTTATTTACTTTATAAATCAAAACAATTTTCAAAATAAATAAACTAAAAAACTTTAACAAACGGTTTTCCTATTCTATAAGCTATTGAGTCTCGTACCCGTTTACCAAGTAGTCGATCGCCATAAGGGATTAGTGAAGGATTTCTGACTACAATTCCACGTCGTTCTGGTGTCCAAACTTTGAAAACGCAATAACGATCAACAGGGATCCGTATTCCCAGCCAACCAGCGGAAGACAATAGGATATCTGCGAATTATACCAAATTGAAATAAAGTGACATAACATGCATTTATTTATATTTTACCACAAGTGCTGGCATCTTCAGATTCTCCATAGATGGTTATTTCTTCTGAGGGTTCTAGACCGGGCCATCTTCGTAAACGTTCTTCATCGCCAATTGGCAAACCGAAGAGCTTACTGCCCAGGTACTCTTGATAGATGTCGGATGCATCTGCAGTTGGTGTTATAACGATGGGAAGTCGATGAGATGAATACACCGGTAATCTTAAAAGGCATTTCTATTTTGTGAAAATATTGACACTTCATTACTATTATTATCATTACCTAATCGAATCAATATCTCCATCTAAAAAGTCAACTCTTGCCAAACCAGCCAGAAACAATGTCATTCCGCGTTTCAAACGAAAACCTCTTGGGGCGATCATTTGTTTAGGGAATATTTTTATCAGCTCCTCCGTTGTAAGGAGGTTGTGAATCTAAAGCCAGATATAAAAAACCTTATTAATAATAAGTTTGAAAATCTCACCTGTTCTGGTTGCATAACTCCGGGCGTATCGAAGCACCAATGACACGTTTTGAATTCTTTACTATTTTCATTAAGTGTTTCAACTGGCTGGGAACCAGATGACATTGCAAATGAATCCGCAGGATCTTTTCTATCGATTACTGTTCTACCTGAAAATTTGTTGGTTTGTTGAAATAATTAAATTAGGCGAAGGTGACAAGTGTACCGATATGACCAATCAATGTTGCAGCCTTAACGCTTCCCGTTTCATTTGCTTGATCTCGTCGCAGTTTGTCGTCGGCAGCACGTTGGGCACGCTCTGAAAACAGTCTGCGGAAGCGATGATAAACTCGGTAATCTAAAAGTAGGTTAGAAATTTAGTAATCGAAAATGAATTGCAAAATAAAAATAATCTGAGTAGACTATCTTAAAAGAAGCTATTTAATATTTCAGTTATCTAAACAAATAGTCGGGTTCAGAAAGTTTGACTCTAATGGCAGAAGTAAGTAGTAGCAGTCATGTTATTGGGTTATAATAAATTTACCTGATGGTCGTTGAATAGGAAATTTGAGCATTTGCAATGTTGTTCCTGGCCATGGACATGTCGTGGCTTTCTTCACCAGATTTGTAGCTTCAAGCTTAAAACACAAATCTATTATCAATCTCGGTATGGAATCAAGTTGAAAATTACCTTGCAGTAATCAGAGTTTAAAAGAATATTGAACAACGAACTCTTGCCAACATTCGTACAGCCAACAAGAAATACATCGCCTTTATGAGCCCAAATTTTTTGCAACTGTGTTATGAGCTCTTCAATGCCGTAACCAGTTTTAGCTGAAATCAAACTTACATTCTTTATATTCATTGCGTCAAGACCTGCAAAATTGGAAAACAACAATGAACAATTCACCAAAGAGGATTACGATAACGAACCACTCTTGACGATTTCATCTTTCAAGCTAAGTTTTATGTGATTTAAATAACCAGCAGAATCCTTGGGAAGAAGGTCAACTTTATTGCCAACAACGAAGATGGGACGCTTATCTCCCAGGATGTTTTGTATACCTGGCCAAATGGAACAAGGAAAATCTAAGAGATCGACAATTAGAATGGCTAGAGCGAATTTGTTCTTGACTGCCGAGAGGGTTTTGATGTAAGTCTCAGCTGTGACCTCAACATCTAGAGCGATGTTGTAGTATTTAAGGAAGTGACATCGCTGGCATATAATTTGCTGCCCAACAAACAAATAGATTAAGCTAAATTTTTTGGAAAGAGATCACTTTACTTATACCTGAAGTTCCTTTTCAGTGCGATCTTTGAAGATTTCACTGGGAATATACCCAGGAATAACAATATTGGAGCAGTGCAAGTGCGCTCCACAGCCATTGCAAGGTATTTTTGATGCCGGTACTGAAGGATCTTTAAAAATATGTATTTAATCGTATCAGCAGTGTTTTAACTATTCAAAACTTACCAGGAGTTCCGTAATTCGAATCGATTTCTCCATTTTCGTCCATAGTGCTTTCATAGAATTCATAGTCATTCATCCATGCTGATGGTGGCTGGGACTTTCTTGATTGTTTCATGCGTAGAACTTCATTATGGTGTTCAAATACATCGGATTTTTCCGTCAAATTCAGTAATTCATCTTCCTCTTCTTCTTCTTTGTAGGATTGAAGTGACCTCAAGGAAACCGGGAACGAACGAACAGAAAGGTTTTTTATTTTGTTTCTTTCGACTTCTTCTTCAAGTTTATTTTCTAAGATTTTTTTACGCTTGAATCCCAAAAGAGGTTTTTGTTTTTCAAGAAATGAACTGAAAATGATTTTTGGTCTTGTTTCAGCCGGTAATTTTGCGTAAGGATCTTCGTTAGGATTTACAAGGCATGTGTTTTTTTTAATGGCGTAATTTCGGAATAATTTGGTTACTTGATATTGTGTTAAGATTTTTGTAAGTATGGTAATTCTAATCATCATTAATTTATTTCATTTATTTAATACAAACAATTCGTAGTTTTGTTAAAAATGCACAATTCTAAGCGTGCGTGCTGCGGCTACAGTGAAATGTCAAACACAGATGTTTACGTATGTGCCGCCATCTATATTTCTTTTGAAAAGGTTAAATATGAGGATTTAAGTAAGGTAGGGTTCCCACGAGGCAACTAAAGCTAAGTACAGACGATTGGGCTTTTCCAAAAAATATCTTTGTCTTTTCTCCTTCTAATCTTGACAGCTCAAAACAACAAAAACAATACATGTGAAATCGAACTTGGTGAAATGTAAACAAATGCTCTTTTCAGTGCAATGTGGATTTTTAATACTTTCTGTGAATTTTTATATAAATAAACTTGATAAGTTATTGAAATTGATTTATTAGGCGTGTTTTTTTGAAAGCCCAGGGGGAATTGGTTGAAAAAAACGACAGCGGAGATTAGCGACGCCATGGCAGTGAAAAACATGGAGTTTTCATACAAACTATCGATAACATGTATATAATTCATGCCGGTAACATAGTTTTTCTGTGCGCTTAAGTTACACGCCGAGAATTCTCTGGGATTAGTTGTTGTTGCATTTAACTTGTTAATTGTTTAGCAATTCCCCCCAGGCTTGCAAAAAAACACGGCTAATGGCGAGAATCAGCACCCTGTTTTCAGATCATGAAACGTGAACCCGATAAAGAGCAGGTTTATGTGTTGTTGTTGTTATGTACGTTATTTGATGATCCATATAGATCAATTCTGATAATAAAAAGCGGCTTATGTTGTATAGGGTGCCTTGAATGGAAAGGTAAGTAAAGCCTAGTACGCAGTTCGGGAAAATTTTTATTTCTCATACAATTTTTTTCCCAGGACAAATTTTGTCTCGGATTTTTCTTAAGCAGTACGCAGTTCAAACGTAAAATCCAAACTTTTTTTCAAACTGGACATACAAAAGTCTCCACATACTTTTTCCCAGACAAATAATGTTCGAAGCATTATTTTGCTAGACAAATGTTGACGTTTCATGAATATCACGGTTCTTATCAACCAAAACATATTTTCGTTTTAACATTTCCAATTTTGAAAGGTATCATGTGAAAGATGACCAAAAAAACATAAAATAAAACATGAAAGAAAGTTACGGGAATAAATTATATAAAACAGCTGTTTTCACACAGTCATGGCGTAACTAATAGGATAACAATGGCCAGTTGTACAATAGTGGTTCAGCCTCGGTTCACGATTTTAACTCACCGATTTCGGCGGATTTACAAAGGTTCAGCGCTGGTTCAAGTATGTAATTGTTTTTTATCACACACTTGAACAGTAAACCACTATTAAAACTCATTTAATCCGCCGAAATCGGTCGATAAAAATTGCTGAACCACGGTTTAAATATTTGTACAACTGGCCCTAAATTTTCATCGAAATGATTTTTGAATGACAGAATAAACTCGGTGTAACGGCTGCAAACCCTTTTTTGTAAAGATTTTTTTGTTATTTTAATATTGCAGTGCAGATTTGCAAAATCCAAAAAAATATTTTTAGCTACGTTACTGTTTTCATTTCAATTTTATTTTTATCTCTACACCATCAAAATTTGTCTTGAGAAAAAGAATGTAGAGATAAAATTCAGTTTGTCTCCATCTGCGTACTAGGCTTAAGGATACAAATTAAAAATGGGTAATAGCGGTGTTTTTTTTTGCCAGCCCGGGGGGAATTGGATGAAAAAACGACGTTGGTGCTAAACAATTAACATGTTAAAGGCAACAACAACTAATCCCGGAGAATTCTCGGGGCTTAACTTAAGCGCACCGAAAAACTGTGTTACCGGCATGAATTGCATACGTTGCGACGCGTTTCGGTTGCATGAACCATCATCGGGCTTGAATATTTTGACTTGTTGGATTGATAACAACAATAGCTGTGTTTTATTTTCCCCTAGATCCAATCAAGATCAGATCATGAAGTAAAGCAACCCAGGATCTCAGTGACAACTTGATATATACCCAACTCTTTTCTCCTTTTGTTTTTTTTATTTGTATACACCCGTGTCTTTTACAAATTAAGGGTGTGTGTTCAAAATGGATTTGGTTTTCCAAACAAAGTTGGATCTTGTGTTGTTTTTGTAATACATGTATTTTCGTAAGCAAATCCAATCTGGTTCGGATCTGAGGGAAAATAAAACACAGTTAATGATCCTGAAGTATATTCGAAACGACGACGAATCTTTCGTATAACAAAATTCATTTGCAGGGCGATATTAGCTGCGTTTTATTTTCCCCCAGATCCAATCCAGATCAGATCATGAAAATAAAACAACCCAGGATCTCAGTGACAACTTGTTATATACCCAACTCTTTTTTCCTTTTGTTTTTTTTATTTGGATACACCCGTTGTCTTTTTTCTTTACACTACTGACGACATTTACAAATTAAGGGTGTGTGTTCAAAACGGATTTGGAAATCCAAATCCAAAACAAAGTTGGATCTTGTGTTGTTTTTGTAATACATGTATTTTCATAAGCAAATCCAATCTGGTTCGGATCTCGGGGAAAATAAAACACAGCTATTATATGAGAGAACCACTGATCTCTATAATTCACTGGATAGTGAATAGCCTATAGTGTATAAGAGTTTTTGTGAGGCAATTTTTGAAAGGGTACCTGTCACGACCTCATATCTCGCTCTATACGAACGAAAAAAGAGATTGAAGTTATTTGCCGAAATTGAGCATTTATTTTATGTCAACAAGCATTGCGTCTGTAAATATTGAAAAAAATAAAATAAAATCCAGGTCCAGTAGAGTCCATACCGCTGACTGCTATTATACTGTTATATTGGGGTACCGGCTACGACTAAATTTTTGCTTCAAAAATTTTGTATGAATACACTATCCAGTGTGTATAGAGATCAGTGGAGAGAACACACACCAATTCGCCAACGGTGCGATTAAGCGAATCTCAGATAGAATATATTAAAAGCCGAAAGAGTCGTCATCGTTCCGCGTTGGTTTGGGGGAGCCCTACTTAAATATACGTATGTGGAGAAGTGAACGGTCTACGATTGGCCTGGAAATTAAAAGAAAACGTCAACACATCTCAAAGAACTTGTTTCCTCGTGTGAAAGCGGACTAGGTTTTGAAAAACAAACAACCCGAGATCGTGAACGAGCCATATAACAGTTAACCTCAAAGTGTCAGATCGACATCTGACAGCATACCGTTATTACAAATACAACAACAAACGAAATATCCGTTATTTTTTTCCCTACAACTTCGTTTAACATTTCCTTCTCGCAAACCAATTTTTCATGTTTTTTTCTTGCAGTTAAATCCATTTCTAGTTCAGTGTTTTGAATATTCAAACCTTCATCACAGTCAAGTTTTGAAGAAGAAATAAATACAATAATGGAGTTATCATCGGATAATATAGAGGAATTAGCCACAGTCCTGAACTCGTAAGTTGTTTTAGCAGTTTTACTTATTAAAGCAAGAATTTTCTGATTTGTTCCCAGTAATACATCCCACCAGTGTGATGTTTTCCAACCAAAATCAAACCTCTCAACATTAGATGTAGATCGTGTTATATCCGAAGCTCAGGACAGTTTGCTTAATACTTCCTTGGAAGCTATAAGGTGAGAAACTTATCTATTGGAGTTGTATATTTTTGTTTCGGGTTCTCATCGAACATACATAAATCTTATTCTTTTTTGATTAGGTCATGCGATGTTGCATGTTCATTTAATGATATCCTTGACGATATTTGTAAAATGAATAATAATATAGAAATGCAGCAGGCTGCAATAAATACCACGTCTACACAGCTGCCTCCAGTAACTCCAGCATTTTATCATATGCCTGATCTAGAGATGCAGTCTGAAGACTACACAGCTGAATGTAGTTTTTCGAATCAAACTGATTTTCTGCAACCGCTGGGTCAGTGGTCAGAGTTTCTTCCTTTGCCACCATCTGCCTTGAGCTCAATTCAAGACATTCCACAACTTGCTCCAATTCCAACAACAATACCATCTCCCCTTCCAGTGCCAGTTGATACTCCACCAATAAATTTTTCGAGGGACGTCCCTACGGCAAATCCTAATGCTAGTGCCGAAGAAAATAAAACGGATTCAACTGTACCGACGGCTCCTTTGCCTTTATTCAATAATTACGAATTCACTATTCCTACAGGAATAATAAACAATCATTCAACGCATCAAATCGAAATGCCGAATACCAATTTGCCATTCACCCAGGCACCAGAAGGTAACATAAACTTTATGTTGCTTCCAGAGTCGCCGGTGGAAGTTCCAAACAAATGTGGTGGTGTTCAACAGCAACCACCATTCTTCGACTGGGCAAGAGTTATACCACGAAGAGCCTTCATACAACCATCAGAAATTGTGGTTTTGCGTCCTTTGCGGACTCGAAAAGTTATGTCATCTCGTCCGAGCTTTGACCTTTCATCCTATTTTGATACAAGTTCCATCTCGATCCCTATGATAAGGGAAAGACCTCGGTCCAGAACATATCGGCGAAAACAGAAATTGTATACAATTCCAGGAGCTGATAATTTGGTATTCGAAGTTCAGCTAGATCGGTCTGAGGATAAAGGCGACAACAAAAACGAAGACCAATTATATCCAGAAACTGAAATTCCCGAGTTGGATGAGATATTTAAACGCAAACGTCGCATGTTGCATACCCGACGTAACCTCCCACATCAAGACCGTATTATTAAGACTCCTTCTCCACATCGGCCTGTTGAGGTCCTGCAGGAAAAGGAGCATGTGTCGCCATCTCCAAATAAAGAACAGGAATCTCTCTCAGATGTTGACTCTGATGATGCCCCTCTAACAATTGTCAAATCAATGAAATGTACTAACTGTCGAAAACTATTCAAAACTTGTCGATCATTGACAATTCATTCGAAGCGGTGCAAAATTGTCCGCACCACTTCTGAACAAGGAGATTTCCAAGCGTTGGTGAAACCGGCTAGAACAACTTGTAGAGTTTCTGTGCAAAATCGTAGCAGTAAAGAGAATATAGCTTTCAAAAAACAAGATGGTGAAGAGAAAGTGGCAACGAGACCCTTGACGCGCTCACAGACACGAAATGCTCTCAAACGCAAATCAACTGAAGATGATGATGGTGGTGGTACCCAAAAGCAGACGAAATGATGTTTTCTTCTTTTACTCTGCTTTATAATTTTTTCAATTTAGTTAATACATATTCAATTTATTATAAAGGCTCATAATAATTGTTTTAATTTTTATTCCCAATTTGAACTCTAAATAAAATAAAGAAATTAAATTTCTTGAGCTACATACACATGTTTACTTGTTTTTTCCTTTTGTTCTTACTCTGGGATATGTGTGCTATCCGAAATTCCATGAAACGCACATTGTAAAATTTTCTGTTAGCGTAGCAATTGTTTTATTGTGACTTTTCTGAGTAAATTAATCTTCTCTTTTCTACATTGTCCTGCATTTTTTCTTAATCATAATCTAACATTTAATTGTTTTGTTGTTTGCAAAACCTTCGAAATGCGAAAAATCATTTGTTTGTTCTCAAAATATACTAACCGAAAAACATTTTTCAATAAATTTTAGCATGTTTTTTGGTTAAAAAAAAACTGCGTTGATTTTTTTTTTCAAATCCTTTTCAATTCTTCATTACGTCATTATATGTGGAATAAAATTAAGCTGAAGTAATAGCATTTCTTGTTCTCTATGTATTCGAGACGAAAGATTTTTTATTATTGTATTGAGGTGAAAACCTTTTCTGCACTTCATGACATTATTATCTGTAAAATAAAATGTATTCGAAGTCGATATCTCTATTCGTTCTCGAGATGCGGTGAACTAAAAAATGTATTACGAACGTACGTTCACACACACATCTCATTAAAAACGATGGATTCAGATTCTTCCGACCTGAAAACGTGGAGATATATACAAATTTTTGATTCGATAAATGGCGTTTTAGGAAAACGCCATTAAAACGACACTACTCCAGAAGCGGCAATTAGAATATTAGTAAAACGATTACCGTTTTAATGATCAGAAAGGTGCAGAAAGAAGAGAAAGGAAAAGTTTTAGTTTTACTTAAACGAAAATTAACGCTTATCGAGCCGTGTTGTTTTCGTTATTTTTAATTTCTTTAGGGGAACATCCCCAAAAGTGGATCCAATTACCATATGAAGGAGATACCCGTATAATAATATATTATATTGTATCTGCGCCGTAAATTCCATTAATAATGCAGAACAACAAAAAGCTAAATTTTTGAAACTTCAACGGGTGTGACACAACTTATGTACATATATACACTTATGTATGTATAAATACTGTGTAAATACAGTAAGTATTTTTGAATGTTTCATTTCTTCTGTACCCGTAAAAAAATCAAGACATTCGCCTCTAACAACTCCTCCCTGGTACACCCACCAGTTTCATAGTCTAAGGGCCATTTGCTGAAACGAAACTTAGGGGGAAGAAAAAGTAGAACCTAAATTTCCTAAGTAGTACATAAAGCAAAAAAATAATTTTGTTGTCAATTTTGATTTAAATTTGTCAGAACAAGAAACAAATTTATAAATTGAAAATGAATTTCGAAACGCTGCTGGACGTAATTGTGGATGATGTTGAAGTCCTCGAGTTAATAGAATGCCCCGGATCCTTGACAGTGTATGGATTGCAACCTCCTGTTTGAAGTGCTGAATATTTTTCAGCAGCAGCTTCCTTTCTTACTTCTTTCTTGTTAAGGTTGTACAATTTTTTAATGCTTCGCAGCTTCTGTAGCATGTAACCCCAGATTGGGAGTTCAAGCTGTCGGTGATTCTACTCCAGGCTGATTCCTTCTCCTTCCAAGTGGGCCCGTCCGTTTTTTATTATCCACCGTATCTTTTTCGGAAAAAATTAATTCTCTTTGTGCGTGAAGTTGGAACTTCTCTTCCTTTTTTCGGCCAGAGAAAAGAACAGAGCACGGAAAAAGTACTTAACATCTAATAAGCAGGATGACCACAACAGTTATCTCTTGTTGTATAATGAGTTCCAATCATTATGTAGAAACTTCTATATGATAGTTATATTTGATCAAAATGCGTTCGTCACTTTTCATTGACCCGAACCACTTTTGGAAATTTGTTAGTAGCGAGAAAAAAACTGACGGATATCCATCTACAACAAGTACTTGGATGAGACAAGCAGCAGCCCTCTTGTTATTTACAATATGTTTTCATCATTCTTTAAACTTTTGTTTTGAGATATTGACGGAATTCCTGATTTTGCTTTGAAAAACTAGCAACAGGCAAGGCCATTAACATTTTTTTATCATAATTCTTTAAAACAAGCAATATTTCCTAAAATTTTTAAGAATTTATTCATTATCCCAGTCCCTACGAAGAGCAGTCGCAGTGATATTTAAAATTATAGACCAATAGCAAATTTTCATGTTTACCAAAACTATTTGAGGCTATTGTATTTAAGAGTTTTTATTTCACCTGCAAACCTCTTCTTGCGACCGACCAACATAGGTTTATAAAAAAGAAATCTGCCGTAACTAATCTTCTTGAATTTAATTTACGTCTTTTACAAAAAATACTATTGAGAAAGGCCATCAAGTTGACCTTTACTGACTTAATAAAGGACTTCGATAAGTTGTCTCGTCTTAGTTTATTGAAACTTTCATTCCCTTCAACTTTCGTTCAATGGTCAGATCGTATTGGAAGGGAGGACATACCAAATTCTTTTTAGAGGGATCATTTCTGATTTAATTAAAACAGGCGTTGGTATACCTCAAGGTATATAACTCTTAGAATATGCTAGTTTGATATGGTCACCTCACTACTCTGTACACATTGATCGCATCGAATCTGTCCATCGTAAATATGTAAGTTAAGCTTACACATACGAACAATTTGTATAAGCGTTCTGAGTATTCCCAAATTTTATTTTTTGTCACCTTTCCCTTTGCATTGTAAGTGTTGTTTTCTTTCAAATTACTGAATGTTGTTCTTGCTAAAGAAATAAAAAACAAATCTATAATCCTAACTCATCATGCTATTTTATTACCAAACTTCTTGAATTGAAAGATAAAATTGAATCAACTACCGGGACCTACTTCTATTTCTTTGATAATTGCTGCGATCCCGATCGGGACTGCAACTACGACTATTTTGCCTATTTCGTCTTTCATCAGTTCTATATCTATCTCCATTTCTGCTGTCATTATACTTCTTCTTAGGACTGCTGCTTCTATGTCGATTTTTGTTTGTTTCTTTTTCGGGTTCAATCTCTGATGATGATGATTCGTCTTCGGATGTACTTTCTTCCGAGGAGCTCGAATCTACGTGTTTTTTCTTTTTCTTAGATTTTTTCCCTTTTTTGGATTTCTTTTCTTTTTTTTCTTTCTTCGATTTCTTCTTTTTTTCTTTTTTGATTTTAACTTTTGATTCTTTTTTTATTTCTAACAAAGAATTTATATTTGTTTTTTCGGATTCACGTTTAATGTTTTCTTCGGGAATTTGTGGTTTCGGAGCACACCCTTCCATGTACAAGCGTCTAGTTTCCTCGTCGGTTTTATCGTTTTCTTTTGGCGGTTTATAGTCTGAGACATGATCAACTCGAAGTGACCTATTAAGGATCTGCACAAAAATAAACTTGAATATCGACGGAATGCAATAACTTCAGACTTACCTTCACTCCATTCAAATTATCTACAGCCAAGATTGTGGATCGTTGATCTTCATAGCAGATGAAGCAGAAACCTTTGGATTTACCCGAAACCTTGTCGCGAACTAGATTGATATTCACAATTTCTCCATATTGCGAGAACACTGCAATTATGTCCCCTTCAGTGAGATCAAAAGGCATTCCTCCTACGAATACCCATGCAGAATCTCGATACATGTCATGCCAAGATGATTTTCCACCGCGCTGAAGGTCGCGCTCGCTTAGTTTTAAGACGTTTTTCATGTTTCTGAAGGGTTGATAATCAACTGTTTAATATTTTTGTGAAAATTAAAGAGGTAATTTTATACTTACGTTAAAGGATTCATTTTGTTGGATATTATATTTTAGAAACAAACAAACAAAAAAAACAGCAATGAGCAAAATCAACTAAACTCTGAACTGACAGCTTAGTTTAATAGCATGACAGTTCACTGACAAATTCACAATGGAAACGTAGTGTTGCGCAGAAAAACAATAGAATATTTCTGTTCGCATATATGTCCAAAATTACCATTCACCAAATTTTCAAAATAGCGCCAGTTGTACAAATATTTAAACCGTGGCTCAGCAATTTTTACCCACCGATTTCGGCGGGTACAACTGGCCCTTAATCCGCTGAAATCGGTGAGTTAAAATCTTGAACCGAAGCTGAACCACTATTGTACAACCGGCCATTGCGAAAATACATGTATTACAAAAACAACACAAGATCCAACTTTGTTTTGGATTTGGATTGACAAATCCATTTTCCATCTACTATCTGTTAAATTGGTACCAGAGATTTTTTTGTTAATAAATTCTTCCACAAACTAGCCATGCATTATGGCCGGGTAACGTGTGCATTTGACGTTTCGGAAAGAAATTTTTCATTCGGTTATGGCATTAGCTTCCGACAGCGTCCGCCTTTTATAGTTCTACCTTAAGGCTAAACTCATACTGGAGCTGCGAGCAGAGCGGAGATGCGAGAAGTGAGCAGAGCGACGAAAACAAACAAATGTGTTCTTATGCGAGCTCTCATACTGAGGCCTCTAGCAACGAGGTATCAGTTCTCATAAGAAAGCATGTGTTTGTTTTTAACGCTCTACTCACCTCTCGCATCGCCGCTCTGCTCGCAGCTCCAGTATGAGTTTAGCCTAAGAAAAAAGACAACGGGCAAAGAATGAATGAATGAATGAAATCCAAATCCAAAACAAAGTTGGATTTTGTGTTGTTTTTGTAATACATGTATTTTACAGTAAGCAAATCCAATCTGTGCCTACGTTCTGTAACTCTCGCATCGGCAAAAGTAGTCGAGAAACGACGAAAATTGAAACAAATCATATGAGTTTTGTTCCATTTTCCAACGTTTCTCGACCAATTTTATCGATGCGAGACAGAACGTAAGCACTGGTTTGGATCTCGGGGAAAATAAAACAGAGGTATTTGAAATGAATTGAAACAAATTATATGAGTTTTGTTCCGTTTTCCAGCGTTTCTCGACCAATTTTATCGATGCGAGAGTTGCAGAACGTAGGCACTGCTTCGGATATCGGGGAAAATAAACCACATTGGTATTGTTTTCGTTTCCGCCGCTACAGATTCGCGTTGGTGTGGGGGATCCTTAAGATTGGGAAGTTTGAGACCGGTATCACGGTAGTTCGTTGGCAAGAGAAGGGTGGGGTGAGAACTCTCGTGAGGCACGAAGAAAACATAAAAACCGGACTCATGAGTATACTTTGTTGTTGTTTCAATTTATGGAATGTTAAAATTGTTTTTGTTTCAATGTATTTTGAGGCGCCTGAAAGTTTCAAATGTAAACACGATGACACTCACTTGTCCGGACTCAATCTTCCCAATCTAAACAGGGTCCAACCTCATCTTGGAAATAGATTAGATGTAAGGCCTGCATTAGGTATAATTGTGAATACATTTTGTAAATGAAAAAATGGTTTTGGCATCACTTCAATCACAAGATTTTGACATGTGTCAGCTGACCTGATGAAAAATTCGATTTTCATCGACATCGCCTAGTTCTCTTCAATAAATTTATATCAAAAAAATATTCGTAAAAAATGGCCTTGCACTCAGCAATTAAAGGAAAACTCATCTCTGTTATTGGAGACGAAGTAAGTTAATAATAAATATATCTAATTCAAGTCAAACTCATTTAAATACAATTTTCGTAATCAGGATACTTGCGTAGGATTCTTGCTGGGAGGAGTAGGCGAAATCAACAAGAACCGCCACGCTAACTTCATGGTTGTAGACAAAAGTAATGTCTTTTCCAGTATAAAGTTTGTATTTAGTTAATAAATTTTCTTATTTGAAAACATAGATACGCCAGTAAGCGAAATTGAGGATTGTTTCAAGCGTTTCTTGAAACGCGATGACATCGACATCATCCTCATTAACCAAAACTATGCTGAGCTCATTCGTCATGTAATCGATTCGCACACCTCACCTATCCCAGCTGTATTGGAGATACCCTCCAAAGATCATCCATATGATGCCAGTAAGGATTCGATTTTGCGTCGTGCCAGGGTAAGAAAACATTGAGGACTCGAAGTTTTGTGCAATTTACTTAATATTTCTTATTCTCTATTTAAGGGCATGTTCAATCCTGAAGACTTGGTCCGTTAAACGTTTCCGCCGAATATGGATATATTTGGTGATAAAGTATTAGTTTCCACTTGTTTTGTGTAAAATATAAATAATCATCTTGTTACCTAAAATCTTTAGTTTACTTATCTTTGCTGCTTGATGTGCATTTTCATTCCAATAAAAAGGATTTTGTTTTTGGTTGAATTTACTTGTTTTTGGGTTGAGATAAAAAAAGTTAAAGGGAAGGGACTGAGGAGATTAGCAATGGGTTTCAGTAACGATGAACCAGTTTGGACTTTCATACCATTGAAATGATTTCCTCATTGCCGCCTGAGTGCGTATGAAAACAATATATTTCTATGAATTATAGATCTCATGTGATAAGGATCTGTTCTGCCCCTTCATCGACCTTTTCATGGAAGGATTACCTGAAAATGTTAATGATACTGTTGTTCGTTACAGAATTCCCTTGCTTCGATATTGTTGGGACTGGCTTAAAACGTCTGTTCGGTGGCTTTGACATAGAAGTATAATGTTGCCACAACTATAAACAGAGTGGCCCTCTTTCCAACTATTTCATTGTATTTAAGTTGTTTACTATTGCCATATTTTTTCTTGACTTCTATTAATCAAATCATCTGTTAAGATAGATTTAAGATCTTGAAGTACCTGTCTGGGAGGCGTCCGTAAGGGCTGTTGAAAAAGTGAACACTTACTGATATCTAAAGGTCAAATATTTACAAAACACTGGTCGAAGAGACTTTCGTTACTTGAGTCCGGCCACTTTTATATGTTTGTATATTAAAAACGATACAAAAATGTCAAAGACAATTTAATTACTGTTAAATATGGTTTTACATAGTTTTTAACATATTGTTAAACGCAAAGTAATAAGCAAGGATCATGTGGATGATATAACATAGCTTTTATTGTTGGCGTCTCTATGCCATGAAGTGCTGGTAGCGTGAATTTTTCATTGTTTCAACAGTTTTGAACTTAGTTAGTTAAAAGCTTACCTACATGAATGTGGAGCCATTGAGATCACATCAAAATTCAACTTGAGCATTTATAGGGCTTTAAAAACTTTCTAAGTCCTAACAGTTGTCAAATACCGATTGATTGATAAACGGTAAAACTTATAAATTGACAGGAATATTGGTAATAGGCCTGTAAAATAATACATTTTACTATGACTGGGATGATTACGCAAAGATAGTGAAGTTTTTCAATAGAATTATTCAGATTTTATTTAAACTCATATTTTATCAGAAATTTTGATGATTGATAACGATAATAACGATTCATAATTTTTTTTGACAATATAATCAAATATCGTTTTGAGAACTGACAATCCTAATATGGTTCCAACTCGCAAATAGTTGACTTTATTTTATACCTACATAATTTTTTTGAAGACTTCGTTCCATCTTCAGTCCATGTTATCAAAGTAATTCATAAATTTTAAACACATCCTGTTTTTTTCTCAATTTTATTGTAAAATAATTTTAAAACATTGTAACTAACAATTCTTTGTCATAGTAGCTTTTCATTATGGTACACACAAACTTCGTACTTTTTTCTTACCATAGATTCTCAAATTGTGTTTCATAACAAATACATATTATGGTAAGTACATTCAATTATTTTTTATTATTCCAAAATCAACTTCATTAAAAAAAAATATTATAATTGTTTTTAACACTAATAATTAATTGTTTTTGTTTTCTTTAGCTTGTAAACTAAGTCTCTGTGTTTTTGTGTGTGTTTTTTTTTATACTTTCTTCGAATTTATTTACTTATATAAAATAATAACTAATCGAGTATACAGTTAATAAAACTTATTTACTAATTCATCAGTTAATCATACAAAAACTAAATTATACATTTTACTTACGTTTTTTATTCGTTTTAAATTTTTTTTTTAATTTTTGAAAAATCAACTATGTTGTTTATAAATGTATGTGTGTATATAATATAATTTTTTTTTTCGTTCCTCTAAACCACAATAAATTTTCTAATATTTTTCTTTTTATTGTTTTAAGTTTAAATTTGTTTAGTTAGTTTGCAAATTTTGTTTGTATATTTACATTTTATTTAATTTTAATTAACATTGACGATTTTATTTATTTTGTTTATTTTTTGTTAAACTTTTTTTTTAGTTGATAAAATATTTACTTTTTCAATTAATTATTTGACTAATTCTTTTTCTACACATTTACTATATGTATTTCGTTTTTTTTTGTTTTTTTCTTTAATTGTTATTTTGTTTTTACTTATTTTCTAAAAAATGTTAACTTTCTATTTCACATGTTTTTTTTTAATTTTTTTTTTATTTTTGCTTTTTATCCATCATTTTGCGAATATTTTCATAAGTTTTCGCCCTTCTTTCTGTAGTTGATTTTTTGAACTAACGATCAAAATTAAATAATTGTAATGAAGAATTATAGAATTTTATCTTATTTGGTTGTCTGCATTATACTTTTTAATGATTGAATTTAATTAAGTGTTAAAGTTTTTCATTGCTAATATCAAAGTAGTTTGAAAACAATTTTTCTTGTAAGACATAATATTGTTGTATCTGGCAGTTTCATATTTTTTTATTGAAACAATAAAATTTCATATATTAATTTAGATTTAAATCTATCAAATTGAAAAAATTAAACCTTAAACAAAAACCGAAGGCAAAATCAAAAATCCCTTAGATGGCTTTAATTAATTTTTTTATAGCTCTTTAAAGTATTTTGTTTAAATATTAAAATAAACAAATTATAAGAAAATGTGATAAAAGTACTTATTTATTACGCGTAAAACAAATCGAATGGTTGCCTAAAAAATGTAACACCTGTTTTCTTTGGTGTTTTCGCATTCGCGCCTTTTTTTTAATATGTGTTAAATTTTCAGTTTAACTGCGAGAATGTTAACAAAGTATGTCGGTTTAGTAACTTTTATTCAACAAAATTTCCCAAAACTCAGTTTTTCACTATGAGCGAAATGAAATTGTGAAAATTTGTTCAAATTTGAAAATAAAATAAGTCATTAAACGTAAGATTGGTCGGATTCAACACATTACGTTTTACATCCAAATTTTCAGATTTCTAAATTTTTGGAGCGTCTGATTGGCTAGTGCCATAAAAAGTTAGATGAAATTTAACTACGTTTTTTTTTTTTAATTTTCAAATGAACGTCTTGTTTCTTGTTCAATGTAAATCCCATAAGTAAATGCAATATTTGACACAATGGGTGGGATTACTTACTGGGTAATTGCGTTTTCGTTTGGTCTTCCAGAAGAGAGTCCGGAAATATCCGATCAGGAATACCAAACCAACAAGTTGCAACACTTTTTTTGATTCTGAAGTTTGTGTTTCGTCGTATTTGTGTCTTTTGCTTTGATAAGACAAAAACTTCACTACCAAGTTCATCATCATCACTTGAAGATGACGATGATTAAGAGGTTGACGAGGATGACAAGAATGGCGAATTATCCATTGTATTTTTCACTTTGTTTATTTTTAGCTTCAATTTTCAGTAGGTATAACTTTCGAAATCATTTCCAAAATTCCACAGTAAAATAGCAAACAATTAAATGTCACGGTTTTGACGTTTTAACTGTGAACAAATGTGCGTGCTTCTAGTTTTGATTCCTTCTTCAAATCCAGAATCGATTTTCTCTTCTTTTCAGAAGAAGAACTGTCATTAAGGGCCAAACGAATGATTTCCGAAGTATTCGGAATGCTTCTGGACATTTCCGAAAGACCATAACAAAAACGCTGTAAGGTTGTTTTTTGCATTCATGTTTGAATTGATAGACGGTGTTCACATTGGACTGCCTCCAGCGCTTTTTTTCTGTACTTTTTATCACTCCCACTTCATGGCGGGAAAGAGATTACTGTTTTCTCGTTCTTTGGTAACTATTTATTCAACAAATTTCCCAAATTTCTATGGGTTTTGACAGCAATTTGTGAAATTTTGTAAAAATTTGTGCAAATTTGCAAGAAATTTCACGTTACCAAACAGACCAAAGTATAAAGAGCCGTAAAAAAAAGTCGGAGGAGAAAGTGAAAGCTGATTTTTTCAACAAACGTTGAATTTTAAAGATATCTTGTTGTGAACTAGTTTGTAGGAATATATGTGTAAGTTTATTTCCTGTGTCTATAGTTGATGGTAAAATAACAACATTTAGAATGAAAATAGTTGCACACTATTACCCACAGACCTAGACATTCGCTTACCCTCATTATAAGGGGGTGAGGTCACTTAAACTGACTTGGTTTTTTTTACTTCTTACAAAATTAAAATTTATTCATACTGTGAGATATTTGAAAATTTAACTTAATTAAAATAACATAATTTGTTTCATCCATTGGGGAGAGTACGATAACTTTGGCGTAGAGGGGTCAAAAACAAGCATTTTTTACTACGGTAGAGGAGAGGGGTCTATTATGGGGCAATTTTAGAAAAAAATTACTTACAATGGAAAAAACTATTAAAAAACAACGGCAACACTTACAATGAAATACTTTACCGGGTTTTGAAAGCCAGAAATCCATTCTTTAATCTTAAATTTAAATTAATTTATTTATGTCAATAGTTATTGAAAACTTCGCATGCGAACTCAAAATGTTGATAAAAAAAATAAAAAAAATAAGTTTAGAACCATTTATGTTTTAAATTTTGAAATGAATTGCTAAATTGGCTTTATGTGGTCAATGCTTATATCAAGTCTGAATCGACCACATAAAATCGAAATTTTTTGTTTTTTTGCTTGCGCCAAAGTTATTGTACTCGTGCCCATTAATTTTTTAAACAAAAGTAACATAACCAATTTCGGTTCATACAGTGAATTGTGTTTTTTTTTTTTTTATTATTCATTTGAGTTGAGAGAAGGAGAAATTTTATGAAATATACACGAATGTATGAAATTGGACTTTGTTATTATTTTGATCGAAATTTTTAATTATTTCTTGAACTTTATTTTAAGAAAACTAATAGAAAAAATTCAACAGACAGATGAAGTATTTTAGTTTAAGAGAGATACATTTGTCTACTTGATATAAACAAATTTTCTGTGCGTGGTTGTGGGAGGAGAAACTAACATCTTAAAATCAATTTTGAATTGAACTAGCTTTGTTTTTTGTTTTTGGAAATTTTCTTATTTATAGTTAATATATTTTTTTTGTGTTTTTGTTCATTTACGAATTAACTGCTTATCAATATATATGTATAATCTTTCTTACATAATTTTCTTTTTTCTTCTTAAATATTCTTTCATACTTCGTTCCATTTTTTTTTTGTTTTTTTTTTTTTCTTTGGTTTCATTTAATTTTTTTTTTCAATTTTTTTGTTTTATTTTATTTTTTGTTAAAATAATTTTTTTATTTTTTTAAATTTTTTGTATTTGGTTCTCGTATTTTGGTTTGCTTTTTTTTTATTTCTCTGTCGTTCCCCTTAAAAAAATCGTTCTAGATATTTTTTAACAAACGCGTAATAACTTTCAGACATTAAAACACAGGCACTCATTCCCATTGCACATAATATTATAGGAGGAATTAAAAATACGAATTTTGTACAGTAAAACTGCTATTGGGGCGGACGACAACGGCCAGCCGATGTTCCCGAAAAATCAATGGACTTCTGTTCGATAATAGGAATTCGATCGTCGTAGAGTGTTGGCGCCTGAAGGATTATACCAGCGGTACCAGCTACGACAGCTAATGTAAATATCCATAAGAATAAACGATCGAGGACCATTGCAACGTATTTCCAATCTTCTTTGACCTGCAATGAATAAAACAAAAAAACGAATTTTTTAATCAACTAAGTGTAATGTCAGATTTAATTTACTTTAATGAAAACAAGATACGAGTAAATATTAAAATTAATTTTTGTCAACATTTAAAATATTTGAAATCATTTTAAAAAGTTATACCAAGTTATAGTAACGGGACAAGTAAGCCAACACACCATTTTCACATTTTTAATTGCCAAAGTGAAATTTGGAGTTAGTTTGATACTAAAAAGTTAAAATAGGCATTTGGTGATTTTAAATTTAATAATATGTTTAAAAGATAGGATGATGTTAACTCGTTTAAAATTTGGAAAATCCTGTTTTTAACATCTAGCATCATACTTAAAATGCTTTAAAACCGTATTTAGAATTCTCCGCCATTACTTTTATTTCTCCTTGATTGGAAGGAGAAAGACACGAATTGATGGGGTCATATTTTGCAATATTTCGTGTCTCATAGAAGCTTATACATATATTGGTTGCTCGCAATTTTTAATAACAAAATATTTTACTCAAAAGGAAAAACATGACATGATTAATATAGTTTTTCGTTGCGATAGCTATAGGTAAAAAAAAATATCCAAATCCATCTACGAAATTATAAACCATCGAAAGGTCCATTTACGAAAAATCATTTTCAATTTCAATCAATTATCCGAATACGGAAATTGTTCTTTCCTTTTTTATTTTTTTATTTTTGTATTTTTTTGAAAATCGATTCTTTCCAATATCCGCTTTAAAACAGAAAAATTGTAAACAAAAACATTAAAAAAAAAAAAAAAAACTTTACCTTAGTTGAGTCCTCTTGCATTTTTGTATGCTCCGCAATAAAACGTACACAAAAACAACTTCGATGCACTCTCGGTGGACACTTCGAATGGGAGAATGCTGGGTTATTGATTATGGGACTCTTAATGCCCGTGGGTGGTCCCATGTCTAAATCGGGAACGGCAGATAAATCATTCGATCCAGATTGTGGCAGGGTTGGAATTGGCCCATGGATTTGACAACTGCCACCAAACGGTCCAGTTCCAGTTAAGCTGCAAAAAGCAACGCTATGTATATGTAGGTACATATGTACGTATGAAAGGAAGAAAATAAAATTAGAAAAAAAAGAAATCTTTATAGTAAAATACTGGACAGACATTTATTTTTTTTAAATATACAGACAAAAAATTCAACACACTTATTGTTGTTTTTTTTTTTATTTTTTATAAACGTCGAATTCAATTTTCAAAACGAGTGAACTTTATTAGATTTTATAGATTTCCATATTATAATAAGTAACGACAGGATAGACTTTGAAAAAAAAAACGCAGGAAATTTGCTTCCGATTGCCTGTTATTGGCTAAAAGGTTACGTATTCTCGCTATACGACCACTCACCTGGATGGCGACAAATCCTCTTTTGATGGCGTTCGACTGTAGGCCGTTGGACTGTGGTCCAGATTCGTTGTTGAGTAGTATGGATAGAAACAGGCGTGGGTGTCTTTCAGCAGCAATTTACTGGAAATAGGAATGTGATAATAGATTTACCAGTAAATTCAGCAGAACAGATATATTATGTATGTGTAGGTGTGTATGTAATAAAACTGATATAGTCTGCGTGCTATTGTTGCAATTATTGATATTTTCACTTTATCTCGAATGGTTATCATATAGGTCTCATTTTACTTGTCACCCAAATTTGAAACTAATGATGAATCAAATCGTTTTGGCGGTTATCTTCGTTTAAAGTGTTTTATTGGAAATATTATCGGTTTTTAATGTAAAGTTGGCAAATCCTGCTATTAAATATGTAAACACATGTATCAAGCTAGTGTATTAATCAAATTTTTTATATTACATTTTTCTTGATACAATGCAAAAATTATTGTTTTGACGTTAAATATTCACTTTCCAAATTCAATAGAATTTCATTTGAAAAAAGTAAATTTCACATAAGTTTCACCAAACTATTTCTTTATTTTTACATTTTCCATTTCTCTTGCTATTTCTGCTATGTTCGACCCATAATCGCACGATAGGAGGAACACAGAAAGTTGAGTCATAACTCTTAATAGCGAAACAGAAGGTCCGCATGTCCACATGTTTTAATAAAAGGATATAAAAAAGCACAATAATTGCATCTAAAGAAATAAAAAAGAAAGTTATGACTTCACGTATAATCTTTTTTCACCATTAAAGAAAGGAAATTAGTGGAATTGCTTCAGTTGAAAATCTTTTTCTATACATTTAAATATATCTGGGTCAAATTGAGATTGGGGACTTTTAACGTATAAATTTGATTTTTCGTTTTTATTTGGTGACGCAAGAAGGTGCTGAATTAATTTATTGAATTTATTCAATTATGAAAAACACCCCCACCCTCAGGCTCAACAACGCCAGCCAGTCAGTTAAAGTCAAAGTTTTGAAATAAAAACCGTGACGAATACATACTTGCCATTATATCGAATAGGTGAGAGAAATTTGACATTAAAAAATTTGTACAACGGATGAAGTTTCCGTTTTCTGGTACCTATACGATTTTATGCCTGTTTGGTGACTTTTTTTTTTCAAAAAATTTCCTACCTAAAACCGAGTTTTTTTTACGGGTTTTGGACAGCAATTTTTGTGAATAGAATCCCTTTTTTTCCTATGGGTTTTTACACTAATATGTGAAAAATTTGTGGTATTTTGTTAGAAGTTTTACGTTTTGCAAGAATATTTTACTGTAATAAGAGCGTATCGCAACTGTATCGCTATAAGAACTAAAGTGTGAATTAAGTCCGAGTTTGAGGAAATATTTAACATTTTCAGAAAGTCGCATTTTTTCAAGACACGAAAATTATTACATATTTCATCTCAACTTTGGACTAAAATTGTTAGAATGCAGCAGTTTTGGGTAGTAAGCGAACACAGGTATTATCTACAACTTAACACATTTGAAAAAGAAAATAAAAACCGAAAGCGAAACATTACCTAAGGAACTATGTATGTATATACAATTTACGATATATGTATATTTTTTTGTTGAACTAACCTTGTTTCAAAATTGTATTTTGGCCGTTTGATGAATAAAAATTTGGGCAGGAAATTGATGAACACTCGTTTAACCCATGGTGCCATTCGATGCGTTTGCGGCGATCGGAAATGGACATTGAGTACGACTACGGTGACGCATATACTAAAAATAAATAAAAAAAAAACAAGAAATGTTTTATAATTAAGAAAATATAGGTTATTTAATATGAATTTTATAATTAATATATAATTTAATAATATACATATAACTAGAATAGGTTTTGAAAATTGTTTTTATTTATTTTTACAATAACATAAATAAGTGTGATAGTTTTTGTAGAAAACCTTTTGAATGATCTTAAACTTTAGTGGTCAGTTTTATTTTCTATCACTTCACCAGTTTCTATTAAAATCTAAATTCACAAACAGATAGGTACTTTTTCGGAATTTAAATAATTTTTCGAGAAGACTATTCAATTTATAACAAATATAACAGTTTATCGCCATTAAAACTGGATGTGTTTAATCCATAGATAGGAAATAAAAAAGAATTTCGTTTTTAATTTAAAAGATATCAACCTAAAAGTATATATACGCCCCGTAACACGATTCCCAATTTCAAATAAAATATCTAATCAATATGTGTAGAGTTTTCATTTGTTCAATCGTCCCCGTTCATTAAAATAACTGGCTATGAAGATTATGGTCAGTTAAAAGAAACGTAGATATCAGCGAAACATAATAAAGTGGAAATACTGCAGTTGTAAAAAAGTCGTCATGGAAGATCCTTCTCTTGTTTGCGGTAGTGTACGAAAAATGATAATGCAGTTAAGAAGATCTATTAGGATCATGGTCTAAATTTTTCAATTTTGTAATAATCTTTTATTTTATGAAATGTCATTATATGGCAGACGACAACTTGCCATGCCCAAGTCTATATATTTTTTGTTTTTATTAAGCCAGTTCAAGCCAAATTTCTCCTTTAGAAGTCAAAAGCACTTTCCATCTTTTTTTTTTTTTAATTGATCAACTGCGACAAAAAATAATTGAGCAAACGAATCAAACAAATTTCAGTCTCAGGTTTTTGACAGCAAAAGTGAGGAATCTCACTCAGAAATTACGTTCAGATTTCTGAGATTGCTTAGATCTCTGAGATCTCAAGAAACCTGAACTGGCAAATTTTTTTTGTAACGTTTATTTGATAATAAGGAAAAATAATAATAATATTTATGTCTTCAAAATGAGGTGTGCGGTCTTTGGGCGCATTGGAACAGCCATTTTTAATTTGTGACACTTAATTTTAGAAAAATTAATTATTTAGGGCCAGTTTCACAGTGAAGTAAGTGTCACTTAAGTGCCAAATATGGAAAACTAATTCCCAATTTCACAGTCCAAACTTATCGGAATAAGTGACACTTAAGTCTCCCATGTTGGCCACTTAAGTTACACTTACTCAGGTAGTAAAACTGCTACTAAAGCGCCAAAATGGTAAAATTAAGTGCCACTTATTTTGTTAAGTGTGCACTGTGAAACTGGCCCTTAGTTGCCCAACAGCTCATGGACTCCCAAGTCTCAACCATTCTAGTGTGCTTGTTGGTAGTTGGCAAGAATAAAGGGGACCTATAGTTTTCTGTCGAATTTGAACATTGAGAGTTGATTATACTCTTGTAGGTTTTTTATTTCTTCGAAAGATGCAGAACCCCTGCAAAAAAATACTTTAGCAGACTTTCATCGCTACATGATAGTTTCTTTAACTTGACTGATTTATTAAAATGTATTACTACATAATTTTAAAAGTAAAATTTAAGTTTTGCAGCACTAAGGGTTTGTTTCACAATGTCTGAGTAAAGTTCTAATTAGTTATCCGACATTTAATTTATCCTAAAATTAAATCCTCCCATTAAAAAACTTTGCGTTTCACAATGAATCAATTAGCTATTCCTTCGTTATTCCAGTTTTCCAGACAAATTAAATTCGACTGATGTCAAATATTAAAGAAAAATTATTTGTTAAATCAAAAAGTTAATTTTGCAGTGTCGGTCGTCTTATTGTACGTCTTAAAAGTGTCGAGAGGATTGATGAGCTCTGGATAATAACAAATAAGTGCGTTGAATCTAAGTGTGTTGAATCGAAGTGTGTGTGATCAGTGACAGATTTGAATGTTTTAATTGGCAGTTTAATTTTCTAATCGGCACTTCATCTGGCCAGTAAAATACTTAGAACTTTAATTGCCAATTAGGCGTATTCAGACATTGTGAAACGTAAATGAGGTTGTTAATTGTTGAATAAGTTCCATGTAGCTTAGTTGGAACTTAAATCAGACTTTGTGAAACAAACCCTAAATCTAATTTAAAAATGATAAACTGGGTTGCCCGACAAGTCGTGTAGAACCACGACCCATTCCATTCCTTTTCCCGTGTTATTGGCAGGAATAGAGGGTATCTAAAATATTTTCTAAAAAGGTGAGAAGCACTTTATCATGGCAATAGATATTCTTGAAGGATTTGTCAATTCCTCGCAAGAGGCAGTAACCATGTAAAAAACATGTTAACAGTTAAAGTATATAGCCAGCCATTTTATTGCTGGCAAATGGAGAGGAGTATAGAGGAAATGTGGATAAGGAAGAAGAGCTAAGGTAGAGGGCAGAAAAAGAACAGAGCTAGGAATAAAAAGGAATTGGAAATGGATATAGAAGGAATGTCTAGTTCCGAGGACGCGGACTGTTTTCGATGCACAGCTGAGCTAGACGGATGGGAGGGATCTTGCCCCCGAAACTAAACCTCACCAGCAGAAAAAAACACATATCAGGCCTGGTCGCAAAAGAAGTGAATATCGGACGGACACTCACCACACACAAGGGCATTGCAGTGTAGCCATTACCCTCCCAACCTGGAAATCTGTGGCCAGTTTTTTATAGTCGAAAAATTCCAAAAAATATTATTAATGCAAAAAAAATCAGAAGAAACCAGTGACACCTTTTAGTAATTTCAGCCTTAAAAGTGTTGTTCTGAACACTTTACAGAAAAGGGCATTATTCGAAAGCTATTACTATAGATGGCCTTACAAAATTTGTAAGCTTTTTATTGATTTCTGAAAAAAAAACATGCAAAAATTACTTACGAGGCTGTGCACTTTAACCGTGCGTCGATATCTGTTTTTATCGGTGGCATTGGAATCAAACCCAAGACCTTCGGCGTAAAAGTCCAACGCACTAACCATTACGCATTGAACTTAATTACTGTTACAAAACTGAGCGTGATCTTTTAATCAATTATTTCTTTACCAAGCTGCTGATTTACTCATCACGATTTTTACAATAGTTCTTCTGAACTTTGATTTTTTCGATATTATTGTAATTGAGATTTTTTGCTATTTTGATCATTTGAAATAATTCTATATTTGCATACAAAAAAAATTACATCTATAGCTTCTTTTTATTAAATCAGAATTATATTTTCTGTATAGGGGCTATACACAATGAACATTGACACTTAATTTGGAGCTCACAAAATATAGACGTTGTTGTCGAGGATGATAGATTGTTGAAATATTTTCAAGTATACGATGCATCAGCACAGCTTTCATTTCAAATACCTATACCATAGCTATACCTATAATGACACAACGACAAGGAGTCCACAGCCATCTGCAGAAGAGTTAAAATAGGATAATATGCCCATAATCTCATTCCGTGTAATGGGTGTTTCCTTCCTCTTGATGTGATTGATTGATTGATGTGATGTCTGTAAAGAGGTAAAAGCATAGGTGGATGATGGTATCCTAATGAAGAGAAATCATCATCCAAGTGGCTAATGCCGTTGGGCCCATTGCACACACCTATATACTATTCTA
Organism: Epistrophe grossulariae; assembly: GCA_929447395.1. NCBI lineage: Eukaryota > Metazoa > Arthropoda > Insecta > Diptera > Syrphidae > Epistrophe > Epistrophe grossulariae. Next base: position 106,086,454 of record OV839567.1, read on the forward strand.
GGAAAACCATCATAATCAGGTAGACGACAACGGTTAATTGTCGTAATTCACAGCTCCATGGAGAAGTTAATTAAATCAGAAATATCATGGATGAACAGGAGCAGTAATGGAGGACTTCTTCAGATAATATTATATTGGAATATGAACAGATAAAGAACTGGTATAATTTTTTTATAAAGTTTAAGGGTGTGTGTGTGTGTGTTTTATTTTTTTCTTGGATTTATTTCATTTATTTTTCTTCCAGTTTTAATATTCTAGTTTACTTCTCAGAAATTCCATTACCACAATGTTAATCGAAATGATAGGATTATATATTTAAGTTTAATCACGGAAGTAACACAGTATTATAGTAGGTATAGGTTTTGGGAGGTAGTTCCGTTCCGGAAGGAGGCGATGAAAGTCATGAATCGTAAATCGATACAGATATTCTATCTCATTAGTGAAAACGGCATCAATGTCACACTCCTCCAATCCATGAGAGGAAGTGAATGATGTTAGGGGGTTTGTTTTATGTGAATTAATTGGATGCTAGGTTTCGGATTTAATTAATTTTTCATCTGCCGAAAGGCAGTTTGCAGAGAGTAGTGAAATAATTACTCACTGGGCCGGTATATAAGCTAGTAACAAAAAAAAAAACAAAACAAAAAACAAAAACAAAAAAAAAAACACCTAACGAAGCTATTAATTTTCGTAAATTATTATTATAACACTAACTGTTCTGGGAAAAAGATTAATCGAAATATTAATTGTAGAATTAATTTAATAAATAAGACATTAGAGGTATGATTATTTTTTTTTGTGACCTTTCCAATTAGATGTGTACATAATATGTATGTATATGTATGCGTAGAAGATTGAATGATGATTATTTTTGAAATGAATAATGAGCCTGACTTTGCGTATATAAACAAGTTGGAATTAATCATAAGAATATTTATTTAGACCACAATAACTAACAATATAACATAAATTGCACACCTGCTTTGCATTTTGTTGTATTTTATATTTAATGGTGGTATATTTATTAATTATTATTAAAATTGAGGGTGCCTTGCAATAAAGCTCTAAGACTCTTGTAAGTAGTGCACCCATTAATAAATTCTGATATTTATAACTACAAAAATTACAAAGTATGTACGCAGCAAAGAGTGTCCAAAGGTTATCTATAAGGAGGGGTTTTATCTTCCTTACTGTGGAGTCTTGTAGTCAATGAAAGATGAACTACTACAAAATTTAAGTTCTATATTTCATATGCTGAATCAGATTCACTGATGACATTAGACGCGTTTTATTATCCACGAAGATCCTTATATAGATCATCCCATGAAAATAAAATGATACGGATCCTAATGACAACAGTGTTGTATGCTCATCTCTTTTTTTCTTATGTTTGTTTATTTTTCATGCGTAGATACTATCTTTTTTCTTTACACTACAGTTTGTACTCCATACCAACTGAAAAGCCATCTACCCGCAAGAGTAAGAAATTATTTTCCGATCTTTGAAAAAGATCCACATACAGACCAGGATCCAAAGTTGTTGTTGTATTACGTGTTTAAAGATGATCCCGATCCAGATAATAAAACGCGGCTATATACGGGTTGGGCGATAAAATTTTAAGCGTGTGTCGGGCTGGATACTGTAAATCCTGATTTCATTAAGATTCTCCTGCCTAAGATTCTTCAAAACATTACTTTTATTTTCAACTCGATTATTCTGACAAATCAGTATCCTTCTTACTGGAAACCTGCAAAAATAATTCCATTACCAAAGAACTCAGACACACAAGCGGAATACAGGACAATTGCTATTTTGCCTTTTATATCTAAGGTGTTTGAAGCCATTGCCAGCAACCAGATCAATTTTTTTATTGACAGTTTAAATTTACATAACCCTTTGTAACCTGGCTTCAGAAAGAACCATATAGCTGTATCACACTTCTCTTGCATGTTACTAAGAATATTCGGCAGGCTTCAGAAAAAATAAAATATCCCTTTTAAATTTGCTTGATTTCTCAAAAGCATTTGATTTGGTGGAATCAACAATATTATACAGAAAACTTTCCGATTTATTTAATCTATCATGTGGTGCGACTCAACTCATTTTTTCATATCTGAACCATAGCAATAAAGGCAGTATCTCTAAATTTAAGAAGGGGTATGCCACAGGGTTCAATCCTCGGGCCTCTGCTTTTCTCCTCTTTATAAACGACCATCCATCTGCTTTGAAATATACTGTTTATATCATATCTATGCAGACAACCTTCAATTATATTTTAGTTTTCGTTTAGGACTAGTTGAAGATGCATTAAGTCAAAATTAACGAACATTTAAAATTTTTTTTTGAATGGTCATCCCTTAACCAATTTTTATTAAATCCTACTGAAATAAAATGTATTGGATCAGCACCCAAAAACTTCGTCTAGAAGACTTCCCTGACCTAATTCTAAATGGTGAGGTCATTGAAATGTTCTTTTAAGTTAGAAACCTTGGAGTAATGTTTAATAAAAGTCTGATCTGGGAAGATTATATCAAGAGTACGGTTACAAAAGTTTATATGCTTATTAAACATGGCATTGATCTCTGTTACAAAATTTTTGTATGATCTTCGAAAATACGACCATGTATCAATTTTTTCAGGACGAATTCTTGGATGCAATCTTCGTTCAAAAGTTTGATTCAACTCGTTAAATTGATAAAAAAAACAAAAAGCCTTTGTATCTTTTCGAAAAATATACCCTTTCGTGGTCAACTCGAAGCTAAACGACCTAAAACATAGCGTTACTTTGTGTCGCCAGTTTTTCATTCATGCTGTTCAAATATGGAAATCATCTGACTTTGTCAATTAGGAAAAAATTTGAATACAAAGAATTTTCATCTGTTATTTTTTCGTACTACCCACAGGAAATTTATCATTAAAGTTTTAAAATCTTGTCTATTAACTGATTTATTTCATGTCAAGTTTTGATAATTAATTAACTACAATGTGTAAATAATATTAAAATACAATTTTATCACAATATGTATTTTCTACCTGTACTATATATAAGAATTTATTATTTATACTGTATAGAATTTTTTAAAACAAATAAATTATAATAAATAATAAATACTATATAAGTGGGATTAACCATTAACTACACCAAAACAACGATAATACCATTTACCAGGAAGAATCTTCTGCCACGCATGAAACCTATATCATTGGCTGGGGAAGAAATTAATACTCAAAAGGAGGTTTAAATATCTAAGAATTACACTAGATAATAAAGTCACCTGAAAAAAAAAACATGTCAGGATAACACTGTCGGGAAAACAACAAGGACCCTTATGATATGCAAGAGGCTTGCAGGTAAATCATGGGACTGTTAATCAAACATCCTCTGATTGATGTAGCCCATGTCGGTAGGACTCATCATTAGCTATATGGGTGTGTAACATATGGCACAAACAAATCAGAACTAATCACAACTAGGAAATCAATAGGAAAAGTACCAAGGTCCCAATGCATATAAGCATTACTGATGAGCAATTAATGAGAACTTGCCCTATACAGCAGCAATGTAAGTCATCTTTCACTTAACCCCCACTACACTTGGCTGTATAAAGTACTAAAAAGGTTTTTTTTTCTTTAATAATACAAATTCTATATACTATACTACTGAAATACATACATCAGCCAAGTAGAAGACTTAGCACTATTTTTATGGGCTTTGTTGAATTATTGGCCCTTGTGAATAAAAAAAAGCTAAAGCTAAAACTTGGATTTTTAATTAAATGCTAGATTTTTGGTGAATAAAAAAAAGCTTAAGCTAGCTAGTTAAAGATGTTTTCTAGTTATAGATATTGTAAAATAGCCAACGCTAAATTCATTTAGTTTTAGCTTGTTTTCCCAGCATAAGCTTCAATTTGTGTGAATAAAAAAAGCTTTAACTAGAATATTAAAGTTAAGCTACAAAAATTTCAAGATTTTTTTTCCCTGTCTAGAAAGCTTTGACTAGGTCTTATTTTCAGTATTCTCTTTAGTTATAGTGCGATTATGGTAAGAATACTAAAATTTTAGATGAAATGGTTGGAAGTAAGTGATGAAGATTTTCATAGTTTATTTAGATTTTCAAAAGAAATGTGCAGTGGTGATTACTTTATAGCAGACTCAACGGAGCGTAGAGGTGCACTGACCTCTGAGCAGAGAATACAGATATTTTTAAGATATATAAGTGAACCTGGATTGCAGTATGGTGTAGTAGGAAAAGATCTTGGAGTTGAACACTCTTCTGTATGTAAGACTGTTAAGCACGTAGTTGTCGTTGACAGTTGCAGCATGAATTAAATGACATAAATATACGATTCAAACGTACATTTACATATATAAGCCATTAAAAGGTACAATTACAAAGTTAATGGAGAATTATGAAGCAGGTACCTAAAAATTGTGGGAGCTGTTAATTCAATTAATGTTAGAGAGTAATTCAAAAATAAGACAATTTTCTTTATACTTTTTAAAATATCAAAACTGTTTTATTGGAGCTACCTGACCTATGTACAAATTTGAAACCAATTGGTCCACAGTGAACGTATAGACGCAGAGACTGACGGACGACATGATGAAAACATTTTTTACCCAAAATCAAAACTTGTCCTATAGAACAGATAGTGGCAAAACAAAATCCAAAACAACCTTCCTTTCGGTCTATATATGAACAGTTCAAAGCTAAAGCTACCTAGTCGAAACATGTGAATAAAAAACAAACTGCTTAAATTGCGAAGCTTAAACTAGAATTTTCTAGCACAAGCTATTTAGCGTTATCATTTTTTTATTCACATAAAACAAAGCTTAAGCTAGAACTGTCTAGCTTTAGCTGCTAGTAAAAGCTATGACTAGTTGGCTTTAGCTTCCTCCAAAAAAAAGTTTAAACTTTTTTTTTATTCACAAGACCCATTGATTCAAAATAGCTTTTAACGGCCTTTAAGTCCTACAAAAATTGGCGTTTCGTCTCGGCGTTAAAAGCTATTTTGAATCAATAATTCAATTGGTCACGCACCACCAAGACGGTTTTGATTTCTTTGTAGATCTCGACTCGTTCGGACTGCAAACACTTTTTATTCGGCATCGTATACATTCATCCCAAACAATCAATCTGTATTGCTCCAAAACTATGGCCATTCCACAGTTCTTCGAAGGGTTACACGTTGGATTTTCACTGGGCATTGGGAATAAAAAAAAAGCTAAAGCTAAAACATGGATTTTTAAGTAAACGCTGGGTTTTTGGTGAATAAAAATAAACTTAAGCTATAGCTAGTTAAAGATGTTTTCTATAGTTTTAGCTGTTTTTAAATAGCCAATGCGAGTTTCATTTAGTTTTAGCTTGTTTTTCCAGCCTAAGCTTCAATTTGCGTGAATAAAAATAGCTAGAATATTATAGTAAAAACTACAAAAATATCTTTCGCCCGGTCCATTTGGCATTCATTTTGTTGAATATGCAAAGTGGGGTAAAAATTCCATTGTATAGTCGTAATTTCATAAATTTCCCGATTTGTGTGAGCCGTTGCTCCGTCTTAAAATACAAAAAACTTGGCTGGCGCTACAGGTCGTGTAGAACCAGAACCAGGCTAAGATGATATGTGATTGTCACATCAACCATATTCACATGTGATTGTCATTGAGTTTTCCATCTGGCTAAGGTGATTTAACTCAACTCAACTTAACTCAATTCAGTTGAATACTTTCCAATGACATTTTTTCAAAAACATGGTTGCCCTAGTGAATGTTTCAAATGTTTGTAACAAACTCTTAAAAATTCTTCTTTCAAAAATATAGAACGAACGAATGTATAATATGTAGTTAATTTTTTTTTTACACCAATGTTTATTTTTGTTTTTAATGAATGGTTAAAAAAAAGAACTCAGAAAAAGTTGTACAATTTTTGTAGGCGGGTGTTAACTCTAGTCGCACTGCGCCAAAAACGTCAAATTTATAGGAAAATGACAATTTTTGATGTGATAGCTCTTTAGCTATCAAATGTGATATCATCTTACACAGACTGAATTGTTTGAATTTGACTCTCATTTATCGCAAATCACCTTAAGCGATTTCACCCCAGGTCATAGTGACTTACAAATGTCAAAGTGAACCATTCCTGTGTGCGTGTAACTGGCAGGAATAGAAGGGATCTACAATTTTCTGCTGAATCTGAATGGCTAAGGTGAGAAGCACATTTTCAGGACAAGAGAAACTCTTGGAGGAATTGTGGATTCCTCGCAAGAGACAGTAACCTGTAAAAAACATTTTTTTTTTGGGAATCGAATCCAAGACCTTCGGCTTTACAGTCCTACGCACGAACCATTACGCCACGGGCTTCTACTCCGTCTTGCTGAAACCAAAAACGCTCGATACTCAATTCAGCAACTTGCAAAAATAAATCTCGTTTAACATCTGTCTGTAGAGATTTGACGCCATTTGCAAAAATTATGATACATTCAAATTATGACATTACTTTTATTGCACCTAATAAATATATGTACATATACCAGCATTTATTGAGTTAAGATAATTAATTACTTTTGTTAGACCGCTCCTCGAATACGCTAGCCAAATCTGGTCACCATTCCATAATTCCCACTCCCTTATAATTGAAGTTGTACAACATAGGTTTGTTCGGTTCGCCCTTTGCTGCCTTTCGTGGTCGGATAACTTTATCTTGCCTCCCTATGAAGATCGAGTGAAATTGATCAATTTCGTTTGCAAACTCTTAAAAAACGTTGAGAAGTCGCTGATATATAATCTTCGTGCACCAACTCTTACAGGGACTATTGATTCATCTATTCTGTTGGAAATGATCCTGATCTATGCTAACCCACGTAACCTAAGACCTGCCCCACTCTTCCGCCCACCATACCACCGCACTAACTATATTGGCAAATAAGTCAACGACAATCCTCGACTTTCACACCAAATACTACTCTCAAAAAACTACCTATACAACTCTTAGGATCACCCCTCATAATCCAAAGGCCCCCCTGTTTTTTTCATTTATTTTTAAGATTAAGTGGGTGGGCTTATGGGCCCAATTTCAATATTAATAAAAAAAAAAAAAAAAAACCCACCATAGATTTAAGTTTTCTCTATAAGTTTAGTTTTAAGAATAATATATGTTTAGATATAAGTTTCGCTTGTATTAAGCTAATAAATAATATAAATAATAATATACATAACATAAATTGGATGGGCCCACTCATTGCCATCCAAGGATATACCTATAGAAACTTCAGTGTTCCACTAATACCCCATTAAAAACCATTCAAATTTCACTGGACTTCAATTTAACTTTAAGGAATCCCGTTTTTTCAACGATTTTATTGGACTAAAGAAACTTTTATGAAATTGTTGGGTCCAATAACAGCTTCGCCACACGAACGTTACAAATAACCATTCATTTTCATTATCTAAATACTTAAAGCCAAAATACAAAAAAAAAAAAAACAATCTTTGCAAAAACTTTCTTTCATAAATTTCCTTTGCACATAAACCTACCAATTTATTACTTATTGAAAATAAAATGAAACCATTCAGTAAGTCCTCATCACCTAGTATACATTTATATTGCTTATCTAAAAAGCAAATAGACAACATTTCTCTAGAATAGCAACGTATACTCGTATAGCACTCGTGAATGAGAATTTTATGAATGTGCCAATACTTAGACTTAGACCGTGGCAAGGACTCTCATTTGGTATATATGTATAGACACACTGTACGAGTATAGTGTGTGTTTTTATTCCTATTGTTTGTTAAAAAGAAGAGCCGGGAGGAAAAACTTTTCAAAGTAAAAAAATTGTTGCCACTCCCTTCCCCCCTCTCCCCACATCACGACGATTTGGAAAGGGAATTTATTCCGTGAATACCCTCAGGGTGAATGTATAGAAAATTGTTATCTTCTAAAATTCACACCCCCAGAGCCATCTGCACTGAAATATGATCCAAGACTTTGTAAACTCACCTATACATACTCGTATATTACATACATACATACATGCTTTTATGTTTATGAAGGTTGAAGAGAAAGGGGCAAAGAAATTAAAATTAAACAAAAAATCAACTTGTCATTGAGGTAATTAGCTTTCTAACTTTGTCAAATGAAAAAAGGTTTTCAATGAAGTAGGTATGTATGCTGATGATGGTGGGTTGCGATGTTTGTGCTCTTTTATTCACATTTAACATGTCACAAATAAAAAGGGGAAAATGATAAATGAAGGTTTTTGTTTGATTGTTTGGCCTTTTTTTGTTGTTTTTGTTCAATATCGGGAGGACAAATTACACGGCTAAATTTTGATAAAGTAAATATGGTTTTAAATCTTGTGAACAGGAAGAGATTAAATTTTGGAATTTTTGGGGGTTCTACATTAACGCTATAGTGTGATGACTTTTAGCCTTCTAACTGGTGGCAGGTGATGAAAATGCAAAGCTAACGAACTGAAAGGCCATTGATGCAATTTATACGAATCTAACTAAAATGAAATTGTGAAATTGAGAAGAAAAATAAAAGAAAGAAAGAAAAAAATGTTACGTATACGCCCGAGTGACTTTGAATATAATATAAAAGGGTTACTCTCTATAGCTAAGCTGTATTTGAATTCAGATACAGAACCTTTTGATGATATTTAAACATAAACAAAATAGGCTTTTAAAATAACTAATTATATATTATGAAACGTAAGTAAAAGATGGGAATTAGCTTCATTTCATTGCTTTCAGATTATGTTTTGTCGAGTGGAATTCCTGAATCTTATTTATTTAATAGTATTTTAATTAGATTTACTTTGAAGTTTTCAATATTTGTCTCAATGGATTTAGGCGAGTTCTTTAAAGAAATTAAGCAGCGGTACAAGTTTAAATGATTTGTATCATAGAGCATAGATCGTTTCGTGAGAAGCTTAAGAAAATTGTTCTCGAATTTCCAACATTTTAATAAAACTTTTAAAATGATGTGATATTTTTGGAGTCGTAAGTGGTTATGTTATACGTATATGTATCTCTGGACAATTTTAGTTATACAAATCTCTCACTACATAAATTGTGAAGATATGGGTGTTTTTGGAAAGCTGATAACGCCTTGATAACATTTGACTATATGTAATTTAATATAGTGTCTAGAGTTTTTAGGAATAATTAAAAATGTTCAGCATTTTGCTATCAATTGCTTTGGCATCATAGTTGTTTTTGAAAAAATGATAAGACTTTGACTTCTGGTTTTAAATAAATATGAAGATTTGATAAGACACAGAAGATGCACAAAAAGACTTAAAGTTCCCACTTTTGACATAAGCCGATTTATGTTAGTTATTTAAAGCCTTGAATAATAGAATCCGCCAAACGGGTCCGTGGCCATAGGGATGTGACGGAAAAGGGTGAACCAATTTGCCAGTTCAGATTTCTTAGGATCTCTGAGATCTCATAGCAATCTCAGCAATCTACACATAATTTCCCAATGATATTCCTCACTTTTGCAGTCAATCAGCTGAGACTGATATTTTTTGGATTCACTTGCTAAATTATTTTTTGTTGTAGTTGATCAATTTATAAAAAAAAGAGATGGAGATAGTGGTTTTGAATTCTAAAGGAGAAATCTTGTTGAGGTTTCTCCTTCTGCTCAACGAAGCTGACAGAAGTTTGTTCAGTGAGATCTCAAAAACGTAAACTGGTTAAATGAATCGTTGTTTTGTTCAACGGATTTTAATTGGCAGGTAACGTTGTTTTGTAAAAATACATTGGTGGGATAGCTTTTAAATTAAAAATAGAATAAAAAGATATTTGACTTGATGTTTTACTTCTTGTGCTTGAAAAAAACGCAACATAATACAAATACAAATACATAATACAGGTCTCAAATGTTCACCTTATTATTGTCAAAAGCGAACGTAAACCTTCTTTTTAAAGCTGGTGTCATCGGATTTGCCGGAAAGAAATGTTAAAAGTTCAGCTACATTTTCATCGCGACCGTCAAATTCTCTGTCGAACTGTCATGTCATGTCAGTTGTATAATGTATACGTCAACATAACGCATGCTTTACGTTGTGGCTCCATTGGCAATATTTGAAGCAATGTCAGTTTAAATCGCAAAGATAATTCATTGCTTGGTGGGGCTTTCTATTGCCTGGGAAATGTCGGTTATCAAATTTTAGTATATAGCAATTTCGACTGCTGTCAGATGATTTTTTTGCTCTTTAAAATCAGTATTATTCAAAGTTTAAAGCTTTAATTCACTTAATTTCTTTTGTTTTATTTTTATTTCAAATTGAAGCAAAAATCTTTCAAAATCACTGAGAAACCATTTAAAAAAAATTTAAATGTCAAAATGTATTGCCTCCAACGATGGAAATCAATAATTGCCGAGCAATATTTTCATTTCCATTGTCAAAGCGTTTACTCTCCATTGGCAATATTCAAAGCAATTACAATGAATCAAACAATTTACTTCCTAAAATATTGCCAATGGATCAGCTGGGTTAAGCATTTGTTATCTAATACCATAGTCCACTTTCACGCACAAGGAAACTAGGAAACTATAGCTTCCAGCAACTTTCAGTTTTTATGTGAGAAGGGCACGAAGAGGAGTGAATGAAATTTCCTGGTTCAACGATTTAAGGAAATTTTCTCAACATTCCTTTTCACACGCACAGCAGTGTTTCAAAGAAAATTACTGAAAATTTCTACAATTTTGTTTATTCGTGTGAAAGCCAGAAGAGATTTAAAAAAAAAATAAAAAAAAAATCCACAAAATCTCCAGCAACTTGTTTTCCTCCTGCAAGACATACTAAATATAATATTTCTTAATAAACTACAGCTGAACACGTCTAAAATCGTTACAAAACATGCAAGTAAGCAAGTTACCAAACATACCCTTTTTACATTTGTCATTATCAAAGTGACATTTGGAGTTAGTATGATACTTTGGTAATTTAACTTTTCTTTAATAAAACGTTAAAACGATAATACAATGCTAACTTTTAAAATTTTGAAAATCCATTAAGAAAATCATTGTACTAAAAATACTTAAGTATCATATTAAATCTTCTAAATTTTTGGGCTAATCTTATTAGGATTAGAATTAGGCATATACCATCGCGAGCTAAATATTTGGAACTCACCGCGAGCTCTTTTGCGAAATAAATTAGTAAAAAGTTTAATTTAGATTCCTCTCTCCTTGTCTTGTAAAATTTAATTTCTTTATTTGTGTTATTTTTTTCTTCCAAACCGACGATAGGTTGTATTTTTTTCACATAACATTAATTTTTCAAAACCAAAAGAATTTGATTCAATCCATCTTAATTTAAAATAATTATGTATATAAATTTACAGTAATATCTTTTTCTGCTGATTCTTCGAAATTGTTCCCTAGTTAATAAAACTTCGTACGTGTATAACGTTTCTTTTTTTCCTCCCTCAAATGACGACATGAAATTTTTAAATAATTTGTGATATTAAACACTCAATGCGTGGGAGCAACGAACGTATTGAAAATACCTACCAAAAAAATTTGTATATATAAAAAGACGATACAATAATATACCCTCATTCAAATGAACTTGTATCTTTTATTCCCTAGTTGAAAAAAGTTCGTGATTAATATTCCGAAAAATGTCTGCTCAATATTTTTATCAGGCTCCGAGCATTTTGAAACCAAAAACTTTTCATCCCCTTCTTTTTGTACATATGTATATTCGAGATATTGTTCAAAAATTTGTATAGCTTTTCAACGTATATGGATATGGTGACCATATTCTCGAAAAAAAAAATAAATATATTGTGAACATTGAACACTTTTGAAATAATTTAATAACATGAATTTTTCCAATAGGTCGTAATTAAAATATCATACCGTAGTGAATGCAATTTCATTCAATTCCTAGATTTCTGCGATGATCCCCGCATAATATTGCATTTGTAGGTAGAAAATAGCTGGGTCGATTTAATTTGTGTGGACGTTCAATATAAGGTTACCTGGAATTCGCTAAGCAAACGTAAAGTAAGAAAAATTTTATTTTTCTTCGAAATGGCTCCTAAAATTTCAATAAAAAAAATTGTATGAGGGCTGGGACTCACGGTTAAGATGTCTAAACATCAATTACAACGTAAAGTGTGATACGTAATGTGTCACAAGGAACGTATTACATGTAAGGCTCAATTTATTAATTTACCCTACCATCGGAATGGATGTTTACACATTTAAAATAAAGTGCACGATCTTGCTCTTATGTTCGATCGTGTGATCGTTTTAATCTGATTTGAATTTTTGATTATTTGTCGAGCACTGCGTTTATATTTGGATATGCAAATAATAAATAAAGGATATGCATATAAAAAATAAAGTTATTTTTTAATAAGTATAAAAGTTAAACAGGTCGCTCAATATCCCAGTTCATTTTTATGAGTTCGGAAAAATATTAGAAATCGCAGATGAGAGAGGGGTAAAAATTGCGTTCGTTTGATGGCGGAAAATTTCAGACAGCTGCTGGGCGGAATTTGTGTTCTTTCTTGTATAATAAAGGGTGTTTTTTTTTAGACTTGTGGTTTTCAAGAAGAAATAAAACGCATATAGTTAAGTTTATGTTATGGCCAAGAATTTAGCTTTATTATAAAGATAAGGGTTTGCCATTTTAAAAATTATTTCGGGCAAATGGCCGCCCCGGCTGGCTCGAATATATTTCAGCCGAGACGCCCAATTTTCGACTACTTTTTGCAGCGATTGGGGCCGTATGTCAGCAATAACGCGCCGAATATTCTCTTCCAAGGTGTCAATCGTCTCGGGCTTATCTGCGTAGACAAGTGACTTAACATAACCCCACAAAAAATAGTCCAGCGGTGTTAAATCGCACGATCTTGGAGGCCACGCCACAGGCCCACGACGCGACATAATGCACTCAACAAAAGTTTCCTTCAAAAAATTGATTGTTGGCTGTATGGCATGTAGCACCGTCTTGTTGGAACCAAAGGTCGTCCACATCAACATCCTCCAATTCAGACACGAAAAAGTCATTAATTATGGCTGTATAGCGTTCCCCATTGACTGTAACATTATAGCCGGCTTCATTTTTGAAGAAATATGGACCAATGGTTCCCTCTGCCCATAGAGCTTACCAAACAGTGACTTTTTGAGGATGTTACGGCGTCTCAACAATGGATTGTGGATTATGATCACTCCAAATACGACAATTTTGCTTATTAACGTACCCATTCAACCAAAAGTGAGCTTCATTGCTGAAAAAAAAATTTCTTGTGAAAATCGGGATCGGTGGCCATCTCGTCACGCGAACCGAACTATTATTTTGGTAATAAATTTGCACGATTTGCAAACGTTGTTCAGGAGTAAGTTTATTCATTGTAAAATGGCAAACTAAACTGAGCATAAATCAAGTGATACGTGACAATCACCTTACGCAGACCGAATTTGTTTATTTTGACTGTCAATTATCACAAATCACCTAAGCCGATTCCACCCCAGGCTTGTAAAAGAATGCCATATTTTGTGAATGCAACAAATATTCCCGGACATGTGCAGTAAAAAAGTGGCTCCATTGATGGGCCAACATCTCCAGATTTGATGGAAAACTCATCAAAAAGTGTACATTTTGTGTTGGAACAAAAATAATAGTACGAGCCATACAATTTAGCAAATAATAAAAATCTTATTTTCCTCAGAAACGTGTCCATAGATTTTTTTTTAATTCAGTAATTTTCACTCATTAAAACTGGATATTAATGGCATCATTTTTTTATTTTCAGTATTTTTGATAATGGTTCAACTAATTTTAATCAAATTGGAAATTGTTTTTTAAAGTTGTATTTGATGCCAAAATTTGCAAATTTTTTTTTGGGTTTTTAAAAAAAGTTTAACTTTTTTTCTATATAACTTAATATTTTGCAAAACAGACGTTTGTCAAGTCTTACAATATTGTTAGATCTGTCAGTGAAAAAACTGTGATTAAAGTTAAGGAAAATATTATTTTTCTCGAAAACGACTCCAACGATTTTAGCTAAAATTTTCTACGATCTAAAATTATTAGTACGTTCTACCATATGACTGAAACAGATTTTACATTAGCCATTATTAATGGTATTTCTTACAAATCAATTTTTCTGATTCTCGAACACAAAAAGTTTTACTCAAAATCTATTGAAGCTCCCAAAAAATGTTTAACAAACCTTTTTTGTGCAGAATTGCATAATGCATAAGCTACAATTTTTAATTTGATATTTTTTACAAATAAATTGGTAGTTTTCATCTTTCGAGATATTTAAAAAAAACCGAATTTTACAAATCTTCTCCATCTTTACAAAAAAATTATTTTAGCCCTTGTCCCTTGTGTCAACAATTTATATTTTTTAAAGTTTTCTTGAGCCAACAATTAAGTTTTCGATTTTTATTAACAACGGATTGTTGTGGCAACAATTTTTGCTCTTGAAATGTTTACTATTTTCGTACTTGACTAGACGATTTTCATTTTTGAGGTTTTTCAACAACTCGTTCTTGACACAACAATTAACATTCTTAAAGTTTTGACATTTTTTATCTTAAATTCAAGAATAAAAGTTTTTGCTTCATGCGGCTAACACTTACATTGTTATATTAAGAATTGTAAGTACTTCATTTTAACCTACGAAAATTGTTGAGCCAAAGTATAAAATTCTTGATTGGCATATATATGTTTGTGTTGTTGCTATTTTAGAATTTTTTTCTGAGTGCTCTATAGAAAAAGACTTAGATAAATTTGAGTAAAAGTTCCCAAAAATGTGAGTAGATACAAAACAAAGATAAACAAAAAGCAAAGGATTATAAAACTGGAAATAAAGGACGGATGGTAACATTTATTGTATAGGTATGTATGATGGGGGTGTAATTCTGGAAAATTTTCGCTTTTGTGCTTTGTGTGTTGTTTTTCACGCTATGATGCCTGTGTAGCGCCTGAAGTTAAAATGCAAACATTTATTTCGATCCTCACGTTTGATATTAAAATTAAAGCTGGAGTGGGGTTTAGGGATTTGTATACATATATTATGTACGAGTCAATATATGTATATTCGAATAATTTGTTTTATTTATTTATATCGCAATATTATCGCCATATAGGTAGTATGGTATCCCGTAACTATACATGCTTCATCTATAACATACGTGTGGTCATAGTTTCTGGTGTCAAAATGTATTGTTTTTGGCAATCTCTTCTCGTTGCTTAATTTAATTTCAAATATATATATGCAAAATATGTATATTTACACTGTAAATTAGGTTATGAAATTAGCACGAGCGCAAAACCGAAAAAGAAATAGTGTCATTGGTAAACGTAAATATTCGATGGTGGCTTAATTAGAGACTTTTTTTTAATTTGTTTCTTGGCAAACTATTTATTTGGGTTGATTTTAATTGTTTATTTTGTGTATGTAAAAATTCTTTAATAGCTTAACTGTTGATGATGGTTCCTTTATATATAAGTATTTTAAGACGGAACAGAACCTATGTATATAGAGGAAGGGAAAATAGTGTTTCTCTATTTAAAAATAAAATACGAAATATACAAACAACAATGAATTAAATCTTTTGCCAAATTAAAGCGTTCCATCATCTACTGGAAAGTACTAAAAAGTACTATAGGACCTAATGGAACACGTCTATTGATATTATGTAAGTCTTGGAATTGGTTAAAAATTAGTTGACATTGGGGATTAGCGACGTTATCAGGGAAAAAAAAATTGACATTTCCATACAAATTATTGATAATAGGCATGTTTTTTTGCATGTTCATTAGAATTTGTCGAAAAAAAACGACATCGGGACTTACCAAAGTCATCACTGTTACAAAATGTCATCACAACCCTTTCAGCTTTATGGTGAGCATACAAAATAAAAACTTATCAGCCACGTAAAAATTAAAATAAAAGGAAAACTCATATAGAAAATTATTCCCCTTTATTAAGCCCGTATCACACTACATTTTTTTCATTTTTAATACATTTTTTCGGACATTCTCACATTTTTTTGTAACATTTTCACATTTTTAGGGTTTGATGTGTACACACTCGATCATATGGGAATTTTCAATAATGAATCCTTCGTGCTGCTTTAGTTTCATTTTCAATGAATTACAAATGGGAACAAAATGTAGTATCATACGGGCTTTAGGAAAACAATATAAATTTCATGACAATGGTCGACATTTTTTTTGTTTCATAAAAAATTGTTTCATTCGATGACTTAGATAATTTAATGTTTCCATACAAACTATTGATAATTAGCTCCGGTAATACAGTTTTTATCGGGACTTAAACTCAAAACGCGGTTTTCGCGAAATTATTGGAAACATCGAAAACTCAAGTTTAACCATACATTTTTGGTAAACCACAAGTTTTAGATAAAACCTCTCAAAAACTAGTTGCAATTCAAAGTTGAACTAAACAAACAAACCTTTCGAAACATTCAGCGCTTAATCAAATGTAAAAAAAAGAAGGCTGCTGTCAAAAGAAATTTTACTTTGAAATCATATTTGGCCGTGGTAAGTAATATTATTTATACCGATTCCTCACAAAATAGGAATTATTGTTTTTTGGTTTTGCATATTTCAGAACATGGAAAAGAAAATATGTAAATACCAAAAAAAGAAAATTTTGTGGGAGCCATGATGAAGATTATCTCCTGAAGCTATGCGCCGACAAGGAGCCGGAATTGCATGGCAGTCGAAAGAATGACCATATTTTTAAAGAAATATCTGTGGAATTTGTAGGGAAAAATACGACAAATTTTCAGAGTTGGAACACCAAAAGATGTTGTCAAAAAAAACAAAAAACTTCAATGAAAACTTTTTCAAACTGTTTAATTCCCATATAAAAATAAAAAAGTGTTATGTAAGTTTTTTTTTTGCAGGAGAGGATTGAGTGTTTGTGAAATATCAAACGAAAACGTGCAAATGTTCGGTGTGAAAACTTTTCGAGTTAAAAAAAATCAGGCAAAACTCGGTTCTGGGTTTGGTGTGAAAAGGCTATAAGGCTATAAATAGACTCAATTGATGTTGTATTTACGTGTAAATCACTTAGTTTTGATGTCGTTTTTTTTCTTCAAATTCTTATGGACTTGCAAAAAAAACACGCCCAGTAAAGATGTAATTCGCAGTATTCGCACCGGTAACAGCTGTTTTCACTCACTCAGTCAGTGGCGTAGCTTATAGGAAAAGGTTCAATAGGGCCAAATACTAATGCGGAATCATTTTTCACAGCATGAAAATATACAAAATTTTCATAGAAATGACTTTCCTAGGGGCTAAGCTATGTAAGTTCGCAGGAGGTTAGTTGTTGTTGGATTAATCATGTACATTGTTTAGCACCAAATTGTTTTTATTTTCACCCAATTTCCTCTGAGATTAGAAAGATTGGGGCGTTCAGATGAATAGAATTTCAGAGAAAGTGAGCAAGTGAATTCAAATTTTTTTTTTCTCAGAATTTTGACAGCAAAGCTGAGAAATTTTACTGAGCAATTCTGTTCATATAACTGGGATTGTTGAGATCGAGATCTCATTTTCCTAAAAATGCTATTTATTTCTGTTATTTTAGAAAAAAACTGAACATGGTTGCGGTTGATCGGGAATGTCAAAATTAATAGTGAATTCAGTGAAAAAAAAGTAATGCTAAATTGTAGAATTCTTTAAGGGTATATGTTTGTGGGAACGAAAAGCTTTTTTTTTAATTTAAAGATTATTTATAGATTATAACTGTTTTATGACTTAATTGTGGGGCTATTATAATAAAAAAATGATTGTTGGAAATTACAGAAAAAGAATTGCGCAAACTATAGCAAGCTTAAGATTCTAGGGCAAATGCTCGACACAAAATGGTATGGTGAGTTCAAGTTTGTGTAGATATTTAGCTCTTATCAATATAATATAACCTAATTCAGATGTCTTTTTTCATCAAAGCATTATTTAAATCAAAATTCAGTCTAAAACTCAATCCAACCAATCTAAATACTTCATCTAGTTCCTAAAAGTGTATCATTTAAATTTCCTAAGAGATTATAACATGAGCTTTAACCCGAAAATAATGATGCAACCTTTTTGCATATCACAAATTCAATTTCATCAAAAACAGGTTAATCTCTGTTGCAAATTGGAAAGCGCAACTTAACGTTTGAAAAACCTTTTGTGTTATTGATAGCTAATGGTTGTGGTCTGGTGGTCTGGTTGGGTCACATTCCACTATACAAAATGCTAGCCTATCGAGTGTGATTATCTGATGGCTTGGATAGAACTTTATGAATGTAGGTACCTACTCATATTTATAGAAAGGATGCTTCCATCCTTGTAATTGAATTTCCTCAATGAATATTTAGGTTAGAATGAAAAGCAACAGCAAGAGTATCAGAAGCACATTCCCTGCATGAATTTATTAATAGAAATGTTTTGCCAGTTCATTATACAATTCATTATAGAAATAATAAACCTACATATACATAGAAGATGTAGATGCACAGATGGACATGCAGAGTGTTGCACAAACATGCTCTACCACACTATTATTGGTCGTACTCTGTCAGTTGGGAAGCCAAAAAAGCAGTACAGAGTATAGAGGATGCATCCTCGGTTTTGACATATAACAAATCCTCGCTTCATGATGTCTTTGTACAATGAGTAAATGTATACAGTGCATCTCAATTATAAGATATCTTGATGAGTAATTGCAGGTGTTGAAAGATAAATATATAATATATATAATTTTTCTAGGTTCTACATAAATGCTGTTCTTTATAAATAAAACTAGCTATGATGGAGGAACACAATTTTTACCTAAAGAAAAAAACAACAAAAAAATATAAAAGTGATTTAGTTTTTATTTTAGTGGGAATTTTTAATGTTTGGTTGCCCTGAGAGCGCAAATAGGTAGATATTCTGTTAAAAAAAGCAATAGACAGATTTTATAAATGTTCTTACCCATTTAAAAGCATATATTTGTATTAAAAGCGGCTCTGGAACATGTTTTTAATCATTGGATTGTGTCCTGTTTTTTTCGCTGTTAATACTACCAAAAATTTCAACTTGATTCACGCATTCTGCAAGGCTTTTAAACGGGTTTGACTGTATAATATCCACATCGACACATAAAACTGAATTGAAAGTTGACTGAGAAACGAAAGGCAACACATAACCTACTCCAAATCATAATTAAATTTAATTCGAACTTTTTGAAAACTTTATCATCGTCAAGCTGATGGTGCATGGAATATTTTTGGCCAAACAGATCCTGCCACAAAATGCATCGGCAGTTATGCCATCATATCTTGTCATATGGTTTACACTGATTGAATCAAAAACCATAAATTGGTGGTCCTCTATTAAATGGAATATGTGTTTGAATATATATTAGACGGATTTATAAGGAAGCCCACTCAATAAGGAATTTCAATAAATCTTATAGGAAGAAGCTCCATTGGAAACGGCTAACTATACAGTCATATGTATCAACATTGACAATCGTTCATATATGTATGTACATAATAGGTAGGTATATTGTACCTATTCAAGGGTTTCTTTGGCCAAAAATGATGCAGATTAAATATCTATTACAATAGAGATAAGAATGAATTTATGAAGTTCTATTTTATTGGTCTTAATAATATATGATCCTGAGGTAAATATGTGAACCAAACTTAAGAGTTTAAGTGGTGGCATAAGTGCGTGCAAATGATCCGTATGTGCTTGAAGCTAATATGGACCATTATGGTCTTTGTTAAATAAAATTAGCAGGCAGCTATTGATTGGGAGTCAAAATGTAGGTACAAAAGTAGAATTTTGTGAATGTGGCAGGAGTAATTTTGAATTGTAATTATGGGAGAACTGCAGTTATCTTTGAATGAGAAAAATAATGTTTGAATTATAAATAAATAAAAAGATTTGGTGGTATGACAGCTGGATGGAGACCCAAGGACTTCGCAGGGACTACAAGGTCTTACAACTCACAACTATTCGTGAGTGCGTATAATCGACAAGAATAGAGGAGACCTACAATTTTCAAACGAATCCGAATTCCCTATTTTCCTTAAAAATGTCAATTATATTGCATCCTTTTTCAACCGGTAGTGTTATTTCATTTCATATAAAAAAAAAAAATTTTGTTGGGTTTCACTTAAATAAATTTTATTTCGATAAAAATAAAAAGGGCACCAGCTGTTTTTTTTGTTTTTTTTTTAAGTAAAAACTTTCTAAAGCAAAACAAACACCGAAGTTTATTATTCCGAATTGGGAATTAAAATTATTTATTTATGGTTCATTGACTCTTGGTAATATAGTAGGACTAGAAACCAACATCTTTTCGACACAATCAAAAAGAAGGTTCTTACCGAGTCAGATGTCCTGGGATTTCAGGATTACTTTTTGAAACAGAATTCAACCGAATTATGTTATGGACCAAATCAATTTTCCAATACCAGAAATAGTTGAAAAAAAACGATATAGGGGATTAGCGACGCCATTACAGAAAAAAAATGGAGTTTCCATACAAACTATCGATAACTTAAGTATGTTATTCCCACCGGTAATACAGTTTTTCTCCGTGCTTAAGTTAAGCCCCGAAAATTATCTGGGTTTAGCTAAGCCCATTGGGGATTAGTTGTTGTTGTATTTTACATGTAAATCGGGATCTTTTGATTTCTATGACGTCATAATTCAATACCACTTACATTTATGGCGAATACAATAAATGCATTCAGTCATTGGCCGGGTTTAAGGCATGAAAATTTACAGTTGAAAATTCAGAACTGAATTTTTCAAACTTCTGATTGGTCAGCTGTTAGATGACTCTAAAATGATTCCAACTTTTTATGATAGCTGCCCAATAAGAAGTCAGAAAAATTCAGAAATCTGAATTTTTTAGATATAAATTGTCATGACGCTCACTACCTGCAATAATGGCACAACTAATTTTGTTCAGTTTCGATATACATATAATTTATTTTTTTTTTTCAATTGGGATTTATGTTATTATTAATTATGCAATCCCCACACGTATTTGCCATTTTGATGTTAAAAGTATTACTTACTTATTATTTCTTTGCGGGATTCAGAAGTGGGTGGCATCCGCGAACACACTCACGATTAAGCGAATGCTGAAGTGCCGGTATTGATATAAAGAGAAAGCAGAAAAGCTTTGAAAGTTTAATTTCTCTATCGCGATCTCTCGTAATTGATAAAAGGTATCAATGTGCCGATATTGCAGAAATGAAAAGGGTTTAATTTTAATCGTAAAGGCGTCCATAGTTCAAATTTGAGTTGCGCAATTATTGCAGGCATCGATGCGTTGAACCCGGCCTTTTCCCACTATTTTACATGCTGAGATACATATAATCAAAGAAAATGCCAAAGTTTGAACAATTCAATTTCGGAGAATGAAAAACATTTTCTTCTCCAAATTTAACATACTAAACTTCTATGTACATGAGCAAGTGGTTCTTTATATAAATCACCTATATAATGATTACCTATGTACTATTATTCTATCCCTCTCTTATGTTATATCGATAGGAATTGTAATATGATATTGGTCAGTCAACATTGTAGAGCCAGCCCGCAAGAATGCTAGTAATAAACCTGGGGTTTTTAAATGATATTTTCCCCACAACAAAAACTGTGTTGCGTTTAATTTATTATTTATAGAAAGGAAAGTATTTGTCGGTAAACGAGATCAGTTTTCATTCCGTATAATACATTTACTAATCATTTTGAATAAAGGTTAACCTACGCATGATTTTTCGAAAAAAAAATGCTCTGTTCGAAGTTCTCACAGAAGGTTAGATTTTGAAAAGTTGGACGGCGGTGGTCATATTGCACTTTGTCTTTCGAATTTTTTTGACGTCCCTGTATACTTTTCTCACTACCACTTCATGGCAGGGAAGAGGTGGCCAAGAAAGGCATCTCTTTCCCGTAAAGATTTGGAAGTGAGAAAAAGTACAGTGACGTCAAAAAAAGTCCACGTAGGCAGTTTGTAGGGATAAATTGATAACGTTCCATCCTTTATAAATACTGAAGAGCTCGGATACGAAATGTTCGCCAATATCTTTCTGTGTTTCATAATATGTTGGGAACAAATTGGTTGGGCTCTTGAACATTCTTTTAAGAATTATATCTCGCGTTCGGGAACCAACTGCCACCCACACTTCGAAATTGATTTCGAACAGACCATCCGTTTGTCAGTTACTGTTTTCTTTCGGGGACCAACTGTTACCCATGGTTTGGATAAAAGCAGGATATCCGTCTGACATTTATAAGTTTGGATCAACCATCAACTTTATGTGTCAAAACTAACATTAATTTTGTTTTCTTTAAATACTAAAATAGTAAACCAATGACTGAATGATGGACCATGACTGCCCTTCTCTCTCTCTCTCGCAATCTCAGTATATTGAAAGAAACACCTGTAGTGGAAAAAGAAGAAAAGGAAATGCACAAACAAGGACTAAGAAAACGAAAAAAAATGTTTTTTGTTACCGTTATTGGGAAAATCAAAAATAACGTAAAATGATTCGTTCGAAAAATATGCAAATTTGCGTATTTAAATCTGCTACAAGAGGAAGATGAAGTTGGTACAGATTTCCGTTTTTACAAAACCGTAAATAGCGGTATTTAATTCAAGCACATGGTAATAACTACCGTTATTTACAAAGTTTACTATTAAAAAAGTTTGAAATGAAAATCAAAAATATTCTCAAAATATGTGCGTTTTCATTTCCTTAACAATTAAATAAATTTCGTGCAAAAGAAACTCGATAATGGCGGAGTAGGTAACATTTTCGAAGCGAGTTTCTTATACAAACGGCCGCACCGTGCCGTCTTTCTTGTGTAATGTTAAAATGGTTTCTTCCGCCGCTTTGGATTCACTAATTTTCCTTAATCAGTGGATGGATATTTGCAAAAATACAAATTATACAAGAAGAAAAGTAAAAATAAAATTAAGTCTCTCGTAAAATATATGTATACATTCTACGGGCTTTGTGTTATTATCTAAGAATTCGCTTCTCTCTCTCTCGCCTTGCCTCTCATAAAATATATACGGGTTTTGGGTTATTATCTAAGAATTCGCTTCTCTTTCTCTCTCGCCTTGTATATTTAAATCACATTAAAAAAAACCCCAAGGCAAGGAATGGCAATGGAAAAGGATAGAATCCTCTTTTTTTTAATACCTACCAAAAAAAAAATGATATCTTCCTCCACAAAACGGAAATTTAAGCTTTGAAAATGAGGAGCATTTAATTTCTGCCTTTTGTTGGCAGTTTCTAGAAAGTTCTTTTTTTCTGTATACAGCAGCGCAGCGACAGCGACACAAACAGGATTTAAAGTGATTTTTCAGCCTCGAATGGAAACACAATGGTGGCAGAGCCAAATTAGGATTATAGGTTACAATAATTTATTCCAATAATTGCCACCTCATGATCCTCCCTTAACATGTACAACAGAAACCAATTATTGATGCAAAATGAACGCGCGTCAAATAAAAAAAAAAAATTTGTCCTATAGTGGTGATGATGATAATGATAATGATGATGATGATGATAATGGTGGTGGTGATGGTAGTGCTTAAGGATGTTTTTTGACATCCTACGGCTTCCTTTGTTTTGAGGTCACACCATCAGAGATATAACCTTGCCGGGTATAGAGGAAGGAAAAAGGATGTATTTTATAGTGTATATGGGGTGAAGGGTAAACAAAGTTTATGAACCATTTGGGAGGAAATAAATTCGAAATATACGAGCATTTTAATATTTTGTTCACAATCTACGATGAGAACTTAATTATAAGAAGCTGGGTCATTATTTCTGCCTCATGCTGTTTGGCGTTCGCGCGATGAAATTTATTGGTGCGCCCCTACAAAAGAAAGTGTTTTTATTTGGAGAAAATTTCCAACAAAATTTTTTTTATGTAAAATGGCTTTAAAGTGCTTTTTTTTTTTTACGACTGGTTGTGGAATTGAGAAGCAAACATTATATTATTGTATGAGCGGGCTGTATAAGCAAAAAATGTAGGTACTTCTCTGAGCCGGATATTGTGTGCGGAAAATTTAATCCACGCAGCGTGACTGTGAGGAAATAAAATTTAAATTACCATCAAAACCACCATCGCACCAGCAACGTGTCAGCCACAAAGCAAATTTAAATTTTATTTCGAGTTGTGTTTATATTCTTTATTTTATGGTTATTTTTGTTGTGGTGGTGCAAATTGTCATGTATAGGTATAGAAGAACAATAAATCGTCATTGGTCTGAAATAAAAGCGTCACAACTCAAAAATCATCACATTTCAGGACAAATAAAATAAGCTATTATAGAAACTTTGAAGCTCTAATGTCGAAAGAATTGTTATTTTGGATGTTTATCTTTTCTCAAAAAAATTGTTCTTACAAAAATATTTATATAAATGAATTTTCGAATTCCGAGCATGGGTGTTATTTTAAACCCTTGCAGCCTTATTTATTAGATTTCACTAATAATCGTTTCAAACTCGAAATAGTTAAAACAAGTCGAAGCACCTTCTCCGTCTTTACGCCATGTCAAACAAATTCTTATTTATAAAATATTTTCTGGCGGTTTTAGCTTCACCCTCTTTATGTCAAATAAATTATCAAAAAAATGACCAATCTAAAACTCTGGTTATTATAAACGTAAACATAACCCCATCTGATTTCCACAATTATTCATTAATTGAAATACAGTAAAACCCGCTTAAGAGAAAAACCCGCTTATCTGAAACATTTTTTTCATCCCCGAGTATTTGTCGAGCAATTACCTTTATAATAATCCGCTTAAGCGAAACTAGCTTAAGTGAAAAACCCGGATACCTGAAACATATTTTCAGTTAAATTTAATATTTTTCGTTGAAAAAAACTCTCTTAAGTGAAATAAAAATTTAATATAACAGAACAAAAAATTAGCTGAATGCTTTTACTTCTTTTTTATTTTTCACCTCGAAAATGACATTTGAATTTCTGATATGTCAGAACCCTTTTTTTAATTTTTAAATCCGCTTAAGTGAATTTTTTTTTCACTTAAGCGGGGTTCGTTTAAGTGAAAAACCGGTTTAAGTGAAAGAAAGACTTTTTGCAGTTGTAGTTTCTCTTAAGCGGGTTTTATTGTAATTATTATTGGTGGTATTTTGTCGAAATAAATGTATAAACACGATAAAAGAAAATGGTCTTAAAACTGGGATAACTGCCACCACTTGCAAATCAATTGGGATATGATTTGATATCAGTACTCCGAGCGGAAATCTTCATCCCTCAGTGTCATGGGATTAAAACGAGTTTTGTACTGCTTTGGCCTTCTTCTTCTTGCAGCTAAAGAGTTTAAAGAATTTAAATCATTTATAAATGCAAAATAACTATCCCTTTTGCCTTACAATTAGTAAAAAACAGATACAAACATTTCTTCTATGCTCCTTTTTAGTTTCTAAATGTCATGTCAAAATGACATTAAGATACTAAAACGGCTTTACTACGGCTTTATTCCTACTATGTACCAGTTTTAGCTTACTCCGCCTCTATATATTTTTGTATAAATACGTTAATAAATTTACTCCGTCGCTAAAACGAGTTAATAAATAAGGCTGTTGATTTTTATTAAAAACTTATTATGTAAGTATTAATTATACGAGACAAAATAAGCTGTGAATGTAGTCTGCACAAAAAAAAGATGAGAACCCCCCCCCCCCCCCCCCCAAAAAAAAACGAAAGCTTTTTTCTTTTTTAAATTCAAGTACGATCCTAATCAAATAACCTTGAGTGTTTATTACAAAAAAATAAATAAATTTGATTCCGTTACAGCTCATGGGCAACCAGGGCGGGATGGAGGAATGAAGTATTTATCAGTTAGTCAAAATAAAATATATAAATTGCAGATATGCAATTTACCTTTTGTTTATTTATGTGAAAGTAAAGTTATTTGAAATATTAAATTAGGGAAAAATATTTTGACATTCATGCACTGCGCAGTATAAATGTGGTTATATACCAAAACTATAATATTTGTTGAAAATAAATGTGGTTTAAATTTTTTTGACAATTGATCGTTAATAATTTGTCTGTTTTTAGCATTTAAATTGAGATAGTTGTTTTTTTTTATTATTTCCATAAATGTGGTTATTGTGGAGAATTTCTATTAAATTGGGCTGTCACAGTTTAAATATTATTTTAATTATTTTCTAGGGCAATCGATATATTTAAATTCAATTCAACAAAACACTTATAAATATTAGGTTTCATTATACTGGTTCTTACATGAATTTGAATTTTTTTTAAACCAAGATAACCCATTCTTAATAATAATAAAATTCACGACTTTTAGGGCGACGATATTTTGGAATTGCAGATATTGAACAAGTAAAAAGAAACAAAATTCAATTCAATTTTAAATTATTCCATTTTATTAAAAAAAAATATCTACAGAAAAATTTCTTAACTTAAAAAAAGAGAAGGTATACAAATTCAGTCTTTGTTTGCATCAAAGTTTAAGGCGCGTGTCCAGAGAGTAAAAACATTGAGAGTAGCTCTCAGGCCACTCTCGAGATCAAACTCGCAAGTGGACACACGCTTGAGAGTAGCTCTTGGAGAGGTTAATTTTTTCTCTCGACATTCGAACTTTTTGATAGTTACTCGCAAGTGGACACATGTTTTGATAACTATCGGATATTAGCTCGCAGAATTCCAACGCTGTTCGTATTTTGCGAGTAGCTGTCGAGAGTTTACATTGTTAAACTGTGGTCTTCAGAAGGAAGCAAATCAATCAATAGTGGTTTTATTATGAATTTTAATTCAAACTTATTAAAATTTTAATAAAAACTGAATGGATTTAACCCGATTTGATTTTGGAACACTAATTTTGTTTTAATTTTGCTGACCTAAGTTGCCCTTAAATATGAAACTGTGTACCTATATTAAAATTTTGTGGATTACATCTAATCGATAATTTAGCGATTTTAACCAAAAATAATTTTTTTTAAATGTTAAAAAGTTTGTTGATAACGCCATTCTTGAGCTCTAAAAGTAAACTTAAACGAAAATTTCATAACTTGAGAAAATAGGTAAGATAATAATTCCAAGGGCAAACCATGCGCCGAATTTCGATTATCTACCCGTGGTCTAATCCATCTTTTCTTAATCTCTTTATTTCTTTAAGAATAGTGCCAAAAAAAAATTCAACAACCTTTGAATACATATGCCACTTTAACTACTTTCAACTTCCAACTAGCAGGAAAAATAAATCAAAAGGACACGGTTATGAAAGTATCTCTCAAAACTAAGCAATTGAACTAGCGATATTAAAATCCCAAAAAATTAACTCTCAAATGGACAGACACCCGGAAGTAACTCTCGAGAGTTTACTAGCGAAAGAACTCTCAAATGGACACGCACCTTTAAGGTGCTCTCAATGAAAGTGACATTTATTCTTATACAAGCGCAAAGGTTGTAGAATCTTTGATTGGCACTGTTGGTAATGAAATAAATCAATTTACAAATTATGGGTTACATAAAGGTAGATAGTCGAAGCAAATTCGGCGTT
The DNA here is from genome assembly GCA_929447395.1 of Epistrophe grossulariae. Taxonomy (NCBI): domain Eukaryota; kingdom Metazoa; phylum Arthropoda; class Insecta; order Diptera; family Syrphidae; genus Epistrophe; species Epistrophe grossulariae. The sequence continues at coordinate 106,114,030 of OV839567.1, forward strand.
TGATTGATAAGATGTTTTCTACAAAATTTTCATATTTTAGGTCAACCTGTTTTAAAAATAAAAAAAAAAATTAATAATTATTTAAAAATAAAAAAAGGGATCATTCGAATGCGTTCACTTTAATAGGGTTCAAAGTAAAATTTATTTTAAAAGCACAACTATTTCTCTATAATTGATTGATTTGTTTCCTCTGAAAATCACAGTTTCCCCATATGTGAACTCTCGACAGCTACTCGCGAAATACGAAGTGTTAGAATTCTGCGAATCTCCGATTTTTATCAAAACTGCATGCGAGTAACTATCAAAAAATTTTAATGTCGAGATCAAAAACTCAACTCTCCGTGAGCCACTCTCAAGCCTGTGTCTACTTGCGAGATTACTTTCGAGATTGACTTGAAGGCTACTGTCAATGTTTTTACTGTTTAGTAAAAACATATGATATTTTTATGAAAAGTAAATTTCCTTCACTAAGTTCTGGATTTTTTTTTAAATTATTCTTTCGACTCTAAACAACTGAGTTCGCAATTGTATTTAGTTACCAAAATACATTTTACTGTTCCGACCTTCATTTGGGTTTTTTAATGTGTCCAAATATTATTTAGAATAGAACAAACTCTTTCTGAAGAAGCATTTGACAAAATAAAATTGTACTAGATGTCTTATTCGTTCTTTCAATCGATTAGGGCACGTTAGCATAATTATTTTTTTTTGTCATTGATTTTTGGTTTAATATTAATAAATAATGAACAACTTCTGAAATACAGAACATTTATGTGTTTTTGTAGAACAAATAATTTCATAATGAACTTCGTTTTCAAATACATAACTGTTCATTATTATAATGAACGGATGGTCACCGTAAGTATAGTTTGCAAGGAAGTATTATTTGACGAAACGCATATTTTTGCAGACCGTTAAAAGTTATTTCTATTTAATAATTCAAAAAGTCCAATTTTAAATAGTGCTTAGTCTTCTAAATGGCTGATTTATTTCAGTAGTATACATAGAATTCGTATTATTAAAAAAAAAACCTTCGCATATAAAGTATTCCGCCTTGGTTTTCATAATATAATGATAACTTTATTATTGTATGATTAAAAATTAAAAAAATCTCTTAAGATTTATTTTATATTTTTTAAAATGGGTTTTACATACATACATAAAATATTCAAGTTCATTTAGGTTCATTTTGATGGCTTTTTTATTTTGTGGTAAACATTCTTTTTTTTTCACAATATATAGGGTTACACCACAAACCTAAAGTGCAGCCATAAAATGCTTCAATAATAATATAAAACATTACCGTACACACATGTGGGTTCATATTTGATTAAAAGATTTAACGGTGTGGTTGTGGTGCTATTATATGTCTTAACGCTGTGAATTTATGGCAAGAGGTTGAAGTAAATGTACACTGTATAATATATTTAGAAATAATTTAAGAGCGAGTAAGTAAGGACCTACAACACACTCCATTAATACCGTATGGTGTGTTTGTTGCTACATACCTACATACATAAATTCATATACAAAATAATTATAGTATATATAATGAAATTAAATGTACATAAGTATAATTACTTACCTAATTGAAACTAATATCATAGCAAATATTAGATATTTCCCTAGTAAAGGCACAACTAGAGATGTTGGTGGAATAATTTCGACAACCAGTAAAAAGAACACATGGAGACTGATAAGAATGGAAATTGAGAGTGTTACCTGAAATTAAATTGTAATTTATTAATTTTTTTCTAAAATATATGTAAATCTAATTGATTATTCAAAATTGGATTTTTATAATAAAATATTAGTTTTTTTGATATAAGTAAAATAATTTCTAAATTACATAGTTGAAACTTGAAATATGTTTTTTCCCCAAAAATTTATTTTTTCCATTTTTTTTCGATATTTTTTTAATTATGAACGTCTTGAAAAAAAAAACAGTTTGCTAAGGTCGGAATCTATTTATACAGTGTATGACTTAGTATTAATTTTCTCTTTTAAATAAAAAACTTTAGGAGCAATTATAACTTTCTAGCCGATTAAACCGTATCATAAATTTTTCATTTAAAATTCGAATTTATTTCTGAAAAATTTCTTTACACTTGATAATTTAGAAACTCTTCTTCGCTTTTTACTGATGTCTGTATGTGGCAATACGACAGAGTAGCTTATGTTAAAAAAACAGGTTTCGGGAAAAATGCACTTTTGTCTTCAATCTGTAATAAGAATTAATGTAAATTTGTTTTAGGAATTACAAGATAACTTTTCAACGAGTAATGATTTCAAGATGGGTTTGGACAGAAGAGTAGCTCTCACTGTAGACTACTAACAATCGAAAAACCGAAAAAACGTTTATGTCGACATAAGCTACTCTGCCGACATAAGCGATTTTTCTATTTTTCGATTGTCACACACACATCGTTGTCTTCTGGTTCAGTTGAATTTTTTACGGGTGCATGCCTAAGTCACGACGCAAAATTCGCCAAGTTGTGGTCTGTGAAAGCTCGGCCTTTCTTTTGAGCGATGCGAAATAGACTGTGCCTCGGATTCTCCCGCACCAGTGTTCCCCCCCAACTGCTTCAAAATGTAGCGTCCCATATTTAAAATGTAGTACAATGTCGATTTTTTGAAAATGACTTGTAATTTGTTCAAATAATAAAAAAAAAACCTTAAGCATGGTAACGATAATTTAAATTTTTAATTCCCATGAGTCTAAACAGAAAAAATAAATAATAATAAAGATAGTATCATAAAACAATTATTAAAAGAGATAACATAAACTTTTCAGTCAAAAAATTTTAATTAATAGTTTTATAAAATAATTATACCTGTCTTAAAAGTAAAATGGCTTAATAATTATTGCCAATTTGTATACCTTCTTATTTTTTTTTTACATATTTGTATTTATTTAATGTGTTGCATTATGGTAAAAAAAAAGGAAACCATTCAAATAGCAAACAAATGTTATCAAAAAAAAACAAAAAAAAAAATTTTAAATTTAACTTTAAAGTTTTCCGAGCCAATTAAAAATGTTCAAGTTTTTCAAGATCTTTTGCTTTTTAATTTAAGAACGTTTACACAAAAAGTGGTACTGGCGAATATAAGTGCCAAGAACACTGTGCGATATCATTTTTAAGATTTTTAATTTCTGAAATTTTGAAATTGTAAGTTTTTAGGAATATTTTGCGATTGCTACGTAGTGAATTTTTTTTGGAAGGAAAATGTAGCAAAAACGCTACAATTGTATTAGGGGGGCAACGCTGTGACCGCACATTCTCACGGATAGCGGTGATGTTTTCCGCAGCTCTTGCGTTCCGTCGGCGTACGGGTGTTGGTTGATCGTTTACTGAACCAGTCGACTCAAATTCATCCACCACACTGCGAATAGCCCTTTCGGTAGGGAAATTATAGTGAAGCGCGCGGAACGTTGCCCGAACAGAACACCCATTTTGATAAAATAATTTCATCATTTGCACGTGTGATTGAATGCTATATCCGACCGTTGTGATTTGGCAAAACAGACTGAATAAATAACAACCATTTTGACAGATGTAGCTTCAACAATATGGCCGCTATCAACTATCAAAGTTCTGAAGTCCTTATTGAAAGACCCTTTAGATGTCAAATTGGTTCAATACTTCTGCGGGCGTTAAACAAGGTTGCGAACCTATTCCGCTTCTTTTGGATATGTTTCTGGATGATCTTCTACAATATCTCCCTGTAAGAATATCATTTCTCTGATAAAAGACTTTTTGTTTGCTGATGGAATTGACTTGCTAAATGGTAACAGAAACGCCTAAAATGTTTCAGCTCTTTATTAATAGACTTCGCGAATATTCCATCCAATGAAATTGTAAAAGTCCTCTTTATGAAGGACGCATTTAATTCATCGAGTTGCTTAGTATACAGAGAACTTAATCACAGTTTATTAGAACGAAAAAATCATTTTCAAAACAAGGGGATAATCGTTGCTCCTTAACTTCAAGCCTCATCGGAAAGTTTTTCTATCACTCTGAACCCTTTGCAATTTATACAGGAAAAGAAGAGGTATATAGCTTAATAGGGAAATGTTTGATTCTCTAGGGCCTCATCACATTAAACTAGAACGATCGGACGATATCGATTCGTTTCCTCCAAATTTCTATCTCTATATCATAATATCTGTAGATATCTAAAAAACGATATCGTTCGATAGTTTTTGTTTAACGTGATGAGAGCCGAGGAAATAAGAAGATTCCGTTGGAATAAATCTTATTTGATAATGAAAAAAGTAGTGAACACTATTAAACAAATAATCAGTTTTATGTTGCAACTCATTTTTTTTTTTTGTTCCCAATTTTTTTATCTGGCTAAATGTCAAATTTGAGAATTGTGAGGATGATTTGCTCCCAGAGAGAAGTAAAACTATCAAAATTGTTGGGAATGGTGTGTGCACTAATTTACAGTAATTCGGACGACTTTTTAAATGCCAAAAAATATACTCGACTAAGGTTGCCGTAGATCGATGAAAAATCTCAATTAGAATTTTCAAGAATCACATCGCAAGAAAGTAAAATTTAGACAAAAAATAAACATAACTGCTTAAATCAAGTTTATTCATATATAAAAAAAAAACAAATAAATTAAATTCTCTAGTTATACATTAAATTATGAAACTTAAGCCGGTTTACTGAAACGAAACTCAAATATTTATGTTCATATTATTATTTTCTTTCTTTTTCTTCAGCGTTAGCTGTTACATCAGATCTTATGTAACTCCAATATTTAAGTTTCAGCAAAAATGGGCTTTAGTTTTTTTTTTAAATTCAATTCTACATTTCCTTTTTAAGTTTTTAATTGACACAATTTTTTTAAAATTGTTTTGTTAGTTAAATTAAAACATGCGTATCTATAAACACTAAAATAAAAATAAAATAAACACTTGGGAAACCATTCGGTGCACATGTGGTTAGGTCAAGACAAGAAGATTTTTGAAAATATTCGAAATTTTCATTGGCAGACATTTTCAGATATGTTAAATATCAGTTTGAATCCAAAAAAGGTACAAAGTTCTTTAAACCTTAGTAATCTTTATTAAGAATAAATGAGTTTAACTATAAATTTAGCCGCTCTAAGAAATTAAATGTTGATTTTTAACTTTCCTTAAACTTTATAAGAAAGATAAACAAAAACCTTGAAACCCATAATCCACCAACCTAAAGTAAAACATATACCAAAAATGAAAAAAGATTATCCTCATTAGGCGAAAGAAAAATCATCATAGACAATCCGCAATAATTTGAACCCCAACTTAAATTATCAACAGCTTTTTAGTAAACAAACCTGAGCTTAAATATCAGGTGTCAGATTAGAGGTAAATAATCCAATTTATGTTCATATTATATATAGGTAGGTATATATGGGTATAAATACTTACCTCCCAATCCTCAAAGGAGCACCCTTAAACACTTTATAATATATATGTACGTATGTACTGTAGGTAGATAGATATTCTTAATCGCTTCACTGTCTTTTCAAAATATTATCCCAGCAAACAAAAGGTTTTTCCCCCGAAGTGTAAACAGATTCTTTCATATACAAAATATACATAAAACACCACAAGACAAACCTCCCTTATATTGCAAAAGTTTTCCTCTTTAAAAATAACCCTGCCTACCTTTATAGCCAGATATATCTTCTCCGCCACATCATAGAGTTTCTCAAACCAAAATGAGAGAATAAAAAAAAGGGATTCTTGTTCACAACATTGTGAGGAGAATTGGCATTAAAAATGCACCCAATTTCAATTAAACACCGCTTAATCCAGACATCCGGTACGTATTTTACAATTTCCCTTTCCTCTCTAATGGTCACAGAACACTTTGTGAGCACAAATAGGATCAGGATCAGGATAGTGTCATGGGAAATTCACCCGTCCGCAAGGTAATAAAAAGATAAAAAAAGACCCCCCAATGTTTCGTTTGTTGGTTGGTTATTGCTTCTTTTTTTCTTTCATGTGAAATCCATATTTTTATAATTTTTTTGTGTCTCCCTAAGCAATAGGCCATGTGACAATATGACAGTAATCCCTTTCATTTGTGGTTTTGACAGGACTTTAGATACATTGAAAAAAAAAACTAAGCACATACGATATAATAAAGATGGTTTAAATGATATTAAAAAAAAAAAAGTGTCACTTACCTTCTCTCCACTATCTGATGGCAAATAAAATGTTAACACCGTCAGGAATGATATACCCATGCAAGGAATAATTATGTTCACCGTATAGAAGAGAGTCTTCCTCCGCATCGTTATGTTGAATGTGATATCCAAATAAGGCTCATCACAGCATGTGTAGAATTTCTCGTTCCTATATTTATATAAGTACATACGTTACGAGTAGTGAGGACATTCACAAAACCAACAACAGCAACAGCATCCGAATGCAGACAACCGAAAAAGACAACAACAAATGTAGAATAAAATGAATGAACACGATATATGTATATACGAGTTAAAATAAATGCACAAACATTTAACGTTTACCTAGACTGTATACTCTTGTCCCTACTTTATTGATATACCTACATAAATATTCAAAGGGAATTGTTAAAGGACGATTTAAACCAACCATGCTTGCCACTTGCTGGAAAATTGATTTTTTTTAAATAAAAAATCGAGAAATAATTATTATCAAAATTTTAAATAATTTCTGGCTCAGATGCAAATGGGGCGTGATAAATGTCAACATTAATGGCGGAAAATTTTAAAAATTTACTTACTTTAAAGCTCTTCACTTAAATGTTCTTAGTTTTAAATATTTTTTAAAAAGTATCATACTAAACATATTGTCTTAATAGAATTCAGCTGAACACGTCTAAAAAAGTGACAGTTCGTGGAAACAAGTAAACAAACATACCATTTTCATATTTTGAATTGTCAATGTGACATTTGGAGTTAGTATGATACTAAAAATTTATATTAAGCGTTTGGATGATTTTAACTTTAATAAAATGTTTAGAATTTGAAAAATCCTACTTTTAACCTAGCATAATACAAAAATTGTTTTAACATCAACTAAACTTTTGTGCCAATGATTTTTGGTTTCCAAAATTCGGCAGTTTCTCTGAAATATTTTTTAAATGGAAAGAGTTGTCATAATCTTTTACATCTAAAGTTTTAGAGAATATTCTCACTTACAAAATTAAGCGAAAAGAGATACTATACGTCAAATAGAAGCCGAGAAAATAGAATCTTTGAGTTATAAAGACTTTTTCAAAATGGCGGACAAGGCAGATTTTTTTTTAATTACGAATCTCGAAATGGTACTCTTATTCACTAGACTTTGAACTTAATGTAGCCTCAAAGTTGAAAAGTCTATAAGAGTGTGATATAATATGACCTAGGCGGCCACAGGTCCAGAGCGTGTAATTTACTGTTCACCGAATTGATCTCACAATAAAGCCATGAATTCACGGGCTGTGTGCAAACTCCAGGTAGTATAGTAACGCCATCTCGTTAGAATGAAATTTCGTCGAGGTTACGGGCTTTGATTTTAATTTCAGGCGGAAAATCGATAACGAACTATGTATTTGTTGTCTGAAATTGAAACCGAAATGTGGACCGATGATTCCAGCATGATTTCACCAAATGGTTTTTTCTCTGAAACTTAACTTATTGACGTAACCATTAAGACAAAAATGGGCTTCATCGCTTAACAAAATTTTATGCAGAACAAGCTTTCTAAGAGCCCAAAGACTGAAACGGTGACTATAAGAAAGATCGGCCAGATTCAGTTTTTTCTTTTATTTGTGCAGAATATGCACTCTGATTATTGTGTACAGTCAGCGACACAACACTCAGCTCCACAACACACCAAACGAGGAAGGTGTGGTTCCGGGTTTTTGCTTCTAAAGTGCAACGAATATTTTATAATTTTTCTACCTTGCTGTCCTATGCCATTGTGAATGCATTTATTATTGTGAATAGTTAAAAATAAGTTTTTATTTCAAAAACAAAAATACCATGATTTTATTTAATTAATAACTTACTGTTATTTTTAATAAAAAACAATGTGGATTGGGTGTAAATGCATTTGCAACTTTTGGGACAGTTTTTGGACGATATCGCGTGGTTCCCATATTTAAATATTCTTAGTTTTTCACTCCACGAGAGATTTAAAAATTAAACCCTTTGATTTTCTGTACAAATTATTACAGTGGGTACAATAGCTGCATATTATTATCCACACAACATGTAATCTTGCATTTTATCTGAATCTATTTCAACGATCCAAAAACTAGTACTTTTTTATTATTACTGGGGTAAGGTAGTGTAAACTGCAATGCAAAGAAAAAAGCCAACAAACATAATATGAAAAATATACAAACATAATGCAAAATGAGAAATGGCTGTCACTTTGATCCTGTTTGTTTTATTATGAGGATCTGATCTGGATCAGATCACGTGGATACAAAATGCAGCTCATTTCACAGTTCATTTAAATGTCAAGCCTAGTACGCTGCTGATGCGAAACGAAAAATCCCATACAAAAATGACAACGAAATCATTAACGGAAAATTTCGTTCTGCTTTTCGTTTTGCAGTACGCTGTTCGAAGAACGAAATTTATAATTGTAGCAGATTATTTGGAGAAGTCTCCGCTCTTTTTTCCCACTGAATTAATTATACAGACTATTTATTGTGTGCGGAAAAATGACATTTGAGTTTTATTTGTGTTTTTTTTTGTTTATCATTTTCTTACATCATGGGTTTCTCTGATTTTTTGCGTTTTTGTTTGATTTGGTTTTTGGAATTAGTGAAACTCTCCAAGGATATTTTCCGTTGTGTTTTCGCAAGCGTTTTGTTGTCTGTTTGGAGATCACAGAAAAATTTCTTTCCGCATCAGCAGCGTGCTAGGCTTCAAGTATGAAAGTTAAAGAATGAAAGACAAACATCGTGTCGAGTGTGCCATTCACATTAGTTCATACGGAATACTGTGTTCCTGTAATTTTTCGAAGTTTCAATTTTTTTTTTAAATTTGACAGTTTTTGACAACAAGTTAAATTATCGGACCAAATTATGAATAAAAAAAGTACCGATCGTGAATTATTTGGCGCGTTCAGAAAAATGAGATCTCAGAGAATTTGCTCACTCAAAAAGTGAGCAAGCGAATCCAAGATTTGTTTTCCCCAGAGTTTTGACAGCAAAGCAAAGAAATTTCGCTGAGGAATCTTGTTCATGTAGGTAAGATTGATGAGATCTCCGAGATCTGATTTTCTTGAACATATGCCTATTCATACATTCTTTGAAGTTTGACAGACTGGTAAAAGTGCATTGTGAATTATTCATATTTTGAGAATTGAGAGACTGATTGTTCTGTTTGTTTCGCATATTTTCAATTTTGTCAAATTATTTTAAGTCTGAAAAAGTGGATTCGAGATACGTAAATTTGGAATTGATGAGGAAACGGAGGCAAATAAGAGATTCTTCAAATTTCTGCAACGATATAATATGTAAAGCATTTTAGGACATCACATTCTAGTTCTTAACTTAAATTCGAGAATTTGGCTATATCTAGTCCATGAGTAAATGTGACGTCTTGCAATAGCAAAATAGCATAGTGGGGATAAATTTGGTATAAAACTATCAAAGTGGTAACCTTAAAACCAATTTGGCCTGAAACGAAACGAGATGATAATGGTTCAACGGCTATAAGGTTGGTAAAGTAGATAGAGGGAATTTCCATGTTTTCATTAAAACGGAAATCATTACATAAAACATAATAAATGCGATTCAACATTGGATGTACAAAACAGCAACTACAGCAATATCATCAGCACAGCACAGCACAGTACAGCATTGCCATTGGTATATATTATTGTGTACTATATGTATTTGTTTAAACGGGAAACAAGAATGTTGAACTCTTTCTTGAGGTTCGTTGTTATGTCATGAGTGTGTTGTAAATTGTAATTCTCTATGAGAATAATAAATTTTTTTTCTCTCTTAACTTTTTCATGATTTTCGAATTACTGCTTAATGTGTGTAAACACTTGACGTGTATCACTATATATGGCTACGTTCTACATAGGTTATGTATTTTTATTTCAGAAATGCAGAAATATGTATATATGCGGTGTGGTCAGTAATGTTGGCAGTGTCTTTCTTTGATACTAATTTTAAAAAGGTATTTAGCTTATTGTGAATGCATAGTCAAAACTTATAAGTTACAAATCTATGCACACAAAAATTTAAAAGTGAATCAATGGTGACGAAATTACGGAACACATTTACTTTTTTTATTGTCAATTTATAACAAAAAGCTTGATTTGAGAGATGGTCATAGGAGCAGACAATATGTGGATACCAGCGTTCACAAGTTTTTTTTTTAACGTGCCCCTGTCCATATGAACTCCTTTAAACTCACCTACTCGTCGTGAGCTTCGTGTGGATGTAGTACATCAACTGGGGATAGGGTTTCAATCCCTGTCTACTTAAGTGAGGATTGTTCGTTGAAGCACACTTAAAGAGTATTCACATGAAAACGACCAATGAGTGAAACGATCGACGAATTAACGAACATTCGTCCATTTTGACATTTCGTTCACATAGTTTTGTTTTTTATTCGTGCGGCGTTTCTAATAATTGTTTCAGCCATTTCAAAATTACCAGGGGCCTAATTCCGTAAAACGAAAACGATCGAACGATATCGTTTTGGCAATAGCTGTCCCTATCTTTCTCTTTAGATGTGATAGAGATGTGTATAGTCAAAACGATATCGTTTAATCGTTTTCGTTTTACGGAATTAGGCCCCAGGTAAACAAAAACAAGAATGATTTTGAGAGGTTATTCGCGCGCGAACAATTCATTCGTTGCAGTGTGGATGGTATGTGGAATGCGAATAGAGTTTGTCGGTTCGTAACAATCAGATTGCAATTTGTGACGACCAATTTATTTATTTAGTTAGTAATTAAAACGCAAATTTTAGTATCTTAAATTAATTTAAATGAGTTTTCTGCCATTTTGTCTAGTTTTGTGAAGAATTTAGGCTCATTAAATGTTTTAAGTCCCATTCGCTCTTTTATTCGTCAGTCGTTTAATGTGAATAGTCCTTAAGACATCAATGCTTAATTCGCCAATAATAAGCCGAGCTTCTGAATAAAAAATATGAACAGATCCTTAGCTATATGACATTAAAACTATCCTTGCTGATTTATACGCCAATCTTTGGTGGTACGCTGGAAAGTACAGCTACTATACGACATGATTTCCAGTAAAGTATTAAATCTGGATGATTTTACTGATGAGTGAGCCATTGTGGCAGCTAGTTTTCTGTTTCCACATCTCAATATTCTTAAGGGGACACGGAAATTTCTGGATCAATCAATCATCAACTAGATTGACCATACGATCGAAGTAAAAGACTACTCTTTTAGTATTATGGATGCCCCAATGTTCCGAGTGACCAACATTGACTCGGACCATTTCATAGTCATAGGCGAGGGCTGATATCCCGATGACGGCAAAAATATGGAGACTACCGCATCTGACATGCTGGTAGCACAACTACCACAATGAAACCCGTGGTTTGACGATTATTTCAAGGAAGTATTAGCACATGAAGCTAAACTAGAAGAGAGAGGAACACCGGCTTCCCAGAAAAAAAAAGAGGAAGAAGAGGAAGGAGAGGAAGACCGCAACTCAGGTGGTGCATGCAAGTGGAAGAGTACCTCAACTTACTTGGCGTGTGAAACACCATACTTCGTTAAGGAACGAGTAGGCTAGTAGAACCTTGTTGGTTAAGCCGGCCCTGGTCTACTTTGTTGTATAAAAGTCACCACAACTCTTCAGCAATACAGCAGCGTCCCGCTTTATTGGCGTGTGAAACAAGCAAGTTGCATACGTATGTATATAGGTATTAGGGTGATTCAAAATAACACCTTTCTCAAAATTCAACCGGGACCGGGCGAAAAAATTTTCAGAGGTTGTTCGTAATTTTATATGATTTCTGAATACTGAGTTAGAAAACTAAGGGCCAGTTTCACAGTGCATACTAAACAAAATAAGTGGCTCTTAATTTTCCCATTTTGGCACTTTAGCCGCTGTTTTACTGCCTGGGTAAGTGGAACTTAAGTGGCCAACATGGGAAACTTAAGTGTCACTTATTCCGATAAGTTTACACTGTGAAATTGGGAATTAGTTTTTCATATTTGGCACTTAAGTGACACTTACTTCACTGTGAAACTGGCCCTAATTTTTGAAATACTTTTTTAATTGTTTTTTTTTTTGCTTATAAATAAAATGAAAACGTCTAGAGAAAAAAACCGCAAGGGATCTGGGACTTGGTGCCGACTTCAAATTACGTCTATTTAACTGAAAATGCATTTCAATGACCAAGAAACTGTCCCAAAGTTCATTTCTTACTTAAACTTGTTTAAACAATATTTTCCAAAAAAACACTATAGCCATGATGTAAAAAAACTCATATAGTCTTGTACAGGGTGCGTCAAATTTTTTTAAAATTATTTTCTTAAGAATTTCATAACCTATTATATATTAATACTAAATCCAAACGGTTTTTGAGTTAACACATTTTTTTTTTAAATTAAGAAAAGCCTTTACTTTGATTTAATTTTTGGGTCACTCTATCCAAAATTGATTTTTATTTTTTACCATCTTTTTTATTAACACTGCTTAATAGTTAGACTAACATTGTACAAAGGAATATTTTTAATGATCTTCACCATATAGCTATTAATAAATCGATAGCCCTAAAAGGTGGTCAAAACTAATTTGTTCTTGAAACGTTTGAAACAGCACCCTGTATAAATACACTATAACAATTTTTGCTTTAAAAACTTGTCCCAGTTTTGAAGTTTCTTAAAAGGTATACAACTTATCACAACTCAACTTAGATCAAAAGTTATGAACATTGCCTTCAATCTAAGCTTCATAATTTCGCCCGGTCCCGGTAGAATTTCGAGAAAGGTGTTTTTTTGAATCACCCTAAAAGGTGTGCACATTAATATAGTCAGTCACTCCCACATAAAATGAGGTGCGCTGTTTATGCACGAATGCACTTACATATCTGTGAATTTTTTGCAATACAGTATTTGGGGTACCATGGCGTATACGTAACATTTTCCCATATAGTAATGGCATCTCATTCCCATCACCGTATATGCAGAGAAATTATTTTTTCATGTAATATTTTTTTTTTATTTCCTGGTAAACAAATAAAATTTAAAGTATCTCTTTCAACCAGGATGTGTGATTACTCAGAGGTCTTGAGTGTCGGAAAGTGTTAACTTTTAATTGCGCTGGTTTATGTTGAATTGTGTGTGTGCAATATATACATTTGTATAACTTAAAGTAAAACCGACAAGATATTTTTTTGAAAATTAAATTAAGGTTTTTTTTTTTTAACGTCAAATGAATCATAAAAAAAGATAAAGTTTTTTTTTCTTCTATTTTTTCTTTGGCATATTGGATGAAAAGTTCTGCACTGTGAGACAAAAGCAGAAGTTGTATTAAATTAGTGGTGGAATATTGTGGGTGAGAAAAGTTTAATGTTGGTTTTGATTGAAGAAGTGGGTGGTATTTGATGAGGAGCTGCATACATATATTATTTTTGTCTAGTTAATGCAATGTTTGAAATGAGTTTGCGTCCAAGTTTCAAGGAATTTAAAGCAAAGTTTCTCTACATATATAAGTTAGTTGGAATAAAAAGCGTGTTTTATATAGATGCAAATTTATAGGTATATACGAAAGGAAGTCTATTGAAGAATAAAAAGAAATGGATAACTGCTGGTGGACTTAATTTTTAGAAGTATTTTCAAACTGTGACCAAATTTTCAAAACTTTTGAGTTTCCAATCACATATACATATAAAATCCAAGAATTTTATGGATAGCTGATCAAATATTTGAGTTATCTAAAAGATGTACGCATAGTTTTTTTGTCAAAGGATAAAACTTAGAATTATTGATTTTTATATGACGAAGTAATTATAAGTTACTAATACTTTGAAAGGAAGTTTAATTTAGAAGATTTAAAGAAGAAGAGTGGTAAATACTATAGCATGATATCATAGTTGTTACACTTTCATAGATTGTCGACAAAAAATGGCAATATAATATAATTTATTAATATTCATTAAATAATTGATTAATATTGTGAGACATAGTTTTATATTAGAAAATATAAGACCCACTTTCTTGAAATTTCTATTTCAAATTAACATAAGATTTAAAATCATAAAAAAGGTAAAAAAAGAACGAGAGTCGGACACAACCAAAATTCGCAAATTATATCCTATTTCGTTTCTTTTATAAATCCAATTTGTTAATTAATTTTATTCAGAATCACATCCATTTTTCTATCAAGTTGAACTGTCTTTAATTATTATCCAACAAGTGGTAACACAGCACACAAATCTAGGGTAATATGTCTGTTTGCTAACTGCAACTTCTTGCTATAAGTTACTACTTTTCATTATTTTTCTATGAAATTTGACAGCAAAGTGTACAACGTTTCAAGTTACCAAACAGACATAATAAGCCCAAGTAACATCGATGGAGCTATTAGAAGTAAAATTGTTCTTCTGAAGCTCTAAGGTGATAAAATGCAAAACTATAGCTTTGTAAATGATTATTTCACAGCTCTCTACATTTGATTTAAAAATTATGTTCTATAATTGAAATTTAAAAACACTTTAAGCTCTATTAATTTTATGACACTTTAAGATTTAAAAATATGCTCCATTAAATCTTCATACATCTTCTAACGAGCAAACTCTCAATATCAAAAAATTTAAAGACATTGTAGAGCTCCTAACAACACATGTCCAAAATAATAACGCATGATCTTCTAAAATGTCAAAAAAAATAGCATTTATGGAGCTAAACAAAAAGCGACTGTAGCGTACTTCGTGAAGCGCATGCGCATTTTAAAGTTTTAAAAAACTTCTTTAACAGAGTGGATATAAAGCTGTATACTTAAAAGAAGAAATAGGAAGAAAAAAGTGTGAGTTAAACAAACATAAATACATTCACACAGGGAAGGCGTGCAGTCAAACAGTTAATTGATAAAGCGCCCAAAGAAATTTTTATTTGTTTTTTTGAAAAAAGTGTTTTGAGATTTTAAATCGTTAAAATAGTAAAAAAAGCTAAGTTAATTAAATAAACAAGTGAAATAAAAGTAAATAAAGTGAATATAATGCAATACTTCATTGAAAAAAAATATAAAACTACATGAGGTGCTGCGTTAAATCTTCTAAAAACACTTATAATTAACAGTGTAATTTTTGTTCATTTCATAGGTAAGCTGTGTCTCATATTCCACATAAAGTAAGTAAAATTACTCTGCACCACGGGCGCTCAATGAATTTGAGCGCCTTGCCATCACAAACAAAAACTAATGCGAACCTGGACGAGAATTTCAATTTCGATAGATTGGGTGCAGCTATAATTCCCGTGATTGAAGTGTATTTTAATTTCAAACAATTTGCTTTTTTATAGCAAAATGTTAAGAAATATCAATTGAAATGTATTCTAAGACAATGTATTTGTCCAAAAAACATCACTTCATATTACTTTATATGGAATATGAGACACAATCAGACCGTGAAAAGAAAAAATTGAAAACTCCGTATTATAGGTGTTTTTACACGATTTAACGCAGCACTGTATGTTGTTTTATAGTTTTTTTTAATAAATTACTGAAAATATTCACTGTTTTAACTTTTATTTAACTTTTTTATTTAGTATTTTTACTAATTTAATGTTTAAAAATCTCGAAACACATTCCTATAGTTCGGCAAAGTGACAGATCGGGTTCTTTTTTTTTTTTTTTACAATTTAATGCTTCACTCACACACTGTATAGGTATGTGATGTGATGTGAGCTCGATATCAACAGTACTTAATGTTGCAGCTCTAGAACAATAAAAAATATAGCGATTTGACAATATGGCGGCGAGGAAAAAAATTAATGCAATATTTGTTTTTTTTGCAATTAAAAAAAGAAATATATATATCCGCTCTCACTTAAAAACACACGAAATTGCATTTTTTTTTAAATGAAATTATTTCGGCTTTCGAAAATGTATTTCTTAGAGTTTTTTTTTCTTTCTTGTTATTATTTTTTTTTATTTGACAACTAAATATCCAGAATTTCGAAGGCGCGTTTTAATTAAGCAAAGTACCGGCAATACGTTTGTGAAAAAATTTAATTCGCACATAAAAATCGCTAACATTTAACCGAAAAATATTAATTTCTGTTATTATTTATTTTCTTGGGAAATTATAGTTTGCATATCTTACAAAATTATTCATTATACATACATAATTTCAAACGATACATATTTATTCTATTGTAGTATTAAAGCGTGCCTGTGTTTATATTTTTTATCATAATATGTACCTACATATTACTCAAACCAATACAAACAAAATTCTGCCAAAGTAGTTCTTTAAAGATATATACCAAATACCTGCAGAGTCAGTCGCCGCTAACAACAAGCTTCTCACGAGCAAAAAAGAGCTCTCAAACTCAATGAATTAGCTGCAAGTGAGCGCGACGTTAGCTCTAAAGGTGTATCTAGAGCTACTTCTAAAATAAACGAGCTTTAAGATTAGCTCTGGGTGTGCTGTTAAAGCTACTAAACAACTTAAAATGTTACTGGGGAGGGTATTCATGCAACGTCGGAAAATCATCGTAAACGTGGTAAACGCCCAAAACGTGGGTGTTTGTTTCATAACTTTTTATTTAACTTGAAATATTTAATCTACTACAATCATTTTTTTTTTGTATCTTAATAAACAAATAACCTATACCTAAAAGTTTCATTTCATGTGTCTGTATAACAATTAATTTTAATATTTTCCTATATTTTTAAATTTTATAAATCTAACTTTTGGACCCTCTGGCAATTTCCAAAATCAAATGAAATTTAAAAACACCTTTTATATTTAAAAACAAATTCCTGGTTTTATTCCCACATTGAAGGTTTCGAAGATGCATATTTTAATCTTTCAATTTCTTTGAAATACGGTTCTTATATCTTTTTTAATGATTATGGTAAAAGTTATTTAATTTTCTGCTTTTCTGATGTACTTTAATCATAATTTATCGTAAATTTTATTCCTGTTATTAATCGAGATCGATAAATACATTTTATGTACGTCTCCATTAAAACCCATTCCAAAGCTAAACTACTGAGTGGCAGGACTTTATTTTATTTGCTGTCAGTTGCAGGTTATCCAAAACAATGGGTGTTTTGTTAATTAATTGTTAATCAAAAGTTGTTGGGCGAAATATGCAGGTCTCGTGCAATACTTTTTTTTTTAAATAATTAAATTTTGTTTGTCGTGCTTATGTTTTTGGATTTTAATATTATTATCTTCTTTAAGTGTAATTAACGTTTGAGTATTTCCGAGAATGGCTTTGGTAATGGAAAAATCCTTTTAGCTACGTTTGCTTAACATTTAAAGGATACAAATAAGGTAGAAAATTTAAATGGTCGTTTTTTTTTTATTTTTCATATGAAGGGATAAAACAGCGGTGATAAGGAAACATATGAATGGTTTTTTTTTTTTATGTTAACCATACGTGCAGTTTAGTATGTAAAACATTCACACTTTCAATATTAATATTAAACATTTCTAATGAAACACTAATAGTTGAAGTATTTAGTGTCTTATCATCAAGTTAAGACTGGTGATATAGCTTTTCCGCAGGGAGAGAGGACAATACGAAAATGAGGATTTTTTAAATAGGTCTTACTCTAGTATTTTATAGTTTGAAAGGTTTTTTCACTCTCAACTGGGAGCGAATATTGAATCAAATGCTTCAGATGCTAATTTATTTAATAAACACCCACCTTTGACAAGGCTTTCACTAGTCAACTGATGAGTCCAAGTGAGATCGCTGGGACCAAACGCCAATTTTTGTGTAGGACTAAAGGCCGTTAAAAGCTATTTTGAATCAATAATTCAACAAGTCCAATTAAATATTGCTAAGTCTTCTACTTGACTGATGTATGTCAGTAGTATATAGAATTTGTATTATTATAAGAAAACCTTCTTATATCCACCTCCAAGTTAATTTTTTGCTAAGAAATAAGAGCATTACAATCATTAAGTTCCTACATAAATGTATGTAAGCATCCTTCGATCCCTTGGGAATTAATCAGTAAGTGAAAATGGTTTTGAGAAACCATCAAATTTATCCATCAAATCAACGAACATATAGATGATAATATTATATATGTGTATAAAAACAATATCTAAATAATTCATCATATCAAAAAAAGAATACCAAAATAAAAATAGTAGGTACTTCAGCATAGGCGGATAATGTATATTAAACTCACCTCACTGCTGGCACTTCAAGGATATCCCATTCGACGGACATATAAAACTCAGAGAGATCAACTCCGACATCTACAATATTGCTTCCCTGCTGTTCGTCCATGTGCCGCAAATCCACCTATATTTTCAATTCGATGTTTGCCATTTTGGGATTTCGATTTCCGGGAATCATTTTGTGTAAAAAGTTTGTCCAGTGTGTGTGGAATAAGTGATTTGATTTTTGTTTGTTTTTCGAGTTGAAGTCAAAGTAGTTGATTGAACCAAAAAATTGGTCGATAATAATAAAAAAAAAAATAAACAAGAAAATACACATTAAAATCATTTTATTATTAAATATAAAATTTTAATTACTTAAAATATTCTAAGATATAGTAAGATAAATATATATGTATATATGCATATATATTTCCTTGTTATATAACAATTTATTTTTAATTTAATTTCATAATATAATAATATAATAATAAAAAATGAAGAATGAAAGCGAGAAAGCATGCATTTTTTTTATTTATTCATTTTTTTCAAGGTTTATTTTTTTTCAATTAAAAATAAAAATAAAAAAACAAATGATAAATTAAAAAAACTAAAAAAAAATCAATAAAAATACAAAAAAAAAATAAAAATAAAAGACTGTATTTCTAAATTTTTTTTTTGAATATTTCTATAGAAATATTTAATTTCAGCTAAATTTGCCTCATAACGTTACAAGTTTCTTTTCTAATTTAAAATTAATTATATATTTTTTTCCACTTGTAATAGAACTTGGTTATTTTTCTCATGTAGAAATTAAATTAAAAAAAACTTTAAAAAATTTGATAAAATGTAAGAAGGATAAACATAAAATAAAAATAATGTTTTTTTTTATATGAAAATTTAGAAATAAAAAATTTGTTGATTTTTTTTTTCATATAGGAATGAAACTAAAAATTGCCAACAAAATTTTAATTTGGGTTTAAATCAAAATAAAATTAAGGTTAATGAAGCGGGTATTTACATTTTTTTGCATATCGTTATTTAACACTGGTGTTTCGAATTATTTACTTTGATTTTTTTTAATATAAAATTAAAATAAATGCAGCAAACACATTGCAACTTAAACAAAGAAAACAAAAAAAAAATTAAATCATTCACAATCCCATTCCAAGTAAAGAGCATTCACAATAGCATGCACAATATATAGGTACGTTCAATATAAGAGCATACATGACAAATATTATAGAAAATGGATGGAAGAAAAGTAAAGTAAACAGGATGCAACTACGTTAGAGTGTGTTTCGCATATATTTATTGTTCAATGATTACACAATGCAAAGGAACTTGACAGGCATACGTAAATATATACATTCACTGAGGTTCAGAGCCGCAGACACATGCATTTTTAAGAGAGGATAACACTTGTCTACGGAAATTAGATGCATAAATACATATTGCATTCACATTCATATTTCATATGGGGGACTTGAAATTAAGATGCATTTTGAGACTTTGAAAAAAAAAAAAAAAATAAGAGTGTATAGTACGGAACTCATGCTATGTATTTATTATTTATTTTTTTAATTTTTTTTAAATCAGTCAGGTTTTGCATTCGATTTAATTTTATTGTTTTCAATTGATTTTTAAAAATAATACAAACAATTGAATTTGATGCAAGAAAAATAAGGGAACTGATATTTTAAGATTTTAAATTTCATTTTGATAGAATTCAGTGTTGTGACAGTGCATGAAAAAAAAATTAAAACAAAATAAATAATAATTTTAATAGAAAAATTCACATATCTATACCCAAGGGCGATTTGATTTTTCAGTGCAATTTAATTCGTATATAATAACAAAAATGTATACCCAAATAAACATACATCAAAAACATACTGGTGGTTTTTATTGTTTTTTTTTATTATAAATTAAATTCGAATAATAAATTGAGCTTTTGATTATAGGATACATTTTTTTTAATTTTATTTTTCATCTATTATTTTGGTATATGTGGATAAATGTGTGCAGGAATCAATTTAAACTATTTATTTTTTTTTGTTAGTTTTATATATATAAACTATTTACAGTCACATCATACATTCAAGAGGTCGTAATGCTTTGTGGTTATTGTTGTTTGTATAAATATATATACAACATTTACACTTTATTTAATTATTATATGATTTTTGTATTGATTTATTATAATGTTTGTTTTTTTTCTGTATAAGTTGTTAAAATTAAAATTGGTTATTTATAAAAACAATTTTTTACATCAAAAAAATTTAAGATAAAATCTATATTTTAGTTTTGTGTAAATTGCACAGCTTGATTTATGGTAAAAATATTTAGGTTTCTTGAAGTTGAGTTTTATAAAAAATATTGAAAGGATAAAGATTACAAAGACAGACATGTAAAAAAATTGGTAAAACGATGACTTATGGCCAGGTGCACACTTTACTCAGCTACTCCATTGGCAATATATGATGAAATAAATTATTTTACTCATTGCCTTTGGCTTGAATATTGCCAATGGAGACGCTTTGGCAATGGCAATGATAATATTGATCGACAGATGAAGGCCAGTTATTGGTTTCCATCGCTGAGGAAATACATTTTAACGTTTCTTCTTTCTAAAAGTGGTGTAAATTAAATGTTTTTTTAAATAGGTACTTTTTCTTTTGATTTAACTTTAATATTTTTTGTGAATCAGGTGTCTTTTTGGAAAACTCAGATATTTAAAAAACAAGAAAGTCTAAGAAAGCCTTTGAATTATGTACCTATACATTAATGTAAACGTATGAGACAAAATTGTAAATTGTTTTCGAAAAATAGGTTACGTAACTTTCGAAATCACAGGCTAATAAGAAAGAAAATTTAATAATTTAAAACGAAATATTTTTTTGTGGTTCTAACCATTAAGATAAGTTATATATATGTATAAAAAAAATATTCAGAATGAACCCTTCTATAAAATTGACGAACAAAAATTTCTTCTACTTCTTTTCCAATTTAATTGATTAATTATTATTTATCATTAAATAACTTGAAATTCAATATTTTAATTGACAAATTAAGAAACTTCAAAATTCTGTTAATAGCCTTTTTTCCTTTATTTTGAAACTCTGTGCATTTCTGTGAATTTCTATAACACCAAGTCTGTCAAAGTTCATACAAATAAAAATAAAATGACGTAGAAATTCACACAAATGCACAGAGTTTTAAAGTAAATGAACACACCTAATATTAAATGAAATTAAAAAAATATTTTTTAATCATAATGATAAGAAGATTAAACAATTTCCAAAACAACTGTGAATTATATAAAGGCAAACTTAACAACAAAGAAAATTAGCATTAATAAACAAAAGTGGAGTATTTCACCCCTGCGTGACAAGCTATCATTCAGAAACAAGGCCAATATTTAGTAATTTTAGTGCAATAACATTTTTCTCATATGAACTTTGATCGAACTTTGGAATAAATTAATAGAAATTGAGAGTATTGTGAAGTAAACGAACAGAGGTACTACCAGTCGTCATTCAAAACTGTCAGTCATAATCGATATAATTGGTGTGTTCAGAAAATGAGATCTTAGAGAATTTTCTCATTCTAAAAGTGAGCAAGCGAATCCAAGATTTTTTTTCCTCAGAGTTTTGACAGTGAAACTGAGAAATTTTGCTGAGGAATCCTGTTCAGGTAACTATTACTGAGATCTTTGAGATCTCATTTTCCTGAACATGCCTAATGTGTACTACGATTTACTCAACTATCTGAAAACAATGGAGAAGGAGCTGGCCTGCAGCTGGAATAACTGTCAAAATATTCAATACACACAAATTCAAATTAAATGCTACAAACACCACGCAACGCAAGATTTCACTAACTTTTGACTTTTCTCGTACGGCACAATATTTACCTATGTATTTGTTTCGCGCAAAAAAAATTATAAATATAAAGAAAAATATCGGACATAAAACAAGTGATTGTTTTATTTTTATTTAAAATATACAAAAAGCTGTTCAGCTGCATGTAAAAATGTAAAAAAAGCACGTACGACATTTTTTCACAGCTGTTTCAGCTCAGCTCCGTTTTTAGTTGCCAGCATTCTATTGTGTTCAGGCAGTTATAAGGAGGGTCTCAATGCAGGGCTTGATCTAATTCCTTTCCTCTACAGTTCATCGTAAACTACCACTTGGACTACATTCAAAATAGTAAATATTTTTTTTGTACTATAATCAAAATTTATTATAACGCCTTTTTCTTAATTTTGCTACCAAAGGGGGTTATCATTTATGAACAAAGGCTATAATTCTTTAAAACTACGATCGACTTAAATCTAGAAGATTCTTAAAATTTTCTTAAAATGGCATTTGATCCCTAACCTCCCACCATGAGAGTCAAACACGCTACCAATTATGCCAAGGCACAGTACATTTCAATTTGTATATAGCGATTAGTTCTTGCAATATTAAAAAAGAACGCGATACAACTTAAATAACGAACGCACCACAACCTTAACTCAACGAACACACCCATTAATTATCTTTGTATCTATCTGTCGACACAAAATGTAAATTTCCCTTCAAGCAAATTCACTGACCCAACTTTTTCGGTCTTTCTGGGATCATTTCAAAACGGAGTGTCATACACACTTTAGCACATTTTTTGTATATGCATGCAAAAAAGGAACGAAAATCGAGAGTACTTTTTTTTTTACTGAGAAAGAGAGAATGTATGCAATACCCTAATGGTGAGTATTTTTGTATGGACTGAAAACAAAGGAGAAGACAAGAAAAACAATTAACTTTTTTCAATGTGTGCCCAGCGCAACAGTTTAATAAAAATTCCCTCGAGAAAGAAAATCAATTTAAAATCAAAAGTTAATTATTTAATTATTATTTACAAAATACATCGTGATGTTTCATTTATATACAAACGATAGAAGAAAATAAATTGCATAATATTCTTCAACCACAAAACGCCTGTCTCGTTCGTTTATTTTTTTGGATCCGTTCTGGATTCCATTTTGTTTCGGTTCTCACTGAGTACGGTGAAATGGGAAGCTCTCTCTCTCACAATACATGCACAAAATGAGTCCGTGGTGATTCTAATTTCCATACTAATTTGAGCCGACAAACGCAGTTTTGCGGATCCATGTTTGGATCCGTATACAGAGTCATCCATACGTTGTTTACTACGGCGCGGATCCAAAGCGGACTCGTTTGCTTGATGGGTTCCTCCATTTTATTTCGATGGTCTGCAGTTAAGGTTACGGTGGTTATCTTTTGTCTTAAAAATTAAGTTCCGAATTAATTAAGTTTTAGTATTGTTTTTTATTATTAATAAAACAAAGAGAATTAATATTTGTTTTTTCTTTTTCATCGTATTTTACAAACTATTGGTAGGTATTTAAAAATATAGATTCAATAAAATAAAAGGAGGATCACTGTATCGAACTGTACGAGTCTGGTAACTCTACATTCGATGTTTTGTAAAATAATATAATAGGCGTTTTTCTTTTTTAGTTCAGAGCAGAGCCTGAACTGTCAAACAAAAAATTGTGTTTCTTTTTTACCTCTAAACGTTCCGAGCTTCAAATTAGTATTTCTTTGTTCGTTCTGAACATGATCAGAGCGCGCTCTATCATAACGAGCATTTATAATTTTTTTAAACTAAGACCAATTTGGTTGAAAATAGTTTGTATACAATTGTTTGTATCTCACCTTATAACGTTAAGATCATTCTTTGTTTTTGAATAAGTTTTTTGTTTAATATAATTCTTGCCTCAAAGCAGTTCCTCAAATTGTGTCAACTTAAATCAATCAAATTTCAATAACCTCTAACGAGACGTGTCATATGGATGCAGCAATAAATTTAATATTAATTTATTCATGTGTACATATTTGTAAACTCTGACGAATGTCTGGAAAGAGACATCCTGCCAAAGCAGTTATATTTGCAATAAACTAAACGTTTAGGTACATAAAAAAAACATAAACATACATAGGTATATTGATTATATAACTAAAAAAAGATAAAAAACCTAATCGTTTAGAAAAGTTTCAAAAGTAGAAGCATTGCAGTAGCATTGCAGAATGAAACGAAGTTATTTGTGAAACATTCGACAAATAGTTTTGCATAAATCTAAAGGGCAGAGACAGGAAGAAAAAAAAAACAAACAAACAAAAAAAGAACAAAAATGCACAAAAGGACACTTGACAGAGAAATCGATGAATAAAAACTGCTGTACAGAACATGTGCAAAGTACATGCTTAGCTTAGTGTCGTTTTTGTATGTCTTCTGAAAGTAGAAAGGAATGCGTTGAAGGGAATATCATTCCATACGAAGAATACCTATCCATACATTGCAATTGTTTGTACTGCTGAGAGACATTTTACAAAGTATGAAACTCCTTGAAAATATTTGAATATCCTGCAGAAAGGATATATTTGTAGTAATCTTGAGAATTGCAAGATTTAGGATATTTATTTTATTCATGATAGATTTAGAGAAAATTCCATCATTCATGGTGAATATTCTATTTGATTCTAAGTAAGTTTTAAGTGATCCCATGATATTGGTTATAAATATATGTAAGGGTTGTAATACATATTATTTATTTAAAAATAGGTCAAAGGTTGTTTTAATTTTGTTCAAAATTTATTTAAGTTAAAATCTATTTTGATCAATTTTAACATATTATAACCTGGCTTCGAATTGTTAGTCATTTAAACTTGTGTGATTTTTTTGTTGATCAAATTTAAATTCAATCGCAGCTCCAACATTAACACAGCTTAAAGGTTCCCCCACACCAACGCGAATTTTCGGTGGCGAAGACGAAAACAACACTAACAATACGTGGTAGTCAATGAAAACAACACGTTGTTATAACTGTTTTCGTCGTCGCCACCGAAAATTCGCGTTGGTATGGGGGAACCTTAAATCGTGAAAATATTATCTATAAACCAAAATGACAGTATTGGTCATATATTAAAATCGAATTGATCAGACCTCTGCCAACCTCGCAAGGATGTCGATATATTCTTCAAGCTTCGAAAGGTGGGTATTCTAGATGTTCGAAAGCATTTTCTATTCTAAAATTGTATTATAAAGGAAACTTTATTGAACGCATTGCTACTCAGTTAGATTTAAAATACCTTTTAAAGTGCATGTGTCAGGCGCACGAGCAACAAACTGCTATTAAAATTTGACAGTTCTCAGAAAATAATGTTGATAGCGTAGAAAATATTAAAATATAAAATTTACCAATTTATAGGTACCTACTTATCTTACCGAATTGGCCATTGGGAGTACGCTAGGGATGTGCGTTGAGCACTCTTTTGTTCGCACATCGAGGATTTTTCTGACTGTCTGGAGGTATCGAATATGCAGGAACCATTATCAAAGCGCTTTTCTTTGCAGATGACATAGTTCTATTTGCTTATTCACCAGAATCGCTGCAACTGATGATTAATTAACTATACATATACAAAGTGAATCCGAACAAATCAAAAGTTATGATTTTTAAAAAAGGCGGTAGAATGAATTGTACAAATGAGAGGTGGTCTTATAACGAGGAGAGTATAGAAGTTGTTCAGGAATATAGATATATAGAGGCGTGTTTTACAAGCTACAAGCATTTTGAAACGGTAAAAAAACTCTTGAGGTTTGCAAGAGGCAGTAACCAGTTAAAAACATTTCTGTTTTTAGGTGGCATAGGCTGGGAATTTTCTGTGCGCTTAAGTTAAGCCCCGAGAATTCTCTGGCGGAGGCATACCTACTAACAATGTGAAAAAATCAACAGAATTTCAAAAAAGTGTAACGCCGAGTAGAGAAAGAGGGGGAAACGTCAGGGGAATAGACAAAATTATTGCGTTCATGCTATGTTCTTACTGGTCTGAGGAAACAGAATATGTACGAAGAAGATGATAAAACGGGCACCAAATAAAAGGAAAAGTGTTCGTAGGCAGGGATGGCCACTACATTTTTCACATTTGCTACGTAGTTTATGTACTTAAACGTAGTGAAATGTAGTTAATGAAACAAATTGTAGCAAACTTTGTTTCAAATATCAAAGATCTGTAAGTTGTAACTTTGAAGCTTGAATTTTGAGTTACAATGTTCAAATTTTTATTGAAATTTTATTATTTCTCTAAATTTACTTTGTATGTATATGAAAACGTAACAGTAGAAAATAAGACGTGTAGTTTATTAAATTAACTACGCGTAGTTAATGATGTAGAAAATGTAGTTTAATTAATTCGGCCAACCCTGTTCGTAGGCTATCCATATTTGCATGTGAAGAAGAGCAAATTTAAAAAAGAATTTATTCAAAGTTTTAAAATACATAAATGCTTTTTTCATTTCTAATGTAGGTACCTCAACTTTGCTGGAATGGCAAATCGGGTAAATTTTTTCATCCAACTCCCCCCGGGCTTGCAAAAAAACACTCCTATTATTGAATATTTATTTCCAACCCCATCCGCCGACACGTCCACTTAAATTCCCACAATTTTGCCCACTTTTTCAGAATTATTATCAATTATATGGAACATTTCCGATTGCTGTAGAATGATGAAATTTGGTAGAGCGGTAGGCCTTGCAGTGTATACAAAAGAAAAAATAGAAAAGGTTTTCCATTGAAGGGGCGTAGTATCTGCCTACCTTAATGGGGGGGGGGGGGGAGTTGGGAAGGCCCGTTGTAGTGTAAGATTTTTTTTTCCATTCCTATTATATTTTTAATAATTAATTTTTTCCTATTTTTCTATGAGTTTCTAAATCACTCGTATTTACTCACTTTTCATCTGATTGACTAATAACATACATAAAAGCACTAATTTAAGTTCATATGTACATATGTGCAATTTACATATACATTATAATATAATACATATATAAAAAATTCAATTTTTATATTTTGATTGAAGTCAACTTATATTAAAATTAAATGAACAAAATATTTTTCTTAAAACTCGAATTTAATTGCTGTCAATTGCATCATCATCATCATCGCCTCAAGCACTTTTCGAAATATTATACTTGTACATACAAAAATCATGTTTACACTTCATTAGTTTTGCAGCAGGCAAGAGTTATTCAATTCAATTTCAATGTCCATTCGACGCCAGTCAAGTTTAAAGTAAAAAAAAAGAAGGAACTTCAGTTAGCTACAGTGCAGTTCAGGTGGTTAGATCCATTTAAAACTTTTTATAAAAATATTATTTAACAATAAAAATTAAAACACAAAATCGTTTTTATTTTTATTAATTTTATTGCACTTATTTTCACAACTTTATTTTTATTTCGCCCGAGGATGAAGTAAACACTCCGAAACGCGTCGCAAGGTTTTAAAAATAAAAATAAAGTTGTGAAAATAAGTGTAATAAAATTAATAAATTAAAAAAACGATTTTCTACTTTAATTTTTATTGTTAAATAATATTTTTATAAATTATAACACAACTTGGAGACAACAAAGCCAACAAAATCCATTTAAAACATTAAATTTTCTTTTATATATGTATTTAAATTGTAAGAAAACTTAATATTTTTTATTTCATTGAAGAGAATGTGATAGTTTTTTTTTTAAGACAAATTTTCAAATATGTATTAACTTTGACTTTATTTTTTTTTGAGCCTCAACCTCGCTTAATACAATTTTTTGCTAAAACAGCTTTTTAATTTCGATGGTAAAATAGGGTGAGGATGAAAAGTATAATGCCATTACGATAAAATTCAAATGCTAACTGAATAAAAATGACACTGTCAATTTGCATGCAACCAGATTGTATGTATGTATTATTCTTTTAAAATATATAATATCCACAAGTACATAAGATAAGCACATGGGTGCATTAAAAAGCGAGCAAATAATATCAATTTTGTATTCATATACATATATAACCAATCATACCCGTGTGTTTTATTTAATTTATTTTCATTTTAGTGAATTGTTGGCAGTTGTCTACTTTTGAAAAATTTTTGTTAACGTCCATTTCCGTGTGTTGAATATAAAATTAATTAATATTTTATTTTTATATGCTTTTTTTGTTTTTTTTTTTATAAATTGAGATGAATATTAAAAAAATAATAAATGCATTTTAATTACATTTAAAAATGAGAGACAAGTAGATACACACTGTTGAAGTGGTTAAGTGCTAATTGTAAAAACTGCGAAAAAAATATTTTCATTCATGCTGCCACTGTCTTCAAAAGAATTGCCTCCTTAATGTTTGTTGTTAATTTTAAATTGATTTTAATTGTTTTCTTTAAAAAAAAAAATATGTCGTTATAAAAAGTTGAACAAAGAATCACACCACTTTCAGTTCATTTTTATTGCAGGTATAATATTAATTTTGTTTTTATTTGGCATTGTTTTTTTCTTAGGATTTTTTGTTCTGTAAAATAACATAAATGGGTATTCACGCAATGTTCTAAAACACTAGATAAGTTTACCATTAATGAACTGTCAAATTTTGTATGAAAAATGTTTACACAATTTGGTTAAAATTCCCCAAGGATTTTGTTGTGGAAAACTGACCAAATTTTTTTGTTAAACCTAACCATACGCCATTGTGACTTTAAGAACTAGCCGCGTTTAGAAATATGGTATCTCAGAGAACGTAAAAAAAAAATCTGCCAGTGTTCTGTAACTATCGCATTGACATTTATATATAGTTATATATAGTTTTGAATTAAAATGTAGTTTATACAAACAAAAATAATTCGGACGTCTTTTTTTTTGACTATTGTTTATCAGTATTGTTAATTTACACAAATCTACATAATGCGCCATATGGATAAACAACAGTAAATGCTTCCACTTGTATTTGTTATGCTTTACTTTCTTGCTTTAAAAAAACCGTTCCGAGACATTTGGTTCCAATTTCGCGTTTGTTTGGAAGAGGTTCTCCATTTAAAAATAAATTCGAAATCTGAACACCCACATTTGTATACGTATTTTGAAGTTTAATATTTGACGTTTAACGATGAGCTAATTCAATTACAAAGCATTTGGTGTGTTCAGAAAAAAGCGATTTCAGAGAATTTTCTCACTCAAAAAGTGCGCAAGCGAATCCAAGATTTTTTTTCCTCAGAGTTTTGACAGCAAAGCTGAGAAATTTTGCTGAGGAATCCTGGTCAGGTAACTGAGATTGCTGAGATCTCCGAGATCTCATTTTCCTGAACATGCCTATTTAACCAAAAGAATTAAAAGGGCGTTCGTGCAAACTTTTGAGTAAACTTTGCATTTTACACAATTTGTAAACTTACGACGTTGTAAGAATACCCTTATTATCTTATTTGTCGTTTTGTATTTAAGAGAATGAAGATTCAGTTTTTTGTTTTAAATTTACATATATGTATTTTTTAAAACCGTAGCCAAATATGTTTTGAGATAAGAGCATGCTTTGTGTAAGAGCATTTGGAACGAAAAATCAAGACCATTCTGACTGACAACGGAAGCGAGTATATTTGTCAAAATTTTGAGAACTTCTGCAAGAATTCTGGAATTATTCATCAAACAACAAACGTCTACACCCCTCAACAGAATGGTATCGCCGAGAGAAGAAACAGAACCATAGTTGAAAGAACCAAGTGTATGATTATTGATGCCAAGTTAGACAAATCATATTGGGCTGAGGTTGTGAATACCGCTGTTTACATTATAAACCGTTCAGTGGCTCCTTGATTCAGAACAAGATCCCAGAAGAGAAATGGACGAATAAAAAGCTTGATTTAAGTCACATGAGAATTTTTGGAACACCTTGTTTGGTACATGTTCCAAAGCAAAAATGAAGAAAATGGGACTCCAAGTCGAATAAAATAAAATCGAACGAAATTTTCATAGGAAACAGTGACACCACGTAAGAAACTTCTAAAAAGCGTAGACGTCGTTTTCATGGAAAGTGAATCAACATCATCTTAAGATTTTTATATCGATCTTATTCATTCAGTGGGGGAAATTGAGCAGAGTTCTTCAAGTTTTCAAGAATCAAATGAAGATCCATCGAATAAAAACGACCTAGAAACTGAAAAATACAATTAGTGACTGATACTTAAATGAAGATAACTCGATTTTTATTCCAGAAGAACAAGCTCCAACACCAAGACTATCAGAGAAAACTCCAGTGCCTCGTAATTTTGATGATTACGTTACATACTTGACTGTCGTTAATAATTTAGATGATCCTTCGACAATCACAGAAAATGTGAAAATGAGAAGAGTCCAATGAATGAATTGCTGCGATCAAAATCGAACTTGAATCAATGGTGATCTTTCAGAAGATATCTTTACGGAACAACCCAAAGGATGCGATCATGGAAGTGGTTGTATCTGCAAATTGAAGTAATCGATTTGTGGTCTCAAGCAAAGTAGCCGTCAATGGAACATAAAGTTAGATGCTGCTCTGAAGAAATTTGGTCTCATCAAATCGAAAGTTGATGCATGTGTGTACTTCAGCCAACAGAAAGATCTCATCGTTGGTGTCTACGTTGATGACTTGCTAGTGTTTTGGAAGAAAGGCAAAATGCAAGACCAGTTAAAATCATTTCTCAGCAATGCGTTCAAGATGAAGGACATGGGCAAAGCTAAAAGTTGTATTCGATTTAATATTTCATACCAAGAAAATGATAAAATTATAAGTATTGACCAA
The DNA here is from genome assembly GCA_929447395.1 of Epistrophe grossulariae. Taxonomy (NCBI): domain Eukaryota; kingdom Metazoa; phylum Arthropoda; class Insecta; order Diptera; family Syrphidae; genus Epistrophe; species Epistrophe grossulariae. Next base: position 106,145,012 of record OV839567.1, read on the forward strand.
TCGAAATACACGAACGAGATTTTAGCTAGATTTGACATGGAAAATTGTAAACCTGCTTCGACACCAAGCGATCGAAATCAAAAGTTATCAATAGACATGACAAACGAAGACGACAAACATTTGACAGAAATTCCATATCAGGAAGCAGTTCGAAGCTTACTGTATCGGAAGTAGGGCACAAGGTCAGATATTGCCTTTGCTGTGAATGATGTTAGTCGATTTAACAATAACTATGAAAACGCTCATTGGACTGCTGTCTAACGGATCTGAGAGGTACAACTAATTACAAAATTAAATTCTCAGGTACTGAAGATTTATGTAAGTGGTTTCTCCGATGAGGTTTGGGCATCTGATGTTGACAAACGTCGTTCTTGCACTGGTTACTTATTCAAGATGTGCAATTTCTTGGGACAGCAGGTGACAACCAACAGTTGCACTATCCAACACCGAAGCAGAGTACATGGCTTTTTCTTCAGCAGTACAAGAAGCAATCTGATTGAAGCAATTTAAAGAAGAACTGGAACAATAAAAGAACCAATTGAAGTTAAATGCGACAACCAAAATGCTATCAAACTCACAGAATCAGATGCTTACAAGGCAAGATCCAAGCACATTGAGGTACGTCATCATTTTATAAGAGATCATATCAATGGTGGACCTGTAGTGGGAAACTATATATCAACTGAAAAGATGGTAGCTGATAACTTAATAAAGTCAGTTCCTAAAAATAAACATATATTTTATACTCAAGAAATGGGTATCAATAGTATTTAAATTAATAAAAATTATATCAATATTTTATTAAGTGGGAGTGTTAAAATAATATTATGTAGATATTCACTTGTTATTTAAATACTTTCACTATGTTCAAACAGTATAGCTTTGATAAAAGTTTTTTTTTAATTTTCTAATTTATATTCATTCTTTGTTAAACTATTTGTTAATAAAGACGTGTATATTAAATATCGAATATTCTGGGTTTTCCTTTTCCAATTCTATCTCAAGAGTTAACTAGTTTTAGTTTTTGTTTCATATTGTTTCAGTGTTTGAATGGTCAGTTTAAATAACCTTGACCATGTTAAAGCTAATTTCTATTGTCTATGATCAACTCTCTCCACTCTCTATATTCGACAAAAAGTCAGACAAATTTGTGAAGTCACTTCAAATATAAAGCTACTTCAAAACCAAAGCAATAATGTTGCCCTCTTTAGGTTTTTGAACATTAAATACAAGCCTTCTGACATTTGCCCATTTCGACTGTATGTCGTACAAAATGTATGTATGTACATTTCATCCTTCTATACGATTTCTATTGTTTATGGCACTTCAATATACTATAACCTAAGAAAACAATGAAAACAAAAAGAAAGTAAAAAGCTAACAAAGATGAGGATTTGAAAGGAGCCTAGAGCTGAAGGATATACCCAGGATTAAAATGAAATCTTTCATTAAACAAAAAGTGAAAGGTCTTTTCTTTTGCCATTATTTATAGTTTACCTTCTATTGTCTTGACTTTTCTTTGATTTATAAAAAAAAAAAAATAAAGAAACCTGTCGAAATAATGTTGCAAGTTTAGTTTTGGAATTGTGATTATTAAGATTTTGAAATAAATATTATTTTATTAAAGTAAATGAGTTGATCTTGGGCCAATTTATATTTTAGGAGATTGTTAATTTTAATATTAAGGTAACTATTGTTGTTTAAGCTTTGTAAGGAGCGAACATTTAATTCATAGATTTTAAATAAAAAGAAAATAGATTTTTAGAACTAATTAATCACAAAAATATAAAAATAACCTTCGTCTAAAAATTAGAAAAAAAAGTTAATTAATGAGCTGTGATAATAATACAATGATTGTTATTTAGTCATCATTACGTATGATAAATTTGCATGTCATGAAACAACCGAGCAAGCATAAAACTAGGAAAGCCGTAGAAAAGTACAAAAACTGCAAGCCATCCATAATCATTTTTGAATTCTATTGTTTTTGAAAATTCAAGAAGAGTACCGGAATGGAATGAATATTTCTTCAAGTAAATTATTATTCATAGAGGTCCAAGATTTTCTTGTACTAATTTTCAAATATTCATTCGATCGTTACTTTGATTATCTTAAATAGGGCTAAAATTTTTTTAGAAGTATAGAATCGTAGAAAAATGAACGGTTCCGTAAGATGAAAAGTTCGAAAAGATGAACGAAATATTTTAACCTTTCAGTGCTCAAAAATATGAAAGGGTTAAAATTTTGTACTCGAAAAGATGAACGTTATATCCAACTTATTTTTGTACTTTTTCTTAAAATTGATAAAATAATTACAGATTCTGCAAAATGTTTTTAAAATCCGGTCACACTCTGGGCCAATATATATTTCTTCTACTTAAGGTGATCGATCTTCCATTACAGTAGATGACGGATATAAGAAAGTCTCATATAAGAAAAACACGCTTATAAGAAAGACATTCCAAAACACACTGTACATTCCCATAAAGATACGTGTTAAATTTACTTCTTATAAGAAACACGTTTATAAGCAGGGCCGGACCAACCATATGTGCAGGATGTGCAAATGCAGAGGGCGGGAAATTCTGGGGGCGCATTACCAGCAGCAAGAAAATGCAATCTGATCTTGCGCAAACAAATAGCAGTACCATTTGCCATGTGTATGTGTGTATGTTTGTATGTGTGCAAATATAAAAAATGGGCGCTTTCTACAAATCTTACACAGGGCGCAAGTTTGGCTGAGGCCGGCCGTAAGAAAAACACCGATATAAGAAACTTATTCTGATACAAATTTCCATTCATTACATAGAAAAACAAACGTTTATACGAAACTTTCCTGTGTAAACATCCAATTGATGCGCCGTCTTACTTTTTTAAAATTTCTGAACCCACCCTTATTAAATTGTCAAAGAAGTGATAGATTGAAGATGATCGAGAAAAAAAGCCCACACGTTGACACATTCCACAATGTCTCATCGTAACTGCCGGCTAAATTTTGTTTATTATTTTTATATATGACATTTTCTTTCTTATACACAGTTTTTATATTTTTTTATATAAATTTTTTTCTATATAAGAAAAAACTGATATATAAGAAAGGAATTCTTTGCATTTTTTGACTTTATTATATCCGTCATTTACTGTACAATTAACTTCAAGTTCAGACCTACTAATAAAATTCTGTTCCAGTTGAAAGAAAAATTTCGTTCGACTCATTATGTAGCTCATGTATTAGAAGTTTGATTGACAGAGAGCTAACCAACTTTTTTCGAAATTTAAGTTCGAAGATTAAACCCGATCTATTTTCTCACCCCCATTTGTTTTCGAAAAGAGTCATGATATGAATAAAAAAGGTGGCAAGAGATTATTAAATTAAGGATTTCTGATAAAATGTTTAGAAAGAAAAAGATTTCGAGATAAATTTTCAAAAGAAAATTATTTAGTAATGAAATTTTAAAAATAAGTAGGCTTTCATAAAAAATTCTAATATATATTTTATTTATTTTTAAAATTCATACTTCTTTCCTAACGGTGTAATTTTATATCCAAATTCGACCAAAAAATGGTTCCATTGAAATTTTCAAAAAAACAAAAAAAAAAATTTAAATTTATTTTTTTGTTATTTCTGAAAAACTTTGGCGGCCAAATAGGATCAAAATGGCTTTGGATACCGCACTGACCCCCCCTATAGATAAAACAAGAAATTTTGTCCTGCCCAAAAAACGTAGATGAATGAATACAAGTAGCTTTTCTTAAAGTATTTCCAATAAATGTCACTTTGCTATTTTTTATTAATATGAAATATATTAACTCGTGAGTTAACTCCTGTTCCATGGCTAAATTCGTAAATAAGAGGAGTGAAGCGTTTTTTTATGAATAAATAAATAATATTCAAAACGACAAAGTCGATTTTTGCAAACTTGTCATTGACACCAAAAATTTAATATAAAAAAATAACGGTACCTACTCTGTAAAATTAAAAAAAACTATTTAAGCAAAATTTAGTTTTTGTTAAAAACGGCTGCAATGACTTTGTTAAAATCTTGTCTGAATGTTATTATAGAAATGGTGGGTCTCACAATTCTGTCCATCTGTCTGTCTGTCCTGTCCTTTCGGCTGCAGCCTGGGGTCGAATTTTTTAAAATTGGTACAATGCGTTTTTTGGGCATTCCCCCGACATGTTTTTTTAAATTAAAAAAAAATTTTTTTTTTTTTACTTTTATCTTATTTTTCTCAAAAACGTGCCCACAGCTTTTTTTTCAAATCAAAATTTCCGAAAAATGGTTATAAATGGTAAATTTTTTTTTCGATTTTCTCAAAAATGGTTCAAATTTGTTTGTGGAAAATGTTTTAAAAAGTTTTAAAAGTGTAGACATACCAAAATTTTTAATTTTTTTTTGGAAAGTTTCAATTTTTTTTTAAGAACTTAATGATTCGAAAAAAATTTAATGGATTTTTATTAAACTTAGCACTCAGGAGTTTTTAAACATTATCTAGCAGATTTTAAATAAAAATTACTTTTATAATGAAAAATAACGGTAATTCAAGTATAAAGAAAATTTCATTTTTCCCAAAACGACTCGTATGACTTTGAAAAAATTTTATGATATGTATCAGTTTTTGAAAAAAAAAAAAAAATGTATCTACCGTTTAGTAACTGGTATCTCTATTAGAACCATTTTTTTGGTTTTCGAGTATCTCATAAACCTGTTGAACCGATTTTAATGAAATTTCTTAGAATAATAAGTTTCGTCCCGGCGGTGGCGATCCCACTTGGACTCATCAGTAGTGAGGCACTTGTCAATGAGCAAATTTTGTTAATTCCAGTTCATCTCATCATCTTCATAAAATTTTGGATTTTTAAAAAATTATTTCAAAATTATCTTTGGAAAATTCGTTATATCGAAAATGAGTATATAATTTTTTTTTTAAATTTAGTTTTTAACTCTGCGTTAATAAACACTAAAAAATGGCGTACCAATTTTATTTCTTAAAAAATGTTTTCAAAATTTTTGATATATGTATATCGTTCCAACGATTTAAAATTTTTTTTTCTCATAAATTAAAATAAAGATTTATTTAAAAAATCAGATGGTGTACCGTTGGTGTTATAACAATTTCAGATTTTGTTTATTTAAATTATTTCTAATTATTAAACTGTAAATTTCATGCATGCATATGTGCACCGCGGTGTTATATTGGTAATTTTTGTATTCTCATAATAGATCTTAATTATTCAGACTTTAAACGCAACAAGTTCGTGCGACTTAGTCGTGCATTTTATTTATCTGACTAAAGGAATCGAAATAGATCGATTACTTAAAAATAAGGGAACAAATGTCAAAATTTATTTTTATTTTTTAAAAGACAAACCAAAGAAATTAGCATCAAGTCTTCGGGAACCACAGATTTGGGCGAAATCGATCAAGATTTATACCTACGTGTTTTTGTTGGCGTGAAAATTACAAAAAAAAAGCATCACCAGCTGACAGGTTTTCTATTTGAAATTTTGTATCTACAGCATTTCACTTCTTCTGTTATAGACACTGATCACCTACAGTGTGATGTTGTATTTATAATAGATATATATATAAAATCCTACTGCGCTCTACGAATAGTTTTTGTTTCCAAAAAAATACGACTATCAAATTATTGATATAATTACTTTGATGTTAAGAAACAGTTAACATTAAACATCAAATATACAAAAATAAACTATTTTATCAAACTTAAATTTATTATTACTCGTTGAAACGTACAATTGTTAAAAATAAAGTATCATCATTTAATTTAATCCAAGATTTATTATAATTCAATAATACACTCCTAATCCATTAATAAGTTCTTCTAATCCATATAAAGCACCAATAAAATTCGAATGTTGATTTTAACATAAATTGCCTGATAAATTATTTATTATTATACCTCAATCATTTTATATCATAAACAAGCATTGCTCATTCAAAGAAACTTATAAATACCTAAAATTTAAAGTGTAGCACCATCACAACATAAACAGAGATATGAAAAAAAAAGAAATTATTGTCGCATTACAAGACGCATAAAAAAAAAAAATATTTTATTTAATGATTTTTATATGGAAAATATTAAAAAAAATGTATTTATTGCCGCATGCATTTTAATCATCCACATGCTTTAATAATTAATAAAAGTAGAAAAAAAAAAATAATCAAATTAATAAATACGGGAAAAACTAACTAAGAGTAAAGGTATCGATTTCATTCGTTTTATTTAAGCTGGTTATTATTTATTTTAATATTTAATTGTTTTTAAATGTAGGTATTCAAAAAATGTTGTTTGGATGTTTAATTGAAGTAGTATCTAAATGTGGTGTGTGTGTGTTTAGTGTAAACCAAAAATATGTTGTCAGATGTCAGTCATTTAGTATGTACTGCTTCAATGTTTGTTCAAAGAAAATAGATTAAATGGATTTTTTTAACAATAATTGTTGATATTTGGTTAAGTGTGTTAGACAAGTGTTTTGTTTTGGTTTTTTTTTTTTTTAATTTTAACTTGTGAATATTTAAGTTAGGTTTTTTTTTTCAAATTTAAATTATTGAATTAGGTCCTCTGAAAATATGCCTAAAGCTGCAAAGGAATAAAAGAAAATCTACTAAAAAACAATTGACGTATGTTATTGGTATCCCCATTTTCAGCTGACAAAATGTTTTTCTTTTTTTTTCAGAAATTAGGTTAAGGCTTCACAGTAAAAATGCTGAGTCGCAGTATTCAATCCGAATCTAGTTTTTTATCTCTCTTTCCTGTTTCCTGTTTTGTGTTATTTATTTATTTTTTTTTTTGAAAAGATTACGTTTTTTTATGAAGTTAAATATTTTTTGTTGAGTTAATCCATATTTTTTAAATAAGGTTTTATTTAAGAGTGTCTTGAATTATTTGTTGCATTTTACTTATACCTTATCACTATAATAATAAATGCATTTATATAAGTAAACATAAAATAATAAAGTAAGAAAATTGTAAATATATAGACTAGGGGATAGTATGAAATAAAAGTACATAATATATTATTTTATATCGAAAAATAATTTCAAATTAATCATGCTGAATGTAAAAATATCCTTTATTTTTATTTTTATTTTTCTGTTTGTTGTTGGTTGTTGGTTGACATAAAATTTTTGTCATCTTCGTTTATTTTCTTTTAAGAATAATTCGCTGTTACTGAAGGTTAACTGAACTAATTCTCTAAGCTTCAGTTTTAAGTCTGAGAATTCCAGTTTCGGAGTTACCTTTTAAAACATGTTTTCAGTTAATTAATATCCCGAGTTAAATATTATAAAATTAATAATTTATAAACCCATTCCAAAGTATGTCTAACTTTGGACAGCTGTCCAACTACAAAATCGTATTTATTATCATGTTTTATCGAGTGTCTAACTTAGACGATGCAATTGATTGTCCAAACCTATTCTAAAGTGGGTATGTTCAATGCACAAAAAGCTGAAAATTAAATGAAATGTTCATTGAACGTATCCAAATGTTCACGAAATTGACAGATTACAGGGATGTTTGTGAGTGTTTGAGAACATATTTAGACAGCTGTTGGAATGCCTTTATAAATAAGGAGATGTCCAAATATTTAGACAGCCGCTAGTTGGACAACTATCCAAGAGCGTTCTAAGGAAATCTAATAAATACGACTGTAACTGAATAAAAGTTTCTGACAGATGCGTAATTCTGAAACTATCGAGATAGAAAGGGCGACACTATGTAATTCGCCAAGTTCATAATGCCGCATAATCTCGCCATTTCTGTCGATGCCTCCCTTAACAAATTATCCATTAAATTCAAAACATCAAAACACCTCTTTCACTTGGGATTTTTGACCTGATGTTAATTTAATGAAATGTTTCTTTTAATTCACCCGCAACTTATGATGGAAGTTAGTTTTTTGCTTGCTTATTTTTGTTTGAAGCTGAAAATGAGATACAACAAAAGCTATAACAAAGTTAAAACTTCCCTCTAGTGGAAAATCAGTTAAGCTACAACTAGACAATCAACACGTTAACTCTCTGACGTCAAAATGACGTCAAATACGTCAAATAATGAATTGCAACAACAATTTATGCGGTGGTGAATTCATATTTTTGCACTAGTGTGCGTTAAAACATGAACACTAGTCCAAAAATATGAATTCACCACCGTCCTCCATTTTGTTTGGCTTGTAGGCAAACCAGAATGACAACCCAAGTTCAAACTTTATAATTCATAATCTCTGATCCAGATAGCTTTGGATAGTTCCTCGAACGCGAGCAATGTGCTCCGACCTCAACCTTCATTGTGTTGATTTTGTTTAGATTGTGATTTGTGACTGCTCACTACGTAGGTATTAGAGCTCCCTATTACACGGATATTAAAAAAAAAAACATGGATACACGTGTTCTTATAATATCCGGATTTGAATCCGTGTATTTCGTGCATCCGTGCGTCCGTGTGTCCGTGTATCCGAAGATCCGTGTATTTTAAATAATCCAATCATCACTGGAGAGGGCCAAATTTATGAGAATTTTTTCATAAAAATACGACAACAACTTGGTAGTCGAATCTGTCAGTGGATTTAAATTTAGAATTATTTAATTTTTTCTTTAAAAATCGATTTTTTTTGGAAAATCACCAAAAATAAAAATCTATAATATCCATTATCCCTCAAAATGTTGAGCTTGTAAGCCCACCCCTTGATAAGATAAAAATCAAAAACCATTCCGTGTATTACGAATCCGTGTATAATAAAGATCCGTGTATGCTTATTATCCGGATACACGAATATTAAGCAAATAATTACACGTGTTTTAAGAGAACGGATTTTTATTTGCGTGTAATAATTACACGGAGTCCGTGTACCCGTGTTTTTCAAATTAACGGACTGAGTCGTAGGCTCTAGTAGGTATGTCTATACTCGAATTCGATTTTTTAGTCATGTGTATCGCTGAATTTTGAAGAATTAAATAAATAAGTAGTTGCAAAACATGGCAGAAATTGCAATTTTAGTAATTAAATCTGCTTCAGCATCTTTGCTGTTATCAATCCACCAATTCAATAAGCATTTACGTCCTACATATTTCTAATTTTTAATCTCATTTACCTCACCCTTCAACGAACAAGCCAAAAATGGAAAATGGTATTAAATGGAACACTTCGAATACGAAACATGACTGTTCACTCCAATCTCGCTTCTGCAATTCTGTTAAATAAAATCGTTTCAGAAGAGGTGATTTTGATTCCGGACACTTACCTATATCTATTACATACATATGCCTAAAATATTCACACTATCCCCTTTAGTTTATGACCTTAGACCTGAATGAAAACAAATTTATAATTCATTGCTATTTTTCTTGCGGTGCGATGCGACTGGGATGTTTCTAGTTTAATTTGAAAGTGCAGTGCATCCATAAATAGCCGAGTTCAACACATGACAATTTTCATCTGAAAATTCAGGGGCCGAATTACGGCATCCGTGACTGGACGACACATGAGGGAAATTTCATACAAAATATCGATGATATTCGATATTTCGTATGAAATTTCCCTCACGTGTCGTTCAGTAACTGATGCCGTAATTTGGCCCCAGATTTCTGAAATTTTCTGGCTCCTGATTGGGCATCTGTCATAAAAAGTTAAATGGCTTTAAGAGTCATCTGACAGTTGACCAATCAGAAGCTTCAACAATTTAGAAATCTGAATTGTTAAATATAGATTTTCATGTGATGAACCCGGCTATTATGATTTAAAAATCGGAGCTACAAACAGCTATAACTAAAACACACCTATTTCAATGTAAAAATTTGATTGGAGCATTTAAATAATCGTAACAACAACCATGAAACCATAGCTTTTTTCTATCGACGATCTAGCAATAATCTTCGATTAGTTGAGATTAAGAAATAAGAATAGATGTCGAAAGCTAAAGAAAGTACTTGCGATTTTTTGTCGTTGCGATTAAAAAAATGCCATGATTCTTTCAAATTTCAGTTCATGTGTTAAATTTGTTGCGACTAATAGCTCGTACGCAATCGCATGTACAATATTTTTCAACCAGGTCTTTGTCAATAAATATACAAAAAAAAAATGAAAATCAAAAATTATAATTAGCTTCAAGCATAAGCTTTACAAAAACTTATAAGAACCAAAATAACATTTATACCGACATAACTCTAGCTTTGCCAAATGTGTTTTAATCTAGAACTTCATTATAAACACTATATAATATAACAAGAAGAATAATATTTTCCACAAATTAAAATTATTATTTTTTATATATAATAGCTACAAGTCCCGTAAATCATCATCAACATTCACAGAAAAATCAAATGTTTACTGATTTTGAATAAAAATTAATTTTTATATTTTTTTTTTGAATAAGATATTTAAAAGTGCACAGAGATATTGAAAACTTTTTCTCACATTTAGATTTATAGTTTTTGGGTTTTTTTTGTTTTGTTTAAGTTTAAACGATCGTTTGATTTTAGTTCGCCGATGCCACACTTGAATAACAATTTTAAAATGCGTTTATTTTTTGTTTTAATTTATAAAAAAGAGAAAAGAAGAAGATAAGTCAATTAATAAAAAAACCATTTATATTATTTTGTGAAAAAATATTTTTATTTTATTTTTATTTAAGGAATTATTATTAGTTTTTAAAGAAAAAATTTCCAATAAAAATTAATATTTTTTTTTTGTTTTTCATTGATATTATATTTTGTTCTCTCATTTCATGTATCTTTAGTTTCATTTACAACAACAAGTAACACGAAAAATAAAACACTTATTTAATTGGTAGCTAAAATTTTTCATTAACTTCAAAATTAATAATGTTTATTAATTAATAAAATATATATTCATTTTGAATATTCAATGAATTATTTGTTTGATTTGGAAACTATATTGGTTCTTTTTTGTGGACATGCAATTTATAAAAAATAGCCAATATTACATGCAAAAAAAGAAAAATTATAATTTTTATTTCTAAACGAACGTCAGGGTCAACCAAGTCTTGAGTTTACATAGCTGAATTGATTTTAGCAGAAACCGTTTGAATAATTATTTTTTCCACAAAATAAACATGCTTCATAAATAAGAAAAGAAAATATATTTTTAGAGATGGATTTTCATTCGGTGTTCGATGTTTGGGTAATATCGTTAAATGCGTCTTTTTTCGTTGTTCGGGTTTATTATTTAGTCTTTCGGTGTTCCACGTACAACAAATAATATAGACTTTACATAAAACCGAAATTCTAAATGCAGCTTAAGAGGAAAAGATGCGTTCACATTTATTTTTAATTAAGTAGAAATAACCATAGGCCTTGTTATCTAGCTCTACCCGCCACCACACAAGAGTCAGCTTCGTATTAGCTCGTTTATTTTTAATTAAAGCTCATTAAAAAATACTAAATACTCAAATTTTCAGAGTTGCTTAAAAAGCTAACATTTGTGACTAACCTCTTTTAAACTATTTGGACTTGAAATATGGAGAAAACGCAAATGTAAAAAAAGTGGGCGTAGAAATTAGCGGACTTATAATAGACATTATGCAATATTTTAAGTGTGGGTGTGTTAATAGGCGGGTTTTACTTAAATCTCTCAAAACAATATTCGAAAATTTGCAAAATCAGTTCCGTAGTTTTTGTAGCAAATTAACTTCAAAATAAATGACATAATACGATAATAATTTAAATTTGTTGAGAAAAGTCCAAAAATATCAATCACTGTCAATGCTGACAGTGCTACGAAATACAGCTAAGCCACGTAAAACTAACAAGAGACTCCTGTACTAAAAACTACATACATACGAGACATTCCTCGAAGCAAATAAAGTTTGTTCCAGAATTTTTGTTCATTAATTGTAACCAATTTTTAGTAATCCTGTTCCACAGTTGACAAATTGGGTAGTTTTGGGCAAAAAAACTCACGAGAGAGTAAAACATTTCTCCTTATACTGATGATTTCTGTCCAAAATATTTCCTTTGGAGAGATCAATCAAAAAAGTAATCAAATATATAAAGCTACTGACCAAGAGTTGCTCATGTGTTGCTTTTCTTTTTATTTTAGTTTTGGTAAATGTAAATTTTGTTTATTATTTATCTATCATACATAATATGTTTTTATTATTCAATTTATTTTCATTCTTTTTTTATCATTAAAAAAAAAAAATCACCCGCAAACGGACGCGATGGCGGTAGCGATCACGATAAAAATGTGGATGTCACACATATAAATTAAAGGAGAGGCACACATCAATAGCGTAGATGTGTGTCTCTCCCTTGATTCACATGTGCGGCGGTGATCGCCACCGCCATCGCGTCGGTTGGCGCGTAGCTTTAGTATAGCAAAGCGTTTTTCTCAAAAAAAAAGTGTGAGTGCCGGGACTAACGGTTAAGATGTAAACATACGTAACGTAACGTGAATCGCAAAAATACGGTCCCTTTTTTTCACCCTACCGCCAGTATAGATGTTTACACATCAAAAAAAAATTAAACATTTATTATAAGTCAATGGTAATTCAATGTTAAATATAATAAAATTTATAATGTAAAATTGAAAGATGCTTTGGTTATAATTTTTCTTGGAAATTTTGATAGTGATTTCTTACATTGGCAACTCTTGTCAATGCTTTTCTTTGACGTTGAAAAAGTGGCAGAAATGGAAACTGCTTCTTGAAAGACTCATCCCAACTCCTCAAAATTTGACGGACTCCAAATTTCTGCCCAAAAAATGTCTGGAACAAACTTATAGTCGGTCGACTCAACTATTACTCCTACAGTGACTGGAGCGCTCGGTTACGAGTATTTCTTTGACTGACTGTTTAAAGTATTTTTCAAGATCATTTCTGTGAAAGCCAAATTAGCAGAAATAGAGAAGAGCTGATACGAAACTTAAAAAATATTTAAATACAACTTAAGTGCTAATGTGACGGTTTGAGCAAAAAAAAAAAGTAGCTCATAAGCGTTGAAGCAGAACATATACAAATATTTAAGTTTCATATCATGGAAAAGTGGTCTTCATAACATTATGTAAGTTATTTTCCGTATTTTTTAAAATATGTTTTTATTTTTGGTTGTGGTTCTGTCGGTAAACATACAAAAATCTGTTGGAAAGATTTGGTTCAATATTAATTGTAATTCAGATTAAAGTAGACAGTGTTGCAAGAACATAAGTTCGTTTGACGTTGTCAATATTGATATTGACATTTGACAGCAAGACTAATAGGTTCAAATACAAGCATGAAATGGAATCTTAACGTACAATTAAGTAGGAGATTTGTTTGCTCTTAACTTCTAATGCCTCATTTACACGAATGGCAAAATGCCATTATAGTGCCAAATACAAGCCATTTTTCTTTTCATCGTGAAATATTGGCATATTTTTGCCATAAAAAACTGGCAGAGAAAATTTGGCATTGAATGCTGCCATATAAATGGCATTGTGTAAACACTTTGCTGGCGCCATTTTTCAAATTATATATTGGCAAAATGCCATTTTAAATGTCAAAACGTTGAATATTGACGGCAGCTTTAGAAGGGATTATTTATTTATCAACAAAATTAAAGTTGTAAGTAAATAGAAAATACAAGTTTTAGTTTTCAATAAATATACTAATAAATTAATATTTAGGAAATTGAAAAGACATATAGACGCAATAGAAAAGTCGAGAGGAAGTGGGTGCCACAAGAGGAATGGCTGCTTGTTGAAATGGTTGAGGCTCGGGAAAACTTATGGAATTTTCGGTCCCCCGATTCTACTTCGGAAACAATGTTGCATATAGAAGATTTTGACCTCCTGAACAAAAACATCAGGCTGCTATAATTGTCTCCAGTTGCGAGGAAACGGAGGGTGATAGCGAGACGTTCTTCTACAGATATTGTTTCACGCATGTATTTTCTTTCCTTACAACTGGGGATATTTTTTCAGCGAGGATCTTCCGTGGACATTCTCAGAAAGTTTTTCAACAACACCGGGTCGTTATTTCGGAGCTGTCCCTGTAGAGTTTCAAAAAAAAACCTCCTCCATCTAAAAATAGTGGTCGAACCCAATGTGCCAGAGTTTTTCTTTGTTGCCGGATGGCTAGGGACTGCATCTCTTCTTCCTCATCTTGTAATACCAAGAATGCTCCTTAAAAGGCAATAGTTTTTGTTCTTGATTCCATTTTATATATTACTTTCTTGAGTTAAAAATTGATATTTGTGCAGCTTTCTTTCGACTTCAAAAAATTCCGTTAATATGGCTCGTTTATGTCAATCAGGTAAATACATTATTTCTTTCCTTCTCATTTAATACTGGCAAAAATAAAGCCAACACTTAATCAGCCATTTTTTTGGTTCGTGTCAACGGATGCCATTATACATTTATTTCGTCCATTATTTTCCCAGTTTTTTGGCAGAAATATTGGCAACTTTGCCATTCGTGTAAATCCGGCATAAGTTGCAAAAAAATTGATTTAACCAAATTAAATGTACTATTTCCTCGTACTATGTACATATTGGTATTTCTTCAAGAATATAGGTATAGGCGCGACAGACATATTGATATCAAATTCGATTCGCGACAGCGAAGACCAAATTGTATTTGAAAGGCATGATGCAAGACGACATTCGACAATAGGGAGATTTTGCAAAATAGGTTTCGACAGCTCGCTGCTCATCCGGCAACACAATTTTTACTATTGTCGAATTTTAAATTCTCAATTTTATACAAAACGAAAAATAAATATGTATTTTGATTCAATACATTCCTCATTTCCATTTAAAATCAAATACGACGGACCTCACCTTTGAAAGGAAGCCGTAGACAGAACACCCAGTGCGAAACCAATTTTACAAAGGATTGGGTTTTTCGTTTTATCAAAATTTCACAATTAAAGAATCACGCATATCGATATCCCGCAATATTAAAATCTTGCAAAATAATCTCACATTGGAATTTTTAAAATGGGATATTTTAGTATAAACAATTTATTAAAAAATGCGGTATTTCGTTTTTGACGTATAAATTAAAAAAAAACCGCGTGACTTTTTGACAAAAAACATGCAATGTTTTTCATGCAGGAATATTATTTATTCATTGAATATTCAAATCAACTAAAACAAGACAATATCATTCCCGTTGAATTCTGTAGTATAGTTTGAAGATCATTAAAATCAATTATTTATTTTTGTAATGCATGCAACTTAATTTTTTTTTTTATTTTTTTTTTTTAAACCAATAAAATATTATTTAAACAAAATATTTCTTCTTATTTTTTTTATAACAAATCCCACAGAATTCAATTTTCGATTGCCGTTTTCACTTGACTAAGAAGAACGCTATCATTAAATAAAAAAAAATAAAAATTATTATTAATTAAAATTAAAATTTAACATTCCGTTATCTTAACAATGAATTCACTTAGTTTCACATAGTAATATATTAATTTGCATGATACTTGATTTGTTTTTTTTTTTTAATTAGTTTAATTTTTTTTAAATTTAATATTTAGGAAAATAATAGAATATCATGTATGGGCACCTTAAAACCATCATAGGTCCAACTTCCTAATTTTAAGATGCACGTCTGTACATCATATGGAAAATATTCAACATCGATTGAACAGGATGACTTATAGACGGCTGGTGGTTGCCATATAACCAAACCATTACTATAGACGGTTGCTTTTGTCATAAGTGTAACTTCATAATGACCATCAGCACTGTAAAAATATTTGTGGTTTTTTGTTTTTACAATTTCCTTAAATTTTTTTTGTTGTATTTAAATTTTTTTTTGTTTTTTTTTTTTTTTTTTTTAATAAATTCATAAAATAAATTGAAAATTAAAAGGAATATACATATTTTTTGATGAAGATTATTTTCTGTGTTTTTTTTTAAACGTGTACGGCTGAATAAAATTATTTTATTAATTAATTGTTGTTTATTTCAATTTCTCGATGGAATTTTATGAACAAATAAAATTAAAGGTGGTTTAATTTGTTCATACATAGCTATTTCAAAGGGTTTACATTTTTAAAGGAAAGGAAAAGAAATGCTTTTGATCAAAGTCTACAAAAGTTTTGTTGTTAAAATAAAAAATATAATTTGACTATACTCTTTGAAAAATTTAATCAAAAGTATTAGTTGATCAATTAGGCAATTGATTGATTGTTGGAACAATTTAACTCATACCAAGTAAAAATTAGATTATCTCTTCATACACCCTTGCAACTCATACCAAATGGATAACTCAAATCGATTATCAACTCATACAATCAACCTATCCAAAAAGATACGTTGGGTTGTTGTTGCATCAACTGACCACTGCTGTTTTTAGCTTCGTCAACGTGCCAAGTATTTTTAATGGGACTTTCATCCAAATATCTGGCGTAAAGTTATATCTTTGAACAAACAAAGGAGAAATATAGTTCGTTGCATGAACATCATTGTGTCTATCGAAATAAGAACTCTCTTTCTGAGACCGAACATGAACACGTTACGGTGCATTACGTTATATGCATATTGGGTACGTTCAATTACAACAATTCTACGTTTATGTACTTTATCGAATGATCAAGTTGGGATTGAGTTGTAGTTTGGTTTACAGTCCGCTGCGTTCTGTGATTTTAATTCAACTCTTAAAATATTCTATTTGTCAATTCTTCGGAGTAGGGGTACAGTGTCAATGAATTTTCAAGTGTTTTCCGTTCATTTATTAATATTAATTGGTGCGTTCAGAAAAATGAGATTTCCGAAATTTTCCTCAATCAAAAAGTGAGCTAGCCATTAGCCAATCTAAGTTTTTTTTATTCAGAGTTTTGACAGGAAAGCGTAGAAATTTTTCTGAGGAATCCTGTTCATGTAACTGAGATTGCTGACATCTCATTTTCCTGAACCTTTCTATTCTATATATGCCAAAATATAGTTTATCGTCTATCTGTCAAGCAACAAAGTGTTAAATTTCATATTTATATGGTGTCAATGGATTAAAACATTAGATTTTTTCACTTAGAAATCCCTCCATTTATATTATTTCCTCTGAGTTCTGACAGTACCTTCGAACTATATATTCTTTATACGTCAAAATATAAGGTCTGTTAAGTATAACCTGAACTTTTTTCCGAATTTTCACAATTTTCTGTTAAAATCCAGAAAAAAAAAAAAGTTTTGGGAAATTATTTTAATATGTATGTTACCAAAAGGCATGAAATTAGTAACCTTTCTGTCGTGACAGTTTAAATTTTATATTCTCTATATGTCAAAATGTAATTTGTTTCCTATCTGTCAAAGAACAAGATGTGTCAAATGTCATTGGGAGGATGTCAATGGATTATTTAAAACATTTACTTGTTAGCTCAGAAATTCACCTCTCCTCCTCTGACATGACAGGTCGGACAAACTATTCTTTATTCTATATTCTTCGTCTTCTATCTATCAATTAGCCAAATTCAAATTTCATTGGAGGATGGCTACGACGACGTTAAAAATTGCATCAGATCGTTTTGATACTGTCTTGGGATGAGTTTAACATTGGTTTGAGTTGATTCGGTATGAGTTGTCCGTTAGAATAGTTGTCTAGGAGCAGGGCCGGCCTCAGCCAAACTTGCGCCCTGTGCAAGATTTGTAGTAAGCCCCACTTTTTATGTGTGCACCCATACATACACATGGCAAATATTTGTTTGCGCAAAATCAGAGTACATTGGTGTTAGGCAAAAACGGCAAAGGAAATAACTCCCAAGTCGATTTGGAAATATCGCCCAAATTTTTTTTATATCGCCCAAAAAAAAAAATGGAAATATCGCCGAGATTTATATTTTTTTTTACAAATCTTAAGTTGGAAATATCGTCAAATATTTTCAATGTTAATTGTTTTTGTAAAATTTGGGTGTTATTTCTTCAATTTTTGGCGATCAAACATTTTTTAATTTGGGCGTTCTTTCCTAAATTTTGGCCCATATTTCCAAAGTGAAATTTCAATGATAAGATATTCTTAAAAAAAAAAATCGCGGCACATAAACAGTGAGGTTTTTCTGGATTTTTTGTTGGGCGATATTTCCAATTCTGGGCGTTATTTCCCATTTGACTTTTAAAATTTGTATTTTGAGCGTTCTTTCCTATAAACAAAAAAAATTTTAATTGGAAATAACGACCAAATCGAGCAAAAACAACAACAATTGTTCAGAATTTCTTTGGGCAATATTTAAAAATCAATTTGGGCGTTATTGCCAAACGCCAATTACATTTCCTTGCTCCTAATAATGCGCCCCCAGAATTTTTGCGCCCTGTGCATTTGCACATCTTGCACATATGGTTGGTCCGGCCCTGTCTAGGAGTAGCCCTGTCTGATTATTGGTTGTAGATGTTCCGATTAAGTTTGCAACACTATTTTATCGAATTGGATGAGTTGTGTAACACATAACTGATTTCTTAATTAAAGTCTTACAGTTTATTTAAATTTGCCAAAAAATAAATTTAAGACAAATTTAACTTCATAAATTATTCTAAAAAAGAAAAGATTTTATAAAATGTATTAATTTACTAAAATACTTTCTTATTTGTTGTTAGTAATAAAATTAAAGAAACTTGTAATTTGTGTGAATATCAAATTGTTTATATGTCTGATGCATATTCTAGTTCGGGTTTGTGTATGAAAATTAAAATGTATTTTTTAAATATATAAAAAAGACTTTTTTTTTAAATATAAGTCAATTTTTTTTGTATTTGTGTATGTTTTTTCTGTTTGTTGTTTTTTTATACCAACGTCACACATTCACTCGCAAGATAAGGTTCTCTAATAAATCTACCATTGTTTAAGTTTGATTTTTGTAGTAATAGTAGTAGTATTAGTAGCATAAACATAGGTTAAGAAGAAATTGTTATTATTATATACAAAATATTTGGTTAAAAAAGACTATATTTTTATTTACCATCACACAGTTTTAAGAGGGTCAAAGGGCAAAGGGTAATTTTTTGTCATATTTTCATCATATTATTATATTCAAACAAAAAAATAAATATCGATGCTCTAAAAACTGATATAAATTTAACTTATAAGTCGCATAGATTTATGACTTTTTTTAAAAAAAGATATAATTGTTAGTTAAGTAATTTTTTTTTAATTTTATTTAAATTCAAAAAGAACTGTAAGTTATGAAGTAAATTTTTTACTTTCTTATCAAAATTATGTTTTAAATCACAGTTCTTTGAGGTGAAATCTATTTGTTTTTTTTTTTGTATATACCTGAACATTTTTTTTTTTGAATTACAAATAAAATAAAATAAGATAAATACATAATTTAATAAAAACGAAAATAAATTGATTTTGTTTTTTTTTAAATAGGTTAATTAATTTTGAAGGACGAAAGCTTTTGTTAAATTATGAAAGTTCGCAAAAATGAATTAGTGGATTATAAATAGTTCAAATACTAAGTAGAGATTAATTATTATTTATTAAAAAATATTAGGCGCACTATGCATTATTTAAGCATTAATTCTATTGTCAAATTATTATCAAAAGCTTTTGCCTTGGAAGAAATGAGATGAATATTTTGAACTAAAATTTTAATTTAAAACAAATATTTATGTAACGATATGGATATGAGAAGAAAACGAAAATATATAAAAAGAAACTTTTCAAATATGCTTATCGTTTTTTTTTTTTTTTAATAATTATAAAAGTTTAATCTTAAATAGCTAGAATAATTCTCAAGATTCATATTTATCTATTTTTTTTTTTTTTTTTTGTGGAAAAAGATACCTAACCTTCGATCGCAGATAGTACAATGGAAGAAATTAGAAAACGTTAATATTATTTTGAGGACAAATTTCAAAAGATAAATGTAAATTCTCTGGGTTCATAGTTTTGCATGTTCCATAATTCAAAATCTGTTTTTTTACTGATGCGAATTCGTCAAGGTAAGCACTTACATCTAGGCCGAGTTTCAAAATGTCAAACAAAAATTTGTGATGCGATAGCATTACACATACATTTCAGGAATCAGGACGCATTTTAAGGCTTAAAATGAAAGAGCGGTTCCATGTCGTTTCGATGATCATTTGTTTCGTTAAATTGTTTGTATGCGAAACAAAAACAGTGACAATAGAAAAATAAGGTTATTTCGCTCGAATTCCATATTTTTGTCTCACTTTCATTTCTAACGTCACATAAAAACATTCGAACAAAATTGTTTGCGTTTGCATCTAAGTTAATTGTACATCGTTTTACGTTTGGGATGCGTTCGAAAATTCACTTTGTCACCATTTTCTCTTTTGGAACTCATGACTTTGCGTCAAATACCCATCTGATGCGTTCAGGAACTCAGCCTTAACTTTGACGTGTAGCAGTAAATTGTTAGATTAAAAATGAATTATACTTATTCTATGATTACATGTAGATATTTACTTGGAATTTGTGTAAATTAATTTCGGTCCAAGAATTCCATCTCGAATAATTACCTATGTATATATGTTTTATAAATAAAACAGCGAAACTCTCATTATACATATGATGTACATTATTTCAAAAAAGTACGTTAAATCAAAAGTAATTTTTTTTACATCAATATTACTTAAAATTTTATCTCCTTGAAGAATGAAGGTGCTTTCAGGTAAGATCCTCAGCTAACTTCAATTGTTTTTTTGGTTTCAGGCTCGTTTATTCTTTCAACCTGATGAATGTTATTGTAGACTAACTCAGAATTATATTTTATCTCGGCACTCACTTTCTTCAATAAAGTAGGTATAGAAATTGGCGTGATCCAATATATTAAAGCGGACGGTAGGTACTAGTAATGGAAGAAAATTCAGCTCTTTTGGAACAGGATTTCAGTTTTTTGTCGAAATGATTTCGTTGCTGAATATAGAATTTATATCAACAGCATCATTTAAAATACTCTAATAGTTAGTCATTTGTCGTTTGACATATAACTTATCATCACATTCTCTTTAAGTGCAGATATAGGTATTCTCATTTATAGCCCTTCGGGAGCCTTAATTGTGGTTTCGATTCTGAAATCAAATCCAGAACCATTGGCCGTGATCAGATTTGTATTGAAAGCGATATGGATAGCTTTGTGTTATTGTATAGTCTCATTTAATAAAATACAGTTTTTGGTAAACAGCTGTTGCCAAAAAATAAAACTAAAGTTTTCCTAAAAATTCTGCTATTCTCATCTAACTTATGAGAAATGTCAAAAACAGCTATGACTTTCGAGTTTCGTTCAGAAACAAACATGGGTGGGCTATTTGCTGTCATTCTCTCTTAATTTTATGCTTTGGCTCCATTGGCATTGTCTGCAATTTCAATGGCAATACCAATTCATTGCGGGCCATTGTCAGATATCTTTTGTTTTTAGGTGGCATAAGCTTATTATTGATAATACAAATGTTTAATTCACTTAATTTCTCATATTTTAAACATTAATTTCAAAATGAAGCAAAATTCATTCAAAATCGCTGAGAAACAATTTCGAAAAAGGCGAAACGTCAAAATTTATTGCCTCAGCGATGGAAATCAATAACTGCCAAGCAATATTGCCAATGCAAAAGCACCTTTATGGGCAATATTTAAGGCAATGAGCCAAGCAATTTATTTCCTCAAATATTGCCAATGGAGCCGATGCAAACAGAAATTACCAGGAACTGTCACTTTCTAGAAAAAACTTCATTTATTATGTGCAGAGCTGGCCAAACTGTCACTTTTTAGAAAAAACTATATATTTTGTTAAGTTTGCTACGTAGTTTATGTAGCTTAGTTGATCATATTTAAATGTATTCAAATATGATGGGAAAAATCCCACACACAAATGACAACGAAATCATAAAAAAAAATAAAATGTCGTTCTGTTTTTCTTTCTACGGTTGATTCGCTGTTCGGTGAGCGAAGTTTATGATTGTAGCCAATTATTTGAAGAACACTCTCTTTTTCGTACTGAGGATTGAGTTAGAAATTAGATTTAAATTCAAGTTAGTTTTACTTCTTTTTTTTAAATCTTGGAGTTTTTGAATTTCCAGCTCTTGCACTGTCTTGTAGTAGTAAATATAAGAGTAATAAACATTGCATGAAACTTGCATATCAAAATGAATTTTGATTCCAATTGTCTTGTTTCATATTTATTTTTAAATCACTATCTGCTATTGTTCTCAGCCAAAGATTTCATTTGTTTTCTTGAACAATTTCCCAAGCTATTTTTAGTTTGTCACATATTTGTTTATTATTTCACTACTAAAATATCATAAAAAGCTTCAAATCCTTACCTACTGTGTAAATAAGGTTAAATTGAAAACTCTATAGCAAATCGACTTCTAAAAGTGAAATTTTAAAACGATTTCCATTTCCTACCATTGTACCATTCAAAAGATCAGTCTTATAGTTATTATTTAACAACCATTTGTAGTTTTTTGTTTGTCTTACAATTTGGTTTATAAACCTACCTTGAACCCATCATATGTCCAACTGCCAAATTTCAGGACACATGTCTGTTCGTCAAATGGGAAATATTCTACATCTATTTCGCATGATGATTTGTATATAGCTGGCGGTTTCCACTCAACTAATCCTTCAGAATAAATAGTCGCTTTTGTTGCTAGTGTCACTTCGAAGTTACCATCGGCACTAATTATAGTTTATTTATGTTTTTCATATTTTTAATTATATTTTTATTTTAATATTAAAAATGTATGTTTTTATGCATACTTAATTAGTAAATAATATAATAACTTTAATAATATTGTTGAATTTTCTTATAAAAACTCTAATAAGGCAGAACTGTTTAGTATAGGTACTTGGGTTATATATGGGTGTGAAGAAGATTTGAGTGTGCGTGTAATTGTGTGTTTGATAAAAATCCTGTTAGTTTACATGTTCTCCTTAAAAAAAGCATTCAAACATTTTCGGCCTACATTGTAATTTTTTTTTTTTTTATTAATAAATTATTTTTATTTAAGTTTTTTTTTTTTTTATTTTTTAAATATCAAGGAAATTTTTTGTTTGTTTTAAATAAAATTTTGCTTCACACTGATATATATAAATAATTCGAAATAAAACATTTAAAAATTTAGTAGATACGTATAGTTGAAATATATTCAGAGTTTATTTTTTTACGAGTAAATAAATTTAAGAATGAGGAATTAAATACAAAAAAAAAAATATAATTGAATTATACTTATATAAATTATTATTTAGGGGCAATTTTCGTTGATAATAACATTTATATATTTAAAACATTTTGTAGTATTATTTCTTGCAAGGTATGTAATACACGAAATTATTGAGTTATATATATATATATATATTTTGTTTTTAAATTTAAAACTATTAAGGCAAGATTGCAATTATGTTTGTGTAATTTCTTTTTTAACTATCTATTTGCCTTGGGGTTGAAAAATCATACTTACTTGTTATATAGTACGATATCTGGTCGCCAGATGTGATCGGAGGGTACGTGCAACATGTGAACACCACCATATTCTTTAGGTTCCCATCTTAATTTGTAATCGTACCAGGACTAAAATTAAAATTTTATAACATCAGTTAAAAATTGTAATTTATTTTTCTTTGACGATGACGTTAACCTACCTGTTCCACCCAGAGATTCGTTGTCATTATTTGATTTTTCAGGTTCTATAATTGAAGACAAAAATAGTTCAAAATTATTAAAATTTAACCAAATATGAAAAGCGGCGTATACAATATTTTTTGGGTTTGAGTTTGAAGTAGTTTTCAGGTAAGTAGATGCTTTAATATAGAAGAATGGAAAATGGCCACTTACCTAAAATTATTTAGACCTAAGATTCCCTATGGAAACAAATTCGTCATGAAGAAACTTGTTGCAACAAGCTGCAGATTAAAGTACAGCAACTATTTCGAACAGTAGAGAAACTGTAACAAAATGTCTTGCAGAAATAAAAATTACCGACGTTGTTGAAAGGACACTTAAAGAAAGACAAGTATGTTCCACTCTATTTATAGATGTTGCTGAAACCTTTGACAAGGTTTGGTATTTGGGACTTGAGTACAATCTGCATAGAGATTTCCCAACTCCCAAGGCAGTTCTACGAATTACTGAAATCTTATGTTACTGGACCGTTTCTTTAGAGCAAGAGTATTTGGAACTTAATAAAATTGAAGCCGGTGTACCACAAGGAAGTGCCCTAGGACCAACACTGTATTTGTTTTATACTACCGATATTCCAGTGGACATCAATGCTGCTATGCCCATCTTTTTCAGATGATACATCCATTTAAGTGCCTGATATATGCGTTGTAAAGGCTACAGAAAAATTGCAAAGTGCAACCGATAAAATAAGAGATTGGATGCAAGAATGGCGTATCAAATTAAATGAACTGAATAAACTTTACAAACAAGAAGATTATTAATGTTCCAATTGGTATTAACAGTAAAGCTGCCAAATACCTTGGAATGACTTTGGAAAGATCGCATCAAAAATAAAAGAGAAGAACTATGTAAAACTGAAATATAGAAAAATCTATTGGTTACTGGGTGATAATTCTGACATATCTATCTAGAGAAAAATAATACTATACAACTAAACCAAGTACTGAAACCAGTTTGAAGTTTTACCATCCAACAAATAAAACAAATGTTCAAATCATCAAAAAATTCCAAAACTAAGGCCTTCGTGGAATTATAAATGCCCATTGGTAGGTATATTAGAATAGAAATAGCGATTTACATCGTGACCTATACGAATAGAAATGGTTACAAAAGTGGTAAGAAAACATGCTGTATCACACAATGAGCAACTGCAAAGTCATTCTAACTCTGAAATTGAGACTGTCTTAAATGTACAAGAATCAAGGGTCATGAGCTGATGGTCTAAAAGCAATGGGGAAGTATTAAAACTTTAAAATTCCTCCACTGCGGTTTTGTGTTAAGAAATACAAATCTTTTGTTATTCTTTCATAGATTGGTTCTGATGTCCCGGTGGTTTTAGTATGATACAAGTCCCACAATACTTGGTATCGAATATTATCAAGTGTCATTTGAAATTAATTTGCGCAGATTGTAACCTTAAATATTAAAATACAAAAACGTCGTGAAACCACTGACATTCTCTTTGTGCACCAGCTCTTTGCTATAGGATTTTTAATTCTTCTCTTTTTTAGAAATAGTTCCCATTTACAGTAACCTGCAAAACCTCAGATCCATCATGTCAGCCGCTCGTCTCATCACCACAAAAACTACGACCTCTTTGAACCAATCTCAAGAATGTTGCGTTTAGCCAATAATTCCAATGACACTTTCGACTTCCATGTCAGTGCTTTCGCACTTCGAAAGACTCATTAAAACTCGTCCTAATCTTTGGCGTAGTAGAGAAGCGATTATCTAATATAAAAGGCATTTTATCATGAGAATGTGTCATTTCTTCGCAAGAATCTAGCCTGGGATTCGATACCAGACCTTTCGCATGACAGTCCAATGCACTAACCATTAGCCAAGAGTTTACTTTTTACTAAAATTAAAAAAAATTAAAAATTAATGATCACCCTAATATAAACCTGTCCCGTCACATTAAAAATTATTTAAATCGAAATAGATTTTTTTTCAAATTGATTGTTGAATGAAATCCGATAACAATTAAATAAATTTTAAATCACCTTAAATTGATTTCACTTTATTATGTTTAATGTTTTCTTCGCCGTTGATGCTGTCTAAAACAACTGCTGCATTTCGCACATAGCCACAGCTTCAGTAGTGCAATGCTGATGATGAAACGAATGGGTTTTGAAATGCATTCAAGGTTTGTTTACGTTGTTTAATTATTTAATTGTTTTTATTTCGGTAGTTAGTAACCTTAAACATATAATAAAGTGAAATCAATTTAAGCTGATTTAAAATTTATTTATTAGATTTTGTTCTTTAAAAGAATTCCAGTAACCAAAGAAATCAATTGAAATCATTACTTACAATATAGGTATCTTCAAATTCAAGCAATTCAAGATCAGAGACTGACATGTTCGTCATCGTGTTACTTCTATTCAAAACTCCCAAGTCCAACTGTTGTTAAAAAATTATTTTAAAAAGTTTTTCCCACCTCTTTTATTTGTTCTCGTCGCATAATTCCATGAAATGAACCAATAGAAAATGACAAAGGAAAAATATTTTCATAAAAGTTTTCATTTTTTCTTTCTTTTTCTTTTGTTTGTTTTTCTTCTTTTTTTTTTGAAAACTTTGAAATTATTTCCTTTAATAAGAAATTTTAAACATTGATGCACAAAACTTTGTCATCATTTTCATCGTCAGTAGCGTAGTTTTGTGGACATTGTCCTTTGAATTTGTCCAAAAGCTAATTCTAACCCAAAAAATGCAACGGTCCTTTCAATATTATATGAAATGAAACCCCAATGGAACCAATGAGGATATTATTATATGGCTAGCGATATTTTTCACCCCGGAAGAGGCTCATTTCACGATGAAGGCCGCATAATAAAACTTTCACATAATTATTATGATGCTTTTATTCATAATTCTTTCGCTTTTTAACTTGGTCTCTGTCTCTTTCTCTAACTTAATTGGAAAAGTGTCACCTTCTTTCATTTCAGCGAATAATAATAACGAGTGCATGAATGAATGAATGAATGAATTCAAAACAACGCAACGGTAAGTAGTGTTCATAAATCCTTGGCATGAATATAAAATGAATCTGTACAAAGAGATTCTTATGTTAGTGCGATGAATAAGTTGAGTAGTTTATTCAGTTCGTCCTAGTCCACGACTGCCAGGACTGTTTGTTACTGAAAAACATTTTTTTTATTTTTTTGTTTTTAAATTTGTATTCAAAGAAAAAACTGCCATCATTTTTTCTTTTGTGTATCTTCAAGTGGTATGGAGAAAGAAAGTGGAGGGGGGGACGGGACGGTTGGATGGTTTGAAGATTTACAACAACAAAAAATTGTAAACTCTTTTGACCCTAGGGACATCGTGACAGCTCTTAAAAGGTACTTTTCTCAATTAGAACCGCTCGAGCAGCATTGCGGGTATCCTTTCCACTTGATGTTCCATTTCTCATGAAATTGTGTATTCCCACACAACGAACACGCCCACACCTTCCCCTCCTTAGCTTACCCACCCAACTTTTATGCCCCATTGCCTGCGGTCGCACCTTTGCTTTTATTTGCTTGTAATCGTTTAGTAAAGAGAAAGTCAGCAGCTTGAGTTTTTGCTGTTTGCTTGTCATGTGTGACATTAAAAATGGAACATGACAGTTTAAAACGTTAAATGGCCTGAAGGAACTTGTGAGTTGTGAACAGTTATTTTGTTTTTTGTTTTTTTTTTTTTTTGAGTGAAATTTGATGGTCGAGAGATATATGTATGTATGTATGTATGAAGGTACAAAGGAGGGAGAATAAGTTAATGTGAACGACTGGAGCTGTGGAAGCATTGGGGCATGCAGTACTTACCACATCGATAAGCTGTGACAATTTCAGCTTTATGCAGACTTTAAGGACATCGGTTGTATTCACCACAGGTCGCACCAATTTGTTGTAATTACTGAGTAGGTCGTCGTAGAGCCTTTTTGCATCGGGATTCCCCGCCACCGCTCCGTGCACCATGAGGGCCGATAGAAGCCATGCTCGTATCGTCTCCCCCGTTGTGGGTGACATTTTCATTTTGAAGGCCGTTCGAAGGTTGCTTTGTGATGCAGTTTTCCGGCGGGTGGGGTTTAGAAGAAATATTACTGCTGCATCAACAGAGATTTCTAAGACTTGTATGCGGTTGTTGAATATGTGACATTTTATTTTTTTTTTTTTTTGCAATTACGTTTGGATTTTTAGTTCAATGTGAATAAAACAAATTTGTAACTTATGATATTTTGAGAACTGAAGTGCTATGCGGGATTTTTGTGAAGTGTTTATTTTTGGTTATTAGTCTTCTTAGAAATGATGTGAGATTGAGAGACTTAAGATAGATAGAAAGATTTTTGTTCTGCTGTGTATTCGAAGTTTATTTAAGTCATCCATCTGAAATGAGATATAAAAAAGTATAGTTAGATTTATGTGAATTATTATTTGACATCTATTGTACAGGTAGGTAGATACATCACGTATATGCATATAAACCTACGAACGATATAAAATCGTTTTCTAGTGCTAAGTAGTTTAATTTTGATGCTTTATTTGTTTAAGGGCCATTTACTTTGAGACGTACGGTCGTAAGGACGGTCGCAAGTTTCTTGGATTTTAAGTAAAAAACTGACAGGTTCTATTGTGATTGAGCCTCCTGAGCTGGAGATTTGTTGAAAATATAAAAAAATAAAAATTGCAACCGTCGTTAATGGACATTTTTTTCGAAATTGTATTGTATATACAGTCGACTCTCCCTAAGTCGAATTTTCACGGGATACTAAGATTTGTTCGAGTTAGAGAGAGTTTTGGAAAAATTCGAGTTATAGAGAGAAACATTTTTTTATTTAAAAAGGTTTATTTAATAAATAAAGGTTAATATATGTAAACAACACAAAGAAAAGGATAACAATCCTTTTTTTGATATTGCGTTGTAACTTTTTAAAAACTGTATCTCTTTATAGAGGTACCAAGGTAATGAATAGGAAGAAACGCGAAGAGCTGACGATGATGGTACACGCGATGCTACACATATATACATATGTATTAAGGTTTTGATGGTTCGTAGTTATATACTATACCCAAATACGAATTCCGAAGGGGTAATGTTTTTTTTATTTTATTTTGTTCTTAACAAAATTCGACTTAAGGGGTGAAAAAAGATGCAATCTATCGAGTGTTCGAGTTAGAGAGAGTTCGACTCAGAGGGAGTTCGACTTAGAGAATGGTTTTTGTATGGAAAATTGAAGGGAATGATAAAATATGGCCAAAAAGGTTCGAGTTAGAGAGAAATTCGACTTAGAGAGAGTACGACTTAGGGAGAGTCGACTGTATGTATATTGTATAATGTATAAAAAAAAATGTTGTATTTGATAAAGTTCAGTGAAATTCCCCCAAAATAATAAACTGCTCAGCTAAGCCTTATTTCTCAGTACTCTGTAGATACACTTTTAGTTAGTTCACAGTTAAATCAAAATGCCTTAACCTTGCGCAATATTATCTATGAATTGCTATTTCAGCAGAATATAGAGAAATAATTCAAGAGAAATATAACAAAAATATCTCTTAACTTTAGGCGTGTTTTTTTGCAAGCCCGGGGGGAATTGGTTGAAAAAAACGACAGCGGGGATTAGCGACGCCATGACAGTAAAAAACATGGCGTTTTCATACAAACTATCGATAATATGTATGTAATTCATGCCGGTAACACAGTTTTTCTGTGCGCTTAAGTTAAGCCCCGAGAATTCTCTGGGATTAGTTGTTGTTGCATTTAACATGTTGATTGTTTAGCACCGACGTCGGTTTTTTCATCCAATTCCCCCCGGGCTTGCAAAAAAACACGGCTTTTATAGAGTTAACTCAACAAATTAACAAATTTGGTGCCCAGTTATATGTTCCTTCGAGAACTTTTGCAATAAAAGGAAATTGAATTGGAATATCAAATTTACCGTCTTCACACTTAAGCTTAATAAATTATGCGTGAATAAATTTACTTAATTGTCAAAAATTTAAAATTTTACTTCTTCTATGTATACACAAAGAAAAACTTTCCAGTTTAATTTGTAAAAATTTCAATGTAAATTAAGCCTATACGATATGTTACAAGAAAACTCCAAAATGTGGAAATATGGTATAAACCATATTGAACCAGCAAATATTATAATATAATATTAATTAAAGGATTTATTTGTTATAAAAAAAGATACGTTAGAAATTAAATAACCCAATTTAGAATTTTTCAGCAACTTTGGTAAGTCCGAAATGATTTATTTTCATCATTCGTTCGGGACTTTTGTCAACAGTTCTTATTTTGTTAATAGACAATAGTACGTTGGGTGTCCCATTGATCATATGTATGGTGGCAAAGATCCGAATGAATTATGAAGACAAAAGATTTTGGACATTTATCTAATTATGTTGCTGAAAAATTGTATGTTTACCGGTATTTTCAGTAAAATATATTGAAATCAATGTATCTACATATGTTTGTTTGTTTGTAAATATGCTATAAATTTCGACAGTGTTTCTGTAAAGGTTAGCCAAAATCGGTCAGCAGTTTTACAAAAAGGTGCACAAATATAGGACGGTATCAGAAAATTACCTTTGTTTGATTGTTTTTATGTTCGGATTAATTTCAAAAAACAGGAGATTAAAATTTTTTACGAAATGTATTCATTTGTAGGGTGAAATGTGCAGTGTGAAACACGCCAAAAATTAATAATTAAGTCATCATAATTAAATTGGCATCAAAATAATCAATGAACTCGCTTTTTAATTGCCTCAAATATTAAAAAAAAATAAAAAATGTCAATGATGAGTTTCAATGAAAGCAATAACTGGCACCTTAGTCGGTAATTAATCTTTTTTAGTTACGTGTTTTATAAAAATTTAGTACAACTCTTTCTACCAAAATGATAGATACTGTCCAAAAACTGTCAAAATACTCACTCGATTTTTGTAAGGAATTAAATTTCTTCACCCCTCGTGCACCCTTTGCCTTCATACATCCATGAATATCCTTGATGGAGGCAAAAATTGCCTCCATGGCTCCGTGATCTAAGTACCTCATATATGGGATATTCGTATTTAAAAGATCAGTACCTAATTACTTATTAGTGAATAATAGTCAAATTTAACAAATAAGTAAAAAAGTTAAGTATTTACTGAAACTAGTTGATCTTTTATGACGATTTGCTGAACTTTCGAATGGTAATCCACAAGTAAAGAGCTAAAAGTCACTAATGACCTTGAAAATATTAAACCTTTGATTTAAAATTTTAAAAAGCTGCCCAATTTCTGATCACATAGTTCACATTAGGCCAGGCGCGCACTTGCAACCAAACTATTTGGTTTCGATTTTGAGTACTATAGGATTATATGAGACCCCGCGGAAGTTTATGTGCGCGCACTTCCATATAAGCCCGTTGTGCTCAAATTGGAACCAAACTGTTTAGTTGCAGGTGCGCGCCTGGCCTTAATTGTTGACAAACTACTGGCTTTTTAGTACTATTACATATTGATTGGGGTTTTTCTATATGAGACGTTCCTCCGTAAAAACCTATTGAGATTGATTGGACTTAACTAAAAAACTGTTAATAGTCGTGTTTTTTTGCAAGCGCGTCGAAGATAAACAATTTATATGTTAAATGCAACAACAAATAATCTCTTGGGACTTAGCTAAGCGCAAGAAAACTGTATTACCGGCATGAATTAGATATTTGTTATCGATAGTTTGTATGCAAACTTCATTTTATTTCTGTGATGGCGTTGCTAAATAATCGCCACTGTCGTTTTTTTCAACCAATTCGGGGCTGAAAAAATTTGGTAGCTCTGTTTAGTTAGAAACAGGACCAATGATATTTTACTACAATTCTTTGCAATTTCTCTTGAATCTGTCAAATAAATACTGACCGTCATTATTGTTGCGCAGTCTTTTTATAAAGAAAAACAAAAACATAATGTTAGATAATTTACAAACATGTTTTTGTTACAAAAAAAAAATAAAACTTTAACAACATTAAATACAAAAATATTGTAAATCCAAACGAATGGAAAGGAAAATTTGAAAATTCCAAGAGAACAAAATTGATCGGAATCAGAAATAATGGTCACTTTGATGAATATTTCGAACAAAAAATCTCAGCGCTGTAAAGGCTTCCAGTTATTGACAACCCTCTATTTGTAATGTTTGATCTTCAATATTTATCAAATAAATAATAAATTTAGCTGTTCTCTCAATCACACACAATTTTATATGAAAGTATAACGTTGACAAAATTGAAATTGTATATACGTTAGGTAGATTTCTCGGAAATTTTCTTTTTTCTCGGAAAGCATTGTATAAATATAGGTACCTATACCTAAAATATATGTGCTTTTTTATACCTTCTCACTTTAAATTGTAGTGTTAGTCAACTATAATAGGTATAGAGATCCTTGGTAGAAAAAAAAAACGCCCAAAAGTCTACCCAAAAAAATTCGTTCAATAAAAATTCAATTTTGTGAATATTTTCATGTCCTTCTTTTGAAAGGTGTTGAAAAAATGAAGAGAAATAAATTGTTTTTATTTGCAAGCGAATCGTGAACGTAAAACCTAATAAGTTTCCAATAAACTCTATTACAGGAACTTCCTTGTCAAATCGATACTTTTCCTCTTGGTGTCTTTTTCACATTTTTATAAGTGTTTATTATATGTGTTGTAGTAATTGGAAAAAAAAGAGTCTTTTGAAAAGAGATTTCGTTTTTACAGATGGTTAGTTTATTTTCCAATTTGTTTATTTTTATTTTATGTTTAATTTCATTGTAATTTGTATTCCGAAGGTGATAATTTATTTATTTTCTTTTTAGAATTTCAATCGTTGTTTTTCTGTAGAGTTTGTTTTTCTTAATTGGAAAACAGGAACATTTTGGAAGACAACACAATTTTATTTGGAATTGTTGTCTTGGAATGTTGAATTATTTATTCAAAATAGCTTTTAACAGCCTTTAGTTCTATAAAAATTTGGCGTTTCGTCCCGGCGATCTAACTTGGACTCATCAGTTGACTAGTGAGGGCCTTGAAAATTTTTTGTTTGACGCTGAAATAACCATTCCGATTACAAAATCCAATGAATAAACTGCGTATAAAAACAAATCAGACTCAATTTTGACATTTTTACAAAATTTTGTCAAAATTCAATTTGATTTCCTCCGTAGCTCATTTATCGAATTTCATTTTCTACGGGCTTCTTCTGTATACGTTCACAGCACCGCGACGCGCGCCGGCCGTTGAGAAATTTAGTAATTTCGTAAAAAATCTTGGCCCTGTTTTTGAATGAGACCTTAACCAACAAAAAATACCTTACTGATATAATCGGATTGAGCAAGTCTACAAAGAACGCTTTAGGTGCTAACATTCCAATTTGTTTGTTTCAAATATATAAGACAAGAGCTCTCGTGACAATTTTGTAACCAACCTTATACTGAATTATGTATTTCTTCAAAAATAGTCAGGGTACCTATTATATTGGACAGACATGATGCCCTTCGGCAGAACTATAATGGAAGGCCATACACTTTAAATTGTGTTAAAAACATGAACACACGAACCATTCTCGATCGAAATTCAATTCCTTAAGGTATCGTTATTATTACATATAAAAAAAAAAAGTTCTAAATGTCTATCACCTTAAGGGAAAATATAACCCTTAAAACTAGATACCGGCATGGAATGAGGACTCCTGGCAACTCCACAATTGATCCACTCGATTAATATAAAATCATAAAATTTTGATGTTTCATTTCATTATAACCTACCATTTCATGCATCCTTCAGACATTAACATTAAATTGATGAAATTGCAATGCAAACCCCAAAAATTTAACTCAAGACGAAACATTATTTTAATATCATAATATCCACTTTATGATTAAGGTTTATGAGGCATAATATACAATGTGTGTGCGTTGGGTTATGGAAATGTGGAAATTATACCAGAAAGGTAAACGGTTTGTGTTTTATATTCGTACATATTGTATGAATGCTTCACGTTTTGGTCAATTCCTTTGGCGCATACCTCGAGGCTCGAGGGCGTGCTATACCAAAACGGAGCAATTTAACCAATTCTGTGCCCCTGATGGAAACCAATAAACGTAGTTACATTGTGTGTATGTACATATATATGTATATGCTTTAAATTGTAAACATTGCTTTTATTGTAATCATCATAATGATAATAATCATAAAAATTAATTGTTTCTGTAAAATGGCAAGAAGGGATTTAATTATACTGTTTTCTGAGAGTCGAGGGATCATGAATATTTAACATATTCGTATAATATGTATACTGTTTTGAAGAATAGGTATATTAAAAAAAATACCCGACTGATAGGTTGCACGGATTTGCTCTTTAAGTTCAACTAGATTAGAGTTGTTATAATATTCAATTTACATATTATCGTTTTACACCCTGATTACATTATAATTAGAAACAAAATGTAAAACCATATAGATGGTTGTTTTTTCTTTTTAAATTGTTTTCAACTAGAAAAGAAACATACACTTTCATGTTATAATCGCTGCTTATGACACTGTTTGTTATAATTTGAAGTGTAACTATAACCTGTTGAGTGGATGCATATTATAACAGAAAAAAATACAGTGAAAGCTCTACTTGGGGACAGCTCCAATAAGCGGAATTGTCCGCACATCGGACACATTTTCGGAAACTTATTTTTCGAATTTCTCATATACAAATTACTTTCTTATGAACGGACACTCTTATAAACGGACGCGGACACTTTTTCTTGCTTATTTTAGATAGAAACCTCCCATATGCGGACACATTGATTTATTTAGGGATTATTTTGTGTCAACAAATTAAAAAGAAAAAAAACAGAAGGTCCGTTTTCAGTATAGTTTCTGTTTTATTTCGAATACGTACGCAAATCCAAAGAAAATCTCCGATAACCGGACGCGAAGCTCTAATACCGGACAGAGCGATGTTATGTTGAAAGTTTATTAGGGGATTTCCCGAGTAACTAAGTTTGTGTAATTTTGAGAGTGTATCCCTTTCATCGCGTTCCGTTATTGCACATGTCATTTCCTTTCTTTCTGCTATTAATTTTTGATATCAAGGGAAGATCGCACTTCGCCAAAAAGGTTTGCTTTTTTTCAGCCACGACATAAAAGATTTTATCTTGCAAAGTTCATTGTATAGACATGTTTTTTGGATTAAATATTGGAAAAGCAGAATCCAGAGATTTAAAAAAATAAAGAAGATATTGGAAAATGGCAAGGTTGATCCAATATAACTCAGAAAAAAACCTTTCTCAGAACTGAGGGTTACAAAATTGACCACATGTGTATGGAATGGTTTTCAAGAGCCAGAAACCTCTTAAATTTAAATATCTTAAGTGATGTCAATTTTTATTAATACAAATTTAGTATGAAGTTAAAAAAAAAAGTTTGTCTATATCTTTCCTTTAACCGGACAATTCTCATAACCGGACAAAAATTGGGGGACCATGAGTGTCCGCTTTTTAGAGCTTTCACTGTAGATAATTTTATTTTTCACTAAATAACAATTTTCATATGAAAATTTAAAAACAAAATTAGAGAGCGACGCGACGTGAGATGACTTTTAGCGGCTCCGGGATCTTAGTACCTCATATGTGGGCAGTGGGATGAATAAGGATGCCACCTTCAAAGTCTGTAGATATAATTGGTCAAACTTTCAGAAATTAGCCAGCCTTCGAAAATTTTGAATCCGTATGGTTAAATCTTTTCAAGAAATTGGTCAGCCATAGAAAATTTTTAAATCGTGGTTAAATCTTTTCAAGGTCATAAAAGATTTTTATTACGCTCATTTGTGAGATATTTGCCAAAAAGTATATCATTTGAAATGACAGTAAATCGTCACAATGACTGAAACTAGTTTTTAAGAGAGTTAAGAAATCTGAAAGATATATTTTGTTCGAATATGACACTTTATTAAGGTGCTAATATTCTATACGGCCTTGAAAAAAATTCATTAGAAAAAGTTAGACTAATTTCTTTTTTTTTTTTAAGGAGATCTTACCAAACCTACTTTCTTAGTAAAAATGTTCGAGAGCGATAAAATAAGATTCGTTCTTTCATGAAAAATTAAAATTTTTTATTCGATTGCGAATATTATAATTTATTGGTTCCTTTACGATAAATCAAATCTGCTGGGGTGTGAATATGGTTCGTTCCCGAATTTTTCACATGAGAATTACTATTGAAGATCCATTCACGAACCGTTAAAAAAAAGTAAATGTGACTTTTCAATTTTGCTGACTTTTTAAAAAAAATTTGTTGACTTTTTTTCAAAATAATTGTACTTTTTTTCAAAATTATATATATTTTTCAAAATTTTCATTTTTTTTTCAAAATTTTTGCCTTTTTTCAAAATTTTTAACTATTTCCAAAATTTTTCACTTCATAAGAATGATTTTGTTTAAGGATCTTTTCGAATCATTATCGAGAGCGAACCATATTCTACCTGAATTTTATTTTTCCGACCTCTCACAAACGAGAGATACAGACAAAAATATGGATTTAGTTTATTCGTGAGAGAACTATAAATTTTTATAGATCGAAAATTTTATCGTTCGGGAACTATATTTTTTATGGTTCGTAAGAAAATCTATGAAGAATGATAAGATCCGTATTTTATGATTCGCGAGCGATATTTTACGAACCCTCTTTAATAACACGCCTAAAACAGGGACAGTTCATGCAAAAAAGTAAAGAAACATAACATTTTCTCACTTCTATAATAATTGTCAAAGTGACATTTGGAGTAAGTATTGAAATAATAATACAAGATTCATTTTTAACTAAACTTAATACTAAAAATGGTTTAACTGTACCCCGTAGAATTTTGTTGAAAACCCGCCAACTTCTAATTAAACGTAGAAAAATGAAATATTGAAGTTAAGCTATCTGGAACAAATACTATTAGGTACATGTGAAATTTTTATTGGACAAATATATTAAAAGTTGGTAACATGTCACATTTTGTGACCGACACATAATTAAGGTTAGATTTATTGATATTTTCCTTTGAACATTTGTTACGCAACTTAAATTTGTTCATCCGTTTGAACTCAGGGCGGGTTAGCTGGTTTAAAATAATCATGATTTTATTTAGTTTAACAAATCACACATCGTCATAGTTCTATGATAACTCCCTAAGTCCATTTTTTGATTTTTGTAACATTTGCATTAGGTATGGATATTTTACTGACAACAACTCGAACATTTTTGTGTTTGAGTAATTTAGAATTAAGAATTAAAACAACATTATAAAATTTGAGACTTATACAACTTAACTCTTGATATTTGAATTGAAAAAGTGGATAAGATCAAATCTTATTTTTAATATTGATATTTTATTAATTGTGGCGTATTTAAGGATAGGTATCGGAGTTTCAAAAGAAAGGACATAGGCAGTTTTCATATGAACAACGACGATATTTAATTTAAAGCTTGAGCGAACTGAGTCTGTAGTAAATAAATAAAAAAAAAAGAATTTATTGAAAGTTCTTCAAAAACATTGCCTAAGATTTTTTGCTTTACTTAAGTCCTCTCTAATCGAAGGAAAATGAAAAAAGTTCTTTTGAACTTCAAACTTTTCGTATTAGTTTCGTATTATAACTCAAGTATTTATCTATAAAATTGAATCTTTGAAGACCGGATTCGATTTTCGCTAAGCAATAAAACATCATTCAGAAGAATTTTACTAACTGTGTATACCTATTCTTAAAGCTAAGCTGAGCAAGAAAAAAAGAAAGAAAAAAAGCCTTTCTTTAGCACGAGTATGCTCAGTCTTTTATTCACACTGTTCTTGAAAGAATGTCAAACAAAGGATCGTAATTACCACCCCCTTACTAGCTATGCACATTTACAGACAAAATTGTCGTAATATATCCTTAGAAATGACTTTGAATAGGAAAAAAAAAGAAACTAAATATAGAAATACCAAGTGTAACACTGCGTTAGTATATGACAATCGAAAAACCTTTTTTGAATGACTTTTTTCTTCTTTAGTCGCAAAAGAAAATGTTAAAAGGAGGAATGTCCTTATTTATGGAAAAAAAAAATATGTATAATACATAGATACCACCGTAGAATTACTTGAAAAAAAAAAATGTTTTACCTAGCGCATGGACTGTACAATATACATATACACAACAAAACGCAGGCAAAAGTTCACAAAAGTATTATTTTATTTTATTTGAAGGTAACTATAAATATATTTTTTTTCAGGAGAAAAATTCTTGTTCAGTTTTCTCAACAAATTGTGCAAATTTTAAACAAAAAAAAAAAATGTCTTGAAAATAGGAATCAGTTTTTGATTGCCTTTTTGTAATGTCATTTCAAAATGTCATTCCTTATGAGAAAGTAAATATATGTTTTATTTAGATTTTTGTCTAATTCAAAACAAGTCACAACAAAAAAGTGCCACAAAACTCAAAAGGATTGCTCAAAAGTCCCTAAATAAATTATGCCCAAATCGAAAATTGTCATATTGCCTAAAAGACTTCTTATTTTTGAAATTGGGATTATTGAAATACACCTTGGGTGCCATAACACCCGAACTAAGAAATTTCAAAACGCCCAAAAAATGACAAACCGTCACGTCGCGTCGCGTCGTAAAGCCCAAATAAAATATTATATAACCAAAAATTGCTTTGAATATTATATTATTAATATTCTCTGCCAACTGTGATTTAAAAAAAAAATTGCTAAAATTAAAAATCATTGAAAATTAATTTTTTTTATTTTATTTGTCTTTAAATAGACTTGGTATTAAATCTGTAAGGGCATTTTACTACAACTTTTAAGGAACAAAAAATATCGTTAAAAGTACTAACTCTTGCTTGAAATCATTTAATTTAAGTTCAACTATATAAATAAAAATGTAAATGTACGTTTGTTCCTTAGCGCTAATCTCCGAAAGTTCTTCACCGGTTGCTTTGAAATTTTGACACAATGTTGCATTCAAATACGAGCGGGTTTGTACAAATAAGAAAAAAACAGTGGGATATGTTGGACAAAAAAATCTCAGTTTTTTTCTCAAAAAAAATTGAGAAAAAAATTTTTAAATTCATTTCTTCAAGGAAAAGAAATGACAGTGACAGTGAGAGTGACAGTGACAGATGACAGTGACAGATGACAGTGACAGATGACAGATGACAGATGATAGATGATAGATGATAGATGATAGATGATAGATGATAGATGATAGATGATAGATGATTGATGATAGATGACAAAACAAATACGAAATAATCGTGTACCGGGAGACGGAAACAATCCCGAAATTTTGGATCCGGAAAACCCAAAATCCAGAATCCCGAAAACACAGAACCTCGAAAACACAAAATCCCGAAAACATAGAATCACGAAAACCAAAAATCCAGAAAACCAAATTTTCCATTTAAATAATTTTTCGGGATTTTGGGTTTTTCGGTATTTTGGGTTTTCCGGATTTTGGGTTTTCGGGATTTCGGTTTTCGGGATTCTGACCCCAACCCTCGAGTACCATGTTCTTTAAAGGTTAGTACGGTTTATTATTTCTTATTTCGTTAGGTATTTACAATTTTGGTTTTTCCAAGATTTGGAAAATTTGAAAACCAATTTAATAAATTTTAAACTTTTTTTATAACAGTTTTATATTTAAATAAATTGTTTTCTTTTTTAAAACAATAAAATTAGAAAAAAAATAATGGATTCATATGAATAAAAAAAACAATGACAGCAATAAAAAAATTTGAGGATGAATCTTTCTGAGGTCCAACAAAATGTTATAAGGATTGAAGTTTTTAAAAATATTTATATGGCCATTAAAATTGAAATCAATGAAGGTTAGAACTGACTGTACAATTTTTTTTAGAATGTTAATTAATTTATTTTCTGATTCAAGATTAGAAAAAGAAGAAAAAACAATAGACAAAATTATCAGTGATAAAGAACAACAAAATGTGTTACAAATTCAATTTCGTATTAATTTAAATAACGCCCAGCGAAGCGGGCGGGCTAACAACTAGTTATAAATAAATATACCAAGGTACTGACACCTACGTTACTGACATTTAGGCTTTAATACAACCTCATATCTCAAAGCTTCTGAGAAAAATAAGATCCGTAATAATTTTAATTTATATGACTTTAAAAGAAATACATACAAAATTCTAAAAAACCCCAACAAATTTCATAACAATTGAAATTGATAACACTACCACGGTACTGACAGGTAATTTTGTGACATCCGATTTTAGAATAAAAACACTTCACTCTCACAACAAAATTGCGTTAATAAAATAAATTGACTTTTGTTAACAATAAATAAATATAGTGTCTCTTTCAAACGGTACTACACAAATGCCCTAAAAATAAAAACAAAATGGCGGTTCAGCGGTAAATCTTTTGAATTCGAAAATAAAATGAAATCCGTGGACAACATTCAATTATTATTATTTAATTCGAAAACAAATATTTTGATTTGATATTCTCAAAATTTAGTCAAGCAACTTTTCTGAGAACAACATTTTTATTTAATGATGTATTTTAATTGGAAAAACAAGGATGGGACATGCCATACGGTATTGACATTTTGCGTAGGTACCTATATACTTTTTCAAGTCTAGGGTAAAGGGTAGCAAACAATCTGTAATGTAAATTGTAGTACCAACTTAATTCCACAATTCAAACCAGAAATTCATAAGAAATGTTTACATTAATTTACAAATAAAGCCCTGGACACAAAGAATCACAGTTGGCAGAGAATCACCCATTATAACGGTCAAATCTAAAAATGACAGAATATATTATACACATTCAATTCATGTTGACTAATAAAGTGCCATATTTTGTACAATCGTTGTTTAACCTTGGCTCAAGATTTTTAACCCAATTTTTGTTAATAAATAACAAATATTTATATTTATACCTCAGCATAACGAGACATCAATTTCAAAATCAATAACAATTGAATCGGACTAACGAGATATTGCTGTAAAACATACCGTACGATCTGAATACCATCACGGAAAAGGAACATAAATAATAAAACAAAAAAAAAGAAGCTTAAATAAGAATCAGGTTAACGATAGATGATGGCAAAAAAAGAAAATCGCATTTTTCACATTTATTTAGATGTCACTTCCTGTTATTTTACAAGAATGGATGCTTTTCTTTTTTTCTATTCGATTAAAATGCCACGAATCCTTTTTCGATAGGTACCTCCTACCTATAAGTAAATAAATTTTGTATGAGTTTTGAAATATTTTATGAGCATTTGATTGCCAAGAAACTGCATCGCCCATTAGGATGCACAAACACAGGTAGATATCTATATAGAAGCTATAAATGCGAAGAAATAACGACGACATTGAGTATATGTAAGTATATACATAAATTCCGATGGAAATATATAAAAAGGATGCAATCATGCAATCGATGATGTTCGGATTCTATCAGAAGGAAAAATGCCCAACTGTAATAAAACGTCAATTGATGTGCTTATGTGCATTGACATGAATTTCAAATCACTGATGATATTATACACTTAGAGGAAAACTTTTTGCAAAAAAAAAAAGAAAATTTATTTTATCCTGAAATAAAAAAAATTGAAGAAAAAACAACAAGTTTGGATGCATCTTTTAAGGTGCTTTGAGATTTAAGAATGTCTGTGACTTTCGTATTTCTAAGTTATAGTGGTATTAAATACATGAGTATGCGAATGAGAGTTACGTATTCCCTGTGTAGTGTGTGTTCCTCTTTTATAAGCTGTACTAGTTAAATTCTGAGGAAAAATTGTTGTTTTAACGTGGCCAGTGTATGGCGATATGGATGGGATGTTGGGTTTATTTCCGTTGAGTTTTCTCCTAAAATTGGAGTGAAGCAAGGTTGCGTATTGAGCATGTTACTGTTCATTCTGTTAAGAAATAATGAGTAATTTGGAGAAGGAATCCTGTTTGGAAATATTCGAATACCCGCCTGCAGCAATGAATAAAACACGCCTTTTGCCTAAATCTGAATGAATGCAGCGAATGATGAACCTTCTGTGAAATTTGGAAACTGTACGTTAATTTAAAGAATTTTATGATATTCAGATGCAAGATCGGCCTTAGCAATTCCAGTGCCGTTGGTGAAATAATTTTCAGCTGCTTTTCTATAATGCTTTACATTGCCCAAGTTTGAAGATACTGTCAATTCGAAGTAATGAATTATGAAATTTTCATTTCAGTTTATGGAATTCAGAGATCGAGATTTGACAGTAACGAAAATGGTACAAATCTGGTGGATTCGATGGCGAAGAAAGCCACTACTAAAGTAATAAGACGAGTGACGTCATGTTCTTACTAAATGTAAAAAAAAAACTTATTTATTTCAAACAAACAATTTTTATAAGAAACTTGAAATTCTACACATCAAATTTTTTTTTGTATGAACTTTGACAGACTTTTTTGTAGTAATTCATACAAATGCAAAGAGTTTCAAAGTGAAGGAAAGCACCTGTTAGTTCGAACAGTACCTACTGTATGTACGTTTTGTTCCTCAAATTTCAAGTACTATCTACCTGATTTCTTTGAAAAAAAAAAAAATAAAATTTACAAAATGATTACTTTTAATGGCAAAATTAAATATACTTAATAAAAAAACATAATATGTAAATGTTCATTTGTTCAAAATCTTTAATCTCCGAAAGTTCTTCACCGATTTCTTTAACACAATGTTGCATTCACACGCTTTTATATAAGAATACTTCTTAAAAAACACTCCCACCTGTTGGATACAAGATTCATAAAATTCGTTAGTAAAATTTCGCAGTTTTGCTGTCTAAATACTGATATATAAAATAAATTGGAATCCCTTGCACAAAATTTAACTATTAATAGGGTAAAATGGGGTAAAAAATAAATAAATAGCAATTCGATTTTAAAAATCTGTATTTATTAAGAAGATAAAGTTCGAGGATCACCTGAGAAGCAGATATGTACATATGTAATTTCAAAATTGTTCGGTAAAAGGGTAAAACAATTTTAACAAAAATGCCGCTTTTTTATCATTTTATTTAGATTTCTGCTATTTTCCAGTGCAAAAAGGAACAATTCGTATCACACAGCTGTCAGTTTCTTTCACTTTTAACTTGAAAATGCCGTGCAAATATCCTGATACAATGATTGATGAATGAATCAATTAAAAGTGGTACACAGTGAACCAGAGGCTCCAGAATTCAAATGTTTCAGGCAATGTCGATTTTTCAAATATGAATGTTCGCTTAAATAACCTTTATTATAAGTAACTGAATAAAAAGTTATATTTGTCTTTTATAGTACCTTTAATGTACGAAAAAGTAACTTTTTGTGCCTTTTTAAAAACTGAATTTTAAAGTTTTTATTTATTTTTATAAATACAATTTTTTTTTATTTTAAGGGAAAAATAATGGATTAACAAATATAAATATGTTTTTACCCAACAAACCGATTTTAAATCCTTGATTCATTGTAAAAGATGCTTTTATTCACTGTGTACACACATGGTACACAGTGAATCACATGGAAAGTTTAAGTTCATATCATTTTTTTTTCACTATCTCAACATTAATAAAGCTTAGAAATTTTGTGATAACATTAAAGACTAAAAATTGAAAAAAAACGTGTAAAAAATTCAATATCTAATATTGAAAATGTAACGTCTACTGCGCAGGAATAAAGTGATTCACTGGTGACCAGCTCTCCCTGCATTTTGCCGATAGTTTAAAAAAATTCCAACCGATTTTAAAATGCCAATCGTATTGCGAATAGACTGAAATCTACAAGGATTCCCTAGAGCGAAGTTAAATGAATTTGCACTGCCATGAACGTATAAAGCTCCAGTACAGCTTTGACACCCTTACAGTAGAAATGTCTTTCCGTAAAATGTCAGTAGGACTAGACTAAAACTGCAAAAAACTTCTGAATTTATTGCCTGAACTATTTTATTTTGAACGATATTGAACGTTTATACACATAGTATGGTCATGTTATCAAATATTGTCAAACAAAACAATAGAAGATGGTGGAACTTTTTTTTATCTTAATGGGGTTGAAAAAAACGATTTAATAATTTTTTTTGTCAGATTAATTAATAGCCGTTTTGATTATGACCCATGATCCATATGGATCATCCTGCATAAAATTAAACAACCTTAAAGTGGCGAGAATCAACGGACTGTTTTCGGTTCATGAAACGTGAACCCGATAAAGAGCAGGTTCTTGTGTTGTTGTTGTTATGTATGTTATTTGATGAGCCATATAGATCAATTCTGATAATAAAAAAATGCTAATAATTGCAAACGTTCATAAAAAGCTAAATTATATTAATTTATTGTGGATATTTAGTAAAAATTAATATTTTAACTGGGTGGGGCGGTCAAACCACTGTAATATCCCCCGGGTTACGGCCTGGGACTAAGAGGATCTTCGAGGCTAAGCGAGGCGGTTTCATATTGACTTTGAAATTGAATAAATAAAAAACGGGCAAACAGTTGACAAAACAAATCATAAAACTCGAATTTTTCTATTTAATCCCGAAAAAAATTTGTTTAACAAAAATCAATTAACATCCATCTTTCTGCAGTAAAAGATATTTTCCAGATTAGCTATAATGGTTTAAAAAAAAAAACGGATTGGAAAATAAAAAAAAAAATGATTGCCCGTATTTTAATTAAGTGAAACGGATCTTATTTTATATATAAAAGGTCACGAAAAAATGAAACATTATGAGCTTATAGAACATCAACCTTAAGTTTCGAGTAAATATTGACTTCCTTTATGCCTCAACGCT
This sequence comes from Epistrophe grossulariae, assembly GCA_929447395.1. NCBI lineage: Eukaryota > Metazoa > Arthropoda > Insecta > Diptera > Syrphidae > Epistrophe > Epistrophe grossulariae. Next base: position 106,189,434 of record OV839567.1, read on the forward strand.
AACATATTTTTGAAATTCACCTTCCTTGAATAACTTTTAAATTGATTTTTCGGTTCACGAAACAAAAGTACCTACTCGCAAATTTGTTTCCTGTTTGTTGTTTGTTCCTCACCTTAATTGTATCTCAACTATATAGGTGTAGGTATTACTTTCGAGTTTCGAAACTCGAGCAAAAGTATACCTACCTTGGAATTTAAAGTTTTCAAATTTGTATTTTATAAGATTTAAGCAACTATCATTACGTGCCAAAACTTTACAGTTAAAATCTAATAATAAAACCAAACTTATAAGATAAATAAAATAAAGCGAATTGGCTTTTTTCTCCACATATTTCTATAGTTTTTACATTTCAAACGTTAGTAGGTATACAAAAATATACAAAAACAACATTGACAAAAGTTGGCGGGGAATTTAGACTTAAAATTTAATTAAAGAAAGGCAGTTAACTTACCTATAATATGTTGCTTTATCTTTTATGATCAAAATCCTAAGTCAAATGGCAAAACCCACACACACACACAAAGGTACACTCTATTGTTGCTTTTCCAGGATCAAAAGTTATATCATAATTCAAAAGTTTATAATTAAAAAGTAATTAGTGGATTATTGTTATTATTCGAATTCATACATTTCTCATTAAGGTTCTGTCTGTATATGTATACCCTACCCGGAATTAATAATATAATCAGTCAGATAACTAAATTATATTAAAACACTCCCGAGGGTCCCTTTTCTTAAAATACACCACAAATGCCTGTCAGTGTCCGAGTTCGAGTTCAAGTCCGAGTGCAGAGTCATAGTGAGTAAGGAGGGTGGCAAATTATTATATTTTGCCTCATCCTTCTAATACACTTTGGTGGTGCTGACGAAGGAAAGCAATTTTGTCTTATCTCGATTCTCATTAAGATTTTTAAGATTTTTTTGTCTGTTGTTTTGTTTTTGTTGTTCTTGTTCGTTTTATGAGTGAGAAGTGTCGGCCCTAGGGATATACGTCGGCAAGGATTTTATGAAGAAAATCTTAAAAGAAAATCCTTAATTTCTCGTTAAGTAGATTAATAAAATGAAATGCATTATTATTTTGTTCAAAGTTCGAAATAATTTGAGGGTGAGTGAAAATTCAAATCGATTCAACAGAATTATTCTGATGAGGCATTAAGATTATGAGATGAGAAAAATAATTTGGAAGATGCAAGAAAGATTAAGAAAGTAAACTTCTTCCGGACAGTTTTTCAGAGTCCGAGTTCAACCAGAGATATAGTTAATCCTGCAAATAAATTTAAACCGAGTGAACTCAGAATCCGTTTTTCAGTGTGTGATGCTTTTTCTTCGTGACTGAGGTAAACTCATCGGCGCGGTGTCCAAGATTCTTCCCAAATAAGCAAAAAAACTTGTAACTTAAGGGCTTTATATGTACCTAACTCCAAATAAAAAAATGGTTTAATTTTTTCCTTTTAAATTCCTTTTATAATTTTCGTTTATTTTATATTCTTTGTTTAGATTTCTAACCTGGTATTTCATATAATTGTCCCTCACAATATTGTTTTTTTAGTATAAAATAACAGGATACATCATACACTACAACTCTTTTTCATTTTAAAATCCTTGAATAGGAACACGAATGGAACGGGTTCGGGGATCCTTTTCGGAAACCCTATGTCCCTAGCAGTAGCACACAAACCCATGGGAACTAAATGGTCGGAACTCTTGAAGAGAATCTTGCAGTGTTGCTTTTTGACCCTTTTTTAAGAATCTTGCCACTTTTCTGACCCCATCTCTAGAAAATGCATGGAAAAGATAAGTTCTTTTTTTTTGTTGAAAAAAGGTTGAGTCAAAATGAAATATTTGTTTGACTAGAAAAAATAATTGAGTCATCAAATTTTTATTGGCATTAAAATAACCACTGATTTCGCTTTTAAAGTGCCTCAAAATTAACAATTAAAATTTTCAATGATCGTTTTCAATGAAAGCTATAACTGGCGCCCTAAGCAAAAACAACAAAACAATTCGTTTGATTTTGCTTTCTATTAAAAAAAAATTCAAAATGCGACTTATTTTTCTCGTGACCCTTTTTTTGCGACCTTTTCAAATTTTTCAGCGGTAACACTGGAACCTTGTCCAATCCAATTCTTGAAGAGAAGCCCAAAGGAACTATTCGAGTATTGTCAAAAAATAAGAGTTTCTTTCAGTTTTTACTCCATTTGAAGCAATTTTCCTATTTTTTTTTTTCAAAATTCGTTTTATTTGAAGTAAAAAATACAATTAGTTTTCTTTAGAATTTTGTCAGTCCATAGTGCCGCGATGAAATTTTCGTGTCAACAAAGTAGGATCGTGGCACTTCGGCAAAGTTGGTCAGGAATCTCAATGGAAACACTACGAAAGTAAAAGTTTGAAACTATCGGTGGAGAACCTTGTCCAGGGGCGTACTGGGGCCGATTCTGGTTCTCTGAAAGTGAATCGAATAAATTGTATTCACATTCGTTCACAAGCATTGCTTTCACTTTTTCGATTCACTTGGTGTAAATAAGCGATTCTGGTTCAGTGAATAAAATTCTCCGACGAGCTAAGTTACCGATCCCGAACCTGCTTATCATTTCCCCTTGAAGCGCATGCGCAATTCTCTCATTTTTTGAAGCGAAAAGAGAAGAACAAGAGATAGAAATATTTTTTTCTTCATGAATAGGACAGAGAGGGACATGTGGTTGATTAATTGAGCTTTGTTTGTTCGTGTTCAACCTTTCTTTTCACAGATTCACCTCCAAACATCGACGTTTGGAAATCGAGATCGGTGGCCATCTCGGTGCGCGAACCGAGCCATTATTTTGGTAATAAATTTGCACGATTTGCAAACGTTGTTCAGGGGTAAGTCTATTCATTATGAAATGGCAAACCAAACTGAGCATAAATCAAGTGACAGCTGTCAAAAAGACCAACTCCGAAAAATGTATTGCCAGATTGATAACCCGTTATAAAAATGTATGGATTTTAAGAATTCCGATTTCATTTAACGTAAATGACTAAAAGTAGTTGCACAGTGATTGTGCAATATGTTTTGTATGAGACCGACTGGGTAAATGATAAAGGAATATGAAGGTGTTCTAACGCTTCGTCGGTCGTCCAATTTGCCTTCAAATCCCATAGAAATTTTTTGAGAAGTAATAAACTGTATCAAGAAGTTTCAGTAAACAAATAGACATACTGACATGACAATTGACGATAAGGCACGGTGACATCTTAAGGGTGACATTATTTCATTTCATTTAATTTATTTATACTTTTAAGCATTGAGATTCAATCTCTTTTATGGCTTAAAAAATTATTTACATTATAGAAGTAAAAGTTTTCAAAAATCTATCGAAGTTATAGAGAGCGACAATTATTGTAATGCGGTTTCACTATCGAAGCAAACATTATGGAGCACATATAAAAAAGGTGATTTCGATAGTGTCTTCCTCTCTATTTCAATGGTGTTTTAACACACATCTCACTTTTAAACGTAGCGCAAATCTCATTTTCCTGAAAACATTTTACATTGAAATTGAGTGTGATTGAAGAGAAAATTCACTAAGCTTAAAGTCATTTTCAAAATCAAGATTAATTTCCCATCACTTTGACTTTATAAACGGCAGTTGGTCGAACTATTGAAATCTGGATTATCTTACATATTCAATACATAAAAATGTATAGTTTGCTCATTTATGGCAAACAAGTCAATTTTCAGAAATTTTTCCTTTGAAATATTTATATTATTTCATATTTAGTTATAGTTGAAAATACACCCACATTACAAATAGTCTCATTGCAGTCCGCACGTGTTACGCGTCGTGTTCGTCGTGTTGTTGTTCGACTTGAATGTTGTTAAAGGATTATAGAATAGGGCATTTAATTGCTATGATGACATATTTATGTAATAGGTTCAAATGTTATTTGGCTTTATATGGATTTCACATAAATATTGAATTAAAATTCATGTTATATGATTCACATGGTTTACCTTAACTGTCCACGAATAGTTTATAGTTTCAAAAGGTTAGGATTTCGAGAATCCATAATAAATCTAGTTTTTCCATACTTAACTCTCTAATACTTTTGCTTAAGTCGTGATTATATTGATTAAAAATATGTGAATTGCGTTAAATGATATACAGTGAAATATTTAATTACGAACAGCTCTCTGGGAAAGACTAGGTCCCTTAGGGAGATAAATGAACATTACATATACAAATTAAATTCACTACGATTTGGTTAAGGTTCCTTTTTTGTATTGATGATAGGTTGGAATTGGAAAGTTCCGTCATTTCTGCTGTGGTTGTCCTTGATATATTTCTTCAATCACGTGCTTCTCTTATTTAATATTTTTATTTCTGGGAAATCTGTGTCCTTTTCTTCTCTTCTGCTCATATAGAGTTATCTTCTGCACTATCTCGCAGCTAATTGTTTGATTGCACGTTTCATATAAAGGTACCTAATGGCGTTTTTGATTGGTAATCCGGGAGAGAAATGCTAATCGAACAATTTAAATAGATTTTATCGATTCTGAAGTGTTTATGCTTCTGATTTCGATTCTGACTTCAAATCCAGAAGCATTTGCTCTTGTGTCCAGAAGAATGACTGTCATATTGTAGGGTTCCGAAGGCTTTTGGGCAACCAATCCAAAACGCCATAACATTCCAAGTACAGATCTGAAGTTAGTTGTCTTTACTTTGTTTGATTACTTCGCCGAAAATTAATAATCCTACCGTAATATTCGCGAATTCTTGTTTCTTAACAACTAATTGACGTGCGTCACGCTGATGCAGACGGCACAATCCCTACCTGGAGGACCATTACCAATTAGTATCTATAACTCCAAAGATTGGGAGCTAGATAAACTGCTACTTCTAGGCCTTAAGTCCGAGTATGTCGTAATAGCAGGTTTTCCCTGCTTTTTAGTTCAACCTGACTGGAACTGTAGACGCCAAAGTTGATTCCATTTGGGAAGTTCTTCCGCTGCCGCCATGTACATATCGCACTCTTAGAATAAAAGTGACCTAACTCAAAATTTTCGTGACTCCTTATTTTTCAATAAACTGACCTTAAAAAGCGAAATGAACTCTAAAACCAGGTGGTAAAAAAGACGCCGAATTTTTAGGTCAGGTCACTTTCATTCTAAGGGTGCGATATGTATATATAAAAAAGAAGTGAAGAAATGAAATAAAAATACTCCTTCCCCATTTTTCCCTCGTTTTCTGCTCCCAAGTCCTATAACAACCTTCCAAAGAGGTCGAATCCTAATCCCTTACTGAGATACTATTAGCACGCGACATTCTACGCGGAGAAGTTAAATTAAATTTTGACAGCCAGGAATTGCACGTGTCTAACCTTTAAACGTCAAACAAAATTTCACCTTTCACCTTTCTTGTTACCATTTTTCGCGGAATGTAAATTCTCCAGCTGGGCCCTCTATATAAAGTACCTTTATATGTTTACATACCTTTTTGTAAATAAAAGCAAATCTCTTTTATAATTTAAAGGTTTTATTCAAATTAGCTTAAAGCTTTATGTCAAGGTCACAAAAGTTATTGTCCCATCCATTTATTGAAAAAGTCAATGTACTTAATGATTGGTCTCCTTTTTTTTCTCAAGAAATAGAAAGCAAAGTAACATTTCTACTTAAGAAAAACTCATTTTTGTTTGTTCGTAATCGTAGGTAATACATTATTCAGAAGAAAACCGACATGTGCTAGATTTACAACCATAATAAACAAGGCTCCTTTTTTCAATGTATACCTACTATCTGAACAATAAAAAGCACTCCGAAGAAAGAAACTCTAGAAGAAAGTATAAGCACCCAAAGTATCTTTCACCTTTGAAAATATTATTTTTTTTTCTTCTACATAATAACAACTTTTGTTTGTAAATATACAACACACAGGATAAAGGATCCATATAGGTTGGTACCTATATACCTATATATCCTTTGAAACATAACATAGTCAACCCAAGATTTATTATGTCTTCGAGGACCTAGAAGAAGAAGAAGAAGGGGATAAACTTAATTTTATCATCGGAATCATCGAGATTAGCTGCTACATCGTAAAGACGCTCATAAAATGAACTTAAGACAAAGTCAACTTGGTAGGAACAAGGTATGTGTATGGAGATGGAAGAATCTGGTGCGATGATAAAAACTAGGGCGAATGAAAAATAAAAAAAGAAAAGAAATGATTTGCAATAAAGGTTCCTTTATAAATGTATAGTCAAGTCAGTCTCTAGAGATGAGATACGACGAATCTGATGGCAATGGACAAAATAGAATAGACGTACCTACATAAAATATTTGTAAATCTTCTCTTTTCTTGAAGAAAGTGTTGCGTTTTTGAGAAAATATGGGCATGAGAAAAAACCCTTTTCTCCTATTGAAATACAACACAACACAAAACACTATAAAGTTTTAAAACTTAATTTCCCGGCCATTGGATGGTAAAATTTCTCGGGTGCTGCACTCTTTGTATATTTTTTTTTTTGATTTTGAACGCACGTTATATTCGAATATCCGATGAATAGGAACGATGAAGTTATATAAAATGGGAGTAAAAGTTTAGGAAGAAAGTGGCAGAAGCAAAAGGGATTCAAAGGGATGGGATATGCCAAATAAGTAATATAAATTAAATTACCCCCAGGGTAACAATAAAGAAGTTAACTATTGCAGAACATTCGCCTTTTTTTCTTTTCCATCTTCTTTTTCGTCTTGTTTCTTAATAAAGATCTTGCAGATCCAATTCGCGCCTTATAAATTCGACGAACTCAAGCATGATATATATATGTATGTATAGGTATGAATGCATGAGTATATGCTCGTTAGAAGGTTATAGATATATCCTTGGGATAAAACTTGACACGATTTCAGAATGTGTGTAAAAGGATACTATGCCTTGACTTAGTGAAAATAATAATGTTTTTCTTTTGGGTGAAGTTACTTGACTGAGATGCGTTATTTTAAGTTTTATTTTTCAAATATATGATGATTAAATTTAAGAAAATGGAAATTTGTAACTTGAAATTACTCCCCAAAAAAAAAATAAGGATTTATCTGAAAATATATTTTTTTATGAAAAAATTTAAATGTTAATCTGCTATATATTCTAATTAGGAAACCATATTGACATCCGCTTTAACATACAAACAAAGAGAATGCCATTATATTAAAGAAATGTTGTATTATAAAATGGGTATACAATACCTATGCAAATAATATTTGGCGGTTCTTAATAAAAAAAAAACAACAAAATTGATCCATCCCCTAAGATATCTCTAAATAATCAATTTAAAATTCCTGATAATTTTCAAATTTTTCTGGCCCTATTTCAATAATAGATAATTATAACAAAATCGGTCTAGTGAATAACTGACACCTCAAAACTTTTATTTCCGTTATTTGATTTTTTTGTCAAAAACCTGAAACGCTGTTTTCTTATACAGTTACTTTGATCAATACAGTTACGAAGTTTAATAAAAGTCTCAAATCAACGGTTTAAAAAAAAAATACATAATATGTAAAGCGGCATATAAACAGTTCAAAATCTCATCAAGCATGGGAGAGTGTATTAGTAAAATTGCCACACGTATACGTTGTGTGTATGCTTGAAGTAAAATCAAAACTTTTTGATTTTTGGTCAATCAAGTAGTCAAGATTGACGTAGTGTATATTTGTGATTGAATGCTTGATCATGCATGTGCTCATTTTCATATTGAACAGCGATGAAATTCATACAAATTACCTTAAAATTCAGAAGAAAATTCAAAATACTGGCAGCGGATAAAAATCCTCACATGTCTTCTCATCTGAACAAGTACGTATAAATGAGTGATTGAAAACTCATGCTTGATGTGTGTATATTCAATTTGAAACTTGTTTTACTAACACACTCTTCCACGCTTGATGAGATTTTGATGTGTGTATATGCCGCTTAACTCTGTAGATATCATTTTTCAAAATAGATGAAAGAAAATTAAATCAAAATTTGGATTTCTATACATTTTTTTTATAAATATCAAATACCATACAAGAGCCGTATAAGTTTCATGTATTTTAGTACCTAAGGCCTAATGTTTATCTAGCGGAAATATTTTGTACTAGTAGACCCGTGCTCGCCTTGCTTCGCAAAAATAAGAATTAATATTAACATACCTACATATATACCGATAGTACTAAATAGGGCTACCGCTACCCGTACCTAATTTCTATTTCATCTTATTAACAAAAAGTTTATACATTATACACTTATACGTTTTGATAAATGTGAGTTCTTAAAAAATGGTTTACCTATTTGTATGTTAAGTAGGTTCATGTTTGACACATAAACAGAATCTTTATCTCCCGTTGATTTTCTTATTGCATATACAAATATACATATAATACTTCGCACCCAAGTAAACATCTTCTTCTTGCCTGACTACCTGCAACCAGGGTTGGCCGAATTAACTACACTTCATTTTCTACATGATTAACTACGCATAGCTAATTAAATAAACTACACGCCTTATATACTACAAAATGTTACGTTTGCTACATACATAGTAAAGCTAGGTAAATAATAAAATTTCAATAAAAACAGTTCAACTCAAATACAATCTTCAAAGTTTACTATATATCTAAACTACGTAGCAAATGTAAAAAATGTAGTTTATTCCAAAAAGCGTTAGTTCGGCCATCCCTGCCTGCAGCGTTATACTCAAAGCGAAACAAAACAAAAGAATGTGAGAAAAAAAATTGAGTGGAAAAAGAGTAAACAAAGAGAAACCTGCACAACATAAATAAAAAAACGTAAGGGTGGAAAAACTGTAAGAGGGTGGAAATGATATGAAATGAAACAAAGCAGCGACCTCATGAATGCTATTGATTTAAATTCCTGGATTTAAAAAAATAGAAAAAGTAAGTGACTTAGAGATTTGTTTATATTTATTTCTCAGGTTGTATGCATAATTAAGAAAAGATTTAGGGCTTAAAATTTGCATACAAAAATGTACTTTATGAAATAATTTTTGTTTTTTTCAATTATCAATTAGTTTCGTATTTATAAGTGAATATGTAAGTCAAAATCAAGAAAAAAGTTGACTATCAATTTAAAAAAATTAATTTTAGTATTAAACAAACGAATTAGATAAACAAAAACTATCTTATTACAATCTTCTAAAGATAAAGAATATTGTAGAAAAAATTTCAAGTTAATCAGGTAGATAGTTTCTGAGATTTCGCGTGACAAACTAAATAATCGTTTCGTCTTTATATAATGTTATAGATTATAGATTATAGATTTACTTTTGTATTTACCGACGCGACGCACGGACGCCGCGCCGACACGCACGCGACGGTATTAGATTTCTGGGAAGAGGCTAGAGGAGAGGAAGTGAGTTAAGATTTCTTACAAAATAAAGCCTCAACTACATAAGCCAAAAAAGTGAAAAAGTGCAAAAGTGAACATTTTTAAATTGATTTTGTGATAGTGTTTGTGACTGGAAAACTTATAAAAATGATGCAGAAAGCTTAAATTTTGGTTTAAAAACAAATTTGTGTATTCTTTTTCACAAAACAACGGCGCTAGCGGTAAAAAAAATATTTTTACTTTTGTACTTCAGTACTTTTTGGCTTATGTAGTTAAGCCTTAAGAGTTTACATTTTTGAAAATTTGTAGTTTTGTTTGTAATTGTTTAACCTGATGCGTTAATCTAGATTCTAGCGCTGTATTTATTCAATAAACCTAAAATCGTAAAAATTTTATCCAAGTAAAGGGTGTTTTTTTTAGACTTGTGGTTTTCAAGAAGAAATAAAACGTATATACTTAATTTAATGTTATGACCAAGAATTTAGCTTTATTATAGAGATAAGGGTTTGCCATTATGTTTTAAAAATTATTTCGAGCAAGTGGCCGCCGCCGCGGCTGGCTCGACTAAATTTCAGCTGAGATTCTTGGAATTGCACTTTTTGCAGCAATTGGGGCCGTATGTCAGCAATAACGTGCCGAATATTCTCTTCTAAGGCGTCAATCGTCTCGGGCTTATCTGCGTAGACAAGTGACTTCACATCACCCCACAAAAAATAGTCCAGCGGTGTTAAATCGCATGATCTTGGAGGCCACGCCACAGAACCACGATGCGAGATGATGCGTTCACCAAAAGTTTCCTTCAATAAATTCATTGTTTCGTTGGCTGTATGGCATGTAGCGCCGTCTTGTTGAAACCAAAGGTCGTCCACATCAACATCCTCCATAATTCACGCACGAAAAAGTCATTTATCATGGCTCTATAGCGTTCCCCATTGACTGTAACATTATGGCCGGCTTCATTTTTGAAGAAATATGGACCAATGGTTCCCTCTGCCCATAGAGCTTACCAAACAGTGACTTTTTGAGGATGTAACGGCGTCTCAACAATGGATTGTGGATTATGATCACTACAAATACGAATATTTTGCTTATTAACGTACCCATTCAACCAAAAGTGAGCTTCACCGCTGAAAAAAAAAATTTCTTGTGAAAATCGGGATCGGTGGCCATCTCGTCGCGCGAACCGAACCATTATTTTGGTATTAAATTTGGACGATTTGCAAACGTTGTTCAGGAGTGAGTCTATTCATTATGACATGGCAACCCAAACTGAACATAAATCAAATCAGCTGTCAAAAAGAAAATCTCCGAAAAAAGTATTGCCAGATTAAAAACCACACGTCTAAAAAAACACCCTTTATATAAAATAATATTAGTTGAAAGCAGTTGTGACGCTTTTTCTCGACGCTGAGATAAGCAGACATAATCCAAAGAGCAAGTAAAACTCGGTTTAAGAAGGAAAAAATATACTCTTACAATTAACCAGATTTATTTACAGATCTTTATTTCTACATGACGCGGTATTTTCATACAAAACAAAGTAATTTTAGTTTGAGCTAAAGGAGTAAACTCAGTACCCGACATTAAGAAGTGAAAAAGCGAAAAACAAGTAACAAGTGAGCCCGCTGCTTACCTAAAAAGTAAGAGAGAAGTTACTATTGTTTGGGCATGTCATTGGCGGGGTGCATAATGCATAATGCCACTTTCTCGATGGAAGTTCCACAACTCAAACACTACTTCCTTAGAAGTTGCTTATTCAATATTTACCAGTTGGACTGATTACTCCGATTAAAAATATGGTGAATATTCAACGAAGAAATCACTAAAAAAAAGTAACTTGCTTATTCATCAGACCATTAATCTTTGATGAAAAATACGATGAAAATTCTTTTATTAAGGGCCATTTGCTGAAACGAATCATAAATCTGGAATTTAACTATTCTCAACTTAGCTCTATGTGGAACTTAGTTCTTAAGATTAACTTTATTTATTTTACGTTGCTAACAATCAAAATTGACAACAAAATTATTTTTTGCTTTATGTACTACTTAGGAAATTTAAGTTCTACTTTTTCTTCCCCCTAAGTTATGTTCTACATAGCAACTTTTAAGTTTAAGATTTTTGTTGGTGCAAACCAATAAGAGGAACTTAAGCTAGTATGTATAACTTAAATATTTAAGTTTCGTTTCAGCAAATGGCCCTAAATCGCTAAATAATTTGGACTTGTTTTTTCACTACCTCAATATTTGCTTATGATGAAAGTATGATGAATATTCAACAAAGAATTCACTTAATAAGTGTTCCTTAGTTAATAATCAGCTTGATAGCTTGAAAATTATGATGAATATTTAGTAGTGAAATCACTAGGGAATTGGGGGTTGCTTAATCACTACCTGTTTCATTTATAAATTATAAAAAATACTTCTGCTTAGTTGGAACGATTGACATTGAATACAATTCAATTAAAAGTGACCTTAACTCCAAAATGCGTCCTTTAGACGCAAATTATGGTCCATGTTTACAGACTCTTATAAAAACCACATGCATGAACACTCTGTGAATTTTATCTTTCTAAAGGAATTTTCTCAATTCAGAAACTTTTAATGCTCAGCTGAATGTATTATAAAAGTCGTTAAGTGATGAAAGGATACATTACTTTTCTTCCTCATTTATCGTGTCAGCTAAATGAAAGGACAGTTTTTGTCTCTTCTTTTGCTCGGGAAGACGTATAACACGAAACGAATTGATTACTTCTCATTAAAGAAATCATAACATTTTGTAACCTTTGAAAACGTCGATTGTAATTCAACAGTCAGCACCTACTTCAATAACATTTTGTTAGGCGACATAAAAAAAGAGAGCGTCGTGAGAAAATTATTTTTTCCTTCTCTCCCAAAGTATACTTTACAGCAGTGATGCCAGATCGTGAGATTTATCCCTTTTTGTAGGAATTTCACGTTTGAAATAAGCTAAAAGGGAAAAAGGGATTTTTCACACCTCATAGTACAAAAATTAGGGATTTTACATTATGCTTAAATTTTTACCTAAAATGTTCATTTTATTACAAACAAAAATTTTATCGAACAGTGAACAAAGACCCTATTTAGATTGTGACTTTTCACTACTCCATGACGATGGTGAGATCGATGAAGGGAACAGTGCTCCTCACCCACAAAATCATGGTCATGACGTAGTGAAAAGACACAATCCCTATTCTGTCGTATAGGGTCAAATAAAACATTAACATGTCTAGAAAAAACTCATTCTAAATATCTGGATAATCCATTTCACTCGGCCGAGTGAAACGAAACCTTTACTTTTCGATAATAAATGTTATCTGAGTTTGTTTTTTTTTTTCGTATTAATTTCTGTGCTTTTATTTTCGCCTTTTTTTTGGCGGAAATTGTTAAACTAGTGCATTCAATGTAAATTTTCTAAATTTATATTTTTTACCAATGCGGAATGCATGTTTGTTTCTAAACTTTACTGCGTAATCAAAAGGTATGGGATAATATTTTTCCTAATAAAATACAAAATACGAAACTGAATTTCAATGAAATATAATTTATTTATTCAGTAGTGGGTAAAATGTGGGATATTTTTAACAAAGGCGTGGGAAAAAAGGGAATTTGTTGAAGAGTTGTACGGGTATCACTATGGGAAAACCTGATCCCAAAGTCTGGCTACACTGCTTTACAGAGCAGACGAGTGGATTTAGAATACGAACTGCTGAACTTTTGCATTACTTTTCAACGATTGAATCATCGCATAATTTTACTTACTAAACAAGCATCTTTTAATTATCCCGCATTGAACTTATTTAAATTTTTTTGTACCAGGTAAAAGAAAGGATTGTTTCAACATTTTGCCCAAGAACAAAGCAGACAATGCGCAAAACCATTAACTTACATGTTCGTCATAATTTCTTCAGATTTAATCAAATTAAAAAAAGCTAACATTTAAAGTTTCCGCTCCGTAAGTTGGATAAAATTTGTTGTGTTATAAAAAAAATACTTGTTCTAATATGTATATTTATATATTTAACATAATTAATTAAATTGAAAAATAACACCCTGATAACTGGTTAATTTTACCTGATGATTTTCCTGAGTCTAGGAAACAACTTTTTACTAAAAGTGACAATGTGCAAAATTTCCTATCTTTCCACGTAAACGGGATACTAAAAGATAATATACAATTCCATTTAAAAAGAAATGGAATCTTCCTCATCCCCAAAGCTTAAGAAGTGATATCATTTTGTTGACCTTAATTTATTTTTATTGGTTCATGGCGCAAAGCCATGTTAACCTGTTAGCCATATGTTTCTCTTAAATTTCTGAAATTTGTCAATCCTTTCCAAAACAAATGAACCCAACTCCACCTGTCAAACGATATGTTGTTTTTGTCTAGACTCCTTTGTTATGTAGAAGTTTTTTTTTAACATAGTAAGCAAATCTTAAGATGATATTGCCCTGCTTTTATTTTTTTTGTGTATCCAAAAATATGCAAATTAACCAATAACAGAAAAGTATAAGGCAATCCTCTTAAATGATATTGCTTTATATACTTGACAGAAAACAACTGAAATAGAAACAGAAACTTTTCGAGATTACCAAATATATCTCTTTCAGTGACTCAATGGCTTTTTGTAATCCATGGTTACCAACAGAATTTACAAATTTCTGTCAACAAAAAAACTTTGAGTGATAATCTTGTTTGTTTTTTTGTTTTTGTTTTGCATAAATTATTTACATAAAATGATTTCACTTCTCTACCTATTTCGGTTACAAATTTCACAGACGAGTTAAAAATAATTATACTTCATTCATTGATACTTCAATATAATTTTATCGTTTTGTATGTTATTTTTTGTTTAAGCTTTATATATAAAAAAGTTTTAAGCAGCACTCATATAAAAGATTATAATCATTTTGGTCTTTATAGCAATTGTGATGTTCTTATTTCAGTTACAAAAAAATTAAGTCAAATGAGTTTTGAAATCCTGAGAAGTCTTGAATCGGCATATCGTATCCTTTAATCACTCTTTTCAAAGATAAATATGTTTTCACATGATGTATAGGATGTTAGATAATGTTGTAGGATTTTTGTTTTGCAAAGTCTTTATGAGATAAGACAACAATAAGAATGCTGCATGTGACATACTTTTATTTAAAAAACAAACTCACAACATTCCAAGTAAATATTTGAAAATGAGTTTATGCACTCAACAAATCCCCAAGAAAGTCTTAATATGGAGTGAATTTGTCATTCTTTGTAACATCAAGGCAAACACAGGTCCACAGCAATAGTCCCTCTGTTTCCAGTTGTCTATATTCTCTCAAGGCCCCAAGACGAAAGTAGGTATAGGTACCTTCTCCTTGTAGAGAAGTAAGCCACTTGCCTAATGTTATCCTTCATCAATTTTACAACAAATTCTTTCTTTCCTCTCTCGTCTCTCGAGGTGCTCTTCTTGCAGTTTGGTTTAGCTAAATTGTGAAATTTTCATTTTGTAATGAATCCATTTGTTTTTCTACAATTCTCAAGAAAAGAGAAATCGATTCTTGTGTTTTTTTTTGTATTTTTCAACTTGAAGTGGAGAATAAACAGAGAGTCCTGGATAAAGGCAATAGGATCCTTGCAAAGGCGCCTGGTGTGTATCCTAGGCAAAACTATATCGAAGAAGTAATAAAAGGAAAAAAGATAAACAAAATGGGTATTGGTTCGTTTCGAACCGCACTTACAAGTGCCATTAGAATGTATCCTTAAGAATTTATATCGATAATGTGAGAAGAAATGGGAAGAAATGAAGAAGAAGAAAACTCAATGAAAGTAAACGGCTAAAGGATTTTGTTCTCGTTGTTGAAGAGTTGAACTGAAGGGTTTAATATAGAAAATGTATACGATATATAAAATTTTCAAGGCTTTAAAAGTTGATTGACTTTAAAAAGGAAAAGGAATGTTTTTGTTTTTAAATGAAAGAGGACTTCATGTGGTTTTATATAATAGGCAGTCCTCAATCTAATAAACCTTTTATTGGTATATTAAATGACGCTGACTTTCGCAAAAATATACATATACGTATTGGCGAACAAAAAGCAATTTTTTTTTATAATTCGACCTTTTGCTAGAATGGAGTTTTAGGATTTGGGTCTTTCATGCCTTAGCCTTACATTTAAAAAGTTATTCATATTAAAATTGTAAAGTTCAATTTTGTATAGGAACATTATTTTCCATTGTTGTATGTTGAAAAAGTAAATATTATCTAATATAAGCTAAAGTACGAACATTTTTAAAATCTCTGGTCGGAAAAGATTTAAAAAAGGAGTCTCTTTTCAGGTCGCATTTTTTAATATCTTTCGTATTTAAACTAGAAAAATAGAAAAAACAACTCTATGTTTTTATTATTATTATTTATTGTATTATTCATACTTGAATGTCAGTTTATTAGACTTGACCATTCTTTATTCCGTCAATTTCATTGAATTTCTGAACAACAACAACAACTTAAAGGTGCTACTCTATGTTTTTGTTTTTATTGTTGGAGTTGCTTGGAGCCGCGTCATAAAGACGTGGGTTTCATTTGAGAGTGTTCATAATAGTGTTCACTTTTTTAATAGTTTTCCCAGGCAAAAATGTCTAAATTAGCCAATCTGCAGTAAAAATTCAATTGAAGATTTTAAAATGTCTCAAATTGTTTGCGTCAAAAATTTTTTTCAAGGTTAAATGAGAAAAATATCGGTTTTTCTCTTTTTTTTCTCAGCCGTTTAGAAAATATAACCAACCAAACATAAAATGAAAAAAAAAAAAAATAAAATTCAGAGTTTGTAATTATAAAAACAAGAAATGATCAACGAAAATTTTCTGATCATTTAAAAAATATGATTACTTCAAAAATTTGGTAAAAAATCTAAATGTATAATGGTTTTTCGCTCTTCAACATTAAATGGCGAGGTTGTCGAAAAATAATGTAATTATGCTCACTTTATAGAGTACCTACTTGCTGGTTCGCTTACCATTTTAGCATTTTGTATATTATAGGGGTTTCAAACAATCATTAGCAATGATTTTTTTGGCACGCTCCAATAAGAATTTTTATAAACAAATGTAGCAGTTTGAGAGCGAAACGCAATCTGTTGGCGATCCCATTTTCGTGAGGGACACAACGAGCCGATTGTCAATTTCGTATAGTGTTTGTCATTCCTTAGATATATAATATTTTCTAATTCCCATAGATACAGTTGAATTTTTAAATATCACCACCATCCACCCCTGAAAGTATGCAGTCTAAGCGTTTTTATGATTTACCTAATTTTCCGGTAGAAAATTTAAATGTTTGATTCCTTAGTGTGTTTACTTGGATCAATAAGAATCCAACGAACAAAATCCCCATGTGAATCGGATGATGTTCAGTCAGTTATGCCCGTACGAAAAAAAAAACAATTAATTCTTATGAACATATATTAAGAAAATATTCTCTATAAAAAAGATCAAAACAGTTTTTTTCCATAAGAGCCAGTCAAAATCACAAAATACTACTTCAAAAGAAAAAAGTCAAAAATACAAATTTCTGTTATTTTTCTCTTAAATGGCTAAGATTTCACTATATATGGACTATACATTATACAATTTTTACTACAAGAAATAAATCTGAAATTGATTTCAACACGAACTTAATAAAGTTATTATTGGTATTTATTTTATTCTCTTTACCGAACTACAAACTTCTCAAAAATTATAAGGATGACTTTTTCAAAGTGGGTTTCCTTGCAATAGCGTTCCGTCCGCACTCGTCCGTGTCACTTTGTTTTAATTAATTTTCTTATTTTCTGTCTTATGCTGTACCTGCTCAACAAAATATGTTCCCCTTTTTCTTATTGAATGCGGTGTCTTGTTAAACAAACTCAAAGAAACTCAAAAACCTAAGCTCTAAATAACCGCACGAATCTACTCGACATAAAATGATGATAACAAACTTTGAAATTTGAAGTGTTTCAATCATAAGTCTGATACTCGTTATACTTTAGCCTTTCCTTTTTCAGTCAAACGAAAACTTCCGATTCGATTAAAAGTCAAAGTAATTTACTCTTGCTTCTACTATATTCCATACGTATATTAAACTTTACATGCTTGCCACTTTCTATACCATTGAAAAACTTTCGTAAATTTGAACTATATACTATCAACACAATATAATGACAAGAGCTCAGTTTCAACTAGAATAATATTATACACCGAGAAAAAAAAAAAAACACTTTAAATTCCTGGACAAACAACTTTTTAATTAAAAGTTAACATGTATGAAAGATTTGAAGGTTACAAATTGATTTTTTTTTAACTTCAACAATCACATTGAATTTTAAAATGATATCGTTTAAATTTAAAGTTTTAAGCTGCAAAGAAAAGTTTTTCCTTTAAATTCAAAGTAAACACTTGAAATTTAATAACAAAATCAAAAGTGTTTGTATTAAGACTAAAATGGAACACTTTTAATTTGAAACTGACATTTTTAAAAGTCATTTTGAAAGCATTTAATGATGTAAAATGTAAACTGTATTTAGGGCTAGTATTTTCAAATTTTTCATTTTTTTAAAATTTGCTGAAAAATATACTTAATCTTTACCATTATACTACATATCTATACATATATCTTCATAAGCAGAACGGCAAAATTTAATTTAATGTCCACAAAAATTGGCGTTTCAATACCTACGCAATTTTTTTAAATTTCAGTTCATCTTACATATATTTCATGACGAATATAATATGTAGTGTGAAGTTGTATATCCAAACAATGCTCAGAGATTCAAAATGTTTCTCCTCTTAATCAAAGCGTTCCCTTAAAACAGTCACTATATATTATAACTCGGATAATCAAAGCGTTTACTTTCAAATCACGGCGTTAATTTTTATTTTCAAAGTTTTTGTATCAAAAGACATTTAAATTGATCATAAATAAAATTAAAAGCAAACACTTTAAAACTAACTGTTGGAATTTTCAATTCAATGGCTTTTATATTTGAACGCCAAATTTAAATGAAGGCTTTCAAATTAAATGTAATTTTTATTGAAGTCAAATGATATCCTTTAAATTTAAAAAAAAAATATAAAATTATATGTTTTCATATTATTTCCCCAAACAATAATTTGGTTTTAAAATACATATTAAAAGCAATTTCTCAAAATTTCAAAGCTAAACGATTTAAAACGAAAATGTTTTTTTTTAATGAAACACTTTAGATTTGTACAATTTGAATTTAAAAATGCGAACTATTGATTTTAAAGTGCACTTTTTCCCTCAGTGTAGTTGTCCCTTCCAAGATATACATACATACATAGATATTTATGTATGTATGTACATAATTTTTTACTTCTTATTTGCACTGCAAAATAATGAAACTATATTTTACAAAATACCATCTACAGTGCATCGATTTAAGAAACATTTATTATATACCTATACAAATAATTTTTGTGATACTTCTAGTCCAACTTATTCTTGTCTTTGTTAAATCTGAAGCATATAAAACATAATATACCCAGCCTCCCTTATATATATCCATACAAAATATTGATAGAAAAATGAAAAACAGTGCCGATAATACAGTTTTTATCGGGACTAGAGTTAAGTCCTGAAAGCAATGTTAATAAAAATCATTTTTTAGTGTTTCAACCTCGAAAGATTTTAATTAACTTTTTAATCTTCAAATTTAAAGTTGCATGAAGATATCAAAATTTTTTTTTAAATTACATATATCAAAAAAAAAACATGAGCTGAAATTTCTGCAAAGTCATTTAAACAGCAAGACTCTGAACTTTGAAGAATAATTGAATATGGATTTTGGAAAAAAGCAGAAGTGTCGCGCCACGTAAAAATGAATGAAACGAATTTAAAGTAAAAGTACATACTAGGTTAAATCAATTTGTCTTGAAAATAAGTTATTTTTTTGTTTGACATAAAAAAAATGTGATGAAAAAAATTTGAAGGGCCGAACAAAAAAATATTAAAAAAATGTTGGACTCACACCACCATTGTTAAAAATAATTACTTTTGAAAAATAGTTCTGCAATCGGTTTATCTTGTTGTTTTTATTTTTTATGAAAAAGCGGAAATAACGCCCAAGGAAATAACGCCCAAATCGATTTGGAATTATCGCCCAAAAAAACAAAAAAAAATGGAAATATCGCCCAAATTTATATTTTTCCAAATCTTAAATCTACCCGCAAACCAACGCGGTGGCGGTGGCGATCACGATAAAAATGTAGATGCCGCACATATAAATTAAAGGAGAGGTACGTACCAATTGCGATAGATGTGAGCCTCTCCCTTGTTTCAAATGTGCGGCATCCACCGCGTCGCCACCGCGTCGGTTTGCTCGTAGCTCAAGTTGAAAATATCGCCCAAATATTTTCAAAGTAAATTCTTAATTCTTAAAATTTGGGCGTTTTTTCTTCAATTTTGTTCAGAATTTTTTTGTACTATATTTCCTAATCGATTTGGGCGTTATTTCCTTGGAAGCTATTGCCTAACGCCGAGAAAAGCCACTATAACTTTTTTATTACGAATATGATCAGTAAAACAAATTTCTATCGGGAATTTTTTAAGGCAAACCGATTGATTTTCACGCCACCGCCTACTTATTATTTTGCATGCAGATAAAATTTTTTTGAACCAATCAAACATACTTGTAAAATAAAAAATAAGTAAATGAATTGGGCGGTGTCGAGACAGCTCGTCTAGAACCAGAACTAGAAAGTTTGTTTGAAAACTCCTTGTTGTTTTCAATTGTCCCCGGGATTGCAAAAAAAACAAACCTAATACTTTAGTTGGATTGACATGCTGCTTTTCATCTTTAAATGTATACGTTTGGGGAATTAAGTCGAAATTTCAATGTTTTTTTTCTTCGTCTCTATTATTACGTCAAAACTATTTTCTTTGGCGGCATGATTACAAATAAGATTTATAAAATTAATTTACCTAGACGAAACAATATAGGTAAATACGTAAGAAATACAAATAAAATAGCTTGTGGAGGCAAGGATTAAGTTAACTTGTATCGGCTTTTGTTGGAGATTTTTTTTTGCTTTGTCTAAATTCTCTAGAAAAAGCCGATAAATTATTTCTTGGAATGTTTTACAATTATTGATAGCCAGTTGGATTAATATTTCCCCTGTCATAATCGGACAAATTAGACTGGAATGAAATTAATAATTTTTCATAATAATAGTTTTCCCATAAGTGCAATCCCTAATAACTGGAAGCTGTCAGAAATTTAAATAACCGCCATAGAGTTTGGTTCTCTCTAAAGCGGACAAAGTGCAAGTGGAGTATTATTTTTCATATAATAGTAGCAACTCACAACTTTCAGTATTTTGAAGAGGATAGGGATGAAATAAAAATTCATAAAAAAATTCTAGAACATAAATGTAAAGAAAGATAAAATTATGTAGTACCTACCTCTCCAGGTCTATTCTAATAAAAAATACATTACAATTTTTTAATACGGAATCACACTGGGACTAAAATTAGAAAATTTTTAGATATATTGGACCTAGCATTTACTAAGAGTATTAGTTAGAAAACGAAAACGATTCTTATTACAAATCTTAGCTTCTACAAGAAATTCTTGAATTTATTTCAACCTTTTACTTTTAGCAGGAACCTAAATTGATCAGTTCTTAGAATTTCTCTTATTATTGTGTTTGTGGAATACGAAATAGTTGAGTTTACGACAAAATTAATAAAACACTTAAAACAAATATATAGCATCAAAACTTTTCAACATTCAACTAGAAAACAAAAAATGTCAAATCAAATCGACAATCATTCACAATCATTGTAAATTGTATGAGTGTCGTAAAGATAATGAAAAATTTCCAATACCAATGTTTCGATTAAAACTTTGATTGATAAATGAGAATGTTTATCAATTGATTGATCTCTAACAACTGCAGGATTTACTTTTCGAATAATGTTAAGAAATGTTATTTTTTATAACATTTAACCTTACCATATCTATTTATCTAGATAAAGTAACAGATTTATTTTGATGCACTGTACTCTACCATACCATCCTCTTTATTGTTTCAATGAAATAAGACACTTCTTCTTTAGCTTCTCTTATATCCAATGTAGGATTCTTGAGAAATTGAAATACTAGAGTTCAAGTTGGTTGTTGAGTTTTATATTCTCCATTTTTTTTTCTCATTTTTCTCCAAACTCATTCAAATGATAAAGGGAAAAAGTTTGTCTTGTCATCTCAAGGAAATTCAACCTCTCGTTTATATTATGTGTTCAAAAGGATTTATTCAGCAAGGGAGTCCATATACTTATTTAAGAACTTCATAGAAACTATATACAAGTTCACAAAAATACAGATATACACCTATATATCTTATATATACTATATAAGCACACATGAACTTCGGTTCAAATCTGTATACTATGAAAGAGTTACTGTATGGGATTCATCAAATGGTCATTTTGTTTTTCACCAAATGGTATTCAGCTTTTGAATTGAATTAGTTTTGTCCATGTTTTCTTAGGAAAGAAGTTTTATTTTGTTTTTTAAGTACATATATGGGACAGAGATTTGATTTATCGAAATAATTTTTCTTAATAATGCACCAATTCACTGCAGCTACATATTTACTGGTTGTGATTTACTCCTTTTAACTACTAGAAATTGCGGACAATTAGTAAAGACATCAACAACTGCTTCAAATTTGCCGTTAGTGTGTCCTTCACGGTGATTAAACAATATGTCTTGAAGAATTCGAGAAAAAAGTCCAGGTAGCTGCTATCAACAAACAAACAAGCCTAGATAACGTCACTATTGGTAGCAGCAACTTGGAAATAGTTATGATAAAAAGTTTATCTACCTTGGAATAAAAACTTAATTCCACGAACTAGATCTGGCAAAGAATTACCGTAATGAAACTGCAATTTCGTTTTGGCGAAACAAATTAGTTCAAAACTCCAAAACGCTCTACACAGCACTTATTTTACCAGTCCAAATTTTCGAATGTTGAGTGTTTGACCAGAAGCAGAAAGGGAAAGTAAATACTTTGCATTTTGGTCTTTTGCACGAGGAGGTCAAATGGAAGAGAAGTTGCTGCCACAAACTCTATTAGCTGTACAGATATGTGGGTGCAGTCCAAATTCGAGAAAGTCAAAACAAGTCGACTAAAATTGGCTCCGCTAACGACAAGGAAGATAAAGAAGCAAGACCACTTAGGCTGGAAGCAGTGTCCTCGGGATCGTAGAGTATCGAAAACGGCTGCCGTGCGTCACAGCCAGAGACTGTTTTTACCATCATATAGCGCATCTGAAGATGATTGGTTTGTAACCCCAGGATGATTTACCTGCAAGTCTCTTGCATGTCATAACGGTTGTCATTTAGTTAAGGTGATGGTCAATAAAGCCATGAAAACAGCCCAATTAGGCAATAATCGCCGGAAAGCTTGATTTTTGTATACATCCTCCACAAATTGTGTTCTTAAGAAACTGTTAAAAGTCCCAATCGATATGATCGCCGCTTAAAATTTTACGAGAGGTTGAATCACAACAACCACATGAGCTTTTGACTTGTGAGCCCTCATTTGAAGGTTAGATTTCGTCTAAAAACAAAGATTAAAAGTAATTTGAAGATCCGAGTAAGGTGTATCAAACTAGGGAGTACCTATGTCATCTAAAACTATAAATACATTATTTAGCAGTCCCACAAGTTAGGGATCTTAGGGAGGTTTGCTGATACCACACATAACGATTTAAGTTGAACTTAATTTCTAAAGTATCACTTTATGACATGGAAAAAGTACCCCTTAAGAATTTAAGTTCAACTTAAATCGTTGTGTGTAGTATCAGCAAACGGGCCTTAGTCCTCGACTTTTTTTTACTTTATTTGATTTCTTTTTATGTTTAAGCACGCGTAACTGTCAGAAATATCGAGAAATGTAGGTATAAATACACTAGGATTTTATACGAGTTACAAATACAACATCCACAGTAGAATTAATGCCAATAAAAGCAGTAGTAGAATCCTACTGCGTATTGGAAGTTTACTGCGGACGGTTTTTTTTTGGTTAATTCTACTATACTACAAATAAAATCCCAAAAAAACACTAATGTTTGCTTCACATCCTGTCCGTTTTTAAGTATGTATAAGCTTATTAACCTAAAACCTTAGTAGCCCGTGGCGTAATAGTTAATGGGTAGGACTGTTACGCCGAAGGTCTTGGGTTCAATTCGCAGCTTATTCCACCTAAAAACAGAAATTTTTTCACAGGTTACTGCCTCTTGTGGGGAATTGACAAATCCTCTAAGAGTATCTCTTGCCATGAAAAAGTGCTTCTCACTTAAGCCGTTCGGATTCGGCAGAAAATTATAGGTCCCCTCCATTCCTGTCTACACAGGAATTGTTGAGAGTTGTAAGTCACTAGGTACTGGTTCTACACGAGCTGCCACGCCATCCAATTTATTTATTTTTATATTTATTGACTTCAAACCTCTTGATAACAAAAAACAGTAGGTAAAATTACAGAATTTGTCATAATACCTAACTATGTAAATATTTTTCATAGAAACAGCAGTATCGATTTCATGAAACCAATACTTATTCTTAATGGAGTAAGATAACATTAAAAAAAAACTGTAAACTATAAACTTTAAACTATAAACTATAAACAAACCTAAAGATGTGTCCTTTGAGTAAAATAACGTTCGCACATTACTTATAGTGTTTGCACAGTATATATAGTCGGTCGTGTCATGTCGTCAGGCCTGCAAACAAAAAGAAAACTTTAGAATCAAAAGTTAGCAGCTATCACTGCTGCAATGTAAGAACCGACTATCTACACTAAAACATTGTGCAAGGATATGAGAATCAAAAACTTTACCTTATACAATTTCATCAAATATATCCAGCAACGGCTCTATACTGAAGTAGGTATAGGACAGAGCGCTTCCGATTGTTCCCTATATATATTGTACTTTGTAAGTATATCTCCCCCACCCGAAAGGGGTCACAAATGTTAAGAAATTAGTGCAAAAGTCGTCTCCGGTGTGCGGCGGAATGATGTACAAGTACATGTTATATGTAGTTGTCGGCTACAACTCTCATTGGCACATCACAAACAACAAACTGTGTCCTTTTTTCCTCAGCTACTTTCCTCCATCCCTATATACCAATATCTTCTATACCTACTATCTCTTTTCGCATTTTATAATCATCCCATGGGTTAAATTTTTCTTTTGTTTTACCCATCTTTTGCGAGGAAAAAAAAATAAAATGCTCTAGGACGACAACAAACGATGAGAAAAGGACTTTCTTTATTGGGGTTGTTGGATGTAATTTAAAAATGAAAGAAAGTTATATATATATATTTTTTTTTTTTTTTTCAAATTTTAACTTTGGTCTCTGTTTCCATTTTGGTACTTTAAAGGAGGTCATTTTCCTTGCGCCAAAAAGAACGAGCGCCAACGCCCATCGCCGCCTGCCGCGCGCCACGCTGCACACAAATGGGAGAAAGATATAGCTTTAGGGACAGCTTAAAGGAATTACTTTTCATTTGTACTTAAAGTTGAAAGATGCGAGAGATGCTTTTACTGTAATTGAAGTGACATATTTATGTGCCATTGGTTATTATATTATACCTACTCGGACTCTTTTGCTATACACATTGGAATATGCAGTTGAATATAAAAACAAAATACTAAATGTAAAAACCATCACAAATATAAACCCTTATTGAAACTTGTAGAAAACTTTTATATGTATTTTCTTATTTCGTGATTTTATTTTCATTTTTTTACAATATAATAAATTCGTTCATTAAGTTGCATCACAAATAGTTTAAGCTAATCGAGATATATACGTATACTTTTTTGATAACAATAATTTACACTTGATGTTCTGAAAAGAACTTTCAAAGAATAGATACTTTTGGTATTTCTTTTCGTTACAATTGGCATGTTCATTCAATGCCACTAAGAGTATTTTTGACACACTCTGAGTCACTTGATTGAAGTCGAATCTTGGGTGTTTCTTTTCCAATGTGTCTAAATAGGGAATGTCTTATTAAAATAGATTGGTTCGGACTATTTATGCATAGTTTAGAATTTCTGAACATTAAAATGGGGGGGAAATTTAAGCTAGGAAAGAATTCTCATTATACTTGAGAGTATATATGTACCTACGCCTAAAAAATGAGCTTAAGAAAATAACTGATGGGCATTCCCAGAAGCTCGGTTGAATTGTTTTATTGCCATTGCAAGGACGGTGACGTTCGTTCTTGATCATGTTTAATTTAAGCTTTCATACCAATTGTACTCCAGAATTAAGTCAATCTTAAATTTAACCAAGTATTTTAGCTGAGTGATAAAAAATCAAGATTTAATTTCTTATCTGTCAAAATTTAGTTGCTGTATTTTCAAATCCAAGAATTTTCGAATCCAGAAGTGATTATAAAAATTTGAAGAACTTGTATATCATCAATTTGAAGTTTAAAAAGGAGATCTTTGATAAATATAAGGTAGAGTATGGGAGATAAAACGAAGCTCTGAGGTACACCAGTATTTATTTTATGACTGAACAATCCTTTTTTGCTTTTTGTTCTGGAAAACAACTCCATTGTGTAACAAAAGTGTAAAAAGACTTAAATTTTTTTTTTACTGAACAAGAGATTTATCGATTTTAATATCGCACGTATTTTCGATAAGAGATATCTAGATATTGACGCCATACTCTTTATCACATACAATATATTCCTTTTTTGTTTTATAACACACTTGCATGCTTCCATCATACAATGCATTTATGGTTTGAATGTTAAGATACTATTAAGATCAGGCTTGCCAGATTGGGCTATTTATTAGAAATTGGGCTATCTTTTTTCAAAATTGCCGACAACAATTTCAGTATGACAGCCCAATCATAATTGGGCTATAAATAGCCCAAATATAATCTTGGGCGATATATTTTTTCGTACAAATAAATCCAATAAATAAAAAAATTTCTCCCCATACACATGCCATTAACGCTTTCCACAATTTGGCACCACTTTTTGTTCACTGAATATCTTCTCATTGGTTTTGAAATTTCAAATCAATCTCAAAAATCTTCGCTTGAATTTCTTTCAGCTGGTAATTTTTTTTTTATTGGTATTGGGCTACTATTTGGGCTACTTTTTCGGCTCCGATTTTGGGCTATAAACATTTTTAAATTGTACTATCAGACTAGTTCGAAACATGGCAACCCTGATTAAGATTAGTTTCACTTTTCAGTGAAATATACCATTAGATCACCAGGTGACTTTTTTCTTCAAAAGCTGTACTGAGATCAAAGATTCGTTCTTTAAGATGTTTGTTTCTTGAGCTGGTAAAATTAATCAGTGTTTCCATGACATTGAATCGAAGTAACTGCTAAGTTCGTCTAGTAATAGTTAGAGGGAGAAGAAGAATCGAATTTTTTAGGCGCATGGCTTTCGCTTTTTACACATCGCACATCGGAAAGAGGATTGTGGAGATGAACAGATTGAAAAACTAGACATTTCCATTTTGTGAAAACGTCAAATTAAGAGACAGCTGTACAGGAAGTAGATTAGCTTTCACTACTGAGCTTGGGTTACCGATGAAGACAAACGAATTAGGAACCGAAGGTGAAGCAGCATTTCGTATGTTATTATTACAAATGATCAAACATTTTTGCTATCCTTCAGATTGGGAAGACTTTATAGCTTGGAATTTCTCTAAACTTGATAGCTAAATTACAGCCCTTGAAAATGTCAATTCTTCTATCCCATACAGCAGTACTGGAATGATCAATTTCTGGTATATGTAATATGTATAAGGTTTCCCTGATTTAAGCCCAATGAGTGGAAAGAGTGATTCTTCAATTGATATTGTTGCTAGTGTTGTTGTCCTTTACAACCTCAAACTTTTATCTGTCTTTGATGAGGTTCTGTTCAAGACGTTGGCATTGGTTTTGTGTTTGATTTCTTGATGACAGGAGATCCTTGTCCCAATTGACCTCCAAACCCATCTTCGCAGCTTCCACACTCAATGTTCTTAAACTACCACTGACATTACGTTTTGTTCTTTCGATTATGTCAAGTCCGGAATGTTTTGTTTTCATAATTGATTCAGGACATTTAACGTCATGCATGTGGTAAGCGGACAACTCCAGGAGCTGTTGTCAAAAAAAAAAAAAAACTGTTGATATTGGGGCCTAAGTGGAGTAACCGATTTGCGTGACCGGGACAGAGGATCTAAAGAGAGAGCAAAAATCTATTGGAACCCACAAAGCGGGCCACCCAAAATACTGCAGTTGTTAAAGAAAACAAAATTCCGAAATGAACCATAAAAACAGTACTTGTTACTTTTACCAATGTCTCGAAAAATTCAAAGTTGTACAAGTAAATTCTAGAATGTCCATATTTCGAAATTTTAGAGTATAAAAGATATATTAGCATAGAGTATAAATATCCAAATCATGTACCAAACTAAAAAGCCTGAGGGAATCGTTATAAAAATGGATTTTGATAAAACCTGCTACAGGCTTTGGAATGTTGTTTATTATTTTTCAGTTCTTTTGAAAGTTGACTATAGTTAAGAGAATAAGAAAATTGACATAAAAGTTCACTTAAAATTGAAATATTTTTAAAGAACACAATCATTTATGTAAAATACCTACATTCTTCTCAGCAAAAGAAGCATACCTTCCCTAAAGACAATGATTAATATGTTTTTTTGATATAATCTTTATTATTTAATTAACTTCCTACAAATATTTCATTTGAATCTTTATTAAAAAAAAACAAAACTTCCACCAAAACCATTCCATCCCAAAGAATTTCAAATAAATATTTTCAATCACCAAGAACAACAAATAAGGTATACCTATAAACGAATAGAATTTATGTAATGTTTATGCGTAGCCGCTGAAAAATTGGATGGAATAACTTCCGAACAAGCTGAAATTTATGAACATATTTTTGTTTACCTACAAAATAGCAAAATGTTGTTTTTCTTCTTTTTTTTGAAAATATTCATTTATTTGGGTTTGGGTTACTTACATTTTTTTTTGTAAACGTTGCAGTTGTTTTATCTCCCTTGATCAAGGCGTTTGGTTGGTTTTCTGAAATAATGAAAACAAACAAATGAATAAATTATTTCACTTACTATACAACTATTTTATTTTTAGGTATATACGTATTATATAAATGGAGGTAGGTAACATATTATGTACATCCACATACTTAGGTACTCGATTCAATCAAAGCATATGGAGCATAAATAGAGGTAGGTATATATAGTCCATTGAAATGTTTCAATATTTTTACCGAACCTCGCATTTCGGGTAAGACGCCATTTTTTTTTTTAAATGTGAAGGGTGCGTCGGTGTGAGTATACGAAATGATTTTCGGGGCTGTAACTCTCCCCAATTGACGGCTGGAGGGGCCGTTAAAGGGTATTCGAGATATTTAGAGAATCATAAGTTTCAAAAACAAAATTTTAGCTCAGTTTTGTAGAAAATGTAATGCTCTATAATTTAGCTTACAAACTTTTACCGAGAAATCTATAAAAATAAAAATGTAAATGCTCCTTTGTTCCTAATCGATAATCTCCGAAAGTTCACCGATTGCTTTGAAATTTTGACACAATATTGCAGTCGAGTGCGCGTGCGTTTTTATGTATTATTTTTTCTGAAGCGCCATCTGTTGGGTACAAAAGCACCACTCGCTATACACAGAGATCTCAGCCATCTCAAGACAGGATTCCTTAGTTTTGGTGTAAACACAACTAGGAAACTAAATGTTTGTATCGGTTGCCCAAAATTGATACATATATATTTATAAGGTTAACTGGGGTAAAAGACAAAAAGTAGCAATTGATCTTAAAAAACAACTGTTTAAAAACTTCGCTTGAGGATTAGCTTTTTGGAAAGTTTGCCTATTTGTAAGGTGAAATAGGGTAAAACGAAAAATACTGTCAATATTTTTGATGTTCCTTTTGTTTCTATTTGTTTCTAAAAGCTTATACATTTTTAGAGGATGTACTTCAAGGACTTGATATTTTCTGAGCTTTTATAGTGAAATAGGGTAATTGAAAATTATTTTTTAAGGTTGTTACCTATTTAGAAGATGGACTTCGATAATATTTTTTAAACTAAGATATTATTTATAAGGTGAAATAGAAAAACAATAGGAAAGCATTCCATTTAAAATGTATTAAAAATATTTTGAAACATATTAGACCGAGAGCCCACAGCAAATTTTGGATGTGAATGATAGCAAAAATTGACTGGTATTTTTAGATAGGTCTTTACTTTTCATAAGCAAATATAAAATTCTTGCATTTCATGATTGGGGCCTTTGTCGGTAATGGTGCATTAAAAATGCGTTTTTTTTAAGCCCAGGTAAAAAGTATAGCAACTAAATCCTCATATTTTATAAAAGATCAGAGCGCCCTAGACATGAAAACATGCATTTAGAAATATGTTCTCACTGATAGAAGTTTCCGCTCTGATAACATAATATGGTAATCCAAGACTTTTTCGTCGGGCCGCTAATCTGCCTGCAGATGCACTAAAATAATGCACTTTACCGACAAAGGCCCCAACTACGGCATGCAAGACTTTCATATTTGAATATGAAAAGTAAAGACCTATCTAAAAATACCAGTTAATTTTTGCTATCTCTCACACCCAACAATAGCTCTTGAAAACTATTTTAATCTTGAATTGTGAGGCATTTAGAAAGCTTTATCAGTTATTATGTTGATGCAAAATAAAGCTCGTGGCTTTAATTATTACTTCGTTTAAAAAAAAGTTTCAAAAATTTCAATATTGGTTTTCAATTACATATATTGTAAGAAGTCATAATTAAAAAAACTGACGAAACTTAGAAGCCAGGTGGGTGAGGTAGTCAGAAAAAAAACATTCCTGTGTATTATTTGGCAGGAATGGAAGAAACCTAAAATTTTCTGGCGAATACGACACGCTAAGGTGAGTAGAACTTTTTTCATGACAAGATCTACTCTACGAGGATTTGTCGATTCCTCGCAAGAGGCAATAGCCCGCAAAAAAATTTCTGTTTTTTTAGGTGGCATAGGCAGGGAATCAAACCCAAGACTTTCGGTGTAACAGTCCTACGCATTAACCATTACTCCACGGGCTACTATACTACCCGTGGTTAATTCAGTTTATTTCCAGGGTTTTTGCATATTTCTTTATCAAAATTACGATTTTTTTTCCACATAAGTACATACATTACTATTGAAACAGTAGGTAGAACTACTTGAAGTCACTGATGCATAAAGTAGATGCCAAATTTATCAGTGGTCCATTGTAATGAATCACTAAGCAATGTGACTGACTGAACTTCTAGAAAGTTGAAATGAAGACAAAATGGTCAAATTATGGCTCACTTTAATGAAAGCTCAAAATCAGTTTGGTACGTACCTATACTGAAAGAAAAGCCTATATCTTCAAAAACAATGACCTACATGAAACATGAAACATGCAAATAGCGGAACAATATATTTTGATTGACAAATCTAGTATCGATAAAATAAATTTGATGATGGAATATGGAATAAAATAAAGACATACACATACACACACACACACAAAAAAAAAGAAGAGAAATAAGATACGAAATGGAACAACGTTTGCCGATGTCTTTTGTGGATGACTGCCAACGAAAATTGTCCCTGCAATTCACCAAATAATAAACGATATAACTGTCATAATGCAAATTGTGTAGAAAGACAGAACTGGAAGAAGAACCAGCAAATAACAAATTTCCGAAACGATATTATCAACCACCACCAACACCTCCGCCTCTACCGCCACGCCACAGCAGTATATACTATATACAACAACTGTATTATGTTGCAAGAAAAAAGAAGGGGTGTGGGAATGGAAGAGATAAATATTATGAGACCCATGCCAACTGCCAACTGCTCCACGGTTTTTGAAAATAAAAGAACTGACTGATATGCAAATTTTTTGGCACCGGAAAGTGTTGAGGATGCGAAATTACAAAAAGGTCACGACTAAGTTGCATGTACTTGTTCATGTGAACTTAAAATAACACCTTAATTCAATTGAAACAATAATATGGAAGATTTTCAAGCAAGTAACAACTCATGGTCACAGATTTTTTTTTTTTTGAGGTTGATGCCCGACTTATAAACTTCCTTCCCTTCTACCTTTTGCTATGTTTCCACAAAAAGTTAATTCAAAGATTATAAATAACATTTGCATTTTGTTTCCATATACCGCCGAAAACAAATTCCTTTTCAAAAAAAGGAAAGGTGTTTCATTTGTTTTTATGAAAATTGGAAAGAAGATGATAAAATATTGTAGGTCTGTTCGCTTACATACCCGAAACTGCCAGATTCAACCAGATTTATTTTTTGTGTGATCTTTGACAGCCTTTCGGGCTAAAAATGGGTAGGTTCGGGAAGTAAACGAACAAGGTTTTTATTTTATTTTAAGACGCTGTTCACATTGGACTGCCTACGTCGACTTTTTTTGACATATCTCACTCCCTTTTCATGGCGAGAAAGAGGTATCCAAGAAAGGCATCTCTTCCTCGTCATAAAGTGGGAGTGAGAGTACAGAGACTTAAAAAAAAAAGTCGCAGGAGGCAGTCAAACAATGAAAATGGAATTTAACTCTCAAATGGAAGCATTCAGCGTTGTATAGATAGGTAAGATTGATTTTTGAATGTAAATTTTTGTGAAAATTTAGCTAAACTAAACTGAGGTTATCTTCTACTCTAGATTAATTAAATAAATTTATGTGATAAATCTGGAGATTAGTAGTTAGTTTTAGCTAAGTTTGATTCAAATTTTGAGATAGATTTTTTTACAAGTTCTGAAAATCCCCTTGAATATTTTAAGATAAACGTAGTTTTAAGGTTTAAATTGCGACCAAAGGTTAAGATTATGAGTTTTGATCATGTTTTTTATCATGATGTAAACAAAATTTAAATATTTTTTATTGAAAGTATAGTTTTATGTTGTGTAAATATTTTTACCTTTTGGCTATGAACTACGAAATATAAAAGAATGTTAGGTCAAACATAAAACTAAATAGTTTTGGAAGGGATGGGTATAAGTATTAATTCCAGGGGAAAATGCAAAAATGTTGATAAGGTGGAATAATTTGGGTGGCTCTTTAAGTTATTCACGTCTAATATTCGTATGTAGTTTGGTACTTCAGGAAAGTTGTACTCTGAGTCATTTAAGCTTAAGTCAGAAAGGAAGACGAAATGATATCAAATAACAGATTCTGCAGGCCTTGCAGCAGCTCGTTATACGATGATGTAAAATATATAGACACGCTGCGCCTTCCATGTGTTAGAACCTTTCCGGTTTGATTTCCTGTTGCAGCAAAATTCCGATAGAAGAAATTCGACGTTAGAGGTCTTAGCAACCCTGTAGTTCCCATAGTGTGCACAGAGCAAGAAGCTCTCTACTGTACATTCACCTTGCAATAACACAGAAGTCAACAAATAATGGTCCCAGGAGTGCGACATCATCGAAATTAGAAATGACAGTACAAATATTAAGGGTACCTATATCATTAGTGATTTTTTTTTCAGTTCTTCGTATCTGACAAAGTCGATGAAAATGGTGGATCCAGTGCCCATTATATCAATATTTTGTTGACAAAAAATGCCAACTTATGTTTAG
This sequence comes from Epistrophe grossulariae, assembly GCA_929447395.1. Classification (NCBI taxonomy): domain Eukaryota; kingdom Metazoa; phylum Arthropoda; class Insecta; order Diptera; family Syrphidae; genus Epistrophe; species Epistrophe grossulariae. Next base: position 106,222,497 of record OV839567.1, read on the forward strand.
CAAGAATTATCGAGCCATACCCCTGCTAAACGTCGGTCGCACAGAAGATACCATCCAAAGTATGTACTCAACACTAAGCAAGTCCTGGAAAAGACCAACGAATTTTAAATTAAGACCCGTCATCTCTTTATCGTTATCAAAACCACATTTTATAGAATTCACTGTCAAACGCTTTTTTGGTTAACTCAGGATCCCGAGATAAGCAACAAAATTGTGTCGCGTGACAGTAGAAAATACAAGGTGAAATGTACAACTAAAGGGGATAGCTCTATGGAACTCTCCCAGACATGCAAAAGTTTTGGGCAAGGAGATGAGCTATCAAATAAGTTCTTCAATCTAGGTCATTTGCACAGGACAGGCGTTAGCACGGAATGGACTATCTTCAACAGATACCTTAACTACTTGAGTATCCAAACGATGTCAACAACATCGATTGACCTGCTATCAAACATTTTCTGTCAACCACTTGAACAAAACGTCATTATTGATATAACAGCAATTTCAAGGAATAAATTAGTTCTTGGAGTAAACATTAACCCCACGAAACCAGCGAAGAATTTCCAGTGAGTGAATTGGAGAATTGTCTGAAGAAGTCAAAAAGGTGTTCTTTTGAATTTAGTATGAATTTATCTAATTTTTTTTGGAAACCAAAAACAAATTCAAATTTGTCAGACGCAAAAATCTACCTAGGCTTTTCACAAGATCAAACATCCCCAACTGGTCATAGAAGTGAAGCCCTTCAGAGTTAAATCCCTAGCACTGTTTCTTGCTTGAATAATACCTAATTCTCACTCAAGAAAATTAAAAAAAAAGTAAATTTTGCGGCATTCAGCCCCTTAAATTAATTAATCTTGTTCGTGGCCATTTTTGCAGTAAACTGTAAAATCCAAAAAAACATAGCCTTCCTTTAAAGTTCACATAGCATCAATATTCATTATTCATATATATGCCGTGACGAACTTGTAAAGGAAGTTATCCTTTACAAGTTCGTCTCAGGGGTTCTATTTCATATTCCACAATTTAATGGTTTCTTATATTATATTCATCGCATAAAACGTAAAGCGTTATATGCTGTTTTTATGTAAATTTATCTTAGCAAACAATGGAATATGGTAAATTTGTTTTTTATTACCTTATGACCCATTCCGATTAATGATTTATTCTTTTTGAAACCACCAAACAACATGAACAAGGACGTTATTATTATTTGTTCTAATGTATGTAGATGAGTGTATCGGGATACCCATAGGCCATATACCCATTTTGGTTATAGTTGTGTTAGGTTAGACTGTCTCATAAATCAGTCTTAATAATTTATACAATACAAAGGACTTTAATTGGGGAGGATTTTAAATATTAAGAATTTTTTGTTTTTTTTTTTTATGGAGGAATTCTTAAGCTACAGAAACAAAAAATTGTTCAATTTACTTATGCAGATTGTTGCATTTTAAATAAATCCCCTTGGGTGTACTAACGAATCACTTAAAAAAATATTATTTTTTTTTATATTTTGATATATTTTTTTCTAATATAAATTTTGACGAAAGGTAATTCATTTAGAGGTAATTAAAACAATATTAAAACAAAATCTATTTTATCGATTAATCTAATGAAGATACAAAAGAACCATTATTTAAAATAAGTATTAATTTTACCACACAAAATTTTTGGTATGTCCATTTCATTTCAAGAAATTAATACTGTGGATTGAATGATTTACTTTTGAAAAAAATCATCAAAATATTGCGTTTTCAGAAAATGAATTAAATTTTTTTTTAAATCCAAAGCACATTTTATGACCATAAAATACGACGATTCAGGGTTCGAAGATTTGGTTCAGGTAATATTACTCTCGAAATTATTAAATTGTGCAAAAGACCAAGGGATAAATGGTGAGGGGTCTTTGGAGTCTCAGTCCATAATACAGTATACACTCAGAAAAAGTGGATCTAGTGGATCATCTAGCAGATGCGCAAAATGGTCTACATTTTCGCTGCCAGCGGGCGGCGGCGGTAGGCTAGTAGGAAATCTGATATAGCGGAATTCTTTGGAGCAATCGGCCTGGTTCACTGTAAATCTTGAATCTGTGATTTGACAGCGGCTGTGCGTCTTTTAGGCTAAACTTACAAAAACAAAGGATAATCTTCGGAACAATCTTCCAGGAGTGGATGGCAGTGGCTGGCGAACGCCTCGCCTAGAAATTCCTGTGGCCATTGGCGTAATTTGCCACTCGAGGAAGCCTTGGTTTTTGATGGCAGGTCAGGAATTATTATTGTGCGCTCCGCGACGAAAGCCGATTGAAACGTGTACTTGGCGACCTGTCTCGGATCCATAATATGCTCCGGTGAACGACTTGCTTCGATGACTGCTGAGTGTTGACTGTTGACTGATAATTTAATTTAAGTTCTTGCTTCAGCACGGACATGGAGGACTATGAAATATTAATTCCATAGCTGGCGATCGATTGGGTCTTGCCTCGATTCTGGCTGGTGGACTGGACGACTGATGTTGGCTGCAAAATAATCTTTATAATAAAATTTTCAGTGGAGAGAGCTTTATGAAGTTTGTGTTTTGCACGGTCGTCATCTCCAATATTTATCGTTCCTAAAAATTTTATCAAATTCGAAAGACTTGTTCAGATTTTATCAACCTATGACAGCCTCTTCAAACATAATGTAACTTCTCTGCGTTGCGTTGGTCAAAAGTTTTTATTATAATTTCTAAAAAGCTTGACTTCCACTTGCACGGGTTGATGTCTTATTCAAAGCCATCAACCCGTGCGTCTAACACCATAGTTTCTCCATATAAATTTGTATGGGAATTTAGCATGTTTTAGGTCAAAAATAATTTTTTATGGGAAAAGTATATGTAATTTAAGATTAACTAACAATAACTATATAATATGTATTGTATACTAACATATTACCTATATAGTTATATTCCCAAGAAAAAAAATTCAACTGCCAAAAACTGTTTTTAATTATAGGTTCCTACAAACAATTAATTACCTCTAAAAAATTTAGAAAATGCTGTTTTTCTTAAAAATTTTGTAATTGCATTTTCTGAAAAATCTGCATTTTGAACTTACGTTGCGTTGTCGTTGTACCTAATAACGAAGGTTCGTATGAAATAAGTTGGACAAAATTCAGCTAAGATTTTTGACAGACTATTTTTGTTTATTCTCGATGCAATATAAGTGTAATGCTTGTTTTAAGAAATCTTCTTCTTTCCTGGTTCTGAGAATAATAAAAAAATACCTTCTCCTTTATTTTGCTTTGCTTTTTAAAAAATGTCATTCAGTTAAGTTAAACAAAAATAAAAAAAAAAAACAAACACAAATAGAAGCACAAATTGCATTTTTTGTAAAATAATATTTCACTTGACTTATTTTCATAAAACAATCATCACAATAAAAATATTGAAATATTCAAGAGAGTTATATGACGTCAAAGTCTTATTATAATGGTTTGTGTATTCTTTTCTTTCTTGACTTTTTCTCTTTCATTCAGAATAATTTATTTCTTAAAAACACTGCTATGTTGGGTTTAATTTAATATGGCCGAGGAGGACCGAGGAGTGAATTCAAAAGGCTTCAGTTGCAATTTTGAGTTTATATTTTTGGATGTATATTGTGAATGTATGTAATATTGTTCTATGTTTTGCGATATACAAAACGAGGAATAAGATAGGAAAGCTATTGTACTTTAATTACCATAAATATAAATAAAACCATCTGCGTCACACGAACCTGCTCTGTTGGAACTAAAATATGCAACTCAACCAGTTTGGATAGATGAGGTAGGTATTTATTAGTAAGCGAGGATGGATTTAATAAAACATCATCAAATGCAATTTTATTTGTATACTTTTAAAGACTAACGGTAAAGGTTTAAAGAAAAAAATATGTACCATTTTTGCCATTTTTTTTTGCAGCTAATATACTGTCCGTAGCAATAATGCTTCAGAGTGCGCTTCCTGGGCTTACGAGGCCCAGCTTTTATTTGCTGTCTTAATTCAAATGGGCTTATGAAAGGCTTCTTTCGGCTACAATGGGGACCCTGTTCTGCCTCGACCATTTGTGGAAGTGGATGTTGAGCTGTTGTTGGCTGATCTGCAGTTGCAATTGGATCCTCGGATGTGTCAAGTGGCCCAACCAGCCCCATGTTCTGACAGTCGAACGAACTTGTTGCGTTATCGGTTTCAGATGAAATCTCGGAGAATAATGGGTTTGGTTGGTAAGTTACGGAGCTTGGAAGAAAATCCTCCTCTGTGAACACATTTCGGTCGAATGGAAATAATCCGTTTTTTTTTAAATGCATTAACTATGTTACAAGGGGTCATGGCACGCTGAAAAGCTTTTCCAATTACTTCAGCAATATGGTAAATCGTAACTGGCTGACCAGGCATACGTAACATTAGGGAATCCCGAACACACCAACATCAAGTGGTTGCATTTTTGACGTTGTGTGAGGATGGAATGTTAAAATAGTTACACCTGAAGCTAAATTATAGATCCTTGTTCCGTCCGAGAATTCTGTTTGTCTCTGCATAACATTAAATAAACTGTCGAAGAACGTGTCCACTGATTTTTTATTGAAAGAAGTAGCCCTTGCTAGGCTTCACGCTTCGGGTTTTCTTAGAGACAGATCTGGGTGCCTTGTGCGGAAGCCCCGAAACCAGTCTATGCCTGCCATCGAAAATGTTTTCCAGATCTCTGGAATATTTTCTATCTGATTAATATTGGCAAGCTGAAAAGCCAATTTTCGGCAATCTTTGGCAGTGATGCCATAAAAAATACTTGCGCAGTACTCAATGTATTTTTTTAGTTATGTTTCCTGCTCCTGAGTAAAAATCATCCAGTGTTGGTAATTTGGAGTCAAACGGATGTCGGAAAGAAGATCAGAGTTCTTCGATTTTAAGAAATATCTTCGCACAGTGTGGTACTAAAGCTTGCATTCCTTTGCAGCCTTTCGAATCGACATTCCAGCATCTATATGAGAGAGTGCTTGTTTCATCTCGTCCTTTGTGTGAAATCCCTTCTTCCTATTTGAAACTGGCTTCCGTGGCATCTTAAACAAAAATGGAAAAACCTGAGAAAACGTTATAATCAGGTGGGTGCAAAATGCACCATGGTGCATTTAAAACCATGCTGTTGTTGTGCATAGTGCACTACCGCCGCACTTTATTTTTAAGTCAACATAAATCGCTTACTACCCAATTATATTGAAATCTATTTTATTTCACCAATGAATAAAACAACAACAATTATTTTTATCAAAGTTTAATAAAAAAAAAGACACCACAACTTAAATGAGAATTTTTGGTAATTTTCAAAACAAAAATACATTTGACAGTGGTCGTAATTTTTGTACTTACATTTTACACCTGAAATTACCTGTCAATAAAACGGCCACCCAGTCAATAAATTGTTATTGCCATCTCCTCAAATAATTCCAATAGAGCCACAGCGTTAGTATAGAGAAATAAAAAATCTGAAGTCCAAGAAAGATCTGGGATATGACACAGCTACGGCAGAAATTCTTAAAATGCTCCCCCGTAAAGGATTAATAAACCTCCTTTATACAATAAATGCCACTTTACTATAGCTTGAGTTGCTATATGTCCCGAAGGCAATGGAAAGTTGCGGACGTTTTGAAACTAGGTTAACTATCGCATGGAAAGAAATCTTATAGACCCAATTCGCTTCTTCTTGTAATATCGAAAGTTTTTGAGAGAATATTAATACTACGTCTATAGCCAATAATAGAAGCAAAACGCTTAGTACCTGAACATCAATTCGGTCTAAGAAGTAAACACTCGACAATTGAACGTCAGTCATCGAAAAGCTTCTGAAGAAAAGAAAAATTTTTCGGCATCGTCTTAGACTTGTCGCAAACCTTTGTCAATAACTGCCCCGAAGGCCTCAAATTCAAATTAAGACAAGTTCTGCCTGAATACACGATTTTTAAAAAATATCTGGAGAATAGACTCTTTGGTTTGACATTGAAATCATAAATGAGTATTCTGATTTCAAAGAAATATTACCGGGGGTATATACCACAAGGAAGTATAATTGTAGGTCCAATTTTGTACCTTTTATTTACACGCGATATATGTATTTCTAAAACAGAAGACACTATTGTAGCTGACAACTCTGCAATACTACCATGTAGGCAAAACGATCAACTAACTGCAATACATTTATTTACAAATCGCAATAAATAATGTTAATGAATCGAAAGAAACATAACGGATAGCGCTTAACGAACTTTAATCGATCGGTCCGCGTGGACTAATACGAACAAGAAAATCGATCGATTACCAATATTTTTAAATACAACTCAAGTTCCATTTGAAAATGAGGCACAATATCTCGGAATGATCCTAGACACGAAATTGAAAAGTAAGCCGCATGTAAAAATGAAAAACGAAGAATTAAACATTAAACTCAGAGAAATTTACTGGTTACTCGGGTAACAGTCTAAAGGCTTAACTACATAAGCCAAAAAGTACTGAAGTACAAAAGTAAAAATATTTTTTTTACCGCTAGCGCCGTTGTTTTGTGAAAAAGAATACACAAATTTGTTTTTAAACCAAAATTTAAGCTTTCTGCATCATTTTTATAAGTTTTCTAGTCAGAAAAACTATCACAAAATCAATTTAAAAATTTTCACTTTTGCACTTTTTCACTTTTTTGGCTTATATAGTTGAGGCTTAAGTTTAACATAGAAAACACGCTGATTATAATATACAGGTAAGTACTTATGCCTGTCTGCACTTATGGTTAATAACTCGCTATACTAATTTAATTTTCTTACGTTTGAATTGCTAAGATCATTTTGTTAATGCACCGCCGCACCGGCCGTGGTATATTAGAAACTAAAATCTACACAGATATCTTGGGATCCCCACGGCACGAAATAAAATAAAAACTTTTGCACGGTTTTAAGACAGAAAACGCTAATAATACGATTATCGAAATTCTAGACGAGCGAGACAAATTTACTATGCAGCTTGCGAAGGACTATTAAACCTTCTGACTTGGTACGGTAAACGGGAAACCGCTTTAAAAATCGCATAATACGCAGGAACTATGTACCTACAACAGGAAAGTTGTCTCTCAAAGCGATATTGCATTGAAGAGAAACTTTCCCCCAATAAAAAAATATGGCGCCAATGAAGTAACATATTATTTTGTTTTTGTATTTTCATTTAAAAATCACACTTTCCACTATCATTTTTATTTAACAAAAATGTGCTTGTTAAAAGCAATTTTGAATTTTGCTCTAGAGCTTTAGAAACCCTGTCAAAAAAATTTCTTCTTTAATATTAAAATAATTGTATCGAAGTCAACGCTATAACTTTTAATATTTTAAATCCAAACTTCCGTAAAAACGCAATATACATAATATTTAAGACTTCTTTTTCATTCTTTTTTGTCACTAGTTGGTTCCCCAAATTTCAAATGCAACCCTGCCTGGATATTTCGCACTCTATCCCCATGCCAACATATGTGTGTGATGTGCAATTAACCTACATTACAATACCGACTTCTGGCAATAAGCATAATATCCAAAAGATGGCAACCAGTATAAGTAGTGTAGTAGAGTAGTATCATTCTTATACCCTACCCATTCATTCTCCAAAAACAACAACGATAGATTTCAGAGACAGTCTTTTTGTAATAGAAAAAGAAGAGAAAAAAATAAATGGAAAAAAAAAGACGAAATAGCAAGCAGCTGGCAGATAAATTGTTGTTGAATGATGCACAAAAGGAAGGTTGCCCAAACCATCTTGTTCGCTTCTCTTGTCGCATTTCAAAGGGTCACATTTCTCCGAAGAGCTTGTTGACCCAAATTCAAGACTTCCAAAAACACTCAGTTGTGCATATCGTATTAACACACAACCAGACACATCAAACACACACACACATACGCAAACACTGCATAAGCAAGATAGCCTTTTAGCAAGCATAAAAGATTCTATGGCTCTCATGGTCTCATGGACACGGAATACGGATGTTTATGACAAAGCTATATATAAATAATATATAACTTTACCGTTAATAGTAGCCTGCTGGTATTGGTAACACTTAAGCTTTTTTAAATTCATAAAAATGCTTCAGTGATGAACAATAACTTTCAAATAATGCCAATGACAATTTTTTTTTTTTTTTTACAAAATGAATGAGAACATCATATTTTTTTGTCTATCCATTTTTGAGTATTGAAATGATATAAAAGACAACAGACAAAAGCTTTTTACAATACCTATTCTTACTCCTTATTTGCCTTTCTCGGTCTGTTTTAAGGGTGGGTGTGTCTATCCTTATAAGAGCTTCCTTGAGTGTTTTGAACATAAGTTCTAAGAACACAGGAATTTAATTTATTATTTTAATTACTTACGATATTAAGAATGTTTTACATTCGAAAAAGAACCGGACAGCTTATTTTAATAAAAAAATTACATTGAAATGATTAAGCACAGGATCAATTAAATTATTTTTCCTCTATACGAAATGATAGATTTGAAAAAGTACTGGCTAATTGTTATACATATAATTTCATCCCTTTATTTTTTTTTTTTTGTATTCAACTTGCGAATTTTCTTACGTGCGTCATTTCATTTGCTCGTTCATAGGCTTTTTCTTCAGAAGAAGAACTATGTTTTGCCATGTCTTGAACTAGTTCGATAGCCCATTTCAAAAATGTTTGTAGGCCAAAATCGGAGCCTAAAATGTAGCACATTTCCTCTCCATTAAGGAAGTCGAATTTGATAATTTTCAAATTTTGTTGCTTGCTCCTTTTTACAGTTAGATATTTTGTTTTTCTTTTAAAAATGGAAATTCTGGGAACAGAAGATAAAATGAATGAAATCAAAGTGAAGATTGTTGCGGTTGATTTGAAATGTCAAAACCAAGGTGTAGAGTACTTTTATACAGTGAACAAAAAGTTGTGCCAAATTGTGGAATCCGTTAAAATTATAATTCAACTATTTATAGCCCAATAAATGATTTGGTTGTTTTGTTGAAATTTTATTCGGCAATTTTGGAAAAAGATAGCTCAATTTCCGATGAATAGCCCAATCTGGCAAGTCTGCGAAGAACTGTCATTAACCTTTCCTTTAACTTATAAGAAGCTCAATTCGTCACTACAATGCAGAATTAGTCTAAGTCCAAATAAGATTTTTTTTTTACGTCACAAGGAAACTTAGTGTTCCGCCCATTTCCTACACATGCCGCATATTCCTACGTGCAGTAGGTCCTTCAGAATTTTAGTAATGGAATATAATCATAATGTCGAGCATTAAAACATGTCAAATTGAAAGTGGGAAAGCATTCCATGCTACTGCCAAATTTGTGGGAGAGAAATGATTTTTCATTTTTTGACCTCAATAAAAATGTGATGAAATGTGACCATTTCTAAAAATTCTTATGTATTAATACAAATCGTGTCAATTCGTGTAGGCTGGAATATCATGCTGTGTAAGATGGGATGTTATATTTTGTTTCCACACTATTACCTATACATGATTTGTTTCCCACTTTTTGACATGACGTGTTAATACTCAGTAGGATAGTGTGGAAGGGCTTCAAGGTTCTTCTTGAAAAATTTTGTAAATGTGACTTAAAATAGTTGAAGTGGGATGAACTTGCATATTTTATAAATTATGCAAGTTTATAAAAACTTGGTGGTAGCTCACTCCAGTGTTGTTGTTTCATTGAAACCTTCAATATTAATATGATACTGCGAAAGCTTGCCAGCCTTATACTGCAAGTTTGTTATCACACAAAACTCCTTCTAATATTATTTTTTTTTTTATTGACATTTGCTGGTCCTGCAAATATGTAGGTAGAGTACATTATTGCCAACTGCTATGTAGAATAAATGCTGGATTCTCTTATTTTCAAGTATGTAGTAGTTGATATAGATAACTATTTATAATATGTTGTTTAAGGCAATAATACTGCGCAGGTTGTCGAAATTGAAAGTGTCACAAATTAAAAATGGGTGTTCGAATGTTGATATTTGACAATGATACACCATTTTTGACAGATTTTGACAGATGCGCAAAACTGAACAAAAAAGAAAACGCTAATTATTAATACTTTACCTTTAATATGTGTATATACTGTGAGCACATCGTGCCAAGTTCAAGTTAGACAAATTTAAAGCGATAATGTCTTCAAAAATTCTGTAAAGACGATAGTTCTATGAAAGATCGATAAATATACTTTCGCGATAAACTATGCCTACAAGTCCAAATGTCATCAACCCACTTCCACGCCCAATGCTATCTAGTTTATTGGTTTCTAGGAAACGGTTCTGAGATCAGAATTAAAAAGTTAAGCTTTTTCTTAGCTTTATTAATTTAATTAGATTTGTTTAATCCATCAACAAAACAACCATTACCGTCACCGTGTATAGTGAACAAATTAATTTATTTTTATTTAACTTCCATGTACATATGATTTATGTTTCCTTATTATTTTAATTCCTTGAATTTTCTTTTGCTTTGATCCTTTGGTTCTATTTCATGTAATTGCGGTGTTTATAAGGGTGTCAAGATTTGCCCCTGGATTAACCTTATGTATATAAAATACGGTAGGATAAGGATGCAAATTAATTTCACTTTATTTTATTATTTTTTCTCTTTCTTTTTTATTATTTCTATTGCATTGAATAAGCCTATGTTATTATGTATATGTACTCCTATATGTTTATAGACATAACCATATACTTCATTAAGAGCAAAATCCAGCCAAAAAAGATATGCCAGAATGTGAATTGGTGATTTGTGAAAGTGCAAGGGTAGATATAGTAAGAAGTATTTTACAAGAGTATATTATAGTTGCTGCTATTTTTAAAGGTCCACATGTAATTAAGCTCTTCGGAATATGGTTGGGAACAGTGCCTGAGATTAAGTAATGTAAATTGGGTATTTAAAACAGAAACCCTAATGACTCTAACCCAGCCAAGCAGCGGTAATTAATGTAAAAATATAAAAGTGATAAATTATTATGGTGGTAAGGGTATGTTTGTATAATGTGTATGTATGAGTATATAATATATAAAAGAGTACTAATTTGAAAAACTTGTTCAAATGTTTCACACATTCAAACAAGAATATGGATGTTATAGGATATATTATAGCCATGACACAATTTTTCTCAAGAGGAAATAATATAGGAAAATAAAGGAAAATAGAATTTTTTGGTGTGGATTTACGTTGGTGTGTATATTATGTATATCTGTTCCTGATACTTTGCTGTAAAAGGTTTAGAGTTAAATAATGATAAGATTTAACTGGATGGAATTTCAAAATAAATTTAAGAATTAAATGAGTGTTAAATTTAACTATATTAAAGGTTTCAATTTAATATAGATTAACTCTTCCTAAGTTTCAGACCACAAAAGTTATGAAATAAATACCAAACATTATTAACAGAATAAAAATTAAAATTGTAACCCAGTCAGCTAGTATCTATTCAGTGGTGGGCAAAACTTTTAATTACTCTTTTCGATTAATATTAAAATAATGTCTTAAAAAACAGAAATAAAAAAAGGCATATTTTATAAGGAGGTTTCACTCTTGAAATATAGGTTATAGGATATTAATGGAGTTAGATAAAATGTTATTTACTTCTTTGGAATTTCCCATACCTACTTATGGCTAGAGTCGTTATAAAGTTTTTGCATCCTTAATAAAAACCGCAAACTGAACATTTTTTTATCACCATTGTTATATTATATGGAGTTTGTTTTAAGCCGTGTCCAGATCAATACAAAATAGCATTTAGGGTTGTGTTTGGCGCAAATGTTTGTGTGGACACAAAAAAAAAAAATACGTCCAGACGCACACTATCCGATTTCGATTGCTTTTAGTACGGGGCAATTAAAATTTTTTTTTTTAATTTCGGTATTTGAAATAGCATCAGACGGTACCTACCACGAGCCGAAAATGCAACTAGTGTCATTAAGCCGCCATAATTGTACTAAAGCACTAATAAGATCAATGTGGAAAAGTCGTATACATGTGCATCAGTATTATGTATTTATTTGTGTGTGCAAATATAAAAAAGGGGCGCTTTTTACAAATCTTGCACAGGGCGCAAGTTTGGCTGAGGCCGGCCCTGTATTCACCGAACGCTCATAACTTAAAGCGGAAAACACAAAGTTACTTATCAGTTTTCTGTTAGCGCTGACTCCGTTACGCTACTATACTTTCGATTGTACTTTGACTGACGTCTGTCATTTTGGTAATCAGCTGTTAAAAAATTTGTTTGTTTTCATTTAAAAATAAGGTTCCACCACACCATCGCGAATTTTCGGAGGCGACGACGAAACCAATAATAACAACGTATTGTTTTCATTGACAACCACGTGTTGTTATTGTTGTTTTCGTCGTCGCCACCGAAAATTCGCATTGGTCTGGGGGAACCTTTATTTGAAATCAATAATTTTCCAAAAAACAAATTTAATTTAATAGGAAAATTCACATTTTTACCCATTTTTTACCCGCACAAATATTTATTTATCATTAAAACAATTTTTTCCCACAAAATAATCATGTCGATTATAGAATCCGCAATTCTCGATCCGCAATGATTTTCAGTGCAGTGCTCTCTTTTCTTCTTATCCATTTGTCTTGAAAAGAAAAGAGAACACTGTACTGAGAATCACTGCGGATCCCGTACTGGGGATTCCATAATCGACATGAATGACTTAATTTCTGAAAATTCCCACAAACAAAAAACCAACTAAAATATCCGTAGCAAAAAATAATAGAAAACATTTCGCTTAAACATATTCATATCAACAAAAAGTAGAAAATATTTCAACTTTAACAACTGCTTTTGCTACGTTACGTATAGGTTCCGTTCTCTTTGTGTATGTTAAATTGGAGGTTGAGCGAAAAAGCTATATTGTGATAGGTTGTTAGCGATTCCGGTTCAACTTTAGACGTCACTCAACGCTTACACAAAAGAAGCTTTGTGTTTTCCGCTTAAAAGCTTCAAAAATCTATTCACTAATGACTAAACGATAAAAATGAATATTTATGAGCGCTCATAAAACTTATAAGTGCTCCCGACAACTCATAAATTATGTGCGCTCTCTCCGAAAACTTGTTCGAAAATTTTTAAAATAAATAGTTTTTTTTCTTTCAAATTGTCGACCTGTCACAATTTTGTATTTCTTTTTATTTTTTTTTGATATTCATTAAATTTACATAATATTTGTTTTTGTTGTTCTTCTTTTCTTTTATTGAAAAAATATTAATTATTTTTGTTGTTGCTGCTATTGTGAGATGCATTTGTGCGAAAAAAATTTGATTTCACAGTTTGGGTATGCCTGGTTAAGAGAGTCGCTCTGATTTTCGAATTACGAAAAATACATACAATGTATGAGTGTTTAGTGAATAGCACAAATATTATTTCAGTTATGAGCCTCATAAACTTAAGTTCGTTTGTGAGCGCTTGGTGAATACCGCCCTTAATATCCGTACCGACGCGTGCACCCGACAAAATTTGGACACACAGCTCTTATTTTAAAAGAATTTTAAAATGTCGCTAATATGCATATTCCTGAATTCAAAAGATAATTCATTGCTATTCGAAATCTTATAAGCAAATTAAATAAAAAACAATTTTTAAAAATGAACTATGAAAACAAAACATTTCGCACTTTTACCAAAAATGTTGCTGATAAATTCCAAGTTATACATAGGTAAATTCAAGAATCTCTATATTTTGGAACTTGCGACACTTTATTTCCCATGCACAAGTTTGGCTTCCGGCCAGAATATAGATTAACCAAATCTTCGCACTGAACTAAATCCTGGATATATCATCTTTAAATAGACTTCAAAGCCGCATAATAATAGCATTTATCGTCAGTAGCCATTTATGGCAATGGTAGAACTCGGGACCTTGGTTTCACATTAGAGACAACCGTGAACTCTATGAGCTCTGTCAAGATTTGTATATTGTAACGAAGAGTTACACCTTCGCCCTATCTTAGCGACATCTTATACAGAGAAAGAGTAAGGATAGGTTTGCTAACTGTCCCCCTCATATCCTTGCCATTAACCAGCACAGACAAAGGTTAAACAAGAAGCTCCATTGTATCTACAACCTTGAGAACGTAGAGTATCAAAGATGCTGCTCCCAACTAAAGTGCACCAAGTTATGTTTGACCGGGTGGTTAAACATTTCTAGGACTCCCAACTACGAAAGATACTTGAAGAAATTAAACCTTGAGCAGATTGCTTTAAGAAAATAAACTCCATCGTTGGAAGAAGAAAAACTTTCCCGTAAATCATCAACTATTAACAGAATAAGGCATCCACTCCAGCAGAGAAGGCGCATTCACCAATCACTTCGAGGGAAATTTTGAAGATCGCTAACCTGCCAGACTTCTTGATAGAAGATAGAAGAACAACGACAGTAAGCACCACATTCAGTGAACAGGATAACGCCCACCTCCTAAACGTTAATGAAGTTTTTACCAATCCAGAGGAAGTGGCTGACACCATTAATACAGGAAACTCCAAGAAGTCAATAAGACCTGACGGCATCTCCAACTTTGTATTGAAAAGTTGCCTAGTATTTTCATCTTCCTGTTTAACAACTGGCTATTTTCCCAAATAATAGAAAACTGCTAAGATTGTTCCAGTGCCAAAAACCAGCAAGCAAAAAGTGGAAGGATACAGGACAACATCACTACTTTGCCGAACAAGTAAAGTCCTGAAATCACTGCTATTGAGAAAAGTAAAAAATTGCTTCCAGGAAAGAAATATAATACCAAACTTTCAGTACGGATTCCTGGTGATGCACTCGCCAAATCATCCTCTATTGGGACTACATCATCGACTTAATCATGGGACTTAACAAGAAGGAGACAACAGTGGCATGCCTAATAGACATTGAAAAGGCCTTCCACAGCATATGGATAAAAGGAATCGTTTTCAAGCTCATATAATTCGGCTTTCCACGATATTTGGTAAATATTATTAAAATTTCCTAACTAAAAGACCCGTTTTTGTACAGATTCTAAATATAAAATCAGGAATTAAGCACACCAGGGCCGAAGTACCTCCAGCTAGGACCATTTCCCTTCAGCATTTACACCGCAGATCAACCGAAGACCACGCCAGGAGCGAGGACAAAGTTATATGCTTATGACTCCATCACTTGTAAGACGTCTCCATCACCAGAGATTGCAGCTCATAGGGTACAAAACTACGTCACCAACCTTTGGAACTGCTACCTTAAAGGGGGTTTGAAAATTCTCCTTCCAAATACTTCACCCTCTGCTGAGAAGACAGAATGGACTCAGCATTAAGACGAAGCTCTTCATCTACCATTGACCAGCATGTGTTGGAACTAATCAGCCGAATCCTGATAGAACCTATAAGGACACCTAAATCTAAAGGAACAGCGACTACAAAAGGAAGAAATTCTACGCACTCACTGCAGATATCTGAACTCCAGAGCGATCATAGATGACAGATTTCATTCCGAGATGTATTTCAAAATGAAGGAAGACCTTTCTGCGAGCAAGCCGACAGTGAGCACGACACGGGATGATGACATTATACATTTAAATTTTTAACCATTTAAAAAGGACATTTAAAAAAACAACAAAATATTCATTAAAAAAAGTTAAACAGTAAAAAAGATAAACGGATTTATTGTTTTTCCTGATTTAGTATTTGAAAATACCGAGGCATAAGGTTCAAGCTCATCTCAGTTTGAAGCAATTTTTTCTCGCTTCAAGTTGCTAAATTTGCGTTTATCACTTTTGATCCTTAAAATTATTTACTCTCGGGTTATCCTTGGGAAGGAATCAGATTTCTACCGTTCCCGATTCAGTTCTTTAAAGTGAAGATCGTAAGCTGAATCGACTCTCAAATCTTGTAGCTAATACAAAAAAGCTTTGCAATACGAGTATATGAAGTACCGTATTGTTAAGATTAAGTTTTGAAATAAATTGAAAGATTGTAGATTCATGTTTTATTAGATTTTTATTTCCTGGTATGCTGTTTAATGGTATGCTCGATTTAACAAAAGTTCCGTCGCCCTGATGGCATTTTTTTTTTATTCTTAGGGAATATTTCCTTTTTATAATGCATTTACTTATTAGTATTACTCATATTGTGTTGTTGGAACTTCTCGACAGCTTGCGTTGTGTATACAAACAGAAAGATATCTATATTTAGACTTTTATTTTGGTTATTTTGAAAACTTCAAATTCATCGACTAAACTTTGCATTCACAATTTCATAAGAATATCAGTCGTTCACAATTCCATCCAATGTTATTTGAAAATTAATTATTAACACACACAACTGAAAGCACGATATCATTAATAAGGCAATCCAACACTAACCCAGTGGTAAATAAGCTAAGAATCCTGCCACAATTATAATATAGTCCTAAATAATGAATTTTGCAAACTGGAACCTCGTGCATCATACACCTTGAAGCTTCGGAATTGTGGCATTCCTCTTTGGTATACAGTTTGTAGTTTGAAAACCGAGACCTTCGAAAGGAGGAAGTGGATGTTTCCACGTTCAGGTTCTGAATGTGGAAACTGAGTAGAATGTAGCAGAGAGTCCCCAACCGGACGTGCGATGGTCGATACTATAAGAGCTAATGTTTACACAACTTATTCCCCAAGTGAATAAAGCGAGGTAAAGTTCTGGTTGCCAATTGCTACAGCCCCAGACCCCCAATGGCATTTGATATGAAAGAGTTTCTGTGTTTGAAGCAAGAGCAGAAACCAGAAACGCGCACAAAAAGTGAACTCTTCTGTTGTAACTTTTCCATGGTAACGTGATCATAAATTATGCGTGCTTACTCATGTAAACAGTTTTAGGAATGCATTTATAATATATAGGTATGTATGTATATAGCGGCGAGCTGATGCTGAGCGCAGAGCCACCGGAACTTGGTTCAAATAAAATACAAGTAGCATTTAGTATGTAGCGGGTATCCTTTTGTGAGAAACTCTATAGAGGCACGATGAGAATGTTCCCTTTTGAACGTTTGTAGTTCTGCAATTCTATAACATTCCATATATGGAACCCGAATCCATTTAAGGCTTGAAATTGCTGAGGCTGGATGGCTGGCTGTGCGTAAAGGTTAGCTATACAGTCGAGGCATTCCCCATACTGACGAGTGAATGCAATTTCTTTGACCTAGAATAATTTATGTTGCGTAATTTGTGGCAAAACCCAAAACTAGGTGAAGTACCTACCTCTAGTTTTGTGAGAACGAGAACTTGAATTCTTTTTATTTATTTTTTAATATAGCACACAGGCTGGGAAGTGTATAGTTGCGAGGCTTTAGGATTTTTTCCTGAGTGTTGAACAAGGTTTTAGTTGTAATTATATTTTTATTAAAAAAAAAAACAGCGAAATTATTATTGTGAAAGAATACGCTTTGTATTGTTTTTGTTTCAAAAAGTACTTACCATAATTTTGTTATGAAGAATTGTTGAGCTGAATAATAGAAACTTTTTCAATTGAATTCGGTTCGGTGAACTCGAAAACACTTTCTTTTTTTTTATTTATTAAATTCAAAATTTATGCTCGAAATATAGCAAACAATAATATGGATTAAGTGGGAGGTGGGAAGCAGAGCAAATAGTTGAGTGCTTAGTGAATTACCCTCTTAAAGTAGTGTCTATCAGGAAATATGTAGAAACAGGTTTAAAATTATATATTAATTATATGAAAAGTGATCAAGATTGGCTAAATATTATCATATGCAGTCACTTTATTTGAAAAAATAGTCTACTGTCGCAATTTTTAAATAGAGAGGATTGGTGAAACTAGTGAAACATTTACGATTTGACAAATCAGTTACGATTCATTTTTCGCATGTTACTGGACAAACATGGTGAAGCGTGGTTTATATGTGGTGGTTTAATATGTTGACTCAGGGTTTTCCAGTTTGAAGATAGACGCATCTGGGAGACTAGTCTTGAGGCAGCCTACATCTTCGGATTCACCCGTAGCCCGCTATGGAATGGGGGTAGACTTCGGTATGCTAAACTACGTAATGCTGTCGGAGGCATATGACTTAGCTACCATACCATCAAAAACTGGCTGACTCAGTGGATTAGGAATTCTGCCTCGATTAGAGATAGTTTGTTATTCCTCAAGGGTTTTATTAATCACAATCGTTAGGACATTCACTGCACTCCAAACGATTGCGATGAGTTCCTGTCATCCCTGCTCCTGTAAGTAGTCCTTATTTGTTTTAACTAGATTTTTTGATAAGGAGACTAATAACCATTTTCTGATAATTTAGGAAATCCAAAACAGTACTGCAGAATGTATTACTAACAAGTAACAACATATTATCATTTTTGGAAGATCATGAAATTTATACTAATTGTTTTATCAATTACCAAGCCAAAAATAAAAATAAAGTTTTTTCTGCAACATGCACCTCACAATTCACATTCTCTACAAATTTGTGTATCGAATGTCTAATACACATTCAGGAATTGGCAAAATGTGTTTATAGTTACCTTAAACAACAGTCCCAATCAACAAAATGATATGTTTGAAATGTTATTACCTTTTGAAGAACATTCTCCACAACCAGAAACGGAGGGATAGCGTGCATTTCTTATGAGGATGGTGACATTCCAAGCGGTGCACACTGTTGCATAGTTTTTTTTTCAAATTTGTTCACGCTATCGAAGGATATTCATTATGAGAATGAAAGATGTGGAGAAAAACAGATGTGATATTAAGTATCATAAATCAAAAGAGCGGCAACGTATATCTTACCAACAAGAAATGAAGAAGATTGCAGGAGACGGAGGTTACAGGTGAGAAAAAACGAAACAACGCGCGCTTTATTGTGGAATGCAGAACACATTCGCGAGACACTTTGTTTTGGTAGGAATACAAATATCATATTTAGAAAAAACCGCTCTTTGGGAGTTGGAAACATTTTATTTAAAGATGACACGAAAAGAAATATAACATAAACGGTCATTAAGCCATGCGCCATCTTCAAGTATTGCTGATCTTTATACTTTCGGATATCTGGTAAAAACTGCGAACAATTTGAAGACGGACCTAAACCTAAACTGAAGGTTCGGGTCGGGGTATGACTTCTTTCTATATTATTTTGCTTAGATTCGTCAAGAGCAGTTCTTCAATAACTGTTTCCATAGTTGGTATTAGCGATATTGGTGTGGATGAATTTATTGCTGTTTGCGGCTTTTCTTGCTTAGGACTGACAATGACTTAAGTAATTTTTCAACGATGTAACATACATTGCAGCTTAAGGCATGTGTTAATTATTTATGGGAGTTTTGTTTTGAAAGCATTTCTTTCCAAACCTGAGCAGTAATTAGATAATTCCCGTTAGAGTTGCTGTTTGATAACTTGTGTTGTCACATGCTTCACATTCGATACATTTTCAGTTTTGTACTTTTATAGGCGGATTTTGTATATGTGGTCTTTTTAGGCATCCGTCAAACTTGTGAGACTGTTAGATTCTGACACATTTTCAGGGACTCTACTGTGGACGATTCCATTTCATACGAGCCCTTCTTTTTTCCAATATTTATTTCTACAGAGTTTTTATTTCATATTCTCTCTTATTCTAGTTTTTATAAAAAATAAAATAATAATTATTCAATTTTTTTTTTTAAATAAAGTTTCTATCGTCATCTTAACTTTGCTCCACCTCTATAGGAAAAGTTATCTTTGATTATAAAGAAAAATAAACTTTAACTTTATATCGTTCTTCCCCCTGTGCCAACTGAAACCGAAAATACAATATTTTATGTAGGTATCTTGAATTGAAAAGCCAATAAAGAGAAATTCAATTCCACCAGAAGCTCACATACAATTTCAAAAGAAGTACCTATAGATAGTTTCCCATTCACCTTGACGTTTGTAAAATAAACACTTGATTGTGAGGAGATGTAAAACGCAAGGGCGAAGCTATAAGGAGTTCCAAAGAAGAAGAAGATAGGTATATGGCCTGGACCTTGCACCTCAATTTTCACACCTTTAAGAACTGGAGGTATAGCAAATTTCTAAGAAAGTATCTATCAGATGCACATGAAGCGATGATGCGTAAAACACTCGAATAAGATTAAAGCACTCATGTGAAAAGCTGTGTGGATTTTGCGTCTCATGTTTATGGGTGTCAGTCAGTATATTATTTGCCCGATGGTTAAAGTCGATTCGGAAGGAATGTTCGGGCTTTAGTATAGTTTTTCCTTTTTTTTTAATTTTATATTTTTGGTCTTCGCTTATCTTGTGCATATGACTTGGATAAAACGTCTACATCAGTATATACTACTACTTTATGTAGCTAAGTATATTATATGGATCGTGTTTTGCAGCATCTGACAGTTATGTGGTGAAATATTAACTTTTTGAAACATAAATCATTTTATGAGCTTTAGAGTTTATAGAGTAAAAGAGTTATATAAAATAGAAAGCTAAGCGAGTGCATTTTGCTGTATCATAACTAAAACGAAAGCTTCTGAAGATTATATTTTGATAAATGATTTTTTAAGCTTAAATTGCTTTTGCATTACGTGCATGATGAGAATTAAAAAAATTTTATTGAAATTTCGTTAGTATTTTTATAATTGCTACGAGGGTTGTTTGAAAAGTTATTGGTCCAATTATGAACATATTTTTTAAACTCTTGGCAACTTTTAACATTAAATTTAATGATATTTTAACTACCGTATACCTACCTTTTTCGTAGAATAATACGATGCATAAAAAGAAGTAAACTCGTTAATCTGAAATATGTATATACTCCGCCTCCTTTGCAATTTGGGGAAAAATAATTTTATAATAAATGGGAGATATGTAAGTCCAATGACTATATGATGTATGAGAGGTATGTGGAAAACTTGAAATTGTAGTTTTTAAGTTTTATTTAGTTTTGTCTGTATCAACAATAACGGGAAATACTTCCTTGTATATGCTTACATAAATACTGAACTGGATATATGTAAAATTTTTACAAAAACTGGTGTGTAAGTCTCAGTTTTTACGGACAGCTCCAAGACACATTATGGGGAAGGGCCAGGTACCTATATTTTCAGATAACCCACCCATCAATAAAACTACCAAATTTGAAATTACGAAGTTTAAGCTAATGGACAATTGCCGCAGTGATTTGACGTTACTCAGTGCAACTAACACAGTTACCCTTCATTGGGTCCCTGCCCTGGACACCGTGATATTCGAGAGAACGCAAAAGCAGATGAATTGGCCAAAACCGGGTCGTCTCTTAAGTCTTGATCCGAGCCAACTAGAATTTTCGGTATACTTATATCACTAGAGCGTGAAAAGTATATAGAATTCACCAGGGTTTCCTTAAAGCCTCAAACCACAGATGGTCAGCAACTGACACTTGTCGGGTCTCGAGGAATCTATGAAATCTATTCTCTATAAAGAGAAACCAGACTACTTACTCGAGCTAAACAGGCCTCAATTGTTCCTCCTGGTTGGAATCTTAATGGGTCACAAATCAATGGAAGCCCACATGAGCAGAATGGGCATTATAGCATCTAACTCTTATACGCAGAGGATGAAAGGGCAGAGGAGGGCTCCTATCACTTCCTTTTTTGAATACACCAGGTTATACCATATTCCAGGAAGATATTCCGCGGAGCATACTTTTTCGACGAGCTGGGCGACATCTCGTTTTTGCCACTAAAGAACAGTCTAAAATTCATTCATCATTCAGTATCGTTCACGAAGGCATCCCATTCCCATACCTTAAGCTTCAACTCACTCCTTTCCCCACCCCTTCTTATTCGTACATTAACCACATCTTTTTGACGAGCAATATCCATTGAGATCCAGGTGAGATAATGCGGCTTACCGATTTATCACCCCGTTTATAACCTCACCTATACATCTAGGAATAGATGGCCCTGCATATTTCTGCTAAATACAAACGACGTAGGTGATAAGAGGAATTTTTTCATAACAAAATATTTTTCACTTCCTCGCAAGAGGCAGTACACCTGAATTTTGTTTTGTTTTTAGGTAAAATACATTGCGATTTAATCCCCAGACCTCTAGCATTCGAACAAACTTACCATTACACCATGGGGAACTCAGCAGAAGAGAATAAAACTAAACAAAAAAAATATATATATATATTTAAAACTTTTCGCTTCATTTCATACCGAATTTCGTGCAAAATTAGTCTATACATTGCAGAAATTACCACATTTCGAATTCTAAATTTGTATGGGAAATGAGTTAGGTAATTTGTAATAAAATTTCAAATTCCATGTTAAATACAGTATATACGGTGGTGATGCGAAACTAAAATTACCGATGAGCGACATTGGAGGCGTCTCCACTTCACTCTTTTTCGCATTGAATTAATTGTTTGACATTTAAGTTGTATTCGATTTTTGTTGTTTCTTTCATTGTTGGTTCATTGTATTTTATTTTTGTTTTGTATTTTTTATTTGGTTTCAATAATTTGTTAAATTCCCACACGCAAATTTTCCACTCTGCTTTCCTTAGTATTCCTCTTTTTTGTTGAAAATTACAGAACATTTTGTTTCGTATCAGCAGCCATAGTATACGAATTACCTAGTACATAGGCTTTAAAATAAACGAAGAAAAGTTGTTCTACATTTTTTTCTTGAAAGGCTCTGCCTTAACCAAAATGCTTATAATTTATATTAGGAAGGTACTTGAAAGAGAACGTAATATATCTTAAGAAAAATGTCTTAATATGAAAAAATAAACACAAATCAATAATATATATCAATACTATACATACTATGGCATCATACATACCTACATAGAATATATATTTTTAAAACCAACAAATTTGCCAAGGAAGTCGAATTTATATTTTATTTTGTATTATATTGTCAACAACCTCCAAAACGCAGATGCGACAAATATTTCTATATTTTTTCTATCTTTCTTTATAATATACATACATACCTTAATATAGAAATTTTTTTACCTCACTATCAGATTTTAGAGTTGGAAAACGTTTTGTTCAGTACTTCACTTTTCACAAGACCCCAGCCGGAAGAGGAAATGGAAATACAATGAAATAAACCTCAAGGGGAAAGTATTTTAGAAAGTAACGGTGCACAGAAATGTAGGTATATTTTTAAATCTGCCTTTTGTTATTCTTTCTGAGTCAACGGATGACTAATTCAAATTTGTAGCTTTTCTAGACGTTTTATTTTTGTACGAGCAGATAAATATTATCAAGGGCAGACTTATCATAACAACGTAAAATGCGGGCCCAAATAAATAGATTTAAAAAAAGGGGCGATTATACCAATTCAGCAGCAATATTTAATGAAACGAGAATAGTAAGATTTCTTTCTAACGTTATTTTTAGACGATGAAACAATCCTAATATTAGACGAGTATAACAATACAAAATGCTTTTTTACAAAAAAAAAATTATGAGACTTGAAAAAAATTCAGTGGTGTTCAAGAGCTGCCCATTTACTTTCATTCATTTAAAACTAAAAACTCAAGCTTTTGGTAACAAAACAGGACTACTGAAATTTGTATGATCCTGAACTTTGCAAACAATGCGTCCGCTGAAGTTTGAACAACCGCCAAAGTTGTAATACTTGTTCGATTTTAAAAACTAAAGAGCAACCGCTATGTTTCGGCAAAATCTGGTGCCGATAATTTTAAGTTTTTTTTTATTTGCCTTAAAAAAAAAGTCATGGCTAAAAGATTCAAAAACCACCAAAAAATTAACAAAAAAATTTGGCCTTCAGTCTTTACTGTAATTTTCGCCGCATTTTCATAAAAATTACGGCAATCGCTTTGTCTCGGCAAAATCTAGTGCCGATATTTTTTAGTTTTTTTTTATTTGCCTTAAAAAAAAATTATAGCCAAAAGATTCAAAAACCACCAAAAAATTAACTAAAAAAAATTTTGGCTTTCAGTCACCACTGAATTTTTTTTTAAAAAAGTAATTAATATTTTTACAAGGCTGTACCCAAACAGGTACAGTGGTAAGATATGGGTTCTAATTTTTTGTTTTAAATTTTTGAAGCATACCTTTTCAACTCACAGAGCTATGTCATAAAGTTCACAAATCCATCTAACTCGCAAGTGGTATTCTGTGCATCTAAGGGGAACAGCGTCTTCACTGTAGTACTCCTCATCCCTAATAAAGAGTTCAATGTTACCTGCGACGTCATTGGGAAATTGATCGTTATCCAAACTTTCTACATCAATCTCGTCTTGATCTGTGTTTTAATCTGCATCTGGTGGTATAAGTGCAATATACCAATCTTTTTCGATTGCATGTACTGCGTTTGAAACATCATTGAACCTCCTTCCATAAAAAGAGGCAGTTGAGAATGATTTGAAATCTATTCTAAAAAAAATTTCTTCAGATTTTCTCATTGTAGCCAAGCGGCTACTAACCGCAGGTAATACAAAATGTTAAATTTATTTTTCCCTTTTGTCTGTTTATACCAACTATTCTTGTCTTTCTTTGAAAAAAAAAACAAAAATAAAATACTTTAAACAAATATTTGATTTGTTGCCAAATAAAAAACAACCTCCAAAAAACGGAAAAACCAAAATCGCACCTCACGAGGAGTAAAAAAATAACTAGAATTTTAATTTTATTATAATTTACTGAACTAAAACATGTTGTCAAGATGTCAAGAGACAAAATAAATAAAATCTCATTAAAACAAATGTGAAATGAGTCAACGGTGAAACGATAAATTCCATGAATTTTTTGGTAGTAAATGGGTTGGAAACCCTTAACAGTTTGGATGTTATATCACCTTTTAATTTATGAAGTTCTATTTTGAGTTGTATCCAAAAGACTCAATTATCTTATACGATCATCTGCCCAGATATGAAAATTTTACTAAAGTTTGAATGAATAAAACCCTTACAACCAGTTCAGAACTGTAAACAAATTTCTTGTATCTTCGAAAAAACTGGACAGCTATTTTCAAAACAATACCGTTCCATCTATTTCGTTAAAAGTGATAAGACTTCAGCCCTTTCTGGCGATACATCGAGCAGAAGGTTAATATTGACTAAATCATAAAGGGCTATATATTCAAATCTCTCTAAAAAAAATTTATACCTTCTTACGCTTTCATAGAAGTTCTCGTGATGCCTTCTGTAACCCTATATAGCCTAAAATTTGTGAATCCGCTCCTGTATTGCAAAAAGTAACTATGTTACTTTTTAATTCGGAGCGCTCCGAGTTCTCAACTTGCATTTCTTATTTAGCTCAGAGCTTGACCGTGGCCCGCTCGATGAGCTCGAAAAAAAAGACCGAGCACATCGAGCACAAATCTGAGCGCGGCTAACTTCTTACAATTTCATGTAATTTGACAGATTACTAAGCATATGAGAGTTCAGTGCTCAATTGAGTTTCTTAAATAGTTCGGTGCGCTCAGGTCACGCTCCGTTCGGAGTGAGCTCTATTCGCTCAGAGCCCACTCTGTGCCCCGCTCGGGGCTAAAAAAGAAAAACGCCTAATGCTTTCCTTTATTGATAGCGACACATCAGTCGCGACTAACAAAAAATTATGAAATATGGAATATGAAAATATACAAGGTTCTTAAACTTTTTGTTTTAAATTGTAGAAAGACTTGCTCTTTACCTACACAAAAATTTGTATTTATTTTATCTGTCTTCATGAAGTGATATCGTGAAATAAAACAATATCCATTTGTAGTAGCTCATGTGTTTTTCCTCTTTTTATAAATATGTAAGTTAGGTATTCGATTATTTAGATTTTGTGAATTATCGTTTTTATTAGATTTTTGTCTACTTAGACACTGTCAAACTATTTTCAAATTGGTTTAAATATCGTCACATGTATAGATCGAATACCTTGTAACCCAGAAAAGTTAATTTTTCAGGAGAAACAAAAAACTTGATATAAAAGTATTGAGGACCAATAACATTGACCTGCTTTTTATGCGTTTAGCTTTGAAATTATCGTTCTTAGGCTAATAAGTTATTTTTCATTAGATCCGGAAAGTTGTTTACAATAAAAATGCATCATTACCTAAAAAGTGAACTTTTCTGGGTTACGAGGT
Organism: Epistrophe grossulariae; assembly: GCA_929447395.1. Lineage (NCBI taxonomy): Eukaryota > Metazoa > Arthropoda > Insecta > Diptera > Syrphidae > Epistrophe > Epistrophe grossulariae. The sequence continues at coordinate 106,248,590 of OV839567.1, forward strand.
ATTCGATCTACAGCGACGATAGGCTTTATTTAATAAAAATAAATATCACATTATTCACGGTTAAGACAATCTACTCTTGTGTCTAAGTTATGCAGCTATAAGACAAAAATAAACAAGGTTTTCGAACACATTTTCCAAAGTTGGATAGTTGTTTTAAGTTAGACAACGTTTATAAATAAGACTGCGGGTTTATAGTATCTCATATTATGTGGGATATTCGCAAAAAATAGGATGTTACCTAAAAGTTCAGCCAAAAGAGGGCAAATATTTTCAGAAAAGGTAGTTGAAAAAAGCACATCATTTGTAGGATATTCGAACAAAATATACAATTTCGAAGTCCACCAAAACTTCATAAAAGTTTCTCTCCAAGCTTGAAAAGAAAAACTTTAAGAATTCTTTAAAAAATAATTTCTAGGGAGACAAAGTTGTTATATACCTTAAAGTTATAGGCTATAGCTGTGTATGATAATATTCTGTTCAAAACGTGCGTCTTTCTTTACTACAGCATATACTTGGTCTTGGTCTTGTCCTCATTGACCGTTTAACCCGTATTCTTCATATCCGCACCAATTTTCGCAAAAGCGCTACTGACATCACGCTTTTTTCTTCCGATTATGTCAATAACGTCACCATATGTGAGTAAAATTGTGCCTCAAGTGTAAGTGTTGACGGCAGAATTTTGCACTTTTCTTTGAAAGACGACTTTAAAGAAGTCGCATTACGGTGCATCGCCTTGTCTAAATCCATTTTTGACACCGAAGGTATTGGTGAGGTCTATGCTGACTTTAAAGGAGCAGCGTGCGTTCTCCATCGTCATCCAGCAATCAGCATAAACGAAAGAGTTTGGTAATGATGCTGAAACTATAGATAATGCCTTTTAATAGTTCGTCTCTATAAACATATACGTGACCTTTAAATCGATGAAAAGGTGGTGATCAATTTCGATTTGAAGTTCCTATGGTTTCTTCCTCAGATTTGCCGTTTTGTGACTTTCCGTTAGTGGGCTTTCCTGGCCTAAATCCACACTACACTGATATGTACCTATCAAGTCTTTGAGGAATGGCTTTAGGTTTTGCAAATTACGGCGCAGTTCAGGGATCTCCAATTTTGAGGATCGGTCGAACAATGTTTAGGTTGAATTCAGCGGGCATGCTTTCGTCCGACCATATTTTACAGATGAGCTGGTCTATTCCATATCTACTCCTAACCAAGTCATCTTCTGCCGCTTTGAACAGTTTGACAGCAAGGACCAGCAGTTCCAATAGATTTATTTTACTTAAGTTCAAATATGGATGAGATAATTTTACGTTACGGGAAAGTCACCCTGACGGACGGGACAACCACCAACCTGGGAGACCAGTCCCTTGATATAACTCCTAGGATCGAGAGCCGTATAAAATACTCCTTATATTTAAATATTCTTCAGCACAGGAGGGAACAATGCGTTGTCATTTGTATGTGGAAAATTAATACTTTAATACAAACGCCCATCACAGTCTATTAAGCTAAGACTCATCTTCCATGAATATCACGCACATCAGCCATTTAAAAATAAAAAAACAAAAATATTTTGGAAAACAAAAAAATACCACATTTGGAAACATATTCATTTTCTTTGTGTGCCTTTTACTCCAGCATCGTTGGTCGTCCTGCTTAATAGCTTTTATTGCTTTTATTGGAAAGAAATAAGGATAATGCGTCATGTATTCTCCAAGTCATAATCTTTTTTTTTACATTTTTTTCTCATCATCATCAGGCCATCCTACTAAGTATGAGTTGATGTAAAAATATCAAAGCCCGAAGGTTATGCCACATTAAGTGGGCGGTGGCAACTCAGATATAGCATCCTCCTCCTTGATAGTCCACCTATATTTTCTCATTCTTTTTTTTTTACTTGGTGGTAAGTCCTGTTTTCACTGATGGAGAGCTCCAAGAAAATGAAAGCACACATAGATTTATTTTTATCTAAGACATGCCTTACCGTGCAAATGGCCCTCAGATAAAAAAAAACGAAGAAAAAATTAACCACCCGTATTTTGAAAGAAACTTGGCTTAAATGCGAGTCATGATGATGGGATCATCCTCTTTGGTAGTTTAACCATGGTTTTTTTTTTTAAGAAGGACTATCATAATACACACGCATTTTACGTAATGAAATGATTCTTAAGAAATAACGACATTATTTCAGGTAAGCGAAATAAGCATCGAGGAAAAAACTTGCAGATATTCAACTAAGATACATTAACTTTAATATAAAAAAAAAAAAAATCATCATCAATAAAGGACTCCTTTCTATATTTTCCTCTGGTGTGTATTTTTCAGTTGAGTCCATATCCGTTCCGTCATCGTTCTTGTTCGCCATGGACGGATGGATGATGGAACCTTAATCTGGCAATTTATTATCGTATAGGTAAGGTAGGTACACATGTTATACCTTTACAGATCTGGTGTGTGTGTTTTTAAGCAATATCTCTGAAATGCATGCATTTTGTATTCTCGTTCAAGTTCGGTTGCCACAGATACTCTTAGTCGTAAATCCTTTTTAAATTAAAATAATTTTACACATAAGAGAGCATCAGGATATTCATATATCCTCTAGTAGGTATATCCAGTATCCGCACATTCAACTCGATGGTTTATCATGTTATATGGACTGCGGCGGCGGCGGCATTGCATGGATCGACATATACGAGTCGTGTCAGCTTGCAAGGGCCAAAAGCCTTGATATGATTTTGTTTTTGAGTTTGCTCACAGTACCTAGACATTTATGCTGCCAGTGCAGTGAAAAAAGGAACACAAAAACTACGAAACAAAAAAGGCATATTTAATAGTTTTAAAAGGTTCCTTGTGAAAGCTCTTTTACTTTCACATAATATATATTATAAAAGAGACACAATAGCGTATTAAGGACAAGAAAGGTTTTTCATGTTTTTACTTGATTCTTTTCTGTAAAACAAAAAAAATATAATCAGAACTTTATGGATCAATGTGCTAAGGTTATGTAGGTAGTTATGGGACATTGCTTCAAATATGTGTAGGATAGACTGGCCAGTAGTAAATCATTTCTTACTTCCTGCGCTGTAGATGTGACAATTTTCAATGTTTAGTCTTTAATGTTTTCAAAAAAATGCAGTCTTATTAATGTTGAGATAGTAAAAAAATTATATGAAATCAACCTTTTTATGTGATTAACTGTAAACCATGAGTGTTAATATAAAACTGAATAATTCGGCTTTCAAAAAATCACAAAATGTTATTTTTTTGTTGCATTTAAAGAACTAAAAGACAAATTAAACTTGTGATTCAGTTGCTTATAATTGGTATAAGCTTTTACCGAACATTCATATTCGAAAAATCGACATTGAATGAAACATTTGAACTGGAGTCTCAATCAGTTGTCCCGGCTTAAATCTCGACACACTCCTCTTAAACTAGCTCGTGAGCTAAAGAGTACAAACTTCAATGCAATGGCGTACTGGAAGAACGAGTGGCATTCAAGTTCTCGTAACGACTTGTTCCGTATCGATGACCCTACAACCGTGCCAGCTGGCCACGATCTTCCCAGAAAAACGTGGGTTAGCTTGAACCGAGTGCGAACAAACAACGCAAGGTGTGCCGCTACGCTCTATAAGTGGGGAGCAGCTGAAACGCCATTCTGCGACTGTGGAAACTATGTGCAGAACATTAAGCACGTAACTTCTGAGTGTGGACTTAGAATGTACAGGGGCAACCCGGCTGATTTTATAAAAGCATCTCCAGCTGTTACCGATTGGCTGAAAAATCTTGACATTCAATTATAGAATCTTCATTGTGCAATATAAATATTAAAATAATCAAATTATTTTGTAATATATCTGCGTTATTAGTAAATGTAGATGTTAAATGTAGATTTTGTTTGCCATACGCTAAATAAATAAAAATACCACTTTTAATTGATTTATTGTGTACGATGTTGTCATTTTTCAAAAATATTTGTATTATTATTTAAAAAAATACAAAAAAAAAATGAACTACTTATACCGATGCAGAAAACACAAAAACACGAGACGAACCGACTTTGGCTACAGAATCGCGCAGTTTGATGCAAAGTGCATGAAAAATGTGTTCTTTTCTCTTTTTCAAATTCGTTTTAAAATAAAAAGAGACATTGTGAGGGCAAGTGATTCTTTGAAAATTGCTAAGAACCTTGCGACCGTCCTAACTACGCTTACTTATTTATTGGCTTCAAGCTCGTCCAAAGTGGTTGGCTTGTTAGCGTAGATTAAGGACTTGATGTAGCCCCAGAAGAAATAATCGGGTAGTATCAAATCGCATGATCGCGGTGGCCAACTAATGGACGCTCGCCGTGGGCATGTAGCCCCGCCATCATTTTGGAAGCAAAATTCGGATATATTAATGATGTCAAGCTCTGATGAAAGTCCATTAACGGCGTTCTAAATCTGGGACCATTGACGGTAACGGTGTCTCCTTCCTTATTTCGAAAGAAATAGGGCCAAAAATCGTACCAAACATGTCAATCTTTGCGGAATGGATGCATTGATGCTAAGCCGAACACTTGTAAATTGTGTTCTCTCCAATATCGGCAACAGCGTTGAACTTTACTCCAATCGGAGTAAATTTACTCCAATTATAAGAAAGAAAATAAAACAACTCCGCCACTCTGCTTTTTTGGAATCTACTCCTTTTTTTCTACCACTCAAAAAATTTTAAATTCTTAAGCTAAACCACAATAAAGGAAATGACAGCACTGTTATATTCAATTTTCTCACCAACTCTGACTCTGAATATTTAAATCTAAAATTCTTTTCTGTTCTTAAACGAATAGAATTTATGTGAATTATTTTTTTGTTTGGAAAATAATTTTTTTTTTTAATACAGTTTTTGAACACGAGTTTTTCTTTAGTTTTCCAATCTACTCCGGAAATTTTCGATTTACTCCACTTTTTTTTACAAATCTGCTCCGAAATTTTACTACTGAGGTTTTAATACTGATGGCTAATTGCTTGCTGGCATAGCCGCTTAGCCCATAATGGGACTCGTCCGAGAAGATGATAATGATAGTTTTATTAATTAGTTTAAAAAAAAATTGCGTTGGGTACATCAATACATAACATTTCTTATACTTGTATAAATCAAACTAGAAATAAATTAAAATTGGTCTACAATTCAGCAAATCAAAAACATTCACTTATATTAGAAAGAGCGCAAACCCAACTGACTTAGTGACGTTAAAATTATTTTGACGTTTAACAGCTAAAAAATTCTATTCGTTTTGAATTTCTTTCTTCTAATTAATTATTCTGTTCGCTTGTCTAATTTAAGTATTTCCCGTTTGAGCAGCCTATGCTTGCTAACATCATTGCTAAAATAGACGAACAAGAAAATAAAATGTTGACAGAAAATAAAATAAGCTTACATCAAGTACTTATATTAGTATTCAAACAAACAAATCTTAAATTATACATTAAATTATGAAGCTTAAGCGTGTTTTTCTTCAAGCAGCACTATATTATATATAAGAAATACTCAATTGTTAATTTTAAATTTTCTTTTTAAAAATAGTTTTGGTTATTGACGTATATATTTTTTGTAATTAATTGAATAGTTAAAACATTAATAAAATAATAAAAAATATGCTTATCTTTCAAAACTAAAATCAAAATAAAATTAACACTTGGACAACCCTTGTTCGACATTAATTTTTGTACTCAACTGACAAATTACATCATCTGACATATGGCAACCAGGCATTTGACATCCAGCCCAGAAATAGCCAGAAGAAATTCCTCGGACCAAAACTGGCAAGAAGGCGAAATGTTTTACTATTTCGAGCGCGCTCTCTTTTGCAAGATTTAGCACAACTTTTGAAGTCTGGAACGACTTCGGACTTAAAATGACTAAATCTGGCAGTCTGAAACTGGGTATGGAACAGACTTATTGTCTCGCATAATTATTCTTTCGCAAATTTGACGTTCTCGCATTTTATTATTTGCATTGTTATCGCTAATTAAATACTATTTTTCATTTATTATCTTGCATAGTAGCGGCGTGGCAGGCGGCCGCGGCGACACGAAATAACAAAAATGAATAGTAAAGGAAAAAAAATCATGTAAAACAACAAACTGCTATTACATGCGATATAAAACTAACAAGAGAACTTTTGCGAAATGATGGTATAGATTTAAAGACGATTGAAGATTCCTGACAATTTTATGTCAGATTGTCGTCTGTAATGACGTGTCTGACAATAATGTCAGACAAAATTGTGTGTTCAGACGATTGTAAGACATTTGGAACAGTTTTTTACTGACAGATCTGACAATATTGTAAGATCTGACAATCGTCTGTTCTTAGCATAAGGTTCAAAGTATACCAAGGCTTTTTTATGGCCCGTCTTGGTCGCAGGGATGGAAAATGACATTTTTTGAATGTACTGAAAACGTATTTAAAATTGTACTGAATTGAAGTCAATTGTACTGAATTTTTTTTTGTTGAATGAAAAAATATTTTATATGTAACGAAAATATTTTATTCTTTCAAACATAAACAAAAATAATTCATAAATATACATAAAATGTACATAAATAAACAAAAAAACATAAAATATAAAGACCACTTTATAATAAAAAAAGTTGAAAAACGTACAAAATGCAAGGACTTTGACAGAAGTGAAAATTATTTATATAATTATTTTTCAGTCTAAGAGTTCTTCTGTCAAAATGCTTGCATTTTGCATGTTATTTTTCAAAATATTTCAATTTATATCAAAATCATAGCACGATGAATTCTTTAATTTGACAAGTTTTTTGTTGCTATCAATGCAGAACACGTTTGAACTTGCATTTTGTTTCGACATTTCGATTTTATAACATTCTGGTATGAAAAAATTCGTTCGAAATTTGCGGACAAATGGGGAACGGTGAATTTTATATTAAATACGTGAGTTTTTTTTTTTTAATTAATAATAACAAATAAATCACCGACAATAATAAGTTTAGTTTCCTTTAACAAATAAGGTAAATAATTACTTTCTTTAGTGTAATTTTAAGTCGTTCTCGCCCGTCTCGGTGAAGTGAAATTCAAAAATGCAATAAAAGATAGTAAAATAATTTTCTCGAAATTCAATCAACGTGAGTGATTCTGCTGTTAATGGGAAAAGAATATTGTTTTGGAAGAGAACTCCATTTCGTAGGAAGTCTCACGTCGCGACGAAGACAAATAGGCCAACCGATTTTGTAAAAAAATATTAAAATATTAATATTTCCATTTGTCCTCCACAAAGTCCTGCAATTCATCGTCTATTGCGGGAAATTCTCGTCGTAAAATACCTTCCAGTCAAAGCACTACCCTTGATATTATGTTGATGGAATTATTAAGTTTGCTTTTGTTGCTTTCAGTTATTTCGTTTTATTAAGTTTATTAGTGAGATTAGTGAAATTTCAACACTGGTTAGTTGATTTGTAAACAACTTCCTCATAATTTCCAAATTAAATATTTTTTGACGTTTTACTTCAAAATTGCTGCTATCAAGTGTCACACACACAAACACAGAAAAAATTAAATTCTTTTTAGAAAAAAATTCGATTTTTTTGTTGAAAGGAATTCGACATAATTAAAGATTTAGAAAATTTGCAAATTTAAAGAAAATAGGTTTCATAAAATTGTACTGAAATAAGGCAAATTGTACTTTTGTACTTGACCAAACTCAATTGTATCGAATTCGATACAATTGTACCGAATTTTCCATCCCTGCTTGGTCGGTTTTTCTGAGTTATAAATCCCCTTTCCAGAGCCTGCGTTAAGAAGATTTATTTCAATATTTCATGAATTATATAGTTTTAATAATGAGTTTTTAGTTTAATTTAACCTCAATTCTTGTCATTTAAAATAATAAAAGTTCTGCAGCTCTTAGAAAAAAAAAAAACCAAAAGAACTAAAAAGCTTATTTGTTAAATAATTATAATTTATGTTTATTGATTTTTTTTCGAAATCTATAAAATGTATCTCCTTTAATTCAATTAAGAAAACTTTCTTCATTGTGTTCTTTCTAGAACGTGATTTGAAATTATATATGTATGTAGGTAATAGGTATACATAATATAAAAGAAGAAGGTTCATGATTGGAATTCATTTTAATTTGTATTTATGTTGCCTGCTTTGCTTGGTTCTTATGTGTTAAAGCATATACCTACTTACATTAAGTTGTAATTCAATTACAATTATCACAAATGAACACACCATCATATTAATGCTAACGGGATGTTTCTATTCTCTTAGGACCAACTTTAATAGGCTTAAGCAAACATAAACTAATGTCAGAACCCATTGAAAAGTTTCAAAAAGACGCAGGCATAGCCTTAATAACTTACGCGAACAAAAGCATCTGTCAAAGTAAAATTCACAGCTGTTTAATTTTGTTGAGTGTGAACATTGAATCAACAACAACTTAAGATATAGCAAAGATATCACACACACACTCTCATTAATCTCGAATCATTTACACAGACGATGGGTTTGATGTGTATTTTGTATGTGTTGAACCGTATCTGTCAAATTCACTTATGCGCTGAGCGAACCGGACCGCTCTTGCTTATGTTTGGTTAATTGAACGAAACTTAGAAAAATTGGACGAAATGGAGCCGGACTCCATTATGGCTACTCAATAGGAATTTCATATATTCGATCGTTGGCTTAAGCGTGCATAAGCTAGCTCATGCCTAATGCCTATTATAGTTGGGCCTGCTTGAAGCTTAAAGTCATTTTCTTTAGGTATAGACTTTTTCCGTTATACAACCACATTGAAATTTTGTTTAAATAAAAAAAATCACTTACAAAATCTGAGCAAAATTGATGTTAAATTCCTTTAATTGCTAAACACCTCATTACACTGTGTGTGTTAATTATTCAAATCTCACTAGCAGCAGCGATACCGGGTGGCCTTGTTTCAGATTCAGATGAATACAGATACAGAATATTATCTCCCCAAACTGGCAGATTTTCCTTGTGTAATATTTGTTAAATGGCCCGTTAAGAATAATGTTATAACATCCTAAATGGTAAAACAACATGTTTACAAGTTCATTTTCATTCACAAATAAATTCATTTTATTCCGCAGGCCGCATGACAATGATGAAACAAAATGAATGTGACCGTTATTTGACATAACAAATTCACATTCCTGTCCTCCATATTTTTTTTTGGTTATTATTAAACTTTCCAGTTGCGTCAAAAGTAAATTCCGTGCGTTCAAAGGAATGTTTAATATTATGTCGCCTGTGTTAAAAAAAAATACGAAGCGACAACAGGGACACTCATGTGAATGAATACTTGCTTTTTTTCCCTTCTTAATTTCAATTAACGGAAAATATTCTGACTGACTTTGGAGTTTAGATTTACGAACATATAGGTACATATGAATGTACATAATGTTTGTTTTTTTGTTTCGTTTGTTTATTTAAGTCACTCATGGGAATGAAACAGAGAGAAGCCATTGTGACATTTCTTAATTAAAATACTTAATTTCAGAAAACGTATACAGCTAGTGTCATGGATTTGTTACCTTGGGGGTTTGACAACCAGAGAGTAGGCCGACGAGGACGCATGCAAATTATAGATGTATGCACATAACGGTTCTGTTTAGTTTCAACCTTGGACTAGGTCAAATGAAGCAAGGGTAAAGAAAAATACATCAGAGTCTGGTAGTATACATATAACGTATCTACATACATATGTATGTATGTATATTGTATATGCTTTGTTTATTTTGACGTTTAATCAGTCAGAAAATGATGTTGTCAGCAATATAAAGCAGGAGCTCGTTTATGAGTATGAGTACTAATGAGAAGTAAATTGTTTGTACCCTTGAACGAGAGACTTTTCAGTTTATGTATGATGTAGCCATGTAGGTATATTGTACATAGGCAGGTTTTACAACTTTGTAGGTATAAAACAGTAGATATTATGCATAACGTCAATAACTGACAGAGAGTGCGTCGTTTTCTTGGCTTAAGTAGGTACTTACATACGTTGACAAGAATCTACAATAGGTATTACTATTTGAAGTTTATTTATTGCATTTTGTGTGTACGTATGTTTGAACAGGACAAGTTCATATTATGTTGGTATCTACTTATTTAGGTACCTATGTAAATACACAAGAACTTGACAAAGATGATATTAATTGTTCTGTTGTTTATCTTTCAATTTGTACCGATATCTAGGTAGGATTCACCCGAAAACAAAAAAAACAAAAGGCTGTGGCGCAAAATTTTTAAAAGCCTAATGTTAAGGTATTAGCTTGATATTACTTAACAATTGACTACAATTTCTAAACTAAATCTATTTTCTTTATAAAATCTAGCTGAACTCGCCTAAAAGTCACAGTTCGTGCAAACAAGTAAACAAACATACTTTTTTTTTAAATTTTTAATTGTCAAAGTGACATTTGGTGTTAGTATGATATAAAATAATTATCAATAACTGCTTTTAATAGGCGCAGCTATAGAACAATGTCAATGATTATCGACTTTTGGCTTGCTGCGGCGAGGCCTGCGGCTAACTACGAAACAAATAGGTAAAATTTGTTTTCAAATAAAAATATCAGAACAGAACTTCCAAAGTCACCAGTGGGTGCATAGAGTAAATACCTCTAGAGAACTGTGACTCAGGGCTTTTTCTCTTTCACCTTTTAAGCTAAACTGATGCTCCCCAATGGTGAGCATATTGTGTTAGCTGCCCATTGCATTTTAAATGGAACCGCACCAACACAATGACACTGTTATGGATTTTGCGTTTTTAGTCTGGTTTTTGAATGGTTTTGGTAGCTGGTACTAGCCTGTCATTCTGGCTTTAATTTGAATTTTGAATTTTGAAAATCCGAACATTGGATCTAAAGATATAAGCATTTAAAAGAACGCAAATCTAGTGTTTTTCAATTTTTCATCTTTTTGAGCCACTTTGTTATTTTATCAACAATTCACACGTATTCACGGACAGGGAATTTAAGATAGTTTTCTCTTATACTGTGCTCAAATAAAATTGGCGGGTGTTTTAGGCAAGAAGGGTACGAGTCGGTTTTCTAGATAATAGAGCCTATAGGTACGAGTGGGTGAATGAAGAGTTTCCACGTTAAGTAAATAATCAGTATCAGTGATGGCAGACTTTGGGAGCAGGCTTTCCCATTTTGATACACAAAAATTCCCTTTTTTCCCACGCCATTGTTATAAATATCCCACATTTTACCAAGGACAGAATAAATTTAAAAAAATATATATACATAATACATTGTAGTTCAATTTTGTATTATGTACCTTTTAGATAGATAAAGAAAAAAATGCATTCCGCATTGGTAAAAAATATAAAAATTGAACATTTACATTTGCATGAGTATAACCATTTTCAACGAAAAAAAGCACCGAAATTAATATGAAAGAAAAAAAAAACTCAATGAAACTCAAATGACATTTTATTATCGAAAATCGTATTACTGCAGAACGAAACCAGTACCTATACCTACGAGAGTACAATACAAATTTGTAGCTTAGAAAATTTCCTACAAAAAAGATAAACATACTTTTTTTTCATATAAATAACCGTTTCTAAAATAAACCAATTGGAAGAGTCTTACTTTTCTATATAGTTGGGCGGCTTAGTTAAAAAATTGTGCATTTTGTGATAAATGCATACATTTGTTTTTGTTGTCGGTATATTATATGAACATGATTTTAAGATATCGGCCCACTGTATCTATCTGTCCACCTCTTTAGGTTGGAGGAGCAAATAAAAAAAAAAAATATTTAAAATAGAAAAAGAAATTCCGTTGTCGTTGTCTGCTTTGTTTGCCAGCAAAGATGATGAGTTACAACAAGAGTAGAAGACAAAGTTTTACATGTTTGAATCATTTTGTACAAACATTGGATATTTTTTTTGGAGGCATTTTATTTTAACTATCACAAAAAACGTTCTCAAAATGCAAAAGACACCAGACAACGAAATGCATTTACACGAAAAAGAAACGATTAACAGTTATTGAACAGTTTCAAAGTTCAATTTTTTGAAAGGAAAATATTTTTAAAACTTTGTTCACACCGAACTAAGTTTTGTATTGTGGTTTTGTTTAACAGATAAAATTTCAAAAGTGAAAAACCTAAATAATTATCATCTTTATTTTGCTTATTTGTTTCAGAACCGAACAATTATTTTTTAGGTCAAAAAGTGGACTTGTTCTCTAACGTCTGGTTAGATTGTCCCAGATTACAATGAAAAGAATCCTTCGTGAGGTCGATCGACAGGGTCTAAAACACATTCAGGATACATCATTTCCTTTAGTCGACAAAACAAATCAAGGTAATCAACTGAATACGTACTTTCGATGCCCGCGGTGGAAAACTTGGTGAGATCTTTTGATGAAATTTTTTATTTATCGTGATTAAAATTCATGTCAGCGGTAAGAACAGACAGGAAAACAATATTGCAAAATGCCGTAGCCACATCCACGACAGAAAATTGATTATGATTTTCATTTTCCTGTAATTAGCATGAAGTAGGGTAGATGGGGGATCATTTGCCAATGGGGTACCTCTGCCAAACGAATTTTTTAGGATAACCGAAAATATGGTAAATATCGAAATATCGATTTCCATTGCACATCTCTAAATGCAAACTTTCCACAAATGATCTGTTTGGTAACGTGAAATTTCTTGCAATTTTGCAAAAATTTTCACAAAATTTCACACCTGTTGTCAAAACCCATAGAAAAAAAATAAGTTTTTGGGAAATTTGTTGAAAAAAAAGTAACGGCATAAAGTTTGACAGTTCTCAGCAAGATAACAAAGTAAGTCGAATGAGTGAGGGGGGTTGAAGGCTCCCAAAATGGTTTTTCAGGAATAACTCCCAAATGGTAAGTTGTATAAAAAAATGTTCCAGCCTAATTTATGGCTTGAAATATTTCCTACAAAAAAGATTAATATACTTTACTTTACTTTTCTTTTACTTTTTTATATAGTTGGGCGATTTAATTCCAAAATTGTGCATTTTTGTGATAAAAGCATCAATTTTTATTGTTGGTGCATTATATGGACATGATTTTAAGATATCAGTCCACTCTATTTGTCCACCCCTTTAGGTGGGAGGGGCAAATTAAAAAAAAAAAATTCTAAAATAGAAATTGAGTATAAAAACACAACGGCAAAACTTACAATATTAAGGGTATTCACGCAACGTCCTAAGTTTACCAATTGTGTAAAATGATAAGTTTACACAAAAGTTTGCGTGAACGCCCTTTTAATTCATTTGGTTAAATGCGGTGTAATTGAATCAGCTGTTCGCTAAACGTCAAATATGAAGCTCCAAAATATGTATACAAATAAGCGTGTTCAGATTTCTCCCAAACTACCTAACTTGAAATCGGAGCAGAATGTCTCGGAACGGAAAAAAATGTAAGGTACACGAAAAAACAGGTTTTTTTTAAGCCTGACGGGAATTATATGAGAAAACGATTTTGGGGTTAAATGTAGAACTGTAATAGTCGCAAACTCATGGCACTGATCGAACGAAAATGAGCGAATACAAAAAAAATCATAATATGGCACGCCCATAATGGTGCAGGATATCTACTTTTCCTTCAGTTTAGTTCACTTTCGTTTTCGGCAGTAAAAGTTGTCCTGAGCTCAACTCAACTAATTTGATGAAAGAAGAATAAAAAGAATAAATGGTTCCTTTCACTTCGATGGCAATTCGGAAACCATAACAAATACAAGTAAAAGCATTTACTTAATACTTTTGTAGATCCATATGGCCCATTATACGGATTTGTGTAAATAAATAATACTGATCAATAATCAGAAAATGTGGATGTCCTAATTATTTTTTTTTGTATAAACAACGTTTTTATTCACAACTTTCATCGCCAACTAATCTCAATGTGATAGTTACAGAACACGGGCAGGGTATTTTTAGTTCTCTGAAATACCTCATTATCATATTTCTGAACACGCCTTTTTCTAAAAGTCACAATGACGTTTGGTTAAGTTTACCAACAAAATTTGGTTAATTTTATCCAGCAAAATCCTTGGAGAATTTTAACCAAATTGTGTAAATCATTTCTCATACAAAATTTGACAGTTCATTAACCAAATGGTAAACTTAACCAAATGGTAAACTTATCCAGTGTTTTACATCATTGCGTGAATACCCTTATTATGTTATATCTTATATTAAAGCCAGAAATTCGTTCTTTATGTATGTTTTTGAATGAAGTTATTTTAGTTCTTAGTTTTTGAAGAAATGATTCTTAAACTCAAAATTTTAAAAATAAAACTTGTAAAAAAGAATAATTATAATTTCGTTAAGATTTTTAGAAAAGTGTGAAATGGAAGTATATTTGAGTCCTTTTCAGAGATATTCGTTGAACTAGGTAAGCAAGCGGTACTACGATTAGCTAGAAGCTATAAGATGCTGAACGGAAAAACGGTGTTTGTTGAACACCGTAGGTAAGTTGGACATTACAAGTCAAAACATACGTACTTGCTCAACGAGCATCAAGAGTAAACTAAAGTTCCCATATCAGTGGTAGCTTTTGAAGGCCTTGTCGTTTGAAAAAGAGAGCCTCTGAAAGACCCGGGCTCAAACAAGTAACTCTTCAATTCATTTGGGCTTTTGTCTTTCTGGGAGTAAACACCGAAACGCAAGGACCGTTTTTACAAGAATTTATTAAATTATGTGTGTAGATACTACCAACAAAAATCATTTACTTTACACCGAAAACCATTAAGTTACCGCTGATATTATAAGATTTACCCCTCGTACTTCAATACTGATCTTCAAAAATTAAAAAAAAAAAGAAAGAAATTAAAGAAAAAAAAGAAGGAAAAGCGTTCAACGGTAATTGAGAACGATTCCAGCTGCAAGGACAGAGTGGAAGTACAGGCGATAGCTTAAGCAGCAGCGTTCGAGATTGCTTATAAACATTGTTATTTATTTTATTGTATTAGCGTGATAATTTTTTGGTATAAATTAAATTTTTGTTCAAAGTTCAAATTAAATTTTTTTAAAGTTCAAATAATACTACTAATACAAATTTAACGAAAAAAAATTGAAAATCTGTGCGGATTTGTGTGAATTTCTACAATTTTTTTTTTTTTTTTTCGTATGAACTTTGACAGATTTTTGTGTTGAAATACGCACAAATGCACAGAGTTTCAAAGTAAAGGAACACACGGCACACTTAATATTTGAATAAAATAAGGTTTTATAAATTCCAATTTTTTTAAGAAATTTCTGATTTTTGGTTAAATTATTTTTTAATTTTTGTAATTTTATTTAATATGCTAATTTTATTATGTAACAGTCATTAATTATATATTGATTAAAGCAGTAACTTTTTGTAATAATTTTTAGTTTTTACAACATTTTGTTGAATGATTTCCAAGTTTACAGACATATTCAATTCACACGATCAAAAAAAGTTTTTAATTCAAATCAGATCATTAAATATTTTTCTTGATGAAAGAAAATGTATAGCATGAATTTTGAATGTGGTAAGGTTTAAGAAGACGATGGGTATGGAAATCTTACTAATAAAATCTGAATAATTATACATTATACTGTCAATTCAGTAGTTCTCCCAAGATCCTATTTAAACTCATCAATTTAACTTACAGTCAGTGTTGCCATGAAAATATTTACGAAATCTGCAATTCCTATGAAAAACAGTCTCTATTGCTGATTTTTAAGACACAAAATTAAGGTACTTCATAAAAAATTTTATTTATACATTAAATAACAAAAAAAACGATCTAAACAAATGGGTTTTGGAGGTAGGAACGTACGAAAAATTTCTATCTTTATAATTCATAATCTCTGCTATGTTCGTAAACTTTTATTAGGTACTTAAACATCTTAAAATCACAATGTTTATAATTTCCTTTTATATTTTGTTGCCACAAGTTTGTCAATTTTTTATTTTTATACGACTGTAGACAATACCTGCCGTACAGATTTAGCGATTTTGGAAGTCTGAGAAAAGCAAAAAAAAAGTCTGCGAAATGCAGACAAATCTGCATTTATGGCAACGCTGCTAATCAGTATTAACTATAATTTGCTTAAAATGCATTCGAAAACGTTACAGTAGGGTAAGCATAACTTCAAATTGAAGAATATAATATATATGTAATGTATGTATATTAATCGTGTTAAAATTCAACTGAATATACATATTTCAGAAGTGTGATTAGTCTTATAAAAAAAAAATATTGTTGACTTGAATCAAGTATTCACATAAACCTCCTAAAGAGGGCTCGGCCCTGATAATCACATTTTCTTCTCAGCTGTTTTGCGTCAAGTTCCCTTGAGGGCTTTTATTTTATTTTCGTTTCGATTTTAACTTTTTTTTCGTATACCTAGGTATACCTATACATAACATATATGTAGGTATGTACATACATATAAGAAAAGTATATGTAATTTTAATGGCTCAGCATGTTTGGTGAAGGTATATATTCTTCGCACTCGGAAGTACATTGCCACTTATGTATGTTACAACTGAGTTTATGGGATGTGAATATTGTGTGTGTGCTTTGGTTACTAGATTAAGTATTTATAGAGGATGCAAGGACATATTCTGATAAACGTGTGGGATTCGATTTCTTAAGTTTATGGGTGGTACAGAAAAATAATTATCGACTTGTAACTTTTAGTAAGTAATATCCACTCGTAAACATTAGCTGATGCCAAATACATAAGTAAAAGTTTATTGGTTTTTTATATACACATAAAAATCAATTTTTGTATGTATGTAAATGGACTCTTTGGGACATTTAAATTTACGTGTGCGTATACCTATACCTATACTGGTAAGGGAAATGGAATTTTTAAATAATATACTTATACTTACATAAATAAATAAATTGGGTGGCCCGGCAGACAGCTCGTTTAGAACCAGGGCTTAGTGACTTACAGTCCTCAACCATTCCTGTGTGCGTGTTATTATCAGGAATGGAGGGGACTTACAATTTTCTGCCGAATCCGAATGGCTATGGTGTAGAAGCACTTTTCATGAGAAGAGATTCTCTTGGAGGAGTTGTCAATGCCTGGAAAGAGGTAGTAACCCGTGAAGAACATTTATGTTTTAAGATGTCATGGGCTGGGAATCGAATCCAAAATCTTGGGCGTAACAGTTCTAAGCACTAACCATTACGTCACGGGCTAATACAGAATTTGAAGATGTTTATCATTATAACTCTCAATTATATGTAGGTATGTATTTGGAAACTATTCCAATCATTTCTTTTTTCATGTTTGATACCTACCTATATTAAAAATTCGTCACCAAAGATCAGCGCCGGCGATGCATATGTTCAACTACAGCATAATTCTAACGGAAACCATAGCGACAAAAATAACCGTTAAAATAATGCAAAAAATCCACAGAAAGTTTAACTGTTACGAAAGAAACAACAAATACAACCCCGCATATAAACTCAAATACCACCTTCCATACACAATAAATGGTCTGTGTGAAAAAAGAGCCAAGACTTCTTCAAATAATCTGCTATATCATAAAATTGATTTAGATCGTTGAACAACGAACTGCAAAACGAAAAGCAGAACGAAATTTTTTATTTACATATAATTTCGTTGTGTCATTATTTTGAATGGGAGTTTTTGTTTCGCAGCAGCAGCGATTCTATAGGGTTTAAAGGATCCCCCACACCAACGCGATTTTGTCGTGGCGACGCACTAAGGAGCATTTAGCCTCAAAAACCGGACAAAAGTAAAAAAAAAAAAAATATGGTGGATGCCGCCCTAATTTTCCTAGAATGTAGTCAACACATTGTTCTATCAGAAACCGGTTTTTAAATGAGTCGTACCCCCGCCACTTTGCCCTGCAGGTTGTCGAAAAATAGACTTCTTTGTGTTCATGAATAATTTGGTGGAAATTTTTGTTTTTTAAGTTTTAGCGTATGCATTATGCAAGATTAATATATAAAAGTGAAGTGCACAAAAAAAGTGATGGATCTTGAAGGAAATAATATTAACTTAATTTATATGTGTTATTTGTTACATTATGTTGCATATTTTTTTATTTTCTGGTGAAAACATTAACATCAACAAAAAAAATTATTTTTTTTGTGTTTTCTTACAAGTGATAGTGTTTTTGTTTATGTTCCGGGGGTGGTCGAGTTAAATTTCTTATATCCTAGTAAAATATATATATTATAGATATTGTAACTGCAAAAATATTTCCCCCCTTTCCCCCTTAAAAAAAAAATTATTTAAAGTTAACAAGTTTTTGAGAAATTAAAAAAAATTAAAAGTACCTACTTTTTTCCAAAAAAAAAAAAAACACTTTTTTGGTTTTTCCAAGTTATAGATTCGCTCAGGTCAGTTATTAAACTAGCGGATTATCCCTTTTTTATTTTTTTTTTTTGCATACCATTCGGTTTTTAGCAAATATTAAAAAAAAAATTAACTTGATTAACTAGATTTCACCTTTTTGGAAAAAAGTACTCTACATTTTTTTTAATTTCTCAAAAAATAACAAACATTTTAGCATCCAAAAATTACACTTAACAAAAATTATACTTAATTACATAAAATTAAAAAAAAAAATTAGTTTTAAATTAAAAAAAATTTTTTTTTTTTCAAAATTTCGAGTTTGAAAATGAATTTTTCAAAAACTATTCACTAACACAACTTAATTTAAAATGAAATTTAAAGAAAAGATTTCTGGCTTTCTAAAAAAGCGTAGCATGCAATTGTAAGTTTAACCGTTGTTTTTAAATAATTTTTGTTCCGTTTTAAGTCAATTTTTTTAGAAAATTGCCCCTCCCGTTGATCAAGCCCAAATTTGTAGACGTAAATGTTGTATATGGATTTTTAGAAAAAATAAATTCAATAAAAAAGTATTTAAACTTTTTTTCATAAAAAGTAGCACAAATGGGGAAAATTGATTTATACCTAAAATCAACCCCCCTACTGTACTGCATTCAAACTTGGACCACTTCAAAACTTTTCTCAGATGGTATGGAAATTACTCCCCATTGCCTGTACTAGTAGTAAATTTGTTCTTTTTTGTATTTAAAACTAAAACAACTTTAATCTATGTAAATAAAACTTATTATGTATATAAGTCGCAAATTATAAGAGGTTTTTATTTAACTTAAGTTTTGGGACGAAATAAGAACAAAATCTAAAAAGTGAGAAGTCCTCTTCCACCCTTTTAAGTGGGAGGTATAATTAAAAAAAAAATTACTTAAAATAGAAAACCAAATAACAAATACTACTACACTACTACTACTGCAGACACCAAAATAAAAACACCTTCCAAGTAGGTACAAAAACACCTTCCAAGTAGGTACTATTTTTGTTTTTAATATTCAATACTCTTATCAATTTATAGAAAAACACTTACGACCATGGATGCCTTAATTGCTTCTAGTTTTTGAGAAAATTTAAAATGAATTGAAAATTTACAATTATCCCAGTTCACATTTACCTATACCTTGACCATAATCAAATTTATTTTATCATTATGTAGTTAAGATTTTCCGTACAATAAGATAGGTACTAATCAATCCAAGAGTATATAAAGGTATAGAATAAAATAAAGATAACGCAATGCGTAGGTATATATAGGTACTTATTCCGAAAAGTCTCTTCTCTTAAGCCTAGTACGCTGCTGATGCGAAATGAAATTTTTCTGTGATCTCCAAACAAACAACGAAACGCTTGCGAAAAAACAACGGAAAATATTCTTGGAGAGTTTCACTATTTCCAAAAACAAAATCAAACATAAACGCAAAAAATCAGAGAAACCCGTGATGTAAGAAAATGATAAACAAAAAAAAAACACAAATGTCATTTTTCCGCACACAATAAATAGTCTGTATAATTAATTCAGTGGGAAAAAGGAGCGGAGACTTCTCCAAATAATCTGCTAAAATTATAAATTTCGCTCTTCGAACTGCGTACCTACTGCAAAACGAAAAGCAAAACGAAATTTTCCGTTTCTGATTTCGTTGTGTCATTTTTGTATGGGATTTTTCGTTTCGCATCAGCAGCGTACTAGGCTTTAATACTAAAACAATTTTTCACTTCATGTTCAATATTCATAAGATCCAATTAGTGTGTCCAAAAGTAGAACATACCCGTGCATCAGTTCAATTTAAATATTTATCAAGTGTCGGTTCAGTAAATTAGGAGCATTTCTTAAATTTAAAACTTTTATTTTTTCCTTAAATTATAGATACCTACCAACCTATCATTGATTTTGTTTGTTCTTTTTTATTTTCTTTATTAAAAGGTTAATTGAATTTCCTATCAGAAGGTTAATTTGGTACATATCTGGTCAACTTTTGGAAACATACCCGAACAAAAAACATTCATATAACTAGTATATTGGTAGGTCGACATCTAGGTATCCTAAAGTTAACCGAAAGCGAATTCTATACCCTTCAGTATGCCCTTAAAACTATATATTATGTGTAGGTATGTATGTATATTGAAAACCTTGTTTTATATAAACAAAACACTTTTTAATTGAAAATTTTAATTTATGCAACCCCATTGTTTGGTTTAATCAGTTTTTATGTTATAATTATCTGCTTCAACAGAAAAACAAACATAATCATACAGATATATGTAGGTAGGTAGGTATAACCTTTACACGTCATATTCATTCACAAACAAGTAGATACAAATCTACAGGAAGGTACCTATACCTCACTACCTTCCTCCCTATACCTACTACTTTCAAATGATTTTTTTTGCTGTAATTATAAAAACAAATTTAAACTTGCACTTATCCATACCCTAAGAGCTTTTCATAGAATCCTTATCTTAAATTGTTATAAAGGACTAAGTTTTCAATAATAAATATCCTTTCAGATAATCCAATTAAAATGAATTATATAGAAACGACTTTAAGAGTTTTCCAGTATCATATATAGTTTGCTTGGTTTAAAGAGGTCTTTTTAATTAAAATTATTTTTTACCTTTTCCACATGCATATATCCTGCCAGAGGCAGGCAATGAAAGAAGAATATAGGTAGGTAGGTATATGTTTTTAGGAACACATCCTCGTCTTATGCTTATCCTAAATAATATGGCAAGCATAAAATAGCCTTTTAGGAATATTTGAGAAAATAAAAAAGTGAAAGATTAGACTTTGTGTGTGAGAACATAAACACCCACACATACAAACAAACAAAATACTATAGTGATTGAGGATATAATGCTAAATTATATCCTCTTTTGGCAATTCTGTTCTGAAATTCATAGAAATTCATAAATTATTCATTTATTCATTCTCAGGATTTATCGAAACAACATGGAAACAGAGAAAGAGAGACATTTTACACACATGACTGTGTCCTTAAGAATAAAAGGACACATTAAATCATAAATCGGAAGTTAAAAGAAATTTTGGTAAAAATAAAAACAACAATAACAAAAAACCCTGTGTACTTACTTTGATTATAATTTGAAGAAAGGACCAACGACCAAAAAAAAAAAAAACAGCACAAACGATAATATCCTTATGGTAGGTATTTAGGTATGGGTACACTTATATAATATATTGTGTTATTGTATGTGATGGGCGGTTTCACTTCCGTTAAACTATATATCATAAATAAAATAAATCAAAGTATCTCCCGCAAAGGACATCATTGCGTAACAGCAATAGACCAATAATAAAAACACAAAAACACTTTTCTATTCAATATAAAGCAAATCAAACACGCACTGCACACTCGTTAATTTTAATATCCTTTCTGAGTTGCAATCTGTGATTCACTCGCACTTCAAAAACACACTTCTTTATACCTTGCAAGGATTTTATTTTTCAATAATGAAGAGAGAAAATACTTTACAATGCAGAATAACGGTATATGTGAATGCACTATATAAGATCAGCATAAAGGACATTAAATATATAATAATTCATTCATTCACTCTGTGTTGGATTGGATGCTGTATAGGTACACCGAACGCGAAAGAGGACAAAACACTTTTAAGGACTTCTTTGCATTAATTTTTTGCATTACAACCCTCAGCCCCACCGCTGAATTTTTCACCGACCGTCTTATAAATTTGTGTTACATAATTTTCTTCTCTTACACACTTTTCCTTTATATATTTTTTTTCTTTTGTTGTTGTTGCTTTATTTTTTGTATAATCCTTTTCTCTTCTTATTTGCTCTCGACAGAGGAGCTATATTCGCATTCTTCTATATATTTTTTTCATTCTCTAAGGCTGAGCATTAAAAAAAAATAATATAATTGCATTAATGAATGGCATAGCAGGCGCTCAGAATGCGGCGGTCTGGTCTATGTGCCACCGCCCACGAAATTCACACCTATAGGTATATCTTTTCGAAGGATGTTCTTTAAAAAAAAAAATTGAAAGAACACAAAAAAAACAACAACTCTCAAATACACTACTTGTTTCTTTAAACAAAGTAAAAACAGCGCGTTGTGCAGTAGAGACACGTCACAGGACAACTGCATGAATGAAGGTCCTGTGCGATTCACTTTACTCAATGATTCACTGCACGAGGTCAGACGGAGAGACGACAACGATACTGCCACTGCCACTTCTACATCAGCACGATAACAACGTAAATAAATTGAGAGAAGTTAACTGGGAGAGCACTTTTTTAGATAGTTAGAAAAAGGACACGATGATGTGTTGTTGCCCAAAAAAAAACAACAAAAAATGGATGCACAAGGGGCGCACAATGTCTAGAAAAAAAAAACAAACGAAAAGTATCTCTTTTAAAAAAAATACTCCACATATATGTCTTCAGAGACAAAAGCACACTTGATAGTCCTTTCAAAAAGGAAAACACCCAAAAAGACTTCCTTTTTTCTTTTAAATAACTATTATCCTTGTAGTAGCTAATCTCACGGAAAAAATGTCAGCCAAACACGACGATATCCATTCACTGACTGAGTTAAAGATGAATTTTCTTAGATGAATCCAGCTCGGAGGACCAAATATTCTCTCTTTCAGATCAAAACGGAAGTTGATGTCATCTCAATTTGTGGAATGTAAGCATCATCGTGTACAAGGATGAAGGACAAAAGCTCTAAGAACAGCTGTTTTGACGCATGGGCTTACACATTATGATTTTCTGCGAAAATCCTCAACCAAGGATATTATGATGATAACAAAAAGAGAGTGAGAGAGCGAGAGAGAGAGAGAGAGAAAGAAAGAAGAGATTTTTATTTTGTGTTGAAATAAATTGAAATCAAGCTTATTCTGTTATCAGATTATTTTTTTTGATGAAAAAGGACAAGAACGCACAATTTTAGATTTTTAGAGATTTTTTTCACCATAAGAATATACACACAACATCGAAATGAACCTCGTAACTCTTTTACTTGTATAACAAGAAATAAACATTGCAAGAGTAGGATATTTATTTGTGTACAAAGATGTGACAATGGAGAGGCATTTAATTCGGCCTTCACTCAAGGAAGAACATTTTTGTGGATGATGAAGAGTGACCTAGTATTAGGAGGGAAATTAGGTCAGTCAAAAAGCATACTCAAACACCCTCACATATTCGTATTTTTTTATGAGTGCACTTATTTTGCTTGTGCGTTAAAATATTTTCGTTTGTAAATTTACTTAGTTCATTAAATCGTCTTTGATTTTCGTGACTGAGAAACGATGCATTTATATTTAAAAAATATATTTATTTTAAATTATTTTGAAATATATTGTTGATGTGTAAACATCTTTGCCGACGGTAGGGTAACCTAAAAA
Organism: Epistrophe grossulariae; assembly: GCA_929447395.1. Classification (NCBI taxonomy): domain Eukaryota; kingdom Metazoa; phylum Arthropoda; class Insecta; order Diptera; family Syrphidae; genus Epistrophe; species Epistrophe grossulariae. The sequence goes on from OV839567.1 coordinate 106,272,363, forward strand.
CGTGAGATTTACATGTAATACGTTACGTGTCATGTCACACATTACGTGTCACAAATTACGTTTCAAACATTACGTTGTTATTGGGTATGTACGTTTAATAACAAAATAAACGGCACTTGGACAAACATTGATGTTTACACATCTTAACCGTGAGTACCGGCATCAGTGTTGCCATAAAATATTTTTGGAAATCGGGAGATTACCGTATCGGTGTTAATCGGAGAATTACTATTGTTTTATATTATTTTATTTTATTTTACTTTTATTTTATTTTATTTTATTTTATTTTATTTTATTTTATTTTATTTTATTTTATTTTATTTTATTTTATTAAAATTGATATTGTTTGAACACTGCAGACTTAAAACCTTGAAATTGAAAATACATAATTTTCTTCTAAAGTAAACCAGAAATCTAAAGATTCAAAATCAAACAATTACACTTCCCAAATTTCAAATAGTCTTTCGATAATCGATGGTAAAATTCAATGAAAAGTTTCAAAGCCAAGTCGATTTCTGAGTTTTATTTTTATGTAAATTTATTTGAGAATAAGATTAAGTTCTGTCAACATTGGCTGAAGAATTTGATAAAGTTTATGTCGCTGAAATAAAGTGAACCATCGAGGAATAGTCAAATTTTGATTTCTACTTTCTAAAATATTTCTATTTTAATAGTACCTACCTAGGTATCCAACGTTTTCTGATATACTAAACATTCAAAGCCAAGATTTCTAATTTTTCCGTTTTCGGAATAAATTAATTTGATATTCGTTTAAAATTAAAAATATTGAAACGAACGGTTTGTAGTTTATACAAATCGGGGCGACGCGTACACACGCACGACGCGACGGCCGTGCTTTCACTCTAAAAAATAAAATAGGTAAAAATGGGATATTTTAAATTGGAGAGTAGAAATAATTTTTTTTAATTATGTATGTGCATTCAAGAGTGGGAAAATGTATTTAGTTACTTTTACATATGAAAATCGCCTTATTTAAATACAAATGGGTGTATCAAAAATAGCTCTAAAAATCGGGAGAAATACAATAAATCGGTGTTTCTGGCAACACTGCCCGGCACTCAAATTTTTTTCTTAATTATTGGGCGCCTGAAGGTATTTGCAAATAAAAATAGGTACTACATAATAGAATATAATATTAGGGACCAAATGTAACGGAAGAACAGTGGATATTTAATGGATGAGACTAGAAAAATGTCAAATTATAACAGTTATAACAGTTTTTCGCAATTAAAAGTTTGCGTCCATTAACGTTTCATGTTGATCGGTCAATTATTGTCGAAGTCTCTCTCATTTTTAAATTTATATTAGAAAGATTTTATTATTTCCTTTAATAATTAGTTATCTACATAACAATTACAAATATATGTAATATGTATCTATAAAGCATGGCTTTGTCGTCTTCCTAATTTTAGAAAATTCCATTTTTAAAGAAAATAAAAAAATTTACGAAACGGGACAAAAGTAATGTCATAATGAAGAATAGCCTATCGAAATATAAAAGTTGTAATGATAACAAATAACACACATTTTAGTTTATAAAATCCGAAATTAATTTTTCGCGCACGCAAAAATAATAGTCACAAATGCTTTGCCATTTTTATTTGTTTAAATTGACAGCTAAAAAGTTTATCCGTAATATTTGATTGAATAAAGAAACGCAAAAGGGGATATTCGGAATAAATAAAGAAACACACCCTGATAGGTGTGTTCCATTGGGCCTCATAAGTTCATCCCAGGAGGTGGTTAATAACTTATTTTTTTTTCCAAAAGTAAAATCTAAGCTCGATAAAAATATCTTTTTTTTATTTTATTTAATATTAAAGGAACTTTAACAACAATAATTAATTTGGTACATAATTTCTTTTAACTGATGCTGTTGCGTTGAAACATTTCGTATAACTAATAAGTAATAACTATAGGTGTGTTTTATTCATTGCTGCATAGCCAGCACAGCACAAGTCTGAATAAAACGATCACTCACTCTATGCGTTCATTTCAATAACTGAAAGCTCTATCGCCAGCACAGCCATCTTTTTTTTTACTGACTTCTTTTTAGCCAGCAATCAAATTGTTTTTGTTTGCCAAGGGAAATTTTGCTGCGCTGGCTATGCAGCAATGAATAAAACACACCTTATATTAAAGAGCTACTTTGACAAAATACTGTTTCATTCCACACTTCTCGAATTGGGAAATTTTAGGAAGAAGATAGCACTAACGAGAGAATTGAACATTTCACCTTCCTCGCAATTCCTGCCGCAAGAAAATTATTTGGGCAGAAATCAGCAGATTTGCATTCTGTCAATAAAATTTCAATCTTAATGGCCGCGTTCAGGTTGCACTATAGGAAAGCCAATCTAAGATGCTTGAGTATCCAGTATGTTTCTGAACGCAAAAAAGCAGCTGTTGACATTTCTCATAGGATAGATCAATATCCAAGAATTTTTAGAATAGCTTGAGATTTATTTTTTGGCAACAGCTGCTTTGCCATCAGCTGTGAATTTAAAAAGGATTACAACAACACAAAGCTATCCAGATCGCTTTGGATACAAACTTGAACGCGGCCAATTCAAATGAGTGTTGCCCAAGTATATGTGCAGCTTTTTATTATTGTATCAATTGACAGATTATACAATACATTTTTATAACATTTTCTATTGCCAACATTTTTTGTGAAGAATAAAATGTATATTTACAAATTCATGATTTTCTTGTGTATTTTAATGTTAAATTAAAAAAAATTTGTTTTTACTGTACACAAATTTATGTAGGTACTCATTTTTTTTATTTTCGTTATAAATTTAAAAAAAAAATTTTAAAGTGATTTAAAAAATTAAAAGTGTTTGCCCACAAAGCATTCCAGATTTCTTCTCAAGCTTTTGTCTTTTCTAAGAGAATTTCATCCCGTCGTCGTCGTCGTTCTGTATGTAAACAAAAAAATAGCAAATAAACTAGGACTGTGAGCACAACCTTGTCTTTGGTCTAAAATTAACATTCCATACAGCAGGTGTCGTATCTTCGTATATCAGGGGTTTCGGAGTAACAGAATCTTGTTCAGTTATTATTATTTATGCGCTGCGGACTTGAAATCTTAAAAATAAAAGCTCAGCACCACTAATAAGGAGACTGATGATAGGGCTTAGCACCCCTTGAAATAGCTATATCTCCAGCCAAATAATTAATTAAAAACGAATTATAAATTAATTCGTATACCATTGGTGGTAGCACCTTTAAGTTGTTGTTGTTGTTCAGAAATTCAATGAAATTGACGGAATAAAGAATGATCAAGTCTAATAAACTGACATTCTAGTATGAATAATACAATAAATAATAATAATAACTAATTTTATCGTAAATTTGCTGACGAGGCGGGGCAGGCGGATTTCGTTCAATTTTATTAGACTTTTTTTTTAAACTGTTCCTATGCTATATGCAACTATGTTGCATCACTTCCGTCATGGTTTTGCCGTCTGATTTGTCTGTGTTTACTTCCAAATTATAAGTACCTACCTAAATCTTAACATGACACTCTTGTCATTATTCTTATTCCATTTAGCATTTATAATTAATTAACTTCTTTAAGATCATATAAGATAAACGTTCTTCTTTCAGCAAAACTACAAACGCAGTTAATATACCAAGTCGAAATTTCAACTTTTAGACCCATCAAAACCTTTATAACCCTATAATGCTAAAACATCAACTTACCAAAATCGAAAAACGTCCCTTCTATAGGTATTATAGAGTCTTTAAGTTCCTAAAGTTAAGCATATACACACACTTTGTTGTTGCTTCACGTTCCTACGTTTACTGTTATAAAGTACCTTTTCAGGAAACCTTCCTCTTATGGAATCATATTTTACCAAAAAACATTAAAAGCAAAAACACACCTTTTCAAATTCAGATATGCGACCTTCGTCCTATATTATTTAAGTAAGGCAGTATATCTGTTTGGCAACCTTTCATTCCCGATGTAAAAAAAAAAATATAAAAAAAGTTCATATTTCATTCCATTTGCCATAAATTGTTTATCATTTAAATGTTTTCAATCTTCTCATCCTCGACCCTCTCTGATGGCAAAGTTACCCACCAACTTTGACAAGGGTCTATAAAAAGTAATTCACAATTAAATTCTTTTGTTTCCTAGCTTGAGTGTCGAAAGTATCTTTCAAATTAATTCCATCCTCCTCGAGTAATGTTTAAAATGCACTCAATTTCAGCAGCAGCTCCTTTATAAAACACGAAGGATCTGCAAAAACCGAAGGAGGACCAACAAATCACACCGCAACGAAGTATCTGCGTCTGATGAGATTGAAAATTTCATTAAAAATACCCTAAGTGTGAGGTTGGGGCTGAACTGGGTTGGGATGGTTGGGCTGTGGCACAAGAAGATACCTATATTCTGGGTTTAGATACATTTTCATGACTCGTTCTATAGGCGTGAGATGAATGCGGGAGGAAAAGGTAGCAAGCTGATTTCTTCCATTTTAATTTTTTCTTCTTTTTTTTCATAAAAAAAATGAGAAAAAGAGAATAAATCCAAAAGATTGTAAGTGCTAGACACTCAAGTGAATGGAATCGAGGGCGATTTATAAAACTCAAGTGATTGTACGTCGGGATTTGTAGACGGCATAAATAAATTATTTCGGATCTGACATTATACTGATGACAATCATTAGTTGGACTATTGAACGCTAGATTGACAGCCAGCCGGTTGGATGGAGGAGTATAGTTGGGGGGCCATCGACCGGCATGACCGGGCGGCGGAAGCCCATTTCGGATAAATAACGGAAACAGTTGGCAATTTGTGGGAGATTTGACTTTGGGCCTTTTTATCTTTGGCATTTTATTATGTTCTCTTCCTCTTCGAGATTTTCCTTTCTCTTTCTTGTTTTTTTTTTTTTTTTTTTCTTTCATGTTTTTTCTTCCTTTCTCTATTTTAAGCTTGAATTTTTATGGTGTGGCTTTTTTTTGTTGTTGGTATAAGTGTGTGTTGAAAATAGGATTATTTTATGTTTTCTGATTTTATGTTACGGACAGAGGGACAGCTATAAGAAACGTGGCTGGGATTTGTTTATCGATCTGCTGATTCCAAGTTTGATGATTTTCCCGAGGGTTTTATGAAGTTGAAGAATGAAGAAGAATGGAAATGTGTTTTCTTCTTATCATCAAATATAGCTGTGATGTTTTATATTTTTTTTTTTTTTTTTTGGGGAATGAACTTTAATAGTAACCCATTGGCAAGCATGATTGTCGTATCTCATTTAAATGGAGGACTTAACATTATGGGATTTTTTTGTTGTTTGTTTTTCTCTCCTCATGGGAATATTGTGAATATATGGAAAATAGATGGGGTATCTTCTATAAAATAAATTTTGGTTTCAGCCCATCATTCGCAATCGTCCAAGGTCTTTGGGGAAAATTGTTGGGACGAATTTAAATTTTCTCTTCTTAAAGTTGAATGTGATTTGTATGAATTGTCAAAGACTTAAAAATAGACAGTGTCAAGTTTTTTTTATCGAATAGCTATATACGGATGTTTTTTAACACATACTAACTTACTCTTAAAAAGGTAAATAATATTGCAATTGATGCAAGAACGAGACAACCTTTTTAGAGAACACCAATTTAGCTGAACAGATGTTGTAAGTCTTGAACAAGAAAGTTGTTTCGTTTATATATTATAGGTATAAACTTTCCATTTACATGAAGAAATATTTTGTTGAAATATGTTTTGTTCTTCTGTGAAATTTAGAGAGGAAAAAGTCATTTAAACAATCACAAAACCAAATTATCCTACAAATGTTTATTACTAAAGCATTCTATTATGCCTCTTTTAATATTTTGTCGATATTCAATTCCCTATTTTATAGTACATACCAACTAAGTACCGGAATACCATTTTGAGTTATATTATCAGTTATTGGATTTCCTAAGGATCTCGACAGGAATCCTATATATTGTAAGCTATAGGTCTGGACTCGTTCTATATCATTTAAAACATTATCAAGGAGGAACCAACTGGGTTGAGAAACCCATTAAGATTGAAATTTCAAAGATTTTTCTTGCTTGTTGGTTAACTTTTATTCTGTCTTATTTTTGCTAGAAACGATCTTACATTCATTTTCAACTCTTTGATAAATTTGTTTAACTCAGATTGATCAGTTGATACAACCAGACCATCGTCTAAGTACAGAAGAAATACGATTTTCTTACAAACAAGGATCAGCGCGAGTGTCACTAATCTTGAATTCTAGTTTAGCAATGAAACGACCAAACAGTTTATTTAAACACCTCGATGAATGTTTAAGGTCATAATAAGGTTTTCTTAAGTTCACATACAAGAATGCTCTTGACACATCCAACTGAATCAGTTTCACCTTTGCATCAGCAATATACTAAAAACCTGATCTACTATAATATGTAGTTCCTAACTTTAGCCGCGTTTTATTATCTACGTACCTGCATCGGGATCATCGTTTAATACGTAAAACAACAAGAATTTTGAATCCTGCTTTGTATCTGGGATTTATTTTAAAGATCCGAAATAAGTTTTTACTCTGGTGGGCATACGGCCCTTCAGTCGGTAGGGAGTACAAACTATAGTGTAAAGAAAAATGAAAGTATCTACATTCAAAATAAACAAACATAAGAAAAAAAGAGATGAGCATACAAAATTGTTGTCATTCGGATTCGTATCGTTTTATTTGATGATCCTGATCCATATCCTTGATAATAAAACGTGGCTTTTAATATTAAACTAAATGTTTGGCTATAACTTTATATTTTTTTACTATACTTATTGCTTATTATGTATGTATTATACTTATATAGGTACTGCCATATGAATTTTTCTTCTAATAATAAACCGACTTGCGAGGGATTGCTTTCACTCCTCTTGGTAAAGGCGCCAGAATTCGATAATGTTTAGATTTTTTTTTAATGATGTAATTTTTCTTTTCATGGCTATTCTCCACTCATATTTCTCTTTTCTGTTTGAATAGGTTTTATGATTTGTTGAGTTGTTGAGATAATTATTCGCTACCAATAGATTATCAATAATTCAATAAGATTCTGGGGTCCCGTCTACTTAATGCTGATCGGTGTATTTATGTCTGAACACAATGGAATGGAGACGGAGCTGCAACTAGAACTGTAGCTGGAATAACTGTCAGCTATTCGAAGTCCAATATCAGTTGCAGCACTCTATTGTGTTCAAGCAGTTAGTCAATCATTAACTTGCTCCTAAGTGCCTTATATATTATACCAATTTTCAAAACTGTTATCTTTCCAAGTTTCGTATACTAATCTGAAAGTAAGCTTCTTCCTGTATTTTTTGTTTCTTCTGTTATTTTTTTACATGTCGACTCAAACGTCTCGAAATATAAGTTATTTTATCTTTACACGCATATTAAGGGATATTAATGAAAATTTATAACTCTTGTTAGGATATTTTTGTTAATATATTTTTAATTAAATAAATAAAAGAAAGAAAAGAAACTTTAATTTATTATGTTTAATTTTAATTTTAATTTTCAATAATTTTCACAACTTATTAAATAATAAAATGTTTTATATGAATTTGCGACGCGTTTCGGAGTGTACCTCCATCTTCCGGCGAAATACTCAATTTGACAAGGTGAGATGTCAAAGCCAGTTGGTTGTATTGTTGTTGTTGAATTATGAGTTGTTGATTTAATTATGAATTGTATTGTCTTTCTTCATCTTCTTTGATGTCTGATGGCGGTGTCGTATAGTGGGTTTGTTTTCAAAGTCAATTTGTCGTTTAATAATCTGTCTTGTTCTAGTCTATTGGCTTTATAAATTTCAAACTCTTCCGTACACTCCGAAACGCGTCGCAAATTCATATAAAACATTTTATTATTTGATAAGTTGTGAAAATTATTGAAAATTAAAATTAAAATTAAACATAATAAATTAAAGTTTCTTTTCTTTCTTTTATTTATTTAATTAAAAATATATTATTAAACACAACTTGGAGACAAAACCGCAAAAATGTATTTTTGTTAACTTCCTTGATGTATATTTTACGCCGCTTTTCGCCGCTTTCCTGTACATTGTCTTCCTCGTCTGCACTAGAAGGTGATTGAAGCAGGTCGATCAAATTATTTTCACATGTTTGATTCTAGGTTTCTTACAAATCCACAATTCGTAAGGTCTAACAACATCTGCTTCAAACTTTCTAGTTCTATTCCGTATGCATACTGCAGAATTTGCAAGCTCCGCTTTGCTGCCTGTTAATTAGTTGAATAGATACTTATAAAATTTCTTACAATCTCTACCAAAGTTCGGTTTTCACGTTGACTCTATATAGCGCTGTAAGTCTCTGCATAAAACCATTTGAGCGGAGAATCTGTTTGACTTCAGCGTTGATAAACTCACCACTATTGCCAATTTCATACTAAGCAAAATCAATGAACACGTCAGTGTGCACAGTTGGTAATATTTGTATTGTTCCTCTCTTTTGCATACACTTTATTGCTAACCGATACGTTCATGTCGACAGTAAAGTTACATACCTTGAACGCCGCTTTACACTTCTTATTTTTTTTGGTCGTTCTTCAATGATTTTCTTTCTACAGTTTCAAATTTAGTGTTGTTTAGATATTAAGTGACAGCTTTTTAGGTGTCGTTATCATACATTTATGTAATTTTCATAAAAAATTTGTTGCAGTCGACTTAAAATTGGTTTGTTTTTTTTAATATTATAATTAATATCTAAAGTAAAAAGTGTGTTTTAAGAATAAAAAATAGCAATTTAGTTCAATTGCAATCATTTCCAATTTTTCAAACCGCACGGAGAGTACTTAAGGAGTGAAAATAATTATAAAAAGGTCTGACTGATCAGAAGAAATCTGAGAAAAAAAAGAAAACATTTTGGAACTACTACGAATCAGTTAATGGATATCCTTGAGAACATTTCTTAGCACCAAAAATGAAAAAAAATTACGTTTAATTCTTAACAGAATTGTAAGTACCTAATGCCAAAAAACAAACAATTTTTGGTGATCGATTTACCTACACAGAGCAACGAATAGTTGATAATCAAAAACGACAATCAAAAAAGCGACAGTCAACTATCACCTTAGCCGATTCCACCCCTGCATCGTCAATTTGTAAAAAAATTTTCTTCATATTTTGTTGGTATCAAGCAGCTTGACCTTAAAGTCTCAAGCAAACTTGGCATATATTCAAGATTTTACATGAAGTCTGGTAATGTCTTCTTTGTTTATAGTTTTGATACCAGAATAAACACCATGCCTTTGCTATGCCAATCAAGTTTTTGTTTTTCAATTTATCGATGAATTCGAAATAATTCAGCGTTTATTCTTCAAGAGAATCTTTAGGGCCAGTTTCACAGTGAAATAAGTGTCACTTAAGTGCCAAATATGGTAATTTAATTCCCAATTTTACAGTGCAAACTTATCGGATTAAGTGACACTTAAGTCTCGCATGTTGGCCACTTACTCGGGCAGTAAAACTGCGGCTACAACTGCCATAATGGGAAAATTAAGTGCCCTTTATTTTGTTAAGTGTGCACTGTGAAACTGGCCCTTAGACTACCATCGAAAACACCAAGGGGGAATCAGGAGTTCCAAACATATTTTAAAAATTTGAAGGCGAATGCGGATTACATTATTATCAAGTATTGCAAAGGTCTACAGATAATCTGCAACATCAAATAATGAAGTATGCGTTGAGATACAAAGGTTAACCCTATTTAAGGAATGGTTTGGTAATGCAAGCATTCAAGGTGTTGTTATGGATCTGTCAATTGTCTCCTCAACGAATTCTACAATGTATTCATAGTACCCAGATGTCATCAAGTCGCATAAGGTAGAACTTAACCACTCCTTGGGTGCTGGAAACTACTTTACCAATGTGTTTTCACCTTATCAAATCGGTTTAATTTTCATGGCGAGAGTTGAAATATTGAGTCTTAATTATTTGCCACACAGACAATATATTTCAGCAATTTCCAATCTCTGTAATAGAATTGAAAACGAAGATCACTTTCTAGCTTTATGTCCATTTTTACAGAAATTGCGAAGACTGTATTTTTCAAAGACCTCTTTATCTCGATTAGAATGTATATAGATATTAGATATCTGAATAGTAAATATGGATGGAAAATCCTTTTTAAATACTGCCATCATGCCTCTAAATATAGAAATAGTTTTGTAAAAAAAAACTTTTTTGTCAGTTATTGTTTATAAATAATTTTATTAGTACTTATGTATAAATATTTAAATAATGTCTTAGAATAAAATAAGATATTTTTTCAAATGTTTTTTTTTTAATTAAATGTCATTGATAAGTTAATCCCCAATAATTCATTTTGTATCTGGTTTTAAATATGCTAACTTTTTTACTATTAAGCGAATATAAGAATTTGTCAATTATGTATTTCGACAGGTTGCATTTTATGGTAGGGTAGGGTATTTTCTTGTAATCTTATATTTCTTAAATAAAGAATTTTATAATAATAATAATAATTGATACCTCCAGAATTAAATTCCTTTCACAAACTTCATAATTTCGCAATATGTGTCGAAAAATCTTGAACTGAATACCAGCCGAATGCGAAAAGATCAAATCAGTGCATAATGCATTTATCTTGAACAGTTGAACCTTGGGAATATAGCTTCAAACTGCTGTCTCAGTGCACTCCATGATGTATATCATGTGCTGTCCCTTTTTCCATAATTTTCGCAAATTTGTTAGCTTCTCAATATAAGTTGTTCAATGTGTTCTATGCAAACTAATTTGTTATTGTATTTAGTATAAGGTCATTTTTTTAAGGCTGTATAGATTTCGAAAAAAATACGCCTAGAATAATTATTTATATAATCAAACCAAACATACCCATATCTTCATAATAAATTTTATTTCCTTCCTTTTTTCTGAGAATAATGCAGATTAAGGTAATTCCTGCGATACTTCTATTTGACCTGCTTTGTCTCTCCTTATTGTGCCTTATACAGTTGGATAAAACGAATATTTAAACTTCTATATACAGGGTGGCGCACGAATCGTGCTACAAAAATAAAACGTAATAACTTTTTTTCTGTGTGAGTAATCAGCTTATTTTTTTTTTATTTTGTAGGTTACTATTTAGATTTATAAAAATGGATGCTTGGGATACGGAGAAAAGAATTTGGATAGTGCAACGGTACCATGCTTTGCAGTCCGTCATTTCCGTCCAAAGGGAATTTAGGCGGGAGTTTGGCGGTAATCCCCCGAGTAGATGGACCATTATGAGGTTTGTAAACATGTTTGCCGAATCTGGAAGCATCGCACGAAGGCCGTACCATCGAGATGCCAATGTTCGGGTTCAGGATACAATCGCAGCAGTAGCATCTGCAATACAGGCCAATCCGAACGTTTCGACCCGAAACTTATCGGGGCAAATTGGAATTAGTAGACGGTCATTACAACGGATACTTCATGACGATTTAAACTTGTTTCCGTACAAAGTCCAAATTACTAGCAAGTTAAACCCTCAGGATTTGCCTGTTCGCCTGGAATTTTGCCAAAAAATGATATCAATGGCCGAAGAAGACAACACATTGATCAATTGTTTGTTCATGTCTGATGAGGCCCATTTTGATCTTAACGGCAATGTAAACAAGCAAAATTGCCGTATATGGAATGAGTCTAATCCAGAAATGCTCCATGAGACGGAACTGCACCCAGAACGAGTAACTGTGTGGTGCGCAGTTTCATCAAGGTGTATTGTCGGGCCGTACTTCTTTGAAGAAAACGGTGTAACCGTTACTGTCAATGGGGACCGTTATTTAAAGATGTTGAAGGAGTTTTTTTACCCAGAACTGCGCCGAAGACGTATACCATTCAACAGCGTTTGGTTTCAGCAAGATGGAGCAACTGCACATATAGCCAGACCAGTTATGGCGGAGCTAAACAAAAAATTCGCAAACAAATTAATTTCTAGGAACTCCACTCTTCGCTGGCCCCCAAGGTCACCTGACCTGACTGCACCAGACTTCTTTTTATGGGGTTATGTCAAGCAAGAGGTGTATAAAACGAAGCCCAGGAATTTAACTGAATTAAAGCAGTCCATAACGACAATAATTGAGGCGATCCCAACTTCAACTCTTCAGGCCGCAATGAATAATTTTTTGACCAGGTGCCGCATATGCGTGGGACAGCGTGGAGGTCATTTGCGGTCTATAATCTTTAAAAACAACTAACTATTTAAAATAAAATTTAATTTTCTAACCAATAAAAAAAAATAAATGAAATACATCGATTAAAAAAAAAGTTATTTGAATTTCTTATTGTAGCACAATTGGTGCGCCACCCTGTATTACCTACATATGTAGGTATGTACATATCCAAAGACAGAGCGCATTCTTTTTAATACAAACCAACAATTCATTTGAACAACTTATCCACTTGTTATAACATTCAAGAGGTAGGTACAAACAGAAGGAGGACACCATCAAGAACCACCCAACACAAAAATAAGTCTTTTCTGAAGATTTGGTAGCATCAAGATGCAACAAAAGGGATGAATTTTGTATATTTAGTATAAAGGAGAATAATAGCATTTCTCATTGTATATATGGCATACCAGTAGGTACGTATGACTTGTTATGTGATTTATAAAAAAAAATTGCATCTCTTTAAAACAAGCATGTATTTTTTTAAGTATACCGTTTTGAGATTAGCTTAGGTATACAAAGTATAAAGGTAACCTACATAATATTACCAAAAAGTTCCATAGATTAAAATCTCACGTAAGCCGAATGCAGGGTTACCAACTTTGAAAAAGTCCAGAACAGGAGTTTTTTTCAAAACCATTGTATTACCCCGAATAGCCGTGTTTTTTTGTCGCTTTAGCGCTTGGTAACTTTTTCTTATGGGTTTTGACAGCAAATTGTGAAAATTTGTACAAATTCGCAAGAAATTTCATGTTACCAATCAGATCTAACACTTTGTTTAACAACATCGCAACGACTGCAAAATAAACTTCAATTCTTATGAAAATGTCAGATCAGTGCCTAAGTTCTGTAATTTCATCAGCATCGATAAAATTGGTCGAGAAACGTTGAAAAATGGAACAATACTCAAACGATTTATTTTAATTTTCATCGTTTCTCAATTAATTTTATTGATGCGAGAGGTACGCTGTTGCACTATTGGAAATAAATATTTAAATTGATAAAAAAGTCAATAAAAACGCCTTATAGTCTTGTTTTTTTAATTTTTATTTATTTTAATGACGCGTTTCGGCTAGTTTGCCATCATCGGATCACAATCGACTCACAGTTGAATTTACATTTACAAAAAGCTCTAAAATCAACAAACTTTATTAAATACAAAGAATAAAAAAGCTTTTACATAACATATTGTCAAATTAAATGAAAAAACAACAAAAATTGAAAAAATGCTTGAAAGCTTAAAAGATTATAACTATAAAAGAAAAATAAATATTGAACATACAGAGATCAGCTGGCTTCTTTACATAACTTGACCAGCGATGAGTCAGCAAACCCACAGTTGTCGTTCAGCGCTACGTTATGTAGTTTGTTTATAAAGGGTGATTTTTTAGCTGGTTTGGTTTTGGCAACACTGGTTTTGACAGCTAACGTGTGTTTAGTACCTTGTGTCACTGTCAAACAGCTTCAGTTTGGTTTGCAATTTAACCATGGATCGTCTTACAAATGAACAACGCTTGCAAATTATTGAATTTTACTATCAAAATTCGTGCTCGGTTCGAAATGTTCATCGCGCGCTGCTTCCATTTTATGGTCGGCATTCTCGACCTTCTGAGCAGTCTATTCGGAAGATTGTGACCAAATTTCGCACCAAATTTACTTTGTTGGACATTAAACCACCAACACGTTTACGTACTGTGCGTAGTGAAGAAAATATTGCGGCCGTATCAGCTAGTGTGACAGAAGACCGCGAAATGTCGATTCGGCGCCGTTCCCAGCAGTTAGGCCTTTGTTACAGCGATGATAACAAACTTTTTTTTGCCCGAAATGGAAGTTCTTGACTTGCATGATATGTGGTTTTAACAAGACGGTGCCAGATGCCACACAGCACGCGAAACAATGGCGCAATTGCGAGGCGAGTTTGGTGAACAGTTAATTTCACGTTTCGGGCCGGTCAATTGGCCGCCTAGATCGTGCGATTTGACACCATTAGACTATTTTTTGTGGGGGTATGTCAAGGCTAATGTCTATAGGGACAAGCCCGCTTCGATTGACGCACTGGAAGCCAACATCCATGCATTCATTCGTGAGATACCGGCCGATATGTGTGAAAGAGTATGCCAAAATTGGACTCAGCGGATGGGCTACCTGAGACGCAGCCGCGGTCAACATTTGCATGAAATTATCTTTAAACATTAAATTGCAAGGTTCAAACTATCGATTCAAATAAATATTTCTTTTTTTTTAAAAAAAGTTCTAAACCTCTTAAAAAATCACCCGTTATAAATTGACTCCCAAACATTCAATTGCCTAAAACCCTGCATTTCTTTTAATAGGGATATATTGTCTGTCATCACTCCGTGTTTTGTTTTTGGTTTCTCCTCCCTCTTCCCATTGCACTATTCTCTTGGTGTACATGTTTTGCGAAAGCTGTTTTTTCTGTTTTGTTTTGAACATCCAGCTGATGGTCTCTAAATCTTTTCTTCAGTGAACGAGAGGTTTGACTTATGTATACCGCATTACACCCGCTGCAGTCTAACTTATATATATCCCCGATTTATCAAGTGGGTCCGTTTTTTGTTTGGTGCTTTCAAGTAAGCTTTTTATTGTAAGGCCAGACTTATAGGCTAGTTTTATGTTGTTGTGGCTGAGAACGTTGCAAATTTTGTTGGTGAGAGTGGGATAATAGGTCATTTTTGCCCATTTAACTATTGAAAGCTCCGATTCCTGTTGATGTTCATTTGATAATGTAATATTTTGTTCTATAAATTGTTGTTGTACTTTCTTTCTTGTTGTATTTTGTATTATTTTTTCATTTAAACCATTTCAGAGGCTCAGTACAGAAATTACGACCCTTGCTTAATGTTTTTTTCTCTCAATTTAAAATCACAATTATTGATAATACAAAACTTTTATTCACTTAATATCTCATATCTTCAACTTTAATTTTAAAACAAAGGAAAAGTTATTCAAACATTTTGAAAAATGTCAAAATATTATTGCCTCAGCGATAGAAATCAATAGCCTATGTTCCTTTACTTTGAAACTTCTGTGAATTTCTACACCAAAGTCTGCCAAAGTTCATATAAAAAAAATAAAATGACGTAGAAATTCACACAAATGCACAGAGTTTTAAA
Organism: Epistrophe grossulariae; assembly: GCA_929447395.1. Classification (NCBI taxonomy): domain Eukaryota; kingdom Metazoa; phylum Arthropoda; class Insecta; order Diptera; family Syrphidae; genus Epistrophe; species Epistrophe grossulariae. Next base: position 106,287,721 of record OV839567.1, read on the forward strand.
GGAACACACCTAAAAATTGGTTTTTATCTGCCGAGCAAAACTGCCATTAACAAAGCGTTTCCATTGGAATAATTCAAGGCAATGACAATGGGCAAAGCAATTTTTTTCCTCAAATATTGCCAATGGACCGCTGGGTTACAGAACGTAGGCACAGATTCATTGACACTCTGGCGTGTATCGTTATTTGAAAATTCTTACAAATTTTCAAAATTTGCTGTCAAAACTCGTTTTATTGGCCGTGTTCAGAATTGTAGCCAAAGCGATCTGAGTAGCTTTGTGTTGTTGTAATGCCTTGTCTTAAAACAGTTGATATTACTGACGCCAAAACAACTCACGATATTTTTTAACAGTTTTCTAGCCAATGGATAGTAATTTGAACGCAAGAAATAGAAATTTGAAATTTATGTTTGAATTCAAGGAGTCTCTGGGCGAAAATACCCCGGTTGGTAACCTTGAACGCATGTTGCAATTTCAACTAAAATAAAAAAAGACAAGACGATGAAAGTGGCAGTAGCAGAATTTATTTCTTTTTAATCATATTCATTTTACAGTATTAAGATTGCGCGTACTGAGAGCTGATCCTTCTATTTTCATTCATTAACATCATTCATAAACCGGCACACTACAAAAAAACCCAAACCAAAATGAAAGCTTGTTTTTAAAATAATGCTAGTTAATTTTTTTTATTTATAAATGATTTTTTTTCGTTTTGAACTGATATTTTTAATATATGTAAATGTTCGTAGATTTAGCATTTGAAAATACATGATTGCATTTTCCAAGGAGATCATGTTAAAACAATATTTAATCGTGTAAAATCAACATTGGGTATAGTTTAAAAAAAAATATTTCATTGTGAATTCTAAACGAAACATTTTAAATTTTTGGAATCTAATTTCAACTGTAATTATGGCGTGTTTTTTGCAAGCCCGGGGGGAATTGGTTGAAAAAAAATGACAACGGAGATAAGATAGATAGATAGATAAATTCTTTATTTTCGATTCTATATTGATACAAAGTTAGACTTAAGAATACGGACATGGCAATCTGCCGTCTGCCGGATATGACATTTCATGAATGAGTTAATAGAAAAGTAGAAAAAAAAAGAATAATATAATTAACAATAATTTAACAAGATGATTTGCATAAGTTGATATGAAACAATAATTTTTTAATAAGAAATAGCAAGAATAAAACGAAAAGTAATACTAAATTTATAATTTTAGTAAACTAAGCTCTTAATAAAGTTGAAATTTCTTTTAAAAATATTAAGCCAAAATTCGTCAAAAGTATACAACGGAGATAAACGATGCCTTCACAGAAACAAAATGGAATTTTCATACAATCTATCGATAACAAGTAGATATGTAATTCTCGACGGTAATACAGTTTTTCGGCGCGCTTAAGTTAAGCCCCGAGAATTCACTGGGATTAGCTAAGTCCGCATGGGATGAATTGTTGTTGCATTTAACATGTAAATTGTTTAGCATCGACGTCGTTTTTTTTCATTCAATTCCCCCCGGGCTTGCAAAAAAACACGCCTATTGTGTTTGCTTCCATTTGCTTTAAGTTAAAACAACATTGCACCGTGTCAAATCATTCGTGAATCATTTGGAAATAAAATGTTTAATTATAAATTCAATTGGAATTGTAAATCATTTTGACATGAAAGTCAAATGCCTATTTGGTTGCTTTTTTCTCCAACAAATTTACAAAACCGAGTTTTGACTGCAAATTTGTTCAAGGCCCTGTTCCACACTCGATTAAGAGTCACTTTAGTGCCAGCCAAATATATAAAACTAATGCACAATTTCACAATGTTAAATTATCGGAATAAGTGACACTTAAGTCACCCATGTGCCGAAATGGGAAAATTAAGTGCCACTTGATTTTTTAATGTGTAGTATCAGCAAACCTCCCTTACGCCCATATTATTCACTCGATACATCCAGATTGAAATTTAAATCCGGATGTATTTACATTGAATTTGTATACTTTACATCTAGATTTAAGTTTTAATCTGGATGTATCGAGTGAATAATATGGGCGTAAGGGAGGTTTGCTGATACTACACATAACGATTTAAGTTGAACTTAATTTCTTAAGTATCACTTTATGACATGGAAAAAGTACCCCTTAAGAATTTAAGTTCAACTTAAATCGTTATTTGTAGTATCAGCAAACGGGTCTAAGTGATGCATCTGTATGGCCTATGTCCTGTAAAAGTAAAACAATTCATCAATAAGCCAAAAAGCGTCATGCGGTCATCAATCGATCGATATAACTTAACTTCAGTTGGCGTTATCATAAGTCCAGAATATGAAAATTCATTACTACATTCAAGAGCTCTGATTCATCTTATCAAAGTAAATTTCCTTTTTATTATCAAAATGTAGGATGTATTAATGATAATCTAAGATTACTTGACTTGGCTTTTGTTGGCAAAGAATTTGTTATTTGTATTGAAAAGTCTGATTTGCCGATTGCTAAAAATTCAATGCAATTTTCATTTTATGATTTTATTAACAAAAATAATGTTATTAAAACTTATGTTCTAAATTTTAGTAAAGCAAACTTTGATGCAATGAATGATTATTTTTTTGAATTGCCATGGGATGGAAGCGATATTCAATTATAAATCGGTAATAATAATCTACTGACAACTATCAGAGAGGCAATACCTACATTAATTTGTTCCAAGTAATAAAATGATAACTAGCTCTAATCCTATATGGTTTGATAAAAGATTAATAAATTTAAAAAATAAAAAGAATAAAGCTTTTAAATTACACAAAAGAATTCCAATTGTCACCAATTATCTACGAGCTAAATATAATGTTATAAAACGTAAATTTGATATTTTAAATACATTTTTGTATAACTCGTACATGTTTATGATTGAATTTAATGTAAAAAATAATATTAAATGTTTTTTGAAAAACTATTGTTGGTTATCAAAGTTGTAGGAAATTCCAAGATTTAACAACTAGTGGTGTACATTTTATTTGCAACCTATTTGCTGGATATTTTCAATCTGTTTTCTCTATGGATTGTATGCTCAATCAAGAGTTACCAAGTGTTTCTAAAATTTTTGATATAGGGACTATGGTTTTGGCTGTCTCTGAAGTGGAAGAAGCACCGCTTGAGCTTAATGCCAGAAAAAAGGAAGGCCCTGATGGTGTTTTATTTAAATGTGCTGATTCACTGGCAACTTACTTGACATTTTTAACGCATCACTATCCGGGGGTAAATTCTTGGATTGTTGAAAACTATCGTTTTTAACTTCAGTCTTTAAATCTGGATCTAAGCAGGATGTTACTAATTACCGGCCTATTAGTAAACTTTTTGCAATGCCTAAACTATTTGAAAAAATTGTCTATAATATATAGGTTATGTTTTCAACTACGAAATTATATATGTAGATATATCCGAATATCAACACGGTTTTGTTTCGGACAAATGAACTATGACTTATCTGTCATTAATGACAAACTTAATAATAAATAATTTCGAAGATCATAATATACAAACTGATGTAATATTCACAGACTTTGCAAAGGCATTTTATCGTGTTTACCATAGACTGCTTCATTCTAACCTTTTGTGTTCGTTAAAATCTTATCTCTCTGTAATAGAATTCAAGTTGTCAAAATTGAAGACTGCTATTCTGAAAATATATGTGTCCTATCTGGCGTACCTCAAGGTAGCCATTTGGGTCCATTATTATTTCTATTATTTATAAATGATATTCCTTCAATTTTTGTATCTTCACCATGTCTTTTTTGCGAATGATCTTAAGTTGTGTCATCAGAGGAAAGATATATTTAACGTATCACATATAATGCCCTCAATTATTAAATCTTATTAATATTCGTGTTCCTCAGAGACATGTTCGGAAATCAAATCTGTTATATGAATATTTTCAGCGGATAAATTACGGCCTAAATGAGCCAATTTTGCATTGCATCAGGGAATTTAATGCTGTTTGTTATATAAAAAATAGATATTTAGAAGTTGTTCAAGAGATACCTTCAAAATAAACGTTTCAAATGCATTTAACATGCAACCTGAGTAACTTAAATATTTTTTTTATTTGTTATTGCTAAGTTTATTTAACAATTGCTTTGTTATTTATTTTTATAACTAATTGTTTATTAATTTATAATTATATCTTAGTCTATAAGAGTTGTTACCCCTGTTTGATGATAAATAAATAAACTTTTGAATGCACTCAAATGACAGTCCACTCGATGAGAATGATAGGTAGGTTTGTTCGGGTACTTTTCGGAATAAAAATGGCAATCTGTCAAATTTGGAAGAGTGGGGATGAAATTCTCTCATAGTGAAGTGAAACTATCCAAAAGAACACAATTAATATATGGAATTATTCATTCAAGCTGTCAAAAAACCGAAAAACGAGTCGTGTAATCAGCGTCATAAAACAAAATGTAAACAACAGCCATTTTGTATTTTTTGTTGTTCTTTATTTTCAAACTGCCTTTAGCTCCCAGAAATTTCTCGGGTAAAATAAAAATTGGCACGAAGGGGAAATGACTTTCTCTCTCTTGCTCAAAACTACGCAAAATGTGCATAAGTCAAAACGTTTGGACTAAATCTTTTAGAAAATGGTAGTTCTGGGTAGTTTCGGCCAAGTACGCAAACGAATCTAATGTGACAGTTCAACGCAAAGCCAAGGAAATTACTTTTGAAAAATAAAATTTTTTCCAGAAAAGTTGTGTTCTTTTATTTTCTTTTATTTTAATTAATTTATTTAAACAAATTCTATATAAATATTTAAAGGACTATACAGTAGAAACTCTTATGTATACCTACAAATGGTCTTAGATCGGTCAAAACTAAACCACTCAAATGCCCGCTAATTACAAAAAAAAATCTTCTAATCGGCAATCGCTATACGAGATTTGTATTCTTTTTTTTTTTGGAAAATTTTGCCACGTACTCCTTTAAGTGGATATTTGCGATGTTCGTCATTCAATTAAAAGATTTTATTATATTCACTCACTGCTATATAGAAGCCTTCGTTTCCTGATTTAAACTTCATATTTTATTAAGAAAATCGTACGATAGATATATCCGTTTCGAGAAAAATGCACGAAGATGATACGGTATAAATCTACCTATACCTACTACAAATCTAATCCTAGCTTCCTTCCTTACCAACAGATGCATAAATAGGTATACTCTAGTCATAAGACGCTGTGCGGTAAGTAAATAGTGTTAATGCAAATAACGATGATGAACGTAAAAGTCAAGAAAAAGAAAAACTATTTTATATTTTATGATAAAAAATAACTCGGAACAGAACTACTGATGTCGGAATAACGTTCAAAAGACTTAACATTCATATCCGTATCCGGCACAAAATTTTAATAAGGTTTCCATTTAGAAGGCAACGATGAAATGAATTAAAAGAAACTGCCTTCCTATATACAGCTATACACCCAAACTATAGCTACATAAAATGGGTTAGCTTGATTTGGGTAAGAGTACCTAATATATATTTGTGGTTTAGCCTATTAAAAACTTTAAGCCAAAATTACTCCACTTTATAGTCAAGTTAATAATTGTGTTACTGACCCGCAAAATAAAGAACAAACTTTTATTTCGACAATTTACATCACATCTAATAAACATACATACCAATGTGTGTATATGTACATACATAAATGCCATAAGGATGAATGTGGTCGATTAAGGTTAAAGATAGCTTGAGTATTGCGGTCTTGTAAAAATGTTATATTGTGCTATTTTGTAGATCCAGTTTTCTTTTTTTTTGAAAAAATTGTTACTGTAGGTACCTAAGTATTTACAATTTTACGAGGGTAAAATATGTTGTTCATTTTAATTACCAATTTACATTAGGTCCGTTTCTGTAGTTTAAGGACTTAAATTCACAGCATGGAAACATTTTCAAAAGTGGGGAAGATTATAGCCCGTAGGAATTGTGATGGTACAAGTTGGGGCAAAAGAAATGCCATAATGTATAATTTGATATAATTCTTCCAAATGGCGTAAAATGTCTAGAGTCAGTCATGTTACACGATTTTTTTTTACCGCAAATTGCTCAATTGAATCTCAAACATAGTATGGTTCCAACAGGACGCAGCAACCGCTAATACAGCTCTTACAACGATGGAGCAACACCCAATTTATGAAATTATTCATTACTTTTGCAACATCTTGTATGAAAATAAAATATATAACACATCTAAGCCCTATGATTGAAATTCAACCTGAATTCCACGACACTATAGTTAGAAGTGATAGGAAGATATAAGAAAGAAGTTTGGTTGGTACATCGGCTTGAAAATGAGGTATTTTTAATCTCATGATATCCCAAAAAAGACATATTCAGTTGACAATGACGTTATATATATAAAAGAATGGAGTTAGGTTCAAACCTCTAACCTCTAAGTTAATACTCAAGCAGTACATCCACTGTGCCATGCCATCCCATCGACCAAAATTCCATATTGAAAAAAAAACAACGTGAAATTCAGCCTCCATTTAAATATAAAAATTTCAAGAAATTTAAGTACTGATTGTCGTTGCTGACATCTCAAACGTCTTCCATCGTTGATTTTCTTTCACATAAAAATTTTACAAGCTCGGTAAATTGATATTGATGCCCTGCTGAGTGAGAACTCGTCAGCGTTTTAAAAAAAATTAAATTACAAAAACAAAATAACCTTGACATTTACCCTAATTCTTTTGAACAAAACATAACTCTAAAGATGATAATGTGTCGCAACAAGATGCCCTTAAAATGATATATTATAGCTAGTAAATTTTTGTTGTAGTCTTATAGACCAAAAGTTGTGAATTATAGATTCAGATGCTGATACATAACACAGGCCCGCAGGGCCGCAGCTAGCGTTTATTAACACAACCAAAAATGTTCGTATTACATATTAACAAAAAAATTATTGAGACAATGAAAAATCAGTTAATAAACGGTGTTTATTGGTACTGATACAGTGAAGATTATTTAAACTTAAAAGAATTTTCTGTTCAATAATTTTGATCAAAATCGGTTAGGCCGTTACCAAGAAAGTCGAAAATCAGAAACGGTTCTATGGCAGGTAACGTTAGCAAGAGATTTGAGTTATTTTTTTTTTACCGAAATGTTACCCATATCTATACAAAATACACACAAATTCTTAATATGTATATTAAAATCATTAAGCCGTTTTTGAGATTAATAAAATCTCTCATAACAGTTGTATGTTTATTTAGTGTGACAAAAATAAGTCACAAATTACTTAGGTAAATTCTTATTTTCGCAATCATGTATTAAAAATCTTGTAAAATTGAGTATTCAGTTTTTTTTTTATAATTGATCTTAGACTTATACTGTGGTTCCAATCTTTCGATGAATTTCCAGAGGTCCTAAAATAAAAAAAAAAACACAAACGTGAGTTTTATATTCCGCACTGTTTTTCAGACGATCAGAAGGGAAAAAATACATTTTTTTGTCCTGTTTCATTGAATCGTATTTATTCTTTTCAAACTATAGAAAACGTTCGTTCGGCAGAAGACATTGATATCGGCAGTGTAGCAAAAATCTTTAGCATCATATTAATGTTCGGTAAATTTTCTTATATATATCGACGTTTAAATTGTGGAACCTCGTAAAACGAAAAATTCCAAAAAAAAATTTTGTAGTACAAAAAAATTAGTTTTGTTAACTTGGCCCCAAAAAGTGTCCGATTAAATGAACATTTTTGACCACCCAATAACATTTTTTTGATTTTTGAAAAAAAAATTTATTTTTTTTAAATTTTTTCTCCTAACAAATATTTTTTTTTTCGAATTTTGAAAGATGACCATTTTGAAAAACACAATTATCTCAAATCACCATCCTTTACAATTGTTCTAACTACTTTCAAAATTAATCTAATCTAATCTTTCAACATTCTAAAAAAATATTTTTTTAGGAGAAAATCAAATCGAAATCAAAAGAAAATATTTCTAGGGGTGGTCAAAAAAGTAAAAGGGTGGTCAATAATGTTTAAAAATAGTCCTATCGAATGTATTAATGAAATTTGAAAAAATCTGTTTATTGGGGGCGGCGTTCTTTTAGCCCCCCATTTTACAGAATCGATTTATTCGATAACTGTGGGTGGTCAAAAAAAGCTAATAGGTGGTCAAAAATGGTCATCTAATTGGTCATATTTTACAAACAAATCAGTAAAATCTGACACTTTTTGGGGCCAAGTTAATACAACTAAAAAAAAACTGCAGAATTGTTATGTACATTTTACAGAAAAAACCAAAATGCAACGCCTCTTACTATTAATACCAAATTTGACAGGTGTTACTGGTTTCTGAAATACATGCAAAAACGACTTAACAGGTTCTGCACTTTAACCGTCTAATTTTCATGATTTGTGAATCTCCCTCCAAGTTCCATAGAAGATATAGAAGTCCAGAAATCATACGACACTGATTTTCTGTATAGGTACTTTTAACTTCAGGATTTGAACTATTCTTCTGTCTGCCCACGCATTTTCTTCAATTCAATCCTTTTATATGTCCATCGCGTAAATCTTTGGCGAGATTCTTAGCTTTTACCAAATCTAAATTTATGGTATTTGCTTCTGCTCAAAAAAATCCCGAATACCGCAGAAAACCCAATTTTGATCACAAATTCGTTAATTCGTGCACTACTTTTCAGATCGTAGAAAACCTCGTACCTACTTGTCGGACAGATAGAGGAACGGCAATGATTTCAGAATAGTTGATGACAATGTGTGTACGCTTTGCTATGTAATGATGTGGAATTTGTTTCCATTCCTTGTATGACTAAGTAACTTATGGTTAAGATGAAGAGGGGGGTTGACCCCCTTGATCCTCCCCCCCCCCCCCCTATATACGCCACTGGTGTCAAGTTTGAAGAAAATTGATTCAGTATAGTCTAGACTCTAGGCTGTATAGGAACTTTTGTAGGTTGAAGTACAGACAGGCACTAGGCAGACGGAATTGCGGGGCCCACTTTTTTCGTGCTCTCTATCGTAATATCATATTTGATTGAAGTCTCAAATAATTTTACGAATCCAAAACCTGGGATGGTCGACTGTCACTTTTTGGAATAAACTACATTTTTGACATTTGCTACGTAGTTTATGTATTAAAACGTAGTTAAATATAGTTAATGGATAAAATTGAAGCAAACGATGTTTCAAAAATATAGATAGCAATCCACTGTAACGTTCCGAGCAATTGGTATCGATGTTCCTTATCTTTTTGTCAGAATATATTTTGTTTTGCCTCCTATTATGACTTCGCCCAGTAATATCTATCGAAGCGTTAAGTTCGATTTTTTATAGTGATTCCTTGCAGTACTTTAATAGAATATTTCACAAACACAAAAATCTAAATGGTTTGGATACTCTTTCAACTTTAACGTTAAGTTCTATACATTTGTATGAATCTCCAATACACAGGTAGCTATGTATTATGTATTAAATCTTTTTTCCAACAAAAAGTCAATTTACCATGAAAAAAAAAAATCAAAGCGTGGATACCTAACCTACCAATACCTGAATCGAGAGAACTATACAACATCTACATAACATCGGTGATCGGAGACAACAATCCGATAAGATTGTAAAGTCTCTTGCTATGACTTGGAATTAAGGGGTGGTGAGGCGCTTTCGCATGGATATATATTATATATAATTCGCTCCCAGGTAACATTGAGTAATAAAGCCTTCGACATATACCCAGGTGAAATGTTCATTTGTTCGCACAAGTGCTATTTGTTGGCTATCAGTTTGTGGAACTGAATCTGAAGTAGTGCGGTGCGCGGGCAGGTAGTTAGGAGATGGTTCTCATTTATCTTTGTCACTGCTGCTGGCGCTGTGCTACTGGGGCTTTGGAGTTATAGTAGTATAAATCCTGGTGTTGGTGTTGGAATGGAAGGACACCGCGTGAATTGGAATGGAAAAGCACTTCAAATTTGTTACGATTCCCGTCTAGAAAACGCTTTTACTATACTTACTACTTATTTAAGTGTTGCCACTTTATTAAACTGCAAAATAAATTCACTACCAGGATTTAAAAAAAAACTAAAAAAATACATCGAATTCGTATACCGCTTACTTTAGTTAAATTCGAAACCGAACCAAAGATTAAATTGTGCTTCAAAATTGTCCAACATTTTGAAAAAATTTTAATTAATTAATATTAAATTCAAACTTAATAGACGTTTTTGCATTTAACAAAAATCGGTTATACAGATAATGCGCACATTGTTGAGGCAAATTACGGCTCCTGTCACTATCGTTATATTTCGACAAACTGATAAAAATCTCAAATTTCGTTCAAATTTAGACTTTTTAAAATATTCTCCATGATGAAATTAAAAACATAAACTTTTTTTTTAAATCGTTGGACCGTTTTTGATATTTTGGTAAAACGCTAAGAAACATTAAGGAAGGTACCTTTATTTTTGGTCTTAAGAAATGAATGTCGGGAATGTTTAAAAAAACGCTAGGAACCAACCGACAGTAGGTTAATACCCCAGTCTCATTACAATTTATTAAAAAACAAAATTATTCACTAAAGTGGTAACACTAATCCAACATCTTGCTTCCATTGAAGATGATGGATAATGTCCATGCTTGTGCTGGCCACTAGACAGCAATATAGAGCCTTTGTTGAAACGAGAAATGAGAAATTACTATATTTTTCGCGCAAATATAGAACGCGAGATTATAAATGCCTTAGAGTGTGAGAAGTGAGAGGTTGGACAAACAAAACAAAATAAAACAAAATAAAAAAAATATAAATATAAATATATACCACTTAGCCAAGGCACGGGACAAAGGGAACTTTTGAAAAAGCTGGTAAGGGAGCTGCTGATGTTTTGTTCACTCAATTTATTTATCATACTATTTTCGTTTTCCTTTTGTGTACACTTTTTTAAAAAGTTTTTATTTTGTTTAGTGTTTGCTTCATGAGCACCATTAGCCAGCTTTTGATTATTTTTTTTTTTTAGATTAAAGTAATCTTCACTGGGAATGTGTTTTTGAAGTGGAACGATTTTTCCTTAAGACATTTTTTTTTTTTTTTTTTGGGCTTTATGAAAAAAGAGGAAGTTAAGGAATGACCTGAAAAATATTGTTTAGGTTTTGATAAATGAAGCCATTCAAGGTCATTCGATTTTCAGAAGAGAATTGTTTTTGATAATATGAAATCCAATCAAGATGTGGTAGGTACGTAGTTTTAGAAATTTCCTGGAATGAGTTATGGCTGTCATTACATATATATTTTGTAATAAGTAAGAATATCATATAGAACCAAGTACCTACTCCAAAATTTACAATGTTTAAATATTGATGAAGAATAATATGCACCTAAAAACATAGTGAGGGTCCAGATTACTCCCGGTGAGATCGAAGTTGCCATACATATTTCTGAAAAATTATAAGAATGCTCATAAATATTTCTGACATGTAAATCCCGCTGTACCGATCCCCAACCTCGCGACCCAAACATTCAAATATTGTGATGGAAAGGGAAGTGAGGGGGACATAATATGTCTAAAATGCTAACTGGCAACTCCGGATGCAATTGCATTAATTTTTAACAAAAGCTTCTGTTTTTATTGCAATATCCATCTCATTGTAACCATATCATCCGCAGAGGTGACTCAAAACGTTATAACTAGGAAACGGTTGCGTTCTATGGTGACTTTTGGTCAGTAATACAAAACCAACAACAACCAAAATTTCAGTCAATTTGACCGAGTCCACTTTTTTTACACAAAGTGTGCGGGGTCCTTTGCCGAAAGCTATTGCAGATCTTAATTTCATCAGTCCAAACTCCCCATTAATCCGAGCGTAGGAAAAAAATTCAAAAAGATTAAACGTTAAAAATATATAGGCTTTTGCGCGGTGTAGCTATTGAACGATAAATTCTAACGAAAAAAGGTATTTTAATATTTCAATAATCAAATTCAGTAATCAATTTCAATTTTGAACAATGTTGTACAAAGTTTCAGCACATCAGTAATATTAAAACAAAAATAGCTCTGTCTGCTAAAACTTTTTTAGTGGAAAATATTGTCGGGAAAGATCAGATTACCTTATTTCTTACCAGTGACCAATCACAACTTTTTCTGGAAACTGGTGAATTGAAGAGCTGCGGCGAAACTGGGCATCCCCCACAATTCCCACCGTCGCGTCGGTCGGTCGCAGCTGTGGGGACCATCAGGGAAAGAAAAAATGTCGTTCAATGCCCCGATTTTCCCAGAATGGGGGAACAATCATTTGGTAAGCCATTTTTCAACTGATCCAACGAACTTTCTGAGCTAAATATCAAAGATTTGATATCTTTTCTCAACGCGACGCATTGATTCTAGGAGGAATTTCTTTTGAAAATCTTTTGTACCTTTAATACAGGTAAACAAAATCGTAAAAGATTTTATATAGTTTCCTTCCAAAGTAGCTTTGTTGAACGCACACTACTTGCAGTGTGAACAGAAATGTCAAAAAAATATCCTCAAATCACTGTTCTTACTTCTTGTCCTTCTTGCCTTGAAAATGAAAGTATCTGGCAACTCAGTTCTCGCCCGACTGTACGAAACACATTAATAAACTCTAAAATATCTTAAAAAAAAGTCCACAATAGGCGTTTTTCTTTTTGAGTTCGGAGCAGAGCCTTTTTTTTAGCTCTGATCGTTCAGAGCTTCAAATCTGTGTTTCTTTTTTAGTTCTGAGTATGTTCAGAGCACGCTCTGTGAGCTCAGAATAAAATAGCAGAGTAAACGGACTAAAATGCTGAACACAAACGAGAGGACATTTAAAAGGCGGGAAATTAAAAAAAAAATCATCGTCAAAACAATAAAAATGGCGTTTGCTCTAGTGGAGAAGTTAAATTAATAATACCTAATAATTAAATAATTTCTAATCATGGCAGTTCAGTGCTCAAGTTGTTTCATAATTAAATCAGAGATCTCTAAAAATACTCTGCCCAGAAATTAAGCTAAGTACAGACGATTGTCAGATCTTACAATATTGTCAGAACTGTCAATGGTCTGACCAAAGCTAACAATTAGCTGACAGTTGACATATTTCTTACAATGAAACATTGTCCGTTCACACGGTTGGTAGATTTCTTCCCAATTTGATTGTCAGCTATTTTTTTATCTCTCTTTAACCAACTCATTGACATTTCGATCAATGAAGAAATTGTCAGCAATTGTAAGATGTTTTCAATTAAAACACCTGACAATGACCACCAATGAGTCTGACAATGTCCTAATCGACTGACAATGATAAAAATTGTGTGTTCAGACGATTGTAAGATACCTGACAATTTTTTGTCAGATTGTCGTCTGACAATGACGTGTCTGACAATATTGCCAGACAAAATTGTGTGTTCAGACGATTATAAGACATTTGGAACAGTTTTTTCACTGACAGATCTGACAATCGTCTGTATTTAGCTTTACTCTGTTCGCTCAGACTCTGCTCAGTGCTCAGCTCTGGATATTTCACTCTTCCAAGATTCACTATATCGAGCGTCTACTGTATACAGTAATGACTGAACAATGTCAGTTTAAGAAAATGCCTCCATAATCTATCTGCAGTTTCTGTTCTTCCATTTATTTCTGCAGTCCTGTTTGAAAACAGCTATAAATATAGAAGAACCTAATAGAATATTAAGGGCCAGTTTGTTCACAGTTGCAAATGCAACTGGTAAATGTGCATGTAAACCAAAATTTTTATTAGGGAAATCAAAATTTGAGTTGCCAATCATGGAATTCGGTAATCAGCCGATTTTCATGGGTTAGCACCAATAAATTAGAACATGTTAAAGTGATGATGTAAATTTAACCCACTGGCCCTAAGAGCTTATTGTACAAGCGATGGTTTAAATATTTCTTTCGTAGTTCAGTAATTTTAACTCACCGATTTCAACGGATTAACTGAGGTTCCACGTAAATCATAATGGAATTATAAAGACATCTTAAGATATCTTCTTGTTTTAATTGTAATAAAATTAAAAAACAAAAACATCATTTCAACCTAACAAAACAATAAATTTGTTTTATATCATATATAACTTCACTGGACTATAATTCTGAACCCCAATGTATGTATGAAAATTTGAATAAAAATCATATTTTAAAATACCTATGTACATTTAACTTAAACCCAGGATAAAATACTGAAAGTTAATGTTATTTTCTGTATAAAAAAAATTCCGCCATTAACAAAAAAAACCCTATATACATTATACACCTTCGTTTATACCTTCATTTAAAATGATAAAATGGTTTTCTCGCAATCTCGATGATCCATTTGGGTTCTTCTTTACTTTTTTTTTTTTTTTTAAATCTCAAAAACCATGTAAAATGTAAATAGACAACATTTACATCTTATTTTCTCATTTGTGATGCAAAGCGTGTATACAAAGACATTTCCTAAATGCTTCCTACAAATCTGGTTAAGATAATCTGATTGATGTTTCTGTTTTTTTTGTGGTTAATGTCATAAAAAAAGCAGAGTTTCTTGTTTGTATTGATGAAGGAATTGAAAAGGAACTTCGACTGCTGATATAATACTCTTAACATCATTTTTATCAATGATAAACAACTAATCGCTGGTAGTTTATTTTATTATTATATTAAATTGAACAAATGAATCACATCAGTTAATCAGGTTCGTCTTATTAGTTATTAGATTAGATAGATTCATATTTGCTATTATGACAGTCCAAAATTAATATTGATTATATAAACTAAAACTGATAAAATGATAAACGTATTTCAATTTATGAAAGAAATAAAAAAAGTAGGTTGTGTTTTTCTATGTGTAGGAGGTCTAATATTTTTATGATGAATCGTTAATCGTTGAATCACATATTTGTAAAATTTTAATAAAATAAATAATTTAAAAACAAAACACAAGTTTAACAATGTTATAGTAACGAAGAAACTTGGGTCTAATTTTTCTCATTGTATGAAGCATTGTTGCGTCAGCTGAATAATTCATTGAATTGTATTTTGAAAATAATAGTCAGGAAGAACGTCCAAAGACTATAAACCCTATCCTTAGGCACCATATCCAAAGTTACTATGTATCTCCAAAAAACACGAATTTAATTTAATTGTTATTTGTATATATGGAATTTTTCGTTTCCCATCACATTCCTTACATGTTTTATAATCATGGTACGAATGCCTTGTGTCAAAGGGGACTTTGACCAAGATATTGGATTATTTTAAATATCGGGTAGCTATCTGTTTTTTCATTTTCTTCAAAAAACAATAACAGCTAATCTCTCTGCCTATAAGCTTGAAACCAAAAATAAAAACCAAATTATGTTACCGACATAAAAAACCTGATTAAATCAAATCAGACTTAACTGACTTTGTTTATTTTAATTTTTTCGAACTAAAAAAAAACAAACTCATTGCTTAATAGAAAAATAAGTCCGTCCAACAATGACTTTAAAAAATAGCAAGAATGCCATCAAACACCATCCAAATATTGAGAATTCATTGTGGTTTAAGGCACTTAGTCATTGTTCTATTGGTTTGAAGAGATCTTTGTCATATCGCTTTCACATCGCATTAATATATGAGGAGATAGCTATGCTGAATTGCTGACTGTATATGAATCGAAGAGATATGACGAGTTACTTGGTTCTCTTCTTATCAGCTACAGAATATTTGAATACAATACATATTTTGATGACATCATAAATCGCTATAAAAGCTTTTCATTTTAGTTTTAAGTTTATTGTTCTTTGAATCTTCAATTAGTGAAGGTTCTTTGCATTAAATATTTTTATCAAACATGGGCTTCTTTGCCTGTTTATTCTGCCTGTTAATTGGGGTAGTATCTTTGGGGTACTTTTTCATCAAACAACGCCTTTCTTTTTGGAAACGTCGGGGAATTCCACACGATGAGCCAAACTTTCCTGAGGGCAATCTAAGAGGTCATCCGAAAATCAAACACATGCGGGAGATTTCAAGTGAAAACTACCACAAATACAAAGGGACCGGTCCATTTGGAGGTTTTTTCTTTTTCCTGAGTCCTGCTGTTGTTCTGTACGATCTTGATTTGATTCGTGATGTCCTTATTAAGGATTTTAATAACTTTACCGATCGTGGAATGTTTCACAATGAAAAAGACGACCCCTTGACTGCCAACTTATTGGGATTAGATGGAACCAAATGGAGACAGTTACGGAATAAGCTCTCACCAACCTTCACATCGGGCAGAATGAAATTTATGTTTCCCACTGTGGTAACAGTTGGAGAAAACCTATTAGAGAAGTTTGAAAAACTGGTCGAAGAGAATTCTATTTTGGAAATGAAGGATATTTTAGCTCGTTTCACTGTCGATGTTATTGGAACATGTGCCTTTGGTATTGATTGTAACAGTCTCAATAATCCTAACGGTGAATTCCGTCGTATGGGTGCAAATGCTTCCATCCTCAAACGTCATTCGAAGATGGTCAACGGATTCATATTCAGTTTTCCTAAATTAGCTCGGCAATTGCGAATGAGGCAAATCCACGATGATATTCATGAGTTTTTCATTCGTGTTGTGCGTGAGACCGTTGAGTACCGTAAGAAAAACTCAATTAAACGAAATGATTTCATGAACCTTCTGATTGAATTGAAGAATACTGAAGGCGGTTTGACGATAGAGGAGATTGCAGCACAGACTTTCATGTTCTTTTTGGCTGGATTTGAGACTTCTTCGACAACTATTGGATTTACTTTATTCGAACTCGCATTGAATCAGGATATCCAAGAAAAATTAAGGGATGAAATAAATAATTGTATCGAGAAGCATAATGGACAATTTACCTACGAGTGCATGACTGAAATGACATACATGGAAAAAATCGTAAAAGGTAGGCTTTTTCAATTTATTCTTTTATTTTGGCAATTTATTTAAAAAGAATAATTTCTCTTTTCTAGAAACACTTCGCAAATATCCCCTCGTGACGAACTTAGTACGAAGAGCGATTGAAGACTATCCAACCTCAAATCCGAAGTATATAATTCCCAAAGGGACAATGGTGTTAATTCCAGCTGATGCTATTCATCATGATCCCGAAATATACCCAAATCCGGAGAAGTATGATCCTGAGCGATTTAGCACCGAAGAAACTCAGAATCGTCATCCTTTGGCATGGTTACCATTTGGTGATGGACCAAGACATTGTATAGGCTTAAGATTCGGTAAAATGCAGACCTATATTGGTCTTGTAACTTTGCTGAAAAATTATAGATTTTACTACTGCGATAAGACACCAAACCCACTGATAATGAATAAGAAACACACGCTGCTGTGTAGCGAGGGTGGAATTTATTTACGTGTGGAACGTATTTAGTGCGACTAATATAATATAGACAAAATGTACTTTTGTACAAATATGAATAATTATTGTAAGTTATTGATTTTCTTTGATGTTAAATTATGAAACTAAACTATACCAAGTGATAAATTCTGAAGGCTTCGATACACATTACACGAGTTAACTGTATGGCGGAAACTTCCATTCAAACGACTTGCCAGAGAGAAAGAACTAATAGAGAGAGTCAAATTCGACGGCGGCTCTCTTTTAGCCTACAAGCTTCGATGTAGCGCACCATCTTGCATATGTATTAATTATTATTATTAACTCCATATAAAAAAATGGGGGGACAAATACATATGCAAGAAGATGTGCATACTCACCACCTTTTTCTTTTTGCTTGTTTCTCTTATTTTTACACTTTCTTACTTTAACCATTTGCAAAACGGTAGACTAATCTAAAATGCTTGAATTTAAGCATAGTTGTTTTTTTTTTGTAAAATTAACTGATTCAGTTTTGTTTTTGTCCCGTCCCGTCCCAGAAGTGAGAAGAGTAGAAAATAAATAATGACTTATATTTCAAAATAGCCATCTCAAAAAAATTTGTCTTCCTGTACCTACTGAATTCCATATTTCAAAAATTTTTATTCGCATGGTTGACGGTACGAAAATAAATATTTTTGTGTGGAACATTCTTGCTAAAAATTCTTCGCGGTATTTTTAATGCAAACGGAAAAAACTATGCCAATAAAATGAAAAATCCTCATGAACGATGTACCATGTGACGATGGTAAAAGATATAAGGTTATTTTTTCCACGACACAAAAATAATACGCACAGTTAGAACCAAAGTAAAAATGAATACACACATTAGAAAAATCATAATACAGAAAAACTCGTTTAAGAGAAACGGCAAAATTTCACCGTCTTTCTTTCACTTAAGCGGGTTTATCACTTAAACGAACCCCACTTAAGTGCAAAAAAAAAAATCACATAAGTGGAGTCCGGATAAGTTAAAAAAAAATCTCTTGTGACATATCAAAAATTCAAATGTCATTTTCGTGGTGAAAATTTGGTGGAGGTGAAAACTAAAGAAAGAAATGAAAGCGTTTAGCAAATTTTTTGTTCTGTTCGATTCAATTCTTTTCACTTAAGAGTTTGTTTCAATAAAAAACTTATAAAAACAATATGTTTTACAATGCTTATGTTTTCAAATAAATAAATAATAATAATAAAAACATAAAACTTAACTTAAAATATATTTCAGGTATCCGGGTTTTTCACTTAAGCAAGTTTCGTTTTAAAGGTAATTGGTCTACAAATAATCGGGGATGAAAAAAGTATTTCAGATAAGCGGGTTTTTCTCTTAACCGGGTTTCTCTTAAGCGGGTTTTACTGCACATAGAAGTGAAACAGAACGAACAATAATATTTATTATAAATTATAATCTAAGGCTATTAGAAACACTTTATCGAATCGTTCATTATTTGTTGATATTATAATGTGGGTGTATTGTCAACAATCATAATAATGATAAAGCATTTTTTTAAATTTTGATTTGCATTTGTCGTTTTGCCGCTTTTTGTATTATTAAAAGTTGTCTGCATATCAATCTAAGCTGTCATGACTTGTAAATATTCTGTTTGTTATATACTTGTGCCAAAATTTATGTATCTATCAATTTAAAACCCCAAAACTTAAAGAGATTCTATAACCTTTTATTGAATTTAATTAAAAGATTGAATTCACATTGAATTCTTACAATGAGACTTCAAATTTCAAACTCAAATGATGCAATAACCGTTCATTTGACATCAAAAAGATTGCAATAATTTTGTTTACTAGCCATTTTACAGCAAATCGATTGAATGCAATCTTTTGGGAATAAATATCTGGCGGAGCAATGGACTTGTATGAGCGGGAAAGATAACCAAAAGAGGGAGCTAAAAAATCCTTGGAACCTGCGAAGCGTGCCGTCTAACTGGTACTGTTATTCAACAAAACTTATAAAAAAAAAGTTCAGAATGAATTATGAAAACAAAACATTAAAGAATTTTGACAATGTTGTTGAAAAATTTCCAGCAAAAATAACCAGTAAATTTTAAAATGATCACATTTCGGAGTTTTACAGTAAATAATATCTTCTTTACCGGCACCAACCTATTTAATGCTTGAGCTAATGAAGAATATATCTTTCATACATCTGTTGGCTCTCATCAAGTGGGAGATACTGATAAAAGGCTTTGTAAACATTTAAGGTAGAACTAGAATAGGCGGTAGCTGTCGGAAGCTAGTGTCAAAAGCGAACGAAAAGTTGCTTTCCAAAACGTCAAATTCATAAGTCACCCATAATGCACTTGAGTGGTTGGAAGTGATTTTTTTGATTTTTGAAGCTAGCTGTCAGTCCACGTACGAAAGAGCGGTCGGTGAGCGCTCTCACGTCCGACGGCGAAAGTTAACGAAAACTAAACGAAAAGTTCCAAATCGCAATTATGTGCGCGTCATATGAATTTCTTGTTTTCGCTCGGTTTCGTACGACCACGTACGTTGGCTTCCGCCTATTCTAGTTCTACCTTTAAAGTAAACAGATCGTTTAAATATTGTTAGATTATGATGTCATGCATACCAATTGGAATGTGCGTGTTTCCACTTCGATGAAAAAAATAATTTCCATTAGACACCAAAATAAGCAAGAGATATGTACATACATATGTTGCTTCAGTTGCGCAGTTCTGCTTTGCTTTAATTTAATTAATAGGAGTAGTTTATCAGGTACGGTTTTTGATATATACAAAATAAAGAGTGATTCATTAGTTTTTAATACGCAGAGTGAAACTGTTTGAACATTTATTAAAAGCAAACGTAGAACTTTAAGAATTTAAAGCCTTACCAATTATAATATCAATTACAAACACATTTCTTTAGTTTGTTTGTAATTAACTGATTTTTTTTCGTTTATTTGAATTGAGCATTTTTATGATACATTGCTTTACAGAAGAAGTCACTGCGGTGCGGTGCGCTTTAGCCGGACCACTCACTTTGATATCAAATCTTTATTCTTTAATCACCGCATACAAAAATTCATTTGATTTATTACATTGGTGGTTTTGAGTCAAGTATGTATGTTTTTTTTCCTCATATACTTTCCACCCGAAGATAAATACCCCCCTTTGATCCCAATGTAATACTTGCTGGATTCATTTCCAAAGAAGTAGGTGTTTTCTCACATGCGTAAAATTTATAATTCTTAAGCAACATAGCAAGCCCAATGGACGTCTGCATCTTTCCAAATCTTAATCCAATGCAATGTCTTGGACCTTCACCAAATGGCAACCAACTGCATGAATGACGATTTTTAATTTCTTCAGGGCTAAAACGTTCCGGATCGAATTTTTCTGGATCGGGGTAGATTTCCGGATCATGATGAATGGCATCAACTGGAATCAGAATCATAGCGTTCTTGGGTATAACGAACTTTGGATTTGATGTTGGGTATTCATTGATCGATCTGCGTACTAGGTTCGTAATAACAGGATATTTACGGAGGGTTTCTAATGCGAATTAAAAAAAAAATAAAAAAAAATAAGAAGACACATATTGTTGAACTTCAAAATCAACTCACCTTTTACGACTTTTTCCAAATACAGCATTTCCATCAGACATTCGTAAGTCAGCTCTCCATAGTGGTTTTCAATATGATCATTAATTTCAGCTCTCAGCTTATCTTGAATATCTTGGTTCATTGCCAGTTCATATAAGGCAAATCCCATTGTTGTCGAAGATGTTTCAGATCCTGCCAAAAAGAATATGAAGGTTTGTGCTGCAATCTCTTCAATATTCATTCCTTCTTCTGAGTTTTTAAGCTCCACCAATAAATTCATAAAATCATTCCGTTTGATAGAATTTTTCTCCCGATATTGCACAGTTTCTCTGACTAAACCCATAAAGAAGCTTTCAATATCGTCAGGAGTTTGCTTCATACGCAACTTTTGTGCTAAATCTGGATAACTAAACATAAATAGGGTAGCAAGAAAACTATGCCGTTTATGTGTCAGACTTTTTTCACCCATTTTACGGAATTCAACATTTGGATCTATGAGACTGTTACATTCAATGCCAAATCCACAAGTTCCAATGACATCCACAGTGAACCGTATTACAATATCCTTGATTTCCAAAATTGTGTTTTTCTCAGTTGCTGCACCAACAGCGTCTACTAAACGTTCTGCAACTGATACCACTGTTGGAAACATAAACTTCATTTTTCCCGAAGTAAATGTTGGGGATAGTTTACTCCTCATATTCTTCCATTTTGCTCCATCCAATGATAATAAATTACCTGTTAGAGGATCGTCCTTTTCATTATGAAATAATCCACGATTGGTGAAGTTTTGAAAGTCCTTTATAAAGATATCTCTAGCCAAATCAAGATCATAGATCATTACAGCAGGATTGAGAAAAAAATAAAATCCACCAAATGGTCCAAGACTTTTGAATTTATGATAATTTTCGCGGGTTATATCTCGCATATGTTTTTTAATTGGGAAACCAACGAGATTCCCTTGCGGGAAAGCTGGTGGATCATGAGGAATTCCTCGTCTCTTCCAATATGACTGTTGGCTCTTTATAAACAATAAGATGGTAGTTATCAATGTTATGATAATACAAATAAAAACACTGAAAAACGCCACCATATTTACAAGTCAAATAAATAAATGACGAGACACTCACGACGAAATTAAAAACGCTACTAACAAGTTTTTTTGGAGAGAAAAAGCTTTTTACGATGCTTTTATATCATCTGTGTGTGTATGTACTATGCGCCGAAAATTATAAGTTAGTGTTTAATTTGTAAAGTCATAGTATTAGATGCTTTGATACTTACTGATAAGCTTTTCTGTTACCCTGGATTATCAGCAACTAGAAACGTGGTGTGGGAATCATGACTTGTAAAAAGTAAAGAATAAAGAGAGTCTGAACAGAAGGTGAAGAGATTCTTTTACTATTCAAAGTGTTCGACATAGAGTAGAGTGCCTATATATTATCTAGAGAACCGACTCGTACCCCCCCTTGGCTAAAACCCCCGCAAATTTTATTTGAGCACAGTAAGAAAAAACTCTCTTCAATTCCCTGTCCGTGAATAAGTGTGAATTGTTGATACAATAACAAATGAAAAATTGAAAAACACCCGATTTGCGTTCTTTTAAATGCTTATATCTTTAGATCCAATGTTCGGATTTAAAAAATTAAAAAATTAGAATTAAAGCAAAAATGACAGGCTTGTACCAACTACAAAAAAATTTTCAAAACCGTTCAAAATTTCATACTAAAAACCCAAAATCCATAACAGCATCAATGCATTGGGCAACTAACACATGCTCACACTTGTGGAGGAAATCTCTCAGTACAGCTTGTAGGATGACAGAGAAAAAGCCCTGAAGTCGATTCTCTAGATAACATATTTGCTCTTTGGTATTCGAGCTGAATTACTAAAGCAGAATAAATTGATCACTACAGCCTTTAATCTACGCATCCGATTAAAAATCTAGTAGACTTTCGCCAGTTTTCTAATTTAAAAAGTTTAGAATTCGCTGTTCCTATAAGGATGAACAGATAAAAGCCTAGTTCCTTTACTCTGAAACTCTGTGCATTTCTGTGAATTTCTACACCAAAGTTCATGTAAAAAAAATAAAATGACGTAGAAATTCACACAAATGCACATAGCTTTAAAGTAAAGGAAAAAACCTAAATTGTTCTAGATATTATTCTTATTACTTTAAACGAGTTATTCTTGTATATTTATATATTTATATATATTTGGTTTCTCGGAAATGGCTCCAACGATTTTGATAAAATTTTCAGAGTTTATTACGATGAACGAGAAAAAAAATAAAAAATAAAATTTAGTAAAATCCGCCCACCCCGCGCCCACTTTTCTTACCTTTAAGTATGACGGAATCGGTCTGAAATATCTTTATTACTAGGAAACGGCTCAAGCGATTTGAATAAAATTTTCAGAGTTTACTTTCATGGGTAAGAAAAAAATTAAAAAAATAAAATCAGTAAAATCCGCCTACTACCACGCCCACTGTTATTAGTTATTGGCTATTCGAAAACGGCTCCAACGATTCGGATGAAATTTTCAGTGTTTTTTGTTATGATCGAGAAAAAAAATAAAAAAATATATTTAGTAAAATTCTATGACTGCCACGCCCACTTTTATCATTTCTTAGTTTCTCTTAAACAATTCAAACGATTTCAATGAGGTTATAAGAGTTTATTCTTATAACAAAAAATTAGAAAATTCTTTTACTAAAATCCACCCACTGCCACGCCCACTTTTATTATTGCTTGCTTTCTCGGAAACGAAGCTAGCCATTTTAATACATTTTTCCGAGTTTTTTTCTCCTCAATAAGAAGAAAAATTTAGTGAACTCCGCCCACAGCAACGCCCACTGCACCGCCCACTTATTTCGTTATTAGTTTATCGGAAACGGGTCCGACAACTTAGATACAATTTTATGAGAGCGTTCTCTTTTATAGGTAGGAACAAAATTTAAAAAGAAATAAGTAGAATCCACCTACTGCCACGCCCACTTTTATTATTTTTTAGTGTCTCGAAAACAATTCAAACGATTTAAATGAGGTTATGAGGTTATAAGAGTTTATTCTTATAACAAAAATTGAAAAATTCTTTACTAAAATCCACACACTGCCACGCCCACTTTTATTATTGCTTGGTTTCTCGGAAACGGAACTAGCCATTTTAATGAATTTTTCAGAGTTTTTTCTCCTCAATAAGAAGAAAAAAGTTAAGAAAAGTTTAGTGAAATCCGCCCACAGCAACACCCACTGCCCCGCCCACTTATTTCGTTTTTAGTTTATCGGAAACGGGTCTTACAACTTAGATGAAATTTTATGAGAACGTTCTCTTTTATAGGTAGAAACAAAATTTAAAAAGAAATAAGTAGAAAACGCCTGCTGCCACGCCCACTTTTATTATTTCTTAGTGTCTCGAAAACAATTCAAACGATTTAAATGAGGTTATGAGGTTATAAGAGTTTATTCTTATAACAAAAAATTGAAAAATTCTTTTACTAAAATCCACACACTGCCACGCCCACTTTTATTATTGCTTGGTTTCTCGGAAACGGAACTAGCCATTTTAATGAATTTTTCAGAGTTTTTTCTCCTCAATAAGAAGAAAAAAGTTAAGAAAAGTTTAGTGAAATCCGCCCACTGCTCCGTCCACTTTTGTCGTTTTTAGTTTATCGGAAACGGCTCCGACAATTTGCATAAAATTTTCAGTGAGCGTTCTCTTTTATAAGTAGTAACAAAATTTTAAAAGAAATATGTAGAATTCGCCTACTGCCACACCCACTTTTATTAGTTTTACAATTCGAAATTTTCAGTTTATTTTTAGATATGAACAAGAAAAAAATTGAAAATTGATTTGCATGAAATTTTTTACTTCTTAGGTTTTTCGGGAACGGTCAGATTTGAATGAAATTTGCAGTTTGCATAGCTTAACGAGAATTTTTTTTGGAATTTAGCGTTATTTAAATCCGCCACTGCCACGCCCACTTTTGTTATATATTGGAATCTTGTAAATGGCTTCAGCGATTTGGATGAAATTATCAAGTGTACTGATAAGCAAGAACAAAATAAAAAAAAAAATTGGAAAAACCACCCACGCCCTTCCACGCCCACTTTTGTTGTATCACCCAGGCCCTTAACTACAGGGGCGCTAAAGCAACAGTTCTAACTATCGGGAGGAAATTTTGTATTTTAATAATGATTTAACTTTCAAAGCTAATAAAAATAAGTATCATCCAGACCTTATAAGGAGGTGCCAAAGGATGCTGAATTCTATTTTAAGTCTAACGATGCAATTTTATTTTTAAAAGAGGAGCTAAGCTTTAGTTTTTTCAATTTTGATGATTTTGTTTTCGACTTAAAATGACCTCAGAAACTCTTGGTTTTCTTCTGAGGCGGTGATTTCGGGACACCCTGTATATGGGAAAGGAAGAATTATTGTATAATTTTCGAAGAAAATGTATTTTATTATGGGTCACTTAGACGTATGTGGAACATTTTTTTGTTCGACAAAATTATAAAATTTGTATGGGTAAGTGAAAAGTGCTTGGAATCGATTTTAGTTCGAAAAAATAATTAATTGTCTATGGGTTACTGTCAATTTGCTATGTGACATGTACTTATTAATAAAGCAATAAAATTGTGTCACATGACATATTATGAAGTAAGATAAGGGAATAATTTGAAAAAAATCAAAAGTAATAAAACTCTATTTTTTTTTTATTTTTTGTTACTAAAAAATTAAACTATTTAGAAGAAAAGTGGACGCCATTTATAAAGAAAGCAAAAGAACTAAATAAATCTGAAAGAGGAAAAAGAAACTCATTTTTCAAATAATTATTATTTGGCAGACAGCATTAGGTGTGTTTTATTCATTGCTGCATAGCCAGCATTTCAATAATTGAAAGGTCTATCGCCAGCACAGCCATCTTTTTTTTTTACTGACTTCTTTTTCGCCAGCAATCAAATTGTTTTTGTTTGCCAAGGGAAATTTTACTGCGCTGGCTATGCAGCAATGAATAAAACACACCTATTGTAGATTAATATATATGTACAGGTGGCGCTTCCGAAGTTAAAGAGCACTCAGTTTTATTTTCTCCCACGCTGCTGTCAAATTATCAAAGCATTCAAGTGCACTAGAACCATGTTTTTGTATATATACATCATCTCAGTTGAAGTATTAGGGCCAGATCTGCCAATGCTGAGCCCAGAAAATGTAGCAAATCGCCAATAAAGCGAAGTAGGTATGATTTGAAAAAAAGTGTAGCAGTATACTGTATATAAATAAAGAAATTTATTTTATATTCAGAACGAAATCATAACATTGGCTTGTTTTTCGTTTAACAATTACAGCTTTTTAAAGAATAAGTTTCACAAATTCATAGGTCGTAGCGTGGCAGGGGCAAGGAGTGCGCAGGTCTCGGGCGTCAATTTTTCAAAATATTAATCAAAACAGAAGTTTGTGCAAAATATTTTTGCATGTTCTGTTTTATATTTT
The DNA here is from genome assembly GCA_929447395.1 of Epistrophe grossulariae. Lineage (NCBI taxonomy): Eukaryota > Metazoa > Arthropoda > Insecta > Diptera > Syrphidae > Epistrophe > Epistrophe grossulariae. The sequence goes on from OV839567.1 coordinate 106,314,164, forward strand.
CTTTTTATTTGGATCCATTTTTCTTCAAAGTCTAAAGAAATTATTTAAAAGTTTTCGATAAGACAGAAATTTACTTTCAATTGCAATTCACAATAAAACTACATAAAATGTAAATACAAAGTCTCTCTTAAGCTAAGCGCCAGTTGTGCAATAGTGGTTCAGCCTCGGTTCAAGATTTTAACTCATTGATTTCGGCGGATAACGTTCAACGCTGGTTCAAGTATGTAATTGGTAATCATCACATACTTGAACCGTAAACCTTGTCTCAATTAATCCGCCGAAATCAGTGGGTAAAAATTGCTGAACCACAGTTTAAATATTTGTACAACCGACCCTAAATATCACATAAAAGCATTCAAAAAGAAATAAAACTACATATTTTGACCTTTAGCCCATTGAAATGTTACAAAATTTTGCACGAACCTCGCATTTAGTATAGCACAAGGTTTTATTTTTAATGTGTAGAGTGCATCAGTGTGAGTATACGAAATTATTTTCGGGGCTGTAACCCCCCCATTTGGCTGTCATCTTGAAAAAGGGGGTTAGAAACCCCTTCCCACAATATCTTGAGAAATATAGGTCTGACAAATAAAAATAGTAGACCTTTTTTGTGGAAAATTTAATTCTCTACAATTTTGGTAAAGAGACTTTTTATCGTGAAGTTTCGCTCAGTTTCGTGCGAAAGTGCGCGCGTTGTCCCTGAAGTGCAGTTCCGCCGAGTGCGGTTTTACCTTAACGCGAATGCATTTCTCCAGATACACATCTATCCATCATTTTAATAATTTTCGTTTCGTTTTAGCGTATGTAGTGGTATTTCTAAAAGTTCACTTGCTTGATGGCACATATGTAGGTATTTCGATTTGGGAATTTTCGGTGAATTTAGCGCAAAAATCGTGTCGAATTGGTTGGATGGCGTTCGTTATGTCGACTTGGAGGCCATGAATTGTTTTCGGTGTTTCCGTCGCACGAGATAATCATGCCTTAAAAATCGTCGTGCATTGTAGTATGCGCTGTGCGGTACGTAGCACCGAGCCGACATCCTATTGGAACCTCATTGGAACGGTCATCGAGTTTAGTTTAGAAATTGGCTTATCATCAGAAAGTTGCAGAAATGCCAAGTTATTGTTAACGACGATAAATTGACTGCCCCGGACTTTCCATTAGGTACACACCATGGGCGATTTCTCTCAGTCGGCTAGTTTGGGTGCGCCAAACCAAGAATTTAGAAGAATAAATTCTATGAAATACGTAAATTTATTTAGCAACGAATTAATTAGGTACTACTATTAATGCATAAAAACATAAATAATTAAATTACCTATTTTCGAATTAATTACCTATTTATCCACGCAATACAAAAGTCCCTTACACAAAAAATTCCCTTGGGCCTTGAAAAATTGATTTGGTTCTAAAATAAACGAAAAACCATTCCATATAGTAGCTGCCATTGTGTTGGTGCTTGCCTTTACACATATGTACGTTGTAAATTTAGAACATATGGTAATAATCATAAAAGGCGATACAGTATACCTACCTACTCCCGTCTTTGTGAACATCGGTTATGGTGCACAGACTTTTCGTTCGTCGGTCCTTAATTGTTATAGTTTTTGGAACTGTGCCACAACACCATGCTGAAAAACGAAACGTGCGAAATGATCAGTTTGATTCAAATGAAGTTAAATATAGGAAATTATTCTTTGAAATTGTTGATAATTTGAGTATGCAAATATTATTTTCATCCTTCGAAAAATTAAAATATTTTAATTTACTGAACGGGAACAAGTTTAGTATAACTATCGCCAGAAGAACGATTTTCCTGAAGAATTAATCAAAAACCTGATTGAAAGCTATCCGGATATTTTTGAATTTACTCTGTTAAAAAATGAGTTAACTGTTTTTTATGAGAACGCAGATAATAGGTGTGTTTTATTCATTGCTACATAGCAAGCGCAGCAAAATTTTCCTTGGCAAACAAAAACAATTTGATTGCTGGCGAAGAAAAGTCAGTAAAAAAAAGATGTGCTGTGCTGGCGATAGAGCTTTCAATTATTGAAACGAACGTAGGTATAGAGTGAGTGATCGTTTTATTTAGACTTGTGCTGCGCTGGCTATGCAGCAATGAATAAAACACACCTAATATTAATATGCAACCTACAGTTATAACATCAACAGCAACTTCAAAACCGACAACACCATTTGATGTCTTGCTCTGGATGGATTCGAAAAACTTAGCTGACAGTTTGGAGCAAGTGTATGAGCTTTCAAAACTTATATGTACAGTAGCAGCTTCAACAGCATCCGTAGAGCGCTCCTTCTCTGCACTAAAGAGGATAAAGACCTACCTTCGTAGTACCCAAGGTCAGGAGAAGTTGAGCTATTTGGCTCTCATTTCAATTGAAAAAGATTTTTTGAAAGAGCTGAAAGCAAATAAAGATTAGTATGATCGAGTCATCGAAAAAATTTTGAACTTTGAGCGACTTGCCGATTTTATGTATCGATAAAAAAGCTATTTTTATACCTGCCGTATTTTAAAAAGTATTTTTTTTTTGTTCAAACCCAAAGCTAAAGACCAGGAAGCGCCACTGGCGCACAGCTATTCTTTTCAGTAAATTTCGGTGACAGCAATCGAACCAGTTAACTCGAAGTTTTCCACTAAACTACAAATAGTCGACATGACTTTTGTAGCGAGAACGTTTCTCGAACGGACTACTGAAAATAAAATTTGATAAATTGTAAACTTCATTAAGAGCTATAATATTCCATGGTGAATTGTCACACACTGAACAATTCACAAATCACAATCTATTTGCCACAATGTTGCTTTCACAAAATGGCCGCTATAACGTTTCAAACTTCGAGCATCTAAAAACAGATGAAGAGGGCAGACTCATACCCTTCCATGATGACTAAATGTTATGCCATTACCTTGGCTTTTGACCCCACCCACCAAAAAAAACCCAGACAAACAACATACAATACATCTTTTATAACATAATTTCAAAGACAATTTAATGTGATTAAATAAAAACTAAATAAAAAACAGTGTAATCCTAATTTCTAAAATAATTATATCTTAAGATAATTACTAAATAGGGTAGCTATATACCAAGTATAAATCTGCAATAAAATAAATCTTAAACTTAATACTTTGAGAGTTAGTGCGTGCAGGTACTTTAAAGAATACATTTATTTATTTTTCATTAAATAAGATTGTTTATTTTATTGTGTAGGTAGGTACTGCATATCAATCCAATAACTTTGCAATTGAAGGCATTGTGTTTGCTTTGCTTTAGGTCTATAGCTAGACCATATTTTGGTATCGCAGGCACCACGAGTTCTTGTTTTTTTGGCAATAATATTTTGTTTTACGAAATTAAATGCGTTCTACTCGCAGATTAATACCACCTTGCGATGTCAAGATAATATTTCCCGGATTCATTTCCAAAGTACTGGGTGTTTTCTCACTCGGAAGGAATTTATAATTCTTAATTAACATAACGAGCCCAATAGATGTCTGCATCTTTCCAAATCTTAATCCAATGCAATGTCTTGGACCTTCACCAAATGGCAACCAACTTAACGGATGACGTTTTTGAATTTCTTCTGGGCTAAAACGTTCCGGATCGAATTTCTCCGGATCGAAGTAAATTTCAGGATCATGATGAATGGCATCAACTGGAATCAAAACCATCGAGTTCTTGGGTATAACGAACTTTGGATTTGATGTTGGGTATTCATTAATCGACCTACGAACTAGATTCGTGATGACAGGATATTTACGGAGGGTTTCTAGTGGAAATTTAGAAAAATATATTAAAGCCACAAGTTTTGTCGAACTTAAAAAAACACTTACCTTTTATGAGTTTTTCCAAATATTGCATTTCCATCAGACATTCGTAAGTCAGTTCTCCACCGTGTTTCTCCATATGGGCATTGATTTCGGCTCTCAGCGTATCCTGAATATCTTGGTTCATTGCCAATTCATATAAAGCAAATCCCATTGTTGTCGAAGATGTTTCAGATCCTGCCAAAAAGAATATGAAGGTTTGTGCTGCAATCTCTTCAATCTTCATTCCTTCTTCTGAGTGTTTGAGCTCCAATAATAAGTTCATAAAATCATTTCGCTTTATAGAATTTTTCTCCCGATATTCCACAGTTTCTCTGACTACACGCATAAAAAAGTTTTCGATATCATCATGAGTTTGCTTTAAACGCAACTTCTGTGCTAAATCTGGATAGCTGAACATAAATAAGGAAACAAGTGCCTTATGGCGTTTAAGAGTGGGAATTTTTTCACCCATTGTACGGAACTCAGCATTTGGATCTTTGAGACTGTTACATTCCACAAGTTCCAATGACATCGACTGTAAAACGTGCCACAATATCCTTGATTTCCAAAATTGTGTTTTTCTCAGTTGCTGCACCAACAGCTCCAACTAAACGTTCTGCTACTGATACCACCGTTGGAAACATATACTTCATTTTTCCCGAAGTAAAAGTTGGAGAAATTTTACTTCTCATATTCTTCCTTTTTGCTCCATCCAAATTCAATAAGTTACACGTTAGAGGATCGTCCTTTTCATTATGAAATATTCCACGGCTTGTGAAGTTATGGAAGTCCTTTATAAAGATATCTCTAGCCAAATCAAGATCATAGATCATTACAGCAGGATTGAGAAAAAAATAAAATCCACCAAATGGTCCAAGGCTCTTGAATTTATGATAATTCTCTCGAGTTATATCTCGCATATGTTTTTTAATTGGGAAACCACCGAGATTCCCTTGGGGAAAAGATGGTGGATCCTGAGGAATTCCTCGTCTCTTCCAATATGTCTGTTGGCTTTTAATATACACATAGATTGTGGTTATCAATGTTATGATAATACAAATGAAAACACTGAAAAACGCTATCATGATTACAAGCAAGTGAAATAAATTAACGTGACACTCGCGATGAAACTATGAATGCTACTAACGAGTTTTTTGGACAGAAAAAGCTTTTATAATATTTTATATTCTCTATTTACGTTCAAATTCAATTTATGCGCCCAAAATGATTAATTATTGCTGAGTCATCTTCATTGTTATTATATCGTAAAGCTTTGGTGATTGATATTGGTACTTAAGTTGCGACATATTATGAAGGTAGTTTAATACAAGGCAAGCTTTGGATTTCGATTTTAATCAATCTTGGCATGTCGAAGATAGCAACAAGTTAGTCAATGTTCTGTTTGAACATCGGTTAGGTTTAAGTAATTTCATAGAATTTTAAAAGAAACGTTCTCAGCTTCAAAAATTACCGTAGTAACAATCAATAGGTACAATCGAAGAGCTTATTGATCTCGAAAACAGCTTTAACGATTTCAATGTACCATATCCTAGTTACATCTCTATACATTTTGATAAACAAAAAATGCCTAAAAACAGTTATTAATAGTTTCTGCCATAAAATGATTTTTTTAAGAAGGTTTTTTAATAATACAATTCTATATACTACTGAAATCCATCAGCCAAGTAGAAGACCTAGCACTATTTTATTTTGACTTTGTTGAATTATTGATTCAAAATAGCTTTTAACGGCTTTAAGTCTTACAAAAATTGGCATTTCATCCTGGCGATCTCACTTGGACTCATCAGTTGATTTTTTTTCAGTTTTTTGGTAAAGTTTATACCGACTTTGGACATTTTTCTGTAAATGCATTCATGATTTTACTATATGAAATTTTTTCAATATTATGAAGCCATTTAAACTAAAGCAAGTAGCTACGTGCGACCCAGTCATGAGATATATTTTTTTGGAGAGTCATGCTTGTGGACTGTGGTCATAAGATGTTTTAATATTGATAAGCTTATCTGAAGTTTCATTTGTAGACAACAATCTTGGGTTGAATTTTGAAAAGAACTCAAGAAAAATCAAAATCTAGCAGACTGTGACCGTGGCGTAGGTGTAATCCAAAATATACAGATTCCAATTGTTATGTATCTAGTCTTTTGGGCATGTAGTTATCCTGTATCTCTTTAATTTTTCCGAAGATAGTAAACAGAGACCCAAAATGCATCAACAAAAAATCGAGCAGAACTTGCCGCAGGGGCGGACTTATGTACCGGGCAACCAGGATTTTGCCCGATGGACCCCTGGGAGAACAAAAGTGAACATAAAGCCCCTGCAGTTCTTTATGTTCATTTAAAAGAAAACTTTTTCATAAAATTTTATTTCTAAGGGCATTAATGTAAATATACAGCTTTTGTTACCCTGAAGGAATCTCAGGAAGCCCACAGAGCTCTGTTAGGTGCGCCTACAATAATGCTGTTGGGTCCCTGCAAGATTATATAAAAAAAACTATAGTTTTGCTGATGGGGCCCCCACACTAGTTATAATTGAGCTGTTGTAGGCCTAATGGGGGCCTCGCAGTATTCCCACACTAAATATTGATCTATTGTGGCCCCATTGGTAACCCCCAGGTAAACTTTATGTTTTAAAGGTTTTTGAAGTACTTTCACTTCATTTAAAGGATAGCTTTCACACAAAACTTCAGGCCCGCAACAACAGAATAGAAAAAAACAACAATATTTCGATTACTGTTAGTATTTTCGTGGAAGGAAACATCACCTATAAAATTTGCAATATTGCAGAAATGTTTTCAAAAATCAAGTTACGTTTTTTGTTAACTCAAATACATATGTAGTCATTTCGGATCAGACTGTTTATTACCATTACGATCCATTTTTTTTATCATCGTTTTTGGAGCTTCTTCTTTTTCACTCCTTCTACTCATTTTAATATTTTGTGGCCCTTTTTATTGAATTCCCGGGAGACCCCATTCCGCCCCTGCTTGGCCGGTAGAACTTTATTGTTTGAAAGAAAAGCCTGAGCCAGACCTTAAGAGAGTTACAATTTCAGAGGCAGTGAAACACCACGCTGAAAAAAAATTTTTAATTGAGATTAACAATAAACCCCGAAAATACAGCGAACCGCGCACCTATAGCACTGTGAGAGTTTCATTCATATTTATTACAACTGAATAAATAAATCGTTGACCAGCTGATTTAGAGGCCAAACAATGTTGATATTTGGCAATGATTAAATAAGTTAATTATAGTGTGGTGTTGATGTGGATGTTTAGAGATAGCTTTGTTGTGTTTTTTTTTAAGTACCTAATTTGCAATTGAGGTTTAGATATTTAAAAAAGTCCATACAAATTCTATATCTTAAACAACGGTTGATATTCCTGTCGAAAAAGCAATTGACTCGGAAAAAATCGTCGGAAAGCTGGATTTTGGTATATAGCTTCCTCATGGCGTTCTTAAGAAACTGTCAAAAGTTCCCATCGATATGAGCTCCGCTAACAATTTTACGGGGGGTTGAAGGCCTCCTAAAATATTTTTTTCAGCAATAATTTCAAATGGTAAGTTGTACCCAAAAAATGTGAAGAACTCCTTTGTGGCTTAGAAAATTTCCTACGAAAAACATTAACATACTTTTTTTCATAAAAATGACCGTTTTCAAAATAAAACAATCGGAAGAGTAAAGGGTTTTGCTTTTCTATATACTGGGGTGGCTTAGTTAAAAAATTGTTCATTTTGTGACAAAAGCACAAAGTTTTTTAATATGTTGGTACATTATATGAACATGATTTTAAGATATTGGCACACTCTATTTGTCCACCCCTTTATGTGAAAGAGGCAGATTAAAAAAAATTATTGAAAATAGAAAATGAATAACATAAAAACACAACGGCAATACTTAAAATATCATGTTATAGCGATTTTTAAAGCCAGTAATTTATTCTTCAATAATGTTTTTAAATCAAGTTATTTTAGTGCTTAGTTTTTGAATAAATGATTTTTAAACACTTAATTTTTCGAATATTAATTTTAAAAATTTTGAGTTTAAATATCATTTATTGAGAAAACAAAATCCCGCTTCCGGCGATTAATTCCTAATGGGCTGTTTTTATGGCTTTATTGACTGACTGTGATGAACAATTTTAATATTTGGTTTTTAAGGGTAGGTAAGTACATCATTAAATAAAATAGCTACTACAAAATTCGTATACATACCTCGTACTAAATTTTATTAGCATTAAAAAAATGTTTTAAAGAAATTTTACCAAATGTGGCAAAACTATAGAAAGATACAAAATAGGAGCTCCCGGTAGAATAAATAATTTCATATTATATTTTGACTGAGTCAGCAGATATTTAAATTTGGTTTTGATCTGACGTAATAAAGACCATTTAAAAAAAAATAAAAGTGTTTCATTTATCGGATATTTCGGTAACTTAAACTAACCATGAATTTGTTTTTTATAAAACCACTATGTTTGTGCTCAAACATAGTCAGCAATTTAAAGAACTAATTTAATGCTTCTTTAACCTCTGTCTCTAATTTATGTCACGCTTGTATTATAGTATTAAAGTTTGTGCGAATCCCATTTTATTTTCTGCATCGAAATTGTTTTTAACTATATTCGACCATGGATCTAACAGTTTATCACCAAATAAGAGCACGAAATGTTCAAAGCGCTTACCACCACTTAAAAAACAGGAAAAGATGTCCAGTTATAACAGTTGTCAGTTTTTTACTTTTAAAAGTGGGTTTGTGGTATTTGGTGAAGAGAACAAAAAACCATGAGGTGCTATTTATCTTTATTTTAAAACATCACACGTTTCATAATACATAGGTGAAGGTTAATATTTTTGTATTAATAGCTAACACATAGATGATCAAGTTCGATGGAAAAAGTTCAAAATTGTTCTAACTTTTTTATTACGTATTGAGATAATCTCCATGAGAAATATACAAGCAGCTACACCCATCATAGCAGCCAGCAACTTAAATATTCCAGAAAAATGCAGCATTGACATTTGAACTGGCAAATCATTCGCTTTGATAACTTGATTCCTTCCTAAGACACTTGCGATTAATTTCTGAGAGATTTTAGCTGTGAATCCACTTGTTAACATTTGTGTTATACGATTGTTCAAAATCGGAGTAAAAAAAGAAAACTTGGACAAGTACATGGTGGCATAACTCAATAAAATTGGTTGTCTTATATTAATCCAATTCTGATATTCCTCTTTGTAGGGAGAGATTTCAGTTTTCAAAACAGTCAATGATTCTCCACGTGTTATTAAAGCATATTTCCCATCGAACTTATAAAACTCTCTAAAAATTTCACTCATCGTAGCGTTAAAGACTTTTGTTTGATTTTTTATTTCCGTTACATTCTGAAAGTACAAATTGTAGATCTTTTGGTTAGTAATAAAATTGTATCCGTCCGCGACTGCTTCATCTAAATTTTGGGGGAGTTTTTTGCGAGGATTATGAACAAGAAATTTATATATTGATCCTTCGTAGGAACTGCGGAATATTTAAACACTTAAAAGCCATATAATCATTAAGATTTTCCAAGATATTCGTTCACTAAAGTTAAATTTTTTTGACATCCCTTTCCACAGAGCCTGGAAAATCCATTTTCCCACGAAAACTAGCATCATTGTAAGCCAGGTAAATTGATCAAATGGAAACAGTAAAATTAACAGTGAACTGTAACTCTCAGACGGCTTAACTATTAACTGTATTTCTGAAAAAAAATATACTTTCGTAGCAGCAAACTTCGAGGCCCTTGTCGATTCAAAGGAAGTTCCACAGAGCATCAAATCGCCAAGTTTGTCGTTCAGCTAAATTAAAAAGTTTAGTAGTATTCATAATTTTTCACAGAAAATGTGCTTAAACTTACCATTTTAAATCCGTTCGTTGTGGTTCCATTTGGATAAATATCGCCCGGTCCAGACGGAGAATTGATAACATTCAAAGTAAAATTCATATCAGATGCCAAATAATTCAAAACATTCACATCCACTCCGAACAAATAATCCGGATGACTGATATTCTGGACAAATGGAGGTTCTTCCCATAAAATCACGTTCAATGGACATTTCCATAAATTCCCAAATTTAATTGGGAAAACTGGCTTTTTCCATAAAAAAGTTCCGTTCTTGTAATAGTTGTAAACAAAAGGCTTGCTGTTTCTGCATTTTGTTTGTGTAAAAGGTTCATACGAATAAATGGTAACGACTGCATTTATGTCTTCTACGAGAATATTTATGTTGGCAATCATATTTTCAAGACAGAATTGAGTAATTTGTTGAAGGACATTATTTAAATTGCCAATATTGGTTGGTAAAATGACATAAAAGTATTGAAAAAACCCTGTAAGGTCACTTGCATGAGAACGCTGCAATCGGACTAGGCCCCTTGAAAAAAATGCATGATTAACCAAACTTCTTTCATTTTCACAAAAATTAACTTACTCAAAGGATTCAAATGAATTAACAAACATAATTCGTCTATGAACAGTAAATCCTTTACTTTTTTCTGCATTGATATTACGCAATTCAAACATCACATCACAATCATTTGTAATCAAAAGCTGATCCACCATTTCACCGAATTTCCAGTTGTCTTCTTTTGAATCCGATTCGATACTTATACGAAAATACTTGCTGAATGTTACATTGTCAATACGAATCATATTTTGAAGGCATTTTACTAAATTATGATTTTCCTTAACTGTTTTCCACGCAAGAACTTCAACTGGATGCGTGATTGCCAGTGAAAGCAGCACAAGGTACCAATAACGTCTCATTGCTTTTAATACGAACTCACTACTATTTTATTTTTTGTGAAATTTATAATAATTTAGTTACATTGCATGTCAAACATTTAATTTATTCCATAAAATCAATTGCAATTGACGATTATCATAAAAGGTTTTGAAAAGTGAGACAAAATCAGTTTGAATGGAGTATTTGCGCTTGAAAAATAACATTCTTCATTTGAATCAAAATATATTTTATGTGTTGGACGATTGATTGAAATCTCGAATATGATTTGATTATTAAAATGCATAACTTATCATAATACCTGCACACCCGTGTATCGCAATCATTATCTAACTTCAGCAGCGCCCACCCTAGAAACTCATTGCCCACCATAGAAAAATCGAAAGTATTAGACCTTTATTAATTGTTTACTTCCCAGAACTGGCAATTTCTTTCAATAATTTTTCCCAACATCTATTTTTGGATTGGTATACGAAATTAAATTACGAATACAGCGATGAAAAACAAATTGAAAATTCGTTTATATGCAGGATCGAAAGATAGAGCTGGATTAGGGTTTAATTTTCGAACCAGGCTTTTTGTCACTTGAGTTTAGAGTTCTATTTGAAGTTGAGATTTCAAAAGTAGGAATGGCTGCAATATATTTCCTTAAAAACATAAAAACATTTCCATATTTTTAAACTCAGCAAATGGGATCAAATTGAACGAAGCTCATTTAAATTAATTCTGTGTTCATGATTACAAAAGATCCAATCAATTTTTAGGCTTCCTTTCTCTTTTGATTTCCTTTCGGTTGCAAAAGATGGTTTTAAACAATGTGTTTTAATAGATGTTAACTTTGTTCACACTCAGTACTTCGTTTATAACAAAATGGACATTTTCGGTTAAAAGTAAAGACGCAACTCATTTTCAACAGAATCGCGCTTGAACAACAAATCGATCCTTTTTAACTATTAAGTTGAAAAGAGTGATGACTGATTGAGCATTCGGAATTTTTATTTTTTGAGTTTATGGTATTTGAATTTAGAAATAGGGATTATGGGATGGAGATTCATAATTTTTATCATCGTGATCTATCCGTTCGCTTAGACAAAAGCGGATGTTTACCAGAGTTGTAAAAAATGCAGTCTTTTCGGTACTGCAGTTAATTGACTAAAATGACAAATTTCCTTAAGTCTTTCAACTTACAAAAAGACTGTAACTGTTATTCAAGCAGTCGTAGTCAGTACTAATATTAGTAATGTGCAGTTAATAAAAAGCAGTTAATTGACTAAAAGATAGTTAACTGGTTTTACTCTTTTTAGTCACTCGAAAGTCTTCAGTACTGGCCTTGATTTGGTTTTAGTCAGTAAGTCTTTTAACTGCAGTTATCTAATTAACTGTAAGTCTTTTAACTTATTTTTAATGTTTTTTGACTAAAATACTTCAGAATTGTTATAAAAGTATTACAAAAAGTAAGTAAAATGCTCCCAATGCATTTTGGTTGATATAAGTAGCATTAAGGATCCTTATCCACAAAAAAAGCGCAAGTGGTAATCTATGGTTTTTTTATATGAAATTGCGATAATTGTATTGAAGGGAATGTTTTTCTTCTTTCCTTGCGTTCGAACTATTGATTACTAAAAATTGTTGATTCACGTATTTTGAGTGTCAAGGTATCTTCATTATGTTGAGTTTTGTAAATCGATAACAAAAAATCAACACAAAATTGTATTTGATTCATTTTATTTTGCCACTATCGCATCGGCTGAATATTTTTCAAATTCAATCTTTTAAGCGTCACACATTGCGTATCATGTGCGGTGATTTACATTGAAACATGTTATGGATGGCAGTTGGAAGTCACTAAGTCTTGGCTATCCACAACTCTAAATTTATGTATTAATTTATTAATGATGCCTTGACTTTGAGTTGCATTCTACCTTTTATATCATTAAATCAAATCACTTACTCTAAGTTGGTATGATGGTGAAGTGCGGAGTTTAAAAAACCGCAGGAACAAACTATGGTATAAAATAAATACAAACAAACTAAATTAGAATCCGATTTTAATAATTTTGTGAAGCCAGAGACATTTCCAACCGAGTGTCTAGTTTAAAATATCTTAGTTACATACAAAAGGTTCAAAGTAATTTAAAAATGAATCCAAAATCCTTTTGGAGTTTTATAAATAGCAAACGAAAATCTAGTTTTTATCCGTCCGTTCTTTAACAATAAGGGTATTCACGCAATGATGTAAAACACTGGATAAGTTTACCATTTGGTTAAGTTTACCATTTGGTAAAAGAACTGTCAAATTATGTATGAGAAATGATTTACATAATTTGGTTAAAATTCTCCAAGGATTTTGATGGATAAAATTATCAAATTTTTTTTGTAAACTTAACCAAACGTCATTGTGACTTTTAGAATAAGGCGTGTTCAGAAATTTGATAATAAGGTATCTCAGAGAACTAAAAAAAACTCTGCCCGTATCTGTAACTATCGCATTGAGATTAGTTGACGATGAAAGTTGTGAATAAAAACGTTGTTTATACAAAAAAAAAAATAATTAGTTTATACACATTTTCTGACTATTGATCAGCATTGTTTATTTACACAAATCCAAATAATGGGCCATATGGATATACAAAAGTAAATGCTTTTACTTGTATTTGTTATGGTTTCCGAATTGCCATCGAAGTGAAAAGAACCATTTATTCTTTTTATTCTTCTTTCATCAAATTTCAATTGTGTTGAGCTCAGGACAACTTTTACTGCCGAAAACGAAAATGAACTAAACTGAAGGAAATGTAGATATCCTGCACCATTATGGGCGTGCCATATGATTTTTCTTGTATTCGCTCATTTTCGTTCTATCAGTGGCATGAGTTTGCGACTATTACAGTTCTACATTTAACCCCGAAATCGTTTTCTCATATAATTCCCGTCAGGCTTAAAAAAAACCTGTTTTTTCGTGTACCTTACATTTTTTTCCGTTCCGAGACATTCTGCTCCGATTTCAAGTTAGGTAGTTTGGCAGAGGTTCTACATTTAAAAATAATTTCGAAATCTGAACACGCTTATTTGTATACATATTTTGGAGCTTCATATTTGACGTTTAGCGAACAGCTGATTCAATTACACCGCATTTAACCAAATGAATTAAAAGCGCGTTCACGCAAACTTTTGTGTAAACTTATCATTTTACACAATTGGTAAACTTACGACGTTGCGTGAATACCCTTAATATCTCAAACCATGACCCTCGTATCATAACGCAATTATTTTCTGACTTCTTTCAAAGTGCATACATCTGTGATTCTCCGAACTGTGATAGATATTCGAACCGTGATAACGTAAACTATGATAATTTTTGACAAAAATGATAAAATATTTTGTCATTTCAATTCATATTCCCACTCGACTGATATAAATTTCAATATAAGTATTGACGATATTATGAAGTTTATATCTATAACTTAGAAGATAACGACACTTCTGGTCCTGATGGTTCTAAAAAAAATGTGTTAGTAATTTATCAAACCCACTTGCTTGTTTGTTTAATTGTTCACTGTCTTCGTGTAAATTTCCTCACGCATGGAAACAATATTTTATAATTCCTTTTCATAAAAAAGGAAGAAAGGATAAAATTGATAATTATCGTCCAATATCTAAACTGTCGGCTATTCCGATGCTTTTCGAAGCGATTATTTGAAAGACATTAAGTTTTTACCCAAATATTTTTTATTTTTCTAAACCACCAAGGGTTTTGTAAGGGTCGTTCGACTGCCACTATTCTAATGGGGTTAACGCAGTTTTGTATTAAGTCCTTTAAAAATAAAAAAACAAGCGGATTCTGTTTTAACAGATTTTAGCAAGGCATTTGACATAAGGTGTGTTTTGTTGACCTTCTTAATGTTCACATTAGGAAATGCTCAAAAAAAACTCTTTAGCTTTCCAGTTTCATTAAGACATTTTGCATCGGAATGTTGGCACTATTTGCTCGGGTCATAACTTTTATGTCATTTGCCCCAGTATAAAATAGTATTTCGAGAATTTAAAACAATAAAATAGCAAACAAAGCTTATTAAACTAAATAAAAAACTGACATAAAAGTAAAAATAGTGAATACTTGTAATACTTTATTTAAAAAAATATTAAACAACATGGGGTTCTGCGTTAAGTCGTGTAGGTATAAATACCTAGATACGTATAATAAGGAGTTAACATTTTTTTTTTCATTTTGAGAGCTTATTGTGTCTCATATTCTACATATAGTAATGTGAAGTGATGTTTTTTAGTTAAAAACATTCTCGTAGAATACTTTTAAATTGATATTTCATAGCATTTCGCTGTTAAAAAAGCAAACTATCCGAATATAAAAATGGACTTCAATCACATGAATTCTAGTTGGGTTATATTTGTCAAAATTCGAAAATCTGGTACATAGGCGCATTACGTTTTGTTGGTGATGGCAAGGCGCTGACATATGTTGAGCGCCCGTAGTGCAGAGCTATTTTTCAACGTTTTAAATTTTCTTCCCATTACACACTCACCCAGTGAAATGAAAAAATTGTAAACTTATTACTATATCTATGTGATTACAAGATTTAACACAGCACCACATGTTGTTTTATATTTAAATAAAGTATATACATGATTTGGGTTTTTTGTCTCCAAGTTGTATAATACACTTTATTTGTTTAAATAAAATAATAAACAATTACACAATTTTTTATATATAAATATTTATTTATTTTAAGTTTTTATTTTAAAATTTACAACTTTTTTATTTTTTGTGACGACGACGCGTTTCGGAGCTGCTACTCCATCATCAGGTGGAATCTGATTCGACCTGATGAAACGCGTCGTCGTCACAAAAAATAAAAAAGTTGTAAATTTTAAAATAAAAACTTAAAATAAATAAATATTTATATATAAAAAATTGTGTAATTGTTTATTATTTTATTTAAACAAATAAAGTAAATAAAGTATTTCAGGTATGAACTATATTTATTTTTATTTTAATATTTTACAGCCTTATCTATTAGATTTCGCTAATACTCGTTTCAACCTCGTAATAGTTAGATGATTAGAGGCGGAGTAAGCTAAATCTAGTAGGATTAAAGCCGTAGTAAGGCCGTTTTAGTATCTTTCATCCGTTTATTCGCTAATTGTAAGGCAAAATGGATAGTTATTTTGCATTTATAAATGATTTAAATTCTTTAAACGCTTTAGTTGCAGTACCAAACTCGTTTAATCCCATATTATAATAACCAGAGAGATTGTTTTTTTTTGATAATATATTTGACATAAGGAGGGTATGTAGCTAAAACCGTTTGACGTGGCGTCATGACGGAGTAAGTGCTTCGACTCGATTTAACTATTCCGAGGTTGAAACGAGTATTAGTGAAATCTAATAAATAAGGCTGTTAATGATTTAAAATCTCAAAACAGATTCCTCAAAAAATCTGCTAAAAATTTCTTTGGGCGCCCCAGCATTTAGCTCTAACTGCATGCCGAT
Organism: Epistrophe grossulariae; assembly: GCA_929447395.1. NCBI lineage: Eukaryota > Metazoa > Arthropoda > Insecta > Diptera > Syrphidae > Epistrophe > Epistrophe grossulariae. The sequence goes on from OV839567.1 coordinate 106,330,299, forward strand.
CCTGTGTCAATGCATTTGTATTTGTATAACTCACACTTTCTTGAAAAAAGCCTCACAGCGGATGCGTTCATTGAAAATGGTTACTTACCAAAATCAATATTATTCTATTCGAATCTTGTCATACATGATTTAACAATTGTGGATGATGATTTTTTTTTTAAATAATTTTATTTGCATCATCGAAAATGTACTCTGTTGTTTTTTAATAATATAATTCGCTATATAATTTTAAATCTTCATACAAAAGTTATTTTTTCAAAATATTATCAAAACTACCATACTCAACGAATATATTATATTCCTGGAAAACATGCAAAGATATCAACATAACAAGCAAATTAATTGGAAAGTTAATGTTCACATTAGAGTTACTGAAGTTTGAATGTGCTGTTAACTTGTTGTTTTTGCATTTGCATGTTAAAAGTTGGCTTAATGTGAACAATTTCTTAATGTTCACATTTATAGAAAGTCAACAAAACACGCTTATAGTGTCTCATAACGTTTAACTTAAAAAAAATGAAATGAATAAATTTCATAGTTTGGCTCAAATCCTATTTCCTTCACAGACCCTATTCTGTGAATTTTAATGGCTTTCATTCAAAATTTTTTTTTGTGAAATCTAGAGTTCCACAGGGCAGCCATTTGGGTCGAATTCTTTTTATATTTTTTGTTTATGATCTCCCCTCAGTTTGAAAGCACTCTAATTGATTATATGTATGCTGATGATGTAAACATATTTAAATCCATTTCTGATATTCTTGATTGTGATATGCTTCAAATTGATCTTCATAACTTTTATGATAGATAGATAGATAGATGAAATTCTTTATTTTGATGAAAAATTTACAATAACTTAAAGCTAAGAATATAGAACATGGCTGTAGTGCCGTCTCCCTGATAGACACTTTTATGATTGGTGTCAACGGAATTGTTTGCTGTTGAATATTGACAAAATGTAAGATTACAAATTTTACAAGAAAAATTTTTGTTCTACATACAGGGTGATCGGTATAAGGTTTCATTTTTTTTGTAATTTCTCAAAAACTAAGATACATTTTAGCGTCCAGTTTTCTGTTTTTTTATTGTAAATTAATAAGAGACAAAAATAAAAAACTTACATATAAAATTTTGAAAAAAATTAGTTTGAAATTTTTTTTTAGTTTTTTTTTCTTCAAAATATTGAGTTTGAAAATTAATTTTTCAAAAACTATTCACTAACACAACTTAATTTAAAATGAAAAATGAAAAGAAGATATTTCTGGATTTCCAAAAAGGTATAGCATGGCATTGTAAGTTTTAACGTTGTTTTTAAATAATTTTTGTTCTGTTTTAAGTCAACTTTTTAGAAAATTGCCCCTCCCGCCTAAACGGGGGAAAATAGACCCCCTCCCACACTAACTCGCTCTAGCTTTTTGGTGCACCTTATACCGATCACCCTGTATAGCTTCATTGTATAAATTTGTTGAATGTAAATGAGGTATCTATACTTGATGTTTTGTTTGACACAACATATTCATGTGATTTGTAACAAGGAAAATTCATTATTAGGTTTGATTACGAGGGAATTACGGCAGTTTTCTGATCCCTATGTTATCAAATAATTTTTTTTCAACCAGTTCCCTCCGGAATTGAAAAAAAACACACCTATTAAGTAGCCTTATTCCAATAAATAAATAAAAATTGGTTTGCCAAATCGTCAAACTGTTCTGCTGTAAAATCATGACAACAACCGAATTTGAGCTGTAGCAAAACAAGAAAATCATTTGACCGGCTTTTTAGATGAAATAACTTCTGTGTTCGCAGTTCACTGATAAAATTATCTTCCGCATTCACAGATGATTTTATACCGAGATCGTTTAGCATTAAACTTGTAGAAAAAATCACATAATCCATTCCCATACTTAATTGATACTCGTAGCTATGCCAGTGGTGTAGCGTGGCAGGGGCAAGGAGGGCACAGGCCCTGGGCGGCACAGTGCTTGAAAATTGCGTGCGGAAAATTTTAAATCTATTTATCCGCGGGGTGCAATTTTTGAAAATACATATTAATCAATACAGACGTTAATGTAAAAGATTTTTGTATGCCCCGTTTTATATTTTCTTTACATTGAGATCCATTTTAGGGGCGGCAAACTCCCGAAGTTTTCGAGCTGTAACACAGCTTCACATTCAATAATTGCAATTTTCCTACAATTTTAAGAAAGAAATTAAATCTACTCCGTCACTTTTGAGATCTACTCATTTTCTTTGTACACTAAAAAATTCAAAATTTCTTTAGCCATACCAAAATATTAAAGTAAATGACAGCAATGTCTAATTATATTTTACAACTAACTCTGACTCTGAATGTCTGAATCTGAATTCTATTCTGCTCTGAAACGAATAGAATTTATGTGGTGTATTTCAAAATAAATATTTTGTTAAAAATACCGTTTTTGAAAACTTGAAATTTTCCTTAATTTTCGATTCAGTTCAATTTTTTTAAAAGTCTGCTCCGAAATGTTACCATAATAAAGGAACTACAACCTAATGTTAGCATTTTTTTAGGTGGCAAATCTTACGAAGTTCTTATTACTGGTTGAAAACTCAGACAGACGGTCCTTTAGAGAAAGCAGTCAAAATTTGGACAAATGTATGTAAAATTTATTAAAATTGTTCTGAGAAATGTTAAAGTATAGGTGATGTAGTTTTGTTCAGTAATTGGTGAATCTTTGAAATAAATAATTAAAAAGTTTCGATTTCATCTAAGGACTAAGATTATAGCTGTGGTAAATTAAACACCTTTTTGAACTGTAAAAGACATGATAACCGTTTTTAAAATATAAAACCAGTGTTGAATACAACTTTATGGGCTATTGTATAGTATGTTTATAAACTTTGAGCAACATGTCTGATTCTTCATTTACTTCAAGAAAATAAGATAAAGTCATTTGTCTAACAAAAATGGGTTAATTTATATGTATAACAATAATAAAAATAAATAATAATAATTAAGGGCAGTGCGGGTTGATTTTTTTTTTAAATAGGTGTTGTATTTCAGCAATCATCACCCGATTAGACACTTCTATCTAATATCTACATATATATAAATAAAGAATAAATTTATTAATAAAAAAATTAAATTATAACAAGGTAAGTAAGTAGCTGTTTCACTTTCATTTTTTTTAAACAACACACAAAAAAAAATAGGGGCGGCAAAAAATGATTCTGCCCCGGGCGGCAAAAAACGCACGCTACGCCACTGACTGCTATACCTACGTATAAAACACATTTTCTCAATTTGCAAAAGAAAGTTGTAACCAGTTTTTCATTCATAACTGCAATTTGCAATATATATATTCTAATATCTATATACATATATGTAAATATACTTTTAACTCGTAGAATCTCACATAAGATAAGGCCTGTGGAATATTTCCTGAACAATTAATTACATTTTAAAATTCAGTTAACTCTGAGCATTCACTGAGATCGGTTGAGTGAAATTAAATTTGTCATCATGGAAATATCGTCAGTTTTTATTTATATTGTAATAGCTTTAGTATCGGTACTTGTGTATTTTATAAGACAGCGCATGTCCTATTGGAAAAATCGAGGAATTCCTCACGATGCACCTAATTTTCCAAATGGAAATTTAACTGGTTTCAAAACAACCCACCATTTAAGGGATTTAACAAGAGCTAACTACGAAAAATACAAGCACACTGGACCATTCGGAGGTTTCTTTTTCTTCCTCAAACGTGCCGTCATCGTCTATGACTTGGATTTAATAAAAAATATTTTAATAAAAGACTTCAACAATTTCACTGATCGCGGTGTGTTCCACAATGAACGCGATGATCCTTTGACGGGGCATTTGTTTGCTGTGGACGGACAAAAATGGAGACATTTAAGAAATAAACTATCGCCAACATTTAGCTCTGGAAAGATGAAAGGAATGTTTCCAATAGTTCTATCGGTGGGAGAAAGACTTAAAGAGACATTTGACAACTTGCTTGCAAAAGATTCAATTATTGAGGTCAAGGATATTTTAGCACGATTCACTGTCGATGTCATTGGAACGTGTGCCTTTGGCCTTGAATGCAATAGCCTCAAGGATCCACAAGCTGAGTTTCGTGTCATGGGAGGAAAAGCCTTCACCCAACCTCGCCATAATAAAATCATTGAAGGTTTTATCTTTAGTTTTCCCAAATTGGCCAAAACACTGCGAATGCGACAAATTCATGAAGAAGTTCATCAGTTTTATATGCGCGTAGTTCGAGATACCGTCGAGTATCGTGAAAAGAATTCAATCAAACGAAACGATTTTATGAATTTGCTGATTGATTTGAAGAATTCCGAAGAAGGAATGTCGATGGAAGAAGTTGCAGCCCAGTCGTTTGTGTTCTTTTTGGCTGGTTTTGAAACATCGTCCTCAACTATGGGTTTCGCTCTATTTGAATTGGCATTGCATCAGGACATCCAAGATAGACTAAGAGCTGAAATTAATGTTCAATTCGAAAAGAATGGGGGAATGTTTACATATGATAGTATGGCTGAAATGCATTATATGGAAATGGTAATGAAAGGTATGTATAATGCGATATGTCATTTATTTATGAACTTATATAATTGTTTTTAATTTAATTTTCATAGAAACACTACGGAGGTACTCAATTGTAACGAACCTCATAAGGCATGCACAAAATGACTATCCTACTTCAAATCCAAAATATTGTATTCCCAGAGGAGTAATGGTAATGATTCCAGTTGATGCTATCCATCGTGACCCAGAGATCTATCCCGATCCACAGAAGTTCGATCCAGAGCGATTCAGTCCGGAAGAGATGCAGAAACGGCATCCACTTACCTGGCTACCATTCGGTGATGGTCCAAGAAATTGTATTGGATTAAGATTTGGAAAAATGCAAACTTATATCGGATTATGTTATCTATTGAAGCATTTTAAGTTTCACTACTCTGACAAGACTCCAAATCCTCTAGAAACTGATGCTTCAAGTATTATTTTTTCAGTAAAGGGTGGTATTTTCTTGCGTGTGGAACGCATTTAATGTGTTGTTTTTTTTTGTTTGTTTAATTAGTTTTAAATATTGTGTCTTTATGTGGTTTGCCATTACAATTTCACACGGAAATCTACTCATTTTGAAATACAAATGATTGGGAGAACTTCCTCATTCTCTTTTATTGGTGAATAACAACTCGCCAAGAGAAATTATTTTCTTTGGCTTCTGGAATGGATTGTGGCTTTAAATTGGGAAGCAAAATCTATACAGAAGCGAATTTTGTGTGTCAATAAAATTATTTTAGAAGAGTTCTATTTGGGTTTACTACGATATCTATAAAGCAATTATATAGAAAGCAAAAATCTCGAAAGTAAAAATCTTTGAAACAAAAATCTAGAACTGACAAAAATCTCGAAAAAAAATTTACCCGATTTGCCATTCCAGCATAGTTAAGGTACATTAGAAATGAAAAAAGCATTTATGTATGTGTTTTAAAACTTTGAATAAAATCTTTTTTAAATTTGCTCTTCTTCACATACAAATCTGGAAAGCCTACGAACAGGGTTGGCCGAATTAACTACACTACATTTTCTACATCATTAATTACGCGTAGTTAATTTAATAAACTACACGTCTTATTTACTACAAATTGTTACGTTTTCATATACATATGTAAATACATAGTAAATTTAGAGAAATAATAAAATTTCAACAAAAATTTGAATATTTTAACTCAAAATTCAAGCTTAAAAGTTACAACTGACAGATCATTTGATATTTGAAACTAAGTTTGCTATAATTTGTTTTATTAACTACATTTAACTACATAAACTACGTAGCAAATGTGAAAAATGTAGTGGCCATCCCTGCCTACGAACACTTCTCCTTCTTTTGGTGTCCGTTTTATCATCTTCTTCGTATTCTGTTTCCTCAGACCAGTAAGAACATAGCATGAACGCAATAATTTTGTCTATTCCCCTGACGTTTCGCCCTCTTCCTCTACTCGGCGTTACACTTTTTTGAAATTCTGTTGATTTTTTCACCTTGTTAGTAGGTATGCCTCCGCTTAAACATTTCTTCTGATGTTAAAAATCTAGAAAGCAAAATCTAGAAATATACAAATCTATACAAAAAAAAATCTCGATTATACTTACTTTTTTTTGTCTTCTTATACGCACAAAATTTCAATCAAAATTTAGGTGTGTTCCTTTACTTTGAAACTCTGTGCATTTGTGTAAATTTCTACACTTTTTATTTTTTTTATATGAACTTTGATAGACTTTTGTGTAGAAATTCACACAAATGCACAGCGTTTCAAATTAAAGGAACTAGGCTTTTATTTTTTTAAATTTTTGACCTTCAAATCAAAAATTCGATTTCACAAAATTTATAATTTGAAAAAAGCAAATCTTGCAGAAGGAGAGCAGCAAAGGAGGATTATAATGGCGCATATTCATAGTCGAATTTAGACCCCGGTTTATCTTAGCCTGGAGTTTATCCAATGTAAATTAGATAGGATAAACCCAGTATTTTTTTAGAAACAACTTAAACAGTGACTATGAATATGCCCCAATATGTTTAATATTCACAGAACTCAAAGATCGACGCAATAACTTCGACAATTAAATCATAAGTGACGCTACAGTTAATAAAATCAAAAATCCTTTGTCCAACTCATATTTTACCCCAGGCTGTGCTGTGATGCCAGCGCCCCTGCATATAATAACCGTGTTTAGTCATCGTCAACTAACACAACTAATCATAAGTTGGTCCAAAAAAATGAATTGTTTAACAAAGTGAACATATAATGAGTTTTATTTAAGTTCGAACTCCTTAAATTGGTAACAAAAAATCTAGAATTATTTTTTTTTCGCCATTCGATTCCGGGCGTCCAATAGAAAATGATATTAATTACTGACTGAACACCTATTTTGTTTGGTTTTCGACTATCTCATTATCAGTGGAACTGATTTCAATGAATTTTTTTGCACAAAAGCTTCAAATAAGTTCTAACAATTATTTTTTGAAAATTCGATACTTCGATGATGATAGTTTTTTTAATTAATTTTTTATGTCCGCATTAATAAATTCTTAAAAATTGCATATCATTTTTTTTTCAAATTTTTATATATAACCCTATTTTTTTAAAAACCGCTCCAACAATTTTCAATTTTTTTTTTTCATAAATTGAGATTTTCTTAAGAAATCGGATCTGGAACATCGCATTGGTGTCAAAACAATTTCATAGGTTGTTTAATCAATTTATGTTTAATTACATATTTTTGTTTAACAATTTTTCAGTCTAAACTGTAAGTTCCACGCATATTCATAAATAAATAAAGTGTAAACTTAACTACGTTTTAAGCAGGTAGTATACAATATAGGCTTCCATAGCTAATTTATTTCTTTTATAAGATTTAAATATTAAAACTTTAAAAACATAGTGTGATCGGACATAAGAGCAAGTTCGTGGAACCCAGTCGTTCACCAATTTGTTTGTATAAAAAACCATTATCTTACATCTTTATATCCTTGATACAAAAATTGGATCGTTACAGTCGTGAATATTATTTTATTTAGTTGAGTTTTAGGTATGAGACGTCATGTCATAAAGACTGACACATTTAACCTGGGAGTATTGTTTTTGAAGTACATATTATGTATGTATGTAGGTATAAGTACTTTGGCACCAGATATTAGATAGGCATTTATCACAGACTGCATGCATATAATTTTCACTCTCCATGACCAAGCAATTATACCTACATGGTCTAGATATCTATCTAATATCTATACATACTTATATGTATATAGGTACATACATAGGTAACCGCAAGTGAAACCTATTTATAATTTAGAAAACGATAGATAACCAGTTTTTTTTTTGCGATTTGCACATTTTTTGTTTATATATTAAAATATTGTAAACAGTGACTTGCATTCAGTCTTTCGAAAGCGAAAATCAACTTTATCGCAAATAAATATTATGTAGTGTGAGTGCGTTTGCAGCTCAGTTAATCTATACACTCCGTCTTTCAAAAAGCTTGTGCTGTATAGGAATACACGGATTTTAAGGGCGAGAGGTGCAACGTAATATAATTAATTTCCGAGATTGGAATTGGTTATTTCCCCTCCAAATGAATGAACAACACGGAGAAAAGACTTGATTGGATTAAAAGGTAGGTTCAAATTTCAATGAAATTGTTGGATCAGTTTGGAACACTTTCGAACAGAAAAGTACAAGTTTTTGCTGTTCACTGAGAAATTTTATGTTCCTAACTATTCTGGATTGCTTTTCAATGAATCTGTTTGAACAGTTTGGAACACTTTAGAACAATATTTTTTGCCCTTGCTTTTGAGGTAGAACGGATTTGAGAAAACTGTCAAAATGAGCTATTGTGATTTTTTCAATGAAAGTGGGTACATAGTTTGTTTTTTTTTTTATGGATTTTATCTGAATCTCTGCCTAACTCTTTCAAAAGTGGATTTCAATCAATTCTGATTCTATTATACATATAATGAAGTAATTTTAGTTTTAAGACGTTATTTTAAGACCCATAAGCTCGGAAATTGTTGTACTATCATCATATAGGTATAGCTATTTCCTGTTCTAATTTGTACTGACGTTTTTCACGAATCTGTGTTGATCTGTTCTGTTCTAAATTTTTCCTCACTGAACAAAACTTAAGATTAGCAATTAGGTTAGGCCTTCTGCACACGAATCGTAAAGTCATAGAAGCGTACAAGATTCGCAGTTCAGCGACGATTCCACTACTGTTAGCCTACTGCACACCAATCGTCACGTGCGTCGTAGATAAACCATTGAACATGAATTGACATTGACAATTCAGCAAAATGTTAAGTAAGTACTTTAAACAGTACCTACGCATCGCGAAATCAAGTGACAGCTGTCAAAAAGACCAACTCCGAAAAAAGTATTCCCAGATTGAAAACCAGACGTCTAAAAAGAACACCCTTTATAATAGCCTGTAGGTGTAGGCCCCTGAAACTAGACAGACCTTTGTTTTCGACTGCGTTCATATAATTTTGTACCTCCATTAAAAACTAATAATTATGACGTATAATATTATGGGGCATATATCTACCTAGTATTTATTTATATAGTCGTTTGATTAAGTCATTTTTTACTATAAGGTAGGAAGAAATGGTTAATTAAAATATAAGTTTATTGATTTATCCTTTACTTTAAATATTGGCATGACGAACCATACAAATTGAAATTATATCAGAAAATTCATTTAAACTAACTATTAGCTTAGCAATAGTTTAAAAATGACTATGAATCAGGGCTGTAGCTAGGAGGGGCATTAGGGGGCAATGCCCTACCTTGAAACCTCCAATGCCCTACCTTGAAAAATCAACTATCGTAACGTACAAAGAATTGTTCCACAAAAAAAAAAAAATCCTCGTTTCGCACCAAAAAAAAACAATACCCTCATTCATAAGCAGTGTAACAAAATGGCCCATACTGTACTTTTTGTCTAGCATTTTTTTCATTCATTCCACCAAAAAAACAATCTCGTTCATATACTTCATAGCTGATTTGAACGAAATATATGTCTCAGATACTACGCGCAGCCTACTATTTTTTTTTCTTGTGTGATTTCTTTCACCCTTTCAGTATCCACACATTAATTTCATTCCCAAATGCAAATATTAACAGTTTGGATGATTTGAGCATAATTGGTAGGAAGTTCCTACTAGCAACTAGGAAGTATACATAGCTGTGGGATACAGCTAGAATTTGTTGGTTACATTTAAATTGGATGCACAAAAATTGTTGTAAGAGTAAGAGACTCAAAATAGAATAGAGTATCTATGAATATTTTGAATGCGGTTAAATTGGTGGATAAATTATAATAATATGCATCTCTGAGAGTTGTGCCGTCTGTCCACGTATTGCAGTCTTTGATTAATTTAAAATAAGCAAATTAGAGTTTATTCGTCTGTAGTGAAGATGTTTTATAAGTGTTTTATAATCAGTTAGCGACAAGGTTGTTTGTTTATTGCTGTGAACTAAAGATTAAAAGATTTTGTGGATAAATGGATATACGTAGGTACTTTCTTTAGCAAAAAACGAAGAGTTGAAGAGGAAATCGACCACGAAGAACCTCATTCCTCAAAACATATGGAAGCTAAAGATACAAATGCTACAAATGATTCAATAGGCCTCAGAGGCTATCAATGAGTCTCGAAAGAATGGCAGGCATGGTATTTCTGGCCTTTGAAAAGAAAAGAACCAAGTCATTGGATCTGGATGAAGTCCTTCGTATTTTTAATAATATGGCGAATCGAAGAATCAAGTTATTTTAATGGAAGAGATATAATAATAAAAACCAATACATATGTATATGAATGTTTTGCACTTATCTATCACCCCCTCCCGACAATTGAGTAGATCATATTTCATAAAAAAAATTTACTTCTGCCCTACCTGTTATCACCGATACCCTACCTTAAATTCAACTCTAGCTACGGCCCTGCTATGAGTACGGTCTAGTGTTGGAGTTCAACCCGATGGTAATTTCGTAAGCGACAATAACCTGTTTGTTTTTTTATTTACACAATTTGTACATATTATTGATATTAATTGTGAACAGTGACTTGCATTTATATAAAGACAAACAAAAATCAACTTTATCGCAAATACCTTAGTTATTCCTGATGATGGGCACTTCATTCGAAACGAGGTTCTAAAGGTTGTTTTTTTAGACGTGTGGTTTTCAAGAAGAAATAAAACGCATATAATTTAATGTTATGGCCAAGAATTTAGCTTTATTATAAATATAAGGGTTTGCCATTATGTTTTAAAAATGATTTCGGGCAAGTGGCCGCCGCGGCTGGTTCGAATAAATTCCAGCCGAGAGGCCCAATTTGCGAACACTTTTTGCAGCTAAAGATCGTTCACATCAACATCCTTCAATTCAGGAACGAAAAAGTCATTAATCATGGCTCTATAGCGTTCCCCATTGATTGTAACATTATGGCCCGCTTCATTTTTGAAAAAATATGGACCAATAATTCCCTCTGCCCAAAGAGCACACCAAACTGTGACTTTTTGAGGATGTAACGGCGTCTCAACAATGGCTTGTAGATTATGATCACTCCAAATACGACAATTTTGCTTATTAACGTAACCATTCAACCAAAATTGAGCTTCATCGCTGAACAAGGTTTTCTTGTGAAAATCGGGATCGGTGGCCATCTAGTTTTGGTAATAAATTTGCACGATTTGCAAACGTTGTTGAAGAGTAAGTCTATTCATTATGAAATGGCAAACCAAACTGAGCATAAATCAAGTGACAGCTGTCAAAAAGACCAACTCCGAAAAAAGTATTGCCAGATTGAAAACCACACGTCTAAAAAAACACCCTTTATAATAGCCTGTAGGTGTAGGCGCCTGAAACTAGACAGACTTTTGCGTTCATACAATTTTTACCTCCATTAATAACTAATAATTAAACGTATAATATTATGGGGCGTATATCTATCTATAGTATTTATTCATACAGTCGTTTGATTAACTCATTTTTTACTATAAGGTATAGGTAGAAATGGTTAATTAAAATATAAGTTTATTGATTTATTCTATACTTTAAATATTGGCATGACAAACCATACAAATTGAAATTAATATCAGAAAATTCATTTAAACTAACTAAGTATGTATTAGCATAAGCTAGGTACAGACGATTGTCAGATCTTACAATATTGTCAGATCTGTCAGTGAAAAAACTGCTCAAATGTCTTACAATCGTCTGAACACACAATTTTGTCTGACAATATAGCCAGAAACGTCATTTTAAGACGACAGTCTGACAAAAAATTGTCAGGTATCTTACAATCGTCTGAAAACACAATTTTTGTCATTGTCAGTCGATTAGAACATTGTCAGACTCATTGGTCATTGTAAGATGTTTTCATTGAAAACATCTGACAATTTCTTCATTGCTCGAAATGTCAATCGGTTGGTTAAAGAGAGATAAAAAAAACTGACAGTCAAATTGGGAAGAAATCTACCGACCGTGTGAACGGAAAATTTTTTAGTGTTTTTTTTTTGAACGTAGTGTTTTTTTTAGTGAACGGAAAATTTTTTAGTGTAAGAAATAGGTAAATTGTCAGCTAATTGTTAGCCATTGTCAGACCATTGACAGTTATGACAATATTGTATAAGATCTGACAATCGTCTGTAATTAGCTTTAGCAACAGTTTAAAAATGACTTTGCCTAGAAGGTTTATTTTTCAAGCCAAGAATGTTGATTATAATTTCGTAAACGACAGTAACTTGTTTGTTTTTTTATTTACACAATTTGTAAATATTATTGATATTAATTGTTAACAGTGACTTGCATTTATATAAAGACAAACAAAAATCAACTTTATCGCAAATACCTTACTTATTACTGATGATGGGCACTTGATTCGAATCGAGGTTCTGTATAATGCAACATAAACAAAGAAATGAATTTCCATGATTGAAATTTGTTAGTTATGTAGTTGATTTTTTCTAAATAAAAAAAAAACAATAGGTAGTAAGGTAAGACATATAAGGATATTGTCGAATGTTCAATTTGCACTGTATTGTAAAATGTATTTATTTATTTATAAGCTTAACACAAGCTTTCTCTTAAATCTAGACTCAAATATGGTACGTGGTAGTAAGGTAGGTACTTCAAAAATACTCAAATGGTCAAGTTATATTTGAAAAACCGATATTTTCGACGTTTAAACTTTAACAAACACACTTTAACTTGGACTTTTTCAGCAGATTGGCCAAATTTTTGTTAATTTTCTCGAGACTTATTTTCGATGAGAATACAAAACAAAAATTTATCAGCCACGCCACATTAAAACACATTACGCTAACTGGCTGAACACAATGCGACGGAGCCGCAGCCGGAGTCAGAGCCGGAACACCTGTCAAAATATAAAATACACACAAAATCAATGCTACGAGCAGAATCGAGCGCAACTGCAGACGGAGCTACAGTCGGCGCGGCCGCGGCGCGCGCCGCATTGGTTTGCGAACTTTTAACTTTTCACGTGCAGCACTTTTGACATTTCAATTTATATGAAGAAAATAAGAGCCGGAAAAAATATTAAAGTTTTTAGTGCTCATTTGTGTTGCGAAAAAAATATTAATTAAAAGATAAATATTGGAAATAAAAAGAGTGAATAATAAACTCGTAGCTGTTTTTTCTTTTAAATATACAAAATGCTATACAGCTCATTGTGGGCAGATAAAAAAAAAGACTTATGACATTTTTTGAAAGCAGTTGCAGCTGCAACTCCGATTACATTTGCAGCAGGGCATCCAGCATTGTGTTCAGCCAGTAAAACTCCATAATTTGATTTCATGCGTTGTGATTCTTGAAAATGTTGCTTAAAATTTATCACTGATCTACGGTAACTTTATAGTTTTTTAACGTTTAAGAAACTATTGCGAAAACCATTCCAAATATCCTATCAGTTTTCTTTCGCTTTGAGAGCATTTCGTCCTCACTCCTTAAATTTCACATTTAGAAAAAGATTTATTGCGAGAAATGTTGGAAACAAAGTTATTGTATGATACTAAGAAGATAAAATAAGCATTTTGGTGATTTTTACTTTAGTAAAATATTAAAAAGATAATACGATGCTAACTTGTTGGAAAATCGTGTTTTAAACTAGCATTACACTAATAATGATTTAACATCGTACTAAATCGTCTTAAATTTTGAGTTAACATTACTATTTTAATAGTGGAATTTTGACTATAATGTTAAGTAAAATATATATCTATTTCTTGCAATATAATTTCTTAGTTAGTTTTATGAAACTTACAAAAACCATTAGAAAATTTGTCACGAAAAATGTATTCTTTTAGGATTCATGATTTTTGCAACTAAAAAAAGAAATGTAAGCCACTGTGGAAGGTGTATGTTGGTACTAGAAGCTCGCATCGCCCTCAACTTGACGCCTTCGCACGGGTACATATTGTGAAATGACTGTTATTTTCCACAAATCACCTGAGCCATTTCCTCCCACGAAAAAGAATGTATATTTTCAGAAAAATCTTCAGATCCTTTTGAGTAAACAATTTATATAATATAATATACAATACAATGTACATACATGTATAAGCACAATGTTTACACTATACATGTCTGCAACTGCTTTAATTTTGTTTTGCAGAACGTCATCGTATGAGACCTTTTGTCAGGAAAGCAATAAAAAGTTGATAAGATTTAATTAAATTTTCGAGCAAACAGTGAAATAATATAACGATTGTTGATAAGCTGTAGTAAGCCGTTAAATTTGTATAGATCCATTCATGCTATCCTTAACTAACTGTTTAGTTAATTAGAAATATTCAAATTGATAATACATATTATAAAATATCATTAGGAAGACTTCCGTCATGGATTTTTGGGTCTATACAGTTAACATATTTATTGTTCTATTGTCCTTGGGTTTTATTTTCGTCAAGCGACGTTTTTCGTATTGGAATCGCCGTGCAATACCCCACGATAAACCGAGCTTTCCCGGAGGTAACATTGAGCTCAACTGCCATGCCAGTGAAAGTATTCGCCGAAATTACCATAAGTATAAGGAAACTGGACCATTTGGTGGATTTTTCATTAATCTCCATAAAGCTGTTGTTCTTTATGATCTTGATTTGATTAAAAATGTCCTAGTTAAAGATTTCCACAATTTTCCCGACCGTGGATTGTTCCACAACGAACGTGATGATCCACTTACTGGAAATTTATTTCGCCTAGACGAAGCTAAATGGAAACATTTTCGAAGTAAGTTATCTCCGTCGTTTTCTGGAATTCGAATGAAGGATATGTATTTGACAATTGTTATGCTGGGTCAGAATTTGGTGAAAACATTTGACGATATCATTGATATTCAAAGTTCCATCGTTGAAATGAATGAAATCATCGCACGGTATGTGACGGACGTAAATGGAAATTGTGTCTTTGGTCTGGATTGTAACAGTCTTAACGATGAAAATGCGGATTTTTTTCGAACAGTCAAAACTATGTCCGGATTGAAACTCCATTCTAAACTAGTCAATGCATTGATATCCAGTTTTCCAAAATTGGCAGAAAAACTGCGTGTTAAACAAACTCACGACGACTTAAATGATTTCTTCATTCGTATTGTGCGTGAAACAATAGAGTACCGCGAAAAGAACTCAATTAAACGAAATGATTTTTTAAGTTCAATGATTGAATTAAAAGACATTGAAGGTGGCTTGACTCTTGAACAAATTACAGCTCAAACTTTTGCATATTTTTTTGCTGGTTTTGAAAATTCTACAGCTTCCATTGTATTGACACTATATGAGCTTGCTTTGAATCAGGATATTCAAGACAAATTGAGAGCTGAAATAACGAACCGAATGGAAAAATACCGACAAAAGTTAACCTTTGAATGTATGATGGAAATGCGTTATTTGAAAAAAGTTGTAAAGGGTAAGTAAGCACTTGGTAGTTTTGTTTTTTATGTTGAGAAATTTTAATTTTAATTAACAGAAAGTCTTCGAAAATATCCTGTTGTTCCGTATCTTATACGTTTAACTAAAAATGATTATCAAACATCTCATCCGAAATACACCATTCCGAGTCAAACGCTCATTATAATTCCAATCGAGGCAATTCAAAATGATCCAGATGTGTATGCCGAGCCAGATAAGTTTGATCCTGAACGTTTTAGATCGGAAGAGATTCATCAACGGAATACAACAGCATGGTTGCCATTTGGTGTAGGTCCAAGGCAATGTATTGGTTTGAGGTTTGCAAAGATGCAGATTTATGTGGCTCTAATTTTATTGCTTAAGCATCATAAATTTCATTCTTCTAATAAGACAGCTAATCCTGTGGAATTGGATCCAAAGAAGAAAATACTAAATGCAAAGAGTGGGATTTATTTACGCGTCGAACGTATTTAGTTTGAAAATTTCAATTTGTGAAATTTCGGCCACTTGTTATCAAATTTTTTCTTTGCATTATAAAAACCATATTATACATATAATAAAGTATTTATAACTTTAAATTGAGCGTTTGGTCTACCATTTTTAAGGAAAGGCAAGTTCCCGCCATTTTATTCGCGATTTTAGTCAATTTGCCAAAAAAAAACAATTTTCGGATGTGAACAATTAACATTGCGGGATTTAGGGTGGTGGCTACCCGGACGAGATCCCTCAAGTGGCAACAGCCACCTTTGACACGAGAAAACTGAGTTTCCAGAAACTTTCAGTTTTTAATTGAGAAGGGCACGAAGTAAGAGAAGTGAACAAAATCTCCCCGGGGCCCGGTCAACGATTTGAGGTGATTTTTTGACATTCCTCTTCACAGTAGGTAACAACAGAAAATGTCTTCGATTTTATTAATTATTCGAGTGAAATGTACCAGAAATGTTTAAAGAAATTGCACGAAAACGTCAAAAAATATCCCGCAACTTGTTTCCTCGTGTGAAAGAGGACATTTTATTATATCCACAGAAAGTCTCTGTTTAATGTGAATTTTGGGCTGCGGTGGCATCATCTTCATACACTTCTTCGAAAACGACGCACAAGGCATTGTCATCACCATCAACAGAGGGCGCTACCTATCGATTACTTATTGCTTTTAGCCCGAATTTGATGATATGGATGTGAACGAAATATGATTCCAAAGGAACAGCGCTATGTGATACAGCTGATACTGATCATTATCTCACGCATAGTTGAAGTGAATAGCGTTTGATAAAATGAACAATAAAATGTTTTAAAACAAATGTGATAGGTCTCAGAAAAAGTGAATACAGTTTATTTTTCGCACAATTATTTAAATAAAATAGTATTGGTGTTCGAAACCAGAAGAATAGAGAAAAAACTAGATTCGAACTTGGTTAGTGTCTATGTATGTGTAGTTTATCGTCTATGTCTATCTCAAAGCCTAAAGCTTTCTTTGCAAAGAAATATTTTTATTTCTATTAAATTCACTGGGAATAACGAGCTTTCTTATAATTAATGCAATTACCAGGGTCGTCAGATTGTGCGATTTACCGCCAAACCACCAAAAAGGCGATATTTTTAGTTTTTGGCGATATAATTTTTTATATGAAAAAGATCCAATGGACAACAATTGATACATACATTGAATTTATTGAGGAAAACTAGGTAAACAAAAGCGTATTGTTCATTCAAAATAGCTTTTAACGGCCTTAAAGTCCTACAAAAATTCTCGTTTCGTCCCGACGATCTCACTTGGACTCATCAGTTGACTATAGTAAGGGCTTTTGTCAATACGCAATTTTTGTTAAGTTCAGTTCATCTTACATAGATTTCGTGACGAATACCTAGTGTGAACTATATCCAACAAGAATAGAATTACTAATCATTAAATTGGAAGTTTTAGTGCTAAGTCTTCTACTTGGCTGATGTATTTCAGTAGTATAGTAATTTGTATTATTAAAAAAACCTTCTTAAAAGCGTATTGTTTTCTTTAATTTTTAAGTTTTTGAATAGTTTACTTTTTTTTCTTAAGAACGATTTTTTATGTAAAAACTAAAAATTGTGAAATTTTATTTCATTTTTAAATTTGGTGATTTATTATGTGGAAGATATTGAAATTTGGCGATTCCGCTTTCTCAAACCTGACAACCCTGGCAATTACCACTGTGGTTGTGGTGGTGATCTCATATCATAAAATAGATTGCCAATTAATAGCGAGCTTTTCATCAGCCTTGCATACCACTATCAAAGTCGAGAGAAAGAGCACTGAGCAGTAAAGACTGAGAAGCTTTTCGCACCATCATATGAATATATTGAATGAAGGTATGTAGATACATATTTTATACTTCTAATATTAAAATTCTCACTGCGTAATCTTTGAGTAATTAATTGAAAAAGGAAAACAATTGACTTTATGTACATAATAAAGTTTTTTAATTAATTATAATATCAAGTGAAAATACTATCCAGTTGACTTTGAACATTTGACGGAGATAGTTACATGTAATTGAAATCATGGTTTTCGTTGCAACATTAGTTTGTCTTTTAATAACTTCGGCAATTTTACTGGCTTATTTAATCAAACGTAGATTTAACTATTGGCAGCGCCTTGGAATTCCACACGATAAACCCATCATTCCGTATGGGAATGTAAAAGGCTTCATGAAAACACGTCATGGACGGGATATAATGCAAGACTACTACGAAAAATACAAGGGCACTGGACCATTCGTTGGAATGTATTTCTTTATGAATCCAGCTGCTCTGATCTTGGATCTTGATTTAACCAGAGATATTCTCATCAAAGACTTTCACAATTTTAGCGATCGTGGAATGTACTCCAATGAACGAGATGATCCTCTATCGGGACACTTATTTTCCCTGGAAGGAGAGAGATGGCGAACAATGCGCAATAAACTTTCGCCGACATTTACATCGGGAAAAATGAAGTTCATGCTTCCAACTATTGTGACAATTGGTGATGAACTCCTACAAGTAATGTTTAAATTAATTGATAAAGATTCAATTGTTGAAATCAAAGACATCTTGGCTCGGTTTACCACCGACGTCATTGGAACATGTGCCTTTGGAATTGAGTGCAGTAGTCTCAAAGACCCAAATGTAGAATTTCGTGTTGTGGGTGTAAAATCTTTTGCAAAATCAAGACACCCCCAAATCATTGAAGGCTTTATGATGGCATTCCCAGACGTGGCGAGGAAATTGGGAATGCGTTTAATTCACGAAGAGGTTCATCAGTTTTTTATGCGCGTGGTCAGGGAAACAGTGGAATATCGTGAGAAAAATTCAATCAAACGCAATGACTTTATGGATTTAATGATAGATTTAAAGAAATCTGGCAGTGGGCTGACTGTAGAGCAGATTGCAGCTCAGGCATTTATTTTCTTTGTAGCTGGTTTTGAAACATCTTCTACGACCATGGGATTTGCATTGTATGAACTGGCACTCAATCAGGATATTCAAGACCAACTAAGAACTGAAATAAATTCGCGATTAGATAAGCATGATGGAAACTTCACATATGAAGATATGAACGAAATGCCGTACATGGATAAGGTTATTAAAGGTTGAATTTTTCTAATTTAAGGGTGTATGCTTGACAGTAAAAATAAAAAATAATAATTTTGTGTTCTTTACAGAGACTCTGCGCAAATACCCCGTCAGTCTGACACTTATGCGTAAGTGTCGCAATGAATATCCAACTAGCCAACCAAACTTTGTCATACCAAAAGGAATGATGGTAATAATACAAGCTCATGCTATTCAAAATGATCCTGAAATATATCCAAATCCGGAAAAATTCGATCCGGAACGTTTTAGTCCGGAAGAAGTAAGTAAACGGCATCCCATGACCTGGTTGCCATTTGGTGATGGACCAAGAAATTGCATAGGATTGAGATTTGGAAAAATGCAAATTAGTGTTGGATTGTCTTTGTTGTTGAGAAATTTTAAATTCCATTTATGTGAAAAGACTCAAATTCCAATTGAAATCGATATTAAGAATCCATTGCTTGCTTCGAAGGGAGGTATTTATTTAAGAGTTGAAAGAATAAAGCTATAAATAATAATATAAGAACAGTTATTCCAGTTTTAAATAATGTCTCTTTGGTTTGTTTTATACGTAGCATAAGCTTCATTCAAAAAGACACAAATGTGTTTCAACTTTCTAATCAACTTCTTTTTGAACATAAATTCGTTAATCGCCATGTTCCGAAAGGTAAGTTCTATCGATAGAAGTTGTAATTACTTACAAATTCAAAACAACTTTTCTTGTGATCTTGTAATTTTATAGAAAAAGCTTTCTCATTCATTTTCCCCTCCACCTAACTGTTAAGAAGATATGGCCATTTCAAAAAAGGTAAAATGATGAAAATGTTGGTTTTCCCGCATATAACTCGGAACTCCTAAATGATAAATGTGTTTGAAAACATGTTTATATATAGCTTGTGCATTATGTGATCATATACAAGAAAACACTAACATTTTCTCTAAAACTAATGATTTAAGAGATATTATTGTTTTAAATCATTGGTCAAAATTCAAAAATATACCATTTTAAATTGCGATTTTTAGAAAAATAATTTAATAATTTTCTTCCAGAGTATTCCGCTTAAGTAAAACTTGCTTAAATGAAAAACCCGGATACCTGAAACATATTTTCAGATAAATTTTATATTTTTCATTGAAAAAAACTCCCTTAAGTGAAAAAAAATTTAAATCGAACAGAACCAAAAATTTGCTGAACCCTTTCAATTCATGATATTTTTTACCTCCACCAAATTTTCAACAAGAAAATGACATTTGAATTACTGATATGTCACAACCGTTTTTGGAATTTTTAAATCCGCTTAAGTGAAATTTTTGTTAAGCGGGGTTCGTTTAAGTGGAAAACCGGCTTAAGTGAAATAAAGACCATGACATTTTACACTTTCTCTTAAGCGGGTTTTACTGTATAAGAAATTTTTAACAACTCAACATTAAAAAAAAGGAAAAAGCTCGTATTGTTGATTTTGACCAAGTTTTTTTTTTAATAATATTGATGCTTTCTTATAAAAAATCGACCACACATACGAAAATGAAAACATTTAGAAATATAAAGTGAAAATAATTTGTTTTTTATTTTATCATTAGAAAGAAAACCTTAATGCATACAAAAATAAGTACGCATAGGAACATGTACGAGACAATGTAGAGCTGATTTAAAATTTGTATTATAAAAAGCTGTACTACATGCCTCATTGCTCACTAAATTTATCTTTCATATCTTGCTTTCATGTCGAACCCAACTTGCGTCTTAACTGTTTTAAACAAAATTTAATTTAATGTTTCAAAGCGGATTAGAAGTAAATCCATATTACCCTGAACTATCTACCTCAAAAGGATCCTTCTATTATTGTATTTTATATGATTTGTGTTATCTTTGATTTAAATCTCTTGTTCCTTTCTTATTATTTCACTGAAATACAAATAACGAATACCTGCTGAAATAAGAATAAATGGAATCCATTATATCGAAGGATAGAATAATTTATTACTTAGAATTCAAAATCTCATGCATAACTAATGTGCGAATCCTTTAAGATTAGTTATTAATTCTCTTAAAATCTTTCCCAAGTGTACCTATAAACAATAGATACATAATATACCTTTACCAAGACCTATATATAAATTCTTCTTCATAGTGGCAAGCTGCAAGGAAAAACTTCCGACACCATCCATCCCCAATCCCCACTCTATCAGGAAATACTAGTCGTTTACTTCCAAGTAAATTGTAATAAAGTATAGCAAAACCGTCTCCATCTCCATCTCCATTCAATTGCTTCGAGCATATCCGTTTAAGGACCATACCAACCACCAAGCTGATATTGGATAACTCGACACTTCTTGCTTATACGCGCCTGTGGCCCCATTCAGGTAGATATGGTTTGGGATTTGTTGGCTTTAAACGAGTTGATTGATGATTTCTCCCCCGCACTCTGCATTAAATGACATTTACAACGTTTTGTAAGTATCTTTAATACATACGATACCTATGTAGGAGGAAGCTATCTTGGAGCAATTGGTTTAGATGTTAATCCTAAAGTAAATTCCGGTGCGTGTTCCCAGAAATTCACTTCGATTTTGTCAAAATGTATTCATTGTTATTATTTTTTACTCCTTATTTGATTTTATGTTGAGGCATGTTACTATATTAATATAATATGAAAACTTACTAAAGCTGAATAAGCCATAAAAGGGTGAGTCTTGAAGCACTGTTTGAACTTACATATACAAATTTTATTAGGAATAGTAACATTTTTTTTAAAGAGAACTATAGTAAACGTCAATGAACAATGACGATGATTTAAAAATATAACCGCACCAAGTACAGAATTCGATAAATGAGCTGCAGAGGTAATCAGACTTAATTTTGACTTTTCGCTAATAGTAAAAATGTCAAAATTGAGTATAATTTTACCCGCAGCTTATTCATCGAGGATTCTGTAATCCGGGTGAATAAGCTACGAGATGACAAATTTCGGTTTTGGGTTTATATGTCTAATAAGGTTAGGCATACAATACCCAAGTAACATTTTGCCTCTCATAAGATGCTCCAAGAGCTTAACTAGAGTATAGTAAGAGAGCTAAAAGTAATCTTGTTATAACACTCTTAAAAGCGTTAAATGGCCTAGTTATAGGATGCTCTCAAGTCAATTTAGTCTTGTTATGAGAATGCGTCTCTTCCAATAAAATTCGCTCAAAAGAGAAAAGAGTACATGTTTTGTAAATTTTATAATATTATATATATCTTTCTCATTTAGCATTTTCTCAGAGAGAAACAAACTATTTTTTTATTTGTGTGTGTGTGTACTGTGTGTCTTATGTCAACAAACTGAAAGGTTTGTGTAAGAATGTTTATTTTGTAAGTCATTCAATTACTATTATGCGTTATAATGGCGATACTTTATATTTAAGGTAGAACCGCACTAGGCGGAACTGCACTTCAGCGACACCGTGCACACTTTCGCCCGAAACTGAACGAAACTTCACGTCGCGACACAGTTGGTCAGATTACCAACTTTGTCGCATAGTTTCGCGCCGTGAAGTGCAGTTGTTGCTTAGTGCCATATAGCTCATACAATTTCCTACAAATAAGTCGTGAAGTTCAGTTCCGCTGAAGTGCAGTTCCGCCGAGTGCGGTCCTAGCTTTACTGTTTTTTACATATGTGAACCAAAAAATTTATGCGGTTGAAAATGTTTATATTAATTTGGACTTTTACCTCGAAAAACAACAACAAATAATGCATATTTTAATTATTTAATTTTTTATCAATGATCTATTGCCTTCTATTGCAATACTTTGTTATTTGGACTTCAGATACTCTTGATATATAGGAGGTATTAAACTCAGATCCTGTAATGGGGCCTAATTCCGTAAAACGAAAACGATCGAGCTATATCGTTTTGACAATATCCATCTCACATCTCATCTAAAGACAAAGATAGGGACAGCTATTGCCAAAACGACATCGTTTGATCGTTTTTGTTTTACAGAATTAGGCCCCTGGTCGGCTTGACGATACGAGATGGAGTCTTCATCCAGAATTTTAGTTTTAATTCCGCAGCTACTTCTTTTCATCAATTCTGTTGTGATAAATTATTCCGTATTCTTTTTATATTTTGTACGTATATAACAAAACAGCAATTCTTAATTTATATTCAGCTTAGTTTGTTAGAACAGTGTTGCCGGAGAGAAATATTATAAGGTAGTAGCCAAAAAAAGAGGAGTATTTTGAAAAAAAATAGGAGTAGGTACAGACATTTTTTAGTCTTCAAAAATAAGTGTGCGCATAAAAACACAATCGAGAAAGTGGGAAATTCGGTCCCTTCTTGACGACATACAGTTTGGAAGATAAAAGTTCTGCCAAATTTGCATTTAATTTGAAGTGAATTAACAGGGCTATTCTGGCGTTGTTAGGGCTCAAAACTCAAAACTCACAAGTCACAAGCCTTTGTGAGGTTCTCAAAAGGAGATCACTATTTCGATAGTTTTTGTGAGGCTCCCAGTTGTGAGGGTACGAAAACCTCACAAAATCGATTTCACCTTTCCTTGTGAGGTTGTTGTGACTTGTGAGGTATCAGTGAGGTTTGCCAGAATAGGGCTGTAAATTTATTAAAGATAACATAAAATTTTGCTGCAAGTGTAAGATATTCTAGGCCTTTAAAAAAAAGGACGACGAATGTGCAAGGAGGAGTACAGGAGTACGAAAATGTTTAAAGTAGTACAATACTCTTATGGGAGTACTTTCGGCAATACTGTATTTCTAGCACACGAGATTGATGCGAGAAACTTGTATTTTTCACACTAAATATCATTTCGCTGTGCGCAGCTACCAACAAAAATCTAGTTTTCTTTAATGCTGTAAAGCGCTGTGTAAAACTTTGAGCAAACGATTTATGAGAGTCAAAAATAATTTATAGAACTGTAGTCATGGGAAAACCTAAAAATGTTATGCAAAATGTATGTCTACTTTATGACAGTGTGCCCGAATATCGGTGCCGTGTCATAAGGCCATGCGTCATAAAGCCATATTTTGAAATATGGCCGTACGACGCTTTCACAAAGTGACATAAGGCCATATTCAGACTTAAGGTCTTTTGACTCTTTAATAAAGTGACATAGGGCCATATGGCCTCATGTCACTTTTTTTGTTCTTGTTTGTTGTCTTTGCTTGTTTGATAAATAAACCTGGCCAAATGTTTTTGTCCAACACTTTAACTATAATTCAGTTACAGCGTATAAACAGTGAGATATGTATGGGGGGCATGCTGCCCCCCTGCTTAGGCACACTATAGGATTTGGGGTAGGTGCGAGGTTGGGTATATGCAGTTTCTTTTGCATTTAAAGATTCTGGATTAAAAAAAAAAAAAAACAAATCAAATTTTGTAACTTAACGAAAGTATTATGATTAGTTAGATAGGGCCTTAAGTCGCAAAAATATATTGCACTATGACATTTCGTCAAAGCGACATTTGTTCGAATATGGCCTTATGTCACTTTGCTAAAGCGTCATTAGCCCATATTTTGTAATATGGCCTTATGACTCATGGCCTTATGTCACAGCACCCCGAAAATCTGCAGACTGTTTTTCACTTCTGTCCAAAAACTTGCAAATACATTTTTGGCATCAAAATTTTAGAAAATTATATCTAGGATATAGCAAATTGTATAAGCTTTTTATGCAAGCAGTTAAGAAGGTTTGCGAAGGCATTTGTAGATTTACTAATGCAGTAAAAATTCTAAGGGCCAGTTTCGCAGTGAAGTTAATGCCAAATATGGAAAACTAATTCCCAATTTCGTGGTGTACACAGTGTACAGTGTGTCGGAATAAGTGACACTTAAGTCTCCCATGTTGGCCACTTAAGTTCCTCTTACTCAGGCAGTAAAACTGCGGCTAAAGTGTCAAAATGGGAAAATTAAGTGCCACTTATTTTTTTAAGTGTGCACTGTGAAACTGGCCCTAAGGCAGTTCCTTACGATTTTCTTGACTTCACTGAAACGTAGCTTACCACCTAAATCTTGAACATGAAACTTTTTGGTGAAGAGTTGTTAGTTTTCAGAAGACCCTCGTGTTGAAAACGGGAATTATGTAGGAGAGGAGTCTCTTAGAACTTCTTTGCATCAAAATTTCCTTGCAATCGAAAGATGTATATATTTTTAAACGTTCACATTCCTTCTAAAAGTTTACTTCCAGTTTTTTTCAGACCTTTCTTTAACCCTGCACTGTCTAAAGAATATCGCCCTTAATAACACCATTCTTCTTTTGGTTGATTTTAATCTTTCAAACAAATTGATTGGATACCATCCGAAGACGAGTCTTTCTTCCTTGAATTCATCACACTAGGAACTTAATTTGTAAAACAATATTATCTCTACAATTTTACAGCAAGTTAGTTGTATACAAAATTTTTTGAATCGAACTATCGATTTAGAGTTTTCTTCTGACTTGTTGATACGGTATAGGGGTGAAATCTACTATAGCCATAATATTTAGATATATAATTTGACTTGGGTAGTCACTTACTCACCAATATAGTAGGTGGATGCCTCATATACAAACCAAAGGAGAGGCAGGCTTCAGTCACATTTTTAAAAGCTTTGAATATGTGTATGATCGTTTACTTTTCCAAAATGATATAAATAGTTTTATTTTATGGTGTCAAAAGAACGGTTTAAATCTCAACCCAACTAAATGCCAGGCAATAACTTTATAAAAAAAACGAGTTCCCAGTATGCTTGATTATAAAATATCACAACTTCGCGTTCAAAGTTTTAAGGACCTCAGAGTTCTTTTTACTTCTACTTGATTTCGTAGGGCACAACAATTTAATCTTCACAAGGCTTAGGCTTTGCTAGGCTTTGTGAAACGATTTGCCAAAGAATTCCAGGAACCATACATTACCCTCGCTCTTTACAACTGCTTTGTTCGTCACCATCTTGAATATGGATCGCGCATGTCGAGGCGACTTTAAAGTCTTAAAATGGAGCTCATTCATTAGAGATCTTTATTCGTTTAGAAGAAACATATTTTTGATTGCGTCACTTTCATTCCAAAAAAAGTTTTGTATAGAAAACCGATTGACCTCTGACCACTACTAGATCTAGATGATTTCATAACTAACCTTAATAATTAAATCAATAAATTGCAAATTTTTATGAAAATATTTTATTTTATCATTATTCCTTTGTACTTCAATCATGCAAATACTCGTATAGCTACATACATTAGAAGCAAACAAATTTCACAAAATTCATTTTAATATTTTCTTCATTTCCTTAAACTATTTTATTTCAACAAAATTGTTTGTTTAAGTCGCCCCTTGCTCAAATCTTCATCCGGTGAGGAGTTTTATGAATAATCTCATTCAGGCAAATAGACATCACTGTAAGAAGAATGAATCCTC
Organism: Epistrophe grossulariae; assembly: GCA_929447395.1. Lineage (NCBI taxonomy): Eukaryota > Metazoa > Arthropoda > Insecta > Diptera > Syrphidae > Epistrophe > Epistrophe grossulariae. The sequence goes on from OV839567.1 coordinate 106,356,771, forward strand.
AAAGGCATTTTATTCTGGGAGCTTCATTGCCGCACATTGAAGCAAAAATAAAATGCCCAGACTCCATAGGTATCTATTTTTCACATTTTTTTTTATATAAATGCGTTTGTATGTAGGTAAGTTACTTTTATAGCTGAAGAAAATTCTATTTTTTTTTTGTTCAACTTTTTTTTATTTTGAAAGATTTGGTGTTGAGGAAATAAAGGATGAAGGGAAAAAAGGGAACGCGTTTCCATAAATCAAAAAACTGATAAAAAATGTGAATAAAATGATATACGGCTTAGCACGAATTTGATTACCTTGATAGCTGTGGGGTAAAAATGTTGCCACATAAAGCGGTTTGATGTACAAAACCGTCCGCCTTATTTGGTCGCGGCTGATGTTAAAGGCTGATTATACATACATATATACAGTTTGTACCGAAATCACCGCCACAGAAGAAAACCATGAATTTCTGTGGTCATTTCAACTCGAAAAACATAAGAGGTAATTTTCTCGTTTTCGCTTCGTTTTCCACTTATAACGGTTTTTATGATTTGTGTTCTTTATTCCTTTGACTGGCTCTAACTTTGCCAAACTACAACCGATTTTTGAAATTTTTATTGAAACAAGAACAATTTGAAATTTGTGTCTCCATACAACTTTTTTCTGTGTGGATAACGGTTTTCCCGCAATTTATTATCAAACACATTTTTTAAGCATTTTTAGGTTGTTTTTTTGGACTTCGATAGGATTTTTTTCAGAAAAACACGTTATTAAGTATACCTAATTTTTTTTAATTTATTATGAAAGCCCAATATGTGTTCGTAAAAATACTTAACTACTTACAAAATGTAACTAAAAATACATTTAAAATTATTAAATTTAAAAAAATTTCAAAAATCGGTTGTAGTTTGGCAAAGTTAGAGCCAGTCAAAGGAATAAAGAATACAAATCATAAAAACCGGTATAAGTCGAAAACGAAGCGGAAACGAGAAAATTACTTCTTAAGTATTTCGACTTGAAATTACCTCAGTAACTCATGGTTTTCTTCTGTGGCGGTAATTTCGGGACACACTGTATAAAGAGCCTACGGAAAAGTTTTAAATAACTTACGTACGTGAGAGCAATGACAATATTACATACGAATATTCGCTTAAAACAAAAAAACAAAACCATAAAAGAATGAGGGGGATCCAGGTGATGAAATACGATAATATACATAAAAAGTATTTCAGCAATGACACAATAGGTAAGGCTATGTATGGCAGAGGTAGATCTAAAGTTGGTTACTCCCGTACTCACCTCACCTTATATATTATAACCTCGAAAATATCTCAATTTTTCAAAAATTCAATAAAAAATTTAAAAGAAATTAACTCGGGAAAACTCGTTATTAACCAAAGATTAAGATTCTGTCTAAAAAACCTACTTCATGCACAACTTAGACAACGGACTCGGTTGTCTAAACCTTGGCTAATGTAACATTTAATTTAATCAAATAAAGCATATTTCTAACTATTTCGAACTATTTTGAATCATTAAAGTCACTGTCTAACTAGTAAGAAATCTAATAAACATGCCTGTTAGAAGATATGAAAAAGAGGACTGAAAAAAAAAATTAAATTTGAACTGTAGACTCCGTTATAAGAGTAAAATTCCAGTATCGGCACATTGATACCTCCTCTCAATAACGAGAGATGGCTATGGTGCCATTATTTAGTAGCTTTGGTGCTTTCTCTTTATACCAATACTGGCATTAAATATAAAAAGGACAAGAAAAATGGCGTCATTCCATAAAAAGACACAGATTTAGAACAAGCCTTTTTTGAAATCCGTGAAAATAAATTGGCAATCAGAGCAGCGGCAAGAAGGTTTAAGATTCCAAGGACGAGTCTTCAGGGCCGAGTTCACAAAATAACCGCAGATAACCTTGGGAAATTTGGACCCTGCCCCGTATTCTCTGCAGAAGAAGAAAATAAGGTTAAAAACTGGCTTATAATTCTCGCAAAATGTGGCTTTTCACAAACCTGTTAAAAAAACCTCTTAAAAACTGTGCAAGATATTCTACAGGAAGAAAGGTGCAAAACTCTTTTCAAAAACAACAAACTCGGTACGATTTTATGCGAAGCCATCCCGTTTTAAGTCTTCGAACCGCTGAAAGTGTGTATAAAAGCCGCGCTCAAATAACAAACGAATTACGAATAAGAAAATGGCTTACAGAGCTCAAAGAATACTTAATACAAGACGAAGCCTTAGACATTTTTGACGATTCTTCTAGAATTTGAAACGCTGCCGACGAAACGGAATATAGTATTTCTCCAAAAATTCGAAATGTCATTGCCCCAAATGGAATCAAAAATGTTTACGAAATCAAGGCAGCAAATGAAAAACAGAACTTAACTGTGCTATGAATTGTTCAGCAGACGAAAGAACACTTCCTTCCATGGTTGTTTTGCCTTATAAAAGATCGCCCAACTGGCTGAAAACAGTCCAAAATAAGAAGTCTGACTGAGGATGGATGCGAGGAGAATCTTTTCCTCAATATGTTGTTGCGGGCGCCTATACACCAAAATGTCTGGATAACTGACCATCCAGATGAGTGCCTAGGAACGAAAAGTACTTATAGTACTTATACCACTTGTCAAAATCAAAACCTCCGCTTGTTCCTAACCGCCACTTTTACTTTGGACTGATTTCTATATATAGATGCATTTCACTGTTGAAGTTAATTTGAAGTTTTGTCCGAGATTACCGCATCGTAGAGATGGCATATCTCCACATCCATTGGATGTTTGGATGCATATTTAATTTGTTTGTTGGATGTGTTTTATTTTTTTTTTTACGATTTAGAAATTACACCAAAGCTCCAATTACTATTGGACGTAGTGCAAACAGGAGATTAAATCTGTTGGGTAACTAGCACCCTCTGTTAGTCAATAGAGGTAAATTTTGAAGATCCTAAATAATTTTTTTTCAAACTTCGAAGCTAATACTACCTGCAATGCATAATATATCGACCTACGTCTCACGAACATAAAGTTCAAAATTGAGCAGTTGTAAACGAAAGGAATAGACTACAATATCCTTTAAGCTCTATGTTCCGCAAATATTTACGTGCTTATTGGATAAGCATTTCTGGCCGGAAAGCATTATTTTTCCACGAGATCGTTAATCGAAACGCAATGAACACTACTTTTCGAAAGAATCTGACAAGACCCACAAACCGCCGCCCGTCGCTAGATATACTTTATCTAAATGTAAGAGGCTTACGAACAAAGACTAATAAGGTCTACTTTAATTCTTCTAACTATTCTTACGACGTCATATCTCTGACGGAAACATAGCTGTTTGGTGGTATAAATGACTCGGAACTTTTTGATTCTTCGTTCAATGTTTTAAGACGTGATAGATACTGCGATCCGAATATTAATACAGTCGGTGGTGTTATCCTTACTGCCGTTAAATCCTGTTTTGTGACATCACTTGTTTATGTTCCTGTTTGATTAAACGAAGAGTTTTTATGTGTGAAGATGGTTCTACCAAGGAAAAATATCTATCTTGTCACCATGTGGCATGTACATCGTTCCTGGAAGCTCAAGAAATACATTTATTTATGTCACTTTTCAATTTGTGCAGTAACGCAAATTGAAAAGTGAATTTTTGGCGGCTCCAGACTGTCAGCGGAGCACTGGGCCGCCACATTTTAATTTTTAGAGATGACTAACCATTTTCATCAACGTCAACCGTCAACCATTTTGAATCAACTTTTAGTAGGTGATAATAAGTTTGTTCGTGTACTTCTCGGACTAAATCTGCCAAACTGTCAAAATTGGAGGAGTGAGGGTGAAATTCTCTCAAAGAGAAGCAAAACTGTCCGAGAATACACGAACGCCTTAAACCAAAATATTTGCCAGTTTTTAAACGTCAACAAAAAGTAAACAAAAGCAAAAATGTAAACAAAGCAACAAAATGATAATTTCACATTCTTTTTTAAATTTGATGATGAACAAATTGAAATTAACGTTGTAAGTATTTACAAATACAAAATACGACACTAAACAGGAACATCACGTAATTTTTTTTTATTAATCCCGAATTCTATTAAGAATTCAGAACTACATAAGACAGAATTAAAAAAAAAACACTGAATTAAAGTACACTTCACAAACAAAGTTTCTTAAAAAATTTATTAATTTTTTTATTAAAAAGTCACTTCTTTTATTAAAATAATTAATTTTTGTAAGTTAACGAATTAAAAACTACATTTTTACTAAGACAAAACAAAAAGTAAACAACAGCCATTTTGTAAATTTTGTGTGGTTCTTTGTCTTTCAAACTGGCTTCTGACACAACACAGCACTTACCAGTTTTTGCCCGAAGAAATTTCTCGGGCAAAAACTGGCAAGAAGGGGAAATTATTTTCTCTCTCATGAGCGCTCTCTCCTGCCAGAAACTACCCAAAATTTGCGTACGCGAACGTATTCGGACTAAATCTGGTAAAAAATGGTAGTTTTGGGTAGTTTCTGGCGTGTAAGCGAACGGACCTAATAACTACTCGGTTCAAGAAACTAAATTTTTATTAGCCTAGTTCATTTACTTTGAAACTCTGTGCATTTCTGTGAATTTCTACACCAGTCTGTCAAAGTTCATAAAAAAAAAAAAAAATTCGTAGAAATTCACACAAATGCACAGAGTTTTAAAGTAAAGGAACACACCTATTGACATGTTTTTTTTTCTTGCCAACTAAACCTGTTTCTCCGAATGCAGTAAAGTAGAGGTCAGAATCATTCCCCTGCTGATTCCGTCCTTATCTTGGAAGACAGATTTGGTGCAATATTTGGAGTAGCAAACCACCTGAATTTGGGATTTAAAAGAAAAGACAAGCCGTGAGTTCTGAAACGAAACAAAAAGAGAGGAACCCAGGTATTGCAAAGCTATTTTATACAAATTTAAAGAAGATAAAAGTTAAGAAGCTGAAAGTGTTTTTGCCGATAAATGTGGCGATAAATGTGTACTTAGGTACACAAAAGATCAATTTTTTGTATATGTTCCGGAATATTTGGCTGAACTGGCTTTGAATTTTGTATTGTTTATTTGTGTTAAATTTTTGTTAATTTCTCTTTAAATTTTATTACATTTTTTTTTTTTGTAAGTGATGAGGTTTTTTCCTCGGCTGTCACCCGTTGATTTACGTAATTTTTTTCGGTCAGAGATCATTTTAAATGATCTCAATATCAGTGTTCACTGAGGGTAGGGAAAAACGCTGTTGAAGTTAGTCCAAAGTGCCAAGCAAGTGGTACCTACCATTTAAAAGTGCGGTGATAGTCCCGTTGGGAAATAATTTAGAGTCACATTTTATTAGTCTGTTTTATTTATGTATCGATAGTTTTTTTTCAGATTCAAAAACAGAGTTAACGATTAAAATTTAAAACTTGACTTAAATCATTTAATAATTCTTTGCCTACTTAATTTAGTACAAATTTACACATGGATTTTGTTTGTATAAGATTTGTTTCTTGGTTAAATTTACTAAAATAATTATACTTCAGCCCACGCCATTGACATGTGTTGTGTTTTTTTTGTTTCGATTAATCGAAACATGTGTATTTCAAGGAATTTTTCAGGGGTACGGATGGACGGCGAAGTCAACCGGTGATATGGAATGACCCGAACGATATATAACAGTTTTTTTTGGGGAAGTTCAAATCTTAGCCAACGAACTTTTAGGTTAGGTGGATTATGGCTATGCTACATCGATACCTGCAGCACCCTGGTGTGGTGAAAAGTCCGTCTGTCGTATTTGAAGTTTATTTTCAGGCCCGATGTATGTTTTTGTTGATAGGTGAGGTCTAGTTCGGTGGCAAGATCCCCCGTACCACGGGGCCACGTTCCTCGAACAAATCATTCCTTTCCATTCCATTCCACATTTCTGCCAAATCCCTTTTCCTACTCTACGTCTACACTGACTCTTTCCTCACTTTCTCTTGCCTCGCAACACTGTGAAAGAAGGTCTTAATGTTTCGATTTCCAACAATGATGTTAAACGTCCAGGTCCAGTTCTTTTTTTTTGTCGATGGACACGGTTTTCACACGTCCCTTGAACTAAGTGAACGAAGATTGGACTCCAGCTGGTCGGAAATAGGAAACAAGGGGCCGGCCACTAGAAAAAATTACTTTTTATTTAAATTTAAATAAATAATTTTTGTTAGAGATAATTATTTTTATTTATTTCACCGATGATGAAATTAATAAAGACTAATTTATTTTAAGGATTATTCCAAAATGATAATATTTGTTATTATACTGTGCTATATTTTATGTGGGAAAATCCTTAATGTAAACAGATGCTGAAACATCGTACTACATAGCATATGTGATATGCACTTGTGCACCAAGGACACAGATACCTAAACAATGTCACCAGATAAAAGAGAGAGAATTACCCTTTCTGAAAAAAACTCTAAAATATACTCGAGTTTCTCAAACTAACATATTACGTCAACCATGCATAACTTCTTTTTGACACAATATTGAGTTGATGTCAAATCCATATTCTTCCAAGACCCAAGTTGAGGTGTGCCATTAAAATAATAGGTGGTAGTTAATAATTTCATTTCGTTATGTACAAATATGTGTGTATGTTTGGTAGATTTCACAAAAAAGTGTTAATTTTCAACCCTTAGAATCAACTACCGGCCGGCATGGCATGGAAGTCATTAAAGGTCCCAGAACCATCAAAAAGCCCTTGGCATTGACTTTTAAATGTAAGTGTATGTGAACCAAAGCTAGAATCTCTGGAACGTGGGTATAGTGGAGGATATTAACAGCTTTATTGTTAGAGGTTGTTTCGCGGTTTGCTTTAGATATAGGTAGGTATTGTTGCGGACGCCTGTGGAGGTGCTAAAGAATGAAAAAAATAAGAAACAGAATTTAGAAAAAGAAGTTAATATAAATAAGTTAAATTCTTACCAGTTACCAAATCCCAAGTCCTGCATAAGAATTATTGCTGTGGAATAATTTTTTTGCTGTGGAATAATTTATTGCTGTGGAATAATTTTGATTGCCGTGGACTACTGTTTGTTACCGTGGTTGAGAAACTATATTTCAACCCCTTGTGTTCAAATCCGTTACGTCCTGGAAGACTACAGTTTCCCTCAGGATATAACGTATACTTGAAGTCGGAAAATCAGTTTGGAAATTCTCTTCAAAATCTCAGAGGAACCGTTGTATCCTAACAGTAAAAGCTTTTACGATAACTGGAACACGGGAAACTTCATCTGAAGCCCGAAACCGCACATCCTTTGGTTATTTGAGACATAAGTCAAAGTCACCAGTGACGTCATACCCAGCAACCGAGTTTAAAAACCAAGCCACAGTGAGTCTGTACCCAGTAAAGAAACAGACGCTCAGGTATTCCATCTATAGAAATAAGTTAAAAGAAATCAGTAAATTTTACTATCCTCGATTTTTTATTAAAAATTGATGTGATAAGTATTCTGTTAAATCAAAAAAAAAGATTACCAAAATTATAAAGTTATTATATATACATATGTAAATACTATTAATAATCCACGTTGGTACTATTACTTTGAATTGGCGTTGAAGTTTGTTTTTTTTTACGAATATATTTTTCCATTTTTCTATAATAATCAATAATTTTAAAAACATAAATTAATTGTAAGTGATCGGTCTAGAGTTTCCTACATAATTCTGTCATCGCGATACTGGTTGATATTTGTTCTTTTTGTTTTGGTTTTTATCCACCTCCAAGGAGCTCCATGCAGGTAGGGAAATCAAAGTCCGAAATCCTTCTTTTGTTCCAGTACCAGAAAGGGTGCTTTTAGTACAGTTCTTGTTATCGATAGTCTAGTCAGGAAACCTAAAACCAACACATTTTTTTTTCCGTTTAATAAGTATTATTGTTAAGTTATTACTTTGTTGAATTTTTTTGTTGGAAAATATTAATGAATTATATTAATATTTCATAATATCAATTCTATATATAGTAAATAATATTTAAATTCTCAAAATTTACATTTTGTTTGTTGTTTGTTCATTGTTCCGAATGAAAAGTTGTTTTCCTAGTTTTAAATGTAATGAATCAATTTTTTTTCAATAAAACTTCACCAAACGCCTTATATCTGAAACCTTTTGAGTTTGTTTTGATTTCGAAAGAAATCATGATTTTTTGAGGACAAATTTACAGGGGTGTAGACGGTAGCCAAGTACTTTCGGTGAAGATATGATATGACTGGAACTTGATGATCGATATTTTAGGGGAAATCCAAATTTGCCACGGATTTCTATGGTTGGGTGGGTTGGCATCACTGCGAAAACACCTGCAGTGCCCTTGAAGTGGTGATCGTCCGTCTGACGTCACTTTTTAGTAAATTTTCCTAGGCCTGATTTATGTTTTGTTTGCAGGTGAGGTTGAGTTTCGGGGGCAAGATCCCCCCCCATTCCGACGAGCTAAATGCCGTGCTATGCAAGCAGGCCACGTTCCCCGGAACTTAACATTCCGTTTCCTTTTTTTTTTCAAACACTTCCTAGTCCATTTTCCTACCTCTTCCTTGTTCCTGCCTCTCCGCTGTCCAACGCATCCCATCCTCTTGCCTCGCAACAAATGGCGCCCAACGTCTAAGGCTTGTGTCTTAGATTTCAGTAGTCTTCGTTTTTGTGAGTTGAACCAAACTTACTGTGGGTTTTCAAACTCGTAAGTCTTTATCAAGAAGGTCTCGGACGAACTTAGATAAATTGCGACGAGATTTTGAAAATCCACAGTGACTGCGGTTAGTGAGTGTTTTCTTTCTTCTTTTACTGAACTTTCTGCAGGTTTTCGGAGTCGTATGTCTTCACCAAGAAAGTCACTGACATACTTAGGTGAATAGCGACGATCTCTGAAAATTTGCAGCGGGAACAGCTAATTTTCCTAAGTCATGTTTTCCTTTAGTATTCCTAATCCCAAATTTCAACTTTTGTTTCTCAAATTTCAATTTCTTTCCACTTATGTTTTGTATTAATAGATTTCGATTTGGACACAGTGACCGTGTTTGACGGATCGTCGAATATCGCAGCACTGTGACAACTCTACTTCTTTTTTCTAACTTTCTTTTTTTTCAGTTTTGTAGCTCAATTTTTGTGTTCCATTTCCTTTGCCGTTTCAAGTCTTCTAACAAAGTCCTAAGAGACTGATTAGAATTGCGGAAACGGTGAGGAAAACTAATTTTTGTCTTTTTGTGAATTTTTTCTACTTTTGTGTTTCATTCCTACCTCACCACTTCAGGGATTTTAATTCTGTCCGTCTGCAGTCTAGTTTTTGAAAGATGCCATTAGTAAGTTCATACCATGTCGAAAAGAAACCACCTCAGACGTTACCTGAAACACCCCGAATCCATATGAAGAAACCAAAAACAAATTAACTATTTTTTTTTCAAATTCAAAACTTCGAAAGCAATTTACCAAGTGAAAACACCATTCTGTTATAAAATAAAAAAAAAAAAAAACATTCTTTTTGTTTGCTATATGCGAAAACTTTTTGTTTATTAGCAATTGAAAGCTTTTGTTTGATATTTACATATCTAAAAACTATATTCTTAAAAGTATACTTAAAACTATATTTAAAACTATACTTAAAACTATACTTAAAACTACTCTTAATCTACTCTTATATTAAACTATTACTACTTTTCCTATTTCAAATTACTTTATTTCGAAAAGAAAAATACTTCCTTTTAGAAAACAAGAGTTAAGATAGTTCAAATTTCATAAATTTACTACATTAAGCACTTTTTGTTTCCTATAAAAGAATCAGTTTTTTAAGAAAACTCACCGTTTTTTTGTTGTATTAGTTTTTTCTAAAGTTCTTCTTTTTCGTTGATTATTTGTTAATTTTTCAAAACTTAAAGATGTATCCCCCTGGTAGAGATGAAGATGATCGCATCAATAGGCTCATCAGAGATTCTGAAATAGATGAAAATGTTAGATTGACTAGGTCAGTAAGTCAAAATTTAGATGTTACCGAGAGACGTCGAGTAATGTATTCTCCGCTCACTACAGATAGACATATCCGCTCTACATCCAATATACCCGCTGTTAGTTCTAGCAGGCCAAATGAAGATCATCAGGCTTTCAGTACGATAGATTCCGTTTCTACTCCCTCGTTTAGTAACCTCAGTGGTTTTAGAGCAGAATCTTTACCTCCCCCACACGGAAGTTCCGGTTTGTTGAACCAGACAGTCATGCCTAACACTGGAAAGGTACAAGTACAACCCCCTCGGTCAACCAGTGTTAATCCAAGTAACGGGGGCGGGTATAGGGATATCTTAGATAGCCTTTCTCAAATGCCATCTGCAACAAAAAGGAAAGATAAAAGTATAATTCCTGAAGATTTCAAGGCGTATGTAAATTTAGCTATTGTGGATGCTTTTTCTACTTACAAACAAAAAGTACATAATGAAGTATCGAAAACTCTCAAGGATGAGATTCAAAATCAACTGGGTGGATTCCTCAGAGATTTGAATTTGAGTCGACCTTCTCCACCAGTAGTCAATCAAGTACCAAAACCATCTGACAGTCAGTATAATTTTCCGCCACCCATCGTTCCACCACCTCAACAGCTTCCTCGGTCGGAGCCGAATAGGAGTGCTTTTGTTCCTCATGAACCACAGCGCAGAAGAACACAAGAACCGTTCAGACGGAATCAAGAAAGAAATTTCCAAACTGACGGATACCAAGATGCTAATTTTGGATCTGCAAGAAATAATAATTGTACAATTCCGTTAAACCAACAAAATCCATACACTTACCCACCTATGTATCCAAATCATTTTTCACCTTCTGGATTTAAAGCTCCGATTAAGATAAATAAATGGGGTTTAAAATTCGAAGGTCAGCCAGCGACCTTAACGGTTGAAGACTTCGTTTTTCGTCTTGAGACTTTACAGAGTCAGTACCAGTGTCCGTGGGCAGAAATTTTGCGTGATTTCCACCTTTTGCTGTCTGGAAATGCCCACGACTGGTTCTGGCAATTTCAGAGATGCAATTACAGGCCTGACTGGCCCACTCTTCGAGAAGCTCTAATGCGCCAATTCAAAAATAATCGGTCCGATTATGATATAATGCGCGAGATAATGGACCGAAAGCAGGGTTTCTCGGAGAACATAGATGATTTCTTGGCAGCCGTAAACCGAATCAAGTCCCAAATGCGAATTCCAATTCCTGAAGTTGAATTGGTCCGGATTTTAAAGAAGAGTCTGAACGACAGGTTTCTTAATTTAATATATCCGATGCCAATTTACTCTTTGGATCAGCTAAGGAACGCTTGTAAAGATGTAGAATCCGCTTTTCCAAGGAAAGAAAAAGACTTTCCAAAATTTTCAAGACCGCCAGTCAAACATATGGCTAATGAAATTGGCTATGATGACGCATACCAATACCCAGACGAACACCTCGCAGCCTACCAGTTTGGTGCGGCTCGTCAAAAACTTCCTCCACGTAAATATACAGATACGTCGAATTTCGTTTGCTGGAACTGCAAAACACAGGGTCATTCGTATTTTGAGTGCGAGTCTGATGTCCGCAATCTGTTTTGTTTTAAATGTGGGCTGGAGGGTGTGAAAACACCACAGTGTACTCGATGCAATTCGGGAAACAAGTTGTGGGACGCGAAGACTCAGGGGGATTCGCGTACGACCCCAAATCCGAACCCCAAGTAAGTGTTAAGTATGAAATCAAGTCTGAAATAGAATTAGTAGAAAGCCCTCTTGTAAAAGTGGGCATAGACAAAATTCAAATTTTAAAAAGAGAAGAAAATGTAAAATCAAATGAAAGATCCGCACAAACATATAATACACGCACTCGAAAGATTAGGTACTTGCCCGGCCAGGAGGTATTCCGAAGGAATTTTATATTGAGCGATGCTACTAAAAATCTTTCCGCAAAGCTATGTCCCAAATATATAAAGTGCCGTATAACAAAACAAATAGGCAATCAGTTATACGAACTAGAAAATCTCAGCGGAAAGAAAATTGGCGTATTTCATGCCAAAGATCTAAAGCAATAACACAACGCGACAACCAGCAATGACCAAAGAAACGAAACGCCATTTAACACACCAACCATTTTGTCAAAATCTATAATATTCTAAAAAGCACTTTTAACCCGGTAATAAAAATCATATTTTCATTAGAAAAAGAAAATGAAAAGAAGTCGAAAGTCCTCCAAGTTAAACAGATCCATGAAAGTTTTACTTCACAGTATATCCATAACAATTTGAGAAATATTCTTTCTTGACTCAAAACAAATTGCATTGCTAACTACTGCGCACATTAATCCACTTTGAAAAAAAATGTATAAAAAGAACACCAAACACTACCATATTAATTGTCACACAGTCCCGATTATAAATGTAATAATCCTGTATAATTAATCCAAAGGATGTAATAAAGTTGAAGGGTTTGGTGTAATTGCCTTTAAGCGATAGGAAATATCCTTCCATATGGCAATGTAATTAGGTCCTGCACTTAACACTATACTCCTCTAATTCCTTCAAACAAACCAAAAAAAAAAAAAAACACTAAAATTTCTCACTATTAGTAGACAAAAACTCCAAGGTGCAAATAATTGTTAATTTATTGCGTTTTAGTAGTTTTATTATTTATTGCATGCAACTCCAAAGGTCTTCGTTATTGTTTATTCATTTAGTCTCTTTAATCGTTAATGAAATCTTATAAAAAGAACTTAAACTCAACTGTGATAAAACAAACCAAAAATATAACTTACTGTGATAATACAATTGGAACTATTATACTGTGATATTAGATTTAGTAGATGTTAAATTATTTGTCCTGTCTTAATTTATTAAACTTAATGGCTAGAAGAACGCCTAACGATTATACAGAGGGCATATGCAACCAACAAAAAAGGTTTAACGTTGATCGGGCAGACGACTCACCCACTTCACATGCACATTTGCGGAGAAACAGCTGTTGGCTCGAGGTCATTGACCTTCGCAAAAATTTTCAATCGGCAACGTATCCCGAATAATACTGACAAATGTTGACATCCCTAAATCTAAAAAGCAAATAAAAACGAGTTAGTTAGATGAAATCAAATTAAAACAATTCGCAATACTTGTATTTATATACAAAAGCAGGTACATATATCCTATATCCTATATAACGTCCTGGATGAATTTTAACCAAGTAGGCGATTAGGTAGATTTATCTTCCGATTAATTGTTTCATGTTGTTTTATCACAGGGCCACTTCCAGTTTGTAAATAGTTCTTGTAGGCACCTATAGAAAATGAAAAAAAAAAATGTTTAAGTCCAAAGTGAATTAACTTTATTCCAATTACTTACTGATAAAAAGCGTAGGTACGCGGCGTAGTCTAACCTCAAAACAAAGAAACGGTACTGTGGTAAACTTAATACCCGGCATAGCGTGGGTTGACTCCCCACGGAGGCTACCATCTGGCTCGGCAATTAACCCAGGCGGCCTTGTGGTTGATTCCTTTATTCGGAGTATATCCGATAAAGGAAACAATTTTGTTGCGGACGCCTGTGGAGGTGCTAAAGAATGAAAAAAATAAGAAACAGAATTTAGAAAAAGAAGTTAATATAAATAAGTTAAATTCTTACCAGTTACCAAATCCCAAGTCCTGCATAAGAATTATTGCTGTGGAATAATTTTTTTGCTGTGGAATAATTTATTGCTGTGGAATAATTTTGATTGCCGTGGACTACTGTTTGTTACCGTGGTTGAGAAACTATATTTCAACCCCTTGTGTTCAAATCCGTTACGTCCTGGAAGACTACAGTTTCCCTCAGGATATAACGTATACTTGAAGTCGGAAAATCAGTTTGGAAATTCTCTTCAAAATCTCAGAGGAACCGTTGTATCCTAACAGTAAAAGCTTTTACGATAACTGGAACACGGGAAACTTCATCTGAAGCCCGAAACCGCACATCCTTTGGTTATTTGAGACATAAGTCAAAGTCACCAGTGACGTCATACCCAGCAACCGAGTTTAAAAACCAAGCCACAGTGAGTCTGTACCCAGTAAAGAAACAGACGCTCAGGTATTCCATCTATAGAAATAAGTTAAAAGAAATCAGTAAATTTTACTATCCTCGATTTTTTATTAAAAATTGATGTGATAAGTATTCTGTTAAATCAAAAAAAAAGATTACCAAAATTATAAAGTTATTATATATACATATGTAAATACTATTAATAATCCACGTTGGTACTATTACTTTGAATTGGCGTTGAAGTTTGTTTTTTTTTTACGAATATATTTTTCCATTTTTCTATAATAATCAATAATTTTAAAAACATAAATTAATTGTAAGTGATCGGTCTAGAGTTTCCTACATAATTCTGTCATCGCGATACTGGTTGATATTTGTTCTTTTTGTTTTGGTTTTTATCCACCTCCAAGGAGCTCCATGCAGGTAGGGAAATCAAAGTCCGAAATCCTTCTTTTGTTCCAGTACCAGAAAGGGTGCTTTTAGTACAGTTCTTGTTATCGATAGTCTAGTCAGGAAACCTAAAACCAACACATTTTTTTTTCCGTTTAATAAGTATTATTGTTAAGTTATTACTTTGTTGAATTTTTTTGTTGGAAAATATTAATGAATTATATTAATATTTCATAATATCAATTCTATATATAGTAAATAATATTTAAATTCTCAAAATTTACATTTTGTTTGTTGTTTGTTCATTGTTCCGAATGAAAAGTTGTTTTCCTAGTTTTAAATGTAATGAATCAATTTTTTTTCAATAAAACTTCACCAAACGCCTTATATCTGAAACCTTTTGAGTTTGTTTTGATTTCGAAAGAAATCATGATTTTTTGAGGACAAATTTACAGGGGTGTAGACGGTAGCCAAGTACTTTCGGTGAAGATATGATATGACTGGAACTTGATGATCGATATTTTAGGGGAAATCCAAATTTGCCACGGATTTCTATGGTTGGGTGGGTTGGCATCACTGCGAAAACACCTGCAGTGCCCTTGAAGTGGTGATCGTCCGTCTGACGTCACTTTTTAGTAAATTTTCCTAGGCCTGATTTATGTTTTGTTTGCAGGTGAGGTTGAGTTTCGGGGGCAAGATCCCCCCCCATTCCGACGAGCTAAATGCCGTGCTATGCAAGCAGGCCACGTTCCCCGGAACTTAACATTCCGTTTCCTTTTTTTTTTCAAACACTTCCTAGTCCATTTTCCTACCTCTTCCTTGTTCCTGCCTCTCCGCTGTCCAACGCATCCCATCCTCTTGCCTCGCAACAGTATACAATATACATATATGCAAAATGTACATTTATATGGCTGTAGCCAGAATTCATATCATATTATCTCGTTCATACTCTAGGTATAACTAGTTCAATTATTCCTTGAACACCACCCCAATTGTGCGGTTTGAACTTGTACTCAATTTCAACAAACATTTAACCCACCGAACCGCCATTCTAAGTATAATAATTGCTGATGCACATTACAAAAAAAAACTATAATTGAGAATAATAATGAGAAGCACTTAAATGTGATTACGTTCAACTAAATCATATTAACAGCCAACTATAGGATTGTTTACTTCCTGTTTAATGTAACCTTGGTGTTGAAATGGGTGTTGCTTTGCAGAAATATGACTACATACATACGATTTTCAGAAATATGTAGGTATGTATTAAATTTGTATGCACGTGGGTTGATTTTTAGCTAATACCTGCCGAGTATTTGAATTAATTTAAATTTTTATATTTGATGTGTAAACATCTACGGCGGCGCGTCGGTAGGGTAGACTAAAAACGTGAGCCATACATTTAATACGTTCCGTGTCATACATTTCGTTATAATTGGGTACGTTCATTAACAAAACTCTGCAATTGGCCAAACATTTATGTTCACTCATCTTTAAAGTGAGTCCCAGCACTCACACAGTTTTTTTTTATCATGTGAACTTCTGACAATTTATTGCTAGTTTCAAAAATATATATTAACCCAGTTCAGGTTTCCGAGCTGTCAATTTTGTTGTCAGAAGAAAGCTGAGAATGGCATTTTTTGGATTTGTTTGGTTAATAGGGTGGCACTACAGCTCATTTAGAACAAGGGCCGGGTGACTTACAACTCTCAACCATTCCTGTGTGCTTGTAACTGGCAGGAATTGATGGGACTTACAATTTTCTGCCAAATTCAAACGGCTGCACTGTGACAAGGGACAGTCTTGGAGGATTTGACAATTCCTTGCAATATTATGCAGCAACCCGTGGAAAACATTTCTGTTTTTATTTATAAGTGGCATAGGCTGGGAGTTGAACACAAGACCCTCGCAGTAACAGTCCTTTGCACTAACCTTACGCCACGTGCTTCTAAATTCGTTTAGTCAATTATTTATATTTCCAAATGATAAATTTAGTTATATAAAAACAAGGTGGAGAGTACTTTTTATGAAGAAATCTGGTTCAGTTTTTTTCCTGCTCAGCCAATCTTTGAGACCTTAGTTAGTGAACTGCCCAATTGTTAAGTTCGAAATCATTCCAGTTTAAGAGTTAAACCCGAGTTAACTCCTAAGCAATATTTTCCAGTCAATTGAGTTCATCGAATTCGGTGATTTAACTCTGCATTAACTGAATAGATATTTCTGAGAGTGTGTCTCAAAGTACTATCCAAATAGAAAGAGGATTTTCCACACGTTAGTGCTGTGAGCTTAGCATTCTTCTGATACTTGAAACTCCCTAACATAGCGTTCAGCCCCCAGGAACATTTTAATAAAAATGACTTGATTTTTGAAAAATCTATCCTCACACGGTATCTACATATAATAGGTAAAGATAATACCAAGATCACGAATATAGAATGGTAAGTTAAAACCCCTAGCATAGAAGAGACTTAGATATATAAAAACAAACTTAAGAACAACAAGGCCAG
Organism: Epistrophe grossulariae; assembly: GCA_929447395.1. Classification (NCBI taxonomy): domain Eukaryota; kingdom Metazoa; phylum Arthropoda; class Insecta; order Diptera; family Syrphidae; genus Epistrophe; species Epistrophe grossulariae. Next base: position 106,373,685 of record OV839567.1, read on the forward strand.
TTCTGATGAATTATACTAGCGAAGTACGCACTACGACAACCGAGGGGATCTTTTGATAAGAAGAATTCATCAAATCATTGACCAATTAACGGTGGGAAGAAGCATCCCGCTAATTGTACTATCAGCTCCATATAACCTATCCAAAAAAAGGTTGCAATAGAAATCCAGGCACATGTCAGCTAAGCGTCGAAAATATATGATCCCATTCAACGTTGTGTGTGTGAGCATCTTAAACTGTTTTGCAACACTTTATTCGGGAAGATCGACCATAGACTTAAATTGAAGAACAGACAAAAACAGCTTATTTTGAATTAAACAAGGGCAAGAAAAAATTGTACACTCTCTAAAAAATCTTCATACTGCTAGTTTTGCTTTACGGCTTTGACAGTTGGATTCATTCATTGACGACGGATACTTGCTCATATTTTCTAGAAAGGTGAATGGAAGGGAAGATACAACAATACAAAACTCTATGAGCTGTACCAGTAACTGGGTGTAATTCAAAAAGTCAAAACGTCGACAACATTATTTCGGCCATATTGACCGAATGGAAAAGAATTGTTCATTCCTGGGAGCTGTCACGCAACCAATTTATTTTTAGTTTTTTTAATAAAAAAGTTTTATTATTTAATACTGGTAGGGTGCAGCACCAGCTCATCAACCAAATGTGGGAGGAGGAAAGTATGCACGACGACTGGTCAAATAGCTCCATATAGCCCCAATCTACAAAAAAGGTGATCCTATGTCCTGCAAAAACTTCAGAGCCATATCCCTGCTTAATGTTGCCTACAAGATCCTATCCAACGTACTATGTGAGCGTCTAAATTCTAAAACCTTTCTGCAACACTATGATCGGCACGTACCAGTGTGGCTTCAGGCCAGGAAGATCAACGATAGACCAAATCTTCGCATTGCGGAAATCGCGGTGCAACGTGCAAATGGGTAACAGCTCATCCGAGCTATTCCAGACGTGTACAGGGTTAAGACAAGGAGAAGCGCTATCATGTGACGTCTTCAACCTAGTCCTGGAGAAGATAGTGCGCAAGAGTGGTGTTAACCTGGAAGGCACTATCTTCCCAACTGCTTGGCTATGCGGACGACATTGAAATCATCGGCCGCTCCAAGCTAGCTGTACCAGAAGCATTCACAGCTATTGATGAACAGGCGGAAAGCGTTGGTCTTGAAGTGAATGAGGGCAAAACAAAGTACATGCTATCAACAAACAAAGCCTCATCTGTCCATCGCCTAGGACAAAACTTCACTGTTGGTAGCAGTAATTTCGATGTAGTCAAGGAATTCATCTACCTCGGAACAAACATCAATTCCACGAACGACACCTTAGCGGAAATCCGACGAAGAATTGCCCTAGTGAACCGCTGCTACTTCGGTTTGGCCAAACAAATGGGTTCAAAACTCCTTTCTCGAAAGACAAAGTGCATACTATATAAAACGCTAATTTTACCAGTTCTACTCTTCGGCGCCAAGTGTTGGACGATAAGTAATTAAGGGGAATTGATACTGGGCACTTTCGAGAAAAAAATTCTTCGGCGGATATTTGCCATTTGGTCGGTGGTCCTATATGCGAAGAGCGCGAATGGGGGAGAAGATTCAATCGTGAATTGTACGAGCTGCACCAAGATGTGGATGTAGTCCAAAGAGCTAAAATACGTCGACTACACTGGCTCGGCCACATCGAGCGAATGGATAACAACGCCTTCGAATCCCAGCCCCCAGGTTCGAGACGACCAAGAAGACCGAACCTCCGCTACAGGGACCAGGCGGTTACAGACGCAAGATCGCTTGGTCTCGACGACTGGAGGGAGCTCGCGAGGGACCGCAATCGATGGAAGACCGCAATATCTCAGGCAGAGACCCCCATGGATCGGAAGCCGGATAAGTAAGTAAGTAATTATTTAATACTTCCCATGATATTCTTAATTGATATTCTTACACTCAATATTTTAACATACACAACTCAACCCAGATTTTGATAATAATAAATGAGATAAAAAGCAATCGAATTGATAAATATAATAAATTAAAATTTCATATTTCCAATTCTTAACACGAATTCCTTTTCCCCAAGAAATCTGTTACAGTATATCAACATCAAAGTACAGGGAACTATTAATCATAACTTCTCCTTAAGGGACTTGCTACACTTTCTGTAATAAGTAAAAAGGTGCAGTGTGAAACTGAGCAAAATGCATTAAACGAAATGAAAACCTAAGTGCTTCACGATGTCCGTCATAATTCATGCTCCCCCGTTTTTTTTAAAGTATATGTTTGTGCATCAATGATGGGATTGGGTTCCAAAAAATTTTCTTTTATTTTTGTGTATGTATATTGTATAGATATAAAAGAAAAAAAAAAAAAACTCAGCAAATAATTTGCACTGTCTGCATATTTACTATAGGGTAGGGCGGGGATAGTTGGCCCACTTTTTACTTGAAGTCTCATAATTATCAAACTACTCATAGTACAACTATGGAGCTGATATCAAAAAAAAGGAAAAACTTCTGGCTTCTAAATGAAATCTTAAAAATTTGAAAATATGTAACCGCAGAAGAATAAAGCTACCTTAAATGGATCCTTTGCCCCGCTATAGGGGCAAGTTGGCCCAGTGTGTGGGATTAGCTGGACCAAGCCCTAAAAAGTAGCAAAGCAAGTCTCATAAAGGGAAACAAATGCAAAAATTTTATAAGGAATTTTATTTAAAACGGTCAAACAAACTAAACAATAAATTTTAAATAAAATTTTAAAAATAAATATAATAGAAATATATTAAGGTTTAAAATAAGTTTTGGAATCGTAATCGCTGTTGTAATTGACGCATCGAAGAAGGACCCAACCCCGGCTATTGTTTAGTTTGAATGAGCCAACTTTCTGCAAGTATGGTACTGTATATCCACTCCCAACCCTACAATCTTTCAGCGAATGGTTCGATCCACATTAGGCAAAAATATCCCAGTTCCTTTTCTTCTTTAGAACTTTATTTTTGTAACAAAAACCCCCTGGGCCAACTAACCCCACACCTGGTTTGAGAAGCATATTTAGTCATACATATAAAAATACTCAAAACTGTTAAATTAAACTCACAAAATATGAAAATACAATATATTTACTTATGAAAAAACTTTACCACAGTCCTTAATCCTGGATTTTTCACTAGGAAAATAAAAAAACTATCCTATCCGCATTTTTTACTTTTTCACTTGAAAAAGACAAATCTGTGTGTAGTTTATCTTCGGACGGCACTATGCAACTGAAACCGATATGGCACGTGCTGGTAAGAGAGCGCGCTTTGTTCGTAAATGATCATTTTCTTGTAGTACTTTCAGTTTGTGAATAATTCGCGTGGGCCAACTTGCCCCGTGGCAAAACTAGCCCCGCTCTACCCTACTAGGAGCCTTTTTGGTTCTTTTCTCAGATGGGTGAACTAAGTAAATACACTTCAGCCATTATTACTGCTAAAGTTGTACGAGTTGGATATAATTACAGTTACTGAAGCAATTAAATTTGAAACTAGAAAATTGGGACATTGTTACCATGATGTTTGCAGTGTGTAGGACGTAGATACAAAAAAGAACCAATTATTTAGCTAAACTTAGAATTGTCTGAATAAATAAAAGTGACTCTTAATGAGAAGATAGTTGAGAAATGAGAATTATACGTTTTTTTATCACTGTGAAATTTTAAATGCATACATTAGTACCTGGTGTAGGTACTTATCTCTAATGTCTGTGTTTTATTATGTAATATCTACAAATGCAATAAGATTGAAGAAGTCACATGGTAGTGCATCTCCATGCCCATAGCTTACACTTAAATGTTTGGAATTGTCCTCCGTATTTGAAGTGCTCCACTGGTAATCCATCAGAACCGGCTGCCTTCTTGTTCTTTAGTTTTTTCATATATAAGGTTACCTCTTCTATACTGGGTGGTCGAACTTGGTCCTAATTGGTTAATGGTGTGTTCTCTTCTTCACCTATCACTCTCTCTGAACAGTTTTCCTTGAACAGTTTCTAGCAATGCTCCTAAAAAGCATGTCTGTTTCAAAGAGCCTGCTACGCGGTCTTAAAACCAGCCGACAGTTACTTGGATTAGTTATAAAACCTCTCTTTTTCAACGCAGAATCTGATTGTCTTTCCTTCTTCTGGATCAATACTATTTTCTCATGTGAGTCTTCTTTTTCAGGTGCACGCAATCACCATCATACCACGGGTTGGTAAGCTTAGATTTTACCTCTGTTTCGGCTATCTCTTTCATGATTTTACAGTACTGGGACCACTGATTGTTGAAGTATGGGTTAAAGTGAATTCACAGCTGCAGCGGGGAGCTTCTCGCCCAGATGCCCTCTGTCAAATGCTCAACTTCTTCTTTTGGGCGGTTTGCAAATTCTTTTCGTTCGGCACTTCAAAAGTTGAGCTTTGAATGTTGCCATAACAAGGAAGTTACCAGAGCTGATGTTTTCCTCTCAAACTTAACGCACTTCTAAGATGTTGGATACGTCCCATCCGTCAATTAGCACATTTTCGATTTGATTAGTTTGTTGATCATCTGGAAAGAACCATGTTGCTGGACTTTTTTTCTTAGTCTTGGAAACCTAGAGATGCCTTTAACCGTATAAAAAGCTCCTAAAAACTCTATTAGTCGGAAATTGTTATATCTTCTCGTTTTGTGGAGACTTTGGTTCTCAATAAATCCTGCGTAGAAAATATATATATGGGACGAAATACTTTAGAAATTAAATTCGAATCATACTAATTTAGTGACAATTAATCCTACCCTACAACAACATTACGAATGGATAACTTGACGACATCGAACAATATTGATAATGAAAGTTCTACTGCTTTAGCACATTAACACTTTTCATAGTACTATGTAGTCCCTTCATAGTTCAAAACCATCTGTCAATGTTGTCCTCTCTCGAAACACTTTCTCCCCTTGTACCATCCTCTCTATATAGGTGGTAATTGCATAGATTTTCTCATTTAGTCGACATCATAGAAAATCCTTCTAACGAACTGACTTTCCCAAGGCTTCTTCAAATATAAAAGTACATAGCGACAGTGACACAAATACTGTCAGACAGGTGACGCTTCATTGGACAAAACAGTGAACCTTATGGGTTAGAGCAACTCACAAAGTATAGATAGATATACATTCGTCTGGTTGCTCTTGCTAGTACAAGGTACCTAATTCTGGTTCTTGTTGACAGAAGTGTTTCATTTTGAATTCGAAGGCGATTGGTATACATCTGCTCCTGTTACTCAAAATGGAACGAGCAACGATAAGGATGCGGTGATGATGATGATGATGATGATGATGATGATGATGATGATAAGGTAACTATGTGGTGATGATGACGGTGCTCATTGTCTGATGTCATCAATATTTGACCCTCCCCCCCCCCGCACAACACCACAGAGAGATATGATAAGTCATTGCTCGTTTGAATATTTGTGAATAGAGATCTATTCAAAGTCAATATAAGAATTAACTATGGAGCAGGGCAATTATTTAATTTCATACAAACCCAAGAACCTTTTGTAACATTTTGTTTGTGAGCTTTTCATTATTTTTACTTGTTTTGTCAAATGGTCGATAATATCAGAGAATAATTAGATGCCTTTCGATACAACCAAGCAATGTAGTTTTTCTGGAATTAAAATAACTTTAGGAAAATGAACATACCTATTTTTGAAAAAAAAAATATGAGCACATAAAATGGTGAAAAGCGCAATTATCCTCTAACAATAGATACAAATATTTCTGAAAATACTTATGAAAATCAGTTGTTGGGAAAAATTTGAGAGTATTCATTTATGGGCGTTACGTCCGCCCATTTTCAATGAACTTTTATTAAATATACAAAGCACTTTCAAACATTGTAGAGCCTTAAAATTTGAGTAAATATGGTAAAGCATGTAATGGACGCAAGAAAAAAATTTAAAATTTGGAGATTTTCCACTTAGGGGGCATGGCATCCACCCACTTACTCAGAGTTCTTATCAATTACATAGGATGAAAGGTGGCCATATTTGCACTTACTTTTATATAATATCGCAAGTAATTTTGCTATGGCAAAATCTTAAAACCCAACAAACTAAAGGGGTATCTATGTATACCTATTGGCAAAATAAAAGATAGAAATTTTGATATTTCTCCAAAGGAGTTATTTATACAAAAAGCAAGTATTTAAAGGTTTGAGATAGCCAGACGTCATTTTATTAAAAAGTGGAATGGCAAATGTCTTGAATTACTGTCTATTAGAAACGTATTTTCAAGTTTTTAATATTTTATTGCAAATTAAACATACATTCTTATAAAATTGGACTATATGAAAGAAAACCGCACAGGTCACAACGACGAGTAATTATCAAATGTGAAATACCTCTCACCTCCCAGAGATCTTCCATCGGTAAGAAGTGTTACTCATGTTTTTGTTGTTGTTGCTACCGTTCAGTCGGTCCGAAATGCAGCTGGTGCGGTTGATAACTTCTGTTTTTCTCGCGCCACTGCCAGTTACCGCTATTTGGGACCGAGAATGGTAAAGCTTTCATGTATAAATCTCCCATATTTGTGTGTGCTCTGAGTTGCAGCTAGCGGTCGACAAGGTTTGTATTTCTCGGTCTGATTTTTTTTACCGAGATGTGGCGTTTTTCTTTTTTGGCTCTGAGCAAAGCTCTGAGCAGAGGTTGAGCGATCAGAGCAAAGCTCTGAGGAGATTATGATCAGATCCCTCAGATTTAATTATGAAACACACTTGAGCACTGAACATAGTAATCTGTCAAATTACATAAAAATTGTATGAAGTTGGCTTCGCTCAGCGTTTTGCTCGATTTGCTCGGTCATTTTATTCTGAGCATACAGATCATGCTCCGAGGTAGCTCAGATGGACAAAAGAAACACGACTTATGTGCTCTGATTTGTCTGAGGTAAAAAAGAAACATAGAATTAATCTGCTCTGAGGTAAAAAAGAAAAACGCCAATGGTAACGCACATTATTTATTAGGGGGGTTTACATGGACCAGCAGTATGGCTCGATGTTTGACAAGTTTTCAAAATATTTTGAAAACCATACAACATGGTTGGTCAAGCGGTTGTTTCTTGCGTTTTAATGATCGAGCATTGATGGTTGTCGAGCCATGATGTCGAGCATGCTGCTCCATGTAAACCCCTCTATTAATGACAAAGATAGCTCGGTCACATCTGCAGTTCATTTGGTAGATCTCGGCCCACTCCCAGTTACCGCTATTTGGACCGAGATTTGCACGATGGTTTAACCCGATGATTGTGAAGATGATGATGAAGATGATGATGATGATGACGATGACGACTTTTCATCGTCGCTCTGGTGTTTTTGTATTTTTGTGCGCACATGCCATTTTATTGGTAGGTATGCAGCTCTGCCCTTGATCTGCTGCTCTTGCTCATTTTTTGTATTGTTCGTTATGATTTTGAACACAGTTTGATATAGTAAACTTCAATAAATTGCCTGACCAAATTACAGTTCATTACAGTTTAAGACACCAATCGTCAATTAATTACATTCTGAGATCGCCAGACGTCAATGGCAGTAGTAGTAAAGGTCAATAAATTAAAGGCTCAGCAGACGTCACTAAATTACAATCTCACCATGTATACTCTTGGTTGTTAATTTGTCTATTATGGCACAGGTCGATTTTATGGTATCCAATGCCTATATATACTGATATACCATATATGAATATGCTCTCTTAGTTAAGGTTAATGCTGTATAATCGTAAGCAGAGACCGATATATAGACACACAACATAAAGACACTAACAGAATTATTGCGAAAATAACTTTTTTTGGTGCTATCTATCATTATAATGTAATTTTGACTTCCCTATTTATATCATCAATGATGGCGGTTTGTCAAACAAAACAAAAATTCACAACAATATGTCGCGTCAAATAGCTTTTTGTTGTCAAATTATCTGCATCTGCCTTAATATGAAAAGTTTAATGCCATCAAAACAAAAAACAAATAAAAAAAGTTAACTGTCACAATGTGACAGTAACGTGGTGAGAGTAAGTCGTTTTATGATACTCACAAAATTATTGCTTCACATCAAACTAAAATACACACAAACATTTTAGACCCAAATATGATAAGAATAGGTATACATATGTATTTACAATATAAAACTACCTACCCACACGGAGATAAAGATCATGGACCAAACAGACAATAAGGAAGGTATAGGCAGATATAATATAACTTGTATACATATATACCTAAACTACATCGTAGCCTGAGAAGTGGACTGTGGAAGTTTATATCTTAGTCTCTTCCTACTGTTGGGATTTTATTATTTTATATGTTTTTTTTTGTTATTTGTGGAAAAAAGGGCCAAATGATTTAAGTATACTTTTCCCCCGAAAGGTGACTTACAACAAAATTATATTTTATCTCTCTTATCTAGGTGTGAATTGGTGATGATTTATTCATCCTGACTAAATGGGGACGGAATATTTTATATGAGAGGTTGACTTTTCTGACATAAAATAATTATTTTTCTTCAATTTTCATGTAGGTACATATAGATAACTCTAATGCGTCTGTTTCACAGTTCCAATTGTATTTATAATAATAAAAAACAATTCGATTTCATAGATTCTGTTCTCATAGATTTTCTTTTTACAAAATAATGAGATATACATACTATGATCATTCGTTTCCATTGCTCTTGGAAATGCTATGCTTTCCCCCTTACGAAGCGGCGCGTCGCTTACCTATAGCGACTGAATATACCCTAAGCCGAGGAACGGGCTTGGGTGATCTAAGGAAGTAGTTAAAATACTTGAAAACCGTGAAGCTGGCCACCCAGACCCAAGGTACCTACTGTTATTCAAGAAAACTGTTGACAAAAGTCCTAAATGAATTATGAAAATAAATAATTTCAAAAGTACTTTTACCAAAGTTCCTGAAAAATTCACTAACCCTTCTGTCATATAGATAATATAAATATTGGGCTTATTTTTTTTTTAAGACCAAAAGAGGATTGGATAAAAACAAAATTAGGAGCAGTTGCAAAGCTTGTGATAGATCAAGTGAAAGTATTCTGGGAAAAAGCTCAGTTACTTTATGTCAAATGTGAAGCCATGTGTATTGACAAGTTATTAGCTCTACGTTCAAAGTGGACTCATATACCAAAAAGAAAAAGACTCCTTTCTAGGCCTAGAGAACATAATATCACCGACTTGGGTGTTATGATCTATGGAGTGGGAAAAAGTTGATCAAAACAGCAAAGAGTTTCTCAAAAACCAACGCAGAAATGGTGGTGTAAGTTATATTACTGGTATCGATTTTTCACATAACATGAAATTATATTTTTTCCATACCTACTCTGTTCAATACAAATTGTCAGAACAGGGAAGATAGGATGTTTGCTCCTTACTGTGGTTGCATTGGCTTGCATAAATCTGTCTTTATTTTATAAACTCCTACAGGGTTTTCGTAGTTTGTATAATAAATCCCTGCAAATTAGTTTTTGCTCGAAAGCTTTTAAAAGCTAAAAAACCTGAGAGCGTTTTGATAGAAACCATTTAAGAAGCACTAATAATTTATGTACTGCCAATAAGGAACGATAACTTTAGGCCGGTGCTAAAAAATTTACAGGTAAAATGCAACAACAACTAATCCAATAAGGGCTTAGGTAATCCCAAAGAATTCTAGGGGCTTAACTAAAGCGCACAGAAAACTGTGTTACCGACATGAATTACATACATGTTATCGATAGTTTGTATGAAAACTCCATGTTTTTTTCTGTTCCAATTGCCCCAAGGATTGCAAACAAAACACACATATTATTGAATTCTATAAGCTCTTATTCGGTGTTTTTTTTCCAATTCCGAAGGGAACTGATTGAAAAAAACGAAATCAGGGATTAGCGCCGCCATTACAGAAAAAAATAGAGTTTCCATACAAACTATCGATAGCAAGTATGTTATTCCCGCCGGTAATACAGTTTTTCTCCGTGCTTAAGTTAAGCACGGGTTTAGCTAAGCCCATTGGGGATCAGTTGTTGTTGCATTTAATATGTAAATTACTTAGCCCTGAATCCAACTTACTTCGGACTTGGAAAAATCACGCCTATTATTTGGTGTGTTTAGTTACTTAAATTTAATTTTTTTATGAAGAATAATGGTCTTTCCAGCTTATGAAACCAGATAAGTATCGAAAATTGTTCAAAAGAAGAAGCTGAAATATTGGCTCCGAAAAAATCGTGGGGAAAAATTGTCTGTTGCCCTAAAGTTGTAGCAGCTCTTGACAAGTGCAAAGTGAATAACTGAGATGCTGTTCATCTTGTTGGTGCTGAGGCATTAAATGTCGATTTAATTTCGCTAGCAGGTACTTAATCGAACATTAATTCGAATTTATCGAGAGAAAATACGGGAAGATCAGTCCAAACTAATCAAAAAAGTTTTCCAGGATACTGAACAAAAGGGAATTGTTCTTCATTGGAATGGAAAACTTGTGTACGATTTATTCAAAAAGGAAATGGTTGACAGATTACCGGTCGTCGTTAAAAATGGTGAGATGGAGAAACTTCTTTGTACTCTAGTGACAAAAGATGGCAAAGGGATAAGCTTATGCAATTTATGAATTCCTTGCAGATTGGGGGCTTCATGGATCTGTGAAGGATCTTTGTTTGTTGCGATACGACCGCATCAAATTTACAGATATGACGGGTGGTGCAGCCGTTCTTTTAGAGCGCTTACTTAAAACAAATTTATTATTCTTGCCTTGTTGGCATCATATTTTTAAATTATTATCTTCAACATAGAGATGGCAACAAAAATTTCTTCAGCTAACTCTAATTTTGATTGGTTCAGTTAGTTAATTTCGTCACCCTGGAATCTAGAGCTTTCCATCTTGCGCGATGGATGGCAAAAGGAATACATTGCTTGAAAATGTTTATATTTCTAAATTAGTTTTAAATGACCAGCGAAGAAAATAAGGCAGTTTTTGAAACATCGTTTTTTATTTCGAGCTGGGTACACTGCTTACGACAAAAGCACCAAACGACGATTTTCGCTTTCTGAAAAAATTATCGTTTTGGCGATGAAGAAATTTCAAAAGTTTCGAAATAACTTATGGTACTAAAATCCAGAATGTGCTGTAGTTTCATTTTTTGACAAGTCATTACCACTTGAGGTTAAAAGAAAAATGGTATCAAATTTATTGCCAAGTTAAAACTTACTTTCTATGAACAAGCATTTATCTATATAAATAGGTATCCTATTCGTAAATTCATTTAAAGTTTAATATTAATATTTTTATTCACACAAATATTTTAAAGAGATTCTACATCTTACCAAAGTTTACCTTTTTCAAACACTTAAAACTTAAAAGTAAACTCTTTTAAAATCAATGAAGCGAAATTTAGGTCAGTGCCAATCCTATCACAGTGACATCGAAAACAAATTCAATAAGTTGATTGAAGTAAAAGTACTCACTTAATAATATTATCTATTAAGTTTTCTTCGTTTACCTTCACTTTATAATTTTGATAAAATTAGGAAAAATGTGTTCAATTGGAAAAAAATAGAAAAAAAAGGTTGGCTTTTTCGTTTAGGTAAATACTTTGTTGGTCAATTTTTTGATAAATGGGATATAATTTGATAACTTATAAAAGAAAAGTATTTAGTGATTTCAATTTGCCCACATATTTTGTATACATATTATGTGGATTTTGGTGCATTTTATGTAAATTTATAAAGGAATGTGCAAAAGGTGTTTTATATAAGTTTGCTTATTTACAAATTAAGTTCTTATCTATTTATCTCTGAGGGCACCTTAGATCACAAACGATAATTTGGAATAAGTCTTTGGACCATAATTCTGCACAAACAGACTGTAAATATGTTAAAAAATAAACCCTTGTCTAAAACGGTCATCATAGGTCAATGGACATTGTGTTCAGCTATTAAAAATGTGTGGCCATTTGAAAAACCATATATGAAATACTTCAATTCTTCTTCGGTTACAACGCTCGACTTTAATTTAATATATACTCCTGTAGGTACTCGAGAACAGTAACAAGAGACTAACCAAACCAATAAGAATAATGGCCGATTTCGAAAATGGGATTTTTTGGTTTCACCAAGCACTTTTAAATTAAACAACCTTTTAAACACCCTTATAAACTAAATGCCCATTTTTGGCTCATTAAATTTTAAAAGTTTCATTGAAATGTCATCAGATGCAGTTAACAAGTGAATTTATCAGCTGACATTTGCAGAAAAAATTTTGAAACATTTTAATTTTCAATTTTTGGAGATACAATATCAACAAGCCCATTTTTGTCAGCTTCTGTGTAATTTTTGCCTCTTTCTCTTCTTTTTATATGTGCATTCATTGTTGAATTTAATTGAAACTCACTTTATAATGCGGCCCTATGTTTGTTTTTGATCTTGAAGAAGTTTACCGATTTATTTATCAATTCTTGGTATTTATTTCAATACATACATAATGCTTTCTCATTTTTTCTCATACATTTCGCTTATTAGAAAAAAAAACAATTTATTTTTCCAGGGATGTGAAGAGAACTCGATTTTAACAAAAATTTCCCTGAAATTTCCATTTTATAGATTAGTGAAACTAAAAATATTTAAGGGCCTGATAAAATTTAAGAGGATTTTTGATAAAAGTGCTTTTAGTGTTTCTTTATGAAATTGGACATAAGTGTGTAGTTTTATTATTTTCAAAGACCTCCCCTCACCAGAGGTTTCAGTAAAAATTTGTCAAGTCGGTCATTTCATAAGCCATTTAAAATCCTTTGATAAACCGGTTAATAACCGTCGATAAGCCGGTAAAAAGCCGTTGATAAGTTTCTCAACAGTGATTGACGACCACACAAAAGAACCTGAAGTGAAGACACAAGCGGCAGAAGGAAGCGAATTGAATTCTTTACGAAAGAATTGAATTCTTTACAATACAAGTTGTAACGAAGCATTCAATGCTACGCCGCCGGTTTTGCTTCCGTTTTTAGTATGTTCAGCTTACTACACCCATTTAGACCAACTTGGTAAAGTAACTCATGACGTCAAAACACAAGATGAAAATCACCCTTTCGGTTAGTCTCATAAGTCATAGTCGACTCATAGGTATATAGTAAACTCGATTCATAAATCAGTTATGCTTTCATTTCTGACGGATAAAGTCGATTCGGTCATTCAGATCTTTTAGCCATTTCGTTCCTTGGAATTTTCACCGCTCATGGTAAGGAGTATCTATTTCGAAGGTTACAACGTCCTAATTGCCACCAAAGAATTTGGTACCTGTTGATCCACCAGTGCCTTTGTCTAGCTTACGGTAGCCACCAGGGGCGAAGTACCTGCTGATCAGTAGGCCACCATTGACGTAGTACCTGCAGATCTGAAGGCCACATAGTTTCATAAAACATATTAATCTACCAGTACCAAAGTCTGCTGTTCTCAAAGCCACCAGGAGCGCAAAACTTGCTGATCATTACGCCAGCCATTAAACCTGCTGGTCCTATATAACCAGTGCGATACCCTTTCCGAAAGGCACCAGGGGCGCAGAACCTGCCGATTTATTTGTTTAATTTAAGATTTGTATTAGTATACTCGAAATAAAAGTGTAATGGAGATAAAATAAATTATTATACGTCTGCATTTATGTTTAAGAGTTTTTAAATAAAGATTGTGCTATATGTTTCTAATGACCAAATGGAAGTTTAGTGTTTTTCTTCAAAACAACACACGTTGGCAATGCAGTCCAAAAATTTAATAAAATTATTGATTTCATGAAATCAATTTCAGAATTTTTTCGTCTACCACATCTGTGCCATCACAAAACTTAATAACTTTAGAGCCTTTAAGTTGTTGTTGTTGTCCAAAAATTCAATGAAATTGACGGAGTAAAGAATAGTCAAGTCTAATAAACTGACATTCTAGTACCTATGAATAATGCAATAAATAATAATAATAATAACTTTGAAACTCTGTGCATTTGTGTGAATTTCTAAACAAAAGTCTGTAAAAGTTCATATAAATAAAATAATAAAATGTGTAGAAACTTACACAATTGCCCAGAGTTTCAAAGTAAAGGAACACACCTGATAATTTAATATAAAAAGTTTAAAAACTAGAAAATTTTTAAGTGCTTGCGTTGTTAAAATAACATTAACCTAACGTTTTCAAAAGGCTGTTTTAAATTTTGCTCCAACATTCATATTTTAACATTTTTTTTTTTATAAAGCTTGACAACCCCAGCAGTGTTTTTTCTGACTAACATAGATTACCTACAGACGTTTTTGCAAAATTGAAATCTTATTTCATTACTTCCTTTAAGATTTATCAATAAAGCAAAAATTTATCAAAATAATTATCTGCTTACCGGATCATGCAGAAATTATTATTAGCAAATTTCACAACCATTAATCCTATTTTATTCCACTAAATTGAATAATTTTATAGCTGACATTTCAATCAGAGGCGTGTAACGAATTTACTTTTTCGCACGTTAATCAACAGACATTAACTGTACATTTTTGTTTGCAGATGGCTGACTTTCTTTACATTGAATGAGAAAACGTTAAATTTGCCATAAACATGCTAAAGCGGCCTTCATTGTTTGGATTCAACCGTTATCTTCAATCTTTTACATATATATGTGGGTATAATAAGTATAAATATATGTATATGGTATACATAGGTAGGTACATTTATTTACCTCTTCTATAGCAGCTACCACGACTCAATGGTTGAATTTATATACCTACCGTCAGTCAGAAGGAAAAGTCAGTGGCATCCTCGGCAGTCGGCAGTCCGCACGGAACCATCGAGCCAGACATCATTAAAATTGATTGATCTTCTTTTTATGCGGCGAACATTTTTATTGCGTCAACTTAAAACACCCAGGGTAAGTTGGGTTGTTGGGTTTTCTTGGCCCCGCTGCCATGCATCGATTAGATCAATCAAGTGTCAAGCGTAGCACGGTGTTTGCCTTCAGACACATCACACATTTCACATTTATGACCATCATCGCCAGAGAAATGAACAGAGATTTACTCCTAAAAATAACATCATAACCACAAGCAACCCACCATAACCATTAACCACTACACCACCCTTTTCAACTCATAAAGCATTTGTCCACCTTTGTCCTTTTCGTCCTATTTTTGTGAATTGCTTTCTTGTAATCCGAATCTGTCAAACACTTTGTCGTGTTTTTGTTTTTGTGTTTTTTTTTGTTGGTATATAATGTAGGACTAAAATATTTTATCAATGCCAAAGTTATTGACATTGGATGAAGGAAGGGTATCTTGTATCTATTGAAGAAAAAATTCATAATGTATTTGCTTTTCCTGGCTGTTTTTGGGTGCTTTTCGAAAAAATCAATGTTGACAGAATCTCCAAAATCTAGACAGAGATTGTAATTACATTTTTTCCAAAGGCAAAATGATGAAGCAGAAAGACGAAGTCGTATGGTTTGCATTTGGGTCCTTTTTTGAATCAATCATTTAGAAAGGACGAGAAAAAAAAAAAGAAAAAACAGGTCAAATCGGTCTTTCTCTCTAATAAAACAGCGACGAATTGGAGGCGTGTCGGCACAACTTTTTAATATGAATTGCTTAACTGAGGGAGAAAAACAAAAAGTTTTTAAACAAAAAAGGTCTGCGGGGATAATATCTTTTGTAAATGGCCAAAGAAAAAATGGGTTGATTGCAGAGTTTTATGGGATTTTTTTTGTTCTTTAAAAAAAAATTAAAATTTAACATCTGCTTTAAAAATTATATGCTGCCAAGTTTAAATTAAAACAAATCAGAGTTTTGATGGAAAGAAAATGAAGCTAATATTTATTTAGAGATTGAGTGTTTAAAGACTATTTAGAAATTGTTATATGATTAGCTCTGTTGTTGATATACTATACCTACCTAATGGGCGGAAGGGGAGGCGAATACTTAGCACATATTTACCTAAGATACAAAAATAAACATGGGTGCATAGCTAAACTCGTTTGCTTGGAGTCTAAAACGAGTCATTTCTGGTACATTTCTTCAACCATAACTTAGTTCATGGGGTTCAAGGATAAACACCGAACTCAAATGGTATTAGAGCTCACCGAGAAATTTTTACCTAATTTAAAATGATCGCATGGTCTTGGCAAACCTATATTTTTGAAATTGAGGGTATTGAAGAAAGCTGACGATTGCTGAGTTTCATTGGCTTCTAGTCTTCTAGAAGAATGTATTGCTTGCCAACGGAACTCGAATTATTATCACAATTTTATAAATTGTAGAAATTATCTTTTCGCAGGCTATAGGTTTTGGGCCTGTAACCTTGAGAATTTCTTTTTACTATTTCGTAAAACTTCCGGGCTTAATTCTTGCTACGATATCCCATACCTATTTCTTCGATAGAAGGCTTCTCATGCTCCTTCTCTTTTCTTTTAAGAATCCCTCGCGTTGTTGCTCTCTCCTTTTCTGTACGTAGAGCTTGCGAAAAGCTCTGATTCTTCAAAGCAGCGCAGCTTTGGGTATATGCGCATTTTGTTGGCCCCTTGTGAATTTTAAGATGTAGGAACTGCTGAACTGAGGCGTGAGATATTATGGTATCTAGATATATTATCTCACGCCTCGCCGCCGCCCGCGCCGGCCGCAGCAAAGTCGATCAACATAAATCCGTTATCGGAAATGTAGAGTATATTTTTCGACTGTACCAACGAAGATATCTCCTCTTCCTGGTTTGGTGTTAAAATCGCCTACAACAATTTAAATATCATAGCTATTAGCAGGGTTGGCCGAATTAACTACAATACATATCCTACCAGCCGTATCTATAAAGAAATTTTAAAGCCATCTTAACTTTAAGATACCTCTAAATAGCTCTTAAGTGCGAAATCGGTATCTATAATCAATTTTCACATTTAAGCACCATTACTTAAAGGCATCTTAACTTAAACGTTAATCATGAGGTAACTTAAAGCCATTTTAAATATATTTTGACATCTCAAAAGAATTGTTTTTGTGTAGTTATTTATTAGAGAAATATGTATAATATAGGGTGCTTTCATAAATGCATGGTTGCGAAAGTCTGACGAAATGCAAATGATAAATGTCAGATTTTCATAAAAGCAAAACGCAAATATTTGTAGCGCAAATGTGCAACTATAAAAACTCACATGCAATCTGAATTTCTTTCTTAAAGAAAGAGTGTTGCCTGTTGCACACCCTCCACCATCTTTAGAATAGTCATCTCCTTCCCGCCAGTATATCGTTAATAGGAAACTTTTTTTTATTTTTTTTTGTATTCCTCTTTGTCATTACGTTTGCCTCGATTAAAGAGTTGTGAGGTGATGAATAAAACAACAGAAATATGTGAATATCTGTGTTAAAAAAAAATTTACGAAACATGTAGATCAATAATATCTATGAGCTGTATGATTTTGAGATTTTTTAAAGAATTCGTTAAAAATAGAAAATTAAAAAAGTGGTAAAAATTGACATATGACGCAAATCAGAAAAAGGGTTCATAAATGCAGCGTAAAACACATGCGCAAATATTTTGTATGATGTTAATATGATTGCAATTGGATCGCATGTAAATAAAGCAACCATGCATTTATGAAAGCACCCATATATAATATTCTGTATGTATGTATGTATAGGTAGAATTTTCAGTTTTGTGTTCTAATTAAAGTAGGTATGAATAATAATTATAAAAAAGATATATTTGTATCAAACGGCTGAAAAAAAAACCAAAGAAATTTTTGAAAATAAAAACACGTCATAAAACAAAATGGTTTCATTTCTTTTACTTTGGCCTACATACCATCTAGTTGCTTCTTCTCTTATTTGCTAATGGGCTTGTTTTTTGTTTGAATTTTTTTCGAAGCTTTCAAAAACAGCCTAAAAGTATGCAATTCTTAAAATACATGACACAATCGTTGTTTAGTTAAGTATATCAATGGGAAAACGATTATAGATAAGAATTTTAGTAACATCATTTAAAGGCAATTTAAATATTTAAGCAAACTTAACTAAAAGGCCTCTAAGAGAGGTTTTAAGAAAATCTGATAGATACTACACGCCTTATTTACTACAAATTGTTACGTATGCTATACATATGTACATAGTAAATCTAGAGAAATAATAAAATTCCAATATAATCGTGAACATTTCAACTCAAAATCCAAACTTCAAAGTGAGAGCTGACAGATTATTTGACATTTGAAACTATATTTGCTACAATTTCTTACACTAACTACAATTACCTACGTTTAACTACATAAACTACGTAAGTAAAATGTAAAAATGTAGTTTATTCAAAAAGTGACAGTTCGGCCATCGCTAGCTATTAGGGCACTTTTGAAATGCTTGGTGCAGAAGATCGTAGAAAATGTCCTTGCAGTCAGAATCTTTCTCCTCTGCGAGCCATGCCCGCTTGTCAAGCTTTCGTTGGCAACTTCAACTTTGATTCAAAATTTTGAATTGTTCTGAAGGCCTTCTGCACATGAATCGCTACATCATAGATAAAACACAGAACATTTTCAATCAATTTTACACACTTTTAAGATTAACTGACATTTGAAATTGACATTTCTAAAAAAATGTTGTAATGTCAATACTTCAAACAATAACGCTTAGCGACTGACAGTGCTGTAGGCTCGGTCTGGCGGTTTGCAGCTTGTGCGATGCGACGAATAAGTGCAGCTTACGCCTTGTGTGCGGTTGTCCATTAGAACACACGTGAGCTACATACAACTTGCGGACAAGCCACAAATTTTACTGGAGAGCAAGAAAGTAAAAAAAATATTCCATAAGGCAACTTTTCAAATTCTGTAACAACTTATAGTTATATACATATATTGAAAAAATCCAATCAAATTTGTGCAGAAATAAGGAATAGAATCCCAAATCAATTTCGGTCAAAAGTAGACTTAGCAGCTTTACACCAACCATACTTGGAACTCAAGACTTCTTGCCTCAGCTTTTCTGTTTGTTAAACTCTTTCAAAATGTAGTTATTAATTTTCATGCATTTTAAGTAAAACCTTGACCTTCTAGTATCACTTAACGTCAATAAAAATATAGCTTCTGAAGTATTAACAAAAAAAAAACAATACAGACATGATATTCCTATATCTACCTACATTAAACTGAATCTCGAAGTACTTTAATTTAAAAACTTTCTTGAAACATTTTTCAAACGCGCTGAACGTAGCAATATTACAAAACTTTAAATGACTAGGAAATAAATTCATTTCGTTTGTTTACATATATTATATGTATATGTATATTAGTTCTCATACAGACCCACCACCCGCACTTAAGGCTTTCCCCTAACAACAAACAAAATTCAGTTTTAAATTGAATATCGATTGGAGAATTCTGTCCCTTTTTATGTTGTTACTTCTCGATGTGTTTTATACATTGAAAAACCAGATAGATACACTCCCAAGCATTTTTCACGCGTTTATGTATATTCTTCGTATTCATGTGCGAGTCCTTGAAAATATGCTCACAATAGTTTCCATTTCACTAACTGTTCAACCGGACACTGACGGGCGGTGGGGTTGAGTGGCAGCGGAATACCAGGAAGACGAGGAGCAGGACGGCTACGATTAAGACCATAATGTTATATACCCTCCTCCATTGGTCACCCTGACATTTAGTGAGGAGCCAAACTATGAATGATTTTACGATTATGACCTCATTGCGATAGACATCTTTATAATATAAATTGTGTGTATTGGGATGGGAATGGGACATATTTTATCGATGCTGGGTCTATATAGTTAAGGTATCTCTGTGTACCTATCTGTCTTTGTTCGTGTTTGGGGTACACAAATCCTTGGGCGTGTAGGAGTAGGATTTTGTATGTTTGAATCCGCTACTGAAAATTCAATAGCCCCTAAAGAAATTATTGCGGAACGATGATGTCGGGGATGAGGGAGATAAACGAGTAACGTTTTATGCTCGATAAAGTTGATTTGTTTCCGAACGCGATTCGATGTAATTCGAAACAGGTCCGGGTTTAGCATTATAAAGCGAGCATGACGAAAACAAACTTTGCTTTGCATAGCTACAATATAATTATCCCAAATAAGGACAAATTTTTTAATAGGTATAGGTAGGTATATTGATTTTTTAGGGCCAGTTTTTCAGTGCCTGAGTTTATTCTGAGTTAAACCAGAATTATATAACTAATACTGCAAATAAATTGAACTTGAGTTAACTCTGAAGTATATATTATACCTTTAATAAATATGATTTAAAATCACGAAAATCACGAAAATAAATATAAACCAGCATAAAAGTGTTCATATATGCGTTTCGCCCCGATGTAATGGTTTCATCTACATCTTTACATCTTGTCTTGACGCATATTTTCCCGAATAAATTGAGATTCCATATAATCCGAGCTACATAGAGCAACTGCGAATTATATAGTTGCTACAAGTCTTCAAAGAAGATAAATTGTAGCTATTTTTATTGCCTTGCTATGGGACTTTTGAAGTTAACTCTGAAAATATACAGTTGTCAGAAATCTATCGAAATCCATTGAAATCCTCTTTTAATATCGAAACACAGAGGGCGACACAATGCAGCACTATATGTGGCGACTTGTTTCCACCAACAGTGCCTCTATCTTTTTATATTAGGTGTTTTTTTCCAATCCCGGTTGAAAAAAAAAACGATATCGGGGATTAACCACGCCATACCATACGAAAGCCGTGTTTTTTTGCAAGTAGGCCATGACTTTTGTCGCAATTTTAAATTCGTAATTTTCAAATTATTTATGTCGACGCGTTTGTTGCCGTCCTACAAAGATACTGCTCTTCATCTTACTTTTCTAGAAAACGAAGAATGTTCATCGAAAAAGCGAAAAGCACTTAAAGCTGCAAGAGTTATGGAAATTTATGACTTAGCTTCAATTCCGACAGTTGGTAAGTTCTGTGTTGAGAAAGGCATTATTAAATTCAACGACAGAAGAACTGGGACCTATTTCACCAAACACTTTTTACTTTTCATTTTGCAACTTTGCACTTTTATTTTGCAAATTTTGTTTCACCAAACGCAAATTTTCAAAGAGGAAATTATTGAATTGAAAAGTTTTCCTCTTTGCAAAGTCTTTGCACTTTGCAAATTTTGTGAAGCACTTTGCACTTTTACTTTGCAGGAAATTATTTTTTTGCAAAGTTGCAAAGTGAAAAGTGTTTGGTGAAATAGGCCCCTGCTTTTCTTAAAATACCCTAGGGCAGAAGAGTACCCGCAGTTTTTGAACTTCAAAAAGATAAATTGAAAAGTGACGGAGAAAAACTGTTTGCTATAGCTGCTTGTAAATGTATTGAGAATGAATTTTGTCGATGTCCAAAAAAAAAAAAGCCAGTGAAAGAACGTGTCACGACTCACCAGCCATTACCCCCAGTGAAGAGGCACAGGAACCAATAAAAAGTAACATAGAGAAAAATCTACGGCAAATGCACGGTATGCAAGGCACGACCGGCCACGTTGCGCTCTCAAACCAATCTTTTTTTGCAGAACTCTCATGAAGATGAACGTAAATCCACCATAAGAGCCCACAGCTAGTTTTGGGAGTGAATGATAAATTCACTGGTATCTTTAGACAGATCTTAACATTTTATATCCAAATATGAGAGTCATGGTAATGGTGCATTAAAAAAGCTTTTTTTCCGAATAGTTTAGTAACTTTTTCGTCTCACAGAAATGAAACCTTGCGTCAAATCCGGTATGCATTACGTGTTAAACAAAAAAGCCGCGTTTTATTATCTACGGATCTGGATCAGCGCTCGAGTACGACAACTTCGGGGCCAAAAATTGATAACGGTTTTTTGTATAGGGCTCAAAAACAAGCATTTTTGAAGTAAAACTTCTTTTGCGGCATGGGGGTACAAAATTTTTCTATGGAGCTGTCAGTGACATGTCAAACCGACATACAAATTACCGTCACGAATTACAAAATTCAGCGTCACGATATTATATTTTCGTTAAATGCAATGGTTCGTGCATTTAATATATTCGTTAAGATGGTTAGTGAATTCGAGTAAGGGTTTTTTGTGGGAAGAATTTTATTACTGAGGATTTTTTTCTGTTGTGTTGGATTTTCGGCCATTGGTCGATTTAATGCGAGGAAGCATAAATTATGTATAGTTGTAGGTTTATTGGTTTTGCATGGAAATATTCTGCAATCTATTGTGTCTCTCGCTCATTGGGTGTTGTTGAAGTAAAACTTCTTTTGCGGCATGGGGGTAAAAAATTTTTCTATGGAGCTGTCAGTGACATGTCAAACCGACATACAAATTCCCGTCACGAATTACAAAATTCAGCGTCACGACAACGGTTCTGAGTTTCAAATCGGGTGCTCTGAGTGGTAGGACTTGAAAAATACTTGCCCTGTTGTCGTGAAAGAAGTTTTACTTCTAGCGCGTGTACATAAGTACGCACACTCTTTTTTTTACTTTCGGAGGGGGAAGTCTATCTCGCCCCTTTCAGGAGGTAGGGGCAGTTTTAGAAAAAAATGACTTAAAATGAAAAAAAATTATTAAAAAACAACGGCAACACTTACAGAAAACTGTTTTTTTAATCCTAAATTTAAATCAAATTATTTATGTCAATAGTTTTTGAAAAATTCGTTGTACTCAAAATTTTGATAAAAAATGAAAAAAAAAAGTTTAAACCAATTTTTTTTCCAAATTGTGAAATGAAGTTCTAAATTAGCTTTTTGTGGTCAATGCTTATATCAATTCTGAATCGAACACACAAAACCGAATGGTTTTTTTATCTTCTAGTTTTTGGCAAAATGGAAAATTACAAAAACTTATTTTTCACGCATATACAGCTGATGCAGGTAGTGATTTTCTTTCATTTGGAATATGCCTAAAAATAATCAATCCAGCCCTGTTTAGAAATTGAATAATATACCTACATATATATGTATTTATATACGAGTATTATGTCTTCATTTTTATCCTGCTTGCTTTTTCCGCCCCCCCGTTTAAACCATAATGTTTATATTTTTCTTCAACAATAATATGGGATATGTTTTCGAAGACATTATTCTGGGATGTTCGATATGTGATGTAACACATAGTGGCCGTCTCTTTATTATATCGAGAGGAGGTCAAAACTCATTTTATGAGCGAGAATTGATTGCGAACTAATAATGGTGTATAATAATGTGCATCGTTTTATGTTTACCTCTTGGTATTTCCAAGCAAAGAACGTTAATATATTATAAATTGTGTCTATATCAACATTGATTTGGTAAATAATTCCAATGGAGGATTATTTAACTATTAATTGCAGCATATTTGGGTTTAAAATATTTTGAATGTGGGGCACAAAACACCTTTGACCTTGATCACAAATATGCAAATAAGAAATTTCTTAGAGATAATTTATGATAATTTATTAAGGAAGTTCATAAGTATTTTTCCAACTCAGAGTCACGAGCACAAACCACAGTAAACTTTTTCATTTGTTTTAATCTGACTTTGTGACATAATAGTCATAATAGGGTGGCCAAACCTGAAAAATGAAAAATATGTCGATCTAATTGATGTTCTAAAATGCTGTTTGATAGCAATAGGATCAAAAAATTCTATTTTATTCTATCTAATTCAATTTCGTGTGGTTTAAATTCACCGTGCATGAGCACATCATTCGTACTTGTTTTATTTATCATCGCCCAAGTTTGGATAGTAATTCGACTTCTAACAAATTTGACGCGCTATTCGACTCAATCGTTGTTACATACGGGCGATTTCAAAATTCACAATTCTTAGTGGCTACTCTAATCTGGTCAGACAACACCCGAAGGAAGGTATGCCAAGTCCAAGATCTTTGTTGGATTAAAAATTCTGACTCAGCTTGTCAACGAGCCAACTCTTATACCGGACGTTGCAAGCATTTGATAGAGTTTGACATCAAGCTCTCTTATCGAAAATGCGTGCATTTGGTATCGATGAATCTCTTCTTCATTGCAATGCATTAGAAATTACCTTTTGGACCGCTCAATACAAGTTGTATTGGATGGTTTCAAGGCTCCGTTTTGAATCCGAATCTTTTCCTTTTTTTCATCAATAATATTTTGACTGAAACTTCTACTCCTTTAAATTGTTTTGCTGCTGATGGTACACTCAGCTTTTCATATTCGTTCTCAGATTATCATCCGTGTTCTTTGTATGTAGAACTAGAAGGGCAGCGTATGATTAGCTCATTAATTCCTGATCTTGAAAGCTTTGTCTTCTGATCTGGCTATAAATTATAAATCCATATTCATTCGTCCAGAGCTTGAGTACAACTCGCATATCTGGGCAGGTGCTCCAATCACGTTTTTAAGTCTTTAGATAGAATCCAAAATAGAGGGTTGAAAATGATAGATGATAGAACTATAATGGAAACAGTTTTTCTTTCTAACGACGTCGCAATGTTTCATGTCTATAACTATTCTATCGCTATTTCAATAAACAATGTTATAGTGAAATAGCCAGTTGCATTCCTCCCCTAAAACAATTACTCGCACCACTGGGAATGCCCATCAGTTAACCCTTGAGCCCAACTTCCGAAGTACTGTTAAGTGAAGAGATTCTTTCTTTACAGCACTACACGAATGTATGTCTCTTGACTCTCTCTTTATTTAACCAATATAATTACTCCTAAGAATCAAACAATAACGGACACGCCGGACAAAAAATAAATTTGAAGAATGTAAAATCGTTCGCATAAATGAGGCAGTTCGAATACTTGAACACAAACTACATATCATTAATAGAAATAAAATAAAAATTACGGGTCCTAAATGACCACCCTCTGGTATTCCAGAATTAACTTTTAACAAATAAATAAGATTGGAACCACGTTACAAAATTCTTTCTAAATCCCCAGCTTTCTTAAATTAAATACCAAAACTCGATATGAGAATTTGTCAAACATCATACTGGAGTATAGAGTATCTTACTTACAGTTGTCAATAAATTTGTATATGTATACAATAAAATAAAAAAAAGAAAAAAAAAGATACAGTAAAACCCGCTTAAGAGAAACCCGCTTAAGAGAAAAACCCGCTTATCTGAAACACTTTTTTCATCCCCGAGTATTTGTCGACCAATTACCTTTATAACACTCCGCTTAAGCGAAACTCGCTTAAGTGAAAAACCCGGATACCTGAAACATATTTTCAGTTAGATTTAATATTTTTCATTGAAAAAAACTCTTTTAAGTGAAAAAAAAATTTAATAGAACAGAACAAAATTTTTCTGAACGCTTTTACTTCTTTTTTATTTTTCACCTCCACCAAATTTTCATCACGAAAATGACATTTGAATTTATGATATGTCAGAACCCTTTTTGGAATTTTTAAATCCGCTTAAGTGAAATTTTTTTTCACTTAAGCGGGGTTCGTTTAAGTGAAAAACCCGCTTAAGTGAAAGAAAGTCTATGACATTTTGCAGTTTCTCTTAAGCGGGTTTTACTGTACTAACTTAATTATCTGGAGGCCATATGAAATATTGTTTAATCTTTTCTTTTTATTTTTGATAAAATTTGATGAATATATGATTTAACATACAAACATAATGCGCACCATTTTAGACGATTTAGTACGATGTTAAAGCATTCTACCTAAGTTCTAAGTAAGAAAAGAGTTTTCCTAATTTTATGCGGGTTATCATCGAACAATCTTTAGGCTGTTTAAAATTTTTCGACATTCCGTCAAATCAGAAAATAACTACGTAACATTAAAAATATCTCTTGATTAAGGAGAGAGCTGAATAAAAATCTTAAGTGCTGTTTTGATTTCATATAACTCATAAATTATAGATTTAAAGTCTTTCCTTATATGTATTTTTAAAACCTTACAACGAATATGTCATGGTTTTTCATAGTTGAAGAGATTTTAATAGATAGAATTTACCTAAAATATTTTTTTTCTTATTAGGTTGCTTTAGATAGACATCATTGAAGGCTTATAAATTTGTAAAGCTTTTATTTATCACTATTTGAGATTTATTCAGAAAGCTCTTAGATACAAATGCTCATCCTCATGATGCATCAATCACAAACTTTCTATCTCATTTATTTGTATCTAAGGCATATACCTTCATATCTTATAACGATTCAAACCCAAACAAAACCAACACATGTTCTAAATATGATAATATTTTGTATAAGTATATTATTCACCAGTTAAGTCCTTATAATAAAACATACCTACCCTCGATTTCAAAGGGGCCCACAGTAATTAGTCCCTCCTCATAAAATTTCCATTCGTATTCAAATTTCATAAATCTTTAGAACATTGTTGTAAATCATAAAACCACGTGGCTAATATTACTTTGAAAAGTAGTAGCAAATTTGTTTTGCTCCGTTCCAGTTCCTCAATTACAAAACGAGTGGTACGTACCTACCTAACTAACTACATTTCCTTGAATTGTTGGCTTGGCTCATCAGTTCGGCGCATAATCTTCAATGAAAAACATAATTGGGAGCGTCAAAAACAACAGCACTCAAAATTGGCAACATCCGCCTTGAGATTAAAAAGAGAGATTCTGCGTATTATATCAATCAAAGTTCACTCTGAAGTAAATTACTATCCACAATTCATTTGACCATTAAAATTTCAAATCGATATTTTTTACTCTCAAATATAGAAAATTCATAGTAAAACAAAGAAAATAAAACAGAGAAATTGTTTTGTCTCCATCTCTTCCACTCCAATGATGTTGAAGTTACCGTTATCTCAATCCTATTTGCTTAAATATAAAGGTAAGTTACGTTGTCGTTGCAAACGATGCAAACTTTTCGAAACTAACTAGGTACATAATTACTGGCTCATAGAATTGGATGATTATCGCGTGAAAAATTTACGAGGGCATAATATTATGTAGGTATTAATAAAGACACACGTACCTTTGTTTAAATTTCCAATAAAAAAACGGTGTTCATTTCACATTGGACTGTTGACGTCCTGTACATTATCTCAATCCCACTTCATGGCGAGAAAGAGATAGGTAGTCAAAAAAGGCAGACTTATTTTTTTTTAATGTGTAAACATCTATACCTACTCGCGGTAGGGTGACAAAAAAACGTAAAGTATCTTGTGATGTGATTGTGATTCTGAGCCTCACGTTACGTTAAGTATGTTTACAGTTTACACATCTTAACCGTGAGTCCCGGCACTCACACTTTTTAACTTTTGTGACACCTGTTTCATCTGTCTGTACTTTTTCTTTTGCACTTTAATGTACAGAAACTATTTTTTTTATTGGAAAACATACTTTTTTCATAATTAATTATTAATTTTGTGATTAAAAGATTTCTATTTTAATCATTCAATGAGTCCGAATTTGTGTTTTTATTTTATTACACGACTACTGAACGGCAGAGTGTGTCGCTGTTGTCCACATTAGTTTCTGTCTGAACAATAGAAGTTGGATTGACGTCAAAAGATTTTTTTGGAGGATAAAGTTCAATTTCCCATGTGAACATCTTTAAAAGGGAAGCTGTGCACACATGCTTCATTCAGCCGCAAATTTAAATTCGGTTCGATTTCAAACATGGAAGAATTCGATATCGAATTATCTATCGATGAGATAAAAAAGTGCCCAGAAATATAGAATATTGCTCCGGTGGCATACCATGACCGGCAAAAGAAAAGATGTATAAAATATTCCTTTTGTTAGCCAATGATAAACAAAAGGATGTTGCGTTAGACAATAACGCCCAAATCGATTTGGAAATATCACCAACAAAATTCTGAACAACTGTTGTTCGCACCTACCCCAAATCCTATGATGTGCCCAATCGGGGGTTGCAGAGGGGCAGCATGGGAGGTATGCATACCACACCGTTTATGCGAATCGATTTTTTTTTTAGATTATTTTATCATTGAAATGTCACTTTGGAAATATCGCCCAAAATTGAAGAAATAACGTCCAAATTTTACAAAAACAATTTACATTGAAAATATTTGGTGGGATATTTTCAACTTAAGATTTTGCTTTGAGCGATATTTCCAAAACGATTTGGGCGTCATTGCCTAATGCCAAAGGATGTACCCAATAACGTCGTTTCTTTTTAAGAACATAGATCCACTAGTTACGCGAAAATTACTGATTTATTTTTATAAACCTGCTTCGCTGCAAGCCAACCGCGATTTGCAGATTGAGTCTTGCGAGAAAAACCCGCATGTGTGTACTGAACGATTGGGGCACCGCAGCGACACCGCTTCAAAAAAACGCGTGTGTAACATTAAATTTGACATCTGACAGATTGTTTATGTTGACTGCTTATTTCTTAGTATATTTTTCCAGACAGAATGCACTTAGTAAATTTCAAAATTGAACTTCTAGATTTTCCTAGTTTTTAAAGTAATAAATGGCAGTTAATTTATTTTATTTTATAAATTAATATTTGTTAACGATAAGAAAATGAAAAAAATAACATTACAATTTCAATTTATCGATAGAATTTTGTTTCCGACTTAAAGGGAACTTTTTTCCGAACATATTTTTACTTCCGAATTTTTAATTGCCATTAGACTTCAACTTACATTTAGGCATTGGGCTTAAGAATACAGTTCATGTTGAACCAGCATATTCCGGTTCTTATAAAAGAACGAACTTGCTCTTATGTGCGACCACATTGTGGTTTTAAAGTCTTAATAACTTTGATCTATTTATAGTCTGATTTATAAAGAAATAAGTTAGTTATGGGACTATGCGAGTCTATATTTTATTTCACCTTCCAAAAACGTAGTTTAGTTTAAGGTTATAGTATTATGTGAGTAGGTACAAAATATGAACAATATAGCACACTGTTGTAAATACGCATGGAACTTACAGTTTAGACTGAAAATGTGTGTAGTTTTCGAGATACATATATGTAATTCTGAAACAAAATTCTTTAACTTTTTTGTGGTGGTCCTGAAACAGAAATGAAAAAAATGTGTCTGAGGAATGCTTAAAACGCTAGGACCTACCCATTTAGGCTGCAACCGAAGACAGACAGACAGACGGACAGAATTGCGAGGCACACATTTTTTGACTTCGTTATCATCGTAGCGTACAGTTTTATCAAAATCTCGAGTTGGATTTTTTTACTAATCCATAACTTGCCATATAGTGCCTTTATATCGCAAGTAAAAATGCATTAACATGTTTTAAACACTCATCGCATTAGCAGCTTTGCGTGAAAACCAAAATTTTTCGTCATTTTTAGTTTTTTGAACTAAACGATCAGTGCCAAAAGGAAAATTCGAAATCGCACGATCTATATGTAACTTTGCAAAAAGTACTTTTTTCAAGCGTTTAAAAGTTATACGCGAAGAACAGATACTTTCGACTTTTCGCCTTGAACAAATTTTTATGTAAGCAATAGTATTCCATATGCAAAGGCTCTAACTCTGTGTTTAGTGGACGCACAGACCTTGGAAATTCCTGAAGGCTTTATGCGAGAAACTGATTGGCACAGCAACTTCAACAGAAACTTTGACAACCTTTTAGAGCAAGAGCTTTTAAATGGATTTGAATACATTAAAACAGCAACAGCGATATCGAATTTAGAGCAATTTCTAACGTTGATGTCGATGTCGATGTTTTGCTGTGGCAATCTGTTTCTCGCTTTAGTTAAAAACGTGGTGCCAATTTTTGGGTCCACAATCAATTAGCTGCCTATAATTACTGGGCTGCATAAAAAGCTTGCGCATTTCCTTTTGCAAACTTTTATAAACGAAGTTGATAAATACAAATTATAAATAGCCCTTTAATTTTAATAATGGTAACACGAAGTGATTAGTGTCACTTTTCAAAAGATATTCCCTTTTCATAATGGGTATTGAAGGCTTGAGTGCTTTTAGAGGTTAGAAACTCGGAACTGAACCATAAATTTAACATAAAAGCGATCAAATCGTTTTGGCAAATGTTAAAAGCAATCGAACCTTTTTTGTCATGGCCATCCCATCATCGTCCTTGTCATCTGTTGATTTTTTGTAACAAAGGATACCCAGAGCTTGAGGCTAAATCGTTTTAAATTAGCAAGGTGTCATTTGATAGACTCTGTTACAAAAAAAAATGAAAACTGAAACCTAATTTAAAAGATGCAACTTATGTTTAATTGTCATATCAATTGTCAAACATATAGATAAGTGGTTTGTGATTATTTCAAGAGCGCTTTGAGTCAAAGAAACCCGACATAGTTTACACAGATGAGAGATGATTCCGAGAGGATGGTATATTAAAATAATGTAGGTCAGAACTCAGGAGTTTTTGTTCTTATGCTTCCTTTGTTTCTCTCCTGTTCGTTTTTCAGCTTTCATAAGTGGTTGGGTGGCAGTTTAAAGTTGCCTAATGAAGAGACCTTTAGGTAAATTTAAATGCAATCAAATGCTTTTGATTAGTGATTGTAAAGTGCTCTTAGAAAAAAATTTTTTTCTGCTGGAAACCGGGTGAATTTAATGCATTTAATATCCACTAATCTTATCTGGAGGGATTTTCCGACCGTAACTAAGGGTATGGAGAAAATCATCATATTATGTATTGGTAAGTTGAAGTATAGTCGGTTGAGTGATGAAGATTAAACGGAAATGGTATTAGATAAATGGAAAGAAGAACAACTGCAAAAATTGCTTACGGTGATTCATTGATGAAATAAATTGTTTAATTGAGTTGTGGAAAGCTTCCAGCTTGGTGGAAGACACACGTGAACGTAAACTATTCGGAACCTTTTTTCAAAGACTTATTAATATAATAAGTGGAGGCATGAATTATATCTACATGAGAGAGACGGTGCTCATCAACTTTGAAATATCACATTTTAATGACAAAAATGAAGTAAAGTTAAATCCAAGGAAACTTAAAGAAATGCGTTAATTTATATAAAAACTTGATTTATTACAAAACAAAAATAAGTCTTAACACATCATACTATTATATATTATTAATATTTTGATTTTCATATATTTATAATATGATACAAAAATAGTTCATTATACAAAGAAAATTAGGTTTTTTTACTTAAAACTACTTCTACTAAAGCTTTATTGGACATATCAGTGGACAGTGGACACAATTTTTCTGTTTTGTTCAACCACCTGAAGGATATACTGCTTTTCTTCTTCATCCTTTGTCAAGACTTTATTAAATCTTCAAAAAGTTTAACACCCCTTTCCGAAGCATTGTTTACTACACGTAAATTCCTGATGCTATTTTTTCCTTCGATAAAATCGAAATTTTCATTGCAAGTTTCGGGGGTCGATGCAAAAATGACGAGGCTCTTATATCTAAAATGTCAAATTTTTTCAAGGACCTCTTGGAAGCAAAGACTCCTAAAGATGTATTTATTGATAAATAAGCAGAATTTCCACTAACCAAACGAGGGCTGGCTTCAACCTTCATGCCTTCAACAATCGTTTTTTTCTCGGCACAACTAGTCTTGTCCGAAAACAATGCGAAGGATACTAACTGATCAGAAAGGTACCACAATAGCTTCGTAAGCTTTCAAACTTTTCCAAAGTTCCAAATCATCATCTGGTGCTTCTGCTGCCAAGGGAGCATGCCATTAACCCAAGCTTTGGTATAAACAAGTGCACCAAAAGTGACAAACCGAGAAATCAGTTTCTCTTCTCTTTTAGAAAGCTTTAATATATCACTTTGACTTCTAAAGAGAAATATTTGTGTAGCATACAAAAGTTTAGCCATCCAACGAGCATGATGGATAGGTCCCGGACCCCGGTGATCACCCAGTGAATCTTTTGAGGTGGTTTGTTCAAAACAATCATGGTGAGTTTTATAAGCTCATTATAATCATCCCGAACTTGTTTTCCTCTAGATAAGGCTTCTTCTTCGTAAAAAGAAACAGACATATTATGACTCAGTATAAAATATCAATACTAACTTCACGTTAGTCAAAGCAAAACCTTTACAGTCGTTGAGCACCAGGTTGCCCTTGAGCAAATAAGCTTAAATTTCACATGCTTAATGCAATATACCTATGTAAATGTAACAAAATTTTAGGGTGGGCCACCAAAATTTATAAAAAATTAAAAAATGGATCACCCTAGTACACATGCATACATATATCGTAGGAAAAGTGGCGTAGATAGCTTAATTTTACGATGGGGGGGACATGGTAATAATTTCCATATACATTTTTATATAAAGTTATATTTTTATTTACTGTAACCAAAAACAAGTAGGTAACAAATTAATTAGGTTAATTCTTTTTTTTAATAATATAAATATAAAAGAATTTGTAAAAATGAGTATTCAGATTTTTTTGATAATTCACCTCTGTTGTTCCAATCTTTCGATGAATTTCCAGAGCAGCCAAACCCTTCAAACTGTCCAAAAGTAACAACAAAACAACCCAAACTCATTTCTTTTACCTTGTTTCTTTGAATCGTATTTATCCGTTCCGAACTAAAAAACGTTCGTTCAACAGAAGACGTTGATATCGGCAGTGATTCAAAAATCCTTATAGCAACTTATATTAATGTTCGGGAAATTTTCTTCTGCATGATTGGCCATCAAGCGCTTCAATTGAATTTTTAAGCTTGCCATCGCCTTTAGGATCAAATATCTCTTCCCCATTTCAACTCGATGAGATCAACAGATGACCAGCAGGAAGAAATGTTTGAGAAAAAATTGTTTTAATAATTTTACCACCAGCTTTGTCAATTTCGAGTGAATTATGCTTGAAGAGCTCCAAAATTTTGTCTAATATATCGACGTTTAAAGTGTGTGACCTCGTTAGTCGTTAGTCGAAAAATTATAAAAAAAAATTATTAATACTTAAAATTTGCAGAATCAGAGCCAACTTTTGGCAATTTCAGAATAACAATGTTGTTCAGAATATTTCACAGAAAAAAGCAGGTTAAAAAACCTCTAACTATATAGATCGCCATAAAAAAAAATGGCATGTACCTATTATTGATTGGAACATGCAAAACGACTTACGAGGATCTTCACTTTAACCGTCGATATTTTCATGATTTGTGAATCTCCCTCAAAGTTCCATGATAAAGAAGTCCTGAAGTTATACGAAACTAGTTTTTTGTACTTTTAAATTCAGGATTTGGGCTATACTTCTGTTTGTCCACTTTTCTGTTCTCAAATCAACAGTTTTAGAAAATTTTGTTGAAGCTTCACAAATTCCAGAAAACGCAACTTCTGCTCGAATACTTCTAAATCTAAATCTAAATCTAAATTTACCTTTAGAAATTCGGTGCTCAAAGGCACAGAAAGTTGTTGCTAAACCAAATTGTTAACCTGAAAACTAATTAAAAATTTGTAGTCCATAGCTTTTTAAACATTCTCGGCGTCACTTTCCGCGGTTCTTATTTTACGGAAATCGTCGACAGTCGACTCACGACTGCTTCATACTTTGACACCCAACGAGTCTGATTTAATCTCTTTAAAGTTTTGTTTTTTGAAATTCCATCAGATTCTTCAATAGTGTTTTCCAGTGTTTATTTTATTAAATGAAGAGATTTATAGCAACCCGAATAACACAAGAAACCCAATTTTGATCACAAATTTGTGAATTTGTGCGCTACTTTTTAAATCGTAGAAATCCTCTTACTTGTGGGACAGATATAGAGAAAAGGTAACGATTTGAAAATCCAAATAGTCAACATAGTCGATGACACTGTGTGTACGCTTCGCTATATGTATAATGATGTGGAATTTGTTTCTATTCCTTTTAAAATTAAGTAACTTATGGTTAAGGTGAAAACTCATGGGGGGGCATTGATCCCCTTTATCCCCCCTAAACTGCGTAGGAAAAGTTTTGTCCCACAAATGTTTATCTATTAAAAAATCATGTGTGTACACTGTACACTGAAGGTAAAATCTCTGCAACGATGCGTTTGTCAATTTACATATATTTTTCAAACCAATCGTTGATCTCAATTTGGAAAACAGTTAACGGAATTAAAGAAGGATTTATAATGATCATTCCGGCTTTGTTCAGGTTTACAATCTCTGACCCCCATGTCTCCATTTACGCCACTTCATGCGTTCTTCAAAGCCACTTGGGCCCTCTTATCTTTGTTCTAACAATAAACGATATTGACAGTCAATACAACTACTGGCTCATATCGTAGTTATGTAGTTGATATTAAAACCATTAAGGTCAATTCTACCCCACTGTTCATCTATTTCTCCAGAATGGTCGAAAGTTATTCCAAACTTGGTGCGAAAAGATTTTCTTAGAACTCAACATTACTTTCAATCTATAACCTTCTCCCGTAACCCCTAGTACATATTACTTTCGTAACGTGGCCATTCCCATAATTCCCAATCCATTCGAGACCTTGGAATTATTTGTGACAGTGAGCTTAACTTTCGCTCCCATTTTGGTCAAATAACTAACAAGGCCAATACCTCTGCCGGCTGTATTAATAATCTTATTCTCACAGATATTTTGTCAACATCTACTGATTACGGCGCTCCTTCTCTGTGTCTCAGTAAGGATTTTAAATTTGTTTTCCCATCCAGACAGAACTGGCCAAACGAAATCGTGACGAAAGACTTCGACACAACTATTTTTACTGATGGTTAAAAGATGGAGTGTGGGGTTGGTTCAGGAATATTTTCCGAATCTCTAAATATCTCTTTTCGGCTACCAAATTTTGCTAGTGTTTTTCAAGCTGAATTACTGACAATATAGGAAGCATGTAAGATACTCAAACAAGACCCCAACCAATACCGAAATACCACTATCCTCACAGCTGTTAAAGCCATTAGCTCAGCTGCATCATTTTCCAAATTGGTGCAGCAATGCCGTGATGAGCTCACCAGCCTTAACGTGAATCTCAAGGTGACACCAATCTGGGCTCCAGGTCACTTGAGGGAAACGAGCGGGCTGACGAACTGGACAGGCAAGGTTCAACCCTTTATAACTCCCTTGCGGAAACAGTCAACATTCCACTTGGAGTCATGAAGGGCAATATATTCTCTATTTGCCTTACCGAATCCAAACGCAGGTGGGGCAATTTGTCAAATTCCATAATTTCTAGGAAGATTTGACCCACCTATAGTAAATCCCGAAGAAACGACTTAATTTGCAGACCCTGGTGAGACATAGCCAGGGACGTTGCAACATGTACAGAACACTGGTCAATCGGAGAGCATGCAGCGAAGCTAGGTATTCCCCACAATAATCACTGTCGTAGTTGCGGAGACCAGCAGGAAAAGGAAATGGTCATTCATTTCCTCTGTAAATGCTCCGCTTTGGCTAGAAAAAGAGCTCAGTCACTTGGTAAAGCTTTTTTCAGTGACCTAAACGTACTTTCTGAGATGAGGATCAAAGATTTGATCTCCTTCTTAACGAAACGCACTGGCTCTAGGATAAACCTCAGTAGCCACTGTAAATATTTCCTAGGACTAGATGATCATTCTAAGTGGACAAACCTTGTATGTCCACCGACAATCTGATCAATGTGGCATGTTGCTGCGAGACTCAAACAAACCATACCATTTCCTTCCACAGGTCCTATTAGTTATGGTATTAAAACGGCGGCGCACTCTAGAGCTAATTGGCTCAATGAGCTAGGTGGCTCATGACCACCATTTCTACCTACCTCCTCCCTCTGCCGGCTTCCCCGGCCTTAATTAATTAAAAATGAAACGTTTAATTAAAAATCAAACGTTTGAGAAAAAAAAACACTTTCTCAATCCCCCCCTCAATATAGGTATTCGTTGCAAAAAAAATGGCTTTAAAAAAAGGTATAGCATGATATCGTAAGTGTTGCCGTTGTTTTTTAATATTTTTTTCAATCTCATATAATTTTTTTTTTTAATTTGCCCCTCCCACCTAAAGGGGCGGAATTTTGAAGTGGCCCAATATCTTAAAATCATATTCAAATAATGTACCAACAATGAAAAAAATTTGATGCTTTTATCACAAAGTGCACAATTATTTAACTAAGACGCCCCACTACATAGATACCATATACATATGTAGTTATAAGTATATTTTTTCATTGCCACTATAAGTTCATGTGCTGTTACTAAATAATATGTATTCATTTGTAATGGCAAACCGTATACTGCGTTTTATATTCTATAAAGTATTGTATATACGTTTTTCTAATGGACATTGGAATGGGATAGGGCTTAACCTTCGTACAATGTACTACATATACGGAAGCCGTCAATCCTGGTTGTGAACACATCATGAGAGCGTGATTGAAACGTACCTACAGCGTGCAACCGAATGCTTCACATTTTTTATGAAAACGCGGACCCAGGGTTCTGGATTAAACCACACACATGGATTAGCTTGAAACTTTACTGAGTAGCTTTTTTTTCTGCCCAAAATGCTTGCATGATTTTCCTTTAGATTGCTCATCTCTACATACAAGAATCCCAAGCACGTAGCTATCTGTGACGGCGCACATTTTAATAAGTTCCTCTTTTATTTTCATCCTGATTATGGGGCTATGCTTGGCGTTCTTTCACCAACGCTCCACAACCACTCCATTTACTTCTTTAGTCTTTTAAATCTAGCTCAAATACAGGGTGTATGTAGTATCTGGCCATATGAATGAAAGAAAATAATAATACGACAATGTCTTTGTGTTATTGGTGAAGAAGAACTAAGGTCCAGTTTTACCATTTAGTTTCAGAGGCCATTCCAGTTTCGGAATAAGGCCCAAATTCACTCCTGAAAATCAATTTAGATCCCGAGTTAACTTATCAAATTTCGTGAGTAAATTAACTGCATTGCTTGTGACTATTAATAGTTTGGGCCTTCACGAGAGCACCGATGGAAAATGCCTATAAGTGCGTTTTTTTCACATCCCTTCTCATTTCTCTCATAGCTACATAACTGTCAACTTACAGAGAATTTGGCATTTGTATATTGAGTATTTTTGAGATCTCTTTACAGTTGTTCTATCTTAATGACGAATTTAAATAAATTAAAATAATGCAATAATACATGTAGTGGTTATTGAGCACTCTTCACTTCCGAAACCAAAAATTAACAAAACTGGAAAAAAAGAACCAAAGGAAACCCCACTTATGTGCCAGTGTTGCTGAATTACACATCAAAACAAAAAAACAAAACCCGAACAGAAAACCCAGCCGCATATGGAATCATAAGAATGTACTTAAAGTTTTCCGAGCCAATTAAGCCATCAAATGGATGCTACCATAAGGTTATGTACGCTGCAGTTCGGAAATACCACGAAAACACCCGAATTCCTAAGTTTAATTCTGATAGACTAAACTAAAGGATCCCACCTATCACAACCATTGACCGCAATCAGTTGCACGATGTAGTAGCATTGGTGTGCTGTGAAAAATGTGTTCATATCCGGTGCTGAAAGTATAGCTGGTCAGTCGCAAGGAAGAAGTAGTGCTTGGCTTTCCGAAGAAACTTATATCCAAGGATCGAAGAAAAAAACACCTCAAAGCTCGCATGGCAGCAACTCCAGTAGCAGGGAGACATGAGCTCACAGGTCTCCACAACTTTGATCAACATCTGGTAAAAGACACAGGTGAATCCCTGCTAGTTTCAAATGAGGACTAGGAAGGAGCACTTATCTGCAGTTTTAAATTGCGTTTTCACCAGTGCAGTGAAACCAAGGTTCAATGACCAGTCTGAAGTAACAAATTCTCGAATTCACACACTGTATTCCCCAGTAGGGAAGAAATCATTACTGCAATAAAAGCATTGAAGAACAATAAAGTGGTCGGACTTTACGGTATTCCCGCAGAGCTCTTACGAACAGCCTCAACAACATTGAGCGAGCTACTGCACCCACTCATTAAGAGAGCCTGGGAAACAGAGAGCTATCCTGAAGAATGGAAAAAGGGAATGATTGTCAAACTCCCTAAAAATGGAAACCTTACACAGTGCGAAAACTGGACAGGAATATGCGTGCTACCTGCAGGCTGCAGTAGCTAAGATAATAGCACGAATTATATTGGAGCAAATAAATGAGCACCTTGAAGGCACACTCGATGCCGAACAAGCAGGGTTCCGCACTGAATCTTGCTATGTGGTCCACATCAACAACTTGCGGATTATCATCGAACAGTGCGTTGAATATCGGTCACCACTTCACCTGCTGTTCATCGACTTCAAAAACGTCGATTTTGGAATTTATTTGGGTTGTTTTGAGCAGCAGGATAAATTGATTGCTATTATCAAGGCTACATTGTGATGAATCCAAATGTCACGTTTTGCATAAAGGAAGGCTGTCAGAGGAATTTGAAATGTAAAGTGGAGTTAGACAGGGCTGTATACTTTCACGAATACTGTTTCTATTAATTAGTAAAAGTGGTGATAAGTGATGTGCTCCATGAAAATTTATCGACTGGAAATGGAGGATTTCAGTGGACTCTACAATCACACCTTAAACATCTTGACTACACGGACGATGCACAGTTGCTTACTCTCGAATAAGATCATGGATCTCCATCAAATGACAACAAGGGTGGAAAGAGAAGCTAAAATCGTGGGGCTAAAGATCAATACGGCAAAAACTGAAAGGATCAGCCTTTGAACTTTCTTATCTACCCAAGTAGATATTTCGGGACAACCAGTAGAGATGGTAGAGGATTTCCAATATCTTGGGAGTATTATCTCTACCGGCGGCGGCGGAACTGGCTATAAACAGTCTAATCGGGAAAGCAAAGGCTGCGTTGTGAATGCTGTCCAAAATATGGAGAAACAAATCTTTTAGCTTAAAGACCAAGCTACAACTGTTCCGCTCTAATGTTGAATCCCTGCTGCTCTATGGATGGAGCACTTTGAAAGTCACAACCGTTGTCACAAGAAAGTTGCAAACGTTCGTTAATAGATTTATTCGAAATATCTTGAAGACTTTCTGGCCCGACCGTATGACCGCATGATGAACTTCATGCGAGAAAAAGTCAGGAACCCATAGACTATATTATACGAAGACGCAAGTGGCAGTGGATTGGCCATATGCTTCGAATAGGTGACGATCAGTGCATTGCGAGTCAAGCGATGCAATGGAACCCGCTCACACAGACGGGTTAACAAGTGGGTCAACCTAGACGTACTTGACGAAGAACGTTTGAAGAGGAATCAGTACAACTGCGGAAGAGTTGTAGAGAGCTGAGATACATCTTCAGAAATTGTACACGATGGCGCTTACGAGTAGTGGAGGCCCTATGCCCCACGAGACCCAAGGGGAACCTCACGGTCCGAACTCTGAGGTCCGAGGACCTAAGTAAGTTAAGGGACCGACCCATAGAATTCGGCCCCTTTAGTTTTTCAAGATCTTTTGCAAGTATCAAAATTATGTTATTTCTTGATTTTGGAACGTCTACACAAAAAGTGGTACTGCCAATGGAGAATTTAAGGGATTTAAGAGTTTTAGTTTCTGAAATTTTGAAATTGTGGTGTCTTACGAATATTTTGCGAATATACGTAGTGACTTTAAAAAAAAATGTTTCGTCGACGACTTAAGTCGCCATCCGACTGTTATAGTTTCTCAAATTGTTCTTCAAATTAATTCCAAACACCCTGTGTTACTACAGCCTGTTGGCCAGATATAAAAATGTAGAATTTGTCTCTTCTTGCCTCAAAGATTTAATATAACAAAAACTTAAAATTATAAAAAAAAGAAGGAAACACCTATGTAACTACATAGGTGTACCTTCATAACGTATGCGGAAAGTGGCATGTTAGATGCTGCGTATTTGAGGTTGGTTTTTCCATTAGTTAAAACTTATTATATCGTTCGTTTCATTAAAAGCCGCACTGGAGCACCCCAACGCTCGTGTATGAAATAATTATTATTGTAAGGGATGCGGTCCAATTGGGGTGATGATGTTGCCCCATCACAGGACAGGGAGTGTTGCACTAACTAAAAACCTACAACAACAAAAAAAAACCTCTGCATTAAGTTAAATCACGTAACTAGGGCAAACAACTTAATTTTTGATGCTGTAAATGAAGAGATTTTTTTCCAGCGTTTTATATTTACTTTTTCAGTATAAAATTTATATACCTTCATACATACATAATATACTACTTATATAAAAACATACATACACATAATATTTATGTACGTAGAGTCTTATTTTTCTATTTTTAATATTTTACTTTTTTTTTTACAGAATGCGCTGTGTTTGCTAGTTAACCACGGAATAGAAGATGGAACTACGAGCTGGGTGTCCATAAAAGCGGAACCATTATAATGCTTTGTTTTTAATGGACTAATAATTGTGGAAACATATTTCAAGTCCCTGAGTTTGCATTAGGATGGCTTGATATTGAGTGCGATGTAGGTTTGGTTGGTTGATTTAATTTTAATCATTTTCAATTCTTATCTGCTGGGCCAACTGGTGTGGGGGGATTAGTGAAAACTGAAAAGCAAAAAACTTACTGTAAGAATATCTACAATTTGAGTGCAGTTTCGAAAATGAATAATTATTTATTTTAATTTATTTCAGCATTTTTGGAATAATAAAAAGAAAATGTGGCTTTATTCATCCACATGCAAGAAAACTCATCATGATGGAGTTTCGTTCGGAGAGGACAGTGTATAGTTTTTATTTATCTTCATATTTAAGCACAAAAAAAAACACTTCAGCCTTTAGGGATTAATATGTATATCGTTTCAGAACTGAACTGAATGGAATACTTAAGCCTCTTAACGTTTATTAAATAACTACAACGAAGTACTTAGTTTTATGCGAACGATAGTAGGTATAAACAATATATAATATGTATAGTGTTAATAAATATTAATCCACGTCAGGAAAAAATATATGAACGGTTCAATGGGTATTTTTTAAAAGGTATTATATTTTTGATTGTTCGGACATTGCATGCCAAGGGAATTTTCGGAGAACTTTCGTTATGATACCCGATAAACGAATTGGGTCACATATTTTATTAAATACTTCTTATGAAATTTGTATAATTTCTGTATGAAAATGTTATCGAGAGAAAAATTTGACAATTCTTTAAAAGAAACATGAAGGTTTTTGAAAAAAATTGCCCTATACAAGTATCTGTAGATACTCAATTCGTTTTCTGTGAACAAAGTTTGAATCGAACTTCAACCTAATATCTACTTAAAATAATGAAGTAGCCTATAAAACTTTAGTTATCGTCATACCGACAATTGATCTGTAAAGAATGGAATACAGGGTCATAATTAGGTCATGACCTTCACCGAGAAATTTACAAGAGAAAATATAAAGTACGATCATCAAAAAAGTCCAGAACACAATTTTTGTACCTAAAAATTAAGTATTTAGGTATACTACAATGCAGTATAGCCCGTGGGGTAATGGTTAGTGCGTAGGACTGTTGCGTCAAAGGTCTTGAGTTTCATTCCCAGCCTATGTCATTTAAAAAACAGAAATGTTTTTCACGGGTTACTGCCTCTTGCGAGGAATTGGCATATCCTCCAATAATATCTCCTGTCATGAAAAGTGCTTCTTATATTCTGTGCCGTTCAGTTTCGCAGAAAACTGTTGGTCCCCTCAATTCCTAACAATAACTAGCATACAGGAATGG
Source organism: Epistrophe grossulariae (assembly GCA_929447395.1). Taxonomy (NCBI): domain Eukaryota; kingdom Metazoa; phylum Arthropoda; class Insecta; order Diptera; family Syrphidae; genus Epistrophe; species Epistrophe grossulariae. The sequence continues at coordinate 106,415,224 of OV839567.1, forward strand.
ATGAGAGTTGTAAGTCACTAGGCCTACTAGTCCTACCCGAGCATTTGATCCAAAAAAAACAAACATTTAAACATTTTTCGATTCCTTCCTTGATGCGGCTGTATAACTACTGGCGAGGTTAAGGGCTAAACAAATGGAAATGGAACAATCAACCATCATTGTGGTGATTTTGTATTGCCTCCAATTTGATTCCGAAAATAAAAACTCACTTGTCTTTTAGTTAAGAGATCGATATATTTCGGCAATATGTGCCATCATCAGGATATATAAAATGAGGTTTTAAATACTTAATTTAACATTAAAATAACAAAAAGGTGTAGGTACCTTAAATGAATTTCTTTAAAAGTTTTTAACAAAGTTTATAAACCAACAATTTGACAAAAAAAAAAAACAATTGATATCTGTAAATTAATACTTAAACATAAACAACAAATTAATTCTAACATCAAATACTAATGCATTATGAAGTGTTTACACGATATGTTTACGCAATGTGTTTACACGATGTTGTAAGTTTGTGTTGTACGTTATTACTTATTAGCATGTGAGATGAGATTAAAGTATGTATTTGTCTATGTTTGTTTTAAAATTACATACATTATCTTCAAATGTAACTATTTGTTTTACCACATGCACCTGTAATTTAAATTTATTTTCTTCAAACTTTAATATTTCGGTGTTCTCAAAATTAAAGGAGTGGCCGGTATGGTGTTTGTGGTAAGCCAGTGCTGCAATACTCTTCAAATTAGCGGTGCCAGATTCAACTTTATCACATTCATTTGAGTGTTGTTCTAGTCTTTTGGAAAGTTTTTGTAGATATGGTTTCCCCGATGAATTTTTATGGGCAATCGTTACATTGAACGCTATAAACCAGGCATTAGTTTTGAGTCAGAGGTATTTTTTGTTTCATGTTGGCAAAGAAAGTCGAAACTTTTCTCACAGGTTTCATAGTTGTTTTGATTTCAGGAACGAACTACTCACAAGATTTGGCTAAGGATTCGGTAAGGCCTGGAACATAAGAGATGACCGAATAAATTTTCCTTGGTTGAGTTAGTATTATTGGCGCAAAATTTTAAACTATTTAGTACGATGTTAAAAGCATTTTTAGTATGTTGAAAATGCTTTAGCATCATACTAAATCGTTTAAAATTTTGCGCCATTGTTACGTACAGATGAAATTAATTTTTTGGTGACGTCAATAGGAAAATTATTTTTTAACAGGATGTTTTTAATGCGTTCAATACTTTGTTTCCAATGAGATTTGTGATTGAACGAGAAAACTCTCCGCACTAACAAAATGAATGTATTCTACTAAAGAAACAAAAGCTAGTGGTTGAAAAAGTGTACCTACTTCAATTTAGAATAAGTGGAACAGGCGTATACGATGGCCAATCTGTTGAATTTTTGCGAAAAAATGAAATTTCTTGACAAGTTAAGTATTGAAATTTTGTTAACTGAACGCTGGAAGCTGGATACAGTAAAATTGAATTCGAAAAAATTTAATCTTGGAAGTCTGCTCGTCTGCTTGTCTACCTGTCTGTCAGCCCTTGCAGTTAGGCTTCCAAACTTTCACATCATTCAGTATTTTAATAACCGCATTTTTTGGGATATTATATATGTATAGTATAGTAAAAAATCCAAATAAACCCATCTTCAGTAGCCTACCCATCCGCAGTAGGATTCAATAATGGAATAATTTTTTGACTAGAAATAATAATTGGGCTATCAGTTTTTTATTTGCATTAAAATAATCACTGATTTCACTTATTAAGGGCCAGTTTCAGAGTGCACACTTAACAAAGTAAGTGGCACTTAATTTTCCCGTTTTGGCTCTTTAGCCGCAGTTTTAATACCTGAGTAAGTGGAACTTAAGTGGCCAACATCGGAGACTTAAGTGTCACTTATTCCGATAAGTTTACACTGTGAAATTAAAATTAACAATTCAAATTTTCAATGATGAGTTTCAATGAAAGCTATAACTGGCGCCTTACAGCTACACGATGTACATAATAGACAAAGACAAGAAGATCGTCCCTTCCAAAAATTCAGCTAGTAAAAGGGTAGAGTAAAAGTACCTATTCGTTGAGCTGGCCGGTCGCATTCGCATTTCGCTGTATAAATAAAATGTATTAAATATATAAATGTTCGTTGTTTTTTAATTAATGTCGAATAGGATAAGTAAGTAATTGTCCTACATTTATATACATATTTCGAAACCAAGCACCTTTTTGACAATATCTCTAAGATTTTAAACTAAAATTAATAATTATAATTATTCTTATAACTTAACATACCTAATATGTACCTACAAGTGTTTTAAAACCGTCAAGGAAAATCTTATTTTTCTCGAAAACGACTCTTACGATTGTGATTAAAATTTGTCTGAAACTAATATTCTAACGATTTACCATTTTATTGGAACAAATTTCACATTAATGTACTTTTCATAGAATTATTTTTCTTTATTTGTTCAACCGATTTTAATTAAATTTTTTACACACAAGATTCTAATGAGTTCTAATCATATTGCCTGTCAAAATTTATTTAAATTTTTAAAATAGGGTTTTAGGAATTTTTTTTGAAACTTCAATATTTCAAAAAGGTGTAAAAAAGATGGTCTTTTTAAAAATGTATTTTTTAATTTCGCATTAATAATTACTAACAATTATTGGCGTACCTTCCATTTTTACTTGCGATATACATATGTAGGTACATTATATGACAATTTATGCATTCGTAGCGTGATTGTACCTAGGTCGGTAGTCAGTAGAGCAAAAGGTTCTTCCAATAAAAACTCTTGACACCGTGAATATTTTCAATTGATTTTTATTAAAAACAAATTATTACAACTAAACAAAATTTAAACTTCTTCATGGTGTGTTATTGACTATGGTTAGGAAATAACAATTTATAACCCCGAAAAGAAGATAAGTAATAAAAAACGGAATTATTACTTACCAGTTTCCCGGTCCATTCGAAAGCGATTTAATCATTAATTTGATTCTCCTTTTATAGTGGGAAAACAAGCTTTTTGTTAATAAGCTAGTAGGCTTTGAATTTTAGAAAATAAACATTAGGTTAAGAATTCGGACTAATTCTCTCGGTCTGAAAATAGGTGTTGAGAAAAACTTGATGTGAAATAGAAAGTTCACCTTTAAACATACTTAGCGAATATCAAAATCAAAACCAATTTAGGTATGGCTTTACTATAATTTGTTTGTTTTCCATTGGCGAAAGTCTCGTTCTCATTTTGCTCTTCAAATCAACAAAAACATGGAAAATAAAATAAACGAGATGAACAATGAACAATGAACATACAACATTGGTGTTATTAGGTCTTGTATAGTTTTATTTCCATGGGATTATACTAGTGTCCGACCGAAGGTCGATTTTCAGCCGAAGCCGAAGCCGAAGCCGAATTATTAGGCTGAAAGAAAATCTTCGGCCGAAGCCGAAGCCGAAGCCTAAGGTTGAAAAAAGTCAAGGATTCTCCTTTCCAATTGGATAAAAATATTATTTTTATTAAAATTTATTGCTTAAATAACATAAGACAAATAAAATAAAAATAACTTATAACTAATTAGTAATTATAAACAAAAAAGAAATAAATAATTTATTTTTAGTAATAATTTTTAGTAATATTAATTCAATACATTATTAATTAAAATCAAAGAGTCTAATGTTGTATGCTAAGAACAAAAGTTTGTTTGCTCGATATAATAAACAGATTCTTCGGCTTCGGCCAAAACTTCGGCCTAAAATGGCCGAAGCCGAAGGTTTGGCCGAATGTTGTTTTTTTGGCCGAATTCGACCGAAGCCGAAGGCCGAAGTTGCGATGACTTTGGGAGTTTCCGATGTCGTTTTTTCCTTCCAATTCTATCTAGAATTATAAAAAACACGTCTTATAGACCGCCAAGATTATGGTTAAATTTAGTCCAAAATATACGGTCTCGTCTCGGTTTCGTTTCGTATGGTTTTGAAGAGAAGGATGAGAACGAAACTTTTCTGATCTCTTTGGCAATCCTAGAAACCAATGGAAAACAAAAAAAAATAATAATTCAATCCATAGCTTTATTTTCATTGGTTTTGGTTTTGATATTCGCTAAGTTTGGTAAAAGGTGAACTTTCTATTTCACAATAGCTTTGTTGAACACCTAGTTTCAGACCACTGTATTTAATCCGAAACAGTCCCACAAGTAAAACTTTTTCGGCTTCGGACCAAAAATAACTCAATCTGGTGGTCCGAACTGTTTGAAATTAGATGTGGATGGTGGATCAAAACTATGAATGTATTTCTTTATTAATTCGAAATATTCTAAATACAAACCAATTCTGTTGTTTTTTATTATTCGAGACTTTTTTTACCTATTTAAGGAGTCAATTAAAACTGATTATATATAATCAGTTTATTAATTTATTTATGTTCCTGAGCAAATCAAAAACAAAAAATCAATATGTATTTAAAAAAGTAAAAATAATTCATTACATACAAAATATCAAAAACAAACAAAAAATGCAAAAAAATAACAAACAAGGCTTTAAATATACTTTAATAAATCCTTTTTACAATTTCGTTTATTCTCATTTTAATTATTTTTTATTTCCACTCACACACTTCTATACCGGACAATCACAACCAAAATGGCGCAGTGACATAAAGCTCAAATTTTGTTTTTTTTGGGGGCTTTCGAGGATAATTGTATGCAAAGTTTAATTTGGTAGTTTTTATTTAGTGGGACATAACCCCCAACATTTTTATTTGGGGCTTGGGTCCCACTTGAGTGGGACTTAAGGCCCAAATTTTTCACATAAGTGAAAAAAAAATTGCACTTAAGCGGATTTAAAAAACTCCCAAAAGGGTTCTGACATATCAGAAATTCAAATGTCATTTTCGTGATGAAAATTTGGTGGAGGTGAAAAATAAAATAGAAGTTATATTAAATTTTTTTTCACTTAAGATTGTTTTTTTTTTCAATGAAAAATATTAAATTTAACTGAAAATATGTTTCAAGTATCCGTGTTTTTCACTTAAGCGGAGTGTTGTAAAGGCAATTGGTCGACAAATACTCTGGGATGAAAAAAGTGTTTCAGATAAGCTGGTTTTTCTTAAGCCGGTTTTAATGTCCCAATTGAGTGGTACATAAAGCCCGAATTTAATGTGGGACATAAGCCCAAATAAAAATGTTGGGGGTTATGTCCCACTAAATAAAAACTATACCAAATGATAAAAAGAATCTTTGCATGCACCTACCCTAAATCCTATAGTGTGCCCAAGCAGGGAGGTTGCAGGGGGAAAGCATGCCCCCCATACATACCTCACTATTTATCTGCCATAATTGTGGGTGCTATCACGCCACTAATTTTCTTTCAAATTAAACATCAATAAATTATTATTATCTTCTATGCCTCTAAAAAATTTGTTAAAAAAAATATTTGGGGCTTGGGTCCCACTTGGGTGGGACTTAATGCCCAAATTAAATTTGTTAGATTTTAGCTTTCACAATATTCTTTAGTTTTAATATAAAAAAAAATATACGTATGAATATCCTAGTTAAATCACTAGTTCATACCACACGTAATCTAGATTTCGTTTGACATTTAAGATGAACTCAGTATTCATAGCAACTCAAAAAAAGTTCCTTTTCAATCAGGCAAAAGTCCTAAAACGATTTCACACATTAAATTTTTTTTTCTTTTCTATTTCAAAAAACCCTTAAGCGGAATGGAATCCCATAATAAACACTCTTATTATATTAAATAGATACTCTTTTTTTGTAATAAAAAAGATGGAGAAATACAAAATAAATAATATAATATAAATAATATTAAATACTTAAAATTAAATATTATGAAACTACCTAAACTTAAAAATTAAAATTAAAATATACAGTTTTTGAAACAATTAAAAGTTATTTCCTGCCTAGGTTTTTCCAAACGATATTGTAAAATATATAGGATTAAGTGTACATTTTGTACATCACTTGAGTATATTTTTTATAACCCTATAATTAATTTTTCACATGAATTCTTGATACTCAGTTTTCTATTTTTTAATAGGTACTCATTTTGAATTAAAAATACAAAAGCAAAAATAAGAATAACAATTCTCTTATTATTTGTGTTTTCTTCTTCTTATTTAAGAAAAATATATTAACTTGAATGGCTGTCATCAGAATCTTGAAAAAGTTCAAATAAGTGTGTTTAAATTCCATGTCTTGGTCCTTTTTCCTTCTTGATGATGATAAAAACGCTAGAAAAGACAATCGATTAATCCGAAATAATTGTTTCTTATTTCAGAATTTGTGTTTTGAGCAAAACAAATTGATTGACAAATGTCACAGTTTTCCGCAACAACTTAAATTTTTTCCTAAGTTGCCGTACATTGGGAAATGAAAATTGTTGGATGAAAATGATTGAAGAACCGGTTTTCATATTTCACTTTCATGTTTTGGTGCTCACTTCTTGTGAATTTCATACCAGTGAAATACGCGTCACAAATAACTATACAGGAAATTTCACTTCCGTTTTGCAATTCAGATTTGTATCCTAATTTGAGAAACGTAATTGAAGTTCTTTGTGTTCTACCAGTGACGTCTGCAGAGCCAGGACGTTCGTTTTCCACTTTGAGACGGTTAAAAACGTGGCTGATGCGACGCGACGGCCACAACAAGTGCCTTAATGGGTTAGCTTTGTTGAATATTCACAAAGGAATCGGTGTAATCCCTGAAGATATAGTGAATTGAAAAAGAAGAATGGATTCCATATTTTCACCAAACTCCGTTTATACCATACATTACCATTTCAAACCAAAAATATCAAAAAATGTATTAACCCTAGAAAGATAACCTACGTCAAAAAGAAGTGTTCAGTTTTTAAAAATTCACTTATAATTCATTAGTGTGTGGCATCACTGCGCTCTAGCTTAAAGCCAACTCAGTCGACCAAAAGATCTTGCAGGAGTTGGCACATGCCGATTTCGTAAGTTCACTACAGTACATATATAAACCTATAGAATAAGATAGTACGGTTATAAGGTTATCTTTCTAAGGTTAAATTCATTTCATAACTTAAGGAGTGTTTTTTGTGTTTTTCTTTTTTTTGTTTTCTTACTGAAATTTTACTTCTTATTCATATAAGATGGTTAATAATAAGAAAGATTTTCATTTTTGATTTAGTGATACGTTAAAAACGTTAAAAAAAAACTACCAAAATTGAGATTGAGCCCCCCCCCCCAAACAAAATCCTGCGTACGCCACTGATACATATATAGGAAGGTACATGTAAGAGAGCATGCTTTTGGATTGCACAGCAACAATTTAAAAGCTCTACCGATCACTGCTATGTACAGCAGAACATTTATGTTTTCTGTGTGCATAAATGTTCATATCTGAGGTGATGGTGTAATGAATACTTCAAAATCGGTATACATACACATAATCCTTCCTTATGTTTTTGACATGCTGATTGTCTCTGCATGTAGCTAAAGTACCAAATATTTATAATTTTCAAAAGGTTTTTTAATCCATCGATATCGTAGGTATCCTTTAATGGAATTTGACAGTTTATATTTTGACAGATAGGCCACAAATTATAACATTGTTCGCTTACTTCCCGAACCTAACCATTTCTACCATTTTTAGACCGATAGACTGTCAAAGTTTATTCAAAAAATTGGTAGAATTTGGCAGTTTCGGACAAGTACGCGAACAATAAATAGTATGTATAATTAATTCAGTGCGAAAAAGGAGCGGAGACTTCTCCAAATAATCTACTACAATTATACATTTCGCTCTTCGAACAGCGTACTGCAAAACGAAATTTTCCGTTTCTGATTTCGTTGTGTCATTTTTGTATGGGATTTTTCGTTTTGCATCAGCAGCGCAATAGACTTAAATAGTAAATACATTATCTTAGAGTACTTTTCAATTAATATTTCGTATCATTTTGCCATAAAAAAGCAAATTCCTTGAAAATAAAAATACACTTCAATCACGTAGAATTAGCTGAACCTTATCCGCCAAAATTAAAATTCTCGTCCAGGGTCAAACGAACTGCAGTTTGCGGGAAATTCGGGTTTGTGGGCATCCCGTTATCTTGAAAGTAATTTTTTTTTTTTTCTGTTTTTCTCTGTTTGTGCTACTTTCTATGAAAAAAGATTAGATACTTTTTTGTTTGCTTTTATATTATGTATCTACAAATCCTTATATATATACAACATTTATGTATATACATATAGAGTAAATACTAAGAAGATATAAACGAAAAACGACTAAAAATTTGTCTTTATCTCACTTATTTTCGAGTTGCTTGAAAACCGTTACATTAAAAAAAAAATATTAAATATTTTTTTGTAGGTAATATTTTAACAAACAAAATGTTATATTCGCCTCTATGTCGTGGCAAAAATTTTTTTCTAAATAAAATTGAACGATTAACGTAACAATTGAAGCACCACAAAAAGGAGTCTGATGATCGGCGCACAGTGGGGCAGCTCTATAGAGAGCCGTGATATAAAGTCCATCTCAAAATTTTTAAGCAACGGGGAAAAAATTTTATTTTTCTCAATAAATACATTATTTTTGATAAAACATGGAAGAACTTTTTTTCGTAAGTCACCTATGCTAACTTAACCACGCTGTCAAAGTTGATCAAGTTGGTCCGAGAAAGCAAATTAAAAAAAACTGATTTTTGAGGGATTTTTTTTTCTTATAAAGAGTAGTGATAAAATCTGTTGATGAAGGTGTGTATAGTTTTTATTTTAAGAAAAAAAATTTTAAAAAAAATTGTCTAAGTATATAATGCGAAGGTTACAAAACTTAGCTTTTTTCTAAGGTCTCACGTGAAACTTAGAGCAACATCTTCTGTTTCGGCATTTTTCAACCAGGTCTGTGAGTGTTGCCAGATGAACAGATATTTGGTGAATATAAATCAAAAAAGAAAAGTGCTTGAAAAATGCCGAAAATATTGTTTTTGAATTTTTTAAGTTAAAGCCTAGTACGCAGATCGAGACAAACTAAATTTTATCTTTACATTCTTTTTCTCGAGACAAATTTTGAAGGTGTAGAGATAAAAATAAAATTCAAATGAAGACAGTAACGTAGGTAAAAATATTTGTTTGGGTTTTATAAATCTATGCTGCAATAATAAAATAACATAAATAATCAGTACAAAAAAGGGTTTGCAGCCTTTACAGCAAGTTTATGTAATGATTCAAAAATTATTTCTATGAAAATAAAGTATATTTTCATGCATTAAAAAAAGTTTCCGCACTAGTATTTGGCCCTCTTGAACCCTTTCGTATTAGCTACGCCACTGACTGAATGAGAACAGCTGTTTTAAATAATCTACTCTCGTAACTTTCTTTCATTTTTTATTTTATGTTTTTTGGTCATCATTCACATAAAACATTTCAATATTGAAAAAACTTAAACGAAAATGTTTTTGGTTGATAAAAACCGTAATATTCATGAAACGTCAACATTTGTCTAGCAAAATAATGCTTCGAACATTATTTTGTCTCGGAAAAATTATGTGGAGACTTTTGTATGTACAGTTAGAAAAAAGTTTGGATTTTGCGTTTGAACTGCGTACTGCTTAAGAAAAATTCGAGACAAAATTTGTCCTGGGAAAAAATTTGTATGAGAAATAAAAATTTTCCCGAACTGCGTACTAGGCTTAAAAATGATAACTACAATTTTAACATTAGAAATGTTTAAGCGGAGGCATACCTACTAACCATGCGAAAAAATCAACAGAATTTAAAAAAACTGTAACGCCGAGTAGAGAAAGAGGGCGAAACGTCAGGGGAATAGACAAAATTATTGCGTTTATGCTATGTTCTTACTGGTCTGAGGAAACAGAATACGAAGAAGATGATAAAAAAGGAGAAGTGTTCGTAGACAGGGATGGCCACTACATTTTTCACATTTGCTACGTTGTTTATGTAGTTAAACGTAGTTAAATGTAGTTAATGAAACAAATTGTAGCAAACTTAGTTTCAAATATGAAATGATTTACAACTGACAGTGTAACTTTGAAGCTTGAATTTTGATTTAAAATGTTCAAATTTTTATTGAAATTTTATTTATTTCTCTAAATTTACTTTATATGTACATATATGAAAACGTAACAATTTGTAGAAAGTAAGACGTGTAGTTTATTAAATTAACTACGCGTAGTTAATGATGTAGAAAATGTAGTGTAGTAAATTCAGCCAACCCTGTTCGTAGACTTTCCAGATTTGTATGTGAAGAAGAGCAAATTTAAAAAAGAATTTATTCAAAGTTTTAAAATACATAAATGCATTTTTCATTTCTAATGTACCTCAACTATGCTGGAATGGCAAATCGGGTAAATTTTTTGTATGGTTATTTAATTACTTATCAATAACCGTTTTTTTTGTTTCGCTTTTTTTTAATTCGTGGCTGCATAAGTGTTTCTCTATATTTCTTCACTGTGTTTATTAAAATATGGCAATTTATAGGTGGTCAAAACCAAGTATTTCATTGTTCCAGACGAAAACTGGTTGATTTATATTTAAACAGCAAGAAAAAAAAAATTCGAAGACAAATTTATCGCCATTTGGACCTTTCCTAAAAATAAAACTTCATATTCTGAAAATTCTAGCCACTTAAAACTGAAGCTAAAAGACTTTAGGTACCATTTTAAAAGTAAATGGGATTTCAAATTTTTCTGAGAGCAATATAGCAGAAAATTTTCCAGAAAAGATACGTTGACTGACATTTTTAATCGAATGATGATTTCTTCGGATCCTTCGGTTTCAAGTTTAAGTCGAAAATTAAATATAATCAAAAAAGAATTTCATCTTGAAGCTATTCAAGTTTTTGAAGTAGAAAATGTCGTATGTTATGATTCCGATTAAAAGTACATAAATAAGTTAAAATTAAAGTTTGTTATATTATTAATTCCTTAATTTTTCAATAATACTGTGTTTTATCTATTGCTCAATTAGGTGAAGTAATGTTGTTTGAACCAAATAAGATTAATATAATATGTAAGTTATTTTTATTTTTTCAAAAACCTTAAAACTTGAGGATTTTTGTTGGTAAAAAGTTTTTCTCGAATAACTCAAAAACTAATAAAGATTTGTTTACTTGGTTTTCAAAATCTTGCTAAAAATTGGTAAGAACATTGAATATTTAGTAATACCACTTGTAGGAGCAAAATTTTGAAAAAAATCATTAACTTCAAAATTTTATTTTTTATTTTATATTTCAAAAACTATACACTTTAACAACTTCAATGAACAAAGAAATTAAAGAATATATATATGTATATATATATTGCTGCTTTTGAATTATAATGTAACGTCTTTTATGAAGCGCCATCTCTTGGAAATTTAGGTAAATCACAAATCAGTACTGAACGCTACCACTGATATCTTTGAGTGAGCTTTTTCGAACATTGAAAGAATGTTCGAAATTCTAAGGGGAATTGTTACCCCCTCTACCGTCATAGAAACATCGAGAAGCAAATACGAGAACCTTCCCGAACGTAATAGAAACTAAATTTTTGCTATATAAGACAACTGCGTTGCCGACCTGAACAGTGGATACAGTTTGATTTTAATAGTGAAAGAGTATAGTTGGTTGTAATAACAGATAAGTAAATTGTTTTCGGAAATTAGTTTCGGTATATATGAGTGTTGAATAATAAATTGTTTGGTTGTACGAAAGTAAAGTGTTTTATTTACGAAATAAATAAATGGAAGTTTTAAACAAAGTAAATAGGTTTTATCTTTTACGAACCCTTGGTAAAACATTACATTGGTGTCAGAAGTGAAGATAAAACTTATTATCTGTTAATTCGAAAAATGTATGAAAAAAAAAAAAGTGCGCGTGTGTTTTTAATAAAACAAAGAACAAAATTGAAAGTGGTAAAAGAAGAAAAATAAAAGAAAAATGGGTAAGACATTGAAGGAATTAAATTGTGTTGAACTTAAAGAGGAATTGAGTAAACGAGGTCTTCCTACTGCTGGAGCGAAAAATGACCTCATTATCCGTCTGTAAGAAGATTTAAGACAACAAAATGAAAACCCGGACACATTTGTATTCGAAATTGAAATGCCGGAAAAACAAGTAGGTACTGGTGCCTACTTGTCATCAATAATGGCTCTTCTCCTTGAGCAAAAGAGTGAACAAAGGAATCTTCTCGAACAAATCGAACAACAACGTGTTGAACAAAAGAGTGAACAAAGGAATCTTCTCGAACAAATCGAACAACAACGTGTTCAACAAAAGAGTGGACAGAAAAATCTTCTCGAACAAATCGAAGAACACCGTAAGATTGAACAAAAGAATCTTCTCGAGCAAATCGAGCAAAGGGACCTTCTAGAAGAACAGAAGAACCTAATCGAAGGTAAGCTCGATACATTTGAGAACAAGTTCATTACTCTTGGTGGACGTATTGATGATGTAGACGCAAAGTTCGAGAGCGTTCAAGAAAAATTCGAAGGCAAAATTCAAAGCATTGCCGATGAATTAGGCAAAGTTCAAAAAATTAAGATCAGAGAAAGTGTTGGCGATTACCCAAAGAAGAAGGAAATGCATCCACCGACTTTTGATGGGCAAACTTCTTGGTCGATCTACAAGAAGCAGTTTGAAGCCGCAGCAACGAACGGCTGGGATGACGAAGACAAATTTTCGCTCTGACACTTGCTCTAAGAGGACCAGCTGCTGAACTGCTGCAAACCATACCAGCAGATAAGAATGGCAGCTTCAGTGCTCTTGTTCAGGCCATTGACAAGCGCTTTGGAGATGGCCATATGCAAGAAGTCTTCCGCGTCCAGCTCAACACCAGAGTCCAGAAAAGAGGAGAAACTTTGCAACAGCTCCAAGCAGACATCGAACGGTTGGCGCATCTGGCATATCCACCTGCAGGGGATGAAATCATCAGCCAATTCGCAACAGAAGCCTTAATCCGTGCTGTATCTGATATCAACTTACAGCGAGCAATTCGAACTGCTGGAAAACGCACGCTTCCTGAAGCTTTAGCGTTCGCTCTGACTATGGAAGCAGCAGAACAAGCTTTCCAAGGAGTTCATCGAGTCAGAGAAGTAGAAGTTGAGGAATGCTCATGTCAGAAAATCGCATTCCAAAGAAGCCAGCGTGAAGGACTCCAGTGCAGATTACCACCGAGAAGAGCTGCATGTTAACATTGTGGAAGCAGAACCAACGCTCGAGAACAACAAAGCAATAACACTGACACTCCTGCTCAACTTGTTTCCCAGGCGGGAAACGAGTAAGAACCAACTTCGAGGGGCAGAAGCTGGTTTCTGGTATCGATGGCCCCAGAAACACTATCCAAGTCTCACAGACTAAACGAGACAACAAAAGTCTGACAGTAGAGGCAATAATAAACAACAATAAACACGTGGCTACAATCGACACCGGTGCCACCGCCTCCATTGTACGAAGAGACTAGGTCAAGATAATTTGGCTACATAACACCAATAGCTACCGTCTGGAGACCGCCACAGGAGAGGTAGCAAAAATGTATGGTGAGGTTCGTCTTACAATCCGTTTGGCAGAACTGGAGTTTTCGCATCTATTTCTGGTAGCAGATATATGTGACGAGTGCATCGTTGGAATTGACTTCATGAAGGAGCATGGAATAATTTTGGATATCGGTAAGCAAGTTCTAAAGTACCAAAATGTGGAGATTCCGATGGTCTATGGCAACGAAAACTCAAGAACTATTAGGACCGTCATCAAAGAAGACATTTACTTGCCTGCTTCTTCGGAAGTATTCGTGTGGACGAAACTGAAAGGTGACTTTGGAAGCCATCGATACCTCATGGTGGAACCAAATACGGAACAATGTTCCCAAAACATCATGGTAGGGAAGACTCTTGTGGTTCCAAAGAACAGCATGGTACCTGTACGGATACTGAACATTAAACCGTATGAAATTAAGCTCAAAAAGGGAGAAATAGTTTCGCAATGTGAATCTGTATCTGCGATAACTAAAATCACCGAAGCGGAAACAAAGAAGCCTATTGACTCCGAAAATTTAAAAGCCCACATTTTGAAGTCATCTAATCTGAGTCAATATCAGCTTAATGTTGCTGGAGACCTTCTTCATAAGTTTGCTGATATATTCTCTTCACCCAGCGGGCAATACAGGAGATGCAAGACCAATTCGTCAACCAGCAAGACGTCTCCCTTTGGCAAAACAAGCTGAAGTTGAAGAAATGATATCGACCATGAAGGAAGATGGGGTAATCGAAAATTCCAAAAGCCCTTGGGCATCACCAGTCGTTCTTGTCAAAAAGAAAGATGGGAGCACTCGATTCTGTGTAGACTATCGAAGACTGAACGATGTGACAAAGAAAGATAGCTACCCTCTACCCAGAATCAGCGATACATTAGACGCGATGGAAGGAGCCCAATGGTTTTCAACTTTGGATTTGAAGAGAGGTTATTGGCAAGTAGAAATCCACCCAGAAGATCGGGAAAAGACGGCCTTCTCTACAGGAAATGGTCTGTGGCAGTTTAATGTGATGCCATTCGGGTTATGCAACGCTCCAGCATTTTTTGAGCGTTTGAAGGAGTGCGTTCTACATGGACTAACTTGGAAATCTTGCCTGGTCTACTTGGACGATGTCATCGTGTACGGAAAAACCTTTGACGAACATGGTGAAAACCTTAAAGCTGTATTCCAGAGGCTTCGAGAAGCACATCTTAAGTTAAATCCAAAGAAATGTGCGCTTTTCAAGACCGACGTTAAATATTTGGGACATATCATCTCATCCCAAGGAGTAAAGACTGATCCTGAGAAAGTTGACACTGTGAAGAATTGGCCAACGCCTCAGGACAAACATCAACTCCGGAGCTTTCTTGGTCTGGCCACATATTATCGAAGGATTTTGCTAGGATCGCCAAAAGCTTGCATCAGCTTACTGAAAAGGGGAAGCCGTTCAAATGGTCAGGTGAGTGCGAGAAAAGCTTTCAAGAACTGAAGCTGCGTTTATACAATGCACCTGTGCTGGCCTACCCAACTCCGGGAAAACCTTTTATCATCGACGCTGATGCAAGTAACGTTGGAATTAGAGCTGTACTATTGCAAGTCCACAACGGAGAGGAAAAACTTGTCGCCTACTACAGCAAAGTACTCTCGAAGCCAGAGAGGAATTATTGCGTGACAAGGAGGGAACTGATATTGGCAACAAAGCACTTGCATAAGTACATCTATGGACAGAAGTTCCTTCTTCCAACAGACCATGGTGCGCTCAATTGGCTTTTAAACTTCAAGAATCCAGAAGGTCAAGTAGCAAGATGGATCGAAGGCTGCAGACGTATAACTATGAGATTCAACATCGAAGAGGAAAGCTGCATTCAAACGCAGATGCACTATCTCGGCGACCGTGCAAACCAGACTGTAAGCATTGCACACGCCAAGAAGAACAAGAAATGGTCATCGTCCAACGAACAAGAGCTGATTCCATTTACGGCTGGAGTAACGAAGAACTCAGAACGGCCCAACAAGAAGATTCGGATATAGAACCCATTCTTGCATGGAAAGAACATCAAGAGAAACCAGAATGGTGTGATATCTCCGACCGAAGTCCGGTTCTCAAAGCATATTGGGCACAATGGGACTCGCTTCATGTGCAAGAAGGCGTAAGTGGGAATCCGCAGACGGTAAATCTTATGTGATGCAGCTAGTCGTACCTCGGTCAAAAGTTAATGACGTTCTTCAAGAAATGCATGATGGAACTTCTGGAGGTCATTTGGGAGTGAATAAGACGTTGGAAAAGATACGACAACGGTTCTACTGGCTGCACGCAAGAGACGACGTCGAAAAGTGGTGCCGCATATGTGATACTTGTGCTGCTACCAGAGGACCGGGTAGAAAAATTCAGAGTAAAATGCAGCAGTATAATGTGGGCACACCTTTCGAGAGAATTGCTATAGACGTCGCAGGCCCTTTTCCTGAAACTAACAGTGGAAACCGATACATCCTTGTAGTCATGGATTATTTCAGCAAGTGGCCTGAAGCATTTACCATCCCAAACCAAGAAACCAGAACAGTTGTGGATGAGATTGTCTTTAATTGGGTGAGCAGGTTCGGCGTTCCCATGGAACTGCATTCTGAGCAAGGAAGGAATTTCGAATCTAAAGTCTTTCAGGAGGTTTGCACGCTTCTTGGCATTAAGAAGACGAGAACAACACCGCTCCATCCACAATCTGATGGGATGGTTGAACGACTCAACAGGACGCTTAAAGAACATCTATCTAAGGTTGTCGGCGACTACCAACGAGACTGGGACCGACATATCCCATTGTTCCTTGTGGCATATCGAAGTGCAACCCATAGCTCGACGGGAAAAACACCATCGGAAATCCTGTTCGGATCAACAATACGCCTGCCAAGTGAAGTGAAATTTGGGTGTCGTCCAAATGAGTCACAGGGAACAGAGGAATATGTGGTTGACCTGAAAAACAGGCTTATTGACATTCATCAACGAACAAGGACAAACATAAAATTATCCACTGATCGAATAAAAACAAGATATGACGTAAGCAACAGCAACAGGATTTCAAGAAGGTGACCTTGTGTGGTTTTACAATCCTCATCGTGACCATTTACATCGATACAACGGTGAAAGAAGGGATAAAATTGTTCGGGACGAACAATCCTAAGAAGGGTGCAATGTAACGATTGAATTACTCAACTGCTTTTGAATTATACTGTAACGTCTTTTATGAAGCGCCATCTTTTGGAAATTTAGGTAAATCACAAATCGGTACTGAACGCTACCACTGATATTTTTGAGTGAGCTTTTTCGAACATTGAAAGAATGTTCGAAATTCGAAGAGGAATTATTACCCCCTCTACCGTCATAGAAAGATCGAGAAGCAAATACGAGAACCTTCCCGAACGTAATAGAAACTAAATTTTGGGGACAGTTTATTTTTAATGGTGAAAGAGTAAAGTTGGTTGTGATAAGAGATAAGTAAATTGTTTCGGAAATTAGTTTCGGTACATTTGAGTGTTGAATAATAAGGGCCAGTTTCACAGTGAAGTAAGTGTCACTTAAGTGCCGAATATGAAAAACTAATTCCCAATTTCACAGTGTAAACTTATCGGAATAAGTGACACTTAAGTCTCCGATGTTGGCCACTTAAGTTCCACTTACTCAGGTAGTAAAACTGCGGCTTAAGTGCCAAAATGGGAAAATTAAGTGCCACTTATTTTGTTAAGTGTGCACTGTGAAACTGGCTCTAAATTGTTTGGTTGTAAAGCTTAGTACGCAGATCGCGCAAAATTTTAGTTTCCATACGAAATTCTCTCCAAAACTTAGCCAAGCTAAAATTAAGCAAAGCATTTTAGCTGAGAGGTACGCAGCTCCAGCTAAAAAATCAAATGTTTGTTTCATACTGTACATCACTAATCTGTCAAAATTTAGCGCACGAAATAATTGTCTGGGACATTATTCTCGAGCTAAATGTTGACTGGTTCTGGTATTTTTTAATTTTGTGTGAACTTTGCTTTGTTTTTACAGCTAGATTGTTGCTGCCTTCATGCAAAATGGATTCCGATTTGGAAGAATTTTTACAAGAATTACCACAACCGAAAAAAAGAATGCGTGGTAAAAATAAAATTACGTTCAGCATGGAAGACAAAAAAAAACTGGCTACTCTTGTAAAGGAACGCCCTTCTATATGGTGTCTGGTACATCGCTCCTATTGCCACAACTTGTGCTGCTGCACAAATCACCAAATCTTCAATTTCCCTTGTATCCATTTTGTTTCTGAAACGTAATAATACTTGAAATTTTTCAAACAAACTTTCTTAAATTAAAAAATTTTTTTCGGAGAACAGGTGTTTTTGACATATTCTACACAATGCCCTTATGCCTGTTTGATAACTTTTTGTTTCAACAAATATCACAAAACTAATTTTTTTTCTATTGGTTTTGACAGCAAATTCTGAAATTTTGTGAAAATTTGTGCGAATTCGCAAGAAATTTCACGTTACCAAACAGACCACTGTTTTCAATCACATATTCTCCAAAACTCTCCTATGTCAAAATTTTGCTAGGGTTTTAGCTGATGTTTGGAGAGAAAAGTGGCAGCTAAAAGTTAGCGCGATCTGCGTACTAGGCTTAAGAAAGTAAAGTGTTCTATTTACGAAATAAATAAGTGGAAGTTTAAGAGAAAGTAAATGAGTATTATCTATTACGAACCCTTGGTAAAACATTACAATATTATTAGAAAGGCGAGAAATTGCGGATGGAATATTTTTATTGAATTTGATTGTGTATAGAAGGTGGTATAGGTTGGGACAATATTATAAGAAAAAAATTGTAAAGGAGTGGGATATATCTACCCCATTCAGGTGGGAAGGGCAATTTAAAAAAAAAAATAACTGTTTGTATACTTATTTTGAATTGATTTAATCGAATTCGATTCGACATAAATCAATCAAAGACATGAACCTGTCATTGTATTACCATATCCTTCCTAGAAGTATGCACTACTTAATATAATTAAAAAGAATAAGCCAGAGCTTCTAGTGAAGAGACGAACCATAGCTGATATTGTGATTTCCTAAAAGCATGCAATAAAAAATCATAAAATTAATCGAAGTCTACTTTTAGGAGTTTTCTTAAAAGTAAAGTATACTTTTAGGAGTTTTTTGTGAATAGCCTACTTTTAGGAGTTCCTGTGTGCGTAAAACTGAAAAACACTGAGTGCAAAAAGGAATAGAATTTTCCTGAACATGCACTAAGTAATTTGGAAGAGTTGAACAGTTATAACTATATCATTTCTAAGATCATACTTTTAAGAGTTTGTTTATAGTCGTTTCATTGGTCGTTAATTTTTTTAAAGAATAACCTACACTAAGGATTTTCTTATATTTAAAAAGTAGTTTACATATTTGATATTATTAATTGCATCAGCGTCGATGATGAAATGTAAATCAGGGGTCGGATTAAAAAAGGGCAGCTTCAGTTCCTGAAAGATTTTTTCATACTCACCTGACCATACCATTTGAATAACCCTTTTTCAGTAAGCTGACGCATGCTTTGGCTATTCCAGAAGAATCTTTCTTAAAACGCCGATAATACCAGACCAGAAAAAAGCATTTATGTATTTTAAAACTTTGAATAAATTCTTTTTTAAATTTGCTCTTCTTCACACACTAATCTGGAAAGCCTACGAAAAGGGTCGGCCGATTTAACTACACTACATTTTTAACATCATTAACTACGCGTAGTTAATTTAATAAACTACACGTCTTATTTACTACAAATTGTTACATTTTCATATACATGCATAGTAAATTTCAATAAAAATTTGAACATTTTAACTCAAAATTCAAGCTTCAAAGTTACAACTGACCGATCATTTGATATTTGAAACTAAGTTTGCTACAATTTGTTTCATTAACTACATTTAACTACGTTTAACTACATAAACTACGTAGCAAATGTGAAAAATGTAGTGGCCATCCCTGCCTACGAACACTTCTCCTTTTTTCGGTGTCCGTTTTATCATCTTCTTCGTATTCTGTTTCTTCAGACCAGTAAGAACCTAGCATGAACGCAATAATTTTGTCTATTCCCCTGACGTTTGGCCCTCTTTCTCTACTCGGCGTTACACTTTTTTGAAATTCTGTTGATTTTTTCACATTGTTAGTAAGTATGCCTCCGCTTAAACAATTCTAATGTTAAAATTAATCGCTTGTTTTCTTTAGTTCATTTTAACCATTTTGGTAACTTATCTTGTAACACAACCTAAAAATTTGCTATGTTCTCGTCCAATGTACTGGAGTTCATTTTTCATCTCTTCAATTCATTTATTCATTAAATCATTTTTCATCCTATAAACATTTTTCAATGGTAAAATTGATTTTTTTTTTCGAACAAAATACACGTAGATGTGTTTATTAACATATTTATTTCTTGAATCCAGAGAAAACATGACCAAAGACAAATAAAAGAACAAAGAAAAAATGTATAATTAGCTGGCAGCTGTACGCACATACCTTCAATATTTTACCAAGAAAAATGTATATTTACCAATTTTACCTATTTATTTAAAAATGTAAATAAATTATTTTAAGTTTTATCTTTTATCGAAAATGCATTTGTTTTAATCAACAAAACAAAATTCAAAAATTACACATGTTTCTGTTGAAGGTATGTATATACATAGCTGAAGTCCATATTGCGGCGCAGCTGTCGTGAGTCTGTGTAACTTCCTCCCAGGAAGTGTGATTGGGTAGCCTGCCCTGAGCTTAACCTGTCTGACGTCAGAGTCGAAGGACTCCTGGTTTAATAATAATTCATAACATTGGATGTAATTGGTCCGATTTGTTGAATCGAAAATTTTGAAATATCTCCACGTTTCGAGGTCTTAAGAATCCAAATCCATCGTTTTTAGAGAGATGTCTGTATGGGTGTGTGTACGTACGTTCGTAATACATTCTATTGTTTACCGTATCTGAAGAACGAATAGAGTTATTGACTTCAAAAAAAATTTTTTTTAACGTCATGCCATGTGAAAGGTGTTTCAAAAAAAATCATTAAGCCGTTTTCTTACTTAAAGCCCTTCCACGTTATCTCACTGAGTATTAACACATGCCAAAAAAGTGGGAAACAAATCATGTATAATAGTGTGGAAACAAAATATGAGAGCCCATCTTACACAGCATGATATTCCAGCCTACACGATTTGACATGAGTTAATACATGAGAATTTTTAGAAATGGTTCTAATTCTATCACACATTTCATCACATTTTAATTGAGGTTAAATTAAACTGTTGTGTGCAGTGTTGCCGATGTGGCACGATCGTGCACTTTTGCACTTTTTCATTTAAATGTCACTGTGGCACTAAAAGATTTCATATGGCACTTTCATTTTGTTATACCTAGTAAAATAAAATATTTGACAAACAAAAAACTAAATTCTAAACGTGATCTTTTCAAATATGAGGTGAGTTCCTTTCTTAGAAACTCCGTACATTTGTGTTAATTTCTACCCATTTCATTTTTTTATATGAACTTTGACAGATTAAGCGTAGAAGTTCACACAAATGCACAAAGTAACGGAACTAGGCTATTATCTGTTGGATTTAGTTGTATTGTTTAATGTTTGGGAAATTAGTCATTCGTGATTTGTTTTTCTTTGAAAAATTGGGTTTGTGCTTAAAAATATATTAAGACGAAATTTTTTTAAAAGTTTGTCATGGAGAACACGCCATCTGCGTTAAAAAAAAGCAATGTAGGCATCTGAAATTTCGCTACCAATTTTTTTTAAAAGCGTTTTATATAGTAAACTAAATTTTTTTCTTTTCATCCATAATTAAATTTGTTCGTAACAAATTTTAATTCTTTTTTTTTTTTTAATGAATACTACGTCAGTAATTTAAGACTATCTGATGAAATGTCTGCTATACAAGAGTTTTAATTTTGATTGAGTGCGAAGAACTTTGTTATTTGGAAAATACAATAAAGACTCAGATAGTTATGGGGTCAAGTCCCCTATAGTCGAACACTTAGTGGTTCATAATAAAATAATCGTTTACTGTGAGGGAACCATTCAACGTAAATATGTCATGTAAAATTATTTGGCAGCTTAAACTCAAATATTTGTTATAACTTTTAAAGTTTTTTTAATAACTATAGCAACTTTTTTTATAAAACAACAAAAGCTGAAAAAAGCCTAATTCCCCAGTAGTCGAACACTAGTTTCCTGAGCTCGTACATTAAGTTTCCCTATTTCGAACACAAGATTTCGTACATAGTTTCAATCAAGAAAAGCAAAGAAGTAATTTTCTCTCAATTTTATTGAACAAATTTGGTCTTATTTATAAAAGTTGTCTAACTTTAGACAACTGTCCAACTTTGGAAAATGTGTTCCAAAACCTAGTATATTGTTGTCATATAGCTGCCTAACTTAGACACAAGAGTAGATTGTCTTAACCGTGAATAATGTGATATTTATTTTTATTAAATAAATCATATTTCGACCTATTTGATAATAGTTAGACAGTGTCTAAGTAGACAAACATTTTATAAATACGACTGATTGTGTTTTGTGAACTTGTTTTTATTCAATTCTATTAAAAACGAAATAAAACAAAAAACAGTTGAACGGATTCTTAGTTTGAACATAATTCAAAAACTATTCGAACAAAGGAAGCTAACAATTACATGAGTTTCCTTGAATCGAACACTGGAAGAAAAGAAGAAAAAGGTGTTCCAATACTGGACCCAACGTTCTTTTTAATGTTTTTGACACAAAACCTTAAAAAAATTATAAATTTTCTATAATATTTATTGCTTGAACGAAAGAAAACAATTTTGACGAAGTTGCCTATATTCGAACAGGCAACTCTAACAAATTTGGTTTCGTATGTTCAAACAGTCAATTTATCAATAAATTATTAAGTTTTAAGTTAAAAGCACTTCCAACAGTTTTTTTTTTTTTACAAAAACATGAAATAACTGGATCTCCTAAAGCCCCTTTTTTAAGCTCTTTTTTAAAAATGTAAGGATGAAATTGGACTAGTTCATAGGACTTCAAGGTTTAAAGGAATAACACGTGCAGTTGAAAATCTGAGATATAACACAGATTATAAGCAATGTTTCAAAAACTGTTCGACTACTGGGAGTGTTCGAAATTAGGCGACCCCACCCTGTTATGAAGTGCAATTAATACATTTTTTGAAATGGACTGAAATTTTTCTTCCGTTGGTGGCACGCAGTGGCTTAAAATGGCACTTTTGCTGGCAGAGCGGTGGCACTAACAAAAAATTATTTCCGGTAACGCTGGTTGTGTGTGGTAAAAAAATGAAAAGGCATTTCTCTCCCACAGTAGCATGGAATTCTTTCCCACTTTCAATTTGCCATGTATACTCAGTGGGATAGTGTGGAAGGGCTTTTAGCAATAAAAAAAAAATTGGAAATTGTAAATATCTCGAGACCAAGAAATGCAAATGACTTCGGCTTAATTTTATCCTACACATAATAAATTGGAATGAATTTTTTAAAAATTACGGCCAGTTTTTTGCATGTTTTTTGTAGAAAATCGTTTTTCGGCTTCAATATCTTGCAGAACAAAAAATTATATTGACTTCGGGCTAATTTTATTCTATACAGGATGCCACATTTGATTACTAGCAGGTATGATTTAAAAAAATAAATAAATTGATATTTTATTTTTTCAAAAAAAAAAAAACTACAAAAACAAAAATTAAAAATTGTTGAAAAACGTTTTTTGGTTCGATTATCATGATAAAATGCACTGATTTTGAAGACGGTCTAATAAAGTGTGTGCAAACTGCAAATATTCAATAAATGATAGTTTTGTTTTAAAGCAACAAAATAGCAGAACAAAACTTCTAAAAAATTTACAGATTTCACTCATAGAGTAACTATAGGGACATTGAAAATGACTTGCGTTAGCTCGATAAAATAAAAACATGAATAATCTTGGTGATTTCCAATTTGTATCCTATAGTTGCACCAAAACTTCTGAAGCTGTCTAAGAAACCATTTTTCAGTCTGAAATTACAATATGTAGATATTTTTAATGTCAAATCCCAGTTGGCGGTTAATTAATGTTGTTCAGTTCAGTTTATTTAATCACGGCGTTGATGTTGAAGAAAATCAAATATTTGCTCAAATTTGCTCAAATTGATTTACAAGTCTCTCAACTTATTGAACTATTTATTTGTATATAGGCAAGTTATTTGATTTACTGTCAAAGTGAACCCTTTTTAACTCGAGACCAAATTTATAAATAATTTGATGTGTAGCTCAAACTCAATGCAAACCTGATTTGCCTAATTATTTTTAGGTATTCTATAATATTTTGCATTTTGAACTCATCTTTTAATAAATTTAATAAACTCGAGTCGTGTAATTTCTTAAGACAATATTAATGGTTTTAACAGTTAAGCAGTATTCTTTTATCTGAGTATATGAAAAGCAAAGCACCAATTAAGTTGACAGCTGAGTTGACAACCAAATTGAATCGTTTTTTTTTTTTTTCATTTGAGGACCTTAAGGTGGAACTGTAATAGTCGGAAGATGTTGGAAGAAAATTCTCTCAGTTCACTTACGCATGGAGCGGTCGGTGAGGCTCTTCACTTCCGAAAGCAAAAGTAAAAAATTGGTCGAAACGAAGCAAAACTGAATTATGGGCACGTCATATGAATTCTTTGTATTCGTTTCGTTTCGTACGACCACTTAGGTCGGCATCCGACTATTAGCCGTGTTTTTTTGCAAGCCCGGGGGGAATTGGATGAAAAAAACGACGTCGATGCTAAACAATTAACATGTTAAATGCAACAACAACTAATCCCGGAGAATTCTCCGGCCTTAACTTAAGCGCACCGAAAAACTGTGTTACCGGCATGAATTGCATTCATGTTATCGATAGTTTGTATGAAAACTCCATGTTTTTTGCTGTCATGGCGTCGCTAATCCCCGCTGTCATTTTTTTCAACCAATTCCCCCCGGGCTTGCAAAAAAACACGTCTATTATAGTTCTACCTTTAAGCCTAGTACCTACGCTGCTGATGCGAAACGAAAATTTCCTGCTTGCGAAAACACAACGGAAAATATCCTTGGAGAGTTTCACTAATTCCAAAAACAAAATCAAACATAAACAGCGTAGTGCAAAACGAAAAGCAAAACGAAATTTTCCGTTTCTGATTTCATTATGTCATTTTTGTATGGGATTTTTCGTTTCGCATCAGCAGCGTACTAGGCTTTAACCTTGAACATTAGAACTAAATCCATATAATTTTATTAAAGGAGTTCAATTATATTGCAGTACCTATGAATATTCTAAGTTCAATAATTGCATTGGCTTAGACGTAGGTAAAGTTTTGTCACATAAATTTGTAGCCTGAGATTTTACCTTAATTCTAAGACATTAACCTCAAAGATCCGATAATTAGAACAGAAGATACCAAATCAACCCTTATCGATTAGATATTATATTTAAGTTGCTTCGCTAGGTTAATCCTCTAGCCTGGTTAACCTTAATTTAAATACCTTAACCTTCACCATCTGGCCCTTATAGAACTAAAGTTATAACTTATAAGTTATAATCAAAGAGGTTCAAGTATAGGTCTCTGTGCATATTCCAGGTGAATTAAATGAATTAAACCTGAACGGTTTTCATTATTATTTATTGTATTATTCATACTTGAATGTCAGTTTATTAGACTTGACCATTCTTTATTCCGTCAATTTCATTGAATTTCTGAACAACAACAACAACTTAAAGGTGCTACCACCAATGGTATACGAATT
This sequence comes from Epistrophe grossulariae, assembly GCA_929447395.1. Classification (NCBI taxonomy): domain Eukaryota; kingdom Metazoa; phylum Arthropoda; class Insecta; order Diptera; family Syrphidae; genus Epistrophe; species Epistrophe grossulariae. Next base: position 106,440,526 of record OV839567.1, read on the forward strand.
AATTTATAATTCGTTTTAATTAATTATTTGGCTGGAGATATAGGTGCCAAGCCCTATCATCAGTCTCCTTATTAGTGGTGCTGACTGCTGAGCTTTAATCCAATTTTATTATGAAAAACTTTCTGCACACCATGAGATTCGATTGCTCAGTCTTAGAAGTCGTATGCACTACGTATGCACTACGCATTCCACTACTTTAGACCACTGACGTCACAGGTCGAGATGTGTATCGCTTGTTTATCAAATGCATTTGGAGCATCAGCATTTTTCTAAGCGCCTTCAAGTATGCTGTCTTGTTCCGCCTCCATTTTTCTCCATACCTTATTTCAATAGACAGGGTTGTCAGATTGTACGATTTATCGCCAAACAGGCGATTTGAAATTTCATTTGGCGACACGAAAATCGATTTGGCGATGTACCTCCAAAAAGGCGATATTTTTAGTTTTTGGCGATTTAATTTTTTATATGAAAAAGATCCAATGGTAGCAATGGTAGCCTGTCATTTTATCTTTAATTATCAATCTTAATATTAAGCATCCGATAATTATAACCTGAGTAATATGCTTCTAAGTGCGCTCAAATCGAGTGATTTTAAGATTTTATACAAATTCAACTATCCTCCACTGAAGCTCGTCGGTTGGCGACGATCAACGTGTAGGTACGATTCATCGATTGTCTTTAGGTTCATTTTGGCATTTTCTTTGGTAACACGAACCAAAAATTCGATCCTGAGCCGGGAGTCCCCTATACGCTAGAGTTCATTTCGTTCATCTGTTATACATTCATATGTTCATTTAATCATTTTGGTAACACCATATTTTTCTCAAAACGACCCTATAAACATTTTCAATGTTAAAATAAGTTCAACTGATAATGAGATAGTCGAAAATCAACAAAATGGTTCTATATGAGAGATACCATTTTTAAACGAAAGTAATTTTTTTTTTCCAATATTATGGTTTTTTTTCCAATAATAGGCAGATATTAGTTCACACAAATTTTTAATCAAAATCGTAGGAGCCGTTTTTTAGAAAAATGAGATTTTTAATACCGGTTTTTAAACATTTGTATGGGAGGTAACGTTATTTTTGGTTATAAGAATAATTTTAACTAAAAATCTGCTAGACAATGTTAAATAACTGCTGGATACTTATAGTTTAATAATTATAACAAAGTATATAGAATTATTATTTTCGGGTAAAAAAATTTAAATGGCAGGTACCGTTGTTTTTGGTCTTAAAAAAAATGAAAAAAAACGGGTGTGTATAATGCCCAAAAAATAAAAAAAAAAATAATGGAGATTCTAACAGACGTTCAAATTCAGCTAAGTCAAATTATATGTTCTTAATTTTTTTTAATGACAAACTTACAAGCCATTTGAAGTTATGAATAGATTTCTATTATTATTTATTGAATAAGTAGTTATTTAAAATATGAATGAAAAAATAAGTAATAGTCGACTCCCTCTATAAGTCAAATTTTCATGAGATATCAAAATTAGTTCGATTTAGAGGGATTTTTGGAAAAATTCGATTAAATATTTCATTTAATAATGTTTTAATAATGAACAAAAGTGCGCACTTTTTTTCATTATCAAAACAACTTTATTTTATAACTTACAGAATTTTGAAATACAGAATTATGGTTTCACAGAATTTTGAAAGATAGAATTTTGGATTTTAAAATTTTGGCACTTACATGATGTTTATATATAATAATACGAGTTGCGAGAGAATATTTTTTTGTTTGATTTAGTTTTCCAGAAAACAAAACAAAATCGATTTATAGAAATTAAAAAAGGCCAAGAGTCGATAGAAAATAATTAGAGGGAATTTCGTCTTAGATGATGGTTTTGTATGGAAAATTAATGGAAATACTTAAAAATTTTAAAATTTCGAGTTAGAGGAAAATTCGACTTAGAGGGAGTAGACTGTTTTTCATTTCAAAAACTGTTAAAGGAGATCCAATTTTTCAATTTGGGTTAAAAAAATAATTTTTAAATAATTCCTCTTTTTAACGAATTCAGAGTGACCTTGTTCATTGATTTAGACTGAAGCTCGATGTACAAATAGACCAAAAGAATTACAGGCCAGAAACGCACATGGTATGCCGAGGTTCCAAAATACTTTTTAACTAAAACATATGTAAATGTTTTGAAAAAAAATTGGGGACAAAAGCCATGCTCCTTTACACATTGTTTTACTTGCAAAAAATACATAAGTATGTGGGATCATGAATTTATCTAAAATGACAAAATTTTCAAATGGACAAAATTTCGAAAAAGAACAAAATTATCTTGAATGACAAAAATCCCGAATGAACGAAAATTTAGAATTACATTATTATTAATAATTAAAATAAAATCTGAAAAAATCTTGAACAAAATATTTTTTTTTGATATTAGCTCTTTGTAAGAATTTAAGATTAATGTTAAATTATTTATTAGTAATTATTATTATTATTTTAAATTCAAGAATCTATTAAGCGAGTAAACGTAATGAAAAAGAATACATAACATTTTAGACAAGGAAATGGAATCGAAACATAGAATACTTCAAATAAACTATGTTGCCATATTAATAATTTTACATAATTTTAACACTCCTTCTTAACACGATTTATTTTAAAACAAAATTAATAAAAACAAATGATATTAATATAACCCCATAGCTTGGGTAAATTGACAGTGCTTAAGTTTAGGGAAATTCTTAGTTAGAATATCTGACATCATTAGTACTAACATACATAATTCAATTTCATTTCATTTCTTTTATACAATTCACGAATATAATAATTACTAGATTTCAATATGTTTGCTTCGAGCATGATAAACTGGATTTTTTATCAAATGCACTCTGTTTATCGCTGTTAAGAACCACAGGAGCTGTGATACCAAAACCCATTTCAGTGATCAGCTTCTTTATATTATAAACAACTTCCTTCTCTGCAGTTGAGAGGGCGACCGACGTACTCCACCTCTGTGCTGGAGAGTGCAAGTAAGTTTTGCTTTTTTGACATCCAAGAAAATACACTTCCAGCTGCGACAAATATACAGCCAGTATATGAATTTCTGTCACTAGCATTACCTCTCAAGTCTGCGTCAACGAAGCATTCAATAGAAAATCCAGTCTTACTGTGATGAAGCTTTATATCAATGGTTTTCTTTAAATACCTTAGAATATGGCAATCACCAGCTTCATGTTCGGAATATCCACATTACGCTGAACAGTTTACAAACCGAATGTAGTATATCAGGTCGAGAAGAAATCGCAAGATACAAGAGGGCACCAATAATTGACTGATACTCAGTTCAGTTTGATTGACCCTTTTACAGGTATCATTAGAGCAATGAACTTGGAACCCAGCGTCCAACGGAGTTCATACGGGCCTACAATTTTCCATACCATTCTGATTCAGGAGATTGTGTATGTACAGCCGCTGACAAACTGTAACAGCACCTGTTTCGCCCACACGATTAATTTCCATGCCCAGCAAATATTCAAGTTTACCTCCATCTACTACTTCGAACTCGTTTGTTATTTGAGCTTTGATCTCAATAAGTTCATCCAACTTTGAGCTTGCTAGAATGAGATCATCGACATAAACAGCGATAATTTTATAATTACCTTTATGATTTTTTGTGTAAACACATGGCTCACTGACACACGGTGAAAACCTAATCTTCCTTAGAACATAATCTAGCTTTTCGTTCCATTCTCCCCCACTCTCCTTCAACCCATAAAGCGCTTTCTTGAGTTTTAGCACTCTGTTAGGAAACTTCTCGTCGATAAACGATTCAGGCTGCTTCATGTACACTGTGTCATGGAGTTCAATGTTCTGGTACGCTGATGACACATCCATTTGGTGCATATACAGATTATTTTCACAAGTCAATGCTAAAATCATACGTAAGGTTGCGTATTTTACAACCGGTAAAAAGATTTCTGTAACATTAATACCAAACTGATAGCTTTTACCTTTTGCGACCAAACGAGTAGGTCAACCAACGACTATGAGTCATTTTTCACCAAAGAGTCACTCTCTGCATAGATGCTTTCCATTGCCTGGCATGTCTGTCTCTAACAGCCTCTGCGACACTCTGTGGAATAAAATCGTCATCCTACTCCAACAGATTCAACACCTGATATTCTTTTTGAGGACGTTCACGCCTTCCTGTCCGCATTATTCTGGGTCTACCTCTGAAGATTTTAACTCACTCACACTGCAGCTCTGTTGCGTAAATATGCTGCAGTTGCTACTGCCTCCGCCCAAAAAGTTTCATCTAGACCACTGTGAACAATCATGCTCCTGGCCATATCGACCAAAGTTCTATTAGCGCGTTCGGCCACGCCACCCCGTTCTGCTGAGGTGTATGGGAACAGTCAGTTGACGCAATATACTCTCTGCATCCAGAAAGCCCCAAACTCCTTCGAAGGTATTCGCCACCATTGTCACTTCGCAGAGTTTTGATTTGCTCTCCTGTTTGCTTTTGTACTAAAGCCTTGAAAGTTTTGAAGACGCTAAACACTTCATCTTTAGCTTTAAAGACATGTCATTTTTTTTCCGTGGGTAAGTGTTAAAACCTTCAAAAGGCTCTATGAGGACCGAAAAACGCGAGCTCATAGGATTGTGAGATTCTTACTTCACCAAAACCACCTCCACCTCCCGATTGCAACTAAGTTCAAATTTATCTAGGAATTTATTTTTAACGAAGTTATACAACGTGTTGCAGGTATAACTATCCGGCGATAGCTCCTGCGTATTCCGCGATTAAAAAGCGGTTTTCCGTTTACAGCACCAAATCAGAAGGTTTAGTCCTTCGCAAGCGGCGTACTAAATTTGTCTCGTCAAGAATTTCGATAATAGTTCTACTAGCGTGTTTGTAAAGTAGTTTTCTATGCTTTCGCGCAAAATTTTTTATTTCATTTCTTACCGTGGGGTTCCCAAGTTCCCTGTGTAGGTCGTCGTTTCTAATATACAACGGCGCATTAACAAATGATCCTAGCAATTTATTTTCAAAAGATTGTAAAATATTTAATTTAGAATCGCGAGTAGGTACAACCCCAGAACCATAAGTCCAGACGGGCTTAAGTACCTGCCTGTATAAAATCAGCTTGTTTTCTTTATTAAGCTTAGAGTGTTTCCTGAGTAACCAGTACATTTCTCTGAATTTAATGTTTAATTCTTCGCATTTCTTTTTTACATGCGGCTTCCATTTTAATTTCGCGTCTAAAGTCATACCGAGATATTAAGCTTCATAATTGTGAATGGAACCCGAGTTGTATTTACAAATACAGGTAATCTATCGATTTGTTTGTACGTAAAGTCCACGTGGAATGATTTAAATTCGTTGAGCGCTATTCGCCATGTTTTTGTCCATTCATTGACATTATTAAGCGCGTTTTGTAATTTAATTGTAGCTTCGTTGATGATATTGCCCACTGCTAGTATTGCAGTGTCTACAGCAAACGGGGCTACAATAGTGTCTTCTGTGTCTTCTGTTTGAGGTATATCATGTGTAAATAAAAGGTACAAAATTGGACCTAGAACACTACCTTGTACCCATTTCCATGTCTCACACGAAAGATTATATTCTCCAGATATTCTTTAAAAATCGTGTAAAGTCCATCAGGCAAAACTTGCCTTAATTTGAATTTGAGGCCTTCGTGCCAGACCTTGTCAAAGGCTTGCGACACGTCTAAGAAGACTGCAGAGCAAATTTTCTTTTCTTCAAAAGCTTTCTATAAAAGTGGCAAAGTATCGAGAACCTCCATAGAATTTTTATTCATTGGCCCACATACATCGCTGTGCACAACATCCAATAGATCTTGGGAACGGCTGAATGTTGCACTTCGGAATAGCTTTGCTATGTGTGAGTGTGTAACTTACACACTCGTTCTTGCCTGGCACATCTTTCATTGCTAGCCCAAGCACTAGTTTTTTGGGTGACATTTTTTTAGCATACATTTATTGGTGTTGGTGTCCGTTTTAAGTGTAAACTAAGCCACCGCTCATAGCTGCCTTTATGACGACATCACCATTTTTATTTTTTATAACAGCAATTTCTTTGTCAAAAACTACTAGCTATCCACTGCCTTGCTAACGGAGATAAAATTTTCCTGCATTGTTGGCATAAACAGAACGTTTCTAATAAATTAAAAAATGAATCGATCACCTTTTGTCACATAAAATTTTTTTTATTTAGAAAAAACAGAACAATTGTTTCGACGCTCAATGCGTCATCATCAGCTGTTAGAATTCGACTAAAATAAATTGAAGAAAGCTAATACACATAAATAAATAATATATTATACACAAATTATAATATGTTAAAAAGTGATGACCAGTGTGGTCCTTCGTCTCTATTTATATTATTTTCTTTATTAAGATGTATATAAAGAGATTCTAAAATATTAAGGCGAGCGAGCATAGTGATTCTCGCATTCCAATAATTTAAAGCTGTCAAATGTAAAGGTGTGTTGAGAGTTAAGTGCGTGTTCGGCTATTGCACTTCTATTTGGTTCATTGTTTTTTTATAACGGGTGATTTTTTAGCTGGTTTGGTTTTGGCAACACTGGTTTTGACAGCTGACGTGTGTTTAGTACCTTGTGTCACTGTCAAAAAGCTTCAGTTTGGTTTGCAATTTAACCATGGATCGTCTTACAAATGAACAACGCTTGCAAATTATTGAATTTTACTATCAAAATTCGTGCTCGGTTCGAAATGCTTTTTTATCGAAAAATTGTGTTCAGCGATGAGGCTCATTTTTGGTTGAATGGGTACGTAAATAAGCACAATTGCCGCATTTGGAGTGAAGATCAGCCAGAAGCATTGCAACAGCTACCAATGCATCCCGAAAAAGCCACTGTTTGGTGCGGTTTATGGGCCGGCGGCATTATTAGGCCATATTTCTTCAAAGATGATGCGAATCGCAGCGTTACTGTCAATGGTGAACGCTACCGAGCGATGATAACAAACTTTTTTTTGCCCGAAATGGAAGTTCTTGACTTGCATGATATGTGGTTTCAACAAGACGGTGCCACATGCCACACAGCACGCGAAACAATGGCGCAATTGCGAGGCGAGTTTGGTGAACAGTTAATTTCGCGTTTCGGGCCGGTCAATTGGCCGCCTAGATCGTGCGATTTGACACCATTAGACTATTTTTTGTGGGGGTATGTCAAGGCTAATGTCTATAGGGACAAGCCCGCTTCGATTGACGCACTGGAAGCCAACATCCATGCATTAATTCGTGAGATACCGGCCGATATGTGTGAAAGAGTATGCCAAAATTGGATTCAGCGGATGGGCTACCTGAGACGCAGCCGCGGTCAACATTTGCATGAAATTATCTTTAAACATTAAATTGCAAGGTTCAAACTATCGATTCAAATAAATATTTCATTCATTTTTTCGAATTTTTTGTGTTCTTTTTTTAAAAAAAGTTCTAAACCTCTTAAAAAATCACCCGTTACAAGTAAGGTGTTCTTTTGCTCTCATACGAAGCTCCCGCTTGGTTTGTCCAATGTATATACAACTGCATTGCTCGCACTTAGCCGAATACACGCCAGGTTTCTCAGTTGAAGGTGTCGCATCTTTTGTTGCTTTGAGTAGATTTTTAATTTTGTTGTTACTTTTCCACGCTGTATAGAGAAACCAAACTTAAGAAAACATTTGTTGATCTCATTTTGAATCGGTGCATAAAAATTGATTGACACTCGTTTTAAGTTTTCTTTTATCGAAGAAAGCGATGTAATATCGTTTTTCCATTTTTTATTGAGATGTTTTTTAATTAGTGAATCTACAGTCAATTTCGAATAGCCATTCCAGGTAGCGATTTCGTATATTCGATTAAATTCATTTTTAAATTTTCTGTCTGAAAGAGGGACATTGCAAATTCTGTGTATCATTGAATTAAAAGCTGCATGTTTGTGTGATGTACAATGGTTTGACTCAATGGTTATGAAGCGATCCGTAGATGTTAGTTTGCGATGTATGTCGAATTCGAAGTTTCCATTTTCATCATGAGATAAAGAAAGATCCAAAAATGCCAGAACATTGTTTTGTTCTTGCTCCAAAGTGAATTGGAACGTTTCTAAGTTTCACAGTTATACCATTACATTTGATACAAATATCCCCTCTGCCGTTCACTTCTATAATGCCCGCTAACATAATTTTTTCTTTGCGTTCAACATACGAGGAGAACAAACTTCGATCACAGCAAAGGTGGGATGTAGATTGTAGACCCTATATCAATACACCAGGAATCTTTATCCAGACCATTGTTCGAAGCAGAAGTGAGAATTGAAAGCGAATGCTCATTATTTGTGTCTCTTTTCTGATCCTTGCACTAAGCAGCAAAGTGACCCCTTCGACTACAATTATAGAATTTACCATTTATTCGTGCGTCGTTTTCCCCTAATGCCACCATCCGTGCTACTTCCAAGACTACTGCCAACGCCGCCACTGCTTTAAGTTTTAGAGAACCTTTTGGCATTGGCACAAGCAACAAAATGCTTGATGACTCTCCCTTATTTCTGTTCCCTTACTCCCCCCTTCCTGCCTTCTATAACCTTCTTCAAGTCATTTCACCTTGAGCACATTTAAAGTTGGAAGTGTGTCACTTGTCTCAATGGCCACTACGAAATTATCAAATGAACTAGGCAGACTAGACAGCAAAATTATGTCCATCAACTCCTCAGGCACATCGACACTTATTTCATACAGCTTTTCTAGAGTATCACAAAACTCATGAATGTGCTCTGGCATGCTATACCTCCCTCAGACAAACTAAGGTACAGAAGATTTTTGAACAACGAGATTTTACGCGCAGGACCACATGACTCTCTTTCAATTTATTCAAAGCTATTGCAGAGGTTAGGCAGTGATGCACGAGGTTTATTTGTGAAGGTTTTATGCATTGCAAAGCATTATACTTGCTAAAGCCTTATCATCTTCTGCACTTTCTGATGGAGTAGCATTCTAACTTTTTATAAGCTTCCCACTCGCGATAGCCCATAAATCTGCATGAGCTAAGACGGTCTTCATGTGGACCGACCACTATGCATAGTTAGAGTCGTCTAGTTTTTCAATTTAGTACAAACCTGTGGCAATCATTTTACTTTTCAAAAATAAATATTTAATTACGAAAAAAAAACTTTATTCAATTAAATTATGTACTTTAAACACTTTAATTAATTTTATCTATGGCCTGATCCCATAACCTGTTACAATTTAAGATTAATGTTAAATAAGAATAGCTTACGTTCGTTTAAGATTTCTAAAGCGAGTAAACGTAATGAAAAAGAATACTTAACAATTTAAACAAGGAAATGGAATCGAACAAATAAATGGAATCGAAACATAGAATACTCCAAATAAACTATGTTGCCCAGAGTTGCCGCTATGCGACTTTAGTCGCATTTTGACACCTTTTTTGCCCCATGCGACTATGATACGACCTTTTAAAAAAGTGGCTATTTTGACCCCATCTCTAGAAAATTGCATGGAAAAGATTAGTTGTTGATCTGTTAGATGTTTATGCGATTAAAACTAATCCATTTTTAAATATTCCCGACGTTGCGCTGGGTACTTTCCAAGATTTTCAAAGGATTTTCTTAATTGGACTATTAAGTTACAAGCTGACCTTTGAGTGTTGAACGTCCCATTAATTAGGACATTGTTTTAATTGAACTTATAGCCTAGTACCAGTTCGGGAAAAATTTTATTTCTCATACAAATTTTGTTTCGGATTTTTCTTGAGCAGTACGCAGTTCAAACGCAAATTCCAATCTTTTATTCAAACTGTATATGCAAAAGTCTCCACTTAATTTTTCCAAGACAAATGTTGACGTTTCATGAATATAACGGTTTTTATCAACCAAAAACATATTTTCGGTTTTAGCATTTTCAATATTGAAATGTGTTATGTGGATGATGACCAAAAAACATACAATAAAACATGAAAGAAAGTTACGGGAATAGATTATATAAAACAGCTGTTTTCTATCAGTCAGTGGCGAGGAATGGATTCAAGAGGGCCAAATATTAGTGCGGCGACATTTTTTAAAGCATGAAAATATTCTAAATTTTCATAGAAATAATTTTTCTATGACAAAATATACTCGCATTAAAAGCTGCAAACCCTTTTTTGTACAAATTTGTTTGCTTTTTTAATATTGCATATTTATATATATATATAAATGTATATTTTCAAAACCCTAAAAAATATTTTTAGCTACGTTACTGTCCTCATTTGAATTTTATTTTTATCTCAACACATTCAAAATTTGTTTAAAAAAATAATGTACAGATAAAATTTTAGTTTTGCTAGATCTGCGTACTAGGCTCATGTATTTAAAAAATATTTTTGATACTGAAATGCAATAAGTCATACTAAGTATACAAATAAATGTACCTAATTCAATAATTATGAATAAAAATGTATTTTACTTAGTATCAACTGAAAAGTGATTTATTTTGCTTGGTTAATTTTTTTTAATATAAAACTAAAATTACTCCAAAACATGTTTTATTTAAACGGATTACGGATACGGAAAAATTTCAAAATGCGACCTTTTTTATCTCGTGACCCCTTTTTATGCGACCTTTTCAAATTTCTCAGCGGCAACACTGATGTTGCCATATCAATAATTTTACATAATTTTAATAGGTACTCTTTTTAACTATGGAGATGGAATTAAATTATATAAGCCGTCTTTTTTTCAAAAGATGTATTGCCTCTGTTACAATCGTAGATGGTATTTGAGATTATTTCTTTGGAGATTTTGGTCAAACAAAATTGTCATTACGATGATAGGGAAGGCAAAAAAGTCTCCCTTTTTATCGGTTCTTGGTACTTACCGTTGTTTGGATATTCCCTCGATAAGATTATTTTCAGTACCAAACAAAATGTTACTATTAAATATTTTTTAGCATTTTTGGAAAATCTGATTATTTCAAAAATGACTACACAGATTTTAATAGGAAAAATTTTATAATTTTAAATAGGCTATACCTTTTGGTGAACAAAAAATTTCCGAAAAATGTTTATTATTGGCACCGCCCCTAGAGCCATTTTTTTTTTTTGATATTCTCGAAAACGGTTCGACTTATTTAAAAGTTAAAATAGTAGGTATTGTGTACTAAATTTAAAAACAAATTTAAATACACTCGCTCGAACTTGTTCTTATGTGCGATTACACTGTGGTTTTAAAGTCTGAATAATTAAGATCTATTAGTCTGATTTCATAAGAAATACATTAGTTATGGGAGCCTATATTTTAAGTCACCTGCTAAAAACGTGTTTAAGTATAAGGTAGTGTTATGTGAGAGTACAAAAATTAACAAAAAAGAGGATCGGGTGTACATATGCTGAAAAATTGGTAAAAAAATATATAATTTATAATAAGAAATAAATAAATTAAAAAAAATCTGAAATTTTTTTGACACCAACGCTAAGTACGCTATCTGATTTCTTAAATAAATATTAATTTATGAGAAAAAAATTTCAAAAATCGTTGGAGCGGTTTTTTAAAAAAATTATTTTATATATACAATTTTGAAGACATTTCTAAGAAAAAAATTGGTACGCCATTTTTTAGTGTTTATAATAATTGCGGAGTTAAAAAATTAATTTTGAAAAGTCATCTACTCATCTACTCATTTTCGAAATATCCAATTTTCAAAAAATAAATTATAAATTTTTTTTTATCCAAAATTTATTATTACTTATGGCTACTAATAATTTATCAACAATGAAAGCAAAAGGCATGTTTATGAATATTATAATTCTATACAACTTTTATAGTATAACTTCAGACAACGGAAGAAATATGATTAAAGCCGTTGAAATTCTCAACGAAGAATCAGATTTTAGTGAAGTTGTAAGAGGAATTATTGAAAAGCTTTCAAAACTAAATATTTAAAGATACAATTTTGTAATAGTAGCATGTTTCTTAGAGTTCTTAAAAGTTTGTATAATTTCCTTCTACATTAATTTTTTTGACCTTTGATCGAATTTTTATGCAAGTCACTAACGCAGAGTTGCAGATTATGAGCTGCACAACGGATTGTTAAAATGTTAGGAAATGTAATATATAAAGTTTCCGTGGTGAATATAAATTTTTTTCAACAGGTTTGGTTGACAGTTCGATACTAAAATTCTAAACGTCAAACATTTTTTTTTTGCGATAAAATCACTCCCATAAGAAGTACATGTATTTTTTTTCGAGGAGGAACTGTATACTAGGCTTAAAGTAACAAACTATGTGGAATCAAAAAAACCTGCCAAATCTATAGTTTGAAACTTATAAATACGAGTTTGGAATATAAAACTCAAATTTGGTTTGTTTTGTTGTTATTTTGGGACCGTTTAAATGGTTTTGTCTGCTCTGGAAATTCATCGGAAGATTGGAATTTTAGCGAACTAAATTTACAGATGAATTATCAAAAAAAAAAACTGAATACTTAATTTTAAAAGATTTTTTATACTTACATGTATTACTAAAAAAACGAATTAACTTAAATGATTTGTAACTTGTTTAAGTCACACTAAATCAAAATATAATTTTTTTTTAAATGTAAGGAACTTATTAACATGTCAGTTTTTGTCAAAACCATTTTTTAGTACCAATGTTTGAGACTTCTTCTATAAAGTTTCATTTTTTTTTAAATTTCAGATAGTCAAGATTAGAACAACAGAGAATTTTTTAAAGAATGGGAATGTTTAGCTGCAGAGTGTAGATTTGTACTTAATATAAATTTAAATGATCCTTATTGTACGATCTAATAAAAAAAGTGACCTTAGATATAGGGAAAAACATGAGGAAGAAGCAGCAAGATCTCTTTACCGAACTATATATAATCACCTGGATTACACTCTCAACGAAAAACACTACTTTAAAGAAGAACATAATATAAACACAATTTCAATGATGTTCCGTTTACGAAGCGAATTTCTGCAACTCAATTACAACCACATAGAAGTGATTTGCCAGTTTTATGCGATTTATGCAACCGAAGAGAATGTGAAGATATCATTCATTTCCTGGGAATGTGTCCAGTTTTGCGAGAAATAAGAAGAAACTCATTTGGAAGTGATACCTTAACTGAAGATTATTGTATTTTCTTATTAAATCAAATGAATGTTTACATATTGTATGAATTCTTAAAAATTGCTCTTAGATAAAGGAACAGAATTAAAAATGGTGATTTTTGAAATTGGTTCTTATAATATAAAAAATAAATAAATAAATAAATATAAATTGAAAACTTAATCCTTAATTAATTATAAACAATGACCGAACTATTAAATTAAAAATATAATTTTATCAAACACATATAGACTTTAAATTGGATTGTCAATCTGGCAGACGGCAAATGTCATGCTCAAACGATTTAATGTATCATAAATATTGTATTCAATCTCTTAATATCTATAGGTCAAAATTAGCTAACTAAAATGATATATAAAGTTACGGAATTTATTTTAAGGAATTTCCGAAAAAATGTATCTTAGAGTTTGTTCGCGACTCAAATAACATTTTTTTTTACTTTTATGCATAAAATAATTATTTATGAATGTATGTAATTTGTAATTATTCAATGCTTCGAGGACTTGTAAATAAGTATATAATACAAACATATAGACATATAAGAAAATACTTTGAAATCATATGTTCGGGTTATTTACATAAGAGTAGGTACTTAGACATAAAACTAAAAAGGCTGCACATGACTTTCATCGAGTCCATAATTTCAACTGACAACAAGTCATTTTAACAAGTTTATTTGAAAGCAACAGTGAGCATTGCTCTAACCATTGAATATTAAGTAAATGCAATAAATAAAATGACCACAATAATTGTGGCACTTAGCTGTTGTCGTCTATATTCGATAAGAAACACATTTTGCAAAAATTTCGTAATCCAAAAGGGCTTTTTTCTTATTATATATACCTAGTTTTTAATCGAAATAAAACCTACGAATAGGTACCTAAAGCCATTTCTATGGTCTGTGGGCTGTGGCGAAGTTATATGAAAAAACAAACGAAAGAATAGGCGTGTTTTTTTCAAGCCCGAAGGAAACTGGATGAAAAAAAAAAGTTCTGAGCTAAATAATTTACATGTTACATGCAACAACAACTAATCCCTAATGGGCTTAGCTAAACCCAGATAATTTTCTTCGCTTAACTTAAGCACGGAGAAAAACTGTATTACCGGCGGGAATTTCATACTTGTTATCGATAGTTTGTATAGAAACTCCATTTTGTTTTCTGTTATGGCGTCGCTAATCCCCTATATCGTTTTTTTTTCCAAACAATTCCCACCGGGATTGGAAAAAAACATAATGTTCCTAAGTAGACTGTAGAGGATTTTTAAGATTTGCTTGGGAAGATAAGATAATTTTTTTTTTTTTATAGTTAGCTATTCTGAAACTGGAACTGTTTGTTTATGCTTTTTCTAGTTTATGAAGGCAATGGTTTTATTGAAATGACGTCAATTAATTTAATGATAAGTGGTTATAAATATTCTACAAATAACATTATCTATTATTTGCCTAATTTCGTAAAACTGATTTTTTGTGTGAAAAAATCAAATTTTAACATTGGTATATGTATCTAGTATCAACATATGTATATGTATAGCTAACAACATTATAATTCAACTGATTTTTTTAATAATTGTTCTGGGTTTATACGACTGTGAATATTTGAATCATTTACGCTTGATTTTAACATATGAGTTTTTTTTACGTACCTATAACAAAAAAAAAATTAGGTTTTATGACGAGCGTTGCACAAAATCATAGGTACACAGTATATCTGTAGGTATTATAGGCATTTTGTCCAGTCAGACATGGCAAATCCAGCATTACATATTATTTAGTCCAGTCAATAAAGCATTTAACTGGTGTTCTTAACAAACTGTCAAAAGTCCCCATCGATGTGAGTGCCGCTAACAATTTTACGGGGGTTGAAGGCCCACCAAAATGGTTTTTAAGGAAAAACTCTGAAATAGTAAGTTGTACAAAAAACATGCCAAATACTTATTTGTAGCTTCGAAAATTTCCTACAAAAAACATTGAAATACTTTTTTTTATAAAAATAACCGTTTCCGAAATAAACCAATTGGAAAAGTTAAGGGTCTTTCTTTTCTATATAGTTGGGTGCCTTAGTTAAAAAAGTGTGAATTTTGTGATAAATGCATCAATTTTGTTTGCTGTCTGTACATTATATATTATTATGATTTTAAGATTTCAGCCCACTGTATTTGTCCACCCTTTTAGGTGGGAGGGGCAAATTAAAAAAAAAGGTATTGGAAATAGAAAATGAATATAGAAACACAACGGCAACACCTACAATATTATGTTTAAATTTTTTTTAAAGCCAGTAATTTATTCTTTAATTATGTTTTTAAATTACGTTGTTACTTATTTTAGTGCTTAATTTTTGAATAAATGATTTTTAAACTCTTTATTTTTCGAATGCACAATTTTTTAACTAAGCCCAATTATATAGAAAAGTAAGACCCTCACTCTTCCAATTGGTTTATTTCGGAATAGGTTAAGTTTATGAAAAAATGGATGTTAATAAATTTCCAAATTTTCCAAGCTACAAATTAGTCTTCGACACTTTTTTTGTGAAAAATGGTTTAAAAAAGGATTAAATTAAAATACACTGTTTTTGTAAAAAGTGAAATATAGTAGATGACGGATATAAGAAAGTCAAAAAATCCAAAGAATTCCTTTCTTATATTCATGTTTTCTTATAAAGGGGAGAGTACCTACGATAACTTTGGCGCCAAAAATTGATAACCGTTTTTTGTATAGAGATGCCAAAAACAAGCATTTTCTTAATGTGAAAGGGGGGGGTCTATCTCACCCCGTTTAGGAGGTAGGGGAAATTTTATAAAAAAAAATGACTTAAAATTAAAAAAATATTAAAAAACAACGGCAACACTTACAATGGAGTACTATACTATTAAACCAAAAATCTGTTTTTTAATACTAAATTTAAATTAAATTATTTATGTTAATAGTTTTTGAAAATTTCGCACGCCAACTTAAAATTTTGATAAAAAATGAAAAAAAAAGTTTAGACCAATTTATTTCAAAGTTGTGAAATGTGGTCAATCAATTATAAATCGAACACAAAAAACAGAATAGTTTTATATCTTCTAGTTTTTGTGAAAATTTAAAATTACTAAAACTACTTTTTTATGAGATTTTTGCTTCTTTGCTTGCTTACATAAATACAAGGCTAGCACCCAAGATTACTGTGTATAAACAGTAAGGTATATATGTATGGGGGCTTGTTTTTGACCCCTCTACAAAAAACCGTTACCAATTTTTGGCGCCAAAGTTATCGTACTCGTTGCTCTTATATATAAAAAAATTGTATATGTAAGACAATTTCAAAATTTTTTTAGAAATAGCTATAAACTGTATTTCTCTTCTTATAGGTACCAGTTAAAGCTTTTCTTGAAGTTCTTCATTGAAAATTTTAATATTAAGTTTTGAGGCGGTTAAAACGCAAAATCAGTTATAATTTTGGTGTCAATATAAAGCTAATGACTTAATTATTAATTGTTGACCAAAAAATTTCCATTTTGGCCCAACCTTTCACATAAATATATATTCTTTGTTGCAGTGATTGAACTACCTTACCATTGATCATTGAAGTTTTGGAAATCACTTAATATGAAAGATTGGGCCAAAATTAAATATTTATTTGATCAGAAATATTAATTGAGTCAAAAGCTTTATATTGGCATAAAAATAATCACTGATTTTGTTTTTAAAGTTCCTCAAAACTTAAAATTTAAATTTTCAATGATGAGTTTCAATGAAAGCTACATTTGCATAAAGCAGAAGGGCTAAGGCCCATTCTGCCCACGTGGACACCCATGGAGTTGTGCCTATCTTAAGTAAGTAGTCTGTTTTTTTCCTAGAAATAATCGGCCATAGGCTCCTTGAAACACATCAAGTGTCAATTGTTGACCATCTATCGTTGGCGGTTTGTACTAAGTTTTGGTAAATTCTCCTTTTTTCTTGTTCCAGTGACATAAGTACCAAGAATACGGTTTGGCTCGGATCTGAAGATGACCCGCTTTTGGCCAGTTCATCTGCCATTTCGTTCCCGTACACAGCGTTAATTTGACACTATTTTGACGATTCAATAAGGTAGAAAGTTAGATGGCTCATCATTTGGATGTTTACACGGGAAAATTTCTTATAAACGTTAAATTTTGGTCAGTGAGATTTTTGGTTCGTTCTTTTTTGCAATCCCGGGGATAATTGGTTGAAAAAACGACGCCATTACAGAAAATAACATGGAGATTTCATACAAACTATCGATTACAATTAGTATGTAATTCATGCCGGTAATACAGTTTTTCTGTGCGCTAATAGGCGTATTCCTTTGGGCTGCCAAGTAGGTACTTCTGGCTGCTTTCAACTACTTCTACTCTATGGTCAAAGTAATTCAAAGCACTTCAATAATGTAGTAACGAAATGAATCCACACAAGAAAGCAACACTTTCAGTAGAAGAAATTACAAAATTACAAAATTATTGTCGTTAATTGTTAATTGTTGCAATTAAGATGCAAATTATTTATCGTTTTTTTGGCCAATTCCCGCCGGCCTTGTAAAAAACACGCCTTTTATTTCAGAAATAATGTTCTTGTATCTGTTTTTCTTATAAACGTTTTTCTTATAGGAGGTAAATTTAACACGTATCTTTATGGGGATGTGCAGTTAGTGTTGCCGAATCTCATATCTCACATATCATGATTTTCATGATTTCTCACCCTCATTTCATGAAATCATGAATTCATTGAAAGTCTCATGATTTTTTCTTGAAAAACAATAAAAGAAGTTAAATATTTATACGAAATTTCGTGAAAACTCTTTCGTCATTTCGAAGTTCAAAAACTTTAAGGTGGATTTTTTGGAAAATAAACAGTATGGGCTCTACTTATAACGAAATTAAGAGACAACTTAAATATTTAAGTAAAATGGACCATAATGTTATACTCGTATATTCTGTATAACGTTATACGAAATTTCGTGAAAACTCTTTCGTCATTTGGAAGTTCAAAAACTTTGAGGTGGATTTTTTGGAAAATAAACAGTATGGGCACTACTTATAACAAAATTAAGAGACAACTTAAATATTTAATTAAAATGGACCATAATATTATACTCGTATACTCTGTATAACAAACCAAACATGATATGTCTTAAATATTAAAGTAGACCTATAGTCCATACCATTATGGTTCATTTTACTTGAATATTCAAGTCGACTCCAAATTTGGTTATTGGTAAGGCCCTATCTATTAATAGTTAAAAATATTTTTAATCACTTCCTGTTCAAATGTACAGTCTATTTAACTACATATTCTGAAAAATTCTTTTATAGCCTGACAAATTTATTCGATTGAATAATACATCCAGATTAAAACTTAAATCCGGATGTATTTACATTAAATTTGTACATTTTACATCCGGATTTAGGTTTTAATCTAGATGTATAGAATGAATAATTTGGCAGTTAGAGTTTTTAAGTTCTTCGAACTTAGGAATACTTTTAGAGATGAGCAATTAAAATATTCGTTGAAAAATCGATGACTACATTTATCCAACCTGAAACATCGATGTTTTCTTTCTATCTTTTTAAATTTGATAGCCAAATATGTTTTTGACTTTGGGCCGTTTGTTCAGAATGTGTTGAATCTGTAAAAAAAGTTGAATCCTTCTAATCAAACAAAGTCGGCTGAATATATCAATTTCAATGACTAAACATTTTAATTTGTGGATACATAACCAGTTGCAATTATTTTCGAACAAAGAAGATTAGCAGTAAGCAAACTGGCCCTAAGAATTACAAGATTCGAACTAATTTAGTCCAATCATTAAGGAGAAGCAAATTAATTTATTTTTCATTTTTAAATTATTTTTAAATTTTTTTTTTTTAATTTTTATATAATGATGTTTTTTGTAGAAATAATTCACTTAGACAACAATGAACATTTTTGTGAAGAACAGCTTTCATTTTTCAAAGGCCTATCTTTTCAGGGAAAGAAAATCCCAATTTAGGACTTAAATCCGATTTACCTCCCAAAACCAAGATTTCAATTTAAATCCAGGGTTAACTCGACGAATTTGGTGAAATAACTGCCATTGAAATACTTTTCGACTTAAATATGTCATTAGTTTTCCGCAATCCATCAGTACTGGAAAATGAAACAAAAAAAAAACTTTGTTCGTTATTTTGTAACATCTTTTTCTTTAAAATTCAATGTAAAATCATTCCAATATTTCTTGTACTCTCCCGGAAATTCTCAGTGGGCTATCAATTGGAACGAGGCTTCCACCATATCTGAGAAGCATACCTAAAGTAGTTTGGTGTAGTGGACTGTGGTTTATGGGCTCAATTCTACTAGTTCATATTATTTCTTCAAAAATGAGGCTAGCGGAAACGTATAACTGTGAATGACGCCGTTTATTGCGATATGGTAATGAAATATTTTCTACCTGAAATTAAAACCCACGATTACCCGTGGTTACAATGCAACGATTGCACAATTCTATGATTTATCGGTTGCCATAATCCTTGAAGAAAGATGAACAAACTGGCCTTAATGTTACACCTAGAACATAACAGTAGAGTAGACCAATAATTGCATCCACCTGATCTCGAAGAAGTTAAAATAGCCACATCTAAGCTTAACATCAATAAAGCTCCTGGATCGAGCTCTTAAAATCATACTCCTGGTTATAGGAGTATTCGCCAGCTCATCTGCAAAAGATGATCGGAAGAAGCATGTCCGATGAATAGAACCTCAGCATTGTTTGACCGATCCTCAAGAAGGAGACCCTCGGAACTGCGCCAACTACAGAGGCATCAGTCTCCATAATATCACCTACAAGATCTTTTCTGCCGTAAAGCCTTTCTTCAGTACCTTAATGTTTCATATCAGTGTAGCTTTAGGCCAGAAAAATTCACCAACGACCAAATATGTATTTACATTGCGACAGATCTTGGAAAAGAACCAGGAACAACTCTTCCGAAACACTGCTTCTACGCGTTAAGAATGTAATTGAGTAGCAAAGCCCTATCTCCAGCGTCTTATATACAGGCAGAACATTTTGGAACGCCAAAAATTTTTAAAGAGTTCACTGAACAAAGATATTTTCAATTTGCCAGGAGAGTCTTTTAACCATGTGCGAGTCAGTGCAAATTTCAAGCTCTCAAACTCGAGTTGGTGCATAACTGAAGATCTTTTCATTCAATTTCAGGGGGCCGATTCTGGATCTGTATAAAAGTGAATCGAATAACTTTTCACCCTTTCACTTAAAATACGATTCTCTTTCTGCGAAAAAAGCTTTCACGTCGACATTTGAAAGTGAATCTGTGAAATGAAAGGATGAATACGAACAAGCAATGCTCAATTCAACCACATCTACTTCTTTGTTCTATTCATGAAGACAAAAATCTTTCTATCTCATGCGTTTCTCTTAAAAAAATAAGAAAAATGAGAAAATTGCACTTGCTGCGCATGCGTTCTAGGGGATATGATAAGGAGGTCCGGGCTCGGTATTAAGGTAGAACCGCACTAGGCGGAACTGCACTTCAGCGACACTGTAAGCACTTTCGTACGAAACTGAACGAAACTTCACGTCGCGACACAGTTGGTCAGATTACCAACTTTGTCGCATAGTGTCGCGCCGTGAAGTACAGTTGTCGCTTAGTGCGATATAGCTCATACAATTTCCTACAAATAAGTCGTGAAGTTCAGTTCCGCTGAAGTGCAGTTCCGCCGAGTGCGGTCCTAGCTTTATAGTGAAAGCAATGCATGAGAGCGAATGTGAACAAAATTTATTCGGTTCACTTTTTCTAAGAACCAGAATCGGCCCCCAGGTAGCAAACAAAAAAATTGGGGAAAATATGAAAACTTTTCTCCAATGAAAAATTATAAAAAAGGTAAACTTGGTGTACCTCAAGTCTCCCTCATATTACATATAAATACGAACTGTAATTACGTCAAAATATCTATCGAAAAATAATAAAGTTATTCATACAACGACGTAAATTTACAAATTGCGTAAACTTGTAATTTAAGACACCCTTTTATTAATTGCTTTGTAAAAGAGTATTGCGTTTTTTATAAACTCATAACAGAATTTTAAAAAGTTAGTTCAAAGGCTCCAAAAATAAGCAAAACAAAGAAATTTATACAATTCCATATATAAAATTGAAATTCCTTTTAAAGATTTAATAAATTTTGTCAAACACATTTGGTTAATTTTCCGCAGCAAAATGCTTGAAAAATTTTGCAGTTAATTAACCAAATCGTAAACTTAACCAAATGGTAAACTTATCTAGAGTTTTATATCATTGCATGAATACCCTTAATATGTAAGTCCATTGGGTTTAGTTTGTTATGAAACAAATAATTCTTCAATGTGATTTAGTGATTTTTTAATATCGCTTGGATGTTATGTACAGTACATTCTTCATTATCGCAACTATTAAAAATCAGGGGTGATTGCAATGAATGAGGTTGTTACTATAACCGACACAATGACCACTCAACAGAAAGATACATTTATATATTCGTCAATCCAATCTAATCCTCAAGTTGCGGTAAAATAATTGCACCAGCAGATTGGAGAACGCAAAAACCAAGCAAAAATAACAGCCAAGGTAAGAAAAATATCGATGTAGAAATAAGGTAGAATATTTAAAAAGTTGCAACTACACCGTAAGCAATGATGAAAAATTATATGTTGCGATAACCGAGGAGTTGCGTTAATCGTAATTATAAAAGAACAGGCTTAGAAATTTTTGTAAGAAATCAAAATTCGAGCATGTTAGATTTTTTTTTTGTAAAAATAAAAAAAACCCTCTAGTTTGACTATTGACAAATTAAAATAAAATAAAATTTCACATAGGTAATATCAAGAAATTATTTTATTAAAACATTTAACATAAAAACTATGGTTCATTTCGTGAAAAAAATAATATTATTTATCTTTATTATTTCGACATCATACGAATGCATAATACTTAAGATACTGTCTCGTGGCTTTTTTCTGAAACTACAGAACTGGCAAACATTAAACTTCTCATTGCTTAAAACAAATAACTCAATTTTGTCGTCAGGGAAATTTTCGTTTTAAAGTTTGAACAACTGTATTAAATCAACATTAACCTCTGTTTCATATTTGCTTACGAAAATATCAAAACATGTATCTCAAGTTTCACCAAAGACTTTGTCAAAAATTAATCCAAATTTTCCAAAAAAACAAAATAAATCAAACAAGGTAGATAGATAAGATAGATAAGAAATTTTGTTTTAATAACCAAATATTTTAAATCAAACAACAAACACATGTGATCTTGCAAAAATAATAAAATAAACAATACAAAAAATAACAACAAAAGTTTGAATTGAAATAACACTGTTTTTTGTTACTTGAGGTTTTCGAGAGTATAAAAGGAGAAGTTTTTGTTCAACCAGTATTCAGTACAATTGGGCAGTTGTTGAAATAATAACACTTCCTGGTATAGTTACAAAAAAATTGAAATGAGTTATTTCTTCTTGACTGCAGCTGTTGTCATATTAGCTGTTGCTAAGCAATCGCAATCCCAAGTAAGTTTGTTTGAAAATAAATGTGTTCACAAATTTCATAGGTTTTAACTAATTTTTTTTTTTTATCAGTTCGGTGGATTATTATCTGGAAATGGCATCTTTGGAAATCCCGGAAGTTCCAGTAGATCTGGAAGTTCTGGAAGTTCTGGTAACTTGATAAATCTCGGTTTAGGTGGAAATCTTGGTTTAGGTGGAAATCTCGGTTTAGGTGGAAATCTCGGTTTAGGCGGAAGTTCTAGTGGTTCTGGAAGTTCTGGTGGCTTGCTAAATCTCGGGTTGGGTGGAAATATCGGTTTAGGTGGAAGTCCAAGTAGTTCTGGAAGTTCTGGAAATCCTTTTGGCTTCTTAAATCTCGGTTTAGGTGGAGGTAATGGAAATATTCTTGGTGGAAGTTTATCCCAATCATGGACATCAAGTAATAAGGATCCATCAAAAATTATAACGACAACCACCACAACAATCAAAAATTATTTCGTTCCAAAGATAGGAATATATAGAGTTTTGGATGTAAATGGAAAAATTACTTGGTCCATGACACAGAGTTGTCCTCAAGGAACACCTAAATCAATTACAGTACAAAATTCTAATGGAATTGTTACTACCCTATGTACGTCTGAGTTAACCAACAAACCTCAATCAAATTTACCTAATTTAGGAACTCTCGTAAAAATAACTAACTCAAAGGGACAGCTTCAATATGTGCCATATAACCCAACGCGAATTCCAAACAAACCTGGAGCTTATCAAATCCAAAAATCAAATGGTATTTGGTTCCTGATTATAACAATAGTTTCTCCCAACACACCTAAAGCAATTAGGGTACAAAATCCGAATGGATCTTTTACTTGGATACTTCAAACCATTACTAAAAACAAACCTCAAAATATGCCCATAAATGGAAAATTCCTGGAAATTAAAAACTCAAATGGAGAAGTTGAATACATCAATTTGGCTAGCCCATCTGGACAAAATCAAATAATACCCATTGGAGTAAAGCCCGGAGTTGTACCAGTATATGGAAGTGATCAAAAATGGGTGTTTTATGTAACAAATATAGTTTCTAAAGGAGAACCTGGATCGAAGGAAGTACGAAATCCTGACGGAAGTATCACCTACTTGAAAACAACAATAACTACTGAAAAACCTCAAGGAAATTACGAATTAGCTAATCCAGTGAAAGAAGCTAAAACTCCTGATGGAAAAGTTCAATACATACTTATTAACCAATTTGAACCACAACAAACTGGCCAAAATCCATCTGGAGTACAACCCCAAGGAGTACAACCCAAGCCACAAGATATTATGAAAATGCTTGCTTTTAAGGACGGAGCACAGCCAATTAAATCGCCAGAAGGAAAACTTACTTATTACAATCTGAAATTCGTTAAACCAAACGAACCTGGGGCACAAGCAATGACAAAACCTAACGGTGACATTGTGTATTTTATTTTAACAATAACTTATGGGCGTCCTGAAGCAAATTTGCCTGTGAATGAACCTATTACAATGATTCTATCTGGACAATATCCACCTGGTCAACAACCATCACAACCCAGTGGACAATATCCATCTGGACAACAACCATCTGAACAACAACCCGGTGCACAATATCCATGGGGACAACAACCCAGTGGACAAAATCCATCTGGACAACAACCCAATGGACAACAACCATCTGGACAACAACCCAATGGACAACAACCCGGTGCACAATATCCATGGGGACAACAACCCAGTGGACAACAACCCAATGGACAACAACCATCTGGACAACAACCATCTGGACAACAACCCAATGGACAACAACCCGGTGCACAATATCCATGGGGACAACAACCCAGTGGACAACAACCCAATGGACAACAACCATCAGGACAACAACCTAGTGTACAACAACCATCTGGACAGTATCCATCTGGACAGTATCCATCTGGACAGTATCCATCTGGACAGTATCCATCTGGACAACCCGATGGACAACAACCATCTGGACAACGACCCGATGCACAATATCCATGGGGACAACAACCCAGTGGACAAAATCCATCTGGACAACAACCCAATGGACAACAACCCAATGGACAACAACCTATTGGACAAACACCAATTTCGCAATATCCATATGGACAACTACCCAGTGGACAACAACCATCAGGACAACAACCTAGTGGACAACAACCATCTGGAAAGTATCCATCTGGACAACCCGGTGGACAACAACCTAGTGAACAACAACTATCTGGACAGTATCCATCTGGACAACCCGATGGACAACAACCTAGTGGACAACAACCATCTGGACAGTATCCATCTGGACAACCCGATGGACAACAACCATCTGGACAACAACCATCTGTACAACAACCATCTGGACAACAACCATCTGGACAACCCCAAGGAGTACAACCCAAGCCACAAGATATTATGAAAATGCTTGCTTTTAAGGACGGAGCACAGCCAATTAAATCGCCAGAAGGAAAACTTACTTATTACAATCTGAAATTCGTTAAACCAAACGAACCTGGGGCACAAGCAATGACAAAACCTAACGGTGACATTGTGTATTTTATTTTAACAATAACTTATGGGCGTCCTGAAGCAAATTTGCCTGTGAATGAACCTATTACAATGATTCTATCTGGACAATATCCACCTGGTCAACAACCATCACAACCCAGTGGACAATATCCATCAGGACAACAACCTAGTGGACAACAACCATCTGGAAAGTATCCATCTGGACAACCCGGTGGACAACAACCTAGTGGACAACAACCATCTGGACAGTATCCATCTGGACAACCCGATGGACAACAACCTAGTGGACAACAACCATCTGGACAGTATCCATCTGGACAACCCGATGGACAACAACCATCTGAACAACAACCCGGTGCACAATATCCATGGGGACAACAACCCAGTGGACAAAATCCATCTGGACAACAACCCAATGGACAACAACCATCTGGACAACAACCATCTGGACAACAACCCAATGGACAACAACCCAATGGACAACAACCCAATGGACAACAACCCAATGGACAACAACCCAATGGACAACAACCTAGTGGACAAACACCATCTGGAAAGTATCCATCTGGACAACCCGGTGGACAACAACCTAGTGAACAACAACTATCTGGACAGTATCCATCTGGACAACCCGATGGACAACAACCTAGTGGACAACAACCATCTGGACAGTATCCATCTGGACAACCCGATGGACAACAACCATCTGGACAACAACCATCTGGACAACAACCATCTGGACAACCCCAAGGAGTACAACCCAAGCCACAAGATATTATGAAAATGCTTGCTTTTAAGGACGGAGCACAGCCAATTAAATCGCCAGAAGGAAAACTTACTTATTACAATCTGAAATTCGTTAAACCAAACGAACCTGGGGCACAAGCAATGACAAAACCTAACGGTGACATTGTGTATTTTATTTTAACAATAACTTATGGGCGTCCTGAAGCAAATTTGCCTGTGAATGAACCTATTACAATGATTCTATCTGGACAATATCCACCTGGTCAACAACCATCACAACCCAGTGGACAATATCCATCTGGACAACATCCATCAGGACAACAACCTAGTGGACAACAACCATCTGGAAAGTATCCATCTGGACAACCCGGTGGAAAACAACCTAGTGGACAACAACCATCTGGACAGTATCCATCTGGACAACCCGATGGACAACAACCTAGTGGACAACAACCATCTGGACAGTATCCATCTGGACAACCCGATGGACAACAACCATCTGAACAACAACCCGGTGCACAATATCCATGGGGACAACAACCCAGTGGACAAAATCCATCTGGACAACAACCCAATGGACAACAACCATCTGGACAACAACCCAATGGACAACAACCTATTGGACAAAAACCAATTTCGCAATATCCATATGGACAACTACCCAGTGGACAACAACCATCAGGACAACAACCTAGTGGACAACAACCATCTGGAAAGTATCCATCTGGACAACCCGGTGGACAACAACCTAGTGAACAACAACTATCTGGACAGTATCCATCTGGACAACCCGATGGACAACAACCTAGTGGACAACAACCATCTGGACAGTATCCATCTGGACAACCCGATGGACAACAACCATCTGGACAACAACCATCTGGACAACAACCATCTGGACAACAACCATCTGGACAACCCCAAGGAGTACAACCCAAGCCACAAGATATTATGAAAATGCTTGCTTTTAAGGACGGAGCACAGCCAATTAAATCGCCAGAAGGAAAACTTACTTATTACAATCTGAAATTCGTTAAACCAAACGAACCTGGGGCACAAGCAATGACAAAACCTAACGGTGACATTGTGTATTTTATTTTAACAATAACTTATGGGCGTCCTGAAGCAAATTTGCCTGTGAATGAACCTATTACAATGATTCTATCTGGACAATATCCACCTGGTCAACAACCATCACAACCCAGTGGACAATATCCATCTGGACAACATCCATCAGGACAACAACCTAGTGGACAACAACCATCTGGAAAGTATCCATCTGGACAACCCGGTGGAAAACAACCTAGTGGACAACAACCATCTGGACAGTATCCATCTGGACAACCCGATGGACAACAACCTAGTGGACAACAACCATCTGGACAGTATCCATCTGGACAACCCGATGGACAACAACCATCTGAACAACAACCCGGTGCACAATATCCATGGGGACAACAACCCAGTGGACAAAATCCATCTGGACAACAACCCAATGGACAACAACCATCTGGACAACAACCCAATGGACAACAACCTATTGGACAAACACCAATTTCGCAATATCCATATGGACAACTACCCAGTGGACAACAACCATCAGGACAACAACCTAGTGGACAACAACCATCTGGAAAGTATCCATCTGGACAACCCGGTGGACAACAACCTAGTGAACAACAACTATCTGGACAGTATCCATCTGGACAACCCGATGGACAACAACCTAGTGGACAACAACCATCTGGACAGTATCCATCTGGACAACCCGATGGACAACAACCATCTGGACAACAACCATCTGGACAACAACCATCTGGACAACAACCATCTGGACAACCCCAAGGAGTACAACCCAAGCCACAAGATATTATGAAAATGCTTGCTTTTAAGGACGGAGCACAGCCAATTAAATCGCCAGAAGGAAAACTTACTTATTACAATCTGAAATTCGTTAAACCAAACGAACCTGGGGCACAAGCAATGACAAAACCTAACGGTGACATTGTGTATTTTATTTTAACAATAACTTATGGGCGTCCTGAAGCAAATTTGCCTGTGAATGAACCTATTACAATGATTCTATCTGGACAATATCCACCTGGTCAACAACCATCACAACCCAGTGGACAATATCCATCTGGACAACAACCATCTGAACAACAACCCGGTGCACAATATCCATGGGGACAACAACCCAGTGGACAAAATCCATCTGGACAACAACCCAATGGACAACAACCATCTGGACAACAACCATCTGGACAACAACCCAATGGACAACAACCCAATGGACAACAACCCAATGGACAACAACCCGGTGCACAATATCCATGGGGACAACAACCCAGTGGACAAAATCCATCTGGACAACAACCCAATGGACAACAACCATCTGGACAACAACCATCAGGACAACAACCTAGTGGACAACAACCATCTGGAAAGTATCCATCTGGACAACCCGGTGGACAACAACCTAGTGAACAACAACTATCTGGACAGTATCCATCTGGACAACCCGATGGACAACAACCTAGTGGACAACAACCATCTGGACAGTATCCATCTGGACAACCCAATGGACAACAACCATCTGGAAAGTATCCATCTGGACAACCCGGTGGACAACAACCTAGTGAACAACAACTATCTGGACAGTATCCATCTGGACAACCCGATGGACAACCTAGTGGACAACAACCATCTGGACAGTATCCATCTGGACAACCCGATGGACAACAACCATCTGGACAACATCCATCAGGACAACAACCTAGTGGACAACAACCATCTGGAAAGTATCCATCTGGACAACCCGGTGGACAACAACCTAGTGGACAACAACCATCTGGACAGTATCCATCTGGACAACCCGATGGACAACAACCTAGTGGACAACAACCATCTGGACAGTATCCATCTGGACAACCCGATGGACAACAATCATCTGAACAACAACCCGGTGCACAATATCCATGGGGACAACAACCCAGTGGACAACAACCATCTGGACAACCCCAAGGAGTACAACCCAAGCCACAAGATATTATGAAAATGCTTGCTTTTAAGGACGGAGCACAGCCAATTAAATCGCCAGAAGGAAAACTTACTTATTACAATCTGAAATTCGTTAAACCAAACGAACCTGGGGCACAAGCAATGACAAAACCTAACGGTGACATTGTGTATTTTATTTTAACAATAACTTATGGGCGTCCTGAAGCAAATTTGCCTGTGAATGAACCTATTACAATGATTCTATCTGGACAATATCCACCTGGTCAACAACCATCACAACCCAGTGGACAATATCCATCTGGACAACAACCATCTGAACAACAACCCGGTGCACAATATCCATGGGGACAACAACCCAGTGGACAAAATCCATCTGGACAACAACCCAATGGACAACAACCATCTGGACAACAACCATCTGGACAACAACCATCTGGACAACAACCCAATGGACAACAACCCGGTGCACAATATCCATGGGGACAACAACCCAGTGGACAACAACCATCAGGACAACAACCCAATGGACAACAACCCGGTGCACAATATCCATGGGGACAACAACCCAGTGGACAACAACCATCAGGACAACAACCTAGTGGACAACAACCATCCGGACAGTATCCATCTGGACAACCTAGTGGACAACAACCATCTGGACAGCAACCCAGTGGAATGTTACCGACTGGAGTACAACCCCAAGGACAACAATTCAAACCAGAAACTGTTTTGCCATTAATTGGATTTAAGGAAGGAGTAACGCCAATAGAATCGCCAGAAGGAAATATTATGTATTACATTATAAAATTCTTTAAACAATATCAACCTGGGTCAACACAAATAACACTACCTAGCGGTGAAATGGTCTATGTTACTATAACAATATCTTATGTGCTTCCTGAAGAAGATTTGCCTATGAATGAACCTATTACAACAATTAAGGGGGAAAATGGATTAGAACAATTAATTCCCAATAAACAACAACTTGGGGCCATGGGACTTAAGGATGGAGTACAGCCAATTGTAGATCAAAATGGATTCACATATTACTGGATTATATCAACAGCTCAAAAAGGACAACCTGGAGCATTGGAAGTAGAAAATCCCGACGGTTCCTTTAGTTACTTAATTATACACTTTACTTTCGACAAACCTCAAGATATGCCTATGAATAAACCTCTGAAAGTAAATAAGGGACCAAATGGAGAATTGAAATATATGACTGTTTGGCCACAATCTAAATCTCAAGAGCCTGGTACACCCATTTCAGAGAAGGGAATAGTGAAACTCACTGACAAAGTAGGAACAATTTTCCTTGTAACAAAATCATGTAAGCAAGGAGATGCTGGAGCAAATCTTTTCCAAGACATTAACGGAAATAGTGAATACATTTGTTCATATACAACTCGTGATCAACCTCCAGAATATCGGGAAAAAATCACCGGAGGTGTAATAATACGTATAACAGGATCAAAAATGCCTGGATCAAACAACCCAGCATCAGTACTAGGAAGCCTTCCCACTGAAATTATTAAATTTTTACAAGATGGTAATATTAATGAAGTTTATAAACAGCTTCAAGCTATGGGCATGAACATACCGATGGTAAGTTAACTACTGATATTATTGTAAACTATTAGATGCAAAAATGTGTATGTTGTAGGAAATGATTAATGCTATGGCAGAAACCATTAATGGTGGCAGCGGATCAAGCAATGGAGTTTCGGTAAGTCATTGACTATTTCTTTTCTATCACATGAATACATATATATAACATATTGCACATATGTTTTAAGGGCCAAACTATGCAACCTAGTACTAATGCTTTGCAAAATGGTGTCAACGGTGGCATCGGATCCAACAGTGCAGTCTCGGTAAGTCACTGATTATTTCTTTTCTATTACAAGAATATATACATATTATGAACTTATATTAAATTGCACATAATATGTATGTTTTAGAGCCAAGCTATGCGACCTAATACTAACGCTTTGCAAAATGGTGTCAATGGTGGCATCGGATCCAACAGTGCAGTTTCGGTAAGTCACTGATTATTTCTTTTCTATTACAAGAATATATACATATTATGAACTTATATTAAATTGCACATAATTTGTATGTTTTAGAGCCAAGCTATGCGACCTACTAACGCTTTGCAAAATGGTGTCAACGGTAACATCGGATCAAACAATGCAGTTTCGGTAAGTCACTGATTATTTCTTTTGCATCACATGAATATATACATACAACACATTGCACATATGTTTTTAGGGCCAAACTAATGGTTTAAATCTCAGTCTTGGCCTCGGATCAAGCAATGGAGCTTCGGTAAGTCATTGACTATTTCTTTTCTATAACATATATCAAATTGAATATAATATGTTTTTAGAGCCAAGCTAATGGTTTGAATGCCCATCTGGGCCTCGGACAAAGCTATGGAATTTCGGTAAGTCATTGATTATTTTATTTCTGTTACATGAATATACACTTATAACATGTACATATTATATTTATAGAGCCAAAATCAAAACAACCAACAATGGCAGGGATAAGCTGATTGTCAAATTATGTTTGACAAATACAAAATTAACTTAATTTTTCTTCATAATTGTCTAAAACTTTCCGATACACTTAATGCTACAAGGCTTGCTGTCAAAAAACGATTGCATTTACAACTAAAAGAAACAATCTGATTTTTGGAGAGACATGCTTGCCGTTAATATAAAGGGTTAATATACATAATAATCAATTGAATTTAATTGCGACGAATAAACTTTTAATTTTTTTATAATTTCAAACATTTTGTTTTAATATTGATTGAGATTAATACATATCTACATACATATCAAGCCTCAATGCAGATTTTAATATTTGATGGCACATTTTATTCGTCAGTACAAATATAATACAGTAGACAAACTACTTTACAATGCATCAATGCTCTTCGCAAGGCTTGACAACAAATCTAGGTGCGTGTGTGGCGGGGGGCCAAAACGAATGATACATATAAAATCGCTTTTAACTAAGACCATGGCTTTTCTAAAATGGCTGACAACAAAAAAATATAGCATAGTATAGGAAAATTTAAAAAAAATTACTATCTGCTTGATTTTTTTTTCCAAAAGAGCCGTTATTTTATACAAAATCTCCGATAGCTATCGATAGGTTGCTTTACGAATCCTATAATTTTGTATAGTTCTAACCTAACAATCGCACTGATTTTAGAAAAGGAAACAATACACCAAAAACTACGTAAATAAAAACACAACAATATTTTATTGTTGGGAAAAATTATAGTAAAAAAAAACCCAACTTTTATTTTGATATCCGAACTGGATGAGCTTGCTTGTTGAACTGAAATTACATTTCATTCTTACAATATATATATTCTTTCATTCAGCTTGCATAAAAATGTAGCTTTCTCCCTTGCTCCTTCTTATGATATAGCTGAGTTGATTTTAGGTTCTGCCCCGCTCTACACTCGCATGCTTGCATTCGATACAGTCCCGACGAAAACGAACGTTTTCCAATAGGCTAACGTTGTTATCATGTTGCCGGTGCTCGCTCTGGATTGGTAGCTGTCCCCTTTCAGTAAATAGGATTAGCCTAATGTCTATAGAGAGAATGAAAAGAAAATATATAAGGTTATTTATTATTGTTAGCTCGCTCAGATTCGCTTTTCTCTGACTAGCCCTTTTGGCTATTATCAACCTATTCAGCTTGCTCTGGATCAATTGGCTCGACCGGTAGTATACATATTCTCTGTACCGGTCTAACAAGCTGGCCTGTCTCCGTTTGGAGAACTACGGAACGAACAATTCCGTCTCTGCTTTTGATTAGCTCGCATACACGCCCCATAGCCCATTGGGCTGGTGGGAAATTTTCACCCTTGATCACAACTAGCTGTCCTATCTTTAGGCTTTCCTTCTCTCGCCTCCACTTCTTTCTTTCTTGAAGTGTAACGAGATATTCCCCTTGCCATCTTTTCAAGAAGTGAGCAAACATAGTTTGTCTCTCCTTCCATAGCTTGACACCATGTGCCCCTCTCTCATTAGCTATCACGAGTGGTGGTGGTAACACTATAGGCTCGCCAATCAGGAAATGTCCTGGAGTTATAGCTTGCATATCTGTTGGATCATCACTTAAAGGATGAATTGGACGAGAGTTTAATATTCCTTCAATTCCTACCAATAACGTCGAGAATTGCTCAATCTCTAAAATCCTTTGACCTACGATTCTCTTCAAATGAAACTTCATTGATTTTACCGCAGCTTCATATATCCCACCTTGATGGGGAGCTGCAGGTACCATAAATACCCAATCAGTGCCTCTTTGGCTCAGACGACTGAATAGGTCGTGCTCTTGCCACTCCTTCCAAGCTCGCTTTATTTCCCTTGCTGCGCCAACAAATGACGTCTCATTGTCGCTGTACATACGCTGACAATGCCCTCGCCTACTGACAAACCGATCATAACAAGCCAGAAATGAAACAGAAGTCAGATCACCTACTAGGTCAATATGAACAGCCCTAGTTTTCAGGCACACAAATACAGCAACCCACGACTTGCGTAAAGCTATCTGTTTCCCTTGCCTATTCAAAATCCTTAGCATGAAAGGTCCTGCATAATCTACACCTGTATGCAAGAATGCCTTCCCAGCTCGCACCCTATCCGCAGGTAACTCTGACATCAGCTGCTGCTCTAATCGATAGTTATAACGAACGCAGATCACACACCTATGTATGTATCGCCTCAGCTCGCTGCGTAACTTTGGTATCCAATATTGCTGGCGTATAGCTTGCATCATTACTTGCGTTGCCCCATGTTTTGTTTGCTTATGTATACTATCAATGATTAACCAAGATAATCTTGACCCATTTCGTATGATCGCTGGGTGACGCGTCTCATAATTGCCACATGCGTGATGAAGCCGTCCTCCGACTCGTAATATATTGTCATTATCGAAGACTGGTTTGAGTGACTCTATTTTGCTGTGTTCTGTCAACTGACCGTTCTTGCGAAGAGCTGAAATGTCCTTGCCATAGTTTTCTTCCTGAGCTTGCTTTACCAAATAACGCATCGCTGATGCTCTTTCTTCTATTGACAACATCATTGCAGATACCTCGCCTCTTCGTAACGCCTTGCACCTCTCGTTTTGCTTGCGTTGCTTCATCCTTGCCTTTAATCGATTAAAATAATGAAACATATATGCTAAGATGCTTACCGCCCTCTCAAGACTGCTCGCGTATTCAGCTATCGGAATCATAGCTTGCTTTTCAGGCAACCATATGCCTAACCCTTCTTTTGCTGGTGTTATCATGCATACATGCATCTCGCTTATAGCTGTCGGTAGTACTTCTTTCGAAATTAAATTAGCTGGCCACTGATCTTCAGAAAGACTCAACCAACCTGGCCCGTGTAGCCACAGCTTGCTGCTTATCAATTCAGCTGGCAATACCCCTCGGCTCAACAAGTCGGCAGGATTTTCCTTTGTCCCGACATGCCGCCACTTCTTTATATCTGTGTTCGTCTGAATGGACGAGACCCTATTTGCGACATAAGTTTTCAGATCGCGAGGAAACTTCTGCAACCAATGCAACGTTACCATTGAATCCGTCCATAAGACATAGTCAAGCTTTTCCCATTCCATCCCCTTGCGCAAATCAACGATCAGCTGGCTTAATAATTCTGCTGCAGCCAATTCCAATCGCGGTATTGTCACAGTCTTGAGTGGAGCAACACGCGTCTTGGAAACCACTAGCTTGCTCGTTATCTTCCCACTTATAGCTTGCACTCGCACATATATAACTGCTCCATAGGCTGTCATGGAAGCATCAGAAAACCCATGAATTTGTACCCTTGCATCTTTGGTTGTACCTAGCCACCGATCAATTCGGAATTGTTCCAAATAATTGACCCCTTGCCATAACGCTAGCCATTTATTTTTTATTTCACCTGGCACCTCTTGATCCCAATCAAGACTTATTCGCCACATGTCTTGTATTAGAATCTTCCTTAAAATTGTAACTGGGGCAATATACCCATTGGGGTCATATAATTGCACCATGCAGCTTAGCACCTTTCGTTTAGTGATGTTACCAGTTATTTCTGGTGTGTTTACTACGAATGTGAATTGATCAGTATCAATCAACCATTGTAGCCCTAAAATAGTAGCTTGCTCCTTGCACTCAAAAATCATCGCCTTTTCATCATCTGCCTCAAATTTGCTCGCTAGCCATTGGCTATTGGATCGCCATTTTCGTAATTCAAACCCTGCTGTACGTAAAACTCTATCTAATCGCCTGGCCATAAAGAGAGCCTCATGCTCGCTATCAGCTCCAGATACACAATCATCCATGTAGAAATCGTTTGCTATTAACATCTCAACGTCTGGAAACGCTTCCCTTGCATCACGACCACATTGTATTAAAGCTCGTACGGCATTGTATGCTGATGACGTCATCCCATATGTGACAACAGTCAGCCAGTATTCTTGAAGTTTATCCTTAGGTGACTTTCTCCAGAAAATTCTCTGAAGGTCCCACTGATGTGGAGCTATTCGGACCTGTCTGAACATCATTTTGATATCAGCGCTAAAAGCTATCTGGTGCCTTCTAAATCGTAAGATAATTTCAAAAAGATCACGTTGAAGCTTTTCCCCTAGCTGTTGCATCTCATTAAGTGAGATTCCCTTATCTGTTCGGCAGCTGCAGTCGAATACTACCCGAAACTTTTTGTTACACAATGATGTGGTATATAGTAAACTAGCTCATCAACTCTTGCACCCTTGGTCACCTTTGTCATATGCCCAAGATCTTCATCCTCTTGCATGAAATCAAAATATTTTATTTTCTATTATTATTCTATTCCCCTTGAGTCCTGTATGCCAGGTTTCATAGGAATCGTGACGACAAAACGACCTTGTTCATCACGGCTTGCAGTACTAGTGAAATTATCTTCCACAGCTTGCTCTTCTATTGTTCTAGCTTGCTTATGCCCTATCTGATCCATCTCCCATAGCTGTCGAATCATGCTGTCTGTATCATTTACCTTTAAACACCTTGCACCTGGTAAGCTGGCAGCTTGCTCTCTATCTACATTCAGGGAATGCACCCCAAATACAACAATTCTGAAAGATGTTCTCATTGCGACTAGTCTTCCTATACCATGAGGAATTGAACTAATCATCACCCTTGCAAAGAATCTCACACCCAACAGAATATCAGCTGGCGCTCTCTTCCAATATTCAGGATCTGCAAAGGGAACCTCAAAGCTTGCTTTCAGTTTCTGAACGTCTAATTGAGGCGTTGCCAAAGACCAAAATGCTTCCTTTGGTAAAACCCAAAATTCATCCTCTATCCATGATGTGGCATCAAACCATGGTGCTATTTTCAACTTTACTTGCCTTTGCAGCTGTACAATATTACCATCAACTCCAATTATCTTGCGAGACAATGGCCCAGTTGGAATATGATATGTGTCAATTAAATTATGTGGAACTAAGTTCGGCTGTGCCCCAGAATCTAACAATGCACGGACTGGCCCAAAAGAATTGCCCTCAAACTCTATCCTCACCAGCATTGTTGGCATAAGAGTAGTAGCTATGTCGCTCACAGAATCAGTTGATGAATTAAAAACATTCAAATATGCAAAATTTAGATTTTTATTTAATTTCTTTTTTAACATGGTATTTTTGCGCGATCCCCTCGTACTATCTGTAGTAACCTTATCAGTTATTTTCTTTCGTTTAGCTGGCACCTCTTCTAGTCAATCACCTCGCCTCTTATTCGCTGCAACGCTCGCCAAATTAGCAGCTGCTGCAATTTTGGATTCTTCGCGTAACCCACATAATGCACTATTATGCATTAGCTTGAATGGACATCGCGGGCACGGCCCTTGAAAACAGTCCACGACGTCATGCCTTTGCCTGAGACAATTCTCGCATAGATTTTTGGATCTTACAAAGTTCAACCTCGTTCGTGTTGATAGATTCATAAAACGCTCGCATCTGTATAGTTGGTGGTCTCGACCACACATCTCGCACCTACGGGCAGCTCGCATGTTACTATCGTCAGCTGGAATAGCTTGCTTAGCTGTCACCAGTCTTGTTACCTTTGGCTGTTGACTGTTGCTCGCTGTTGGCATAATAGCTCGCTCGCCTTCGAATCTACCGAATCTACTTCTAGATTGGAGCCTCGCTGCACCACTGTAGCTTGCTTCAGAAGCTCGCACACGACGTTCGGGCTGGATGTTCGAATTCGCAGCTGCCTGCTTATCTAAGAACTCCAGCATCTCTTTAGCTGTTGGAGTCTCAGACTGCCTCTGCAGCTCCCACTGTCGTCCTGTCTCACCATCTAACCTCTCGTGAAGCATATGGACGATGAACATATCCCAATGCTCAATGGGAAGGCCTTGTGCCTTCAGCTGGCGCAACGTGTCATGTGTGACATTCGACATGTGCTGTATGTCATCAGCTCTCGGATTAGCTTGCAGATTAGGCAGCTTGATAAACTGCCTCAATAGCTCGCGAAACGTCTGGTATTTGCGTTCATATAGCTGCTTGAGCCTGTCCCAGGCCTCAAGGTAGTTGTTGTCAGTGAGCTGCCACTCACCCATCGTCTGCGCAGCTTTGCCTGACAATGATTTGGCCAAGTATTGGAACTTAAAGGCTGGCTTAATCTGGGGATCATTGTGGACCGCTGCCACGAACCTGTCATGAAACCCTTGCCATTTTGTTAGGGAGCCATCAAACTCCCCCCAAGTATTCTTTATATCCTGATGCTGTTGAGCTTGCATATTCACCTGGACTTCAATAGCGGAATTAGCTTGCACAGCCGGAGCATGCTCCTGCTCCCTTGCCTGTTCAGCTTGCAGCTTGCTTAGTTTTTCCCGAAGGATAGTTTTGGCTTTCAGATACGACTCTTCTGCCGTTACCATCTGTTCTTCAGCTTGCACGTTATCTACTCCCTTGCCAGCAAGGGTCTTTAAATGATGGTTTAAGAGCTGGGTCCACACCTGCTCTAGTCGTTCTAGGCGGACCTCTAGCTCAACCCTGGTAGCTTGCTCTTCTTGCAGGTCCTCTGTGTATGCGGTTACTCTGCATATAGCAGATAAACACGCACTATATACTCTGGAATTGGCCATTTGCTGTAAAAAATATCAAAGAAAACCAAGCTTTAGAGAAATTGAATATTCAATATTCAGCTTGCACCTCGCATAGAAAATTTTAAATTCTAAGCTTGCGCTCGCACTAAAGTTACGCTGTGTTTTAGCTTGCATTTTTTTTTAATGTTTGAGACTGAGCTGTCATACAAGTGAGCATGGCGGTTTATTTATTTATTTTCCCTAAAGACCAATT
This sequence comes from Epistrophe grossulariae, assembly GCA_929447395.1. Classification (NCBI taxonomy): domain Eukaryota; kingdom Metazoa; phylum Arthropoda; class Insecta; order Diptera; family Syrphidae; genus Epistrophe; species Epistrophe grossulariae. The sequence goes on from OV839567.1 coordinate 106,478,851, forward strand.
TGTATTTAACCCTCAGCTTGCACCTCGCACGAGAAGTTTATACTTAATTCTTAGCTTGCACCTCGCACGAGAAGTTTATACTTAACTCTTAGCTTGCACCTCGCACGAGAAGTTTATACTTAACTCTTAGCTTGCACCTCGCACGAGAAGTTTATACTTAACTCTTAGCTTGCACCTCGCACGAGAAGTTTATACTTAACTCTTAGCTTGCACCTCGCACGAGAAGTTTATACTTATTTCTTAGCTTGCACCTCGCACGAGAAGTTTATACTTAACTCTTAGCTTGCTTCTAAGCTTGCGTCTTGCACTGATGTTATAATTTGTTAGCTTGCATAATAAATTGATTCGCTTGAGCTTACCTTTTAGCTTTCATATGAACATGTGTCATATCTATATATTTAACAACTCGAGTTTATGAATTAGCTTGCACAAAAAGTATAATTTTTTATATCAGCTTGCCCTTTCATATTAGCTTGCACATCCTACCTACAATTGCACTCTCACCGATGGGTTACTGCACTACGCAACGCAAAACCTACCTACCAAATAATTTGTGTGTAATTGTTTGCACTCCTACTCCACTGTTAAAACAATAAAAATAAAAGAACTCATCGCATGTGTTTCTTTCTCTCCGCCGTGAGGGCAACACATAATATTATTCGCTACGCAGCAAAAAACAAAATATACGCACCTAACTATTACAATAACGCCACAGAAAAACACAAACAATAACATCACATCAAAATAATATCCCCTAAGTGCAGCAACAACACGACGGAAGGCACAATATTTATTTGTAATAAACACAAAAACAAACCACTGCTCAACTTGTAGACCACTTTTAATTTATTTTATTTTGCTCGCGCTATCTTAGCTTGCTTTATTCTAGCTTGCACATATTTATACTAATTTAAAGAAATGCTTACCAAATCTTTAATTTTGCAACACTTTAAAAATAGTTAGTAATCGCTCTAATTAATTTCGCACCGAATAATCTCAATAAAAAACAACTAGCCACTTTGAATTTCCACCAACTAATGAAGAACCTCGCCATAATACCTCGCCACATACAAGTATGTATATAATCCCTCTGCGCATTGTGTTTACAATTTTGTTGTCTTCTTTCTCCTTGCATTTATATATTTAGCTCGCACACCTTGTAAATTCAGCTTGCACATGATATCTGTTCACACATATTGTAAGTATGTATCGCTGCTTGTGTGGTTTTTCAACCACCTTTTGCTAGTATAAAAACCTGGGGAAAAGGTGAAGGAAAGAAAAAATATGTATACTCCCTTGCGTAAGCTGTGTGTTCGTTCATCGTTGTAGATATCTTTGTGTGTATATCTATTTTTCTTGTTCTGACTTGCTCGCCGTTGAATTTGTTTGCAACCGCAGTAGATATGACATCATAATGACACCGCTTTTTGGTTAGTACATGGATTTTTTGTGGCTCGCCTGTTTTTGTGGGGAAGCTCGTGTAGGACATTATATATTTTTTTCTTGCATGGTAAATGAAAAGATCATTTGAATGCATAACAGTAATCTCATACTGTTTGAGTATTCGCTTGCACAAACTGAATTTTGTTAAATCAGATATATATTTAGGGGTATTTATATTATTTTCGACCGTTTGAATATTATTATATTAGCTTTAGGTTTTTATGATATAATTTTAGCTCTGTATAGCTGGCGTTGTAGGGAACGTAGTTGCTGTCAAGCTCGCGAACTTTTTTAGAGATATATTAGCAGTTTCACGTTTAGGCTTGCACATTTAGCTCGGTTTGCGGACCGTATAATATCCATAGGTGGATTTTGCTCGCTCAATATCCGGCTCGACGGACCAAAATGTATAGTTCTAACCTAACAACCGCACTGATTTTGGAAAAGGAAACAATACACCAAAAACTACTTAAATAAAAACACAACAATATTTTATTGTTGGGAAAAATTATAGTAAAAAAAAACCCAACATTTATTTTGATATCCGAACTGGATGAGCTTGCTTGGTGAACTGAAATTACATTTCATTTTTACAATATATATATTCTTTCATTCAGCTTGCATAAAAATGTAGCTTTCTCCCTTGCTCCTTCTTATGATATAGCTGAGTTGATTTTAGGTTCTGCCCTCTCTACACTCGCATGCTTGCATTCGATACAAATTTCTTATAATTTGGGTTCGAAAAAACTTTCATACTAGAGCCTTGAGGTGTGTTTCAACCCGCCATCATTGACAAATTTCAGAATTTCATCGAAGTTCAAGGAATATGAGTATAGTATTTCCATAATCATGTAGAGTGAGTGAAAGGTCAAGAGACAACTCAATTTCTTAACCCAGTGTAGAAGAGGTACTTAGCTATAAAAATCTAAGAAAATTATTATTTATTTTTTTTTGTTTTAGTGGACTAAATAAACAAAAACAGTCCACTTAAACAAAAACAGAAATAATAATTTTCTTATTATTTGTGTTTCTCTTCTTCTTATGATAAAAATCTAAAGAAAAACTAGACCACTGGTTCTTATAGATTAACAGCGGGAGCTCTTCAAAGATTGATGTGATGTTTTGGTAAGACAAATACATAAAATCATCAATCAAATTTGGAGGGAAGGAGATATTAGCGTGATATTAGCAAACATTAGTACCATAAAATCAATTGAATTCTTTAATTTCGTTTTGGAACAAAAAATTCGCACGGCATGTGTTAGCACGGAAGCCATTCGGATAATATTGCTTTCAATAAAATGGAGAACTTCTGATTTCTATAGAATGATGAAATTGGCTACAGCGCAGCGGTAGGGCTTGAAGTGCATACAAAGGAAAAAAATATAAAATTTGAGGTTTTACATTCAGGGGCGTGGTATCCGCCAAGCTCATGCTTTATCAGAATTGTGATCAATTAAAAGGAGCACTTCACTAGTATATCATTCGAGAATTTGACTTATCAAACAAAAACACTTAGCAAAAAGTAGTGAGATCAGACCAAAAACATAAATGTTAAACAGAGATCCAAGTTCTTCTATACAAAACCTGCATGCAACTAGTCAGCCGTGAAAAGTAGGGAGATCTAAAAGTACGACTTTATGAAGGTTTAATAGTGTCCAGGGAAAACTGACGTGAACCCAAAATTTCGGTATATACAATACATTTTGATGGTTTTTTATATGAAAAAATCGTGCTGAATCCGAAAATGCCGAGTATACTTCTGAGATCCTAGAGCGTTTTGAGATATGACGTCATCAATAAAGGACATACGGAAAAAGCCTGCAGCTGGTGTACATTACGGAAAAATTGTGATTAACATTAATTTGGCACCCAAATGCAAAAATATTTTTTTTCGATTTTTTTGGGGAAGGGGTTCACGAGTAGGAAAGGATAGGGGGTACGAATTAATGAAAAACTCAGCATTTCGAACTAGCTCGCGTGGGGTATCGTTTCCATGTATTTTTTAATGCTGAATAAACTTGCCCCACTCAATTTTTGATAGAACCCATTTTAACGAAATTTTTAATATGACGTCATCATTTAAGGCCTTCTGACAAAAGCCTGCAACTGGTATGCAATGTGCATTAGGAAAAATTTTGATGTACATTAATTTGGTACTAGAAATGTAGATCTTATGAGTCTACAAATACAAAAACAGTTTTTCGATTTCTTGGCGGAAGGGTGAAAGGGTACGAAATCAGAGGGGGTGCGAATGAATGAAAAAATCAACTAGGTCAAGTGAGGTATTTTTGCTTTTTATTTTTAAATGAATGAATGAATGAATGAATGATATATTGTGGGGTATCTTGCACTGCCCCCTATAGATCAATTGTGCCCCCATTTGGAGCTGGATGAGGATTCTCATATTATAGCTCTTCCTCCATAGTCCATATCTATATCTCTGAGGAATTTAATCTTAGTTCGTCGAAAATAAGAGCTCGACTGTTTGACGAAATAAAATTTCTATCTGCCTAGAAGAAGAAGTTATACTACACGTCCTGGATTAAGCGGTGCAGGGACATAAGGCCCAGGGACATTAAGCCCAAATTTTATTTTTGGGGTTTATGTCCCACTTGAGTGGGACATTAAGCCTAAATTTAATTTGGACCTTATGTCCCACCCGAGTGCGACCAAAGCCCCAAATATTTTTTGTTAACAATGCGGGACATAAGTCCCAAATTTTTTAGAGGCTTAGAAGATAGTAATAATTTGTTGATGTTTTATTTGAAATAAAATTAGTGCAGTGCTAGCACCCAGAATTACGGCAGATAAATAGTGAGGTATGAATTGGGGGGCATGCTGCCCCCCTGTAACCCCCCTGCTTGGCACACTATAGGATTTGGGGTAGGTTCGAGGTTGGGTGTATGCAAAGTTTCTTTTTATCATTTGGTATATGTTTTTTTTAGTGGGACATAACTTTATGTCCCTGGGCCGGATTATAAGCACTTCCCTGCTATGCACTTACAGACGACAGCAATAAGTGCTCCCAGTAACACGACATAAGCAAAGAGGTAGTCGAAACCACCGCACGCTACCATTCACCATACATTAAAGACCCATATGGTATGATGATGAATGCCTGTACCTGATAAAGGTGACAAAAGATGGCACATGCAAAAATGCTACAGGACAAAAAAAGGACAGCGAGGCTAGAGTATTGAGCTAGGAGAAGTAAGAAGAAGAAGATCTTGCGTGAGAAAGTACGTATGCTGCCTCCTAATTTGTTACGGTAAGATTTACCGCAACAAAAACCATTCCTAAACTCGGTTCTTAAAACCTCTTTCTGGCTATGTTGTTTGGTCATAGTCTAACTCTCGTTATCTGTTTCCCCTCCATCCCAACCATTCCCATTTTTCGACCCATAATTTTGAGTCCGTTGTCCTCATGGAGCTGGAGAGTTGCTCAGAGAGGATAACAATATAGGTACCTCTTTATTCGATCGTTTTGAGCCAGCGGATGGGCTGGAGACTCGCACGCCATCTATGTATAGAGCGAGGAAGCTCTTCTCTAAATATAACAACACTCAAGGATAGAAGGAGATATACACTTACACTTACAAGTGGATTTTATACCAGCACAACAAAACACCAACATATATTTTAACTTCATTTTTAAATATGGCTTCGAGCCCATCCTAGAATTTATAGCTTAAAATTTAAAGTAATAACATCGACCGACTTTAAAAGATTGGAACGCTAAACGCTATTCCCTCAATCCCCCAGATCTGCACAAAGGTCCACCGAATAGTAGATTGCGCGTTAGGTAGTTTGATTTGAGTATTTGCCTTCCTCCTTCAATTCCTTAAAAAAAGTATTAGAAATTTGCATTAGAGTATTTGTTCCTCCTTCGAAACATTTTCATAAAGTTAAATTTAGTAGAGTAGCTGAGAGAATGCTCAGAATAATATTTTCAACTTTTTATAGTTTTTTTGATTTTCTCAAGAGTTTCATATTGTGAATATGTCTAAATACGGCCTTGGATTCGTCAAGTTTTGGGACAGCACCAACAACTTGGGGAATTCAGTGAATGTGTGGGTGAGAGAGAGTTTCGTTGGAACTTAACCTCGGAGTGATACCGTAGCCGAGTTCCACGAAAGCTTGTGATTGAGAGTGAGAATGTGTGTGTGAAAGAGGAGGCCAATAGAGGACAAAGACTACGCATGACCAACCACTTCTTGGTTGACTTGCGAAGCATTGAGAGGTTTTGAAAGTTTTTGAGAAAAAGGAAAGAAAGAAAATAAGAAGTTGAAAATAAAATATTTAATAGTTGAGAAAGTTTAAAAAGTGTTTTTGGAGAAAGTGTTCGAAGCAGGAATTAGTAAAATACTAGAAGAGGAAATTTGTATTCGTCAGTCTGGGCGATTAAATTGAGGAAAGGAAGAAGGAAGGGGAGAAAATTCAAAAAAAGAAGATAAGTAGAGTGCATTAGTGTTTTTATTCGTTTTGTTAAAAATTGCTTTCAAATATTAGTATATTCGGTTGGTCTTTGAAATTACGTTTTATTAATCTCAAAATTGTGAGAATCGCGACCCCATTTTCGTAAAGTAGTTTTCTTATCCGTTTATTTCGGGACCTAGTGATAGCGGTCCAATCTTGTGGTCTTTGTTTCTTTGTTTCATTGTTTTAACATTTGCCTTTGTTTTAAGATTGGTCACGACCATTTTAAATTCCTAATTGTATTTCTTTTTTTATCGAAAAAATTCTGGGTTTTAATCCAGGCGCAAGCCAAGGTTTCCCAGATAATTTTAAATAAAATTGGTTCAACTTCCCTTTGGGAATATAAACCATTGTGTTTCCCTTCATTATTGAAGAAGAATTTTCAGCTTACCCGGTCAAGGCAAACGACCCTAAAAAGTTTCCTGGCGCCCACCCTACAGCGTAAGTACGCCCTTGTGCTTACTTTTTATTTATTAGACAAATAATTCGATACCCCTTTTTATTTGGTTCGAATTGTTTACTTACTTTTTTTTTATTCGTATCATTAATTCGACGAACCCACCCCCAGCTGACTAGCCGGTTGGCTGCATCGTTGTTGCAGTTTGTTGTTGCAATATTTTTGTCTCTCCTCTTTATCTCACATTCTTCAACGATCGATTTGACAGTTCGTCATATCGATCTTATCTTCCGCGTGTGCCGGTTGCACAATTTAATTTATTAATTCGTTTGTGATTTTATTACATAATTATTGTTGGATTCGCATAATCCCAAGTCGCGGTTTTCTAGTTATTCGTCATCCTAAACATCCTAATACATCATCCTAAAATTCGCGTAGTTAAATAATATTGCAACAAATTGGCGCCCATACGTGTTGTTATTGTTTTATTCTGCAATTGATTGCAGTTGGATAACCTTCATAATAAAAAAAAAAAAAAATCTCTGTATACCTCCCCAACTAATCTGTTGGAATTTGGAAGTGTTTTTGTTTTGTGTTCTTTATTGGTGAAATCAATTGTTCCTTTTTTATCATTTTGTGGGTTCTTTTATTCATTGTTTTTTATTCCTAGGTAAATATAAAGTGGAAATCTTACAACAACAAGACAGCGGTGTTCCAGTTTTTTATTTTGTAAGACGAAGGGTGCAAAAGTGCAGGGAGTACCCACAAATAATTGTTTTGAAAGAGTAAGGTGTTTTTATTGAATTTTTTATATTTCTTTTTATACTTATTCAAATTTTAATTGTTCGATTATTGATTAAGTATTTATTTTTGGGGTTATACCTACAATTTATAGCATTATCATTCATTATTTATTAAAAGAGAATAGTGCGGTCTCTTTCTCTTTCGTGGTTAGCTTTTTTTTTTTTTGGCAATTTTAATTGAATTTTAATTTGTAAACAACAAACAATTAGTGCTCCCACTTTGTCAAAGTCGACTTTTTAGAGGTGAACACTTTGTTGTTTTTTTTTTAGTACTTTTTATTACATTAATTATTTTTTTTTTTCTCGTTTAGTATAAAAATTATTTTTTTTTTGATAAATTTTTTTTGGACATTGAGTCAAAATTTTTTTGCTAGGTGTGTAGGTCTTTTGAGTGTTTTTTTAATCAGGAATTTGGACAGTCGGTCCAAAAATATTTTTTAGTCAACTTGAGAAGTTGAAATTTTTTTTTCAAAAGAAAAAAAAAAACACAAAATTTTGAAATTTGATAGGGTTGCCAACGTGCATCTTTTTTTTATTTTGTTTTTTTTTAATTTTTATTTGTAGTTAAATTTTTTTTGTAAGTTTTTTTTAAATACGTTTCAATATTTCTTCGTTCTTAAATCGTTTTAAGAACTTTTTATAGAATTTTAATTAAATTTTCAGTGCTATTAAAGTACATTTATTATTTCATTTAAAGCTTTTTTTTAAAGTTATTTTCTTAAAACTTTTTTAAAATGGAGGTAAATAGATTGTCGCAAGACGAACTCGCATACGAAATGGAATGGCGAGGTTTACCGGTAGGGACAGTTGAGGAAATGCGAAAATCGCTTAGGGTTGCCACCAAATTAGAACATAGGAATTCTTTTGTAGCTCCCGCTTACCCGTTCAATTTTGAACAGGATCAAATGGCGGTTGAGAAAAAGTTAGGAGAATTAGATAAACTTTTAGAAAATCCTCCGAAGTCGGAAACTTCGAAAGAGTATTTAAAAATAATAACGAAAGTAGAGTGGGGTCTTCGTAGATTAGATAGGTCTATTCCAGAGAATGAGGTTCAGGAAAAGAGCAAGCAGGCTCTTAAAAATAAGTTGGTTATGGCAATGGCAGAGTTAGAAGAAGACGATGATGAAGATGATGAGGAAACAGAAGATGAAAATGAAGAAAAACGAAAAGAGAAATATAAAACTAAGAATTCGGAGGTTGAAAATCAGCGTTCAGCTGAACCTCAAAGCAATCCCGTGGGGTATCGGAAGCGCAACTTTTTAGGTCCGCGGTAGAATTTTTTGTAGGAAAAGCGTTAGTATGGTTTAGGGCAATTAGACTTTCTGTCAATTCGTGGCCAGAACTCGTCAGGGAGTTGAAACTGGAGTTTTTGCCACCGAATTACGACGATTCGTTGTTAGAAGAGATAAGGCATCGCACACAAGGCAAAGATGAGTCCATCGGTGTCTATGTGGCGACGATGCAGAATTTGTTCGGCAGGCTTTCCGAACAAATATCAGAACGGAGGAAGTTGTCAATGATTCAGAGGAACTTGACACCTTTCTACCAGACGCAACTTGGTTTGGCTAGACCAAATTGCATTTCTGACTTAGTAGAGTTAGGTCGAGATTTGGAGGCAGTGAGAGCGAACGTGGAATCATACGTTCCTCCTCCAAATAGTAGAAGTAGGACTTTGCTAGAGCCAGATCTAGCATACGTAGGTGTAGATCCTCCAACAGTTTCGGTTGTTACAGAGAACAACCAAACTGTTCGACGCAGACAGAATCCAACGGTTTCGGTTGTTACAGAGAACAACCAAATCGTTCGACAGGGACAAACTTCGAACCCATTTTCAGCAAATAGTGCAGGGCCAATTGTTAGGTGTTATAATTGCAATGGAGAAGGCCATTTTGCAAATAGGTGTTCCGCTGTTAGGCGTTGTTATGGATGTGGTAGGGTTGGAGTTAATCGGAATAACTGCCAACAGTGTTCGGGGAACGGGATATGAACTTTCGGGTCAGTAGGACGAGAGTTCCGTTAAAATCTGATAGGTTGCCTACTGGTAACCAGTCGGCTTATATTCATTTAGGTTTCACGCTAGAACAAAATGGTAGGGATCAACGACCGTATCTTGGCGTTGAAGTTTATGGAATTAACATGTTAGGACTTTTAGATTCAGGCGCTTCACGCACAATCATAGGTAAAGACGGATGGGAAATTTTAAAGGATCTAGGATTAAATTTAGAGAAAACTAACTTATGTAGAGTTATTTTAGCGGATGGTGCAGGTATTGGAGTGGAAGGTGTAGTTTCACTTCCAATAAAAGTCAAAGAACAAGTAGTTCTTATAGATTGTCTTGTTATTCCACGCCTTCCCCACAAACTGATTTTAGGAGCAGACTTTTGTGCTCTATCGGGTGTGGTCCCGGATTTGAAATCAGGGGAATGGACATTTTCGAACCAAAGTTCGTTGGCTTCGATGTCTATGGCGGATCATTTAATGGAATTAAACGAGATGCAGAAGAAAGTGTTAGATAGTTGTTTAGAAAAAGTTTTTAGTGAAATGCCAGAAGGATTAGGGTGCACACAGATGGTGGAGCACAAAATTAGGACGGAAGCTGAACCAATTAAGCAACGGTATTATCCGGTGTCTCCTGTGGTTCAGTCTTTCATAGACAAAGAGTTAGAAGAGATGTTAAAAGATGGAGTTATAGAAAAATCTGACAGTCCATGGGCTTCTCCCATTGTCATGATTATTTATTTTTTTTTTAGTACTTTTTATTACATTAATTATTTTTTTTTTCTCGTTTAGTATAAAAATTATTTTTTTTTCGATAAATTTTTTTTGGACATTGAGTCAAAATTTTTTTGCTAGGTGTGTAGGTCTTTTGAGTGTTTTTTTAATCAGGAATTTGGACAGTCGGTCCAAAAATATTTTTTAGTCAACTTGAGAAGTTGAAATTTTTTTTTCAAAAGAAAAAAAAAAAACACAAAATTTTGAAATTTGATAGGGTTGCCAACGTGCATCTTTTTTTTATTTTGTTTTTTTTAATTTTTATTTGTAGTTAAATTTTTTTTGTAAGTTTTTTTTAAATACGTTTCAATATTTCTTCGTTCTTAAATCGTTTTAAGAACTTTTTATAGAATTTTAATTAAATTTTCAGTGCTATTAAAGTACATTTATTATTTCATTTAAAGCTTTTTTTTAAAGTTATTTTCTTAAAACTTTTTTAAAATGGAGGTAAATAGATTGTCGCAAGACGAACTCGCATACGAAATGGAATGGCGAGGTTTACCGGTAGGGACAGTTGAGGAAATGCGAAAATCGCTTAGGGTTGCCACCAAATTAGAACGTAGGAATTCTTTTGTAGCTCCCGCTTACCCGTTCAATTTTGAACAGGATCAAATGGCGGTTGAGAAAAAGTTAGGAGAATTAGATAAACTTTTAGAAAATCCTCCGAAGTCGGAAACTTCGAAAGAGTATTTAAAAATAATAACGAAAGTAGAGTGGGGTCTTCGTAGATTAGATAGGTCTATTCCAGAGAATGAGGTTCAGGAAAAGAGCAAGCAGGCTCTTAAAAATAAGTTGGTTATGGCAATGGCAGAGTTAGAAGAAGACGATGATGAAGATGATGAGGAAACAGAAGATGAAAATGAAGAAAAACGAAAAGAGAAATATAAAACTAAGAATTCGGAGGTTGAAAATCAGCGTTGAGCTGAACCTCAAAGCAAGTCGACGAGTACTTCTGCCGGTACATCGACGGGCTTAGTAGTGGCAGATAGTAGGATTGGTGGCATTAGGAATTGTGGTAGATCAGAAAACCAAAGTATAGAGCAGGTTGTTGCAAATCCACAAAGATTTGAACAAATTTATAAATGGGACGTGAAATTCACTGGCGAGCGCTGTGGTGCCTCCGTGAACGCGTTCATAGAAAGAGTTGAGGAAATGCGCCAATCCCGTGGGGTATCGGAAGCGCAACTTTTTAGGTCCGCGGTAGAATTTTTTGTAGGAAAAGCGTTAGTATGGTTTAGGGCAATTAGACTTTCTGTCAATTCGTGGCCAGAACTCGTCAGGGAGTTGAAACTGGAGTTTTTGCCACCGAATTACGACGATTCGTTGTTAGAAGAGATAAGGCATCGCACACAAGGCAAAGATGAGTCCATCGGTGTCTATGTGGCGACGATGCAGAATTTGTTCGGCAGGCTTTCCGAACAAATATCAGAACGGAGGAAGTTGTCAATGATTCAGAGGAACTTGACACCTTTCTACCAGACGCAACTTGGTTTGGCTAGACCAAATTGCATTTCTGACTTAGTAGAGTTAGGTCGAGATTTGGAGGCAGTGAGAGCGAACGTGGAATCATACGTTCCTCCTCCAAATAGTAGAAGTAGGACTTTGCTAGAGCCAGATCTAGCATACGTAGGTGTAGATCCTCCAACAGTTTCGGTTGTTACAGAGAACAACCAAACTGTTCGACGCAGACAGAATCCAACGGTTTCGGTTGTTACAGAGAACAACCAAATCGTTCGACAGGGACAAACTTCGAACCCATTTTCAGCAAATAGTGCAGGGCCAATTGTTAGGTGTTATAATTGCAATGGAGAAGGCCATTTTGCAAATAGGTGTTCCGCTGTTAGGCGTTGTTATGGATGTGGTAGGGTTGGAGTTAATCGGAATAACTGCCAACAGTGTTCGGGGAACGGGATATGAACTTTCGGGTCAGTAGGACGAGAGTTCCGTTAAAATCTGATAGGTTGCCTACTGGTAACCAGTCGGCTTATATTCATTTAGGTTTCACGCTAGAACAAAATGGTAGGGATCAACGACCGTATCTTGGCGTTGAAGTTTATGGAATTAACATGTTAGGACTTTTAGATTCAGGCGCTTCACGCACAATCATAGGTAAAGACGGATGGGAAATTTTAAAGGATCTAGGATTAAATTTAGAGAAAACTAACTTAGGTAGAGTTATTTTAGCGGATAGTGCAGGTATTGGAGTGGAAGGTGTAGTTTCACTTCCAATAAAAGTCAAAGAACAAGTAGTTCTTATAGATTGTCTTGTTATTCCACGCCTTCCCCACAAACTGATTTTAGGAGCAGACTTTTGGGCTCTATCGGGTGTGGTCCCGGATTTGAAATCAGGGGAATGGACATTTTCGAACCAAAGTTCGTTGGCTTCGATGTCTATGGCGGATCATTTAACGGAATTAAACGAGATGCAGAAGAAAGTGTTAGATAGTTGTTTAGAAAAAGTTTTTAGTGAAATGCCAGAAGGATTAGGGTGCACACAGATGGTGGAGCACAAAATTAGGACGGAAGCTGAACCAATTAAGCAACGGTATTATCCGGTGTCTCCTGTGGTTCAGTCTTTCATAGACAAAGAGTTAGAAGAGATGTTAAAAGATGGAGTTATAGAAAAATCTGACAGTCCATGGGCTTCTCCCATTGTCATGATTAAAAAGAAAGATGGCACGTATAGGTTTTGTGTAGATTATAGGAAGTTGAATGAGGTTACGGATAGGGATGCATACCCCCTTCCGTATATTACGGCCATCTTAGATAAATTAAACAATGCTAAATTTTTGAGCTCACTGGATATTAGGTCTGCATATTGGCAGATCCCAGTTGAGAAGGATTCTCGAAAGTATACTGCTTTCACTGTTCCAGGTAGGGGTTTATTCCAATTTTTAAGGATGCCGTTTGGGTTACATAACGCACCTGCAACATGGCAACGATTTATAGATACTGTTTTAGGCCCTGAGTTAGAACCATATGTCTTCGTCTATCTCGATGATATCATCATCGTGACAGACACTTTTGAAAAGCATATGGAGATTTTAAATGAGGTTTTTAGTAGATTAATTAAAGCAGGTTTAAAAGTAGGTAGGGAAAAATGTCAATTTGTTAGGCCATCTTTAAAATTTTTGGGCTATGTTGTAGACAGAAACGGTTTACACATGGACCCAGAAAAGATAGAAAGTATGTTAGGGATTCCATCGCCAAAGAATGTCAAGCAGGTTAGGAGTTTTATCGGAACGGTATCCTGGTATAGGAGATTTATTCCAAACTTTGCTAGTTTGGTAAAGCCGTTATCCGACCTTTTAAAGAAAAATAAGAAATTTGATTGGAGTAGGGAATGTGAGGAAAGCTTTAGAAAAGCTAAAGAGTGTTTAGTTGCTGCACCCATCCTGACGTGTTCGGATTTTTCGAAGCCATTTGTCGTTCAGACAGATGCTTCTGATTTTGGGATTGGGGCAGTATTGACACAAGATTTTGATGAGGGAGAGAAGGTGGTTTGCTATTTGAGCAGATCACTGAATAGGAATGAGAGGAACTATTCGACCACAGAAAAAGAGTGCTTAGCTGTTCTGTGGGCGATAGAGAAGTTGCGGCCATGTCTGGAGGGGGTGAGATTTAAGGTCATTACCGATCACCACTCTTTGATATGGTTGAGCAAGTTGAAGGACCCAGCGGGTAGGCTGGCTCGATGGGCTGTACGTATGCAGCAGTTCGAGTTCGACATTGTTCACCGCAAAGGTAAGGATCATGTGGTGCCAGATATGCTTTCTCGAAGCGTTCCGGTTTTATCTGGGATTTCAGAGCCCATAAACTATCCATGGATAGGGAAAATGTTAGAAGAAGTAGAAAAGAAACCATTATCTTTTCCAGCTTGGAGAGTTGAAGAGGGAAAATTGTATAAGTTTGTGAAAGCAAACCATACAATTGTTCATGATACTAATAGTGAGTGGAAATTAGTAATTCCAAAGAATGATAGGAAAAAGATTTTAGAAGAAAATCATGACCATCCGTTAGCAGGGCATATGGGGGTAAAGAAAACTTTCGCTAGGATAGGAGATAGATATTATTGGTCAAAAATAAGGTCAGATATCACTAGGTATGTCAAAAATTGTAAGGTCTGTCAAAGCGTGAAACCAATTAATGAAAAACCGGCTGGGTTAATGACGGAGAGGAAAGTGGTTACCACTCCGTGGGAGATGATTTGTGTGGACTTGGTGGGTCCACTTCCTAAATCGAGTAAGGGTTTTATCCATATTTTAACTGTCGTGGATTATTTCACGAAGTTCCCCCTGTTGTTCCCCTTGAGGTCTGCAACGGCAAAATCCGTTTGCAAAGAATTGGAAGACAATGTCTTTCTTTTGTTCGGCGTACCAAAATTCGTTATTTGTGACAACGGTCCCCAATTTAAGAGTAAGGAATTGAAGTCCTTATGCGATAGTTACGGTTCTACGATTAAGTTTACGGTGCATTATCACCCGCAGGCCAATCCGGCGGAGCGGATAAATCAGATTTTGAAAACGACACTTAGGGCTTATGTTTCAGAAAACCATAGGAAAAAAAACATTGGGATTTGCAGTTGGCGAAAGTTGCGTGTAGTATACGCACGGCCCAGCATGAAGTTTTAGGTGTGTCGCCGTATTACGCAAATTTTGGTCGAGGTATGGTGACTTTTGGAGGCGAATCCTTAACCACCATTCCGAATGTTAGGGGCGTTAATACGGACGATACTAGGGAACAGTTTCGGAAGCTTAGGGAAGAGATAGGGAAAAAGTTAGAGTCGGCAACCAAGAAGGCAGCGAAAACATATAACCTTCGTCGGAGAGATGTTCAATTCCTCCCGAACGAATTGGTTTGGCGACGTAACTTTGCTCTATCAGAGGCAGCAAATTATTATACGGCGAAATTAGCGCCTAAGTTCGTAGGCCCGTTTCTAATTAAGAAACGAGTATCGCCGTGGACTTACATTCTCGTAGATGAGAAAGGTACAAACAAAGGTACTTGGAATGTTAAGGATTTAAAGCCTTACTGCGACGAACCCGACGCAAACGAAAATTAGTCGCGTAGCGGATGAGCTGCGCTAAGTGGTACTGAGAGTTCTCAAGCTCTGTGATGTGCTTAACTCTCACCAGTAGTGATTGAGTTTTTCTTTAGTTGTGTTGTATAGTAGTGTATGTTTTCCATTTTTGTGTTGTTAAACCTTTTTCTTATTCCTTTTTACTCCGCTTTCATTTCTGAAAGCCAGGTTCTACTCCTCGGTAGGTAAGGGTGGAATTTGTTACGGTAAGATTTACCGCAACAAAAACCATTCCTAAACTCGGTTCTTAAAACCTCTTTCTGGCTATGTTGTTTGGTCATAGTCTAACTCTCGTTATCTGTTTCCCTCCATCCCAACCATTCCCATTTTTCGACCCATAATTTTGAGTCCGTTGTCCTCATGGAGCTGGAGAGTTGCTCAGAGAGGATAACAATATAGGTACCTCTTTATTCGATCGTTTTGAGCCAGCGGATGGGCTGGAGACTCGCACGCCATCTATGTATAGAGCGAGGAAGCTCTTCTCTAAATATAACAACACTCAAGGATAGAAGGAGATATACACTTACACTTACAAGTGGATTTTATACCAGCACAACAAAACACCAACATATATTTTAACTTCATTTTTAAATATGGCTTCGAGCCCATCCTAGAATTTATAGCTTAAAATTTAAAGTAATAACATCGACCGACTTTAAAAGATTGGAACGCTAAACGCTATTCCCTCAATCCCCCAGATCTGCACAAAGGTCCACCGAATAGTAGATTGCGCGTTAGGTAGTTTGATTTGAGTATTTCCCTTCCTCCTTCAATTCCTTAAAAAAAGTATTAGAAATTTGCATTAGAGTATTTGTTCCTCCTTCGAAACATTTTCATAAAGTTAAATTTAGTAGAGTAGCTGAGAGAATGCTCAGAATAATATTTTCAACTTTTTATAGTTTTTTTGATTTTCTCAAGAGTTTCATATTGTGAATATGTCTAAATACGGCCTTGGATTCGTCAAGTTTTGGGACAGCACCAACAACTTGGGGAATTCAGTGAATGTGTGGGTGAGAGAGAGTTTCGTTGGAACTTAACCTCGGAGTGATACCGTAGCCGAGTTCCACGAAAGCTTGTGATTGAGAGTGAGAATGTGTGTGTGAAAGAGGAGGCCAATAGAGGACAAAGACTACGCATGACCAACCACTTCTTGGTTGACTTGCGAAGCATTGAGAGGTTTTGAAAGTTTTTGAGAAAAAGGAAAGAAAGAAAATAAGAAGTTGAAAATAAAATATTTAATAGTTGAGAAAGTTTAAAAAGTGTTTTTGGAGAAAGTGTTCGAAGCAGGAATTAGTAAAATACTAGAAGAGGAAATTTGTATTCGTCAGTCTGGGCGATTAAATTGAGGAAAGGAAGAAGGAAGGGGAGAAAATTCAAAAAAAGAAGATAAGTAGAGTGCATTAGTGTTTTTATTCGTTTTGTTAAAAATTGCTTTCAAATATTAGTATATTCGGTTGGTCTTTGAAATTACGTTTTATTAATCTCAAAATTGTGAGAATCGCGACCCCATTTTCGTAAAGTAGTTTTCTTATCCGTTTATTTCGGGACCTAGTGATAGCGGTCCAATCTTGTGGTCTTTGTTTCTTTGTTTCATTGTTTTAACATTTGCCTTTGTTTTAAGATTGGTCACGACCATTTTAAATTCCTAATTGTATTTCTTTTTTTATCGAAAAAATTCTGGGTTTTAATCCAGGCGCAAGCCAAGGTTTCCCAGATAATTTTAAATAAAATTGGTTCAACTTCCCTTTGGGAATATAAACCATTGTGTTTCCCTTCATTATTGAAGAAGAATTTTCAGCTTACCCGGTCAAGGCAAACGACCCTAAAAAGTTTCCTGGCGCCCACCCTACAGCGTAAGTACGCCCTTGTGCTTACTTTTTATTTATTAGACAAATAATTCGATACCCCTTTTTATTTGGTTCGAATTGTTTACTTACTTTTTTTTTATTCGTATCATTAATTCGACGAACCCACCCCCAGCTGACTAGCCGGTTGGCTGCATCGTTGTTGCAGTTTGTTGTTGCAATATTTTTGTCTCTCCTCTTTATCTCACATTCTTCAACGATCGATTTGACAGTTCGTCATATCGATCTTATCTTCCGCGTGTGCCGGTTGCACAATTTAATTTATTAATTCGTTTGTGATTTTATTACATAATTATTGTTGGATTCGCATAATCCCAAGTCGCGGTTTTCTAGTTATTCGTCATCCTAAACATCCTAATACATCATCCTAAAATTCGCGTAGTTAAATAATATTGCAACAAATTGGCGCCCATACGTGTTGTTATTGTTTTATTCTGCAATTGATTGCAGTTGGATTACCTTCATAATAAAAAAAAAAAAAATCTCTGTATACCTCCCCAACTAATCTGTTGGAATTTGGAAGTGTTTTTGTTTTGTGTTCTTTATTGGTGAAATCAATTGTTCCTTTTTTATCATTTTGTGGGTTCTTTTATTCATTGTTTTTTATTCCTAGGTAAATATAAAGTGGAAATCTTACAACAACAAGACAGCGGTGTTCCAGTTTTTTATTTTGTAAGACGAAGGGTGCAAAAGTGCAGGGAGTACCCACAAATAATTGTTTTGAAAGAGTAAGGTGTTTTTATTGAATTTTTTATATTTCTTTTTATACTTATTCAAATTTTAATTGTTCGATTATTGATTAAGTATTTATTGTTGGGGTTATACCTACAATTTATAGCATTATCATTCATTATTTATTAAAAGAGAATAGTGCGGTCTCTTTCTCTTTCGTGGTTAGCTTTTTTTTTTTTGGCAATTTTAATTGAATTTTAATTTGTAAACAACAAACAATTAGTGCTCCCACTTTGTCAAAGTCGACTTTTTAGAGGTGAACACTTTGTTGTTTTTTTTTTAGTACTTTTTATTACATTAATTATTTTTTTTTTCTCGTTTAGTATAAAAATTATTTTTTTTTTCGATAAATTTTTTTTGGACATTGAGTCAAAATTTTTTTGCTAGGTGTGTAGGTCTTTTGAGTGTTTTTTTAATCAGGAATTTGGACAGTCGGTCCAAAAATATTTTTTAGTCAACTTGAGAAGTTGAAATTTTTTTTTCAAAAGAAAAAAAAAAAAAACAAAATTTTGAAATTTGATAGGGTTGCCAACGTGCATCTTTTTTTTATTTTGTTTTTTTTAATTTTTATTTGTAGTTAAATTTTTTTTGTAAGTTTTTTTTAAATACGTTTCAATATTTCTTCGTTCTTAAATCGTTTTAAGAACTTTTTATAGAATTTTAATTAAATTTTCAGTGCTATTAAAGTACATTTATTATTTCATTTAAAGCTTTTTTTTAAAGTTATTTTCTTAAAACTTTTTTAAAATGGAGGTAAATAGATTGTCGCAAGACGAACTCGCATACGAAATGGAGTGGCGAGGTTTACCGGTAGGGACAGTTGAGGAAATGCGAAAATCGCTTAGGGTTGCCACCAAATTAGAACGTAGGAATTCTTTTGTAGCTCCCGCTTACCCGTTCAATTTTGAACAGGATCAAATGGCGGTTGAGAAAAAGTTAGGAGAATTAGATAAACTTTTAGAAAATCCTCCGAAGTCGGAAACTTCGAAAGAGTATTTAAAAATAATAACGAAAGTAGAGTGGGGTCTTCGTAGATTAGATAGGTCTATTCCAGAGAATGAGGTTCAGGGAAAGAGCAAGCAGGCTCTTAAAAATAAGTTGGTTATGGCAATGGCAGAGTTAGAAGAAGACGATGATGAAGATGATGAGGAAACAGAAGATGAAAATGAAGAAAAACGAAAAGAGAAATATAAAACTAAGAATTCGGAGGTTGAAAATCAGCGTTGAGCTGAACCTCAAAGCAAGTCGACGAGTACTTCTGCCGGTACATCGACGGGCTTAGTAGTGGCAGATAGTAGGATTGGTGGCATTAGGAATTGTGGTAGATCAGAAAACCAAAGTATAGAGCAGGTTGTTGCAAATCCACAAAGATTTGAACAAATTTATAAATGGGACGTGAAATTCACTGGCGAGCGCTGTGGTGCCTCCGTGAACGCGTTCATAGAAAGAGTTGAGGAAATGCGCCAATCCCGTGGGGTATCGGAAGCGCAACTTTTTAGGTCCGCGGTAGAATTTTTTGTAGGAAAAGCGTTAGTATGGTTTAGGGCAATTAGACTTTCTGTCAATTCGTGGCCAGAACTCGTCAGGGAGTTGAAACTGGAGTTTTTGCCACCGAATTACGACGATTCGTTGTTAGAAGAGATAAGGCATCGCACACAAGGCAAAGATGAGTCCATCGGTGTCTATGTGGCGACGATGCAGAATTTGTTCGGCAGGCTTTCCGAACAAATATCAGAACGGAGGAAGTTGTCAATGATTCAGAGGAACTTGACACCTTTCTACCAGACGCAACTTGGTTTGGCTAGACCAAATTGCATTTCTGACTTAGTAGAGTTAGGTCGAGATTTGGAGGCAGTGAGAGCGAACGTGGAATCATACGGAATCCTCCAAATAGTAGAAGTAGGACTTTGCTAGAGCCAGATCTAGCATACGTAGGTGTAGATCCTCCAACAGTTTCGGTTGTTACAGAGAACAACCAAACTGTTCGACGCAGACAGAATCCAACGGTTTCGGTTGTTACAGAGAACAACCAAATCGTTCGACAGGGACAAACTTCGAACCCATTTTCAGCAAATAGTGCAGGGCCAATTGTTAGGTGTTATAATTGCAATGGAGAAGGCCATTTTGCAAATAGGTGTTCCGCTGTTAGGCGTTGTTATGGATGTGGTAGGGTTGGAGTTAATCGGAATAACTGCCAACAGTGTTCGGGGAACGGGAGATGAACTTTCGGGTCAGTAGGACGAGAGTTCCGTTAAAATCTGATAGGTTGCCTACTGGTAACCAGTCGGCTTATATTCATTTAGGTTTCACGCTAGAACAAAATGGTAGGGATCAACGACCGTATCTTGGCGTTGAAGTTTATGGAATTAACATGTTAAGACTTTTAGATTCAGGCGCTTCACGCACAATCATAGGTAAAGACGGATGGGAAATTTTAAAGGATCTAGGATTAAATTTAGAGAAAACTAACTTAGGTAGAGTTATTTTAGCGGATGGTGCAGGTATTGGAGTGGAAGGTGTAGTTTCACTTCCAATAAAAGTCAAAGAACAAGTAGTTCTTATAGATTGTCTTGTTATTCCACGCCTTCCCCACAAACTGAATTTAGGAGCAGACTTTTGGGCTCTATCGGGTGTGGTCCCGGATTTGAAATCAGGGGAATGGACATTTTCGAACCAAAGTTCGTTGGCTTCGATGTCTATGGCGGATCATTTAACGGAATTAAACGAGATGCAGAAGAAAGTGTTAGATAGTTGTTTAGAAAAAGTTTTTAGTGAAATGCCAGAAGGATTAGGGTGCACACAGATGGTGGAGCACAAAATTAGGACGGAAGCTGAACCAATTAAGCAACGGTATTATCCGGTGTCTCCTGTGGTTCAGTCTTTCATAGACAAAGAGTTAGAAGAGATGTTAAAAGATGGAGTTATAGAAAAATCTGACAGTCCATGGGCTTCTCCCATTGTCATGATTAAAAAGAAAGATGGGACGTATAGGTTTTGTGTAGATTATAGGAAGTTGAATGAGGTTACGGATAGGGATGCATACCCCCTTCCGTATATTACGGCCATCTTAGATAAATTAAACAATGCTAAATTTTTGAGCTCACTGGATATTAGGTCTGCATATTGGCAGATCCCAGTTGAGAAGGATTCTCGAAAGTATACTGCTTTCACTGTTCCAGGTAGGGGTTTATTCCAATTTTTAAGGATGCCGTTTGGGTTACATAACGCACCTGCAACATGGCAACGATTTATAGATACTGTTTTAGGCCCTGAGTTAGAACCATATGTCTTCGTCTATCTCGATGATATCATCATCGTGACAGACACTTTTGAAAAGCATATGGAGATTTTAAATGAGGTTTTTAGTAGATTAATTAAAGCAGGTTTAAAAGTAGGTAGGGAAAAATGTCAATTTGTTAGGCCATCTTTAAAATTTTTGGGCTATGTTGTAGACAGAAACGGTTTACACATGGACCCAGAAAAGATAGAAAGTATGTTAGGGATTCCATCGCCAAAGAATGTCAAGCAGGTTAGGAGTTTTATCGGAACGGTATCCTGGTATAGGAGATTTATTCCAAACTTTGCTAGTTTGGTAAAGCCGTTATCCGACCTTTTAAAGAAAAATAAGAAATTTGATTGGAGTAGGGAATGTGAGGAAAGCTTTAGAAAAGCTAAAGAGTGTTTAGTTGCTGCACCCATCCTGACGTGTTCGGATTTTTCGAAGCCATTTGTCGTTCAGACAGATGCTTCTGATTTTGGGATTGGGGCAGTATTGACACAAGATTTTGATGAGGGAGAGAAGGTGGTTTGCTATTTGAGCAGATCACTGAATAGGAATGAGAGGAACTATTCGACCACAGAAAAAGAGTGCTTAGCTGTTCTGTGGGCGATAGAGAAGTTGCGGCCATATCTGGAGGGGGTGAGATTTAAGGTCATTACCGATCACCACTCTTTGATATGGTTGAGCAAGTTGAAGGACCCAGCGGGTAGGCTGGCTCGATGGGCTGTACGTATGCAGCAGTTCGAGTTCGACATTGTTCACCGCAAAGGTAAGGATCATGTGGTGCCAGATATGCTTTCTCGAAGCGTTCCGGTTTTATCTGGGATTTCAGAGCCCATAAACTATCCATGGATAGGGAAAATGTTAGAAGAAGTAGAAAAGAAACCATTATCTTTTCCAGCTTGGAGAGTTGAAGAGGGAAAATTGTATAAGTTTGTGAAAGCAAACCATACAATTGTTCATGATACTAATAGTGAGTGGAAATTAGTAATTCCAAAGAATGATAGGAAAAAGATTTTAGAAGAAAATCATGACCATCCGTTAGCAGGGGTAAAGAAAACTTTCGCTAGGATAGGAGATAGATATTATTGGCCAAAAATGAGGTCAGATATCACTAGGTATGTCAAAAAATATCAAAGCGTGAAACCAATTAATGAAAAACCGGCTGGGTTAATGACGGAGAGGAAAGTGGTTACCACTCCGTGGGAGATGATTTGTGTGGACTTGGTGGGTCCACTTCCAAAATCGAGTAAGGGTTTTATCCATATTTTAACTGTCGTGGATTATTTCACGAAGTTCCCCCTGTTGTTCCCCTTGAGGTCCGCAACGGCAAAATCCGTTTCTTTTGTTCGGCGTACCAAAATTCGTTATTTGTGACAACGGTCCCCAATTTAAGAGTAAGGAATTGAAGTCCTTATGCGATAGTTACGGTTCTACGATTAAGTTTACGGTGCATTATCACCCGCAGGCCAATCCGGCGGAGCGGATAAATCAGATTTTGAAAACGACACTTAGGGCTTATGTTTCAGAAAACCATAGGGCTTGGGATTCGCAGTTGGCGAAAGTTGCGTGTAGTATACGCACGGCCCAGCATGAAGTTTTAGGTGTGTCGCCGTATTACGCAAATTTTGGTCGAGGTATGGTGACTTTTGGAGGCGAATCCTTAACCACCATTCCGAATGTTAGGGGCGTTAATACGGACGATACTAGGGAACAGTTTCGGAAGCTTAGGGAAGAGATAGGGAAAAAGTTAGAGTCGGCAACTAAGAAGGCAGCGAAAACATATAACCTTCGTCGGAGAGATGTTCAATTCCTCCCGAACGAATTGGTTTGGCGACGTAAATTTGCTCTATCAGAGGCAGCAAATTATTATACGGCGAAATTAGCGCCTAAGTTCGTAGGCCCGTTTCTAATTAAGAAACGAGTATCGCCGTGGACTTACATTCTCGTAGATGAGAAAGGTACAAACAAAGGTACCTGGAATGTTAAGGATTTAAAGCCTTACTGCGACGAACCCGACGCAAACGAAAATTAGTCGCGTAGCGGATTAGCTGCGCTAAGTGGTACTGAGAGTTCTCAAGCTCTGTGATGTGCTTAACTCTCACCAGTAGTGATTGAGTTTTTCTTTAGTTGTGTTGTATAGTAGTGTATGTTTTCCATTTTTGTGTTGTTAAACCTTTTTCTTATTCCTTTTTACTCCGCTTTCATTTCTGAAAGCCAGGTTCTACTCCTCGGTAGGTAAGGGTGGAATTTGTTACGGTAAGATTTACCGCAACAAAAACCATTCCTAAACTCGGTTCTTAAAACCTCTTTCTGGCTATGTTGTTTGGTCATAGTCTAACTCTCGTTATCTGTTTCCCCTCCATCCCAACCATTCCCATTTTTCGACCCATAATTTTGAGTCCGTTGTCCTCATGGAGCTGGAGAGTTGCTCAGAGAGGATAACAATATAGGTACCTCTTTATTCGATCGTTTTGAGCCAGCGGATGGGCTGGAGACTCGCACGCCATCTATGTATAGAGCGAGGAAGCTCTTCTCTAAATATAACAACACTCAAGGATAGAAGGAGATATACACTTACACTTACAAGTGGATTTTATACCAGCACAACAAAACACCAACATATATTTTAACTTCATTTTTAAATATGGCTTCGAGCCCATCCTAGAATTTATAGCTTCAAATTTAAAGTAATAACATCGACCGACTTTAAAAGATTGGAACGCTAAACGCTATTCCCTCAATCCCCCAGATCTGCACAAAGGTCCACCGAATAGTAGATTGCGCGTTAGGTAGTTTGATTTGAGTATTTGCCTTCCTCCTTCAATTCCTTAAAAAAAGTATTAGAAATTTGCATTAGAGTATTTGTTCCTCCTTCGAAACATTTTCATAAAGTTAAATTTAGTAGAGTAGCTGAGAGAATGCTCAGAATAATATTTTCAACTTTTTATAGTTTTTTTGATTTTCTCAAGAGTTTCATATTGTGAATATGTCTAAATACGGCCTTGGATTCGTCAAGTTTTGGGACAGCACCAACAACTTGGGGAATTCAGTGAATGTGTGGGTGAGAGAGAGTTTCGTTGGAACTTAACCTCGGAGTGATACCGTAGCCGAGTTCCACGAAAGCTTGTGATTGAGAGTGAGAATGTGTGTGTGAAAGAGGAGGCCAATAGAGGACAAAGACTACGCATGACCAACCACTTCTTGGTTGACTTGCGAAGCATTGAGAGGTTTTGAAAGTTTTTGAGAAAAAGGAAAGAAAGAAAATAAGAAGTTGAAAATAAAATATTTAATAGTTGAGAAAGTTTAAAAAGTGTTTTTGGAGAAAGTGTTCGAAGCAGGAATTAGTAAAATACTAGAAGAGGAAATTTGTATTCGTCAGTCTGGGCGATTAAATTGAGGAAAGGAAGAAGGAAGGGGAGAAAATTCAAAAAAAGAAGATAAGTAGAGTGCATTAGTGTTTTTATTCGTTTTGTGAAAAATTGCTTTCAAATATTAGTATATTCGGTTGGTCTTTGAAATTACGTTTTATTAATCTCAAAATTGTGAGAATCACGACCCCATTTTCGTAAAGTAGTTTTCTTATCCGTTTATTTCGGGACCTAGTGATAGCGGTCCAATCTTGTGGTCTTTGTTTCTTTGTTTCATTGTTGTAACATTTGCCTTTGTTTCAAGATTGGTCACGACCATTTTAAATTCCTAATTGTATTTCTTTTTTTATCGAAAAAATTCTGGGTTTTAATCCAGGCGCAAGCCAAGGTTTCCCAGATAATTTTAAATAAAATTGGTTCAACTTCCCTTTGGGAATATAAACCATTGTGTTTTCCTTCATTATTGAAGAAGAATTTTCAGCTTACCCGGTCAAGGCAAACGACCCTAAAAAGTTTCCTGGCGCCCACCCTACAGCGTAAGTACGCCCTTGTGCTTACTTTTTATTTATTAGACAAATAATTCGATACCCCTTTTTATTTGGTTCGAATTGTTTACTTACTTTTTTTTTATTCGTATCATTAATTCGACGAACCCACCCCCAGCTGACTAGCCGGTTGGCTGCATCGTTGTTGCAGTTTGTTGTTGCAATATTTTTGTCTCTCCTCTTTATCTCACATTCTTCAACGATCGATTTGACAGTTCGTCATATCGATCTTATCTTCCGCGTGTGCCGGTTGCACAATTTAATTTATTAATTCGTTTGTGATTTTATTACATAATTATTGTTGGATTCGCATAATCCCAAGTCGCGGTTTTCTAGTTATTCGTCATCCTAAACATCCTAATACATCATCCTAAAATTCGCGTAGTTAATTAATATTGCAACAAGCTCGCGACCGAAACAATATCTCGAAGTTTTAACACACAAAAATATGCATTTGCCCGCTGGTCTTAAGATTGTAACGAAGGTTTATGAAAGCAGAGAAAGTTACTTAGAATATTATCACCAGCTACTGCAGGCTACTATAGGGCTCGAATAGAGCAAGTAATAGTGTGAAAATGACCAGTTTCATCATGTATTATATGGATGAGCTAAACTTAGATAAAAAAAACGCCGGTTTTGATGGCTTACCAGCGAATGTGCATGCTTAAAATTATCAGCGAAGTATATCGGTAGAAGAAAGCATACCCGACGACTGGACTCTTTATATCTTCTATTCAATACTCAAACCAATATGCTTCCAAACATGCAATGTGATGTCTTTTCAATTTCGTTCTGTAGCAGATAGTGTTCAGCGCAGGCATTAACAAGGAAGACACTTTCAACAATAAAGCATGTCACTATTGATTGATAGAAGCAACTTGGAGATAGTTAAGGAGCTCATCTACCATGTAACCCGCATCAGTGAATTTCAGGGATAGTTAGGAAACCGCTGCTTCTTAGTTCTGATGAGAGAGAGGGTTCAAATCTCAAATGTACTATTTTTTTTTTTTCGTTTTAGTCGTTTTGTCTTTCGTTTGTTTAGGATATTAATTAATACGTTTTTTAATTATTTGCTTTATAATTGTTTCGAAAAAAAATCATTTTGTCTTTCACTTAGTTCGTTTTAAGAAGGTCATTTCGTCTTTTATTGTTTAGTTTTTCGATTATTTCGTTTTTTGTTTAGTTCGATTTCAATTATTTTGCCATCGTTTACGATAAACAGTATGTACCGATACCGATACGATACCGCACTCGATCTAGTTCGAAAGGTTGAGTTTTTCATTAATTTGTATCCCCTCCCCTTTCTTCCTCGTAAACCCCACCCCCAAAAAATCGAAAATAAAATATTTTGCATTTTAGGAATCATAAAATCTGCATATCTGGTGCCAAATTATTGTTAATCACAATTTTTCTGTAATGCACAACAGCTTCAGCCCTTTTTCCATATATGTCCTTTATTGATGACGTCATATCTCAAAACGTTCAAGGATCTCAGAAGTATACCCGGCATTTTCGGATTCAGCCCGCTTTTTTCATATAGAAACCGTCTAAATGAATTGTATATTATATCTACCAAAATTTTGGGTTAAGGCAAAAAAGTCCATTTTTTCTTGGACTAATATCAAATATTTAAAGTAGAGTACGAGTACCTAATATTAAAACAACTCCAAATTATGGGAGAATTTTATTACTTAATGGCTAAAATTTGGGGATTTACTTGGCAAGTTTTCTTTTTATTATAGGTTTTCAAAACGTTTTGAAAACTTGACCAGTGAACCGCCAAATTTTAGTCATTAAATAATAAATTTCTCCCATAATTTGGAGTTGTTTCAATATACATAACTATACTTTAAATATTTGATATTAAACCTTCATTAAAGTAAGAACTTGGCGAACTTTTAGATCTCACTACTTTTCACTGCTGATTTGTTGCATGCATGTTTTTGTATAGAAGAACTTGGATTACTATTTAAAATTTATGTTTTTGGTCTGTACATTTATTTAAAACAATTTGAAACATAAACAAAAAAATATAAACTAATAATAGGAAGACAATAAAAATTAGAATAAACATTTATGAGAGTGGATCACTGGTCTTCAACATACTTTTAAGTCGAATTTTATTGAATTTGAAATCAAAAATATTTTTTAAATTAAAATTCACTAATTTGCACATGCGAGTTAGAGGTTCACGAAATCCGTAATTAGTAGGATGGTGACTCCTTAAATGCAAACTTCGAATTTAACAAATCTGAAATCAATATAGATTTATTCCTTTATTATAAGGTGAGAGATTATAAGGATCGGACCATTATAACCCTAAACCCCCTCAAAGCGAAACAAATAAATATACACTGAACTGCTTCTAACCCATTTTCGTGGACTACGTAAAAAGGAGACCATACCTGTGAATCTTATTCAAGATGGGGACGAACTAAGCGGTTGTAAATAGCGAGACTAACTTCACATAAACAGTTAACTCTATAAAAGAGTTGGTTATTGACGATTAAAATTTGAAATTAAGGTTAGACATTACCAGAACTCCAAGGATTTGAAAACTATTAACACGAAATAAAGTATGTTCTAATCGGCGTTGCCGAAAATAATTTTTTGTTAGTTCCACCGCGCGCAACCAGCAAAAAGTGCCATTTTAAGCCACTGCATGTTACCAACAGAAATAAAAAAATGTCAATCTATTTAAAAAAAATCTTATTACTTTAAACGAGCTATTCTTGTATATTTATATATTTATATATTTATATATTTATATATTTATATATTTATATATTTATATATTTATATATTTATATATTTATATATTTATATATTTATATATTTATATATTTATATATTTACATATTTATCTATTTATATATTTATATATTTATATATTTATATATTTATATATATATATATTTGGTTTCTCGGAAATGGCTCCTACGATTTGGATAAAATTTTGAAAGTTTATTACGACGAATGAGGAAAAAACTAAAAAAATTGGATTTAGTAAAATCCGCCCACTTTTCTAACTTCTTAGTATGACGGAAACGGTTGGAAAGGTCTTTATTTCTCGGAAACGATTAAAACGATTTAAATAAAATTTTCAGAGTTTACTTTTATGGGTACGAACAAAATTAAAAAAAATAAAATTAGTAAAAATCCGCCTACTACCACCCCCACTTTTATTAGATTTTGGTTTTTCGAAAACGGCTCTAACGATTTGGATGAAATTTTCAGTTTATTTTTATGAACGATTAAAAATATAAAATTATATGTATTTAGTAAAATCCTCCCATTGCCACGCCCAATTTTATTATTTCTTAGCTTCTCGAAAGCAATTCAAACGATTTGAATGAGGGTATAAGAGTTCATTCTTATAACAAAAAAATAAAAATTTTCTTTTACTAAAATCCACCCACTTCCACGCCCACTTTTATTATTATTTTTGAGTTTATTCTTATGTAATATTTGTGAAAAATTACGAAAAATATGAAAATTTTATTGTGTATACGCCCAATACCACGCCCACTTTTCTTTCTTCTTAGTTTCTCAGAAAAAACTTCAAAAGATTTGTATGAAATTTTCAGTGTATATAGAAAAAAAATTAAAAATTGGATTAAGTAGAATTCGCCTACGGCTTTAACGATTTGAATGAAATTTTCAGTTTGTTCAGCTTAATGAGAACAAATGTTTGAATTTGGCGTTATTTCAATCCGCCACTATATATTGGAATCTCGTAAATGGTTTCAGCGATTTGGTTGAAATTATCAGAAAGTGTACCTACTGATGAACAGAATAAATTTCAAAAAATATTTTTGCCCACTGCCACGCCAACTTTTATTGTATCATACAGGCCCCACAGTTTTAACAATTTGGATGAAATTTTGTATTTAGATAATATTTTAACTTTCAAAGCTAATAAAAATAAGTATCATCGAGACCCTTAACTAAGGAGGTGCCAAAGGACTGAATTCTATTTTAAGTCAAACGATTTGTATGTAATTTTAAGTTTAGAAGAGGAGCTAAGCTTAAGTTTTTTACAATTTTAATGAAATTTTGTATTAAGATAATATTTTGCTTTCCAAGTTGATCTAAAGAAAAGGCCGCAGCCAGGGGCGGGACGTCACAAAAGGTGCAAACGGCTCCAACGATTTTGATAAAATTAAAGATTTTTTCCTTATGAACGAGTGAAAAATTTAATATTGGTTTAAGGGTTTGCATATCCACCAAAGTGGAGTTATATAGCAACCACAAAGCGTTACATATATAATATTACTATATATAAAATTTGTAATGAGAACAACTTTATTTAATTGACAACCTCTTTATTTGACAATGACTTAACCACTGATCTCTAACTTACATACTGGGTCTAAGCTGAGCTATGGGTATATTACATTATATACATTATGTACAGTGAGTCAATCACTACATCTCCCTCTATAAGTTTGTTTATAATTTTTAATTCATTTGTTTGAAAAAAACTAAATATCAGCAATTGCCAGTTTTAATATTTAATTTCAAAATCCATATTATCTTAATTACATTCAGAAGGTGCAAAGAGATCTAAAAATGAATCCGAAGTATTTTTGAAAATTCATAAATATTAAAAGAAAATCTAGTCCTTACCCGTCTGTTCTCAAGTCTAACGACACTTCAAGTCATGATCCACGGGTTATAACACAACTTTTTTCGGACTTCTTTCAAAGTGCCTCCAACTGTGATACTTACAACTGTGATACTTTAAGCTGTGATACCTCAAACTGTGATACTTCAAACTGTGATAAACCCAGCCCAGGATTTACCCTTAGGCCAACCAGGCCCAGGCCTGGGGCATCACGAAAAAAGGGGCCACAAAAGTAAGTAGAAGCAACTGAATCTTTATTGCCTCTCATATAAAGAAGCGATGATGGATTACATTACACGTAGATCTCACCGCGGAATTAAGACAGATTTTGACAAACAAATGCAAGAGTCATGTTCATACTGGAAACATGTACTTAAAAGGGTGGTTGCTGTTATTTGCACATTGTCTGAACGTGGTCTAGCATTTAGGGGATCTGAAGAAAAATTTGGTTCATCAAATAATGGCAATTTTATGGGTCTTCTTGAATTAACAGCAAAGTTTGATCCTTTCTTGTCCACTCATATTTCAAAATTCGCACATCCTGGTTCAGGAGCAACTTCATATCTATCTAAAACTATATATGAAGAATTGATTGAAATAATGGCTGAAAGAGGTCGCGAGGAAATCATTAAACAAATAAATATTTCTGGGTATTTTAGCTTGTCTGTAGATTCTACGCCAGATTTGTCTCATGTGGATCAATTGAGTATTGTTATGCGGTATGTTAAAGATGGCCAGCCTATTGAACGCTTCTTAACGTTTTTGGAGATGCATTCTCATACTGGATCCGGTATTGCTAATCAAGCATTAAAGTATCTGAGTGAACATAACATATCAATTTTGAAATGCAGAGGGCAAACATACGACAATGCTCCAAATATGTCCGGTCAGTATAAAGGGATGCAACAGCAAATTCTTCTGACAAATCCATATGCAGTCTATGTACCTTGTGCATCACACTCTTTAAATCTTGTTGGTCGCTGTGCTGTGGATTGCTGTCCTATCGCAGTTGATTTTTTTTCTGTCGTACAATCGCTTTTCAATTTTTTTTCTGCATCAACTAGTAGATGACAAACGTTAAAATCTGCTCTTCAAAATGATAATGTGATAAAATCACTCGCAGATACACGGTGGGAAGCTCATGCTGCAGCTACTTTTGCCATCATTAAATCATATAATAAATTATTAGATACTTTAAATGACGTTTCTGAAGATAATACATTAAAAGGAGATGCTAGGAGGGAAGCTGGTGATCTACTAAACAAAATGAATAAACTAGAATTTGCCTTAATGCTTGTGATTTGGAACGATATTTTACAAAGTTTTCAAAAAGTCAGTAAGGTTTTGCAAAGCGAAGACGTAACACTACTGACATGCGCGAATTTGTATAGATCATTGTCCGATCAACTGGAGAAAATGCGTGATAATTTCGACACTATTGAAATGCGCTCTAAGGAACTTCTACCTGATGGGAGCTACATGATTACAGGAAAACGAATTCGCAAAAAAATGGCTAACGATGGTAATGCTCCCGATGTAGATTTAAGCCCGAAGGATAAGTTTCGAATAAACGCTTTTTATATTATTATCGATAAGTTAAGAATACAAATGGATTCCAGAGGTCAAATATATAAAGAAATTTCTGAACGATTTGATTTTCTTTGCACAAGAAATGAAAAAGTCAACGTTTTAGCCCGTGCCCAGCGTTTGGTGTCAAATTATCCGGAAGATTTAAATTCAGAACTTGCTGACGAGTTAATACAATTCAATCGTTATGTGATGCATAAAGATGGCAATAATTTTAAATTTTTCAATCAAGCTAATTTACATAAGATTATGTGGGAAGATAAAATTACATCAGCGTTTCCGAACGTAGACACGGCATTACGTTTATTTTTAAGTCTGATGGTGACAAATTGTTCTGCGGAAAGATCATTTAGTCAATTAAAACGCTTAAAAAGTCCTTGTCGAACAATGATAACGCAGGAAAGACTTGATGCACTATCTCTGCTCTGTATTGAGAGTGATTTGCTTCATGAAATAGATTTCGATGAACTTATAAAAGACTTCGCTGCTAAAAAACGATAAAACAATATTTCAAAAATTAAGTAAAAATCTGTAAAAAAAAAGTCGTATACATATTCTTGTAACTACCATTATAAATAAAATTAATTTTAGTTTTATGGAATTCGTTTAATTAAAAAAATTAAACTTAAACTTAAACCATACAATATAAGAGAATATATGCAAAGGGGGCACCATTTACTCTTCAGGCCTAGGGCCCAAAAAAGCTAAATCCGGCGCTGGATAAACCTGACGTAATAGCGCAAGACTTTGGCCTATTGAAATCTTTTACTTACTTGACTGATTTGAACTTTAATATTAATACTGACAACATTGCGAAGTTTATATCTAATCTTGACGAGAGTTGTATACCTGGTCTTGATGGTATACGCTCTACTATTTTGAAAAACTGCGTAAATCATTTGTCGTTGCCTTTGTCCATTCTTTTTAACTTTTCAATATCTTCTTGTTTATTTCCATCGATTTGGAAAAGTTCCTTTATAATCCCTTTACATAAGAAAGGTAAAAAAGATGAAATTAAAAATTACAGGCCTATTGCTAAATTATCTGTGATCCCTAAACTCTTTGAGTCTATTATTTGTGAATCGCTATGTTTTTATGTTAAATTCATTATCGTTCCAAATCAGCACGGATTTACAAAAGGCCGCTCTACTGTAACTTTTTTAATGAAGACTGTACTGAAAACTGTATTGACTCATTTAAAATTAAAAAACAATTGGACTGTATTTTTACTGACTTCAGCAAGGCGTTTGACAAACTCGCACTTCATATTTTGCTTTTTAAATTAAGAAAGCTGGGATTTAGTGAACATTTTGTAAAGTGGCTCCAATCTCATTTACTTGATAGATCTTACTCTGTACTTTTCAATGGTTTTGAATCAAACAAGTTCAAAGTTAATTCTGGAATTCCACAAGGTAGTCATTTGGGTCCTATCCTTTTCATTTTGTTGAAGCACTCTAAGTGCCTCATTTATACCGATCATGTAACAATCTTTAAAACTATATCAAATACTCGTGATTGTGAAGAGTTGCAATGTGATCTTAATTCGTTTTTTGATTGGTGTGCTCGTAACTGTTTACTTCTTAACATCGATAAATGTAAAACTTTGAACTTTACGAGAAAGCTTTCTTTAATTTCTTTCAATTATTTGTTTAATGTTGTATCATTATCTCGTGTAAACTATATGTCTGTCCTTGGTGTGTCATTTGATGGCAAACTTAAGTTCATACAACACATAAACTCTATAACTAATAAGGCCAATTCAATTCTTGGTTGGATTAAGAGAGAGTCAAAACAATTTTCTGATCCTTTTGTTTAAAACAACTTTTCATAACATTTGTTCGACCAATTCTAGAATACGCAAGACAGGTCTGGGTACCCAATTATGCCTGCCATAAAGCCAGGCTAGAGCTGGTCCAAAAAAGGTTCCTAAGATTTGCACTTAGGGGGTTAGGATGGGATAATCTCTACGATCTTCCACCTTACCACCATAGACTTAAACTTATTGATATGCCGAGTTTTGAGAGCAGACGTGCTTATTTATGTTTTGTCTTCATTTTTAAATTAATAAATGGAAATATAGACTCTTTGCACCTTCTGTCTCGTATAAACTTTAATGTTCCCCAAAGAAACCTGAGGAATTTGACCGATTGCATACATATCTCAAACTATCGGACCAACTAGAATGTTTAAATTATTTAATTATTTCAATGATAAATATATCAATTTGTTTGATCAAAGAATAAATTTATCGAGTAAATTCAAGTTAACTTTTTTTGCCAACTATTCATAATCTGTATATAAACTCTTTGTGAATTCTTTGTAAAGCTAGTACTTAGCTGAGTTAAATAAATAAATATTGTTAAAATTTAAGATAATAATTTAAGTTATTATTTTATTTATTTAAAATATAGTAATTTTATAATAAGTAATTCAATTATATTATTTATTTAACATAATAATTTTATAATTAGGTAATTCAATTTCTTGCAGCCTTCTATCTATTTCTTTCCCTTCTATCCTCTAAGTTTTTTTAAATTCATAGCTTTTTATTGATTTTTTTTTAATTTATATTACTTTTTTGCTTTATATTACTTCTTTAAAACTTTGTAGATAAATATGATAATATTTTTAAGATATTGATATTAAAGAAAAGTTTTTTTTTTTGTATAACTACTTATTTCAATTTAGTATACATTGTTGTGAATAAGGTGCTAAGCAAACTTCCAATCTGATTGAACATATAAGTGATTTATACGCGCGATCTTAAATCCTTTCAGTTTCGTCGAAGATATCTACCAAACTGTATCAAATATGATCTTGGGAGCGAATGTTTTTCTTTGATTATTTCCGGGAGCCAGCATTTTCCATCCTGTCACCCAAACTTTCTGTTGTACTTGGAATGGACTTCTTTCTTTTGCACCGCGGTCATGATAGTGCTTATTTGTAAGATTGTTGCTATTAAGAACAGGCAATATTTCGTTACAAATACCACTATTTTTGTAGAGTTTTTGATCCCCGGGCAGCAGTATACGAGTTTGTCGGCCCATTTATGCTTTTGTTGGTGTCAATTTTGAATTTTTTATTGGTGTATTTTTATACTCGAGCAGGGCTAACCATAGATTACTTTTTGATTCTAGGGATTTGCGAAGAAGATATTTTGCAATATGAACGCACTTTTCGCTGAACCCGTTGGATTTGGCATATTTAGGACTACTTGTGATTTAGTTCAATATCAAACTTTTCAGCTTTAAATTAAAATGAATTAAAGGGCATATTATCTGCCACTATTTGTCTCGGAATACCATGAATCGCAAATACAGTCTCTAGTTTACCTATGATTGATTTTGCTGTTTTAGTAGTCAAGGGTAAAACGTCAATATACTTATACAAATAGTCACCTATGACGAGGTATGATTTACTGTCATATTCCATTATGTCCATACCAATTCTCTGATATGGCCCCTCTGGCGATTCGTGGTTTATAAGCGGTTCTTTGATATTACTCGACCTATATTTTTGGCAAACCCTGCAGGTTGCCACTAATTTTTCTATTTCTTGGTTCAAGGTTGGCCAATAGACCTTGCTTTTGATTTTCTATTCCAAGGTGTGAAAGGTGTAGAGTTTGTAAGACTGAATCTCTTAATTCTTTGGGTACAAATATTCTATCAGTATAGAAAACTAAACCGTCATCTAAATTTTCCGGAATTTTGCTTTTATCTTTTGGTCATCCTTTACATAAATACTTCTTGATGTTTTTCAGTACTATGTCTTCATCTGTTTTTTTTATAGAACTCTCTTTTAGCATTACTTATGTTAACTGTATGTATTAACTCATTTAAACCTTTAATATTATTTTTATCAAATTCTATTGAACAGCTATTTATTGATAATAGATCAGCTAAGACCATTCGACTACCTGGCATATATTTTAAACTTAAATTGTATTTTTCTTACTTTAGTTTCATATGTTGTAGCCGAGGAGAGGGTATTTTGATTTGTTGAAATGTTTGTCGCAATTGGTGGAGAACTTTCGGAGATTTTCGATTAGGAACAAACGAACATTAATTACATTTGTCTTTATATTTTTTATTTTCAATTTTCCAGTTTAAACTTTAAGTGCAATATGGTGCTATATTGTACAATTTCATGTTCTCTCTGACGCTTTTTTGGTCAGACGTGTATTTCACCTCTTAGCTGAAATTTAATTTAATATCATGAATTCTAAGTGCGGAGTTTGTAGTAAATTAACAAGTAATGCAATTTCTTTATCTTGTTGCGTTTGTGGTTCAAGTATTCATAATGAATGTACCAAGTTTAAAAAGAATGATCTCAAATTAATAAAATCTAATGAGAATTTGTTCTTTAAATGTGATAAGTGCAAAACCAATAACTCTTTGCCTGCTTACATAACAAAAATCAATGATCTCTTTGTCTACCTACAAGAAACTATAAGAGACTTAAATAAATTCGGTTATTCTTTTGATGCAAATGCAAAAACAAAATTGCCTACTGCAAACGCAAAGCCAAGTACATTAAACAACAGCAGAAACCAGTGATGGAAATCTACTTTTTTCGATTGTACTGAACGCTGAAACAAAATAGTACGGAAAAAGAACAAATAGTACTGGACTCTTTTAAATGTATAAAAACTAGCAAACACATAAATTCAAAAATAAAATTTATTTATCAACAAGAACAAAAAATCATTTGTTATAACTAGGGCCCGGATTTTTATGTCCTAAAAAACACAAAATATGCACCTAAAATATGCACAAAAAATGACCAAATATGCCATCAAAAATAGAAAATATGTCATAAAAATCAAAAATATTCAAAAAGTAGATGAAAAAACATTGAAATAAAACAAAAATAATTCAGTCTTTTTTTGATAGAGTTTTGACAGCACAAAGTTTATAAAAATAACAAAATAAATATACTTTAAGTAGGTATGTGTTTATGTACCTATAGCAAAAAAATAAATAATTATAGGTACAATGCATTAGTTGCGTAATTAAGTTTTGTTAGCATGGATTTTGAAGTAATTAGGACTCGTTTGCCTTTTCGTCAAATCGATGTTTTAAGTGTTTAAAGTTTACTTTTTTGGAAAATTCATGAAAAATATGCGTTTATTGTTGAAATATATATATATGCAAAAATATGCGCTAGCAAATGAATGCCATTTTAACAGAAATTTCTTAATTCGAAAAACTACATTTTTCATTTGCTCCCACGGCTGTCCCAAAAAAATATGTATTTACATAGAAATCCGGGTCCTGGTTATAACTATTAAGGAAACTTCATTATTATAGCTAAAAAAAAATAACAGACAGTATCCCGTATCATTTAGATAAGTAAATAATAGTAAGGTAGGTAATAAACATTTTTGTTTACTCTAAAAGTTCTTCTTTTTGAATAGGATTGTTTGTCACGTATTTATTCACAAGATCTTTATTAATTACAAAACTGTGACAACATTCCTTTTTTTTATTTTTTTGGTTTCTATCAGTGTAGAACACATTGGAACTTGTAATCGATTTCTTAATTTAGTTTTTATTATATTTCGATATGAAAACATTTTCTCAACGTTTGCTAAAGAATGAGGAACACAAAAAGCATCCTGAACAATTCGATGAATATTTTGAAACATAAACTCATTGCATTCATTTTTCAAAAACCAAATTTTTGCCCAAAATTCCAATACAGATACGTTTCTCAGTTTCTTAATATATTCGCAGTCAGCTAGAGCTCTATATATTTGTTCTTTATAGCTTCAATATTTTTGTGTTCATTAGGAAAAAACTTTAAAACAAATTGAACTATATAGAGTTAACATGACCATCCAATACTGCGCTTTGTGGGAAATTTTGAAGTGCTTTTAAGAAAATGTCATCGAAATCCAATCTTCTTCTAATATCTTAGCAGAAATGTTATGTAAAATATTTTGGCATGATTTTTGAGGCTCTGTATATCTTTTTCACTGAACTTTTTCGAAGTGTATTAGATTTCACATTCGGTGTCGCGGTATATCTCCATAAGTGGTAGATGATTTTGCAAAAGTTTAATTGAGTTTATTGGCTTTTCATCAAAAGATTCCCTTACCATAAAATTTCTACATATGTAATTGTTTTAAAATAAATTTCATTGTTGGAAGCAAAATATGTTCTTACATCTTCCATTCAGTATTTAAAAGCAAATGAGTGCATTCAGCCCAAGTGGGGATGGTTTTGATATTGGGTAATTGGGCTTTGAGTATGTTCGCATCGCACATAGATTTTTTAATGAAGATAAGAGAAAATTAACTAAAGGAATAAATCAATTTTGTACAAACAATTCAAAATTGTACTGAAAATGGCAAAGATGTACTTACGTACTGAGAAAATCAAATTGTACTGAATTCAGTACAATAGTAAGGCTTTTTCCAACAGTGGCAGAAACATTCGCGACACAACTCGTGTGCAAAGAATACCAAAGGTCAGTGAACCTTCTGTGTGCACATCGTCGCCTATGAGTATGAATCGCCTTTCTTTGAATTGTGATGATTGTTCCCCCAGTGGTAGCTCTCGCCTTAATGCTGCTGCTGGTGTATTATTAAAAAAAAAAAACAAAAGATAAACTTTCGTTTTCAGTCCCGAATAATTCATTGGTAAATTCTGATTCTGATAAGAACCGTGTTATTTTACCAAAAGATAATTCTGGGATTTAAATGATTTTGCCTCTGATGCTGTTGTTGCCGATGCTGTTGCTAGTTCTCTTTCATTATCTACCTGTGTAGATAAGATTGATAAGGGTCAATCTAGTTTACCTGCTGAGAAAACTGCAGTCGTTGATGATGAATCGACTATCATTCTTGATGGGTCAATTGTTGACAAAAGAGGGGGGATGATTGCTTTGGTGGACGTCGATAATCTTGCTGCAAATGACGAATCTTCTGCTGCGTGTGGAAATTTTGTTGTTCCTTCGCTTGCTGTTGATGTTATTTCTGGTGCTGGTGGAGGGGGTGTTGCTGTTGTTGTTCCTGCTGCAATTGAGAGTGCTGTTGGTTCTCAAGTCGATGGTGTTGGTGTTGTTGATGATGGTGAATCTAATGAATCTAATGTGCCGGTTGGTGAAAGTGCATTTATAAACAATGTACCTACAAGGCCTAAGCAAATTGGAGGCACAAATTCCTTAATACGTCATAACTTCAAAATTGCTAGAAACTTGAAATGGTACACTGAAAAAAAAATCGTTTATAATATCAATAAACACCGTTTATTGAATGCTTTTTCATTGTCTCAATAAACTTTTTGTTGATACTACGAACATTTATTGTTTCAAAAATTTCTATTCAATAAACGATTTGTTGGCTCAATTAAACTCCGTTTATTGAAAATTAAAATTTAAGAATGAATAACCGGTTGCTAGTATCAATAAACTTTTTTTTTGACACAATAAACTCATACATTGCGCCAAACAATTTTTTTATAAAACTTCTTTTTTTACTTTGATAAATGCGTTTATTGGCGCAATAAACAAATTATTAAATGTCAATAAACATTTTAATTGATTTTCACATTTTTGTTTATTATCGTAATAAACTGCGTATTGGCCCAATAAACTATTTATTGACCCAATAAAGTGTTTAAGGGTATAGCTAAATATTTTATTTTTTTCAAATAATGATCGATTCTCATAAAATTCACAGTCTGTTCATGCTGTGATTATTATTTAGAGTCGGTAAGCATTAACCATAATTTGCATCTTAGATGGGTGCAACAGCATAATATTACGAAACGCATTCTGGAGTTGAGGTCACCTGAATAAAAATTAAAAGTTCAAGTGACCTAAACTCCAAAATGCGTTTTGTAAAATGCTGTTGCACCCTTCTAAGACGCAATTTATGTTCGATGCTTATCGACTCTTATAAGAATCACAGCATTTACACAATGTGAATTCTATAACAGTCAATTATAATTTAAAAACAAAATTAAACTCATTAACACTTTATAGGGACAATAAATAGTTTATTGGGACAATAAACAGTTTATTGGGCCAATAAATAGTTTATTGGGCCAATACAAAAAGTACATTGCCACAACTCACCATTTTTGTAAAAAAAAAATAAATAATTCAATAAATTTCAAATAATTTCTTGTCTCAACAAACGTTTATTGGGCCAATAAACCACTTTTTCTTGTATCAATAAACGTTTATTGGGACAACAAACTACTTTTGCTTGTATAAATAAACGTTCATTGGGTCAATAAACGTTTATTGGGTCAATAAACGCTTTTGTTTGTATCAACAAAATGTTAATTGGGCCAATAAACAGCTTCAGCTTGTATCAATAAACGTTTATTGGGTTAATAAACAGCTTTTGCTTGTATCAATAAATGTTTATTGGGCCAATAAACTGCTTTTTATTGGCCCAATTAACCAGTTTGTTGGACGAAAATTGATAAATAAATTTGTTGTCCCAATAAACTTTTTTATTGGTTTTTTTGGTTCAGTGTACCATTTAGGAAGCTTTCTGTCATTTACAACAACTGACGAAATAATTGATTTCATTTCTACCAATTTGTGCATACATCCAACGTCAATTTTTTGTCATAAGCTTGAAAATCGTACTCTTCCTCTTCGTAACACAATTAATTTTAAAGTCGGAATTCCTTATGAGAGTGCCAAAATAGTCTTTGATGCATCCTTTTGGCCTGTCGGTGTTAAAATTCGACCATTTGTTTATATGCCAAAAAACTTGCCTACGGAAACGATTCAAAGAATGTCGTAACATCGGACATTAAGCCAGCTTTAAGGATTTATTATCATAATGCTAGTGGAATACGAACGAAAATATCTAAACTGTTCAATCTCACATGCCATAATGATTATGACATTATTATTATCACGGAATCTTGGTTATATAGTGGAATTATATCAACGGAAATATTTGACTGTCGCTTTTACAACGTTTTTCGTTTCGACCGGTGTAAAACTTCGCCTGAACGTGGTGGTGGCATTATAATAGCTGTTCGCACAACTTTTTGCAGCGATGAAATAACTCTGCCTGTAAAGGATATTGAACAAATTTGTGTTCGAGTTAAAACTGGTCCAAAACATCATTTATATTGTATAGTAAGTTATGTACCTCCAAATAGTAGTTTAGATTTATATGAAAAACATATCCAAAATATCGAATTTGTAAATTTTAAATGCTCAGATTTTGATAATATAAGTGTTTTAGGTGATTTTAATTTATCAGACATTTCTTGGACATGGTCCGAAAATGAAAAAAAGTTAATTGCTTGTAATTTAAACAAAGATTTTGAAATTATTTTTATTGATTATATTTACTCACTTGGCCTTTGCCAAGTTAATTCCGTTCAAAATTGTTTAATGAAAATGTTAGTCTAACATTGTTAGATTTGGCTTTTATATGCTGTGATGAATTTAATGTAAGTGTAACTGAAGCTCCATTTCCTTTACTAACTAATTCTTTTCACCATAAAGAAATACTTATAGAAATTGTTATGTATGATTATCATAAGATTAAAATTAATTCATATGAAAAAACTTATAAGTTTTCTAAAGCTAATTTCATTGAACTTGAAAATTTTTTTTCTTGTATTGATTGGTATAACGAACTTAATAACTTTGATTTAACACATGCTTATAGACGCTTTATTGAAATAATGTTCATGGGTTTTAATCAGTTTATTCCTCGTGTTTCAAAAAGGAAGTCTTGCAAACCTCCATGGTACAATAAAAGGCTTTCACATATAAAAGAATATTAAGAACAAAGCTTTTGCGAAGTACAAAGTTACAGGAAACCAAACTGATTATTTGGTTTTCGTTAACTTAAGAAAAGATTTTTCGGTTTTAAGTAGGTTTCTCTACAGACATTACATTATGATGATTGAAAATAATATTAAAAATAATTGTAAATCGTTTTGGTCATTCATTAACTCTAAGAGAAAGTCCATTGGCATTCCTCAAAATCTTAGCTTTAAAGGAGTAAGTTCGTCTTGCATTGATACTCATTTGGAACTGTTTGCTAGTTTTTTTGAATCGGTTTACTCCTGCCCTTTAAACACTGTAGTTGTTAATTTGAATGAAAAGGTTGATATTGAGTTCATTCAATTGAGATTTGATGAGGTTTTAGTGGGTCTTCAGACCCTTAAGTTAAATGATAGTTGTGGTGTGGATAGTATTCCGTCTAGTATTTTGCGAAACTGCAGTGATTCTCTTTGTCGCCCTCTGTTCATAATATTTAATAAATCACTTTTAGAGGGTTTATTTTTACCTGAGTGGAAGGAAGCATTTCTTATTCCTATATTCAAAGCGGGTTCTAAAAATCTTGTTGAAAATTATAGAGGCATTTGTAAACTCTCAGCTATCCCAATGCTTTTTGAAAGTTTGGTAAAAAATAAAATTGAGTTTTTGACTAAAGAATGCTTGTCAGAATCTCAGCATGGCTTCGTATCAGGTCGGTCCACTGTAACAAATTTAGCGATTTTTTCATCATATGTCTTAAATGCAATGGAGGGTAGATATCAAGTTGATGCAATCTATACGGATTTTAGTAAAGCATTTGATTCGGTTGATCACAATATTTTATTAAAAAAGCTTGAGTATTTTGGTTTTCATTCAGAGATGCTAAAATGGATTTGTTCATATTTGAAAAACAGAACCCAACGCGTGTTGATTGATACCAAAGTATCGAGAAGTATAGATTGTACTTCTGGGGTTCCACAAGGAAGTCATCTTGGTCCTTTACTTTTTATATTATATATTAATGATGTAGTAGATGTAATCAAAAATTGTAATTATCTGCTCTACGCAGATGATTTAAAATTATTTTTTTAAAATTAAGTGCATTGATGATTGTGAACGAGTTCAATTTGATTTAGATCTCATTTCAAATTGGTGTTCTTTAAATAGCCTACAACTTAATATTGGTAAATGTAAAAGTATCACATTTTCTAAATCAGGATCTGTGTTACATTTTCCATATAAAATTAACTCTAATGCTTTGATTAGAGTTAATGAGATTAAGGATCTAGGTGTTGTTTTTGACAATACTTTCTCTCCAAAAAAACATGTTGAATATATTGTGGCGAAGGCGAATA
The DNA here is from genome assembly GCA_929447395.1 of Epistrophe grossulariae. NCBI lineage: Eukaryota > Metazoa > Arthropoda > Insecta > Diptera > Syrphidae > Epistrophe > Epistrophe grossulariae. Next base: position 106,520,936 of record OV839567.1, read on the forward strand.
ACTTAGTTGGATTTATTAAAAGGAATAGTAAGGATTTTACGGATCCTTATGTTTTACTTACCCTTTACTCGTCACTGGTTCGATCAACAATCGAATATGCTGATGTTATTTGGAACCCATGCTATATTGTTCACTCGGATAGAATTGAACAAGTGCAAAGGCGTTTTACTAAATATGTGTTCCGTAAAATGCGTTGGAACTTTAGTCCTGACTATAAAGCCAGGTGTCAGTTGCTGGGGTTAAAATCTCTAGCAACTAGAAGAAAGCTTCATGATGTAATGTTTGTGAGGGATATACTTTGCTATCAAATTAAAAGTCCGTTTCTGCTCTCGTTGATCTCTTTTTATGTACCTATCAGAGTGTTGAGAACAAGAAGTTTCCTTTTTGAACAAGCCCATAGAAAAAATTATGGCAGTAATGAACCAATATCGCGAGCTGTTTCCTCGTTCAATGAAATAAACTCTATTTATGATCTACATTTAACTCGTGAAAAATTTAAAAATGAATTGTTGTTATTATTTATTTACTAAATTATTAATTATTTATAATGCTTGTTATTTTTATTATATAAATATAATATACATTATGTATCTGTTAAGCAAATGCTTGTAGATGAATTAAATAAATAAATGCTTCTGCAGCTATTTTGATACCTAGTGGCAATTTAATGTACCGATAGAGGCCAAACGGAGTACCGAAAGTACAAATTTTCCTCGAATCCTCATCAAGTTCGATTTGATGAAATCCGTCCATGATATGGAAAACAGAAAAGATTTTTTTATTAGCAAAATTTGATTTCATATTTTCAAAAGACGGAATTTCGTGAAAATGCTGAATAATAGCTATATTTCAATGCTTTGGGTCTAGGCAGATCCTCAGTTTATTTGGTTGCTCAACAATGACAATGTTAGAGATCCATTCACTCGAGGTGGAACTTGGTTCTATTACTCCGAGTTTACATAACCTATCTAGCTCTTGTTTCAAATTATCTTTAATAGCAAGAGGCACGCACCTTGATGGTTTCGCTACAGGTGAAAACTTTTTCGTACCTCTTTAAAATGTTATTTTTTTTTTAAGCATGCTTTTTTTATCATTTTTAATCTCATTGTTTTTTAATTCATTTATTCTTTTAACTTGTTCTAACCTCATGCAACTTTCTAGACCTAATAGAGGTATTCTATCCTCATCAACCACATAAAATTCAATAACAACACTTTTATTAGCAACTAAGCACTATAAATTGACTGTCCCAAGCGATTTGATTTCCGTTCCATTATAAGCAGAAAGTTTGGCTGCATTTTTAGACAAATTTATATTTTTAAGCTTATTTAAGTATTTTACTGGCAATATATTAACCATGGCTCCTGTATCCAATTTGAATTTTATATTAACGTTTTGTACTTTTATGTTTTCTAGTCAGGTACCCGAAATATTTTCTTCATTCATGATACTGTCAATAAAAAATCTTCATTTGATTCATTTACCTCGTTATCTTCTACATGCACTTCCCGAACCGGTTTGTTTTTGCAAACAACTGCAAAGTGATTGAATCCATTTCACAACGTACATATCTTTCTAAATGCTGGACAAGATCTTTTGCCGTGTGTTTTACCGCACTTCGTGCAATCAAATTGGAGGTCCGTTACATCTAGAACTATGAGAAGAAGAGTTTTTATGATTAGTATTGTTGTTAGTACTGTTGTATTTTTTTTCGTTCTGATGATACGTCCCCTGCTTTTTAACGGCATCTATCGCTGCATCTGACCTGGTGTTCATCTGCTCTATCTGTTTTTTTCGTTACTTCGGCACAACGAGACATTTCAATTGCCTTTTCTAGCGTTAATCCATCAGTCTCTAGAAATCGGTTTTGTAATTTTTTGTCACTGATTCCCAGTACAATTCGGTCTCTTACCATTCTATCTACATCATTGAATTCGCACTTTTTTACTAGCTTTTTAATTTCCATATCGAATGGTTCAGTATCGCCTTGGTTTCTTGTATGAAAGATGAAACTTTCATATACTGGATTTGTTTTTCCAACACAAAATACTTTGAAGGCTTCAACTATACTGTTGCTAGTTTTTTCTTTTCACCATAGTTTAGTTTAAGCACATTTTGGAACATTTCAGTGGCTTCATTACCCGCTGCGTTGAGGAATATGGCAACTTGAACTTCGTCTGGTTTTTTTATCTAGTTCGATTGCTGTCGAAAAAACTTGAAAGTTTCTATAAAAAGTTTGCCAGTTTTCACATAGGTTTCCGGAGTTTAAATTGAGCTCACTGATTTTTCTCAAGAATTCCATGCTTTTATTAATATAAACGAATCGTATTTCTTTTGGAGGTCTGTCACGCGGTCTTTTAACTTCAATTATAGGTTTTTTTGCTTTACCCATGTGCCACGTGCTATAATGTTCTCTTTTTTTTTTTTTTTTTTGTACGACTGCGCCATGTAATGAGAACAACTTTATTTAATTGACAACCTCTTTATTTGACAATGACTTAACCACTGATTTCTAACTTACATACTGGGTCTATGCTGAGCTATGGGTATATTACATTATATACATTATGTACAGTGAGTCAATCACTACAAAATTATTATAATATTATAATTTAACATTATGGATATTTGGTGAGTGCTTATAAAGGTCATTGTTAATTTTTGAATGGGACACCCCCTCAATTTGTTGTAAATATTAAAAAAAAATTATTGCAAATTTTTATCTCTAAGACCTTGCTAAGATTTTTTAAATTCAAATCACATTTTAATATTGTTCTAATTAGCAGGAAGATGGTATAGAAAGTTTTTTATAATTGAATTCTCTCATACAACACATATTTTTGATTTGGGGTTTTTCCTTATTGAACGCATTTATAAAGTGAACAAATTTAATGGATAGCATATGTTGTTTTCCACTAACTGCCATCTTCTCTTATAAGTATTTCAATGTTATCGATTAGGAAAAGTCGAGCGGAGCTCGGTCTCCCAGGTACTTATTATTAATTGCATTGCACTTCATTACATAACTTAGTCTTTATTATAATATTTTCAAAATCACGATTTTCTTCGCACTCAATGTGCGACTTCAACTATTTTTTTTTCTTTCTAACGTCGATGGTTTGTTCTCCCAAACTTTTACAGTTTTATTGACAAACCTTTAGGCGAATATCGTCTAAATACTTTTTTAAGCACAAACACAATTTTTTAAAGAAAAACAAATAAGTAATGACCAATTTCCCAAACAAAAACAATTACCTTAACCAATACAGATAATATTTGAACAGATGACTATTCGTATTGTGGGTGCTTTAAGTGCTTTATTAGTTTTTTGTTCGTCAAATATTTTATTTTACTATATATCAAAATGAAAGTGCCATATTTCATCTTTGAGTGCCACAGTGCCATTTAAACTCTGAATTGTTTGATTCTTCGTTTAATGTATTCAGACGTGATAGGTACGCCGAATGCCGATCCAAATATTACTACTGTGGGTGGTAGAATTCTGATTGCTGTTATGTGACGTCTCTTTTCAACGTTCCTGTTTCTTTAAATAAAGAGTTTTTATGGGTGAAGATGGTTCTTCCTACAATAAATGTATATCTTCATTATCCAGCACTCACCATATCTATTATTCAGGGCTCAGAAATGAGTAGTAATCAAGATTTCGACAAAGTTTATATATACGGACACTTATCATGTTTTGCTTCAAAAAATGAATAAGCTTGGTTTTAACGTTAAATTCATCGTTTGTTTCAAATCGTACTTGCTTGACAGGTCGTATACTGAAAACTTTAATGGCTATCATTCAAAAAGTTTTATTGTAAACTCGGGAGTTCCTCAAGGAAGCCATTTGGGCCCAATTCTGTTTTATTTATATTATTTATAAATGATCTTCCATCAGTTTTAAAATACTCGAAATCTGTTATCTATGCACATGATGTAAACTTATTTAAAAACATTTCTAATAATCTTGACTGTAAAAAGCTTCAAATTTATCTCAATTCTTTCTATAGAAATAGATCAAACTGATTTTGTTGTAGTAGGTCAAATGACGATCATTTGACGATGAAATTGAAGTTGACTTTTAAAAAAACGAAGTAAATTTATATGATAAATCTTCCAAATTTTAATAAGTTGTTTAAGTCTATTTAAATCAAGTTTGACATATTTATGACAGTTTTGATGATTGTTTTGGGTTATTAATTTTCCGAAAAAAGATTAACAAAAAAATTCTATCCAATTTTATTTTGAGAAAAATATTGACTAAACCCCTTTCGGCCTGGCACCAGGGAATTCTTTAACCATAGGTATTAAGAAGCAGAGAACTATTACCGCCATATTATTCACTTTATACATCCAGATGATCCGGATGTATCTTAACTAATCTTAACTATCATTAGGTTAATTAGGTTTTTGTTTTTAATGAAATAAATTTGGTGTGTTCATATCTTTCTCACTCAAAACGTTAGCAAGCGAATCCAAGATTTTTTTCCGCAGAGTTTTGACAGCAAAGGAATCCTGTTCAATTAACTGAGATTGCTGAGATTTCCGAGATCTCATTTTCCTGAACATGCCTATTTTCATTCCTCATTCTTAATTCATATAAATAAAACTTTTGTTTTTATTTCTCCGTTTATTTCTAAATAAACTTCCATATTTCAACAGCTTATGGGTCCAGACCACCTGATTGTTATCTACTTAGATAAAGAAAACTTGTCAGAAATAAAAACTGAATTTGTTAATTTAAAATATAAAAAGTTTGCTCTTTACTCTAAATTATTCCTGACTATCAATATATATCAAGGGTTGTTATCATGGAATACCGAACAGGATATCTCCAGGAGTCAAAGTGGGGCCAGGCCACTTCCAACAACTCATTCAATTTTAACGTTTTTACGGATTCAAGATCAAAATCAGTAACTGCAAATTTTTAATGACTGAAATTAAATATTTAGGCTATATTTTCAACACCGAAGGCACGAAACTTGATCCCAAGAAAATAAAAACTATAAGGAACATGACACTTTGCCGCAGCTACGTTCCTTTTTAGGTGCTATAATATTGTTTTATGGAAAAATATTCAAAAAATCAGCCAACTTAGGACACCATTGGAGCATCTTTTAAAAAGGGACGCAAAATGAACTGTACCGTTAGGCCAGGTGCGCATAGATAAATAAATAAATATAAAGGGTATTCATGCAACGTCTTAAACTTTACGATGTGGTAAACGATATGGTAAACAAATCAGGTGTTTAAGTATTTAATTTAATTTTAACATTCGTAAAATTGTCATCAGAAATTTAAAAATGCCCAAAATAGGCCAAAAAGTAAATTTATACAATTGTATGAACAAATTGCTTTCAATTATCTATAATTCTTGAGTTATTTGGCGAAAATAATGGTAAATATGTTTATTGTTGTGATCAACACATAAGTGAATGTGTTACTGCATTTGTGTTTGTGTAACTCACACTATTTTGAAAAAACCTCATTTTTCCGCGATATGCCCGTTCCTCTATTTCTTCTTCTAAGGTTATAAGATTTTACAATATTTACCATCTTCGTTTAACACACAAATTTGTGTCTTACCGCCATATTATTCACTCGATACATCTAGATTAAAACTTTAATCCAGATGTAAATCATACAAATTCAATGTAAATACATCCGGATTTAAATTTTAATCTGGATATATCGAGTGAATAATATGGGCGTTAAAGTTTAAGATCTATTTGAAAAGATTTCCCATACAAATTTTGACAGTTCGTTTACGACGACGTAAACTTTAAGACGTTTACCACGATTACGATGCTTTTCCGACGTTGCATGAATACGCTTATTATATTTTCACGATGAACGATGTGCTACACATTTAAACGCAAGAGTTAGTTTTCATCAATTTGCTCACAACAGATTTAATTGAACACGATTACTGGTAAATTTCTTAATTTCTTTATATACCCTTCATTTTAAAGTCATAATCCATATTGTTAGTAAGCGCACGTCAATTATAAAAGCTACAAAGCTAAAAATTAGCGGAAGATTTTTCGACTTCAAATATTATTCATTGCAACAAGCTGACTGAAGAGTTCTGGTCTATTTGTTAAAAATACGATCCATATTATTGTCGAAGTATCCGTTCTACCGCTGCTCGGTTGAGTATAATTTTCCCATTATTATTTTTCTATCTTCTCTGATCTCTTCTTGTAAATATATAAAAAAAACAATTGCTTTTGCATTCATTTAATTTATTTAACTGTCTTTTCTTATAATTAAAATAACATGAATATGATAGTGATTATTTTTATTTTTTCATTTCGTTTGTGAATTTTTAATTATAATTTCTTAATTTTTACATTTTGTGTTGCTTTTCTTTATTTAAGAAATTAAAACCATTTTTTGTTTTAATGTTTAATTAATTTGCTTTACTATTATGGTATTTTGACGTGTTTAAATATTTATTATATTTAATATTTAATTTAATTCATACAAAAAACCTAATCAATTACTTAATGAAATAACATTTAAAAATAAAAAGTATTTATTAAATGAATCTTAAATGAAATATTAAATAAAATTTCCATAATAAACACGAATTACAATAATAATCATATTACTACTCAATATAGCACCGGCGAATATCGATACAACTATAAGAAACAAAAATAAATATATAACACAATTTTTTTTACAATTTCGTGTAAACGATAATTATGCATTTATATATTTACATTAAATTCTAAATAAAAGAAAAAGATGAAAATATTTAAAAAAAAGTATATAATTTTGTACATTTTTATGTTTTGTTTTCCTTTAAATTTTTAATACCTTTTATCGTTTTTTTTATGATTTTATGATCCTTTTTTATAATGTCGTTGATTTTTTTCTTGGATATTAGATTTTTGTTTGTGTAACCTAGTGTTATTCCTCTTTAATGTATGGTCAGTATTTTTTATTTGTTTAATAATAACTTTTGGATCGTATTAATAATTGACTTCAATAATTAACACTTTTATCTTTCCGTTGAAATTTAATTAACCATCAAAAAATTTTATAATCTTACTTTTAAGATAAATTTTTAATTTTGTTTTTTCTATTAATTTATTTTGTACAATATGACGACGAGAAATTTAATTTAATTTTTTATTGATTCATTTATTAATGAGCCATGCGATAGTATGTTTTAAATTTTAATCAAAATGATTTAAGTTTTTGTTAAGAGAATGTTTCCAGAATAATTATATTAATTCAAGGGCTAAAGGACTATAAAAAGTAAGTATAGGTTTTTTGAGAGTTGCCGTTGTAAAATAATAATAATGTGATTTTAGTTGCACGAAAACACTTTCTTCTGATTTCTGAAAGAATTCTTAGAAAATCTAATTGAGAATCATAGTTTAGCGTTAAGCTGAATGCTGCTGTAATTTCACAAGCCCAACACGAATAGGTACATTAATGGTGAATCTGTTGATAAAGCACTTCGTGAAGTGAACGATACTTTCGATATATGAATTCATTTAAAAAAAAATTCAAGCTGGCTGCAGGAAAGAAAGCAAGCATTTTGACAAGCTCAATGTAGTGCTTTCTATGCTTCAAATGAGACCTGTAGGTGTTGATCTGAAATGGAAAATCACGCAAGAAGGGTTCTAACATTGTATATACTACATATTATCGTATCGTCACCTGATTACTAGAACCAGCAAACTCAATGTTCGAATGATTGAGAAAGTCGCATGTAACATACCCCGGTGGTGACCGGGGTAAACGAAATTACTGAGGTTGATGAAATTACAGTGTTATTAGGTCTGTTCGCGTAAAAATGTCAGAAATGGGTAGGTTTGGAATGTAAATGAACAAGGTTATTGTCTTTTCTTCTTTGTGCTTTTTCTTACTATTCGATTATGTTTTATTTTCAATTTGTCATTCACTCAATCAAGTGGAGTAAAGAGGGCAGAGAGATGACACCTACTCCCTTGAAAAAAGTTAACATTTATAAAGAGATCGCAGCGTTTAAAAGGAGAGCAAAAGGCAAGCTAAGATTAAAAATCGCTGTGAAGATGTTGTTTAAAAGTCGCAGTCTAAGCAGCATACTCATCAAATTTTGTTTGTGGCGATGCTTTCATTTGACGTTTTAACTGAAAGTGAAACAAAAAATTTGGACCCTTGAGCGAAATATGGACCCTCGAGTTTATTTTTCTTTTGTTATTGTTTTTTTTTTTTCGTAACGTAAATTATGCTTTGCTTTTCAATTTTTATTACAGTTTTCGTTTTATGAAACCGATATCTAACCACTCTTTCATTTTAAAGGTAGAACTATAATAGTCAGAAGGCGTTGGAAGCAAATTCCTAAACCGAACGAAAAGTTACCTTCCAAAACGTCAAATGTACAAGTAGCCCATAATGAAAAATACTCAATATAAAAATGGAAAACCTCCTCTGTAAGTTGATAGTAAGCTATTTTCTCATAAGGAATGTGTAATACAACGCACAAAGATATTTTTCATCGGCGCACTCTTGAAAATTGTTGTTCTGTTTTACATGAACATTGATGTTCACGGACGAGATGAAGCAAACCTCAATTATGAGTACGTCATTTCGTATTCATTGTATTTTTACCTTAAGCTGCATAAAATGCGTTCCTGATTCTTAAGGTAGAACCGCACTCGGCGGAACTGCACTTCAGCGACACCACGCGCACTTTCGCACGAAACTTCATGTCGCGACACAGTTGGTCAGATTATCAACTTTGTCGCATAGTGTCGCGCCGTGTAGTGCAGTTGTCGCTTAGTGCGATATAGTTCATACAATTTCATACAAATAAGTGGTGAAGTTCAGTTCCGCCGAGTGCGGTCTTACCTTTAGTAATAACAGCTGATACGAATGAAGAGTGTAATACTACCGCATCAAAACTTTTTGTTTGACGTTTGATGTCTATATATGAACAATCCTCAAAGTCGGCTCGGCCCTCTTTTTATTAATTTTAAAGTCCAACTATAATATATTGGTAAGTTCAGGGCTACACGGTTGTGTTACTAAGAGACATTCTTCAAATTTCTTTATTACATAGAAAAAATGAGACAATCTACTGTTATCATTTCTACACATTTCATTTAGGGGCCAGTTATAGCTTTCATTGAAACTCATCATTGAAAATTTTAATTGTTAATTTTGAGGCACTTAAAAAGTGAAATCAGTGATTATTTTAATGCAAATAAAAAGCTGATAACTCAATTATTATTTCTAGTCAAAAAAATATTTCATTTTGGGCCAGCCTACCGCAGGGAATGAATTTCTTTATTTCAATGATTGAACTACCTTATCATTGATCATTGAAATGATTTTATGTGAAAGATTGGGCCAAAATAAAATATATTTTTGACTAGAAATAATAATTGAGTTCTCAGCTTTTTATTTGCATCAAAATAATCACTGATTTCACTTTTTAAGTGCCTCAAAATTAACAATTAAAATTTTCAATGATGAGTTTCAATGAAAGCTATAACTGGGCCCTAAAAATCTAAAAAAAAAGTCAGTAAAACGACCGTATGCAGCACTCAGCACTAAAGCTAAGTACAGACGATTGTCAGATCTTACAATAGGTGTTTTTTTTTCCAACCCCGGAGGGAACTGGTTGAAAAAAACGATATCGGGGATTATCGACGCCATTACAGAAAAAAAATGGAGTTTCCATACAAGACTATCGATAACAAGTATGTAATTCTTGCCAGAAATACAGTTTTCTCCGTGCTTAAGTTAAGCCTCGAAAATTATCTGGGTTTAGCTTATCCCATTGGGGATTAGTTGTTGTTGCATTTAACATGTAAATTATTTAGCCCCGAATCGTTTTTTTCATCCAATTTCCTTCGGGTTTGGAAAAAAACACGCCAAATATTAGCCGTTTTTTATTATGACCCATGATCCATATGGATCATCCTGCGAAAATAAAACAACCTCATAGTGGCGAGAATCAGCAGCCTGTTTTCGGATCATGAAACGTGAACCCGATAAAGACCAGGTTCATGTGTTGTTGTTGTTATTTATGTTATTTTCTGATCCATATAGATCAATTCTGATGATAAAAAACGGCTATTGTCAGAACTGTCAATGGTCTGACAATAGCTAACAATTATCTGACAATTGACATATTTTTTACAATGAAAAATTGTCCGTTCACGCGGTTGGTAGATTTCTTCCCAAAGTCTGACAATTTGATTGTCAGCTCTTTTTTTTATCTCTCTTAACCAACTCATTGACATTTCGGACAGTAAGGAAATTGTCAGCAATTGTAAGATGTTTTCAATGAAAACATATGACAATGACCAACGAGTCTGACAATGTCCTAATCGACTGACAATGATAAAAATTGTGTGTTCAGACGATTGTAAGATACCTGACAATTTTTTGTCAGATTGTCGTCTGCAAATGACGTTTCTGACAATATTGTCAGCCAAAATTGTGTGTTCAGACGATTGTTAGACATTTGGAACAGTTTTTTCACTGATAGATCTGACAATATGTTAAGATCTGACAATCGTCTGTACTTAGCTTAAGGGTATCTCCATGTAAGGAAAAACGGCTTTCCCAATTAAAACAAAAAACATTCTCTTTTTATTAAGGTACCTATAATCTATATGATTCAATTGACCACAACTTCAAAATGCGTTTCGCCCAGGTACGACAGGGAGCTCATCAGTTAGATGCTGTCATACCCCTCTAAAACGCAAATTTTGGTTGAACTTTTAATTGAATTACATACATATTACATATATTCAATTGCTCCACGGCTCCACCTAAACAGAAATAATTTTTTTTTTTTGTTTCATCTTCCTACGTAGCTATATAAGTTCGTTTTGATAAAATTAGGACAATTAGAACAAGACTAAAGATATATGCCAGTTTGTAACAATTACTCTTAAATAACAGTAATGCGCAACTTAGAAAAAAGAAAATCCGGGCTCCTTAAGTATGCCCCCTAGATGGCGTGACGGAGGACCCTGGTTGGCATAAACAGTACCAGTATAAACAGTCCGGTTATAAATTGGCATGTCTTAAGTCTCTCGCTCTAAAACTGAATCGACCTTATCAATATTATTTTTTGATATTATTATAAGACCCTTATTATAAATAATCTTTAGTTTGAATTAGGTCATATTACATAAGTTGAACTAAATTCACTTGATGTGCTTTTTTTATTTATGAACCGTTTTTTGTATTATCTTAAATTTTATTTTGGTATTTTGCTTGCGGAATACTAATAAATGTGCAGCTTTTTTTAATAGTGTTTTTTTTTGTAGATGTTGTTTTACAAAATCTACAGCTTTAGCTTAGATTAAATTGCTTTCTGCATTATTAAATTATATATATACTTTTTTTAATTTGTGTTCTTCTCTTAATTTGTGTTTTTCTTTTGAAATCAGTCTGTTGTTGTTGTAATGAATTTTATTGTTTCTTGCTAATTATGATTTTCATACTGTCAGTTATTATCAATTGATAGCTGTTAAATATTGAAAATTAATATTTAGCAAACCCAATCGACAGGCATTTTAATAATTGAGACCGTTGTGAATTACAAGATAATTGATAGTTCTTACCGAATATTTTATCAGTTTTGTGTTAAATATTGAGTTTTAATTCATCAAATTTCAGTAATTTTCAACTATCAATTGATAAATAATTGAAAATCCAAATAGGTGTCATTTTGTTTCTTTTTTTTGTGAATGTGCTTCGTAATTTTATATATATGTATATTATTTACCTTCACTCAAGTCTTTTTTTATTGTTTAAAAAGTAGGTAATTTTTGTCGGAACAAAAGTTTTTTATTTAAAGAAAAAGAATATACAAAAAAGAGTGTCTCAATTCAGCTGATTATCATGATATGTTACATCGTATTGAATTTTTTTTTTTGAAAAAAAAAAAAAAAATAAAACAATTAAGTTTAAATGCCTGCGCATAGGCAAAGCCGTGAGATATGATTTAACTGTAAATGATTTTTTATTTACTTAAGTCTTTTATTATTTACTTATATATTTTTTTTGTTGTTAAATAATCAGTCAAAAATGTAATATATTTTTTTTTTACTATGTTCTTGGATAAGGCAATTTTATTTTGAATTTTTAAATTTATTTTTCGATTTACTTACTCCGCCATTATTTTATTTTTTTTTTTTAGTTTAACTTTATTTTTTAAACTTAATATGATGTGTCATTTTGTTTCAATATATAAATATAGATAAAAATTTTGTAGTGTTTTATTATTTTTAAAAAACAAATTTTGGTTTAAGCTGTATCTAGTTATGTATGTATGTGTATAAAAATGAAAATTTATAACTTAAACAAAATACAAATCCAACAAAATAAAAATCAAAAAGACTGTCACCTTTTATGTAAAAAAATTGTCTCGTTGTTGGTAAAGTGGCAGTGAGTCTGTTGGAGAAGTTGGACGATCTTCATCAGGTGTTGTTGTTTTATTTAAGTCGGGAATTTGAGCTGCCATTGCTTTTTCTGTTAAAATATATAAATAAAGGAATGAGCTATGAATTTTTTTAATATTGGTAGGTACGAATGTTAATTATTATATGGATTATGATAATTTTAATCTTGCATCTATGTAACTATAATCTATATGCACCTACTTTTAATAAAATTATAAATATAAGTTTACATATTATAATGTATGTATGCATATTTATAAAATCGTAGCTAAAATTCGTAATTAACTATAGTTATTGTACTTACTAATGATGATTAAAATCCGATTATGGACAAGTCTCAAGATATACCAATTTATAACAGTTATACAACAGTTTACTGTTATTAAAAGCAAACCTGCATCAATGCGCTTTGCATGACATGAACTTGAACTTCAGGGGCCGCATAAATGTTGCAGTATTTTTTTATATAAACAGAACTGATATAAATTGGCAATTCTGTAGACATTTCAATTTTCCAAATAATGTATTAATATTGTATTAACATAATATTCTACGTAGGTACTATATAATTCTTAGAGATAATATTAAAATTAAAACCCGTCACTATCAAAATTAATAAGCCATTAAACACGAGGAAACCGAGTAAGAGTAGCGAACGAAATCTTCCAGGTCAACGATTTTAGGATATATTTTTGACATTTCTCGTCACACAACACACAGTAGTGTGTTTGTTTCTTCATTGGAAAGGTACTAGAGATTTTTAAAGAAATTATAAGAAAACGTCAACAAAATCTACTGCAGTCTCCAACTTGTTTCCTCGTGAGAAAGCAGACTTAGCGCGATTTGTCGCTGACCCTGCGGGACTGCACAAGCAATATATACCTTAATAAAACACAAATCAGTGGAATGTGTCAGTTTTGTTAAAAAAATTGTTTATGGCTATAAAATCTTCACTTTTCCTTAAAAAAAATGAAAACGATCATTTTCTAATTTATTAGAACGGAAATCAGCTTTTTATATATAAACATACACATAAGAATTCGATTATCGAAGAGGGAACTGCATTAGAAAAATTTTAAATTGAAACATTTTACTAATGGCAAACAAGAAATTTATGCCAGTGCCATTCATGGATAACACCATATGGTGTTAGGTGAATGACAGGAGATAGCATTTTCAATTCGTCATAAAGAACAATGCAGCCGAGGTTAGAATTAAACGAGCTAACATTCTACAAGCGGATAATAAAAGCTGACATCAGAAAAACTGTTTTATGGGTTAGAAGTTTCAAACAAAAGGTTAGTTTTCATAAGAAAAAGAGTTGCAGATAATACAGAGCCTTGGGCGGCACCATGATTTTTAGACTTAAAACCAATCTATACGATTTATATTGAACGGTCCGAACGGTAATTTCTAATCCAAAGAATAAAAGAGCTTCTTCATTATCAAATGAACGATAAGAGAGCTTTTCTTAAAATTTGTTCTTAGCGAATATGACCTTTACAGGACTTTCTATTTTCTCTGATAGACTAAGAGCCGAAAGCTATTTTTGGGTTCACCTTCACTGGTATTTTTAGATAGGTCTTTACTTTTAATATCCAAATATGAAAAACTTGCATGCCGTAGTTATAGTAAAGTGCATTATTTTAGTGCATCTGGTAAATAAGCGGCCCCATGGAAAAAGTCTTGTATTACAATATTATGTTATCATAGGGAGTGCTTCTATAAGTGAAAACATATTTCTAAATGCTGTGACATTTTATTTAGAGACCGGTTTCATACTCATCTTTGGGTTCGTCTTGGATGCAGAAGACCCCAATTTTCATGTCTAAGGCGTTCAGATATTTCATTTAATATAATGATTTACTTGCTTTGTTTTTATCTGGGCTTTAAAAAAAAAACGCATTTTAATGCACCATTACATACAAGGGCCCCAATCACGAAATGCAAAACTTTCATATTTGCTTATGAAGAGTTAAGATCTATACCTATAAAAAATACTAGTGAATTTTTGGTATAATTCACAAATCACACCCAAAATTCAAAATTTGCTGTCGCCTCTCGGTCTATGAACTTATTCCGATTTTTCTAATAGGGGAACTTACTTGTCTTATCTTTGTAAGCTTTTTACAGCTCAAATCAAACACTGAGTTTTATTTCGGTTTGATAGATTTCAACCTATTCGGGATAAAAAAAGCATTAATCAAAACAGACGTTAATGTATAAAAGATGCTGTTTTTATATTTTCTTTTCATTTAGATCCAATTTTAGGGGCGGCAAATTTCCAAAAATCCAGAAGGCAGTTTGCAAGGGGTGGCAATTTTTTAAAAATATTTATCAAAACAGGCGATAATGTAAAAGATTTTTGTATGTTCTGTTTATGTTCATTTGGATCAATTTTTCTTCAAAATGGATACATTTTATCAGTCCAAAGAAATTAATTAAAAGTTTTCGAGCGGTGACACAGCCAATAATTGCAATTCTCCTTCAATTTTAAGAAGGGAAATAAATCTACGCCGTCACTTTTGGGATAATTTTTTTTCAAAATTTCTTTAGTCAAACCGAAATATAACAGTAAATGCCTTGGGGCCTTCTTCCGTAAAACAAAAACAATCGAACGATATCGTTTTGGCAATAGCTGTCCCTATCTTTCTCTTTTGATGTGATAGAGATGGGTATTGCCAAAACGATATCGTTCGATCGTTTTCGTTTTACGGAATGAGGCCCCTGTGTTATTATATTTTGCAACTAAAATTCTGAATGTCTAAATCTGAATTCTATTCAGTTGTGAAACGAATAGAATTTATGTGATGTGTTTTAAAAAAATTTTTTTGTTAAAAATATGATGTTCGAAAACTTGAAATTTTCCTTAATTATAAAACCTACTCGTGAAATTTTCGATTTAGTTCACTTCCCCTTCGGGTAGGGGGAAGAATATACCCGAGGTATAGGCATGCATTTCGTAAGAGGCGACTTAAAATCCACCCTCCGTATACTGAGATTGATGTATACAAAATTATGCAATGGAAAAACAAATAGATATAATACCCCAGGTGGTAATCCAGGTTCACTGGAAAATCCACCCTCTTCGGAGGTCGGCTCTACGGATTCTGGGGAGAGCCATTTATTGCATTTGATAAATCCCTTTCTTAAAAGGTATACGGTAAAGAGAGTTCACCGATAACGCCAGCGCGATTAAAAAAGGATTCAGATAAAAAAGAAAGTCTTGAGAAAGACAATGGCGCAAAATTTTAAACATTTTAACGCGGCTCTAAATCTACTTTAAAATGGGAGTCGGCTCTAAATAATAACTTTAGAATGAGAGGCGGCTCTTTGTAAATTTTAAACGACATAAAGTATACTTTAGCGTTAAAGAGGTCTTCTAACTTTAAAACCTGCAAAACGCTTCTCTATCTTTTTAAAGTATGCTTTATCTGTGGGAAATTATCACTTTGGGTGTGAGTTACACAAATGCATCCACACAGGGAAGGCGTGCAGTTAGACAGCTAAATGCACCCAAAGGCATTTTGATCTGTTCTGTTTTAGGATTGTTTTGAAATTTTAAATCGTTAAAATAGTAAACAAGCTTAGTAAATTAAAGAAACAAGTAATATAAAAGTAGTTAAAGTGATTACATGCAATACAAAAATGTACAAAAATAGAAAACTACACGCGGTGCTGCGTTAAATACTGCACCTATATTTAAAAACACCTATAACAAGCAGTGTAATTTTTGTTCATTTCACAGGTAAGCTGTATCTCATATTTCACATAAAGTAAGTAAAATTACTCTGCACTACGGGCGCTCAATGGATTTGAGAGCCTTGCCATCACCAACAAAAACTAATGCTACACTGGACGAGAATTTCAATTTTCACAGATGGGGTTCAGCTAATTCCCGTGATTGAAGTGTATTTTTATTTTCAAATAATTTGCTTTTTTAAAGCAAAATGCTACGAAATATCAATTGAAAAGTATTCTCAGATAATGTATTAGCCTAAAAAACATGACTTCACATTACTTTATGTGGAATATGAGACACAATCAGCCCGTGAGAAGAAAAATTTGAAAACTCCATATTATAGGTGTTTTTACACGATTTAACGCAGCACCTCATGTTGTTTTGTTTTTTTTTAATAAAATATTGCAATTATTCACTATGTTAACTTTTATTTCACTTTTTTATTTAGTATTTTCACTATTTTAACTCGAAATTTAAATCTCGAAACACTTTCCTATAGCTCGGCAAAATTACAGATTGGGTTCTTTTTGTTTTTTTTTTTTTTAATTTTTCGTTCTGTTTGATTTATTCAGCTGTCAAAATTAGGAGTGTTTCACAAAAGTTTGCTGACGTTTTGTTAAACACGTTCTTACGAAAATACAACTTACGTTTTAAAATGATTTCCCTTTGTCCTTCAATCGGCACAAAACACAAAACAAAAACACAAAAAATTTATTTTATTGACAATTATGACAGCCAATTTGATTTTTCAATTACAGTTTGAGGGTTTCTGAGATATATCAAACGCTTTGGAACTGCGAACGATAGACCAGACGATAGTGATCGAGTTACGTGAAGCAAATCGTGGACGATCTCGTCGACGATTATCTATTTGACGATTATCGTTTAGAAAATTGCGGAATGACCTCCCTGGTTACTCGGGAAACACTCTAAGCTTAATATAGAAAACAAGCTGATTTTATACAGGCAGGTACTTAAGCCCGTCTGGACTTATGGTATACAGCTCTGGGGTTGGTATATTAGAAACGACAGCCTACACATGGATCTTGGGATCCCAACGGTAAGAAAATAGAAATGAAGTAAAAAATTTTGCCCGAAAGCATATAAAACGACTTTTAGAACACGCTAATAGAACTATTATCGAAATTCTTGACGAGACAAAACCTTCTGACTTGCTGCGGTAAACGGAATACCGCTTTTAAAATCGCGGAATACGCAGGAGCTATCGCCGGATAGTTACCTGCAAGCAACACGTTGTATAACTTCGTTAAAAATAAATTGCTAGATAAGTTTCAACTTAGTTGTAATCGGGTGGTGGAGGTGGTTTTAGTGAAGTAAAATTCTCACACTCCCATGAGCACGCGTTTTTCGGTCCTCATAGAGCCTTTTTAAGGTTTTAAGACCTACGCACGGCAAAAAAAAAAAAAAAAAAAATTTACAAGTTTGCTCCGAAATTTTAGTACTGCGGTTCGAACCCTGCTCTTAAGTCGTGCGAGTGAGACTACAAAAAAAAAACTTTTAGTTTGTTTTGACTGATTCGATGTGAGTTGGCTCATATATCGCTTACTTTTATCACCAATTTTATCATATGGACTGGACGCAGCATTGGTAAATGCAGGGAAGATACCTTGCGTTAGTAAAAAAAATTTGCTAAAGAAAAACCAATTCCACAGCTAGAATTTAGAACATTGTTGTAGATTCCATTTTGCGATTGGAAATAAATAAACGGAAGGAAAATAAATAAATAAATTGGGTAGTGCGACATACAGCTCGTGTAGAACCAGGGCCTAGTGACTTCCAACTCTCAATTCAACTCTCTATTGGCAGGAATTGAGGGACCCTACAATTTACTGTTGAAGCTGACCGGCCAAAATGAGAAGACCGTGCAAAAACATTTCTGTTTTTAGGTGGTATACCCAGGCTGGGAAACGAACCCAAGACCTTGGGCGTAACAGTTCTACGTACTGACCATTATACGCCACGGACTACTACTACTTACAAAAAAAGGAAAGAAACCTCAACGACACCAAGCATACAGTCATCAAAACCGGAAAACGTCTCCAATGTCGAAAGCGTCTAGCCAAACCGTTTTTTCTTGCAAAATGTAATATCCTGCTTCATCCGAAAGGCTTCGATGAATACTCACACAAAAACCAATTCTTATGAATTATTTCGGCGAGCGTTGCGAAAACGCAACGTGAATTTTCTGGAAAACCAAAAGCTTTTCCAAATTTTTTTTTCAAGATTTCCTCTAATTGCACAAAAAATAGACAGTATGTAGCCGCCGGAAATGGGTTAAAAGCTTTCTCTTTAACCTAGTACTGTTGGTTCTCAGTTCTGTTTGCAGATTCACATAACACAATATGTCTAAAGGCTACAAAATACAATAGCCGCGTTTTATTATCGCCAATAACCCATATGGTTCACCCCGATATAATAAAAAGATACGGATCCTGATGAAAACACTGTTGTATGCTCATCTCTTTTTGTCTTATGTTTGTTTATTTTTCATGTAGATACTGTCTTTTTTCTTCGCACTGAAGTTTGTACTCTCTACCGACTGAATAGCCGTCTACCCGCCAGAGTAAGAATTTATTTCTGGTTCCATAAAGCAAACTCCGATTGTACATATAAAGGTTAGTATTAGCCGTGTTTTATTATCTACGGATCTGGATCAGGATCATCCCATTAAAATAAAACGATACGGATCCATAATGACAACAGTGTTGTATGCTCACCTCTTTTTTTCTTATGTTTGTTTATTTTTCATGTAGATACTGTCTTCTTTCTTTACACTACAGTTTGTACTCCCTACCGACTAAAGAGCCGTCTATTCGCCAGAGTTAAAACTTATTTACGGATCTTTAAAATAGATCCAGATACAGAGCAGGATCCAAATTTGTTGTTGTATTACGTGTTAAAAGATGATCCCGATCCAGATCCGTAGATAATAAAACACGGCTATTGAAAACTTGATGTTTTCAAATCCGTTGAAATGGTATCAACCCACTTTATTATAATTTGTATTAATCGTATGGAGTACTTCCTCATAAAACAACGAAACTTGGTACGTAGAAGGATTGGATAGTGCAATGAAAAATTGAATTGTAAATGAGGATTTTCGGGATACACCTTATTTAAATTTTAAAGCAGATAACTTGCTTTTTTTCTGTATTTCAGTTATAAAAATAAATAAAGTTAATTTAAAACAATTTGATGATTTTATGAATAGATTATTGATAAATATCAAAATTCCACAAAATACAACATAAACAAACATTATATATACATATTATATCAATAACAGCACAATAATTTTAAAAACTAAAATTGACTTGCAATCAAAAGCAAAAACTGATGATTTTATTTCTAATATTAGATAAGTTAACATTAACGTGCAACATAATCGTAAAAAAAATAATAACACATTTTTTAACAACTTAGTACTTGTGTTTTTTTTAGGTTTTGTCTCAGGTTTTAGAACTTTAAAATAATAGATTAGGTGTAAAATCTTCACTTTAACTATATGAAATTACTGAATTTCTCCATTGTCTTACACAAGTATATTATTTTATATTTAATCTAAATTGTACATGACCTAAGTGCTTTTAGCAAACCTAAGGTTTAAATAACAAAATATGCAAAAATACAGTAATAAAATAGTTAATATTAAACATAAACATAAACATGTAAATTTGATGTTGATGGATATACCTAGATTTGATTTTCTGAATTTATATATTCTCTTTAAAGAAAAATATACCTACATGTTATTTCCTTCCTTTCCATTCAAACTAAAGGTACAAAGTTTTTTCGGGAAAAAATAAAATCAATCCTTTTTATTTTTATGTATGCAAATTAATTACTATTTTTTAATAATTAATTTAATTTCCCGATTTATAAGCTGTGTAAAATAAGATCGCGATTAAAAAATTAAATTCGGCTGTGTATCACCGGACGATATGTATTATGAATTACATAATTATTTAATTTCACAAACACGGCCTTATTTTATTTTGATCCGCAGACTTATTTCTTGATTAAGATTGAGGTCAATTTTAATTTCTGTAGTCACTACTGAATTAATAGGCGTTTTTATTGGGGACCTTTAGCTAGCACTGCAGCAATGCAAGTCCGAATAAAATGTATAATCACTGTTATATCCACTTTAATCGTCGCAAAGATGGTATGCGTGTCAAAATCAGCTGTCACCGAAATGCAAAATTATTTGGAAAAAACGGTAAAAATTGGTGTGCCAAAATCAACTATCACCGATCAACTATCACCGAAATTCATTGGCATTTATTTGGACTAGTATTTTTGCGCCTATATATATTAACATAATTAGTGAATATATTTTCTTTCCATTTATACTATTTTGGATCATCACTAGGTGATTTTTTTCCAAAACAAAGAAAAAAATACCTATTTATAACTAATTCACTTTATAAAAAGTTAAGCGATTTGATGGAAAAATATTGTCTTTGTTATGTGAAGTTAAATTACAATGAATGGTTATATGGAGTTTGAATTGGATTATAACTGTGTAACTGTTGAAAGTTTAAAATAAAAAAAGACTAACTTTGTCTTGAAAAATAATATTTTTAAGAACTTCACGTTGCTTAAGTCATAAATACAACTACAAATTTTGTATTGTTTGTTTATGAAAACTTATCAGTAGTCCAAACCTGCCATTAGTGTTTTTGTTGGGAAAGACATTTTTTTTATTTTTACTCAAACTTTCTCTTACTTTTCACTTTCATATTTTAACATTTAATAGAAGAAGAACATCGTAACCACCGTGCAATGGAAATTGACACTTTTACTTGACTAATAGGGGACGAACTTTTAACAGGTAGACAATATATAAATTTTGTTCCAAATGCCACCGCAGTGTCCTCAATTTCCGATGCGAAAAATTAAATATTAATTTTGTTTCTGCAATAACACTTACTTGATAGATAGGGTTCGAACTGTATAATTATCATGCTTTTATTCAGTAGGTACATATTTAATATGAACTATCACCAGAAATTTCAAATAGCGTTTTCGATTCGACAGCCTTTCTTCTGAAAAGAATAAAAAATGCATCTAGATTTAATTTAGGAACCTTATCCAGATTACAGAAGCTTTAAAACGCGGTTTACACAGATTAAATATCAACGCATCTAGGAACAACAAAGTGTGTACTGATGTTTTTTTGTGACATCAAGGAGTAACGTATCGATTATTTACGTTGACTGTCTAACCGCAGCTTAGTTTTCCAAACCAAAACATTATGGTTCTAATTCTAATGAAAACAAAGCATAAACATTGAACAAAATCAACGAACGCATCCTTAAATGCCAACCTTCAATACAAAATATTTTCCTGTAATCCCATTGATTGTCAAACTATTCCACACACTCCAAAATTTTATCGCAACTATTATATTCACTAGTTTTACTGAATAATTTATCGATACTATTCCTTTGTTGTTGTTTACTGTGTAAAATTTTACTGTTAATATAATAATGTGTAAGTATCTATATCTTTCTTATCATCATCGTCGTACACCGATGCTTTCGTTCGTTTTTTCAAGGGTATATTCAATTGAATTGCAAATGGAAAAACCATATAAAACCTATTTAGCAAAGCATATAGCTTTAATGTTCACACAGCAATGATCGGCGATGCCAGCATCTACTCTATATGTGTAATAAATGATGAATTTTAATTTTGGTCATAGTCTACGAAAAAATCCATTCACTTCTGTTTCTTTTTGTAGTTGAAAAATCGATGTTCCTACATTAAAATGACAAATAAAAAAAAAACCTTAACAATACTTGATATTAGAACATATGTAATTTTATTGTAAATTTGAGTTCATAAAAAAGTAAGTTTGTTTAAAATTTGTATTAATTTCTCCTTTTAATTTCCAAAAACAACTCCTACATTTCTTTTGACGGCTGCTCAAGAGCACAGTACACAATACACATATTAAAAATGGCTGTTCGAGTGCCCACAGGAACTCAACGCGCATCATTAGAAACAACAACAAAATATTGAAATTAGACAAGGAAGGGGGCACTGAATCCACCATTTTACCACCATAATACCTCGATTTTGACAGATGCGCAGAACTGAACAAAAATGAAAACGCTAATGATATTACCTTTAATATGTGTACTGTGGCTCAAGAGAACCAAACCTATTGGAAATTTCTCACTGCACTATGTATAGGTTGCCAAAAAAACACAGGTAATGGTGAGTTATAAGTTATAACTCATAGTTATTTAACTAACTAACAAGCTACTTCTAGGTTAAAAATTATCTTTTAGATTTTTGAAAAATAAGCGAAAATAAAATAAATAATATAAATCAAAATATTTCTATCTCATAGTAAATAAAAAAAAAAAACCAAAATTATAATAAATAAAAATAAAAAAAATTATTTGTACAAACCTGTGTGGGTGTTATGTGTGAACCGTTGAGCTTAATTGCAAAGCAAGCATATTGCATAGATTACAAATTTAATGTGTTTCAAGTTTTTTTTTGTTTGTTGTTTTAATATTTCCAATTAAAATAATGTTGATTTATTTATTCAACATCTGTGTTTTTCTTTCGTATTTATTTACTGATTCAATTTATGATAGCGTTAGAGAGAAGGCATCCGCAAAATTATAAACTTATAGAAGAGCTCCATCTACTTTTGGTTAGATTGGCTAGGATTTCCTATTTCACATCAGGAGCAAACACAAGCAAAAAAAAATAGACAAAAATAAATTTAAAAAAGAACATACAAACAAAGTAAAAGTTAAATCAAATTTAAAATAAAAAAAACACACATTTTTATACATAAATATATTTATTGAAATGATAAGATATGAAAAAAAAATAAAAATAAATGTATTTCAAATTTTAATTACAAAATGTGCTTTGAAAATTATATCAAATGTTAATTTAATGAACGAAATGTAGTTGAAGATGATTTTATTATTTTTTTTTTTTGATCACACGATTGAAATGATGGATGACGATGATTTTGGATGAATTGCAATTTTAAAGTTCAAATATCATCTAAAAATTACAAAACAAGATGAAAATGCATGAAGTTATTGAATTTTTTTTCTTTGAAATAATGAAACATCAAAAATATTTTGTATATTCAAAATGATTAATTATAGTTTTGATTTAATTTTTGTTTTTTGAAGTAGAAAACATATTTGTATGTATATTTTCAAACACTAAGCGAATATGTGTAAGAAATTAACAATATTGAGTGGGCTTTTACAAAAATGATGATTAATGATATCAAAAACTTAATAAAAACTCGCATTCCAATTATTAGTTTTTTTGTTAAAAAAAAACTAAAAAGAAAATCAAATTATGTAATCCAATTTTACTGTGTAATACGTATGTACTTAAATTTATGTATAAAACGACTGTTGTTTTTAACTTAAAATACTATATTAAATGTTTTACATACCTGCGACGATTTTGCTCATTTGCA
Source organism: Epistrophe grossulariae (assembly GCA_929447395.1). Classification (NCBI taxonomy): domain Eukaryota; kingdom Metazoa; phylum Arthropoda; class Insecta; order Diptera; family Syrphidae; genus Epistrophe; species Epistrophe grossulariae. The sequence continues at coordinate 106,544,598 of OV839567.1, forward strand.
TAACTTGTTGAGCTAAGATTTGGTTAAGTTGAAGTAGATGTTCGCGTTGTTTCTTTTCGGCATTGATTTTACTTGGAGGCAAAGTGACAGTGTCCTGTAAATAAATAACGATTTTATTAAACCCAGGTAGGACAGAGAATTTTAAACGGGGGTATCTCAAAAACCCGATAGACGAATATAAATAACGGTTTGGAATTCAACGCCCAAAAGTATGCTTAAAAATACTTCGTCTTCTCGTGTCAAAAAAATAACAGATATTGTGTAAACTTGTGTTATGTCCACTCGTAGAAAAATATCTAAAAGCCAAAAACCTACATTTGAAGAGTTAATAGGTGCATCTGAAAGCATTTTCTTTATCACTTCAACTTTTTCTTGTCGTCGTTTCTTTTCTTCTGGAGATAGTTCTGGAATCTGAAACAAAACCAGCAGTTATAAAATTTTCGAAACCTTATTTAAGCGAAAGTCGATAGGTACATACATTTTCTGGAATATACCTTTCTGGTATAACAATTTTATTTGGTGCCAAAAGAAGATTATCGATTGTATTCTCAGATATTTTCTCACCATGTCCAAGGGCCGATCTGACAACATCTGGGGCATTGATTCTTGGTCGCAAGGCAACTTCCATGTCTAGATCATCTCTAGCTCTCCAATTTGTATTCTAATCAAGTACATATAATTAGGTTAGAAACGGACAGACAATTTACATGGCAATAGGTATACTTACATTTCGATTCATATCGTTTTCAGCCTGAATATTCTCCAAAGCCTTTGTATTTACATTATTAGGAGCCGTATAATGGCGTCTTTTTTCTCTAGGAACTGCCCGCCGATGCTTATGCGATGAAGGAACCTTTTCCGTATTAGAAGTAGACTTTGTCGACGTCGTCGTTGCCGATAAAGTAGTATTGTCTTCGGAGGCACTTCCAGCTGACATTTCGTTCATTATTTGACGAGCCGCTTCGCTCTGAAAAATCGTATTCAAGTCACTTATGCTCTTATTCAGGCTCTGCATGGATTCGGTCTTCTGACGTAGTGCACTTTGAATCGATGTAGGAGGTGCCGGTGGAGGTGGTTGCTGCTGATGATAGTGTCTCGATTTCGAGTGATTGCCATTTGGCAAGGAAGACTGCTGCTGGTGCTGCTGATGGAACGGATATACATTGCAGTTCCTATCAGACATTGAAACCATATATGGATTGCTGGTCGTCGTTGATGGCAAATTGCTGTAGTAATCGGTGTATTTGATGGATTGTCTTGAGCCCGAATGATTTTTGTGAACCTTTGGCAGGAGCTTAGGAGGTTCGGTATAGGTACGTGGCAATGATTTGGAGCGCGCTTGGTAGTCTTCGGTAATAAATTGGGAATTATGATGCTCCTCTTCCTGAACCTGATCAAGATTCTGTGTCGATGTGGTGGTACTGCGTTCACGATCGCGATGACGTCTCTCCGATTCACGCTTCACAATTCGAACAGTTTTTATTTCTTGCTTCTCCTGGTTGGATAAATTTGCGAAGGGATTACTTTCCAAGAATCCATCGCTATCCACACCACTGGTTTCAAGAGGATCTGAGTCTTGGTAGCGATAGCTGCGATTATTCTTGCCGCTATTATCGAATTCGCTGTGTTTGTTGGATCCAGAATAGTTCAGAACATTCACACTGGAATGTGCTGAGCTAGTGTCCACATATAGGGGGGTAGAAAGACTTGGGGTGTCATTGACTGTCCGATCCACGCTCACCATTGAATCTAAATCAGTTTCTATCCAGCATGTGCTTGAAGTTCTCTTTTTGATGTGCGAAGATCCGGTTGGGGTTGAGGAACCTTCCTTGTTGCCAATCTCCTGGTACAGTCGATTTGAATTCTCTGTTAACTGTCGCACAGCTTGACTTAACTCCTGACGCTGACGCTGCATATCTCCAACTAGCTGTTGAACTCGCTTGAGTTCTGATTCCAGCATTGCTGTCGTAGAGCTCGCATGCTGAATGCTCTCACCTCGCAATGGATTTAAGGTATTTTGAGATCCTCGCGATGCCTGTAACTTTTGTCTTAAGACTAAGAGCTCCTGCTCTAGTCTAGCATTACCAGCAACCGTTTGTTCTAGTTTCTAAAAGATATAGTAGTTTTTTGAAAAGAGTTGGATAGAAAGTACGTAGGAGTCATTAGTCAGCGAAATTAAGGTGATCTGATAATGATTGCGTCTGCTTTCGTGCAAAAGTTAAAAAGATAAGATACAACTAAACATAGATCTACAACATAATTAAAGAGGAGGGAGTAGCTTAAGCGTATAAGCATGACAATTATGTGATTCCTCTTTGTGGTGACATATTTGATATTATATAAAAGCAAGAAAACAATAACAAGTCAAAGGAAAAAAACAGACGACGACTACTAGGCACCTCGTCTACCTTAGAATTTTCAGCCAGCAGCTGATGAACCCTAGACAATTCTGCTTCGAGAATATGTTGCTGTTTTTTCGCCGCTTCCAAAACCATTGGTGTACCATTGGAATCATGTATTCTAGCACGAAGACCGCCCAAAGCTCTTTCCAAGTCCTCCTTGTCACGTTGCAGATTCTGCAATGTCCCGGATTCTTCTTGCAATAACTGATCCAGTTTATACAGTTGTCTAACTTTGGACTGAAAATATTATAATAAGAATAAATTTCTATTCAAATCTAATTGCTAGATACGATCCACCTACCTGAAGCTCTGTATGATTTGGACTTAAACGGTCCCATTGCTTTTGCTCTTCCTGCAGCATTCGTCGTTCTTGCACCCGTTGATTGAACTCCAATCGATCAAGGGTCACGGATTCAGGTCGTTGGATGCCATTTAAGCGTCCGGTTGTATCGTTGCTGCGATAGAGTGAACCCAATTTCACCATATTATCAACCAAATTCACCAAAGGTTTACTCTTCTCATATTGACGTTCAAGATCAAGAAGATGTTGCTTCAGATAGTCTAAGCGTTGTATTGATTCAGCACGAGTTAAGCCTTCAGCTGTGCGTATTCGGTTCTGTAGTGAAGATATATGTACATACATACCATGATTTAGTACAGCAAAATAATCAGCCAGAATATTTAAAATAAATTAAATGTTAATAACAGAGATTAGTTTATTGTAGGTTAATATAATATCGATCAAAATTCATCTTTTTTAAAAGGTTTATGTGTTTAAATACATAATATATGTTAAAATTAACGCATGCTATTAAAAGATAAAGTTTGACAGTTATATAAATTTTATTCGATTCCAATTTTGGTTAAGTTTTTACATTTGTCAATATTCATAAGAAAAATTTAGTTTATTTCGTAGTGACACTATCATTATTAGTTTATTTTGAAGTCAGTATTTTTTGTTAATTTGATGTGCAGAAACATGTCCAACATATTATATTTGTATATTTTTATAACAATTTATACTCCAATCAACTTTTGCGAAGATATTCAATAATAAATAATATTGTATCAAACAATAAGAGTCATGAAAATCATTTACCATTAATCATCATCTCAATACTTTTCAGGACTAAGCAGATCACTAACAATTAAGCAAGCACTTTAAGTTCAAGCTTAAATTTAAACTTTGAACTTAATTAACTTCTCGATATTGCATTTTCATTTTCTCTATTCTGACACTTCTCGATTCTCTTTTGCTGTAGAATATTTTTATTTTTATTTTTCATTCTCATAAACTTTCAACCAATCATATTAAATATATAATATTATAAAGTCAGGTCTATTAATTGTAGGTACTGTAAGTAGTCTTAAGTCTTAAAGTTTGAGTTCAGGTTTCTTAAGATCTCTGAGATCTCAGAAATCTCAGAAATATGAACGTAATTCCTCAGTGAGATTCCTCACTTTGGTGTCAAAAAACTGAGACTGAAATTTTTTGTATTCGCTTGCTCAATTATTTTATAAAAAAGAGATAGAGAATCCTTTTGACTTTTAAAGGAGAAATATTGTGCAGGTGTCTCCTTCTGCTCAGTGAAGATGACAGAAGTTTGCTCAGTGAAATCTCAGAAACCTGAAGTGGCTAATTAAAATTCTAATACAATTTCTAAAAAGTATATAAGCCTAGTAAGCAGATCGCGCTTAATTTTAACCTCCATACAAAATTCTCTCCCAAATTTTGCTCAGCTAAAATTAAAGAAACCATTTTAGCAGAGTGGTACGCAGTTCCAGCTAAAAAATCAAATGTTTGTTTCTTACTGTACTGTCACAATTTAGCGCACAAAATAATTGTTCGGTACATTACTTCTCAAGATAATTTTTAACAGATTCTGTAATTCCTAAATTTTGTATGAATTGTGTTTTGTGAAAATAAAAATTGAAATGGGGGATTATTTCAGAATAAACGATTTATCGCAGCCAAAGAAAATAAACCATTTTATTTGATGAAATTCAGTTGCAATAATAAAAAAAATCTGTGAAATGGTTGAACATACTTTCTTCTCGGAGAACAGCTGTTTTCTTTGCATTATATTCCACAACGCACGGTCTATGTCAAAATTTAGCAAGGGTTTCAGCTGACGTTTGAAGAGAAAAGTGAGCGCGATCTTCGTACTAGGCTATAATAACAAAACAAATAGGTTGAGCAGAAAGAAATATCAGTAAAAGACAAAGTAACAGTATTAATCATATGCAGAAGAACAATTAAAAATGGCTGTTCTAGTGCCCCTTCACTTGTCAATATTTGTATAAAACATTGATTAAATATGTTCGATGGTTGCCCAATTTCTGAAAGTGGTTGATCATTTGGAATAATTACCTTACCTTCTGACCTTTTTCATGGAAAACTTTTTTATGAGTATTAATATCATATAGCCGACAAATGGACGTGCGGAAAAAAGATCCTCATGCGAAATTATAGCCCAGGTCTGACTTTATAACGATTGAATTTTATCCGAAATCCCGTTGCACTTTCAAATCTATCCAGAACTCTAAAAAAATCAATTTTTTGAAAATTAGGTGCCAACTTCACGGGAGTCTTTTGGATCTTGCAAGTTTTTCTAATAGTGGTATCTTACAAAAATAAATTTACTATTTCGCCAATTCATTCAGGGCTTTCCCATTTCTTTTTTTTTTTTAAGTTTTACTTAATGCAAATAAAAATTGGTAACAAAAAATTCTGTATCATATTTTCGGTTACTTTGTAAGCACGGTATAAAAATAGAGCCATTCCGAGAGACAGTATACAAAAACCCACAAATACTATATTTGCATATAGATATTGCACACTGAGGACCAAAAATTATGACTTTTAAATGGTAAAGTAGACAAAAATACGTCCAACTTTAATCATTTTCGATTAGATTTTTTAAAGATGTAACAAAAAGGTTATTATTTTCATTACCACTGGGTGAAATATTTACATATTATATGTGACTCTTTTATCTGTAGGTATAACTCATTTTTTAATATCTGATCATAATTTATGCGTATTGCGTATAAAATATTTGAATAATTTATATATGTATGTAGGTAGATATGTATTATAAAATTTTAAAGCTTGCAAATTTTGCCCAATTACCAATGGTTAGTATATCGCTTTAATGCCCATAGTTATTATTGAAATTAAGATTAAAAATGAAAATTATTTATGTATTTCAACCTGAATTTCATGAATATCGGTGCAACATTGCTCAATAGCACGAGCCGTATTACTGTTTTGTCGACGCAATTGGATCAATAACAAAACCAACTCTTCGTGGGTGCGACTCAATAAATCTCCAGCTGATACGTCCAGATTCTATATATATGTATATCCATACGTTTTTATATATATGTATATATGTTTGTGTTACAAAAAAAAATATAATTAAATAAATAAATGTGTATAACATGCTGAAACAAAATATCAAGGGTATCACAGTTGAACCAACACTCACCCTCATCTGGGAACTTGTCTCACGTTCTAAAAGATCAATTTCTGCTCGACTTCCAACCCGTCTAATGGGATGATATCCATTGGTCTCCCTATAGGCATTTGCTGCATTGTTGATATCATAGTTGCTGCCCCTGAAATCCATCGATATTCCTGTACCAGCCATTGGAATAGAAGTTGACAGGCCATACATATTACGGTCACGTTCAGTTGTCAATTGTGTTGTTTTGGCATATTTTGCATCCATTGCATTGCCATAATACGAACTGGCTAGTTTGGAAATTTGTTCATAGTTAAGCATTTGATCAGACGGATCTGGTTTAACGGTCAAATTGACTTTAGGGATATTGCGTACATTTCGAACAGATATTGATGCTGAAAAATATGATTTTGTATTATTTTTTTTTTAAATATAAATAAGAATTTTTAAAACATAACAAGAGTTACACAAAAATTAAATATTCAGCCGAAATAAATTTGTCAGAACATAATATAACTGGCCAGCTGGCAATGTCAACTAAAGACGTTTTTCAGTATGTCTTATAGTAAAACCAATGTAAGTTAATTCTGCAAATAAATTCAACCCGAATTAATTTAGAAGCAGTTTTTCATTTTAACTTTTAGTTGTCACACATCTATCGAAATCGCTTTCACCATCGAAATTGGTAACAGCGAGGGAGGTGCCACTTTACAACACTATGGAAAGGGTGGATTCCCATAGTAATGCACTTGATAGTTTTTTGACACGTATCTGTCAGTTGATCCAGAGTAAATTTATCAAATTCGATAAGTTAACTAGGGACTGTCATTAAAATTTTATTTTTGAACTGCTGGCCAGTCAGAAACCAACAAATTTAATTGACTTGTTGATAAATATTAAAGCTGTCACTATATAAACTTATACAATAAAGCTATTTAAAATAAAAATCGAAAATCTTTCAGATATACTATGTATAGGTACGTAGCTAAATAGAAAATGTTTGTGAGTTTGTTTTTTTTTTTTTCAAGACTTTACAACGCTCAATAGTTTTAGTCTCAAAAAAAGGCAACTATTTACATAACTTCATAATCTCTTTCTCTCTCGATATTTCACTAGTTCTATGTAAATGAAATACTTTCAATGACAAATACAGTTGACAGAATTTGGTTTTGGAAGATTTTTATTTTTTGCTTTTGACTTGACTTTTTTTTATCTCTTAACTCAATAACTTGTAGAATGTTAATATTTACCAAATTTTTCAGTGTTTTGATAAACAATTAATATAATATTATTTTTAGCAACTTTTTTCCATATTTTGGGTAGGTATTTTTAAGAATTATTATTTCTCATTCGGACTGTTATTGAAGTGTAGCCTCCACTAATATATTAACTATTTTTTACCAAAAATTAAGAAAAAGTATATTATATACTAGCTGACCCACCCCTGCTTCGCACGGGCTTGCAAACCCAATTATCGAACAAAATTTGAAAAAGAAAATATATATATATATGACAATCACCCCAATGATTAAATCTGCCAGCTTATTTCATGTTCGGAACTCTAGAATCTGTGAATCCAAGCACTACTCGATATGCATACATTTATTTTACTTTTATATTCGCACCAAAAGTGTTGCGGTTCGAAAACAAAACATTAATTTGGTACGCAAGTGTGAAATGAATGTGAAAAGTCCTCGATTCCCCGGGAGTCAAGTTCTGGATACATAAATGAAACTTCGATGGAAATCGAGATACAATGTTGTTTCTGTATTACGTGTTAAAAGATAACCCCGACCCAGACCCGAGGGTCCACACAGGCATACTTCACAATTAGAATTTCAAGTTTAAATTGAAAGAGAATGATACAACTTATTTATTTCACCAGTTCTTCTTTAAAATCGGAGGTCATTCTTTTCAATTCATGCCAACCGCGATCCAGCCCATGGCAATGGGGTTAGCTATATGTAAGGTACCATATACCTTCAGCACAGAGTGGTTAAAGGTTCACTCATGAATTTTGCTCTTCGCTTGACGTATAGTTTAAAATTTTGACAACAAAACTTAAAACATTCTTAGTAATTATGTGTCTGAAACTGAGATTGTTGAGATCTAGAATAGCGGGTGTTGCTTTCATGCACAACACATACCACTGTTTTTTGTTTTGTTTTGAATATGTACAAACCCGCTCGCATTCGAATGCAACATTGTGTCAAAATTTCAAAGCAATCGGTGAAGAACTTTCGGAGATTAGAGGTAAAAAACAAACGTACATTTACACTTTTATTTATGTAGATGTACCTAACCTATGTCTTTTTAATTTATTGGTGTTTGGGAAATCTAAGTTCCAGTTTTTAGTGCCTGGGACCTGGGTCAACTCAAGTTGAAGCTAAGTAATGAGTAAGTTAGTCTTGCAAATAAATTGAATTCGCGTTAATTCTGAAGCAGTTTTTTAGTGTATAGTATTTAATTTAACTCTTAGTTGTCAAAAATCTATAGAATTGAAAATGCGACACTATGGAATTGCGCCTTTACTATCAAAACAGAGATGGAGACAAAAGCTTCATCCAAGTGACAATTTTTAACTGTTGACAACTTGACAGTAACATATAAGTATAAATGGTACGCCGCGTTCGGGGATAGATCCAAAGCTGTCCGGATAGGTTTGTGTTGTTGTAATCCCTTGTGACAAAACAGCTGACGCAACAACAACCCAAGGTATCTGAAAATTTTTGGATAGGTGGTAGTGATAGTTTACCTAACTTAAGGATTAATAATTTGTCTTTTTTTTTATTGTCAGAAAATAATGAAAGCAAAATGTCGGAGGGCCAATTCAGAAAAAATCAGATCTGATTCCCGCCAATATGGCCAACATGGTTCCTTAGAAAAATTTCTTAGTTTTGTTATCAAATTCTTCAGACAAATTGATACAGCTATTTGTTCACTTATTGACAGAGCAAATTTTGTAAGACTTAATTTTTTTTAACCATTCTGTCCGATTCCGATTTTTCTAACATTCCGAGCCCGTCTAACCGGAGTAAATAGAAGCTAATTAGCTTATAATCGTAAGATTTTTCTAAACTGGTCAATTTGTTGTCGCAGGATCATTGAGTTTGCAAGAATTTTTTGACAATTTTTATTTAATTAGAGAAGAAAGAAAAAATGTTTGCCCTATATCTGTTATACGATTTGGTCGAAACTTTCGATTTACGTGAATGTTTCATTCAATTTGCCTAAAATTATTTTTTTATAAATCTTCTGTCCTTCGAGTGCAAATCTAAACCAATATTTGTTTTTGAAATTCTCAAGAAATTTTAATTGTTCAAATTTTATTTTTATTGGAATTTATACGAAATTTGGAACAATCATTATCCTCCGAAGGACGGATAGCAGAATACAATATTTCATGCGAAATTTCAGTAAAATGGGGCTAATTACTAGTTTATATTTGATTGACAGTATACTGTGACAGCCAACACATGTAAATCAACGAAACAAAAGAGGTCCGTTCGCGTACTCGTCGGAAACAACCAGAAGCTACCATTTTTTTACCAGATTTACTCCGAAGGTGTTCGCGTACGAAAAGTTTGGGTAGTTTCTGGCAGGAGAGAGCGCTCATAAGAGAGATAATAATTTCCCCATCTTGCCATATTTTACCCGAGAAATTTCTTCGGGCAGAAACTGGTAAGTTCTGTGTTCTTTCAGAAGCCAGTTTGAAGGACAAAGAACATAAAAAAAAAATAAAAAAAATAAAATAAAAAATGACTTTTTTTTACTTTTTGTTTTACCTTGGTAAATAGGATTTTTTTATTGGTTCATTTACAAAAATTAAATGTTTTAATAAAAAGAAATGAACTTTAAATTGAAATTTTTGAACATGAAATATTTAGGTAATTTAAAAAAACTATTTTGTGAAGTAAACTTTAAATTAGGTGTTTGTTTTTTTTTATTCTGTTCTACTGCAGTTATGATTTTTTACCGAATTTGAGATTAATAAAAAAAATGACGTTCCTGTTTAATGTGTATGTTAAATTTGTAAATATGTACATATTTACAATGCAAATTTTAATTTGTTCATCATCAAATTTTATAATGGAAATTTCAATATTGTCGCTTTGTTTACATTTAAGCTTTTGTTTACTTTTTGTAGACGTTTAAAAAGTGGCAAATATTTTGGTTTAAGGCGTTCGTGTGTTTTCGGACAGTTTCGCCTTTCTTTGAGGTTATTATCTTCAAAAATTACGAGGTCGTTGCCATAAATATACCAATTTATTTTGGCCCTTAGAGCTGGAGCGGCGAAAATCGAGCTAGCTGATCTCTACAATATTTTTGTAAGTGAATGAAATTCGATTTTGACATATCGCTTATAGAAAAAATGTCAAAATTCAAAATTGATACTGATTCCTTCCGCCATCATTAATCGGATACCTTCCTTAATTGGGTTGATTGCTTCTTGTTTTACGCCAAAATTTGCTTCTTATCCAAGACATAAACCTGCACTGAGAGCTTGGATTTTCTATTTTTTGTAATCTCTATAAACCAAACAAACGCACAAGAGTATCATTGATTTATGTTAATAAAATAAATTATAAATAAAATCACCAATAAAAATCAAACTTAAAAACTAAGTAAAAATAAAATTAAAATCTTACCAATTGTGTGGTGAAAACAAAAAAATTGAAACAAAAACAAAAAGTGTGCGACTTGTGTGATAGTAGTAGGTGTGTAATTTTTGCAGGTGTCTTATATTCAACAACAACAAAAACTGTTTATTTAATATTTAAATTTTCTTTTTACAAATTTTATACAAAAAAATGACATTATGAAACCATGCTTTATTTTTTTTTTATAATGTGGCTTGTTTTGTCGTCGTATTTTGTCTACCCGCATTTATAGTTTTATTTAAACGTTTCTTGGGTATAGAGTTTGGCGGAAAATGTAACAGTCTTAGGTTTGACATTACTTTGTGTTTCTTCTGACAAAATAGAATGCTGCTGCTCTGAGCTAATATTAATCTCAACTTCACCAGCCTGGTTGATTTCGTTGGAATTGCCTTTTGGTGAATTTGATTTTTCACCACTTACACTGTCACATCTGACGGGGTTGGAATTATTGTTACCATTATTGCCACTATTTTTCATTAAACCACTTGACATTGAGTCCCATTGTCTAATTGTTTCTCGATCGATTTCGGCAGATTTTCTTGAATAATTCGAACCACCACTATCTTCACGTAGAACTTCATATACATCGTCCATTGCCGCTGCTAATTGAACGTAAACATCATTTTCATCTTTCTCATCAGATGTAGTGGTGGTAAATCCTTCAGATATAGGATCGCTAAGCCGAGTCTTATACGAGGATCTTCCCGAAGTATTATCATTTACATAAGTAACGTCCCTAGATATCTTGACCTTCGACTGCGGTTGATGTTGTTGCTTTGATTCTGATAGCCCTAATGGTTGAATTCGATCTAATTCATCCATTGATCGTGCATGTCTCTGCGATACCCGTCGCAAACTTTCACGCCATAGGGCGTCTTCCTCCCAGAATTGTTCGCCAGCTCCGCTAAGGCCTGAAAGTTTCGATCGATTATTCAGTTCTGTAACACGATCAGTATTAATGTGCTTGCTTAAACTAGCCTCCACCGAGGAAAGTGGTGAGGATGTATTGGATGAAGATGCAAAAGATGATGACATTTTACGTTGATGTTGATGATGGGAATGATCAAAGCTCTCACCCAGTGGCTCTCCACTGATCTTTAGATTCTTACCGTCACAGTAGCTTAGCTTTTCTATGTTTGTTTTCGTTTTATACAAATTTTTACTGTCGATGGTTTGATCCTTCTCTGTGAGAATGTCAACCGAGAGCGACCTAACCGAACCTTTGAGACTAATATTGTCTACTATCACCGGATTTGTTGTTTTGCTTATTGGATTGTGAATGTGCGAGATTCCAGTCGCTGATCGTTGTGAACCTATCGCTATATCTCGTTTGTTGTTGAGAGTTATTGGACTGGCAAGTTCCCGACTACTGGTAAGCTCGGAATAGTAGTAAGGAGCTGATTGCTCGGATATATTACTATTGTTTCGACTATGGATAGGAGTGATCTGAGTCAGATCAAAGGCTGTACAAAAAGACGTCTGGTCGAGATCAACTGATGACAAAGTAACGCTTTTTGCTGTTTCAGCAGAAAATGTCGTTCCGGGAATAGTTGTCAATCCCGAACTCATTATTACATCGTCCGATGCACACTGGGCATCATGCAACGAAAGATTTTTCTCTTTTAGCAGGGATTGTTGCGGATGTTCCTTCTCTCCTTCAAGCTTCTGCAAGGAGTCCGTCGATGAGACAAAATTTATGTTTCCGTAAAAATGTTCATCGCCCTTGTTTCGGAATATTTCTGGAGGTTTGATAAGATTCCCTATAATTCCGGCCCTAACTCCTGATCCCGTTGTATCATTCAAAAGATTCTTGTCAGAGTTCTGGTATATGTAAAGATCATTCGTTGTTTGCAGGTGATTTAAATAAGAATCTAGATCAGTGGTGTTTATCGTCTCTTCGAACTGTTCACTCATTGACTCTATTTCACTTATTGATTCCTCAGAAAGCGGTCGGCGACTCCGTTGCCTCTCTAGCTCTGAGTCAGAACCTTGCCGATATCGATACTCTACAGAGTCTGTTTCACTGCTATCACCAGTGGTGAGTTTCTGAGGCAATGAACTATTCGACTGGTATCTAGGACTTGACACAAATGATGGAGAATTGTTCTTGAGCTTATTGTACAAATCAAAGTCTGATGACGTATTTGAACTATTATCCGTCTGAATGCTATAGTTTGAATCAGACAGTGTTCTTTCGTGATTCTTCAAAATTGGAGTTTTAAGCCCACGTATTTTCAAAAACTGATCCGGAAGTGATAGACGTGAACTTTTAAGACCTTCCGGTTTACTGATGTTCAGCGATGAATTACTTGAATGAATTTTCGGAATCTGATCGAAGGATATATTGAATTTTTCTTTGCGTTTCACTGTATCGTAGTGTTCCGATGAAAATATCTCTTCGGTATTTAATTCTTCCATAGGAGGAGGTGATGATGGGATAGGCGGTGGAGAGACAATTTCACTGTCTGAACTTTCAGCACAGTTTGCCAAAGGTGTTGTGGCTCCCAGATAATACGATGCTGGACGAAATGTATCCGAGAGACTGAAACGAGACCTCGATCTCATTTTCGTACTATCTGGGTTTTTCGAAGACTCATCATCAGCATCAGAGCTGTCACTGCTCATAATTGTACTTTGTGAAGGTTTCACAATATCTGGAAGATCCTTTCGTTTATTATGTGCTCTTTCGGAAGACTTTTTCGACTTTTTCTTCAAGGTATCGGATGACTTTTTAATCAGTGTATCAGTGTTCTTTGTCTTCTTTAGCGTGGATTTGCCAGGGTTTGGAATTTCTTCTGATGGTAAGGTCTTGCTCAAAGATAACTCCATATAGACTGGCTCTGGGATTGTTTGAGGTGACTTTTCTGGCTTAGCTTTGGTATTGGCTAAAACACATACTACCTCGTAGTTTGAATTCGAATTATCTTCAATCCCTTTTGTCATTTCTACATAAGGATTTTCTTCATCGGCTGTGGAGTCATTGAGACTTGCAAAAACCAAACTGGCCGATGGGCTTAGGACATTACGTTTTGGTGTCATGGGTAGATAATGATCTTCGGCTGCACTTGGCAAGGTTGGAGGATTGTTTTCATAAAATTGCTCTGCTGATGGATCATCCATAAGAAGGCTATTGACAGAACCGTTTTCATCACGTCTTAACCTAGTTGGTGTTAGAGCTGTTTCCGAATCGGCTAAAGCTTCATCTAAGTCATCGTCGGTATACTCACAAGTAAGTTCATTTTCAGTATCTTCTTCTTCATCTGGGTTTAAATCATCCTCCTGAATTGGATTTTCAACTGAATCTTGTGGCACAACATCCTTTTGAGAAAAATCAGTTTTATCAGATTCTTTCTTCTCATTTTTCGAATCTATCGAAACATTTTCGTAATTCTTTCCACCTGAAGTTGTCGCTTCTAGAATCTTAGGCTTATAAACAGGCACATACGACGAAACTGAATAATCATCGAGCTGAAGGCCCGAGCTGAGCTCTTTTTTAGGCATTGCCGGTGAATTTCGTTGTGGCAATGCAGGTGGTAGTGGTTCTAATAAATCAAAATCATCAACATCGATCTTTTTCAAACTATGGGAAGGGCTTTCTAAAATGGGCTTAGGGCTATTTTTTGTGTTATTTGTATTTGAATATTGTACACTACTATTTGGATTATTTTTATTATTTTGTGGTTTCAAGCAATGAATGGCATTTTTTAATAATTTATTGTTGCTTTTTTGTACTGAGCCTATGTCTATTGCACTTTTGTTTGTTTCAATTGTATACATTGAGGATGAGGGAGTAGTTGGAGTAGTAGACCTTCCTGCCGGCGGTTTCTCGGACGACCCATCTGACGAAATTATACATAACAAATAAATTTACAGAGAAATTATAAAAAAAAAATTGTGTTTTTGATTTATTAAAAAAATTAAGTTTAATGAAAAATGAAAATCTAAGTGAATACAAAATTATTTACCGGCGATTTTTAAAATACCAACACCTCTGTCTGAAGAAAAACAAGGATTTAGAACCCTCACCAATTTCTTATTTTTTACACCACCGAAATATATCCCATTTTTTTTATACTGTCTACTAATGATTTTAATCTTTTATGATAAGTGATCTTTTCATGCAAATATTTGTTTTAATTAATGTGGTGTTTAAAGAAATAAATTCTAAAAAGTGATTTTCAGAGTTTGTTGCTGGTTTTTTGCACTACTTATTCATTTTTTAATTTTGTGATCTATTTCTTGTTGTGTTAACAGGGTTAAAATACATTGGTGTTAAATAAAATTTAAAAAAAATAATAACATTAAATATTTTGGCGCGCACGGCAGGAAGGTAGTTAACAATTTTGTTGTTGTTGTTTTTATATTGTTTCAGAATAATACCAAAAAATAAAAAATATTTCATTTTGTTATAACTAAATAAGAAAAAAAAAACTTAAAAAATGCATACAAAAATTGCCAAACAAAAAATTATGAATAGTTAGTCAGTGGGAGGGTAGAAAAATAAAAACTATTTAAATCTACACATCCAAATAAATGGTGTTAATAATATAATTTGTTAGATATTAGTCCAAATCTTGCAAAGGAACGGTTTAAGGAAGTTTTTATTTCTTTAAGCTTTCTTTATTTTAATTTTAAAGATATTAATTTCCACGTTATAAGCCTAAATGTAAAGTACATTTTTTTTGACATAAGTATAATATTTCAAGCATAACTTACTCGTTCTTATTCGAAGATTGACTATTTATAAAAAAAAAAAACTTACTAGCTACATCACTGTAAGGTTCAAAAAATTTAATTTGGAAACATTATATAATGACTTAATTTATTGTAGTTAAAGTGCTTGGCAATATGGTAAGTAGGAGGTCTCCCAACTAACAATTTTACTCCTATATTCACCCAGAGATACTTATTACTACTAATTGCACTCATAAACTTTATATATAATACTTCAAAGAGTAAAAAGGGCGACTTTTTTCCACTCCTATTGCAAAAATTTATGGAGTAAATTGATTTACTTTCGAAAAAACTTAACAGACTCAATTAAAGAAAGCTTATAGAAGAAGTAATAAAAAATAAATATTTCACATCGATTTATATTTATTATTTTATTTTTATTTGATATTTGTTTACACATTATTTTAAAGTTTTTATCTGAAATCGAATCTTAGGAGTTTGTGAGATAATATTTTAATTATAAAAATTACTTATTTTCTAAGGTCAGTCTGGGGATCGAACCCGGGCCCCATCGCACCGAAAGCCTTTCGCACTAACTGCTCGGCCATTGAGGAAATAATTTATGTGCATTGAAAAGTATATACTTTGTTTTCTCTCTGTTTTAATTTTTAATTGCATGTTGTTTTTTGAAAACAACAAAAATGCAAAAAACAAAACTTACAATCACCTACTCAGACTCAATAAATATGTACATACATACATACATATTATATGGATGATGCAAAATGGCGGCGTGGTATCTAATTTCATATATATCTGTAAATTTACGGAGCACAGTAGTATAGAAATAGAAAAGAAAAGTTCCGCTCTATAAATGAAAAACGGTCATTGTTATAGTAGTACAAGTAATTTGAGTCACTATATAACACCCTGACAACAATGTTTAGGTTGAAAACCTGTTTCATAGGGTGACTATAGGAATAAAAACTCAGCTCCGCCATTTTCAATATGAGTATAGGAAGATAATAAAAAATTTTCTCGTTGCGCCTATAACGCTAGCGGCAAAATTGTTAGTTGGGCTGGGTTCAAATTCCAGGCTTATCCACATTAATTTTTTTAGAGGCCAATATCGCTTATTGGTAATGGCAAAAGTTTTCGAAAATCTACTCTTGAAAAGGCTAAGCTATATAATAAAAAAAAAAAAACTAATCCCCAAACCATTACCATTTGGATTCCGAAATAAACACTATGGATACGGTTGAAAATGTTTTTGAAGAAAAATAAGTATGTTCAGCTCTATTTCTAGATGTTACTAAAGCATTTGACACTGTTTGGGATTTGGGACTTGTGTAGAAACCGGATAGGGATCTTCCAAGACAGTTCTATGAAAAACTGAAATTCTATGTTACACTCACCGAGTGTTAAGAGTACGGTACGAGAAAGAGTGTTCGGGACTTAATAAAATTGAAGCCGGTGTACCACAAGGAAGTGTTTTAGGGCCAACACTGTATTTTGTTATATACTAGAGACATAACAGTGGACAACAATACTATTATGGTCACTTTTTGCAGTTAATACTGCCCATTTTAGTGCCTGATAAATGCGTTGTGAATGCTACAGAAAAATTGCAAAATGTAACCGATAAAGTAAAAGAATTGACGCAACAATAGCGTATCAAGCAAAATGAAACAAAATCACTTCACAAACAAAAAGATTTTATCAATGTCAAATTTTCATCAACAGTATAGATGTTACTATGCCAATACTGCCAAATACTTGGAATGACTTTGGATGCCAAGCTTAAATGGAAAGAACACATCAAAAATAAAATAGGCGAATTAAACCTGAAAGTAAGACAAATGTATTAGTTACTGGTTATGAACTTTGACCTATCTATCTAGAACAAAATAAAGCTATGTATATAAGCAAGTACTGAAAACCGTTTGGAAATCCGCTTTCGCTATCGAAACAGAGAGGGCGACACAGAATGGCAAAAATCATTCTTTTATTCTTTTTATTTTATCTGTCAAAAACAATATATTCAGTTAATCTAGAAATAACTCAACAAATGCGGTTACTTAACTCCTGGTTATCTCAGAGTCTTAATTGACTAAACAAAATTTTAAGAGTTAACGCTGGTTTATCTCTGACTTATTAAATAACACTTTCAAATGTTCTAATTTCTAATTTAAAAATGTGTAACTTATAGAGTAGGGTTTCCAGAACATCTCTTTTATAGAGAACATGTTCTCTTTTTCTATTCCGATCTTTTTTACACTCTCTTTTTTCATAAAATTCTTTTTTTGTTATCTTTTTTTGCACGTCCTCTTTTTAGTCTCTTTTTCGAAATACAAAATAGGTTTTTCACAAATGAACTTCAAAATTAATTGTATTTCAAATTTTATGTGATTCTCAACTTTGAAAACAATTCACCATTGGAACTTGGAAGTTTCAACAATTTTAGATTCTCTCAAAAAAAATGTATTCCACTCAGCCCTAAATCAATCCTTAACAATTTAAATAAAAGCGGGTTGAAAGTGAAGTACAATGCTTGAAATAAAATGTATTAATTGTTATAAAAAATATATTAGGTACATAGAAAAATGGACACTTCAATTTTCATTAAATGATTTGATGATGTTGCGAATATTTGATTTTGAAAAATGTTAGAGAATGTGGAACTAAAAAATGAAGACTTTCGGAAAACAGTGTCTGATAAAAAAGGGTTAATTTTTTTTGTTCTTCAAATAATTCTGAATTTCTTTCCGAATTTATTATTATTTTTAGGTCTGTTCCATTGGGCCCTGCAAAGTTTCTTCTTGGTATTTACTAGTAGATGATGAATGGAGTAATTTAATTTTGCCAACAAATCTAACCTCAATATAAATGTAATTTTTGTTGTTTGTATTTGTATATTATTTTTGATTAGAGAAACACCAACAACAGTAATTTACTATATATGTAATTTCTTTTTACTGATAGTGTTGCTTTTTTGCGTGCATACAATTCGTATCTACATTATTGAAGTGCTTTAAACTTATTTGACTACGGAGCCAGAAGTACTTAACAGTAGATGATGCAGGCCAAAGGAACATACCTAATATAATTATGTATGAAGTTTTTAAAAAACTTTTGTTTTTTTTTCTGTTTTCCTCGGAAATATTTGAACGTGGAGCATACTTTTTAGAAGAAAATAACAGTTTAAAAGTGGGAACTGGGAACTGTTAAGTCAATTTTAATAGTGGCTTACAGTTTGAAGGATTAAAACTTTCAAAAGTTTTACAATATATTTTTAAATGAAAATAAATACCCATCACAAATAAGAAATTTTCAAAAATATGAAACTTCAGATTAAGAATCATAACATTCACCCTGTTCTGAATTCCCATCGGTCATAAAATCCTATCGTTTTCAAACTCTAGCAGTCGTACTTATTAGATTTGTGTCTACTTAGACACTGTCTAACTATTTTCAAATTGGTGGAAAAATGCTTTATTTAATTAAAATAAATATCACATTATTCTCGGTTTGGACAATCTACTCTTGTGTCTAAGTTAGGCAGCTATACGACAACAATAAACAAGGTTTTTGAATACATTTTCCAAAGTTAGGCAGTTGTCTAATGTTAGACAACGTTTATAAATAAGAACATAGGTGTTTTGAAATAATTCTCGCTTTCAATACTTGCGGATTGAGTGTGCTTTGATTTTCGATCGGATTGAAAATTCTTGACGTTTGGAATTTTTATATCCGATTTTGAATTGGAAAAATTTTAAAAATGTTGTTTCAGCTAAAAAGGTGCGTTCCTTTAGTTTGAAACTCTGTGCATTTGTGTGAATTTCTACACATTATACTTTTTTTTATATCCTGTTAACGGATTTGATTCGGAATGGAAATCAGAACAGCGTGACTATTGTTTTTGAATTAATAGACATGGTCAGGAAAATGAGATCTCGGAGATCTCAGCAATCTCAGTTACCTGAACAGGATTCCTCAGCAAAATTTCTCAGCTTTGCTGTCAAAACTCTGAGGAAAAAAAATCTTGGATTCGCTTGCTCACTTTTTGAGTGAGAAAAATCTCTGAGATCTCATTTTTCTGAACACGGCAATTGATTAATGTTTTCGAAACTGTTTTAAATTCAAACTCTTCTGTCTTCTATATCTGAAACTAATTCTCTTAATAAATTAAAAAAATATTTTGTGAACAAGTCGTTATTTCAATCGTTTTTGGTTGATGTTTTTTTTTGGTTATGTTTGCATATTGGAAATGTTCTCTTTTTTTTCATTTAAATTATGGACACCCTATTATAGAGGCATTGTACTTCCATCAAACAATGAAATGCACTATCTACACATATTCACTATTATTTTGCAATTGATAACTTTAAGCACAGTTAAATTCCAATTTTTAACTAAAAATCGAAATCAATAATTATCATCTTTCCTCAAAATTTCAAACTCCAAAAAGAGAAAAATTAAAAACCTTGCTTTGAGTTTATGTATTTCTGAATGTAGTCCTTTTCTGTTAAAATGTCGACATTTTGCAAAACAGATTGACTTAAAAAAAAAAAAACACACACACTTTCGTCCATCCACCCAAAGCACATCTCTTGACCGAATATTTTATACAAGCAAAAAAAAAAAAAAGAAATAAAGAAAGAGTAAAATAAATTGTATTTCACTTAACAGTTTTGCTCGAAGTAGATAAGTGCTCCCCCTATAGTTCTCAACCTTTTATTCAAAACAACAAAAAAAACCTTTAGGCATTTTCTTATACTTCTATATTCTATAAATCGAAGTCACTTTTACCAAATATACTTGCAAATGAAACAAATCGAAAAAAATTTCATAAGAGTTTTATAGGTATAATAGGTACAAAAGCAAAATAGGAAGAAAAAAAAAACATGAAAACATATTTAACAAAGGCGTGCACATAAAATACAGATGAAAAAAAATAAAATAAAAAAAGAAAGTTAGAGATTGCTACTGTAGGCAGAAAGAAAAAAGTATTTCAGCAAAGTCCTTTAACACAAAAATATTAAAAAAAAAAACAACACTCACAAAAGCACCAACAACAATGACATACAAAATTTAAATAAAAAAAATATTTAAAACCAACAAGCATAATATAGGTACAATATTTTTAGTGGAAAGAATTTCATTTTGTTTACCAAAGTCTTAACGGGATTACATACGATTTATATATGCAAGCATTAAATAAATAAATTGAGTTTAATTAATATTTTATTGAATTTAACATAAATAAAATAAAAAATAAAGGAACAAACAAGGACTTACCTTCGTCATCCGATGAGAAGCTATTGTAACCGGCATTGGCATGGGTTTCCGAACGACTCCTCTGGATACCAGAAACTCCTCCTACCACCGCTACACCAGCGCCACCAGAACTATTGCCAATAATCAAATTCTGTGGAGCGACAACAGCAGCACCATCATGCTGTTGGCTAGCATTGGTGCCTGCCGCCGCCATCGCCACTGCTCCTGTCGCAAGGATGTTCGGATTGCTGCCTAGCTTTGTCATCAAGGTTGCCGAGCCACTCTGTTGCATACCTTTACGGGTGAGTGGTGATTGCAACATCCTTTGCTTCCATTCAAGCAGACGCTTCATTGACTCCTCACGTTTTCTTTCGCCATCCTGCAGCGAGGATGTCGGCGTGCTGGGTGCATCTTCGTCCCTGTTGCGGGGCAAACGGGCGCTGGCTGACCTCAAAAACTGTTCATGCTGACTCGGAAGCTGTTGAGAGCCCTGCTGATGGTGTTGAGGGCGCAAATGAATGCCACTACTGACGATGTCCTTGCTGATGGCACTGTTGCTCACACCACGACTCATTCGTGGCACACTCGAAGTCCCCTGATTTATGGTTGCCTCTTGAAGAAGTTCGTTCCGTTTGTGGGCTCGCTCGTAGGGATTCTCATAGCCAATTGTATACATGCCACTTGGACTTGGGTAGGCAGAAGTGTATCCATAAGCTGAGGCTGGGGCCGGTGGTGGTGGCTGTTGTTGTTGTTGTTGTTGTTGTTGTTGTTGTTGTTGTTGCTGCTGCTGTTGATTGTGCTGTTGGGGCTGGGCCGTCTGAGGACTTTGCAGATAAAGAGCACTCTGTCGCATTTTTTCAGCATAGCTTGCCTCTGAATAGTAGAAACTGTCTGGCGCACGGTTAATGTCCAAGCTCGATTTGGGTCGTGGGACACGTATAGCATCTGGTTTGATGGCACCGCCAGTTGATGATGTTGCTGCAGTCGCTGCTGCTTCAGCTCTGGCCTCGTATTCCAGAAAATCAGCCGAGTGTGGTCGGATGATCGATGCGGTTGACGGTCTTGTACGCAAGTTTGTGCTGCTTTCAATTGCCTGTACGAACAAAAAAAGTTTAAAGTAAATTGTCATAAAGAATCCTTTGAGAATTTTAACAAAAAAAAAAAAAAATAAGCACTTTGCCGTATCACTTCAACCAATTGAGATTGCTGCATTTCCGGAGACAAAACGAAACACAAATGCGGACAGAAGTAAAATGAATGTTTCTGACCCTGTTTTCAACATATGGGGCAACTCCAATCAAAAGAATGAATCTCAACCAACGAACGAGGAGGAACTTTGTTTGGCTTAAAATTCTTTCACATAGTACCTACATAGATTTATGGGATATAGGGGATGTTTTCTAGCTCCACCTGTCACTACGATTCCTGTTTCCTTGTCATTTAGAAATTAACCCCACAGCTACCGCCGCTGATTAGTACGGAATTGTTACGTTTTTGTGGGCTAAAAATGAAGCAGAAAATCTTCGTCCACTTGTTTTTTAATGCCCTAAAAAAGTCTTGTTCCTTATAATATATTTGAAAGTATCAAATCACAAATGCAACAAGGAAAAGCTCGTTAAAAATTTATTTGTATGTGTGTGGTTTGTAAAACATTTAAGCTTAGGGTTGGGGTTGGGGTTGTGTATAAGAATGTTTTTCTTCATTCTTACTTCTTTTGTTTGTGCCAGTTTTTACGAGTACAATCTTCATGTTGATTAATTTTCAGGAAAGCAAAGCAAGGGTGGAAGTTTTTTGTACATAGTATGAGTAGACTATTTTTATTTTTTTAATTATAGCTTGAAGGCGGTGAGGATGGGTGTAAAGTTCCTCTCTGCACTTTTGCTTAATGCAATTTTCGGAAGAAAACAAACAAATTATTTATACAGGATGTACAATTACATGGTCGTATAGTACATACCTATACCAATTCTTGAATAAATTTTGTAAATTGTCTAAGGGTATGTTACAGTGTTGAAGTAATTGTTGGCAATATTTTTACAAATAAAGAAAAGTGTGTTAGCAGAGCAGTTATAAATGTAAGTATGTGTAAAGGGGTGGTGGAGTAGGTATATAAAATTGGATCCTTCTAAAAAAAAGAACAGTTTTATGTTGTGAAATTTAGTGAACAAAATGCGGGTTACCAAAGATATTTAATCGGTTTAAGTTTTACTAGCTAATGGAGGATATTTTTGTCTTTGGTGAAGCTAAATATAAATAAGTACTGATGTTTTTTTTTATTATTTGAAAGATTTCCAATTTATAGGTGTACGTTTTTAACAAAACCGTCTACTACATAGAAGCAATGGAGCTCACCATAATCTAAACCTTGGCAGAACAAAAGAGACTAATGACTTAGAGGGACAGACACCATTACCAGCATCTAACAGAAGGGGGTATCCAACTATATAAGCATCGACAGCTACTACGAAAGCGAATAAAAAGAATCCAACAAAGGAAATTTAATAGGTACGGCAAAGATCAATTACCAAAGCGTGAAAAACAAACTACAGTGCACACACGTTATAAGGAATTCTCTTCAACATTACAACAACAACCAGTTCCAAAAAAGGTTGCACACCCAGACCCGATTCATTCTTAACAATTAACACGATTATCGGGAAATGTCAAGAAATTCCAGAACCAGGCAGGTGGGAGAAGTCATGACTGCTCAGGATAAAGTGAAAGCATTTGCGGAATTTTCGAAGGAAATTTAGTGCCAAATCTATGCATTTCTCGAGGAAACTAGAAGTTTCACAAACCCCGAAGAAGTAGCTGAGCTAATCCATAGTGGATGACTTAAAAAATCAACCAAGCCAGAAATGATTTCTAACGATATCTTAAAGAAGTTTCCCCAAGTCATGATGCTATTCCTTGTGTTATTTCCCGAAAATATGGGAAACAATTAATTCTCAGACAGTCTCTACCAACAAAATCCGATAGAAGCACGAATATATGGATATTGCCCCATCTCACCGCTAAGCAAAACCAGCAAAATCCTGGAAGACTTTATTCTTCGGAGGATCAAGAGACAAAAATGGGAACCATTTTTACGCTTCATCCGCTCCTAAGGTTCCAAAACGATGTTATTATCTTTCAAGTGAACCGTAGTGTATATAATAATAAAAAAAAATCATCTTCTTCTGCTGCTTGTGTCAATAAATTTTTTCTTAACTTTAGAAACATTCTTTATCTATAAGAAAAGTCACCTAAATATCCTCCATCTGCAAAAAAGGCTAACTGCTCACAGTCTTGTTAAAATTGAAAAATTTAAGTATGGTCTCGTTATCGGTCTTGGTCTCGTATGGCTTATTAATAGCGAGTTTCATTCAAATTTTAAAGAATTGCTCTCAAAATCAATGAATGAAAATTTCAATGAAACTTTTTTCAGTAGTTTGACATGCCTGTCACATGCTTTTTGTCAAAAAACTCCAACGAATTTATGAAATCCAAATTATGAACTTCCTCCATAATTATTTTTTTGTTAATTTAGCACTAGCCGATACAAGTTCATAACAAACAACAAAATATTTTTCATTTGACAGAAAAGGCTGTGTATTCAGATCGAATCTCTCACCCATGAGAGAGCTCTTCTTTCGTGCCGAGAATTGACCTAGAATCTTACAATAAAACTCTTAAAATAAGAAGAGGGCTAAGGGCACATCTTTTGACAAAAAGTGCAAATCTTTTCGTGAATGAACTTTACTCTTCACCCTCTCACAAACTAGTGATTCTCTATTTGAGTTGTGTTGTGACAAGGCGGACACGGACATGCTATTCGTTCTAAATTTTTTTTGGGGAAAAACACCTGAATTTATAACCTATATTTACCTGCATTGACGGAAACATAGAAACATAAAAATTAAATTGTAGCGATCATCTGTATTAAATATGTTGCCATTAAGTAAGTTTAAAAGGAGTTCGACAGAATTTATGTTCACCTATTAATGTATCTACGTATGATGATATATTACTCACCTCTAAATGGTTTGGTGTATATCTTGATGGCATCGGTGGAACATGTTTGGTAGCATCATAGGTTGGCGGACTCATAGGCCTTCTATACGCACTACCCACAACCGCCGCAGGCATTTCCTGTGGCTGGGGAGTCTTACACTGTGTTAAATTATAAATATCCTCATAATCCGAAAAGGGACGATTCTTCGATCTTCCATAGGCATCTGGTGTCCTTCGTTCTGCATTAGCATAACCCATCACTGTCTGATTGGGTGGATACCGCTGCTGGATTATTTTCTGCATGTAAAGTTCTCGTTCCCCATAGATGTCGTCGCCAATACTTCGCGATGGCATCCGCATCAACTGCTCTTCCAAATCGACACCCTGATGGCTATAACTTGCTGATCCAGGGATATTTTGTGGCAATGAACCACCTGGCTGGGAACTGTATTCGTTCGAATGATATGGCGACTGACGATTGGCATCCATGGCTATTTGTTGCATTTGATTGGCTAAATTGTCTGATGAACTTTGCATTCTCAAAGAGGATGTGACATTACCAGTTCGTGAGTCATAAATGGCATGATGTTGGGAACGATGCATTTGCTGGAGTGAGGGTGATATTAGAGCATTGCTCCGTCGTGCTGAGTGATGTTGCTGACTTTGTCCCTGTTTTCGACCAACACTGCCTTCATTGTCTACCGAGTGTTCAGGACTAGGTGACGAATAGCCTCCATCGTTAATACGTCTAGGCTTTGGTGGAGCATTTGCGTACAAAGGCTGAGCGCCATTATCTGATGCCGGGGTAATAGGACCCTGACTTAGACTTAGCTTACTCTGTTGCGACTGCAGTGTATGAATTCCAGAGTCGCTGTTGTCAGCACTCTGGTTGAGTGACGATACACTTGGTTGTGATGTCTGATCCGATTCACTGCTAGCTTGCATCATTGTGGCAGCGGTAAGGGCTCGGACCCACTGGATCATCGCCTCGGCTGTTTCAGCTGCCAACCAATATGTGCGCATATTGGTGTGCTCACACTTAAAAGCATATTTTCGATAGATTTTGTCTTCCGGCAAACAAGCAGATACTTTGTACGAAGGAAGGAGTATGGATCCTAATAGCTTCTCCTCCTCCGGGCCCTTATAATAATACAAGCAATACTCGGCCAGTACAAACCACCGTTTGCGCCAGACCTTCAGACCATCAGAACCCTGTTTGTAAAGCCACCCCGACATTGCAACTGGGGACGTTGGTGGGCGTTTTGTAATTGGCGATTTGATCGCCTGTATCGAGCCCGAACTCTTTTTCCTGTCTAATTGCGAATGGGATGCTGAAGTGGAATTGCCTGAAGGACTTTTGTTCAAGCTATCCTCGCTACTGGGTGTTTTAGCGGGTGTCTTATTACCAAGTGCCCCAGAGATTTGAGTTTGACATGCTTGGTTTACAACGTGTCCAGGATGATTTTGTTGAATGTATACGGGACTGGGTTCGCTGCCTGGAGTTATGCCACTCATATCACCTCCTTTCAATGGTGGTGCCGCCTTTTGCCTCGCGGGTTGGCCATTGTCTAGCAGCTGTTGTTGATTCGACAATAGCTGATGATGCTGCTTTTGTTGTTGCTGTTGTTGTTGTTGTTGCAGTTGCTGCTGCTGAAGCTGCAATTGCAACTGCAGCTGGTGCTGTTGTTGTGCGTAGAGACTGGCTTGGTCCTGATGGAAGTGCTTCGTGTTGGGGGCGACTTTGGATGGACCCGGCGCTGGCTGGAATTGACTGCTTAGGTTAAGTGTCGATGGTGGCACGGTACGATGTGACGATGCAGCCCCTAATTGATGAATTGGTGACTGTTGCTGCTGTGGCGATGACACCATGCTCGAACTCTGACTCATGTGGTAGTGACTTTGTGGCACTGGCGGATTCAACGCCTGGCGCATGGCAAATGTTCTTTGCTGATGCACCAGTGCCTCATTTTGAGTTTGGATTTGAGCTTGAATTTTAGCCTGCTGCAGCTGTTGGTATTGCTGCTGCAGAGCTGTGACTGGATTATGTTGATGTTGGCTGCTTGCAGTTTGGTATAACGGCCGCCCGGCTGCTGCGGACATTTGATACGTTCGCTCCGGAGGTGTCTGATAAATTTGTTCGCCGGTAAACTGCTGCTGATGGTAGGCCGTAGTTTTGAGCATGTGCTTTCCTTGAGGTTGTACATCGATGGGGGTGAGTTGCGATCCACTGGAACTGGGTGATTGTTGTTGCTGCTGCTGTTGCTGCTGGTACATTGCCTGATGACCACCTCCATGATATTGCAGATGATGATTCTGGAAGACTGGCGAATGCGCTGATGTCCTATAGTCAGCTATGTTAGTTTGATACGACAGGGGAACTTTCTTTTGCGGTGCTATATGGGAATTGGCTTGCTGCAATTGTTGCAGCTTTTTACTGTCCATGGTTGCTGCGTTAAAAAGTGGTGGAGAATCCAACCTGAAAGATGAAAAATTATATCGTTTATCAGAAAATAAAGAATAAATTGAGTTAGCATAATAAAAGTAATTAAGTTCAAAGGTAAATACATGATGTTCCCCCATTCTTTTTTTTTGTGCGCAACATCAATGGGAGCATTTAATTGCATATAATTGATTAATAGCACATCTGACAGACTTTGTGCACAAAATTTCTCGGCATTCAGCGGGATGTGCGTAGAACACATTATGTAAATCTATTACCCCAGATGAATTAATTGCATTTGAAAAATCTATTTCAATTATTGTTTGTTACAACATTTAAATACAGTTTTTTTTCTTTTTGAGGAAAAAAATTTCCCTTAACGTCATACATCAGATTTTTATTTGGTTATTTTATTTTATTTAAATAAAATTAATAAATACAATGCAAAATGGAAGTCGTCGCCCGGTCGGTGTTCACATTCACTTCTCACAAGTCATTTGACATCTTTCTCCCTCCTCATGATAAGACAAATAGAAATAGTCAAGTGAAAATTTTTTTTTTTTTTTTATTTAAAAAAACCTGCCTTTTTGCGTTCAGGTTGACCCCTTAAGGTTAGTAAGGAATTGGTTGTTATGACTTTGTATATATTATCGTTTTCATACTTTTTTGCTTTTCAACTATTTCTATCTCCACCTTTTAAAATTTTACAAAATGTCTATCTTAAAAAAAAAATCTTTGAGTATCTGAACTAGCATGCGAAGGTGTGTTAACATCCGCTTTTATCTCAGGGAACGTGTAAAAATCACGATAGCAAAAAATTAGGAATCCCTAACCCCATCCTATGATACCTAATTCTATTAACTCCGAACACTCTTTTCAATTTAATCGTTATGCTACATTTTCATTAGGGCAAATGAGGTGATTTCGTTGAAAATTTCCAAATGCGATTCCAAATCATAATTATTTCCAATACAAATTCAAAAGGAGATACATAATTTCAACCAAATTAGCTTGAAATCAAATTACGTCAAGACTTTACGAACACCACCAATCGGAAAGCTTTGAAAAGTTTGTCAATGTCAAAAAAGAAATTGAAAATAACAAAAAAAAAAAAAACAAAAACAAGCGATTGACGGCCATACAAAACTTTAATGAAATGAGCTGTCAAACGAATTAAGAAAATTAGAGATGAAAACACTTTTTCTGTAATTTGCGAAATTATCTCATTTCGGCTATAGTCCAAATTTGATTCTGTCTGAATTATGTTTTTATCTTTAAGCAAAAATATTTCGTTTCATTTCCTTTCGGTCCCTGTCAAACTGGAAGGAAAAAAACACAGGCAAGACGATATCGCCGTTCCCATTTCCGTTCCGTTTT
Source organism: Epistrophe grossulariae (assembly GCA_929447395.1). Lineage (NCBI taxonomy): Eukaryota > Metazoa > Arthropoda > Insecta > Diptera > Syrphidae > Epistrophe > Epistrophe grossulariae. The sequence continues at coordinate 106,572,889 of OV839567.1, forward strand.
CATTTTCCCTTTACTGAAAGAGATGTGACACATACAAAAAGTATAAGCACAATTAAATTCAAATTGCAACCGAAATATTTCAAATATTTTCCTCCAGCGAAATGGTAAAAAGACATTGCATAATTGTAGATGATAAACAGTATCCAACTCGTGCATTCGATAACCAGTATTTTAGACAATAACCCTATTCGCGTATGATATTTTCGGTTTAGTGTGACATTTCCGCTGCCGTGGTATTTTTAATTTCCCTATACCGAGAGCTTAGATGCTAATACAATAGACATACAAAAAAAGATGAACGCGTGTTAGTGTTATGAATGATTTTTTTACGCATATCGCGTTAAATTTTAGCTTTCACACAAAATTCTCTCCAAAATTTAGCCAAGCATTTTCCCAAAGTGGTACGCAGCTCCAGTTAAACAATAAAATTTTCATTTCTTGCTGTAAATCACTTATCGGTATATAGCTTGAACCGAAATTTTATCCAAGAGAAATAATTTACATGAGAAGTGGGTGAAAGAAAATTGTAAAGTCATACATTTTGTGTTTCATCGTTATGCTATAGTGCCTTCAACATCCTTTATATTTCTATAGGTATAGGATTTTATTTTTTATCGGATTGAATATGACATGTGCTAACAAAAAACAAAACACACAAATTTATATAAACTTCTCTTATATAACAACAACGGAAATATCTCTTTTTCATTAAGCCTTTAACAAAAAAAAAAACAAAAATAAACTTACCAATCCCATAGCTGATACAAACAGGTAAACATGATGGCGGTGAATATTTGTATAAATATCGCTTCAGTCGATAACACAAAAATTTTATGAAAAATTTCAATAAAAATACAAAAAAATCAAATAAAAAAAAATTACAAAAACAAAAAATAAACACACAACTGAATTATTTTTATTTTCTTATTTTGTCTTCAGTTCAGTTAACCGAAAATATTTTATTTCGATTGCCAAATATTTCTCTATCCACTTCACAATTTCATTTTTCCGTTTCATTATTATTTTTATTTATTAATTTTATTTTGTTTTATTATTCTTAGTGCACGTTGAATGCACGTATCTATAGTTAAAAAAATCTGTGCGCCACGAGATCACTGCTATATTAAAAATAAAAAAAAAATTAAATATATAATTTTTTCAATTTTTTTTATTCGATAAAACATAAAGTAACCGCATTGAACTGCACCAGCATTATGGCTATCATTGGCTTGCATTGGCTTTTTTTTCATTTTGCAAAATTGTACATTTTTATAGGTCAACGATGTATAATTATGCTTCAGTTCGTGCTGTATGCAATGCCGATGCCGGCTGTTGTTGTTGCTCCTGCTGCCGATGCTGATTTTGAAACGAAACTTTTTTTTTCTGATTTTTAGGCACGTTTCATGTGCGAACAAGAGATTACTTCACACAATGTAATCAATTTGTATGTAAGTGAGTTTTTATTTTCGTTTGGTCAAAATGACCAAAAGTATATGGCACAGACATTAAACACACACTGCTGCTGGGGGCTAGATTGAAGATTAAATTCGAATGCATTAGCTGAGCATCGTCGAGGCTCTGAGTCTGATGTTGATGTGAATTGGATGCTGCTGCCGCAACAGCTGATGGATGAACTGCAAACCATTTTGTCCTCAATTCAATCGTACCCGCAGAGTGATCACATACCTACTCTGTGCAATGCACACAACATACAGCACACACATAACGAACTGAATAAGCAAAGGAATGTCTCGGTCCATCTGTGCTGGCTATTTTTTTTTTTATTTTTTTTTCGTAAAGGACGTATTTTTACATATATTTTTTTTTTGTGATGCTGTGCTACTTGAGCTATTTTTTTTTTGGTAATTCTTTTAATTTTAATTTTGTTTTTTGTGCTTTGAAAGAGAAAACAAAAAATGTTTCTGCTAGCTAAATATACTTAATGTTATTATTTTGAGCAAAAATTCCTTCACTGGATTGATTGTGTCAACACGAAATAAAAAAAGTTCTATACCTGTTATGCAACAAGTTTTAATATACAAATATTCCTGTACATATACAATGCGTAGATACAAAAAAGTTGAAATTATGAGTTTAAGCTTTCATAAATGTCGAGCAAGAAATAAATTTAATTTTTTATTTAATTTTGGTGTGGCAAAACCTCCATTTATTTGGCTTAATACAAGCTAATTGACTTAAAAACTAAGAACTTAAGTTAAGATCGAGATGAGGGAGGGAGGTTAAGAAGTCGGAGAAGCAAGGAGTACTGAGGTTAAAGTCGAAATAGTTGAAGTAAGATTAACACTCCGCAGCAAGCGAGAGATAGGATACATTGGAGCCATAAGCAGTACGGTGTGGCTGGGAAGATAGAACAGACGACCATTTTGTATATTACGAGGGTTAGTGTTCAGAATGATAGAGTTGTATAGCAAACTGCAGTCAACGGATCCGGAAAGTAGTGGATGAATGAAATAAATTTCGGAAATTTCTCTACAATGTTCCAGCGAATTCAGTTTAATTAGTTTAAGGCGTTCTTAATGGGGAGGAAAGATCAATGGATAGTTCCAAGATAGATCTGGAAGGGCAAAGCAACTTTGTAAGCAATCGATTCTGTGAATATGAATATCTTGGTAAAGGGACCATACTTGACTGACATATTTAAGGAGGGCACGAACAAACGTTATTTATATAGGGATCGGGTCACAAAAGGTTTGGAAAATTCTTTGAACCATTGTTTCACGAAGCCAAGTGCTGAATTAAATTTAAGAATTATTTCGTCTATTCTCTTTATATAATATGCCAAGAATATTTTTATGTAACTATGAAACGTGGAGGAGATTTAATAAGTTTGGGTGAAAAAGTTATAAATTGGCATTTGGAAACGATTAGATCCAAGCTATTTTTGAGGAACCAGTCTGAAAAACGGCCAAGATCGTTCATCTGACGAAGAAATTGTCTTGAAAAACTTGGTATCATCGGTCGGCATACAGTGAGATAGAGGAATGTTTGATACACAAAATCATTTGACGTACTATATATTATACTTAAGCAAAGTTAAATGTCTCCAACAAAAAAGAGTAGGTTTTTATTTCGGGATCTCTCTTAACTCACTGAGCTGAAATTAGGATTTTCCTTAAAAACTGTTATATACTTTTATATATTTGGTCATACGAATAATTTTTGTTTAAAATCTACTAAATAGTGTTAAAATTTCCCAATCCATGCCGTACCTTAAAAATGACGCCAGGAGCCTCTTGCGAGGAATTGACAAATCCCCTTAGAGAATCTCTTATGAAAAAGCGCCTCTCACCTGATGCATTCGGACTCTATAAAATAACTTAATAAGAGAATGAATTACTGGCTTCAGAAAAAAGTTATAACATGATATTTTAGGTGTTGCCGTTGTGACAGCAAAAATAAATGGATGCATTTATCACAAAATGTACATTTTTTAACTAAGCCGCCCAACTATATAGAAATAAAGTCCCTTAACTCTTTTAGTTGGTTTATTTTCATGAAAAAAAGTACCTATCTTAATGTTTTTGTATGAAATTTGCCAAGCAACAAATTAGTGTTTAACATTTTTTTTTGTACAACTCACCATTTGGGAGTTATTTCTGGAAAACAATTTTGGGGGGCCTTCATCCCCCCGTAAAATTGTTAGCGGCGCTCATATCGATGGGGACTTTTGACAGTTTCTCAAGAACGCTATTAGAAGGCCATATACTTAAATCCAGCTTTCCGGCGAGTCAAATGCTTTATTGACTGGACTACTACCAATGGAATGGATATACCGCAAGTAAAAAATACGGAATGGTGATAAATAAACCCATAACCGCAACAAATCCTACTTGATTATTATTATAATTGTGAAATTATGTTTGTTTGTATGTTTTGTACTTCAGTTCGATTTAAGCATACCATTTTTATAATGCAGCGGGTTGCAGGGTGACCAAGGAACCGGGTGGGTAACACATTTAGAAAAAAAATAAAATTTCGACTTTGAAGTATGCAACCCAACATATTTTTTATTTATATTTTCGTTTATTAAATTTTTACAAAACGAAGATATACACGTGCGGGAAAGTTAATACTTAAATATATAAAAACACTTATACATTTAAAATGAAAAATAAACTCAAAATGTTATACAGAAACTTGACATGATATGGACAGGATACACTCTATATGGGTTCCATTTTTGTCGTATGAAGTTATTGAAATAACCCACACCCTTCCGGTGGCCCACAATCAAACTCTCATTGAAACGTGTATCCTCAAGAATACAATCGTGTATCTTTAAGGATATTTTTCATACACCCTTACATATAATCAGTAAGCAGCCATGAGAAGGAATGCATTTTATAGACGAACATACATGACTACATAGATCCAATATTTTTATTCTATTTTTTTGTTCTGTTGATTTCATTTGTTTTCATCTCTGTTGTATTCCTGTGAGCAGTTTTCGATATACTTATCTGTGATGCTTCGCATTTCCTTGTCATCCTGTTCTTTGTTTTTTTTTTTTTTCTTATCTTATCTTTCTTATTTATCCTTTTAGGTATCCATGGATAGTTTTGTGTCAGGAACATATAAGTATATAATTGTGCATAAAGGTAAGAAGGACAAGAAATGATTGTAATTGAATGGAATGGGTAAAACTAATGGTTATGGTACTGTTAACAGAAAGACATTCCCCATTAAAGTTTTTGTTCCTGATTTTGCTAAATGTATTTGACAGTTCTCTTTTTAGCAATAAAACAATGAATCTTTAAAAATGAAAACAAAACAAAATTGTTTGAAGCTGGAAAATATTGTTTTATTTTTTTGTTGTGCAACAACAAGGATGAACAATGTTTAATTTAGACTTTTTTTTTAGAAACTATAGACTTAGACATATTTATTTTTTGTGGTAAACTTTTATTCAGAATTGATTTAGTTGTAAATAAACTGCATTATTATAAAAGAAAAAAACATTGGCTTGTGCAGAAAAGCAAAAAAAAATACAGGAAGTTGGTATGATATAGAAAAATAATTTTATTCCACACATGACAGTATCAACTATCAAGAATATAATGAAAAGGGTCACTGTGGCGTATACGTGTTTTTTTTTATTTTAGATATTTTCAAATTGAAAAAAATAAAATAAAATATTTAAATATAAAATTGAAGCCTGTATGGAACGACTTAAGACCTACAAATTAAATAAAAACATGCCTTCAAAAAGCTTAAAAAATATTTTTTAGAAATTATAGCAAATAATACGTTGTGTTTGCAGGGCATCATAAACCATCGAGAAAGTATAGTTTTTTTTTTGAAGGAGAGAAATAAATTTGAATTATTTGCAGCTAGATTCCAAATATCCAGATCCAGAAAACCCAAATTCCGAAAATTCAAAATCCCAAAAGCCCAAAGCCCAAAAATTAAAAAAAACCACTACCCGAAAATTTTTCCCGAAATCAAAATGAAGATTTATTTATTTAATAACTTGAAGCATTTTTGTTTTCGGTTTTAATTAAATTTTGATGGGTTTTCGAGATTTTGAGTTTTCGTGATGCTCCTTTTATTTATATGTGAGTATTTTAAATAATTTATTGTTAGAAATGAAGGTTAGGTTAGGCGATAATACGGCAAGTTATATTACCTCACTTGGAACTCAATGGATGCATTGTGCTCCCCAGGAAGTTGAATTTGAATTTGGGATGAATTTAAAGAGGTTTCTCAGTGGCAAAAAGGAGATATCCCCAGATCATCGAAGAAGTATTCTCCAAGTGTTCTTCCTAGGCTGGGCCATTCGAAAACTAAGTGATAAAAGTCCTTTTTCTTCTTCATCTAAACATCCTCTGCATAACTCAGATGTGCTGATGTCCATTGTGTTTCATATAGGATTCCATTGAGTTGTGACCCATTATAGGATTCCAATTAAGAGGGACAAATGAATGCCTGTCTCGTGTGAGTAAATAAAATAAATTGGGTGGCGCGACAGCTCGTGTAGAATCAGGGCCTAGTGACATTACAACTCTCAGTCTACAATTTTCTGCCGAATCCGAACGTCGAAGGATGAGAAAAAAGGATGAGGTTGAAAAAAACGATATCGGGCATTAGCGACGCCATTACAGAAAAAAAAATGGAGTTTCCATACAAACTATCGATAAGTACATAATTCCCGCCGATAGTAAAGTTTTTCTCCGTGCTTAAGTTAAGCCCTGAAAATTATGTGGGTTTAGCTAATCCCATTGGGGATTAGTTGTTGTTGCATTTAAGATGTAAATTATTTAGCCCCAAATCGTTTTTTTCATCAAATTCCTTCGGGCTTGGAAAAAAACACGCCTACTATTAGAGGATTTGTAAATTAGAGGAGAGAGGCAGTAGTCCGTTAAAAACATTTCTTGTTTTTTTTTAAGGTGGCATAGGCTGGGAATCGAACCCAAGGCCTTCGGCGTAACAGTCCTACGCACTTACCATTACGCCACGGGTGACGGGCTACTATAGTGTGAGTAAATAGTCTGTTGTTTTTTTCTTAGAGTAATCGGGCCTTGGGTTTCTCGAGAACCGATTTGAGAAAACTCTGGTGGTTTGTGTTTTTTTCTTGCACCAGTGGTGGCATAAATATGGAGGATTTGGTTTGGTTCGGATCAAGGGATAGGCCAATTAATACGCAATTTCATTCCCGTGTATATCACGATGTCCTGGGACCCATCAAGAGTGTAACTGTGTTTGTTACAGTCAGAATTCTAAACTAATTGCGGCATCGATTGCTTTTATTGCCGCGGGACTATCAATGAAGATAGATGTTCATATTGACTAGTTAATATTATGTGGACAGAGTCTTTTTGGCAAGCACTCCCGTTTGAAAAAAACTGCAGAAATTTGGAAGGTTTATTGATCTCACCACTAAGTTGAGTTATCTGAAATTCGTCATTCGTCTTGGAGCCGTCCGTAAAGACCGATACATGATTTGAGTTGATGACCCGGTTTTTCGCCCAGAATTTGTACTGTATATAGTCTGTTGGAATGTCTTTGGTTCTATGTCCGAAAATAGCCGTTCTTTCCAGTTATTGCACTGTTTAAATCGTAAAGCAAAATTCGCCTCTAGATATTTCGTAAATAAATCAAGTGGGGCAGTTGAAAGGAACGTTACCAGGGCTGTGGTTGGTGTGGTTTTCATGTTGTACCAATACAATACAGTTGTACCAATACAAGCTATAGTTTTTCAATTTTAGAAGCCAATGTCACCTTATTATGGCTGTGTACATCCAATGAATAATTTCGGGGCTGGGACCCCATCTTTTACCAACAATTCGACTACAAGTGTAAAATGCTATTGAATGCTATTTTTCCAGTTAAGTTTTCGATCAAATATAAAACCAAGATATTTTGCTATACCAGTGATGTAGAGCGGAGTTATATTTATGGTGGGACGGTAGTTTCTTTGTAAACAGGACCAGTTCTGTCTTCAGTGGGTTGACATTAAGTTCGCAAATACTGGTTTAATTATTTAGCTTTACAACGGATCTTTGTAGAAGCTCACACGTTATGTCAAGGAATGCTTCCAATGTACATTCCTTGAATTGCTGTCTCGACAGATTTTCCCTGCATATATTGCCATTTAACTTAAGGCGAATATGCGTTTCTATTAGTCTTTCTGGAGTATTGGGAAGAAAGGAGGATAGGCTTATAAGCCTGAAATCTTTCGGTTCAAAATGAGTGGGCTTGACGGTTTTCGAAATGAAAATAATATTGACTTCTCTTTAACTAGAGGGAATATAATGTAATGTTTATAAGCATTGTCTAAATATACTCACTAGAATAGGAACAATTATGTCTTTAGAGCTTTGAAGCATAATTGGAAATATTCCATCAAGCCTTGCAGACTTTTATGCTGAGAAGGGGTCAATGTCCCAAGGCATCTTTCTACTATCTACGATTTTGTTTGTTATAAATGAAACCAATCAATTAAAATATTTTCAAATATAGATCTTGATAAAAAAAATACCACCATATTTATATTGACTTTTTCATCCGGTTCAATGTCTACTGCTCTCTCAAAACATTTGTTTTATTTTAATTTATTTTTGAATTAAAAAAAAAAAAAAAAAATTGTGTCAACGCTCTGGTTTTTATCTTCAAAATAAATATTTACTTAAATATGTTTTCAGGCTGAATTTTCAACTTTGGATAAGTTCCAAAAAGGATTCTCCATCAGTGAATAAGGAATAAAGGAACATTTTATGACAGCAAAAAACATTAAGAACACGAAAATCATAGAGTAAATGCGCAAAAAAAAAGAAAAAACTAAAACTATAGACAGGATGTCATTCATACAAAATAATTCGGGAAAAGGATAATAAATTACTTTGAAATTTTGAGAAATGACTTTGGTTATACGGTTTTGATTTAGCCTACATTTTTCTTCTTTGCAATATCTGAATGATTTAAGCGGATTAAATAACTTGTTTTTTTTTCTGTGATTCTATGGATAGCCGAAAAAAAAACGATGTCATTGAAAAATTGATTTAAGTAGAAAATATCAAAGCATATCCTTTAAGACCCATTTGATTCTACAAGGGTATATCGAATACACAGCGAGACTGCTCTATTCTGCTAATTTGGTTAACGAGATGTTCACATGTGTTTTTTTATATTTGTCAATATATAAATTTGATATCGGTTCCAACATTTCAGTTTCCATTACATTTTGATGTTGGGGGGTGGAGGGGATGTTGAAGGATATTGAGGTTGGATGTCATGGGGCTATAAGGCTTTCTATATAATAATTGATACAATCGGTAAGAGTGTGTATATGTGTTGTATTCCAATAATATCTACATACATATCCATATGTATGTATGTATAAAGCATCCTTGTGGGTTGCGCTTAGTGCATGTCATTTAATATTCATTAGGGTTTATGGAAATGATTGATGGCAAATTATATGCCAGGGTATATTTATTGAGCTTTTTGGGGTAAGGGCCATACTTCCAGAAGTATCATGCAATAGTGGACATTTGAGGGAATATTGGAACAAAATACTACATTTGAGAGAATCTTTCGTTATTGACAAAATCAATTTTTAGCGTCTGTTGACAGATAATTCGTTTTGTAAATTTATTTATTTAAATAATAATTCTGGATAAGTTTTGGAATTTTTGTGAAAATTTAATTAAATTTCTGAATTTATGAGAAGATCGTATAAGCATAAAATATAACTTTTTTTTTTGTAAGACCAAACATTTTTAAAGAAATATCAAATCATTAACAGTGCAATGCAAAATATAAAACGCGCATAGAACTATAATTCTAAGGAAAGCTATTAGGGCTGAGACATGACACGAAACCGTATTGTTTTGGAATGATCTTAATGTGGTTTCACCGGAAAATATTGAAAATAAAAAAATCACATTTTTAAAATAATGCGGATGTCTGTGCTCGATTTTACGTTTTCTTTATGCTAAGACCGACTTCTTTTATTGGCAAAAGTTCCACCTGGAAGACGCTACAGTGATTTGGAAGACAAAAGGAGAGACTTAATTTCAGCCTGTCTGAGTTCACACCTCCACCAACCCCATCATCAGTCTTTGAACTGTGCGTCAGTGTAGAAATGAATCTATTTATCTTCCAAGAACGCCAAGTCCTCCCGAGTCCCGAAGACATGTGGAAGGGGTGGCAATTTGAAAGTTCGTATTGAACTTTATTTGTGGGGTAATGTAGTCTGTAATACTTGGAAGTGATCCGAATAAGTTTAGAATGATGGAGTGACCGATTTCATTGTTGGTCCACTTTGAAGAAGCTTAAAAACGGAGTATTGGAACTTGCTTAGTTTTCCAAAATATATTGTTTTATCTAAGGCGGTCCACCATACTGACACAACGATTGTTAGAATAAGTCTGAGATTACCAAGGGATTTAGCCAATGCGGCTATATACAATGGCCTTTTTACATGAGAAAAGTGCCAATGTGGCTTTTTTAACTCTTTCATGTATAGTAGGTTTCCAACTTAACTTCTTATCTAGAATAAGCCCTGAGAATGTTAATCGTACAACTTTGATAGTATGGAGGGACTTTATGGGGAATTTTGTATTTCCTAGAAAAAATGATATGATCTGTCTTGTGAGGGTTAATACAGAGTCCGTAGCGATATGCCCAAGTTTATTAGATTATTTAGTGCATTTTGTAAGAGTTCACTCAATATGTTAGTATGTTTTCCTGATACTGCAGAGCGCAACGTCATTCGCATAGACGATCATTCTGTAACTCTCTTCTTCCCTTATTTACATTAAGCATGTTTAGCCGAAGACCGCAAAGTCTTGTAACAATGTTTTTTCTTAAATTAAAATTGAAATCGTTCGAAATTTTCGAAAAGGAATGATGATAAACTGATAAGTCTGAGATCTTTCGGACTTACGTGGGAGCATTTGCCAGCTTTGAGAATAAATACAAATTTTAACTCCCTCCATTAAATAGGAATTTGAACCATTTCCAAACAAGTAATGAGTAGTATTTCCAGGATTGGCAGAATAATATCCGAAGTCATTTGGTATTATGACGTCTGGCCCAGCTGACTTTTATGGTTCAAAGCTATTAATCACTCATTTTAGCTTTTATTTTTGGTTTTTAGCTTTAAGTTGATTATTTTTGAACCTAATGTGGTCGGTGTTATTCACAGCTCCCTGTGAGGTGACTGTCTAGTAGCAGGTTGAGCTATTCTTCGTCAGAATTGGCCCACGAGCTGTCAGCATTTTTGTTGGAAGCTAGGCATAACTGGATTAGTTTAGAGGATTTTTTTCAATAAAGATTCTTAAGAGCAGATGTTTCTTCTATTTTGGTACAGAAGAACTTTTGCATTTCCTCAATTCTTTCGTTGTAAGAGTCACAGTCTGACACTTATGTTGTGCTTTAAGATCAATTGAATTGTTTACCGACAACTTAATAAGTGGAAACAGGCAGTCGAATTTTTTTAGATTTCCTTAGAATACTCTGGGCAGTTTTCCAGCTAGCCATTATGATATGATTTTGGAATTAGACGGTGTGTTTAAGTTAGCAAAGCTTTAGAATAGAATTATAAATACGAATGAGGATCTTTGGAGTAATTTAAACAACAGCTTGAAGTTAAATGAAGGGAAAGTTATTTTTATTTTTTTCTCAAAAACTATAAAATATTTTTGAACCTGGTTTTTTGTGTTTGACCAAAAATTTGAAAAAAATCATTGAATAAAAAAAACCAAAATACTCTTAATAACGTAAAATTTTTAACTAAGTGTTTTTATTTTTTTATTTCGAGTTTGAGAATAAATCTTTCCAAAACTATTCACTAAAAAAAAATTTATTTAAAAACAGAATTAATGGAGGCATTTCTGGCGTTAAAAAGAACATAACTTTGTAAATGTTGCCATTTTCCATTTTTTTGTTTCTTATTCAAGACGAATTTTTATAAAAGTATCCATCCTGCCTAACCGGGGGGATATATAGAACTCCCCTTCAATACGATTTTGTTCTTGGCTCGACCCAACCAACACGATGCTTTTCGCATCTTGTGCAACAAAAACTCTTTGTATAAAGACATACCACATACTGTACTGTACTGTGTGAGAATACCGTATATGAGTCCACATCGACACCACATCAACAGTTGAACGTAAATTGAGTTCATTAATTGATTTTTGAGCTGTGTCATTGTGTGTTTTAATTAAATCGACAAGCAAACCAACAAAAACAACAACTAACAACAAGAAAACCAAACACCCATCCCTTCTGCTGTACTATACCAGTTTACCAGTTTATACCAAAGTCCAACCGAATAACAGTTAACTGAACTGGAAACTTATCGCATGCTAATTAACATACTAGGTAATCGAAACCTGTATATCATGGATTCAAATTATATAGCTGCTTTAGTTGTAGGAAGGTGGTGTTGGTATATAAAATATACACATGAACACACACGTCACTAGAAAAGATACCCACATCATATACGAAATAACCTTTTACAAAACCGGGATGGTGATGGTACTTACTTCCGAAATCTGATATTTACTCTAATTTTTGTTACACTAGCCATGGATAAACTCCCCCTGTTCTACTTATAAAGGGTGATTTTTTTTTATTTAAATTGTTTTGGTTTTTAAATTGGCAACAGTGTCTCTAGTTAAAATTAAACCGAGTGCTGGAATCAAATTTTTTATGGAATTATCGTAGAGTGGCGAGTTTGTAAAAAAAAAATTAATTAAATAAATTGGGTGGCGCAATAGTTCGTGTAGAACCAGAGCCTAGTGACTTACGACTCTCAACCATTTCTGTGTGCGTGTTATTGGCAGGAATGGAGGGGACCTACAATTTTCTGCCGAATCCGAACGGCGAAGGTGAGAAGCACTTTTTCGTAACAAGAGTTACCTACTGTTGGAAGATTTGTCAATTCCTAGCAAGAGGCATTAACCCTTGCAAAAACTTTTCTATTTTTAGGTGGATCAAACCCCCAGACTTTTGGCGTAACAGTCCTACGCACTAATCATTACGCCACGGGCTACTACAAGTTTGTAAAGACGCTAAAACGCAGAAATGTATAAATTGTTTAAATTGTTTTCACCTCAACTTTCACCTCAATGGAAAGAAGCAAAAATAGTTCCAATTTCCAAAAAAAACATGATTTCCAGTTGTCCCATTAGTGCCTTATCATATTTTTCGAAAATATTTAAAAAACTCATGTGCAACTAAATGACAAGCCCCCATTAAAGCTCTCCTACAATGGCAGTCAGGTTTTAGTGACTCTACAGTTATAAAAATGATCTTCACTTTGCTTTGGATGCTGACAACATCCAAAGATGGATGCTGACTTCTCAAAGACTTTTACTGTAGTGATCACTCTTTTCTAGATGTTAAGCTTCAAAACATGTTCAAGTTCTCGAACGCATCTCTTTGTCTACTATGTTAGTACATATTTAAAAATTAATAAATCGCATTCGATATAAGCTGAAAGCGGTATTCTTCCCGCTTTTTGTAAACACACAGGAATACAACAGGGTTCTGTTTTGGGGTCACTTCTATTTTCACTTTTTATCAATAGTCTTCCTGATGTTGTTGAAGTCTTTATGACTGTTTAATCTACATTATCGTCGACTTGGACTGATGGAAGACGCTGTATTTCAAACTTTTTTCGTAAACATCAGGAGTACCACAGGGTTCTGTTTTGGGATCAATTCAATTCTCACTTCTTCTTGATGTTGTTGAAGACTGTTCAGTCCATATGACCTTTTAATCTATACATCAATCGTCGACTTGAATTGATGAAAGACTACTATATAGTTCGAGTTAATGAGGATTTAGAACGAATTCAACTTTGAGGATAAGTGAGAATAGACTAAGACTTAATCCGTCTAAGACTGTTGTTTAGATTTGAACTAGAAATGAATTTTATCCAGCGGATTTTCCCAAACTATTCTCAGTAGATAAATAATTTCCTATTTCCTTAGTTTTGTTGATGCATTTTCAGTTGTTATATGAAAAAATGTATGCAGAAGTCTGAGATACTCCACACAATTATTTTCACATGACATGAAGCTTTGTTTGGTTAAAACACTTTTAATTCCATTTTTCATTTTTAACTGTTCAGTTTATCTACATGCTTAAATTTAATGATTACTTATGTTATATTTATAATAATTCTAGATTTGTGAGTGTATCTCATCTTAACAAATATATTTTGGGAATTTCTTTTGACGCTTATTATAATTTTCGAAATATTTTTAAATTGCATAATACTATCCATGGGAGGTGCTCAGAATATCTAAAAGACATACACATGCAATTTTCGTAGTCTTATAGAGGTCTTGAGCTAATTTTACCGCGTTTTTCCCACACACCATTACACAGCGATCTATTTTTCTATGTTTTAGCGATAAAAGCGTGGAATATAATCTCCCAATTGATATGCAAACTATATTCTCAATTCAACAAGACAATCTCTATCTCTATGTTTAGTATAGGTCGAAAATTGGGTTTACAGAGTGCGCTAAATTCGAGCCAGTAGTGACGTTTATTTCATATGCCCTAAATCATTTTTAAACAACAATCATAGCCTTTAACATTTTTAATTTAATTTTAAAATTCTATACATCAAATTTAAACACCCTTTACAATATACATATACATATCTATGTTGTGGTTTCTGTATTTAATATAGCTACTAATACATGTATATGTAAAAGAGATTATTTTGTTCATTGGATATATTGAACCTTCATCCCTTAATCTACCGAAGTAGGTGCTGCTAAAGTGATGCTAGTAAAATGATAAGTGTGATGACGAGAGTAGGTATAGTCTGTAGAGTCGACTGTTAGTTAGTTTACGTTTGATCAATATACCTTCAAGTATTTCTAAGAGTAGATTTGGATTCAACGATGAAAAACTCTATCCAGCCTAAGAAAATTTTGTTCAAAATTAAAAAGGGATTTATTCAACAATGATTAATCAATGTCAATTTAAAAATCATATGAACGATAATAAGGATATAAGGTTTATTTAATTGTTGTTTGATTGATCAAAGCAAATATTAATTGCCTGGTAATCTTATCAAAGACTTATCATACATAGTACATATATATACCGTCTATATTATAAATGGAATCAATTTATTAATGCTTGTTTTTAGGGCAAGATTTAAGCTTCTAATAAAATCTATCCCAATTAGATATTCCAAATTCACATATGTGGGCAAATATCCTTTTAAAATATTATATGAAGATTCAAGACTTATGTCTAATTTACCTCTATGTTTAGTATTGATTTCAGGACTAATATAATATTTATGTACAATGTAGGTCTTTCATAATCATTGACTTTCGACAAATTTTAATTTTTAAATTTATTTAAGCTCAGTGCCTACGTTCTGTAACTCTCGCATCGATAAATTTGGTCGATGAACGTGGGAAAATGGACCAAAACTCTTAGGGGTTCTGTTTCAATTTTCATAGTTTCTCGACTGCTTTTGCCGATGCGAGAGTTACAGAACGTAGGCACAGATCAGCCGCTTTATTAAAAATAATTTATATTTTTTTACAATTTACAACCCACATATCCATATTTGTTTGTACATAGATTTATTTTATTGATACCAGAAGAATATTTTTTTTTATCTACACTCGTGAAAATGTTCAAAAGACACTTCGGTAATATTCGGCACCCAGCAGTGTGGGAGTTGTACCGCACTAAAACCACCGGAAAATCAGGACCAATTTATGAAAGATCGATAAAAAAATTTTAATTTCTTACTACAAGATCGCATTGGGGGAAGTTAAAATTTGTTATGCTTTCCCATCGCTTTTAAGCCATCAGCTCATGAGGCTTGGTTCTTCTTAGTCCCCGAACATTGTCTAGTACATTTAAAACATCGGAGTTAGAATGACTATTCTATATCGCTGATTATGTGATACAGCGTGTTTTCTCTCTAACCACTTCCGTAACCATTTCTATTTCTAGGTCACGATGTAAATCGATATTTCTGATATACCAGGGGCAGTTTTTATTTATTTATTTATTTATTGAGCTACAAGCGTTTACGGCTAACAGATTGTGAAATAAAAATTGCATAAAATATCTACCTGTACTTGCATAATGTACATATATGTAAAATATAATTAAAAAGTATATATCAGAACTAGATTAGCTTTAAACAAATTTCTAGAGCTGCTTATTTCAATAAATTGGCAAACTTCATTGAAATGCCTTATTGATCTACTGTGATATTGCTCAAAAAGCAAATTCCTGGAACGTTAAGATCTTAACGGTGCATTAATTGGAATTATATAAAGTAAGGCAGGGCATCTTATATGATGTTATTCAATTTTTCAATATATTATGACTGAATGTCTGAATCTAAAATTCTATTGTGTTCTGAAGCGAATGGAATTTATGTGATTTAATTTTTTTGTTCTGTTAAAAATATTAAAAATGTGTACAGTTTTTGAGAACTAAGGTTCGAACCCTGGTCCAGATTGTAGCTATAAAATTCTATACCTAAAGGAAATTGTAGTTTATTGCTTTTTTCTTAAGAACGAAAGATTTTAAGAAAAACATGCGCAGTTATTTGTTTTAATGTATATGTAGATTGTAGGTATATGTCGCACCATCAGAATGAAAGTGACCTAACTCAAAATTTCTGTAACTTCTGATTTTTCAATAAAATGACCTTTAAAAGGGAAATGAACTCTAAAACCAAGTTGTAAAAAAGATGTTGATTTTTTTAGTTAGGTCACTTTCCTTCTAAGGGTGCGATGTGTGCTTTTTCCACATCACAAAAATTATAATTTTCGAGAAAATTACAAAAATCAGAAGCTTTTAAAGTACTTTTAGGGAAATGCTTTAAACAAAAAAAACAAAAACACCATCGCCAACATTTCTGTTTCATCAAGACAACAACAACAACAACAACAACAATAACGAAGGACAAAGCTAAAGACCACCTCAATCTACGTGGAAACAAAACCGCCAATATCACACGTTGCATGTTTAAATGAACGTGTCAAATTCCAAAACATACACCATGTCAATCCTTCCATTTTTTTGTTTGTTTTAATATGCGTATAGACATCTAGGTACTGCAATTTGAAAAGAAAAAATATATCCTTTTTTCCACTCAATATCACATAATTTTGTTTGTTACTATATATATGGGGGATTGGGGGCTCTTCCCTCAATTTATGCAAAAGCAAAAGCAAACTGTTATCCAATCTACTACTTTGTGACACGTTTACAATGTCGGCTTTCGTGTCATCCCAACACTACAGTACCTATATCATATATATGAATATATAAATCACTCCCCACCAAACTCCCTTAACACTATATATGCACGTAATAATGTAATCCTTATGGATTACCTTGGTCTGGGACTGTGCAATCAGTTTATTTATTTTTTTTAATATTATGCAAGGACATCAGGCTCATGCGTCACAAATATCCGATTTGTTTATTTCACATGATTTGTGTTTCGTTAAATAAATTTAATTATACGAGATATAAATTGTATGCGCATTTTTAAAGTTTTTTTTGTTTCATTTCATTTCATTTTGCAAAAAAATAATTTCCTTCAATATACAAATATCCTTGACTCAAAAAAAAAAACAAAAAAAAAACCCCAGAGGATGATAATAAAATGAATATCATTCAAGAGATGGATTGAGAATTGTGACAATTTGTAAAAGCAAAAATATTTTCATATATATGTACGTATACTAGGATACATACGACACGAGATTCTTATCCTATTTATTTTGCTCCCTCGAGTGGTTTTAGAGGGCGGACGGCTTGGGAGCCTGGGAAGAGGGTATAGGTATAGTATTCGTGTTCAATCTCCTGTTGGTTGGTTGTTGGGTGTATAGTTGCCCTGGAGTGCAAGTGTCGTATAGATCATCGGAAGAAGGATTCTTTTCTTTATTTCCATGGATTCTGGAGCACAGCAACAACATAGTAGAGTAGAGAAGATACAAAAAAAAAAAAAAAAAAAACACCAAAGGATGACACAATGAGTAATACATACGTACACACATAACACACTCAAGGAACACCAGGCGATTGATGTGACATATAGTGTGGTTAAGTTTTGGTATTTGTTTCCATTTCTTGCACTCTGCAGGATTTTTTTTTGTATTCTTTCCACTCAGGAAAACCACTGCAGGATATAAGTTGCACTTCACCAACACCCCCTCACATAAATAAGAACAACATAATAACAAATAAGATGTCAACAAATGCATATATACAACTGACTCCTAACATATACAACACAACACAACGACGACGATAGGACTTAAAATAATAATAGACTACTTTCAGAGTATAGGGAGAACTGGAAGGACGAAAGACCGAACAAAAAAAAAAAAACTAATCAAAGTTATAACGAAAGTGAAAGAAGAAAGCAATTGAGAACAACAAAAACACTATCAACCGGGTTTTAGAACGAACGAGTATGCAGGCAAAATAAAAATAGATTTTCAGGACAAAGGTCCTTGGGGAATATATATGGGTCAGAATATAGTCCACGGTAAGGTTAACTGACAACGTTGACAAAAGATGTGGGTGGATGGATGAACACAATATAAGATATACACCATCATACACCAACTCTGTGCTTCTATAAGAGGTTTTTTTTTTGTTTTTTGCTTTTGTCAAGTGAATCATCCTGAAGCATTTTTAAAGGGCATCTTACAGCAGGGCTAATAATATAATACTTTTCGGCAGTATAGGATCCCTATACAATATACATACAAGTTTTAGAATTGCTTTGTTTGTTCTTCAGATGGATTGGATATAATATGTACCTAAAACCATATGACAAATTGGATTGATGTTTGGCTTACTTTATAACATAAGAAGCATGGAGGAATAAGGAAAACAAAAATTCAAATAAGTATCATACATTCACGTGTAAATTATTGTTAATTTTTATTTTTTTTCTTTACCATTTGATGTAAGGAGCTTAAGTTGATACTTTTGAACAAACGATATATCAAAGTCTCATATAATTGGGTTTCATTAAAATTGTGCTTCCATATGGAAAAACCAGCGTCGTAGATAGTTCGAACGACATTTGAAATTACGATCATATTTGTAAAAAAAAAATTATGTATTTAAAAATATATAATATACATCAATTTTTTTTTGTATGGATATTTGTATTGCACTACAAACTCCCCAACCCATCTACTCAAATTAAATTTAATTGCCGACTGCTGGCCTTTATAGTATCATTCCGACACATACAAATCAACCAACCAGCATCCTACATCAATATCCAACCTAACATATTTATATCAACCAAACTCCACCAAAATCACAATGCATGTCATTTTATACAATTTAACGAAATCACTCAAAATAATTCTCGACTGAAAAGGTAAAGTATCTTATTTTTAGTATACTTAAGATTATTTCATCTTAAGAGTTTGTAATAATTGTGAAAAGGTAAAACATCTTAAGTGGACTTAAGATACCTTACCGCGTGCAAACCCAAAAAAAAAAATCACCCTTAAGTCGACTTAAGATTTTTGAAATAATTTAAAACAAATTAAAAAAAAGCAAACTATCTTAAGTCATATTTTGCCCTATAACTTAATAAATATTAACAATATCCTTTTACAATAAATTTAAAAAAAAAGTTCATAAAATTTGACCTCTAAAAAGATTATTATAAGAAGTCTATGTTTAAAATGTTTTTTGGGAAGCTTCTTTCGACAGTTTTTTTGCTCTCCTGAAAAATGTTAAAAATTGACATAAGATAGTTTACCTTTTCAGTCGAGAATTATTATTTCTAGTCAAAAAAATATTTCATTTTGGTCCAACCTTTCACATAAAACGACTTCTAAGATTTTAATGATCAATGGTAATGTAGTTAAATCATTGAAATGAATAAATTCATTTCACGTGTTAACTTGGGCCAAAATGAAATATTTTTTTGGAAACAAATAAATAATAAAGGCAATAGCTTTATATTGGCATAAAAATAATCACTGATTTTGCATAGCTTCCGAAATGCATTTAAGTAAATAAATAAATAAAATAAGTGTTTTTAAGTTATTTAAAATAATATCTTTTATTTATTTCATGAAAAAAAACACATTAAAAATATCCAATATCAAATCTATTTTTTAAGTGCCTCAAAGCTCAATGAAAGTTTCAATGAAAGCTGGAAACTGGCCCCTTACAAAATATAAACAATATTTTTTATAAGAAGGTTTTTTTAATAATACAAATTCTATATACTATACTACTGAAATACATCAGCCAAGTAGAAGACTTAGCACTATTTTAAGGGACTTTGTTAAATTATTGATGCAAAATAGCTTTTAACGGCCTTTAAGCCCTACAAAAATTGGCGTTTTGTCCCGGCGATCTCACTTGGACTCATCAGTTGACTATAGTGAGGGCCTTTGTCAATACGCAATTTTTGCTAAATTCAGTTCATTTTAGATAGATTTCTTGACGAATACCTAGTGTGAACAATATCCAACAAGACTAGAATTCTTAATCATTAAATTGGAAGTTTTTATTAAATTTTAATAAATTTTATAAAAAAGGTCATAAAATTTCACCTTTAAAAAGTTTATTGTTAGAATTAAGATGATTTACATTTTCAGTCGAGAATTATATTTATGCCAAAAAAAAAATTGTTATTTCCTCAAATTATTATCTTAATTATGGACTTCTAGGTTGTCTTTCGCCTACAAATCGAGTTTATGCATCTTATCCAAACAAGCATTTCTTTTGTCCCACAGTCTTATTATATTCAGCGAGTGTCCTAAGGACATACAAATACCAGAAGAAACACATTTAGAATATTAATATACCCAAGACAGAGCAAAAAAAAAAAAAATAAAATAAAATTGCATTGACAAGAATATAAAATAGGTATAGTATATTCTATCCACCAAAGTGATAATCAATGCTTTCTGCCTTCTATATGTAGACATGTAGATATATCTGTGAAATAGTTAAATTCTCTATAACCGAAAACGTTGATGATGATGATGGTGATAGTTATGGCAGTAGTGGCACCAGCACTAGTATTATAGCGACTAGCATCATCAACAGAAGGCAGAAGCAGTAGCATAGAATTGGGAAATGCAAAAGTTTTGTGCCAAAAACTTTTCCATCTACAAAAACCTATAGATATATATGTATATATCTACAATCTATATTTTCTTTTGCTAGAGGCTATAAATGTATATATAGGAACTTCAATGAGTAAAGTTTTCATTTTAATTTCATTGACATATACCTATGTTGCAAAAAATTTAAGGGGAAACACAAAAATTCACATAAAATACAGGGTGCATCAATTTTAGAAAACTATAGAAAAGTCATTGTCAATTTTCAGAATGAAATTATTCTTCTTAAAAAAAAAAAATTTAAGGGTCAATTTTTCAGTGGGTGTCTTAACACTGAGTTAAACCATATTTGGTTAATTCCGCAATTAAATCGAATCGGAGTTAACTCAGAAACAGTTTTTCAGTGTAGGATAAACTTTACTTTTCATCTGTCAAAAAATTTTAGAAATCAAGGTGCGAAATTATGGAAGTGCAAGTGTGTGCGTGTGGGGGGGGGGGTGGTGGGGTTGGTGGTGAATTCTTAAATATTATTTCAAAGCTTTCCAAGTCGAATCACCCTGCACAAATAATTGTATACAAGCCTCAGTTTAAAAAAATATATAACTAACTAAAAAGTTCTGTCGAAGATGTGCGTCGTCTTTGTCTTTGTCGTCGTCGAAAGACTTCTATTTTTCGAATCGTAATTTGGTGAATTGTAATTAAATTTTATGCACATGAGTGTTATAAATGTCAAAAGCTTAAAATTGTGCGCAACTATATACTTGCAATACATCATTTAAAATTAACTTATTTTGAGGCAGACATTTTCGTATTGCAGGTTTTTAGGGATTTTTTTTTTCAAAATAATTATAATAATTGGCTTCATGGAGATGAAGTTTCTAATTACTTTGTATAGGAACTAATTCCCATAAAATTTGTTAATGGGATTTAGTTCATAAATTTAAGAGTTAGGACAGGCGCGCACCTGCAACTTAACAGTTTGGTTCCAATTTGAGCACAACGGGCTTATATGGAAGTGGGCGCACATAAACTTCCGTGGGGTCTCATATAATCCTATAGTACTCAAAATCGAAACCAAATAGTTTGGTTGCAAGTGCGCGCCTGGCCTTATAGTCCATAGTTGGGAATTTGTTTGTTATAAACCTACATATGTATGTAATTGCTAATTTTTTTACTTAACCAACAATTTAGGAAAAAAAAATGCTTAAAAAAAATATCTTCTAAATTTGTATTAAATGTAACCGTGTTAATTGATCCGGTGTTAGTGGCTGTTGAACATTCTTTACAAACATATTTACATATCGACGAATAGAAGACATTTCTGTTGGTGTTATACAGTCGGAGAGTACAGCCAGCAAGACATTACCTATACGATAACACTTTCAATGCAAGACACTCCTTCAAAATCATGAATGTCCTAACGTTTCGAGGGGTCAACATTGACTCCGACCATAACCTCGTTGTAGCCAAGGTATGGCTGTGAATATTCCTATTACGATAAAAAAAAAAAACAGGCAAATAATGTGAGGAAGCTCGATGTATTAAGGCTGCAATCATAAAAGAGATCGCTTAGTTCCTTTCGACTAAGTTTCTAAGTTAATAAATAACTGGAAATGCAGGCAGTTACATACTGCAAAGTGGCACTGCATATAGATGAACAAGAGTGGTTAGCGAGCTCTACGTGCAGAAGATGAGAGAGGAACACAAGCTTCTCAGAAGGAAAAAAAAACGCGCGATCGATACAATAAAGTATATGTCGTAGCAGAAATGAACTTTGAAAGTTTTACAAAATCTTAGATATGTATTAAGGATTTTTTCTCAAGGTTATATAAGTCCTGAATCGATGTCTACAATAAAATATAGGAACTTATAAAGAGTTTACAAACCCTGAACCGAAGTCTATACAAGGATGATCAAAGGTATATCGCGTATAATAAAATTGCAGTCATTGCTGAGAATATTTCTGCAAACCGTGTTAACGGTGCGGCGGTGGCGATGATTAATCGAATTATTCTTTCAGGAAGATTGCATCATTCAACATATATGACGGAAACAATTAATTCCATCAACGAGACAACAATATAGTACAGAACTGAGATGAAACAAAGAGCTACTCTTGGCAATCGCTATTTCTTCGGGGCTTGAATATAGCAAAGCCCTCTCTCGATCAACTAAAGTTTTCCTGTTATAATACGCTTATCACCCTTGCTCTCCTGTATGGTGCAGAGGTAGATCAGAACACTCTATATAGGCTCTTTTGAAATCAAAATTCTATACTGGTGATAATTCGGAAAAAGGATAGGAATTGAAATAAGTCGATATAAATAAATAAATTGGGTGGCGCGATAGCTAGTGTTGAACCATGGTCTTGTGACTTACAACTCTCAAACGTTTTTGCGAGCGTGTTAATTGGCAGGAACGGGGGGTGACCTACAATTTTCTGCCAAATGCGAACGGCTAAGATGAGAAGCACTTTTTCATGGCAAGAAATACTCTTGGAGGATTTGTCAATTCCTCACAAGAGGAATCGAACCCAAGATCTCGGCGTAACAGCCCTACGCACTAACCATTACGCCACGGGCTACTACGAAATAAATCGTAAAATTGATAAAATATGCAAGACTGGATCGCTCGATCTTGCTTTTGTGGTTAAAAATGATACTGGACCAACACACCGACGACTTGGACGATATGAAGACACCCTCTACTTTTTTAACTTTCCCATCATCGTAATTTTAATTTTGTTGACAACCTCGAATTAAATTTTATCACACAAAACCAATACTTGCCCTTAAGAGCACCAGTAATAAGTCAAGAGAATCAATTTTTTAGAAAAATCTCTTTGTTATCTTTGGCTTTATATAGGTACCTACTACCTTAATAATAATAATTCAGACAGACGGCAGAATTTCCACGTCCTTATTCTTAAGTTGAATTATTGTATAACCGTTTTCAAAAAATAAAGGATTTATCTATCTATCTATCTATCTATCTATCTATCTATCTCTGTACCTTAATTCAAAAATAAAATATAATTTAATCTCGTTAATGACACAAAGAGACATAATGAACATTAAAAATGGATAAGGCAAAATCCTGTAGTTTTATCGTAGGTACAACAATACAATAGGATATAGGTATCACAGAGAAGATTCTTTTCATTCCTTTACCACCTTCCCTCCACGAAGATCCACAACATTTGTGTACCTAAAGTCAATCAAGAACACACCTTAATTATCAACACTTTAACACTGCCTCACCTTCCTCTGCACACCTCAATCACCACTTCCCAAACCACATCGTAAGTAAGCATAAATATAAAAGCTAAAGCCCATTAAGCAAGAATGAAAGATACTTTAATGCGACTTGCATTTATGCAGAATTGCAGATAAAAATGGAAAATTGATGAATATTAAAAAGCCACGGGCAGTGAAAATGAATATGTGCAAATCAGCACATATAAATATATACGAACATAAATATATATATGAACGAATATGTGGGATGGTATAAGGATAGAAGATGTATATTGTGCAGCCTGGAATGACAATTTACATTTTTTTTTTACACAGACAACAATCATCATTGAATGGGTTGTTGGTTGTATATCTTTCTTGACTGTTGGCTGGCGTTGTCCTTGGTTGGTTGGTTGGATTGGATATAAGCGATATCATTTATGCAAATGAATCTCATAAGGAATTCCAAAATGATTATGTGTAGTTTTGTTTGGTGATGAAGCCATATTGAATTTTCTTTACCGCATATTCAAGGACAATATATAACCCCGAATTGTCGCCTTTACCATCAAACAAACGATATATTTTTACAAAAAAAAGAAAAAGACAACGGAATTTTATGAAATAAATAAACCCAAGGATTTGCATCAGACAGTAATTCTTTTTTTTTTTTTGTCCTCATACGATGATGATGATGATGGTTATTCAATGTGTGTAAGTAAGGCAACATCACATGTGTCCGATAAGAAAGCGGAAAAGAATGAACAAATAACCATATTACAAAAAGCATACAAAAGCATAAGCAAATCATCAGAAAAGGCTGTATAGGTATCTATAGAGCCCTATCATTAATTCACTTGAATTGTCAAAGTTTTCTTTTGAATACAAAATGCCTAACTAAACCGATTTTATTTAAAATTTGACGAAAGCTGCTGCATAAAGGGGAGCACATGAAACGACAAGAGGTTCAAATGAACTTTTCTTTCATAAAAAAAAACATACATACATACCTATCCCACCGACTAAAATTCATTTGAAAATTGTTGTCTTTTCCGACTTTGTACCGCAAAAGAAATGTATATATGTCTTGTTACACCCCAAACTAAAGTAGACTGGTAAAATCTCAAAGACTTTTTCAGAAAAGGAGGTATTTTGTGCATTGTATAGGAATTATTATGCGTGTATACATTTTAACAAAGTGCACCACATAACCTTGTTAACAAGAAATAGGAGCCATGTAATGTACACCATAATATTGGATGATGAAATGAACTTTGTTCATTCTCGAGTAGATTCTATTATGAAAGACATACCATATATGCGAGGACGTTGAAGAACTTTTGCAAACAAATTGTCAGATCCTTTTCTTTGAGAGCAAACTAAATTTCTGTGCTAACTTCATTTATATACAAAGGAGCCATGGAATGGAAAGTTTTTTTTTGGTTTGAAATAGAAAGAACAATTACATATTTATGTGTTCATTTATTAAGTATAGTTTATTAATTAACACATAATACTCATCACAATTAAACCTCAAGTTGTGGATTAGATTTTTCGGAGTTTTTTATTTATCGACACCGTGGTCATCTTACAATGGACTTTGACAGTTTAAAACTTTACAAATTTTGACGTACATAGAATAGTTCGTTCCAAACGGCTGTAAAATCGTGTTTTTCAGAAGAGAAAAATAAAATCTGAGAATCTTCGGGTTTTTCAGAGGTTTTTTAATCCAATGATTGCAAAGCCATAGAATTTTATAACAGTTTATAGCATGACAGATCTAAGGCAAAATAAAGATTATATTTTGCCTTTCAAAGAGGATTTTATTCTAAATGTCAGTCTTGACTGTCAGTCCTGAAGAATTTTCTCACAGAAACAAAATCTGAAAATCTTCGGATTTTTCAGAGGTTGTTTTAATCAATCGACATATCCAAGCCATCCTTCAATGGAATGGAACAGTATAGCATTACAGATAGGCAAAAAAGACTACATTTTATATACATATAAATAATTTTGTTCTATAAATATCAGCCAACGGCCTTAAAATTGACTTTTCCCAGAGAGAAAAATAAAATCCAAAAACTTCGGATTTTTCAAAAGTTTTTGACGGTGTTCACATTGGACTGCCTCCGCTGACTTATTTCGACGTCTCTGTACTTTTTCTAACTCTCACTTCATGGCAAAAAAGAGGTGGTCAATAAACGCATCTCTTTCTTGCCATGAAGTGGGAGTGAGAAAAAGTACAGAGACGGGAGTGAGATAAGAGGAGAAAGTTCAATGTGAACATCGTCTTTTAATCCCTCGACATCCAAGCCATCCTTCAATAGAATTTAACTGTTCATAGAATGACATACATATATATGAGCAAAAAACACTGTATAGTTTGACGTACAAAGATAGTTTTTTTTTTTTTCAAATGTCACCCAACTGCTTTAAAATCAAATTTTCCCAGAGAGACAAAATATAAAATCTGACAAAAACTCCGGATTTTTCAGATAAATAATGTTCTTCGCAATTTAATCCTCGTACCTACTTGAATGCAACGTCACATCACACAATCGGTGAAGAACTTTCATGGACAAGCGAATATTTACATTTTTATTAATTAAGAAGATTATAAAAGTTAACTAGCGAACCCTGGCAAACGTTGTATCACGCTATAATAAATAACAATTTTTAATTTAAATTTAACAAAAACTACTTTCTAGGTTACTTTACTTGCGATATTTTTTATTGTATTTATGGTAAAATAAAGTATTGAATATTTTGGTCGAAACGATGAATAAGGAAGAAGAAAAAATTGAATCTCACAATTTCTTCCGTTTGTATGTTAGCTTGTTCAGCTGCAGCCTAAACAAATGGATTGATTTTTTTTAAACTTGGTAGGTACGTGGAGCTTTAAGGTTATTCACCCGACACAGTTCTTAAATTTTTTTCTTATATAGAATAAAAAAAAAGGAACCTGCTTTACAATTTTTGTACTTTTATATTTTTTTTGGATTAAGAATAAGGTTTAGTAAAAGAACCATAAAATTAACCTTTAAATTTACTAACACTCACATCATAAACATTTACGTAACCTATTTAAGTAAGTACTTACATATGTCCAAATTCTTTTGAATTTTCCCTTACCTTACGCACCCAATTTACTGTTGACCTACATCAAAATTATACCGAGTAAACCAGCCCCCAACTCGCCTAAATTTATTACTTTGCTTTCGTTTAATATCTTTAAGTTGCTTTACATATACATAAAAAAAAACAAGCCCAAATTAATGACTCAATTTAATGTAACAAAAAACCATCAATTTCCCTTATTAGGTATATTATCCCTTTAGAAACATATTTATTCAAATGATTTTATTTTATTCTTTGTCGAAGTCATAAAAAATTGATTCTCTAATCAAAGTTGAGGTAGAGGTAGAGGCAGGCTTGAAATTAATTTCCAAAAAAGTCAATTTGTCCAAAATAGGTTATTTTATCGGATAGAATAAAAAATACAATACCTACCTATGCAAAGATGAGGTATGTAGGAATAGAATAATGCCACTTTAATGGAAAAAAGCTCAAGGATAATCCCACCCAAAAAAAAAATTAAAAAAAAAAAATTAAATCGTAGACTAAGCCATTCTTTGCGTGGTAGGTCAGTGGTTCGAATTTTTTTTCTGCCGATATAGTCCTTCTCCATAAGAATTGTTCGATAAAATACCTATATCAAACATTAGAGTATCAAGTATCAGAAAAACTCACACACACACTTACACACCCAAATAAGCTACATATACATTCACAGAAAGAAAAGCAATTACTCAAGTAAAAAAAAATAATGGATGTATCCTTTTTTCTTCCTTGAGATTTTCTAGGTAAGTGAGTAGTGAGTACCTACACAAAGTAGAAATAGAATCGAGGTACACAAAAAAAAAACCTATCTGAGTTATGAGGCTCCTTACTTCCAGTAGTTTAAAAGGAGCTATAGGTACATATGTATGTTGATGTAAGCTTATAATTAATTCCTGTGCGTAGAGGGATATTTGGCAATGGTTTTTTTTTCCTAAGGCTCATTCATAATAATAAAAAATTAAATAACGAATCGTTAAGGGTGTGCTGCTGTCAGAAACATTTTTCTATTCACTTTCTCGCTTCTCCATCACAAGATGTATTGCCCCCGCCTCCGTCCTCGTCACCAACACAATCTAAAACTCAAAGCTGCACACATCACAATAGAAGGATTTTATTTTTAATTCACAATAACTATACCACAATTCACAACACGCACCCACGCACTTAACGGTATAGCAAATGCAGATTTATTTATATATAATCATTAATTATTCCTTGTTAAAACAAAAACCAGGAGTTCAAACTATGTAGAGTTTTTAAAACAAAAAAAACAACAATGTAACTAGACAAATCAAAAATGATAAAAAAGGAAACAGAAAAATAAAGTTGGAGTGAAATAATGTCGCGCGCCGGAAAAGGATCCGTAACTTTTTATTCCTGATCCAAACGAACCAATTGGCGTATCAAAACTGAGAGAGAAAATCTTATGGTCGTATGCCAGAACGTATTGTGATTGTTTTTGCGCTTTTACGGAACACATCCAGGAGCAGATGAGCTTTTTAGCTCGATTTGGAAGAAGGAATAATGATATATCCAAGGAGTGGGAGTTGGTGAGTATAGAGTATAAAAAAGTGCATAATTTTTTTGTAAGCCATTCCTAAGGGATTGCTTTGCCGGGTGGGTAGGTTATACTCATATAGTAATACCTATATGGAGTATAGAAAATGGAAACACCACGCGCACGTCATGAATTAATCATGAGTGAATGTTTGTATTGAGCACGACAACGATGTATGTATATACATATAAATAAAACAGGCACTAGCATATGGTGTATATATATATATATATATATATATATACGCACACAATCACGGAATAATGGCTATATGCTTTTTTATGACGTAGAATTGCGTTACTTTTTGTGTATTTCATCAATTTCATTTTGCAGTGTGGTTTTATAAGAAAGCTTTTTTTTATTAAAGATTTTAAATGCTGATTAAGGTAAAAAGCTTTGCCAAATAGTGTTGCCAATGGAATTGGTTAACAAAAAGTTTAAAAAGTTTGGCGCTCCTGTTTGGAATAGACCCACAACTTCAACAAACAAGCTTCAACTGTCGGGCAGTGTTGCCGTTTTAGTGAATTCGTAACTATATTTAGCGAAGTTTTCAAAAGTTTAGCGACGAAAAAATATTTTTTGTCACTAGATAATTCTTTTCTACTTTTCTATTGACTTTGAAAAAACACATTTTTTGTAAATATTACGCCCCTGGTGATAGTGAATCCCTGCGGCATTCGAGTTTGGCAGTTATGAAATGATATAAAGCTAAGTACAGACGATTGTAAGATCTTACAACATTGTCAGAACTGTCAATGGTCTGACAATAGCTAACAATTAGCTGACAATTGACATATTTCTTACAATGAAAAATTGTCCGTTCACACGGTTGGTTGATTTCTTCCCAATTTGATTGTCAGCTATTTTTTTATCTCTCTATAACCAACTCGTTGACATTTCGAACAATGAAGAAATTGTCAGCAATTGTAAGATGTTTTCAATTAAAATATCTGAAAATTACCAATGAGTCTGACAATGTCCTAATCGACTGACAATGATACAAATTGTGTGTTCAAACGATTGTAAGATACCTGACAATTTTTTGCCAGATTGTCGTCTGACAATGACCTTTCTGACAATATTGTCAGACAAAATTGTGTGTTCAGACGATTGTAAGACATTTGGGACAGTTTTTTCACTGACAGATCTGACAATATTGTAAGATCTGACAATCGTCTGTACTTAGCTTTAGATTGACTCTTTTTTTACCACGAGCACTGAACTGAATTTGAAACTTCATCACACCAAAGAAGACCGAAACGAGGGTGATTGCGAGTGAGGGGAGCGGGTATATGTTTTAAAAACTACCTTTAGTCATTTTGTTTCTATGATTTATTTTTTTGTAAAATTTTAAAACTGCAATTGTTTTTGTTTGGTTTTGTCCAGTCGGCTGAAGTGGAGATTTCAGGAGTAAACTTAAAACTTACTATACAAAATAATTTTTTTCTTAAAATTGAATATGTTTTTTTGATATTTTTACTGAACATTTTTTCTAGTGACTTTTTTCAAAATTTTAGCATATCTAGCGGATTTTTAATGTCGATCTAGCGACTCTTTTTTTTAGCTTGCGGCAACACTGCTGTCTTACAAAATAAGAATAAAATCCAATCGAATCTAACTCAGGTGATTTTTTATTTATTCTTTGTGATCCTTTTCATATTTTACTAAACAAAAAAAAAAGTTGCATTTTTTGGTTTTGCTTTCTTTTCAGATTTCTCCTTCAAATTTCGATTTTAAGGATGATTTACACGAACTTCTATTACCCTGATTGACCTGAGGTCTGGTTTATATAGAATTAATTCTAAAGTTATAAGTTATAAGAACCAGTGATTAGTGAATAAAGATAACCTCGATAAGACTAATGTTTTGTTGCTTCTTTAGTAAAACCTTCGACCCAACGAACATACCTCAACCTATGATAAAAAGCATCTCATAACATATTATAAAAAATGCCAAAGAAATTTGGAAGTCATTGCTCGGCGTATACATAATGGTTAATAGGTTGTACTGATGTGTTTTATGGTTATTCAGGCTGTAAAAAAATAAAAAAAACCTTAAAAACAAGATGGCCGGTTTTCAACAACATCAGGAAACAAGAAAGAGGTTTCCGACTCATTTGCTGATAATCGATCGAATATCAAAGGCCAAATAATTCATCGTGGAATTTTTTCCGGCTTAAAGTCTCTCCAAAACCTACGCGAAACATTCGAGAAGACGACGAAACTTTCGGCTGTCAAAATATTTTACATGAGATTCAATGGATTGCATGGTCGTTGGCGTTGGTGTGAGTACTCTTATTTATTTCCCCTTAAATATATTTTGACAGGCTAAAATTTCGTCGGCGTTCCGAATATTTCTCATTGGCTTGGGAAAACTTAAATGTATGCCTATATAAACATAATATTAGCTTTTAGTTAAAATAGAAAACTGTACAAAGCCTGACCAAAATTTAGAAAACTAATAATGCTTAAGTTGTAAGAATGTTTTTGTTTTCATTTTCTTACCCCTACATTTACTTTCATTATCAAAACAACAAAATTTTCCCAGAGAGAATTACCAAAAAAAAAGGTAAAAGTTAACAAAAGCTCACTCTTACGATATCAAATTTATATCTACTCTCTTGTATACAAACATTTTTCATACATTATATTTTGTCCGCATCTCTTTTTTTTCGTCATGCGCTCTCTATAATCTTTTCACATCTTTTTAGAAACATTTTTAATACACATGTATATTTTTCTTCGTGTCTTTAGTTTCTTTTTTTTGTGTTTTTATATTTCCACAGGAATTTCTTTAAGCTTTTAAAAATTTGATGTAACATTCCACAAGAGATACCTACACGGATTTACGCATACACGACACAATTTTTTTTTTTTTGTTAACCGCTGTTTCTCTTAATTTTTCTATGTTATCTAATTCCAGGACGATAGCAGAATTTTGGTTACATTCTTAGCTAAATGTGTTTATTTTTTTGTTTGATTATGATTTTTCTTGTTTTTTTTTTAATATTTATTTTTGTTTTTGAGATACCTAGGTATGACTTTAAAAAAAATTTACTGGTGCCATTGATGAAAAAAAAATATATACTCAAAAACAATTCGTTTAAAAATATTTGTTTTTATTCTGAACATTAAATGGGTCATTTTATTTAATTGCTTCATTTGCTTAAAAATCAAAATTAAAGCACATCAAGTTGCTCACTTTCAATGAGATTAATGTAGGTACCCATATTTTTTTCGCTGAGTTATATGAACCGAATAAAAAAAGTGAGATGATAAAATATGAGAATTATTTTTATTTTATTTTGTTTCATATTTAGCTTGCCACAGGGGTTTTTCTCTTTGTCGTTATTTTTAATGAAATTGTCACAATGTTGGGAATCTAGATGATACTTTTTCCGGACTTTTAATCCTTGCAACTTTTTTTTTTCGCACACGAGCAATAGCATTGTGGTCTGTGGTGAGAAGGAATAAAACCTATACAGCATCGCAATACTTTTTTTAATTCATTGTTGTTGTATCTGGTGCTGATGGTAGGTATATAAAGATAAGAAGTGACTTTAATAATATAAATTGAATACAAAATATTAAAAGAACCTTGTGTTGTATTAACCGTATATATACATACAAGTTACAAGTTAGGTATCTTAAATTTAAATGTTTTGTTGATTTTATGATATTAATCTGACACAAGAGAATTAATTTAAATTTGAAAAGTTTATGATATTAGGTAGGTAAATACTTAACAGTTACTTTTTAAAACTTTGATTTAAAGTAAATAGTTGGATTTTGGTATAAAGCTTCCTCATGGTGTTGTTAAGAAACTGTCAAAAGTTCCCAGCGATATGAGAGCTGCAATAGCATGTTGCATTGATTGATGCATTTATCACATGATGCAGAATTTTTTAACTAAGCCGCCCAACTATATAGAAAAGTAAAACCCTTAACTCTTTAAATTGGTTTATTTCGGAAACAGTTATTTTTATGAAAAAAAAAAGTAAGTAAACCTTTTTGATGGGAAATTTTCCAAGCTACAAATTAGTTTTTGATGTTTTTTTTTTTTGTACAACTTACCAATTGGGAGGCCTTCAACCCCCCGTAAAATTGTAAGCGGCACTCATATCGATGGGGAATTTTGACAGTCCCATGAGCAGGCTATATACCAAAATCCAGCTTTCCGGTGATTATTTCTTAATTGGGATGTTTTTATGGCTTTATTGGCTGGACTTAAATGTTTAAATGCTCAATTGCCAATAACTGTGTTTTATTTTCCCCCAAATCCAATCCAGATCATATCATGAAAATAAAACAACCCAGAATCTCAGTGACAACTTGTTATATACCGAACTCGAAAAAGGCAACACTGTCTTCTCTGACAGTTGATTTGACAGTTCTTGTTTGTTTTGGGGTAAGTTTGTTTTGGCAATTCATCATAAATAGACTCCCGGCGGATCAATTTTAAATTGTTCAAATCATCTTGCAATTTGAAGCCATTATATTATTTTCTCTGAGGATATGTAAATCGCATATCTACGCCAATAAACCAGGAACAATTGAGCACTTGGAAGCCAAAATTCGAAGTGTTATTGCCGAAATACAGCCTGATTCACTGCGAAGAGTGAGAAAATGTGACCTCCAGGTTATTCCACATACATACGAGATGTGTCGGCTATATATAGATTCCCAAAATCATATTTAAACATCAATGCCATACAATTATCAATCAAATAAAATTAATTTTATGGATATTAAAAAAATTTTTCACTTTAAATTTCTCTACCTTTAAAAAAAAACATCATTTTTAAACTTAATCACATTTGATGGAGATAGAGGAAGTCCAAAGATTTTGGTCCCTCTGTACGTTTATATGTACAAAATAAGGGCCGCCACATCAGTTCAAATTATTAAAAAAAAAAAATCCCTAATAATTTTTTTCAAATTTGTATCTGCACCCTTTGCTGGTCGATTTTTTATGATTCTGTTAACTTGTTTTAAGGGTTACATGTTATTTGGCCGCAATGAGAAGTAGCTCAAACAAAAAATGAGGTATGTCTGAAAATTTCATTACAATTGGTTAGGTGGGTGAATTAAACTGTCTCCATAAAAAAAAAATAAAGTACTGAACTTAGAAGGTCTTTAACTTTCTTTAGTAGCAAACAGAATCAGAAATATTGATAAAAATAAATTCAATAAGGACAGAATTTTTGAGCTATCAAACGTCAAAATAACCTCTACGTCATGTCAGTTGGATATGCACTTTTCACTTTTTTAAGAGCATATATATCGAAGAAAAGTACTATACTGTCAGAATCGTCATAGGGAATCCTTGTTCCTAGCACGATATCTGGGGAAAAATCCGTTTCAGAGAACCTTGTCCAAAGGATCATTGAAAAGGCCGCCTACGGAAAGTACTGACGGAATCTTCATAGGGATTACTTGTTCCTAGCACGTGATCTAGGAATTTGACTGGTCTAAAATTAGATTAACTTGTTAAGTAATGTAAACACCACGCCTCTTTTGGTCGTCACACCAATTTTAGGCCTGTGTCAGCCGAATCTCCTATACTTTAGATTGGTACCCACAACTGGAAAAAATTACTTTTACTTTATTTCCTCATAATTTTTTTCCCCAAAAGCGAATGTGAACTAAAAGTGAAAATATGGAAAAATTGTTTGGAATTTTATGTTTCACGTGATTTGAATTGAACTTACTCGTTACTATTTACATATAGCCAACAAAAACTTTAACAGTCGAATTTATTAGATTTCCTTAGAACACTCTTGGACAGCATAGTTGGACATCTCCTTATTTTTAAACGCATTCCAACAGTTGTCTAAATATGTTCTGAAATCTCTGTAATCTTCCAATTTCGTGAACATTTGGATATGTTCACAGAACATTTCATTCATTTCAAGATAACATTTCAATTCTTTGTTCATTGAACATATCCACTTTATACAATAAGTTTGGACAACCAGTTGCAGTCTCTAAGTTAGACAATCGATTGAACATGTTAAGATATAAATAAGGTTTTAGAGTTGGACAGCTGTCCAAAGTTAGACATACTATGGAATAGGTATATAAGACTGTTACAATATGTACGTGTATTTAAGAAAATTACACAAATCACAGGTTTTTGAACTTTATTGGACAGCTTATCACATAATGAAGTCACATTACTAGTTTAATTTTCACGTAATTTCTAACCTACAATTTCGTGCAACTTCGATGGAAAATTGTGTCATTTCGAAATTATGAAATATAAAGGAATAATCTGAATGCTACTTAAATCAGCCAAGTAGAAAACTTTTATTATAAACAAAATTATCCCATTTTATTTAAGTAGCACAAATTTTACTCACATCATTAACTATAGCTACTTTGTTCTTATTATAAATTAACCAATAACTCACCTTTAATATGTAAATTATTCCTCCAAACACATGGTTTCACTGTTCATCTGAAAGAAATAAATAAAAAACAATAAAATATGTAAGTCAGTGTATTTATTTAGGTACCCTATTTAAATATGCAAACAAAAATCTCTAAAGAAAAAAATGTCACAGCACAAAAATGTAATATTATTGGAGAAAAAAAAGCTTAAAAGCGAAAAGAAAAACAAACTACTTATTTAATTTTTGTGGTAATTCAGTCACGTTTATTGAATTTCTTTAAAAGAAAAACGATACTGTAGAGAAATCACATTGGACAATATTGCATACAAAACTAAAAAGGTCCAATTCATTGATTATATATGTCCAAATTGTCAGCTGAAGAAGACAAACATAGATCCGTCCTCATCATGGCCAAGTGTATAGTACTGAACTGCCGAGACCATCAGGAGGTGGAGATTTATGAGTGTTTCACGATTTGCATGCATAATGAGACAAACAAAAAACATTTTCGAAAAAGTTCCAATTTTTCATTTATAATTGATGATGGGAGCAGGAAGGGGAGAGCATACGCTTATATAGGATGATGATAGCGGGAGGA
Source organism: Epistrophe grossulariae (assembly GCA_929447395.1). Lineage (NCBI taxonomy): Eukaryota > Metazoa > Arthropoda > Insecta > Diptera > Syrphidae > Epistrophe > Epistrophe grossulariae. The sequence continues at coordinate 106,608,395 of OV839567.1, forward strand.
GACACTATCGGACTGTCTTCGGCAGCTATATAGGACGAGTTGAGATCTATGTTTGTATATGTGCGATGTATATCTATACATTTTTGTTTGAAAGAGAAAATGGAATACATTTTCGAACGAGGTGCATGCAGCAAACCAGCATAATATTATAACAACAGCGATAGTTTCAGGGTTTTAATTTTATTATTTTAGCCGTATATTTTCTTCTTTTATGTCCAAAAAGTTTTTATTATTCAGCTGGGGTATGCGACTGTCTGTAGTATAATATTGTCATGAAATTTCTATAAGGGGTTTCAATCACGAAAAAAAAAAAAAAAGTCAAGCAAACACAAAAAAATAGAAGAAACCCACTTATACCATTGCTTCCATCGTCATCAGGGCATTTGCATAGCTATGATGAAAAATTTTAACTTCTTCAACATCAGATATACCACTTCCACTACCACCACCACCACCGCCACTATATACCACTTGGCACATTGAAAGGCTTCATTTGAATAGCTGGTGTTCTCTGTACGCCTGCTAGAGGCATCCCAAAAGGATATAAACATAAAAGGAGTATAGAGAGCCACACCACCACCTTGAGGGCTGGCTAAAATGAATGGTGAAAGAGGAAAAGGAATTCCTTTTCCAACACTCGAGACCCGTTTAAGTGGATGAGGTCAATTATTTAGCCCAATTTTTCACTCCCTTGAATGGTTAAATGATTTTGACATTTTTGTTCTTGGCTTTTTATGATTGTGATGAGTAAATTTTCGGGTATAGGTATAAGGATTATATTGTAGGTATATATACCTGTAAAAATAGGTGTATAAGATTGGCAAGGTGTCTCAGGATGAACTGGATATCTGATTAAAAATGAAATTAGTTAAGGAAGAAAGGCAAAAAGCAACGAAGGGCACATAAATTGGGATAATCATAGACTTAAAAGGTATTGAATTAGGTTATCATCGCAGTCACACGAGAAGATGAGTGTTTGTGAATGGTTTTGATTTAATTTAGATCCTTTTCGATTTGGTGTTTTATGTTTTATTATAGACTTACACTAATTATTTTGTATAAAGATGACAGATTATTAAAATTAAAGGAAAACCACACAAAATTCTTAAAAACGAATTTTTATCAAAAAGACCTTTCTAGCCCTAGTCCGGTCAGAGCAAAAATGACTTAGGGCCATTAATGGTCCTAATCCACACAACGTAATGTATTCAATCCAAGACGTGCGTACATTTCCAGGATCAAACGTTGACTCTGATCATTTCCTTGTTGTGGCAGAGTACGACTGTGGAAAGAAAAAAAATTGGGAGTCGCCCAGAAGTGTCTAGTACAGAGAAGTATCAAAAAAATTGAAAAAAAAACACTCATACGCCATACAACGGTTTGTTAATGAATATTTATTGGAATGTTATTTTATTACACTCTTCTTCTTCTTCTTCTTCAACTGGGACATGTTTTTATCGCAGTAAAAATACGAGCAGGGCATAGGGATATTTGAAGGTGAAAAGAAAGCCAAAAAGTCAAATCAAATTGAGCTCACTACTTGAGCTCATATTTTCACAGAATCATCAGGTTCGATAGTTATGAATAGCAAAAATATTTATTGAGGAAACAGAAAACGAGATATGAATAAAAAACTAAGTTATTTAAAAAAATTGTTATTAGATTTTCCTTGTTCAGTAGAAGAGCTTCGTATTTATAACCCAAAAGTAGCTAAATTTGTGTGCGATTTAAAGGGAAGACGGTCAACTTTAAGCAGGAAAAAGGATTTCTTCAAAATGAATACATGTAAGAAAACACTGCTTGAAAGAACTTTCACATTCTCAATTACAACTGTCAGATCAGCAGGACGACCTGAAAAGCCATTTGAAGAATCAAGTGAGAAGATCAATAAAAGAAAAACCGAAAATAACCGAGAAAAGCTTCAAACTGACATTAGCAACAGTATACTTCAAATAGCTTTAAAAAAAATTGTTTTTCTATGGAAGGGTCATAAAATGTAACGGAAACATTGGTCGAAATGAATCAGGATTGGTTGGATCACATCGTTACTCGTCGACTATTTAAGTGCATGTAGGAAGTTACAGGATGGGGTAATGGAAATGCGTGTAATTCCCTTGAGCTCATTACAAAATAGGTTTGTAACAGATCCCAGCAAACGCAATACAAACAAATACATAATTGAAAACAATCACATAAGTTAGATGCGTTTATATTGCATTGAGGATTAACCAAGAGCTGGTTTCGGTAGCACAAATGACGGAAACAGCAGTTGCAGATTCTTTAATAACCCAGAACTTGTCGCCAAAATTATGCAGAAATTGGTTTTTCGGTTTAAACTCCTTTCTAGTGCTTACAAACTTGATTTTTGTAATTTTGGGTTGCATGTAATGGACACGGCAAGACTATAATATTTCGAGTTATACCCATGACATTCTATGACTAAAACAATGCATAAAATCTTACAGCAAGAATCTATAATCATCGAAAAAATGATCTACTTCCAGTTGGTCAATTATCGGAAGACGCGGAAGAAGGCAGGAACTGACACTTTAGGTTGAATAAAATATAAAAATAAATTCAACAAAATAATGATATCTTGAACTGAAAAATTATATCTTCTTATAATTATATCAGAAAGTTTTCTATAGGAGAGATTGTTACCAAGATATCTTCAATAGATTGTTACTTGAGTTCTCAGCCTCTCATCACTTCTTTTAGAAAGTCACAATCGAAAACAAGATTGCATTTTTCGAGAGAGACTTTTGAAATGCTTTTTTCATAGAGGATTCAAATACAACAAATGAAAGTTTAATGGAAAGAATCTAACGATTTGATTTTAACACCATTTAAACAAAAATTATTTCAAACATAAACATCTATTAAATTATCCGTTGTATCAGCAATTTTTCATTTTAATAAAAAAATTCTAAATTAATAGAAAACAATAACAAATTGTAATTAATTGGATATACATAATAAGTAGAATAATTTAAAACAAAAGTAACGACAAAGGTACGAAAAATTACTCTGGCCAAGTTTTTGTTCCAAATACCCATATATGAGGCGGGAGGAAATGAAGATCTTTTTCAGCTCTCCAGCTGAAAGAAATTGAAGAGTCTTGCGATCAAAATAGCCGCAAAGATTAAACCCAAAAAAAAAAAAAATGTCTTTACATCTATAGTGGGACGAATTCCTTCTGGCTTTGATTGGAAGCTAAGGCAGAAACAGAGTTTGGAACTACATAGATCCCTATCGACTTCATGGCAAGAACAACTGTTGGGATAACTTCCTCGGTTCTGATGAATCTTAGGCAGATAGTTGTTTAAATATCTAGCCTTTGAAATTAAAACCCGCTTCCTTAACTGAATTTAAATTTAAAAAAAAGGAAAAGTTTAAGGTCAAGAAGTCAAGAAAGGTTAGAACTATTTACTGGTGCACTACACTTCTACACCTACAAGTATAGTAATTAGTAAAATACTTGATTTACTAGTATCGCCTTAGTCTTACATGCCTAACTATAGGTACCTGATTGGTACTATATATAAATGACCGTAAGCCAGAGGAAATCTAAACTTAGGAGACATTTTTATTCTCCCTGATTTCTTCGTATTAAATGAGTGTGCATCGAGTAACAGCAGAAAAACAACATCCACAGACAGGTCGCTCCATTCTGCAATTTTAACGTCAATATTGTCAGCAGGAAAGACAAGAACTTGTACGAATTAACCTCTGTTGAAAAACCTTATCTCATAGATTCTAGAGCAATAAAAAAAAACGGTCCTTCTGCATGGGAAACGGCGGCGCAGCGGCGCGGCGGCGATCAAATATTAAAAATTATAAATTTCCTTGCATTCATTCTTCATCTTAACATGCCAGAGTTTTATTCATTTTGCTTTATACTTCACTTCTTTACCTCGTTTAAATGCAACAAATAAATATCTTTGGTGCACCAGAGAAGCTTATCAACTCATGATTTTCTTGTTTTCGAATTGCTACCTGAATAAAACCTTTGCTACACCAATTTTAATAAAAGATCTATGATCTATGATTTTCTCACTCACTATAAACTGCCTCCGGGCAGAGCAAGACAAAAATGCTGTTCTAAGGGGATTTCAAAAAATGCACAAAACCTTAAATAATGAACAAATTGAAATGCAGTGAATATGTTCCAGAATCAAGTCACTGTAGAACACTGCCGCTACCGTCCCGCCACGTCATATGCATTCATTTATGTAATGCTCGCATACGGAGGGAATCGTAAGAGACATCAGACAACATTGCTAAGTGATTTGAGAGAAAAAACCCCCTACTCCATATTCCTATGTAGCTTTTTATGAAATGACCCATAGTACTTACATGAGGATGTACATATATATGTACTTGATGTCTCCGTGCATCCTTTTTATGAGTTTATAAAGCAGAAAATATTTATTCGATGTGTGTGCAAACATATACCTACCTACATAATATAAGAATATCGCATAATATAGAACTTATGGCAGCAATACCCCTTTCAGCACTTGTCACTCCATTACGATGTGTCCTGTTCCGGTATGGTACATATAGTGTATACACCATTAGAAATTCAATGAACCTTTATTATGCTTGCCAAAAAGGAAGTTTTTAGTCCCATCGAGACATAAATCCATTTACCTATCATCGTCGTTGTCGTTGGTTGTCGACGTGCGTCGGTCGTCGCATCCTTTTCTTTCGAAAAATTGGTTTTCGGAGATAAGTATAAATAAAATCGATGATATTTTGTGCAGCGGCAAAATGTTCTTAATGTACTTACCTAGTCCATATGATATGCAGAAGAAGAATAAACGACAGTGGCAATAAAAAGTGATGCCAAATAGTCGATGAACGACGTGGAATAGACGTTCAATCACATAAATATGGCGAAGTCTTTCAGATTCCTCCTTGTGACTATAAAAACACTTGAGCCATATTCACTCATTAATAATTGGCTTCCACTTAAGCCCGTCATGGTCAATTTTAAGGTTGAAGGTCCTTAAAGCAAAATTGGGAACTCAAAAATTGGGAACTCATAAAATACATGTGAAAAAAAAAAAATAAAAAAAAAATTGAATCCGTTGTAGGTACTGACATGATTCATAGTAATCCACGAGGCAACACGGTCACGAAGTTACTGTCAAGTTTGTTCTTTTTTCTGTTTATTTACAAAAGAAGCTACTATTTGGCATCACTATCATATTGACGTTTAAAAAAATGTTTGTCTGGCTTTTCAGTCAACATCCCAAGTCGACAAATTTTCACTCCTATATTATAATGCTATACCTACATACACTCACCTCCTTCTCTTGCCCAAACATTTTTGTCTGATGTTAGTTTTGCCTTTATAACTTGGCCTTATCCATTTTGTTTTTCATTTCCTTCCGGTGTTGTTGACATTTAAACTGTCGCAAATACATGCATACATACATACATATCAATAAAACACCAGTGCAAAAAAAAAGAAGATTAGCGCAACAGTATTATAATATAGTGCAGTTGGGAAAACTAGAGAGAATATAAACACAAAACAAAGTCTCCTCTCGTTTGGTAAAGTACTTAATGAAAAGCACCACATTAATGAATGTGCATACTATTAGTAGTGAAGCACCTATCTAATATACCTACAAAAACATATAAACCGATGGGGATTTCAACTCAAGCATTAATAAGGACTACTTGTCGAGTGGAGTAAGGAAGTAAGACCGAGTGTGATATTATCATTATTATTCAAAGACAGAATGATAAAAAAAACAGCTATGAAGTTTTGGTTTTTGTGACACAGCGAAGCAGTGTCGCTTTAATTGAAATGCTTCAGTTTTAGTTGTGTCTGCAGTATAGAGTTGAATGTCCTCTAACTTCAGATTGTAAGAACAGTATGTTTGACAAAAATCATACACAAATATATTATATAGATATTTAATTTAACTCCATCTGAAGAAGGCTTAAATATTGACAGTTCATGTAAACAAGTAAACAAACATACCAATTTTTGTTTTAACTTTCAAATTGACATTTGTAGTGAATATAAAAAATGAAATTGGCATTTGAAAATTTTAATTTTGATAAAATGTTAAAAAGATATCGTACAATCTTTTTAATACAAATCTTTTAAAATTTGGAAAATCCTGTTTTTTAAACTTGCATCATAATATGTACTAAAAATGCTTTAATATTGTACTAAATTGTCTAAAATTAAGAAAAAGAAGAAGAAAGTGTTAAGAAGCACGACACTGAATTTTGTTTAGCTAATAAAACAAAATATTAGGGAATAACCCAAAAATAAGACAATTTTCTCAAAAAAAAAATGTCTAAACCCAATTTCCGTTATGTGTGAATTGCAAGCCATTTAGGCTTTAGCCCAAATTAAAGTGGAAACACGGTTGTTAATTGTCTTTTTTGTGTTGAAATCCGCATGGTTGGCTCATCGCCGCTCTGGAAAAATATCCTGTGGGAGTCTATGATAATTTTTCGCAATGAAATAATCTACAAAAAACATCATGTAAAGAGTTTTTTCAGCTGCAAACCTTTTTTGCGAGCAAGCAGCAAGCTAATCTTCTGGAATTTAGGAAAGACATTTTTGATTATTCGGATTAGCCGCGTTATAAATATTTCAATATTATATTCAATGCAGTATTTACCCCCAAATTTAGGTGTTTTTCAAATAAATCTATTGAGAACAGCCATCAAGTTAAATGTACCTATACTGACTTTAGTAGGGCCTCCGACAAGTTGTCTCATAGTCTTATTTTATTCAAACTTTCATCTATTCGTTTCCCTTCAACTTTCGTTCAATAGGTCAGATCGTATTTGGAGGGGAGGACATACCAAGTTCTTTTTACAGGAATCATTTCTGATTAAATTAACGCAGACTCTGGTTTACCTCAAGGCAGTCACCTAGGTCCACTACTCTTTATAGTTTCCATCAATGATGTTGTTTCAATAGTAAAATATTGTAGGTTGCTTATATACGCTCATGATATAAACTTATTCAAAATCATCAGAAATAAGACTGATTCTGACTTTCAAACAGAGTTTAGGGTGAGCTTCTAAACACCCTTGCCATCAGAGTTGTTGTTTTGCGTTCGCCGGTGTTTTTTTCTACTTGTTAGGCACCCATTTATGAACGGCAATGGATGCTCTAAAATCTAAATGTAACTGCAACTTGGAAACTCTCAATTTAGTGGAAAGATGAACTTCCACTATTGAGTTTTCACGACAGTCAATGTTACGTCTAGATATGCAGGATATTCGGAATTAAACCCAAGTTAACTTTTGAAATATATTTTTTAAGTCAATTTCAATCTAGAGTTAACTCGACGAATTTGATGAGCTTACTCTTGATCATCTGAAGCCGTCACACACTAGAGCAATTAAACCTAGGGAAATAGAAGTTTGTTGGCGAGAGAGCTGAGGAATGCGGAATGAAATTGTAAGTTATGTTCAATGTTATTAAATTACCTATATAATAAAAGTGCAATTTAAATTTTTTCTTGTAACACATATTTTATTTTAACAATTAAATGCATTTGTGTGGAAAATATTCACGGATGTCGGATACCTATATTCACCAACAACTTTTATATAATACGAGATTAAAACGAAGTTTCCCAGCCAAAGTCCTTAACGTTTGTTTATTCTATGATGCCACAACACCATCACATAAAGAGCACAAGAAAGGAAGGAAGGAAGGTTGGAACTCATTATTAACGTATAAGTGCATTTAAGAATAATATTCATCCATGAGTGAAGGTTTCAAGTGAAGTGTCCTTTTTGAATGAAAATCTGTGATGCCTCTCAATTGAAATGAGCGATGAAATTGCAGATTCTTTGATGCTCAGCCCTTATATTATATGGAATTCCATCTTCATTTACAGCTTAATGAATGTTATACTCGTATAACATTTATCACACAAACTCTGAAGAACAAATATTTATCTATACATATATGTAGCTCTAGACGGTTTTGTGATTGCATATGTAGAGGACCAGCCAACAACCATCAACGAACCAAATTTATAGTAAAGTCTCCATTCGAAGTTTTTTTTTTGTGAGGGCGAGGGGTATAGTGGTAAGAGCAACATCTCTATTCTAGGACGAATATTTATTGAATTAGAATGTTCAAAGCCTATTATTTCAACTGGAACCACTTCAAGCGTAATTAATGTTTACACATTCTATGAGGCGATAAAAACGCATGTTGTTGTGTATAAGTTTGGTATGGTATGGTCCTTGGCAGAGCATTCTATAACGTTTTAGTTATCAGTTCTGGTGACGTGAACAGTGCCTACTTCACTGGGACATTTGTCGTATATATTGGTACACAAAACTCGAGCTTGGAAAAAGTGATAAATCACTTAATTTTTCATTTTATATACGACCATACCAAGTGGGGTGATAGTTTGGTGGTGTGACTCAGAGTGGTGTCTCTCTTTGATTGGAGTTCTATTTAATAGCGTCTATCCGTAGTTAGGGGCTGTTTAACTAGGCCAAAATACCATATCAAAAATAGTCTGTTGACTATTTTCGAAATTGCTATGATGTCAGTATGTTGAATTGAATGATTTATAATTTATACCTACAATACCATTGCATTTTGGATGTGACTCTGTGCTTTTGGTGTCATTTATCACTTGACTATTTGGATATTCCACCTTTAGAAATATTGTAAGTGGTATACGCATACATCGATATAGCTTTGGATTTTAAGGTTTTGGAAAACATATGTAGCGAATAAATTTAATATGACAAAGGAAATGTCGGATGTTTTAGATTTCAATGGAATTCAATACATAAAGAGTAAGTAGGTATAATGATAATCAGAACAGACCGGGGAAGGATGGTTGCAATATAGGTTTATACATTTTGTTTTGGGTGAGCTTTATTTGAAAGTATGTTGACTGCAGATATGTTCATAGCTGTGGAAAGAGGATTTCGTTCAAGGATTACTTAAGAGGTGAGAAGAGAATAAAAGGAAATAAGCAGTTCCTGCACGATCTGGAAAATACCGATTTACAAAGGTAAATCAATACTTCCTTTAGCATAGATATATAAAACTTCTGTTTCAAACTTTACAGTGATTTTCGGTTGAAATTTGAAATAATTGTAACAATATCTTGGGAAGAAAATTCTTAACTCTTTTGCCTTACTATCCTCTTTAATGAAACCAGGGACCTATTTCACTAAACTCTCTTCACTTTGCAACTTTTCTCTTTTGCTTTCCAAATTTGTTTTTTTTATCAAACTCAAATTTGCAAAGAGGAAATTGTTGAAATGAAAAGTTTTTCTCTTTGCAAAATACGAACCACTAAACGCAAATTTTCAAATAGAAAAAATTTTGTTCTGCAGAGTGAAAAGTTTTGTTAGTTTGTTAAGTACATATTTTGTTCTTTTCGTTTCGCAAATTATATTTAGAATTTTGAAAAGCTTTTCAGTAATATGGAACAGAAATTTTAATTAAAAAAAACTGAACCGTTTTGAAGTTTTGAAGAATTTTTTGAAAACGAAGATGTAAATAATAGTGACCAAATAAACATAAGAAGAAGAAAAACACAAAAAATAAGAGAATTATTATTTTTATATTTGTTTTTTGTGGACTGTATAGAATTGACTGTATTGAATGAAAAAACTTGCGTCTTAGAAAGATACGACAGCATCTAACTGATGAGCCCAACTGCCGTGCCTGAACGAAACGCATTGGTTTAGAATTAACTTTTATTTCGAAAATTTCGAAATTCGATTAATAAAAACAACCATCGAATTTACTTTACTTAAAATTGAAAATAAACTACAATTAACAATCAAAGTCCCTTACAACAACTTTTGTGTACCAGTGTACACTAGAGAAAAGAGCTCTCGTTTTTAAGCGTGTATATCTATTACTACACTGAAAAAAAAATCGTTTATAATATCAATAAACACCGTTTATTGAATGCTTTTTCATTGTCTCAATAAACTTTTTGTTGATACTACGAACATTTATTGTTTCAAAAATTTCTATTCAATAAACGATTTGTTGGCTCAATTAAACTCCGTTTATTGAAAATTAAAATTTAAAAATGAATAACCGGTTGCTAGTATCAATAAACTTTTTTTTTGACACAATAAACTCATACATTGCGCCAAACAATTTTTTTATAAAACTTCTTTTTTTACTTTGATAAATGCGTTTATTGGCGCAATAAACAAATTATTAAATGTCAATAAACATTTTAATTGATTTTCACATTTTTGTTTATTATCGTAATAAACTGCGTATTGGCCCAATAAACTATTTATTGACCCAATAAAGTGTTTAAGGGTATAGCTAAATATTTTATTTTTTTCAAATAATGATCGATTCTCATAAAATTCACAGTCTGTTCATGCTGTGATTATTATTTAGAGTCGGTAAGCATTAACCATAATTTGCATCTTATATGGGTGCAACAGCATAATATTACGAAACGCATTCTGGAGTTGAGGTCACCTGAATAAAAATTAAAAGTTCAAGTGACCTAAACTCCAAAATGCGTTTTGTAAAATGCTGTTGCACCCTTCTAAGACGCAATTTATGTTCGATGCTTATCGACTCTTATAAGAATCACAGCATTTACACAATGTGAATTCTATAACAGTCAATTATAATTTAAAAACAAAATTAAACTCATTAACACTTTATAGGGACAATAAATAGTTTATTGGGACAATAAACAGTTTATTGGGCCAATAAATAGTTTATTGGGCCAATACAAAAAGTACATTGCCACAACTCACCATTTTTGTAAAAAAAAAATAAATAATTCAATAAATTTCAAATAATTTCTTGTCTCAACAAACGTTTATTGGGCCAATAAACCACTTTTTCTTGTATCAATAAACGTTTATTGGGACAACAAACTACTTTTGCTTGTATAAATAAACGTTCATTGGGTCAATAAACGTTTATTGGGTCAATAAACGCTTTTGTTTGTATCAACAAAATGTTAATTGGGCCAATAAACAGCTTCAGCTTGTATCAATAAACGTTTATTGTGTTAATAAACAGCTTTTGCTTGTATCAATAAATGTTTATTGGGCCAATAAACTGCTTTTTATTGGCCCAATTAACCAGTTTGTTGGACGAAAATTGATAAATAAATTTGTTGTCCCAATAAACTTTTTTATTGAATCTACGTTCCTTTTTGGTTCAGTGTACACGTGTAGTTAAATAAATTGAACACGTGCAGGTTCTGCAGCGTAGTTCATCGAGTGCCATTGACGAATTTCTCACCAAACACCACTTCCTGGCCATAAAATTCTTCAGAATTAGACTCGAAATTTTTTTTTCTTAGTGGAATTTTCTTATGTACCTTGATGTTGAATGAAAATTTTTATGGTATGAGATGTAATGTACATAATACAATGTGTCAACAATATTTCTTCATTTTGTAAGTCTTAAATTTCTATATATAACTCTCTTATTTAATTAGCTTTATTAAATATATACATAGTTGAATTGTTTTCAAAAGTCACGAACATTTGAAAGATAGAACATTTACTGCCGATAAGTGTGAAGATTTAATTAGCAATAGCTTTTTCCGTACACTATAATTGTCATGAACCATCGAAAATTATACTACCTTAAACTTGAATTTACTGATTTCTATTTGAATTAATTAAAATATCCATCACAAAGTCCACGAATAAATTACCAACATTAGTTAAACTGTGATAAATAAATTTGGTTTCAAAAATTAATTATAGCTCAATAGTAAAATTGTGAATATATATTTGTTTTCTTTTGAACTTGATAATTTTGATCAAACTTGACATTTCAATGATAGGGAAAACAAAAAAGGGTGTCTCGTATTTATACTTTTCAAGCGGGTGGGTTGATTTTCTTAAAACTTAAAAAATATTTTAAGAACATCAAAAACACACTTTATGTTACATATTTTTTTTGGAACTTTAATTGACGTTCATTTATACAACTTTTATTTGCCGTTGAGGAAAATCTTATTTTTTACTACCAAAAATCGTTCCACAGATTTTTTGGTGTACACAAAATATATATGTACAATGGTTCAATAATAGTCGTTTTTTTTTTTGGGACAGCTATTCACAGTACAGTAGGATTTTACACAAGTTACAAATGCAACATCCACAGTAGAATTACTGCCAATAAAAGCAGAAGTAGAATCCTACTGCGAATGGGTAGGCTACTGCGGACGGGTTTTTTTTTGGGAATTTCTACTTTACTATATATAAAATTCCAAAAAAACACGGCTAATGTAATGACATTTTTAACGAGAAAATGTTTTAAAAAAAAGCCAAAAGTTCCATCAAAAACAATTGCTTTTTTATTTGATTGTTTTTTGTTATATTATGAATATTTTATTTATCAACATTTTTAAATGTTGTTTGAATGATTTACATAGATTCGAAATAGCTTTTAAGATCCTTTAGAGTTTATATCTACAAAAATTGGCGTTTCGTGCCGGCGATCTCAATTGACAAAGTCCAATTAAGTATTGCTAAAGCTTTTCCTTGGCTTATTTATTTTAGTAGTACATATATAGAATTTGTATTATTAAAAAAAACTTCGTATATAAATGATTTAGAAGCACTTATCATAGGTACTCGCGTCATAAGTTCGAAAAAAAGAGGCGAAGTGACGACAAGAAATGCTTTGTTTTGTATTATTTCACTGTATAACTAACCTAAAAAAAAAACGAAAAACTGCAGATTTCAATAAACTCATCAAGGTTCATAATTACATATATGAAGTTGTTCACATATTTTTATTATAAAATTAACTCCAACAATCGCAACGTTAACAAAAACATAAATTACACTATGGAACAAGTACATATTATAATTTTATTGAAAATTTTGAATTATTATATAGATTCTGAAGATCTCCATACTTTTGTCATTATTTTGTTTAAGATTTTGAAATACCTCATTTTTAATTTTAAAAAACATCAGATTTTGTAGCTGTCAATTTTTCTGTTTTTACTCAAAAATCACATAATGATCAGCAACTTTTAAGTATAGTGTAAACAGTATGTCATAAGTCAAAAGTTCAAAAATGAGTTGTTAGTACTTTTAACTTCAATCCAAATCGTCAATAGCATTGATGCACAAGAACAAATTAAGAACATTTTATTAAAATAAAGTTACTTTTAGTCATAAAACAATAAATTTTGTTCTGCTGTAAAACAACTCATTTTGATCTAAATGACTTAAAGCACGTAAAACTGTGTCATTTTCAATTACGTACTGTCATCAGATTTTACGAATAATTTTTATTTTTAGTTGAAGAGGCAGCATTTTCGTGATTAAAATTGCCAAATATTGATTAATTATGTAGATTAATAAATTACTTTTTGCATAGTTTATATACATAGTTACTAAAAAATATAATTAGATTCAGCTTGAAGAAAAATTATAATTCAGTAGCTAATGAGACAGAGCAGCCTTGAGCCATTAAATTTTAACTATAATTAAAACATTTAAAATATTAACGTACCGTGATATAATTTTGGGAACTTCTTTAAAAAGTAAAAACTTTAATTAAAAAAATTAAATTTGATAAGATAATTTATTTACTACATAAAATGAAACAAAATGACTCAGAACTCTATATAACTTCAATGTTTAAATGTAAAATATTAAATTCAAATGCACGTCAAGTGCCAATAAGTAATAAAAATTAACACAAAATTAAAATCCACTTTATTATTAATTTATTCACACAGCTATCATGTCACAAATCCATATTTAGCGAAGAATAGTTCACTGGCTTCGGGATGAATGACTGCGGGTTGAACAATATATAAAATTATAATAATATGTTACCTTTTGTGGCGAATTATTCCCACAATTATGGTTTGGCAAGATTGTCAGTTCCAAAGTAAAGTGACACACAACGTGACGACACGCACAGGCACATAGTGCATGCATTTTTAATGTATTTGATTACAAGTGTAAATGCCAAAGAAACGTGCTGGTTTTTATTTAAATAATAATTAAATCTGTGAGAAAAATATTATTCAGACACAAAAGGAAGAAAGTATTTAATGAAATATGTACTATTGTTAAATAATTATAATATTCAATGGAAAGCGAAAGTGGTTAAAGTGGGCGGAAGTTGGATGTGTGGGAATAAGATACTCAGGAACTGGCATACAGATGGCATAATATCGTGCATACTGCTATAGGAACTTATAAAATTATTTAATGACGCAATATTGATAATAAACCAGGAATGCTTAGTGCAACATTCCTCTTTTAAAGTTTTGCCGGTGTCTATATCCTTGTCTTGAATGTATTTTATTTAAAATGTCGGGTATTGATGAACTTACATAAATTATTTCTTATAAATTAATTGAATTTCAATTTGGTGGCAGGAAAGTTCAGAACCAGATTCTTCATTCACTTACAATTACTATCAACTGATCCTGTAATATTAAGCTGTACACAACTTTTAGTATATTTTAAAGAAAGAAGGTTTATCTACTTTTTTATTTACAATATTTTTTCTTTTAATTTATAAATTTTTTTTTTTGCGAAACAAATAAACACAAAATGCTTCAATATTGTTTTCTGGTTTTTTTTCTTCATACAAATTGAAAAAAAGATAGTGAACTCTGCAGCTCCATTTGCAACTGCGTTGCAACTTGCATTGTTTTCGCAACATTGATTTTATGTGTATTGAATATTTTGACAGCTATTCCATTCCAGCTACAACTCCAGTTATAGCTTCGTCTCCATTGTGTTCAGGCAGTATAATTCGAAAACAAGAAAATCATGAGTTGATAAGCTTCGATTCGATTAGTTGAAATTTCTTAAATGCTCTTATTATATTTGCTGCAACGACATAGTGTGAACTGTAAAGGCGTCAAAATAAATAGAATTGTTTTGAGTGATGACGACGAATTGTTTATAATATGATGTTCATGTAGGGTTCTGGTGCTTGGTTGTTTATGTGTTGGGTGATGATTCAGATTGCTGTTCGCGTGACAAGCGGTAATTCAATTAAATTGGGATAATGGAATGGGATGGGGGTTCAAAGTGTAATTATAAAAAAGGAAAGCACTATCTTCAAATTATTATTTAAGAAAAATCCTATAACAGCCGATCTTGTACTGTGTGACATCTTCGTCGTTGGAAGGAAAAATAAATATGATTCTAGAACAGACTGTTCAACAAGACTGTGTAAAAATCAATTTTACCACGAGAAATTAACAAAAAAAACTAACTAACCAACAAATTGTTGTCAGAATTATTGCATACTTTGAGACTTTTTATATTTTAGTAAATTCCAACTCAAATTTTCAATTTAACATTATGTATAGGTACAAAGGGATATTAATTTTTGGGACAAAAAATCTGTTCGTAAAAACTTTTAACCGCATCTCATTAGCGAATATATATTTTTTTTCCTCTCGCTCAAAGCAATTATTATTAAATACTTATTTTCTATATTGTGAAGTGTTTTAACATCAGCATTCCATTCCAGCTGTAAGCAATAATAATTTTATTATTCACAACAGCACTTCAATTTCATGGCTTCCCAGAATATTATTTATATACGAGTTAGTGTGGAAAAACAATTTGTTTAAAAAAAAACCACAGAAATGCCTCAATGCATCACTGTTGAAATAAATATTTATTTTCATTACCTCCACAGAACTCCCCTATTTCTTCATAATAATAAAAAAAAAAAATATATGTATATGTAGGTGTAATATATATAAATGTATTTGTTTGTTTATACAATTAATATGTATAAAAAGTGTTGATTGAAATAATAATTGGCCACGTTATTACCTGACACATTCTTGGTAGTTAAATGACCATTTTCTACAGAATTAATTATTATAATTATATTTAAATTACGCTTTATAACTTTATCAAGTAATACTTCACGAGATACGTGAAGTTATTTGTGTCACACATAATAGTTGGAGTGGGTGGCATGTTACAGAGTGCATGTCAAACACTCAAACAGAGTTCATTGACCGAAATGTTATTTCTCCGATTTGCATAGAAAACGAAAAAAAATTATTCATACATATTGAGCATCCTCAAATGTCTGCCACCTTCTATATTTCCTATAATAACTTCATACTTTTCCAAGATAAGATATGAGTAATGCTATGGCTACATTCTTTGCCGGTCGCGAAAAAAAAATTAAAATTTCTAGCAATATGCCAAGAGCAAAACAAGGAAAAAGTTCTATGAAGCAGACACGGTGTGAGAATTCAGGAAAGATGAATATTTTGTGGCTTTATAAAAAGAGATAGTAGGTATATGTAGTATATTTATATGGTGCAATGTGCCATACCGTGTCAAAAGCATAATTGAACAAATTGTGATTCATAGCGTATAGTATAAGAGTTTTTTTTTGTTTTTGTTGTCTGGGTACATCCTTTGGGAAAAACTGGTAGGTAATAAAATGTAAATTGCAAAACGTTAAAATTTCACGAAAGGAGGAAATTCATACCTTATTTGAAATGGAGGCACTATACAACACTCATACTTATACTTAGTTTGTTTTTACTCCGGGATTTCAGCACCTCATTTGTGGGATATTCAAAAAATTAGTAGGTATGCAATCTGAAATGTCAGAATAATTGGTCAGTAATTGCTCAGCTAATATAATATTTAATGGGTGACCTTAAACAAAGATTAAGAATTCATAAAAAATCACTTATGACTGACTAATGACTGAAAGTATACCTAGGTATAGTATAATTGTTTTTTTTTTTTCGAATATCCCACATAAGGGGTACTAAGAACCTAATGTCCGTGCCGTTTCTTTTGTTTTTGATTTTTATTTGCCTGTCTTATGCATTTGCTAGAAATTACCATACATTTGAACCAGGGCTAATGTTTTTAGTTTGGGGAGGGGTAAAAGGAGGTGAAACTCAGTTATTTGTACATTTTTCTAAAAATTTCATTTTATTTTCTGGAATAAAAAATTTAAAGAAGTTTTATATAGCTTTTAACGGCCTTTGTCCTACAAAAATTGGTGTTTCGTCCCGGTGTCGGACTCACAGTTTACTAATTTTTGCTGAGTTTAGTTCATCATACAATATACATAGATTTCGTGACGAATATATAGTGTGAAGTATATCCAACAAAACAAGAATTCCTTATCATTATAATTGGAAGTTTTTGTTTTTTTTTTTGCTCGAAGCATATTTTGAATCAAATAAAATAGTGCTAATTCTTCTAATTGCCTGATGTATTTCAGTAGTACCTATATAGAATTTGTAATATTAAAAATCCTTCTTCTATAAACCAGCCAGGCCACGAGCCAAAAACAAAAACTTTCAATTTAATGATTAGGAATTCTAGTCTTGTTGGATATAGTTCGCACCTGATATTCGTCACGAAATCTATAAGTAAGAAGAACTGAACTTAACAAAAATTGCGTATTGACTAGTTAACTGATGAGTTCTAGTGAGATCGCCAGGACAAAACTCCAATTTTTGTAGGATTAAAGGCTGTTAAAATCTATTTTGAATCAAGAAATTTTTTGTTTAAGGAATATTTTGTACTAATTAGGACGTAGATACAACATTAAAATTGTAAATTATTCAAATTCAAAATTCAAGTTCTACAGACAGATATAAGGCGCATAAAAGTATCTTCACCTTGTTAAAATTATTATTTATATTTATTTAATTTCTTCGAAACTCTCAGAAAAATGCATTAAACACATATGGTATACCTACATACATATATGCAAATGCAATTAAGGTTAAGACATAAAAGGTAAACTCTTTACTCTTTTAAATCTAATACAACTCGAGTATTATAGGTTTTAGTTTGTATAGGTATAAGCACAATTAATTTTTAAGAAAAAGCACCCATCATCAGGTTTTCACTGCTTCTGACACAATGAAAACATGGGTTAAATCCAATTAAAATTCTTCTCTTCACCACCCTTAAACTACCACTCGGAAATTCTTTCACAATATTTCAAAAGCTCTTAAAACACACGCACACAAACATATAGAAGGAGCTGATGTTGTCATTGTCAGTTTGCTGCAGAGATTGAAATTGCGATGCAAAAAATTACAAAAAAAAACAAAAATAAATAAATAAAATCTGTGTCACTACTTCCCCATTTGTTCAAGATTGATGGAATAAAATGCCACAAGCATCAGAAGCAGCAGCAATAGTATAGTTGCATTATACTTATACCTTATACCTCAGATTATTCTTCCCAGCAGAAGCATCGCATCAGCGCAACAGCGGCAGCGAAGGAAATGTGCATCATGTGAAGAGAAAATCCCTTAGAACACAAAACTTCACATCACCTTTTGACCTATTTTCCTTTAACTTTAAATCGACGAACAGTCAAAGTGTAATCACAGCCATAAACCACGAAACGTCTTTAACCCAGAGTCACACTATTTTACGATGTGCTCTGTAGCATCTCCATTCACGTCGCGGTCGGTCGCAAATAATTATGTTTCGCTTTTTTTTTTCTTTTTGTTTTTCTTTCCACATTTCATGGCTTCTCTTATTCAGAAGAATACATAAAAAAAGGGTAAAGGGTGAAAACCAATATCAAAAAAAAATTCTCAAAAAAAAAAAAAAAACCACAAATCGAAGAAAAATACGGTGGCATTTTTTTACGTTTATTATAGGAATCATCATCTACGAACTAATGAGAACCAAATATAGGTTCCCTTTGTATAAGCCCGTGTTGTGGTATTGGCTTGGCTGTACTCTGTAGTTCTATTCTATGGAACAGCAAAGTCATATCCCTCGGTTTTTTATATGGTGAAAGGGTCTTTGGAAAATAATATTTATGTATGTACATGTACGTGATTTCCAATTGTTTGTTTATTGTGATGAGGATGACATTGCAAATTAGTTTTCCACTGACAGCAACAAAAAAAAGAGAAAATAAGAAAGACGGGGGACATTTCAAAAGAGAAATCAATCAATCGAAAGACAACTTCCGAACTTTGCTGATTGCTTATAAAGAAAGGTGAATTTCATCAAATATAGTAATTTTTAACTCAGTTCATGAATGGGGTGGATAAAAGTAGCAGTATGGTACCTACTCTTTGGAGTAGTATGTAACTGTGTTGTAGGATTACTGCGAATGTCGTTTGTTTATCCATAAACGACCTTTGTCACAGGGCTATCATAACCAATTCAAAATATCTTAAGCTGATTTTACATCCGATGGCATCCACTATAATGCTTAGAATAGATTACTACATTATAAAGCAATATGCACAATGCTCATTGGCACAGAAACGGAACATAAGTCTTGAAGGTATAGGTACTTTTGTTCCATTCGAGTGAGATATATATAAGTCCCAAAGTTATTTTGGGACTTTTGTTCCAGTCAAAGGAGACATAAATCCTGTTTTTTCACCTCAAGTCCCAAAAGCAAAAGTTAGAAATGTTTTGTTTTCGTAATTCCTTAGAACCCGCGAAGTTTTCTACCCATAGCAGTTTCTTGAATCGAATGGATGTTTAAATCTTTTGAAGATCAAGTTATATATGGATTTGAGCTATACCTACGTTTAGATATTTGTCTAGAGTGTGGTAAGAGGTCATCTGGATTAAAGATTTTTTTCAATAAATTTACTTTGATTTCGGAGAGTCGATTGAACAAAAAAAAAAACTGTATGGAATTCCAATTTTTGTTGAATTCGCAAACTCATTACAAAGCCGAAAAATGAAAAATTCGACCGAAAAGTCAAAAATTGTAAAAACCTGAAACTGCATACTTTCAGGGGTGGATGGTGGCGATATCTAAAAATCTAAGTGACCTTTTGTTACCGATTAGTTATTTTTCTGATGGCTTTCTTTTTTCGAATATCCCACAAAATGAGGTTTTTATATCCTCTATTGGGTGACCTTGAACAAAACCTTTAAAAATCCATTAAAAACTATCTATGACTCACGAATTACTAAAATTAACTAACATTTTGTAACCGATTAGTAAATTTTCAGATGGCATACTTTTTTTTCGAATATCCCATAAATGGTGAGCCTAAGAATTGCATATTATATTTCACTGCAAAAACCTTCTCTAGTATGAAATTTTTTGATAATTGGGTTTTTTTTTTACAAACAAATGTAGAGTGACCTTTATTTAAAGACATTAACCTTGCAGATCCGACAATCAGAAGTCAAGTTATAGTCTTGGTAAAGCAATTACATTGATAGTTTCGGGGATTATGCATAAATAACGGGCTGTCTACAATGAAGCTCGTTGTTGTTTTTTTTTAACCCTTTTGCTATAAATGGTTTGAATTTTCATCCATCATCATGCTTTCGTCTCAGTGTGTAATTTTTTTCTTTATATAAACTCTCCTATTTAAGAAGCTTAATTTTAAAAAATAAACTTGTAAAATTCAACCTACACACTCACTTCATTCAAAGTCTTTATGTAACCGAAGTTCGATAACAATTCCACCAACTATATGCACATGTACATTTCCCCCTTTTTTTTCATTGACTGACCTTAAACTTTGGGTGCACCACAGCACCAGCGATATTATACAGTGGTTGAAGAAGGAAGACCACAAAGCGTGGCGATGGCGACGAACGACTTCTTTGTAATTATTTCGCATCCATTCGGCAACAAGTCGAGTAATTAATTCATTTCATGGGGTCTGCACTCATCGAATAATTTGCAAGCCAATTGCTGCTCCTTGTCCGGCCGCTCTAAATGATTAACGAATTGGCCCATTGTAAATGTGTGCTATGCAGCTTTTGTTATGGTTTATAAATTTAAAGAAGACTCTCGCTCGTCGGACGTCGCACAAATCGTCGTCGTTGAGTCGTCGTGGCTCTTTGCTTGCTGATGATGTTAATGTTACTCCCATGTCGAAACAGCCATGGGGAGAAAACACTTGTTTGACTTTAATTATCATCACATAGAACGAAGGTCCCATCGAACGTCGAGCACTATACATACATACATAAGTCCAGCCAGGTCCATTTTTGACTGCATAGAATATGTATCTTAATCTACCCTCAAGTCATTTATTTAAAACTCAAATGCAATCTCACTTGTGCACCGGATGGTTTGAGCAAAATAGCAGCTTTTAATATATAAATGTACCTATATTTTGTGGAGGTGATTTTATTTTTATTTTTTAATAATGCTTCTCTATATACGTAAAATAGGGTTCTTTGAGAGCTATATAACTTATAATTGAGTGGTGGATGCTATTTGATTAAAATTATGCAGTAAAATTTTCTATACCTATATGCTGAAATAATAATTAAGAGTAGGAGTCTATGTATGTGCCTTGCCTATACTAATTTTCCTACTGTAGTGGTTAAAAGTTTATAATAAGTATTAATTACGTGCAGTGGCGGATCCACGGGGGGGTTTTCGGGTCGCGGACCTCCCATAAGCATTATATAATACTTTTATATAAATTTATTTATATTTTAAATATATATTTCTCTTCGACCTAAATTTGGTCTACATTTAACCTTCTTAATTCCAGAAAGCCCATCTTTTTATAAAATTTCTACAAGTGTATTGAATAGGTATACCTATACCAACCTCCAAAACTTCAAATGCATCTTAGTGGTAAAAAACAATTGTGCAGCGATGTGCCCAACTTATACTGGCATGTGCCGTAAAAAAATCGTACTATAAGCATTATGGTTTTTAGAGACTAGCCATATTTTAAGCGTGAAGTTAGCGACGCCATATTCGATTTTGAAAAAAAAATGTACTGTATTGTGCTTAATTTGTGCTGCGATGTGCCGTAAATATTTTTGAAAATTTCGCAAATTTTCAAGTTTTGAGGATGGAAAATTAAGTTTTTCTAAAAACTTAAAGTTGTGCTGTTTGGTGCTCAAAAAATAATACAATCGAAGAGATAAAAAAAACCGTATAAAAAAAATCCTATAAGTATTTGCAACTTTTAGGATTTACAAAAAAAAAAAGTTGTGCTGTATTGTGCTCAACTTGTGGTGCCATTGTGGCGTAAATATTTTTTTAAATTCCCAAATTAGCAATTTTTTTTTCAAAATCACGATCTTTTAAAAAGTTATAGGTACTTTCGCTGTTTAAAGCTCGGTTTGTGCTTGATTTTTTTTTTGTTTCGAAAATGGCGGTGCTATTTTCACGCACATAAATAATATATCAGCAAACCCACTCAAGTTTTATTTATCTTTAAGTTTTCTATTTGTAGTTGGAAACCCCCCCCCCCCACCCCCCCATGACCAAATACTGGATACGCCACTGGTTTCGTGTAGGTAGTGCATTGCATGCAGTGAGATTTCACGCTTCGTCATATGTAATTTTATTCAGTTAAAAAATTAGATTTTGATCATAAAAAGACAAGTGTGGTAATATATAACAACTTCGTCATTAAAAATCGAAAAATCAGTATTTTTACTTTTGACAAATTTTTTTTTAAAAGTGACATCTTTTAAGTAACCGATGTTGAGAATTAAATTTTAATATTTTCTTTTGGAGGATATGCATAATGCGTAGAAACTTTGCATAAACATATTTTCGAAAACACTCATCATTTGAGTGCAATACGTGAAAATCCGAAATTTTCGGTATTTTTAATTTTTTTTTTTCAATGGCCATATCTTCTAAACGAGTTGTCATAGAAAGAATTTTTTTTTTTTTTTTAGAAAATTTTATGATCTACCAACTTTGCATAAATTACTTTTCTCCAGTTTTAAAGTTATATGTGAAAAACCGATATTTTCGACACCTCGAAAACAAACCAAATTTGGCAATTGATAAGTAAGTAAAGAGAATTGTGTTAAATAAATTTCACTTGGATTTTTTTCGCAGACTGGCCTTTTTTAAACTTCATAAACTATGTTTAAAAACTCCATGAAGTCATTTTGGTATTGATCATTTAAAAAAATCGAATGAAATGCAATCATAATTCGCTGTCCATTTTTTGTCTGTTAGTTTCCAGTTCAATCATAAGTTATATATCGGAGTCAGTTAGAAATTGTTATATCTACTTCGGTTTCGTTCACCCTGTATTTTTATGTTCTATTATGAAATATTACTCTCTTTTGTTACAATTTATAAATAATAAATTCATAAGACTGGTAATGTTGTTCAACATCGATAAGCAAAACCTCTTGAGTGAATTCTTTTTACACGTCCAATTTCCTATTCAAGCTTTACCTATCTACGGAAACAATCTTCAATAAAAATATCTTTTGATGTACCCATCAATTCTCCGAATTTAAGCCCCATTTTAACATAACAGATAAGCTGCGATAACAATACATCAAATCAAAGCCCCAAGGCTATTTTAGGTATTCATCTATCAGTTGAAAATCTTTTATTCTAAACACGTTTCTCTTTCTACTTTATCTTATAGTTTCAGAATAAATACTGCACCATTTGATGATGGTGACCTAAAAAAGTCACTTTCATTTCAACTCCTATATGTATATAGTAATGTCAGTGAAAATGATGTCCGTTCAGTACATGAAATCCATATTGCCGAAAGGCACAGGCAAAGGGTATTAAACCTTTTTCTCTTCTTAGAGTTTGCTAAACTTCAACTTTTTCCAGTTTTCATTGTAAAATTATATTCAGCTGGCGTGGCAGTAGTTTCTCATTAATGCTCGCCATCGACGTCGTTGTCGTAGTCGTTGTCGTCTTTGCCGACCAAACCAAACAACATCTGCTCACTCTGGCTATATCTTATGGGATAAATCAATGAACCACCCGGTTTTCTATAGAAAAGAGCTCCACGACGCGGGCGGCGGTGTACATAGTTGGATGCTTGGGTCTTGCTGGATTGGCAAAGAGAAAAAAGTCCGTCACAGCTTTAAAAATTCAACACAAACCAGTCTTGGGGAGGAAAATTGGAAAGATTACTATTATCAGCGATTGTTGTCGCTCGATTGGTCATCGCTTTCAATGGCACCGTTGGACATGGTTCGGACAAATATATTTATAGGTATCTACCCATACCTATGTATAAACTCGTATATAGAAAAAAGGGAAATTTCGATCTCCGAGGTACCTATACCTATACATATAAAAAATAAGATGTCTTTTGTGTATGACAAAGTATGTTATTAACATTTTGCTGCCCCCTTTTATAAACCCGATGTGTTACCTTGTTTCGATTAAGCTTAACAAAAGGAAAGAAAATTGCTGTTTATGTGAAGAACGTGAGTTCGCTCTATGAACATTGAACATCAGGCAGGGCACACACCTGCGTCCGGACTGCATTTTATATTATACTTCCAACATCCATGTCGAAAGAGAAAACAGCGAAAGGTGTAAGTTTTGAAAGATTTATTTTAATTTTGTTTTTTTTTTTTGTAATTTTGTTTCTTTTCTAAAGTTTGTTGGGTTTTTCATTTAATATTTGAACTATGAAAACACTTAGCGAGAAAGTGCATTATTATACAACCAAGCAAAAGGTGGTAATTAGCCTTTAACTTTCTTGTAAAGAGAATTATTAGTAGATATATATATTATTGTGAACCTATTTAATGGAAACAAATTACTGCTTTCAGCTTGGGCATTAAGTATATAATGATGATTTATTATGTAAATTTACTAACTTTCGACATTATATATTTTGGTATATATGAGAATATATAGGACGCACAATGCACATTCATTTGAAATCGCCCCAATCCTTATGGTTTTGGGAAGATTTAAAATTCCCCCAAAACACACTCCTAGAGCTCTATGTAAGGTACTGAGTATACTGACTAGGTAGGTACTGTAGGAATTATTATACGTATTAATGTAAATGCAAGCCCTAGACTTCAAATATCAAGTGCAAATTTGTTATATTATTCTTGAATTGATGCAAACTTCTAGAAAATTTATGTTACTGACCTAAAATTATAGAAAATTTTGTTTTTCAATATATTTTTAGATATTTATTTAGCCAGTTCAAGTTTCTTAATATCTTTGAGATCTCAGCAATCTCATAGACCGATAACCCACAGCAAATTTTGGGTGTGAATGATAGCAAAAATTCACTGGTATTTTTATATGTATATAGAACTTTAATTTTTATAAGCAAATATGAAAGTTTTGCATTTCGTGGTTGGGGCTTTTGTAAGTAATGGTGCATTGAAAATGCGTTTTGTTTTTAAATCCCTAGATATAATGTATAGCAACTTAATCATTATATTTAATAAAAGATCTGAGCTCCTTAGACAAGAAAATGGGGATCCAAGACGTCTTCCATGGGGTCTTGTAACGGGTGATTTTTTAGCTGGTTTGGTTTTGGCAACACTGGTTTTGACAGCTGACGTGTGTTTAGTACCTTGTGTCACTGTCAAACAGCTTCAGTTTGATTTGCAATTTAACCATGGATCGTCTTACAAATGAACAACGCTTGCAAATTATTGAATTTTACTATCAAAATTCGTGCTCGGTTCGAAATGTTCATCGCGCGCTGCTTCCATTTTATTGTGTTCAGCGATGAGGCTCATTTTTGGTTGAATGGGTACGTAAATAAGCACAATTGCCGCATTTGGAGTGATGATCAACCAGAAGCATTGCAACAGCTACCAATGCATCCCGAAAAAGCCACTGTTTGGTGCGGTTTATGGGCCGGCGGCATTATTGGGCCATATTTCTTCAAAGATGATGCGAATCGCAGCGTTACTGTCAATGGTGAACGCTACCGAGCGATGATAACAAACTTTTTTTTGCCCGAAATGGAAGTTCTTGACTTGCATGATATGTGGTTTCAACAAGACGGTGCCACATGCCACACAGCACGCGAAACAATGGCGCAATTGCGAGGCGAGTTTGGTGAACAGTTAATTTCACGTTTCAGGCCGGTCAATTGGCCGCCTAGATCGTGCGATTTGACACCATTAGACTATTTTTTGTGGGGGTATGTCAAGGCTAATGTCTATAGGGACAAGCCCGCTTCGATTGACGCACTGGAAGCCAACATCCATGCATTCATTCGTGAGATACCGGCCGATATGTGTGAAAGAGTATGCCAAAATTGAACTCAGCGGATGGGCTACCTGAGACGCAGCCGCGGTCAACATTTGCATGAAATTATCTTTAAACATTAAATTGCAAGGTTCAAACTATCGATTCAAATAAATATTTCATTCATTTTTTCGAATTTTTTGTGTTTTTTTTTTTAAAAAAGTTCTAAACCTCTTAAAAAATCACCCGTCATCCAAGACGAACCCAAAGATGAGTATGAAACCGGTTTCTAAACAAAATGTTATAGCATTTAGAAATATGTTCTCACTGACAGAAACTTCCCCTCTCATAACAATATATTGTAATTCAAGACTTTTTTCATGGGGCCTCTTATTTACCAGTTGCACTAAAATAATGCAATTTACCGACAAAGGCCCCAACTACGGCATGCAAGACTTTCATATTTGGATATGAAAAGTAAAGATAAAATACCAGTGAATTTTTTCTATAACTCCAACCCAAAAATAGGTATCTGGGCTCTTATTTTATCGGAAATCTTTACGCAATTCCTCATTGAGATTCCTGTCATAAAGCTAAAACTTATATTTTTTGGGTTCGCTTGCTCAATAATTTTTAGTCGCAGTTTATCAATTTATAAAAAGAGATGGAGAGCACAGTACACATATTAAAGGTAATAACTTTGTTCGTTTACTCCCCAAACCTACCCATTTCTACCATTTTTAGCCCGAAAGACTGTCAAAATAAAAAAGTATAAAAAAATTAATCTGGTAGAATCTGGCAGTTTTGGGCAAGTACGCGAACAGACCTAATAAAAAATGAGGTATTGTGGTGGTAAAATGGTGGGTCCAGTTGTCTAATCTCAATATTTTGTTGTTTTTTCTAATGATCCGTGCTGAGTTCCTCTGGGCACTGGAATAGTCATTTTCAATTTTTTGACACTTCCAACTTTGACAACCTGCCCAATATATTACCTTTAATATGTGTACTGTGGATGGAAGTGCTTTTTGACTCCTAAATGAGAAATCTTGTTCAGAATTCTCTTTCACGCTCAGTGAAGTTTACACAGTGAGATGATATTTTTTTTTGGTGAAGCTGACAGAAGTTTGCTCATTGAGATGAGATCTTGGAAACCTGAACTGGCTTGTTATTTCACTGTCGTTAAACGTCAAATTCGTTCCCAAATTTGTTAAAGTCGTGTGATTTGCAACGCGTTGACGGATGCAATTATCTTTATTTTGACATATCTATGTAAGGAATATTAAGTTTGTTTGGTAATGTAAAAAACTCAGTTTTGGAAAATTTGTTGAAAAAAATATTTACCAAGGGTATGGTTTGTTTCGTCTTTTTCATCTCGTTTTTTTGTTGTTTCCTTTTACTTATCAATATTCATTTAAAAGTTTGCTTTTGTAATAGTTATTACAAATTTGTAATAGTTATTACAAAAAACGTTTTCATGATTTTTGCCTTTAAATTAGTGTATTAGCCCAGTAGGAATAAACATTTTGTCCTGGAAAAAATTTTACATGTTCACTTTTCTTTCACAAGTCGTTAGAGGGATTTATAAGGAGCACATGGGTAGTTTTTCGGGAAAATCGGACTGGAGCTTAAGCCGCCATCTTGGAATTTTCTTAAAAAATTTGCTTGAAATTAAAAAAAAAATATTTAAAAACAACGGCAACACTTACAGTAACATGTTATATCTCTTTTAAAAGCCAGAAATCTATTCTTTAATTTTGTTTTTAAATAAAATTATTTTAGAGAATACTTTAAAAATTAAATTTTCAAACTCAAAATTTTGAAAAAAAAAATTAAAATTTGGAAATTATTTTTTTAATTTTGCATTATTAAATAGTATTTTTGTATAATAATAGTTTTATTTCAATAATTGAAGATACAAAAAAAACTTAAAATTTAATTTAATTTAAATAAAAATAGTTTTAATCAAAAAAAAAAAATTTTAATTTAAATCATAGTTTTAAAAATAACCTCTTACAAAAGCAAACTTTTTTATCAAATATATTTGTTTTTCGGGTGGATATAGGTACAGCTTTATAAATTTAATACCCTTTTTTCAAAGACAAAATCCATGTTGATTTGTGATAATTGTTTCGAAAAAAATTCATTTTGTCTTTCACTTTGTTCGCTTTAAGGTCATTTCGTCAAAAACAACAACAAAATAAGGTATTACGAAATAAACAAAAATAATTGTAAGAAAAAGGAAATAACAAAAATGGGAAGTGAAAAAGACGAAACAACAGGGACCCATTTACCAAACAGGCATATTGTCTATAGTGTCATATTGTCAAATCCTGATTGAAAAAAAAGTTATTTTATAGTTGTCGAAAATATCGATTATTCGCATATAAAACTTTTAAGTGACAAAAGCCATTAAAAATACTTTATGGAAAACTTGTTATTCATGCTGTTCTTTTACAAAAAATAAACTGACACTTTTCTTCCTCACACTGATTTGGCGCGTTCAGAAAAATGATATCTCAGAGATTTACTCACTCAAAATGTGAACAATTGCGAATCCAAAATTTTTTTCGTCAGCATTTTGGAGCAAAGCTAAGACATTTTGCTGAGGAATCATGATTCATGAAACTGAGATTGGTAAGATTTTCGAAATTTCATTTTTCTAACATGCCTATAGCGTTTAGAGGATATTGCCAAAAACCTATAAAATGACGGAGATTTCACTTTACATATATACATATGTGTATGTAATTCCTTAACTGTTAATAGTATTGAAAACAAAATTTAACGCCAAATTGGTACATTCAAATTATGTGATCCCCTATACAAGAAATCGTCAACATTTTTTTTCTTAAAAGGAATCATTTAAAAGATATATTTATTTTAAAAAAATGGTCAAAAGTCAAAAATGACGGTTTTTTGATCTTTATTTTTAACTGGCAAAGTTGTTTTAACTCAATTTATAGATTATAACATTTACTACAAAATATATTGATACACTTTTTTCATATTGTCAAGTTAAATGCTAAAAACCTCTATTTTTAACATTTGATCTTAAATAATTTTGTTATACAAACAAGATTTGACAATGGACTTACTGGCCGGCAGATCATAATATGGCAAAATAAAAAAAATCCGTCTAGAAATCTTCACTTTTTCACTTTTCCGCAGCTAAAGTACATTTTTCTTGTGGGTTATCATAATCAAGACCACAAATAATTGAATGCTTTTCTTGAACTTAAATATTATTAAAAATAAATCTGAACTTGAATCTGCTTTAAAGCCCTTTTACCTGTTTGAGATTTTTTTTTACTCAAATTGTACATGAGTTTCTTGTAAATAAAGTCTGTTAAAAGGATGATACCCAAAACACAATGGACTAAATAAAATGTTTATTATTCAGATTAGGTTTAGAAACAAATACAAATGTCATGCATTCTACAATAAGCTTAGCATAAAACAAACTATTTAACTTGCACCTGCACCAGTTTTTTTAATTTGAACCTTGGTGTTAGAAGTGAAAGTGAAATTTCAATTTGCAATGCAGGTTTAAGAAACTAAGTAGGTACTTGTCGTGACAAAATAATATGTCAAACTACTTTAAATTATTGACTTTGAAACAATCTTATTTTAATTGAAGCTGGTGCATGCATTATCTCCATAATTTGATATGGTATGTTTTAAAGTATGTACAAAGCCTTAATGCTTTTAACTAGTTTCCGTCGTCGTCTTATTTATATAGCCTTTTCTGGAAATAACCAATTTGCACTTTCTCATAATTTTATCATCACTGCGCAGTGCACCTGCAAGTAAATTGTTGTGGTCATTTTAATTGAGTTATATGTTTATACTTTCGTTTGGAGTTCACTCTATAATACTTAATAGCCCTAAGTCTATAACGCAACAGTATATACATACATATCTCTCACAATGTAAACGCAAACCTGCTATTTCTCAAAGAAAGTGGTTTAGTTACAAAATGAATTGTTAGGTTAATTAAAAACTTGTCATATTTTTCTTCTTTTTTTTTAAATGAAAATAAAATCGTCTGTCTGGGATGGATGTTTTATTTTTCTTTTTTTTTCATTCCTCAACTTATAACTCAAAAGCAAACAAACCAAACTCATGCCTATACTGAACCGACATAGACATTGTATAGCTAGAGCGGCAGTTAATCAAAAAGAATGTCACCAAACAACTTTCCAATATTTTATTTTTTTTTTTTGTGATGATTTTAAATCAACAGACATCTTGAATATGGAATCAACGAGACAGTGATGGTGATTGATTTCCCAGGCATTTTCACTTTCAATATAAGATTTTTTTATTACGTATATTAAAAAAAAAAATAAAAATAATTGAAGGTTGATAAAAGAAGAAATGTTTTAATCGACACAATTGTTATTATAGTGAGAGTATCTATTATCTTTACTGTCAACTGACAAGTTAATATGAAAAAGAGGAAATCCTTTTTTTTATTTTTAAGTTGAACATTTTGGGTTGGATTGTTTTAATAAATACATTTTCAAAGAGCGAACATATCGCGTACTAGTGTACCTACGCTCTATCTTTTTGATATTTTATTAAAGTTAAAATACCTATCAAAACTCCTACAGCCTTGTTTATTAGATTTCACTAATACTCGTTTCAACCTCGGAATAGTTAAACCGAGTCGAAGCACTTACTCCGTCTTAACGCCACGTCAAACGGCTTTAGCTACACCCTCCTTATATGTCGAATATATTATCAAAAAAAAAACAATCTCTCTGGTTGTTATAATATGGGATTAAACGAGTTTTGTACTGCAACTAAAGCGTTTAAAGAATTTAAATCATTTATGAATGCAAAATAACTATCCATTTTGCCTTACAATTAGTAACAAACGGATACAAAAAACTTCTTCTACACTCCTTTTTAGTTACTAAATGTCATGTCATTTAGATACTAAAACGGCTTTACTACGGCTTTAATCCTACTATGTACCAGTTTTAGCTTACTCCGCCTCTAATCATCGTTTATTTTTTTATTAATAAGTTTTTCAGGATTAGAGGCGAAGTAAATGCGGAGTTAATTTACTCCGTCGCTAAAACGACTTAATAAATAAGAATTTGTTTGACGTGGCGTAAAGACGGAGTAAGTGCTTCGACTCGCTTTAACTATTCCGAGGTTGAAACGAGTACTAGTGAAATCTAATAAATAAGGATGGGTTCCTTAAGTTACAGGAAGTAACGAACGACTATTGGATATTGACAAAAAGATTGTTGACAAAAGATCGCTTAAGATCAAAATTCATTTTGATGAACTATCCCAAAACTAGCGTTTGCGTGTTCTTATTTTCTACCCCATGATTGACACGATATCATTAAAGCTGGATAACAGGTTCACTTGAATGAACAACATTTTAAATACCTCCTTTGCAACCCTCCTTTAAAAAAAAATGTCAAAGAGTGACTTGCGAGGGAAAGCTTATAAATTTTCTGACAAATTTTCGGGTGAATAATCATCTGATTTTTTCGTTCAATTGATTTCTATCTGGTCAACATTTTTCTGACATCTTTTATGTCAGTTCAATAAAATATGTTAAAGAATTGGCTATTTTTTTGATAATTACAAAATTTTCACTGTCTCCGAGCTATCCAGATGTATAGGTATGCACCACTTTTAGAATGTTTTTGACTGTTCCCTGTTGCCACAACAAAAGCTGAAAAATCTTTTTCGAAACTAATATTAATCAAAATTACTTGCTAAGCACAATGAAACAGAAAAAAGGCTTATAAATTGACATAAATTGAAAATTGAAGAGCACGGCAAATTGATTTGAGTTATGAGTATCTAAAGTAATTGATGATTCGATTCCGTCAGATCCAGAAAAAAAAACTATTTTAACTCCCTTTTATTTTTGTAAGTAGAAAATAATTTTATCAACTTCATAAATATATTTTTTTTTTAAATTGATTTAACGAACATTTAGGAAGTCCCCTTATTTGGTTTTACCCCCCACTAGCTCAAGCATACGGACCTGGGTTAAAAGCCAATTAATAAATCGGCGACCGGAAATTAAGCTTTGCTGCTCTACTCTACTTATTCAAATGTTTTTTTTTTTTTGTTATTTCAACAACAGAAAATCCATTGTAGGTAACAAGTTTCCTAAAATTAATGAAACTCAACTCATAGCTTTAACGTTGTCTTTGTTAATTTATCTATTTTTTGTACTTTCTAAGAAAACTACTTAAGATAGTTATTCGCATAACATATATCTACAATATACCTACATATGCATACCAACTTTAACTTACATTTTATATATTCATTAAAACTTTAAGTACCTATAAGCAATAAACTGACTGCCACCATTTCTTATACCAAAGTATATTTTTTCTTTTGTGTTCCTTAAATGCACATTAATCTTTTAATGTTCATGAATCATGACATGATGATGAACAATGAACATAAAACACATAAAAGTTAAAAATATCTTAAAACTAGAACACTGTACGTTGAAGATAAATCCTTAAAAATGTTGTAGGTATGTATATATTTTTTTCCCTAAGACAATAACTCTTAGTCAATGTCAATTCAGAGAAAGATAAGCTCAGTATTTCTTTGAAAATATCCCAATCCCAAACCCTAATGCCACATGAAACCAACCACACATTTATATTCATATCAAAGACAACTTGCACTTTGCCATCACTTTACCCTGTAATCCCTCTTAACATTGAACCCACCCACAGCCCACAGGTTGATTTCATTCTCCCTTTCTTTTATAATAAGCCATATAACCCAACTCCCTCTTTATTTTAACAGTAGCATGTCGAAAAGAAAAGCTTGCTCTATTAACAGCTATGCCAACTACATATGTACATATAACGGTCAAGTGAGAATCAATACAAAAAACTATATGAGCTATAAAATTAAGAAAGAAAAATAATAATACAAAAAATTGTGACAACTAACAGTCAAGAGTCATACACAATATATGTATACATATGTATGAATGTATTATTCACGGCGTTAAAGTTGGTCTCCTCCACGCCTCCACTTCCAAAGGCCTCATCTGCATGGAGAAGCGTGTAAGTAGCTCATTCATTAGTGTAATTATGTTTGCTTGAGATTTTTTTTCTCTCTCTATATCTCTCATTCTGCGCTCTTAAGTGTTACATTAACCTTAATAAACCTCAAGTCAAAGTGGGTCATTGGATATGTCATTATTTGATGTCGAATGCGCGGGCACACCAGCTGCCAATGCCTGACACATTTGACAGTCAAGTCAGTCAAAACGTCAAAAGTCGAACTCTAATGATTAACGATGGGAATATAATGTTTGTTGATTATAGTAGGTACGAACCGCAAATATAAATTATGTGTATTTAAATAATGGGATGCAACAGCAACAAATTACAGAAATCCTATAATTATGATTTGTGCAATTTCAAAATAGATGCATTTTAAGTGCGGTGCAACATGCAAACTTACCGTTTTGATGAAAATTGATGCAAATTAGATAGAGTTGATGGTGGAGCTCATTGTCATCAAGCTGTAAGAGGATAAAAATAAGATGTATATTGTATAAGGCATATTGTGGGAAATGTGTAAATAAATTGCTCAAATAAAACAGTTATTATGTAACATGTAAACATGCACAGGTTAAGTGTTATTAAACACAAAAAAGGTCTAATAATAATACATATATGTACCAATAATTCACTTAAAGGCATGAGCAAATGACCATCACATATCTAAAGCGAATAAATTGATTTGGAATTTATGTTAATACAAAAACTCTATTCTTCAAGATTGTTTTAGCAGAAGTTAAATGACCTTGAAAATTCGATTGGATATAATATAAATGTTGTAAACAACTCTTTGGTTTGAGCGGAAAACCATAGAGATTCAATGAATTAACTTTTTCTTTCCTATACGAACCTCATGGGGTTTAGATTACTCCTCGCTAACAAGTTACATAATTTTTATATTCTGTTAAAAACAACATGTCAGCCACAAAAAATTATGTAGCTTTAGGTATAGAGGAATAATCCAAGAGTGTAAATACCTATATTTTCCAAGACGGCTTTTAAACGAAGCAATTAACCCATGCGATTTTTAAGCATGTGGGCGGGGTGGAGTAAAAGGTATGAAGAGATGTTCCTTTAAACTCTCACGGGAAGATGGCGCTTCAGTTTAGTAAATGGATGTCATTATACACTGAAAAAAATCGTTTGTAATATTAATAAACACCATTTAATGACTGTTTTTTCATTGTCTCAAGCATCGACCATAATTTGCATCTTAGAAGGGTTCGACAGTATATTATGAAACGCATTTTAGAATTGAGGTCGGAAAAAAATATTGAAGTTTATTAATTAAAAGAAAAATATTGAAAATAAAAAAGTGAATAATATACTCGTGGCTATTTTTTTTTTTGTATATATAAAAAAACATGTACAGCTCATGCCTCATTATGAGCAGATATAAAAAACCACGTATGACATTTTTTGAAAGAAGGGGCCCCACTATGTAACTTGCTTCTATTTTCGAATCCATTCGAAAGTTGTTTTCAATGATTATTATAAGTGGTAATATGTATGAAAGTGGGATCAAATATTGGTGCTTTCGACTTTTCGCCACAGAATCTTCAACTAGCGCTATTTCCGTTTATACGCGTTTGCTAAGGAATTAGCGAGCTGAGATTTTGCGAATTCGAACATTTTTATTGTAGTTAGAATCGATTAACATAGTTGGGCTGGACCCCCCCCCCCCATGAGCATTGACACCAAATATTTTTGCATTAATTTATTTATTTATTAAATGTTTACTTCTCTTCGATCTAAATTTGGGATATTACAGAAAGCCCATCTTTTTATAAAATTTCGACTTCAAATTTCTTCAAGTTTAATAAAACATCAAATGCATCTTAGTGGAAAAAGGAGTATACCTATATACTTACATTATAGATTGCGTAACAGTTTTAAACGGTTTTAACACCGAACCAAAATCTCGGATTTCGGCACAAGATTTCCAAATCTCGTTAAATCGTTCACACCACACATAATCTAGATTTTGTTTGAAATTTCAATCAAATTTCAGTGTTGATAGAAACTAAAAAAAAATCCCAAAACAAATACACACATTTCCTTTTTTCTCTCGCTTTCTGTTGAAAAAATGCGCAAAACGCAAGGAAATCCTATTATCTCAGTACACTACACTACACTCAATAAATATAATAAACACTCTTTTTCATCATTATCACTGAACTGTTATACTGAAGAGAAAATTGAGTAATTAAGTGTATTTGTTTCACATTCACCGTTCCAAGAAGATTTCGCAGTAATCTACTAGATTACGAATCTGAAAATGTATGGGAAATCTTGTTGATTTTGATGAGATTTGGTGATTTTTGATCGAAATCTAGATATTGATTCGGTGTGTAAAGGCTATAAATAATAAAGCCTATATGATGGAAACTTAGTTCAAGGGCTTACGGTATGTTAAATTTTGAAGACTTAGGCAATTTATCATGTCTACCTCTCCAAAGCAACATATTAAAATACTATTCAATATTATAAGAGCAAAAAGAAATTAGGACCGCCATTTTCAATTTTAAAAAAGA
This sequence comes from Epistrophe grossulariae, assembly GCA_929447395.1. Classification (NCBI taxonomy): domain Eukaryota; kingdom Metazoa; phylum Arthropoda; class Insecta; order Diptera; family Syrphidae; genus Epistrophe; species Epistrophe grossulariae. The sequence continues at coordinate 106,643,893 of OV839567.1, forward strand.
AACTGTGCTGCATTGTGCTCAACTTGTGCTGCGATGTGTCGTAAATATTTTTGAAAATTTTGAGGATGAAATTTTTCCAAAATAAAATTTTTCTAAAAACTTAAAGATGTGCTCAAAAAATGATACAACCGAAGAGTTACAAAAATCGCATATTTCCGACTTTTACGACCGAACGCAAATGATGCGAAGGAACTTAGCGTGAATTTAGCACCGTCATTTTCGATTTTCAAAAAAAAAAGTTGTGTTGTATTGTGCTCAATTTGTGCAGCGATGTGCCGTAATGTATTTTTTTAATTCGCAAATTTTAGGGATGAATTTTAAAATCGCAAATTTGCATTTTTTTTTTCAAAATCACGATTTTTTAAAAATTATACTTGTGCTGTTTAAAGCTCAGTTTGTGCTTGTTTGTATTTTTTTTGAAAATCGAAAATGGCGGTGCTAACTACACGCACATAAATAATGTAGCACAAAGCCCACGCAAGTTTTATTTTTCTTTAAGTTTTCTATTTGTGATTGGACCCCCCCATGACCAAATCCTGGATCCGCCACTGTGTAAAACTACAAACATTTGGTAAGTATACTAATACATTCGTTAAAAATTTAAAACATTTCGTAAGTTATACAAAATATATTTTGTGTAGATACGAAATACAGTTGTAATTCTCACAAAATGTTTTGTAACACAACTAGGTTTTTACCATTCGTAATATATACGAAAGTCTTCAATAATTTCTTTTTACCCACATCTTACAGTTGCTTCTCCGTTCTGACCAAGGATTCCGTAAAAGTACAAATATTTTTTTTAAATTCACGAATACAGTCGTAATGCCATGAATGTGTTTTCGTATATTACACTAACGTTTTGGGTTTCCAAGCATACATTTGTATTATTTACGATTTTTTTGTATATTATTATTCCTACTTTTTACCATTCGTAAATTACACAAACGATTTTAATTTTATTTCACGCATACGACTAAATATTTTGTAAAGCTGCAGCTGCACCTAGTCATTTAGTCGAAACGTGTTCAGTTGCTTTTTGAACGCCGCGCTCGCCGTTTTAAAAATGAAAATAGTGAGTGAAAAAAAAATTAAAAAAGTTAATAAAAACAAAGTAAAAAAAACTATAAGCAAGTAAATAAAAAGAAAAACAAAAAACGAAAAACAAAAGAAAAAAAGGTTAATAATTGTATTTTGGTAAGTGTATTCACTATTTATGTTATATCAGTGTTAAATAATTGACGAATTTGAATTTTTAAGTCCTTTTTAGGTGGACCAATACGGTTTTTGGACATTGGTCACAGACAAAATTTTGGCAAATCACTTAAAAAATGCCAGAAATCCTAATAAAATTAAATTGCACGAAATATTATTAAATAAAAAAGAAAATTTTTCAGACGGTAAGTTCCTACATTTTTTATTCTTTCTATATTTTTAACTGATGCGATTTGCTTGTAGGAATTCATAAACACCCACATTTTTAACATTCTTGGTGGTAAAACAAAGAGAACAGTAGCTATAGGCGCTGCTTAATGAAATAAAATGTAAGTAAACTTTCATTATTCTTTCAAACATTCTGTAAAATTACCAATTTTTTTATAGTTTCAAAAGAAGAAGCAAAGGTGTCTCGTGACGATGATAAAAAGTGATTAAGGTTTAAGGTTTAAAGTTTTTGTTTTTAATTAATTTTAAAATAAACCAACGTAAAATTAACCAAAGTTTTTTTATTTTAAGTTTGTGGTTTAATCCAAATCCAAAAGATAAACACATTTATACATTCTGTGCCAATGCTACAAACTTGTGAATAATTCAAATATTTGCTATATTCAACCAATAAAGGAAGAATTTATTACAACCAATGATATTAATTTTAATGCAAACAAAAGCATTTGTACGATTGACGAAATTTGTGATTTAAGATCCTTTATAGTTTAGTACACGATTATGTTCCTATAAACTACGATCAATTTAAATGAAATACAAATAAATTCGTAGTATATAGAAACATAATCGTGTATTCTATCGTGTATTCTACAAAAATAAAGGATCTTAAATCACAAATGTTTAGTAAATAGTACAAACGTATTTTTCAAGTTACTATTGCTAGATCATTCATGTTACGATGTTATTTTCGTATATTGTACAAAATTTTTGTATTTGTTAGGGATACGAAAGTTTTGCAAGATATACGAAAACATTCGTATTTTACTTTCAAAATATCGTTCGTGCAATTTACAAATGCATATTTATAAAATGTACGAGAAACATTCGTGAAACAAATGAACGAATGTTTTCGCAGCATCTACAAAATTTTTCGTTGTATTTACCATTTATTTTTTTCGGTGCAGTAAATAGTTTAATGGACCAATACAAAAATTATTACGATGAGAAAAAAACAAATCGGAACAACAAAAACCACATTGACGCAACTCAGCAATTTTCTAAAAGATAAATAATTTATTGTTTTAACAAACGTTTATTGGGCCATTAAATCAATTTTGCTTGTATCAATAAACGTTTATTGGGACAATAAACCGCTTTTGGTTATATCAATAAACGTTTATTGGGCCCTGAAGGGCAGTTGTCAAATAACTCGTGAAGTTCAGTTCCGCCAAATGCGGTCATACCTTTAATCCAACGCTTCGTGCGTCGTATCGATTTATTTTAATGGGATTTCATAATGTATGGGCCATTAGCGGTAATAAAATGATGCTATAAAGACAAATAAATCCTGTTGGTGGTCGCTAATTCTGGATCTGTGAAAAACTATGGGAAGATCTGAAACTAAAGGTAGAACTAAATGGTAGAACGGAAGCCAACGTACGTGGTCGTACGAAACCGAGCGAAAACAAGAAATTCATATGACGCGCACATAATTGCGTTCTGGAACTTTTCGTTTAGTTTTCGTTAACTTTTGCCGTCGGACATGAGAGCGCTCACCGACCGCTCTTTCGTACGTGGACTGACAGCTAGCTTCAAAAATAAAAAAAATCACTTCCAACCACTCAAGTGCATTATGGGAGACTTATGAATTTGACGTTTTGGAAAGCAACTTTTCGTTCGCTTTTGACACTAGCTTCCGACAGCTACCGCCTATTCTAGTTCTACCTTAACCGTCAAAAACTGTCATATGAATAATTTTCTTCCTTTTTGTCATTTGGAAATGAATCTTTAAAACGAAAGGGTTCTCTTCAAAAAAATAAATAATAATAATATAGCTCTAGCTTAACTAATCACTGAAAAACTAGGCCGAAGAGTATATAATATTAAATAAATCGATAATTTCATTTTTGAAATCGAGAAATTTTAAACTTCTTTAATAGTGATTTTCATAACCTACAAATACTTATTGCATGATTTTTTTAGGGCCAGTTTTTCATTTCTGAGTTTACTTTGAATTTAACTCGACTTTGTTAATCCTGCAAGCAAATTGAAACCGAATTTACTCGGAAGCAGTGCATTAACATTAAGTTTCAGTTGTAAAAAATCTACAATTGAAATCAAAATTTTACACTATACGGAAATGCTTTTTAACTGTCCAAAAGACAATCTGCCACAATATGGAAAGGGAGATTTCTATAGTGTCACCCTCTCAGAAACACGCATGTGTCAGAAATCTCTTTTCAGTTAATCCAGCGAGTTAGAAAAACATGTTTCAGGAATTAACTCGGGTTTAACTCTGAAATAAGAGTGATCTCGCACTGAAAAACTGAGCCTAAAGGCCCAACTATAATAGGCTTGAGCAAACATAAACTAATGTCAGAACCTATCGAAAAGTTTGCTTAAGTTTCAAAAAGTCGCAAGCATAGCCATAATAACTTACGCGCGCAAAAGCAGCTGTAAAAATCAAATTCACAGCTGTTAATTTTGTTGAGTGTGAACATTGAATCAACGACAACGAGATAGCAAAGATATCACACATACACTTTCGTTAATCTGGAATCATTTACACAGACGATGAGTTTGATGTGTATTTTGTATGTGTTGAACCGTATCTGTCAAATTCACTTATGCGCTGAGCGAACCGGACCGCTCTTGCTTATGTTTGGTTAATTGAACGAAACTTAAAAAAATTGGACGAAACGTAGCTGGACTCCATTATGGCTACTCAATAGGAATTTCATATATTCGCTCGTTGGCTTAAGCGTGCATAAGCTAGCTCATGCCTATTATAGTTGGGCCTTAAGATACGATATTTAAGGTGGTGCTACAATGCTCAATGAATTGTATAAGAATGTCTCTTACGTCAGCTTTTATTTGTATTATATGTTGAAAGAGAACGACCCTCTTATTTCTTAAGTTGATTTTCTAGAGATAGTAGGTATGCCTTTTTGGAATTTTTTTTCAACACATTTCCCGAAACGTAGTTTTTTTTTCATGGGTTTTGACACAAAATTGTGAAATTTTGTTAAGATTTGTGACATTTCGGAAGAAATTTCCCGTTACCAAACAGACCTAGTATATTTCCTGCATGTTAATAGGGGTGATGTTATGGTAAGTCGCATCACATCACTTGGAGTTCAAAGGATGTATTATGCTGCCAAGGTTTAGATACGACGAAGGTAGACGGAAGAATTGATTGGAAATGATATTTGGTGCATCTCGGAATAATGCATTTGATGTAACTAAGTGGAAAAATAGACATAAAAATAGACCCACATCTGCTATCGACTCAACGCTCACAAAAGTGCCATCGACATCACTCTGATGCGGGTTTATCCGATTGTGTTTATTTTGTCGGTCTTTAGGAGTAATTAGACGAGCATTTGAATGATATGTGCCTCTTATGTTGGCGCGAGGGTTTATTGCACCATTCTTTTAAGAACGATATTAAAGAAGTCGTATTTCAGAGCATCGCCTTATCTAAAAACTTTTTTGACATCAAAGGAATCGGTGAGATTTTTATCGTCACTGATAGAGCAGTGTCTCATCGTCATCCTACACAAATGACCGAGTTTAGTAGCAAGAATTTAATATTAATTGCCAAATAAGATCAACTAATCGAAGTAATAAGCTATATAATCAAGAATTTAATAGATGAAAATGACTAAACAAATAACCGATAAAAAATTATTCAAATTGGAAACATTAAAAACCACTTCAAAACGTTTAATTTAAAAACATATTTTTTTTAGAACTTCCTTAAAGCACGCTAACAATCTCTCAACAATAAACGCTCATTTTCCCTTATGGTCAAAATTATAAGAAAGAAAAAACAATAAAGACATTAAACGACACAAAGTTATACCATTAAAGAGCACGCCAATAATTTTTTATTTAAACTTAAAATTGGAAAATAGCAAAGTTCGCTTCTTCTTCTTCTTCTGCTCGTGCCAACCCCTAAAAATGTGGCAAAAAACACAGAGGAAGAAAAATCAAGTAGGTTAGGTATGAAGTAAACGGAAATGAAATAACTTAACGACGAACATAAGTTCATTTGAAAAAGTTCGTCTTTAACACAACTTGTGCACGTTATTATTAAGTCGGTGTGAGAGTATAGGTAGAGGTATGTGTGTGTATATGTATACGTGCAAGATATTCTGAGATTGTCATAAAAACATCTGGCAAAGGTATTTTTGTAAAAAGTTTTCCAATCCCAATTTTTGTTTTCTTATCAAAATGAAATAAGAAAGTTTAAAACCAAAAACAGCAGGTGGGCTTGACACATGCAACTACATTATTTCAAAAAAGCATAGTACCTGCCCAAATCCAATTTCAATTTACAGCATGTTTACTATACCAACTTGAGGTCAATTAAAAATTCAGTGTGTGCAATCTAATCATTGAGAACCACCAGAAGTTTGCCATTGAAGTGTTCTCGGTATGCACCTTTTGGAAGGGCATATATACGAAGAGCTCTTCTTGAAATTGGATTTTATAGTCTGTGAGCTATACATGCATCCATACATTCATATTATTACAAGATAGGAATCTGAAGATTCAAGTAATCGTGTTTTCTTTTCCTATAGGTGAAGCAAATACATATGTTCAGAGTAAATAGTTCAATTAGATAGGTAAGGTTTTTTCTTTAATGTTTTGGATAGATATTTTTCTTTGGCAGGAAGCTGGTTATTCTTATTCCAGACTAATATTTTTCGTTAGTTAATAGTTAATAATAGAATAGTTATGGACTTAATTGAGTTTGAAAACAATGATTAACTATCAGCTCATATTCTATATGAATATTATCAAAGAGCTGTTTTGAACATTCTCGCTTTCGATGGGAAATGTATTCTAACTGGTAAATCGGAATAGAAGTATTCTACTGACAAAACCCATTTCCCAGGGAGTTTTTTCCATGTGAATTTTAAGAATTGGTCTGTATAACTTTCAGACGTCAAAAATCGCTTTCAATATCGAAACAAAGTGGGCGACACTTTGGAAAGGGCGATTTCCATAGTGGCGAAAACATTAAGATAACCATCAGATTTCAATTGAGCCCAAAGTCATTCCTAAAACCGCCATCTCACGCCTTTCGGTCTCTTCGAATTTACACGGATCCATTCGGATCGTTTCAACGAATCATTCATTCAACTACACAACACACGAGTTTGAGTTCTGCTTTGCATACATCGATGATGTTTTCTTAATTTCCGCTAACGAAATTGAACATAATTAAGCCTGTAGAAATAATTTTACGTAAATTGAATGAAGTCGCGGTCTTGTAATTTTTCTGTATAAAAGCATTTTTTCAAAACCTGTTGTAGATTTGTTTGGTCACAGCATTGATGCCAATAGTGTTCGGTCAACACAAGCTAAAGTAAAAGCCATCTCAAAATATACGAACCTCCTCAAACTGTTAAAGACTTACGAAGATTTGTTGGGATGAGAAATTTTTAGTGCCACCTGTGCCATTTCGTTCCAAAAGCGGCTAAATTCCAGATTCTTTGAAACAAATATCTTAAAGGTGGTTAACAAAAACTCTTATAGGTAGCATACGCATTTGGATCTAAATGCTCGATACACGAATGATATCCGATAATTGCCGGAGAAATTTAACGCCGTTTCGGGTGCATTTTCTAGAATCCACGAATTGTCAATCCCTCAGACTTCACTGAAATTTCAAACGAAAAAAAAGGGTGATGAAGAATTAAAGAATATGATCGAGTCAACCGCAATCCGTGAAGATTAAAGCTTTTCCGTTAAATGTGTCGGAAAAAGCGATATTCTGTGACGTGTCTACTAATAAAAGTACGACCATTTATTCCAACGCGTTTTTAAAAAACTGTTTTTGAATAAGTTCAAAGCTCAGGTTATGTCACCTGGATGTTTGAGCCACTGTCAACATAATGCGACACAAATACATCTGGCCATCCTTAGACAAAGATGTTCGATCTCGGGCAGAAAATTACGTTCCAATATCATGGCTCGAAGCAGGGTAGACATGGTTGGCTCTTTTTCAGAAATCCTTGTTCGATATCATAGCGGAGGCAGAAGGTATTGCCGCAATATGTCTGCCGAAAATGGATACCGCGGTTGGGAGTTCCTTCTACAATTATAATTGATCAGGGGAAAACAATTCGAGTCTAAGCTGTTGGAAGATTTGGGTAAAGCCATGACTTAAAAAGGGACCGAACGACATCGTATTAACCACAAGTCAATGGGATGATCGAAAGATGGCACCAGACTCTCAAAGCCGCAATTTCGTTTTACCAAAACCAGCTATGGTCTAAGACATTGCCATGGATTTTGTTAGGTTTGAGAACTTCGCTTCGTGAAGATCTAACCTGCATCAGCCGATTTGGTTTACGGAAAAATTTTTAGTTGAATTACAATTCGAAATTTTGAACCGTTTTCGGCAGCACTTTAACGGAGTGTGGCCGATTCTTCATCCAATCACTCCGCCTCAAAGCCTTTCATCTTTAAAGAGATGCGGTCATATTTATAAATTTTAAAGATTTTTGGTCTTATTTATAAAAGTTGTCTTACTTTAGACAACTGTCCAACTTGTTTATTTTTGTCTTATAGCTGCCAAACTTAGACACAAGAGTAGATTGTCTGAACCGTAAATAATCTGATATTTACTTTTATTAAATAAAGCATATTTCCACCAATTTTAAAATAGTTAGACAGTGTCTAAGTAGACAAAAAATTTATAAATACGACTGTTTATGTTTAAGAGCTATCTAACTTAGACAACGGACTCGGTTGTCCAAACCTTGGCTAATATAACATTTCATTCAATAAAATAAAGCAGATTTCCAATTAGTTCCAACTATTTTGATCTACCTATTTAGACTCTGTCTAACTATTATAAAATCTAATAATTAAATAAAATCTAATTATTATTAAGAACAATCAATGTAACCAATACTAAGCTTAATTCTTAATTAACGTCTCAACTAATTAGGTACATACTCTAATTGCTTTTTCGTAAAAACTCATCTGATTCAATCAAATGTGCTTAAATTAAGAGCAAAACTATGGCACCATTTTACTGAAAAAGTATAAACCTTTCATTCGATCTCCATATCAACCTTTGATGCCGAAACCAGTTAACACAGATTGAGAATTCAACAACACGCTGAGTTGTGAACGAAGACACCTTATGGTATCCATCATGCTATATTATAACATTACAAAATTTCTCAGAAATATACTAGATGTACAATGTACCTCCCCAAATAAACGAGGAGAAACTATACGAAGCCATCCAGCAAAAAGATTGAATCAGATAGACAGACACACTGACTATTCAGAAAAAGCACATCAGATGAAAAATGCCAAGCAAGACAAAAAGATAAAAATAATAGCAAATGAAGAAGTCTCAAAAGCACATGTGGTATAAATTCTTATGTCTGTGGAAAGGATTGTGCCAGAGATATATCTAACTCTAACTCACAAGTCACAACCACCCATCGTGGTTTTTATCTAATTGCTCCACTGACTGCTGGCTTTACCCTTCAGTGGATAGATTTTTCAATTTGACACCTGCCGGGTGCACTGACGTCGTCGTCATCCTGCGGTGTCGTTGTCGCACCCGGAACCACATCTTAAAAGAGGGGGACAAATTTAGAAGAACACAAAAAAACCAGAGAAATTGAAAAAATTCCCACGCTCTACAAAACTTCGACTCTGGTTGGCATTTTAATTAAAGCAACTTTATGAACAAAAAAAAAAACGAAAACAGAAAAAGAAATGTTTTTTAAATGATTTTATTGGCAACCTTGTGTGTGGAAGCTAATTTTTTTTTTAGTTTATTTTTTTCGGTTGGGTTGTTTTTTTTTGTGTTCCAGACAGTTGACTTTGACCACGAAAATGGTGCATTGCATAAGTCGAATTGGCCTAGGTCTTGGTTTTATGTTTTATAACTGAAAAAAAATGCGATCAAAGTTAACGATAACGAAAAAACAAGATGTTTATATTAAATGGCCTAAACGAGAATGGATAGGGGAATGATTTATACGGAAAAATATTTCTATTCTAAGATTTGAGTAAAAAAAAAATAGGGTAGTGAATTAAAGAAGGTCCAAAAAAATAGACGTTAATTAGATAGGTATAGAACTTATTTAGATAATCGATGTTCTTGTAAGCATATAGTCCTATAGATGAGTTAGTCTGAAGAATCTGTGAGAAAAACGCCTTGACAAAAAATTCGAAAAATAAGGTTAGATATTGTATTTCTTTAAGACTCCCATTACTTCATCATCTATCGGAAAACTTGTGAACTTATGATTTATGTACATGTACCTACTCACTTCATAAATATATTGTGTAAGTTTCAGGTCAATCGGATGTTTAGTTTTGGAGTTTTAAATAATTTATGTATTCTATAATGTTCAGCGCCATCTATCAAAAAACTTATGATTCATACAAATTATACTGCACACGTTTTAGCTCAAGCGGACTCAGGTCAATTGAATCCTCATTTTTCTGCCGAATTCGAAGGGAGGTTGTCAAATTTGAAAGTGTCAAAAAATTTAAAATGGCTATTCGAGTGCCCACAGTAACTCAACTCGCTTCATTAGAAACAACAACAACATTTTGAAATTAGACACTTAACCTATTTACTACCACTGTACCTGCTTGAATTTGGAATTTATCGTTTTCTCGCTGACCCATCTGCCATTTTTTTAATGAGATTAGATTTTTTTTTGTCTCTTGACATCTTGACAACATGTTTTAGTTTAGTAAATTACAGCAAAACTAAAACGGTAGTATTTTTTATTACCCCGCGTGAGGTACGATTTTGGGTTTTGCCTATTTTTGGAGCTTGTTTTATATTTGGCAACAAATCAGATATTTGTTTTATGTATTTTAGTTTTGTTTTTTCAATAAAAGGTCAAGAATAGTTGGTATAAACAGACAAAAGTGAAAAATAAAGTTAACATTTTTTATTACCTGAGGTTAGTAACTTTGAAGTTAGATGTACCCGCTTGGGTACAATGGGAAAATCTGAAGACATTTTTTTTTTAATAGATTTCAAATCATTCTGAATCGGCCTTTTGATTTTACACACGCAGTAGGTACATATATGCAATTAAAGAAGATGACCAAAATGCTGCATTTGCTAATGCAGTTATACCACTAGATGCAGATTACAACACAGATCAGATTTCCCAATGAAGTCTCAGTTATAACATTGAACTCTTTATTAGGGATGAGCAGTACGACAGCGAGGACGAAGTTCCTTTATCAATAATTATCAGAGCCTCAATCCTGATAAGAGATATGACAATGACTGCTACCAATAACTTTAAAGTAAATAAAATGAATATGAAAACTAGTTTGGAAAACAAACAAATCTCCAGTCGAAATATTTGAAACGCTTTTCCATAATGACGTTACGCAATTGATTTTGGATCAAACTATTCTCTATGCTTCCCAACATTACCAACATTTCAAGAAAAGCCGTCATTTTGAGCATTTCTACGACGTCAATTATGGAATTCTTTTTGTGAAATGGAACGATAACAGTGTCGTTGTTATGGGCACAAACTTTGATGCTGTTGAACCATTATACATTATGTCAAACGCTGGTTATCAACAGCAAAAAAAAAGTTTTTATGCGCCGCAGCCAAATCTCATTGCGGATTATAATTAAAGTATGGGAAGTTTAGACCTACACGATCAATCTGTAAATGCGTATAAAATCAAAATTCGGGAAAAAAAGTGGTGGCGGGCACTTTTCACTTCAATGCTAAGTTCTACACTGGTAAACGCGCTTGGAAGCTTTACAAAATCGGGGCGGATTCCCAAGATGACTTACCTACATTTAAGAGAAATATTTCTCGCCACTGTATAAGAAGACACACAATTGAACCTTCAACGTCGAAACGTTCCAATTTCAGCAAGCGTTCCTCTTACTGAAGGTCTCATTTTCCCAAAAGATTTGATAAACCCCTTTTTGCAGAGAATGCCACATGCGAGTTAGATGGATTTGTGAACTTTGTGGCATAGCTCTGTGCGTTGAAAAAGTATGCTTCAATAAATTTCATACACAAAATTAGAACCCATATCTTACCACTGTACCTGCTTGGGTACAGCCTTATAAACATATTATTGTTACTTTTTGTAAAAAATAAAACAAAATTTTTACTAATCCTATATGATCATATTTAATAAAGTTTTGTTATCATAAGTTTGAGTTTTTAGTTTAAAACGAACTCGGTAGACGGTAGTAAATGGGTTAAAGGGACCCTGGATCCACCATTTTACCACCATAATACCTCGATTTCGACAGATACGTATCAGAACTGAACAAAAATGAAAACGCTAATGATATTACCTTTAATATGTGTACTGTGCTTTTTCATGACAAGAGGCACCGTACCTACACTTATTTTAAATGTAATATCATTAGCGTTTTCGTATTTGTTCAGTTCTGCGCAGCTGTCAAAATCAGAGGAAATAGTGGATCCAGTGCCCCTTTACTTGTCTAACTTCAATATTTTGTTGATGCGTGTTGAGTTTTGACAACCTGCGCAATATAATATTATGTACCTTAGATTTGTGAACAGTGGACCAGAGATACTCTTGAAAGATTTGTCAATTCTTCGTAAGAAGACCCGTAAGAATCGGTGCAAGAATTATGTACATATGTGCATTTGCCTAAATTTTATAATTAAAGTTTCCAAGAACTAAACAGTTGAAAAAGTGAAAAATTGAAAATCTGTGTGTAGTTTTCTTTATTTCTAATTTTCTAAATCTAAACTGTATTTCTCCCGCTTAAAAAATATTCACACACATACGCTTTTCAAGTTCAAAGGTGAGATCATATTTTAAGTATACCTATAGCTTCACTCAAAACGTTCTTTAATGTTTTTTCCATTTAAAATGCAATAAAAAAGAAAACGACAAACTAAATGACATAAAGATGTCATACATAGATAGCTTAATAACTCAATTGTTAGATTCAACAAATTTGACTATAATATACCATTAAAATGAAAAAGGTATAACTTATAAAGAAGAACCCACACTATAGCACAGCACTCCATGTTCATACCTAATTTAGAACCCCATCTCATCGTAATTATAGATTTCCACAGAATCGTTGTCTTCAAATTATAAAAAAAAAGAAAAAAAAGTAATTATTGAAGAAAAAAAAACGAAAATATTAGGTTTCCTTAAATATACATCTTTTTAACAAAAAACCAACCGTCTGTCAGTTTTAATTTACCCTATATCTACCTGATGTGTCAAAGGTATATTAACTTTTAAAATTACAACTTACAACGATATAACCGTGCGACAAACCAAATGATGAATTTAGGTACCTACATCTATGAATTGAGGTATAAGAACATATACCCAAGTGAAGTATAGGTACTTATAAGGGCCAAGTTAAGGTCATACATGTACAACACAATACCACCCAACGAGAGACGGATATCTCTTATACCTACCTACTTCTATATAATTGTGTTTTTCTTATACGTTTAATTGGAGCGTTTATGGAGTAAGTCAAGGAAAAAGATTGAAGTATAGGTACCTACTTTTATGGAAACCCAGTTCCCTAGTTACACAAATTTTCTCCGGAAAAATAAAAACTGAAAAACCAAAATAAAAGAATATATCTATATGTATGTAATATGTATACATAAAAGCATATATACATAAGTCTGATGTTTGTACATTGCAGGAGCTAATTCTAAGTGCAATTAACTTAGATAGCACCGAAAAGCTTAAAGCAGTAGGTATAAGGCTATACATTCATATGTATAGAAAAACTTAAGAGAACGATTGAGTCGCATGATCTTGGGGAACTAAATTATAAAGTCATTTTAAACCTTTTTTTTTATAATAGAATGTCTTTTCTTCCAATTGTACATTGTGCAATTAAGGTTGCATTCAGCTTTATTATTTTATCAAATATCAACACTAACTGCTCTTAAAGGCTTTGATTTTGACAAGAAGATACAGTGAAAGCTCTACTTGCGGACAGCTCCAATAAGCGGACAATTCCCTTAAACGGACACATTTTCGGGAACAATTTATTTTTCGAATTTCTCATTCAAATTACTTTCCTATAAACGGACATTCTTATAAACGGACGCGGACACTTTTTCTTGCTCATTTTAGAAAGAAAACCTCCCATATGCGGACACATTGATTTATTTAGGGATTATTTTGTATCAACAAATGAAACTGAAAAAAAAACAGAAGGTCCGTTCTCAGTATAGTTTCTGTTTTATTCCGAATATACGTAAGCAAATCCAAAGAAAATCTCCGATAACCGGACGCAAAGCTCTAATAACCAGACAGAGTGATGTTATGTTATGTTGAAAGGTAATTAGGGAATTTCCCGAATAACTAAGTTGGTGTAATTTTGAGAGTGTATGCTTCAATTTCATAGCGTTCCGTTATTGCACATGACCCTGTTTAGATTGTGACATGCTCACTACGTAGTGAATAGTCATGTCGTGTCTACACTCGAAATTTCTCAGTCATGAGTATCGGCGGACTCTGATGGAATATCTCTGAATTGAAACATTTGATTCTGAGCACCATGAACCATGAGTTTAATATTAAATAAATAAGTAGTCGCAAAATATAGCAGAAATTGCAATTTTAATAATTAAATCTGCTTCAGCATCTTTGCTGTTATCAATCCACCAATTCAATAAGCATTTTTTGCGTCTAAGCTTGACTAATTACACATTTTTAATTTTTATTCTCATCTACCTTACCCTTCAACGAACATGCCAAAAATGAAAAAAATGCCATTAAATGGAACATGTCGGATATGAAACATGACTGCTCACTACAATCTTTATGTTTTCTTCCTGACTGTCGCCTCCCTTTCTACCTCACCGATTTCACCAACAAAATGCCGTCACTACGTAGTGAGCAGTCACAATCTAAACAGGGTCCATGTCATTTCCTTTCTTTCTGCTATTAATTAATAAGGGAAGTTCGCACTTCGTCAAAAAGGTTTGTTTTTTTTTCAGCCACGACATACAAGATTTTATCTTGCAAAGTTCATTGTAGATGTGTTTTTAGATTAAATATTGGAAAAATACAAGCCAGAGATTTAAAAAAATTAAAGAAGATATTGAAAATGGCAAGGTGGATCCAATATATACATAACCCAGAAAAAAACCTTTCTCAGAACTGAGGGTTACAAAATTGGCCAATTCATGGAATGGTTTTCAAGAGCCAGAAACCTCTTAAATTTAAATATCTTAAGTTATGTCAATATTTATTAATACAAATATACTAAATTTGTATTAATAAGAAGTTAAAAAAAAAGAAGTTTTTCTATATCTTTCCTTTAACCGGACAGTTCTCATAACCGGACAAAAAATTTGGGGGACCATATGAGTGTCCGCTTATTAGGGCTTTCACTGTATGTACATATTGACATTTGGCCAGTTTATATTTCAGAGATCTCTCCTCACAAATATAAACACGATTCGTCACAAAAATTTCTCAATTTAGCTGTCAAAAATTGAGACTGAAATTTCTCGATTTCTTAAATTCCTTTGAACACAATGCAATGTGTTTATATTTCATTCTCCTGCTCTGTCAAATAGACGTAGGAAAATTACTGAGCGCTTTGATATATAAATTGGCCAATTTTATTATAATAAGCGCACCCGCTACAAGCAAATAAATCCCTGACCTGGAAAAAATTTTATTGTACACTCGAACTCATTTTTGAAAAAAAAAATGAAATTAATTTTTTTTTCAAATTTTTGCGTTATTAAGTAGGTAGTATATGTATTTGTTTTTAATATTCAATGCTCTTTAGCCAAGTGCTGAAAACCAGATGCTAAAATCTATTCTAGTTTTTGAGAAATATCAGAAATAAGTTTCTATTAATTTGGCTTCAATCCTCTTTCTATTTCAAGTCAATTTTTTTAAGAAAATTCCAAGATGGCGGTAAGATCCAGCCCGATTTTCCCGAAAAATTACCCATATATGCTCCTAAAAACCCCTCTAACGAATTGTGAAAGAAAATTATACAATTAAATTTTTCAAGGTCAAAATGTTTATTCCGACTGGGTTAAATATTCGAGTGTTTTCCTAACACATTACGTCTTTTGTATTGTTTAAGAAGGATTTTAGAAATCATTACAGAAAGCAAACATATTCTAATCAAGCTTTCTTAAACCTAAAGCCGGAACTACACTTGTCTCGTGTGGTATCGGTATATCGTGGAGCGGCTTTTGAATATTTCCCAAAGTTGTTCAAGCGTAAATTGATACATTTCGTAGGTATTGCGGAAATATAGTACATATAAGCCACTGAGTTTCTATACAACAGATAGCCCATCCCAAAGCTGCTTTCAAAAAAATTCTATTCCATGAAAAAAAAAACCGCTGTTGCTTATTTTTTGGCATTTTATTAGAAATTTATTTTTTTTTTATTAATGTCAAAGGTTTTGCACTTTTAACCTCCATACATTCATATAGATATTGCTAATTAAATAAAATCTCGAGGTAAAGTTTATGTACGAATCCAAAACAAGACCTTAACCCATTTTATCTTTACAAGTTAAAATTATAAAGATCTTGGGCTAAGGTGTGTTTTCGTTGATATATATAGCAACTCAGCATAATATTGCTGAATTGCTGACAATATATAGCTAGGTACATGGAATCAGTTTATTTTATAATGTTTTCATCCAATTATGTCAACATAAAAATTTATATACAGGAAGGGTAGATAGGTAAAGTACCCCATCATAGCACTCAAAAATGTAAAAAGAAGTTTGTCCAAATTGAGTTAATTTTTAATTAATAAAATGCCTTTATACATATACATATATATATATACATATATGTACCTACAAACGGAAATTTCGAAATGCTTATAAATTTTTAATGGGCGAGGTATCTACCAAACAACATACACCGGGCTTAAAAATGGATTTAGATGACAACAACAAAAAATACCATAGAATTGTGGAAATGAAAATGCCGACATTTTTGGTTATAATGTGTAACCGGTTTGGACATTTTTGTTTTTATTGATTAGCTACATATAGGTATTGATTTCAAATTAAAATTTTGTTTTAAATCTAGCCTAAATATTTCTATAGGTATGGCTTTTTAATGCTATACGGGTTTTGACCATGACTCATTTACTCATTTTGCCTGATAGGTAGGTATACGATGAGAACATTTTTTGTTGTTGATATTTTTACAACTGAATGCAACAAAATTAATTCCGTATTTTGTGTTGACGGGATGTGATATCACAGTGATATGGTTGATGGGCTTGTTGTGAATTTCTAATGAATCCAGATGATGTAAGAAACCCAATTAGAAACGAAGAATGGAATTTCTGGTGAAAAAAAAACTTTTGGTAGGCACTTCGAATTCGAAAATGTTTATAAAACTTTCACTTTCCAAGAAATATGTAGGTATCTACAATCTACATATAGGTAGGTACACATATTAGGGAAATAAATATATATAGCTAATATCTGTGGGAAGGGTGGAATTTGATATTTCATGGGAAATCAAAAGTTCCCCATACATTCTTTTTTTCCAACAAAAGAAAAACTATAAAGTCAAAGTTTTGGCTTATATACCATACCTTTATGAATTACAAGTTAGCGAAGCTACATTCAGCGATCGAAAAGTAGTTTGGTGGAAAATTTGACATTAACTAGTCCTTTATTGGATTTAAATTGTGTCGTTTTCCATGTTTTTCTTTTGTTAAGGTTAAGTGACTTAATTCTTATGAAAAAAGTCAATTTTTCCTCTTCGAATAGGTGTAAGAACTTATTATGTATATTGAACTGTATATTTCTTAATAATATGCCTTAAGACCCTGTTTAGATTGTGACTTTTCACTACGCCATGACGATTGTTTTGTGGATGAGATCGGTGGAGGGAACAGAGCTCTTAACCGCTCTCACCCACAAACTCATCATTAATTGAATTCAATTTAAAGATTGCACTCATTGACTTCACTTTGAGACTTTAATTATGCAATCAGCATTCACTTGAATCCAAAATATTTGTTTCCCATTCATTTTAAAACAATCAATTGAATGCAATCTTTTGGGAATTCATGCATTCTTTGGCATTCTTCGACTTCTTTTTCTTTTCGTTTTCTTTCTTTGCATTGTAATTTCCCTTTAAAAATGCAAAGGAATGCTAAATCATTTTACAGACTTAAAACATAGCACTTTTTATAAGCACGTTGTATTTATTCGTTCGTTTAACTTACCATCACCTCGTCCGTTTATGTTTTTAAAACTAATTAAGCATCGAAAAATTACCTGAAATAGACAAAAAATAGTTATTGAAAAATTAAATTAAATTAAATTAAAAGATAATTTATGTGAAAACAAAATTTTAATTTAAAACAATTGAATCAATTTATGTAAGAATTCTGAAACAATTAAGATAATTTACAAACAGACTCCCACTTTGACAACTTGTTGTTAGTGACTTTTTGTTGCCGCGGTTAGAGTTTTGTAAAAATTCAAGAATTTATCGCTAGAGAAATTAGAATTTTTAAGAAAGTCCGATTTTATTATTGCGGACTTTTGTCGACAGTTTTCTGGGACAACATTATACCTTGGATGGAACGCTTCGCAGGTTCCAAGTATTTTAAATCGCTTTCTGTATGGTGTGTACTGTTTCCCGCTCACGCAAATCTGTTACTCAGCTTGGGATATGTTCATTGTTTAGTAGCCATGAAGACGATAATGTCAACAGTTTCCTTGGAAAACAGTAGGCGGTGGCCAAATAATCAAATTAATGGTGGTAAAAGTTCGGAATGAATTATGAAATTAAACATGAAAACAACTATTACCCATGATGGAAAATCACTGAAAATTGTTAAAAGTTTTACCACTAAATTCTAGAATTTCAACATTCGGGGTTTTACAATGACACGACCCAAGTAACATCGTTGGAGCTATTAGATGCAAAAATGTTCTTTTACAGCTCTTAGCTAGCAAAATTGAAAGCTATTGCTCTGTAAAAGATTATTTCACAGCTCCTTTCATTTTATTTAAAAATTATGTTCTGTAATTGAAGTTTGAGAACACTTTTATCTCTATTAACTTTATATCGCATCAAGATTTAAAAATATGCTCCATAACAAACTTTACACGTCTACTATCGAGAAACCTGTCAATATCAGACAATTTAAAAACGTTATACAGCTGCTAGCAACACATTCCCAAAAAACTATGCGCATTTTCAAGTTTAAAAAAAATTCTATAACAGCTGTATATGAAACCTCTCTAAAAAAAATTCTATAGCGCTCATGTTATAGGGTGTTCCATACTAGAATACGAAGAAAATAATTATTTCAAAAGAAAAAATTAAACCAGTTTAAAATAAATTAATTAATTTCATTCTGCATGATGTGTCGTTCTCGTCATATTGGTTGTTTTTTCCAAATGGCGGGTGAGTTATAAAAACTTTATTTGATGACAATTTCGTTTCTAAAAATACGCTTTGAAACTTTTATTACGTACATATAAAAATATACCGAGGACCTAAAATACATTTTTGGAATAAAATATTCTTCAAATAAAAATCTTCGTTCATAGAAATAATTCTTTTTATTTATTATCCACTTGCCGAAACTTTCAATTTCTGAAACACCCTTTTTATTTCATTAAAAAAATATAAAAACCAGAAAAATGCCATCTTGTTAACACTAGCTCCAAAAATACAGAAAGCAAATCTTTAAGTGATATAAGAGCTAGATATCAACAGTAATCAATATTGCAGCTCTCTAACAATCAAAAATATAGCTCAAAATGATTTTACAGCTGCATTGAAGAAACCTTCTTCCCTTATGAAAACATGGCGGCGAGAAAAAAAAGTAATGCAATATTTTCTTTTATTCACCAAAAAAAAGAAATATCTATCCCCGCGCTCTCACTCAAAATCAAACTAAATTGTATTTTTAACCAAAATAAATTTATTTCGAATTTGAAAATTTTTTTTTTTTAGAATTTTAAATTTTTGTAGTTATTATTTATTTTTATTTGACAGCTTAAAATACAAAATTTCGAAGGCGCGTTGTAATTTAACAAAGTACCCGCATAACGTTTGAACGTTTGAGAAAAAATTTAATTCGCACTTAAATTAAACTAACATTTCACCGAAAAATATTAAATTCCTTTATTATTTATTTTGGTAGGAAATTATAATTGGCATTGATAAGTTAATTGAACACGTGAAAACCGTAAAACTTTTAACAAAAGCGACGATTACACCTTATTGTTTTCACAAAATTGTTTTTTAATTGTTTTTAATAAAAAATATTTGACGAATTGACACGACACTTACGCACGACAATCAAAACGCACAGACTTTATATTAAACGATTAAAAACACGTACCTGAATGCATTTCGGACTGTTTACAGTCCATCATCAGCATTAATTAATTAAAAACAATTTTGTGAAAACAATAAGGTGTAATCGTCGCTTTTGTTAAAAGTATAATTGGCATATCTTAGAAAATTATACATTATTTATACTATCAAACGATTCACTTATTCTATATAAGTATTAAAGCGTGCCTGCATTTATGTTTGGTATTATATTTATTACTCAAACCAATACGAACAAACATCTTTCAAAAGATGCTCTTTAAAGGTGTATATGACATAGACCTTCACAGTCACTTGCCACTAATAACGTGCTTCTTAAGAGAAAAAAAGTGCTCTCAAACTCAAAGAATTAGCTGCAAATGAGCTCGACTTAAGTTCTAAATGTGTTTCTAGAGCTCATTATTTAAAAAAGGAGCTTTAAGATTAGCTCTAGAAGCGTTGCTAAGGCCTTTAAAGAACTAAAAATGTTACTTGGGGAATTACTTATAAAATTTTTTAAATCAATACAAGGATTTGTATAACTTTCTGAGCAATGAACAGAATTTTATTTTTATTTGAACAATTTTTGTATCAATATATCAAATCTTTAATTTAATAGTACAAAAATACAAGGGACAAGAAGAAGCAAGAACCGCCACAAGCCCTATTACAAAAACTTATACCAATTCCTTTATAAAGCTGTCAAAATTCAATAAAAAACAAATTTTATACCTACATACATATATATTTTCTATAAATTTTGAAAGTTTTTCAACTACCTTGCACATTTTACAAAACATTTAATTCCATTTATTTCAGCTCAACTGTAAACTTAGACAACAACTAACCAAAAAACCAGTAGCAGTAAAAAACAGAAAGCCAAAGTGTATCAAAGTTCATTGCCTCTGAAAAAGGTTGATAAACTTTCATTCCTTCCCTAAAAATACACAAATTTTATAAGAGTGTGGGGTAGGTATCGACCAAATAATGCTTGAATACAAAAACAATAATCCTATCAGAAAGTTTACGTTCGGTTCGGTTTGGGTCTTTATTGAAAATATAATTCAATTGAAAGTAATGAAACTTTTTTTTTCAATATATCTAGGCTAGCTCTAGGTAGGTACCGAAAACAAAAAAAACATACCATAGAAACTCCGTTGTTTATATAAAACAAAAGTTAAACCGTATAAAACAAAACAATAACACTCTTTCGAACATAAAAGGCATCCTGTTACCAACCAACATCCGTTTCAAAATGGCAACAATTTTTCATAATATTGCACAACCAAACAGCAAACATTGCCTCGACGAAGGCAGAAAATTCCATTGGAAACAAAAAAAAAAACAAAAATATCAATAATTTGACTGCCTAGGAAGGATTAAACCCTTCGATGGATATGAATATGAATCCACTTCTATTCGCTAAAAGTTCAACAAAATTGCAACACTTTCAAACAAAATATTGGAAAAAATATCTTCTTTTGCTGCGAATTGGATTCATACTTTCCTATACCTACCTAACTTATTTTTCAATAAATTTCTATGACAAAATATCAACATATAGGTATATATAGTCTGTGTAGAGGAGGGTTGATAATATTTGTATATGAAACACTTTAAATTCATAAAAGAATAATATTCATGGAATCTGCAAAGGGTGGCACGTTTCGATTCGATATTATATAAATCTCGTCACACACAAGCCGAAATGCAACAAGATTTGCCATGGATAAGGTATACCCTCTCGTATAGGCAACTAATAATGTTACCAACTTACTTAAAATGAAATATTGAAAACAATAATTTGAATTGGGATCACAGTTAAAAAAGGACCTTTTTTCGAATATCCCACAAAAGAGGTGATAACAATCTATGGTTGACCAATTTCCAGAACTCGTTAATCTTTTATGAAAATTTGATGGCATTTCAAATGTAAGTTATGCTTTTTTTTGCGAAATTTCTCGAATGCCCCTAAAAAAAAAAATTTAACTATTGATTAAAAATGTTCCATGGCTAACGAATTTTTGAAAGAAGTTAATCTTTTTTGAACAATTACTCGTACTAGCTTTTTAAATGGAATACTTTTTTTCCGAATATCCCACAAATGAGGTCTTAAAAATCTCGATTGAGCCTAAAAAAAAACTTTAACCATCGATAAAAAATTTTCTATGGCTGATGGACGAATTTCCGTTTTCGTTCCGTTTTCATCTTCGTCAATCCACCCTTTTTGAGTACTTAAGCCTAGTACGGCGCTGATGCGAAACGGAAATTTCCTGTGATCTCCAAACAGACAACGAAACGCTTGCGAAAACACAACGGAAAATATCCTTGGAGAGTTTCACTAATTCCGAAAACAAAATCAAACATAAACGCAAAAAATCAGAGAAACCCATGATGTAAGAAAATGATAAACAAAAAAAAATACAAATAAAATTCAAATGTCATTTTTCTGCACACAATAAATAGTCTGTATAATTAATTCAGTGCGAAGAAGGAGCGGAGACTTCTCCAAATAATCTGCTAAAATTATACATTTCGCTCTTCGAACAGCGTACTGCAAAACGAAAAGCAAAACGAAATTTTCCGTTTATGATTTCGTTGTATCATTTTTGTATAGGATTTTTCGTTTCGCATCAGCAGCGTACTAGGCTTTACAGTGAAACTAAGTTTTGACCTCAAAACAATTTGTATCAGGCTGAACTTTCCATTTTATTGTTCCTCAAAGTCTAAAACATAAATCAAAATTTTTTCCAAGCACCTCATCAAATGTTGCCCATTTTAACTTTGAAATCGCGTCATTTCATTACATTCTGCTGCGTTCAGTTACGCGACTTTTCTTGAACGCAGCAAGCACCATTTGATCGCTATATCGCCTAAAGAAAAATGACTAAAGATTGTTAGCGAAAAAGTTTACAAACATCAGTTACGTACTTCATGTTTTCACCCGAGTGATTTTGGGAAACTTTGTGGTCTATTCAGGCTTCTAAAAGAATGCAATCTTTAGTGAATCTAATCGTTAATTGCTTCAATAATAAGATTGCATTCATTGATTTCCTTTTGTGACTTCAGACTTCAAATTGTGCAATCACCATTCGCATAAATCAAATAAATTGCAATCATTTCTTTTCCCATTAATTTTATAACAATCCATTGAATACAATCTTTTGAGTAATCATGCATTCATTGCATTCTTTTCCATTGCATTCGTTGGCATTCTTTGTATTGTCATTTCCCCCCATAAATGGAAAATAATGCTAAAGAATGCAAAACAATCCAAATAATTCAAAGAATTCATGAATTTTCAAAAGATTGCATTCAATTGATTATTGTAAAATGAATGGGAAAAATATGATTGCAATCGTTTTTATTCATGTGAATGGTGATTGCATAATTTGAAGTCTGAAGTCTCAAAGTGAAGTCAATGTATGCTATCTTTTAATTAAATTCAATAAATGATTTTTTTAATACTGCATTCACTGCATTCATTCCAATGCTTTGCGTCGACGTGCGTCGTTCATTGGCATGTTGGAAAATTGACAATTTGCTTTTGTCTGTCTACTACGGAAAAGGTTTTGCGAAAAGCGACCCCAGACCAAAGCTAGAGCTAGCTGAGGAAACTATTGGTTATGGGAGGCTCTATATATATACATTTGGAGCGAAGAATAATAACTTTAGAGGTTGGAAAAAATTATTTACAATCAACTAAATAATTCATAGTTGGCAACATTGTTTTAAATGCCTGGTTCATATATGCGATTTCAAAAATAATAAAACAAAAAATATATATATATGAAAAATAATGGATAAGGTACCTATACTCCACCATCATCAACCACACTCCACACCACAGATTTCGATGCTCTCGCTGTGGCATTTCGCTTTTGATTTCCATCAAAGATAATAAATGCTACCTCATAGCTGTGACCAATGCGACGTGTTCATAAAAGATTGCAATTTGCTTCAGGCCAAGCTTTATTGTTGCGCCACACACTCTCACACTCTCCAGTGAGCGTCTGAACACACAATGGAACTTGCATTATATACGTAGTTATAATATGGATATTATTATCTCCCCTCACATCGATGACGGACGACCTGTTTCGTGTCTCAATTGATGCAGGTAATTAGTATACCTATATATTCACCTGTCTTGATATCTGCATTCTAATGCACAAGTCACAAGGTGATAAGTTTATAGATTCACTCTCTGTCGTGCAAAACTCATTCAAACATCAAAAAGCTATTTTAAAGATTGCCTAGATATACATTTACCTCGATATATAGTGAGGTGGAATGCATTTCTATGGGCATTAAGCCAAAGATTAGTGCAGATAAAGTTCATGCAAACTATTTCTCTTGAAATTATATATATTCGGTGTATGTATATGATTGCAATTTAATTAGGTTCCGGGAAAACCAATAACCGATTGTGATTGTATCCGTATCCGCATCAAAGATGTTATAGAATTTTAGGTATAGTTGGTGGTTGGGTGGTTGAAGAAGTTGAAGAATTTTGTAAAACCTCCGCTTACACTGGTTTCACTTCTATAATATAGTCTTAATCAAACACAAATTAGAAGATGCTAACAACATATAGGTACCTAGAACAACACTTGAATTGTTTGAAATTAAATCGAGAAAGTTTTTATTAAAGTTGTATGCCTCTTATAGGGAACCGTACCTACAGTGCCTATGCCTCTTTTAGGGAACCGTACCTACAGTACGGTTTACTTGAGTTGGCACTTTCAAAACATTTATTTTTTGTTTACGTATTTAATAAAAATGAATTGCTGTTCGTTGATAAGCGGATCACTTGAAAACAGCTGAACTTGAATTTGGTTGGCTTATTTATTTATTCGTAATAGTCCGAATAAGATGAATAATTAATATTTATTTGACCAATTATTTGAATGACTATTTTTTTATTTTTATGTGAAATCGGACTTTTTTGGTCATTTACTTCTTTATGAAAATAAAAACAAACGTTATTTCATACTTTTTCTCCACGATATGTAAATTACCACAAAAGTCCGATTTTACATATCTAATAATAAAAACAATCCGAATAAAGTTTTTACGGAAAAACAAGTTGGAAAAATTTCCAGAAAAATTTGTTTCCATACATTTTTAGAATGAACTCGCGAACATAATTCACGATTCGAACGGTTGATTTGTGTAACTATTTTTTCTTATCCATTTAAAGTGAATTTAGTAAAATTCGCCCATTTTTATTACATTTGAGTTTATTAACAACACGCCAAACCAAATTCCTGTATGTGAGCTCTCTATATAGAACCTAAGCGCAGTTAAACAACCCTTCAAATACCTTGGGTCAACAGTAGCAGCCGATAACAACATAGAAGACGAAATACGCCAGAGCAGAGCCTATTATAGTCTGCCAAGGCTTTTTAAATCCAGAAACCTAACCATAACTTCTAAGCTGCTGCTGTACAGTGCCATGGTCCTGCCAGTACTCACATATGGATTCCAGACGAGTGCTTAGTAAAAGGCACTTCGACCTCTTAGCCGCGATCCTGAGAAAAGTCTTGCGGAGAACTGTTTGCCCGTATGTGACGAAGGACCATTCCGGAGATGCTACAATCACGAACTGTACGCATTCTACCTCGAAGCAGATATTAAGTTTGTTCGTGTACTTCTCGGACTAAATCTGGCAAACTGTCAGATTTGGAAGAGTGTGAAATTCTCTAATAGGGAAGGGAAACTGTCGAAAATAAACGAACGCCTTAAACCAAAATATTTGCCATTTTTTAAACGTCAACAAAAAGTAAACAAAAGTAAAAAAGTAAACAAAACAACAATATTGAAATTTAACGTTGTAAGTATTTACAAATGGAAAAACGACACTAAACAGGAACATCACGTAATTTTTTTTTATTAATCCCGAATTCTATGAAGAAATAGAACTACATAAGAAAGAATTAAAAAAAAAACACTGAATTAAACTAGGTACACTTCACAAACAAAGTTTCTTAAATAATTTATTAATTTTTTTATCAAAAAGTCACTTCTTTTATTAAAATAATTCATTTTTGTAAATGAACGAATTAAAAACTACACTTTTACTAAAATAAAACAAAAAGTAAACAACAGCCATTCTGTAATTTTATTGTTGTTCTTTGTCTTTCAAACTGGCTTCTGACACAACACAGCACTTACCAGTTTTTGCCCGAAGAAATTTCTCGGGTAAAAACTGGCAAGAAGGGGATTTATTTTCTCTCTCATGAGCGCTCTCTCCTGCCAGAAACTACCCAAAATTTGCGAACGCGAACGCCTTCGGACTAAATCTGGTACAAAATGGTAGTTTTGGGTAGTTTCTGGCGCGTAAGCGAACGGACCTATTGTGACAAAAATTAAGCTCGGTAGACTCCGGTGAGCAGTTCACCTAGCTCGCATGAGTGAAGAGAAACCGGCTCGGAAATTCGCTTTTTAATACATTCTATGGTAGACGACAGGGTAGCAGACCATGCTTATACTGGGGAGATAGCAGGAAGTAGACCAGGTCACCCGAAGCCTTAGGGTGGGTAACTGGATGACGTCGTCGGCCCGCGATGGGGATATAGGTGGAGAGACATGTTGAAGAAAGCCAGGACCGGACTCCGGTGGTCGAGCCGATGATGATGATGATAGAACCTATAAAGAATAACCTGCAACAATTTTCCCGCACCTGCATCACTGTTATATACATATATTTAAAAAGGTTCAAAAAGTCTATTTAATAAAATCTATATCCACTGCCACTTCCAATTTTCTTTTATTTGAGTTTTCTCTTTATTAAAAATTATCTTAAACTTAAGACATGATATGCGTTACTTTGTCCACCCACTACCACGTCCACTTTTCTTATATTTGTTTCAAGATTGTTCAAAATTTTCCCATTTTCTTTACTTATTACGTATTAACTCATCTAACTATTCTACACAAATATGCAGTTTTGTAATTAAGTTTTTTCAGCCTACCGCCACGCCCAATTTTCTTATACAGTAGATGACGGATAAAAGAAAGTCAAAAAATCCAAAGAATTCCTTTCTTGTATCCGTGTTTTCTTTTATAGAACAAAAATTTATATAAGAAAGAAAATTTCTTATATAAAAATAGTGAACAAAATTTAGCCGGCAGTTACGAAGAGACATTGTCGAATGTGTCAATGTGTGGGCTTTTATTCTTTCTCGATCATCTTCAATCTGTCACTTCTTTGACAATTCAATAAGTGTGGGTTCAGAAATAAGTGTGTTTTTCTTGTATATGAGACTTTCTTATATCCGTCATCTATTGTAGGTAAAAATAGGATTTACCAAATTTTAAATGAGTTAGCATAGCACTATATTTTTAACATTTTATATTAAAGTTAAAATCACCAAATGCCTATTTTATCTTTTTAGAACATAAAAACTGCAAATGTCACTTTGACAATTACGAATGTGAAAATGGTTTGTTTGCTTTTATGCATGAACTGTCAATATTTTAGGCATGTTCATGTGGAATTGATTAAGAAAATAGGTTTAGTACGACACTAGTAAAAAAAGAAGTTCAAAATTAAGAACACTTAAGTAACGAGCTTTATAATAAGTAGTAGCATGCTTTAATAGCTTAACATCAGGCTGTTTAAAATTTGTTCCTTTTATTATTAAATAATATTTAAAAAGTGTCTGTTCAAGAGAACCACACTGTAATCCTATGCCATAGGTACTCAAGAAATATAATTACTGCTGAAAAGTGTAGTAGGTACTTATATTACATATATAGATAGATATGAATTTTATGTGGTGAGATTCTGTTTAACTTTTATACGTACACAGGCAAGTGGTTTAAAGCTTAATTAAAATTATTATGATGGAAAGTGGTTTGACTAACTTTTAGTTTTTTTATTGAAGGGTACTTGAAAGATTTAAATATTACCTACACATATAAAGTTTTCATTACGATTTTCTAGTGAAATGAAAGTTAGTTCTGTTTATGTGAAGCTAAAAGCGATATACTTAGACTTAGAAAGTTTTTTTTTTTGTTGGACTTGGTATGCCTATAAAAAAAAAAAAATTTGCTTAGAAATTTCAAATAAGGTTATTATTTACACTAAAAATATTATTAAAAACTTATAATATTATAAGTTATCATATATGTGATGAAAGGGTCACCATTGTTTGGCAAAATTCATTTGGCATTTCTTTGTTTCGCTTTAGTCGTTAAATATTTCGTTTAATTCGCTATTCACAATTGGCAATTTACGTTTCGTTTTTTATTCATTACGTTTTTTAATTATTACGCAATTAACATTCGGCTTTTTTTTATTTCGCTTTTTTTCAAAAACATTTTCAATCATTTCGTAAAAAATCATTTAGCAATTCGTTGTTTCGTTTTTTTTTTTTGTTACGTTGTTTGATATTTTACCAATTGTTTTTTTTTTTGCGAAATAACGTTTCGCCGTTTCATTATTTCGCAAAATTTCGCTTCACCGTTTTATTATTTCGCTGATAGATCATTTCGCCGTTTTTGATCATTAATATTAAGTTTTTTTTGAAAAGTAATTTTTTTATATGGAATATCGTTCATTTTTTAGTACCTATATTCGGTGACGTGGAAATAAGGCCCAACGAAAGAAGACCAAATCTCAAAATTGGCCTTACTAAGTTTTGAAAATGGAAATTCTTGCGAAACATACCATACCCATTCATTTATTTATTTGAAAACATTTTTAGGCACAGCTTATCTAAATTACACATTTGTATATTTTAAAGCAATCAAAATAAGCTGTATTCACGAATTCTGTCAACAATTTTTTAAAAATATTTTAGCCACATTCACCGTAATTAATGTTGCAAAATCAGTGTGGAATTTTAAAACAACTTTTCCGTGATGTATAGACATTGTGACAATTTCTTCATAAATGGATATTAACAAAAATTCGGAAAGAAAGTGCGTTTTTTTTTGTAAGCTCGGGGGAAATTGGACGAAAAAAAGATTCGGGGCTAAGTAATTTGCATGTTAATTGCAACAACAACTTATCCCCAACGGGCTTAGCTAAACCAAGATAATTTTCAAGGCTTAACTTAAGCGCGCAGAAAAACTGTGTTACCCGCATGAAGTTATACATACTTGTTATCGATAGTTTGTTTCAAAACTCCATGTTTTTTTTTTCTGTGATGGGGTCACATCGCTAATTCCCGTTGTCATTTTTTTCAACCAATTTCTCCGGGATTACAAAAAAAACACACCTATTGTGTTACCGACATAAATTACATACTTGTTATCGATTGTTTGTATGAAAACTCCACGTTTTTTTGATAGCGTCGCTAATACCCGTTGTCGTTTTTCTCAACCAATTGCTCCCGGGATTGCAAAAAAAAAAACATACCTACCTACACTTTTTAACATTTTGTTTATAATTGAAGTATAAATTTAAATTAAAAGTTTAATTTTCTGATGCAATCGTCATCACTTTCTTTGTTGTAACTAGAAATCTCAAGATAACCCTAAATTGGACAAATAATCAAATCAAAACCTGCTTTCGGAGAAGTTTCGAGTTTTTTTACGGAAGTAAGTTCAGTAATCAGACGATCAGATGTTATCAGCATAAAATTGAAAATATCTTAATTACTCTTTTCCCGAGAACATTTCCTGGGATAATTCTTGTGATATTTCTTAAAATCTTTTCTTCTAGCTTTGCTTTGCTTCTTAAATACCCAGGTTTCCAAAAACTACACCTGCATTGTTACAAACAATTTTAGCAGCATTGACATCAATTGATTTACCAAAACCTGGCTTGGGCTGATCAACAATAAGTCCCATTTGATTCTTAAACTGCAGCATCTATTTTCTTTCCGGATAGCACTTTTTTTGCATCTAGAATTACTTGAAGGAAATCTTGTTTGAATGAAATTTATAGGACTCATTATTTCTAGTAAAGTTGTATTGATGAGTTTTTAGCTGCGCTTCCCAGTTGAAAGAGCTTCTTCACCTTACATCTTCATCATACTTTTGTTATCATGAAACTGATACGCTTTTTTATAACTACCTGCGCGGTAAGGTGAAGGCAATCCTTCTTCCAATAATTTTAATACAGACAAATGACCCTCAGCTAGGTTAACCCTTGGTAGCAAATCCAAATTCCACTGCAGAAAAATTATTTCTTATGCGGTTTTAGCATTTAATGTTGTTCCTGGAAGTCCACGTACGGACTAGCCTTAGGTTTAGAATCAGATTCCTACCGATATTCCCCGGCTCATTTCTTCTAAGGGTATCTCGTAGGCTGAGTATATCCCTGCAGATCAAATTAAAATAGCTTTGGCTATATGAAATAACGTGTTATTTAGACTAAGTTTGAATGTTTAAATTGTAAAAACCATTATGGAAATTTAAAAAAAAATATATAAATCTGGTAAACGACTATTGATTTCTTTTCTTCATAACCCGAGGTTTTCTTGCTTTCTTCGGAAATATTCTAAACACCGACGAGTTTACCTCAGCCTCGAGAAAAAAGCATCAAAAAATAGTTCAAACAACGTTGCATTTAAAAATTAAACAAATAAATAAAAAAAAATAAAGATGGAATTAATTTTTTAGTAATTTTGAGTTTTGTTTGCACTCTTTCTCTTTACCGAGAGAACATAAAATTACTGAACCATTATGCCTACCTTAAGTTTGCAATATCTATATGACACATTTAAGTTTCAAAACCACATCAATAGCATCAATTCCGTTTGATCCAGTCGTGCATATTTTATTTATTTTTTTTTTTATTGAATTTCATCAAAATTTATATACTGAAACAAAACAATAATACACGACCTAGTCTTCCATGATGCTTCACCGCACACAAAAATTGAATTCAAACAAATAATAGACCAAAAAAAAACATACCTCAATATAACAATGTGTTTTACATTTTGCTTTATTTATTTATCGCCAAGAACCATTAACTTCACTCGGATACTACAAACGTATAGGTCCACCTTTATACGGTGTATATAGGTATATTATATGTGACCAATATATTCGTGTACAATTATTCTGCAATTAAACCAAGCCACCACGAATATTTAGCCGCACCTGCTATAGTTAATTACACATGTCTCTGACCAAATGGGAAACCACTTTACGTATAACATTCGATTGACCAGATAGATAGGTAGGTACAGATACACCATTCTGCCATAAAGATTTTTAATTTCCTGCCATATTAAGTTGAGAACGGCCAGACGAAATCATCTGACAGGAAATACACTGCACACCCTACTTCCCTATATACATATACCTAATACTTTAACATGAGATGGATTTTCATTTTGGTTTGGTTCCACCACTGGACCGAATCGTGCAGTGAGAGTGAGGGTTCAGAACTAAATATTTAGACAGATGTTTAACAAACATACCTAAAACTTTATATTTCACAGGTCCATTGTAAGGCTCTACCACCTTTCCGATATTATAATTGCTTTGAAAATTCTGTATTTATAGGGGAAAAGAGGGAACTGTTATTATTATAGATACGGTCGAATAGATACGCACTAAATTTGGAGTAGGTATATTGAGGTTAGGTACCAAATGTTCAAAAAGTAGCAAATAGGTATAATGTAGGTAAATTATGATACGAACCTTGGAAATGAGAACTTGGGTAACCACAATCAGTTTATATATGAGGCAATTATTAACTCAAGCATAAGTTTAATACCATACAACTTATAAAATTCTTTAATGGGATTAAGGTTGATGAAACCGCTATATTTCAGAAAAGGTGTATAAGTCTTTTGTTTGAGACTTTACGTAAGATCCATCATTGATGCTTTTTTCCTATATAAGACCTCTTTTACGCTCTAGTTATTTAATTCAAGACTCCACGTTATCTGCCTATACCTAAGCCTGTATTATCTTGACATTTAAGTCGCCGGGTATCATATTTTAACCGCTTTTCGATTTAAATGACTGATTTCAAAACTTATAACTTCCTTTAAAGGCAATATGACAATCGTCAGCCAACAAAACAACTGACTGAATATAACTGCGAAGACAGTCAACCTTCTTCGAGGTTCAATGTTTCGTGCTTCTTTTTGTTTTTTGTATTTATTTCAGCAGCCAGCACAGCGCAGTGCACTGAATATATGAAACAAGAGAGGCGATGCCAAAAAACCCACTCTACCATGCAACATAATGCACTTGTTCTTGAACCTGAAACTTTTGCAACATTACATTACAACTCTGACGAAGCGAACGCCCGCCCTCGAATTCGCAAATAAAAATGCTAACTATGCATTTCTGTGTAAGTAGCTCCTTTTTGGAGAGGGTTAGGGAGTTAGAAAACCATTATGCATGGCCATAGTGCTATTTTTAATTTTTTTTTTTTTTGCCAAGAACTAACTAAGTATATAGTATAGAATATAGATATCCTGTATATAAATGTAATGTATATACATTGGAATTGCATTGTCTTGCTATTTGTTCCATATAATATACGACTTTATAAGAGGAGGATGACTATGATGACTTATATGGACGCATTTGAAATGAGATATTCTATAAGACCAAACCAATATGGGGCTGTATGAAGACCATAAAATACGCAGAAAACAATAAAAATGCTGAATAAAGTGCCTTAGGATGCAGACTAGAATTTCAGATTTCCAGACAATGGCATGAGGGACGCAGACTAGCGACGCGACGCGACGAGCCGACCGACAACTACGACGACGACATAGTGTTCGGAGAAATTGGGGCTGCGGCTTTTTCGTATTCCCAATGAGGAAGAGATTTGATAGTTAACTGAGTGGAAACAATACAATAATACTGGCTGTTTAGTGTTTATATTTATATTGTCAAGCGTTAAACTAATGGCCTTTTTTTTTTTTTTTTTTTTGCAAACGGTATCTACTTTGAGTAGTAAGTAAATAATTGTGACGCCTTGTGCAGTGCCATGAAACAATTTAACGAGAGAATAAGCTCCAGATTTAAATTAAACTGGGTTTATTCTTTGAATAATTGTTTGAGATACACAATGCGGCTGCTTTTAAATATACTACATAATTAAATTCCATAAATGGTTCCAGGAATTTTTTCTCATAGTAAATTCACCGGTGTGGCGAAATTGGTTGCAAAATATTAACCTCTTATATTTTGAAATTTCTACTTGTGACATGGGCACAAAAGGATTTTGGATTCGAAAAAAACATCGACCTCAGAGTTTTAATCTAACCTTGATTCACGACGTACGTCTGTCTAACGAATCGATGCCTGTCATCGACCTTAAGCTTAACCACTAAAACGATAACTTTTAACCTTTTTTGAAATTAAGTTATATGTATACCAATTTTTTTAGTTGAAGAAATTGTTTTTTAACATACATCTACATGAGAAAAAGTGGATTTACGAGGTTCGCATCTTTAGCCGACGATATGTATAAAAATGAATACTTGTTTCCCTGGTTTTGTAAAATTTGAATTTGTACCTATCGTTCGGTGACTAAAAAAATGTTGTGAACTATAAAACTGGGTAGCTTTGATAGAAATATGGATTCGAATAATCAGAGGTCATTTTACCCGATGTCAATATTAGCAGATTTCATTTAGACAGAAGTCATTTTGATAGAATATCAATTTAATAAATGTCATTTTGACACATTTCCATTTGATGGATGTCATATTGACAGATGTCATTTCTGAAAGATATATGTAATTGGCGCGTTCAGAAAAATTAGATATCGGATATTTTTTCTCACTCAAAAACCGAATCTAAGATTTTTTTTGTCAGCAAAGTTGAGAAATTTTGCTGAGGAACCCTGTTCATGAAAATGTGATTGATAGGATCTCCTAGATCTCATTTTCTTGAACATGTCAAAATTAACAAATGTCATTTTGATATTTAACGGATGTCATATTGACAGATGTCATGTTGATAGATGTCATATTGACAGAAGTCATTTTGACAGATGTAATTTTGACAAATGTCATTTTGACAGATGGCTTATTGGAAGATGTCATTTTGAAAGATGCCCATTTGGCAGATGTCATTTTGACAGATTTAATTTTGACAGAAATCATATTGGCAGATCTCATTTTGACAGATGCCCATTTAATGGATGTCATATTGACAGAAATCATTTTGATAGGTATATTTCAGTTTGACAAAAGTCATTTTCACATATGTCAATTTGACAGATGTCATATTGCCAGATGTCATATTGAAACAGTGCCATCTGTTGCGCATACAAGGATATATACTGAGATATCAGCACTCTCATGGCGTTTTCGAAGCCTTCAAAACCCCCACAAATCCCACAAAATGGGATTGGGATCTCGATAGAAGAGAAACTTCTTCTGGATTTGAATTCAGAAACGAAACCAGAAGCACTTACACTTCAGAATCGATAAAAAAGTATAAAGAATCAAAAGGATTACCAAACAAATACGCCATCAGTTACAGGAACATTATTTCTCAGAACAAATTCTCAGTTTTGTTGTAAAAAAAAATTTTGGAAATCAAGTTTTAAATTTGTTTACCCAAATTTTGAAGGATAGATGAGATGTCATTCGTTAACCATAGAATAAAAATGTAAATACCTATTCGTTTTGTTCTAATTCTAAATATCCTGTAGACCTTCACCGATTGCAACTTTTGGCGATAAGAAAAAGATTAACTTTTGTGAAAAATTAAAAGAATTACTTCCAAAAGTTGCTTATTAACATTTCTGACATGTGTATCTCTGAGTGATTGGGTCTTGGGTTTGGGATCGGCACAGCGCAGCGGAATAATGTTTATTCGCCTTTTCAAATCACAAAATCAAAAGCCCTGGTACAAATTTAGTAGGTATATTTTTTTAGCAAATGCTGATCGATAAATATAGAAAATAGTATAGTCTCACATCAGCTTTTGCTGATTTTTTTCAAAATTAAAAAAAAAAACACAGAAAACATTGCAAGATAAAATTGGATTTGTCAACACTATTTAACGGCTAGTTAACTGCAAATTATTGAGCAATAAACAATTTAATATAAGAAGTTTTCTTACTGATTTTTGGTGAGGTGCGGACATAAATTATCACTGAATATTTTACTCTAACCCGACCCAGACGTGAATTTTATTTAAACTAGAATTCACGCCTAATTTATAAACCAAAACTCGAGATTATCGTTCCAAATTCAGCCAAAAAATTATGTTCTATATTGATATTTCATAATTAAAATAAAAATTCTTACTTGACAACAAAATATGTGTCATTACATATTAAATACATATATCAAAATATTTGAACACCTTTAAAATGAATAAATTGCCAATATCTACACTAATATACCTTAAATACTGCTAATTGTTTGATCTTTTATTTCTCAAATGAATGAGGTTAATTGAAATGTGGTGAAATATTTGTATTCACCAGTTATACTACCTATGTATATCTAATTTACAATACATATACAATATACTTATGTATGTATATTAATAAAAAATTAAATATTCCTATAGAACTTATAAATCAAATAAAAAACACAAAAATCAAACGAATGAATAAATAAATATATGTATGTATGAATGTGAATTTGAGTATATTTCTCATGGCCCTGTTCCACTTAGTTTTTTCATAAACCATGCATCGTTTTCAGGAGAACTAGGTATAGACAGACTTTAGTTTAAACATTTGTATCTCTGTTTAAATAAATGATGGAAGAATAAAAATCAATAAAGCAATACAGCTACAAAAATATATAAGTATATGTACATAGGTATTCATACAAAATTCGATTATAAGATTCTTCTCACTTGTCAGTTAATTACTTAATCATGAATCAAAAAAAAAACCACAACGATTATCTTCTTAAGTTTATAATGGGATAGAAAATTTTTCAATTAATGTCAATCAAAGAATAGAGAAAGAGAGAGAGGTAAGATTTATTTTGTCGACACAAACAAAATAAGAAAGTATAAGAAATTATGTTTACACCTAATAAAAGTGAGAAAGTTGGATTTTGTAATTTTAAAACTAATTATACGATGAATTAACAAGCGGAAGGTTTAAAAAGAATTAAAAAAAAAAAACATAAATTTTTTTTTATTTTTCGCCAAAAGTTAAAAAGTGAAACATTGCAATTAATCATGGTTATTACAATATTTTTCTGCTGTCCCGGACTTTTAATTTTTATTTTGTTTTTTTTTTAGAGAAAAAGCTTATGCTATGCTATAGTGTGAATGTATGTACATATGCAGATACGTATCGTGGATATCAATGACAAATGCAATCCAATCAAATTTTAATTTAATTCAATTTTAACAGTTTTTAAAAGCTCGTTTTGTTTAATAATAATGCTTACTAATCTTTTTTGCATATAATAAATCGACCGTTTACCCCGTACAACAAATTCAATGATCTAAATAAGCTTGGATTTTAGCTGTCAAAAAACTACCTACATATATGAAAGTGATACCTAACTACATTGTGACGACAAAAATGCTTAATAGGTTGTCGTACCAAATTATTATAATGATTTAAAGTTTTTATGGTTTGTTAAAATACATATATTTATAAAAAAAAGAGGATTATAACATTAAGAAGCGAGATTTCATTTTCGATATTGAATAGGAATTTATAGCTTGTCATAATATAATATTTCAGCGAACGAAATTATGAATACTGATTTTGTACATAATAAAAACAAATTAAAACTGTTTAAAATAGGTGTTTTTTTTCTAATCTCTGGTTGAAAAAAATGATATCGGGGATTAACGACGCCATTACAGAAACAAAATGGAATTTACATACAAACTATCGATAGCAAGTATGTAATTCCCGCCGGTAATACAGTTTTTCTCCGTGCTTAAGTTAAGCCCCGAAATTTTCCTGTGCATTTAACATGTAAATTATTTAGCCCCGAATCGATTTTTTCATCCAATTTCCTTCGTGCTTAGAAAAAAAACACGCTATTATTGATTAACGGATTTTGAGTTGACTCAATGCCTGTTTGGTAACTTTTTTTTCAACAAATTTCCCGAAAACTGAGTTTTTTTTTCTATGGGTTTTGACAGAAAATTGTGAAATTTTGTGAAAATTTGTTCAAATTTGAAAGAAATTTCACGTTACCAACAGACCAACAAAATTTGTACATACATTTCTGCAAAGCCTACAGACTTTTCTGTAAAAAAAATGTTTTTTTTTCAGAATTTTTTGATATTAGAGTAAGCTGAAGAGTAAACAATTATATAATTCAAGAAGTTAAGGAATCCACCTCATTTTCATTGATTTCAAAGCCGAACCCACAGCTTTTGTTTCCATTTCAAAAAAGGAAAAACATTTCGCAGGTGTCAAAAAAGGTTTTAGACAAAGCGATAAACTGTTATGCCATTTCTTTATCATTGGAGGCTCAATCTTTCAAAAGTCCTTCCAATTACTCAGCTACTCCGACAATAAAATTAGTCGAAAGGAAAGAATAAAGAATGAGTATTGAGACATCAGCGAAGAAGATGGTTTTAAGGACTATGAGGACCAGACAAAGTAGATTCTTCTTGCACAGAATGTTATCATACGGCGAGTAATAATAATTGTAATTATAGTTATAGCGACTTTACCAACGAAGCGTCTGATGATTCTGCTTCGTTGGGCTAAGAAGGAAATTGATCAGAAAAACTATCTCTCGAGCAACTAAGGTTTCCCGGTTCAGCTATACGGTGCAATGTATGTTAACTTAAAAGTATAAGAACGCTTTTGGCTTTTTTTATTCTCAAGGTGATTTGTGATTGCCGATCGGTCCCGTCAAAAAATACCGACCTAACCAAAAAAAAACTAAAAACCAATAAATACTTAACTTATGACTGGACTGGCAAATATTTCTGACACGATCATATCATAACAGCAATTTATTTGTAAGGGATTTAAATGATGTTATTTTAAAAAAGTTAGAGAAAAATAAAACAACAGTCACTTGGTGTTCAAAATTACTGATATGTATACCTACAAATACAAACCTACATGTATGATTTGCTTTTTTTTTATGAAAGTATGTGTATGGTACTGAATATATTAATACAGTACCGTTCTCCTTAACTCTGCATAATATATTTGTATTCAATGTGTATATTTACGTAAATTCAGTCTTTCAATTCGTTGCCTTGAGCCATAAAAGCAACCCAATCGTCTTTTAAAATTTGATAAAATTTTTAAAAATTCAACCTACAAATGTTTTTTTTCTTTTTTTAGACTAATTAGCATTTATGTTTATACCTATGTGAAGGTAATTTATATTTTAAATTTAAATTAATCAAATTGTTGTGATATACCTACCTACATATATATGTATTCAAAAAAAAATTAAATATTTGTTTTCATAATGACGTCATCTTTATTGAATCGATTACCAATATAATTAAAGACAAAGTTAACTTCAAATAAAATTTTGACTTCCTCTACCTATACAAAATTGAATACCGGACATTTATATAAATAGATACTTAAATAGAGACCGCATCTTGTTTCAGCTGAATTCCTGATATTAAAAAAACCATCAACATCATAAAGTTGTTAAAGAATGTTAAAGAATGTTAAACCAAAAACCTGGAACATTGAATTTAAAAAATACCTACCTACCTACCAACCTTTGAAATTTAATCAAAACGTTAAGAGAGAAAATTTGTAAAAACATACACACCGTTTTGTGGAGGTATCCATTCTAGTTGAAAAAAAAGAATAAAGATCAAATTTTTTTACCTTTCGTGCTTCAATGATACATATGTGTAGATATTTATATGTACATACATAAATGTAGGTAGGCACAAAAAATATACCGCTCATTCTTTTGGACTGCAAATTAAAATATAGTACCCGGATTGTAGGTATGCCACAACGTAAAGTTTAATTGAAACCCCTGTTTTTTCCAAGAAAACATTAAGAATAGGTAAATATCTACCTACCTTCCTACAAAAATAGCTTATGCTATCATTTGCAGTGTTAAAGCAATCCATTTGAATGGATATTCATGATATTCTTCGTTTATTGGTAAACTTTACTCGTCAAACTTTTGTTTGTTTCTACGTAGTAGATAACGGTGTTTAGATAACTACTTCTTTCTTAAACTTTCAAAATAACAATCTCATCAATGTGATTTATTGGCATTGCATCAAATACGAAATTAAATTGCTAAGACAAATCAAAAAAACAAACATTTTGATCATAAAAGCTCTATAAAAAGTAAATAATATTTGTTTCCATGTTTAAGCTCGCCGTACACGATCGATCCAAAATGCATCATGTAATTGGGCTGAGCTGATCCATTTGGATTTTCAGCAATTTGGAAATCCACAAGCCGAATGGCTCACTCGTGTATTCCTAGTTTTTCAGTGCGAAATCATTCCAGTTTCGAAATTAAATCATAGTTTACTCCTCAATTAAGATCCCATAAGTTAACTCATAGAATTTGTTGAGTTACTCTTGAATTAACTAAAAAGATACTTTTGATAGAGGTGTTTAAAAACATTACCTAATTAGAGTGGGGCGACACTTAGGATATCACCGTTTCCATAGTGGTGTATAGTGTCGCCCTCTCTATCTCAATATTGAAAGCGGAATTCCATACCACAATTATCTGGAAACGCAAAATTATCAAAGATCTTTTACCGATTGGTCCAGCGTTTTCAGCAACAAGGTGGTGTCGGTGATCTCGAAATGATGTGAACACTTCTCCGGTGCAAGCAAGTATTGAGGAAAAACCGGAAACTTCCATCAGGCAGTTGGTGATGTTTAGGCGGTCTTTGCAAAGAATTTTACTGCAGGTACACTTTTTTCCATATAAGATGGAGCCACAGCTCACACAGCTCGTTCAACTATGGCTCTCCTAAAGTAAATTATTGGCGGTCGGATAATATCGCATTTTTCTGATTTTAACTGGCCACCACGGTTGCCCTATTTAACCGCTCCAGATTTTTTTCTTTGGGGATACCTAAAAAGTAATATGTATGCCAATAAGCCAAGAACTTGGCAACAGCTTAAGGCCAATATCCAAGAAGAAGTAGGACATGAAATTCTAAAAAAAGTAGTGGAAAATGCTCTGAAAAGAGCACGTCCCCCTCCCATAGAAAAAGGTGCTTTTGATCCCTCTACAAAAAACCGTTATCAATTTGCTGCGCCAAAGTTATCGTACTCGTGCCGAATAAAACATTCCAGTCCTGACCTTTTAGAACATCTCCATGCTTCTTCCCCAGTGTGCAGTTGATTCTAGGACTGGGCAGTTGCCTAGGAGGATGATATAGGTTCTCCGTCTCCTTGAGTGCACTCCAATCCTTCTTCGGGCCCATATACGGTCCGTATAGTTTAGACGAAACAGCTCCCCCCTAGTTTTGAATACAGTAGAAATTGTGTTAATGGTATACCGACTACCGATATATAATCAAAGTAGTTGTTAAAGAGGAAATATTTTGTTTTCACCTTTAATCTCTCATCTCCCCTAATTAAAATGGATTTCTTAAAAGTATATCTGCAACTACAAAAACCTTGTTGAATTTGTGTCTTTTGCCCTTTCAGCTTTAGAGATTGGCTGCAAAGTTGATGTAAGTAACTTCAACTGATTTTAGTAAGACCTTTGAAAGAATTATAATAATTAACTATAATAATCTTCAAATTGTGCACTCTCAACTTTGAATTCTCTTTGTTAAAATGGATTTTCTTACCTAGAAAACCGTTTTTACCTACAGTATTAGTTTCAGATCTACCCTATCTAGCCCTTTTTTAGCTACGCCGGTGTTCCCCATGGCATCCCGCTAGGGCCACTACTTTTAATTCTTATAATTAGTGATACTGAAATGTTTATCAAAAATTTATCTCAAAGTACGCCGACGATTCAAGACTATTTCTTCGAGAAATGACTCTTCCCCTATTCTATCTATTCAAAAGGATTTTTGCAGTTTTTCAGTATGGTGTATAACCCTCAATCACCCTAATCTTAACTTAAGTTCTTAGTTTGAAGGTTTTTTTATGAATTAACTTGTATAATCACCGTACAACTGTTTATAAAAAATTAAGTTAATCATTTTCAAAAAAAAAGGTATATTTACTTCTGTGTTGCAAATAAATCCAGTGGTTAAATAATCGGATTGGTAAGTGGAATCAAATCTCAAATAGGTACCTATATTTTTTTTAATCTCCAGGCAGTAGCAGTGGGCCAATAATTGCGAAGGACATAGCTTATTTCTATAGTATCTAACTCTTTCTAGTTATCTAGCCCCCTATTAGTATTTATGTTAAAATTTCTAGAGCTTCATTAAAAACTGTACCTACCTATAATTTTTCCAGGCAGGAGCAATTTGTTTCTATAGGTACCTACCTAGTACCTACCTAGCCAAACAAATAACCTTGAATGTATGACACCTTAGACTTTACCTACTGACCTATGTACCTTCCTACACCAGTAACACTTAAGAACGTTACTAAATTTATGACCCAAAGAAAAAGTAATTCCTAAGATAATACCTAGGTAT
The DNA here is from genome assembly GCA_929447395.1 of Epistrophe grossulariae. Lineage (NCBI taxonomy): Eukaryota > Metazoa > Arthropoda > Insecta > Diptera > Syrphidae > Epistrophe > Epistrophe grossulariae. The sequence goes on from OV839567.1 coordinate 106,685,091, forward strand.
ATGTAGTTCTACCCAATTCTTATAATTATCTACTATATACTTAGGTACCTAATAAGAAAACTAATAAAAAACTTCTTGTTAAATTGAAATCTAACAATATAAGTAATATTATAAAAAAAAGAAAAATCAATTATTGAATACCTACCTAACTAAAATATTAAATTTATTTTATGTAAATACCTTTATCTCATCAGTTACTTCCTAGAAACATGAATAGGTATATACCTATAAGTTCTCTGAGTGTTTAACCACAAAACCGTTAAGTCTTACCTACCTACCAGGTAGGTATACTTATAGCGAATTCCTCAAAAACAAAAACAAAAAAGCAAACACGAACACACCCAACTAATTTCGCACTCTGTAGATTCAAGCTCTAAATCAAAAAGATGCCGCAAATGTTTAACCACATTTCCGCCACAAAACTGAAGATATAGATAAATAGATAGATCGATACGTATATAACTACAGGGTAGTTATAAGGAATTTTAGAAAAATATATAAATATAAATCCGGAGCCAGCAAACTACATACGTACAACAGGTAGGTATAGGTATATGTATATCGTATTTCCTTTCTCATTCCAAAGTGCAACAAAGGAAAGTGCAAATATTTAAAAAATGTTGGTAATACAATCCTAGGTAGGTACCACACACCCCGACATCATCATCAAATCAACTTTTATCCTGATTTATTGTGGTTTAGCACACACATACAAACAAAAGTCCCCCTTCTCAAAGTCAAAAATGTTAAAATGAAATTAAAAAAAAAAACAAAAACAAAAACACACAATAATATTGGCAACATTTCGACCTGTTGAATCACAGCAAAAATATGCTAAAAACCAGGCAAGGCACACGACACGTAACAACTAACAAGAACGACGACACAAAAATATACACCCAAGCCTCATCAACAATTATTGCTGCCACTTCAACAATCTGTTCACCCAGCTCCGGCTTCCAATCCCAATTCCAAGCCCCAAGCCTCAAACAGCAACACAAAAGAGGAAACCTCAAAAATTCACGACAGCTGTATACATATATTCGAATATTGTTTTACCTATTTTTCTAACTCACCACACTAGGCAGGCTAGGCAGGAGTGGCAATGCTTATGGTTATTTTACTACTACACTATAAAATGATGGAGAACTTTGGTGAGGTGGGGGGAAGCCCCCTATATTCAACTGAACTTAAAACCAGGCACAGTGTGACAACCTTTCTGAGCGCCAAATCAATTCTAAACACTTAACAGTGTCAGTGGCTTTAAAACCCCGTTTCATAGCAAGTAAAAATCACAGCACCCAACTCCACCCCCTTCTATATAATATTCATCATGCATCTCAAATAAACACGTTTAGATACTTGAATATACCTATACAAAAAAAAAAGATACACTTTCCACTCTACTTAGAGTATCTAAGTATCTTAAAGAGGTTTGTTTTGAAGTATGGATTATAAAACACGTGCAATTACGGTATATTAGTCGGCCATAGTAGTTAAACCTGTTTTATTTTAGTTTCTTTTGAAATTCAAAAATGCTATAAAAGTAATTATCATTCTCTTTCTATAGATACATCGATACCTTCATTCATATAAAAAAGCGAATTCCTTCGAATCAACTATCTGTGGGTGTTTTTTATTTCAGATAAAACTGACCTGACCCTCTAAACAAGGACCACATCCTTTCTTTATTAAACGAAATACCTACCTGATAGGAAAGATATAAAATGTATAAGTATAGGGTACCTACATACCTGCTTGAATCTTCCCTTTAAATACAACGCACGGACGCCTGGTTTGAATTGCTTTTATGTTGATGTTGATGTTGTTGTTTTTGTTGTTGTTATTCTTGTAGTTTTGATTATAAAAAAAATATCCTCCTTCACCGTTTGCGTGTTGTTTCACCTTGCATCGGTGATATCGAATCAAAAATGTGTAATTCTTCTTTTAATACAGGTTTTTTCGTTGTTCAATGATGAGTAATCCACAAGAAGATTTTTAAACAAAAAAAACAAACATACAAAATCAAGGAACATTGATGACGAGGACTTTTTCAATCTTTAATTTTCTATAGATAGATAGGTAGATATTTCATTATTCAACTTCTCCCACATTAAAAAAAACACAAAGACAAAATAAATTCCAAAGGATTTTTCAAGACACAAACATAAAAAAAACTTAACTTCAAATAGAAGAAAAAATGCAGAATAGACGCTTAGAAACTTGTTTAGATACACTTGCACTTGCCACACTTCTTTCCTCTATTCCTTGATTAAATATTTATTTTACAAAACAAAAAAAGATACACAAATTTTCACTCGGCATAGGTATAGCCAGCCATAGATACGAATGAATTTCCATAGATACAACTTGTTTTCTTGCAATTTGAGATGAGAAAACATACAAAACTAAATAAAATAATCAACTTACGAACGCACACAGCGATAATATTTTTTTTACTTTATATTTTTAAGACAAAAGATGGTTAAAGTGGAGATTGATTTTTGTGTTGTTGTTTTATAGATAGCTATCTATTTAACAATAAATAATAGATACTATTCATTCAAAACAGTATAAGGTGCTAGATGATGATGACGATTTAAGAAGAAGAACTAAACAATAGAAAATTGAATTTTTAATTTAACGGACTTTTAGTGACACGTCTTCGTCCGCTATATTCTACAGATACGTCCAACAACTCCGATAGCACGATTGAAACTGCTTTAAAAACTTGTTTTTAAAATAAACGTTTGAATCGAATTCAATCGGTTTAACACATACTAGTGCAGCAAAAGCGCATACTGAATTAACACATATAGAAAACAAAAAAGGCACACACATATAGTAAACAGTACAGGTAGTTTTGTAGGAAAGATACCAAAGTATAAAACCTGCTGCTAGTGCTGCTGTTGCTGCTGGCTGATGTTGCTGCTGGATGTTTTTGATACTTTTGTTGAGTAAACATTTTTGTGAAACATTAAATTTACCCCGGCAAATGAACTCGTGTCGGTTGGTTTGTTGCTAGGTGACGAAGAGCGTGGTGGATAAATAGTTTAGTTGTTGTTAATAGTTGTATATTATGGGTACTTTGGGGAATACATTGGAGCATAGGTATATTGTACTGGAAAAAAGAATCAGAGTTGTCGCTTTACTTAAACTTAAAATTGCCAGTCTGACTTAATAAAAAAAATATTTTCTAAGCATAGTTATCGAAAAACTGTGCACACGTTCTGATGTAACTCTCGCATCGATAAAATTGGTCGAAAAATTTTGAAAAATGGAACAAAACTTTAATTTAAATTTCATTGTTTCTCAACTAGTTTTATCGATGTGAGAGTTACAGAATGAAGGCACTTATGTTAAATATGTATTTATTTATGAATTATGACCAAAATGTTTATAGGTTAGTTTAGTTCAAGCCAAATCTTCTTGATTCTTTAGCTTTCACGCAAAAACTTTGAATAAAATACTTGTGGGGCCCAACCACTTACTTTTTATTTTCATTAAAATACAATAATTTAGTAGTGCAACAGCGTTACCTTGTTAAAGCTTAAAGAATTTTATGAGAGAGGTTAAAGTGGCTTTATCCCGCCCGATCCATTTCTCTAATTGAACAGTGAATTCGAGGGCAGGTGCATTGGAAATAATGGTGGGGTTGTGCTTATCTTCCACATCGGCCGTAGAACTACGGTACGAACTATGTAGATGCGCGTCTTCTTTATAGTGAAGCCGTTCTCGAATATGGTTCAATTGGATTTTTTGTCTTTTATGCCTGGGTGGTGCGCATGTTGGCGGAAACAAGTTTTAAGCGCCACGTGCGCCACAAGCCCTCTCGCGGAGAGTCGTTCCAATCATTTTTATAGCAACCAGAATAAAACATTTCATTTTCGTAGACATTTTTTTTAATATCGTTAATTTTGTATATTCACATTTGTGACGCTTTCTTGACGTTGGGAGTTTCTGACAAAAGATGTGCTTCTGAAAATAAAATCCTTTATCTTCCTTTCGGAAAGTTGTTAACGGTGCAGTTAAATTTAATTTATGCAAGTTCAGCTCCAGCGACCAGCAGCATCCAACATCTACCGTATCGGTGTAACAAACAACAAAGCAAGGCAGAGAGAGTTTGCCCCGCAGTGAATAATACAAATCAAAATAAATAAAGAAATTATTCAATTCAAGTCTCCAAATACAGGAGCTCTTTGAACATTTTTATTATTTAAGCGTTATTACCTTGAGCAATAAGACCCAACGTTGATCTTAAGTTGGAAGTGCATTATAGCCAAACAAAATGCCATAACGCCCAAAAAAATTTTTATAAAGTTGTTTTGCGCGCTATGACATTTTAAAATTGGGCTTAATGACCTAACTTTTTGCTTTGGGCGAAAAGACCTAACTTTTATTTAACTTGAATCGTTTGTTTCCTTAACGTGATTGATAAATATAGGAAATATAAAAATCTAATATAATCTCACGTTGGGCGCCATTTAGACTTAAAATACTTAAAAAGATTTTCATAGAAACTCTTTATAACAAAGAAAACAGTACATTCCTTAAAATCTCTAAAAATTTGCTTATTTTTCTCTGAAACAGCTCTTTCTTTCAAAAAAAATTAAAGAAATTAAGTAAGTATCAATCACTTTGTGAAAATTTTAAAAAATTAATTTATTATTCATTTTTTTGAACATTGTAAGAATTAATATGGCTTTGCTCTTATTTTTGTAAACATACATAGGTCAAGTACAAAATATGTTTGTACATATTTCAATAATAAATTTTAAATAAGTAAGTAGAAATTAAAATGGTATTGAAATGATATTTCCAAAATTGGCAACACTTCGCCTAAAGTTGAATAATGAATTGAAGTATTTGAACAAAAACTCTTGTTCGATTGTGGTTTTGTTGCGCAAATGAATAGAATATAGATATGCACGATGCAACAAATAAACAAACCACCCACATTCTGCAGATGCAAGATGCTTTTTGGTTGCTTATTTGATATTCGTATTCGGTTTCTTTTTGACGCGCAACGCGACATTTTAAAGATGAGTTGCCAAATGCATTCCTTATTGAATAATGGGAATTTGTTATCGCGGGATGGATGAGGCTTATGGATGAGTCTCAGTCTGGGATACAGGGAATAAACAAGAGCGCAGTAGTATTGCATGAATGATGAATGGGACTTCATTGTTAGATTGACAGATACAAAGTTTTGCGGTAACTGGTGGGGAGGGTTTGCTTTATATTATATCCTTTGACGTTTGTATACCTTCTTTGTGTTGACATAGTTTTATTTTAGTTTTAGACAACAGTCAATGGTTATTTTTATTTTGTTTGTTACTATTTTTTGATTTATTTATAGTTTTCAATTTCAATTGAATGCAAAAATGAATACTTTTTTTTGTCATTAGGCTGAGTATGATTTTTCGTTTTTCAAATGTCAGTGAAGTTGTGTGTTGAAACAAATGTTGGTTTGAAAAAAATAGTCTTCTATGACCTTTAGTCAACAAAAATTGACTTTTCGACCCAACAAATCAGCATGAAAAATAATAACCTGAGTCAAAAAGTTTGTGCTGTTGTATTGGGAAATATTTTATAAAAATTGGAAATTGTATTTCTACTATTGAGCTAAGAAAATTTTAAAGTGAAACTTACATAATTCAAGCTAGACGAGCTTTTAATTAATCAAAAAGATTTGAATCGAAAAAAATTTAATTGTTGGAGAAAAAATCGAATTTAAGTTAGCAGAACTGCGTTTTGTATGGGAAATTGGAAATTTTTTTGAATTGTTTTGATTTGTTATGCACTTGAATAGCTCCTTAATAGCCGTGTTTTATTATCTACGGATCTGGATCAGGATCATCCCATGAAATAAAACGATACAGATCCATAATGACAACAGTGTTGTATGCTCATCTCTTTTTTTCTTATGTTTGTTTATTTTTCATATAGATACTGTCTTCTTTCTTTGCACTACAGTTTGTACCTACTCCCTACCGACTAAAGAGCCGTCTACTCGCCAGAGTAAAAACTTATTTTCGGATCTTTAAAATAGATCCAGATGCAGAGCAGGATCCAAAGTTGTTGTTGTATTACGTGTTAAAAGATGATCCTGATCTAGATCCGTAGATAATAAAACGAGGCTATTACTAGACTATAAACAGCCCTATTCTGCTATTCGATTAGATCGAAACTTTCGATTCACGTGAATGTTTTATTCAACTTGCTTAGCATTATTTTTAAAAATTTCTGTCTTTTGAGTGCAAATGTAACCAGATGTTATAGTTTTTGGTTACTTCGTTGAGATCTTGGGGATGGAATTGTTGGTCTACATCGTCTAGGTTGAATGGTTCAATTTGCCTGTCAGCGGAATTCGATTCATCATCGCCGTTATACAGTTACATATCCTCATATCCTGCTTCGGTTCGGGACTTGAGGGGTTCTTTTTTACCTTTTCGTAAAACTTCCGAACTTCATTCCTACTACGGCATCCCTCTATTTCCTCGATTGCGCGCTTCTCATGCAATTTCTTTTTCCTTCTGAGAAACCGGTGTTCATCTCTCTTCTGCACGTAAAGGTCGCAAGCAGCTCGGGTCCTTCTATGCAGCCAGGGTTTTCTTTGTGAAGGTCATGTGCACACCAAAGGCGGCATCTGTGTTGCATGTGTTTCAGAAACAACATTAGCCGCGTTTTATTATCACCAATAACCCATAAGGTTCACCCCGATATAATAAAACGATACGGATCCTAATGAAAAAAGTGTTGTATGCTCATCTCTTTTTGTCTTATGGTTGTATATTTTTCATGTAGATACTGTCTTTTTTCCTTACACTACAGTTTGTACTCTATACCGACTAAAGAGCCGTCTACCCGCCAGAGTAAGAACTTATTTCTGGTTCCTAAAGCAAACCCTGATAGAAACCTAGATCCAAATTTGTTTTTGTATTACCTGTTAAAAGATAACCCCGACCCAGACCCTTAGATAATAAAACACGGCTATTGTTATGCTCAAATTGCTCTAATTCTGTTAATTTTCTTGCATTAATTATATTTTGTTGAAATTTTTCCACTTACAAGGTCCTGCACTTTAACCGTAAATGCCTCTTTGGTAATTCGAAATTTTCTCAACTGTTTCTATGGATTTTGGTACAAAATTGTGGACATTTATGGGAAATTTAACGTTATGAAACAAAAATAATAATGTAGGTTAACATTATATCAAGATCAAAAGATTGCATTGCTTTTATTTAATCCGAAAAGTCAAAGCCCTGATAAGAACATTATTATTATAATTATTTATACAGCCCCTATTACAGGGCTCACGTAGATGTACAAAGTTAAACTTTGGAATAGATAGATAAGTCGTGGTATGGTATTTCCGGAATACAAAAATTTCTGTCAACAGTTTTCAAAACACTTTGATATCCTTATTATTTTACGTCCATTTTTACGTAAATTAAAGTGTTCTTTGTGTAAAAGGTAAAAGAAATAACCTTCTTATAATGACGAGGAAATAAAAACTAAAGCAAACACCATCAAATAAACTATAGAAAAGTAAAGGCTAAAATTGTTTAGTCTATCCTATACAAAGAGGGTAAAATGCATCTCTAGTTCATTCGCACGGATGGAAACAACGTCCGGGACTATCTTGATGAATGAATGTAGGAACATCCCCACTTTTTTTTTCATTTATCCATTTTTAAAAGGAAAACCTTTAATCTAAACAACACAAAGTAAGTAAACATGTTATCTTTGAAAACAAAATCTCACAGGGAACATAATAGAGAGAACAAATAGGTGAGTATACGTTTTTCTCTTTGCAAGGAAATTACAACAAAAAGACTGAATTCGAAAAAATCGAACAACATGATACAAACAAATTTATTTCAAGGACGTTATCTTGTCACCGGCATCGATGCATCGATCTAGCGACGACGACGGGACAATCGTACATCGCTTTAGAACATTTTCCTTTGGACTATTTATTTGAGTATACAAAGATAAATTTGATGGAAACAGATAAGTGCATATTGGAAATATCATATAAGAAAAGGTTTAACTGTTATGTGTATAGGAATATATAACAAACTGTTAATGTTTTTTTTTTTTTAAATCAATAATTTAACCTCAAAGCCTTTACTGTTTTTTAACGTACTTTTCGGAGAATTGACATAACGTCGTGAAAAAAAAAGGTTTGGTAATTTCATTTTTTGTACAAACTAAAATTTAACTTAATATATCATTTCTATATTGAAACGCCCATCGATGTTGATTCGTTCCGCATGTTAAAAAAAAAACAATGCAATATCGGATTTAATTTTATTTTGCATGCATCCTTTCCTTGCATAATGCATACTTCAACGAGCGGAGTTTCACTCCTTTTGTTAACTTAACACTTCAAAAAGAAAATACCCGACAGATTTCGAACTTCTTTTTTTTTGAGAACAGGTTGTAATGATTGCAACAACCACCCACTTTATAGGATACTCTGATCCTTCAGTGACATGTGTTGTGTATACCTACATAACACAGTCTGACATTCGACTGAAGAGATATATATAGGTATCCTATATGCAATCCTGTTTTGTTGATTTAGACAATAGTGCAGGCACTTGAAAGGAAAATACCATATGAAGGGTGGACTTAAAGATAGAACATGTTTATCGATTCAATATCTTAAGAATCACCTTAACATTGATCCCATTGACTATATATGCTTAAAAACTTCTCAGACATGGAATGGAAGGTATATATATGTATGGTAAATTGAGTAAGAGTCTGTCTGCAATTCCCTCTTAGAATTGTTTTTATTGCCCTTCATCATTGGCAGCCTAGAACATAGTATCAGCTGCTGTCAGTGTCAAGAGTCAAGACTATAAGTTTGTTGACAATGTTTGAGCAATGAGCATCCTGTTTTCAAATTCCTATTGTATTGGAATTTATAGAGAACATTTTTTGAGGAAAATATAACACCAATAATATAATAATTATTATTTTCTGATGGGAAATCGCAGATAAAATTTTAATATAATATCTTTTTCGGTTGAATTATGGGAGTATTTCATTCCTATCGAATATAGGAATTTCTTTCACTCCTTCTATACATCAATTTTTTTTATTTGCCAGGAATGGAACACTTTCACAATGAAAGCGAAAATATAAATAGATATAATAAGAAAACAATAATTTTAAATGCAATAATTCTTTGAAGACTTTTCTAAAATTTGTAAAAGTCTAACCGTCATTTTTTTAATGGATCGATAGGGTCTTTTTGGAAAGGAAGTGGCTTAAAAATACCAGTAAGTAAGTAATAAGTATAATTACTTTATTTTTACTTTAGACGACGCTTACAGTTCAGGATAGCCTACGGCCTCAACCAACAAGCCCTTTCAGTCAGCACGGTCGCTATAGCTAGAGTCCTCTAATTGCAAACATCAAGTCTGTTGACAGCGATTGGCAAGAGTAATTCTTCGTTTGATCTCTGCACTGATGTCATTTTGAGGAACACAGGTCAAAGTCTTTGACTACTTCGAATTTGTACATATCCATTATCCATCTTAATTCGTAAAGTTTTGCCCGAGTCCTGGGATTCCTCTCACGATGACAGGATATACTTCGTCTTGTCCACATTAACAACCAAATCCATTTTTCGGCGCGCATCCGCTTCAATACTCGCAAATGCACCAGTAACATGTCGCTTTGTTCAATAATATCAATATCATCTGCATAAGCAAGTAGTTGGCTTGCTAGTTAAGTAACGTACAAAAATGCTAATTTATAACAGTTTTATCTATAAAGGTATCTACTTGTTACACTTAAAATCAGATGCACAAATGTTTTCTATAGTTTTTGAGAAAATTGAAAATAATGCACTGAATTTTACTACTTACAGTGGAAATTACAATTTTTAAAGCAACTTTAACAAGGAATTTAAGTCAAATTAGAGGAAACTTAATTTTATTCTTTTCAATTTTTTCAATAACTAAAAGACATTTTATAAATCTGCTTTTTAATGTTGGACTACAAATATTAAATACAAAATTAAAACGTAGAATTTTTTAAAAAATCAATTTGAAAAAATTTGCTGTCAAAACTCATAGAAAAAAAACTCAGTTTTTGGGAAATTTGTAGAAAAAAAAGTTACCAAACAGACATTATGTGTGTATAGTACAGTAAGACCCGCTTTAGAGAAACTCGCTTAGGTGAAAAACCCGCTTATCTGAAACACTTTTTTCATCCCCGAGTATTTTTCGAGCAATTACCTATAAAACACTCCGCTCAAGCGAAACTTGCTTAAGTGAAAAACCCGGACATCTCAAACATATTTTCAGTTAAATTTTATATTTTTCATTGAAAGAACTCTTAAATTAAACAAAAATTGAATCGAAAAGAACAAAAAATATGCTGAACGCTTTCACTTCATTTTTATTTTTCACCTCCACCAAATTTTCACCACGAAAATGACTTTTGAATTTCTGATATGTCACAACCGTTTTTGTAATTTATAAATCCACTTAAAGCCGAGTATACCTACAGTTCTTTTGAACAAAAAAAAAAACATAAGTGGTAAGAATTTTTTTTTCGGAAGAAAAAAAATCTGAGTTGAAATAAAAAATTTGTATTCGTTGTCCTCTTTTTTCCACAAAACAATGTCACCAACATTGTTTTGCGCGAAAAAGTTTCCGTGGTGAATATAAAATTTTTTCAACAGGTTTGGTTCACAGTTCGATAATAAAATTTTAAACCTCAAAAATTTTTTGCGATAAAATCACTCCCATAAGAAGTACATGTATTTTTTTCGAGGAGGAACTGTTTTGCGAAAAAAAGAACATATTTTACCGTTTTTTAATTGGTTTTGATTGTTCGGCTTGTCGGTAGTGTATTTTGTTTTAATAATTGTTTTGATATTCGCCTGGTTTAAAATGGAAGTGAGTGAAGATTACCTTTTTGAAACATGTATTATATTTATTTATATTTATTATATTATAACTAACACACATTTTTCTTGTGGAAAAAAAAATTTTTTCACCACCATTTTTTTTTTCGTTGAAAAAAATGTATACTAAGCTTTAAGTGAATTTTTTTTTCACTTATCCGGGATCCGCTTAAGAGAAATTTTTTTTTTACTTTAGCGTGGTTCGGTTAAGTGAAAAAACCCGCTAAAGTGAAAAAAAATCTGTGACATTTTGTCGTTTCTCTTAAGCGTGTTATAGTGTATTCTAATTTCGGTGTGATACATAGTTAAACATAATATAAATTTAACCAGAGTATTGTATGATACAGCCAAACTCGTGTATTTATTGAAGCGGCACTATTTCTAACATAAATTGTTAGCAACATTTGTTTCTATGCTTTGTAGATAGCGGTGCAGAATAAGCTGTAATATGAAACATCTTGTTTTTTTATTTATTTATGTACATATTATGTAGATTGTAGCCTTTTGGTTCATTTCAAATCTCATAAATGGATTTATATATTGATGTTGAAAACAACTTAGCTTCTGGTGTGGGTCACTTAAATCACTATCTCAAGTCTCAGGTACGTATTCATGTATGTACATAGGTACACTATACACACCTCTTATAACCGACATATTTTCCAATACTATAGTACTAGTTATTGTTAACGAGTGTTCAATATAGAAGTGGTTAGTGGACACAGTACTCAAATCAAAGGTATTATATTGCGCAGGTTGTCAAAGTTGGAAGTGTCAAAAAATTAAAAATGGCTATTCCAGTGCCCACAGGAACTCATCACGCATCATTAGAAACAACAACAAAATATTGAAATTAGACAAGTAAAGGGACACTGGATCCACCATTTTACCACCATAATACCTCAATTTTGACAGATGCGCAGAACTGAACAAAAATGAAAACGCTTATGATATTACCTTTAATATGTGTACTGTGGTTAGTGGATACCTTACCTTTTGGCGACTTAAAAATAATTTCATAAAAACGATGTTTTCTATTAATCCCTTCTTGACTGATCGGTACGGTAAAATTAATAAAACACTTTTAGGTCAATCAATTATTATTCTTGTGCAATGCACAAAAAGTATTTATTGTTATTCATGTTCATGCTGAAATATAGGAGGTGTGGCATTTGATAAATGCACCCAGGTTGTTTTTATCTTGTTAGTGATGCGTGGAATGTCACGTGGAGGTATTGAAGTTAAAATAACTGAGGCTTGCTGAGATTGTATTTGTAATTAGAAACAATCACTTTTCCCAATTTGTTTTTGAGGTCATTCTCGAACAGTGTTACGGTGTCACGGTTGTGTGGCAGTTATTTGTTGTAAGTAAATAACGTATACCCAATGTATTATTGTTATTTTTATGTTGAACAATATGAGGGCACATTTAATAGTGATATACCTAGGTATGTAATACCTGTGCATGCATTCCAAGTAAAAAGTATTTTAACGTTTTTTATACATATGTACATACATGTACCTATATCTTGTTTATTTTTTTCTTTTCAATTTAAGATAAAGGTTTTACATACATAAAAATATAATAATAATAATATGTAATGCTATGGAATCGTACACTATACGTTTTTTTCCCACTACTTCAACTCTTAGAGCATAATATATTATATTATATGAGAGTGCTTTTCATATACCTTATGGCTAAAGCATTGTATTGCCTGAAGCCTTGATAGGGGGCGCTGTTATTATCACTTTCAGTGAATACCAGCCCTATTAATAATCACAAAATAGATATGAAACAACACTAACACATGTTTTAACTTATAATTCTTAATAATAAACGTGTTTTAGCCTTAAATGACATTTGACAATGAGCGGATAACTTATCTCACCAATTTTGGTGTTCAACGAGCGGATAACTTTACCGTTCACAATTCAATTCAAAGTTGACTGATATGAGAGTTAGCTTTCAAAAATGAAAGAAGTACTTGAATATTTAGTACAGTTAAATTGCATACTTTTCGGTATTATTTAGTGAACAGATAAAATGAAGACCGAATAAGTTTAATAATATTTTATAATATTTTATTTTATCAAACGGATAAGTCCACTATCCATGTGTTAGGTAAAACGTGTATTTACGAACGGATGGTGTATTTTTATTAATACGGCTAAAGTTCTACTGGCAGTTATAATTTTCTTATATTTTGTCTTTAAATTTTTTATTATTTTTTGATTGTTTTTTAAGAAATTTGTGACAAAATTCATGGCCCTCTGCCCACTGACAAAGTGTCATTGAATATTAAATCTTGGTAAATGATCGACTGCCAAAAAACTTGTAAGTATTCACTGAAAGTGTGTTGAGCGCCCCCTATGAAGGCTTCAATTTGGAATGGAAACGAGCATTCCATGTAAGATATCGTCTAAGCTTCAACTATGGCATTATTTGAACAAATAGTTATAACTATTTGTATTAACTTTTTACAAAATAAATCTTTTTTTTACTGAAAACGAATCAATCGATTTTAGTAAAATAAAGATTTTGTGTGAATTATTGAAAAATTTGGGTTCTGGAAATATTGTTTAATTTTTTTAATTACAATATAGAAATTCTTATTTTTAAAATTAATATTTCCAGAATCCAATTTTTAAATGACCCTAGATACGATAAAACCACAAAAAAATAAGGTTTGCTGAAAAAGCATATGCATAATTATGTATCTTAAGATGCTAATATTCGGATCGTCAAGATTTAAGTATGTACTGTAGACTTTAAGAAAAATGACAGAGCAATGAGTACCTATCATTTCCTATTTTCAGAACATACATTTAAGTCATAATACTTCTCACATTTTGTTTTAACCACTATTTTTAGTAACCACAAATGTAACTAACCTCATAGAACGCCCCCCTTTAAAAAAGGATTGTAAGATAACCTAGTAGTCGGTGTCTAAGTTAGACAATCGATGAAATTATTAAGTTTATAAGTAAGTTTTTTGGATTGGACTGGGGTGTCTTTAGAAAGGGTTTATAAATACGACTGTATAAAGCTTGACTTAAGGCTCCTCCATACCAACGCGAAACGTTCGGAACGACGACAAAACTTTCGGCTGTCAAAATATATTTACAGGGCGATAAATGAGAGTACCCTCACCAAGGCGACGACGCAGGATGCGATTAAGCGAACCTCATGTAAATTGTAAAATATATTGACAGTCGAAAGTTTCGTCCTATTTTGCGTTGGTTTAGGGGAGCCTTTATGTTGATATCTTAAGAATATTTTGTTTATACCTTAAATGACAGCTGTCAATTCTTCATAAATTGTCTCCTTGATCCTTAAGCCTAGTAGGCTGCTGATGCGAAACGAAAAATCCCATACAAAAATGACACAACGAAATCATAAACGGAAAATTTCGTTTTGCTTTTCGTTTTGCAGTACGCCGTTCGAAGAGCGAAATTTATAATTGTAGCAGATTATTTGGAGAAGTCTCCGCTCCTTTTTCGCACTGAATTAATTGTACAGACTATTTATTGTGTGCGGAAAATTGACATTTGAGTTTTATTTGTGTTTTTATTTGTTTATCATTTTCTTAGTTTCTCTGATTTTTTGCGTTTATGTTTGATTTTGTTTTTGGAATTAGTGAAACTCTCCGAGGATATTTTCCATTGTGTTTTCGCAAGCGTTTCGTTGTCTGTTTGGAGATCACAGGAAATTTTCGTTTCGCATCAGCAGCGTACTATGGCTTTAGAAGAAGAAATAGAGGAACGGGCATATCAAGACAAAACTGAGGCTTTTTTCATGATACTGTGAGTTAATAATTTCTTTTTAATTTCAATATATGTAATTGAATCCTACTTTTGTGGGCTTCAGGTCTTTTTTGTTTGAATTTGTTTTTAAATAGACGACGTTTCGTACGTGTTAACGTACTTCTTCAGGTCTCTAAAATTAAAAAAAAAAAATATATTTTTGTTAATCCCAAAAAGTCAATGGTTTTTATATTTCAAAATCCCAAATGGCAAAAGGAAATCGACCTAAAAGAATCGATTTTTTTCTGAACAATTCGAATTTTTTTTCTGTCAAAACATATTTTGCTAATTTTGCAAGATTCAAGAAAGATTTTACACCGATTTGCATTTTGAAGAAGAAACAGAGGAACGGGCATATCGAGGAAAAAGTGAAGCATTTTTCAAAATAGTGAAAGTTACGCAAACACAATTGCATCCACACAGAGAAGGCGTGCAGTTAGACAGCTAAATGCTGGGGCGCCAAAAGGAATTTTTATCCGTTTTTTTGAGGAATGTGTTTTGAGATTTTAAATCTTTAAAATAATAAATAAAAAGCCTAGGGCCAGTTTCACAGTGCACACTTAACAAAATAAGTGGCACTTAATTTTCCCATTTTGGCACTTAAGCCGCTTTTTTACTACCTGAGTAAGTGGAACTTAAGTGGCCAACATCGGAGACTTAAGTGTCCCTTATTCCGATAAGTTTACACTGTGAAATTGGGAATTAGTTTTCCATATTCGGCACTTAAGTGACACTTACTTCACTGTGAAACTGGCCCTTAGTAAGTTAAAGAAACAAGTGATGTAGAGGTAAATAATGTGAATGAATGCAATAGTTCACTGAAAAAATATATAGAACTCCATGAGGTACTGCGTTAAATGCCGTAAAAACACCTACAACAAGCAGTGTAATGTAATAATTTGTATCGATCTGCGTACCAGGCTAAAGGCTCTAGCTAATAAACAATTTATAGTATGACCAATATTCAAGTGGACTCTTAAGCCTAGTACGCAGATCGAGACAAACTAAATTTTATCTCTACATTCTTTTTCTCAAGACAAATTTTAAAGGTGTAGAGATAAAAATAAAATTCAAATGAGGACAGTAACGTAGATAAAAATATTTTTTTGGATTTTGTAAATCTACCCTGCAATATTAATATAACAAACAAAATCAGTACAAAAAAGGGTTTGCAGCCTTTACAGCGAGTTTATTATGTCATTCAAAAGTCATTTCTATAAAAATTTAGTATATTTTCTTGGATTAAAAAAGTTGCCACACTAGTATTTGGCCCTCTTGAACCCTTTCCTATTAGCTACACCACTGACTGTGTGAAAACAGCTGTTTTATTTAATGGGCCCTATCGGGAATCTCCCGGGGAATTTCATTTCCCACGGAAAGTTTCATTCCCAGGAAATATTTCTTGTTATCGTGAACTTCCTTCGGAATAAATTTTTCCCACGGAAAAAACTACCAACTTTGAAAAACAAAACTATTTTCGAAAATCAATTTCGAATTGTGTGCAGTGTTATCAATTGATCTCAATTTAAAAAAAAATTTAAGTTGAAATTCCCTAAAAGTTGAAATTCCCTAAAATTTTCTGTACAATAAAATAAAATATCCCAAACAAATTCCAACTATTATCGATTTGTGTTGTTTTTTTTATTCATTGCGGAACATTTTAAATGCGTTTTTTTTATTCCATGAGAAGAAAGGAATATTGGGTGCTTTCATTTCAACCAAATTGTATAAAATCCCATAAAATTGTCCTCTTCGACGGACAAATCTCTCTCGTGCACAAAAAAAAAACAAAATAATTGCATTTTTTCATGTTACAAACCAGATATTTTGGTTTGAACGAGGGTTAAATTTCGCAGTCCTCAATATTTTATTTTATTTGAAAATCCCAAGAAGAACGAAATCCCTCCATCTAAAAACATTGTTTTGACAATAACATTTCTTGTTGTTTGGATTAAATTTTGTTTTGGTTGGATCGAATTTGAAATATTTTACAATTTTAAGTTTTAAATGCATAGGATAGCATAGGATTGGTATTACTTGGCGTTCGAGGAGAAAGAAATAAAAAAAATGAAATCAGGTCAATACGAACCGAACTAAAGGATAATAATTCCAAATCCTTGGAGTTACCACAAGAATTGTGAGTAAAATTTAGCAATGCACCAAATTTTCTTTTTAATTCTTCTTGTTTCAGATTTATCAAGAATTTTCGAGTAGAGTCGAAGGGCAGGACGGCAAGGTCAGGGTCGCCGAGGTCAAAACTTCAAACGGAGTCCTGAGACGTCCAATCGTCAAACTAGCCGTGCTTCCAATTGATGAACTTTGAAGCCTTGCAGTCATTCAACGTGGCCGATGTTTTGACGAGTCAACTTCATGTAAAAATTACTATTGTGAACTAGTTTTAATTGTACTAAAATTTGAATTTCGCGCCCTTCCGGCCATCTTTATTCCAATTTAAAATAAGCATGAAAAGAAAATGAAATAAATTCCTATTCCATTCCGAACATTCAAACCGCACGGTCTTTTTCTTTTCGCCGCTTAAAATTCTTTTTGATTTTAGCTTTCTTTTTTAAATATATATTTTTTAATTTCAGCTCGAAATAAGAGCAAAATCGTAAATAATCTTGCGATTTTTTAATGGCGAGAATTTTCCGATTCCTTTCTCATGACAAAAAAAATATTTGCTGTGCCTAAAATCGTCAGGCTGCCAAATCTTCTTTTTCTCTGTAGGTGGTAAATCCAGTCGCTATATCTGTATTATTTTCCATAATACTGACCAGCAGTTCTATTTGGTTTTGGTTTGTTGAGATCGTCCTATGATAAAATTAAAAAATAGTTTTTGTTTATCAAAAAAGTTTCAATTTAACTTACATTGCTCCGTCTCGCCTTATTAATTTCTCCACCAAAATAAATGCGGAAAAATTCCAGAGAAATCACAACGAATTTCCCATGGAAATATTGTTCACGATAGCAATAAATTCCGAGGGGAATTTCGAACACCATTCACGATACGAATTTTTCGAACGTGGGAAATATTTCCAGAGAAATCTCGTTCGCGATAGGGCCCAATTTATTCCCGTAACTTTCTTTCATGTTTTATTTTATGTTTTTTTGGTCGTCTTTCACATAATACCTTTCAAAATTGGAAATGTTAAAACGAAAATATGTTTTTCGTTGATAAAAAGCGTGATATTCATGAAACTACAACATTAATTGTCTAGCAAAATAATGCTTCAAACATTATTTGTCTGGGAAAAATTATGTGGAGACTTTGGTATGTACAGTTTGAAAAAAAGTTTGGATTTGCGTTTGAACTGCGTACTGCTTAAGAAAAATCCGAGACAAAATTTGTCCTGGGAAAAAATTTGTATGAGAAATAAAATTTTTCCCGAACTGCGTACTAGGCTTTTGTGTTCAACTCCGTCTGCTCTATCAATTTATTCTGAGCTCATAGAGCGCGCTCTGAACATGCTCAGAGCGAAAAAAGAAACACAAAATTGGAGCTCTGAGCTAAAAAAGAAACACGATTTTTTTTTAACAGTTCAGGCTCTGCTCTGAACTAAAATAAAAAAAACGCCTTTTGAGAGAATTTCACCGCCACTCCTCCAAATTTAACAGTTTGACAGATTAAGTCCGAGAAGCACACGAACAAACCTATTGCTGAATGACAACTGAATTTACCAAACGTCAAAACTGTGACAGCCCATAAACATTTACTTCAGTTGTTTTATCAAAATTCAAGTGTTCTGACGAAAAAATACAATTAAACCTGGAAAATGAGTGAATTAAATAACTTCATGCAGAACGGTAAGCTTAAAATCTTTACTATTACCATTCTGAAAACAATACATTTCCAGACGACATCGTTGACAACTTGGTCACGCAAATCCAATCAAATGAAATACAAAAACTGAAGCTTGAGGATACTTCGGGTGAAATTAAATCCCCTAAAAAACGCAAGAAATCTAACCCACCCAAAAACCATGAATTCTACGAAGTAACCATACCATCCATGACACTCGACGATTTTCGTCAGCATTTTCGTATGAGTCGCAGCTGCTGCCAATCCATTATGACCCGGGTAGCCAATAGAGTTCGAGTTTTTAATATGGAGAAGAAATTCCTATTCACTGTTTGGATGCTGACCACTCGCGAGAGTTTCTGTGCTGTTGGTCAAAGATTCGGTCTGTCAAAGGGTCCATCGCATCAGTATTTTCGTGATATCATGGATGGCTTGATTGTTCTGTTTAAGGAATACGTCTCTTGGCCAAGTGTTATGGAGCTATCACATATCGAACAGGTAAATATGATGAAAAAATTAGTCACCGTATGTTGAAATTTACCTTTCTTAAGGGTTTTAAGCCCAAGATAGGTGGCTATGTGCCTGGAATTGTTGGCGCCATCAACAGCTGTCATTTACTCATAAAAAAGCCATCCCGATACTCAATCTATTGCAATCCCAAGCAGACTCATTCGATAATCCTCCAAGGTGAATAAAGTTAAAATTCTCCTTAAAACTTATTAACTACCTCCATATTTTTTTCCTCCATGCATAAAGCCGTCTGTGATCATCAGAAAATATTTACTGACGTGTATGTAGGTGCTCCAGGTTGTCTTGTTCCTGAAAGAGTATTTAACAACAGCCCACTATCAAAGGTTATCACAGAACTCCTCCCAGAAGATTTTCACATCGTCGGAAACATGTTCTACCCTCAAAAACAGAATCTAGTCGTGCCCTTCTTAGATGAAGATATAATCACCGATTCTCAGATACTCTTCAATGAGTGCCTGACTAAAGCGAATTCAACTATCGAACAAGCATTTCAGCTGCTTTTGGCACGCTTCCACCGTTTAACCTTCCTAGACACGGCCAACCCAGAAATGGCCAACAGAATGATCTGCAGTTGCATTATTTTGCACAATCATATTTTAATGACTGACCTAGACGAGGATCCGAATGTATTTCTTAAAGAATGGCCGGAACTATATCTGAATGTGGACCCCAATGGCATCACCGCCAGCGACGATGACCCAGACGGAATAGCAAAAAGAAACTATTTATTGTCGCTGTTTGGGTTTATTTGATTTGAAATTAAATGTTAAGAAGATAATTACTTTCGTGTTTTCATTTTCAATTTTCAATTGGCCAGGCAATGTTTCTAAGGTATCTTCGAGCTATGAATACAAAAAAATATCAAAAATGATGATACCCACATCTCATTTTGCAATTTTAAACGTAGATTAACGAAAACGGTTCTGAGCAAAAAGACACCTGTAAATTTAAAAGAAACACCATGAAGAAATTACAAATAAGCTTTTTCCTCCGTCAAAAATCGCACACAAGATTAGTTACTTAAGACTGGTTGATTTTGTTTTTATAAAAATCTTCTAAAAAAACTGTATAGTTCACTTAAAATTCATAAACCTTGAGTTCGATTTATAGCATTGTCAAGATGAGAGAAATTGCCATTAAAATATAAAACCTTGACAAGATAAACCTTAGGTGCCGATTACAAAAAACGAGACGTTTGTGTAGAGATTTATTAAATTTTTATTGAGCCTCAATTTATCATAATAATTGTTTTCGTTTGGCTCTGGCCTGTAAGTATAACAATTTTTGTCGATTAAATTCAAGCTTTCTTTGGCGAATGCGATTTGTTTCCATAATCTGCTCAAGAAGCTGTTCGGTAGCAATAGTACGGCGCTCTTCGAGGGCAAGCATTTTTTGAGAAAACTGGTAGTCGTCTGCAATGTCTTCTTCTTCTGCCGACGTTTCTGTATTTCTATTTGTTTTGTTTTCGAACTCTTCAAGCGTTCTTGATTCATCCTCTTGCACAAGACTATCGAAATCTCCCGGAGAAAGTGCACACTTTGTATCGACAAAACATTCATCTGATTTCTGCTCAATTTCAAAGCTCGACTGTAGACCATCTGGCGCAGGCAGTTGGAATTGCTGAAAAGGGCCTGGCTTCCTCCGGCGTGGACGAAATTTCCTTTTTGATGTTGTGGGTTGGTCAACACGATTTGTTAATTCTGAACCTAGCTCTAATTTATTGACTGGCGCCTTATGTTCTTGATTTGCGAATTTGGACCTTGATTTTCGTACAGATTTTTTGCGAACACCAGCGTATTTGGGCGCTGGTTTTCGGCCAGTTTTTTTGCGAGATACTTTTTGTTCTTTATATCCATTATATAGCTCGTGCAATTGTACAAAATAAGGCCAGCGGTGGGGACCATTTTCTGGATTATCTTTTTTCTGCGTCGATCTTTCTTCTGTTCCATGATAGCACGTCTTCAAATTCCGCAGTTTTCGATCAAGAGTTTCCAATTGGAATGTGTATCCTTTAGCTTCCATTCGATTCTGTATTTCAAGGAATATATCACGGCGACGCTGATGAGGATCCCAGAATTCAGCCTTCTTTTGGACGCATTCATTTAAGAAATCCAGAACGACTGTGTGATTCCAGATTGTTTCTTTGGTATCATCTTGTAGCGATTTAATTTCCTGTTTCTGTTCTTCGTCTGAGAACTTATCTAATCTTACATTTCCTTCTCTATATAGTTGTGGTATGGGTAGAGCAGACTTTGGAAGAGGGAGGTCTGGATACAAGGATGCCATTGTTGGTGCATCCTCGATTGCCAACTCTTCGGCAAAGATTTCCATCATTTTGTTAAAGAACAACCAGCCAATGGGCCCCCTCGAACCGCCCTCAGTCCGATTGCTATTTTGGCACAAAGTATCAAATTGTCTTTTTAAATAATGGAATTTCCTCTCTAACGTTTTCACACTAAAAAAAAGTCCATATTGTCTTATTAAGAGCTCGCGGATTTCGCCGTAAAATCTATTGCATCGATGTCTTGGATCATGGAGTTCTTTCTTCTTCTTTAGAATTTCATCAAGAAAATAATGGACTGCTTGGTCGGTCATAGTTGATTCTTCTTCGTTTGCTAAAGGAAACAATTTAATTTCATATTAGTAAAAATTAATATTATAAGACTTCGGCAACTTTCATTTACCATTTACAACTACAATTTCTGTTGGTAAATCAAAATCACTTTTGGAGCTAAGCAGTTCCTGTGGGAGTTCTGTTATTTCATTCATTTTTAATTAAAAAGTTATTTTAAAAACAAAAATTTGCCTAAATGGGAATTCGCCTTGCATTTTTTTTTTTTTTTTGAAACAAGACAGCAGATGTCAGTTGTTCAAGCCAATTATGGGTCGGTTCAACACATGCGAGCATAGGTCCGTTCGGGAACTCATCCGAAACTACCATTTTTTACCAGCAGGGCTATTCTGGCGTTGTGAGGGCTCACAACTCACAACTCACAAGTCACAAGCCTTTGTGAATTTGATTTCTTGTGAGGTTGTTGTGAGTTTCTCAAAAGGAGATCACAATTTCGATAGCTTTTGTGAGGCTAACAGTTGTGACTTGTGAGGGTACGAAAACATCACAAAATCGATTTCACCTTTCCTTGTGAGGTTGTTGTGACTTGTGAGGTATCAGTGAGGTGTGCCAGAATAGGGCTGTTAGACCAAGATGACCAATCTAAAACTGGTTATTATAAACTTAAACAAACCCCAGCTGATTTCCACAATTATTCATTTTAAGTAATTATTATTGGTGGTATTTTGTCGAAATAAATGGATAAACAAAATAAAAGAAAACGGTATGAAAACTGGTGTAGTTCTCAAAAGGTATATGAATAAATAATTTGCAGATTACAACAGATAAAAACAAATATATTTGCTTATGTTCATAGATAGCTCTCAGACAATTACTAGGGGGCGAGCTATGGTTATTATTTTTCATATTTTCCTTCGAAAATCGTTACTTCGAGCGGAAATCTTCATCCCTGTGTCATTTAAAACGATTTTAAAGAATTTAAATCATTTATAATTGCAAAATAACTACCAATTTTGCTTTACAATTAGTAACAAACAGATACAAAAATTTTTTTTTCTTTTTAGTTTCTAAATATCATGTCAAATTGACATTTAGACACTAAAACGGCTTTATTCCTACTCAGCCTTATTTATTAACTCGTTTTAGAGACGGAGTAAATTTACTCCGACTTTACAACGTCTCTAATCCTGAAAAACCTATTTATAAAAAAAATAAACGAGTATTAAGGCTTAACTACATAAGCCAAAAAGTACTGAAGTACAAAAGTAAAAATATTTTTTTTACCGCTAGCGCCGTTGTTTTGTGAAAAAGAATACGCAAATTTGTTTTTAAACCAAAATTTAAGCTTTCTGCATCATTTTTATAAGTTTTCTAGTCAGAAAAACTATCACAAAATCAATTTAAAAATTTTCACTTTTGTACTTTTTCACTTTTTTGGCTTATGTAGTTGAGGCTTTAGAGGCGGAGTAAGCTAAAACTGGTATATAGTAGGAATAAAGCCGTAGTAAAGCCGTTTTAGTATCTAAATGTCAATTTGACATGGCATTTAGAAACAAAAAGGAAAGGAAAGGTGGCCCTCCTCCTGTGGCACTTTGACTCCTTTTGAAAGCCGATTGGTTGGCCTTTGCCTTCATTTTTAAAGTCTTCCATTGAGTTTGTAATTGATTTACGTCTCTTTTTTCTGCGCTTATGTTATTGAAGCTACAAGAATTAAAAGTAAAAGCAAATGATTTCTAGTTGTATACAATGTACCGTATGGTATACATACTCTATCAAAATTTCACTCCAGGCTTCCCTCTTAGACTTTGTGGTATTCGTATCCACACTTTTATTTTCAATAGGGGTATTCCCGATCCGATGCAAACTGGTCTTGCATCATTGCAAAAGTGCAAAGTTTTTTTTTACAATGGGGTTAGGATATAGCAATTTTACACTTTTGCATTTTTGCAATGATACAAGACCAGTTGCATCGGATCGGGAATACCCCTAATGATACTAATTTTTTCTTCGACTAATTATCTAAGTATCTATGAACATAAGCAAATGTATTTGTTTTTATCTGTTGTAATCTGCAAATTATTTATTGACATACCTTTTGAGAACTATCCCAGTTTTCAGACCGTTTTCTTTTATTTTGTTTATCCATTTAATTGGGAAAAAAAACCACAAATAACAATAACTTAATACTACGTTTTCATTAGAGCCGAAATGAGCTAATTTCGTAAATTACAGAAAAGGTGTTTTCATTGCAAATTTGCTAATTTCGTTTGACAGATAACTTCATTTTGAATTTGATTTGGCAGTTAATAGCTTCTTTTTCTTGTGTTCTCTTTCTGTTTCTGTTTCTTATACATCAAATTTTGACATTTTCAATGTTTCCCCTGGGTTTCCACTGCGGTTCATTCCACTTGGGTGTGTTCATAAGGTTTTTACGTAATTTCCAACCTAATTTCGTGAACATTTGGTTGAAATTACCTCATTTCGATAAGTGAATTTGTATGGGAAATAAGATAATTTGGAATCGAATTTGGAAATTTTCAACGAAATTACCTCATTTTGCCCAATGAAAACGTAGTATAAAATGAATAATTTTGCAAATCAGCTGGGGTTTGTTTACGTTTATAATAACCAGAGTTTTAGATCGGTCTTTTTTTTATAATATATTTGACATAAGGAGGGTGTAGCTAAAACCAACAAGAAAATATTTTATAAATAAGAATTTGTTTGACGTGGCGTAAAGTCGGAGTAAGTGCTTCGACTCGGTTTAACTATTCCGAGATTAAAACGAGTATTAGTGAAATCTAATAAATAAGGCTGACTATGTACAGTTTTATCTTACTCCGCCTATAATCCTCGTTTATTTTTTTTTAATAAATTAGTTTTTCAGGATTAGAGGCGTGGTAAAATCTGAGTAAATTAAATCCGTCGCTAAAACGAGTTAATAAATAAGGCTGAATATTGTTTAATTTTTCACGATTTTTGGATAATAAAAACAACTTACATTAGGGGTATTCCCGATCCGATGCAACTGGTCTTGTATCATTGCAAAAATGCAAAAGTGTAAATTTGCTATACCCTAATCCCATTGTAAAAAAAAAACTTTACACTTTTGCAATGATGCAAGACCAGTTTGCATCGGATCGGGAATACCCCTATTGTTCAAGATTCGTAAACTACAAAAAAAAACCAAAGGCAATGAGAAACATCACACCTATTCACAATTATGTTTTGACCAGTGTTCACAGTCGCGTTAAAATTATCAATTGATACTCATAATAGCAAATTATCAATAAATTGATAGAAGTTATCATGTATCAAATAAACTGATAATTTATAGCCATAATAGGGCTGTCAGTTTCATGAACAGGACCCATGTTCTGTAACTCGGCGATAACTTTTCGTGGCGAGAAACGGCGAAAAATGGAACAAAACTAATAGGAATTTTTCGCCGTTTCTCGACACGAAAAGTTATCGCCGAGTTACAGAACATGGGTCCAGGATTCCTCAGCTTTGTCAAAACTCAGGAAAAAAATCTTGGATTCGCTTGCTCACTTTTTGAGTGAAAAAAATCTAAGAGATCTCATTTTTCTGAACACGCCAAATTTCACCCCACTCCTCCAAATTTCACAGATTATCAGATTTAGTCCGAGAAGTACCCGAACATACCTATTATGTGTTGAACCCGCTCAAAAGCCAACCCTGCACAAATATTTACCTCATCATAAATTATTTTAAGTTTATTAAAAAATATCACAAATTAACAAAACTCGTAGAAAGAAAATGGTCAAAAAAGTGTTAATGATCTGTTTGGGTAACAATGAATCCATAAATTTAAATGCAAAATATTAACCAAATTTATATTTTGGAATTCAGGAAACATCTGTCGATCTCCGATAGCTGAAGCTGTAATGCAAGATACAATTGAAAAAGCCGGCGTTGCAAAGGATTGGGAAGTCGACAGTGCAGGAATCGGTGATTGGCATGCTGGAAATTCACCCGACTACCGCGCTCTAAACATCATGAAGAACCATGGTCTCAAATACTCGAATCATGCTCGACAAATTCGCAAGGTAGATTTCGAAGAATTTGACTACATCTTTGGAATGGACGATGAGAATATGGATGATCTAAATCGGCTGGCACCGAAAGGTTCCAAGGCAAAGCTTCTAATGCTAGGTGACTTTGGATTGGATAAAAAAGAGCGAATAATAAAGGATCCATATTATGTAAGTTAGAAGTGCTGCCTTTGTTTTTATCACGATTATTCATTGTTTGGTGTTACTTTTAGTTGAAAGGTGAAGCTGCATTCGAGAAGGCATACCAACAGTGTGTTATTGCATGCGATGCTTTTTTCAAAGAGGCTTTAGCTGGAAAAATCTAAATTAGTAATTGTGATTCTGTTTGGAAGTGATTTAGCCAAATAAATTGTATTGTTTCTTATGTCGTTTTGCATTAGTTTAACGGTCTCCAAGGTTCAGCTTTTTGGGTAATTAGGTGTGTATTGTAAAACACTCCCAACACATTACTCTGATTAGCTTTTTTTTCTTATCCTAAATTGATTCAACGGGAGTCAAGGGGGGGAATTCGTGCTGTCAGAACCCAGCTGATTCTTAATGACTTGTTTTTTGTCACAATAAACCAAAATATAAATACAAAAATACTACTCGTTGTTATAAACACAAGAACGTGAAATAACACTACAGAGCATGTCTATATGAAATGGGGGGTTCTTATGAAAACCACTATTAATCAATACACTAATACAGAGTGCAACTACGATCATATTTATTATTTCAAATAAACTGAAATGCTAGTTTTTTCTCAGTTGCTGTTGTATGTTCCCACAGAGAACTACCGACAAGATGAGTGAGAGTGAAGCTAAGAAAATACTTTTTGTCTGCATAGGTTTGCGTCATTATACCTACTTTACTTGTTTGAATTCTTGAGAAAAAAATAATAATTTCTTTTTCCAAGGAAACACCTGTCGATCACCTATGGCAGAGAGTGTAATGCGTGATCTTGTTGCGAAGAATTGTCTTGATTGGGAAATTGACAGTGCAGGACTTCGATCCTGGAATGTTGGTAAAACTCCAGAAGGGCGATGCATCAAAGTATTAGCTGAACATAATTTGAAAACAAAACATTTGGGAAGAGAAGTAAATGTGTAACTTTATTGTTTATTTCTACGTTTGTTATATTAAAAAACAAGAAACGATTTCGTTTTGTAGCTTCAAGAAAGTGATTATCATACTTTTGACTATATTTTTGGAATGGATGGGATGAATATTGCTGAGCTTAACGACCGATCACCACAACAATGCAAAGCTAAGATAGAACTCCTTGGATCATATATTGGCAGAAAGGAAGATGAAATTATAGTTGACCCATATTTCGTAAGTTTTATATACATACATATATGTATGTATGTATGTACCTATTTTTATATTTTAATTTTTTTGTTAGCTTATTTCATTTGTCAAACAAAATTACAATACTTTATGGACTTCTTGACATTAGCCGTTTTCTTACTATGGCCCATGATCCATATGGATCATCCTGCGAAAATAAAACAACCTCCCAGTGGCGAGAATCAGCAAACTGTTTTACGATCATGAAACGTGAACCCGATAAAGAGCAGGTTCATGTGTTGTTGTTGTTATGTATGTTGTTTGATGATCCATATAGATCAATTCTGATAATAAAAAACGCCTATTATATTTATTCAGAATTTTAAACAAAGAAAGCGCAAAATTTTTGAACAATTTAGTACGATGTTAAAGCATAGTACAATGTTCTCTTTTCTTTTCACGACGAATTGGTAAAGAGAAAAGAGAGCACTGCACTGCGAATCTTAGCGGATCCAGTTTTCCATAATTCATGTCTGTTTGGTAACTCGAAACTTTATATGACGTCGTACGACGTAGCACAATTTGCTGTCAAATCACATAGAAAAAAAATGGCAACTTGTAGCAAGAAGTTGCAGTAACCAAACAGACATAAGACCCTACTTTTGTACTCACTTTACACTTCTCTTTCTCATTTTTAATTTATTCTTTGTTTTTTTTATATTAATAAATTTTATATTAACACTGATCTCTACAATACACTGGATAGTGAATAGCCTATAGTGTATAACAGTTTTTATGAGGCAATTTTTGAAAGGGTAACGGCCACGACCTCATATCTCGCTAAATCCCATACTAAAATGACACAACGATATCAAACGGAAAATTTCGTTCTGCTTTTCGTTTTGCAGTACGATGCTTTTCATCTGAATTTTTAGAGCTTCTGATTGGCCAGCTGTTATAAAAAGTTAGATGACTTTTAGTGACTTTGTTACGTTTAGTTACGTTTCATCCGAATTTTCAGACAAGAAATTCTCATCTGAATATTCAGATGAAAGTTGTTTATGGTGGAGGAAGTGCCAAATCACCTGAAGCACTACACAAAAAAAGCTGAACTTTTAAATTTTCGTCTTGTTGGTGGTTGATTATTTTAGTTTCCGTCATGAAAATTCAATACTTATTTAAATGAACGAACTTTTTGTTTATTGTTTAGTGAATTTTAAAATCAAAAATTTTTTATATCGATGTTTGGAAAATTTTTCTATAATTTTGGAGGCCGTACATATCATTAGGGGGGTTCACATTCTCAAATTTGTTTGACAAGCATGGCTTGATGATGTTTGATGGATTTAAGCCATTTTGCGTTCACATTTGTCAAACAGGCTATCAAACATCATTTCTCTTTAGAATTTTAACCATGGCGGACGTTTTGTTGCGGCTCTTGTAATAGATCAAATTTAAGAAGATGAAGACCAAGAAGAAAAAAAAAGTCAACAAAATAAGAGGAAACGAATATGGACAAAGGAATGGCTAAAAAAGCGTCCAAATTTTTTTTTCGGTTTGTTTTTATAGTCTTCACTTTTAATTTGCCATGTCTCTGGTAAACTTCAATATATTTCAAAGAATTCCCTCCAAAATTCACAATTTCCGCTTACTGGCTGTTCTTATCTTTTGATGCGCACAGGTTGGCAACTTTTTTTAGAATGAAATTTCCTCCTGGTTTGACAAGAATGCGTTCATATTCTCAAATATGTTTGTCAAGCAAGCAAAATATCAAAACATTTTGATATCCATCAAACATGCTTGACAAGCCGTTTGATGGAGCGTTCACATTTTCAAATTCGATTCAATCAAACCATGCTTGTCAAGCATATTTGATAATGTGAACCCCCCTATTAAGAATGAAAATAATAAAACCTGTTGCTGATTTAGTTACATATAATACTTGTTCCTATACTTTGAAACTCTGTGTATTTCTGTGAATTTCTACACCAAAGTCTGTCAAAGTTCATATAAAAAAAATAAAATGACGTAGAAATTCACACAAATGCACAGAGTTTTAAAGTAAAGGAACACCTATAATTTCATCCCCTTAACTACTTACGCTCAACGTTTAATATACGAATGTAACTATTAAAGTTCTATTTTATTTCTATTAAATATTAATCCTATACATAGGTAAATGCAGGAATTTGCCACAATTTTCGACTGAAATTTCAAATTTTTTTTACATTCAACGACATAAATTCAGAAATCTGAAAATTCAGATGTAAAGCGATTTTTATTCATTCGAATATTAAGTCCAGTTTTAATTTAAGCTTAAAGGCTTAAAGACGAAAACAACAATAACAAAACGTGGTTGTCAATGAAAACAACTCGTTGTTATTATTGTTTTCGTCGTCGCCACCGAAAATTCGCGTTGGTGTTGGGGATCCTTAATTATAAACAAGAAGTTAATCTTAAGATCAATAATAATATTTTAATAAACACGAATACAAAATACAAATACAATGATCACCTGAGAAAATACGAGCAAAATTACACGAGCGATCGAGGTATCTGTTTATTTCAAATCCTTTTTTCTCAAATAATAGATTTTCTGTAAAACACTTTCTTCTAATAAGTATGTACCCTACTCAGCACACAGTCAAAATTATTGGAATACTTTTCGATTTTTTTGATAATATTTAAACATTATAGGTAATCTAATATCTATTCATTAAAATCATCGTATCTTTCCAGGAACATGGAATAGGTGGTTTTCGAAGGTGTTATGAGCAGATTTATACCAGCTGTAAAAACTTTTTGGCAACAAAGACCCAAAACAGCAGTGAATAATAAATGTGTTTGTTAATATTATAATACGTATTTAAAATGTACATAATGTAGGTATGTAGATATGTACATAAGTTGAATACGTTTTGTTTTTTATTTAAATAAATAAAACCCAAACAAATAAATGCAAGCGATTTGTTTTCAATTTCACATGCACGTTGTGTAGTTTACCTATATAGTAAAACCCGCTTAAGAGAAACCCGCTTTATAGAAAAACCGGCTTATCTGAAACACTTTTTATTCCCAAGTATTTGTCGACCAATTACCTTCAAAACACTCCGCTTAAGCGAAACTTACTGAAGTGAAAAACCCAGATACCTGAAACATATTTTCGGTTGAATTTTCTATTTTTCATTGAAAGCAACTCCCTTCAGTGAAAAAAAATTTAATCGAACAGAACAAAAAATTTTCTGAATGCTTTCCCTTTTTTTTATTTTTCACCTCCACCAAATTTTCGAAAATGAAATTTGAATTTCTGATATTCACAACCGTTTTTGGAATTTTTAGATCCGCTTAAGTGAAATTTCTTTTTCAATTATCGCGACTCCGCTAAGTGAAACTTTTTCACTTAAACGGTGTTCGTTTAAGTGAAAAACCCGCTTAATTGAAAGGAATAGATACTTGGTCTGCTTGGTAACGTGAAATTTCTTGCGAATTTGCAAAAATTTTCACAAAATTTAACAATTTGCTGTCAAAACGCATAGAAAAAACACTCGGTTTTGGGAAATTTGTTAAAAAAAAAGTTACCAAACAGGCATTCTGTCACATTTTGCCGTTTCTCTTAATCGGGTTTTACTGTATACCCCACCCTTAGAATTAGTGACCTAACTAAAGCCTAGTACGCTGCTGATGCGAAACGAAATTTTTCTGTGATCTCCAAACAGACAACGAAACGCTTGCGAAAACACAACGGAAAATATCCTTGGAGAGTTTCACTAGTTCCAAAAACAAAATCAAACATAAACGCAAAAATCAGAGAAACCCATGATGTAAGAACAGGTCTTTCGAAGCTGAAAAATTGGTTTTGCACTACATGGTATCTATCCTAACAACATCCAAAAAATCACCGCATTTAAGGGTTTATAAGTAATTTTAACTAAACTAAAAGTCCCTTTATTATTATTTATTGTATTATTCATACTAGAATGTCAGTTTATTAGACTTGACCATTCTTTATTCCGTCAATTGCATCCCTTTCATAAAATTTAAAAACAATATTCTTTTTAAATTGAAATTAAAAAAAATATTTTTACAATTAAAAAACAAATGCAACTTATATTATAAAGCAGCTACCACTCGGGTCGGCGGCATTACTACCATGCCCTAAATTTAATTTTATATTTATTTACAATTTTCTATAGGACATATGTATAAGATATAAATTTTACATCTTTTAACTTGTATATCTATATTTAAATTATACGTTTCAGAGTTTAAATATAAATTTAATTTAAATTACAAAAATTCAAGATGATATAAGTTAAAGCAAATAAAAATAATATTTTATTTCAACAAAATATTCAAAAGCTTTGTTTAAATATTTGGCCAGCTTTAGAAAACAAAAATCAAATAATTGAAAATCTATCAGTCCTGTTTGTTAAAATATGTATAACTTAAAAATATTTTAAATATCATTCGCGATAATTCGATCTAAGAATTTATCCCACTTCTGCTCCATTATTGCATAAGCCTCTTTTCTTTCTACGTCATTCAAAATAGAATATCTAGAAGAGACAAAATTTAATTTTAAAAGTAAAATATTTTTCTTTTTTGTAAAAACTTTAAAAATAATATCTTACATAATAGAATTCCACACCAACTGTTTAAGAATTTTTAATCCTGCATGATTTGGTGCAAAACAATTTTCGACTGAAATTTCAAATTTTTTTTACATTCAACGACATAAATTCAGAAATCTGAAAATTCAGATGTAAAGCGATTTTTATTCATTCGAATATTAAGTCCAGTTTTAATTTAAGCTTAAAGGTTTCCCCACACCAACGCGAATTTTCGGTGGCGACGACGAAAACAACAATAACAACACGTGGTTGTCAATGAAAACAACTCGTTGTTATTATTGTTTTCGTCGTCGCCACCGAAAATTCGCGTTGGTGTTGGGGATCCTTAATTATAAACAAGAAGTTAATCTTAAGATCAATAATAATATTTTAATAAACACGAATACAAAATACAAATACAATGATCACCTGAGAAAATACGAGCAAAATTACACGAGCGATCGAGGTATCTGTTTATTTCAAATCCTTTTTTCTCAAATAATAGATTTTCTGTAAAACACTTTCTTCTAATAAGTATGTACCCTACTCAGCACACAGTCAAAATTATTGGAATACTTTTCGATTTTTTTGATAATATTTAAACATTATAGGTAATCTAATATCTATTCATTAAAATCATCGTATCTTTCCAGGAACATGGAATAGGTGGTTTTCGAAGGTGTTATGAGCAGATTTATACCAGCTGTAAAAACTTTTTGGCAACAAAGACCCAAAACAGCAGTGAATAATAAATGTGTTTGTTAATATTATAATACGTATTTAAAATGTACATAATGTAGGTATGTAGATATGTACATAAGTTGAATACGTTTTGTTTTTTATTTAAATAAATAAAACCTAAACAAATAAATGCAAGCGATTTGTTTTCAATTTCACATGCACGTTGTGTAGTTTACCTATATAGCAAAACCCGCTTAAGAGAAACCCGCTTTATAGAAAAACCGGCTTATCTGAAACACTTTTTATTCCCAAGTATTTGTCGACCAATTACCTTCAAAACACTCCGCTTAAGCGAAACTTACTGCAGTGAAAAACCCGGATACCTGAAACATATTTTCGGTTGAATTTTCTATTTTTCATTGAAAGCAACTCCCTTCAGTGAAAAAAAATTTAATCGAACAGAACAAAAAATTTTCTGAATGCTTTCCCTTTTTTTTTATTTTTCACCTCCACCAAATTTTCGAAAATGAAATTTGAATTTCTGATATTCACAACCGTTTTTGGAATTTTTAGATCCGCTTAAGTGAAATTTCTTTTTCAATTATCGCGACTCCGCTAAGTGAAACTTTTTCACTTAAACGGTGTTCGTTTAAGTGAAAAACCCGCTTAATTGAAAGGACTAGATACTTGGTCTGCTTGGTAACGTGAAATTTCTTGCGAATTTGCAAAAATTTTCACAAAATTTAACAATTTGCTATCAAAACGCATAGAAAAAACACTCGGTTTTGGGAAATTTGTTAAAAAAAAAGTTACCAAACAGGCATTCTGTCACATTTTGCCGTTTCTCTTAATCGGGTTTTACTGTATACCCCACCCTTAGAATTAGTGACCTAACTAAAGCCTAGTACGCTGCTGATGCGAAACGAAAAATCCCATACAAAAATGACACAACGAAATCATAAACAGAAAATTTCGTTCTGCTTTTCGTTTTGCAGTACGCTGTTCGAAGAGCGAAATTTATAATTGTAGCAGATTATTTGGAGAAGTCTCCGCTCCTTTTTCGCACTGAATTAATTATACAGACTATTTATTGTGTGCGGAAAAATGACATTTGAGTTTTATTTGTTTTGTTTTTGTTTAAGCCTAGTACGCTGCTGATGCGAAACGAAATTTTTCTGTGATCTCCAAACAGACAACGAAACGCTTGCGAAAACACAACGGAAAATATCCTTGGAGAGTTTCACTAATTCCAAAAACAAAATCAAACATAAACGCAAAAATCAGAGAAACCCATGATGTAAGAACAGGTCTTTCGAAGCTGAAAAATTGGTTTTGCACTACATGGTATCTATCCTAACAACATCCAAAAAATCACCGCATTTAAGGGTTTATAAGTAATTTTAACTAAACTAAAAGTCCCTTTATTATTATTTATTGTATTATTCATACTAGAATGTCAGTTTATTAGACTTGACCATTCTTTATTCCGTCAATTGCATCCCTTTCATAAAATTTAAAAACAATATTCTTTTTAAATTGAAATTAAAAAAAATATTTTTACAATTAAAAAACAAATGCAACTTATATTATAAAGCAGCTACCACTCGGGTCGACGGCATTACTACCATGCCCTAAATTTAATTTTATATTTATTTACAATTTTCTATAGGACATATGTATAAGATATAAATTTTACATCTTTTAACTTGTATATCTATATTTAAATTATACGTTTCAGAGTTTAAATATAAATTTAATTTAAATTACAAAAATTCAAGATGATATAAGTTAAAGCAAATAAAAATAATATTTTATTTCAACAAAATATTCAAAAGCTTTGTTTAAATATTTGGCCAGCTTTAGAAAACAAAAATCAAATAATTGAAAATCTATCAGTCCTGTTTGTTAAAATATGTATAACTTAATAATATTTTAAATATCATTCGCGATAATTCGATCTAAGAATTTATCCCACTTCTGCTCCATTATTGCATAAGCCTCTTTTCTTTCTACGTCATTCAAAATAGAATATCTAGAAGAGACAAAATTTAATTTTAAAAGTAAAATATTTTTCTTTTTTGTAAAAACTTTAAAAATAATATCTTACTTAATAGAATGCCACACCAACTGTTTAAGAATTTTTAATCCTGCATGATTTGGTGCAAAACAATTTTCGACTGAAATTTCAAATTTTTTTTACATTCAACGACATAAATTCAGAATTCTGAAAATTCAGATGTAAAGCGATTTTTATTCATTCGAATATTAAGTCCAGTTTTAATTTAAGCTTAAAGGTTCCCCCACACCAACGCGAATTTTCGGTGGCGACGACGAAAACAACAATAACAACACGTGGTTGTCAATGAAAACAACTCGTTGTTATTATTGTTTTCGTCGTCGCCACCGAAAATTCGCGTTGGTGTTGGGGATCCTTAATTATAAACAAGAAGTTAATCTTAAGATCAATAATAATATTTTAATAAACACGAATACAAAATACAAATACAATGATCACCTGAGAAAATACGAGCAAAATTACACGAGCGATCGAGGTATCAAATCCTTTTTTCTCAAATAATAGATTTTCTGTAAAACACTTTCTTCTAATAAGTATGTACCCTACTCAGCACACAGTCAAAATTATTGGAATACTTTTCGATTTTTTTGATAATATTTAAACATTATAGGTAATCTAATATCTATTCATTAAAATCATCGTATCTTTCCAGGAACATGGAATAGGTGGTTTTCGAAGGTGTTATGAGCAGATTTATACCAGCTGTAAAAACTTTTTGGCAACAAAGACCCAAAACAGCAGTGAATAATAAATGTGTTTGTTAATATTATAATACGTATTTAAAATGTACATAATGTAGGTATGTAGATATGTACATAAGTTGAATACGTTTTGTTTTTTATTTAAATAAATAAAACCTAAACAAATAAATGCAAGCGATTTGTTTTCAATTTCACATGCACGTTGTGTAGTTTACCTATATAGTAAAACCCGCTTAAGAGAAACCCGCTTTATAGAAAAACCGGCTTATCTGAAACACTTTTTATTCCCAAGTATTTGTCGACCAATTACCTTCAAAACACTCCGCTTAAGCGAAACTTACTGAAGTGAAAAACCCGGATACCTGAAACATATTTTCGGTTGAATTTTCTATTTTTCATTGAAAGCAACTCCCTTCAGTGAAAAAAAATTTAATCGAACAGAACAAAAAATTTTCTGAATGCTTTCCCTTTTTTTTTATTTTTCACCTCCACCAAATTTTCGAAAATGAAATTTGAATTTCTGATATTCACAACCGTTTTTGGAATTTTTAGATCCGCTTAAGTGAAATTTCTTTTTCAATTATCGCGACTCCGCTAAGTGAAACTTTTTCACTTAAACGGTGTTCGTTTAAGTGAAAAACCCGCTTAATTGAAAGGAATAGATACTTGGTCTGCTTGGTAACGTGAAATTTCTTGCGAATTTGCAAAAATTTTCACAAAATTTAACAATTTGCTGTCAAAACGCATAGAAAAAACACTCGGTTTTGGGAAATTTGTTAAAAAAAAAGTTACCAAACAGGCATTCTGTCACATTTTGCCGTTTCTCTTAATCGGGTTTTACTGTATACCCCACCCTTAGAATTAGTGACCTAACTAAAGCCTAGTACGCTGCTGATGCGAAACGAAAAATCCCATACAAAAATGACAACGAAATCATAAACAGAAAATTTCGTTCTGCTTTTCGTTTTGCAGTACGCTGTTCGAAGAGCGAAATTTATAATTGTAGCAGATTATTTGGAGAAGTCTCCGCTCCTTTTTCGCACTGAATTAATTATACAGACTATTTATTGTGTGCGGAAAAATGACATTTGAGTTTTATTTGTTTTTTTTTTGTTTAAGCCTAGTACGCTGCTAATGCGAAACGAAATTTTTCTGTGATCTCCAAACAGACAACGAAACGCTTGCGAAAACACAACGGAAAATATCCTTGGAGAGTTTCACTAATTCCAAAAACAAAATCAAACATAAACGCAAAAATCAGAGAAACCCATGATGTAAGAACAGGTCTTTCGAAGCTGAAAAATTGGTTTTGCACTACATGGTATCTATCCTAACAACATCCAAAAAATCACCGCATTTAAGGGTTTATAAGTAATTTTAACTAAACTAAAAGTCCCTTTATTATTATTTATTGTATTATTCATACTAGAATGTCAGTTTATTAGACTTGACCATTCTTTATTCCGTCAATTGCATCCCTTTCATAAAATTTAAAAACAATATTCTTTTTAAATTGAAATTAAAAAAAATATTTTTACAATTAAAAAACAAATGCAACTTATATTATAAAGCAGCTACCACTCGGGTCGACGGCATTACTACCATGCCCTAAATTTAATTTTATATTTATTTACAATTTTCTATAGGACATATGTATAAGATATAAATTTTACATCTTTTAACTTGTATATCTATATTTAAATTATACGTTTCAGAGTTTAAATATAAATTTAATTTAAATTACAAAAATTCAAGATGATATAAGTTAAAGCAAATAAAAATAATATTTTATTTCAACAAAATATTCAAAAGCTTTGTTTAAATATTTGGCCAGCTTTGGAAAACAAAAATCAAATAATTGAAAATCTATCAGTCCTGTTTGTTAAAATATGTATAACTTAAAAATATTTTAAATATCATTCGCGATAATTCGATCTAAGAATTTATCCCACTTCTGCTCCATTATTGCATAAGCCTCTTTTCTTTCTACGTCATTCAAAATAGAATATCTAGAAGAGACAAAATTTAATTTTAAAAGTAAAATATTTTTCTTTTTTGTAAAAACTTTAAAAATAATATCTTACTTAATAGAATTCCACACCAACTGTTTAAGAATTTTTAATCCTGCATGATTTGGTGCAAAACAATTTTCGACTGAAATTTCAAATTTTTTTTACATTCAACGACATAAATTCAGAAATCTGAAAATTCAGATGTAAAGCGATTTTTATTCATTCGAATATTAAGTCCAGTTTTAATTTAAGCTTAAAGGTTCCCCCACACCAACGCGAATTTTCGGTGGCGACGACGAAAACAACAATAACAACACGTGGTTGTCAATGAAAACAACTCGTTGTTATTATTGTTTTCGTCGTCGCCACCGAAAATTCGCGTTGGTGTTGGGGATCCTTAATTATAAACAAGAAGTTAATCTTAAGATCAATAATAATATTTTAATAAACACGAATACAAAATACAAATACAATGATCACCTGAGAAAATACGAGCAAAATTACACGAGCGATCGAGGTATCTGTTTATTTCAAATCCTTTTTTCTCAAATAATAGATTTTCTGTAAAACACTTTCTTCTAATAAGTATGTACCCTACTCAGCACACAGTCAAAATTATTGGAATACTTTTCGATTTTTTTGATAATATTTAAACATTATAGGTAATCTAATATCTATTCATTAAAATCATCGTATCTTTCCAGGAACATGGAATAGATGGTTTTCGAAGGTGTTATGAGTGTTATGCAACAAAGACCCAAAACAGCAGTGAATAATAAATGTGTTTGTTAATATTATAATACGTATTTAAAATGTACATAATGTAGGTATGTAGATATGTACATAAGTTGAATACGTTTTGTTTTTTATTTAAATAAATAAAACCTAAACAAATAAATGCAAGCGATTTGTTTTCAATTTCACATGCACGTTGTGTAGTTTACCTATATAGTAAAACCCGCTTAAGAGAAACCCGCTTTATAGAAAAACCGGCTTATCTGAAACACTTTTTATTCCCAAGTATTTGTCGACCAATTACCTTCAAAACACTCCGCTTAAGCGAAACTTACTGAAGTGAAAAACCCGGATACCTGAAACATATTTTCGGTTGAATTTTCTATTTTTCATTGAAAGCAACTCCCTTCAGTGAAAAAAAATTTAATCGAACAGAACAAAAAATTTTCTGAATGCTTTCCCTTTTTTTTTATTTTTCACCTCCACCAAATTTTCGAAAATGAAATTTGAATTTCTGATATTCACAACCGTTTTTGGAATTTTTAGATCCGCTTAAGTGAAATTTCTTTTTCAATTATCGCGACTCCGCTAAGTGAAACTTTTTCACTTAAACGGTGTTCGTTTAAGTGAAAAACCCGCTTAATTGAAAGGACTAGATACTTGGTCTGCTTGGTAACGTGAAATTTCTTGCGAATTTGCAAAAATTTTCACAAAATTTAACAATTTGCTGTCAAAACGCATAGAAAAAACACTCGGTTTTGGGAAATTTGTTAAAAAAAAAGTTACCAAACAGGCATTCTGTCACATTTTGCCGTTTCTCTTAATCGGGTTTTACTGTATACCCCACCCTTAGAATTAGTGACCTAACTAAAGCCTAGTACGCTGCTGATGCGAAACGAAAAATCCCATACAAAAATGACACAACGAAATCATAAACAGAAAATTTCGTTCTGCTTTTCGTTTTGCAGTACGCTGTTCGAAGAGCGAAATTTATAATTGTAGCAGATTATTTGGAGAAGTCTCCGCTCCTTTTTCGCACTGAATTAATTATACAGACTATTTATTGTGTGCGGAAAAATGACATTTGAGTTTTATTTGTTTTGTTTTTGTTTAAGCCTAGTACGCTGCTGATGCGAAACGAAATTTTTCTGTGATCTCCAAACAGACAACGAAACGCTTGCGAAAACACAACGGAAAATATCCTTGGAGAGTTTCACTAATTCCAAAAACAAAATCAAACATAAACGCAAAAATCAGAGAAACCCATGATGTAAGAACAGGTCTTTCGAAGCTGAAAAATTGGTTTTGCACTACATGGTATCTATCCTAACAACATCCAAAAAATCACCGCATTTAAGGGTTTATAAGTAATTTTAACTAAACTAAAAGTCCCTTTATTATTATTTATTGTATTATTCATACTAGAATGTCAGTTTATTAGACTTGACCATTCTTTATTCCGTCAATTGCATCCCTTTCATAAAATTTAAAAACAATATTCTTTTTAAATTGAAATTAAAAAAAATATTTTTACAATTAAAAAACAAATGCAACTTATATTATAAAGCAGCTACCACTCGGGTCGGCGGCATTACTACCATGCCCTAAATTTAATTTTATATTTATTTACAATTTTCTATAGGACATATGTATAAGATATAAATTTTACATCTTTTAACTTGTATATCTATATTTAAATTATACGTTTCAGAGTTTAAATATAAATTTAATTTAAATTACAAAAATTCAAGATGATATAAGTTAAAGCAAATAAAAATAATATTTTATTTCAACAAAATATTCAAAAGCTTTGTTTAAATATTTGGCCAGCTTTAGAAAACAAAAATCAAATAATTGAAAATCTATCAGTCCTGTTTGTTAAAATATGTATAACTTAAAAATATTTTAAATATCATTCGCGATAATTCGATCTAAGAATTTATCCCACTTCTGCTCCATTATTGCATAAGCCTCTTTTCTTTCTACGTCATTCAAAATAGAATATCTAGAAGAGACAAAATTTAATTTTAAAAGTAAAATATTTTTCTTTTTTGTAAAAACTTTAAAAATAATATCTTACATAATAGAATTCCACACCAACTGTTTAAGAATTTTTAATCCTGCATGATTTGGTGCAAAACAATTTTCGACTGAAATTTCAAATTTTTTTTACATTCAACGACATAAATTCAGAAATCTGAAAATTCAGATGTAAAGCGATTTTTATTCATTCGAATATTAAGTCCAGTTTTAATTTAAGCTTAAAGGTTCCCCCACACCAACGCGAATTTTCGGTGGCGACGACGAAAACAACAATAACAACACGTGGTTGTCAATGAAAACAACTCGTTGTTATTATTGTTTTCGTCGTCGCCACCGAAAATTCGCGTTGGTGTTGGGGATCCTTAATTATAAACAAGAAGTTAATCTTAAGATCAATAATAATATTTTAATAAACACGAATACAAAATACAAATACAATGATCACCTGAGAAAATACGAGCAAAATTACACGAGCGATCGAGGTATCTGTTTATTTCAAATCCTTTTTTCTCAAATAATAGATTTTCTGTAAAACACTTTCTTCTAATAAGTATGTACCCTACTCAGCACACAGTCAAAATTATTGGAATACTTTTCGATTTTTTTGATAATATTTAAACATTATAGGTAATCTAATATCTATTCATTAAAATCATCGTATCTTTCCAGGAACATGGAATAGGTGGTTTTCGAAGGTGTTATGAGCAGATTTATACCAGCTGTAAAAACTTTTTGGCAACAAAGACCCAAAACAGCAGTGAATAATAAATGTGTTTGTTAATATTATAATACGTATTTAAAATGTACATAATGTAGGTATGTAGATATGTACATAAGTTGAATACGTTTTGTTTTTTATTTAAATAAATAAAACCTAAACAAATAAATGCAAGCGATTTGTTTTCAATTTCACATGCACGTTGTGTAGTTTACCTATATAGTAAAACCCGCTTAAGAGAAACCCGCTTTATAGAAAAACCGGCTTATCTGAAACACTTTTTATTCCCAAGTATTTGTCGACCAATTACCTTCAAAACACTCCGCTTAAGCGAAACTTACTGAAGTGAAAAACCCGGATACCTGAAACATATTTTCGGTTGAATTTTCTATTTTTCATTGAAAGCAACTCCCTTCAGTGAAAAAAAATTTAATCGAACAGAACAAAAAAATTTCTGAATGCTTTCCCTTTTTTTTTATTTTTCACCTCCACCAAATTTTCGAAAATGAAATTTGAATTTCTGATATTCACAACCGTTTTTGGAATTTTTAGATCCGCTTAAGTGAAATTTCTTTTTCAATTATCGCGACTCCGCTAAGTGAAACTTTTTCACTTAAACGGTGTTCGTTTAAGTGAAAAACCCGCTTAATTGAAAGGACTAGATACTTGGTCTGCTTGGTAACGTGAAATTTCTTGCGAATTTGCAAAAATTTTCACAAAATTTAACAATTTGGTGTCAAAACGCATAGAAAAAACACTCGGTTTTGGGAAATTTGTTAAAAAAAAGTTACCAAACAGGCATTCTGTCACATTTTGCCGTTTCTCTTAATCGGGTTTTACTGTATACCCCACCCTTAGAATTAGTGACCTAACTAAAGCCTAGTACGCTGCTGATGCGAAACGAAAAATCCCATACAAAAATGACACAACGAAATCATAAACAGAAAATTTCGTTCTGCTTTTCGTTTTGCAGTACGCTGTTCGAAGAGCGAAATTTATAATTGTAGCAGATTATTTGGAGAAGTCTCCGCTCCTTTTTCGCACTGAATTAATTATACAGACTATTTATTGTGTGCGGAAAAATGACATTTGAGTTTTATTTGTTTTTTTTTTGTTTAAGCCTAGTACGCTGCTAATGCGAAACGAAATTTTTCTGTGATCTCCAAACAGACAACGAAACGCTTGCGAAAACACAACGGAAAATATCCTTGGAGAGTTTCACTAATTCCAAAAACAAAATCAAACATAAACGCAAAAATCAGAGAAACCCATGATGTAAGAACAGGTCTTTCGAAGCTGAAAAATTGGTTTTGCACTACATGGTATCTATCCTAACAACATCCAAAAAATCACCGCATTTAAGGGTTTATAAGTAATTTTAACTAAACTAAAAGTCCCTTTATTATTATTTATTGTATTATTCATACTAGAATGTCAGTTTATTAGACTTGACCATTCTTTATTCCGTCAATTGCATCCCTTTCATAAAATTTAAAAACAATATTCTTTTTAAATTGAAATTAAAAAAAATATTTTTACAATTAAAAAACAAATGCAACTTATATTATAAAGCAGCTACCACTCGGGTCGACGGCATTACTATTATGCCCTAAATTTAATTTTATATTTATTTACAATTTTCTATAGGACATATGTATAAGATATAAATTTTACATCTTTAACTTGTATATCTATATTTAAATTATACGTTTCAGAGTTTAAATATAAATTTAATTTAAATTACAAAAATTCAAGATGATATAAGTTAAAGCAAATAAAAATAATATTTTATTTCAACAAAATATTCAAAAGCTTTGTTTGAATATTTGGCCAGCTTTAGAAAACAAAAATCAAATAATTGAAAATCTATCAGTCCTGTTTGTTAAAATATGTATAACTTAAAAATATTTTAAATATCATTCGCGATAATTCGATCTAAGAATTTATCCCACTTCTGCTCCATTATTGCATAAGCCTCTTTTCTTTCTACGTCATTCAAAATAGAATATCTAGAAGAGACAAAATTTAATTTTAAAAGTAAAATATTTTTCTTTTTTGTAAAAACTTTAAAAATAATATCTTACTTAATAGAATTCCACACCAACTGTTTAAGAATTTTTAATCCTGCATGATTTGGTGCAAAACTCATAATGGCATAATAAAAATCATAACTTAGACCTTTAGCATTCCAAAAGCCAGGATCATCATTTGTTATCACAATGGGAATATTTTCCGAAATGAAAAAAGCTCCTGGATGATTCCTGAGATCCGAAACCAAATTTAAAACCTGATTTGATATTGGACTTACTTCCAGAGCAATATCACGTCTTTTAACAACATTCCATAGAACAGGATGTTTAATCAATGCATAGCCATGGCCAATTCTGGTTGAGTTCAAGAGAATAGCATCAAGTAAGTTGTAATCTGATGAAGCTCCATACCAATCTGAATAACGACAATAAACTTAAAATTTTAAAGTGATCTAATTGTGTATAAGATATATTACTTGTTTCTCCAGCATGGAAGAAATACTTAGCAGTTTTTGGAAGAGATTTTAGTTCGTCAATAAAGTTATAAAGTGGCTTTCCCAAGTCTTCCTGACCAACTAAGTCAAAACCAATTACAAAATTTGGATATTCTTTGCTAACAACATTAAAGTAATAAAAAAAGATTAATTAATATTAATTATTTTTAAAATGTTTGTGAAGCTAATTTCAAACTTACTGAAATTTTTTGAATATATCCAACTTATTTGAGACACTTCTTAATTCTACTTGTCTATTTATAGAGAAGATAACTTTTAGTCCAAGGAAGTCAGGATGCATTGCACGAAATCGCTGAACAAGTGCTATTAGCTCGTTGGCAGCAAATTTGGGAGGATATTCTTTGCCCTCAAGATCATAAAGCTATACCAAAATTAATATAACAAACAGACTTAAAAATAAACCCCATGCATAAGACAGTAAAAGCTGAAATCTTAATAATTCAAAACTATCTCACCGTTTTAAACTCCATTCTCAATTCAATGTACATGATACCATCATCATACAATTCTTCTAACAATCGCCAGTGATATAAACGAAAAGCTGGAATGTACTTCAAAACATCCGAAATTGTTTTAAACGCATTTTGAAACCTTGTCCATACCCTATTCAAGCTTGAATATTCCACTTTAAATATAAATTTCTATATAAGCATATTTAATACAACATTTATATGAGTTTCAGGAAGTCTTACTCTCTGGAATTGGAGTGTACAAATTGATTGTCTTTTCCAACTGCCTATCAAAATATTTCCTACTCTGTGCCTTCCTCCTTTTAAAACTTACTACCGAATAAGGAGAGTAGCAGTCATGTTTAGGGGTTTTCCGAAATGAAAGTATTGTTATCCCTTGATTATTGACGCAACTCAAAAGCCCTGGCATATAAGTAAGATTTCTTATGACCCATTCTGAAGACACCAAAGCGCTATTGTGAGCATGCAGAAGTGCACCTTTAGGCATTTCCTTTAGGAATTGAAAAACCTTGCTGTTATCAATCAACTCCTTAGCTTTGAAGAAATGCATTCCAGGCGCAAAGTTATCGTCAATGCCAGTGTTTTCAAATCCATTAGATAATTCGGCCAACTTATGCTTTATAAAAATTCTATTGA
Organism: Epistrophe grossulariae; assembly: GCA_929447395.1. Classification (NCBI taxonomy): domain Eukaryota; kingdom Metazoa; phylum Arthropoda; class Insecta; order Diptera; family Syrphidae; genus Epistrophe; species Epistrophe grossulariae. The sequence goes on from OV839567.1 coordinate 106,729,309, forward strand.
CTGATTCTTCTTTATCCGACAAGACAATAGTTCCACCGGTTGAAAGGATATCTTCAGCACCCATGACTGCATTTCGGGCATCTTTATAACCTAAAAAAAATATGTACAGATTTAATATCAGAGATTTTAAGAAATTATATAAATTAAACTTACTAAGATTGCCTTTTGAAGCAAAACAATAAGAGCATGTTATCAATGATGAAACTAAAATAAATACCAGTCTAGTCCATGTCATCTTAAAAACTTAAAACATGCCAGTTGGAAAACAACCTGAAAAGTAAGACAAAAATTTTAACTGCAATTTGCTAATCTTGAGCTGCACCAGTTAAAATAATTTATATATGGAGCATTTCACGTGAAGCGGACAACGAAAAAACGGGTGGGTCTTGAAAATCGTTAATTTTTAGGTTATTTATACTTTATGTAGTTCTTAATACATATTTTGTTATATAAAATTATTTTGAGGCCTGTGCCTACGTTCTGTAACTCTCGCATCTATAAAATTGGTCGAGAAACGTCGAAAAATGGGCAGATGTGAAACGAACACTATAAAAACGGTTTTCAAGGTAAGAGGAAATCCATTTTAACAGTCAATTTGAGGAAATTCACTTTGAGTTAGCGATCAGCTGAAGATTTTAGAGAGAGGTAGAGAGTGGGTGGAAGAGCATTTTTTTAGAAGTATGGCGGGGAGACCATCAGGACCAGGATTAAAATCATCATTTCGATGAGAGAAGGGTCGATAGTTTGAGGTAGAAATGGTCCAAGAGAGAAATTTGGTAAAAAATCAAGTCAGGTACAAATGAATCATCGGCAAAAAGATTGTTTTGTGAAAAAATCATATCGAAGATAAAAAAACAACCTAAAAATTCTTAAAAAGTGTGTTTTATAATAAATTGCGGGAAAACAGTTATCCTCACAAAAAAACTTGTGTGGTAGATACAAATTTCTAACTATTCTTGTTTCAACAAAACAAAAATATAAAAAATCGGTTGTAGTTTGGCAAAGTTAGAGCCAGTCAAAGGAAAAAAGAATAAAAATCATAAAAACCGTTATAAGTCGAAAACGAAGCGAAAACGAGAAAATTACCTCATAAGTTTTTCGACTTGAAATGACCTCAGGAACTCAGGGTTTTCTTCTGAGGCGGTGATTTCGGGACACCCTGTATAGTCAATGAAACTAATGGCGAGTTCATAGGATATGATAGGTTGAGATGGCAAGATGTACCTAACAGCAGATAACGAAAAGCGATTTCTTGGGTAGAGTAAAGAAATAAAATAAGTAATGAAGACAGTGGTATGGTAAGTTGTAATAATAAAATTAAGAAAAAGTCAGTGTTATACCAAGTTCACAATAAAAACAAGGTAAGAATAATTTAACAATATAAAATCTTTATATTTCAACTATTCACCATCGCTTTCTTCTGATGTGTAAGTTTCTGGTAAGTTGTTTTTGTAGTTAGATTGTTAGAAAAATTCATGAACTATTCGTTTTTGACTTTTTTAAGAGGTTCTTGATATAATTTAGGCCATTGTGTTAAGGAAAGATACTTTGGAATAGCGTTCCTTCCTTTACGTTAGTTTCATGATTTCATCACGTTCAAAGATACTGAATTATAAAGATTGGAATCCTCGGCTGTCATTCTGGTTTGCCTACAAGCTAAACAAAATGGCGGACAGTGTTGAATTCATATTTTTGCACTAGTGTTCCATGTTTTAACGCACACTAGTGCAAAAATATGAATTCACCACTGCATAAATTGTTGTTGCAATTCACATCCATTCATCGACACGAGATGAAATTACAAAAACAACAATGTAATAATTCAGTATCTTTGATCACGTTAATAATTGTTCTGGAACTGTGAAGTGTGAACTGTCTCCAAAATTGTATTTGAATTGAAGTAATAAATTCCAGTACTGCCAAATTGAAAAAAAATTAAAGTGCAATTTGCTCCTATGTGTAGACTACAGAACATTAACTCATCGCCTACTTAAATAAAAAAAAACTCAGTTTTGATGACAGGTAAAAAGCACTAAGTCACTTTAATACTTTCTTGCTGTAATATTAACCGTATTTTGGTGAAAGTGTATAGCAACTCAGCAAAATTTTTACATACAAACAATTACAAATCGTTTTGTTTTGTGTAAAAACAATAAGAAAATATTTATAATCACTTTTGTTTGTTATTGTTTAGCGTGTAAAAAAATTTACAGAGTTGCTATACACTTTTACCAAAATATGGCTATTACAGAATATTGTGTTTTTTCTATGACAGCCAAAATTCATTAAGTCAAATTATTCTTTACTTTATTATTCAAATAGTAACCGAATTCATTGATTCATTCATTCATAATTAAAATGCATAACGTATATAACTGGTTCGTCACGAACTTCCTCTTAGGTACACGATTAATTCAGAGCAGTCGAAAAACCTTAAGCAATAAAATTAAAAGCTGAAGAAAAACAAAACCACTTAAAGAATAAACAACAACTGTTTTAAAAGTGCTAAGTTTCTTTGGCTGATGCATTTTAGTAGTAGTAGGTATGTAGAATTTGTTTTATTAAAAAAAATCTTCGATAAAAAATGTCAGGCGACGCACGGGCAAAAACCAAAAACAAAAACTTTCAGGTTTAATAGAATTCTAATCTTATTGGACATAGTTCACACTATTTATAAACAACTTTATATTTTTTGTATTTGTATTAATGTAGAACAAATTTTAAACAAAATTTTTTAAAAATTAGAAAGATGACAAAAACTATTATATCGGTGAATATTTCAAAATATTAATTATTAATATTCTGTTTAAAGCTTAAAAATCATATTTATTTAAAAATATTTTATCAAGAAACGCTTCTGCCAAAACTCCTTTAACGCATGGACTTATATTCCGAAATTTGAACAAAAATGTCATAACCGTGACATCGCCCAAAATGTACCCTCCCCCCATCAAGTTGTAAATATGTAGGTGTGAAAAATTTAAGTTTTGAAGAAAAAAGAACAATGGTGTCTAATGCCTATAGCCAGCTTATTTTTAGACGTTTAAAAAACACGAGTTAAATGAACTTAAGTGACTCTCCCTAACAAAATTGTCATTTCCGTGACAACAAAAAAAATCTTAAAAACATTTAATTAACGGTCGCAAAGTTGCTATTGAATTTTTTAAAGCTTCAATAAATCTCCACTCCCTCAATCAATACCAGGTATTTTTTATGTTCATGAAATCAGTTGCAGCTTTAAGTTCAATTTTTAATTTCAAATCTTCCATTATCTCAAAATCAGGAAATTCACAAACAATCTTAAGCTACTTGTTCAACAACTGATGCCCTGGAATTCCGGGTAACCCAGTAAAAAAAACGCATATCTAAAAACACCAAACAAATATTTGTAAACACACATTTAAACCCTCCTCAGCGAGTGCAATCGAGTCAGGTGGAACTAATTTCAACTAAATGTTAGTTTACAAGGAATCGAAGCTCGGTTCTGCAGAAAACAAATGACATTTTTACCTTTAAGTCAAAATGTTCGCTTCGTTTTCTTCCGGCGCGGCGCTCTGGTCAAAATAGTCTAACTGGTTTAAAAGTAGAAGTGCATACCTTGTAAGTTGTAACCCAGAAAAGTTGATTTTTCAGGAGAAACAAAAAACTTTTTATAAAATTATTGAGGACCCATAAAATTGACCTGCTATTTATGCGTTTAGCTTTGAAACTATTGTTCTTAGGCTAACAAGGTATTTTTCATTAGATCCGAAAAGTTGTTTACAATAAAAGTGCATCATTACCTAAAAAGTGAACTTTAGGTTACGAGGTATTCGATCTACAGCGACGATATGTCAACATTAAAGAAAAAGTACGTAAACAAACACAAATACTCGCATACATTCTTATACTACAAATAAAGAATATTCAGCACTATTCTGCTATTCGATTCGATCGAATTTTTCGATTCACATAATTTGTCACAAATTATTCTTTAAACTCTCCAATCATTCGAGTTCAAAGCTCTATCAATAATTATTTTTGAAGTATCTGTGAGAATCTAATTGTTAAAATTTTATCTGTATCGTAATTTGTATGCTTTTTGGAACATTCATTTTCCTCCGACGTATACGAAAATTCACGCGACCGTTTAACAGAATAGGGATGATTATACAGTTTTTTTTTATTTGCTTAATTAGTTAAAAACTTAGAGATTACGCATGACAAATTAATTGTTTCTACTTTATATTTCGAGCAACAAAAAATCATTTAGTTTTAGGAAAATAATAATTAAAGTGTGGACGACAACAAAAATTGTATTTTTCGCCTAGAAACGAAAAACTTGTGGCAGTAATTAACCTTTGATATTGGACTTAAAACAAGAAAGAACATTTTGAACAATTTAAAATAGGTAGATATACAAAATTGAATCGGTCAACCCGTTAACGAGAAGTTTAAAATTAAAAATGGTTCTATTGAAAGTGGAGAATTCAAATTTGAGCTCAAAATTGATTAATCCAGTAAGGTTTCCAAGATATTCCTATTATTAGAAATGAAAAAAAAAAACCTTTAGTCACGCCGGTCCAGAGGTCGGGATTAAATCCCGGCCTATATTCTACCTGAGAACAATGTTTTTTTCTGACGTACATGATATTGCGTCTTCGTAAGTGACAAATACTCCAAGAGTATCTCATTTCTAAAGAACCCCTTATCTTCCTTATTTTCCATCCCCCATTCATTACTGCAGCCATCTAACGACACCCACAAAGGATACAGTAATGGTTGATAATTTTAAGTCATTAGGCACACTGATTCTCCACGGCATGATTTTTTTTATTATTTACTGTGAACTATATTAACTCTCGATATACATATTTATGTAACTTCAGTCGGCGCACTAGTTGTACTGTTAATTCACTCACCGATTCAACTGTTCTCAATAACTGTAATTGTTGTCAGTCTTTTGAGTCCTTGAAAATACTTTTGAATATTTATTAGTTAAGCGTTTATTTCGATAATCAACTTTATGTTTTCATTTTGCTCAGACACAAAGTACCGTATAATAATATTAAAACACAAACATTATATATTTCGATTTGAGTGAAGAAGTCAAAATTTAAATATAATGTACTATATCTATCTATTGCTCATAATCTCTAATCAACGAACAAATTTATTTTCATTAAGCTTAAATCCGACAAAAACAAAAAATTAAAAATCGTTTGGTCTCTTTGCAAAGGTTTCGTCGAGGTTTCAAAGATCTTGATACCTCGGCAGTATCTCAAAGACTGATTTAAGAGTTAAACGCCATCATACACAGAAGATCATAGTCGCATAGTATAGTTTAAATAAAGACACTTGATGTAAGGGAAATGAATATAATGAGTAATTTTATTGTTTAGTTTTTTCTTTTTTAAATAGGTTCTGTAAAATGTTTGATTTGGTTTTTCAAGCATCTAAGCCGGGCTTAAAATTTTGAAAGTCTTTTAATTTTGGTTTATAAATAAAAAAACTGTATCGTAAGGTTTTCGTTTACAGTTATTTTTGGATATGCCAATGATCGGGCTTATGAATAGCGTTTAAGTAATTTTTTGTTTTTTTTTTTATTCTGAAAGTGAAATGATCGCCAGTGATGGATTAGTATCAGTATTCACAATCCGGGGAATTCATACTACTATAATTGATAAAGTGTGAAAATGTAACATTTTCCTACACTCTTGAAACGGTTTTGCACTTTTACTCATACCTCATAATCCATTGCAATACAAAAATGCAATACATTAAAATTGATAGCACATCAAATGTCATTCTTATATTTTCAATTGTCATGTTGTTATTCATTTGAGAAATTTTGTGAATTTTCAATATCTACTAAAAAAATAAAATTTCATAATTTTACTAGGTCATGTTGTACCAGATCAAGAATAACCCTATTTTGTGTAAATCTATTTTCAAAAATTCTATTCTTAATTTATTTGTTAACAATATTAATCAAATATGAATTTCTGATTTTAAATCTGGTCAATTAAACAAATATTTTGTGTTAATCTTTTTTAAAGAAATCTTTTCTTTCTTTAGTTGTTTGCAATATGTCTATTAATCAAATAAGAATTTCCGATAGTTATTGGGTACGTTCAATGCATTATGTTTTACATCTAAATTTTCAGAATTCTGAATTTTTAGAGCTTCTGATTGGCCAGCTGTCATAAAAAGTTAGGTGACTTTAAATGACTTTTACATAGTTACGTTTAGTTAAGTTTCATCTGAATTTTAAGACAAGAAATTCTCATCTGAATATTCAGATGAAAGTTGTTGTGGTGGGGGAAGTGCTAAATCAGCTGAAGAACTACACATAAAAGTTGAACTTTATAATTTTCGTCTTGTTGGTGGTTGATTTTTTTTAGTTTTCGTCATGAAAATTAAATACTTATTAAAATGAACGAACTTTTTGTTTATTGTTTAGTGAATTTTTAAACGAATGTAATTAAAGTTCTATTTTACTTTGCTTCAATGTAAATCCTATACGTAAATGCAGGAAATTGACACAATGACTTTCGACTGAAATTTCAGATTTTTTTTACGTTTAACGACATAAATTCAGAAATCTAAAAATTTAGATGTAAAGCAATTTTTATTGAACCCGCCCATTCTGATTTTAACAGGAAAGCTAGTTTGACGTGGAGAGCGATGAACTTTCGTCTTCTACCTCATTTTTTGTCCAGTCATATTTTGTATGTCAAACGGATACATTTTTTAATAATTTTATGAAATGTCATAGTTATTCATCCAAAATAAGATTTGTGAAGCACTGTTTTATATTTTCTTAATTCAAAAGCGGACTGCAGCGAAATTTATCGCCGCTAACTAAGCGGAATTGTTGTTGTGTTGTTGATGGCAATTATTATTTATACGAATGCACACATATGCACAAGAAAACACACCTACTTTGACAACGCGGGGCCCAGAGTGGCCTTTGACTCTAATCCGTCCCTGGATGGCCGGATGGTCTATAATTTAAATTAGTTGCGGTGTTTGGGCAGGTCCGGGAGATCATGATCAGTTCAAACGTGGGTAAAGTATATATCACGATCATGAAAACAAAACATCTATGTATGTATGTATATACATAGGTAAGTATGACGTTTATTCATATTATTAGAATACAAAAACCGGGTAAGTTTTTTATCAGCCTTTCATGGGGATGTGGAATTTAAAAAAGCGATTTTTACAATTTTTTGTTAGGGATAGGTACCTTGAGTTTAATATTTATAATAATTACAAATTGGAAATGATATGCTATCAATTAAATAGACAAATATTTGACAGACTTAAATGGTTGCATTATTTGAATATATTCAGTTTAATAATAAATATATACTATCAACTGAATTCAAAACTGTTATTTCTTACCGAAATCAACATATTTTATTTTGACATTGACAGCTATTGTGTGCTCAGGAACTCCTTTACTTTGAAACTCTGTGCATTTCTGTGAATTTCTACACCAAAGTCTGTCAAAGTGCATATAAAAAAAATAAAATAACCTGGAAATTCACACAAATCCACAGAGTTTTAAAGTAAGGGAACACACCTTGTTTTTCATATTTTCATGGTACGAAAATTGAAACGGCAGACCGCAATATTTCAAATTAACAGTTCAAATTAAATACATTCAAATCCGTTCTACTTCATTGTATGTCGGTGACAGTAACAGGCAGCGGTGCATAGAACTTCTTATAACTTTTATTCGATTTCGTTGTAATTTTTGGGTGAGCTTGCTTAAGGATTCTTAAATTAAAATTTGCGAAATTAAATAAGTTTTTTCGAAATTCATGGGTGTTATACTTTATGTTTTCAAATGTGAAATTAAAATTTTGATTGAAGTTAATTAAGTATGTTACAGATTTAAAAAAGAGAAAAAGTCATAGTTTTCCTCCCTGCAGGTATTCATAATTTAAACTAGTGGGCCATATTTGATACATGGTTTTAACTGAACCTTAATGTTTTTTGTTTGTTTTTTTTTTTTAAAGAATCACATCATGGCTTAAGGACTGCTCGAGTAATGAGCAGCAATATTTCATATGTGAATTTTGCACGAATCAGACTCAAAACATATTTGACCACCCATCCGATTTATTTTTGTGACGTTCCTTTATTCATTTTAAATTTCTTTGTTTTAGGGTTATTGATGTACAATGTACATGAGACATATGAAACTATTATAAATAACAACGAAAATTCGGTGAAAGAACGTGTTGTTAAAGTATTATTAACGGGGCTAGCTAAAAATCAAATACATTTAATGTGCGGTTTATGTTTTGCATCAAAATTATAGGAATTAAGATTTTAATTTTATTTTAGTTTCAAGTTATTCCACTTATAAGGTCTTTAGCTGTTCTACCAATTTTACTATCGTATTTCAAATAATAGCTGTGTTTTATTTTTTCCCCAGATCCAATCAAGAGCAGACCATGAAAAAAAAATTTCAGTGACAACTTGTTATAAACCTGACTCTTCTTTCCCTTTGTTTTTTTTTTTTTATTTGCACTAACACTCGTTGTCTTTTTTCTTTACACTACTGACGACATTTACAAATTAAGGGTGTGTGTTAAAAATGGATGTGGGAATCCAAATTCAAATCAAAGTTGGATCTTGTGTTGTTTTTTAAAAACATGTGTTTTCGTAAGCAAATCCAATCTGGTTCGGATCTGGAGGAAAATAAAAAAAAGCTAATATTAGCCGTTTTTATAATGACCAATGATCCAAATGGATCATCCTGCGAAAATAAAACAACTTCACAGTGGCAAGAATCAGCACTCAGGCGTATACGTACTTTTTATTTTATTTTATTGGGAAATTTTTTCTTCAATTTTTGTTCTTTTTTAGTAAAAATCATAATAATAAAAACATAATAATATAAGAATAAACAATTCTTTAGAACATATTTAGGTACAACTTTAAGCGTAAGTCAGCCAAATCGAATATATTATGTCGGTATTATATTTTTCTCCCAAAATTTTTCGTTTAATTTTGTGTCTAGAGTTAGAGTAGTCAATTTTGTTAAAATTCAGAAATTTTAGCCGTAAAAATTGGTGACAGTTTTTTCAAATAAAAAAAATGACAAAAAATTTTTCAAATTTTTGTTTGTCTCGCATACATACAGTCCGTACCATTTGTCTCGCATACATACAGTCCGTACCATTTGGATAGCCTCACACATAGTTTATTTTATAATTAACTATTTTTGGTACTTCTTTGAAGTCTAATTACAAAATTTGTATTGAGTAGCAAAGTAGAACTTGGTTACTAGTATTAAGAGAAGTTTTGACTAATTTCTAAAAGCTAAAGCCATTTTCTCAACTAGTTTTGTTAACAGTCACAAAAATGTGTATTATTTGCTGTAACATTAGAATAGCCTCACAGTATTTATTTAGTAGAAATAAAAACCAATTTATTAATTTTTTTAAAGAAAATAATTTTTATTTATTTTCTGTGGTTAACACAATATTTTAGAACTTTTTAGATCCCTCTTTGTTTTGAATTACCTCAAAAAAGCGATTGTTTAAGGAATCATACAAAATCAATGTTCGATTTCTTAAACAATCGCAAACGATTCCTTAAAAATCTGACGAAATGTTGGCCCTTGCCACTTTGATAGCTTCAATGATGTTACTGTGGCGAGAAAACATTGAATAAAATCTCGGCATCTTATTTAGTGAATGAGAACATGAGTTACTTTATTAATGTATTTGTTATAAAATTTGTATTACCTTTAAAAATTTTTAATTTTACCACGGCTAAATTGCGACCGCTGCCTTCCACTTTTTTCCATACACAGCCAGCTTTTTGAGGTTCGGTAATTTTGTCGACAGAAGGGTATTTCCTATTGGTTGACCAATCAAAAAGAATTTTTGACATTGTTGATGTTAGGTTTGTTCGTTGGGTGTTTTCGTTATAATATTTTTAGGCGGCGATGACAATGACGACGAGAAATGAACTTTACTTTTCTTGAGTATATCCTTCCATTTCCATAAACCATGCGTGAAAAACTGAAAACTCCACATATTTTTAATGAGAGTAGGGTGGTAAGGATATTTTGCTGTTTATTTTAAGTTTGCAACATTTTAATAAAAGCTGTGTGAATCGGCTCATTGTCTTGCTGCAAAAATAATCGACAGCAGTCTTAAAATACACTGAAAGTGAAGCAAGACTGTTTCCAATGAGGTATTATGTTATTTGGATATCCTTTTACAGTCTACAAAATCTAAATCAACAGTGCCATAAAATGGTACTGCATCCCCATACCATAAATCATCCCTCACGGCTATGATAGCGATCAAAATACAAATTTTCTTTTCTTAAATCATGGTAGTAGTTTTTATATCCATCCGGTCAGTTTAAGTTGGACTCTCTTCAACTAAAAAGATCATTTTTTGCCAATTGTTTGAATGGTTGCTGCCTTAAGCATTTCATGGCATTCGGCATCTTGCTAAATTAAGCTGGTATAGTGTACGCGCATTGTTAAACAGAGGTTTTTTCATCAGCATTAAGTGCTTAAGGTGTCCGGCATTTCTGATAACCTGATTTAAAGTCATTGGGATTACTTCTAACCCAGCTCCGTGTCTTGATGTTCTCAGAGAGTGGTTGCATTTCGAGGCTTATCATATTATTTTCGTCATTGATAGATAAGATAGAATTGAAAAAGTTCGTTCTTTGTAGTTTTTTGCATTCATTAACGGATTTTTTAAGAAATTGCGTACCAATTTGAGACTTTGATTAAATTTCTGACCAATAAAACTTTTCGTCAGTCCTTGATTCCGAAAGGCCTCGGTTTTGGCAATCTCTGCAAACGTTAATGAGTCTTTTCTGGCCATTTAAATTTTCAAATTGAAGAAATCACAAAACATAACTTTTTTATCACTTCTTGATAACTTTTCGAGACCTACGCTGCCAAATTATAGCTTACAATGTGGAATAAAATCAATTGAGGCTATTCAAATGTTACAACCAAAATTAGCGTTTTAGTGACTGTAAACAAACAAGCACGGAAAATTTAGTTAACTTTACGAAATTTGTTAAAAAATTGTCTTAATCTCAGAGACCGTTCTCTTACCTTGTCTTTAAATATAAATTTTCTTATGTATAAATCAAAGAAGTATCAAAAACAGTTGAATTTAAGAAATTTAATGTTTGAGGCTATTCAAATGTTACGGACTGTATGTATCTCGAGAGCAAATGGCCCAGCTTAATTGCATATTGGACTGCGGCTGATAAGATCTTCGAAGATCTTAAATTGGAAATGTTCTTAAAACAAAATAACATTGAATCTCTAGTTTTCAATGGCATTAATGGGAAGTTACAGCAGTATGGGTCGCACTCAGCCTCTTTGTTATTTATTACTTGAAATATACCAATATGAAGTTTAAAACATTTATTTAGTCAACAATTTTAGAATAAGTGTTTATTAAATGACATGCATATAAGTACGGAAATATAGTTTCTTTAAAATAACTCTAAAATCTCAAATTTGTAACATCGTCAATAAATTCATCCCATTTTCTTCTGAAAACTTTGTTGATCTTTCGACGTTCATCACCGTTCAAAACTGAGTATCTATAATATGATGATAAAATATACATAAAAAAAAACATTTAAAACAAAAAACTTTATAGAAAAACTCACTTAATTGAATTAAGAGCAAATTGTTTTAATATCCTCAAATCAGCATCAACTGGTGCAAAACTCATGAAGGCATAGTAAAAATCGTAACTTAAACCTTTGGCATTCCATACTCCTGGATCGTCTGCTGATATAATTATTGGTATATCTTCAGCAATAAAAAATGAAGCTGGATGATTTCTTAAATCCCAAACTAAGCCAAGAATTTGATTTGAAATTGGATTAACTTCAATTGCAATGCCACGATTTTTCACTGTATCCCATAGCTGTGGATGTTTGGACAAAGCAAATCCATGTCCAATACGGCGAGTATTCAAAAGTATAGCATCCATAAGGTTCCAGTCTGTTTTGCCATACCACTCTGGATTTCAAAATAATTATTATAGAATATTAAATAAGGATTCAGAAAAAAAATCATTTATCTAACTTGTTTCCCCAGCATGAAAGAAGAAATGAGCTCCAGTTGGTATATCAGATAATTCCGTAACAAACTTATGTAAGGGATCAGCTAAATCTTCCTGGCCAACCAAGTCGAATCCAATAATAAAATTAGGTTTAGCCGAGCTGAAAAAAAAACAAAATTTCATATTCTTGCATAAATTAGACTACAGAGGCATGATACTAAATTAATTTAGTTTCAAATGTATAATGACATTTTCTTGAACATTACACGAAAATAACTGTTAAATTACTTGTGTTCAGATTTGTATCCATTAGCTAGATAAATATACAAAATATTTGTAGGTACCTTAAGTTGATTTAGCATCACCTGAATAAGGGATTACAACAATGCAAAACTATCCCGATCGCTGTGGATACATACTGAACGCAACCATTTTAACAGAGTCCCCAACTGTCAAAGTCTTGTATTATGATTTCACCGCTAAACCGAAATTTGAGAAGATTTACCCCAAGTCCTCTTCAAATCTCGAAAGTTAACCGTACAAAATTTCGTAAATCTAGTATATTTTTGCAAACAGTTTTATAAATCGAACACACCTTTTCTCAATTTTGCTGAGTACAGTATTCGAGAATCCAATTTTTTCTCATCGTTTGAAAAAAAAATCAGACTTCCACTTTAATCAGCATTTGCATTTTGAAAGGAACTGTCAAAGTTAATCTTTTTATGTGGTGAAAACACTATACCTAGGATTTATTATATCTCAACGAGATTAACTTTTGGTGAAAACGTAGTATAAAACTCCAGTGTTGGCTTACATACTAAGTAAATTCCGCTAAACTAACTTTGGATTAAAATGCGAGACTTACAAATTTGAACTAAAAACTTAAAGTAAGGTTTAAGTTACACTTAAGTTTGACTTAACCACTGAGGAAATGGATACAAGTTTGTACACGTATACCTAAAAGTATAATAAAAATAAGAAATTTTTCTTACTGCAACTCTTTAAATCGAACAATCCTTTCTGTCATATCATCAACGGTACCCTTATTTTTTTTCGCATAAATAACTTTCATGCCAATAAAATCAGGATTTGAATCTTTGTATTCGTTAACGACCTTTTCTAACTCATCTGCGACTTCCAGTGCATCATACGTTTTATTTTTGTCCCCATAAAGCTGTAAATAAAATATCATCGAAAAGGATAAGTTCAGATCAAGTTCAAACTTCAAATTATTCTGCAAAATTACAACCCACCTCTGACAGAGAAGTTCGAATTTCAGCATAAATAATATTATCCTCATACAACTCCTCCATCAAACGACGATGGTAGGCTCGGAATACTGGTAAATACCTATAAAAGTTATCGATCGAATCAAAAACATCCTCGAAACGTCTCCAAATTTTCTGACTCTCTGTGATAAGTGCTGAAATCTTATATATCTGCAGAACTTTCTAAACATTGTTGATCTTCACACAAATACTTACACTCTGGATGCATGGTGTACATATTTATGTGTTTCTCTAATTGCCGATCATAATGTCGTCGATCATCGGTATTTAATCGTTCAACACATACATTTTTCAACTCACTCGAACAACGGCTAGTATTGCGAAATGTAAACAACATAACACCTCTCTCATCTCGACACGTGTAAACGTTATATTGTGATGTTAGATTCTTAATGACCCACTTAGATGAAACAATTCCTTTACTGTGTCCATGAAGAAAGGCACCTTTTGGCATTTTTTGAATAATTCGAAATACCTCACTTTGTCGTATTAACGGTTTCGCATGAAAGAAATGCATTCCCGGTGGATACATGTCTGGTTTTTTGAGACCTTCGGCAATCTGAAATTATACAAGCAAGGATCATTAAAACAAAAAAATCCAAGTCATTCTGTGTTAAGAGACAGAAAAAAATTATTTAACCTCTTGCCGTTTGGCGTTCATTAAAATAGAATTGGCCTTCTCTTCTTTTGGTGACAGCCATAAAGTACCGCCAGTAGCAGAGAGACGTTCTGCTTCCATGATTTTTTCGCGTACAGAATCATAGGCTGAAATGCAAATGAGCTGCTTTGAGTAATGTAATACATTATAGTCGATTTGGTTAAGCAAATTATAGTGTTAAATTGTTTGCAAATTTGTATTAAGTGATTTAAATAGATTGATCTTTATTTCAAATTATTTGGTTGACAAATTTGAAGATTACTTTTGTTTCTATTGTTTTAGTTATGGTATTGAAGATGTTTTAATTTTAATTGGAAACAGTGACATTGTTACTATAAAGTGGAGTAATATTAGGCGTGTTTTTTGCAAGCCCGGGGAGAATTAGATGAAAAAACGACGTCGGTGCTAAAAAATTTACATGTAAAATGCAACAACAACTAATCCCCTGCGGGCTTAGCTAATCCCAGAGAATTCTCGGGGCTAAACTTAAGCGCACAGAAAAACTGTGTTACCGGCATGAATTACATACACACATGTTATCGATAGTTTGTATGAAAACTCCATGTTTTTTTCTGTGATGGTGTCGCTAATCCCCGTTGTCGTGTTTTTCAACCAATTACCCCCGGGATTGCAAAAGAAAAAAACCTATTATATCCCTTTGTTTTCAAGAAATTTAAAAAAAAGTAAAGCAGAGCCATATAGCCTATTTTCCAATTAGGCAATTTTTTCTGGTATAGGTACGTTTTAATTTTTTTTTTGGCCAACGACTTAAAAGTAAATAATAAATAAAGAGAATTTTAATAATTATTTTTTGGTCAATAAAAAGAAAATACCCATATGACAAAAATTGAAAAAGGAATTCCAATTTATGCCGTTTATGCGGCCCCGCAGATCCATGGTTTGCCACAAGTGCGCGGGACACCCATAGAGATTCTTTTTTTATAATAAATTGGTACAGTAAAACTCGGATAAGTGCCTATCGCATAAGTGCCTAACCCGCATAATTACCTTCTTTTTTGAGAACCAAAATTTTGAGATTTTTTTCATATAAAACTCATCTCTTAAGTACCTTTCGCTCAACTACCTTCCCCGCTTAATTACCTTTTATTTTGTTTACTTTTATTGAAATTTAACTGAAAAAAATTCTTTTAAGTACATATTTTAAATCAGCAGAAAAACACAAAAGCTTCTTTTCAGTCCTTCGTTGTGTTTCATGCTTTAAAATTCAAAAATAGAAAATTAATCTACTACAACGGGGGAGACTAAGTGGGTAGCTGTCACTTTCAAAATTTAAACTGTCAAAGTAATTTTGTTTTGTTGTTAAGGTAAAATGCCTGAAAAACTGACTTCAATTTCAATTAAACAAAAAACTACAAATCCTCCGCCTGGTTAAAAAAAAATAAAACAAAATCAAGAAACGAATTTGCTAAACAATTAAAATGCGATGTTTCTACTATTAATCGAGTAGCATAAAACAAAACAAAGCTGGAAGAAGCTGCACAAACAAACCAAAACAATAAACGAGAACGATTAAAATCAGATTAAGTAATGCAACACAAACTAAAATAACATGATGATTTTACTTTTATAAATACAAGGTTCGCTTTTTAAAAGTTTACCAATACTAATCAGTTGAGGTACAGGGTGGCGCACCAGTTGTGCTACAATAAGAAATTCAAATAACTTTTTTTTTAATCGATGTATTTCATTTATTTTTTTTTTATTGGTTAGAAAATTAAATTTTATTTTAAATAGTTAGTTGTTTTTAAAGATTATAGACCGCAAATGACCTCCACGCTGTCCCACGCATATGCGGCACCTGGTCAAAATATTATTCATTGCGGCCTGAAGAGTTGAAGTTGGGATCGCCTCAATTATTGTCGTTATGGACTGCTTTAATTCAGTTAAATTCCTGGGCTTCGTTTTATACACCTCTTGCTTGACATAACCCCATAAAAAGAAGTCTGGTGCAGTCAGGTCAGGTGACCTTGGGGGCCAGCGAAGAGTGGAGTTCCTAGAAATTAATTTGTTTGCGAATTTTTTGTTTAGCTCCGCCATAACTGGTCTGGCTATATGTGCAGTTGCTCCATCTTGCTGAAACCAAACGCTGTTGAATGGTATACGTCTTCGGCGCAGTTCTGGGTAAAAAAACTCCTTCAACATCTTTAAATAACGGTCCCCATTGACAGTAACGGTTACACCGTTTTCTTAAAAGAAGTACGGCCCGACAATACACCTTGATGAAACTGCGCACCACACAGTGACTCGTTCTGGGTGCTTTTCCGTCTCATGGAGCATTTCTGGATTAGACTCATTCCATATCCGGCAATTTTGCTTGTTTACATTGCCGTTAAGATCAAAATGGGCCTCATCAGACATGAACAAACAATTGATCAATGTGTTGTCTTCTTCGGCCATTGATATCATTTTTTTGCAAAATTCCAGGCGAACAGGCAAATCCTGAGGGTTTAACTTGCTAGTAATTTGGACTTTGTACGGAAACAAGTTTAAATCGTCATGAAGTATCCGTTGTAATGACCGTCTACTAATTCCAATTTGCCCCGATAAGTTTCGGGTCGAAACGTTCGGATTGGCCTGTATTGCAGATGCTACTGCTGCGATTGTATCCTGAACCCGAACATTGGTATCTCGATGGTACGGCCTTCGTGCGATGCTTCCAGATTCGGCAAACATGTTTACAAACCTCATAATGGTCCATCTACTCGGGGGATTACCGCCAAACTCCCGCCTAAATTCCCTTTGGACGGAAATGACGGACTGCAAAGCATGGTACCGTTGCACTATCCAAATTCTTTTCTCTAAATAAAAATAGTAAATCTAAATAGTAACCTACAAAATAAAAAAAAAAAATAAGCCGATTACTCACACAGAAAAAAAGTTATTACGTTTTATTTTTGTAGCACGATTCGTGCGCCACCCTGTACCTAATGTATTTTCTTATTTTTTAAATAACATTTAATGTTTTTTTATTGAAAATTTTGTTTTTATTTCTGTAAATATAGAGATAAGTGCTTAT
The DNA here is from genome assembly GCA_929447395.1 of Epistrophe grossulariae. NCBI lineage: Eukaryota > Metazoa > Arthropoda > Insecta > Diptera > Syrphidae > Epistrophe > Epistrophe grossulariae. Next base: position 106,746,355 of record OV839567.1, read on the forward strand.
ATGCACTTAAGCGGGTTTTTATAACTGCCTAACCAGCATAACTACCTCTCAAAACGAGGCATTTATGCTGAGGAACTTATCCGGGTTTTACTGTATTTCTCTAGTCTCATCCAAATAAAAAATCATAATGCTAAAAATCTGATGAATTGAATAGACATCACTTTAAAAACAAAAACACAATTATTATTTATTTTCTATTTTGATCAGAACCTGAAACTTTGTAAAAATCAATTGTGAATTAACCTAATTCCTTTCCGATATTATATTAGGTGTTTTTCATTATGTACTTCGAAACTATGTGCATTTGGTTGGATTTCTACACATTTTATTGTTTTTTAGACGCTGATTACACGAATCATTTTTTCGGTCGTTTCGTCTTTCGTCTTTTTGACAACTTGGGTGAGGAGTGTAGAAATGTAGGGGGAATGAAGTAACAAAAGCATCATTTCTACAAGCTGTCAAAAAGACGAAAGGAACGAAAAAACGAATCGTGTAATCAGCGTCTTATATGAACTTTTACAGGCTTTTGTATAGAAATTTGCACAGTTTCAAAGTAAAGGAACACACCTATTGCTTGTTACCCACACACTCTCAACATCTTAGAATAAGAAGATATAGCCGAGCTATACAGGAAAGTGTTATAGGTGTTTTTACAGCATTAAAACGCGGAACCGCATGTAGTTTTATATATTTTTTTTTTTCAATGAATTATTGCATGTATTCACTTTATATACTTTTACTAAGCATTTTTACCATTTTAACGATATAAAATTTCAAAACACAGTCCATTTATGATGGTGCTTAGTCATTGTACTTATGCTTGGTTGATTTAAACGATCATCGTGGTATTGTGCGTAGAAAAAGGTCTCAATTAAATTTTGCGTGAAGTACTTATTTATTTAATAAATAAATCCACTTCTGCTACGTCCTTTATTTAAAACTCCACACAATGTTGGTCGGATGGTTCTTATTATAAACATCCGTCCAGTGCTGGAGTTTCACGACAAGATCAATAATATTAATGACCAGTGATTATAAATCATCCTATGGATTGTTTATCTTATATGAACACATCCCTGATCATGGTCCGCATTGTTCATCGTCATAACCCTATCCTAGGGTTTCCAGAACATCTCTTTTATAGAGAACATGTTCTCTTTTTCCATTCCGATCTTTTTTACACTCTCTTTTTTCATAAAATTCTTTTTTTGTTATCTTTTTTTTGCACGTCCTCTTTTTAGTCTCTTTTTCGAAATACAAAATAGGTTTTCCACAAATGAACTTCAAAATTAATTGTATTTCAAATTTTATGTGATTCTCAACTTTGAAAACAATTCACCATTGGAACTTGGAAGTTTCAACAATTTTAGATTCTCTCAAAAAAAATGTATTCCACTCAGCCCTAAATCAATCCTTAACAATTTAAATAAAAGCGGGTTGAAAGTGAAGTACAATGCTTGAAATAAAATGTATTAATTGTTACAAAAAAATATATTAAGTACATAGAAAAATGGACACTTCAATTTTCATTAAATGATTTGATGATGTTGCGAATATTTGATTTTGAAAAATGTTAGAGAATGTGGAACTGAAAAATGAAGACTTTCGGAAAACAGTGTCTGATAAAAAAGGATTAATTTTTTTTGTTCTTCAAATAATTCCAAATTTTTTCCGAATTTATTATTATTTTTAGGTCTGTTCCATTGAGCCCTGCAAAGTTTCTTCTTGGTATTTACTAGTAGATGATGAATGGAGTAATTTAATTTTGCCAACAAATCTAACCTCAATATAAATGTAATTTTTGTTGTTTGTATTTGTATATTATTTTTGATTAGAGAAACACCAACAACAGTAATTTACTATATATGTAATTTCTTTTTACTGATAGTGCTGTTTTTTTGCGTGGATACAATTCGTATCTACATGATTGAAGTGCTTTAAACTTATTTGACTACGGAGCCAGAAGTACTTAACAGTAGATGATGCAGGCCAAAGGAACATACCTAATATAATTATGTATGAAGTTTTTAAAAAATTTTTGTTTTTTTTTCTGTTTTCCTCGGAAATATTTGAACGTGGAGCATACTTTTTAGAAGAAAATAACAGTTTAAAAGTGGGAACTGGGAACTGTTAAGTCAATTTTAATAGTGGCTTACAGTTTGAAGGATTAAAACTTTCAAAAGTTTTACAATATATTTTTAAATGAAAATAAATACCCATCACAAATAAGAAATTTTCAAAAATATGAAACTTCAGATTGTTAGGCAGCTATACGACAACAATAAACAAGGTTTTTGAATACATTTTCCAAAGTTAGGCAGTTGTCTAATGTTAGACAACGTTTATAAATAAGAACATAGGTGTTTTGAAATAATTCTCGCTTTCAATACTTGCGGATTGAGTGTGCATTGATTTTCGATCGGATTGAAAATTCTTGACGTTTGGAATTTTTATATCCGATTTGGAATTGGCAAAATTTCAAAAATGTTGTTTCAGCTAAAAAGGTGCGTTCCTTTAGTTTGAAACTCTGTGCATTTGTGTGAATTTCTACACATTATATTTTTTTTTATATTCTGTTAACGGATTTGATTCGGAATGGAAATCAGAACAGCGTGACTATTGTTTTTGAATTAATAGGGATGGTCAGGAAAATGAGATCTCGGAGATCTCAGCAATCTCAGTTACCTGAACAGGATTCCTCAGCAAAATTTCTCAGCTTTGCTGTCAAAACTCTGAGGAAAAAAAATCTTGGATTCGCTTGCTCACTTTTTGAGTGAGAAAAATCTCTGAGATCTCATTTTTCTGAACACGCCAATTGATTAATGTTTTCGAAACTGTTTTAAATTCAAACTCTTCTGTCTTCTATACCTAAAACTAATTCTCTTAATAAATTAAAAAAATATTTTGTGAACAAGTCGTTATTTTAATCGTTTTTGGTTGATGTTTTTTTTTGGTTATGTTTGCATATTGGAAATGTTCTCTTTTTTTTCATTTAAATTATGGACACCCTACCCTATCCCATGTTGTTTGCATTTATAATGCTTGTTATGCAAAACCAATACAATAAAAGTATCTTGATGTGAATTGTATGGTTGGGACGATCTCAAGATAGGAAATGTAGTCAGTCCTCATTTAGAAGTTCAAGTGTCGTTTCATTTGAATAATCACGCATAACAGTTCTCACAAAAACAGCTAAAAATTCCTTTGGGCGCCCCATCATTTAGCTGTCTAACTTGCAGACTTTCCCTGTATAAATGCATTTGTGTTTGTGTAACTCACTCTATTTTGAAAAAAAAGCCTCACTTTTTCCTCGATATGCCCGTTACTCCATTTCTTCTTCTAAGCTCAAAATCCACCAGTTAATTCAGTTCTGTTTGTAGAAATTACTATAACGTAACCGTAAGTCTGGGCTTGCATGGCGAATTTTTTTTTCTAGTGGGACAGCAAATTGTGAAATTTTGGGAGAATTGGTGCAAATTCGCAAGAAATTTTACGTTACCAAACCAAATGTCTTTTGATAATAAATACATATTACGTATATTATAATAACAAAATGTATACATATAACAAAATACAATGAGAGTTGGGAACAACATATTTAACATATTTTTAAAATTAAATTAAAAAAAAAATAAAATAAATGTCATTACAGAAGAACTGTTTGTATGCTCAATTTTCTGGATCATTTATGTTTAGAATAGATTTGCTTAAAATTACTATAAGATTCAAGAATAGTTGCTCTCAAAGTATAATGCACTCTTTGATTAAGATCTAGGGTTTTATTTCTTTTACGAATCCAAAACTTGCCCTCACTTATATCGCAAATAATTATGTACACTTACTCCAGATCATATATGCAGTTGCCCCAACTCGTCTTACTTCCTACACCTAAGATTTTTTATTACAAATGTAGATTTCTTAGTCAAAAGCTGCAATTATTTGTATGAGATATGACATTTAAATCGAATAATATTTAATGATTATGATGATAGCTATTTCCATTATTTAACTGATGATGATTATTTAAATGTAGATCGCTTATGTTAGTCTGCTTAAGCAACTTAAAATTCAGACGAATAATAAAGTTAATAGTATACCATCGTGAGAATTTTTAAATAACACATTATAATTTAATTGATGATGATTATATTTGTGGGGGATAAATAGCTTTTTCCTTAAATATGTACATTGTACATAGATATTTATGGTTAAGTCGTTTAGTAATTTTGCAAGTTTGAAATACCTACTTTATATCATCAAAAACATTTTTTTTATTTAAAATCCGACATACAATAGGTATGGCCCATGCAAAAAAATACTAAGTTTCACAGTGCACACTTGGCGCAAGTGGCACTTGAGTGGCCAATATGGGAGACTTAAGTGTCACTTATTCCGATAACGGATAAGTTTACACTGTGAAATTGGTAATTATTTTTCCATATTTGGCACTTAAGTGACATTTTATTACATGAAAACTTTGCAATGCTGCCTTAAATCCTATAAAAACTCCTATGATATATGGACCTTACAATTTTCTTCATTTCACAGGCTGATTTTGTCTCATATACCACATAAAGTAATGTGAAGTGATGTTTTTTTAGGTAAGTACATTATCTCAGAATACTTTTTAATTGATATATCATAGCATTTTCTATAAATAAAGCAAATTAGTTGAACATAAAAATATATACTTCAATCATGTGAATTAGCAGAGTCTCATCTGTCAAAATTGGAAATTCTCGTCCGCAGGGTTAGATTATTTATTATTGGTGATGTCAAGGCCCTCAAATCCCTTGAGCGCCCGTAGTAAAAAGTTATTTTATTTACTTTATGTGGAATATGAAACACAGCTTACCTAGTGAAATGAAAAAAATCACACTTCTTGTTAAAAGACTTTTTTACAGGATTTAACGCAGCACCGCATGTGGTTTTATATCGTTTAATTTTGTTTTACTTTTTTATTTAGTTTAATAAGCTTTTTTACTATTTTAATGATTTAAAATGATCTTAAAATATCCCAGTATTAAGTTGTCTTACTGCACGTCGACCCTGTATCAATGCATTTGGGTTTGTGTAACTCACTATTTTAAAAAAAGTCTCATTTTTTCCTGATTTTTTCTTCTTCTAAGACCCACACCAACACGATGATGCAATCCAGCGTTTCTCATGTAAAATAATTGACAGCCGAAAGTTACGTCCTCGTTCCGAATGTTTCGCTTTTGGTTTGGGAAAGCCTTTAATCAAAAATACGAATGTTATTTCAGAAAAAACGAACTCAACTTTAAACTCCGCAAGGGGTTAATGGTCAAAAACTTGGATTTAAGCTTCCAATAAAAGTACACTCTATCTCGATGACAACAACAATATTTCATTCCCATATCCATATAAAATTCTCATACGAATTATGATAAAAAATAATGTTATCTACCCTAGAATTTTTTCTATAAAAACAAAATTTAATTCCAAAAAGTTTGAAGAGTTTCAGTAGTAGGGATCTAGTTACAGACAGATAGACGCTCATATTCTGCAATTCGAAAGAAATTGAATTGAAATCGATTTTTAATTTCACATAGAAATGAAATTCCATGTTTTACAATTCCTTTGTTTTCGAAAATTTCGCAATTACTTTAAATTGTCAAAATTGAAGGTGTACATCCATTTTTATTTATTTTTTTTTTAAATTATTTTTTATGTTAAAAACAGAATTACTTTCATTTTTAAGGGAAAAAAGATAGCGAAAATCCAACAAAAACTTGTTTGCAAGAAAATTTTTGAGTAACTTGTTATGATTTTTTTTGATAAATTGTTTATTCTTATATTCGTATGTTCTTATGTTTTGTTTTAAAATAATAATAAAACAATAATTAAAAAAAAAATAAAATATACAGTTTGCTTACATTTTGCACCAAGAAACACAACACAAAATACTAACCGCAACTGCATCAATTTCACAAATCATAAATAATGGATTCCTTCAGAAAACGGAATGAAACGAAATTCACAATAAAAACCTTCCACACTATCCCACTTAGTATTAACACATGTCAAAAAAGTGGGAAACAAATCATGTATAATAGTATGGAAACAAAATATGACAGCCCATCTTACACAGTATGATATTCCAGCCTACACGATTCGACATGTATTAATACATGAGAATTTTAAGAAATGGTTCTAATTCTATCACACATTTCATCACATTTTTATTGAGGTTAAATTAAACTATTTAATACACGAGAATTGGTTCTTAAGCTAAGTACAGACAATTGTCAGATCTTACAATATTGTCAGATCTGTCAGTGAAAAACTGTTCCAAATGTCTTACAATCCTCCGAACACACAATTTTGTCTGACAATATTGTCAGACACGTCATTGTCAGACGACAATCTGACAAAAAATTGTCAGGTATCTTACAATCGTCTGAACACACAATTTGTATCATTGTCAGTCGATTAGGACATTGTCAGACTCATTGGTCATTGTCAGATGTTTTAATTGAAAACATCTTCCAATCGCTGACAATTTCATGATTGTTCGAAATGTCAATGAGTTGGTTAAAGAGAGATAAAAAAAATAGCTGACAATCAAATTGGGAAGAAATCTACCAACCGTGTGAACGGACAATTTTTCATTGTAAGAAATATAGGGTAATTGCGGGAGAGATGCCGCGCTTTTATAAAAATCAATTTTTTGTTGTGTTATTAACAAAAAACAATTTATTTTTCTGACAAAACTTAAAAATGGATTTGTATTTTACCATAAAAAAACACTTAACAGAACAAAAAATTATTGTTTAAATAATAAATAATTAAAAATAAATTATATTGAATTCTGGTCTCTCCCAAAAAGTGAGGGAGAGATGCCGCAGTGTAAGATCATTAACAAAAAAAAATGTATGGTTTTACGTTCTTCTTGATCAACAGTCAGTACAAAAGACAGATTTGTCATTTTTTTTAAATTGTATACAATTTTCATGCAACCATTTCTAGACATTGGTGCATTTTACCCAATCTTCTTTTTTTTATTGAAAAATAGTTTTTCTAGAATTCTGCACTGAAATTTGGATCAACAACCGACTCAATCTTCCTCTTATCAACTTTTTTTTAAGTTACAGTTTCTGCGTCTCTGCGAACTGTTTTTTCTAGTATTAAAGGGCACCGGATTTTTGGTTAACGGGAAATTTCAATATGCGGCATCTTAACTCGCAAAAAGTGTGGCATCTCTCTCCGAAGTGAGGGAGAGATGCCGCACAGTAGCAGACAAATTAAAAAAAAAGAAAAAGTAAACAAAGTCACTTGAGCATCTTCATTCAAAACCACTCAATCACCTAAAATACTTACTTACAACAAAACGGGTTTTAACTTCCATATGCAACGACTGCTGGCGTCGAACTGAAAAATTTCCAGGCTAAGAACGAGAATGAAAACCAAAACAGATCGCAATAACTCCCGTTAACTTTAATAAGCAACCTTTTTTATTGCCCTCGTTTATGTTTTGAAACCAAATGAACAAAAAACTAAAAAAAAAAAAAACAAAAACAAATCTGACTTTTGGGCTATGCGGCATCTCTCCCGACGCGGCATCTCATTACCCTATCAATTGTTAGCTAATTGTCAGACCATTGACAGTTCTGACAATATTGTAAGATCTGACAATCTTCTGTACTTAGCTTTATTCTATGACACATTTCATCACATTTTTATTGAGGTTAAATTAACCTATTGTGTGTGGTTAAAAAATGAAGTCATTTCTCTCCCAAAAATTTGACAGTAGCATGGAATTCTTTCCCACTTTCAATTTGACATGTATTAATACTCAGTGGGATAGTGTGGAAGGGCTTTAAGCATTTCGAACGAATTCTATAGAACTAAGCCCGAAGCTGATCTATTAAAATCGAAACGCGTCGCTATATATTTTTTAAATACAAATATGTTGTGAAATATTTAATTTAATAAATTTAAATTATTTTAATAATAAGATTTAAAAAAAATGTTTAAATTTTTTATTTTTTTTCTTCTTTTTCTAAACTTCTATAGAACACCCGGATTCATTTTCGTCGTGTGAATTCACAATAAATGGAATGCAGGACATGGGCGAGAATCACTATTTATTATTGTAACTGTCAGGTTTGATAAAAATCTCGAGTTCAATTTTTTAGACGAATCCAAAACTTACTCTATAGGTACCACCTTCCTACATAATAATATGTTTATCGAAAGTATAAAAAAAGAAAATCGTTGACCACTCTAGAATAGACTTTATCTGATCGTGACCTTGGTATTTCTAAAATTGGAAGTGATCTTAAATTTTCTTTTGTCAACAATTATAATATTATGAAGTCGTGAGAAGGAAGATTTTTTTTCTTTTTTAAAAGTTGTATATTCCTTTGGGAAAAAAAACTTTGTTCGTTGAAAATGACCTACTTATGAAAAAAAGAAATACAAAATTAAAAATAAAATATGTATGTACATTACCCCATTTTTTAGTAAATCCACCTGAAAGATTGAAAGAAAATACATAATATGTATATGGAAAATCGGTTCTAATAAGCGAACAGAAAACAACAGGTAGACGAGACAAAACTAAAATGTGTTAACCACTATAAGTAAAAAAAAAAAAAAAACTAAAACAAATTCAGGCATCAACAAATTGTTATCAACAAAAATCAAACTAAATTATCCAGGGGATGCAATCCCCTTCTTCAGCTAACATAACAACAACAACAAAACCGTAAAAGAAAAAAACGGTCGATCCAATTCAAACTTATGATTAGGTATGTATTTTTAGCATTACTTACACAGCTCCAAAGTTTGAACTGAACACGATAAAAGCAAATTGATTGCGACAGCATAAGCAATGAATAAAATAATTTGACTCATCTTTGCAAATTGCTTTGCAGTGCAAAAATTAATTTGTTTTTTTTTTTTTTAAATAAGGTTGCGCGAGAGATATAAAGGTAAAATTTCAGGAAAACTGATTGATAAATGTGCGTCTGCTTTGATTGTTTAATAAGAGTGACACTTTAAGTAAACACAAAACAAAAAACAATTTTTAAAATTTTAAATAAATTCGAGTTCAGAAACTGTTTTTTTACTATCAATCCGACATTTATGAAATCGCGAACTCAACTGAGGCAATTTGTCCGTTGTCGTGTGGATACGAGGTATTTGCATATCTGGGTGATGGAAAAAAATAAAAACAATTCTCCAGCTGTTGGTCCAGAACATCGTCGTCGTCGGGGTGATTCCCATATATCATATGGATATATCCCATATCAACATGTACATATGTAATTTACAACCATAAACAAGGCAACGCAACGGTTCGAGTTTGCTCTCTATGAACTTGTCAAGTTCAGGTCAGTGTGGCAATATCTGACGTTGACATTCATTTATTATATGTGCATTATTTGTGAGGAAGTTAGGTACATACACCTTTTACGATATAATTGGACAATCTAGGGCACAAATTTTATGAAAAAAAAAAAATAAAATTGATTTAATTGCAAAAAAAAAATAAAATTGATTTAATTGCAAAAAAAAAATAAACCAAATGAATTTTTATGATGAACCATTTAGGACCAAAGTATTTTTTCTTTCTAGGTATATACTTGGTTATGTTGCTTTGCCAGACTTTTAACTGTTGACTTTAACAAATCAAGTATTTAACGTCTTGTCAGTGGGCGGGTATTACAAAATGGTAGGGGTAACTCTATATAGGTATACACAGCACTGACATGAATATGGTATATTTTTAAGTTTTATGTTGTAAAAATATATGTAGCTGTGCAGGTACTGGTAAATAGATAATATAATTATTGTACCCTAAGCGAAATGGACTGTTAATAGCTAAGAGGTTCTACAGCACTGCAGTTGGGCGCAAACCCAATCAACAATTCCGAGACGATTTAAAAGTACACAATTGGTCGAACCATGAGGGAATTATATGAAACTTGTGAATTTATGGATTATTTCGCGAGATCTTGAATGCAGCCGATGAAAAACAGGTAGCCGTTGTCCCTTGAACACATTTCTGTTGTAAGAGCACAGAGAATGAGAAAAAAATGCTGATCACCGCACCGGGCATAAGTTTTGAATAATTATTTTTTTTCATAGCAGTATTTTATTTTCCCCCAGATCTGATCCGGATTTATTTTGATTTAGAAAATATATGTACATTTATGTAGTAGGTAACTAAGTGTTACAAAAACAACAGAAAACCTAGCTTTGGTTTTGAATTTTTTAAAACAAACACCTTAGTAGCTATAATATATCTGAAAAAAAAAAATACTTCTTACGCTGAATGACAAGTAGATTGTTATTTTGTGTAAAGAAATAAGACAAAGAATCATGAAAATGAAAAAAACAAAGGTAAAAATAGAAATGGCTGTGTAACACCTAGTCGTTTTTTTATTTATCAAAATTTATCCATATAGATCATCAAAAAATATGCATTTCAACAACAGGTTCTGATTTCTATCGGGATCAAAATTCATGATCCAAAAATTTATGTCGAATTCCTTTCTACCAAAGAATCGATGTTTTTTTTTCTAAACCGGACCAATGTTCTGTAACTGTCGCTTAGTTAACGATGGAAAATTAAACGAAACTAACTTTATCGCATCAGGGGCCAGTTATAGCTTTCATTGAAAACGATCATTGAAAATTTTAATATTCAATTTTGAGGCCGTGAGAAAGGAAAATCAGTTTTTATTTATATGGCAAAATTATGGTTATGACTCATTTATTACCTTACCATTGATCATTGAAAACTTTAAAGTCATTGCATTTGAAAGGCTGGGTCGAAATGGAAATTTTTTTTGATAGAAATAATAATTGAGAAATAGGCTTTATATTGGCATCAAAATATTAACTTATATTTCTAGACGCCTCAAAATTAACAATTAAAATTTTAAATGATCGTTTTCAATGAAAGCTATAACTGACACCTTATCGGGTTTCTATAACTTTGATAGGCGAAAACCGACTGAAACACTCGGAATAGAAACCCTAGAAAAATGCGATAAAATGCGTTTCTGTATCTATGAGAATCGTTAATTTTTTCATTTTAAACGTTTTAAAAGTTATCACCAACCAACATAAAAAGGACAACAACGTTGATAATTTGCATAGTGACTGAAAACAAAAAGATAAATACATTTTTAAATGTCACTTCAATTTAAGGCAAAGTGTCTGTTCTTTTTCTATAAAATGTTAACTATTGTTGTTGTGTCAAAAAAAAGTTAAAATGTCATTGTTAAAAGGTTTGCACTGAGTAACATTTAATTTAGGAACGATCAATATTAAAAATATTAGCTGTGTTTTATTTTCCCCCAGATCCAATCCAGATCAGATCATGAAAATAAAACAACCCAGGATCTCAGTGACAACTTGTTATATACCCAACTCTTTTTTCATTTTGTTTTTTTATTTGTATATACACCCGTTGTCTTTTTTCTTTACACTACTGACGACATTTACAAATTAAGGGTGTGTGTTCAAAACCGATTTGGAAATCCAAATCCAATACAAAGTTGGATCTTGTGTTGTTTTTGTAATACATGTATTTTCGTAAGCAAATCCAATCTGGACCCATGTTCTGTAACTCGGCGATAACTTTTCGAGGCGATAAACGGAGAAAAATGGAACAAAACCCATAGGATTCCTATGAGTTTTGTTCCATTTTTGTTCCATTTTTCGCCGTTTCTCGCCACGAAAAGTTATCGCCGAATTACAGAACATGGGTCCTGGTTCGGATCTCGGGGAAAATAAAACACAGCTATTGTTGATCTGGCAATCGGAAGAGGTTGAAAAAAAAAATTAAAACACATTTGGAATGAATAAATCAAAGAAATTTTTTGATTGCATGAAATTTTATTAGACTATTATGATCACTTAAATCATTAAATGCATATCTACAATATTTAAAATAAATTCTCATTAACTTTATTCTCGTAAAAAATCGAATCATTAACGAAATGCATAGAATATGTTTCCATTCATAATGGACACAAATTCATCTGTAAGAAATCTACCGAATTGAAAGATCATACACAAAAAAAACAAAATTCCTCAGAAAATAACTGAAAACAATTGAAAAACTCAAAATCCAGAAATAAATTAATTATGTTGAAAAAAAATACAAAAATTAAAATAATTCCAAATCGAAAGAACGAAAAGTAAACAAAAGATAAAAACACATTTCCAAATACAGCTGCTTTTGACATTCATATCAAGGATGTGAGTTGAAAATTGTTAGAAAGCGTAACATTCTGACACTTCAAAACTGAAGAAAAGATTTAATGACGTCATAATGTTACATAAAGTTACACTTTTCCATTTAGGGATGACCAAAGTTAACAATAGTGTAAAGCTAAGTACAGACGATTGTCAGATCTTACAATATTGTCAGAACTGTGAATGGTCTGACAATAGCTAACAACTAGCTGACAATTGACATATTTCTTACAATGAAAAATTGTCCGTTCACACGGTTGGTAGATTTCTTCCCAATTTGATTGTCAGCTATTTTTTTATCTCTCTTTAACCAACTCATTGACATTTCGAACAATGAAGAAATTGTCAGCAATTATAAAAGCCCTTCCACACTATCCCACTGAGTATTAATACAAAGTGGAAAAGAATTCCATGCTACTGCCAAATTTGTGAGAAAGAAATTTCTTTTCATTTTTTGACCACACACAACACTTTAATTTAACCTCAATAAAAATGTGATGAAATGTGTGACAGAATTAGAACCATTTCTAAAAATTCTCATGTATTACCACATGTCAAATGGTGTAGGCTGGGAATATCATATTTTGTTTCCACACTATTATACATGATTTGTTTCACACTTTTTTGACATTTATTAATACTCAGTGGGATAGTGTGGAAGGGCTTTAAGATGTTTTCAATTAAAACATCTGACAATGACCAATGAGTCTGACAATGTCCTAATCGACTGACAATGATAAAAATTGTGTGTTCAGATGATTGTAAGATACCTGACAATTTTTTGTCAGATTGTCGTCTGACAATGACGTGTCTGACAATATTGTCAGACAAAATTGTGTGTTCAGACGATTGTAAGACATTTGGAACAGTTTTTTTACTGACAGATCTGACAATATCGTAAGATCTGACAATCGTCTGTACTTAGCTTAACAATAGTTAACATTTTATCGAAAAAGAACGCACCACTTCCAATAGAAATTCCAGTCAAAATAGTGTGGAAATTGAACTTATCGCATCGACTTACTGAAACCCATCTTTTTCCAGACGCGATAAGTGCGGAAAGGATCGTTTTATTTTTTTAACTCTCGCAGTCTCGCATCGATAAAATTAGTCTAGACACAATGAAAATTGAAACAAAATATATGAGTTTTGGTTCTTTTTTCAACGTTTCTTATAGACCAATTTTATCGATGTGAGAATTATAGAAGAAGACATAGGTGTTTGTTAAATTTATACCACAATTGTTGTTAAATTCTTTCCGACCATATTATATGAATCATTGGAGGGGACAACTGTTTTGATCGCGAACTATATTTTTTTCAGTTTTTCGTTGTACAATAACGCTTAATTATTTTATATGTATTTAAAAAAAATAACAACTATAACTTGTTTTCTATTTAGTTTCTTTAAATTTTAGTTTTCGTTAACTTTTGCCGTCGGACGTGAAAGCACTAACCGACCGTCTCACGCGTATCCTGGATTTGGTCATGAGGGTCTAACTACAAATCGAAAACTTAAAGATAAATAAAACTTGCATGGGCTTTGTGCTACATTATTTATGTATACATAAAGTTACGTGAAGTTAGCACCGGTATTTTCGATTTAACAAAAAAACACAAACAAGCACAAACTGAGCTTAAAACAGCGCAAGTATTACTTTTTAAAAGATTGTAAAGATGCAAATTTAAAAAAAAATGTACGGCACAATAGCAGCACAAGCTTCGGCATTAATTTCCTTAAAAATCTCTTGTACCTTTCACACGAAGAAAAAAAATCGTGGAAATTTTATATTGTTTCGTTTTAAAGTAGACACACACTACTGTGTATGTGAAGAAGAATGTCAAATTACTGACAGGGGAGATTTCATTTTCCCCTCTTACTTCTTGCCCTGTAAGAAACAAGTCGCAAGCCACAACTTTTTTGCCTGGTTGGCGGCAGGCCTTAATTTTCTAGAACGGAAAGGAACGCACCTACTGTATTAGTACTAATAGTACTAAATCCAAACTACGCCATTGTATTTCCACCCTAATTTGCCCATCTGTGGTATGCATTTTCCCGAAGTGGAACGCATCGCATATATATTCCTTGACAGTTCTTAACAAACAGAGTCGCTCATTTTATTTGCAGATAAAAAGAAAAAATCGTTTTTTTTTTTTTTTAATAAATTAAATTACTCAATATTTAACCATTTAAGAGTTGTTTAAATTAGTATAAGTCTTTAGATTAATAAATAATATTTCATTTTCAGTTAATAAGAACATTGCACTTATCCCCAAAAGTTCGATTAGAAATGTTTTATTCACAACACAGTTCGCGTAGTCACCAACTCAGTAGTGTCACACACTAGCTGCTGCTCTCATAAATGAAAAAAGTTCCTTATAATATGTATAGTCTATTTCTACTTTAATTTCGAAAAAAGAAGAAAGACAAAATTTTGATCCTAAATAGGTAAATTGGAAGTGTTGAAGTGGAGGAGAAAGATTGTGATGAATTTTCATTTTGTTCTTTTTTTTTCAAACAATGTGTTTTTGCTTTATTGAATTTTTTTTTCTGAAATTGTATTCTCATAGCCAATTGCAGTGCGGAGAAGGTGAAAGTTTACAGTGTGATGACTCTTTCGAACAGCCAGTCTTCAAGTGGCACAAGTAATGCGGACACGTCCGCTCAGCATCATCAGCAACATCATCGATCATCCACAAGTAGCAGCAGGCATTCTGCTAGTGGTGTCGGTGGAGCCGGAGCCGGAGCCGGAGCAGGAGCAGGTGCTCAACCACCGCCTCCACGTCGAAATGATTCCGATCGGACAAAGAACCCCAGGAATCTGCTGCACTCCACCCAATCGGTGGCCGACAAATATTCTCGAACTTCTTTAGATTCGTCGTACCGCAGCAACGTCATGACTCCAACATCGACTTCCGATGACTTATCTCAGTCGACCAAATCCAAAGACCAGTATGTGGACGAGTCGCTTTATAAAACTGCCCCCGAACTCATCGATCCATCGATTATCAGTCGCGGTCCGCCGATAGCCATCCGGCGATACACTAGATCGGCTCTGTATCTACTGCGCAATGATACACGTTCGCGATACCGTCCAAAATGCACCTCGAAACTTCAAGTTCTGTGCATCTGGAAGACGAGCAACAGCTCCTATGCAAAGCATTCAACAAATCCCATGGAAGCGACTGCGTCTTCGCCGAGGATGTCAACTTTACAACGACTTCAGGGTAGCCACGATGATCCGGATAGCTTGCAACATCAAAAAAACTATCACTTGGATCATCGCAGCATTTCGTCGTCGCATCTTATGCCGGCATTTGCTAAGCGTCGCATTGGGAATCCAATGGGGATAAGCAGTCCTCCAGGTGCAGGTCCATCTGCTGCAGGTGCTGGTGAACCGATGAAAGTTCAGGGACCGGCAAGTGGAAAAAATGCAGAACACAACAAGTTCGTTTCGCCACAAAGAAAGAACACCCAAAGTCACTCGTCCGATGGTGATCGAGAGATGGAGCGAGGAGACAATGATCGCGACCGCAATTGGAATCGTGATAGAGATATGAATTCTTCGACTGCCGGGCCGACTGCTCGCGAACGCAGAATTGGCAGTGGTCGATTACTGCCTCGAGATGTCAATTGGGACTACCCTACAGAGAAGGATTCAAATGCTTCGGAGAAGAATCCACCAACTGGGGGTTTCAATAACGCTTCTTCAGATTCTACCAATTCATCTTCAAATCAACGCTATGACAACACTCATCGTTCTCCAACATCTAAAGATTCCAATTATGTTGGGGGTGCCGGCACTGTTACAGGTGTTAAAAATCCACCTCCACCAAGCCGTCAAGAATCAAGATTCGATTCACGAAGAAATTCATTTGCACGTGGCGATTATGAACGTGATAATCGAGGAGATAATTCCAATTATGTGCGACGTTTTATGTCCGATTTGATGAATCAAAATGCTAATAACAACTTCCCAAGTCAAAAATCCAATCATAGTGGCAGTGGCGGTGGCGAAAATAATCGTCGTCGTAATAATCGCAATGCCGAACCGGAATGGTTTAGTGGAGGTCCGACATCTCAGCACGATACAATTGAACTGCGTGGTTTTGATGAAGTCGAAGATTCTAATTCTAATAGCAGTGGAAGTATTAAAGGTGAGATTGCAACTGAAATTATATTTTTACTTATAACAGAAATATGTTTTAATTTGGTTCATAAAATTTTTAATTTAAACAAAATAAAATATAAGGGCTCGCCACAAGTCTAGAGTTAGGAGCAATAATTTTTTCCAGTAGTAAGAGTAATGTTTCTCTCGAAAAGTAGACAAATTTTTGGAACCAAAAGAGGGAAATTGAAATTGATTAGAATTGGATAAATGAGCGAAACTAAACCTGCAGAAAATGGGAAATCAAAATATTGAAATTTGAGACAAACAAATTCAAGACAAGTCACTTTTTTTACCATCTTTTGGTTTTATAAGGCTAGAAGTTAGACCTTAAATTAAAATAAAATCGACGATTGGTTGACACATGGTTTGGATTTGGACCAAACCTTAGAATTGAATAAAAATAATTGAAATATATAAATATACGTACGTTCATAAGTAGAATGTATATTGTTTTGAAAATTCAGATATTTTATTAACTTTTACAGAACGCAAAAAATCAAATTGAAAGAACTACCATTCTTATGCAAGTGCATGTTGATGCTATTTCCTGAATTATATCGTTGCTAGTCTTGGTTTTTCGTTCGAAGTGACTAAGATAGTTTTGATTTTAAGTTCGCAACTTTTTTCTTTGAGATGAACATGAAGTCTAAGTACTGTTTGAGTTTTGACAGATCTATGGTTACCTTTTTTACGTTTCATGTATGCTGAGGTTGTCAGCGCATAGAAATTTCGTTTAAATATAATGTGGATGATCATGCGTTGATTTTGGCAGATTTTTGTTGGGTGACTAACTGCTTCTTTGAAGAAGTAACTGTCACTTACCGCCATATTATTCACTCGATATATCCAGATTGAAACTTAAATCTGGATGTATTTTACATTGAATTTATATAATTTAAATCTGGATTTATGTTTTAATCTGGTTGAATCGGGTGAAAAATATGGCGGTCAGTTATCTAACGTACCAACCTCCACTTTTTCTAATTGGAACTTTGTTCAACGAAAGGCAACGGAGGAAACGTTGGACAATAAATTATGCAAATGTGATGCACTTAACGACAAACTACCTTGTAGAGATCAATTTATCATATCTGCAGGTATTTCAAATATTCAAATTTCTCAGTGAAATAAATTTGGAGAAAGAGTTGTTGTCAGATGCATATTTAGGTGGAGCACCAGCTCAAAAAGAACTAAAGCCTAGCGACTTACAGCTCTCAGCCATTCCTATGTGTAATTAGTTAGCATGAATGGAGTCGGCGTACAAATTTCTGTTCAATTCAAACGTTGTAGATGAGAAAGTTGCCAATTTGAAAAGTTTACCATTTCCTCGTGAGAGGAATATGCTGGGATTCGATATCAGATCTGCGGTAAGACAGTCCAGATTGAAAATCCGGGTGTATTTACATTGAATTTGTATACTTTACATCTGGATTAAAGTTTTAATCTGGATGTATTGAGTGAATAATATAGGCGTTACCATTATGCAAAAGAATACTAAAAACTAAATTATTACTGAAACTTCAGTCTCAACTAAATGCAACTACCAAAGCAGCTGGACTCAAATTCATTTTTGGCTAGTGTAAATTAACTAAATTCGAAGTGCATGGCTCAATGAGCATGTCATTCAAAATTGTAGCTATGTTGATGTTGCAATAAATACTTCGGATGCTTTGAGGTTGACTTAGTTATTTTTCTTTCGATGTGTTATGTTAGAACAATTATGTTAGATTAGGTTATAACAGGTGAATAATTGATATTTCTAAAAGAAGATTTTAAAAAATTACAGCATTCTGAAAAAACCTTGTACGATTTTTTTTGTAACATGTGAAGGAGAACCAAGTTGAGATTCTATATATAAAACTGCTCCAAATAATCTTTTTTTATTAATTTTTGTTATTTTCATTTAACTTTTTATTTGATCAGTCATTGAGTATTGCATTAATAATAATAATAATAATAAATGGAATTTTGTCGAAACATCGGGTGTAAACAAAATTCAATTAATTTTAATTAATTAATTAAACGCGGTATGTCCGGTAATAAATAAAATAATATAAAATGTATAACAATCGTGAATACAAATGTTTAAAATGTAAAAAAAAATAATAATGTCATTAAAAATAGCAAAGACGAAAAAAAACTAACGTTCAAGCTTTTATTGTTAGATCATTTTTTTTTAAAACTGTTTCGGATATTCTTCTGATGAATATTTAAGATGAAATGATGGCACCTCGGTCATTTAAAAATAGAAGTACCACTTTTATAACTACACGTTTATTTTTATTTACACGTGTTAAAATTTTATTACTACACGTGATACGAAAACTCGTGTTATTAGATACACGCATGAAATCGAGCACTCTTCTTTAAACTTTCATACTCAAATTTTTGTTTTTTGTCAAATTTTGTTTAAGTTTTGCTCTGTTTTATTTTATTCATAATTAGTAGCCCCGTGCTCGCTTTGCTTCGCATGTTTTAGAAACTGTTCCATTAAAATATTACTTAGAAAAGCATTTTTGTATTTTGTTTTGAAAATAAGTTTGTTACAAAATAAATAGTAAGTATAGTATATAATAACAAAGTTTCTGTTCAAAAAGTTTCAGCTTAATATTTGTTAATACTGAGCAGTGCCTACGTTCTCTAATTCTCGCATTGACAAAATTAGTCGAGGAACGATGTATGCCTCCTTAAATCACTAAAAGAGGGTGATCCCAGCACATTGTGTAAGGGTATCATTAAACAAAAGCAATCCATATTGGCCGAATGCAGCATAATATATTTTCTCAACCTAAAGCGTCTTCATTACCCTGTGTCCATCTTTTTAGTTCAACCTATCGCTGTACCAAGTTACAACCTATCACATATCGCTCAATAATTCATCTAAATCACTTTTTTCTATATGTTCTAATCTCTCGCCCGGCCAATTTTCATTACAATCAATTTAGTATTTTCTGAGACCAAGAGGAACAAACAGACAGACAAACAAACTTTCACATTTATAATATTAAAATAGGAAATAGAGTTTTAGAGAGATATGAGAAAGGAGTGAAAATAACGACGTTCATTAATGGAAAAAACGAGACATCACCGAGTTCTTCCAAAAAGTATTATATGCAGTCTGCTTTTCTAGTGTGAGCTATAGAATGCCTGAGATTCAAAAAGAAAGTTAAATCTGCCTCTTACGACTTCTTCTGCAAAAGTAAGATGTGCTGATGTCCAAATGTTCTCCTCATGTCGGCTCTATTAAGTTGTGATCGGTTAGGATTGGAATCATAGAGGAACAGTTGAGGGCTTCTAAGCTTAAGTAAGAAACGAGGTATTTTAAATTGAAATAAAACACAGAAAAATGTTGTTAATATCCATGCGGCTGGCGCGTACATAACCTTATCTGGCTGTTCAACTTTCACACACTGCGCTGTAAATCAGGCAGTATTTCGGCAACAGATCTTCGGATGTTGGCTTTCAAGGGCTCAATTATTTCTGGTTTAATGGCATAGACATGTGACTTTACATATCCTCCGAAAAAATAATCGAATGGTGTTCTTTCATTCATTCGTCAAATGTGTCATTCGGTAAATCTATAATCTATCTATATCTATATCTATATCTATAATCTATAATCTATAATCTATAATCTATAATCTATAATCTATATCTATATCTATAATCTATAATCTATAATCTATATCTATAACATTATCTATAATCTATAATCTATAATCTATAATCTATATCTATAACATTATATAAAGACGAAACGATTATTTAGTTTGTCACGCGAAATCTCAGAAACTATTTACCTGATTAACTTGAAATTTTGTCTACAATATTCTTTATCTTTAGAAGATTGTAATAAGATAGTTTTTGTTTATCTAATTCGTTTGTTTAATACTAAAATTAATTTTTTTAAATTGATAGTCAACTTTTTTCTTGATTTTGACTTACATATTCACTTATAAATACGAAACTAATTGATAATTGAAAAAAACAAAAATTATTTCATAAAGTACATTTTTGTATGCAAATTTTAAGCCCTAAATCTTTTCTTAATTATGCATACAACCTGAGAAATAAATATAAACAAATCTCTAAGTCACTTACTTTTTCTATTTTTTTAAATCCAGGAATTTAAATCAATAGCATTCATAAGGTCGCTGCTTTGTTTCATTTCATATCATTTCCACCCTCTTACAGTTTTTCCTCCCTTACGTTTTTTTATTTATGTTGTGCAGGTTTCTCTTTGTTTACTCTTTTTCCACTCAATTTTTTTTCTCACATTCTTTTGTTTTGTTTCGCTTTGAGTATAACGTTGCAGGCAGGGATGGCCGAACTAACTACATTACTATCCGTAGTTTATCTTTAATCTTTAACATTATATAAAGACGAAACGATTATTTAGTTTGTCACGCGAAATCTCAGAAACTATTTACCTGATTAACTTGAAATTTTGTCTACAATATTCTTTATCTTTAGAAGATTGTAATAAGATAGTTTTTGTTTATCTAATTCGTTTGTTTAATACTAAAATTAATTTTTTTAAATTGATAGTCAACTTTTTTCTTGATTTTGACTTACATATTCACTTATAAATACGAAACTAATTGATAATTGAAAAAAACAAAAATTATTTCATAAAGTACATTTTTGTATGCAAATTTTAAGCCCTAAATCTTTTCTTAATTATGCATACAACCTGAGAAATAAATATAAACAAATCTCTAAGTCACTTACTTTTTCTATTTTTTTAAATCCAGGAATTTAAATCAATAGCATTCATAAGGTCGCTGCTTTGTTTCAT
Source organism: Epistrophe grossulariae (assembly GCA_929447395.1). Taxonomy (NCBI): domain Eukaryota; kingdom Metazoa; phylum Arthropoda; class Insecta; order Diptera; family Syrphidae; genus Epistrophe; species Epistrophe grossulariae. The sequence goes on from OV839567.1 coordinate 106,767,561, forward strand.
TTCATATCATTTCCACCCTCTTACAGTTTTTCCTCCCTTACGTTTTTTTATTTATGTTGTGCAGGTTTCTCTTTGTTTACTCTTTTTCCACTCAATTTTTTTTCTCACATTCTTTTGTTTTGTTTCGCTTTGAGTATAACGTTGCAGGCAGGGATGGCCGAACTAACTACATTACTATCCGTAGTTTATCTTTAACATTATATAAAGACGAAACGATTATTTAGTTTGTCACGCGAAATCTCAGAAACTATTTATCTGATTAACTTGAAATTTTTTCTACAATATTCTTTATCTTTAGAAGATTGTAATAAGATAGTTTTTGTTTATCTAATTCGTTTGTTTAATACTAAAATTAATTTTTTTAAATTGATAGTCAACTTTTTTCTTGATTTTGACTTACATATTCACTTATAAATACGAAACTAATTGATAATTGAAAAAAACAAAAATTATTTCATAAAGTACATTTTTGTATGCAAATTTTAAGCCCTAAATCTTTTCTTAATTATGCATACAACCTGAGAAATAAATATAAACAAATCTCTAAGTCACTTACTTTTTCTATTTTTTTAAATCCAGGAATTTAAATCAATAGCATTCATAAGGTCGCTGCTTTGTTTCATTTCATATCATTTCCACCCTCTTACAGTTTTTCCTCCCTTACGTTTTTTTATTTATGTTGTGCAGGTTTCTCTTTGTTTACTCTTTTTCCACTCAATTTTTTTTCTCACATTCTTTTGTTTTGTTTCGCTTTGAGTATAACGTTGCAGGCAGGGATGGCCGAACTAACTACATTACTATCCGTAGTTTATCTTTAACATTATATAAAGACGAAACGATTATTTAGTTTGTCACGCGAAATCTCAGAAACTATTTACCTGATTAACTTGAAATTTTTTCTACAATATTCTTTATCTTTAGAAGATTGTAATAAGATAGTTTTTGTTTATCTAATTCGTTTGTTTAATACTAAAATTAATTTTTTTAAATTGATAGTCAACTTTTTTCTTGATTTTGACTTACATATTCACTTATAAATACGAAACTAATTGATAATTGAAAAAAACAAAAATTATTTCATAAAGTACATTTTTGTATGTAAATTTTAAGCCCTAAATCTTTTCTTAATTATGCATACAACCTGAGAAATAAATATAAACAAATCTCTAAGTCACTTACTTTTTCTATTTTTTTAAATCCAGGAATTTAAATCAATAGCATTCATAAGGTCGCTGCTTTGTTTCATTTCATATCATTTCCACCCTCTTACAGTTTTTCCTCCCTTACGTTTTTTTATTTATGTTGTGCAGGTTTCTCTTTGTTTACTCTTTTTCCACTCAATTTTTTTTCTCACATTCTTTTGTTTTGTTTCGCTTTGAGTATAACGTTGCAGGCAGGGATGGCCGAACTAACTACATTACTATCCGTAGTTTATCTTTAACATTATATAAAGACGAAACGATTATTTAGTTTGTCACGCGAAATCTCAGAAACTATTTACCTGATTAACTTGAAATTTTGTCTACAATATTCTTTATCTTTAGAAGATTGTAATAAGATAGTTTTTGTTTATCTAATTCGTTTGTTTAATACTAAAATTAATTTTTTTAAATTGATAGTCAACTTTTTTCTTGATTTTGACTTACATATTCACTTATAAATACGAAACTAATTGATAATTGAAAAAAACAAAAATTATTTCATAAAGTACATTTTTGTATGCAAATTTTAAGCCCTAAATCTTTTCTTAATTATGCATACAACCTGAGAAATAAATATAAACAAATCTCTAAGTCACTTACTTTTTCTATTTTTTTAAATCCAGGAATTTAAATCAATAGCATTCATAAGGTCGCTGCTTTGTTTCATTTCATATCATTTCCACCCTCTTACAGTTTTTCCTCCCTTACGTTTTTTTATTTATGTTGTGCAGGTTTCTCTTTGTTTACTCTTTTTCCACTCAATTTTTTTTCTCACATTCTTTTGTTTTGTTTCGCTTTGAGTATAACGTTGCAGGCAGGGATGGCCGAACTAACTACATTACTATCCGTAGTTTATCTTTAATCTTTAACATTATATAAAGACGAAACGATTATTTAGTTTGTCACGCGAAATCTCAGAAACTATTTATCTGATTAACTTGAAATTTTTTCTACAATATTCTTTATCTTTAGAAGATTGTAATAAGATAGTTTTTGTTTATCTAATTCGTTTGTTTAATACTAAAATTAATTTTTTTAAATTGATAGTCAACTTTTTTCTTGATTTTGACTTACATATTCACTTATAAATACGAAACTAATTGATAATTGAAAAAAACAAAAATTATTTCATAAAGTACATTTTTGTATGCAAATTTTAAGCCCTAAATCTTTTCTTAATTATGCATACAACCTGAGAAATAAATATAAACAAATCTCTAAGTCACTTACTTTTTCTATTTTTTTAAATCCAGGAATTTAAATCAATAGCATTCATAAGGTCGCTGCTTTGTTTCATTTCATATCATTTCCACCCTCTTACAGTTTTTCCTCCCTTACATTTTTTTATTTATGTTGTGCAGGTTTCTCTTTGTTTACTCTTTTTCCACTCAATTTTTTTTCTCACATTCTTTTGTTTTGTTTCGCTTTGAGTATAACGTTGCAGGCAGGGATGGCCGAACTAACTACATTACTATCCGTAGTTTATCTTTAACATTATATAAAGACGAAACGATTATTTAGTTTGTCACGCGAAATCTCAGAAACTATTTACCTGATTAACTTGAAATTTTGTCTACAATATTCTTTATCTTTAGAAGATTGTAATAAGATAGTTTTTGTTTATCTAATTCGTTTGTTTAATACTAAAATTAATTTTTTTAAATTGATAGTCAACTTTTTTCTTGATTTTGACTTACATATTCACTTATAAATACGAAACTAATTGATAATTGAAAAAAACAAAAATTATTTCATAAAGTACATTTTTGTATGCAAATTTTAAGCCCTAAATCTTTTCTTAATTATGCATACAACCTGAGAAATAAATATAAACAAATCTCTAAGTCACTTACTTTTTCTATTTTTTTAAATCCAGGAATTTAAATCAATAGCATTCATAAGGTCGCTGCTTTGTTTCATTTCATATCATTTCCACCCTCTTACAGTTTTTCCTCCCTTACGTTTTTTTATTTATGTTGTGCAGGTTTCTCTTTGTTTACTCTTTTTCCACTCAATTTTTTTTCTCACATTCTTTTGTTTTGTTTCGCTTTGAGTATAACGTTGCAGGCAGGGATGGCCGAACTAACTACATTACTATCCGTAGTTTATCTTTAACATTATATAAAGACGAAACGATTATTTAGTTTGTCACGCGAAATCTCAGAAACTATTTATCTGATTAACTTGAAATTTTTTCTACAATATTCTTTATCTTTAGAAGATTGTAATAAGATAGTTTTTGTTTATCTAATTCGTTTGTTTAATACTAAAATTAATTTTTTTAAATTGATAGTCAACTTTTTTCTTGATTTTGACTTACATATTCACTTATAAATACGAAACTAATTGATAATTGAAAAAAACAAAAATTATTTCATAAAGTACATTTTTGTATGCAAATTTTAAGCCCTAAATCTTTTCTTAATTATGCATACAACCTGAGAAATAAATATAAACAAATCTCTAAGTCACTTACTTTTTCTATTTTTTTAAATCCAGGAATTTAAATCAATAGCATTCATAAGGTCGCTGCTTTGTTTCATTTCATATCATTTCCACCCTCTTACAGTTTTTCCTCCCTTACGTTTTTTTATTTATGTTGTGCAGGTTTCTCTTTGTTTACTCTTTTTCCACTCAATTTTTTTTCTCACATTCTTTTGTTTTGTTTCGCTTTGAGTATAACGTTGCAGGCAGGGATGGCCGAACTAACTACATTACTATCCGTAGTTTATCTTTAACATTATATAAAGACGAAACGATTATTTAGTTTGTCACGCGAAATCTCAGAAACTATTTACCTGATTAACTTGAAATTTTTTCTACAATATTCTTTATCTTTAGAAGATTGTAATAAGATAGTTTTTGTTTATCTAATTCGTTTGTTTAATACTAAAATTAATTTTTTTAAATTGATAGTCAACTTTTTTCTTGATTTTGACTTACATATTCACTTATAAATACGAAACTAATTGATAATTGAAAAAAACAAAAATTATTTCATAAAGTACATTTTTGTATGTAAATTTTAAGCCCTAAATCTTTTCTTAATTATGCATACAACCTGAGAAATAAATATAAACAAATCTCTAAGTCACTTACTTTTTCTATTTTTTTAAATCCAGGAATTTAAATCAATAGCATTCATAAGGTCGCTGCTTTGTTTCATTTCATATCATTTCCACCCTCTTACAGTTTTTCCTCCCTTACGTTTTTTTATTTATGTTGTGCAGGTTTCTCTTTGTTTACTCTTTTTCCACTCAATTTTTTTTCTCACATTCTTTTGTTTTGTTTCGCTTTGAGTATAACGTTGCAGGCAGGGATGGCCGAACTAACTACATTACTATCCGTAGTTTATCTTTAACATTATATAAAGACGAAACGATTATTTAGTTTGTCACGCGAAATCTCAGAAACTATTTACCTGATTAACTTGAAATTTTGTCTACAATATTCTTTATCTTTAGAAGATTGTAATAAGATAGTTTTTGTTTATCTAATTCGTTTGTTTAATACTAAAATTAATTTTTTTAAATTGATAGTCAACTTTTTTCTTGATTTTGACTTACATATTCACTTATAAATACGAAACTAATTGATAATTGAAAAAAACAAAAATTATTTCATAAAGTACATTTTTGTATGCAAATTTTAAGCCCTAAATCTTTTCTTAATTATGCATACAACCTGAGAAATAAATATAAACAAATCTCTAAGTCACTTACTTTTTCTATTTTTTTAAATCCAGGAATTTAAATCAATAGCATTCATAAGGTCGCTGCTTTGTTTCATTTCATATCATTTCCACCCTCTTACAGTTTTTCCTCCCTTACGTTTTTTTATTTATGTTGTGCAGGTTTCTCTTTGTTTACTCTTTTTCCACTCAATTTTTTTTCTCACATTCTTTTGTTTTGTTTCGCTTTGAGTATAACGTTGCAGGCAGGGATGGCCGAACTAACTACATTACTATCCGTAGTTTATCTTTAACATTATATAAAGACGAAACGATTATTTAGTTTGTCACGCGAAATCTCAGAAACTATTTACCTGATTAACTTGAAATTTTTTCTACAATATTCTTTATCTTTAGAAGATTGTAATAAGATAGTTTTTGTTTATCTAATTCGTTTGTTTAATACTAAAATTAATTTTTTTAAATTGATAGTCAACTTTTTTCTTGATTTTGACTTACATATTCACTTATAAATACGAAACTAATTGATAATTGAAAAAAACAAAAATTATTTCATAAAGTACATTTTTGTATGTAAATTTTAAGCCCTAAATCTTTTCTTAATTATGCATACAACCTGAGAAATAAATATAAACAAATCTCTAAGTCACTTACTTTTTCTATTTTTTTAAATCCAGGAATTTAAATCAATAGCATTCATAAGGTCGCTGCTTTGTTTCATTTCATATCATTTCCACCCTCTTACAGTTTTTCCTCCCTTACGTTTTTTTATTTATGTTGTGCAGGTTTCTCTTTGTTTACTCTTTTTCCACTCAATTTTTTTTCTCACATTCTTTTGTTTTGTTTCGCTTTGAGTATAACGTTGCAGGCAGGGATGGCCGAACTAACTACATTACTATCCGTAGTTTATCTTTAACATTATATAAAGACGAAACGATTATTTAGTTTGTCACGCGAAATCTCAGAAACTATTTACCTGATTAACTTGAAATTTTGTCTACAATATTCTTTATCTTTAGAAGATTGTAATAAGATAGTTTTTGTTTATCTAATTCGTTTGTTTAATACTAAAATTAATTTTTTTAAATTGATAGTCAACTTTTTTCTTGATTTTGACTTACATATTCACTTATAAATACGAAACTAATTGATAATTGAAAAAAACAAAAATTATTTCATAAAGTACATTTTTGTATGCAAATTTTAAGCCCTAAATCTTTTCTTAATTATGCATACAACCTGAGAAATAAATATAAACAAATCTCTAAGTCACTTACTTTTTCTATTTTTTTAAATCCAGGAATTTAAATCAATAGCATTCATAAGGTCGCTGCTTTGTTTCATTTCATATCATTTCCACCCTCTTACAGTTTTTCCTCCCTTACGTTTTTTTATTTATGTTGTGCAGGTTTCTCTTTGTTTACTCTTTTTCCACTCAATTTTTTTTCTCACATTCTTTTGTTTTGTTTCGCTTTGAGTATAACGTTGCAGGCAGGGATGGCCGAACTAACTACATTACTATCCGTAGTTTATCTTTAATCTTTAACATTATATAAAGACGAAACGATTATTTAGTTTGTCACGCGAAATCTCAGAAACTATTTATCTGATTAACTTGAAATTTTTTCTACAATATTCTTTATCTTTAGAAGATTGTAATAAGATAGTTTTTGTTTATCTAATTCGTTTGTTTAATACTAAAATTAATTTTTTTAAATTGATAGTCAACTTTTTTCTTGATTTTGACTTACATATTCACTTATAAATACGAAACTAATTGATAATTGAAAAAAACAAAAATTATTTCATAAAGTACATTTTTGTATGCAAATTTTAAGCCCTAAATCTTTTCTTAATTATGCATACAACCTGAGAAATAAATATAAACAAATCTCTAAGTCACTTACTTTTTCTATTTTTTTAAATCCAGGAATTTAAATCAATAGCATTCATAAGGTCGCTGCTTTGTTTCATTTCATATCATTTCCACCCTCTTACAGTTTTTCCTCCCTTACGTTTTTTTATTTATGTTGTGCAGGTTTCTCTTTGTTTACTCTTTTTCCACTCAATTTTTTTTCTCACATTCTTTTGTTTTGTTTCGCTTTGAGTATAACGTTGCAGGCAGGGATGGCCGAACTAACTACATTACTATCCGTAGTTTATCTTTAATCTTTAACATTATATAAAGACGAAACGATTATTTAGTTTGTCACGCGAAATCTCAGAAACTATTTACCTGATTAACTTGAAATTTTTTCTACAATATTCTTTATCTTTAGAAGATTGTAATAAGATAGTTTTTGTTTATCTAATTCGTTTGTTTAATACTAAAATTAATTTTTTTAAATTGATAGTCAACTTTTTTCTTGATTTTGACTTACATATTCACTTATAAATACGAAACTAATTGATAATTGAAAAAAACAAAAATTATTTCATAAAGTACATTTTTGTATGTAAATTTTAAGCCCTAAATCTTTTCTTAATTATGCATACAACCTGAGAAATAAATATAAACAAATCTCTAAGTCACTTACTTTTTCTATTTTTTTAAATCCAGGAATTTAAATCAATAGCATTCATAAGGTCGCTGCTTTGTTTCATTTCATATCATTTCCACCCTCTTACAGTTTTTCCTCCCTTACGTTTTTTTATTTATGTTGTGCAGGTTTCTCTTTGTTTACTCTTTTTCCACTCAATTTTTTTTCTCACATTCTTTTGTTTTGTTTCGCTTTGAGTATAACGTTGCAGGCAGGGATGGCCGAACTAACTACATTACTATCCGTAGTTTATCTTTAACATTATATAAAGACGAAACGATTATTTAGTTTGTCACGCGAAATCTCAGAAACTATTTACCTGATTAACTTTTTTACAATATTCTTATTGAAGATTGAATTTGAGTTGAACTGTTTTTATTGAAATTTTATTATTTACCTAGCTTTACTATGTATGTAGCAAACGTAATATTTTGTAGTATATAAGGCGTGTAGTTTATTAAATTAGCTACGCGTAGTTAATCATGTAGAAAATGAAGTGTAGTTAATTCGGCCAACCCTGGTTGCAGGTAGTCAGGCAAGAAGAAGATGTTTACTTGGGTGCGAAGTATATTTGTGTATATTTGTATATGCAATAAGAAAATCAACGGGAGATAAAGATTCTGTTTATGTGTCAAACATGAACCTACTTAACATACAAATAGTTAAACCATTTTTTAAGAACTCACTTTTATGAAAACGTAAGTGTATAATGTATAAACTTTTTGTTAATAAGATGAAATAGAAATTAGGTACGGGTAGCGGTAGCCCTATTTAGTACTATCGGTATATATGTAGGTATGTTAATATTAATTCTTGAATTTTTGCGAAGCAAGGCGAGCACGGGTCTACTAGTTAACTATATAAGCGCTGTATGGCATGTGGAGCCGTCTTGCTGAAAACACATTTCTGCACCGTTAATGGCTTTGAATTGAGACAGAAAAAGTTAGAAATCATGTCCCTTTACCGCTCATCGTTAACTGTAACGTTCTGACCATAATCATTTTTGAGGACACATGAACCATTGACTAGCCATTTAACCAAAAGTGTGCATCATCATGAGTTCCGGAAAAGAAAGAGATAGAGTGAACGTTTCTAGGACTCCGATTAGTTGATATTCCTAATCTTTAAAGACATTTTTTTCCGAGGCCTAGTCAGTTTTTATACGAAGCCAAGTAGACAACATAGCACTATTACGTTGAACTCGTTGAATTATTGATTCAAAATAGCTTTTATCGACCTTTATTTCCTTGGTTGAAATTTCAAGTTGAATTTCATAAATCGGTTCAAAAATTAAATAAGCTCTGCTCCAAAGAGCATCTTTTTTATTCATAACATATGTATATCTTGATTAAATTTCTAATCTATAATATTTTACATCCAACAGGTCGACTTTCAAAGCAGACTTCTAACAAAAATGACGCAGGCAAATCACCCAAAGGCAGTGAAAATGATTTATGTTCAAGCAAGGTTAATAAAGACGAAGAAATCTCTATCCATAGCGATGATGAAGGAAATATTATGCCTTGTGAAATGTTGCCAGATAATTTCGATGCACCTGTTCTTAAAACAGGTGCCCCCATTAAAACCGATTCTAGTTCCCAGGATGCGATAGAACAGAATAATTTTGGTAAACCAGATGATAAACAAGCTGAGACCCAAATGAGCCAAAATGAAGAAAAACAAGGATTTAATTTTGATGCGTTCCTTAACGAGGAATCCTTAAATAATCTTTTACTTCTGGGCGAACAAAGTGGTGGCGGTGAAAAAGAAGTTGGATCACGTTTTAGTCGTTGGTTTGGTCAACAAGGTGACAATTCAAAGACCGCTAATGGAGATACTCCAAAACCAGAAGAACATGCTCCAACAATGCTTGAAGAGAAACCACCCCAATCTACTTCTGTTAATTTATCTAACCAAAGTAATACTCTAATGGAATTTCTACAACGAGGTAAAATGAACAAACAACTAGCACCAGGTCGACCAAATTCACATTTAAGCCTAGAAGAACTTGAAGCAAGAATGCGCAAAGTTGGCACAGATGATGGTCCATTAATCAAGGAACAACCAGATTCAATTAAAATGCACGACAACCCATTGAATCAATTCCTTGCTAATAATAATGTACTTCAACATCAGCCAACACAAATCAAGCCGCCAAATGCTGAAGATGGACATCCCATCCATCACCATCAACATATCCCAATCTATCCATCCCATCAAATTGGTCATAATCTGGTGCAACCACAGACACAAGATATGGATGCATTTAAGAAGCTCCTCGAGCAAATAACCCCGGCAGGAAAACCTCCCACCAATATAAAGCAAACGATTACGCCACTCCAACAACAACAAATGCAACGTCCTCCACCACCTCCGGCTTTGTCAATGCCGCCACCACCACACTTCATGAAAAATGATGAACTAACTAAGTTTATACATCAACAACAGCAACAAGCTCAGCATGGACCACAGCTCGCCGCTGCGATCAATCAACAACAACAACCGAACGATCATGCTATGTTCTTAGCACCTCAACAACGATTTGAAGCTCAATTACTCCTCCAAGGATTGTCTCGCGGTGAAGTCACACAAAGTGCATTGGGACAACAACTTGCAAATCCCAATATTTCGCCACGGAGGAAAGAAGTCCTTGTGGCTGTTCTAAAAGAGAGCTCTCGGGACACTTCTCCGAATGTAATTATGCCTCCTGGTCCGCAAATAATGTCGCCAGTTCTTGGTGGGCAAGGTCATACTAACTTGAATATTCCAACACAACCACCACCACTTATCATCCCTGGCCCTCCTATCAATCACCCCATTCAGCCGATTCCATCGCCACGTGAGCTACAATATCACACACAATCCATAATGCAAAATGCTTTGATAAAAAAGAAATTGGAGGAACAACAGGAGAACTTTAGGCGTCGTCGTCAAGAAATTCAAAAACAACAGCAACAGCAGCAGCAGCAAGTACAGCATAAACCTTCATCTCAAGCCGACGCTAATGATTTTGGAGGTATCAATGCATCACAGCAACAACAACAGCAGCAGCAACAACAACAACAACAACAACAACAATATTCTCAAAACCAACAGCACGCAAAAACTCAACAGCAGCAGCGCCATGTGAATTCACCAACTCCTTTGGCTTTCACCCCAACATCTGTGCTTAGGAAAATGACTGCTGAAAAGGATTCAGTCGGTGGTGTATTTCATGCCGCATCTTCATCGAACGTCACTAGAACTGCAAACACTTCACCATTAATGGTTGCTACCAATACCGGACCTGGTAATTCAAATTCCAACAAACCAATGCACTCTTTGTTGATGCATTTCCAACAACAACAACAACAGCAACAACAACAACAACAGCAGCAGCAGCAAACCAATGCATCTCAAAATCAACCAAGAATGATTTTGGGTATCGGCAGTCACTCCCAGCAACAGCAACAACAAGGCATGCCTATCCTTGCCGGCCCAACCATTCAGCAGCAGCAACAACATCAAGACAATTCCAGATTGAATCAAACACTTCGTAATAACAATCCAATGAAATGGACAGGAGCAGGGGCAACTATTGTAAACCAAGTCCCAACAAATAAGCCCATGGGACGACCAATTCTTAAGGGAAATCTTACACAGCAAATGCCAAATGCAGGTTTGAATCCAATCCACCAGCAACAACAACCAACTCCACAAATGGCATTTGCATCAAAAATTGAATTTCAACAAATTCAACAGCAGCGCGCCGCCAATAATCAACAACAACAGCAGCAACTAGGTCACTCACAGCAACAGCAGCAGCAAAAACAACAACCACTGTCAATGCCCCCTCAGCAGCAGCAGCAGCAACAATCTCAAAATATCATCATGACTCAGTTGTATCAACAACGCGCTGCCTTGCAACGAGTTCAACAATACCAATTCGATCAACTTCAACAGCAGCAACAACAACAGCAACAAATGAATTTAATCCAAAATAACGGCAACCGCCCAGATCGTAGCGGCAACAACTCCATTCAGCCCGCATGTGGTAATATCATCAATTATCAACGCGATGGCGGTCTATCTCCAACTAGCAACCAGTTGGCTCGATGGTTTTCACCAGAGCTTTTGGCTCAAGCATCTGCTGGCAAGTTGCCACTTTTGAACATGAACCAAGCCTTGAGCTTGGAAGAATTTGAGAAAAGCATACAACATTCCTCAACGGCTGCGAACAATTAAAACAATTACATAAAAGAGAAAACAAAAAAAAAATCAACGGTAGTACTTTTCAAACATAAATAACAGTAATATTTATAGAAACATATTTTGGCAAACGTTATTATTATTTTTCTTTTTTTCTTTGCAAAAATGTTTCCTCAATATTAAAAATTGTTATTTAAAAAAAAAAAAACAAAAAAATATTTAATTAAAATAGTCACAAAATACGCTAGTAAGTGTATTTTTCATTGAGAAACCTAATTGAAGGCGCAAATAAAGCCCAAAAGGATTTTTAGGTAATTTTGAAAAATTATATATATTATATAGCTATAAACTGTCTTCGAAAGAATTTCTCTTCATATTTTTCTTTTGATTTTAAACTTAAATAATTAAACAAGAAAAAAAAATATATTCAATAAACAAAAATAAAATAGAAACAAAAAAAAAACAATTAAATTTTAATCGGATAATTGGGGAATCATTTAAGTTCATTTTATTTTAGAATTCATTAAAAGAAAAGAACAGAAAAAAAAATAAGATTTAAGTTTGTTAAGACTAAGGAAGTATAATTATTAGATTTTAAGTGAATAAATAAACATAAAAAACTTACTGCTTACAAATTCGTGTTAATGTTATTTTTTTTTTATTTAAATTAATTTCTTGGAGATATGAAGAAAAATCATTTAGCTAAAATTTACCAATGAAGTCTTAAGATTTATTATACCAACAATCGACTTATGATATAGACATAAAATTGAAAGTCCAACAAGAGATGAACAAAGTTCATATTATAGCAGATTTGAGATTTCTAAACATTAAGGAAACATTTAGGATTATATTGTAACCCAATCTTGTGTATTTTCTGATTTTTTGAAAAATAAAAATAAATAAATATGAGTTTCTTCCTTTCCTCCAATTATCCCATTGAAGTATAAATAAACAAGGTAGTGTAACGGTAAAACTATAGTTGTCTGAGGGGGCATTTAAAAGTGTCGTACGAAAACATTGTAATCATATGAAGGTCCTATAATTGCGGTTTGTTACTTTTCATCTAGTTTCTTTCACATTTGTTTTCGTGAGAAAAGAGGGCCCCGAGCGCACCTGACATACATGAAACTGACATTTGGTGAAATAGGTACACCCAATAGAGATATGTAGATAATTCGTTTGACTCAAGTGCATTCTGGTTGGCTTTCCCTATTTAGAATTCGGAAAGATACTTTCGCTTAAGTCGCACCCTTAGAATGAAAGTGACCTAATTCAAAATTCCTGTAAATTCTGATTAAGCAATGAACTGACCTTAAAAAACTTTTTATTCTTCTCTTTAATGGCTCGCTCTAAAATTTTTTATCAAACTTCGTACCTTTTATATCCAGTCTTTGTAATAAATCGTCTTTAGGGTTTTTGGCTAAGAAATAATATGAGGGAGTGTGTTGAGGTTTTGGATTTTAAGGACCTTATTATGGAATTCGAAGGGAGTTGTATTTGGTAGTGGGTATATTTTTTTGTTTTTTGGTACTACTTAGTATACCATATCAAACAGTTGAGCGCGTTCTAATTGTTCTCAAAAGTTATCTGGATAGCTATGTTTTTGGAATCCCTTGTGAAAGAAGCATAACTTTTGACATCTGATGCAACAACAGCTTAACCTTAACCCCGAGGCCATACGATTGAGTTACCTTAATGCATTAACTGTCAAATTTCTATTTGCCTCACCGAAAAAAATAGATAGCCAAAACATTCTTGCTTAACAAAAAAAATTACATTTTATTAGTCTAACTTTAATTGTTTATCATCAGTTTTCATTTAAATTGAAATTTTAAAACTAAACAATATTTGGCGCAAACCATCCATGCAAACATTTAGGGACTGGACCACTTGTATGAAATTCACATCTTCCCATCTCAGTCCAAGTCTTCGCACATAGTACTAGTAAACCAACATGGTTATCATTGACACCTCCCCATACCATAGCTGCAAGCACAACACCATCGTCTTCATCCTTTAGTAGGAAAACAAATTATTATTTACATGTTATGTATCATTTTTTTTTTTTCAAATCGATATCATTACCTCAGCTCCAGGTGTAGGCACAAAAATTGGTTCACTTGGGTAGCAATTTTTCTCACACCATTTCTTCGAAGTCTTCGATATGACATCCACCTTTATCAGCTGTAAGGGAGAATTTGTAAGAAAATCATTAGACAAACAAAAACATTAGGTATATGTATTACTGTTCCAGGATTCTCGCAATCGACATCTGAACTTATTGCGTAAAAGTAACGATATTTTTGACCCAGGTAGGTGTCGTAGTTGATTCTTGGAGTTTCACATCCCAGATCACATAGCAGTTCTGGTCTGACCATAATAGTCTTATCTGGCATCTCATAAGCCTCCGCTTTGGTATTTTTAAGCTCAACCAGATTCACCAAACACTCATATTTGAACTCGTTGATCCGTTGAGATTCAGTTTTTATGGATTGACAGTTATTCGTAGGAAAGTGAGTTATATCATCATATTGCGACTCGGAACGTTTAAACTGACTTTGTGCTTTGGTTTGTTGCAATCTGGAGCTGATGCCTCCTAGAGAAAATGACTTTGTAAATCCACGGCGTTGAATCGCAGTCCCATTCAATGGCAGGACAAATCTTAGAGGGCGACCCCGAAACATGGCCGCATAGTTAGGATTTGTTTGCATATTCATCATGCTGTCCAGGTACATACAGTTGATCATTGATGGATCCTTATAACAACAAATGTCGATAACAACATGGTTGTCTTCCTCGTATTGATTTATGATGTGAAGGTAAAAAAATGCCTCCGAGCGGAAGGTATAAAGGAGCTTGCCAGTTTTGCGACTAAGTAAATAGAAATGAGTGCATTTGTTCTCGAACCATTTAAGACAGGACGAAAAATTTTGACTATTAAGATGGGATTTGACAAATTCTGCTAGGGATATCGATAAAGGTTGTTCAACTATGATGTAATAGTTTTCTGTTATTCCTATTAAAAAAAAACAATCAAATTTAAAAAAATTAGTTAAGAGTTTGTATTTTGTTATAAATTGTATGAAATTGTAAGCTATATTGTTGTATATTTCTAGATGAACGGTCTTAAATAATATTTTTCCCGGGCTTATTTATTTTCATTTTTGATAAAAATGGTCTCAAGAAATTTTCTTTTCCAATGTTAGTTTAATTTGGTAGTAGCTTTTCTAAAAAAAAATCAAGACATCTTAAGATAAAGTTTCGTACATTTCATTTTCTATTTCAGCATTTAAAAACATGCAACGATGCTTTAATCTAAAATTAAAAATCAAACGAAAGATGGATGCAAGCTTATTATTTTCTTACCAAATGTGTGCATATAACCGGGATTCAAAATCCAACGACACGGCACAGATGCGACAATATACGCGTCTTGGAACATAGAATCGCCTGCGGGAAAACATATTATATTATATGCAGGACCAGAACGACCAGCTGACAATCCCAAGTTGTAAACCGTTTTGTCGGCCAACACATGCGGATGAGAAGTATGACTAACGATTCCAACATAGTCGTTAAGAAAAACACGTCCATCAGTTTCTAATGTGACTGGATTTATTCTATATAAAAAAAAAAAAGTAACATCCCTATTAATATAATTCACAAATTAACTAAAATGTTGATCAAAAATTAATTCACCAAATAAAATATCTTATTAATAAACAATTGCTAATTCACATTAAGTATCAAATCTTAATGAAAAACTTCTACATACTTTCATCACTAATAATCACGGTCAAGTATTGATTTCGTGTAAAAACACTTCGAGTTTATAACCAAAATTATCAGTTTACGATCTTTTAAAAGTTCGAAAAGGTAAATTTGTTGAAAAAAAGTTACGAAACAGACATTTTATATCGTTCGTTTTTTCATATAGCATTTTGTTATTTCACATTCTACGCTTTGCAATTAATTACGTTTCGTTTCTTTAATGATATGGAAAATTATCCTTTCGCATTTTCATTTTGCAATTTCCATTAAGCTTTCTATTGGATTTAATTTCTGAAGTTCGGCAATTCTTTATTTGACATTTTGTTGTTTTGCATTTCGTTATTTCGCATTCTAAATTATGCGCGCATTTGCGTTTGAACGAAATTAAAAGACATGTAATTTAATAGAAGCCAAAAAATTGGAAAACATTAAAAAAAATGCTTCGACAAAAGCGGACGTTTACACATCTTCACTGCCAGTCCGTTTACTCACACATTTTTTTTTTTTTTTTTTTAAACTTCAAAATTCTTCAAAATGTCTTGCCTGGTTGTTGAAAAAACAGCATGTACCGCTAACTTCACAATGAAGTATGGATTTTTTTTAATTGAGGACTTCAAAATGTTGGCTAATTGGTTTCTTAAACTTCAAATTTGCAGCCTATTTGCAAATTCTTAGCTTGACGTGTATGGTTACTGGAAAAAGTGCTGTGATGTTAACTCGAGAATGAGATTAGCTCGGATGAATTATGATCTTTTTTAATTTTTAGATGACTTCAAAATTTGGATTTTCCTTTTTTTTGAGCTGCATTGGAAGTTTATAGCTTACGTGTTTGCTATAAATACATTGAAGTAGGGGCTACAATATAAAATTGTTTGAAATTTTTTTTTTTTGGAATGACGACTTCAAAATTTTGTCCAACTTTCCAAAATTCATGTTGTGGTCCCGTAAGTCTAGGTGAAAGATGTTATGCCAACTTCACAGATATCAAAATTTTTTTTATAATACCTATATTTGTTTATATATGGACACCTACCAAGTAAATATGTATAAAAGGTATATAGGTACCTACCAAATAAGAACTGAAACAAAAATTTTAAATAAATCAACCACGGTTTTAAAACTGTAAGTGACAATATTTATTTCAGGCCCTAAAAACTTAAGAGATAAACAAAAGACATAAAAAATAATTCAGCAGCCCCAACACGTTAAGATAACCACACAACTTTTGTACATACGTACGTTCAACATGGTTATTTTTATTTCTTCATATAAATTCGAAGCAATTAATTTTTCATCGTCACTCAAATGGCTTTTTTTTATAAATCTTAATACACTCGAGTTTTTCAACTGGCTCGTTGGTCTAGGGGTATGATTTCCGCTTAGGGTGCGGGAGGTCCCGGGTTCAAATCCCGGACGAGCCCAAGAGTTGAATTTTTTTTTTTTATTATTATTACTTTTTTTAAACGCTCACCGGTGTATAAATGGTGCCTCAGTAAATGTATAATATTCATCACCAAACGGATAGATTGATATCATGGTGTTATCGGAACCAACATCAGATCGAAACATTGCTGAAACTCTGCAAATAAAATTAATAAACAAATAAATTAACAAAATTAGAATTCTTCTATGTACTATATAGGTATTAAATATTAATGTACCTACTTATCAAATATTGAATGACACGGATCAGGTACGGAAGAAGTTCCAAACTCAGTTACAATTATTCGTTGTGCCTGAGTATTCTTTTTTAGTGTTTCTGTTTGTATGAATCTATTTTGATAAGTAACGGTACCATTTTTTATTGCAAAGCGATGAAGTAGCGCTGAACAATCAAATAGATGTTGAAACGTCATGTCACCAACTTTCCAATTGCCAGGCCCATTGCGCAATAAGCTTCCATTCAACCATGTTGGAATTGTGCCTATGCAGAGATTAAAATTTAAATTAAATACATATACATATTAAAAATATTATTTGTATCCATATATGATATAAATGTAGGTAAATTTAGTGTTAAAAACAATGTACATTTTGTTTGTTTGTGCGAATATGCATAATTATTAAATAATTATTAATTATTATGTTATTTTATGTTTGAAAATAATATTGAGTTATGTTTGAGAAAATCAAATTGATATAATATATGTAGATATAGTCGTGTATTTAAATTTTATTTCTGTTTTGGGCTTCAGGTCAATAAATGAAAAAAGATTTTTTGTTTTCGTGTATTTAAGTTAACAAACAAAATGCAAAACACAACACACAAACTCGAATATTTAAGTATAATAATTCCATTTCAGAAATCATACAAGTGTAAAGTGGCTTCAAGTTTGAACTTGGAAAGTTAAACCTAATTTAAAACTCTTACCGCCAGATTATTCACTAGATACATCCAGATTAAAACTTAAATCCGGATGTAAATTATACAAATTCAATGTAAATTTATCCGGATTTAAGTTTTAATCTGGACGTATCGAGTGAATTTAATATGGGCGTTACTCTTTGAAAGTGCTTATTTAGTTGTTAGTTTTCTTCGAATTTAAAATTAGTTTAAAAATTTCCATAGAACCATTTTTTTCGATTTCAGACTCTGGAAAACGTTTCAAATGATATTTATCATTTTTTTGCTTCTAGAAACATACATATAGATCCATTATTAATGTGTCGTGTGATATATGTGTTTCGAAGTATTGTGGTGTGCTATGCTGTTTCAGAATCTATCTTGTTTCGAATTGATTTATTTCATGTGTGTGGTAAGTGGGAAAAAGAAGATATTACTCAATTTTTAAATAACGAAAGCAAAAATGATAGTTTACAAATTACAACCCAGCACACCTTCACAACACACCACATGGAGCAAGTAACGGGTGATTTTTTAAGAGGTTTAGAACTTTTTAAAAAAAAAAAAACACACAAAATTCGAAAAAATTAATGAAATATTTATTTGAATCGATAGTTTGAACCTTGCAATTTAATGTTTAAAGATAATTTCATGCAAATGTTGACCGCGGCTGCGTCTCAGGTAGCCCATCCGCTGAGTCCAATTTTGGCATACTCTTTCACACATATCGGCCGGTATCTCACGAATGAATGCATGGATGTTGGCTTCCAGTGCGTCAATCGAAGCGGGCTTGTCCCTATAGACATTAGCCTTGACATACCCCCACAAAAAATAGTCTAATGGTGTCAAATCGCACGATCTAGGCGGCCAATTGACCGGCCCAAAACGTGAAATTAACTGTTCGCCAAACTCGCCTCGCAATTGCGCCATTGTTTCGCGTGCTGTGTGGCATGTGGCACCGTCTTGTTGAAACCACATATCATGCAAGTCAAGAACTTCCATTTCGGGCAAAAAAAAGTTTGTTATCATCGCTCGGTAGCGTTCACCATTGACAGTAACGCTGCGATTCGCATCATCTTTGAAGAAATATGGCCCAATAATGCCGCCGGCCCATAAACCGCACCAAACAGTGGCTTTTTCGGGATGCATTGGTAGCTGTTGCAATGCTTCTGGCTGATCTTCACTCCAAATGCGGCAATTGTGCTTATTTACGTACCAAAAATGAGCCTCATCGCTGAACACAATTTTTCGATAAAAAAGCGGATCCTCGGCCAGCTTTCCAAGAGCCCATTCACCAAAAATTCGGCGTTGTGGTAGGTCGGCTGCCTTTAGTTCTTGCACCAGCTGTATCTTAAAAGGCTTTACGCCCAAATCCTTCCGCAAAATTTTCCACGTATAGTGCTGTAACAAAGGCCTAACTGCTGGGAACGGCGCCGAATCGACATTTCGCGGTCTTCTGCCACACTAGCTGATACGGCCGCAATATTTTCTTCACTACGCACAGTACGTAAACGTGTTGGTGGTTTAATGTCCAACAAAGTAAATTTGGTGCGAAATTTGGTCACAATCTTCCGAATAGACTGCTCAGAAGGTCGAGAATGCCGACCATAAAATGGAAGCAGCGCGCGATGAACATTTCGAACCGAGCACGAATTTTGATAGTAAAATTCAATAATTTGCAAGCGTTTTTCATTTGTAAGACGATCCATGGTTAAATTGCAAACCAAACTGAAGCTGTTTGACAATGACACAAGGTACTAAACACACGTCAGCTGTCAAAACCAGTGTTGCCAAAACCAAACCAGCTAAAAAATCACCCGTTATATATAGTTCCAGCTTGAGGTAATAATGATGGCAAAACAAAAACCTCTTCCCCAATTTAAATATGTATATTATCTTTACTATTAAACACAATCTTGACTATAAAATACACTGAAATATAATCTACTCTACAATTCTAGAATTTTTTTAAAGTAACGTATGGCGTATGAGCACTATTTTGAGTGGGTATTTCTTTTTTATATGTAATGTATAAAATTATACAGAATATATTGTATAAGATTATGTATGTATATATTTGTGTTATTTAAGACTAGTACTTCAACCGTGAAATAAAAAATAGAAAAAAATACAACTTGAAATTCAATATAAACCTATATAGTTAATTCTTCGCATGAATATTTGATACCCAATTTGGAATTTCTAATACTCAGTTTGAAAGTTTCGTCGTCATTCCGAATATTTCGCATTGATTTGGGAGAGCCTTTTAAACGTATAAGTACAACTTTTGCGTTCGGTTTTTATAAACGTTGTCTAACATTATGGACCACTACTCACCAGTACATAATTCTATAAGGTATTAATAATATATTGCGCAGGTTGTCAAAGTTGAAAGTGTCAAAAAATTAAAATGGGTGGTTGAGTGCCTAAAGAAAAAAAGGTGCCTATATCGTTCATTTTGCCGATCTAAAAGAAAGTGTTTCGAGATTTTCAAATGTTAAAATAGTCAATAAAATAATTAAACTAAATACAAAAATTAAATAAAAGTGAGAATATAGTGAAAACTTGCAATACTTTATTAAAAAAATACAAAAACACATAAATTGTGTAAAAACACCTATAATATGAAGTTAACAATTTTTTCATTTCACGGGCTGATTGTGTTTTTCGACATAAATTAATGTGAAATGATGTTTTTTATGTGAATACATATTTGGCGTTTTTCTTTTTTGGCTCTGAGCAAAGTTCTGAGCAGAAGCTGAGCGATCAGAGGCGTTGCCGTGGAACCATCGTGCCATTTTGACACGGAAATTTTCTCGTGGCACGAAAAGTTTCAATATGGCACGTTTTTTTTTCATTATTTTACCTAAATTTAAACTCATACAGTCAAATTAAGAAACTTGGAAAAGCGAAGGGTTAGGTCTTATTCCGTGGACTTAGTGCAAAATGTTATGAATAAAAGAAAATTTCTAAAAAGTGACGTGTACCTGCTAAGTTAAACCACCGGAGAAGGTGGTTTAGCGAAGGAATAAGAACCAGATGTATCAAATTTATTCAAAAATAAAAAAATACGTGTGAAGATTGCTAATTTAACTTTGAATAAAGTTAATAATGTCTGCTAGATTTATCGAGTTTTTAAACATTTAAACTAACTATGTATTGGACAATCAGCCATCAACCACCATAAAAAGAAAACCGGGAGCGTATCGGAATCCCGCTTTTTAAAATCCCGAAAAAAAAGTTTTAAAATCCCGTCTACTAAAATACCGTCTTCTAAAATCCCGCTTATTCATAATCCCAATGTACCCCATAATCCCGCCAATCCCGTTTTTCGCAATTAATTTGGGTATTAAACTTGGTTAATTATGTACTCATTCCCATCATTTTAGGAACTAACTGCCAACTACCAAAATGATAAAAAGAACTTTTGCATACACCCAACCTCGCACCTACCCCAAATCCTATAGTGTGCCCAAGCAGGGGGGTTGCATACCTCACTGTTTATTAAAATCGTTGGGACTTATTTCATAATGAAATAAGTCCCAAATGAACTAACTCCCAAATTTATGAACTAAGTCCCAACGAAATTTTGGTGGGAGTTAAAACAAGTAGTTTTAATTGATAAAGCGGGATAATAAGAAACGGGATTATAAAAAACGGGATTATAGAAAGCGGGATCTTGAAAAACCGGTTTTTTAAAAAACAAGATGGCAGACGGCCATGAGCCATGCTTGTAATCTTTATTTCTAATTTTGTAAATTTTTATAATGAAAACAATAAAGATAATAATAATAATAAAAAATAAAAAACAAGATTATAAAAAGCGGAATATCGAACCCAACCCAAAGAAAACTATACAAAAATACATGTATATGATCTAATGGAAGTGCTAAGTGAAGTGGATTTCAGGAAGAAATATGTGTAGATTTTCCAAGGAAAATATGAGGAAACTCATTGCGGTTGTTGACGATGACCTAAATGGGGACCCAAGAGGTAGACATATTTCTGTCGGTTTGCAAGTTATATGGCTTCCATCAGATACATTCCATTCAAATAAATTAAAACAAATCTTATTATGAACTTGCCAAAAACTCCTGTTTCTGGAAAATACCTACACGAATAGAGGAAGTGATTTTTGTTTTTAATAGTATTGAATTAAAATTTTTTTCATATGGCACGAAAATGTCACAAATGGCACGTTTTTTCAAAGAGTGTGGCACGAAATTTTTTTCTTTAGCGGCAACGCTTGAGAGCAAAGCTCTGATGAGATTATGATCAGAACCATCAGATTAAATTATAAAAACACACTTGAGCACTGAACTGTCATATGCTTAGTAATCTTTTAAAAATACATAAAAATTTGCTCCATTTGCTCGGTCATTTTATTCTGAGCTCCGAGCTAGCTCCAATGGAAAAAAGAAACACGACTTATATGTACTCTGATTTGTCTGAGGTAAAAAAGAAACATAGAATTTATTTTTGACAGCTCAGTGATCTGCTCTGAGGTAAAAAAGAAAAGCACTAATTATCGTAGAATACTTTAAAATTGATATTTCATAGCATTTTGCTATTAAAAAAGCAAAGAAAATACAAATATACTTTGAAACGTGATATGTCAGGTGCCTATCTGTCAAAATTGAAATTCTCGCCCAGGGTCGAAGTAGTTTTTTTGGTGATGGCAAGGCGCTCGAAAGCCCGTAATGCTGCAGAGTAATTTTACTTAATCTATGTGGAATATGAGATACATTTTACCTGTGAAATTAACAAAAATGGCACTGCTTATTATCTAGGTGTTTTTACAGGATTTAACGCAGCACCGCATCTAGTTTTATATTTTTTCAATGAAGTATAGCATATATTCACTTTATTGACTTTTATTTCACTTGTTTTCTTTTAAATTACTAAGCTTTTTTTCTATTTTGACGATTTAAAATCTCAAAACACATTCCTCAAAAAAACAGCTAAAAATTCCTTGATTTAGCTGTCATAACTGCATGCCTTCCTTGTGTGAATGCATTTGTGTTTGTGTAACTCACACTAGCCGTTTTTTATTATGACCCATGATCCATATATGGATCATCTTGCGAAACTAAAACAGGCTCATAGTGAGGAGAGGAAGGAGTCTGTTTTTGGATCATGAAACGTAAACCCGATAAAGAGCAGGTTCATGAGTTGTTGTTGTTATTTATGTTGTTTGATGATCCATATATATACTATACTATTATGAAAAAAGCCTCACTTTTGTCTCGATATGCCCGTTCCTCTATTTTTTCTACTAAGGATAAAAATGTTTAGCTGACGTTTAAGAGTTATAGACAACGGACTCGGTTGTTTTATTTAATCAAATAAAGCATATTTCCAACTATTTCAGACACTGTCTAACTATAGTCAATAATCTAATTAATACGCTTGTTAATTTTCTTATTTGTAACTTAATTTTTTTAATTTAAAGTTTATAATCACTTGCATTAACAATAAATAATACCTTTAACCTGTCCTTCGATTGGCTCTATAACTTCTTCTTTGCAAGACCGAAGCCATACATCAGATGCACAGTTGGGAAAACACTGTCCACTTCCATCAATGCGTTCCGATTCTGGATCATTTAAGTTAGCGTCATATTTAACCTAAAAATGTAACCCAATTACTTTTTCCTTTCCTTATGTATTTTTTTTAATTAATAATGTTGAATTTCCTTACAACTAAAAAATGGATTCTGTTTACAAAAAAATTGATTTGTTTAGAAGAAATGATAATTTTTTCTAGTCAAATGAAATCTTTTATTTTTAGTAAGATTGACACGTATCTGTATTCTGTACACATACTTTACATACGTACTTCACATACATTTCTCATAAAGTTGAAAATTTAATTTACCAATTTTAGTGAATAATAATTTTTCAAATAAATGAATAAAAATGTTGGTTGGCGTTAGTTTGCAAATATGTACCTACAGTTTTTATTGGTGGTTTATTTTATTAACTTATTTAAAGTTATTAAATTTGTATAACCTTAATTGTCTAGTTTATTTTAATAATAAATATGTTAATAAAATTTAATTAGCAAACACTTTGCCTGGTTTTAGTTGATGATGATTGTCTTTTTTGTAATCAAGTAATCTTTTATTTTATTAATTTTATTTTTATTATAATTCAAAATATTTGGTTCATATTATTTGGTTATTATTTTTAATTAACTTGAAATTCAATTGATTTTACGACGAGAATAATTTGTGGCGTTAACAATCAAAAGAATTATGGCTGAATAAGAATCCTTCAGCAAAAAAAAATTAAATTATCTTTCCAATTATTATGGCCATTCCTTTTTTTCCGCTGAACAGTCTGCTGGCATAGAAAAAAGTACGACATGAGGAAGTTATCATCCTTTGAAAAGTATCATGGAATTTTCAATGAATATGGAACTGTAAAAAACTTGGAACGGCTGGCGCGGCGGGCGCGACTATGATGAACTACATTCTACAAGAATTGATACGATAGATCCAATATCATTGCCCTCAGGAATTCGTCTTTTGGAAGCTTAAAAGAATGATATTGATAAACTCCTCAAACACTATTTTCGGGTAAAATTGAGAGAAATCGAGGACTTGAAATGTTATAGGGAAATTATGGCAACAGAAGTTTTTCAAAATTGGTTTGGTAACTTTTTTTTCAACAAATTTCCCAAAAACTGATTTTTTTTCAATGGGTTTTGACATGAATTTGTGAAATTTTGTGAAAATTTGTGCAAATTCGCAAGAAATTTCACGTTACCAAACAGACCAATTTTAACTCAAAGGAAGTTAAGATTTTTTTATGATATTTAAAACTTTATTGTATTCTATTACAATTTTTGTATGTATATTAATAAATTAATGTATTTAATTTATGTTTTATAAAACAAAAAATCTTTGATAATACTTAAAATCGGACATTTTTAAAAGTTTTGCACTTAGTTTTTAAAAGGACTCATTTATTTTCAAAAGGACTCTTTTTTTCATTCAGAGGGATTCATAAATAATTTTGGTTACGGTAACACGGGTCCTTATAGTGTTTTTTTAGTCAATCTAAAGAAAAAATTTCCACAAATTTAACAAAATTTACTCCATAGAATGTTAGAAGTTATATGTAGGTTTTTGCTCGGTTTCATGTTAATTTTTTTTTGCCTCTGTTTGATTATTAACGCCACATATAATGTGTGTCTCAAGGTTTCTCTTTCGGAATATTAATAACCAGATTTTTATTTGAGTAAGAGTTAAAATCAAATTTTTTAAATAAATCGTTTGTAGGTAGGTACCTACTTATTACAGTAAAAAAACATTGAAAATATAATTTAAAAGTTTTATCATTCATTTCATCACTGGACTCACATTCAAACAATAAAATTTGCAAATCCGTGAAAATCCCTCCCTTAAGCTTATTACAGCAACACTTGCTTACAAAGGGTGATTCCACGTCATTTCCTTTTTAAAATGTTACAGAATTATTGAATCACGTTAAATTGAAAACACGTGCTTTGTTTTGTATGTAGATATTATGAATGTTATGTAATGTGTATGGTATGGAAGAATGACATGAATCATTCTTTAAAAAAAAACTTACGCTCGAGTGCATAAATATTATTCTTTAAAAATGGGGAAAACGGCATACAAAAGGAGGTGCATACAAAAGGTCAATACAATCGGCTTATGAAAATACGACTGATTTGAAGGTATTTTTTTATAATTATTATAGTTTTAGTTGAAGTTTCAAAAGCCCATATCGATGCCCCAAAAATAAATACACTATAGACCTTTTTTCAGAAACAAAATTCTCTACTTTTCAGAAGAAGAAGAACTGTCATTTCGACACCAATCGAAAAGGCCATAAACATTTTCAACACTCTTAACTCTTAACTTTTTAAGCTCCTTTTATAACGTCTGTTAAAGGTTTGCAAGGAATTAAAAACGTTTGTTATTTAAATTTTCGTTCTAAAGGTGTAAAGACGGAAGACCTCTCAAAATTGAAGCGGCCAACTTGTACAATCCGTTGCATTTTACGACATCTTTAAATAATTGTCAAAATTTGTATGGGAAATCTTTTCCAACAAATCGTAAACGTTCCGACAAGAAATGGTGTCGTAAAAATCGTTAATTAAAATGGTAAACGTGCAGGTAAACTTTTTTCTAATAGCCACGTTTTGGTGCACCAGAATAGCCTAAGATATTTGGGTATCCATGTATGTTCCTGAACGCAAGTCAGCTGTTATTGACATTTCTCACAGGATAGATGAGTAGGCATACCTACATTTTTAGGATAGCTTGAGATTTTATTTTTGCCAACATCTGCTTTGACATTAGTTGTGTTTTTACAGGGAATTAACTCTCAGTGACATTTTTGACTACATTGGGCGGGTTCAATAAAAATAGCTTAACATCTGAATTTTCAGATTTCTGAATTTATGTCGTTGAACGCAAAAAAAATCTGAAATTTCAGTCGAAAGTCATTGTGTCAAATTCCTGCATTTACCTAAAGGATTTACATTGAAGCGAAATAAAATAGAACTTTAATTACATTTGTAAATTAAACATTAGGCGTTTTTCTTTTTTAGCCCCGAGCGGGGCACAGAGTGGGCTCTGAGCGAATAGAGCTCACTCCGAACAGAGCGTGACCTGAGCGCACCGATCTATTTAAGAAACTCAATTGCGCACTGAACTCTCTTATCTGTCAAAGTACATGAAAATTGTATGAAGTTAGCGGCGCTCAGCTTTGTGCTCGATGTGCTCGGTCATTTTTTTCCGAGCTCATCGAGCGAGCCCCGGTCGAGCTCTGAGCTAAAAAAGAAATGCAAGTTCAGAGCTCGGAGCGCTCCGAGTTAAAAAGTAACATAGTTTTCTTTTTGACAGCTCAGTGCCACGCTCGGGGCTAAAAAAGAAAAACGCCTATTGAGAGTGAGTAGTTGTGAGGATGAAAATATATGTAACTAAATCAGCAACAGGTTTCATTACCTTCATTAAAATTCCTTTTATTGATATGTATGACTTACAAAAACATAACGTAGAAAAACTTTCCAAACATCAATTTAAAAAATTTTTGATTTAAAAATTCACTAAACAATAAACAAAAAATTCGTTCATTTAAATAAGTATTAAATTTTCATGACAAAAACTAAAAAAATCAACCACCAACAAGACGAAAATTATAAAGTTCAG
Source organism: Epistrophe grossulariae (assembly GCA_929447395.1). NCBI lineage: Eukaryota > Metazoa > Arthropoda > Insecta > Diptera > Syrphidae > Epistrophe > Epistrophe grossulariae. The sequence continues at coordinate 106,794,487 of OV839567.1, forward strand.
ATTTTATGTGTGCTTTTGGCACTTCCCCCACCACAAACAACTTTCATCTGAATTTTCAGATGAGAATTTCTTGTCTGAAAATTCAGTTGAAACGTAACTAAACGTAACTAAAAGTCATCTAACTTTTTATGACAGCTGGCCAATCAGAAACTCCAAAAATTCAGAAATCTGAAAATTCAGATGTAAAACGTAATGGATTGAACGCACCCATTGGCTCATTTTACACAAAGTGATGATTTTGATATTTGGAAATAAACGAGAGAGGGATATAATATTAGGTGTGTTTTTTTCAAACCCGGAGGGAATTGGATGAAAAAAGACGTCGGTGCTAAACAGTTTACATATGTTAAACTCAACAAATAATCCCCTCCGGCCTTAACTAAGCCCAGATCACTCTCGGTACTTAACTTAAGCGCGCATAAAAACTGCATTACTTTTTTATCGATAGATTGTATGAACACTCCATTTTGTTTCTATAATGGCTTCTTTAATCGCCGTCATCGTTTTTTTAAACAATTGTCAACGGGATACCAAAAAATATACCTTTGACTGAATCACAGGATATTTTTTAATAAAATTTACGCATTATATAACGCGCTTTGTCACTCTGATAATTATTATCGTTTTATTGGATGATCTATGTATATCCGTGTTGATGTGTTTTTTTTGATATTATGTACTTACACTTGTGAGAAAAACACACGGCAATGTGGATGTAAAACGGAAAAACACGATACGGTGGTACCTACCATACAAACAGTCCGACGATAGGAAATTTACGAATCTGTCAAAGTCAAAAGTGACAGTCATATCTCTTTGTGGAAATTGACACTATGCAAAATTACAAATCGAATTTTTAAGTCCGATACTTTATTTTGTGCACAAAAACTTACAAACTGTAAAATTTTTAAGAAATTTGTGATTTACTCTCTCGCAAGAATTATATTAGGTGCGTTTTCAACCCGAATGAAATTGGATGAAAAATATGATTCGTGAATCGTGGTTAATCATGTTGAATGCAATAACAGATAATCGCCATCCGGCTAAGCTAATACTGCTTTTAGACGACAGAGATTTTTAAGCTACCTTTCTCTTTTGCTTTCCTTTCGGTTGCTAGGAATATCTCCTCTCACTTTTTAGTCTGCTTATGTTTCGAACTATAAGAAAAAGCAATTTTTCTAACCTCAGCAATTTTGTTTAGGTATCCCGGAAACCACATATGTACGTTCCCCGCCTATGGACTTCAAAATTGCAAGGTGAAATTGCTCCATTTAAAAGCAGTCAAAGCGAAGAAAACTTTCGGCTCTTTATTAAAGCGCGGAGATTACTGTTTTGATGTGAATAACATTATAATATGTATGTAGATATACATACTTGATTTCGATGGTTTGTATGGAAACTTAATTTTTTCTGTGATGGCGTCGCTATCTCCCGATACCGTTTTTTCCAACCAACTCGGTTTTGTGAGATTGTGCAAATTCCCAAAAAAATTCAAGTATAGACCTAATTAAAACATGGCAAATATGTAGGTAAATATACTATTTGGATTTTTTTAATTTTTGAAAACTATTAATCAGGAAGTTTTTTCTTGCAAAACCGTTAGGTAACAATTGATTTTCACTAATTGAACAAGATAGTAAAACAAATTAACTTATTATTAGTGATATATGTCGGAGGTTTGGAAATTCCTGAAATTTTACTATATAAAATTATATTTTATCGGATAAAAAATTGGACAATTTTCCTTAACAATCACTGTCAGTTCTACTTTTTATTTTATTCGTCAGTATAAATTTTGTTTAAATTTTACTAAATAATTTTTAATGATTTATAAATATTTTTATGGATACGAAAATTGAATTATAATTAGATATAACAGCATTAAAATTAGAAATAATCATTATTATAGCATGACTTTTCAATTTTATTTCAATGTTTTTTTTTTTATTTAAATATATATTTTTTTAATTGAATTGAAAAAAACACTAACCGCAAAGACATCTCGAATAAAACTCTTTAAAACTCCATCTCCCATTTTTCGAATTCTTTCAATCCTTTGGATATTTTATATACAATCCAGTTTTTCAATTTTATAGAGAATTAGAATATTATTATTTTCTAAATTGAGGTTTAATATTTAATATTTTAAGACCGTTACAACTGTATCCGTTGAAATCTTACTGTAAACTAAATAAATAAATTTCAAAAAAAATATTTATCCATACAGTCTCGCTGCAAGTCATTCAGTTATTGGAGCTTGGTGGATTCATGCAAAATACCTACAAACCTTGTGTTGGAAAATAATCCATCCCCTCATATTCTAGAAGGGAAGTGTCTATACTATATGGAGATGATTTAATCCCAAACCAAAGTGATATACTGACTACACATATACCCACATATTATATTGTACCCTCCCATCAGCGGTGTTGGTGTTATTATGAGGGGTTAAGGGTGTGCAAAAATAAGCTTTTCTCATATGTTCAAGTTAATAACATCTATGTGTCCCATTCAATTAGACTTTGACTTATCCATGGTCGACGAAAAACTTCAGGGGTTTCTTGCATATAGGCATCTATGATATTTTTACCTTCTCTCTAAGCCGCTAAACTATGCCGAGCCGATGAGTCTTTGTGCAGATGTTTTATTTCAACAACGCTTATTCTAGACATTCTTTGAATTCCTAATGTGGGGTAGAAAACAACTGGTCGGGCTTGGTCATGCGGTCTACCTTATTCGACCTTGACTTGTTGAATAAATTGTAACCCGAGATAGAAAATAGAGGCACGGTAGAAAGGTATAGGTATATACGAGTATATTTGTGAATGGACTTAGATATACATAGGTATACGTATATATATTTAAGTGTTTGTTTTTGACGTGGCAAATATTAAATATTAGTGCAACCTACACGTAGAGAAAATTACATTATTAGATGTTTAGACTCTGGCTGTTTGGTTTTAGTTATACATATTAATATACACAGTTGAAATTCGTCAAAAAGTTCAAACAACAAACATTCCCAGAACAAATTATCAAAAAGTTAAAAGTTTTTTGGGATCTACCTACAAATTGTTTTAGAATTACCACTCAATTGGTATATTTTTTTGTAAGCCCGGAGGGAATCGGATGAAAAAAACGACGTACGTGCTAAACAATTTACATGTTAAATGCAACAACAACTAACCCCCTGCGGGTTTAGCTAAGCCCTGAGAATTCTCGGGGCTTAACTTAAGCGCTTAACTTATCGATAGTTTGTATGAAAACTCCATTTTGTTTCTGTGATGGCATCGCTATAATCCGCGTTGTCGTTTTTGTCAACCAATTCCCCCCGGGCTTGCAAAAAAAAACACGGTTAATATAACGCATACGTGTACATATGAACATATAAAAACCATTGAAAAATATTAGGGAGAGGTAGCGGTTCCCAACCGTTTTTAGTCGCGGAGCACCAAAAATAAAATATTCTTTGAGTTTGCTCAATGTAAATGTTTTAATATATTCTATGTATATATTTACGTATAAGATATCTATGTAATTTTATTTTACAGACTTTTTCTCACAGTGTCCATACTAAAGTTGAGTATAAAGTATGACATTGGGGTGAGTTATCTTATGACGCTCAACTCATTTGAAACATGATAAACATAATATATGTATGCGCTCTTATATTGTGTACAATTAAGCTCTAGTTTTATTTAGTAATAATTAAAGAGGTTTCACATCATATCCAATATCCATGCAATGCATTTAGAACAATATTGACGTTGACTGTAGAATGAAGATGCGGTCATTGTCAAACCAAAGTGCAAATGCAAATGATATTGAATATAATGAAAGTTATGTACAGAAATAAAAGCAAATGATTATTGTGACGAATTCAAAGTGATTGACCTACTCTAGAAGGAATAAGGTATATAGTAAACCATCGGATTAAGATCCACTCAATGATTGTTTCAATTAAGGTATTTAAATTTTTTTTATTGAAGCAATTGAAAATGGACATGGACATGCAACTTTTTGCGAAGAGGGATTGAACACGTGACAGAACCTAGTACTGCAATTTGAAACAGTGATTTAGCGATTGGAATCACAAAGTGTGGTTCTAAATAAGTTAATCTGTTGTAGACAAAATAGATTATTTGATTTGATCAAGTTAAATAAATCTAATTCAGAGGTGAATACCATGGAATTTATTAAAACTTAAAAGTTAAATAAAGAAAAAGCTTAAGGGTAGAGATTGGATTATATTTTTCAATTCACACACACATTCAATTTCAATGTGGTTCACTGAGGGCCAGTTGTACAAAAGTGGTTCAGCCTCGGTTCAAGATTTTAACTCACCGATTTCGGCGGATTAACTAACGTTCAACGCTGGTTCAAGTTCAAACTCAATTAATCCGCCGAAATCGGTGGGTAAAAATTGATGAACCACCGTTTAAATATTTGTACAACTGGCCCTCGTGGTTCACCAATTTTTACAAAAAGCAACAAGCCTTAGGGCCAGCAAACCACAAAAAAACCACCAAATGTATTTGGCCAGATGAGCGCAATAATTGTCTGGACAAATATTGGTGAAATCTTCTGACTGCTCAAATTTCGCACTTAATAATTGTCCAAATAATGCCTTGCTGATCCTGAAATGTCGGCGGAATTCTTCTTCATTGTAGGAATGGGATCACTTTTTCCAGATAATTTTTGATGCAATTTCTTTTCGAACCGCTTCCTTGCATTGTCCTTTGTATATAAACAATATATATATACAAAGCATTACAAAATGAGTCCACGTCATCATACACCATTTCCAAAATTTGTTCTGTTGTTATTAAATTATTTCAGATTCACTGGATGTCGAAAAATCCAATATTTCGATCATACGGTTAAAACACTTTCAAAAGCAATTTTCGTTTTTATAAATAAATTAAAAATTCACCAAAAGGGTCTTTCATGCACGTTTATGCACATACAAAGTGAATTTTCCCCTTCTTTCAAAAATTTGACTTTGTTCCCGAATATTCCACTACTATGCACAACTTTAAAATTTCAGTTAATGGTTTTAATTGAACTTTGATAGGAAAAAGTAGTACAATAAATTATCAATTTCACTTATCTTATCGTACACACTTCTGTGAATTCGGAAACACTACCAATTTTTTTTTTAAAGATTTGCAAATTAAGCCTAGTACGCTGCTGATGCGAAACGAAAAATCCCATACAAAAATGACACAACGAAATCAGAAACGGAAAATTTCGTTTTGCTTTTCGTTTTGCAGTACGCTGTTCGGAGAGCGAAATTTATAATTGTAGCAGATTATTTGGAGAAGTCTCCGCTCCTTTTTCGGACTGAATTAATTATACACAGACTATTTATTTTGTGCGGAAAAATCACATTTGTGTTTTATTTGTGTTTTTTTTTTGATTATCGTTTTCTTACATGATGGGTTTCTCTGATTTTTTGCATTTATGTTTGATTTTGTTTTTGGAATTAGTGAAACTCTCCAAGGATATTTTCCGTTGTGTTTTCGTGTTTTCGCCAGCGTTTCGTTGTCTGTTTGGAGATCACAGAAAAATTTCGTTTCGCATCAGCAGCGTACTAGGCTTTAACGTTTAATATAATTGTGAATTTATATACAAATCATGTATACGCAACGAATTTAGGCTGTAGCTATTTTTATAATGATTGAAATTCCGCCCCATCAATGATTTCAATATAATATTTGAATTGAGAGGAAGTTGCTTTTTTTTATTTATAATGCCAACAGCTGTCGACAAACATCGCCGCAAAAAACGGAAACTTACAGCGACATCTTTCACTTCAATTCAGCATGTACACTCACAGATAATTCAACTACCAAAGCTTCTCAAACTCTTCAAATGAAACCAAAACAAAATGCAAGAAAATGACATTTGATAGCAAACAGCTGTTCCGGTCAAAAAACAAAACAAAAAGCAAAAAAGAAAACAAATCTTACGAATACGAGAAGTTATGTGCGTCGTCGTCTGCCTGTGTTCAGTTATTTGTTTTAATTATATTTTTTTAACCCACAGTGGAATTTTAAAAGTGTAAATTCCAACACTCTTCTGAATCTGCTAGCTCTTTAGTTCGTTTTTTAATAAACAATTAACATTTTATATTATTATTAGTGATGTGAGACTCTGTTTGAAAAATATACGCAACTTTATTGTATTTTCTATTTTGTAAAGTGAATATTGATTTTTGTTGTTTAATTACTAAGATAAAAACAATGGCTAGTAGAACTTCGCGTCGTCCTCATTTAAGGAATCTCAATCCAGTTTTTCACAAACGCGAAAAATCTGAGGATAATAGTGAACTATCAGACGCAATGATTAAACAAGCCAGAAAGTCTGGTGTGCTGAATCTATCGGGGAGAGCATTGGCCACAGGTAGGGGGTATTTTCTTTATAAAGAGTTTTTTGGTTTATTCTATTAAACAAAAAGTTTATTTTACTATATTTCCTCTTTAAAGACACCCTTGTAAAAATCAATAATTTAACTGATATCGATTAGACTTCGCCTCAAACGATATCCATTTTTCCTCAAACTGCCTACACTTTAGGGCTTTAATGACGTTCAAGGTCATTGTGATTTATTTTCATAGTATAATGAATGCAGGGAGAAGGGTTTGGGATATGAAGTTATTTAAAGAGGACGGAATTGACAGGTCAATAGCCTAGAGAGTTATTTTTATCTGATTTGCAAATTTTAATTTTTGAACATTTATGCGCTTAAAATTAAATGCTTTATGCATTATGCAGCATAATTATTTGGAAGAACAGAGGAAATATTTGTTTTAGTTTAACTTGTTAGTGAACTTGATAAAGAACGAAAAAGGAAATTATATTTTATTTTTTTTTTCGTAGAGATAAACTGCTAGTGAATGTTAATTACATATTATGTACAACTGTCATGTCATCATACATGGTGGACGTGAAGTCATTTATATATTGTTTTCAAAGTCATGTCTGGGTTTTAAAAATACATTAGTTTCAATTAAAGTAATTTTAAATTGATTAAGGCGTGATTATTAAATTTATAAACTGAAAGCACTGAATGTGTGAATGTCTGCTGTGTAGACACAACCGTTTTAAAAGGGGCAGGAGTAATTTTTTGAGTTACCTTATTTTTGAAATGTTTATAGGTAGGTAGGTATGTAGATATTTTCGTGATTTGAGTAAGAATTTAAACAAACAAAAGTTAAAATTGCGTTGCAAATCTTATCTATTGATGGCAAGTTATCCAATCGTAAAAAATCGTACTCGAAAATTTGATCAGGAGGATGTTAATGATACAATAATACCTATGTACCTATAATAGGTAATACCAACAAAAATTCGGAGGGTTTATCTTTGAAAAAGCTACAGCCTTACCGACATGATTCAGGCTCAGTTTCACAATAGGAAAAATTGGTTCTTAAAGGCCAGTTTTACAATACACACTTAACAAAATAAATGGCACTTAATTTTCCCATTTTGGCACTTTAGGCGCAGTTTTACTGTCTGAGTAAGTGGCACTTTAGTGGGAAATATGGGAGACAAACATAAGTGTGACTTATTCCAATAGGTTTAGGGCCAGTTTCACAATGAAGTAAGTGTCATTTAAGTGCCAAATATGGAAAACTAATTCCCAATTTCACAGTGTAAACTTATCGGAATAAGTGCCACTTAAGTCTCCCATGCTGGCCACTTAAGTTCCACTTACTCAGGCAGTAAAACTGCGGCTAAAGTGCTAAAATGGGAAAATTAAGTGCCACTTATTTTGTTAAGTGTGCACTGTGAAACTGGCCCTACACTCTGAAATTGGGCATGTAGTAGATAGTAGTAGTTTTTATTGAGATTTTTCTTTTTAACACAAATTTATATTCGTAATTTTATGGTACATAGTCACTTATATTCAATAGCAATTTGCCGACTTAAGCTAAGTATACACGATTGGAAGATCTTCCAATATTGGCCCAACTGTCAAAAGCATCCAATGAGTCGACAATTGCCAATTTTCTATCAAGTGAAAATTGTCCGTTTATACGGTTGTTAGACAAATATTTGGTAGAAAATTGGATGACAATTGCTGACAACTTTTTTCTTCCAATTAAAAATTGTCTGTTTACACGGTTGGAAGACTTTAGAGATCAAAACATTTTTAGACTCATTGGAAGACAATTTTCTTGACAGATGACAGAGAATTTGAAACTTTATTTTAGAATGAAGTATAAAACATAAACATAAAACCATTCGGTTTTTTTTGTTCGATTTAGAATTGACCACAAAAAGCTAATTTAGCACTTCATTTCACAATAAAAAAAAAATTGGTCTAAACTTTTTTTTTCATTTTTTTTATTAAAATTTTGAGTTTGCATGCGAATTTTTCAAAAACTGTTGACATAAAAATTTGGTTTAGATTTAGAATTATAGATCAGATTTCTGGCTTCCACAACCGGTATAGTACTTTATTGTAATGTTGCCGTTGTTTTTTAATACTTTTTTTTTTAATTTAAGTCATTTTTTTCTAAAATTGCCCCTACCTCCTAAACGGGGCGAGATAGACCCCGCCCTCCCAAAATAAAAATTCTTATTTTTTGACCCCTCTACAAAAAACCGTTATCAATTTTTGGCGCCATAGTAATCGTACTCAGGCCCTTTTTGGTTGTTTTAAAAAACACTTTTTCAATTTTTTTTCTTCAAAAACGGATACATAATTTTGTTTTTTTCTTCCACAATAGAAAACATTTATCTGCCAATTGAAAATTGGATGATGTTTTTGGCAAGAACATCATCCAATATCCAATTAGCCGACAATCGTCCAATTATCTGAAAATAAGAAAAATTGTGTGTTTAGACGAGTTCATACGATTGCAAGAAGTCGGCCAATTTTTTTTCTGTCACTTTTGACAGATAGAATTGGATGTTTACATGGTTGATAGAAAATTGGTGAAAATTTTTTGCGAAAAGTCGGCCAATATTGGATGATCTTCCAATTGTGTATACTTAGCTTTAGAATTCGTCTGGCTAAACAATTATTATCGCCCATGTTCTGCATTTCGAATGAAATCGAATTGAAATCGCATTTCAATTTCACGTGAATTGAAATTCCATGTTCTACAATTCGTTCGTTTTCGAAAATTTCGCAATTAGTTCCAACTGTCAAAATGCAAGGTGCCTCCATTTTTAATTGAGTGAAATTACACTGAAGATGAAAATTAATTCTTTATTATTGGCATTTATAAGGGAAAAAAGAAAGCGGAACTCGAAAGAAAAAATTAGCCGAACAATTTTGCAATTAGACCTGCCCCAGGCGACGACCGACGTCGTGAGTATACCTAAATATGAATGATTCTGATGATTTTGGTATTTTTTTATTCGTATTTTCTTATATTGTTACCTACGAAAATTATAATAAATAAATAAACCAAAACATAAAGTTTGCTTACATTTTGTACCAAGAAATACAAAACTATCAGCAAATTCACCAATTTCACAACGCATAAAAATGTGGATTGAAAACGTTTAGAAAACGGAAAGAACCGAAATGCAGAACATCAATTTTCATGTTCGAAATTAGAATTCACTATAAGCATTTCGAACGAATTGTGGAACACGTAAATTCAATTTCGCCATGTGAATCCACAATTAGTGGAATGCAGAACATGGGCGTATATCACGATTTTGATACTTTCAAGAAACAAATTTAGATTTAAAAGATATTTTATTTTACAATTTATGAAATTAAATACGTCCACTCAACAAGACGATATCTTCAGAAAAAACTTAACCCTGAAATTGGGCATTAGTTTTCTACACTTGGCACTTAAGTGACACTTACCTCGATTATGAAACTGTGCCTAAGTTTCCTATGTAGATCACGTTTTTGAACAAAATTCCCTTATTTTTCCATGATATCCATACACATTGTTATTGCCTGGACTGATTTTGTTACAATTTTGCGATCTTTATCGTAGGTATATGAAAGTAATGTAGGTAACATTTTAAAAATTAGTTTTTAATTATTTTTTTAAAACAAAAAAAATCAATTTTTTGAGTATTTCCTTTTGATTTTTCTTTAAATGTGCCTATCTATCATAACGTTATTAAACCATTATCATACATTTGCAATCTATATCATAGTTTTGAACGAGTTCGTGCGATCCAGTCGTGCATTTTATTTTTTGTTTAATTTAAACGGTTTGTTAATGGGTTAACTGTCTTTGATCAAGTGTTTGTATTTACGCTACTGAATACCCTAATTACTCTTCAATGTGCTATGAGATAAGATTATGGAAAATAAAAGTTAATGGCTCTCAGCTTAATAAACAATAACATACAAATACATAGGGTAGGTACATAACAAAAATAGACTTCATAGTTGCCTGTAGCAGAAAAATACAATAGGCCATATTCATAGTCATTTTAAAATTGTTGTTAAATTAAATATAGATTTTATTAAATTGTATAAGATTTATATTAATTTTTTTGGTTTGTCATTTCAATATTTGAAGTCGAATAATTCAATATAACCTTCAATTTTGATTTTTTTGTTAAATATACAGAATGAAATATTAAAATAAAAATAGAACAGTTTATTAAAACATGAGTTTAGCAAACGACTATAGTTACGCACTAATGTACAAGAAGCAATTTAACAAATTAAAATTATTTTTTTTAACACAAAGCTAATTAAGTAATCTTTACTTAACAATTGTACAGTCCGGAAATTATGAAATCATTACGAACTTTTATCAATGTTTTTGAAAAATTTAAAGTTTTACCGGTAAATTCTAGAATTTTCAACATTTTGGAGATTTACCAGTTAAGATAAGATGTAGTTCGGATAAGATAACTGAATAAGCCGAAAAGATTAACTTTAAAGTGTGGTATCTCTACGTCTTGATCACATAACACTGAGCAATCCATGTGCAGATTTTTTTTTACAAAAAGTGACAAGGGAGGTCAGCTTCAAAAAGTCATGAATGTATAATTATATATTATTAAAAATTTTTGTAAGACAATTTATTTATTTTTAAATTTGCTATAACACATTCAACACAAGGTACATTTTGGTACGATACCGATAAAAATTCGTAAGCGCTACGTTTTTGTTTTGTAAATATTGTAAAGTTATTTATAAACATCAGTATATTAATCACTTTAGCTAAAAATATAATAAAAGTGCTAGTACGACGTCAAAATACAGGCGGAGTGCAATATTTGACAGAATGTGACAAAGGGAGAGGGAGGGATCTAGAGACCCTTGAAACATTTGTAACGTTATTGTTCAGTATTACGAATCAAAAACAAAATAAAAAAAGTGTGAGTGCCGGTACTCACGGTTAAAATGTGTAAACATACGTAACGTAACGTGAATCACAATCACAGATTCACGATCACAAGATACGATACGTTTTTTTTCACCGACATCAAAAATCATTATCAAGTTTTGACAGCCAAAGTGAATAATTTTTTGTGAGGAATTCTGTTTATTTGTATGCAAATTTGCAGAATCCTCTGATTTCGATTTGTGGGTTAGGTCGATTTTAAAAGTATTTAACGATCTATTGTTAACTATTTTTGACACTTGTAACTTTATGGTACAGAATTTAAGTAAATTTTCTAAATTGTTAAAATATGCTTGTAGAACTAATACAGTCGAAAAGCGACGTAAGTGATCGTACTAAACAAAACTAATACAAAGAAATCATATGACGTGCCGAACGCTACATGCGTAAGTGAATTGAGAGAACTGAAAGATGTATCAAAGCTCTACATAAATTCGTACGTTTCACCCTCCAAAACCATTGACTTATTATATGGACTGCTAGTTACTTGGCACTTCTATACAATTCTCGCGTAGGAAAATGTTCCACGAAACCGCAGCGCTTTTGGTAAATTCGTAAATAGACGCCAAACACTAAAAAAACGTTAAAATTTAAATACAGGGTGGCGCACGAATCGTGCTACAAAAATAAAACGTAATAACTTTTTTTCTGTGTGAGTAATCGGCTTATTTTTTTTTTATTTTGTAGGTTACTATTTAGATTTATAAAAATGGATGCTTGGGATACGGAGAAAAGAATTTGGATAGTGCAACGGTACCATGCTTTGCAGTCCGTCATTTCCGTCCAAAGGGAATTTAGGCGGGAGTTTGGCGGTAATCCCCCGAGTAGATGGACCATTATGAGGTTTGTAAACATGTTTGCCGAATCTGGAAGCATCGCACGAAGGCCGTACCATCGAGATGCCAATGTTCGGGTTCAGGATACAATCGCAGCAGTAGCATCTGCAATACAGGCCAATCCGAACGTTTCGACCCGAAACTTATCGGGGCAAATTGGAATCAGTAGACGGTCATTACAACGGATACTTCATGACGATTTAAACTTGTTTCCGTACAAAGTCCAAATTACTAGCAAGTTAAACCCTCAGGATTTGCCTGTTCGCCTGGAATTTTGCCAAAAAATGATATCAATGGCCGAAGAAGACAACACATTGATCAATTGTTTGTTCATGTCTGATGAGGCCCATTTTGATCTTAACGGCAATGTAAACAAGCAAAATTGCCGTATATGGAATGAGTCTAATCCAGAAATGCTCCATGAGACGGAACTGCACCCAGAACGAGTCACTGTGTGGTGCGCAGTTTCATCAAGGTGTATTGTCGGGCCGTACTTCTTTGAAGAAAACGGTGTAACCGTTACTGTCAATGGGGACCGTTATTTAAAGATGTTGAAGGAGTTTTTTTACCCAGAACTGCGCCGAAAACGTATACCATTCAACAGCGTTTGGTTTCAGCAAGATGGAGCAACTGCACATATAGCCAGACCAGTTATGGCGGAGCTAAACAAAAAATTCGCAAACAAATTAATTTCTAGGAACTCCACTCTTCGCTGGCCTCCAAGGTCACCTGACCTGACTGCACCAGACTTCTTTTTATGGGGTTATGTCAAGCAAGAGGTGTATAAAACGAAGCCCAGGAATTTAACTGAATTAAAGCAGTCCATAACGACAATAATTGAGGCGATCCCAACTTCAACTCTTCAGGCCGCAATGAATAATTTTTTGACCAGGTGCCGCATATGCGTGGGACAGCGTGGAGGTCATTTGCGGTCTATAATCTTTAAAAACAACTAACTATTTAAAATAAAATTTTTAATCGATGTATTTCATTTATTTTTTTTTTATTGGTTAGAAACAATAAAAAAAAAAATAAATGAAATACATCGATTAAAAAAAAAGTTATTTGAATTTCTTATTGTAGCACAATTGGTGCGCCACCCTGTACTTAAGAAGAAAGGTTCGTTTTTTATTTAAATTGAAAAAAGACGTTATCAACTTACAGAGAAAGTTTGGAATTTTTATATTGATTATCTTTGATTATGGGTGACTTGTTCATTTGACGATTTGGTAGGTAATACGGTTTTCACACCGAACCAAAATCTCGGATTTCGGCAACAAGTTTTCAAAATCTCGTTGAATCGTTCACACCACACATAAACTAGATTTTGTTTGAGAATTTAAACAAATTTTGGTTTTGATAGAAACTACAAAAAAAAGTTCCCAAAACAAGTACACACATTTCCTTTTTTCCTCTCGCTTTCTGTTGAAAATATGCGCAAAACGGAATGAAATCCCACTATCTAAAAATACTACACTCAATAAATGTAATAAACTCTCTTTTAATCATCTCTTATTTTATGACTGAACTGTTATACTGAAGAGAAAATTGAGTAATTAAGTGTGTTTGTTTCACATTCAGATCGTTCCAAGAAGATTTTGAGGAGATTTCGCAGTAATCTACTAGATTACGAAATCTGAAAATGTATGGGATATCTTTTTGATTTTGATGAGATTTAGTGATTTTTGCTCGAAATCTAGATTTTGATTCGTTGTGTAAAGGCTATAACTTTTCGTTTGGATTTGGAATTTGCTTCCGACAGCTTCCGACTATTATAGTTCTACGTTTATGATTAAAGATAATTTGTAGGTGAAATCGTTGACTCGTTACAAATAACTTCATTAACTGAACTGTAGGTACAAAAAGGGAAATTTGAATATTTTAACAATAGGTGCGTCCCAAAACTGCACATTTTATTTAATTTTTTTATATGAGCCTTGAACAGCCTTTTCTGTAGAAACTCAAGTGCACAGAGTTTTAAAGTAAAGGAACATAGCTAATAAAATTGAATATTGTGGTTCAGTAACAGTAATTTCTCAATTATAGTCACTGGCAGAGGCAACTTGTGAAAAAAAGTAAAAATTCAATCGGAGAGATTACATAATGTATGTATGTTATGTAGGTATAATAGAGAAATGCTATTAAGAAGAACCAACAAAATCCATATTATCCCTTTACTACTGTATATTGTGTACAAACGCTTTCAGGCTATAATAAAATGTCAATTGAAGCTTTCGAACCAATAATACACAGTGGAATTATTGTTTATGGGCAACGACCCCGTTCTATAATCGCAAGAATATCCAGGAAAACTTGTATAAGTTGACGAGACCTTGATGAAAACCGAATGTTAGAAAACTAGACCCAGGCCGAAATTAAACGAACGATATGGCAAATGGTCTATATACAAGACAACGCTTCCCAAAATTGAAAGCAGCTAAGTAACTAGATGTGATATTGATTATAAGACATTTCCCATTTCTACGGAAGCCAGAGTAAAGGTAAGCTTAGTTCTCCTACTTATAAATGTAAAATTAAAATAAATTGCATATTTAAATTTTGGTTGGTTAAAATTCCAAAGTACATAAGTCGTTCGATTTATCTTTCCTTACATTACCGACCTATACGATATAGCTATACCATTGGCAACCAAAATTAATTTTTCAAATGCAAAAGTTTTCCCCCCATTTACAGGCATACAAAAAGCAATAACAACTCCAAATACTTAAGAAGGGGGCAGATGATAGACCTGAAAGAAAATAACATCGTAGATGCATAAAGACTTTCTTTGCGCAACTCTTGTTGTTGACTTCATATAAAAAGAAAAAATACTATGTTATTACTCACCTTTTATTGTCTACATGCTTTTGAATTTATACAATAGTATGAAAGGCTGAACTTGACATTGAATTATGTAATATATACATTAGAATACACACCCCAGAGCGAATTTCACGGTTCATAAAATTATGTATGTTGTCGTTGTCGTTCTTGTTACATTATTAAGAACACTTTATACGATTTATTTCTCTATTCAAGTGACCAGTTAACTTTAATCCTTCAGATTAACCACAACCTCTTTTCTACGCCGTTGAATCATAAATAAAACATTCAAAATAGCTACCTCAAAAGAAACATATCATTTACAGTGTATGCATGCTCATGCACCATATCCAAAGCGCAAATATTTCAGAGTTTGTAGTAAAGAACGAAAATCAATGAATACTGAAACTCCAATTGAATCCGAATCGAAGAGTAATAAACCCTGATTAATATTAATAATAATAATCAATACATTTCAATTTTGTTATTCTATTTTTAGTTCCCGATAAAGTATGGAACCTTCATGAACCAGAAAAAGATGTCGAAGTTACTTTGGACACTTTAATGGAAAGAGAAGAAGATGCCTGGTGGAATCAACGAGCTTTAATAAATCTTGATCTGAGTTCCAACACTTTGACAAGTGTATCACCAAAAATTCAAAACCTTCACGCTCTGACGGTTTTGAGTGTAAGTTTAATGCATCGCAATAATATTTTTCTCATAAGAATATTTGTGTAACATAATATTAATATCTATTCGCAGTTATATGACAATGCTTTGACTTCAATTCCAAAAGAAATAGGCCAATTGGAAAAACTCACTAGAGTCAATTTAAGCCGAAATAAACTTAAAGAATTACCTGCTGAGTTTTTCCGCATTCGCGATCTTAAAAATTTGAGCTTGGCATATAATTGTTTTGAAGAATTGAATCCGGATGTAAGCGACTTGCATATGCTGGAAGTTTTGGTAAGCGTTTATATTATAACAATTGTTTAAAAAACTTTGGCTTTAAGATAAAATTAAAATAATTTAAGTTATAGAGCAATGCTTCTTCAATATATGAATAAATACTAAGCGATCTACAAATTGGCTTAGTAAATAAAAATGAAATATTTTTTAACACGAACAAAAATACTTCAATATACTTAATCATACATTAACAACACATTTATTTTCTATTAAAATAACAAGGTTTAATGCTTTTGAAAGTTAAATAATTCGTTTAATACCTACTCGTGCAATGCCAAGCTTATCCGCTAAAATAATAATGTTTTTCTATCGTATTTATTCTATTTTTACTAAATATTTGTATTCTAATGAGGCCATATTTTTGAAGGCAACAGAAAGAAAAGATGTAGATTTGGATATGTCAAGACATGTTTTAATGCCAACAACCTTCAAAATATAAAATGCACGACTGGGTCGCATATACTTTTGCATATGTGCCATAAAAATGTGATTTTAAAGTCTGATTGTAGAAGTATTCATATGATTTAAAAAAAATAAATAAGTTATGCCTATATTTTATTCCACCTACCAAAAAATATTTAAGTTTAAAGGGTAATAGTATTGTGAGTACATCAAAATGAGCAATACAACGTAGCCTGAATCTTATATCTAAACTGAAAAGTTCTTAAAAACCACTTTACTAGCTGCGTACAGTGAAGAAAAACTAGATCAAAACAGAGCAGAACAGCACCAGTGTGTGAAAACTATATATGTAGTTGACCATTACTTATCAGTTGTGAAATTTCAAAATCAAAAATGTTTTAATTAAAATTTGTTCGCAATGATTTTTAAATTGAATTAAATATCAGTTCGCCTTTTTCTTCATATTATTTTATGTTTTATTCCTTATTTTTAATACAAATTTTAATTTAATAAATATTATTCTTGATAACTCTCATCAGTATATTGATAAAGGTTCATCAGTATATTCATGCTGTGATTTTTATAAGAGTCGGTAAACATCCACCAAAATGTTTGTCTTAGAAGGTTACGACAGCATCAAACTGATAAGTCCACTTTCATAACTGGCAAATGTGTTTTGGAGTTGAGGACACTTAAACTTTTGATTGAATTATATTCAATACCTCCACCTAAACAGAAGTAATTTTTCAACTAATTTTCTTCATTTTCTTTAGTAAATATTTAAGTTTAGTATCAGCAAACGGCCCTTATTGTTATAAGAAGCAAGAGCACTTCCATCCAATAATTATTATATAAACGCATTCTTAGAATTACACACTAAATGTAAACAATTTTTTTTATTGAGAGTTACAAAAAAAAACTAACCCTGTGATCGAGGTGAAACTGACACAATAATCACCCCTGTTCTGATTTCCGTTCTAAAACAAATCCGTAATCGCAATTGATTTCTGAACGGATTCAAAAAAAGTATCTCTGAGTTTGAATATCACCTTATTTTTCTTTCGAAATCAATAAAAACCAAATTCGAAACATACAAATTTTGTTGAAAAAATTACAAAAATTTAAAGAAAAACAAAGAACGTAAATTATTTCTATGCCTTTTAAGCTAAAACAATATTTTTAAAATTTTGTCAATTGTAATCCGATCGAAAATTAAAAAAGACTCGTTCTGAAAGTAGGTTTTCAAATATGATTCATTGGACAGTTAAGTTTTTAATATTTCCTCTGAATTTTCAAAACTAACAAACAAACAAAACAAGTACCTGTCTATATCGAAGAAATCTGTGATGAACAGAAAATTGTATTTCTAAAATCCAGCCGTTAGTAATATTTAAACCAATATGTAAAGCTTTAAACTTATGTATGCTTTAATATTCTTTATACTTGCGTACATTCCTAACAACAACGACAAAATAAATAAACAACCAAAGGACGTGTCAAATAATAATCTTAAATCGCTTCCCGGTGGTATTGGGTTTCTTGTGCGACTAACTCAACTTTTATGTTCGTATAATCATCTCAAAGAACTACCCGACGATCTAGTTAACATGAGATGTAAGTGTTAGCAATATATTCACTAAACTAATTTTCTCAAAAAAAAAAAAATTAAAAAACATCTTACAGCCCTTCAAAAGTTAGATTTAATGCACAATGATCTGGAACTTCTGCCCATGGATATAGGTAGTTTAAGAAAGCTTCAATGTCTCTACGCTCAACATAATGATATAAGATTACTGCCGGACTTTGATGGATGTGTTGAACTTCAAGAACTTCATATTGCCAATAATTTTATAAAGGTTTGTTGTATAGATAATTATTAAAAATTTAATAACTTTGTAAATTTTTAAAAATTCATTTTTAGGAAGTACCTGGGGATCTTTGCTCAAAATTGCCACATTTGAAAATTTTAGATTTACGTGACAATAAGATTGAAAAACTTCCAGATGAAATTGCTCTCCTGCAGAGTTTAATTCGACTAGATTTATCCAATAACTCAATCAATAGTCTACCAAACTCCTTGCATACATTAGCTCATTTAGTGAGTCTTCAAGTTGAAGGAAACCCAATCAAATCGATTCGACGTGATATTCTTCAGTGTGGCACTGGCCGAATATTAAAGACACTTCGCGATCGAAGCCAAATGGATGCAAGTACAATGCCAGAAGTTAAAGATTCTGCATTAGTTGGCGAAGAAAATCGCATCTTTCCTGACAAGTATAGAAAATACTTACATAACCTTATTTAAATTTTATTCATAAGCTTGAAATTTAAGGTTCAAAATTCGAAAAACTCGAAGCCTTATTGTAACAATGCAGAATATATCAACAATACCAGATAAAGTCTTCCTGGATGCGAAGGAAGAGGCTGCTAATATTGTGGATTTTTCAAAAAATCGATTAGAAGATGTACCTGAGGGGTAACTTAAATGTTTATAATATTCACATAACTTTCCTAAAGCCATTTATTTTTTTTTTAGACTCGAAAAGCTTTCCGATTGTGCCACAGAAATTATTTTATCCCAGAATTTAATATCTTCTATTCCAGTTTTTATATCACAGTTTTCAAGACTTAGTCGACTCGATGTATCGTGTAACAATCTTTCCGATTTGCCAAACGAATTTGGGCTTTTAGCTATGTTACGCGAGCTAAACATAGCAAATAACAAGTTGGACATATTACTAATCATTCCTTCTTGCTTGAATAAATTTGTATTTTTTCAAACGCAGATTTAAATATTTTCCGTCATGCATTTATGAACTTCAAGGACTGGAAATCCTTCTAGCTCGAGAGAATCAAATAGAAAAAATTGATGCTTCAGCAGCTGGTCTCGGGGCTCTTAGACGATTGGCTACTTTGGACTTGCGAAACAACAACATTGAACAAGTTCCACCGATCTTGGGAAATTTAAAAAACATAACGTCAGTCATACAAAATTCCTACGACCAATAGAAAAGTATTAATTTTTCTGTTTTCTCTTTCAGATGTTTAGATATAATTGGCAATCGTTTCCGGCAGCCACGTCATCAAATCTTGGAAAAGGGAACTGATGCTGTTATGTCATATCTTAGAGATAGAATTCCCAATTAACAAACAGCTTTCTACATTGTTTTTTACTAATAGAAAAGCCTTATAAACACAGCGCACCAGCTCAGCTTTTTTTTATTAAAAATTTATTATGATATTTACCACAGAGTTACTAGTCAGATAAATATTTTGAAACAATTTATTTTATAGTTCTTTTGTGCTAAGAACGCACACAAGACACATAAGTCGATGAAGTTATAATGTTACAAAAATCTAAGTAGGTACATACATACATTTATTATTATAAAACTTGATATTACAAATAAATCTTATAACTTTTGACATCAAATTAAGGCAATCTTTCATGGTTTTTCTAGATGAGGTTTTAATGTTGGTCACTATTTAGTTGGTGCAAAATTTTTTTTTTATTTTACTGCGAGAGTCCTTCCAAAAATGAAAAAAGTTTATTCGAATTGCTGAAATAGAATCGATTTTGTGCAATATAAAAAAAAATTTTAACTCAGCTTTCAACTGAATTACAAACGTTCACGAGAACGTTTAGCAGAATAGGCCTAATTAAATAAAATCTGTCTCCCTTATATTTGATTTTTTTTTCTTCAAACTGACTCATAGCGAATATTGTTAAAATTTTTAAAAACTATTTTTGCTAACATTTAAATTACAAAAATGTTGGGAGTAAAACTGCTATTTTTGGAAATCGTTTCCAGCAGCCTAGGAAGTGATGCCCCGGTTTTTTTTTTTTTTAATTTTATTAAAATTTTTACCACAAAGTTAATAGTAGGAAGAAAATAAAATGTTACAATGCGTGATTTAACACAAAATAATTAGATTTTGGGAAGTTGAAAAGGAATTTTTAGTTGGCAACCGTGGTCGTTCATTCGTTTTGTTTTGTTTTTTATTTCTGTATTTTTCATTGAGAATCAGGTTTGATGATATACAAAGAGTGTGAAGAGCGAGGTTGTTGGGCATAGAAGAACTCGTTCGATTATATAATTTATTGGTTTTATTTCATTGTTTCAATGAGTAAGCATTATTTTTTTAATACAATTTTTAAGTTTGCTTTACCTACATGACTGGATCGCACGAGCTTGCTTTTGACAAAAAAAAAAAAAATTCAAAAATTTTTGGAGCGGTTTTTAAGCAAAAAATTGGTATACCATTTAATTTATTTTACTATATACACCAGTATGTAACTTGATACAATCGTGCATAGGTATGTAGTTCCTAATTTTGTTCGAATCGAAAACAGTCGACCGAGTTAAAGTAGGAACTGCCTATGCTTGATTGCACGAAGGAACTAGATTGTATCAAAGTAACGTGCTAGACACTCTGGTTTAACAAAAAAAAATCCATCAACCCGTTCTCAAAATATTGATTTTTAAAAACAAAATTTGAACTTTTTGTTTGAATTAAAAAAAATGGTTTGAAAAATTGTATATGAAATATTATTTTGAATTAATTAAGTTTCTGGTTTGAATTGCGGAAATAAGTTCGTAGGTACTTCAATTTACATAAGACATTCCATATCCCATCCTTGTCTTTTCTAACTAAATCTACTAGTTTCTGTTAAAATAAATCACAAAATAAAAATATTATTCTCAGAGAAGTTTGAGTACATTAGTTGTTTGATTTAATTTTGATATATCTAGTCAAAATATTTGCCCTCGAATTAAATAATAATTATTATTAAATGGTGTCTCCGGATTTCATTCAGATTTCCGCTGAACCGCCATTTTGTTTATAGTTTGATGGCGTTTGTGTAGTGCTGTTTGAAAGAGACACATTTATTTATTGTTAACAAAATTCAATTTATTTTAATAACGTAATTGTGCTATAAGAGTGAAGTGTTTTTATTCTTAAAACGTGTGTCACAAAATTACCTGTCAGTACTGTGGTTATTGGTGTAATTATTAGAATATTTCGTTTGTTTTAAAGTCATATAAGTTAAAATTATCTCGAAAATAATTTTTCTCCGAAGTGTTGAGATATGAAGTTATATAAAAGCCTAAATGTCAGTACCGGGTATGTTAGGACAAAGTACAAAAATTCTAAAAAACTTGTTATTTTTTCTATTTAGAATGTTACCAATACTTCGGACAAAACAAATTTTAAGTAATCTAAGCATACAAATAAAGACTACAACCTCAAAAAAAAAAAAAAAAAAAAATACAATTTTAAAGAAAAAATTACCTTTTAAAACGCCAAAACATAAGATAGGATTCAGAAGGTTACGAAAAATATTGTCAAAAAGAGTGAAAACTTATTAAAATTCAAAAGCAAACAAAAAATTTCGATACCGTGTCTTCGAGATTTAGTACTTTTCACTATATTTTTTGTTCCTTAACCGCCCTATTATTAACTCGATTAACCCAGTTTAAATTTTAAACCCGGATATATTTACATTGAACTTAATTAATTTACACTCTGCTTTAAGTTTTAAACTGGATTAATCGAGTGAATAAAAAGGCAGTAAAAGTTGCAGTAAAATGCTCTTGCAGATTTATTACCATGTCTATGTAGACCGAAACAAAATAAAAACAAAATTTTCAATGGGTTTTAATTTTAGCAATATGTATTTATATTTGAAAAATCACAGTTGGCAGAGAATCACCCATATCATACATTAATACACACGAACATTATTTTATAAAAATCTTTAGAGTTATTTCCGTGATTTAAATATCCTCTGTTCATGGTTAGAACATAAGAAGTAAAATTTCGGAGTAGATTTGTAAAAAAAAAAGTGGAGTAAATCAAAAATTTCCGGAGTAGATTTGAAAACGAAAGAAACTATATTAATAAATCACATAAATTCCATTTTTTCCAGAACATAATAGAATTTTAGATCAAAAAAGTCGGTTAGAAAATTGAATAACACAGTACTTTCATTTCCTATAAAAAAAAGGAGTCGCGGGGTAGATTTCTTATATTCATGTAGTAAATTTACTCCAATTGGAGTGAGGTTCTAACGCTGCCTCTGTTATAACGATTGTATGGCAGGTACCGTTATTTTTGGAAATACAACAAATTTCAGTTTCGCCACTAGCAAATAACCTGAAAACCTTAAGTTCCAAATTTGAAGAAAATCGATTCAGTGGTTTATGTGTCTATTATGGATGACAACTCCAATGAGTTGAGTCATGTTTGATTGAAATCTTGAATTCGGTTTTTTGTTACTAATCCTAAACTTGTGCCTTTCCTATACTACCACCATACATATATCTAAAGTAAATAATAAATCTTTAAAAAAGAAGTGAAAATGAAATCACACCAAAAACATAAAAGTTAAAAAAAAACAAGTTCACATATCATGTTTGTAACAAGTCAGCCGTTAAATGTAATGATTTCGAAAAGAACGTCAATGTGTATGTTTATGCTGGTTTAATATTAAATATTTCAAGTAAAGTAATATCGAAATCACTCAAAACTATGAAAGAAATTGAATGATTACTGACTACAATTTTGTAGGTTTAATTGGAAAGTTTTATTTTTATTACTCAATTACTCACAATTTTAAAGGTTTTGAAAATTTGAATAATGAACCTATCAAAGCTTAATTGAGTCGAGTTAAACATTTTAGTTTACAATTTTACCTTTTTTTTTTTGCTTGGAGCTTCAAGCAATTTTGTTTATTTTCAATTTCAGTCCGGATCACTTTAAATTTACTAAATGTAGGTGAAATCAATTTATTAAATCATTACATCCTAATTAATAACGAAGCTATGTATGTATTTGTGTTTGAGTGTTGTAGTTATCGCATTGTCACCATTTTAAGCCGAAAAGTCTGTTGAAAGGAAAATACATATTAGAATATTTTCCGTCTGCTCAAACTAAAATGAAAATAAATAGAAGAACATAAAATATACAGAACCACTTTTTAATTACGATCATGCTTTAGTCTTCTACGCGTTAATAAATTTTATCTAGATATGCATGTAGGACGTAGGTACAATGTAATTTGTACATATGTTCATACATATAGATTATATTATGTATATATGTACATAATAAGTAGGTACATATAGACCGGGAGGCGGCCAGGGGTTTCCGAAGCCGACCCCCGCCGCCAAGTGAGTTTACTTCGGCCACCCAAGCTTTATTCGAGTCACGTGGAGAGCGTGCGCACCACTTTTTAATGGGAATAAACTGATCAATTGGCATTTATCTAGTCTAGTCCTTTTTTTAGGACACGACCTGGTCCACCGATGCCGCATTAGCAGTACATGCTTTTATGAACAAAACTATTATAAAATGGTCTGTCTGGAGTAGCTTCCTTTAATGTACATTGTACATGTAGGTACATATTATGCCTGTTTGGTAACTTTTTTTCAACAAATTTCCCAAAAACTGAGTTTTTTTTCTATGGGTTTTTGACAGCAAATTGTAAAATTTTGTGAAAATTTTGTGCAAATTCGCAAGAAATTTCACGTTACCAAACAGACCAATTATGTAGGTCTTTTAGATATCAGTTTTTTTCCGAGAAAATTTAACAAAAATATTTTTCAATATTAAAAATTTTGTTTTAAAAGAAATATTTTTAAAGTTGCATAAAAATTTTTGTTTTCTGTTTTTTACTTCCTAAATGCACTCAAAATATCTGTGGTTAGTAATGCAATTTGCATTAATTACTTGCAGATAATGCAAGCATGCATAGAACAAATGCATTTTCACATCTCTATAAAAAAATACCGTGCTTAATGAGCAAGACATCTATCTTATGTAATTAATGGTTTTCGCTCCAAATCTACATACAAAAAATTCTTAAATATAAATTCATTACCTGCTATAGATGAAAAATCACTGATTTATATGGAAAAAGTAGTAATTTTTAAAGAATTCTTGATAATTATAGTAAAATGATTATAACTTCTGATCTAAAACAATTTATGGTAAGATTCGTACCTTTTCAGAAACTGCAAAAATGGGGAAGCTTTTAAAAACAAAACCAATACCCTGTAATGGAATTTTTTTTTTCACTGTTAACCTCCACAAGTTGAAGTTAAAAATATAATTTCACCATAGTTTCAGTTCACTTAGTCATTTCTACCAACTGGTAAGGATTTGGTATAAACAAGTTATAAAATTCTGAAAGGTAATGGCTTGATCTTTCTTTAGTTAAAATTTCAAGCATGAGCCTTGGACATCCTGTAAGTTATTAATATTTAAATTGCGATATGCATATTATTTAACTTTTTTGCCCCGGACGACCTTCGAAATATGAATGGTGAAAGTTTTTCTTATAATTTGATAAAGATTTCGTCCTTTATATCGATGGGTGGTGACCCCCCTAAAAAATGACCTTTTTTGGTTGGCCAGCCGGTCTGACGGGATATCGGGTGGACGACCAAGGGTTTCTATATAACCTAATGATTATCTAACGCTACATAAGTAAAATTTTCTTTATATCGATTGGTGGGGTTTTTGTATTTTGTATCTAATATGTATAGGTACGTTCAAAGTTCGTAGGGAGAAGATTATTTTATTTATGATTTATTTTGATATTTCTCATCAGAGCACGGATATCAACGTCTTCTTATTGCAACGCTTTGGATGCAGAAGGCCAGTTTCACAGTGTAAACTTAACAAGATAAGTGGCACTTAATTTTCGCATTTTGGCACTTTAGCTGCAGTTTTACTGTCTGATAGCGAGTTTCATTCAAATTTTAAAGAATTGCTCTCAATATCAATGAATGAAACTTTTTTCAGTAGTTTGACATGTCTCTCATTTGCGATTCAAACAAAAACTCCAACAAATTTATGAAATCCAAATTATGAACTTCCTCCATAATTATTGACACAAGTTTGAATACTTTTTTTTTTTAATTTGCTTTTAATTTAAAAATCACAACTTTACAAACTTATTTAAAAACACCAATTTTAAGGTGGACTTGGGTAGATATTATTCTAAACCCACGATATGCAGGTATACATATCTACATTTTATTTGTGTTTTTTTTTTACTTGTATATCTCCCTACCCCGTGCTGGCCCTGTTTTAATGAGAAATTCTTTTAAATATTGGAATTTCAAAATATTACATAAAAGTTCTATTTTCAAATTTTCTTAAAAATCCATTTATTTTTTGCCGAAAAATAATGTGGTTGTGGCAACGCCGATCAGCCTTTGTGTTATAAAGTTGCTAGTTTTGGTGTGGTTAGTGGTATTCCGTTCAAATGGTCTCTACTCACTTATACTAGACTCACTCTTTTCTACAATCGTTGAACGTCCAATCCGAGATAATAATTATTACTACTTTTATCATGACTACCACTCTGTTCAATTTATATCAAGCTTTCGTAAGTTATTCAAGAATTATTGAGTTGGCATACATATATTTTCGTAAATATTTCAAACACATCAACTTAAATTTAATTTAATATTAATTATAGAAAGTTTTAAAATCAAATTTATATTTTTTAAGATTTAATTTTTAATTCTAATATGAAAGGCGAGATAAAAGCTGCTTTCTGTGTAAATGCAAAATATTAATCAAGGGACAATGATCAATTTTATATGGGAGCTGGCCCTCAGACCAATAACAATATAGGGGTATTCCCGATCCGATGCAAACTGGTCTTGCATCATTGCAAAAGTGAAAAGTTTTTTTTTTTACAATGGGGTTAGGGTATAGCAATTTTACCCTTTTGCATTTTTGCAATGATACAAGACCAGTTGCATCGGATCGGGAATACCCCTAATGAGTCATATATCATTGAAAAGGTATTTTTGCATAGATCAATTATATAGCGGCAAGTCTCAATTCGTTGTGAGAAAAAAGTTTGGCCACAATAGTAGAATTGAGTAAGAAAAGGTACAACATACTTTGCAAACGCAGCGCAACGGAAAAATATGCGGAGAGGTGGGTCGAGAAGGTATACAAGGAAGTTTTATTTTTATATAATCGATCAATTGCTATAGTTGGCCCTTGTGCTGTGAGAAATACGTTTTAAGAGTTCGCGGCTAATTGATTTCGAAAGTTCTATGGTCTTATTTATAAACGTTGTTTAACTTTATACAACTGTCCAACTTTAGAAAATGTGTTTAAAAACCTTGTTTATTGTTGTCTTATAGCTGCCGTACTTAGACACAAGAGTAGATTGTTTTAACCGTGAATAATGTGATAGGTATTTATTTTTATTAAATAAAGCACATTTCCAACAATTTGAAAATAGTTAGACAGTGTATAAGTAGACAAAATTCTAATAAATACGACTGCTAGTGTTTAAATCCATCTATTCATACGGTTCTTTTCTTTTTTTTGCTTTTTTTATTTGAAATGGAAGGGCATTATAGTGTTATTTGCCAACGTAGGTTCTACAATCGAATATATCAACGTCACGTTTTGACTGAGAATATACTTCAAAGGACAACCTGCGTTGACTGATTATGTGCTATATTTTATCTTTTTTGGGCCATATCTTTTTTCCGACAGCGTATAGATAGAACCTGCTATTCAAATATTTTATGTACATAAATAGGCCTTTCCAACGATATATGTATGACTCATGGTTTTTGGTACAAGGGCTAAAATGACCATCGTCCTTCCCTGTTCAAAACTTTTGTATACAAAAATAAAATCAGAAAAGTCGGAAATGACAAAATAAAAAGGTTACACCACTTTTCAAGTTTTATGAACTTTCATTTGGGATCTTACGTGTGGATTCTGATTTGATGCCAATAAAATAGTTTTCTGTTTATTCCGGACGCTTCCAGACGTCCAATGGAAAATAACATTAGGCCAGTTGTACCTACAAACGTAGTTAAAATAATTAATCCGTGGTTTAGCAATTTCACCCCCACGATTTGGGGGGATTAACTGAGGTTCAACGATGGTTCAGTGTTCAAGTATGTGATGCGGCTTTTAGCTAATAAACAATTATATGGTAGAATCTGCGGAAATTGTTAAGTATCCTGAACAGAGGCTGAACCACGTTTGTACCATAGAATTTACCTTGAAATTCTCGAATTCAACTTCAATAGGTATAGTGATATAAATATAATGGTTGTTTTTTTTTAAATCCTGATAATTATAATACATAAATATAGGTATCCCATGAAGGTGGCAACCGTGTTTGTTATAATTGTACACTCAACTTCATTTGTCAAACATGTTTCTATTATTTTTCAGTAGATTACCCTTTTTCCTAATCAGAATAATATCGCTGATTTTCAAATACATTCCACATCACTCGCTGCATCTCTAGAATTTCTACAATCTACATCATTTAATCAGTAATAAAATAACCAGTGGTGCGTTGAAGTGCTGCTAATATAACATGGCAAAAATTTTTTTCGGGAAAATTGTGCACACCAAATCATTAAATGAATTTGAAGTCTACACAAATGGATTTGTTGCAATTGACACAAATGGAAGGGTAAACGAACTACATATTTATATTCAAACAAATACATATACATACACAACATTTTAAATATTCCATAATTATATAATTAAAATAAATAGATCATCAGCTGCGGTAAAGACTATGAATCATGGCGTGCAGAGCAGAATATCGATGAATTTGAGAAAATTAATCTTACTCCAGATCAGTTTCTAATGCCTGGTTTTGTTGATTGTCACATCCATGCACCACAGGTTGCTCATATAGGTCTCGGATTAAATATGCCATTGTTGGATTGGTTGAATACTTACACATTTCCCCTGGAGCAAAAATTCGCTGACCAAGAATTCGCCCGAAAAATATACAACCAAGTTGTGGTAAGTACCTGAGCTTTTTTTTTTCTTTGTTTTTTCATTCTAAAACAATCATATTTTTTTGAACCGATGTGAAATTAAACATCAAACTGTCTAATCTTTTAATGGGTTTTTTAATGGTCAAGTTGGTACGTTATCAGTATTTATTTAATGTGTATGACATATTTAGTATGTAGTATAACAAAATAAAATGGGTACTTGTTTTAGTTGTCGCTGATAATATATTTCTAAATCTAAAAAAAAGCCTACAGGGTGTTGGCCGGGAAGAAATAGTATCTAAATATTTTTTTTTTTAACATTATGGAAAATTAAACAAAATAGAAACCTACATGGTTCAACGTTGATAAATTATGGGTTCATGGAAAACATCGTCACTATGGATTTATTTTAGAATGAAGTAGTGATTAATTATAGTCCAGACAAAGATTTTTAAACGGAATAATTTTTATTTTGGCATAAGGAATACTGCCTAAAAAGTTATTTATGGTTATATAGGGAAAACATGTAGTAGATCACGCGATTTTACTAAAAAAAAGGTTTCCATCCTTTCCTTCCTAAACTTAACCGTTTAGAAGATATAGCAATTGCATTTTCGACCGTTACCCGTTCTTTGAATCAAATCCGTCCATCCAATTAAACCCTAACCACTAGATTTTTCGTATTTTATAAAAGCTACTAAATGCGATGTTTCCACCTAAAGCCTAGAATGCAAAAATTGAGCAATATTATGACAAAATCACAAAAAAATTATTTTTGTATATCCCCAGAAAACGACATTACGCTGTGGCACTACTTCGGCCTCATATTTTGGAACCAATCACAAGGACAGCACTATTATTTTGGCAAAGGAAGCCTTACAACAAGGTCAGCGAGCTTTGATAGGAAAAGTTTGTTCCAACTGTAACATTCCTGATTTCTATAAGTAATTTCAGCTTTGTTTTATTATATAGTTCCTTTACTTTGAAACTCTGTGAATTTCTACACCAAAGTCTGTCAAAGTTCATATAAAAAAAAATAAAATGACGTAGAAATTTAAACAAATGCACAGAGTTTTAAAGTAAAGGAACACACCTATATATTTACATATTTTCATATAAATTTTCCAGAGAAACATACGAAGAGTCTGTCAAAGAAACTGAAGCTTATATCAATGATTTTAAATTACTCAAAACAAATTTGGTACAACCAATCATAACTCCACGATTCGCAGTAAGCTGCAATGAAAAACTTCTTTCAGCATTAGGAAGCATAGCCAATAAGCAGAATTTACACATTCAGGTACCTAATTCGTCATCATCAGTATTTCTTCAAATTTAACTTGTGGACCATTAATTTTTCTTTCCAGACCCACATCAGTGAAAATATTGCTGAAATCGAATTTGTTCATGAAATTTTCTCAAAGAGTTACGCTGAAGTCTACGATAGTGCCAACTTACTTACGAAAAAGGTAAGATCGTTTTTTAAGGGGAGGTTAAAATTGTTTCTTGGAAAATCGTTATTTTTCTTTTAAATTTTATTTTTAAAGACAGTCTTAGCCCACGCAGTCCACTTAGAAGACGATGAAATCAAGCTTATCAGTTCACGAGGATCTTCTGTAGCTCATTGCCCTGCCTCGAATACCATGTTGTCATCTGGTCTGTGTGATGTCTTTAGACTCCTAAATCATGGAATCAAAGTTGGACTTGGAACTGGTAATAATTTAAATAAATCTTCAGTTTATATTAAAAACTTTTCTTTTTTGCAGATGTTTCCGCTGGAAATTCTATGTCAATACAAGATGCAATTTTACGTGCAATGGATGTATCGCACCTCCTTGAGTTTGTTAAAAAACAGCACATCAAAGGTTGTCCCAACACAAAGCCATCAACTACTGAATATATACCTCTTAATTATAAACAAGCCATATATCTAGCAACTCTTGGTGGAGCTCAAGCTTTGGCTTTAGATCATGTTACAGGAAATTTTAAATCTGGCAAAGAATTCGATGCAATTCTCATCGATACTACTAAATATCCATTGCATAATTTTGATTCATATAAAACATGGAAAGAGGATAAATCTGAAGAAATGAAACTCTTGGAATTAGTACAGAAATTTATTTATGTTGGCGATGAGCGAAATATTATTAAGGTTTTTGTTGCCGGTGTGCAAGTTAAAGTTTAAAAAAAATTCGAGAAATGCCATGTAAATTAAAACTAAAACGTATGAACTTTTTTCAAATTAAATCAGTGATACCCAATATAAACATTTTATTTCATGATTTTTATTATTATTTATTCATTATCGTTGAGCTCCAATTTAAAATCCTGATTCATCTACAAAAAAAAAAACACTCTGGTCCATTTCCTTTCACTTCTTGTGCATCCTGCAAAATTCAAAAGCAGTTTTGTTTTTATAGTTCATTTAACGGTTTTGTTTGCAATTTAAGGCGTTTTAAATGTTGGTTTCTTTAATTTAAACGTCTTTCGATTTTTGTACAGTGCTTAACTGTTAGCTATAATACTAAAAACACGTTTATATTATTACTAGCCTTAGGATACCACTTTTTTGTGTTTACGCCGTTTCAGCCTATCAATAGCTAAATTATGAAACTATTTCTAGCCTCTGATTGAATCTAGGGGTTCAACCTCCAAATATAACTTATTAAACACAAACAGAATTTTTTAAATCGGTCATGTTGTTTCTGAGATTAGCTTGAACAAAACAAAACTTTACTAGATAGATAACCTATAAATACAAAAAAGTGGTTTTGAACAATTTACTGCTTGGCTTTTTTAAAGTTTGATTTTTACGTTTAGTTTTGGTCTTTAAGAAGAATGTTCTCTACTCTTTTGGTTCATATTGTGGTGGCCTTGTAAAAAAAATAAATATAATCACTTAATTTAATTCCTTAAATAATGAAAATGTAA
Source organism: Epistrophe grossulariae (assembly GCA_929447395.1). Lineage (NCBI taxonomy): Eukaryota > Metazoa > Arthropoda > Insecta > Diptera > Syrphidae > Epistrophe > Epistrophe grossulariae. Next base: position 106,825,594 of record OV839567.1, read on the forward strand.
CAATTAAAATTATAACACATAACCCATGATAGACTTGATAGATACTTTTTGAGATACATATTATGTGCAAATAATACAAATTTAGAGATTGATTTTTTAACAGTTTATTGCGTTGTTTTATATGAAGAAAGCTTTTTTTTAGAGATTTTCTTACATGAGTGTCCTTAAGACATTATTGCGTGATACACCAGCAGTAATCATCCATCATGGTGTTCATACCATCGACCTTGATACCTATATTTCATGAATTACTTTTAAGTCCTGGTTGAACCGTTCTCTTTGTTACCCGCTATACGAGCCAAGATGTTTGGGAAATATTTTCAAATGAGGTAGTGAATTTGAATACTCATACTTTTAAACACTTTCAGCAATAATCCTCGGTATATATAAAACAAAAGCCAGTTTCATCTAATGCTTTTACATATCGTTCATAAAACCTAATTTTATGTGCAATGAAGCAAACAAATGATATCATTTATGGCGGCACTAAATTTTTTTTTATTTTTGTAATTTGTCGTGAATGAGATAATGAGCAACGGTAAATAAATTTGATAGTCAATAACAGATGTGTCAGAGGCCAAGAACAAATAGTGTATATAGGTACGTTCATACAATATTTCGTTCCATTAATGAATACTACTAAGATGATATAGGTTAATTCATATTTATTTTGTGTCATTTACTTACCTAAGACCTTTGATCGTGAGAATATTAAAGTCACGGGCAGTGTACTTATTTTGTTTGGACAGTGCTTTCAAAATACTTAATAACAAACGAAATGTAGAACATGTCTGTTATTATACGAGTAATTTTACGTAGTGACTCTTCTTCGAATTCTTCTTTAAAATTTTACAACCTGATTTTTGACTTTTCACTCAAATTTGGAAGTTTTCTTTTACTATTTTATGTCGGTTTTGAAATTCTAAATGCTCTTCATTTTCGAAACCATATCACAGGTATACATATGCACTCTAAAAACAAATGAAGCGATATGCTGAAATAACAAAATTTATTATAAATGTCAAAAATCAATCGCCGAAATACGACTTACCAAGTCAGTTTCTTCTTTTTTCTCTCTGGCACTCACTTTAATTTGATTTTCTGTCCAAAACTTTTATTTTTTTTTTATTTGAACTTTGACAGACTTTTGACTAAAATTCGTCGAAATTCGCAGTTTTGCAGAGTTCGGGAACAGACATATATATGTATTCATTGTCGTCGGTATTAGCAAAGCGGAATTTTATTTTGAATGAAATTTAAAATCAATTTCAGGGAAGGGAAAATGAAATATGAATGTGTATGAATGTGAATATGCAATACCTCCAAATCTTTCTGAAGGAGCATTGATGTTGAGTCGTCAGGTCGTTAACATTCTGTTTTCTTTTCTATTAGGTAGAATGTTTGTGATATGTTATTTTCACCTTTCTTTCTTTTAACAATAATACTTACAACAGGTAAGTTTTATAACTAGAGGTTACCGTTATTTCTTCTCGTTTCACAGAATTCCAAAATCCTTCATACCCTTTTTAAAATTCATATACATACGACGTTAAAAGAAGAGGAAATAATTGAAAACGACAATTATGGAATTCAGATTTTGTCTTTCGTCATATTTTTTCAAGTCACTCACTACATCGACAATAGGATTGATTGTAATCACAACAAAAAAAAAATTAAAAAATTAAAAAGACGATTTATATTATGTTTCATTTACATAAACATTTATGTATATATATATATGTATGTATATATTATGTAAAATATATACAATACATGCATATCAATGCAATGCCCTCAATTCAACTTAACTTACAAAGCTTTAGCAAAAATTACTTGTGTCAATATACATATATTTTTTTTTTTAATAATTGTTGCTTTTTTTGTTTTTAAATATATATTTTTATGTGTATTTACGAATATACTATAATAACATTAATATTGCATTAATATAATTTATATATTAAATATATATTCATCTTTCTTTTTAAATTTCTATGCACATTTTTTATTTGATCTTTCTCTCTAATTTTTTTTTTGTTTTTAAATTTTGGAATGAATTCAATTCAATAATAATAATAATAACATTTAACACACTATCTAATAATTTTTTTTATATAAAGTAAAATTTGTTAAGAAAATAATTAGTTTATTAGGTAATATACATATATAAATATAATGTATGCATTAATTGTTTAAGTATATAAATAGAACTTGTGTTATCTTTTAATTTATTTTATTATCGAATAACAGTGGACAGTATAATATAACTATATATTTATTTGTGTGTGTTTTTTTGAAGAAATTAAATAATTAATAACTTAAACAGTCTCTATTTCATTATAATCCAATTTTATATAATTATGATAAATAATTAATAAAAAAAATAGTTTCCCACTTAAATACTAAGAAAATAAAATTTAAAAAAACACAATTTACATTAATTTAAAAAAAAAAATAGAAAACAAAAACAGCACACTTAATGAAATATTGTGTTCTCAATTGGTTTTATAAAGAATAATAGATTAAACTTATAGTAATACATACATATTAATTTAAATGCAGAACATGAACTGGAAAGACTTTCTTTACATATTGTTTTTTTCCTAGCCTAGCATGTTTCCGTATGCTTATATTTTTTGTATATAAAGGAAAGTACATGTAAATACAAAATAGTTTATTAGAAATTAAGTAATCTGTCCTGGCAACATAACATTTATTTATTTCGTTTTGTTTTATTTACTCTTATTTTATATAATTATAAAAAAGCATCTTTACTTGCTCTCACTATGGTGCTGCATTGCATGTTTTCTTTTAATATTGAGTAATAGGATTTATTTTAACTCTTCAAAATTCCTCATAACAGTGTTTTTTTTTTGTTATACGAGTTTCTAAGAAAATAGAAATACAATACAAATGTAATGGATTTACTATTAAGGCTTATGAATTAAACATATTTTGTTGAGTAGCATCGTTTTCGAAATCACTCCAAGCATTATTCAGCTCCATAAAAATCAGTTTAGCAATTTCTTCATTATCTGTACCGTTGTGCTAATGGAAGAAATAAATATGTATTACTACTTGAATTTTGGAAATAATTTAAGAATTTGAAAAGAATCGAATGAAATAAAGTTGAATGAAGTGATGTAAATATGTACAGCTATGGACAGAGAAATAGCACACTCATGAATTTTCTTATAAAAGCATAATTTATTTCTAACTTAATAAATTAAACATTTATATTTCTCTGCAGGAAACTCATATATCTATTTCAGATACTTTAAATTTAAAAATTAAAGTAAACACCTTAAGGTTAAATTATAAAATTCAAATTTGTTTGTTATGTATGACATTATTTCTGCTGGACATAGAAATAGCACACATTTGAAAATCTGTTAAAAAACAAAATTTTAGAAAATAAAACTTTACTTTCATATCGTATCTTTATTTACCAAGTTAATACTTCGTTGACCGACTTTATTCACTTAACTTGAGGATTTTTATTTTTAACTTGTGAATTTGTTTATAGTAGTAGGAAATAGTAGAAGTCGAAGCCGAGCACTTAAGATTTTAAAACAAAATTTGTTTTATTTTTATGTATTTTTCACGCAACGACTCTCTTCCGTAAAAATTATGGATCAATTTTAGTTATTCAATTAACAATTATTCATACTGCAACTACCTAGAATGGTGGTGCAACATTGAAAGCATTCGTGATTTTTCGCTTTTCGTGACACCATAGGATTTTGTATTTTCCATAATTTCACGCTATAGAAGAGCATTTTTGAATAACCAATCTTCCTTTTCCAACGAATAAATTATTTTGGGAAGTACCTAATGTTGTTTTTTTCAGCCATTATTTTTCAATCATTTAACATAAAATGGCCTTAAGTCTAGTTAAATCGTGAGTAGTGCGTGGATCTGAATGAAAAGTTGAAGCCTAAGTTGAACTGGTTTGTTGGCTGTTGTTGAAGGAGAGATCAGACCTCAAATTGCATAGATTGAAGAATTTAAGTGGTTACTTGATTCAGGGAAAATCCTGAGCCCAATTCGCATATGATTAAATGACAGGATTGGAGAAATGCAAATTTATACTATTTTCAATGTCGCCATTAAAAGTTAGTGGACTTCACGCGACTTGAAAAAAAGTCTGGGTGTCCAAAGTATGTCCTTCTGCGGAGGGCTCTGGCCTCAAAACCAACAAAAAACAACTAAACCTTATTGTAACTTTTTAAGAACAAATCCTCTTAATCCAACGGAATACCAATGAAAAAATGAAATATCGATGTTTTTTTTTAATGGAGTATGCGAGACCGTTAAAAAACTTTAAGGCCCGTTTGCTAATACTACACATAACGATTTAAGTTGAACTTAAATTCTTAAGGGGTACTTTTTCCATGTCATAAAGTGATACTTAAGAAATTAAGTTCAACTTAAATCGTTATGTGTAGTATCAGCAAACCTCCCTAAAACCAACATTCTAGATTTAAGCCACACAATATTCGGTTGTTCTGATAAATTTAAGTATGCCTGTAATACCTAAGGTGTTTTGATTACAACCTGAATTGCACGGCACTAGAAGAATATAGGAAAGAATTTTTGTTGGCACAGTGGACTGAGAAATAAGATGTTTATTTATTTCATGAAATCTCACGGGTGGAGTGCAGTTGAAAATGAGGGTATAAAGAAAAGAATTCTGCCTAGAGTCACACCTCTAAATTAGCATTCAAACACTACATCCACTTCAAAAGGGGTTTTTATATAATAACACACTTGCACTGCCTACAAAGCTACCAGACCATCATATTAATATTGAGGTTTTTTTTTTATTTAAAGGAACTTTATATGAGTACTTATTAATGTTGTTTTTATTTGGTAACGATTTTTTGCAAAATTTGATAGGGCAATCTAGTTAATTCTACGTTGCTGTTTTCTTTCAAACCGTTTCACCCATTCTCGGAAGTTTTATTCATTTAATTTAAAAACCATAAATAATATAAAAAAGAAGTGCACTACTGGGTCGCACCAACTTGGTCTTATGTGGTTTTAGTATTTTAAAAAGATATAATTAGCTTTGGGAGCCTATATTTTATTCCTACCTGCCAAAAATGTATTTTAGTTTAAGGTAGTAAAAAAGTTTAAGGTACAAAAAAATTAATAATATAGCACCGTGTTGCACATATGCATGGAACATACAAGTTAGATTAAAAACTTGTCAAAAAATCAATACAAAAATAAAGCCTACAGGTTGTTTTCCTCTGAAATTGATTTTACGCCAACGTGATGTACACCATCTGATTTCTTGAACAAATCTCAATTTATAAGAAAAAAAAAAAAATTTTGAAAATATTTTTTGAAGTATAAAATTTTGTAAACATTTTTAAGAAAAAAAAAACTGGTTCGAAAATAATATTGTAAAAAAAAACAATATTTTCGAAATATTGAATTTTCAAAAAATAATTTTGAGCATTTTTTTTTAAATCCAAAATTAGATTTTTTTTAAATTTTGATATGCAATATTATTCTACTCTAAATTATTCAAACTTATTAGAAGCTGTCGTGTAAAAAATTTCATTAAAATGGTTCAACAGATATAGCCGAAAACAAAAAACATGCTTCTATAAAAGATATCGTTTTTAATCGATAGTAATTTTTTTTTCCATTTTTATGGTAGATGTAGGATTCGTGTTTGATAAAAATAAGATTTTCCTTACCGGTTACACTTGTATGGGATGTACCATTATTTTTGGCTATAAAAATTATTTTCACTTAAAATTTGCTGTTTTATAGAAATCGACCGAGACGTTTTCGAATTACAAATATCTCAAACAAAAATTTTGATACTTTTATAAATATCAAAAAAAAATTGAAAATGTTAGTATACAATTCTTTAAAGATTTCTTTGAAACATTCTCAATAAAAAAAATTGATCAAAATCAGTAACCGTTTTGAGAAAATCGAAAACCAAAAAATTGGTTCTATAGGAGGTACCATTTCTAACCATTTTTAGGAATTTTTTTTTATAAAAGTGTTACCTTTTTGTAAAAAAAAATCCTGTTTTTTTTTTGTTGTAAAGTTGTGGGCACCTTTTTGAGAAAAATTAGATATACATTGTTTGTAAAAAAAAATTTTACGGCAGAAAATGAGATACAATTGGTCCTAAGAAAATGAAAAAAACATGTCGTGGGAATACCCAAAAAACACTAGGCAACAAGTTTAAAGGAAATAGTTTAAATAGATTTTTTTTACAAATCCATAACTTGCCATATACATATGTAGTACCTACATATATATTGCAAGTACAAAATTTAACTGCCATCCGAAGAGCGGGCCGAATCCTTTTGGATTAATTGAGACAAGTAAATAATATGGAATCGGATTTAATTTTCGGAATTAAATTACTTTAAATTAATCCAGTTTTAATTTAGATTAAGCGAGTGAGTCCTCTTCGGTGGTAATTGTCAATTCTACTATTGTACATTTTTCGATATTTCGACGGTAAAAGTGCAGAACCTCGTAAGTGGTTTTTGCATGTTTTTAGAAATCACCAAAAACCTGCCAAATTTTTTTATGTCGATCTGTAGTAAGAGGTTTTGAATTCTGCCTTTTTCTGAAAAATGTTCAGAACAACATTGTTACGATGAAATTTCCAAAAAGTGGCTCTGATTCTGCAGATTTTTGTGCATTAACAATATTTTTTTTGGAATTTTTCGACCAACGAGGTCCTGCACTTTAACCGTCGATTTGTTTTTCTTGTCTAACTATATACAAATCGGGTTTTTTTCTATAAAAAAAAAACATGAACAAATTTGTGGACTCACTTTATCCGGATGTACAGCCAAACATGCTCTGCGGTAAGCTTTTTTAACATCTACCGGTGTAATTAAAGTTGACATTTCACACTTTTTCCACTTCGCATCAACCCATAACACAGTGTGCATTGAGCACAATAAAGCACGTATGTTATTTTTCTTTCCTTCCGTCTGCGAAATAAAAATTAAAAAAACTATAATACCGTTTCCCATTTACATTATAAAGAACTCTACTAACCCATTCCATAATTCTTAATTTATCTGGATCCATATCCTTGACGAGTTCTTCTTTTCTCATTTCATTGATAGATCTAGGACCATGATGTGTTTTACTACCGAATTTGTAACCTTGCTCTCCTAGAATATCTGCAAATATATCAGCATTTTTGGGTGTTCCACCTGGATTTGCTGGTGTTTTAGGTTCAAAATGCGATCTACTGTAATCTGGTCTATTATTCGCCGAAGTTGGTGGTGGTTGTGGTTGTGGTGATGGTGTTGCAGCCGGAATAGGCTGACTAGGGAATTGTACTCCAACACCGCCATTGGGTGATTTTATGTTATGTGAAGGCGATGGAGTTGATAGATTTACTTGTGGTGGTGGTACTGTTCCAGTTGAAGAATTGTTGCGTGCATAACTGTGTGTAGGACTTGAGAACTGGGTTGTGTAGGGACTATTAGCAACTGGTGTTGTACCAGGTGTTTTATTATTACTAAGAGTATTGGGATTGAAATTTATATTTAATCCAGAGGCTAAATTAGCTATATCCGCAAAAGGATCCTTGGGCTAAATATTAAACAAAAATTAACAAAAATTAATTAAAACAATATTTCTCGATTAACCAACCTGTTGTGGTGATGTTTCTTTGCTAGGCACTTGACTAGAACCACCGCCAGTCGTAGTAAATGAAGGTGTTGCAGCAGAAGCAGCGGGTGATCTTGGAAAATTCATTGGGACCGATGGAGCCACTCTAGGAGCTGTTGTTGTTGCCGATGCAAACGCATTAAAGTCTAAATTGAATTCTCCCCCTGTTGCAGTTGCCGGTGCACTTATCGAACCAAATATATCATCCAATCCTGCAGCCGATTTTGTTTGGGTGTTATCTTAAAACGAAGAATAAATTTTAAATTGAAAACAAACACTCTTTTCACTTTTGAAACAAAACCTTTACCCAAAATATCAGGGATTGGAGCTGAACGCAAATCACCTGAATCAAATGATCCCAACAAATCAAAGCTAGCCTCCTTTGACGATGCATTGTGAGGCTGACTTTGAGATATTGATGAATCTTGAGACATTGATTGGCTTCCCAAGTTAAGTAAGTCTATTGGGGGGACTGGCGAATTGTTTGCAAAAGGACGCTCACTGGTACTCTCTGTAACATCTGGCATTACTAAGGGTGCTTCATGATGATGCTCAATTATTTCTGATGGAGAATGTGTTGTGGTTTGTATATGGGGTATGGGTGGTGCTGGCCTTGTTGGTAGTTGCTGACGAGGACATTCTGGTCCAGCTCCTGCAGTTGGTTTAGTAACTGAAACAGTAAGACTATTAAGTAAGAATTACCAAGCTTATTTTATATTTGAAAAAAAAAATACCAAAATTGTCAACCATTTCAACATATTCCAATTGTGAGCTAAACAGATTTACTGGATTACGTTTTGGTTTAGCCGGTAGCCAGGGAGGATTTTTTGATGGGCGACTTTCATTATCAGTAACGACAATTGAAAGAGATACTGTGAAATTAGATGGAACGTGTTCCTGGTCAGGTAATTCATCAAGATCGTTGGTTGTGAAAGTAATAAGGGTTTCCTGTTCTGGTATGAAACCAGTGTTTAATTGTAATTGACATATTTTCAAGCCCTGTGGGCGACCCATTCCTTTGAGGGCATTTCTTGCATGATACAAAACAACCGTAAGATCTCCACAAACAGTCAAATTGATCGGTAGCACAATTTTACCCGGTCCAGACAAGTATAATCTAAATTAAAATAGTCAATAAAAGAAAAAAGCCTCAAAATAAAAAAAACTCACTTCATTTTTTCATAATCCTGCACTGTGTTCATCAGAAGCCTTTCATTGCAGTAAACCTCGATGTACATTCGACAACCGTCACGAGCTTTAGTCATTCGTGGAACTGGTTGGCACACTAGCGAAACCACATTTAGGGTTTTGTAATGCGGAAGGAGTGGTGTTGTCCTTAATATATCACCCAAATAGTATAAATAACGAAACTCTGAAGGTCTTAGATTTATTGGATGCCTTTTGACAGCAAAAACCTGAACGGCATCTTCGGGTTCATGAATAAGTCCGCTATACATGAGCAGAGCACACACCATGGTCGCTGCACTGCAGCCACCACTATCACTTGTCTGAATGATTACAATACTTTTCGGATCTGCCGTGAGGAAACCATACATGTCTTCAGCAACAGAAAAAATTCCTTGTAAATGTGGTGCTTTTGACTGAGGACAAGTGTATATGGAACCTGCCTCGACTGTTCGCACCGGTGGTGGTAGACGTGGACAGTTTCGGTTGCCAAAATTATAGACGCTAACTTTTGCTGGTGGATAACGACTTTCGATGGACAACCGCACATCTTCAATATTGTTGGTTTTGTAGGCCGATTCAAACCCTTCAGAGGGACATGGCATTACCAAGATTCGTGATGTTATGTAACTTATGTCAATGTCAACTCTTGCAATTGTTTGTTGCATAGTTTGCATTACTTTCGAAGAGGTGTCCTTGAGATTCTTTAGAAAACTTCCGGCACCACCTCGAATGGAAGAGAAAAGACTTCCTGATTGTGGACCAGTAGCGATGGGTGCCTGTGTTGGAGTTTGACCTGGATAATTGTATTGCATGTTGTTTGCAGCTGGAGGTGGTCTTGCTGGACGTTGTTGTTGGGGAAAACTATCTGAGGTACTGTTGTCTGAATAAGCGGATAGATTGGGAGAGTTGGTAGGTCTTGGTGGTGGTGGTCGCGTCGGGAGAGGAGACGATACAGGTCCATTTGTAGTTGCCGGACTGTGTTCCGGTGAACCACTTGGTGGTGTTTCTATTGGTTTCCCCTGCAAAAAAATAACATAATCTTAGATCATATGTATCTTAAAACAAACAAAATTGAAATATTTACGATCAATTCAATTGGCCCTTTTAATGGCCAATTTTTAGTTTCAGATATCGCTGCCAAGCGATCCAGTATTGTTGAAACGTTAAATCTATTTGACGGGTCCACTATTAGACATCCCTTTATAACATCATGGAAACAATTAAATCTGGAATCTGATGGCATTATATAATTTCCATTTGTGATTCGAAGCTTTGCTGAATCTTCAAACGGATGTTTTTGAAAACACAAACAATATAGAACGCATCCCAAGGCCCAGATATCTAATTTGGGACCAATCACATAATTGTTCCAAGTGTCTAGCATTTCAGGAGATCTGTACATCGGTGTGGTCACTGTGGTGAGCTGTGCATGAAAAATTAATGTGTGAAATTTAGTTTAGGAAAATATTAAACTAATAAATAAATGTCCAATTTTATTTTCACGAAAATCGCTTTTGCGGTTTATTCATACAGGCAGAATTACGAATATCTGTATCCAAAACTTCCCTTATAGATTATTTATGATTACAAATTATAGTTACAAAAAATACAGTTTTCTGTTGATACGTAAATTGAATAATAAAGTGTTTTAGCGGTGGCACTTCCGTCTGCCAGATTGATTAATATTTTACATTACAAATGTTCAGAATGAAAATTATTTTTTTTAGTTAATAAAACTTGTGTAAATAATTGAGTTATTAGAATTTATACTTATAAAAATAAAAAGTATTAAATATTGCCTTTTTAGCTAAAACAAAAATAATTCAAATTATAACTTGATTGCCTTATAGCAGCTAGTAGTAGTGGCATTATTGATCAATAAACCAAAAAAAAAAATTGAAGCAACAAAATATAACATTTTAATGAAATTCATTTCAGAGCTCATTTTATTAAAAATTGTGAAAATAGAGTGTTGGCCATAACTAAAGCACGAAATAACTTCACATTGAAAAAATTGAAAAAACTTATGCTAATTTTTAAACTTGTATTTTAAATGCACATTTATTAATATTTGTTTAAATCAACAAAATAATTTTATAAATAAGCAAATTTTTGAATTTATAAAATTAAAAAAAAATTAAGTCGATATTTAGTCTAATCTTTATTTTTTATAACGGCAGCACAATGACGAGACATGGAGGCAATGAGGTTGTCAATTATGTGCATGAGGATATTTTTCCAGGCAATGTGTGCTTGGTTTAACAAGGAGTCTAAATTATTGCATTTCGTGCGATCAATTCTCTGATCTACAATTTCCCAAAGGTTCTCTATGGAGTTAAGATCAGGGGATTGTGCTGTCCACTTCATAACGGTTATACCGCCTTCGTTAAGCCAATCCTTCACAAGTTTTGCGGTATGTTTGGGAACGTTGTCATGTTAAATTATCGACCACTACGACATATTTTCCTCAACCTGAGAAAGTATGAAGTTTTAAAGGATTCTCCGGTACATGAAATGATCCATTATACCAGCAATCCTATGAATTGGCTCGACGCCCTTGACTGGAAAAACATTGGCAAACAATAATATTGCCTACAGCGTGCTTAATTGTGCCCTTGGTGAATCGATTTTTTAAGTGTTCGCCCTTTCCGTACCATAAGAAACCAGTTAGATCTAAAGTTAGATTTAAATTGAATTTTGATTTATCAATTTCGCCAATTTTCGTGAATGTGAACTTTGGCAAACTCCAGTCCTGCACTTCGATTTTTTGGGGAAATAAATGACATTTTTATAGCTCGATTTCGACCACTATCCACTGCCCTTCGCCAGATCGTCCTGCTTGAGACCTCTAGGTCTAGTTCCTTTTGAACATTGTTCAATTTTATGAAGGGGTACCACCATTATGCACCGTCTGGAGCATTAAACCAGAAATTACCACATGGCTTATATCAAACTTATTTGCAATAAATGTTACCCTTTTTCAAATCATTTTTTCTTTTAATTCATTACAATTTAAATTATTGTAAGCCATTTTATCAATTTTGATTTCAAATTTTAATATAAAACGCCACCGCCGATCTTAAACAGTTATTTTTTACTTTTTTGTTTGCTTAGAACATCAGAAGGAAAATAGTTAAATATGTAGCATAATTAAAGCAAACGCTAAATTGTGCTAACTAAAGACATGTAAATGGTGCATGTATTTGTTTAGTGTTGTCCACTTACGTTTTTATGAGTTTTAAATTATTTTATTTTTTTACAAATAAGTTACGAATTAAGAGTATATTAAATTGACTTTTGTAGATGAAAGGTCGCTAGATATGGTCAGACAGTCAGACATACCAATTTTATTAGTTTGTAAGTTAAAAATAACAATAAATATCTAAACAAACGCTTTCATTCTATCGAAATTTAAATCTAATCTCAAGATAAGGGTAATTTTAACTTTTTTATTTTGTATTTTATTTTAAATTAGAGAAACGCCTAAAATAATAATACTTACTACGTAATTTATTTTTAATGCATGGATACATATTTCGTAACTGACTGCAACCAGAAGTACTAAACAAAAAACTAAGAAAACAAAACTAAGAAATTTCAACTGAAATTTTGCCCATTGAAGGGGACACAAAACAAATTCAAACATTGTCAAAATAAACGATACACTTTTATGGTAGAATGTTAGAGTAATAAATTTAATTTCTTATCAACTTTTGAATTGAGGAGGCCAAGAATTGATTTGATTTTTGACTCAAACATTTTTTTTGCATTTGTATTTTTGCTTACATTTCGTAATAATTTTATATAGACCTTTTCTTATCCAAATCCTTTCGCCATAGATTTTTGTCGCATCTCATGCAAATCACGTTATATCAGTGAAAAATGGGAAATTAAATTAACCGCTATAAAAGAGTAAAGCATATGAAAAAAAAAATCTTAAAAAATTAGGGAATAATTTTTCATTTGAACCTGATTTAGGGTCATTCAAGAAGAAGCATCCTAATGTACCCTTCAGACGGGAAGATTTATTTAAAAAAAAATTAAAAAAAAATATTAGGTTGATGTGATCTATGTATATAGGATAAGCCTGTCCGGAACTGAGTTTGATCATCACTAACTATAAAATTTATTTGCTCTTATCTATTGACTATTATGATTTTTTACAACTTTTATATATCTTTTTCTTTCATCAATATGTATGTTATTTAAATTGTTTGTACTATAAAAGATTAAGTTCTTAATGTACAACTCGTATAAGCTAATTTAATAAACTGAAACTGAAACTCCAGTCTTATCTATAGTTTGTTGTTTGTATTATCAAATAAAACAAAACACAAAACAATTTTCACGAATATTCTTTCGAGAAAGTGACAAATACCTTGTCGTTAAAAAATGCCTCTCATCTTAGCCGGCAGAAAGTTGTAGGTACCCTCTATTGGTGCCGACCAACAACATGTACACAGGAATGGTTTAGAGTTGAAGTAACTAGACCCTGGTGATTCACAAACTGACGCCTCACCAAATGTATTTAAATATTTTTAGTCAATAACGAAAAGTCCATCCTGTTTCTTTAAATGTACTTGTATATAATCGTGAAAAAAAAAAAAAACAAAATCGAAATCTTTTATGAATGTTCTGCTTGTTTATCAAGAACTCTATATTCATCGGATTCTACTTATTGATAATTATGTTTGTTTCGATGTACACATATTCATATGATAATGTTTCAAAGGCAGCTGAAATTTTAGTGAAAGCTTTCCTCCTATACAAAATTTTCCTTTTTTTTTGAAAACCCTATCCATTGGTTTTATCATATGTTGAACACCCTGTAAGCATTTTGTAATTTTTAAAAACCATTCACTTACCTGATCTTCCAATACATTCCTCTGCTGGACACCCCATTCTACATTGGGTTCGAATATCTGTATCGTTGCTGATCCGAAATCGCATAATTTCAACTGATTGTCGTTACCCAGTAGAAAGTTTTCTATCTATAAACACCAACAACAAAAAATCAACAAAATTCACCGGAAATGACTTGAAAACAAACTTTTATATCCCGATGTGTGATGGGGGGATTTTGAGCATGCAAATGTCCAACAGCTTTTGTCGCCTGGTAGAACACTTTAAGCACCACAGCCGGATCTATGGCAGTTCCCAAACAATCAACCAGTGAGCCACCTGTGTGAAGATAGAGATGAGCCGTTAGTACCATTGTTCCATTTGGGCGGACAGAATATGTATGATTTGATTACGTACCTTTACAAAGTTCCGTAAGAAGCAAATATTCAGCCCTTCCATGTAGACCATTCGTTTTATCAATGAACGTTGCACCAATGAATGCCACGACATTCGGATGTCCCGATAATTGTTTGTGTATATTTATCTCATTTATAATGTTGCTACATGCTTGCTTATCAGCGCCAATGAGTCTTTTGAGGGCGTATTCCTTTCCGCTTACGACGTCTTGTGCCACATAGACGAATGCGAAACCACCTACACAACGAGTCCATCGATGCAACCATGAAAAAACAACGAAAAACAGATACAAATCATAAAAATCAATTCCTAACCCAGCAAACCAGCTGACTATGTTTTTATTTTATTGATTTATAACAAAGGATGTGTTAGAAATTAGAATCAATGAGAAGAAACCAAACTTGACCACAACGGACCCAGACGGACGAGAAGTTTCCTCACTCGAAGACCAATTACCCAATGGTGAAAGCTTCCTTCGCAAGTCAAAATGCAAACAAAGAAAACCCTCAGCATGTAGTTTTTTTTTTTTTTGAATTGCAATGATTAACCCAGGCATAACGAAAATAGTATTACAAAAAACATACCACACATAAGTGAGGAAAAAAAATAGTTTTACCTTCGGCAATAACTCTTTTGATTCGTAGTTTTATCGAACCAATTTCAACAGTTTGGCCGACGAATTCATTGTCGGATTCATCATTCGGTCCAGAGTTGAAGTAACCCATTGCGGATTTTAAAAAATCACTCATCTTTTCGATGAAACTTTATGAACACAAATCGAAAAACTAAAATTTAACAAACCAGCCGAAGCAAATTACGCCATGACAGTGACAGTAGTTGTACAAGAAAAAATGGACTTTGGAGACTTTTTCATTTGACGTTTTGTATTTGTCTACAAACAAAAAAATTAGTACAGCATTGCCATTGGTTGTTTTGCCAATAATGAGATGTTATTGTGAATATATGACATCACTTTGACAACACAGATGTCGCCACGAAACAACAAGATAAAACCTTGTTTGGTTCCTTTTTTTCAACATATTTTCCAAAAACTGAATTTTGTTCATGAGAAATGAAATTTGTGCAAATTTGCCAAAAATTTAATGTTATCAAACAGACTAAAATTCAAACCTTTTACTGAAGTTAAAGGTAAAACGGCACTACACGGAACTGTACTTCGGCAACACCACGCGCACTTTCGCACGAAACTGAACAGAACTTCATGTCACTTTGTATATAGAATCTGTAGTACTACTATGTCCCCTTTCACACTGAGTTTCCAGCAACTTTCAGTTTTTGGGTGAGAAGGGCACCAAGTAAGAGGATTGAACAGTCTACGATTGGTGGGAATTGAAAATTAAAAGAAAACGTCAAAAAATCTCCAGCAACTTGTTTCCTCGTGTGAAAGGGGACTATCATCGTGAGGAACGCCCGACGCGCCACCACACGATCACACATGTAAATACTTACTATCCACATTCCACAATGCGGTGGATTGTGTTGAAAATGTTGGTATACTTTTTGAAATACATATTCTCCATAAGAAAATTAATCAAAATCTTTTAAACAATTTTTTCACCATTTATAACCATTTTCCTGAAGTTTTTGTTTAATAAATAGCAGCCTTTAAAAAATATATGCACGACTGGGTCGCACTTGCTCTTATGTGCGATCACACAGTGTTTTTAAAGTTTTAATAGCTGTGTTTTATTTTCCCCAAGATCCGAACCAGATTGGATTTGCTTACAAAAATACATGTATTACAAAAACAACACAAAATCAAACTTTGTTTTGAATTTGGATTTCCAAATCCATTTTGAACACACACCCTTAATTTGTAAATGTCGTCAGTAGTGTAAAGAAAAAAGGCAAACGGTATATACGAATAAAAAAAACAAAGGAAAAAAAGAGTTGAGTATATAACGTATGTCACGGAGATCCTGGGTTGTTTTATTTTCCTGATCTGATCTGGATTGGATCTGGGGGAAAATAAAACGCAGCTAATATTTCAGAAACTATATTTATCTTATAAAAGAAATAAATTAGTTATGCGAGCCTATATTGTATACCACCTGCTTAAACCGTAGTACAGTTTAGACTGAAAAATTGTAAAAAAAAAATATGTAATTTAATATAAATTGATTAAAACACCTCTGAAATTGTTTTGACACCAATGCGATGTTCACCATCCGATTTCTTAAGGAAATCTCAATTTATGAGAAAAAAAAAATTTAAATCGTTGGAGCTGTTTTCAAAATAATAGGGGTATTCCCGATCCGATGCAACTGGTCTTGTATCATTGTAAAGGCTTAACTACATAAGCCAAAAAGTACTGAAGTACAAAAGTAAAAATATTTTTTTTACCGCTAGCGCCGTTGTTTTGTGAAAAAGAATACACAAATTTGTTTTTAAACCAAAATTTAAGCTTTCTGCATCATTTTTATAAGTTTTCTAGTCAGAAAAACTATCACAAAATCAATTTAAAAATTTTCACTTTTGCACTTTTTCACTTTTTTGGCTTATGTAGTTGAGGCTTAAAAATGCAAAAGTGTAAAATTGCTATACCCTAACCTCATTGTAAAAACAAAACTTTGCACTTTTGCAATGATGCAAGACCAGTTTGCATCGGATCGGGAATACCCCTAATATTTTTTTAGGGGAGAGTACGATAACTATAGCGCCACGAATTGATAATGGTTTTTTGTAAAGGGGTCAAACATAGCATTTTTTATTGTGAGAGGGGGGTCTATCTCGCCCCGTTTAGGAGGTAGCGGAAATAAAAAAATGACTTAAATTGAAAAAAAAATATCAAAAAACAACGGCAACACTTGCAATAAAGTTCTATACCCCTAAATTTAAATTTAAATATTTATGTTAATAGCTTTTGAAAAATTCGCATGCAAACTAAAAATTTTGACAAAAAAAATGAAAATAAAAAGTTTAGACCAATTTTTTTCAAAATTGTGAAATGAAGTGCTAAAACTACTTTTTTATGAGATTTTTGTTTTTTTGCTTGCATACATAAATACAGTGCTAGCATCAAGCATTACGGCGTATAAACAGTGAGGTATATATGTAGGGTAAAAATCAAGCATTTTTTACTATAGGAGAGGGGGTCTGTCTCACCCCGTTTAGAAGACAGGGGCTTAGAATGAAACAAAATATTAAAAAACAACGGAAAAACCTACAATAAAGTTCTATACCGGTTTTGAAAGTCAGAAATCTGTTTTTTAATCCCAAATTTAAATTCAATTATTTATGCCAACAGTTTTTGAAAAATTCACATGCAAACTCAAATTTTGTATAAAAAAATGAAAAAAAAAGTTTAAACCAATTTCTTTTTAATTGTGAAATGAAGTGCTGAATTGGCTTTTTGTGGTCAATGTTTATATCAATTCTGAATCGAACACAGGTAACCGAATAGTTTTACGTCTTCTAGTTATTGAGAAAATTGAAAATTAAATTAAACTACTTTTTATGGCATTTTTGTTTTTTGGTATTTACGGTGTTTTCATTTTGAGGATTAGTGTTGATGATGGGTTCATCTTTGTAAGTAAAGTAGAGCAATTAATTTAGCCTTACAGTTGCATTACATAGGTATGTAAGACACAAACGAAACATATTAGGGGTATTCCCGATCCGATGCAACTGGTCTTGTATCATTGCAAAAATGCAAAAATGTAAAATTGCTATACCCTAACCCCATTGTAAAAAAAAAACTTTGCACTTTTGCAATGATGCAAGACTAGTTTGCATCGGATCGGGAATACCCCTATTAAGAAATTATATAGATTTGCTGCAGTCTTACATTAGTACATACCTAGGTAATGTGAATTTTTTATAATATTACGTTTTCATATATGAAAATGTTAAATGTGGAGCTTTTAGCAACGTATACGTATATGTATATTTAGAAAACAGCTGTTGACATTGGATATATAGGATAAATTCAAATTTTCTCTAAATCTAGATTCTTTAAATACAAAAGAAACTTTGCATACACCCAACCTCGCACTTACCCCAAATCCTATAGTGTGCCCAAGCAGGGCCGGGCAGCATACTCCCTATACAAATACATAACTCACTGTTTATAAGCCGTAATGCTGGGTGCTAGCACTGATGGATTTTTTGTTTTCATTTTTTTTATCAAAACTTTGAGTTTGCATGCCAATTTTTCAAAAACTGTTGAAAAAAATAATTTAGTTTAAATTTAGGATTTCTGGCTTTAAAAACCGGTATAGTACTTTATTGTAAGTGTTACCGTTATTTTATAATATTTTTTTTTAATTTAAGTAATTTCTTCTAAAATTGCCCCTACTTCCTAAACGAGGTGAGATGGACCCCCCTCCTATAATAAAAAATGCTTGTTTTTTACCCCTCTATAAAAAACCGTTTTAAATTCTTGGCGCCATAGGTATCGAACTCGTGCCATTTTTTAAATATACAATTTTGAAAAAATTAATATAAAAAAAAATGGTACGTAATTTTTTAACCTTTATTAATGCAAAGTTAAAAAATTAATAAAAAAAAAATCATTTACCCATTTTCGAAATATGGAATTTTCAAAAAATAATTTTGAAATTTGAATCAATAATTTTTTTTTTGAAAATTTTGGTATGCAATATTATTAGACCTTATTTTAAACGTTTGTGTCCAAAAAGTTCATTAGAATCAATTCAACTGACAATGAGACATTCGAAAATCAAAACAATGGTTCTATGAGAGATACCATTTTGAAACCATAGAAACATTTTTTTTCCAATATGGTAGGTCGTACACACACAAATTTTAATCAAAATCGTAGGAGCCGTTTTTAAATAAAAGATATTATTTAAATAACTTAAAAACACTTATTTTATTTATTTATTTACTTAATATCTTTTATTACACGTTGAAAATCTTCAATATTAAATCAATTTCGAGCCGTTTTTGAGAAAAATGAGATTTTCAATACCGGTTTTAAACATTTGTATGGGAGGTACCGTTGTTTTTGGTTATAAGAATAATTTTCATTTAAAATCTGCTAGATAATATTAAAAAACTGCTGGGTGCCAAGTTTAATAAAAATTGAACTGCTCGTTTTCGAATTATGAAGCTCTCAAAAAAAATCTTGAAACTTTTTAAAAAATCCAAAAAAATTTTTTTTTAATTTTGGTACACAAAACTTTTAAATTTTTTTCAAACATTCTCCATAAAAATTGATCAATATCAGTTGAACTGTTTATGAGAAAATCGAAAATCAAAAAAATGGTTCTATGGGAGGTACCATTTTCAGAAATTTTTTTTTATAAAATGGTTTTCTTTTTGTAAAAAAAAACTTCTGAATTAAAAAAAAAAAAGTTGTGGGCACGTTTTTGATAAAAATAATATTTTCAATTTTTGCTAAAAAAATTTTGTATGGCAGGTACCGTTATTTTTGGTCTTAAAAAAATGAAAAAAATCCTGTGGGGGTATGCCCAAAAAACGCTAGGTACCAACTTTGAAGAAAATCGACTAACCCGTTTAGGCTGCAGCCGAAAGGACAGACAGACAGACGGACAGAATTGCGAGGCCCACTTTTTAGACTTCGCTATCATTGCAATGTCAACTTTGATCAGAAACCCGAGCTCGATTTTTTTACGAATCAATAATTTGCCATATAGTACCTATATATCGCAAGTAAAAATTAGTTAATTTCTTGGTAAAAAAAGTTGCAGAGAAAAATGAAGTTTCTTTTTTTTGCAAAAAAGAAATTGTACGGCAGCTACTATTATTTGTGGTCTTAAAAAAATGAAAATGAAAATGAGACAGATAGAATTGCGAGACCCACTTTTTTTGATTTCACTATCATCTTAGTGTCAAGTTTGATCAAAATCTCGAGTTCGATTTTTTACGAATCCCTAACTTGCCATATATCATATGTAGGTAGTAGGTACCTATGTACGTATCGCAAGTAAAAAATAAAAGAATTTAATTTTAAATTATTACCTATTAAAAAATAAGTATTTTTGATTTTTTATAATACTTTTGCTCAAAAGGCGCAATAAATTGTGATTTTTTTTTGAAAAACTAAATTATTCAGGTAGCATATATATCTTATACCTATCTTTAATATTAGAATAACATTCTTTTATAATTTTGTAAGCCAAAAGAAAATCATCAACACAAAATTTAAATATCGCAACCTTGCGATTCCCATACCCATGTAAAATCGTCATATAGCTATAGCTACCGTTTTCACAGCATAGACATGAGTTTTTTTCTTCTCCTTATTCTGGTCGTTGTCATGACGATAACTTGTGATTTAGTTGGTGTGGGGAAACCTTAATAACAAAATGTTACGCCTGTTTGGTAACTTTTTTTCAACAAATTTCCCGAAAATTAAATTTTTTTTATGGGTTTTGACAGCAAATTGTGAAATTTTGTGAAAATTTGTGCAAATTCGCAAGAAATTTCACGTTACCAAACAGATCAGTTGTTTTCATTGACAACCACGTGTTGTTATTAGGTCCTCCCAAACCAACAGGAATCTGTCGTGGCGACGCGACGACGAAAACAATAGCTGTGTTTTATTTTCCTCCAGATCCAATCCAGATCAGATTATGAAAATAAAACAACCCAGGATTTCAGTAACAACTTGTTATACACCCAACCCTTTGTTTCCTTGGTTTTTTTTTTATGTGTATACAATACACCCCTTGTCTTTTTGCTTAACCGCCATTTTATTCACTCGATACATCCAGATTAAATCTTAAATCCAGATGTAAATCATACAAATTCAACGTAAATCGGGTGAATAATTATGGGCGTGAGTGTGTGTTCAAAATGGATTTGGAAATCCAAATAGATTCTATATCCACGATTTTGTTTCTCCGTTTGAAAGGTAGGTACGAGAGATTTTTAAGGAAATTAAAAAAAAATGGCAACTTGTAATGTATTCTCGTGTGAAAGGGGACTTTGTTGCAAACGTATAGTCATTGTGACCCGACCTTGATTGGAGACTTTTAGTGAAAAATAAAAACTTCTAAAAACGTCAAAAACAAAGAATATCCAGACTCCAGAGAAGTGACTAGTGAAGTGAATTTGAGTAATCATTTTTTACATAAAAATAATCACATAATTCTCCCAAAAATAAATATACTTCCAATTAGAATTTAAGAAAATTCTTACCAAGCAATAATGTCCCACCAAACAGGAATAAAAGGTTGGTTGGAAACACTTTATTTAAAAAAAAATAAATTCAAGCTGGATTTCCTCATTTTCTTTAGCAAATGATCAACTTTTGAAAGTCTTTGGCAAGAGTAAGAATGGCAAAGTGAGAGTTATTAAAGTATCCATCGAAAATGGTAAGTTAATATGATAAATAAAAATAATAGACAAAAAATTACCAATTCACAATTGCGATTTCAATTCCGCGTTAAAGAGGAACTCGTAAGTGCCGGTATTCAAGACGTTAAAAAGGACTGGGAAAAAGACTACGACAAACTAATTGGCCCCATGATCGAGGAATCAGAGCCATGTTACATTCTCTATCGCTTGGATAGCAAGACCTCTCTCGGCCATGCATGGCTTCTCATTAGTTGGGTGCCCGATACGGCTAGTGTCAGGCAGAAGATGGTTTACGCCTCAACCAAAGCAACTCTGAAGCAAGAATTCGGCTCAGCACATATCACAGAGGAACTCCATGCAACCGGAAGCGATGAAATCACCTTGAATGGATATTACAAGAACAAGAAGGCGTTTGCTGCTCCAGCTCCGCTTACTATGCGCGAAGAGGAAATTCAGGAATTAAAGAAGACTGAAGTCAATACAGAAATCAGCACTGACACGCGACACCAGACGCTCGGGGGTGTGTCTTGTCCACTCTCCGAGGCAACTGTTGCTGCTGTGAAGGACGCAGTCAAAGGTTCATATGGATATCTTCAATTCCGGATTGACTTACAAGTAAGTTGAGAATTTTAGGTTCAATAATTGATATTTTACTCCGAATTCTTGACCAGGAGGAGCGAATTCACGTTGTGAATGCCGCAAACATTGCCCTAGAAGAGCTTCCTAAGCAAATACCCGAAGATCACGCTCGTTACCATCTGTTCCTCTTCAAACACACCCACGAGGGTGACTACTTGGAATCGTTTGTCTTCATTTACTCCATGCCTGGCTACTCATGCTCTGTTCGCGAGCGCATGATGTACTCCAGCTGTAAAGCACCTTTCCTAGAAGCTCTGGAAGCTCTTGGATTGGAAATTACAAAAAAAGTTCGTAGTCAAGTACTAAATCTTCCTGAGCTCTTTGAAATCTTTTCTCACTTTTTCAGCTGGAAATTGACAGTGGATCGGATTTAACCGAAGAATACCTGCAGGATGAGCTGCATCCAAAGAAGATCCTCCACCGACCCGCATTTGCCAAACCCAAGGGACCGCCTAACCGGGGCGCCAAGCGTCTGACGCGTCCCCAACAATCCGACTGAAGAAATTCGTTCTCCATCGTGTGTACTGGATGTTGTTGAATCTTTACCGTATTGCTCGCATTTATTCTTGCATATAAATAGTAAATCATCTCGTGGATTTGTGCTTAGCGTTAACTCAAGCTGCGATTTACTTTTACAATAATTATTATATATTCTCTTTTGTGTTCGTGTTCTTTATTTTGTGTTCCTTGTATGCCTCTGAAAGAAGAGGGAAGCAATATATTTTCTAATTCTCTAATTGAAGACGAGTTTTTTTCTCCTTTAATTTACTGCGTCCAAGGAAATCTTTTGTCCAGCTTCCCCAAGGCTTGCATCGTGGTTGATTATGACAGCTTGTGTCTCGGATTGGTTCTTAAAAGCTTCCCGAATGTTATCATCGCGTTCCAGACGCCATTTGTACTGCCAGTAACGGATTTCCTGCATTGAAGTGCCAGACAGCTTCAGCAGACCTAAAGAAGCGAGGCCGGCGATACCTCCCAAGCCAGTTCCGATTATGCCCCCTGCAGTCATCCCTTTCAGTCCCATGTTGGTTTTATAAAGTGCACCTAAAGAGTTTCATGTGAGGCAAAGACTACAGTTGAGTTGTTGTGATTTACCTGTTATTCCACCAGCAACGAGATATTCACAGATAGAAGATTTTTCTCTGTAAACCGAAATTAGGGTTATGATGCCACTGAAATGTTAATAAGATTAAGTGGAGAATCTTTGGGTGAGGCAATTTAAGTCCTTACAAATATGACGTTGTGAATAGACTGACACGCCAACCCCATTTGAATGCTCCTTTGGCAAAACTTACAGTGAATTCGTTTTGTAGCTTTCTCTGAAATTGGATTGGGGTTCATATCTCAATTCGCATTCATGTTGAATCGTTCATACCTTGGCATCCAAATGGGATTTAAATGTTGAAGCCTGATTGTTGTTCATGAAATTATCATAGGCCGTCCGAGAATTAATGAATCCTCCATACACGGCTCCGAACAGAAAACCGCAAAAGCCAGCTTGGTAGACCGAGTTCAGTTCTGAAGATATGCTTCCAAACTCACTGTAATTTTCATTGTTCTAATATTAGCAAAAATGTATTGTTTTTTGTATTATATGTTATCATTTGTTGTTCACATACTCGACTTTAAACATTTCCTTTAGTCGATCCAATCCGGTTTCATTTGAAGGCGGTCTCTCGAGGAAGGCTTTGTAGGTTTTATTGTCCTTGTTGAGGATGTCATTTTCTTTATCTCCTATAGGAAGAAAGCCTGCGATTAAAAAACGTGAACTGTTTTTTAAGAAATTCATTTCGTTGGTTTATTTTGTGATTAAAAGTTAAATAAAAATTTAACTTTTGCTTTTGGGAATATATGATGGAAAAAAGGATTTTTTGCAATACGAACAGCTGTCAAATGTCAAGTATTATTCAATTGGTATTCTTCGTTTTTAGTTAAAGGTGATGTTAAGAGTGTTTTGATAAGAATGAGTGTGTTCAGCTTGATAAATATTTTTACAGCCGTATCTATTAGATTTTCTTAAAACGTCTCTTAGAGGTCATTTAGTTAAGTTTGCTTAAATATTTAAATTGCCTTTAAATGATGTTCCTTAAATTCTTATCTATAATCGTTTTCCCATTGATACTTAACTAAATATCGATTGTGTCATGTATTCTAAGAATTGCATACTTTTAGGCTGTTTTTGAAAGCTTCGAAAAAATTCAAACAAAAAACAAGCTCATTAGCAAATAAGAGAGAAAGAGAAGCAACTGGATGGTATGTAGTCCAAAGCAAAAGAAATGAAACCAGGACCCATGTTCTGTAACTCGGCGATAACTTTTCGAGGCGATAAACGCCGAAAAATGGAACAAAACCCATAGGATTCCTATGAGTTTTGTTCCATTTTTGTCCCATTTTTCGCCGTTTCTCGCCACGAAAAGTTATCGCCAAGTTACAGAACATGGGTCCAGACTCCATTTTGTTTTATGATGTGTTTTTATTTTCAGAAATTTCTTTGGTTTTTTTCAGCCGTTTGATATAAATATATCTTTTTTATAATTATTATTCATACCTACATACTTTAATAAGAACACAAAACTGAAAATTCTACCTACATACATACAGAATATTATGTATATTATACATATTTCTCTAATAAATACACAAAAACAATTCTTTTGAGATGTCAAAATATATTAAAAATGGCTTTAAGTTACCTCTAAACGCCGTGATTGGCGTTTAAGTTAAGAGGCCTTTAAGTAATATGGTTCTTAAATGTGAAAATTGGTTATAGACACCGATTTCGCACTTAAGAGCTATTTAGAGGTATCTTAAAGTTAAGATGGCTTTAAAATTTCTTTATAGATATGGCTGTAGTTTTTAGTAATTGCCTATTTAAATGTATCAGCATTCATCTGGGTTGCACAAATGCATAAATCTTCACAGACTTTTTTCCTAAAATGGAATTAGCTAACCATCCCTGCATTTTATCATATGCTTTTAAGCATAGTACGCAGCTGAAGCGAAACTAAATTTCCATACAAAAATTGAAACAACGAAATCATAAACGAAAAATGTTGTTTTCATTTTTGTTCTGCAGTACGCTGTTCAACGTTCGAAATTGACAATGTAGCAGATTATTTGGAGAAGTCTCACTCTTTTTCGCACAGAATTATTCGCACGAACCATTAATGGTGTGCGGAAAAGTGACATTCGAGTTTTATTTGTAATGTTATTTGTTGTTTCTTTGATTACAGCACAGATATTTGTGATGTTTTTGTTTTTATTTTTTTTGCCATTGGTGGCATTAGTTGCATTTTATTTGGATCAGATCCCCATTAATAAAACAATTATGATCACAGTGACAGCCAGGGTATATATCCGTATGTTTTTGCATTGTGTTTGTATATTTTTCATGTTTTTTTGTTGGCTTTTTTCTTTGCACTACGCAGTTTACACTACCGTGCCATAATAATAATAAGAAAGTACTAGACTTTGGATCATGAAATAGATCCAGAAAAAAAGCAGGATTACATGTTGTTTTTGTATTTACGTGTAAAAATTAGATCCTGATTAGATCATGTAGATAATGGGTGCGTTCAATCGATTACGTTTTACATCTGAATTTTCAGATTTCTGAATTTTTGGAGCTTCTGATTGGCCAGCTGTCATAAAAAGTTAGATGACTTTTAGTTACGTTTAGTTACGTTTCATCTGAATTTTCAGACAAGAAATTCTCATCTGAAAATTCAGATGAAAGTTGTTTGTGGTGAGGGAAGTGCCAAAAGCACACATAAAAGCTGAACTTTATAATTTTCGTCTTGTTGGTGGTTGATTTTTTTAGTTTTCGTCCTGAAAATTCAATACTTATTTAAATGAACGAGCTTTTTGTTTATCACTTTGTGAATTTTTAAATCAACAATATTTTATATTGATGTATGGAAAGTTTTTCTATAATTTTTTAGGCCATACATATCAATAAAAAGTCTTTTAATGAAAATAATAATACCTGTTGCTGATTTAGTTACATATAATTTCATCCTCACAACTATTCACGCTCAATGTTTTATATACGAATGTAATTAAAGTTCTGTTATATTTCGCTTAAATGTAAATCCTACAGGTAAATGCAGGAATTTGACGCAATGACTTTTGGCTGAAATTTCAGATTTTTTTTGCGTTCAACGACATAAATTCAGAAATCTGAAAATTCAGATGTTAAGCGATTTTTATTGAACCTGCCCAATAAAATGCAGCTATTAGCTACGGCAAAAGCAGTCGAGAAACGATGAAAATTGAAACAAATCATATGAGTTTTGTTCCATTTTCCACGTTTCTCGACCAATTTCATCGATGCGAGAGTTACAGCATTGTATATAAAATCTAGAGTACTATCATGAACACAAATTTTTTAGTCTAACTTGTGTCCTGTACGCGTCGCTGAGATCGCCACAAATTAGACTATTGAGACTTAGCTAAGTGAAGGGAACAAGTAAATAGAGCGAGAAGAATCTATTATTTAAATTCTGCAAACATAATAAGATTCCTTAAAAGGGTCAAGTAAAGGTACATGAAAATATTTTGTTTAATTAAATTTGTGTTTCAATTAAATTTTAAATTAATTACATTTTTTAACACATACTTTTATGTTCCTCCGCAATGATTTCGTAAAAAAATGTAACCCGACATTCTACCTATTCTCTATTCTATTTTAAGGCCTCAACCTTAACGATCCGATTATTAGAACACAATTTATCAGCCCACCAAACCAACTACGAGGGGACCTTTACAATTATTATGAATTAAAATACATACTACAAACGTGCATACCTACATATAGCAAATTTTTTTTCCGATGCGAAGCCAATTTGTCAAGGTTATAGTTTTTTATTGCGTTTTTTCACTTCCTCGCACTCTCATAAAATTAGTATACAGCGTTCCCGTTCTTATTTTATTATTACGTTTCTTGTTTTGTGAATATTCGGGATTCCAACCATCACTTCACAAAGAAGTCGAACATATGTAAGATGTCGCTACCGTCACTCCTCTTCATGATATTACTATAGATTTTATATACAATGGTTACAGAACGTAGGCACTGGTTCGGATCTCGGGGAAAATAAAACACAGCTAATAACAACCACTGATCTCTATAATACACTAGATAGTGAATAGCCTATAGTGTATAACAGTTTTTGTGAGGCAATTTTTGAAAGGGTACCGGGCAAGGCCTCATACCTCGCTCTATACAAACCAAAAAAGAGATTGAAGATATTTGCCGGAATTGAGCATTTATTTGATGTCAAGAAGCATTGCGGCTGTAAATATAAACAAATATAAAAGAAAATCCAGGTCCAGTAGCGTCCATACCGCTGGTGCCGCTGTTATACTGTTATAAGAAGGTACCGGCAACGACTATATTTTTGCTCAAAAAATTTTGTATGAATACACTATCCAGTGTATTTAAATTTGCAATCTCATTCGATTCGGAGAGGGTTTTTGGAAGGCAACGAAGCAGGTTGTGTCGAGTGGCACAACCTTGCAAATTCAGTTTTTCTTTAAAAAAAAAAAACAGTAAAATAAATTATTTTGAATTAAATATATATTTCCACATCGAAAGTTGGTACTCTGTGGGGAACAGTGTGCATCTGGATGGTAACAGGAGTTGTACACACACTCCAGCAACTGAAAAGCTAGTTTCCAAGCTATGCCGCTTGAACTAGACTTTGAGCCTATCCCGTTTAAACGGGACTCTGGCGTGGTATCACATTACCCGCTATCAACTGTATCATGTGACCGTGACCGACGTGTTGCCCACATGAAAACCTAGCATGGAACTCCTCTGGGGGAAGGATTCCAAGTGGATCAAATCCGGAGATGATCATACACTCCAGCAACCGCCAACCTAGCCCCCTGGCTACCAGCACCACATAACCTTGTGCTTAAAACAGATGACTAACCCTCATCACAACAATGGACAAAGGATGATCGCCCTGCATCATAGCAAATCAACAAAATAAACGCTAAAGTGAATCTCTGTACAACTGCTCATAATGTGTTAAAAGTCAGTGAATTATCTTTTCTGTTCAATTATTATTGTTTTTAGTGTTTCTACTAAGGGCGTTTTTCTTTTTTAGTTCAGAGCAGAGCCTGAACTGTCAAATAAAAGATCGTGTTTCTTTTTTAGCTCAGACCATTCAGAGCTCCAATTTTGTGTTTCTTTTTTCGCTCTGAGCACGTTCAGAGGATGTTCAGAACGCGCTCTATGAGCTCAGAATAAATTGATAGAGCAGACGGAGTTGAATAGCCGAACACAAAGAAAATGACAGCTGTGAACAAATAAAAAAGTGACAGCTGGTGAAGCGTGTTTCTTTAAATAAATCTGAACTCTCAGAGCAGAGCACGCTCAGTTCAGAGATCGCTCAGAGTATGTTCGAAGTGTTCAGACTCTGTTCAGAGCTCTACTCTGAACTAAAAAAGAAAAACGCCCTAAGTATATATTCTATATTATTCATTTTCTTTTGCCACTAACGTTTGATCTAAAATCAACTAAAATAACTCGTAAGAAGTGAAATTATGTAAAAACCGAAACTGTCTTTAAATAATTCAGTATTAATATCATGCAATCTATTGCCGCTAAAATTTGTTGTAAAATCATTTATAACAATTCGAAGAAGTGAATTTATGTAAAAATAGAATTGTTTTAAATTATTCAATGTACCTACCTATTCATACAAAAGTGATTTCATTAAATTTGAAAATTCTACATAGAGCGCTCTCGCTCTATAACACGTAATTTTATGTATATAAATATATTCTATGGCATATTAGTTTTAAGGTATTTGTTATTTGTAGGTATTGTATATATGTATATTTTTTATCCGTTGCATCAGCCAACACGTAACCGAAATATTGCTCCTGAGCAAGAGCAGACTATTCCATTTAAAAGAAAAAGACAAGCCATGTTGGCAACCGAAAAATTAAAAAACAACAGAACAGGACGGCCATACATTACAGCCTCCGCTTCCCGCATCGTTTATATTAACAGAAAGAGATAGATCTAAGAATTCATGTATATATTTCCAAATGTCATTTTTAAAGTCTCAATAAAATACAAATACAAATACCAGTGTATTTAGAGATCAGTGATAACAACGTGTTGTTTTCATTGACACCAATGTCGCCGCGACAGTTTCGCGTTGGTTTGGGGGAGCCTTAAAGCCTAGTACGAAGCTGAGGAGAAACTTTTCCAAACAATCTAATACAATAATTATCAATTCCATTAAATTCATCCATTGAGCGTATTGTAGTTCAGAATTAAATTTTTCGTTTATGATTTCGTTGCGTCAATTTTGTATGAGATTTAGGGCGGTATTCACGAAGCGCTCGAAAACGGCTCTCAAGTTTATGAGGCTTATAACTAAAATAATATTATAATATCAAAAAAAAAAATTAAAAAGAAATACAAAATTGTGACAGGTCGACAATTTGAAAGAAAGAAAAATAATTATTTTAAAATTTTTCGAACAAATTTTCGGATGAATGAAAAAAATACAAGACTGCGCCATTTCATCTTTCGTCTTCTTTTTCTGACATTATTTGAGAAGAAAAAATTTTACAGCCGAGGATCTTTCATGCGTGAATAATAATATTTAATTTGTTAAACCAATTCTTATCTTATTTTTGAAAAATGTAAAATTTAAATTTTTGGTTTTTGCTATGTATCTTTCAGGATTTAATCTTTATTAGAGCATTTATAGCAAATATTTCTACTTTAGAGAAAAGGTGTTAACGCTTGGTGTTTTTCTGTTTTCATGTTTTAGGTTTTCCTTTTATGTATGGAAAAACAGTTAAAAATTAAAATGCAGTTATACAATTGTTGGGTTTTTTACTTTTAGAGAGAGTTTTTATTAGCGCGAATTTTTGATGAAGTTCGGTTCAATATTCAAGTGCAATTTTGATTTGAATGTGCTAATAGTTTTTCGTTTATGAAAATAGATACAAATAAAAAGAAAAAGGTTTACGTGAGTGATATTTGAAAAATAGTGCAGTGCAATAAAGATTTACTTTTAAGATTTGAGGAGGTATTATGTTTTTTATTACAAAATGTGCGTACCTATATTAATAAATAGTTGGTAACTCTATCGATATTTTTGTGAGATTTACGGCAATTTTAAATGCTCACTATGGCAACCCTGTAAGAGCTTTAAAATAAAGATGGCTTATTGAAATCAATAATGGTCAGACTGAAAGGCATCTTATCTTCTCTGTACTGCAAATATAATGCTTGTTTGGTAACTTTTTTTTCAACAAATTTCCCGAAAACTGAGTTTTTTTTCTATGAGTTTGACAGCAAATTGTGAAATTTTATGAAAATTTGTGCAAATTCGCAAGAAATTTCACGTTACCAAACAGACCAATAAATTGAACAGAGTAAATAGGAGGTTGTTTTTTCAGTTAAAGTTTTTTTTAAATTATTCGTTTTCATATTTTGTACAGAATTGTAACTAATGTCGTTTTCCAACAGTTACTCAAAATTCTGGAACAGTTCCTGTATTTAAATAGCAAATAAGAGAAATAAGAAAAATAATGCGCCTACCTATTTCTTTATTGTTTTTAATTTACAATCTGTAATGCTGTGCATATACGTTCTGTAACTCTTACATCGATAAAATTAGTGGAGAAACGATACAAATTGAAACAAATCATATGAGTTACAAAACGTACGTATGTATAGGCAGTGTTCTTCCTTATAAAATTGCATTTTTTTATTTGTATCTATTTTCGTTAAATTCACTTTTTAATTTTAATAAATCTGATATCTTAAAATATTTCTAAGGAAGCAATAACAATTTAAAAGACTGGAGCATCTGGTCATACTTTTGATTATTGATTTAAGGCTCTCCCAAACATTTGGACTTAATATGCGATGCGACGACCGCGACGCATCGACCGACGCACGGCACATCGATAAAGTTAACTTCATTAAAAAATAAAACGCACTTTTGGGCTTTTCCAAAAACTATCTCTTTGACGCTGATTGCACGAATCGTTTTTTCAATCTTTAAGTCTTTTGTTTTTTTGACTGACAAAAGACACATTATGTACCTAGATACAAGTCAGCGAATTTATTCTAACCTTTTTCTTCTAAAATAAAACAATATATTTTAATTTAAAGTGAAAACAGTTTTATTAGGTGTTCCATTTCTTTTGGTATTTTAAATTTACACTTAAAACATGATAAGTATTGTCAATGTTTAGTTTTAATTTAAATGTATTTATTTATTGTCAAATTTTTTAAACATTATAATCATTATTGTCTTTTGTCATGTTCATGTTTTCTCTCTTTTAGATATATTTTATATTGTTAAAGTATTAATTTTATTAATTTAAAATATTTAAAAAGAGCAATTATTTATAAAAAATCTTTACACACTCCGCCGCCTGCTTTATTTAATTAAATACATATTTTTAATGAGCTTTTTATATGAACTTTCAAAAAATTTAAGTACATTCCTATAATTATAAATGTTATGTTTTGTTTTTCTCTTAATTTTGAAATTTCGATTAATTTATAACATAATTATTTTGAATGAATTTGAATGTAGGAAAAGTTTTTTTTTATTATTATTTATTTGAGTTTTGTATATATATAAAAGATTTAAATGAGAAAATATTATTCTTGTTTTCATTTTTTTTTCTTATATTTACATATACATATATTATGTATATATATATATATATATCTGAAAATTCTTATTTATGTTTTATGTACAAGATATATAATTTGGTATTAATAGATATTTGTATAGTTGAAATTATAATTGTATGTTTTAATTCTTAATATATTAGCAATTGATCATTTTACATTTAACTTTGAGACACGCATAAAAAGAAATTTTACATCACAATTAATTTTATAAATTTTTGTATTTTCCTAGTCTTCTTTATTTAAAATTGAAATTAAGAAAAAATATATAAAAGAGTTGATTTAGAAATATCTTCGGGCATTTAAAAAAACAAACAAAAAACAAATTCATTAATAATATAATAAGTAAAGTTAATTTAATTTGAATCAAATCATAATTATTTATTCTATTTTGATTTTGAATTAATATTATTTAATGTAGGCTTAAAGGTTCTCCCACACCAACGCGATTCTGTCGCAGTGACGATGAAAACAAAAATAACAAATATTATGTAGTTTTTATTGACAACCACGTGTTGGTATTTTTGTTTTCGTTATCGTCGCCACAGATTCGCTTTGCTGTGGGGGAACCTTAAAGGTTCCCCCACACCAACGCGAATTTTCGGTGGCGACAACGAAAACAATAATAACAACGTGTTGTTTTCATTGACAACCACGTGTTGTTATTGTTGTTTTCGTTGTCGCCACCGAAAATTCGCGTTGGTGTGGGGGATCCTTAATTCTTGGATTTTACATTTTTTGTGCGTATATTTGTGATATTTATTTATTTGCTATAGTGTTTTATGATGTTTAATTAGTTTTAAATTAAAAATAATCGATTTGATGACGATTTGAAAAGTTTTGATTTACAATTCTTAAAACGTTTCATGTAGTGTTCGTTTAAAGAGACTAACCGTTAAATTATAATAAATGTTATGAAAAAATTTAAGCAGAATTCTTCCTTTGAGTCAAAAACAAGACATTTTTGTAAAAAGGCTTGATTTTGGAAATTTATTGCCAGTATAGGTACCTAACTATCTATAACTAGTGGCTCTCAGCTCCACGATTAAGTGATGCAGTACAATTTTGTATGTAAAAACAAAAAACTTCACAAAGATTGCTACAAAAATACAATTTAACTATGTGTATAATACCTCCAATACAATTAATAGTATATTTAAATGATGGCCGGGACAACAAGATTTTATTGTCCGAAGAGGCGATGAAATGAAACTTTTTCTAAATAACGATTAACGACCCTCCATTTCATTGCTATACCCAATAGTGAACCTTATTGACTTTGTTGTGAAAAAAAATCAAAGGGAAAATCATGGCTATTATGAAAACAAAGTTTTATTCATTTTAATTAACTATTGGATTCATTAAATGAACTATTTATAAAAGATTTTCGAATCACCTTCTTTCAAAAATGATATTGTGCGTCCGGAAATCAACAAATTCAATAATTAGAATAAATTTAATTCAACTCATCCGAGTAAAATATTTCGAGTTTATGCGAATTAATAATTAAATTTTTTAAGGAACAAAAAAAAAAAAACAATAGCGGAAATATTTCAAATAGGTTCTTCAAGATTGAAACATAATAATTGAACGTTAATATTTTTCAAAATCGAGTTGTATATATATATATTGAGAAGCCCTAATAAATAAAAAATTGCCGATTGTGATAGTAAACGCCGATGGATTATAAGAGAAGTGAAGGAAGATCCTAATGTCTGTTTGGTAACTGCAAATTCTTGCTACAAGTAGCTACTAATTGTCTTTTTTTTCTATGGGATTTGACAGCTAGTTACCAAACAGACATAATCATGTCGACATAAAGCCGGAAAGAAGCTAGCGAAACGTAGGGTAAACAAAGATGAATTAGTTTTGTATTAATTGCATCCATTTTAACGATCATCAAAGCCCAATTAACTACTAAATATATAATTATTCAATATATGATCAAACAACATAAAACATGTCGATTATATTTAGAAATACGCAATACTGGATCCACAGTACACTGATTCACGGTACATTGATCTCTTTTCTTTTCATGACAAATGACTAAAGAGAAAAGAGAGGACTGCACTGCGAAAAACTGGGGATCCAGTATTGCGGATTACATAGTCGACATAAATACTGGCACAGAAGGCGTATTTAAATAAGCAGTGTGTTGTTAAGACAATACGTCGAATCTTAAGAGAAGCCAATTATTTTGTTTAGTGGTCAAAGTAGTGAAGTAGACAGAATTAAAAAGACTGTAATTATGTTCGTCAGCTGCCTGTTCCATTTATTAGGTGAATTTTCTTGTGAATTTGCACAAATTTTCATAATTTGCTGTCAAACCCCATAGGAAAAAACGCAGACGAACTTGGTAAAAATTAAAATTAACAAACAGGTATACTATCATGGATGTCCCGATTTTCTTTGAACTTGATTATATAGCGTATTTACGGCATTTCAATTTTCATCCACAATTTTCACTATTTTTAAGGGCTACTAAGCAAACTGTTTTTGTCTCAACGGTCTTATTTTTTAAACTCCATTCAACAGATGTTTCCAAAAAAATCAGTTAATAATTATTATTATCCATATGTAAAGGCGTCTATTGTGTAAAAAATATTGGTTATTATTTGTATCTACAATTTTGTATGCGCTTCTAGAATTAATAAATAGTAGATATTGTATACCGACATTGTGTCTATTATGGATGACAGACAACTCAACTGAATTGAGTTTTCCCTGTGAAAATTTAAACCTTAATTTAGTTATAGTCTCTAACGAGAGCTGGGCTTAACTATACAAACTTGTTCAAATTATGGAAAACATCTTATTTTAATTTAATTGAAAAAAATTCATACTAGCAGGTATTTAGATGATGTCAAATGTTGTAGACACAATTGAGGCACATTAAAACAAAAATATTTATTTGAATTTAAAAAAAAATTCAAATTCTTTTCTTTTAATTTAAATATTTTGAAAACGACTTGGTCGATAATATAAAAAAAAAATTCTTTGAACCAAAAATTACGGTTCTTTCCATGTAGATTTAAAAAATCGCATAGGAATATTTTGCCTTAAAAAAGAATAAAATACACATTTGTATTCAAACTCTTTGGAATCGCCAATGGAAAACCAGGGGTAGCTGAAATTTCTTGTGTATTAATCTATTAGGTCAAAAAAATAGGCTTATCTGGAACTATATATTATGTATGTAGGTGAGAATTTTCGAAGAAAAACCGTTGTGAAAAATCTTTTCACTATATTTTTCTACGCAAATTCATTAATAAGAGCCTATTCTAAGAAATTGTACCTATTTTGTAATTAGTTCATAGGTTCCGCCACAATTTGACTAGACTAGATCAATAGATGTGTCTTTTTGTCTATTGTCCATATATGTACCTATTTACTTAAAAAATAATTGCCATGTAAAATACAACAACAATTCGGCTTAATTTGCGGCGACAAATATTTCTGCTTATGAATTAAGCGAATTTAAGCGGCATATACACACATCAAAATCTCATCAAGCATGGAAGAGTGTGTTAAGTAAAACAAGTTTCACATTGAATATACACACATCAAGCATGAGTTTTCAATCACTCATTTATACGTACTTGTTCAGATGAGAAGACATGTGAGGATTTTTATCCGCTGCCAGTATTTTGAATTTTCTTCTGAATTTTAAGGTAATTTGTATGAATTTCATCGCTGTTCAATATGAAAATGAGCACATGCATGATCAAGCATTCAATCACAAATATACACTACGTCAATCTTGACTACTTGATTGACCAAAAATCAAAAAGTTTTGATTTTACTTCAAGCATACACACAACGTATACGTGTGGCAATTTTACTAATACACTCTCCCATGCTTGATGAGATTTTGAACTGTGTATATGCCGCTTTAAAGCAGTTCATTAAAAAATGTATCATTTTGACAAATAATTTGACATAAAGAAAATGTCTGAACAACAAAATGTAAACTTTCACATACAAGCCTAGTGCGTAGTTCGGGAAAAATTTTATTTCTCATATAAATTTTTTCCCAGGACAAATTTTGTTTCGGATTTTTCTTGAGCAGTAGTTATACAGTTCCAACGCAATCCAAACTTTTTTTTAAAACTACACTTACATGCAAAAGTCGCCATATAATTTTTCCAAGACAGATAATGTTCGAAGCATTATTTTGATAGACAAATGTTGACGTTTCATGAATATCACGGTTTTTATCAACCAAAGTAAAGTACATATTCCCAATATTCCAAGGTATTATGCGACTGATGGCCAAAAAAACATAAAATAAAACACTAAAGAAAGTTACTGGAATAGATTATAATATAAAACAGCTGTTTTCACTCAATCAGTGGCGTAGCTAATAGGAAAGGGTTAAAGAGGGACAAATACTAGTGCGGCAACATTTTTTAAAGCATGAAAATATACATTTGTTGTTTTAATATTGAAGTGTAGATTTATAAAATCCAAAAAAAAATTTAGCTACGTTATTATCCTCAATTGAATTTTATTTTTAACTTTACCACCTTCAAAATTTGAGAATCAAAATTTAGAGATAAAATTTAGTTTTGCTCGATCTGCGTACTAGGCTTGCTCGTTAATTATTTAAGTTTCGTTTCAGCAAATGGGGATACATAAAATAAAATCTTATGAATGTAATTATTTTTGAATATAATTGAATCCTACTTTTGTGAGCTTCAGGATATTATATTTGAATTATATTTAAATTCAATTATATTTAAATTTAAAAGGTCACAAAAAAGAATTATTGTTATTATTTTTGCTGTATGTATTTTACCAATTATTGTTATTATTTTTATTGATTGGGTTGAAAACCTTCAAAGCACTTTCGTAGTATTTACTTAAAGACTTATTCAAATTATCCAACAGCTAAAAATAAGAATTTTCCATCCAATATTACGTTCTTATTATTCACTCGATATATCTAGATTAAAACTTAAATCCAGATGTATTTATGTACATTGAATTTGTATAATTTACGCCGGATGTATATAGATAATATGGCGGTTAGTCTTCTTTTTTTTATTGTATTGTAGTACTTCCACGTCGAAATCAAATTTATTGTTAGACATTCTTATTTGATTACCTATACTGTGTATTGCAAACAAATAAAGAAAGAAACGTCATTTTTAAAAAATATTAACACAAAGTATTTGTTTGATTTTTCAGAATGTAGGTGCGATGTGCATTTCTTGGCGCCCAAATATACTTTCACCAAAAAACACATTTAATTTAAAATTTAAAATCAGTGCTTCCAAGTTACTAAAATTTAATTATTTTTTATAATAAGTTTTTGTTCACCGCTGATCATTAACCAAAAAACTTTCACTACTTTTATAACAATTTCCTTTTAAAATATCAATGTGTTTTTTATGAACTAAAGCCCACGCAAGCAAAATGGAAAATTTCTATACTAAAATGAAAACGAAATTATTAACAAAAAATTTCGTTCGGCTTTTCGTTAAGCAGTCTGCAGTACGCTGTTCTGTTCTATTAGTAAATTTTCGTACTAATTTTGTTTCGCTTGGCCGTTCGGAGAACTACTCTTGCATTCCTTTTTCACTCCAATTATTGCTTCAAAATCCTTCGATTGGTTGAACCGAATAATGCTTTAAGAGTTTCTTTCCATTCCCAATTTCATAGTAGGAACGAGGAACATAATATTCATTTTATCGTCGGATTACTTGTCAAAAAAAATGCTTAAAGCAGCCATTTTGTTAAATGGCGACATTCGGTTATGCGTGTATAAATCGAAAGTCGATGTTTTTTTATATTCGATTGAAATCAAAAAGGAGAGGAACATTCAAAATATATAATTGAGAAAGACATAAATTAATTCCCCGAAACATTAATTGTGTTTGTTCATTGTATGTGATTTTGTTTGCAATGTGTAAATTTTTACGGATATTTTCCGTTATGCTTTTGCAAACATTTCGCTCTATTGTTGGAGACCACCGAAAAATTTCGTTTCGCTTCACCAGCGTGCTAAATTTAAAGCGGGGTTTAATTTAATGCAAAAATACATTTTAAATTTATTTATAGAAAATATCATAATTAGTTAAATTTTCACGTCAATTAAGAGGATAAATAAAAGTAATGGGCAATTAATCGGGGAACACTGTACCTAAGTATAATCTTTCGTATTCACATAATAATTGTTTTTAATTTATTTATATTGAAATTTTGACATAAAAATAAATATCTTTTCTTCAAAACTTCACTTTTCTTTCAAAATATACATATTATTTACATAGTCTTAACCATGTGCATTATTGTTTTTGTGCTTTCTTATTTAAGAAATATTTTGAATTGGGTAAAGTTTAAAAAGTTTAAAATTTTCTTTTCCTTTTATTTATTGTCTCCATTTTCTTTTTAAGATTCTTATAACTAAATCGAAATTGATTTTATCTATCATAAATTGTCATTTCATTTTCATAATATAAGTATGTATTGTCCTCTTTCTGTAGAAAAAAATTTGTATATAGGTATACGTTATTTGTTTGTACAATAATTTTAATTCAACGAAAAATATAATGCGTATAAATCATATTTTACTTTTCTTTTCAAAAGCACCCACCACTCATATAGATTTAAACTAAAAAATATATAACAAAATTGCATGCAGTACCCACATAATACATATACTATATACAATAGGTACTTTTCTCATATAAATATATTATTTTTTAAAATTAAGATAAAAAAAATTAAAAATTAGTTAAACTTCTTATATCTACAGATTTTATATAATAGTAATTTATTTTTATTTTATAAAAAAATGTGTAAGTTATTGTGTTTATGTCATTTTGTTTATCTTATTGTCAAAATCATCATTTTTTTGATTTTAAATATTGTCATACATTATTAATCTTTTTTTTGTTTCAAAACCAAATTTTGAATTGTACAAGTCAAGAGATTGTTTTAAAAATTAAACATCTATTTAACATTAGTTTTTTTTTTTTCAACAAAAAATATATATGTATATATAAATATTTATTTATTTTTATACCTAAGACTAAAAGAAAATTATTATCTATTTATATTTAAGTGTTTTTATTTGTTTTGTTCCTTAAGATCCATCCTAACACACTCGCATGCACACATACAAACTCCACCGAACGTTCAAAGATATGTTTTAAGGTGATATAGCCTGGCTAATTGTTTTGTTTTTTATATTTTTTTTTATATTTTCATCAAATCGAAATTTGAATTAATGAACGATAAATTGAAATGTTAGCTGTTTTTTTTAATAATAATAATTTTTATATTTACTAATTACTTAAATTATAATTTATTGAACAAATTTCTATCTAGCTATAGTTTGATTGGATTTTTATTTAAATTGCTCCAAGAGAATATTATTTTCTTTATTTTGTTTTTTTTATTTTTTCGTTTAATTTACATCTATTTTTTTTTGGGATATGATGGTTTCTTTTTTGTTTGATTCCAAAATTGATAGTTATTTTATTTGAAATTTCTAACTGATATGATTTAATTAATTTGATATGGCTGTCATGCGTGAATGTTTTTGAATTTATTTATGGAAAATTTATTTTATTTAATAATATTCATTTATATTGTTTTGTTTTTTTGTTTTTTAAGAATAATTTTCGTTCAAAAATTACAAATTTCAATTCGATGATTGTGTTTTTTTTATTTGAATGACTATCAGGCAGGTCTACTGGCTGAAAACAGATTTATCGCAGCCAGGCTAATAAGTGTTGGCAAAATAAGAGAAACTAGTGTCGATGGAGTATCTAGAGTGTGTGCAGTTGAATAGCCCGCATCGACGACATTTATTTTCCATCCAAGATTATTATGGGTAAAGCACTTTAAAATAAAAAAAAAATTATAAAACGAATTATTGACAAACAAAAAAAAAAAACATAAAATAGATACCTATTTGTTAAAAATAATATTTACCTGATAATAAAGTAAATCTGGGGCATCGGCTGGAACTGTCCAATTGAGGTAGCCCGGTTCTCCTTCTTCACATTCAAGAACAAGTGTTTTCATATATTCTTCAAATGTTTCAATTTCGGCGGATTTATCTACAGTCTTATGTTGCCATTCACAGTAACGGCCAGCTAAAATAAAAACGGATATTGTTTTAAATTATTTTATTGTTATATTAAAAAAGTGGTAGTCAGTTGTTAACTATGTATAGTGAGCATTATGCTATGGTCCCACTTGTCTTTCACAAAATTTTGTAAAGACAGGGTGACCAATACTAAAAAATCGATGTTCTTTTCTCTAGGAAAAAGTGAGGCTTTTTTCAAAATACTTTTAGGTACACAAATACAAATGCATTCACATATA
Organism: Epistrophe grossulariae; assembly: GCA_929447395.1. Lineage (NCBI taxonomy): Eukaryota > Metazoa > Arthropoda > Insecta > Diptera > Syrphidae > Epistrophe > Epistrophe grossulariae. The sequence goes on from OV839567.1 coordinate 106,865,687, forward strand.
GGGAAGGCGTACAGTTCTACAACTAAATGCTGGAATGGAATTTTTAGCTGTTTTTTTGAGGAATGTGTTTTGAGATTTAAATCGTTAAAATAATAAAAAAGCATAATAAATTCAAGAAATAAAGTGAAATACATAAAATACTTCAATAAAAAAAATATAAAACTAATTTTGAAAATTGGTTCCTCTGCATAATATGTGATATACACCTCTTCCTTATCTTCTTAATCATTGTCCAAAAGCACAACGACAGCACCTGACAAGGGGAATATCGCCACCGATAGCCGTACTCGAATGTTAACCCTGTTTAGATTGTGAATTTTCACTACGTAGTAAATAGTCATGTCGTGTCTACACTTGAAATTTTCACTCATGTGTAACACTGAATTCTGACGGAATATCTGTGAATTGAAACATTTGATTCTGAGCACCATATTAAATATTAAATATTAACAGCCGAATTTATAAACGCATTATAGCGAGTGCATAAAGTTATACACTTCTTATAATGCCTCTAAACACGAAAATTGTATTTATAAAACTTTGCAACGTTGAATAGTGGCATTATAAGCTGAACGCGTTTGAGGGTTGAATAGTGTCTGTATAGGGATATTTTGGTATCGAAATGTCACTTTGACTCACACACAACAATATAATACATAGATATTAGGGTAGCGCTTATTTTGGCAATGTTTGAATTTCTTTTTTATCCTCCCCTAAAAATGATTATTATGTACCTGTACAATGTACATACAAACAAGTAGTGCATTTTTTTTTGGAGGGGCTAGCTTAGTAACACCGAAAAATAATTATACGGATTGAATTCCAGCCTTTTTTCACCTTAAAAGTAAAAAATAGAAATGTTTTTTAATTGGATACTACCTATTCGTGGAATTAAATTCTTGCACACTTAATAGAACTTCAAATTGATGCCAAATTACTTAAAATGTGTCAAATTTGGAAATTTTGTATCACTTTTAGGAAAGGACTTAGAATAATTTTAGACATTGCGAACAAAAGAGCCACCCTAATAGATATATTTTCTTTTCAAGAAAACACAAATCTTCTAATGAATCAATAAAAATGATTTTTTTATTCTAAAATATATTACTTTATTGACAAACAACACAAAAACCACACAAATAACAATAATCTGAATAATAATATTAGGAAAAAATAAAAGAATCCAATATGCTGCGCAACAGAATTGTTTTTTTTTATGAACAGCTGAGATTGGTTTGTCAGTTTTGGAAGTAAAACGTAATAGATTTCCTCTTTTTGGTACTTTATTTGACACAAGCGTATTATAACTATACAGGGTAGGAAAATCTTTTATAAATAATAATTTATGTTGCGTTGAATAGTGGCTACATAAATGCTTATGCATTACATAACTATTCAGCCGTTTAGAGGTGTTTAGCGAATTCTAATAAATAAGGCTGTAAATAAATAAATATAGTTGCAAAAAGTGAAAGAAATTTCAAGTTTAGTAATAAAATCTTCAGTATCTTCGCTGATTGCTGTTATATATCCTCTAAGATTTCCACTTGTATTTTATGTATAACTGATAAAATACGAATTTGAGAGGACAGAGTGCCTGATTAAAAAAAATCAGTGTCAAATGTGTATTTCGTCAGTTGGAAAATGAAAAGTGAAAATCTAGAATAAAAGTAGAGTACAGCTGATGCGAAACGAAAAATCCCATACAAAAATTTCACAATGAAATCAAGCAATACACTTTTCGATGTGCAAAATTGATAACTGTAGTAGATGAATTTGAGCAGCCTCCACTCTTTTCGCACAGAATGATTTTACTGGAACATTAACGGTCGTATTTATAAACGTTGTCCAACTTTGGACAGCTGTCCAAGTTATGGATAAACATTTTTAGTTGATGTTAGTTATATAACGAAAGACAAGGGACTCGGTTGTTCAACCATTGTGAGCGATTTTTGCGTTTATTTTAGTTTTATTTTGGAAATGTTTAAACACTCCACGAGTTTTTTCACGCTGTGTTTTCGCAAGCATTTTGGTGTTTTGTTGGAGACCACAGATATGAATCAGCAGCTTATACGCGAAAGTACATAATAATTAAGACTCTGTATTTACATTCATCGAACCAGCCAAGGCCATATTGTGAATACCGATGGCCCCATGCAAAACAATACTAAGTGTATTTGTTTATTTTTCAGGAGAGACGTTTAAAGTTTGATTTTGCTTGGTATAAATGTCGAAACAAGGCATTACACTAAACCCTATTTGACCTCTGTTTTCAAGGCATTCTTCGCAGGAAAAGAATAAAAATAAAGGGCTGTCAATAGTATATCGATATCTCAAAGCTATATGTGCACTTAGTATAGTTTTGCACGGGGCCATCGAAATGTGTATATATACAAACCTGCAGTTGGGATTGGATTTCCATCATCATCAAACTCAACACCAGCATAAGGATTCTGTTGACGCAATTCAATGCCAGTCTTCTGTCCGATTCCACCTTCTGGTGAATCAGTTATGTAAAATGGATGATATCTGTATAATATTAGAAGAAATGTCATTAAGCCACTGATGCGCATTTAAATATACAATTTTATAAAACACATACCTTGCTGGGTTAGCTGGATTGTCACCACCTTCCACATAAAACATGTAAGTTTTGCCTCGTTCCACCGTGATTTCGGGAATAAGAAGATCATTCAAATACCATGCTATACCCCACGATGGATTTCCAGTAATGGGAGAATAGCCACGTTTACCACCTGTCGGTCCGATTCTAGCACTAAACGTATTTTCATTTTCAATTTTTCTTGTAGGCCATGGAGTTGGACCGGATTCATCCTTCACTTGGTGCAGTGATGTCTTGCATGAATGATCGTTCTAAAATATTAAATTATAAACATTCGAACTGTTTGAGTTTAATTTTTTCAAACTCACTCTAGATGCAAAATTAATTCGAATATCATCGACATTGTGATCAGTTCCGACGTGCGAATGTGCATTGGCCTCCTTGCGGTTATTAAGTGTACCAATAGCAGCAATCACAGATACCTCACGGTCAGTAGGAATGGCTAAGTCATTTATTGGCTCATTGGTTTGTAAAAGTCGTTTGTATCGAATACTTGTCACCCCATTCTTACGATCTCCGCTTACTGAAAATTACGGTAATTTATAAACATCACGTCTAGAGAAATTACAGGTACAAAAATTTCTTACAAACAACAACATCGTTTCTTCCACCAATTCTCTCGTCAGGACATGCACCATGTTGTCCATCACATTGCGATAAATCTGACAGATAGTAATCTTCAGCCCGGAAAACACGAGCATTGGTATCATAAAATGCAACTACAACATCGCCCATGGACATTTGGGCTCGACCATTTGCACCAGATAAACCAAAAGCCATATACTGATCTTCTCGAATTCGACCAAATAATTCGACTTGTAGATAATCTCCTTGTAATTCCCATTTGACTTGGAGTTTATTAGGCAGAATTTCTCGACAATTTGCATAGGTGACCTTAGGTGTTGTTGTTGTCTATAAAATAAGAAAAATTGTATTAAAAATTTAATATACGTGTTCTTAGCAAGAATTTCTAAAAAAACATATTTATATGCTTAATTTTAAATCTCAACTCTTCGTTTTTTTTTTTAAATATACATAATATACCTTTTGCATTCATTTTTGAAGTCTCGCTTGTATGTATATGGTATTTGGGTTTTATGAAATTTATGACGGCCAATAAAAAAACATGTGATGATAGAAGACAGAAGACTTAACATTACTTATTTAATGGGGATATTTCTATTTCAACTGTATTTAAATAAATATACAAGGGAAATTAATGGCGCTTTATGTTTGATGTGCGTAATTTCTTGGTTTGTATCTCTTTTGAGTTTTTTTGAAATTTTTTTAATTTTCCAATTATTATTAGGTACCCAAGAGCTCAGAATGGTATTAAGCTTGTTATAGAAGTATTATAGGTTCTAATAAGCTTAACATCATTTTGTATTGCACTAAATGTATCGTTTATTTATCGTTATCTATACAGGGTAGTTTCAATTCCTTGTGATAGTTGAGTAATCTTTTTGGTTGGATAAACAAAGATTAACATCAATTAGGCCCAGTTATTCATTAATATATATGTACTAAGAGAACTCTGAATAAAGCCAAAGTTGTTTGTGTTATAGTCATCAACATTTTACATGTCAACACACAAACACGTATTTTGGGATTACATTGACTGACTAGCATCATTCGTGTTATCGAAAGAAATTAAAAATTGCTGTTCGAGTACTTACAAAAACTACACACCACATTATTTGAAACAACAGTAAAAAAACTCGATTTAGAGTAACATTGTTTTTTATAATCTCAATTTTTTTTTAAATAACGGATTTTCCTTTATACCACCGAAGAAACAATCTAATTCTTCGTGGCATCGAACACGTGAATAATTTCCTTTGATAAATCGAATCAACTATCAACAAGCGTTTCTTTTGAAAGTTTTTGTTTCTTTATGCTTCAGTTGGTTCGTTTTGATTTGATTTTCTTCGAAATGTCTCTTATCAAATGGCTTAACGATGCACACCCTACTGTTTTGCTTTTGAAATTTATTAGATATCGTTAACAGTGATTGGAAAAATGAAATTTCTTGCGAATTTGTACAAATTTTACCAATTTTCTGTTAAAACCCATAGGAATTAGGAAACACAGTTTTGTGAAACTTGGTGAACATTTCTTGAAATTTGAAACAGTCTCATCTAAGTATATTAAAATCAAGAACATTACAAACTAAGTTTGCCTGCATAAACAACGTGTCAGTGGCTCATTGTAGCCGTAATTTACCCTATGAAGAGGGACTTGAAAAAGATATCGCATAGGTGCGTAAATACAAAGCAAGAAAGGGAAATTTATGTTGTAGTTAGGTTAAGAAACAGAAATAGTTTTTATGTTTAAATATTTCAAAGAATTTATTTTATATTGTAAAGTGAAATAAAAGCTGAGATAGATCGTTTGGTCGCAAATATTCCTCCATTTCTATTTATATTTTCACAAAAAAAAGTTCACACGAAATTTCTTCCTTTATGTTCCTTTATTCGAAACTCATATGTATTTGTGTGAACTTCTTCTCCTGTGTAGTAATTCACAGTAATGCACATAGTTTCAATGTAAAGGAACTTTTATTTCGTGTTCTAATTTTTGCAGATAAATTATGTACAGAACATTTTTTACTTGCTTTAAATGTCAACAATTAAGTTGACAGGTCTTGGCTGTACTTTGAGAATCGGAGAGCCGAAGTTTTGTTGGGATCTCTTGGAGTTGTCAAGAAAACCTCGGCTAATCCTGGTTAAAGTTCAGCAAACGAAGCTATTAAAAGCTTTGTTTAATGATGAAAAGTAAAATAAATCTGTATCGACGAAGTGAATCGATCCCTTTCACACACCAAAGTGACTTGTTCGACATAACCCATCGGCCATGAGAGTTCGAACTACTGTTTCGATGGAAACCTCGCCGACATACACTATGCATCGACAAGGTACTTCGTGGTGTGTAATATAGGTAATTTTCGTGACAGAAAAAAGTAAAGAAACACATATTGGGTAGATTTGGGATACCACGAAATCTTGCCTAACACAACAATCGGGTGACGCTTTGACATTTCTAATTTACTAACTTCACCTAAAAATTGATTGCATAAAATTTTGTTCTAAACTGTTCTACACAACTTCATCAAACACAAAGTAACAGAATGTAGAACAGTTAAAGGCAATGCATGAAACACACAATTCTGTAGGTACTTTTCTTATTTTGTTTTGTACTTTTCTGTGTAGGTTCATTTAACTACCTTTTAAGCTATGAAATTAACAGTTTATATAAAATAAGATAATTTACAAGTGTCAACTGTCAAAATACCTAATCTGACAGATTCAAATACAACCAGCTATTTTTCGATATTTTTTACCCAAATAATCAACCTGTTTTTAAAACACCACTCAATATACATAATATTAAAGAGGTATATATGTTTCAACCAATTAAACAACAACTAAAAATCTATATATAACCAACACTAATAAATTTAATGCTGAATGAAAAATGTTGAGTTTCGCAAAAATAAAAATACAAATTACGAATAGTATTAACCTATACTTACCGGAGTGTACCACCATGGCGGCTTTTATGTGAAAAAGATACAAACAAAAATTCAAATGATTTGATCATGTTGATATATGCAAATTTTACAATGAAACAATGGAACTAAATTGAAAGTTTTACAAAAGAAAAGAAACAATTTTGAAGGCATGTAACTGTATATAGATATTATACGATATACCGCGTCGTTCTAAACAATATATAAATTATATTTTGAACAAAAAAAAAGCTAATTGTTTAACCGCTTCAATTCGAACTCGATTAACTTAACACACACGGAATAGAATAATTATCAATTCAAATCAATCCGATATAACAATAGAATTTTGCATGTATGACGACTTACAAGCTCAGCATAAATGTAAAAGCACATAGGCAGAGAGAGGTATGCGACACACCAACTCACCGTAATTTTGGTTTGTCCCAAAGCCGGTGGCACATCCAGATCCTTCGGTATGAAGATATGTCCGAAATTGTGTCGATATTCTACACACCACACAGCCAACCAATCGATATCGTATGCTGTCAAATTGCCAGGCAATTGAATTTCAATATCCTCACCCTGGTATCCTCGTAATGGCTCTAAGGATCCGATTTCATTTGGTACCTATGGAATAATCCACACACAAAAGCAAATAAAACGAAATGAATGAGGAGGAGTTGGGTTGACTATACATATATCTTTATAGTAAAATGCTGATGCCCCACTATAGCCGGAAAGGGAGCGATATTGTGTCACTTACCTTGATTCCCATGATATTGGGCTCTGTGCCGTTGCCCACCCAGAAGTATGCATCTGGACCGGCTCCGTCATAATGCAAATTTGGTATGTAGAAAGTTTTTGCATCCAGGACACTAATGTTACTCGACCGCAATCCATGAGCAAGCCTCTTGAATTCAGGAAGGACTCGTGGTTTAGGCACATCCAGTCCTGGTGGAATAAATACTTCACCGAAGTCAACCTGTTGTTTTGGAAATAAAAAAAGAAGATAAGAATTTTATTTTGACCTTGCTATTGGTTTTTAATTTGGGAAATTTGCTGGTCAATTTCAAATTTAGGTGTAGGATAGCATGTTCTTTTATGTTTTTGGTAGTGAAATGGGCAGATAAAATCTTTTTTATTTCATTGAATTGTTTTTTTTTATATACAAATGTATAATATGTATTTACGTTTACTTATTTTTATTTATTTGTGGAGCAAAATTGATAATAATTTAAATAACGCTGAGCTCCAAGTTTCTGCTATATTTTGTTTACGAAATTTGGAAATATACCTATACTGTTAAATTTACCAGTAAAACTATAGCAGCATTAGTAGAGAATCGAAATCTATTCGTCTCATAATTTATTCAGATTTTATTTCGTAAAATTCCCAAATGTTTTGATTTAATCTACCTTCTATATAAATAAAAAAATGTAAATGTGCGTTTGTTCCTAACCGCTAATCTCCGAAAGCTCTTCACCGATTGCTTTGAAATTTTAAAACATTGCATTCGAGTGCGCGTGTGTTAATATACTATGTATATTTTTTTCAAAGCGCCATCTGTTGGGTATATAAAAGCAACACCCGCTATACTGAAATCTCAGTGGTATGTTCTTTTTCTATAAAATGTTAACTATTGTTGTTGTGTCAAAAAAAAAGTGTTGAAATGTCATTGTTAAAAGTGTTACACTGTGTAATATTTCATTTAGGAACGATCAATGTTAAAAATATTGTTGATCTGTCAAATCGGAAGGGGTTGAAACAAAATTTAAAACACATTTGGAATGAATAAATCAAAGAAATTTTTTGATTGCATGAAATTTTATTAGACCATTATGATCACTTAAATCATTAAATGCATATCTACAATATTTAAAATAAATTCACATTAATTTCATTTTCGTACAAAATCGAATCATTAACAAAATGCATAGAATTTTTTTTTTATTCATAATGGACACAAATTCCTCTGTAAAAAATCTACCGAATTGAAAGATTAAACATTAAAAAAAAACAAAATTCATCAGAAAATAACTGAAAACAATTGCAAAACTCAAAATTCAGAAATATATTAATTATGTTGAAAAGAAATACAAAAATTAAAATAATTCCAAATCGAAAGAACGAAAACTAAACAAAAGACATAAACACATTTCCAAATTCAGCTGCTTTTGACAGATCAACACTTCAATTCATATCAAGAAGGTGAGTTGAAAATTGTTAGAAAGTGTAACACTATGACACTTCAACACCGGATTTTTGGAACGATTTTATGACGTCATAATGTTACACAGTGTTACACTTTTCCATTTAGGAACGACCGAAGTTAACAATAGTGTAACAATAGTTAACATTTTATAGAAAAAGAACGCACCTAAGCTATCTCAAGACAGGATTCCTTAAGCTTAGTACAGATGATTGTCAGATCTTACAGTATTGTCAGAACTGTCAATGGTCTGACAATAGCTAACAATTAGCTGACAATTTACATATTTCTTACAATGAAAAATTGTCCGTTCACACGGTTGGTAGATTTCTTCCCAAAGTCTGACAATCTGATTGTCTGCTCTTTTTGTATCTCTCTTTAACCAACTCATTGACAACGGGAAAACAAAATCGTAAGAGATATTAGGTCTGTTCACGTACTTACCCGAAATTGCCAGATTCTACCAGTTTTATATTTTTTATATGAACTTTGATAGTCTTTCGGGCTAAAACTGGTAGAAATGGGTAGGTTTGGGAAGTAAACGAAAAAGGTTATTCTGTTTTAAAGTAGCTTGGTTGATCATACATTTCTGCCAAAAAAATTTACATTACATCGTGCTCTTGTCTAAAAAGTTGCAAGTAACTCAGTTTCCTCGTGTGAAAGGGACTAAGAAAACCGTCTTTACGCGAATGGGCCCTTTGAGAACGGTGTAGAGATATTTTCTCAAAACCACCAAATGTATACCAATGGCCAATCGTTATAAACGCACCTTAAACTGAACACAATATAATGCTGCAACTAGAAACGGAGCTAGAGCTGCAGTTCCAGCTCCGTTTCGTTTCCCACAGTGAGCTGTACAGTTTTTTGTATAGATATTTTGAAAAAAAAAAAAAAAATAACCACGGGCTTATTATTCACTTATTTTATTTCCAATAATTAATAATTTTTTTCACGACACAAATAAGCACTAAAAGCTTCAATATTTTGTCACGGCCATTTTGTTCTTCATATAAATTGAAACGTCAAAAGTGCTATACGTGAAAAGTTAAAAGTTGGTAACTCTTACAGCAGCGACTTGCAGCTCCGATTGAAATTGTCAATTTTCCTTTGAAAATCTCTACGGAACTTACCGTTGCCTTCTTACAACCGTCTCAACGTAAATGGATTTAGCTATGTATTATAAATAAATCGAGAAGAGAAGAAACAAAATATTATACCCGGTTGCAAAACTCGATGATATTTTCAACGATCCTCCGTTCTCGCACGAGGCCCATTTACGATAAAACCTGTCAATTTTCTTTTGAATTAGTTGCTCCACTGCAATTAGTTTATTTTGGAAAGTTATACGTGTTGGACATGCTTCGCTGGGGTTAAGCAATAGTTGTTATAATAATATTTACTAGAGATGCCGCGAATATTCGGCCACTATTCGGCATTCGGCCTATTCGGCATATATTTTTGATATTCGGTATTCGGCCAAGTTCACAACATTCAGCCGAATACCGAATAACAAATGAAGAATAAAAAAGGCTTATTATCTTACAATAAATGTTTTCTTTTATTCAAAAATTTGTATTTTAGTATTGTGGTGAATAAAAACTACTTTTTCGGCATTCGTTGGTAGCAAACGATTACGTCTATTTTCGTAAACAATTCCAGCTTCTGAAAATATGTCAAAAGTCAAAATTCACGTAGGAGATAGATACACATCATTGGCCGAATGTTCGGCTGCCGAATATTCGGTATTCGGCCGACGAGTGTGGCCGAATATTCGGTATTCGGTATTCGGCCGAGTCACTATTCGCGGCATCTCTAAATTATTTACACTATTGTATTTATTAGTTTTTTGACCAGTTAGACAGTGTCTTTACTACCCGAAGTAGTTGGAAATATGCTTTATTTAATTAAATAGTGTAAAACTAAAAAAAAACTAAATTTAGACAACCGATAATTCTTAGAGAACAATTTAACATGTTTATTTGTTTAACTGAACGACTGTCTAAAGTAAGCCAACCTTTACAAATATGACTACTACAGTCCAATTCTAAATGAATATTCCTGGGGAAATGTTTCCTCAGGAATAATTTTTTTTCTACAGTTGCAAAACAGCTGTTTTGAATATTCAGAACTATCATTCTCGCTTTCGAAGGGAAATTACTATATTCTACCGGAGTATTCTACTGCCGAGAAAACACGTCTCCCAGGGAGTTTTTTTTCCCGGGAATTTTTAAATTTGAGCTGATAATGTAGGTATATCGAAAATGTAAAAGTATAATAAAACACGAGAATATAACTTATGTGAGTTGCGGTCAATGCATTATAGAAACATTAAAACCGTTTTCGTTTTTTTAATGATCTAGTACAATTGTTTTATTTTCTAATTAACTAATTAAAATCTAGAAACATATTTTTATATAAATTGTAAACAGTTTAATAACCCCTTTAACCAAATAAAATTAAATTAAATTAAATAAAAGAAAATTGTTGCAAAATTTCAAACATAAAAACATTTATAATAATCGCATCCTCATTAACTTAAAGCGTAAATAAGTTCAAAAATCCTACAAAATGACCATTATAATGGCTGACGCCATTATTTTGAAACTTTGTATTCTATTCATATAGTATATGTATAATGTTTGGCGCCCGGTTGGTAATGGTTTATGCCCAACATGCCACCATCATTGCGCACACAGACACGAACACAAATCCAATTTTATACGTCTCCATAAACCCATACAAAATACTTATTATATACTAAAAAAAGTGTAGATATATATGTATACATAAGGGGAACACAATATAGCAATAGAGCAACCCCCACAAAATAATAATACATTTTTGGGGATGAATTTACTTGGAACCGCGCCCCTTTTTTCTAACTTTTGTACAAAAAAAAACGAAATTATAACAATGTTGCTCAAAGTGCAACGAAACACAAAAAAGCTTCAACTTATGCTACATACCTTTAGTCTATCCTTTTTGCATGTTGCCACAGAAAAAAGACTAAGTATAAGTAAGTCAAGTCCTTGTTTGACGAAAGTTCTTTATGATTTTTTTTTTAACTAAGCTTGTTTGAGGTTAAAAGAGAAATTTTTAGACAGCTAAGCGTCTTATGTAGGTATATTTTTACTTCTTTTTATAAGATCCTTGCATATGCATTGCTTGTAATATGTTTTCATAAAGGAAGTAGGGTATATGACCGCAGCTGAAAGGTGTACATCGCAGGTAAGGTACACCGATGGATCTCAAGCTGCGGTATGGGGGATTGCGCGCGCATAGAATCCATATTTTATATGTTGCTCCATTGAAAAGTTACAATTGGGGAGACATTTAATGAGTATTCATAAATGGCTGCTTAGTTTGGAATTTCCTTTCATAAAAATGGTGGCAGTGTGTAGAGTAGAGATATGGTGTGGGGGTTGGGAGAAAAGACCCGCTATACTGCTTTATATGCATAATATGTGTGTCATCCCACCATATAGAATAAATAAAAGCATGAAATTTTTCTCTTATGCTTATTGGGACGAAGTACCTTCTCAATTAAAACTGCATCCTGTCAATATGAATGATGTCGATGAAGAACGAATGGAGGTAAAAATTCATATATGTACTTACTTCGAAATATGTATACCTATACAGTTGAAGCTTTAGGTTTACCACTATTGCATGGTTGAGCTTGTTTATTAGTTAATTTTGTCATAAATATTCTATTAAAGAAAAGCTTTTTCTTAACGGTATGTGTGCATAGGTATCGTTATTCAGCAAATTGAAGAAAAATTCTTGAAAAAATACTGGATATCAATATACTTTGCACTAGCGAAGTGAAACTTTTGGTGCAGTGCAATAAGACCCGCAGAAATAAAGCCCACGGGTCGTCTTATTTCCCAAAATAAAGGTAAATGACACCCGCGGGTTTTTTTCCTTTTTGGAGTGGCACTAAGACCTACAAAAAAAACATTAAGTACCGCGAGAGTAGTCAAGCCGGTGCCTATGTCAACAGTTCTTTTCGGCAACAGTAACTTGTCCTTTATTTCTTGAATTGAAACCCACAAGAAATAGGAATTAAAACCCACAGCTATTTGTTTCCTTTTTAAAAAAAAAGCCCGCGGGTGTTATTTCTCTTTATTTTGGGAAATAAGACCCCTATGATTTATTTCCGCGCGTCTTATTGCACTGCACCAAAACTTTTACTAAAAATTAATTTTCACAGAAAAAGGCTATGAAACTGGTCATATTTTTGTCAACAAAAATTGCATACACCTTCCCACTTCACATTGCACTTTCGTTAACCATCGATTATGGCAATATATATAGCCATTTTGAAAGAAAAAAACACTTGACTACTTCAAAATAGTGACGTTTACCTGTCCTCATTAGCAGCCAAATTCATTTTCGCCACCTTCGTTTAAATATACCTGCGAATGCAATATCATCAACAATTATACCTATAGTTAAACGGACTTTTAAATCATTTTCATTTCATTTCATTTATTATTTCAATACAAATGTACATTGGCACATTAAGATTTATATCTTTTAGAGCATCTAAAAAAAAAAAATTTACAAAAATTAGCATTTACAAAAGAAAAGAAAAAGTAAACAATGTACATTTAAACTACATTACATAAAAAATAAATGAGAAAGAAAAAAAGAGATAATAGCTGAACTTCAGAATTTAATAATAGAAATAATATAATATTATATTTTAAATTTAATTTGAAAAGTGCAAAAACAGTTTCCTCCTAAAAGCTGCAGGTGCGATAGTTCTTTGCAATTCATTAGGAAGTAAATTCCACAGACGAATTGCAACTACGTAAAATGAGCGTTCTGCAGTCATTGTATTTCTGTTGTTATACTACGTTTTCACTGACCACTAATCCGAGATTTAAGTAGATTTACCCTAAATCCTCATCAAATCTTATTTACCATACAAAATTGAATCTTCAAATCTAGTAGATAAGAAATTAATATTGTTAAATCTTCATAGGGCCAATAGTTGAACAAATCGAACAAACCTATTCCTCTCTTGCGCGGAGCACATTATTCGAGAATAGAGAGAACATTTTCGAAAATCTATTTTTTTTTTCATCGTTTAACTATCTATCTAATTTCCACTTTAGAAGAAAACATGAAACAGCATTTGCATTTTGAAAGGAACTGTCAAAGTTAATCTACTTTATAATCTTTTTATGCGGTGAAAACACTATATAGGATTTACGAAATCTCAACGAGATTAACTTTCGGTGGAAACGTAGTATTAAAGATTTACCATACAAAATTGAATCTTCAAATCTAGTAGATTAGAATTTAATCTTGTTAAATCTTCATAGGGCCAATAGTTGAACAAATCGAACACACCTATTCCTCTCTTGCGATGAGTACAATATTCGAGAATCGAGAGAACATTTTAGAGAATCTATTTTTGGTTTCATCGTTGAACTATCTATCTCAACTCCACTCCATTTTAGAAGAAAAAATTAAACAGCATTAGCATTTTGAAAGGAACTGTCAAAGTTAATCTACTTTTTAATCTTTTTATGTGGTGAAAACACTATACAGGATTTATTAAATCTCAACGAGATTAACTTTCAGTGAAAACGTAGTATTACTTTTTGACTTGTGATTTGCATACAATTTGTCTACAGGGTGTCTGCTTGTCTAAGACTTTTCTCGGGTATAAAAATTTGATGTGGGCTCTCGGTCTATGAGGCATTCGGACGAAAGAAGTTAATGTTTACACATCTTAACCGTGAGTCCCGGCACTCACACTTTTTTTGGACTTATTCACCATCGTTAAGTGTTGCCGCTGAGATATTTGAAAAGGTCGCACAAAAGACAGTCACGTGGAAAAATATCGTATTAATAAAATTTTACAATAAATAGCAAAATCAATCGGAGTCCGTACAAATTGCAAGGAAATTAAAATATTTTATCTGTATAGCTTTTTACTAGTTACAATAAATGTAACGGTAAGAAACTTAACTTAAATTAATTTGAACATTAATTTGAAATTACTTTTATTTTAGTTTTAGACGTTCTTCCATAATTTTCATTAAATATTGGCGAATTAAAATATTACATTGACATTGCATTCTAGGCAAGAAAAATTTTTCAATGTATATAGGGAGGGTCAGTATAAGTAAACCATTTTTCATCCATTTGAAAGCCTCTCCATTTGGATGCCACTTTGGAGAAGAGGGTGGAAAAAGGCCTTCGGTATGTCCTGGGAACCGTTTGTAAATTTCAGAAAATTTTTGTACAGAATTGGATTCTCAACAATTTTGGTTGTGGTACTATTGCACAGTCAAATAAAAAATAAAAAAGTTAAAATTCAAAATAAACCAATGTTTTATTAAATTAATAGACGAAAATTATAACGCCTAAATGACATTTTTCTTGAAACTGTTTGTCAATTTTGATTTTTCTTTTTCAATTTCATGGAAAATATTATAATCAGAATTGCAGAGAATTTTGTATGTTTACATTGACCCGCCTTGGGCCTAAGCACACGTACAAAATAAATCTTGTCAACGTTGTGTAAGTTTTGATTAAAGCCTCACGATTCACAAAGCCAATACTTGCCCGCCCTATAGAGCAAGACGCAACAAATTACCGAAATTACCGAAAAAAAAAGTTTTAATAAAAAAGAAGTAACCACGAAATTGTTTTCAGTTTTCCAAAAAAAAAAAAGGAAACACATATGTAAAAGCTTCTGATTTTAAGCATTTGACTGATAATTAATAAGAAAATTACATTTTCGAAACAAAAATAATATTAAATAACATACATACATATGTAAATACACATTTTACTATGCGTAAAATTCTGATGCGAAATGAGAATCAAAAAAAAAAATGACGAAACGAATTCATAAACGAGAAATTTCGTTCTATGAACAAAATTTATAATATGTAGTAGATTTTTCGGAGAAGTCTCAACTCTTCTTACGCACTAAAATTATTACTCGGACCATTAATTGTTTCGCATTAAGCCTAGTACGCAGCTGAAGCGAAACGAAAATTTTCTGTGGTCTCCAAATCTATAACGAAAAGACTACGGAAAAAATAAATGTCAGCAAGTGTAAACAAAAAAATAAAAAAAAAAAATCACAAGCCTTTGCTGTAATCAAAAAACACCGAATAAAAATAGGAATAAAAACTCGAAGCCTGTGGCGTAATGGTTAGTGCGTAGGACTATTACCACCTAAAACAGAACTGTTTTTCTCGGGTTAGGTACTGCCTCTTGCGAGGAATTGACAAATCCTCCAAGAGTATATCTTATCATGACAAAGTGCTTCTCACCTTAGCCGTTCGGATTCGGTAGAAAATTGTAGGTCCCCTCCATTCATCCTAATAACACGCACACAACTAGGCCCTTGTTCTACATGAGCTGTCGCGCCACCCAATTTATTTTTATTTTTAAAAACTCGAATGTCACTTTTCCGCAGACAATTAATGGTCCGTGCAAATAATTCAGTGCAAAAAAGAAGTGGAGACTTCTCGAAATAATCTGCTACAATAATCAATTTCACTCGTTGAACAGCGTACTGCAGAACAAAAATGAAACCGAAATTTTTCGTTTATGATTTCGTTGCGTTGTTTCAATTTTTGTATGGACATTTTCGTTTCGCTTCAGCTGCGTAATATGTTTTATCAACGCCCTACGTTGTAACGGGAGAATTAAGATTACATTTTTATTGTTTTAAATTCAAGCAAATCAATCTCTGTCAAAAAGTTTAAAAAAAACTAAACTTATTAAAAAAATCACTTAGGGCCAGTTTCACAGTGAAGTAAGTGTCACTTAAGTGCCAAATATGGAAAACTAATTTCCAATTTCACAGTGTTAACTTATCGGAATAAGTGACACTTAAGTCTCCCATGTTGGCTACTTAAGTTCCTCTTACTCAGGTAGTAAAACTGCGGCTAAAGTGCCAAAATGGGAAAATTAAGTGCCACTTATTTTGTTAAGTGCGCACTGTGAAACTGGCCCTTAAAAATATAAATATAGTGGCATAACGTCAAGGGCAAGTTTTCATCTATCAGACTTATTATTCTACAAATCAAAGAAGAAAATGTTGAATAGTAAAAAATAATAGTATCTGGGAAAAAATAATACATAAAATTATTCCATCTATATATATCTGCCTATAATATTCATTTAATTACCAAAATCATAAAAGAAAATAATCTTTAAAATTCAAAAGCTCTAGGATAATATTATTCCTTCATTATATTCAAATGAAAGTAAAACCAATTAATTTCTATTGACCATGAGTTTATTTTAAGCCTTCACTCTTCTTCACTCACCGTAAATCTTCGGCACCAAACTGAAAGCCATCGAATGTCCTTGATCCTCTTTCCCATAGGCAATCGGAGGATGATGTCTGTATTGTTGTGTGCTTGTAGGATTGGTGGATCTCTGTAAGGCATATAATTTTTTATTTTTAATATTCAAGATTAAAATGAAATGCAGTTATATTATTATATGTACATATGTGTACATATATAAATATAATGATATAAATTGACGTATGTACATAATATATTTATTGATAGCTTGAATAATAATTATTTTTTGGGAAAAAGTGATAAATTCAGATGGTTAATATTTTGATTTATATGATAAAACATACCTATTAAGGCAAATTTTAAACTTAAACGCAAGTAACAAATTATTATTAAATATGTGGCACATCTACATCACACTTTATGCTAAATTTTACATTTTTCTTTTGTTTCACATATTCTGATAAATTTGACATTTTTACTTTATTTCCGTTTTCTAAAAAATGAATTGTATAAATAGAGGTTTCTTAAACAAAATCCTACTTCTTCTTTTGCCATCGCCTCGTGCGACAAGATTTAACAAAAAATATTGTAAGTAGTTTGTAAGCTTGGAATTTTAATAAATTGGATTTGATTTAAGGAAAGCGAGTTACTTTTATTTAACATCAATCAACTCCATAATTGGTGACCCCGTTTCACAAAAAAATTAAAATGACGAACAATCAAGGCAGCGACGAAAACAAACCAAAAAACAACGACAACACTACTGTACCAGAAGAAGCGCCAGAGACGATTACACGAGTTGCAATTCGCATCCCTTCATTCTGGCACGAGAAGCCGCAAATTTGGTTTGCGCAAATCGAGGCCCAGTTCCGAACAGCCAAAATCTCTAATGACTCCTCAAAGTTCAATACAATCATTGGTGCCATAGAGTCTCAAGTACTAACACAAGTCTCTGATGCGGTATTAAATCCTCCCAGTGAAAACAAATATGAGAATCTAAAGACTTTGATCATTGAACGATTTGGAGACTCAGAACAACGTAAAATCAATAAACTTCTCTCTGAAGTTGACCTTGGGGATAAGAGACCATCACAGCTTCTTAACGAGCTCAAGGAGCTAGGAGGAAATCAAATCGCCGACGAATTACTTAAATCGTTGTGGTTACAACGTTTACCTAAACAAGTTCGTGCTATTTTACAAGCTTCAAATGAAGAGCTATTTGCCCTGTCAAAGCTGGCTGACAAAATAATGGAAGTAGGTGATTTCTCTCACAGTTCAGAAATAAAGGCTGTCCAACAAACAATATCCCATCCATCACAAGCTTCCACTAACGAACTTTCTTTAAAAAAACTACAACAAGAAATACATGAGATTGGCAACCAATTAAGTCAATTATTAAGAAAAACACGTGACACCAGTAATCATCGCAGTAGGAGCTCTAGTTCTCGCCGTTCTTTTTCTACACGCAATTCACGTTTAAGTCAAAGGAAAAACAATAACTACTGCTGGTTCCATAACATGTACGGCAGTGATGCAAAAAAGTGTCGTGAACCTTGCACCTTCAAAAGTGAATCAAAAAACTAGAAGCGCTCTCGTTGACCAACGTCACGACAAATAAACAACTCGTTGGCCAACAGATACTAAGATTAGTTGTTTACGATTCATCTTCTAAAAAAAAATTTCTTATTGATAGCGGAGCAGATATTTCTGTTCTACCCCCTTCTTATAGTGATCGATTTTCCTCATCGAAGAATACATTGTTCGCGGCTAACGGCAGCCCAATTAAAACGTACGGTGAAAGAAGATTAACACTGGACCTAGGATTGAGACGAGCTTACACGTGGACGTTCATCATAGCTGATGTCACGACACCGATAATTGGGGCAGATTTAATCAGCCATTACGGAATCGTCATTGACCTCAAACGAAATCGACTGATCGACAGCACTACAAAAATCGAAACAAAAACCACGTGCTCTGTTGTTAATGAGGTAAATATTAAAGCCTTCGATAGTAATCAACCTTTTGCTCACATTCTAGCTGAGTTTGAAGAACTGTTTTCAAAGAATAACAGACGACCAGCAAGCATATCAACAACTACTCATCACATCGAGACAAAGGGTCCTCCAGTTTTCTCCCGTCCACGTCGCGTCGCCTAAACGGTATAAAGTTAAAAGCTGCCCAAAAAGAATTTCAATATTTGATGGAGCAAGGCATTTGTCGCCCATCTAAGAGCAACGGTGAGTGGCGTCCGTGTGGGGACTATCGGGCCCTAAACAACATCACCATTGCAGACAAGTACCCCATCCCATTTGTGCAAGATTTTCGTAACATCCTGGAAGAGAAGAAGGTGTTTTCAACGATTGACCTGGAGAGAGCTTTTCATCAGATCCCTGTCGAGCCATGTGATGTGCCCAAAACTGCAATAACGACACCCTTCGGGTCGTTTGAATTCGTGTATATGATGTTTGGGCTAAGAAATGCCGCCCAGACATTTCAGAGACACATGCACGAGGTTCTGCGAGGTTATGAAGACTTCGCATTTTCGTATATAGACGATATGGTGTTGCGTCGAAAAACATTGAAGAGCACGAACAACATCTCAAGCTGATTTTTCAACGTCTCAAAGACTATGGACTTAAAATCAATCCATCTAAATGCGTTCTTGGACATTCTGAGATAACATTTCTGGGTCATCAAATAACCGCTCAAGGAATCAAGCCACTCGACATGAAAGTGAAGGTAATTTTAGAGTTCAAAAAACCTCTTATCGCCATGGAACTCAAAAGGTTCCTGGCAATGATTAATTTTTATAGGTCTTTCATACCACATGCTGTCAACAACCAAATGCTCCTACAAAAACTCGTCAATGGCAATACCAAAAACGACAAAACGCCAATCAAATGGACAGCTGAATCTGAAGCAGCATTTGACAGGTGTAAAAAAGACCTAGCAGAAGCCACACTCCTCGCTCATCCTTTGATAGATGCTCCAATATCGCTCAGTACCGATGCGTCAGACGTTTCCATTGGTGCTGTCCTTCATCAAGTTGTCAAAGGAAATTTACAACCGCTTGGATTCTTTTCTAGAAAGCTCACAGACAGACAGCAGAAGTTCAGTGTTTATGACCGTGAGTTATTAGCGATATACGAGGGAGTGAACCATTTCAGGCATCTTCTCGAGGGAAGAAGTTTCTGCATATGGACCGACCATAAGCCACTCACCTTTGCATTTAACAAAAGCACCGAAACATCTTCACCCAGACGACTCAGACAGCTCGATTTTATTTCACAGTTCAGCACTGACCTGAGGCACATAGATGGAAAAAAGAATACAGTTGCTGACACTTTATCCCGAATTACCGAAGTCAACATAAAGTCAACAGTGATTGATGCATCGACAATAGCCGAGGAACAATCGAACGACCCCGATTTCTTAAATCACATCGGTGAAGATTATTGCTCAAGATCACTAATTGTCAAAACTTTTGTCATTTCAGGTAGTAGTAAACCACTCTATTGCGATACAAGTACTGCAAGAATCCGACCAGTCGTACCAAAAGCCCTTCGAGGTCACGTCATTACCCAGTTACACGGACTATCGCATCCAGGCAAAAGAGCAACATTAAAAATCATCTCGGAACGTTACGTTTGGCCAGGTATGAGAAAAGAGATTACATCCGCTGTTAAAACCTGTATTCCATGCCAAAAAAGTAAAGTTCAGCGACACAACCAACAGAAAATTGGTTCATATGCACAACCAGAAGCCCGTTTTGACCACATAAACATTGACCTGGTTGGACCGCTGCCTACGTCACAAGGTTGTCGCTACATCCTCACATGCATCGACCGGTTTTCGAGGTGGACTGAGGCTTTTCCTTTACCCGACATCACGGCTGAGACTGTGGCAAGATTTTTAGTGTCTGGCTGGATATCCAGATACGGTATTCCCCTTCGGATCACTACGGATCTTGGCCGTCAATTCGAAAGCAACATCTTTAAAGAGCTTACACGTTCTCTTGGCATACAACATTTTAAAACGACGCCCTATCATCTTTAATCGAATGGAATTATTGAAAGATGGCATCGAACGTTGAAAACAGCTATTCGGTGCTACGAGACAGATGACTGGTGTAGTGTTTTGCCTACGATATTGTTAGGGTTGCGTTCTACCTTCAAATATGACATCAATGCAACACCTGCTGAGATGATGTTTGGAACAACACTTCGCTTACCAGGAGATTTCTTTGGCAGTCAACGAAAGATGCAAAACCAGACAGAGTTCGTGAAGGACCTGCGCCGCGCGATGTCGAAACTTCAGCCATCTCCCGCATCTTGCCACGACAAAGCTAAGGTATTTATTCAACCTAGTATTCAAGCAGCTACCCATGTTTTCGTCCGAAATGACGCTGTGCGAACACCCCTGCAACAACCGTATGAAGGACCGTACGAAGTTCTGATAAAGAAAGAAAAATATTTCAAGCTAAAAATAAGGAATCGAACGGTAAATATTTCTATTGATCGACTTAAAACTGCATTTATACCTTCAGCTATAGAAAATGATGTCATACCTAAAAGAGACGTTAATCCCAAGGAAGCCGCACCCTATAAACCAACCTCACCCACGTACAAGACAAGGTCTGGAAGAAAAGTTAGACTTAAAAATCCGTTCTGAGGGGGAGTGGTGTGGCACATCTACATCACACTTTATGCTAAATTTTACATTTTTCTTTTGTTTCACACATTCTGATAAATTTGACATTTTTACTTTATTTCCGTTTTCTAAAAAATGAATTGTATAAATAGAGGTTTCTTAAACAAAATCCTACTTCTTCTTTTGCCATCGCCTCGTGCGACAAGATTTAACAAAAAATATTGTAAGTAGTTTGTAAGCTTGGAATTTTAATAAACTGGATTTGATTTAAGGAAAGCGAGTTACTTTTATTTAACATAAATCAACTCCATAAATACTTAAATGGCTTTCAAACCATGTTATCAAACACATTGTTCCATGTAAACCCCGTATTTTTAGAAGATTTTGCTTGGTTAGTTAGGGGAATTTTATTCAATTTGTGTAAACCGTTCCCATACAAACTTTTCATTGAATAACTGGTAAACTTATCCAGTGTTTTTCTCTTTGCATCGTTGCATATGTATACCCTTTTGAGGTTTGTTTTTGTAACATACAATTTCTGAAACACCCATAGTATTCCAGTAAATTTATAAATCAAACCTTGCGTCCGATCCGGTAGTTCTGATTTTTGGCTGAGTTGTTTATGACCTAGTCAATATGCCAAATTTTCTCTTTTTTGTTCAGTTATTGGCGATTTTAAACCCTAAAGGCCTATTCACATGAAAGCTACAAAAAACCGACGAATAAAAGAATAAATGGGATTTAAAACATTTAATAAGCCTAAATTCTTCACAAAAACTAGACAAAATGTAAGAAAACTTATTTAAAGTAATGTTAAGATAAAATTTGCGTTTTAATTTCTAAAATAAGAGGAATTTGAGAACATAAATTGGTCGTCACGAACAGATTGCAAATTCCTGACGACTAATTTATTTTCTCAAATTTTCTTCATTTTACAAAAAGTTATTTTAAACAAGAGCTTTTGAAAAATTTACTTTTAAACTCAAACAACGACGACAAAACTTTCGGCTGTCAATATATATTTAGCATGAAATACGTTGAATCACATCTTCGCATAGTTGTACTTTCATTTATTGCCCTGTAAATATATTTTGACAGGTGAAAGTTGCGTTTTCTTTCCGAATGTTTCGCGTTGGTTTGGGGAGACTGACCCAAGCCCAAAATATTTTTGTTAACAACGGAACATAAGTCCCAAATTTTTTAGAGGCATAGAAGATAATAATAATTTTTGACGTTTTATTTGAAAGAAAATTAGTGCAGTGCTAGCACCCAGAATTACGGCAAATCAATAGTGAGATATGTATGCAACCCCCTGCTTGGTACACTATAAGATTTGGGGTAGGTGGTATAGTTTTTATTTAGTGGGACATAACCCCCAACATTTTTATTTGGGGCTTACGTTACGACTTAAGGCCCACATTAAAATAAAATTTAGGCTTTATGTCCAATTACATTGCTAAATTTAAGAGAATCGTCAGTTCCAAATATTTCTCAAAAAAAAAAAATTTGAAGATTTTTTTTTGTCCCGAAAAGGCTACTAGCTGATTTTTTGTAAAATTATGTTACTTTTCTATATTTATGAACATTATAGATGGAAACAGATATTTTCCAAAAAGATAAGAATTTTTCACGTCTAAGTATATGGAGTCGATCTACTGTGCGCCGCTCCGCTAAAAATGGAAGATAATAATATTATTCGTGTTACTAAGGTCAGATTTAATTGCTTGAAAAAGTGGTCGATAACTTTAGGCCTGTTTCTTTACTTCCCAAATTTGCCACTTTCTACCCATTTTATCCCAAAGTTCTGTCAAAGTTCATAAAAAAAAAATTTAAATTAGACTAGAATTGGACAAAATTGGCAGTTTTGGGAAGTAAAGAAACAGACATTTTGTCTCTTAGATGATATTTATTCAAGTCATTAGGCCTGTTTCTTTACTTCCCAAAACTGCCACCTTCTACCCATTTTAGCCCAAAGTTCTGTCAAAGTCCATAAAAAAAATTAAATTGGACTAGAATTGGCTAAAATTGGCAGTTTTGGGAGCTATTGTATACGACCTATTGTATATACGAATATTCCTGATGTTTCGTATTTGAAAAATTACTGCAGAATGGATTTTGATTCTATATTGAATACAAATAAATGAGTATTTTATAAAATTTCAGGTGTTTTGTTCAAAATAAGAGTTAATAAATTTACTGGCTTAAAAAATACCCACCCATGATTTTGTTTTAAAGACTTAAACTTGAATAAACCACAAATTTGGGAAGAGAGTGTCATATACCTTTAATCGTATAATCGATAATATTTCACACAAAGGTCTAACCATCATTTCTTGAACTTATACAATTCACACATCCTATATACATCCCAGTGACTTGCTTATCCTTAACCTACTTTGTCTTATTTGATTTTTCTTCATTATTTTCTCTTTCCTCACATATAGATGCGCTTAACTCTTAAGTATATATAGATTATAGTCTATAGAGCATATCTATAGTTTCTTAAATCTCAACCTCAAAGCTTCACTCAAAGAAATCCAATTTAATCATATAAACAACTACGCTATAGGTTAGGTATACTCGTATATACATACCTACTATGTATAATATTTGTTTCGCCTACATTTGCCACACTGCCACTAGCCAATATCCTGCAGGTTAGACATTTTCAATAATAAACCCAATTCGCATTGATCGACCTATACACAGAGTAGGTATAGTAGAGTCAGCAGTGCTTTGCTTTGTACACATATATCCTTGTGTGACACATTAAACTTCAAACAAAATAACGATCTTTATCTATACCGTGCCAAAGCAAATACAATTCGTTTTTCCAAATATGTGTATCAAATTCGAACAAAACACACATATGTACTGAAGTATGTGCCTATGAACTAAACCCCCCCCCGGATACTTGTCAAGAGTATCTTATCCCAATCTATCTATACAGCACCACCTTCATCTTTTGAATCTCAACAATAAATATAATTGGAAAAAAAGAATAAAATAAAATCCTAAATAAAAACAACTAACAAGAAGGAACATTATATATACAAACTTCAAAACAGCTTATCAAAAGATGCACACAAATCAGGGCTGGATTTGTTAATTTGGAGAATCGAGTGAGTAAAAAATTGGTAAAAGGGCTTTTTATTTTTCAAAAGGTCATAGAAAAAGGAAATAACTTGAGAAAGATCAAGGCCCATTATTTATATTATAGTTATGAACATACCGACACATAGTCTTATGACAAATGCTGCTTTAAGCTTATGCGTCCTGTCCAGGAATTTATTATCTACAACGTTTTGATTATTTGATTTGCTCGTAACTTGATCTCAAAAAAAAAAAAAAAAAACCGCAATTCAAAAATTCTCATTTTATTATGCTCATAGAATCAAAAGATCTATTTTTTTTTCTCCTAATTTACGCGAAAACTAATTTTGAAGCTTTTCTTAGGCCCAGTTTTTCAGAGTTAACTGCAGACAAATGTTTTTCAATCAATTTAAATCTTGAATTATTTAATTAAACTTAGTGAATTAACTCTGAATTAATTGAATAAATATTTCTGACAGCTGGTGTCAAAATACTATTTTGAAATATAAAAATCAGTCTTTCTATAATGCTCATAGAGTCACCAACTTTGTTTCGATAGTGAAAGTGGATCTCCAAAGTGTTGCACATTGACTTCGATAGGTTTTTGACAGTTAAAACACTGCTTCTGTTTTAACTGATTTATTACACTAACTCTGGTTTAAACCTATCCGTGAGTGACATTCTTTGATTAAATGTTAGGATTTAATGTTTATGTTTGTCGTGATTTTTACTTGGGTAGTTTTTAATTTCCTATAGATCAATGATTAAAGGTTCCCCCAACACCAACGCGAATTTTCGGTGGCGACGACGAAAACAACAATAACAACGTGTTGTTTTCATTGACAACCACGTGTTGTTATTGTTGACACCAACCCGAATTTTCGGTGGCGACGACGAAAACAACAATAACAACGTGTTGTTTTCATTGACAACCACGTGTTGTTATTGTTGTTTTCGTCGTCGCCACCGAAAATTCGCGTTGGTGTGGGGGATCCTTAAATTTCGGTTATGAATCGTTGTTAAAGAAAATGAAAATTTTCTCAATGCTTATCAGAAAAATGACAACTGACAGGTTTGAAAAAAAAAAAAAAAAAAATGGATTCAGTTCTCAGCTTAGCTAACACTTTGGGTTCTTTAAATTTGGTGCTTAAGTTATACCCAATTGACATAAGTCGATTTTGTTACTTGGGATATTCACTTTTTAGAATAGAAGGTCCATATGCCAAAAAAATAAATTTATACAATTGTATCAACAAATTGCTTTTAATAGCTATACACAAAAGCTATACACTTTTTCAACTTCCGTATCATGTCTCAAGAAAAAAGGAGTTAAACATAAAAAGTCATGTTTAGCTTCGTATGCAGTAAAGAGAAATGTAACTTGATTTTTGAAAACATTGCTGCAATAATGCAAATTTTATAATTAATGTTTCTTTCTTTTACAGAAACTTCGGAAATACTCATAACAATCGAAATATTGTGGTTGTTCTTTTTTATTTTGTTTGCGGCCCTGAAATAAGTATCATCAACTGCCGTTTGAGTTTTTTTTTTTACTTTCGCTGATATTAAACATTTTCACGAAAGATTTGTAAATTTTCGATGGAACAACCAATTCATTTTTATTCTTTACTCGTCTTTTTGGAGAAAGGTTTTCTTTGAATTAACTTAAAGTATTTTAAAAAGCTATAGAATATAGTTAACTAATAGATCTGGGGGCCTCTTTAGGTTACCAATGGGGCCACAATAGCTCAATATTTAATACCAACCACCCCAACTAAAGTTTCATTTAAAGTGTCTAAAACTACGGTGGGGGCTCAATTTTTATTTAACGGGTCATAAATACAGTTGTGAGGAACCAATAGCTGTGTGGGCCTCCTGAGATTCCTTTGGGGCCACAAAAGCTGTATATTTACTTTAAGGCCCCTAAGAAATCCAATTTTATGAACAAAATTTCTTTTAAAAATACAGAAGGTACTGCAGGAGATTTTGTGCATATTTTTCTTGCCCAGGAGTCCACTGGGCAAAATCCCGGTTGCCCAGTCCGCCCCTTATCCAGTGCTCTTTCACTTGTCTAATTTCAATAATTTGTTGTTGTTTCTAATGATGCCTGTTGACTGTTGAGTTCCTGTGGGCACTCAAACAGCCATTTTTAATTTTTGACACTTAAAACTTTGGCAATCTGCGCAATATAGCTCTGTTTGGTAAAGTGAATTTTCATGCAAAATTCCACAAATTTTTACAAATTGTTTAAAATGTCTCTTTATTAACTCCAAAAAGTTACACCGAGAGAGCACAACGAAGGAGCAAATAGTTTCCCCTCCATTGGATAACTTGCAAATTTTTGCTTCACAAATTTCAGTGTGCAAGGAGTGTAAAAATTGTCAAATACACAGCTGTCAGTGTCTGTCACTTGACGTCGGTAAGGAATTTACAAAATATTTATTCGACTTGTCTTCACATTCACTTGAGGAAGATTCAGATAAGTCCACCAAAACCAGCGTTCTTTCGACATTTTTCAGTATAAAACAAAATTTTACACTTTAAAAGTTACAAGATTCAAAATGATTTGCCACCAAATGACGTCTTGAACACAAAATTGACATTATATACAAAAACTAGTTCAGTGCGTTTGTTATCTTTTTGACAAGTTTTCCCTCTCTGAGAGTATTTAATCCTTCTTTCTAAGTTTGACAGGTTTTACACTTTTTTCTTAAAGAGGATACCAAACTGATCTTATAACCATATGAACAAAAGTTAAGGTACCAATCGATCGAGAATTTAAGTAACACACGATTTGGGCCTGGGCTGGGATTTTTAGATTCTGAAAATCTAGGAAGAATTCTTTCTGCGGCTATATTAATTTTATTTATTATTATTTTAGCTTGGTAAGGAGGAAAGTTTTTAAAAGTTCTGATCATACTTGATAGATCTGATGAATGTTGTAATTATTGCGGAAGAAAAATTTCGCAGTACTTATAAGAAGCGAAGGTACATCCGAATTGAAAAGGGTGAAAAGAAGAGTACCGAAAATTGATCCTTGTGGTTCACCAGCATGAGTTGTAGCTTTTAGCTAAATACATATTCCTAAATGAGGAAAATAAGGAAAGACCTGAAGGTTACATAGATAGGATCCAATTATTATAAAGCTCTGAACCTCAATTCAGCTGTGTCGGAATTTTTTTTTTTTCTTATCTATTTTCTTGGACCAAAAGGATGCCAATCAAGAATAAATAGAATATCTGCGCTAATTTTGAAGTTACTTTTGGCCCTTCTTAGGCATAAATATTTTTCATGTTTATATATAATAAGTTCACTCCTGTCAAAACCCAACAGTCGATAGGTGTACTTTTCATATTTTTCTTTCCACCTTACCTTCACAATATCATCCACCCATCAACATCATCTTCGTCATATAGTCGGCCTCACCATCATCATCATCATCGTTCTTATCCTCGTGATCCGTTGCAAGGGTGAAATTAAGTACTCATCCGTGACTAACGTCTCCTGAGCCCAGATTGTTAACAATCGAATCCATTCATGAAAAACCTCAAACTGGGTGGATGGTTGGGGTTGAATGTGTGTGCGGTTTACTTGATTCTTCTGGATTTGGAGGTGAGGTATACATAAGTATATGGAGTTTTCATATGGATAGTGGTTATACTGGATAAAACTGATTACTTTCTAATGTTTATTTACCCTCTGGGTTCGGGTTCGGGTTGTTATACGAATCTTAGAGGATGTGAACTCGTTCTTTTCAAATGTGAATGATGTGGATATGTTTAAAGATATTTTTATCGAAAAACCAGCGGGGGGATGATAAGGTTTATAGGTTAGGGTAGGTTGAATTGGATCAACTTATTTTATTTGGTAATAACGCAGACACGCATGACGACGACAATATTTTTTGTATAATAAAAAAAAAATAATATACGAATATGGTATATGTACATATATATAGGTTATTGGAGGGTGGTGGGGAATAAAGAGGAAAACCATTAAAATCACACGACAAATAATATCACTTTTGATTGAGGGACCCTGGTTAAATATTTATTATTGATTGCAGTCATCAGACTATGACGACTAAAATATAGTGAAATTGAGCTAACAGAGCCGCGGGGCTGTACTGAACTCTGAGGAACCCTAGGACATACAAATAATGCAACATTGCTTTTTGATTTATGTATTTATATTTTTTGGTGGCGAATATACATATTTTTGTTAAAGTTAGTTGGTTGCTTCAGGACGATTATTAACTATACAGAGAACGAGAATTAAATAAATTATAAAATTGGGGAATAAAATATATTATATAAAATAAATGAGTATTGAGTGAATTATTATTACTTCAATTTTTGGGTTTGAAATTAAAAATATGCTCATAAGAAACTTGAAGATTGGGCAAATAATTTTAAGAACTTGTTCAGATTATGAGGGAGTTTTTTGCTTATTTATTTCTGGTATAAGGAATAGAATAAATGAAAAAGACAAAATGTTTATCCAGAATAGAATGATTAAGAAATAAAACTAAAACAAAAAGAATGGCAACCAATTCTTCGGTGTTATGTCAAAACAATTGAATATACCGCACCCTTAGAATGAAAGTGACCTAACTCAAAATTTTTGTAACTTCTGATTTTTCAATAAACTGAACTTTAGAAGCGAAATGAACTCTAAAGCCAGGTTGTACAAAAAGATGCCGAATTTTTTAGCTAGGTCACTTTCATTCTAAGGGTGCGAAACATTAGTTCTTATATTTTTAGTATGATGTTACTAAAAATTCTTAAATGGAAAATGGGTGAAATTGTA
This sequence comes from Epistrophe grossulariae, assembly GCA_929447395.1. Classification (NCBI taxonomy): domain Eukaryota; kingdom Metazoa; phylum Arthropoda; class Insecta; order Diptera; family Syrphidae; genus Epistrophe; species Epistrophe grossulariae. The sequence continues at coordinate 106,894,873 of OV839567.1, forward strand.
CAATAAATGCGCAGCACCTATGACGTGGGAATTTTATTTAGGATGTTTTACTGCTTTTAAATAATTAACACCAATGTGAATCTACCATAAAAGAGGATAGATAAGTATGTACGTCAATATATTTTATTATTTCGTCAATCAATTTACATAACTTTATGGAGACTACGGTAAAATGAAAATAAATATGATTAACAATAAGTTCAAATTTATAACAAATTCAATAACAATTTCTTAATATTAAAATCAAATTCATTATAAGTATACAAGAATCAGCAAATGGATTATGTTTTTCATAACTGCGGAACATAATATAAGAAATTTCCATCTTTTGGTTGCAAACTACGCGAAGGTACGTGCATACATATTTTACAACGATATTATGACCGGACAATCAATATTAAAATCAAGGACACGGAAAGAAAAGAGTACAGAAAAAACTTCATCAGTATCAGTGAAGTTATTTCCCATGTGAAGGTAGTTCTCGTGGAGTTAGTTTCCTGCACCATTTTTTCTTTCAGAATGATTTGAGTAGGTTATGAAGATGGAAAACGTACCAATCTGATTACAGTGGGTGTTACTCCGAAATATTGAATTTAAAGTAGGTACTCGTGACAATATTACTAAGAAAATAATTTGCAGGAGTAACAGGCAACTTTCTCGTAAAACTAATAGTTTTACATTTACGGATCAATATTTAGACTCAAACAATAACGAACACACCAGTAAAAACCGTTTAAAGATCACACTGCAACTCTTCAAAATCGCGATTATTTATAATAGATTTGAAGATGTTAACATCGTTCGCATATGAGATAGTTTGAATACTTCAGAACTGACGGTATGTCATTAGTAAATAAAATAAAAGAACGGGTCCTAAATGGCTACCCTGCGTTATTGCAGAATTAACTTTAAACTTAATTGATTCACAACCATTGAAAAGTACGGAGTAAGTTCTATCAAATATATAAATAAGATTTGAGCCACGTTACAAAATGTTCGCTTAACCCCACCTTCTTCAACTTTAGTAGCAAAACTCGATGTGAGAGTTTGTCAAAAGCCTTATACTGAAGTCACACAATCTTCTGTTTTTAAATGAGTCATTACAATTTTCTGCCAATTCCATTAAAAAGGTAGGTAAAGTAGAGCGGCGTTTTGTTAAACCATGTTGATTTGCAGTGAAAAATGATTTAACATAAAAACATAATAAGGGTATTCACGCAATGATGTAAAACACTGGATAAGTTAACCATTTGGTTATGTTTACCATTTGGTTAAGTTTACCATTTGGTTAAGTTTACCATTTGGATAATGAACTGTCAAATTTTGTATGAGAAATGATTTACACAATTTGGTTTAAATTCTTCAAGGATTTTTCTGGATAAAATTAACCAAATTTTTTTGGTAAAATTAACCAAACGGCATTGTGACTTTTAGAACTAGGCGTGTTCAGAAATATGATAAAAAAAATCTTCCTGTGTTCTGTAACTATCGCATTGAGATTAGTTGGCGATAAAAGATGTGAATAAAAACGTTGTTAAAAAAAAAAAATTAGGGCACCCACATTTTCTGACTATTATTGATCAGCATTGTTTATTTACACAAATCCATATAATGAGCCGCATATGGATATACAAAAGTAAATGCTTTTACTTGCATAATTGTTATGGTTTCTGAATTGTCATCGAAGTGAAAGGCACTTTAAATTTTTTTTTATTCTTCATCAAATTTCAGTTGAGTTGAGCTCAGGACAACTTTTATTGCCGAAAACGAAAGTGAACTAAACTGAAGGAAAAGTATTGATATCCACCATTATGGGCGTACCATATGATTTTTCTTGTATTCGCTCATTTTCGTTCGATCACTGCCATGAGTTTTCGACTGTTACAGTTCAATATTTAACCCCAAAATCGTTTTCCCATATAATTCTCGTTAGGCTTAAAAAAAACCTGTTTTTTCGTGTATCTTACATTTTTTTCCGTTCCAAAATATTCTGCTCTGATTTCAAGTTAGTTTGGGAGAGGTTCTCCATTTAAAAATAACTTCGAAATCTGAACACGCTTATTTGTATACATATTTGAAGTTAAATATTTGACGCTTAACGAACAGCTGATTCAATTACACAGAATTTAACGTTCATAAAACTTTTGTGTAAACTTACCATTTTACACAATTTGTAAACTTACGAAGCAACAGTTCAATTTAATTTTTTTTTATGAACTTTGAAAGAACTTGGATTAGTAGAAATTGACAGATGTTGCTTTTCAATTTTTATTTATTTTTTGTACCGATAACTTGATTATGATTACGTTTGCCACAAACCAATACTAAATTCTTGTTTAACTAGAATTCTTTGAAGTTGGCGCGCTGAAATAACTTTCCTTGAAGTAATTTTTAAAACCAACGACGTTTTTCCAGAGCCGTATATGAATAACTCTGCCATAAGAACTAATTTAACATAATATAAAGATAAAATATCGGAAAGTTACAATTGATGTTAGAAACACGAGCTGTGGTTGTTGTCAATATATCTCAACTAACTTTTCACATGATATGTAACTTTGTCCAATCAAGATACTAATTCAAACTCTCCTCCTGTCTTAAATCCACTTGTTGCATACTTATTCCATTAAATTTCATTACCACACACACATACATAGGCACATAAATACACATATGTTCGAAAACTCAATGTCATTTCAAGGCACTCGCATCATGCCGAACCAACCAAACGAACCTAACATACCACCCAACCTGCAAAATACCCATGCCATACCACATAAGCGTAGAGCTATATAGCTGATCAAATTGCATTTAAGGGACATTAAATATGCGCATAATATCTCCATTAAAAGGGACACATCAATTTTTTTTTTGTGTCCATAACAAAGAGCTATGTTATGAATGTCACCGTGAATGATGACAATGACGACGACGACGATAACGTCAACCATCTCTTTCTGGAAATAAACGATGACATCAACAGGCTGTACTAGGTCGTAAAAGCACCCTAATCTCATACCCTCGATTTTAAATCAGCCGGCACTTACACCAGTTAGTTCGTCAAATTGTGCCATCATCGCAGGGATGATGATGGGCTGTTCTGTTCCTTGCCTAAGCTTTCATTCATCCTTAATTATTCTGAGGCATTTTTCCATTAGCACACGACGTCAGAAGTATTTAACCAAATGACTGATGATTGTTTAATGAGTCTTGATTCTATGTTAAGTTTTATATGTACTCAGTTTTTGGTCAGGCCAACCCTTAAACTTGTTCGGCGAAATGTTCCAGGAAAGTGTCAAGTGTCGCTTTTGATGGTTCTTGCATTAATGCATACCTTTAAGAGAAGTACATACAAACCTAGATACAACTTTTGAATGAGATTCCATTAGAAAATTCATATTTTTAGTTTGTTTCCTTATCGATTTGAATGGTCTTTTTCTAAATATAATATTTTTGTTTAAATTACAGATGATATTATTGTTTTGGGACATTTGTATATTTAATTGTATGCCATGACATTTTGGAATGATTTTTGACATATGAGTGAGTAAAATTTCGTTAGTGTTTTTTGTTGGCAAAAAACTCATACAAAACTGTGGCTGCCTTTTCATTTCCCTGAACACCTACGTTTTCCCAAGTTCTTTCAGTTTGCCTACATACTCCCATGACATTTTAGAATTGATGCCAATGTTTGGTGTGTTTCGATATTTAGTTCTGTACATTTCCCTATGGCATTAACTTCCACCTAGAAGTGACATTTAAAAACGTCAAAATAATTATGTTTGATTATTTTTTTTGCACGAAATGTCACTGTAATTGGAGTTTTCAAATGGAGTTTATTAAAAAACTTAGGGCCTGTTTCACAATGTCTGAGTAAAGTTCTGATTAGTTACTCGTCTAAAAAAATATTTTTCAATTTATAACTTATTCAGGTTGGTAAAAATACATCATTTGTTCTCATATGTCAATATTTATGTGTCGAGTAACTAATAAGAACTTTACTTAAGCTACGCGCAAACAGACGCGATGGCGGTGGCGATCGCGATAACAATGTGGATGCCGCACACGTAAATCAATGGAGGGGCACACATCGAGGCGATATGTGGATTGCGTTCACATTCCACTGCTGCGTTCAGTTACGCGACTTTTATTGAACGCAGCAAGCACCATTTGATCGCTATATCGCATGAAGAAAAATTACAGTCTAAAAAAGAAAATTTGAAAAACTGAAAAATTAATAGAAAAAATTAGGGGAAATTCCATTTTATATGTTTTTTTTTATTAAACTTCAAAAATTAAACGTTTGTATTGTCGCTGACAACTTAGCCCGCTACGCAATATATCGCGTTGATGTGAGCAAGTTTTTGAACGCATCTTTATCGCACGATAAAAGTTATCGCAATCGCCACCGCCATCGTGTCGATTTGCGTATAGCTTTAGACATTGTGAATCAGGACCTTAATTTTATATTATTGTTCCAAGTGTGTTTAAAATCAAAAATATAACACTGACAAAAAATTCAGCCAGAAATAAACCGTTATTATAGGGTCAAGGGTGATAACGGATGCCATTCACCAGTAACGCTCTGGCTGATGTCATTTTTGAAGAAATATGGACCGATGTCTCGACCGGTCCATAAAACACACAAAACGTTGTTTTGTCTGGGTGTTGTCACGCTGTGGCTCCATTAGCAATATTTGAGGCAATGTCAATTTAAATGCCAATGACAATTTTTTGCCTGGGTGGGCCTTCTTATTTTAGTTGTGAAATGTCAATGTAGAAATTAGAACCACAGTCAAGTGTTTTTTTGCTCTTTAAAATCACTGTTTTTGATAATAAAAATCTTTAATTCACTTAATTTCTCTTATTTTCAACTTAATTTTCAAAACCAAGTACAATTCATTCAAAATCGCGGAGTAACCATTTTGAAAAAGGTGAAACGTCAAAATTTATTGCCTCAATCAGTAATTGCCTTACATCAGCCAAGCAATATTGTCATTGCCTTTGCCCAAGCGTCTCCATTAGCCATATTCAAGGCAATGGCAATGAGCCAAGCAATTTATTTCCTCAAGTATTGCCAATGGAGCCGCCGGGTCAGCTCTTGAACTTCTTCGGGTTTAACCAGTCACAACTGTGGATTTTCTTTAAAAAAATCACCCTTCAATTATTTTGCATGAATGTATAACATAGTAGCAAAAAAAAAAATTATTTTCATTAATTTATCCAAATTCGAACAAAATTTAATTTATTAGTTTATATACATATAAGTACATAGCTCAGGAAAATCATAAATTCACTTCAAAAGAATTCCGACAAAGCTGTATTTAAGATGGATAGCTATTATGTCTGTTTCCGTATACGTTCCAAAACTACGGATTTTTACGAATTTTAATCAAAAGTCTGTTTAATTTTATTTACTAAAAATAAAACGTGTAGATATTCGCAGTTTTGGACAGGAAATCACAGAGTTTCAAAGTAAGGGAACGCACCTTTTATTTTAATGTGTAACAGATTTCTTAAAATGTGTACAATCGCAATAAGGGTGCACAACAATTTATTTTCCAAATAAAATTAATTCTGTTATGTCAACAATTTCAGAACACAATTTTTGACAAAATAAAATTCAACCTGGGGAAATAGGCACAAGGCTCATTCACAATAGATCTATCAATTTTTCATTGAGGTGATCGAAAAGATAGTTGAAAAGATTCGGGTTTTTTTTTTATGGAAAATTGATAGGTTCTATAGAAAATGGGTCTCGTTTAAAATTAATCCAGTGTGTAATGGACGGGTGTAAAAGGACGGGCATATTTGACAATCCATGGCGTTAAACACGCAGTGGGTTAAAAAAATGTGTTAAATATTACGTAAAAATAACATAGTTGACAAGGTTAATTCTAACGTAGTCGACTCGAATAAAATAATTTTATTTATTTGTTTGTTATCTAACTTAACTGAGTTTTACGTTGTTTTTAACCGATTGTTTTTTTGCGTGAATTTCCTGTTTTGTATTTTTCAAAGTAAATTACAATGGTTAGTGGTGGAGGTGGACCCTGATTTGAGCAGAGAAACGACGAACGAGTACGTCAAAAAAAAAATTGCAGGACGTGGTTGAAATTTTTAAAGTCATACGTACTCCCTCGAAAATGACAATTGGATTGCCATCACCATCATCGGATGTAAGTGAACGAAATATGATTCCAAAGGGACGGCACTATATGTGTCCCATAACTTATGTCAATAATGGACATACTGCCCAAACGATTTCAGGGCATTTTTTTATACGCAGAGGTGACGTGCGATTTTACTCCGTTAGAATTATTCTTGTAAAGTTTTCTTAATTCTCAGGGGCCTATTTCACCAAATACATTTTACAAATACAAAATTGTATTTACGAATTTGTAAACAGAATTTCTGTTTCATAAATTACATACATATTTGCAACAAGTTTGTAACAAAGATGAAAAAAGTTGTACAAAATATAGTCGTAGTTTACAATAAAAAAAAATATGCGTTTCACCAATTATATGCAAGATTTGTAAACTAACATTTTATTTTCACAAATTTGTGAGAGTCGTATGTGTAAAATGAAAAAGGCAATACATTTAAATATGCAAAACGAAGTGTAAAGTTGTTAGAAACTTCAAAAAAAGGTTTATAAATATTCTATGATCTATTTGTTATTAATTCGGGAGCAAACAAACAATTTTTCCTTTTCACATACATATTGGTATTAATTTTCCAAAATATGTCTACCTTTTATATACTAAATTCTGCTTTTCAAAATTTGGTGAAACGAAAGTAAAGATATTCCCACAAATGTCCCTTTGTAAATTACAAATATACTTTTGTAATACAAAAGTTTTGTGAAACAGAATAAATCGATTTTTCAACAAATTTTGTCAAAATTCGCTTGTAAATACAAATTTGTAAGTTGGTGAAATAGGCCCCATGTTTGTGCCAATAAGTCAAAAATGACCAGTTCCCTTAAAGTCAATATACATATATTCATGCGCCAGAGTCATCGACAATTGGACCTCTCCTTTATTTAATCTGAATTTTCTCTGTCGAAAATGTCGATATATTTTTCGACATTTTTTTCAAGACGGTTTTTTTTAAGCCAAGATTTAAAAATCTCAAAATTTTATAAAACATTAAAAAAAAATTCGGTATTTTGTATTGTAAAAAAATAAATCGATATAATTATGTAGTTTTAAATTAATTTGAAATTTCATCTAGTCGAAATTTTTACGTTCGATTATTCTGACTTAACATTTGTTAATTCATATCTTTGTTTAAAATGTTACAATGTTTCCAACCAGCAAGAGGTAATTTCACTCGGGCGTATACGTACTTTTTATCTTATATAATTTTTATGCATTTTTTTTTTTAATTTTAGTTTGTGCGGTTTTCGTTTTATAGTGTCAATTTTTTTAAATTATGGGAAAAATTATTTGTATATACAGAAAGGTGGGAAAAAATATTGTTAAACTGTATATTTGGCGTTTTTCCGATTCAAAAACAATTAAAATAAAATGCACGACTAAATCGCACGCACTCTTAAAACCCATATTAAGTTTGAAAAATGAAGAATAAATTCTTTTCATATTTTTGTCATTCAGAAATTCACAAGAATTTTTCTGTGGATTACTAAACCAAAGTGCCAAAAAATGATTATCTAGAACATCCAGAATGGAATGAATAAAGAAAAAAAAACTATTAAAAAAAATGATAATAAGTTCTTGTTCATTGATATGTCAAAACAATGGAGTAAACACATATTATTTGCATTGTTTTGCTATTTTTAAATAATTAGCACCAATGCGAATCTGCCATCTGGTTTAAAATAAATCTTTGGATGAAAAACAAAACCAAAAAATGCTTATTTTGAATATTCCGAAATAATAAAGAAACACACTCGATGTGTTAAGGTTCCCCCACACCAACGCGAATATTTAGTGGCGACGACGAAAGCAATAATAATAACATGTTGTTGTAAATGAAAACAACACGTTGTTATTATTATTTTCGTTGTCACCATTTTTTGATTGGATTTTTGGACTGTTCTACTGTTTTTTGAAACACATCGAATTCTATACACCCATACATACTGTGCCGAATGTCGCCTTTTTACAAAATGGCTGCCTCAACAATTTATCAATATTGACAAGTAATCTGACGAAAAACTCTTTTTATGTATGTGTGTGTTCCTCGTCTACACCTATATGAAATCAAGTTAATAAAACAATCTAAAACATAACTAGGAACATCCAATCGAAGGCTTTAGGAGTAGAAGGAGTGAAAAAGAAGTATTTCGTACGACTTTACTGTCTCAAACCATTTATAGTATTGCCAAATTACATAATAATTTATTTTTCATATAACAGCCGTGTTCCTTTAGAGGTGGCGAAGCACTCATTCTGTAGGTGTAATCTAGCACTATACCAGCTATTCATACTCTCGTATGCGAGTAGATAAGATTTGTAGGAAAATCAATTCTAAACTCTCAGTTCTGTTCAGTGCTATCTGTCTGTCTGTCGGTTCAATATTATTTGACACTTGTTTACTTGATTACGCTGAAATGCTCGTTTATAGAGAAGAAGAAAACTACATAAGTCAATAAAATTAAAAGCAATATTTTTTGTTCAACTTTTTTGATGTCTTTTTTCTTGACACAAATGAGATGTGAATGTATTTTCATATTTTTAAAAAAAAGAACAATTCATAACCATCAGAATTCATGTTATTCATAGACACAATTGTTCAATTTAACCTAAACAAAAAAATCATTGACCCACATCATGATCATACCGCACATTCACTTAAATTCAAACAAATATAAAACACCTTTAAATGAAACGTCGTACATGTAACTTGGTTATTTTGCATAACAATGAAAATTCTTGGCAAGTTGGAAATCGAAAATAGAATTTTCCAAACATATTATCCCAGTTGCCAGATGCCAGTTGCTGCGCGGTTACTTGTCAAAATGAGTATAAATGGTAAAACTTTTTCAAGAAAATTTGCATTCTCCCCGTGCACCATCACGCTATTGTCATGCTGCTAATTTAATTACTTACGCTCATTGCTGACTAGCTACATATAAAAGATAATTACATGATAAAAACCAGGGCGTCAGTAGCATTGTATAAATAGGCAGGAGATGCAGGAGAGGCAGGAGAATACAAAACCGCCTCATCCTTGTTTTTCATTTCATTGTCATGCTCGTTGAGCATCATCACCCAGGACAACAACGACGACGACGACGACGACGTAGATGGATGAAAGAGCCTTTGGTCTTCGAAGTTGGTTGTTATAATATAGCCTCCTTCTTCCAAAAGTAGATTCTGAGCCAAGTTAACACAAATAAAGAGCCCTAAACTAAAGAACTCCTTTTCTTGCACCAACCCACCACTATACATCACCACCACACCAACAAACCACTTCGTTTTAACCAGGACATTGATTGAGGATGAGGCAGAGAGTGAGACATCAACGAAACGTGACACACGTTCGGCAAGCACATCTCTCTTTCAAAAATGCCTATGGCCTGTGAATATGAAGGCTCGCTACCAAGGGTGCGAAAGCGTACATTCGAATATCCTTGTTCGTGCCCATTTTGAAAATGGAACAAAAACGCCGAACCAAACTAATAAAGGCCGACACGTGCCGTCAACAATGAAACGCATTAAAGTGAATTACAATGAAGTTACTCATTCTCCTGTCTGTAGTATATGATTATGTCCTTCGTTGAATGAAATATGTACGAACAATAACCGAACGAACACCTTACCCCAACCATTATATCTTATATATCGGTTTATAATCGACAAAAAATAATAATGTGAAACTTAGAATGTGCATTAAGAACTCGTAATACATATAGAGAACATCAATGGAAGGTAGGTTCCGGTTGTTTGGTTGGACTTATATAATATGGAAGATGGGGACTTTGTATAGGGAATTCTTTTAAGAAAACACATCCAGGAGCTGCTTTGTATGTATAAGCTGATTTAAGTCTGACAGCTCATCATAGAGACAGAGAAACATTGAAGAGCAATGATCTAATTTCCACTATACCTCACCATTGTGTGTGTACATATTATATTGAAAGAATATATTTTTCGTGGGACAAAAGATTGAATACAAAAGATTTTTATAAGCATATATCTTGCGGCTGGGAAACTGAAACCATACAAAGTAAAATTCAAAAAGGTATTGAAAAAGTTAATTACAGTAAAGACAAGACATATACATACATTCGTATAAATTAGGTTTTTTAGTAGTTAGACAGTGTTTACATAGTTGGGAATGTGTTTTATTTGATTTTATAAAATGTCACACTATTTAATGTTTAAACAACGGATTCCACTCTCGTAAGTAAAATAACTCTTAGACAAAAATTAAAAATTTTATTTTAAATGATGACTGTCTAAACTAAATGTTAAGTAGACAACCTTTACAAATACGACTGATATTTTTCAAAAACGTCAAATTCATAAGTCACCCATAATGCACTTAAGTGGTTGGAAGTGATTTTTTGATTTTTGAAGCTAGCTGTCAGCCCACTTACCAAAGAGCGGTCGGTGAGCGCTCTCACGTCCGACGGCAAAAGTTAACGAAAACTAAACGAAAAGTTCCACTTCGCAATTATGTGCGCGTCATAAGAATTTCTTGTTTTCGCTCTGTTTCGTACGACCACGTACGTTGGCTTTCGCCTATTCTAGTTCTTTTATTTTTTCCACTGACAGAATAGTGGAAGTAAAAAAAAATCGTTGGCATTTCAAATAGGAAAACTTGATTGGCAGCCTACTCAATGACGTAATTTTCGTATTCGATATTTACGCTCATAAGGAAAAGATTCCTGTTTCCATCTGTTTCAACTTTTTCTGATGGTTTTTCCTGATCGCTATAATTGACACCTTACCTGAATATGTGACACTAAAGCCGGAACCACACCCATCTCGTGTGGTTTGGTGTGTTGTGTCGTTGACTGTACACAATTATCAAAAGGTATGTTTAATGCTGTTAGAAACAGTTTGGAACACTTTAGAACAGAAAAATACAAGTTTTTGCTGTTCAATGAGAAAGTTTCTGTTCTAAACTGTTCTTGGTTGCTGTTCAATGTGTTCGTTTTGAGTAGTTTGGAAAACTTTAGAACAGTTTCTGCACTTGGTTTTGAGGTGGAACAAGTAAGAATAGATTTTTGAAAATTATAAAAATCAGTTGTTGTGATTTTTTCAGTAAAAGTGGTTTGTTTTTTATGGATTTTATCTGAATCACTGCATAAATCTTTCAAAAGTGCATTTTAATAAATTCTGATTCTATTAAAATTAAGTAATTTTAATTCTAAGATGTATATTTGTAAATTTGAAACAAGCATATGAAGATATGTATGTGTATGATCGAAAAAATTGCTGTTGTTTTTTTAGCGATTTTTTTAGCCATTGTCTGTCCTAACTTGTTCTGACGTTTTTCACGAATCTGTGCTGTTCCGTTCTGTTCTTACTTTTTCGTCACCGAACAAAAATAAAGTTTTGTATTCCAAATTTTAATTTTTTGCTTTCGCTATTTGTTTAACATCTTCCCCGAGGACATAGTCTCACCTTCCCAACAAAAACATAAGTCTCCGAGACAGCGTAGTATGGCGCAATTGGAAAAAGATTGATTCCGACACAACACACCAAACCACAATACATCACACGAGACTTTTATGGCTCTATGCATATAAAATACATTGAAGCGATAGCGACACACTACTCCACAACACACCACCCCAGATACGTGTGGTTCCGGCTTAAGGCGCGACCATTTTTTTAGTGGTAAAAGGAAATCAAAATGGTCTTATTTCCTTCTTAAAACCAGTAGTATGGGTAGGGAAAAAATTAAAATTAAGGTATTTTAAAATTAGAAAAAGCCAATTTACAGTTTTTTTTCGTTTTGCAATTACAATATACGAAATTCCCAGTTTTATTAAAAAGGAAACACAAAAATCAAGTGTTATTTCTTGCACAAAGCTATATGTCAGTCACGTGATGTTACTGCATAATTACTGTGCTAACATTATTTTCTAAAAACAAAAGAAATTATGGGGTCAGTATCGATTGCTGTGAGAGATTTTGATCCCGGACCAGTTTTCGCTTTTCTTTCAACCAAAAAAAAATCGATCCCTCATGATTTGGCATCGAAATCCCTGATCCCGATTTTAAGAGAGATTTACAATTGCACACACACCATAATAAATTGACATTTATCTAGACGCCATTGTGAAATTTTTCATTTCGGAAATTGTTTTGTTTACTTTTTAGAAGTTTTGTGAAAATAAAATTATTATTATTCCTTTTTCGTGACCTATTCCAATTTAAACTGTTATTTAAACTTAGTATGAATTCGAAGAACCGCGTTGAAAATCGGTGTACGTCCTGCCGAATGTATTTACTGGAATCGTGTATTGCTCAATCTATGTTGACTGAAGAATAAGGAATGCAACGCCACCTTTGCTGCAGCCAGTCCACCTTCAGGGATACCCTTTTTGTAGTATGGCGAGATTGCATAATTGCGAGTGTCAGCATGACACAGTGGCCAACTTAATTAGTGACGATTCACATCGCACCACTTGAACCTATTGAAGTGCATTGCCCAGGTAATGTGTGACACAATTGAGGTCGGGTCTTCTTGCTACGCTTGCACTTTCTTTTAAATTGAATTGAATTGTGTATAAATAAGTATAAATAAGGTGAAATCGATGATAAATAAATCAGTATCTATCAACTATAAGTCTGTCTTTTATTCCACCAGCAAAGTATATTACACTATACTCCGGAAGAAATGTGTGCTTCCACTGCATGTAATTGCATTACAATTTGATTCCGAAGTTCAAATGTGCCATTTTTTTTTCTTTTTTGTTTAAATAATTAAAAATTATACAGTGTTAGTATATGAACGAAATAAATTCCTACTAAGGATCAAAAAATCGCTTATTTGTATTTTACTTTTAATTAATATAATACTCATACGAGGAACAAAAATCGTTGACTTTTTTTACAAATTAGACAAGTAGCCATGATTTTTAAAATCTTGTTTACCATTTAAAACCATAACATTTTAAATCGTCTCAAATCTACGACTAATTGTCAATTTTCTGTCACAAAACTTTGAAATATTTGACATATTTACTTTTTAATACCTACCTACATTTATACTTAGTCAAATAATGGCACTCTGAAGATACCATTGATTTGTCTGAAATATTTTGTTATAAAATTTACAAAGTGGTAAAAGCATAATAATTACTGGATGCCTCAATTTTTTTATTGTGAAAATACTGGCTGATAAGAAAAGAAATTATGATAAAGTTATCATTCCTTCAAATTACTCTCTGCTTTTTCAATAAATAACACCAGTTGATATTTGTGTTTCCTTTTTAATATAACCGAACATTTTTTTATTGCAACAAAAATATACTGTAAACTGCCGACAAATAAAAAAAGAAATATTGAAAAGAACTATTTATAATTTAAATAAAAAAATATTCTTCTATATTATAGTTTTCCCTACCCATACACTGGTTTCATCAAGGAAGTAATGCCAAATTTGACATGCCACACACACAATTACAAAAAAAAATCAATCCCATTTTGCTTTCCTTTTACCACGAAAAATCCGCAATCCCGGATCAAAATCCCAAATGGCAAAAGGAAATCGACATAAGCTTTTCTTTTGAAAAAATATATCTTTCGTTGCATAATGATCAGATCACCAAGATAAGGTTTGCTCTCAAAAAGCTGAGGAAAAAAATAGATTACTTTGCTCATTTTTGACGGAGCGAAATATCTGACAATCCTATTTCTATTCAAAAGAAATTTCGGACAAAATAATGCTCCAACTGCAGCAGCAGCTGAACGCGAGTTTGTAAAGAAAGTTCGTGACACAGTAGGTTTGTTAAGTTTATTAACCAAATATTTTCGTTTTAAGAAATGTATTGCACTATTGCTCCTTAGTCGAGATTTACATTGACCGAGTTGTAGAACATGTCGGCTGTACTTGGAAATTTCTCAAGAGATAAAAATCGTACAATGTAAATACAGACTTATTATTGTCTTTGTTTTTTAAGCACTTTATCGAAAAGTGCTTCCATCTTACCTATATTTTAAGAAAAACATCATCCTAAACATTTTAAAAAGGCATACACTCTTGTCAGTCGATTGGAGTCAAGGTTACAGTCATTACCTACTGCGCTTGACATTAAAAAAAAAGAAGACAAAAAAAAAGGAAACTACAAAATCTTTAGAATTCTCAAGACTTCTGTCATTTACATCTTTTGTGTAACTCATATATGGAAATCTTCAAATGGCATCATTTTTTCTTCTTCTTCTGCCTAAATCCTTAATCCTTCGTGCAATAAAGGCCAGAAAGGTCACATTTAAAAAAAAATAAGAAAACAAAAATAAAAATGCAGGATAAGACGAAGAGAAAACCTTCATCGTGCAGGGTATTATGTCTTAATACTCTCGCTAATACCTCGTACACTTCATTTGTATAAGCTATATGGCTCGTATAACATTATTATTCCGTTTAAGTACTTGAAAATCACAACAAAACTCATCCCCAGGACATCCATCCATCCATCCATCTATTCATCCGACAACCCTCCACCCACTTCCACTTCCACCACCATCATCGTCATCGCCTTTAGCAACGCTACTCTCGTTCAATTCATCCTGCATCAAGCCAAGCCAAGCCAAGCAACCACCCTATATGATGGCTGAAAAGCTGAAAAGCATCTTTTCAAACAATTCGATCAACAGTTTTATTCGGCTCTGCCGTTTCTTTGTCGGTGTTTGTTGGTAGTGGTTCGGTTGTTTTGAATGAGTGTGTGTGTGTGTGAATTTTTGGAATTTTCCTTTATGTGGAATGTGTATGATGCGGAGTGTGACAGGCGCGGCAACACGCAACAATTCTACAAATCTATTCAATCAAACCCCAGCAGCAGCAGTATAGCAACAGCTCCCCCTTGCGGTGCGAATATTCATTGATGTATTTTTTTTTTGTTATATATTTTGGAAGCCCTCCCTGTGGGGTTGAATTTAGGGGGGGGGGGCTGAAGATGAGGGTAAGGAAGGATTTGCAAACGACTGCTTTTATTGAAATTGAGCGGATGGAGAGATGCGAATAACTGAAAAAGTATTGAATGGAAAAGAATTCACGTCTAACTCGAGCGAAAATGTTTTGTTTGCGGATATATATACGTTACGTTTTCGTTCGTATTGCATAATTCTAACTCTATAAGTGGTTCGTCGACTTCATATCCTTAGTATAGTTCGTACGTAGTTGTGACTTGTAAAAAGGCGATGACGACGATTATATTGTTCGAAGAATTCAGTTTTTCTTTTGTCTAGTTAAGCTAACATATCTAGAACATAAAATGTTTTTCTTGTTTTTTTGTGTATATTTAATAGAAATGGAACATAAAAAACAATCGATATACCTATTGAGTTTGATGGTTTAGAAATTCACAATTTTGGGGTAAGTTTTATTGAGAAATGAAAGGAGATATAGATATATACTTTAAGGTATAGTGAAAATGGTAGTGATAGTAGTTGGGGTAGTTTATTGCTGTTAAATCAGAGCTGGATAATTAATATTTTAGAGGCGATTATTGAACAAAAGCGTGATTGAAAGGCGGTAAACTACCAATATTTCTATTTAAATAGATGAACTGTATATATTACAATAAAAGGATTTGTATATAGGTAGATATTACCTATTTTGTAAGTTGACTGGTATGATTTATTACCGTTTTAAAAAGGGACACTTCAGTTGCTCGATAGAGGACTTATTGATATACCTACATATGTATGTACTCGATTGGTTAGTTTTTTTTTTATTTTAAAATCGTCGGCGTAGGTATGCCAGTAATCGGACGGACCTTTGAAATATTGTTTTGTTTTTGTTGTTTATATTGCAAACCTCATCTGATTTGACATATCGGTATTTTCAAGATCGTTCTTCTGAGAATTCGGTTTTCCTTTCTTTTTTGGATTAATTTTTTTTTTCTCCGGAAAGGAGCGTTTTTAGGGCTTTTGGATGACATTTGTACCGAAATATTCAATACACGTCAAAATATAAGGTCTGTTCAAAATTAAAATAGTAAAAATTAATTTTTACTATTTTTAGCCCAAAAGACTGTAGTTTTGGGAAGTAAACGACATAGGTAGGTTGTTGCCTATTTGTCAAGCTATGAACTGTTCGATTCCATTATAGGATGGTTACCACATCGATGTACAAATCAGAAGTATTTAAAATTAAGATGAAGTCAACAAAAGCTCCGTTGACGCGGTAAAAATTTTCTTCTCTTAATTTTTCGTGTTATTTATTTTCAAATATTTTTTTCTTAAAACTGAAGACTCACTTCGTGCGATGTACGATCAAAAGTGCTTGCTGCGTTCAACAAAACACGCAGCAGTGTAACATAAACGCAATCCACATATCGCGTAGATGTGTGCCGCTCCATTGATTCACATGTGCGGCATCCAAATTGTTATCGCGATCGCCAGCGCCATCGCGTTGGTTTGTGCGTAGCTTAAAACCCCATTTCAGTTAAGCGATTGTGTTTGGCAAAAACCTAAAACGCAGTGTTATTTCAAAAGCTTTATATACATTACAGTTATGAAGTTTATCGATCAGTAAGACACATTCCTGCTTCTGCTCGTTGTTGTCTCTTTAAGTTTCTGATTTTTATACAACAATTTTTAACATTTTGAATGGATTTAATTTTGAATGAACTCTACTTGGGTGTGTTTGTAAGCTTTTCTCGTAATTTTCTATCGATTTTCTAACAAAATTGGTTGAAATTACCTCATTTTAAAATGTGAATATATGGAAAAATGAGAAGATTTGGAATCAAAATTAAAACAAAAATAATTTCCCTGCCCCAATGGAATATGTAGAAGCCCTAATTATAGGTGTGTTTCCTTTACTTTGAAACTCCGTGGATTAGTGTGGATTTCTATACATTATATTTTTTTTATATGAAATTTGATAGACATTTTTTGTAGAAATTCACACAAATGCACAGAGTTTCAAAGTAAAGGATAAAGGAACACACCTTATTTTTTATATTACTTAATTAATGTTTAAAGGTGATTCAACATTGATTAATTATAGCTCCTATCTTTGTGAAATAATGCATCAAATTGCAAACAACAGTCAATTACTGCAATTTCTTGGTCCAATTTTTTTTTGCTTGCAGCAAACTGTTTTTTTTCCGAAAATGTATTAACTTTATGTATGCAGCTTAAGACTAGTTTAAATTTTACGTGAGTCACAGCGTAGTCGGGATTGGGCTGGGAACTTCAATCGCAGCTATATAACAACTTTTCGTTTTTCAACTTGGTGTTGGCGGGTGTTGAGTGAATTCGTCCATTATGAGCTATTATGCCAGGTTGATATCTTTTTTTTTCAGCTAATTTTCCAAAACTGAGATTTTTTAGATTTTGAAAATTTGTGCAACGCAAGAAATTTCACATTACCAAACAGTCATATTGTTTGTGAGAATATATCTCAAACGTTCCCAAGAGAATAAATGCGTGCGTGTAAACCACAGCCAAACGTTACAAAACATCACAACGAACTTAAGATCTGAGTGGGATAACCATATGCATGAGCACAGTCCTCAATTTTCTAAGTTCACTTTTAAATGTGTTAAAGTGTCAAATAGTAGATATATTGCTAATACTTTTACATGTGGGCGTTTTAAATTTTGCGTAAATGTATAACTCCACATTTAGAATGTTAAATAGTAGATTGTCGTTCATTTTACAACGTTTTCAGCCCGTCTGTATATACATATACCGATTTATAAAATATTCAATTAGTCAACTCTGTGTGGGTCCTGATATCGACTTAAGGATCAACTTTTACAAAAACCCTTTTGCTTGCAAAAAAAAACTACCCTAACTATGCACAATATACCTACCTATAAACATACATGAAAAGTTTAAAGACCAGAAGATTTGTATCTCCATCTTTCAGGATATTCTCCTATACATTAAATTCCCTATAGTTTTTGCCTTAACTTTCATGAAAAAAAAATCCAGTTCGGTTGTGCTATAAGGCATCTAAGTCCATGAACCGCACCCTCAACTAGAGCTATACAATCACTCTTATATTTTGTATGACTTAGTATTTCCGTTTGAAAATTTTAATTTCCAAATAGCTTTGCTTTTCTAAGCGTTCTCTATGTAGATATGTACTGTACCATACTGACAGAAGAATACTATCTCTCGGCACATAAATATTAAACAAAAAAAAAATGTCGAATATAAGACTTACATTCCTGTATATTCCTCTGGATAGGGAATAATAAATCCTTCTGGACTCGGTCGTGGTGTTTTGCCAACCCAGAAGAATGCATCCGGACCGGTTCCATCGTATGCGAATGATTTTATGAAAATAGTTGATTCATCTACCGCATAAATGGAGCCCTACAAAGTAAAGAAATACATATATATAAAACTTTAGCTAGTGTGCATGAAGCATTGCGATGTGCATAATATTCTATATACAGACAGACAAGCATCATATAAAAATAAGGGCTTGTGTTTTCCTTGCCTACATACGAGAGTATATATGAGACTTTTACAGTCTTCCTGGATGAAAATTATATTTTATCTGCAGAAAAGTATTTTTTTTTTAATTTTATCTCTTACCTTAATTCCATGTGCAAAGTTAGAAAACTGTCCGATATAACGACCGTAATATGGCTCAGGTGGAGCCCGCCCAAAAGCTGCAAATATACAATAAAAAGGAATATGAGAGGGGATTATACTATACACCTATAGAGTTGGTCTTAAAGGCTTTTAAAATAATTAATTAATATATATTGTGGTTATGTATGATTTCACACAATGGATGAGATAAATAGGTCAATTTACGTAATGGTAAAAATTATAATTAATTCCTTGGATACAGCCTTACATGCGATTTAAGATAATTTTTTGAATTAAAAATGTTAAATAATTTTTTAACATCCAGAGTTAAAAGTTTTGTGGTGTTATGTATGATATTTTTTTTTTTTAAATTAATAAGTGAACTTTTTTTATTTAAATAAAATATATTATCGTTATTATTTAGACCTTTTCAAAACTTCTTGTATAAGAAATCATTCATTCTACTACCACCGCGACCGCGACGTGTAGGTACTTTTATTGAATTGCTACAAGCAATCACGAACTACCTCTAGCATATGGCTCGTTTTTTGGTAATTAAGTAATGTCTGCCATTTCAGACTGTAATTTAGTGACGTATGTTATATCAGACTGTAATTTAGTGACGTTTGAAATCTCATACTGTAATATACTGTAATTTAGAGAAGTCTTCTTAGACAATAGACGTCTTCTCGGTCAGACTGTATTTAACTGAATTGTGCTATCATAGACTGTAGTTAAGTGAAGTGGTCTTAGACTGTAATTTAGTAATGTCTGCTATTACTTACTGTAATTTAGTGCTGGTATAACTTTTACATTCTGCTGTTTATAATGATGCCTGATATCTTAGACTCTAATTTAATAGCTAATGTCTTCTATCTCAGACTGTAATTTAGCTACGTAATTGTTATTAGACTGTAATTCAGTATCGACTGTTATTTCAGACTGTAATTTGGTGACTTCTACTTTCTCAGACTTTAATTTAGTGACTTCTTATTAAACTGTTAGGATGTTGCCTGATTTCTTGTAAGCTGCAGATTTTTCAATAAAGTTGAGTTGCAACAACTATCTTCTTGACAAAAGGGACATGAAAGCTCAAAATTAGATATATACTGGGTGTTAGAGGATATTGCGCGCAAAGCAGACTCGATTAATTGCGTTAATGGGCCTTACCAATAACCAAGCACTAATGTCGACTATTAGTAAGATGCCAGGTTAAAATAAAGTGCGGAGCTTAAACAGAATCCTACTTATAACCAATTTAAACTTCATACTTTCTTTGAATTTACTACAATTTCCAGAATATTAATCAGACATAACGCGACCTTAGGACAAGAAGGTTCTAACGGCACACACATCACTTTCGAGTAAGGTAGAACATTTCATGTTGAGTAACTTTTGTTCATTAATTTTAATTAAAACTTATAAATGTGTACCTACATTTTATTTTTTCTGAGTTTTTTACAATTAATACATTTAAAATATATTTAATTGTTATTCGGTTATTTAAGTTCAAAAAAATCGATAGAACTTTGTTGCTCAACGGCAAGGCACTTGGGCGTAGGACAAGAAGGTTCTAAGTGGCTGATAGAATTTTGTGTTACGATTTTCATATAAATTGAACATCACAATTGAATTGGAATAATGGGATGCCCTGGAGCATGAGGGTTCTGTCTACATCGAAAAAAGGTTCTATCTACGAAATAATTTGGTTTTCGTTAGTAAGCAAGGTTCTATCTGGCTAGTTAGAACCTTGTGAACTTAAGATCAAAACCACTCTTCTGGATACCCTTTCACCGAACAGAATACGGTAAAAATGAACCTTTAACAAGAATGTTAAGGAAAGCCAACAATTCAAATATATTTGATCTAAACTCTTCAAAAACCACTTTCAAGAATGCCCTCCAACAATAATCCCTCCAATTCCCGATATCTTTCCTATATACTTTCCTACATATTATCAGTATTTATAGGTATTTAACTTTAAGATTTTGATGTTTAGTTTTAAGTTATTTATTATACTATTAATGTGCTTGTATTAAGCTTAAATAAATAAATAAATAAACAGAATTAAATCTGTGCAGATAGAACCCTGTTTTCTGTTCTTCAATTATTTCCGAAACCGTGAAAGATAGAGAGATGTGGATAGCGGCAATCAAAAAAGCATATCCTTTTTAGTACCATGCAATATATAACTCAATTTTGTCAAAAATGTCAGTTAGAACATTGTTGTCCTAAGGTCGCGATTAAGACAAATAAAAAAACCCAAGAATGTTGAGTATTGCCGTATCCTTTTTTACAACACACTATTTCAGTTCTAATAGTAAGTGAATTGATTTAATGTGTCCGAACAGTTTTTAGTTTACCTATTTTAAGTTAGGTACATCACATTTAACAAGAAAATAGTTTTTTTTTACGAAATTTCATTATCTTTTCATTCGCAACATATATATGCTTCTACATAAAACAGAGAAAGATACAGGCAGAATTATTGCCGTACCACCAGGCCAAGTTCTGTTTGACCATAAAAAATCAAACAATCTGTCAAATATAACAAAAATTAATATATAAATTAATAAAACACACCTGAAAATATATCTGAAGATTGAAACCAAAACATAAATATACCGACAAATAACATAAAAGTAAATTTAAGTGTCCTTAATACATATCATAAGTACATACGTTCTATAGGGTTTTTCAAAAGGGACGCTACAAAAGTAGAGCAACAGGGACAGCAAACGACGCCATATTTCTTGCCGCTCTTTTGACATTTCTCTTCAGTAAGGTTTGTCATTTCATGACGGAAAGATATACGAGCCAACAACGAGTCGAAATTATTAAAATTTACTACCGAAATTCGGAGTCAGTGGCCTCAACGTTAAGAGCGCTACGTCCAATGAGCGATGAGGCTCATTTCTGGCTGAATGTATTGGTCAGGCAGCAATCCACACGTACTCCATGAGTCATCATTGCATCCCGAAAAAATTACGGTTTGGTGTGGTTTATGGGCCGGCGGCGTCATTGGGCCGTGAACTTTTGACCTGCGTACTTATGAACCTGGGTCGAAGCAGTGTTACTAATAACAGTGAGAGTAGTGATATATACAAATTTCATTCTGTTTTATTTATTTTTCATGTATTCGTTGTCACTCTTGTTTACACTACCTTAGCATTTATGCAAAACAAAAAACCCATCTACCCGCCAGAGTATAAGAACTTAATTTTGGATCATCAGCTTAATCTGACCAAATGGCAACCAAACTACAAGAACGTTGTTGTTTTTGTTTATTTAAACTTCTTCATCAGCAAAACAAAAGCTCTGATTGATTACTTACCAAACACTATCTCTGTTCTCCTTTTCCCATTAAATCCTCCGTGAATTGTTATCTTTTTATATAATTTACTTAATTTCAACTTCGAGAATTCGTAAAATCTTATTTGCCACTACCACCGCATCGTTATGTGCCACACCGCGCTACTGTCTTGCCATCGACAATCAACCGTCCGTGATGATGACTCAATTACCGTAAGTGTATACCTACATATAAACCAAATTCACCATCGCAATCTTCTTCATCAATCCATTAACAACTCGTATCCTGGTTTGACGTATGTATGTGTGTGCTTCGTGCACTTGTTTCACATTTCTACTTAATATGCATTCAAGTTCCGCTCGGTTTTATTTTATTTTATTTTTTTTTTGTGGGTACTTCCTTGTTTTCCTTTTTTCCCTTGAATATTGTCTTCTCTTCTTCAACTTTTGCGGATAAATTTATATTGTGTATTTGACAAATATTTACCGAGAACTTAATAAAAACATTCATCACACTCGTTCACAAAAACATACAGATACAGATCTACTACCCGTCTATGCTAACATCAGTGTCTACAATTTATACGACCGACGAAGACGAGAGTACATTATATTAAGCATTTCACAATCCACCAGCGACTTAGTGCACGGTTTGGGTCTTGGGTATCGCCGTATCCCAAAAAATAAAAGGGGTGATTCGCTAATGTTATCCCTTCTCAACCCTGCTTCAACTTCGCCGGCGAGCACTAAATTTAAAGAAAGGTTCTTATGTGTTGGCACGGTTCTACTTCATCAGTCGTATAGTCGTCACGCAAAAAGGGTACAGGACCGAAGGGATGGAGATGGAGCTAGAGGGGAGAACTTAATTACGAGATATCGACAAACGTCGTCCTGGCAGCTCTCCTGTCCCATGGGCACGTGCTCTGATAGATTTTTTGTTCTCTTCCAGATTAATGTACGCATTAGTGGATTTAATGTATTTCCGTCCCTTACCTCCATCCTTCATCACAACCACCATCACCAGTCCTATTATATTTTTTTTTGTTCTGTCCAATATGTTGTATAGGTATAGGTGGTATATGGATAGGGTATGTGGTAGGGTGGGGTGAATCCGTCTAGGCCTTGGGTTGTATTTATTTTGTCGAATTGCTTTTTTCTATTGCTCTCATTTTTTGACGCAAAAAGGAAGGGGATGATAAAATCTTTTATATAGATGCGCAGGGTTGACAGAATGCCACCCCAACCCCGGTCTTCGTCCTATACCTGCTCAGTGCTCGCATCCTGACGACAGGTATATTTGAATTCAACAGAAAAATAAATAAAACGATGGAATGAGTTTCAATATCAAATGGATTAGTTTTTTTTTTTTTCTTTTTTTTTCTGCTAAGGGTGTATCGAGTTAAAAAAGAGAAATTGAAAAATAAAATAAAAACTGCCGATTCTGATCGGATGTGATTTTTTTCAAGCCTTGCTTTATTTTGTGAAAATGGTTGACGATGTGATGTACACATTGACATTACCTACATATGAATGTGATTGGAATGTGATATATCGAATGACAGATTATTGACCTGAGTTTTACTCTTAATATAGAGCTTTCTGTGTATGTTGCCTGTGAACAAGCTTGAATATATATAGATTAAGATATACAGGTTATTAGCTTTGGAATCATAATGAGAATATAAAACTCATTTTACGAGTAGGTACATAATGATATTGGATCTTTCTACAATCCAGTCTACAGTCCAATGTCGAAATGAGCTCCAAACCACAAGATTTCTAGCTATTTTATTTGTCTCCAATTACGCACGCCAAACCCATGTGGCATATCGTACTCTACGTACGCCGACCGTTTTTCAAACCCGTTTCTTTGACATATATGGTTCTACTCTTTTCAACTAAATCTGGGACCTGCTGATTCCTACCTATCTCTATCACGTCATCTGTAGAGAAAGAGAAAATTATTGTTAAAACGATATTGTTTGATCGTTTTACGTTACTTTAGCGGAGTTCCAAAACGCACGAAATGCAAATGAGAAACTAGTGACAAATTCATTAGTTTCTAAAAGAATCCCTAACGTCAGCGATACGCATTAGGCACGTTCAGAAAAATAAGATCTCAGAGATTTCGTTCCGTCAAAAAGTGTGCAAGCTAAGCTGAGGAATTCTGTTCATGTAACTTGCACAGTACACACATCTTAAGTAATATATTGCGCAGCACAGTACACATATTAAAGGTAATATATTGCGCAGGTTGTCAAAGTTGGAAATGTCAAAAAATTAAAAATGGCTGTTCGAGTGCCCACAGGAACTGAGCACGCATCATTAGAAACAACAAAAAAATATTGAAATTAGATAAGTAAAGGGGCACTGGATCCACAATTTTACCACCTTATAATAGCCACGTTTTATCATCGCCAATAACCCATATGATTCACCCCGATATAATAAAACGATACGGATCCTAATGAAAACACTGTTGTATGCTCATCTCTTTTTGTCTTATGTTTGTTTATTTTCCATGTAGATACTGTCTTTTTTCCTCGCACTGCAGTTTGTACTCTCTACCGACTGAAGAGCCGTCTACCCGCCAGAGTAAGAACTTATTTCTGGTTCAATAAAGTTTTTGTATTACGTGTTAAAAGATAACCCCGACCCAGACCCCTAGATAATAAAACGCGGCTAATACCTCGTACAAAAATGAAAACGGTAATGATATTACCTTTAATATGTTTAATATATGAAACTGAGATTGATGAGATCTCATTTTCCTGAACATGCCTATATTAACTGATTTGTAAACGTATCCAATTTTGTTTGGATGCTTTTTAATTTGACGTTTGAACCAAAATTTTCACGTGAAAAAAAAAATATGGAGTGTCGCGAGCGTAGAAAGTTTATTTTCCCATTTTTATTGTTTTTGTTCGTAAATTTTGTTTGGGTTTGTTATTCATCTTTATTATGGTTGTCGTTTTTGTCATTTTAACCTGCCTTAAATGGGTTCCGAAATGTCAAACTCATACTTAAGCCTAGTACGCTGCTGATGCGAAACGAAATTTTTCTGTTATCTCTAAACAGACAACGAAACGCTTGCGAAAACACAAAGGAAAATATCCTTGGAGAGTTTCACTAATTCCAAAAACAAAATCAAACATAAACGCAAAAAATCAGAGAAACCCATGATGTAAGAAAATGATAAATAAAAAAAAACACAAATAAAACACAAATGTCATTTTTCCGCAAACAATAAATAGTCTGTATAATTAATTCAGTGCGAAAAAGGAGCGGAGACTTCTCCAAATAATCTGCTACAATTATAAATTTCGCTCTTCGAACAGCGTACTGCAAAACGAAAAGCAAAACGAAATTTTCCGTTTCTGATTTCGTTGTGTCATTTTTGTATGTGATTTTTCGTTTCGCATCAGCAGCGTACTAGGCTTTAAAGTAAAATGTATGCAAAACATGAGATGAGTTCCAGATGCGCATGAATACTATAGGTAGGTTTTATTCATTGCTGCAAAGCCAGCGCAGCACAAGTCTGAATAAAACGATCACTCACTCTATACGTTCATTTCAATAACTGAAAGCTCTATCGCCAGCACAGCCATCTTTTTTTTTTACTGACTTCTTTTTCGCCAGCAATCAAATTGTTTTGTTTGTCAAGGGAAATTTTGCAGCAATGAATAAAACACACCTTATAATGCTACTGCATCAAAATTTTTTGTTTAACGTTTTGGAACTCAGCCTTTCTCAGTCCGACAAAATATGTCAATCAATCATTTTTTTGATGTAGATGCATCAAATCCCCTTCTTTATGAGGCATTATGTAATCGAGAGCTCAACTTCCTCACAGTGCCTTAAGCCTAGTACGCTGCTGATGCGAAACGAAAATTTCCTGTGATCTCCAAACAGACAACGAAACGCTTGCGAAAACACAACGGAAAATATCCTTGGAGAGTTTCACTAATTCCAAAAACAAAATCAAACATAAACTCAAAAAATCAAAGAAACCCATGATGTAAGAAAATGATAAACAAAAAAAAAAAACAAATAAAACTCAAATGTCATTTTTCTGCACACAATAAATAGTCTGTATAATTAATTCAGTGCGAAAAAGGAGTGGAGACTTCTCCAAATAATCTGCTACAATTATAAATTTCGCTCTTCGAACAGCGTACTGCAAAACGAAAAGCAGAACGAAATTTTCCGTTTATGATTTCGTTGTGTCATTTTTGTATGGGATTTTTCGTTTCGCATCAGCAGCGTACTAGGCTTAACACGAAACCAGTAAGACAGGTAGATTTTATGTGCGTAAAAACGAGAAGGGTAGTTTCCATCCAACATCCACCGATGCACCAAATTCAAGTAACATTCTCGGATTCAGCATGAAAGACTTTTTTTTGTGTGAGTAAGAGCATACACGGATTTTAAGGGCTGAGATAGGGAAGTGAAAGGATTTTCTCTTCATCGACGCTAGGCGTGTTTTTTTCTAAGTCCGAAGGAAATTGTATGAAAAAAACAATTCGGGCCTAAATAATTTCCATGTTAAATGCAAAAAAAACTAATTCCCAATGGGCTTAGCTTAACCCTGATAATTTTCGGGGCTTAACTTAAGCACGGAGAAAAACTGTATTACCGGCGGGAATTAGATACTTGCTATCGATAGTTTGTATGGAAACTCCATTTTTTTTCTGTAATAGCGTCGCTTATCCCCGAAAACGTTTTTTTCAACTAGTTCCCTCAGACTGTGTTAACAAGCACTGAAGATCGATGATTCAACAAAAAGCATAGTTCAGACCTGGCCTATCCCCAGTTTCAGTTTGAACTATTGATTATGGGACACCCTGTATAAGATTTATAAAATATTTTTCGAAGAAGTAAAAGAAATCCTTGAGGTCATTCAAGGTCATGAAAAAGCTAACTGTTAGTAAATTCACTTTTGGCGTTTTTCTTTTTTAAGCCTAGTACGCTGCTGATGCGAAACGAAAAATCCCATACAAAAATGACACAACGAAATCATAGACGGAAAATTTCGTTCTGCTTTCGTTTTGCAGTACGCTGTTTGAAGAGCGAAATTTATAATTGTAGCAGATTATTTGGAGAAGTCTCCGCTCCTTTTTCGCACTGAATTAATTATACAGACTATTTATTGTGTGCGGAAAAATGACATTTGAGTTTTATTTGTGTTTTTTTTTTGTTTATCATTTTCTTACATCATGGGTTTCTCTGATTTTTTGCGTTTATGTTTGATTTTGTTTTAAGAATTAGTGAAACTCTCCAAGGATATTTTTCGTTGTGTTTTCGCAAGCGTTTCGTTATCTGTTTGGAGATCACAGAAAAATTTCGTTTCGCATCAGCAGCGCACTAGGCTTTACCTCAGAGCAGATCACCGAGTTGTCAAAAATTTATTCTATGTTTATTTTTTACCTCAGACAAATCAGAGCACATTAGTCGTGTTTATTTTTTCCATCTGAGCTAGCTCGGAGCATGATCTGTATGCTCAGAATAAAATGACCGAGCAAATCGAGCAAAACGCTGAGCGAAGCCAACTTCATACAATTTTTATGTAATTTGACAAATTACTATGCTTAAGACATGTTCAGTGCTCAAGTGTGTTTCATAATTAAATCTGAGGGCTCTGATCGTAATCTCCTCAGAGCTTAGCTCTGATCGCTCAACCTCTGCTCAGAGCTTTGCTCAGAGCCAAAAAAGAAAAACGCCATTTGTTAAAACTTTCAAGGTAAAATTGTTCCCCAAATATATTTGAGCATAAAATTTTGTGTTCTTCCGATAGCCGATTTCAAAAAAGGGGTTTCCATTTAAAAGAAAGATGAACTTGAAATAACCTTAAATGTCACACTCAAGGTCAAAATTAAATGTTAAATGTTACAACAAAAATGACCTTAATCTTTTAAAAAAAATGTCTTACGTGAGGAAATATACAGCCGTCACGTTACTTTTGTGTCACCCTGCGTAGGAATACTGCCTTTACTGGATTTAAATAACTGACAAAATGTTTGAATTTATCCACCACTTCTTGCCATTTTTATATTTTATGATTTATAAGAAAAAACACGTTGGTTAAACTGGTCAACAGTGGATCAAGGTACACAGTGAATCACACTGTCACTTTTTATTTTAAAACAAATTTGAAAAAGAGAAAAGAACAATTTTTTCCTGCGCCTTGAATGAAACCATCGGACTGCGCAATCCCATAGTTCGTCTCGTATTTTTTATATTTTCTGCATCGGTGTATTGTTTTCTTTATTATTAATAAAGTGTTTGCTGTTTCTTCATTTGAATTAAATATTTGTACTTCATTTTACCTAAATTTATAAAATTTTGTCGATTTGTTTGTTTTCATTAAATCGTTTATAAATCATAAACATGTTTTTGCAAAATGACGACATGGTACACAATGAATCAATTAAGAGTGGTACACCGTGAAGCATTGATTGGGGCTTCAGGAATCAAATGTTTTAATCAATTTCGATTTTTCAAATAGGTATTGATGTTCGCTAAAAACTTATAGAAATTATAAGCAACTCAATAACTGTTTTGTGATTTTTTACAAGCTGAATTGTTAAGTTTTTTATTTATTTTTGTATTAAAACTAAAAGAGCTTTTGTTATTTAGTTTAAAGGAAAAATAAATATAAATGATTTTTTACTCCATGAACTAATTTTAAATCCTTTATTCATTGTGTACCATGCACTTATTCACTGTGTACACCCAAGGTACACAATGAATCACATGAAAAGGTTAAATTCATACAATTATTTTTCTTATATGAAATAAATATCCATGAATTATAATAATTATTATCAAAGACAAACTCTCCCCCAAGATTAATGTTCTTTAAAAAAAAAAAAAACAATCGTTTCAGCAACTACATCTTGATAAGTCTACAATAACCAGGTCGCAACAAGAGAACATAAAAGAAGAAAAAAAATCTAATCCACTTCGAACCCTAAATTTTCCAAAGTACTAAAAAAAAAGAACTTGAGCTCCAAGGAAATCCTTCATCTATAATCACTTAATCGCATTTTAGTTCTTTCATCTCTGGCAAAGTGTATCTCTGTTAACAAATACACAACATTGGGGTGGGGCGGATAAGAATGAAGCCATATAATATTCATCGTGTGGCAATGGCAACACAACTACGAGTGTATTCGAACAAGGATTTGCGTAGTTAGTAGTAACTACATACTGTAAACAAAGCATGCAAAGACCGTAAAATATGCACGCAAACGTTTGATAGATAAAGGGGAAAAGAACGCATTAATTCAATGTTCCGTATATACATTGATTAGGGATCTCAACTCAACTCAAGGCGGTAAAGACTACCTATAAAAAAAAAAATTATACAGAGAATATCGTGGGGTGTAATCATGGTGACAGCGATTCTTCGTCGTCAATTGTTTCGATATCCTTTTTTGAAGATTGCCTATTGCTATACAAGCGAACATAGTAGTATCTGTCATTTTGCAGAATTGATTGAAGTTAATCCTACAAAATTAATGTCTATCCCGCTTTTTCGTTCTTCAAAGCTTAAAGGAATTAAAAACGGGAGTGGAAAAAAAACAATACTTAGAATAAATTTTTTTTCGCAGACATAGAGGGTATAAGATACAGGTGATTTTATTTAGGAAAAATCCAAGCGTTTATGGTTGTAGGGTGGGTAGATTATCCTCTTTTCCACATGGGGCCAAATTTATTGATCGTATTTTGAATTCAACATTTTTTTTTAGACTAAATTAAATATAAGTTTTGTGTGCTCAGGGAGGTAAAAAACAGTATTTAAGGAAACAAAATACAAATGTTCCCTTATTTATGTTTGCAATCAACTTTATTCAGCCTTTCTTTGCGCGGCAGTCACCTTGTAGTGTTGTGTACTGTGTAGCTGCTTTAGCTTCAGAAATTTATCTGAACCTGCCGTTTTTGGGGAAACCTGGTTCGGTAGTAATTTTGAGGAGTTACGACCCAAGAGATGTCTCCCCTAATCCCGGGTGTTTCGTAGACCGTGCCTATTGGATGGTTTGCCGCCAGGGGGTATACTGGCACCGCTTAGCTTACCATACCATGCGAAGCTCTGGAGCTCTGGTATGGCGGACCAACCCTTCTCTAGCTACTCGTGGGACCACAACACTATCCCAAAAAAAAAAAAAACAATGAAATAATAAAAACACAAAAAATTCAACACTCCGCAGGATAAATCAAAACTGACGATGGTCAAAAGTAAACATATTGGACTCTGTTTGATTGTATGCCTGTACGATAACATAAAATGTTCACGCACGATTCACCAATACAATGACAACATTTCTAAGTTGAGTAGAAGTAGTTAGTATTGTTCCATTGGACAAAGGTATCTCGGACGTCACAGCAGATAGATCAGAGCGAATTACCGTCTCTTATGTCGTTTTCCATTGGTTTCACTCAGGGATTCACTCATTCTAAAATCCAATGGACTTCTACTTCTACTCAACTTAGAAATTTTGCTATTATATTGGTGAATCATCGTGAACATTTCATGTTATCGAACAGGCATACAATCAAACAGAGTCCGATGTTTACTTTTGACATTTGAGTGAGTTTGTTTTGAAGTTATAGCTTAAATGTATTAGTGCTTCTTGAGTGGATTCTGATTTCAAATCGAGAAACGAAATTTTCTTCTGAGAAGCGTCGGTTGACCGTTTTTTTTGCCAATGCAATGGTTTCAGAAGAGTTTTTTTTGATTCTGAACGCTTACAAACGTCCAATGGAAAACGACATTAAAATACTCAAAATACTGTAGTTCCTCAAAGGAACTTCCTGGAGGAAGGGCTGTAAATGAGCAATCAAAACTATAACTATTTCTTCAAATTTAATGGCACTCCCAAACGCATTACGAGATTCGCTTAGTCGCATCGTCGTCGTAATTTTTTTCGTAATTGATCACTATAAAAGTGTCTTGAAATGAACAAAAATATTTGTTTAGGTATTTATTGTAGGTTATGTAGAATTCCATTGAGAAGAAGTAATTTTTTTTTTGATTCGTTATGATAAGTATTTGGATCCGTTTATGGACTACGTTCACGAATCCAAAACGGACTCCTTTGCTTAAAGAGAAAATTGCTAGAAATTATCGGGTTTGAGAAGTAGACGAACAGGTTGCTTCTTTTGCCACACATGAAACTTTGTGTCTCACTTCAACTTCATAAGTCAAAAAAAATAAACACCAATTGCATTTTGTAATTTAGGTATAATGTCAAAGTGAATCTATGTATGTATGTACTTTTTAATCTATTTATGCAATGCCAACACTACCAAGGATTTATTAAAAATAAACGAGATTAAATTTCAGTGGAAAAATCTATTATTATACTATCAGTTGGCTTTACGGTCCCCGATTGTTGGATGGCAAGCATAAAGGCACAGCTGATATTGGGCTCCTCTGAATGAAAAATTCTTCGACGGATATTTGGTCCTACGGTTCTGTGTGCAAGGAGGGCGAACTCTATGAGCAACTGTATACCAAAGATATATGTGGATGTAGTATAGAAAGTCTGACTACATTGTGTTGGCTACATGTTTTGAATAAACAAGAATGCTGCAGTCATGAGAATCTTCGAATCCAAGACCCCACGTTAAGGCGATATAGTTGACCGAACCTCCTCGGGTTAACAAAAACAAGCCATCGCGTATTCCTGTATAGAGTATTTGGTCTGGATGGTGATCGTATAGAGCATAGAAAGTTGGCATGTCGTAAGCACAGAATTTTCACTGGCCAGGAGCCTGTTGGCTGTTAATACCGTTAGTAAGATAAATTCATCTAGTCTATGCAACTCCCGTCTTAAGCTTAAAGATAACATAAACTTAATTAATAATTTCAAATCCAAATTTTAATATATTAGGTAGGAAAATGTTATCATTTCAGATAATAAAGGTAATCAAGACAATTTCTCCTGATTTAACCGAGTTTGCATAATAAGAGTTGATTTAGATGTAGGTCTAGGTTACCTAAAATTTTTAAGAGCACGAATTATTTATAATGTAGGTATAGTTAGGATAAGTAAAGGATTACTCATCATTTCATTTCATTCTATCTTTTAACCCCAAACAGTTTTATTAACAAAAAAAAAATAGGCATAGGTATATTTCCTTTCGCTTGGAATGCAAAAATTTGCATATAAAATTAATTCACCCGAATCCCTTCTCAAATCGCATTTAATTTCAAACAATAAAAAAGTGTTTATTAAGCTGTCTTAATTTTCTTTTTGGGCTGCTTTGAGATGAGAGCTCTTTATCATTTGCAGCCAAACAAATTAAGACGAAAATAATTAAACCATTTGCAGACAATATCGTTAAATGAATACCGTATACAATTGTTAAGCTATTAAAGCAAAACCACCACCACTACCATCATCACCATATAAAACCTTCGAATGAGACCACCCTTCTTGATGGTTAGCTATGTATATTATATGCTTTTTGAAAACCGTTAAAAGAGGGGAACAAATCCAATGAATTTTGCTGACTCAATAAAAATCAAAAAGCGTTAACGCCAACAACATGACGATGTCGAGTCGACTTCCACGGAGAAAACAAATCACCATTCGCTTTCTGTTTTTATTTTTTTTTTTTTTTTGTATCATATATTCTTTCACACGCTGCGCGCCGCATCGTCTACCTTGCCATCGCCGCCGCAACCGTCATCTGTCGTTTCGGTCTTTTGAGTTCAGATGCATTACAGTGGAAATAATCATCTATCGCAATAAGCGGCGAGTGTCTTCGTCGGTAGTCTATAGCTTGTCTGGCAGATATCGAGCACTTAGCCAGGGCCGATTGATTTCATTTTAAGGCCTTGAAACATTTTTTTTAGTAAAAGTCTCTTACTTATTACTGAAATAAGGATTTAATGGTTTCAAGAATATTCGGATTTAATGGTTTCAAGAATATTCCTCATATTCATCTTGTCACGATTTAAGTCTTATAAAAAAACTGCGGAATTTAAAGTTTGGTAATTTGGTAATAGTAAAACATTTTGCTAACGACTGATGGTGTGTGTACCTACTCTAATTAATTTTTTGTGTACCATACTTAATGTTTGACTCCCCTCGACGCGAACTCGATTCGATGCATTACGTTAAATTTCTTTCAAAATTGCTTAAATTGTCTAAACGTCCTGTTTTTTAACTCAAAAAAGTTGCAACGAGAGAGAAAATAATTTCCCTCCATTGAATAACTTTCAAATTTTGGCTACAAAGATGTCTGTGTGCAAGGAGTGCACAAACTATCAAATACACAGCTGTCAGTGTCTGTCACATCACACATAACGTCGTTTAAGAATTTACAAAATGTCCATTTAGATTTTCCAGTCCATCAAAAACGGAGCGCGCGGCGCGGCGTGGCGCTACATTTTCGTTCGACATTTTTCAGTATAAAAATAATTTTACAATTTTAATTTATTTTTAAAGTTTAATTTTAAAGTGCACAAACAAGTGCACGAACGAGCTAACACATTAAATAATGGCTCACACAATTCAAGCATAAGACGTGCCAGAAAGTCAGTTGGTTGCGACGAACAGACAACAAAAATCAAAATCCAACCAAATTTTTCACTTCGCGATCAGTCGGCGATTAAGAAGCAGTCTACAGAACATCCGAAAGAGAAGAGGTGCAGACATGGGAATGGCCTGGGACCACCATCTAATGGTTGCTGCCGTAAGATTACGTACAGCTGCAGTTCAGAGATCCCACGAAAACACCCGAATCCAAGTTTAACACTAAAGGATCCCACAGTCCCCCAAAAATTCGGGGACCACCTTTCACAATACTTGAGCGCAATTAGTAGCACGAAGCCCACTTTTATCGAAAACCAATGATATGCTGTGAAATGTGTTCATATCCGGTGCTGAAAGTATAGTCGGCCGGTTGCAAGGAAGAAGTAGTACTTGGCTATCCGAAGAAACTTGGGCAAAGATCGAAGAAAGAAAACACCTCAAAGCTAGCATCGCATGAAGATGAGAGAAGTTCACCGTAGCGTACGACTTGATAAGCGTAACTATATCAACGTATTGGCTACAGAAGCAAAAGAAGCCGCAAGTAAGTGTGACAGTTGGATCATCTATAGAATTAAAAAAGAGCTCACAGATGTCCACAGCTCTAAACAACACCTCTGGTAAAAGACACAGACGGATCCTTGCTAGTTTCGGATGAGGACCAGCTCAAAAGGTGGAAGTTGAACTTTTCTGCGGTTATAAATCGCGTTTTGGCCAATGAAGAGAACCCAACGTCCAATTAGCAGTCCGAAGTAACAAATTCCCAAATTCGAACTGTATTCCCCAGTAGAGATGAAATTATTAGAAAGCGGTCGGACTTCACGGTATTCCCACAAAACTCTTACGAACTCCCCCAACAACATTGGGTGAGGTACTGCTCCCACTCATTAAGAGCGCCTGGAAAGCAGAGAGCTTTCCTGAAGAGTGGAAAATGGGAATAATTGTAAAGCTTCCAAAAAAGGAGACCTTACGCAGTGCGAAAACTGGAGAAGGATATGCGTACTACGGCTACCTGAAGTAGCCAAGATAATAGCAAAAACTGTTTTGGAGCGAAGACACACTCGACGCTGAACAGCAGGATTCCACACATCAACACCTTGCTGATCATCTTCGAACAGTGCGTTGAATATCGATCACCACTTCTTCTGCTGTTCATCGACTTCATAAAGGCGTTCGATAGTGTAAATATAGAGAATTTATTTAGATGCAGCTTTGTCGACTAGAAATGGAGAAATTCAGTGGACTCTGTAATCACATCTCAAACATTTTTACTACTCAGACGACGTATGCTTATACTCTCTCATAGGATCATGGGTCTCCATCAAATGACAACAAAGGAGAGCGAAGCTGAAATCGTGGGGCTAAAGATCAATTCGGCAAAACTAAATGGATCAGCCTTGGAACTTCCTCAACTATCCAAGTAGATATTTCGACACAACCAGTAGAGATGGTAGAGAATTTCCAATATCTTGGGAGTATCCTTTCTACTGGTGGCGGATCTGAACTGGGTATAAAAAGCTAAATCGGAAAAGCAAAGGCTGCGTTCGGAATGCTGTTCAAAATATGAAGAAATAAATCTTTAAACTTAAAGACCAAGCTGCGATTATTCCGCTCCAATGTTGAATCCGTGCTGGTTTATGGGTGCAGCACTTGGAAAGCCACATCCCTTGTCACAAAAAAGCTGCAAACGTTCGTTAATATAGAAGTCATCGAAACATCTTGAGTATTTTCTGGCCCAACCGTATCTCCAATGATGAACTTCTTGCGAGAACAGGTCAGGAACCTATAGACACTATTATGGCAGTGGATTGACCATACGCTTTGAAAAGGTGACGAGTGCATTGCAAGTCAAGCTATGCAATGTAATCCGCCATTATTTTAGAACCAATGTATTTCAGCCCCGCGCCCCGCCTTTTGGCCAAAGTTCTAAATTTTTTAAATCCTCCTCTGGAAAAATTCACATTATAAGAAGGAGCGTGTATTCTCATGTTATGCTTTTATGTCCTTAAAACATCAGTCTACTTTACCAAGCCACGAGCTCAGCTGATGTAATGTGCGGGGGTGTGAAATTGATGGCATGGGATATGTTCGGCAGGTTGACGACGATAACATATCATCATCGGGTTGTTACGGCCAACAAATTCCTGGCATAACAACACGATGTATGCCTGTAATGATAGATATGACTTTCTTTCGATATCATCATCATCACCACCGACCGTCGTCGTCGCCGCGCCACACCGCCACCATCAGCACCCACTATCATCATCATTACGACCCTTTTAAAACTCACCGTGATACATATTACACAGTACGCTATATAAGGGAGGATTGTTGTTGGTCGGGTGATTGTGATAAGTGTGTGTGGCGGCAATAGCGACAGGCGCTTTGCACTACTGTTGCTTGTGGATGGCTAATTTAATCGAAGCAAATTGCTCCGCAATCTGCACTGGATTAGAATTTAAGGACACACACAACACAACTACTGTGTATGGGGTTGCATTATATAGCAGCTCCTCGGGGAGGTGGTGGCGTGTCGTATAGAGATTCCGGCTATAATACTATATAATTTTATTTCTTATGTCTTGCTCGCTTTGGAGGTGGTAACAATTCGTTTAATATAATTCGGAAGGAAATTTATTATCATCATAATCATTTATTATGCAGTGTGGAAGTTCTGAAGAACGAAAACGATAAAAAGGACGAACCTTTTGACTCAATACGGATGTATAACAAGTTCAATAGGAGTGTTAAACTTATGGATGTTTTTTGAAGGGTGGTACTATTTTCTACCGTTATGCTTCTTAAGAAGTTTGGTAAGTTATAAATGATTACATTTATTATTTCCCTTGCGTATTCAAATTCTCTTAATTTAATCGGATGATATTATATTCTTGCTTTCTCTATAAAGCTTCAAGTAATATTTCAGGTGTTTCGTATGCCATAAGAGATTTCGCCTCTGATGTGCTGTGTTTTACACGGCTACCACAACGACACAGAGAAACCACCGACCAGTTTGACAATGAGTGCCTACAAGCAGGAGATGAAAGAGGAATAACGGTGACCGAGGAAACAAGGACTTTTGCCACCATAGCAGGAATGAGATTTTGAAGTTTTATCAAAATCATCAACTTTAAGGGGCCCGAAAAGAAGTCTTGAAGAACAATAATCGTATAGTAGAATCGCAGTCGATTTTGATGATATGGAATCATTAGGCACGTTCAGGAAAATGAGATCTTGGAAATCTCAGCAATCTCAGTTACGCATGAACAGGATTCCACAGCAAAAATTTTCAGCTTTGCTTTCAAAATTCTTAGGAAAAAAGATCTTGGATTCGCTTGTTAACTTTCTGAGATCTTATTTTTCTGAACGCGCCAATTTTTATATAAACTACACAGGTATACACACATTTTGGTGCCGATACTTTTTGAACTGTTATTTTGTAAATTCGACCTCCTGAATACGAATCTGCAATCGGTTTTTGCCTAGCAGCTCCCGTTTTCATGTTATGGGATAGGGTGTTGCAAACCTGACACCACTTAGAAATACCCAAAATAGTTGTGAAAAGAAGAAAGTAAAACATTTTTTCTTTGAAAATCCAGCTCATTTAGTGACATACATATAAATATGAAAAATAATAATTCTATTAACAAGATACTAGCAAGTACATTTCATATACAAAATATTTTTCACTGCTGATTTGATGTACTGGAATCCAAGAATCTTCGTTTATTGCTTGATCTGGAATGTTGTTTTTTTCGGACAATCTCTTTGCAGGTTCCAGCAGTAATCTGCCATCATATGCGTATCACACTTGCCCTGGTATCGTTCTTCCATTGTCCTTATATCCTGGTGAGATCGTTCACCTTGCTCTTCACTCAAGTCTCCCCTGTTTTCAGGAAACCGGTCCAAATGGTTTTGCAAGTAATGCACCTTTATGCTCATGTTGTATCTAAGCTCACGATAACCAGTCAGCATGTTCTGAACTAAATCCTTATACCTGCGGCCAATATTCGGTCGACATAATCGCCCAGTAGATCGGTTTCGCACCACGTTTACTCTAGTGGATAATGCGCATCCTCAGAGACGCCGCGCCGTACAGTGCGCACCGAGACGCTATTGATGCTGTGGAGCAGAGTATCGAAGAAGACCCGAATGAGTCCACCCGCCATCGCGCGCAACAATTGAGCTGGGGCCTCTCGGCTAGAATTTATTCGAGCCAGCCGCGGGGGCCACTTGCCCGAAATCATTTTTAAAACATAATGGCAAACCCTTATCTTTATAATAAAGCTAAATTCTTGGCCATAACATTAAGTTATATGCGTTTTATTTCTTCTTGAAAACCACACGTCTAAAAAAAAAACACTTTAGTAGGGTAAATTGAATATTTCTGTAACTCAAAAACTAGAGCTGTTAGGGAAAAACGGTTTTCAGTTTTGAAATCAGCGTTAAAAGTACAAATAAAAAAAGCTGAATACTCAAGGCACCAAAAAAAATTTTTTTTGTAGACCTGTGCTACCTGTGGGCAGATTGAAAAGTAAAAAAACTAACAACTGATGTGGCTGGTCATTTAGAGGGAATAGACAGCATTGCTCCGGAACAAAGAGTCTTCGAATCCACCTAACAGAGTGGGACACGCAAGTGAAGAAGACCTCATATCTAACTTGGCGTGTGGAACTTGAGAGTTGAGACAGCTTTTTGGTTGAGGCCCGGTCTATTCCGGATTTTAGGACATACATAATATTTATAAAAGTGACTAAAGAAATTTCAATTTATAACAGTTTTTTGTATAAAGTTATACTGTTCGTGGCTGTAATGCTTTCCGCTGCACAGGCTTATTCTCACCGAAACACGGTTAATAAAACAAACAGGATCACAGTGACAGCCAGTGGTATATAACTCCAGTTTACACTACCTTACCATAACAATAATAAAAAAGTACTAGTTTTTGGATCTTGAAATAGATCCAGATAAAAAGCAGGATTACCTATATTTTCTTTTCTAAAGCACACTGCTCCTTATCAAGTACCAAAAAATTTAAATTATGCTTGGAACTTTGGTTCTTTGGCTGGTATAGCACTAATTTTGCAGATAATTTGTATTTACGTATTAAAATTTGATCCGGATCAGATCAAGTGGATAATAAAATGCAGCTTATATCATGTTAAAACAAAATTTTGTGACAGTTATATCTTTGACTTAATTTTGTAATAAGTATCTACTTGCCTTTAAAACGAAAAATCCCATACAAAGATGACACAACGAAATCAAAAATGAAAATTTTCCATTTGTTTTTCAGTATCTATATGCTATTTGCTGGGTGAAATTTCTAATTGTAGCTGATTATTTGATTCTTTTTTCGCACAGAATTAACTGCTCGGATACTTAATTGTGTTCGGCAATTGTTTTATTTGTTGTGTCTTGTCTTTATTAGAGTATGTTTTTTT
The DNA here is from genome assembly GCA_929447395.1 of Epistrophe grossulariae. Lineage (NCBI taxonomy): Eukaryota > Metazoa > Arthropoda > Insecta > Diptera > Syrphidae > Epistrophe > Epistrophe grossulariae. The sequence continues at coordinate 106,933,885 of OV839567.1, forward strand.
TTTATTTATAGTGACACTTTCAATGCGTATTTTTTCGCTGTGGTTTCAATAAGCGCTGTCGTATTGGAGACCACACCGAAACATTTCGTTTCACATAAGCAACTACCAGGCTTAACAGTTGACACAACGAAATCGAAAATGAAAACTTTCGATCTGCTTTTTTGTTTTGCAGTATTGGGCTTTTCCCAAAACTATCTCTTTCTAATTTGACAGTTCTGTTTGGGGGGGAAACAATACAACACAAACAAATAAACTTACATATACAACGAATACTATAGTTGACCCTTTTAAAAAGTGTTTGTTTTCCCCCCAACAAGGCTTTTTTTGTTGCTTGTGTCACATTGACGTATGGGAGAATTTCAGAATAGGTACGCTGTTCGACGAGCCAAATTGGTAATTGTAGGTGTGTTCTTTTGGGCCTTGCAAAGTACTTTTTAGTACTTCGCAGTAGATGATGAATAGAACGCTTTAATTTTTGCCAAAAGAAAAATCTAGCCTCCATGTAGACGAAAGCTTTGTTTTTTGTATTTGTATTTTATTTTAAATTATGGAAAACATCAACAACAATAATTTACTATGTAATTTCTTCTACTGAAGGTGCCGCTTTCTTGCGTGGATTCATTTCGTTACTCCATACATTGTTGAAGTGCTTTGAACTACTTTGAGCATAGAGTAGAAGTATTTGAAAGCAGCCAGAAGTACTTGGCAGTAGATGCTGCAGCCCAAAGGAACACGCCTTGTATTGTATTGTATTATATTAATGAATTTACATAGAAATATGTATATCAAAAGGTTACTCACCTTTTAATAATAATTAATTTTTTTAAATTTACTGACTAGGCTACGCCTATAATTTAATATTTTGTAATTGCCTATAATTTTGCATAATTAGCTATACTATAAGAACACATTTATAAATTTATTTTTTTTGTAGACCTGTGCTACCTGTGGGCAGATTGAAAAGTAAAAAAACTAACAACTGATGTGGCTGGTCATTTAGAGGGAATAGACAGCATTGCTCCGGAACAAAGAGTCTTCGAATCCACCTAACAGAGTGGGACACGCAAGTGAAGAAGACCTCATATCTAACTTGGCGTGTGGAACTTGAGAGTTGAGACAGCTTTTTGGTTGAGGCCCGGTCTATTCCGGATTTTAGGACATACATAATATTTATAAAAGTGACTAAAGAAATTTCAATTTATAACAGTTTTTTGTATAAAGTTATACTGTTCGTGGCTGTAATGCTTTCCGCTGCACAGGCTTATTCTCACCGAAACACGGTTAATAAAACAAACAGGATCACAGTGACAGCCAGTGGTATATAACTCCAGTTTACACTACCTTACCATAACAATAATAAAAAAGTACTAGTTTTTGGATCTTGAAATAGATCCAGATAAAAAGCAGGATTACCTATATTTTCTTTTCTAAAGCACACTGCTCCTTATCAAGTACCAAAAAATTTAAATTATGCTTGGAACTTTGGTTCTTTGGCTGGTATAGCACTAATTTTGCAGATAATTTGTATTTACGTATTAAAATTTGATCCGGATCAGATCAAGTGGATAATAAAATGCAGCTTATATCATGTTAAAACAAAATTTTGTGACAGTTATATCTTTGACTTAATTTTGTAATAAGTATCTACTTGCCTTTAAAACGAAAAATCCCATACAAAGATGACACAACGAAATCAAAAATGAAAATTTTCCATTTGTTTTTCAGTATCTATATGCTATTTGCTGGGTGAAATTTCTAATTGTAGCTGATTATTTGATTCTTTTTTCGCACAGAATTAACTGCTCGGATACTTAATTGTGTTCGGCAATTGTTTTATTTGTTGTGTCTTGTCTTTATTAGAGTATGTTTTTTTTTTATTTATAGTGACACTTTCAATGCGTATTTTTTCGCTGTGGTTTCAATAAGCGCTGTCGTATTGGAGACCACACCGAAACATTTCGTTTCACATAAGCAACTACCAGGCTTAACAGTTGACACAACGAAATCGAAAATGAAAACTTTCGATCTGCTTTTTTGTTTTGCAGTATTGGGCTTTTCCCAAAACTATCTCTTTCTAATTTGACAGTTCTGTTTGGGGGGGAAACAATACAACACAAACAAATAAACTTACATATACAACGAATACTATAGTTGACCCTTTTAAAAAGTGTTTGTTTTCCCCCCAACAAGGCTTTTTTTGTTGCTTGTGTCACATTGACGTATGGGAGAATTTCAGAATAGGTACGCTGTTCGACGAGCCAAATTGGTAATTGTAGGTGTGTTCTTTTGGGCCTTGCAAAGTACTTTTTAGTACTTCGCAGTAGATGATGAATAGAACGCTTTAATTTTTGCCAAAAGAAAAATCTAGCCTCCATGTAGACGAAAGCTTTGTTTTTTGTATTTGTATTTTATTTTAAATTATGGAAAACATCAACAACAATAATTTACTATGTAATTTCTTCTACTGAAGGTGCCGCTTTCTTGCGTGGATTCATTTCGTTACTCCATACATTGTTGAAGTGCTTTGAACTACTTTGAGCATAGAGTAGAAGTATTTGAAAGCAGCCAGAAGTACTTGGCAGTAGATGCTGCAGCCCAAAGGAACACGCCTTGTATTGTATTGTATTATATTAATGAATTTACATAGAAATATGTATATCAAAAGGTTACTCACCTTTTAATAATAATTAATTTTTTTAAATTTACTGACTAGGCTACGCCTATAATTTAATATTTTGTAATTGCCTATAATTTTGCATAATTAGCTATACTATAAGAACACATTTATAAACTTAAAACCATGCTGTACTTTAAATTCCAAGAAAATCTACATAACTTTTTGCCTATAAGAAAATAACAACAGTTTTATTCATCAATCCATGGAAGAAAAATTTTGTTACTTTTGTTCATTAATTTGTTCACATTGATTTCTATCTTTTTAACCTAACTTTTTTCTTGAAAGTTAGGCTTCAAAAGACGTAATTGTATTTCTTCAAGTATATGTAGGACGTAAGTACAATGACTTTCGTTGTTTGTTGAAACAAAAGACACTCTTATTTTTCTTATAAATTAATATGAAATAACTCGTTAACTGCTAATTTGTTCACATGAAATAAATTTTATAACCCTTTCTATGGTTGGTGTTGTTCTTGATTGTAAGATAAGTTTTTCGACTAAGTACCTTCATAGGTATACCAACAAAAATGGATTTCGGCTTTAGCAAAAAAAAAAACAAACAAATTAAATTCAAAGCACGGTTTTAAATTCTGGGAACAAGTCTCACGCTATTCATAATTACCTGGCTATATACCTAACACAGGTCAAGTTTTTTTCTTTGTTACTTTTTTTTAAGTTATATAATTGATGTGACTTACTTAAATTATAACCAATGGTAAATGATAGTTCATTAAACTTTGAACAAAAACTTTGAGACAAAAAATTGTCGAAACAAAAATTTGAAATATTAAAGGGTATATTTGAAAACGATGCGTCACTCTTGACCAAAAAAATTAAAAAATACATTTTATCTCCATTCTAGTTATTTATGCAACAAAAAAGGGGCATCAATATTATGGCACGATCAAACTAAATTTGTAACCTTTTTTTATTTGAGACTATTCCCCTTCAACCTACCATAGCTTATGTAAAGTTAAGGAGCTGGTGAGAATAATTTTGTTTGTAAGATTGAGGGCCAGTTTCACAGTGCACAATTTAGAAAATAAGTGGGACTTATTTTTTAAATTTTGGCACTTTAGCTGCAGTATTTCTGTCTGAGTAAGTGGAACTTAAGTGGCCAACATGGGAGACACTTATTCCGATAAGTCAACACTGTGAAATTGTGTATAAGTTTTTGGCACTTAAGTGACACTTAATCGAGATTGAAACTGGGCCTGAATCATATAAGCATGGTTTAAAAACAAATAAATTAAAATTATTGGCGCAAAATTTTAAACAACTTTAAAAAGTATCATATACTAAACCTATTTTCTTAATTTATAAAACAAGCATTTGGTTATTTGAACTTTAATAAAATGTAGGTAAATAAAAGATAGTACGATGCTATGACACTTAAAAATTTGGAAAATCATAAATAGTTTTAACCTTTAAAACGTCAGTTCCATTTCACACGAGGAAACTGAGTTTCCAGCAACTTTTAGTTTAAAGGCATGAACTAAGAGGAGTAAACGAAATCTCCACGGTCAACAATTTGAAGAAATTGCTAACGTAAGCTACTCTAAAAGGAAACAAAAGTCCGAAATATCGTATTCGTTGAAACGTAGATACCTTCTTTAAAGTGATTATTTATTGTACACACGCTAGCTGCACTCCATTATATCAGTGCCGTCGGGCGTCGGAAGCTTTAAATTACAAACAAAATATAATAATAATAATTTTACTTTGCTTTTTGTTCTGCAGTACGCTGTTCGATAACTGAAATTGATATAATTGTAGCAGATTAGGTATTTGAAGAAGTCTCCCCCGAATTGCGATCATCGAACTAGGTACTGCAGAACAAAATTCCATTGGACAATTTTTGTTTGGGATTTTTCGTCAGCTTCATCATGGGATTTAAATGTAGTACTGTTTTTGTAACTGAATTCGAAACGAAAAAAAAATACGCCTTCCGTAACCACAAAAATTAATTTGAAAACTACAATGGTAGCATCAGATTCGAACTACCTATAGCAAAGAAATAACTTTAAGCCATTTAAACTTAAATTGCCACCAGCTCCGAATATGTATTAATACTTTCGAGATATAAGTTATTACGTAAGTAAAACCCACGGAACCAGTTGAAATATACATATATAAAGTAAAAAACGTGCACTAGATTCTTAAACGAATTATTGTTCCGAACGTGTAGCCATCGTCGGTCGTCGATGAAGTGGAGTCGATGTGGATATAGAATGGTAAGTAAGGTAATGGCAACTTGTTTGGCCAAGTCGCTTGCTGGGCTTATTACATCATTTTAGAGGTATACATCGCATCGTGTGCCTGTGTATAACGTATGCAGAAAGACTTTTATAAGGCCCTGCTGTTACGAAAAAAAAATGTGTAATTTAGTTTCCGATGGCATCGACGAGGTGTGAATTTCAAAAAGGGAATCAACCATGACGAAGAGATTATTGGAAGTTTTAAAAAATATGGCACACACAACACACCCGTTTGATTATTGGTTAATTTCTTGGCAATGTATTTTTGCGTAATTATGTTTTTTTTATGGATTTACTGATCACAAAATATTAATTGACTCGAATTTTTCTTTTTTCAATATATATTTCAATAAATCGGCAAACATTTAGTGGTCCTCTGTGCCCCGTCCTCCCCTACATATAATTACTTTCCGAAAATTGAAAATGTAGAGCTATGAACACAATATTAAATTAATATATCTAATTTTTGGGGACTTTTTTGCTAAAAATATAAGTATGAGTAGATATATAAATTATAATGGCAAGTATTTTATTCGAATGAAAAAAGTTAAAATCAGAAGCACGCACACTTAAAACGTCAAAATCGTAAATTGTCGTCTTTTGATATTTAACTGTGAAATTGCGATTGAGCATTTGTAATTTGGAAATAATGGCAAAAAAAAATAAAACAAATATAAACGAACAAATTGACCAAAAATAGGCTGTAATAAAATAAAAAACAAACATAAATTAACCTCAATTGTCATTTTTTCGCACACAAAATGGCTTTTGCGAAAAAAGTAGAGACTCCTCCAAATAACCTGCAACTATAAATTTTACTCAGTAAACAGCCTATATTTCGCTGCTGATGCGAAACGTTATTTATCTGTAGTTTCTAACCACAATGGAAAAACACCAAAAAATTCACAATTAATGACAATTATTAATGTAGTATACAAAAAAAATCAACGCAAAATATTCGTGGGAATTTCACCATTTGCAAAAGTAAAACATAAACGCAAAAAATAACAGAATTACAGCATGACTTTTTGAGATTTTTTTGCGTTTATGATTTGTTATGTTTTTGTAATTATTAAAACTCTCCACGAATATTTTTCGGTTGCGTTTTGGAAAGCATTTCATTGTCTTGTTTGTAGATCACAGACAAATTCCGTTTGGCTATACAATTGAAATCATAAACCAAAATATTCATTCTACTTTTTGTTTTGTGGTACGCTGTTCGAAGAGCCAAATTGATAATTATATGTAGATTATTTTGGACAAGTCTCCTCTCTCTTTAAGTATAGTACGCTGCTGATGCGAATCGAAAAATCCCATACAAAAATGACACAACGAAATCAGAAACGGAAAATTTCGTTTTGCTTTTCGTTTTGCAGTACGCTGTTCGAAGAGCGAAATATATAATTGTAGCAGATTATTTGGAGAAGTCTCCGCTCCTTTTTCGCACTGAATTAATTATACAGACTATTTATTGTATGCGGAAAAATGACATTTGGGTTTTATTTGCGTTTTTTTTTTTTTTGTTTATCATTTTCTTACATCATGGGTTTCTATGATTTTTTGCGTTTATGTTTGATTTTGTTTTTGGAATTTGTGAAACTCTCCAAGGATATTATCCGTTGTGTTTTCGCAAGCGTTTCGTTGTCTGTTTGGAGATCACCAGAAAAATTTCGTTTCGCATCAGCAGCGTACTAGGCTTAAGCCAAGAAGCGAAACGAAAATTGTCTGTGTTCTCCAAATCGATAGCGAAAAAGTATACGAAAAGACAAAAAAATTTTTTTTTAAATTAATGTCACCAATTGCAAAAAAAAATTAAAAAAAAAAAAAATCACAAAAACCTATGCTGTAATCAAAGAAAAAACAAATAAAAATACAAATAAAACTCGAAAGTCACGTTTTGCACACAATAAATGGTTCGTGCAAATAATTCAGTGCAAAAAGAGTGGAGACTTCTCCAAATAATTTGCTACAATTTTCAATTTCACTCGTTGAACAGCGTATTGCGGAACAAAAATGAAAACGAAATTTTTAGTTTATGTTTTCGATATCATTTTCCCACGCAAAATAAATAGTCTGTGAAATTAATTCAGTGCAAAAAAAATGGTGGAGACTTCTTCAAAAAAAAATCTGCTTCAAATATCTCCAAATATTTCGCTCATCGAACACCGTACTGCAACTTAAACCAGAGCTAAATTTTGCATTTAGGATCTCGTTGTATCATTTTGTAATGGGATTTTTCTTTTCGTTTCGCATCCGCTGGACTTTAAATCGAAGAGGGTTTACAGCCCGTTTAATTAATTGTTCTATCTTCTCTTCCAATAAAGCTATAAACCATTCAATATATAATAAGTTTATACCCCTCTTTGAGGGTGTACTTCCCTAATATGCTAAGTTGCAAAGCAGCAAACAAAAAAACATAGAAAACATTGAGCGAAAAATTGAGATTCATCAGGACTAATTAAATGAAATGATGAAATGAAATAAAATGAACTGATTAATTAAACTAATTAAAGGAAAATTATCCTCCTAATTACTTTTCGATCGATGAATGCTGCTTGAAATTCAATATATAGTTTTCATTGAGTTCTGTCTTATACTCGTAGTATAGGTTAGTCAAAGTGCCTCCCAGTACTCTCCTACTATTTTGACATTACTGTACGCATTAGCTTATATTCTGAATTCTCATTTGAATTTTAATTTCAAACGAATGAACTTATCTTTTTACAATATACAAACCGGTCATGGTATTACTATAGACTTGATATTTTTTGCAATGATCTCTAAGTAAGAATTGTTTTTGTTTAAAAAAAAAAAGAAGATATTTTTGAATTTTTTATTCCAAAGATCTTTGAACTTGCAAAAAGTTGTGTAAACAAAATACCTTATACAATTTTCAAGTTTGAGAAGGCGTAACTATTTCATTAATTTTTTTTTAACCAAAATAGAAAGGAATAATAATTGTTGATATGTTATTCTGCAGATGATCTTGAGCTCAACATCTCAAGATTAAATAATAAATATGTCTACTTTTAGTGATCGTGATTTCATTAGAATTTACTGAATTAAAAAAAAAAACATTGTTTAATAGATACAGAAAGATGCCAATGGCTATTAATTCTCGTTTCGAAAGCCATCACATATATATATGGATACAAAAATATCTTAAGTTTTTTGTAAAGCTTAGTGTCTTAGTATAATTTATAGTTAAATAAATTAATCGCACAACTCATTGGTTGTTGATCGATGCTTCGAGTACAGCTTTAATCATTAATGTAAGCTAGGTTAGGTATAAATATACCGAACCAACTACAATTCGTTGAAATCGCTGTGCTTATTATTTTGTTGACCTTGCTTGTTGAAATCTATAAATAATATTGTTCCAAATCATTGATAATCGTATTTCATTAATTTCTATTGTAAAATATTTTGTACATAAATTGAAGTACATTTAAAATGTTCAACACATGAAAGTAAAGTTCTATATAGCCATCAGGGTTTCACGAACTTGCTTTAAAGGTTCCCCCAAACCAACGCGAAACATTCGGAACGACAACGAAACTTTCGGCTGTCAAAATATATTTACAAGGCGATAATTGAGAGTACCCACACCAACGCGACGATGCGATTAAGCGAATCTCATGTAAAATATATTAACAGCCGAATGTTTCGTCGTGCGTTGCGTCGTTCCGAATGTTTCGCGTTGTTTTGGGGGAGCCTTAATAGCACAAAGTATAGTTTTGAATTTTTTAGACTGTCTGTTTAAACGGTTCCTTTTTTCGTTCGTTTCGTCTTTTGTACATATGTACCTACATACTATATTCATGTAATGAAAGAATTATTTTTTTTTGTAAAGAACACATATAGACAAGAATGGACTTATGATTTGTGAAGCTGCTTTCTTTGCATTAATTTATTGATGTGTAAACATCTATACTGGCGGTAGAGTGAAAAAAAAACGTAACGTATCTTGTGATCGTGATTCTGTGATTGTGATTCACGTTACGTTACGTATGTTTACACATCTTAACCGTGAGTCCCGGCACTCACACTTTTTTTTTTATTTGCATGTTTGTAATTTTGCGTACCTATACAAATAAGCGTGTTCAGATTTCGAAGTTATTTTTAAATGGAGAAACTCTGGGAGCCGAAAGTATCAGAACGGAAAAAAATGTAATGTCGAATTCCTTAAAAAAAAAGAAAAAATCTGTCAAAACGAATTTTTCTAGTGTAGCAAAATTCGTTTTGACAGAAAAAATTCGATTCTTTTGGAAAAAAAATCGATTCTTTTTTTGAAAGGAATTCGACATAAGATACACGGTTTCGGGGCTAAATGTAGAACTATAAAGCTAAGTACAGACGATTGTCAGATCTTACAATATTTTCAGAAATGTCAATGGTCTGACAATAGCATAAATTGAAGTACATTGACATATTTCTTACAATGAAAAATTGTCCGTTCACACGGTTGGTAGCTTTCTTCCCAATTAGATTGCCAGCCATTTTTTTTATTTCTCTTTAACCAACTCATTGACATTTCGAACAATGAAGAAATTGTCAGCAATTGTAAGATGTTTTCAATGATTTCTGACAATGTCCTAATCGACTGACCATGATAAAAATTGTGTGTTCAGACGATTGTAAGATACCTGACAATTTTTTGTCAGATTGTTGTCTGACAATGACGTGTCATGACTCATGACAATATTGTCAGACAAAATTGTGTGTTCAGACGATTGTAAGACATTTGGAACAGTTTTTTCACTGACAGATCTGATAATATTGTAATATCCGACAATCGTCTGTATCTTAGCTTAATACATAGTCGCAAAGTCACGGTAGTGATCGAACGAAAATGAGCGAATACAAGCAAAATCATATGGTGCGCCCATAATGGTAGATATCTACTTTTCCTTCAGTTTAGTTGACTTTCTTTTTCGGAACTGAAATTTGGTGAAATAGGAATCAACAAAAAAAATAAATAAATGGTTCCTTTCACTTCAATGACAATTCGGAAAGAATAACAAATACAAGTAAAAGAATTTACTTAAAAAAAAAAAAATATGCATTTACTTTTGTTTATGTGATGTATGTTCCGTGAAATAGACCCCTGATGGTCATCGCTCATCTCCACTTGGTTGTTAACGTCAATTTTTAGATTTGTACTATTAGCTAAATGTCAAACTTGAGTCAGATTCCCTCTGCAGCTCATTTATCGGATTCTGTAATTGTGGTGAATATGTTTAATATGATGGTATGGCAGTATAGCACAAAGGGGATCAATCCCCTCCTCTTCTTCATGAGTGATGCACTTAACTTATAGCAAAAAAAACACGCCTAATGTTGAACTATTTTGCAACCATCAAATTTTCGACATTAAAAAGGTTATATCTCGTTTTTGTAGGTTAATGATAATTTGGTAATAAATCTGTAACTTTCTTAAATTTTAAATATGTAGGTATGTGTATATTTATATTAACAAATAAAAATATCAATACTTTAGCACTTGCGGTTTAGAATATACATAAGTAGTTTTTCAACTCTTACTCACTAAGTAAAACACTATTTTACCCTACTTTGAATTCTTACTAAAAAAAATCCCGTCCTACAAAGTGAGCTCTAAGATAAATTAATGTTCAATGTACAGTACATACAGTACATAAGCTGTATACAGTAATGAGTCAGGTGAATGAATCAATGGCCGGTTCGCCTTTTATGAAAAGTTTAAATTAAATATAATGAATCTATTTGTTCATATACAAAATATATACTAATCAAGTCAACATTATAAAATAATTGAAATAGTTTTTAAATGCCAAACAACAATCATTTTACTTTTACACCAAGAGCAAAAAACAAATATAACCCATCACAGAAAAATTCCCACATAATTAGCTCGTGTTAAATAATACTGCAACTCTATCATAACATTGCATACTTTCAACCGCCCGCCTCCCCCATATAAGACCACCATATTATAATATAAATCAACTCTCGCTTTAACGTCATCCTACTCGACAAAAACTAACTTAAGGTAAATATCAATTAAATTCAAATGACATAACCTGCAAAGGAAGACAATATAAATTATTCTGACAATTATAGTAATTTATTCGTCCTAGTCCCCGCTATAATATCGCATCACTATACTATATATGCATTTAAAATACATAAAGATAAAAATAAATAAAAAAAATCTCATTATAAAATTTAAATAAAAAACTAGCATAACTTAAATTCTGGGAATCGTAGAAAATTCATATATTTGCATACATACATATACATAATGATGATGATAATATGTACTATAACAAAACGTATCCTTGTATCCAAATATACACCCGAAATAGTATAGTAATAATGGATCCTTTTTATTATATAAACGATATGTGTCTATGTGTGTGTGTGTGTGTGAGTTTGGTTTATGATTGTATACTTTACTTACCAATGCTTATGAGAGAGAAAGCTATAAGGCAAATTATGATGACATTCTTCTGCCATGTCCCTCTGACGACAACAACGTTAGAAAATGGAGTCGCGGCGAATGCGTTAGGATGAATAAAATGTCTTCCGTGTATTAGTTGCCGCAACATTATGACATCCGTGCTGATGATGGTGTGGGTGGTGGTGATAGTGATGGTTACGCTTGTGGTTGTAGTAGTGAGCTTTCTTCAAAATGGCGGACATTCAATTGTGTAATCCTTAATTTTCTTTCTTAGTTTTATCGTATTTTTTTTTATATTTTTTAAATTATATTTAATCCTTAATTTTTATTATTAATTTTTTTTTGCAAACTTATCACTTAACACTGAATATATTTAATATGTTTAAATATTTTTATTAACATTTCGTGAGGAAAAAAAAAACACAAGGAAATATCAATAAATATCTTTTAATTTCGTATTTAATTTTTTTTATTTTTGAAATTATATTAATATTTATTTATTTTAATCATTTCAATTTTTTTGTCACTTGTATTTTTTTTCCCCCTTTAAGAACTCATATTTTTTCACAAGATCGAGGTTTATTGGAAACTTTTTTATTAAACGACATTTTTTTCTCTTTTTTTAATTTTGAAGTTTAAACAAATAGGTCTAACAAATAAAAAAATCACCACCACTCCACGAATAATAATCAATTAAAAACAAAAAATAAAAAAGAAACAAATTGAACGAAAAATGTTTCTTTTTCTTCTTTTTTTATTGTGAAATAATTGTAAGCTTAGTTTTTGTTGTTAAAAACGTATATGTGCGATCTCCAAAACGTTCGTCAGGGAATTCGGTCTCGGACTAAATCATCGTACATAGGTATTCATTGGGTTTGCTGCTGAAAGATACTTTGCTGCTGCTGCTGTTGGCCCCACGACAATCTTGTGCATAGATACTTTTGGTAGATACATTTATGATGGTGGGAAAGCTTTACTTCTGATGGAGTCACCTCCACACTCCACTTACATCCTGTAAATAGATACAAAAAAGGGGGAAAAAGTTTAGTAATGCATCGGAATTTGAAAAAAAAAAATACGTGTACAAGGGGAGAGGTTTAGATACAAATGTATCTATCTTAAAAGCTCAAACTCTGACTTTTTGTTTTATTATGTTGCTCTTTACTGTTTTTTTTTTATGTTGATGGTTCACTTTTTTTTTGTTGTTTTCTTTCTATCTAAGTATATGAATTTTGTTTGCTTTATTTTCGTCGGTTTGGCGGCAGCGTATGGCATACCATCATAAACCCATCAAAGGTTTTGAAAGCCAAGAAATAAGTTGGAAAATAAGTTTTGTTTTGTGTTACCACAAAACCAGATAAAGGTATGGTGTGGACAAAGTATAAGTACACAAAGAAACAACTGATTCTAACTGGGAATGTTGGTAAAATGAAATGACAAAAAGCTTACTTTACTTTTTTGTATATAAAGACTTCAGAGTTATGATGGATGGCATGATGGTTATTTTAGTTTACATCCATACGCATGGAGTTTTTTTTTTTTTATTTTAAAGGAAACACGCTTAAATAGAGAAAGCTTTATGTAATTTCAAAAGAGCTGGTGGAATCAATGATTTTTGTTTATTTTATTGAGAGACAATCATTGTGCATCATAGAAGTAGAAGTTGTGGACATTAATCGCATAAAATGATGGACAAGTTAAGGATTTCATTATTGATTTATTTAAGCCAAATTTGATCATCGAATGACATACTTTAAATGTATATTTCAAGCAAATAGGGAAAAATCTGTGCATCGATATCCTGTTGTAGGTATATCACTCTTACCTAATACTCCAAAACAGCCTTAGATTGGTTGTTGTGAATTGTTTTTTTGTTCCCTATTTCATTAAGAAGTAGACGAGAAAAACACACATATTATGTACATATACTTACATATAAAGTTTTTAATCAGATTACTTGGCAAAAGTGATGATTGAAGTAGACCCTTTGTTAAATGGCGACTTTAGGTTTAGTGGGAATTCGAAGTAGCCATTTTGTTAAATGGCGACTTTCGATTTTGTGTTTGTATGTTAATTTGGAAAGTCTATAATTGGTATCAAAAAGGAGAAGAAAATGCAGTTCATAACTAACCCAATTCAAAACGGCATAAATTACGTCCCGATTTACGGGACGGGAAAACGCCACCATATTGAAAAACAATTTTTAATGAACAAGGTACATTTTTAGGGCTTTTTTAACAAAATGGTAAGCAAGGATAATTTCTTAGATCGTTTTCAGTCTTTCAGTAATAGGTATCTGCACTAATTAAAAAGGCTCAACAAGTTATAGAGGTATTTTAATGTAAGTTATTTTAGGAAGCCCTTCATGTTCGACAGAAAATTGTAGGTCCCCTGCAACTAACACACACACAGAAATATTTGAGAGTTGTAAGTCACTAGGTCGTGGTTCTACACGAGCTTTCGCGCCACCCAATTTATTTATTTAAAATGCTTTAGTAGATGACGGATAAAACAGGCTTATAAGACAGACATTCCAAAACACAATGCACATTCTCATAAAGATAAGTCTTAAATTTACCTCTTATAAGAAACACGTTTATAAGAAAAACAGTGATATAAGAAACTTTTTCTGATACAAAATCTCATTCGCTTCATAGAAAAATAAACTTTTATAAGAAATTTTCCCGTGTAAACATCAAAGTGATGCGCCGCCCACCTAGCTTTTAAAGAAATTCTGAACTCACCCTAATTGCTTTGTCAAAGAAGTGACAGATTGAAGATGATCGAGAAAGAAAAAAACCCAACACATTGACACATTCCACAATGTCTCTTTGTAACTGCCGGCTAAATTTAGTTTATTGTTTTTATATAAGAAATTTTCTTTCTTTCTGAAAATGGATTCCAGGTGAAAATGCATTTAAGTGAAATCAGGCTTTCCCCAAATTTTTCCGAGAAATTTCAGAAACTAATGCAACGCCCAAATCAGTGATCAAAAAAAGTTAGGTAATGCTTGTTTATTTGTCGATATATACGTGTATGGTCCCACCAAGGATTTGTATGAATTGACATCTGCATATAATTTCCTAACTCTCAATATGAATTATCGTAATTCATGGTGATAAAAACAAATGTTTCAGTCATAAAAAGCGTGTTTTTTTCGGAAGTCCATATGTATTTGTCGAAAATTACACGATTCCACCCTTGTTCATGAAACTGAGATATCTCATTTTCCTGAACATGGATAGCCCACACATGCTAATAACATGTTCCACTCGGATTCGACAGAAAAATGTGGGTTACCTCTAATCCTGCCAATAACACGCACACAGGAAAGAAAAAGTCATTCTAATATTTTTGTGATGATTGCGAAACGTTTGCCTACACCAATTTCAATTTATTTATTTATTAAATTTTTATATCCAATTAAAATTTAAATATCAAATTAACTCAGCTTTCCGCAAAAGTTGACAATTTAAGCACCAAGCCACAAAGCAATATTAAACAAACGCGAAGCAGAGCAAAAAATAAAGATCCTATCGATCACTCAAGCAATGAAGCATCGACTAAAAGAAAATGTGAATCCAAGTGTAATTCAGTTAAATAAGAAACAAGAAAGATCAATATTTGAATCGTTTGTACCGCACTTTTCCATCTTTGATTTCAACTTCAATAATGGTGAGCCAGTTCTTTCAAGCCTTCTTCCGCCATTACCACAGTTATCTACACAAGAAAATACCGAAGCATTATCATCATCATCATCTCTATCAGCGAACGAACTTAGAGATATACCTCATTAAATTCCACAAATATACTAAAACCGATGTTCTACCCATTAATAATACATTTTCCTCAGATTTTCCGATTAATCAATACAACTATGTGTCTCCTATTGAAAAAAAGGGCTGAAAATAGTCGAAGGACAAAAAACTATCTTCGTCTCAAAAATTGAACCTAAGATGAAAACTTGGCACCACTCGATATTTTTGTGTGGAAAAAATGATTCAGCGTTACTCTAAATATTCATCGTTCAAAATAAAAGTACCCGATTCTCTATTTTTCCTTCTGAACTCAATGTCCTTTTGGCCTAATGGTATTATTATGCATGAATTTGCAAACAGATCATCAAAGAAGGAACACAAAAATTTTCCATAACTTCAGATAATGTGAAATTCCCACCGAAGCAGCTGCAACAAGTATTAATATACTACAAAAATGTTAACGGACTAAGGACAAAACACAGCAAGGTTTATAAAAACATAAATAATATCCCTCAGGACATTATTGTGCTGACTGAAATATGGTTGAACTCATCTTTTGTTGATACTGAGCTATTTGACAATACCTATCAAGTATTTCGACGTGATTGACACACACCTTCTGACTCAGCTACTGTTGTAGGGGGTTTATTAATAGGAGTAAGAACCTCTCTTATTTGTTCACTTGTTGATGATTTTCTTGCAGTCCTCACTTGAATTGCTATGCATAAAAATAAAAGTGTTATCTGGTTATGTTTATGTGGTTGCTATACTTATATTCCACCTTGTTCTAACAGCGATATTTATGAAAATTTCAACAATTGTATAGAAATAGTCTATGAGAAAATAGATCCAACTGACGAAGTCATTGTAATCGGGGACTTTAATCTTGCCTACTTGGACTAGTGTAGATCTACTACTAATGATATCTACTTTCCTTCTAACGCTTCGAATATAAACGAATTTTGTGTATTGGATGGAATGGCTTCTTTTGGCTTAAATCAGCTGAATGAAGTCAAAAACCAAAATGGAAGAGTATTAGATCTTGTTTACTTCTCTGATGTTATATAAATACTGATTCTGCCGTTATCTTATGAAATTCAAAGCTTGTTGAAGAAGATCGCCATCATCCCGCCTTAACTATTTCATTGAATCTATGTGTATCTAATGTTCTAAATATTTGTAAAAATCAGCTTGCGTTCAATCAGCGATTTTGCGGTTTTATGAAATTTTTTTTGGCTGCTTCTTAGATGCCATCCCATTGCGCAAATCAAGATATCTAACTAACAATCCGCCATGGTTTGATTCGCATATACAAAATTTGAAAAATAAAAGAAATAAGGCCTGGTTAAAGTTTATTCTAAAGAAGACTGACGAGACATTTGAACTGCAAATCGACTTTATGAACTATTAAAATTTATTATACTCCAATTTTATTTCAAACAATGAACATGAGCTTAAAGATGATCCGCCAAAAATTTTGGAATTACGTTAATAATAAAAGAAAACCTGACGGTTACCCAGCTAGTATAAACTATCAAAATTCTTAAATTCATCATGCAGAAACGATATCTAATAATATGTTTGCTGATTATTTAGAGAGTGCCTTTGAAGATTTTTCTTCATTGAGTAATTCTTCTTCTATCCCTTCTTACACTCAACAATACACACATCTGAATTTTATAAACTTTTTGATTTCTGAAGCTTCTATAAACGACAATATTTTAAAACTAAGTGAATGTTTTAGCCTTGGCCCGGACGGTGTACCGTCATTTATGTTGGAAAAATGTGTTTCTTACTTGTTTTATCCGTTAGTTGTTCTTTTCAACGAGTCTCTGAAATGTTCGAAATTTCCGGCTCTCTGGAAAAATTCATATTTAACGCCAATACATAAAAAAGGCCATAAGAACTTAATAACAAACTATCGTCCTATTGCGAAACTATCTGCTATTCCTAAACTGTTCGAGTCTCTTGTCTGTGATATACTTGCTTTTAATTGTTCTTCTGTTTTATGTGAAAATCAACATGGATTCGTAAAAAAAAAATTCACAGTAACAAATTTATAACAATTCTCCACTATTGTTGTTTAAATGCTTTTGAAAAACACTAACAAGTAGGTTGCATCTTTACAGACTTAAGCAAAGCTTTTGATAAATTAAGTCTCGAGATATTATTAGATAAATTAAAGATAATTGGACTTCACCATTGTTTTGTTATGTGAATATCTTCATACCTTAAAGTTAGATATTATAGTGTTATATTCAGAAATAGCCTTTCGTCATTCATGTCAATTTAAAGTTAATTCTGGTGTTCCTCAAGGGAGTCATCTTGGTCATTTACTGTTTGATTTATTTATAAATGATCTTCACTCTATATTAAGACATTCTATGGCGTTAATTTATGCGGATGACGTGAAAATTTTTCGAACAATTAATTCCATCGTGGATTGTGAACAACTACAAGACGATCTTCAAAGATTTTGGGAATGGTGCAGTAATAATCGTTTATTTTTAAATATTGACAAGTGTAAGACAATGGGCCTTACTAATAACCAAATTTAGTAAATAGTTAAACGAAAATCTCCAGATTACAGAACATTCGCATACTAATAACGAATTTAGTCTCCAGGTTATTCACTAGCAAGACGTTAAAATTTAATACATGGAAATCCATCTTTAAGCTGTACACTAAACTCATGAATTCAAGGAATTCCTAAATGCATCCCGCGTGTTGTGAAAAGAAGAACCCATCGAACACCAAGTTCAAGATTCTTTGTTTTTAGTTTTTTGTTATTTTTTTCTTATTTTTTTTGGAAACTACTTAAAATAATCAGTAGTAGTTTAAGTAGTTTTTTTTAGCATATCCTTTGTTGTTACTTAATACGTATTTATGACATACAAATAAATGAAAAATATATATTTTATGAGAAGTGCTCCTATAAATTGCGTTCTATATACCCAGTCCCGCGTGCATTTGTTGATGGAATTGCTTCTTAATTTAGCTTCTTTTTTAACTACCTTTTGAATTCGTCACATTTATGTATGTAAAGTGTGAAGTGTCTAGTTTCTCTGATCTTGGAATCTTATTAGACCCAAAATTATGTTTCACTGATCACTATAATTATATTATACAAAAAAGCAAACAGAATACTTGGTTTCGTGAAACGGTTTTCCCGTGAGTTCCGTGATCCATATATCACTATAGGCCACTATGCCAGCCGTGCATTCAGCAATATAGAACATACTTGGAGTTTGGACTTCAAACTCACGAAATAGAGACACAAGTGGTCGCACTGCAGAAGTTGATTTGTAGGAGCATAGAACAAAATCAGCTGAAAACAAGATCTACTAATTGTTCCCGACCTGTTTGTGATGAACATTCAGTAACCGAGGCAACATGCAAAACATCCTGTTACTAAATGTGAATAAGAATTTCAAATTGCTATTAATAAGAAAACACGTTCCTTATGTGACGCGGTTGAAGGTGTCTTAAGCTTTTTGCTTAACAGGGACCTTCCTATTTGGTTTACTAAGTCCCAATTGACGAAAATATTCCCAAAGCATAAAGTAAGGAGCTCACAAGCTTAAGGTAGAACTAGAATAGGCGGAAGGCAACGTACGTGGTCGTACGAAACCGAGCGAAAACAAGAAATTCATATGACGCGCACATAACTGCGATCTGGAACTTTTCGTTTAGTTTTCGTTAACTTTTGCCGTCGGACGTGAGAGCGCTCACCGACTGCTCTTTCGTAAGTGGACTGACAGCTAGCTTCAAAAATCAAAAAAATCACTTCAACCACTCAAGTGCATTATGGGTGACTTATGAATTTGACGTTTTGGAAAGCAACTTTTCGTTCGCTTTTGACACTAGCTACCGACAGCTACCGCCTATTCTAGTTCTACCTTTACAAAATTGAGACACACACATAAGGGCTGGTGATTCATGTCTTTTTCACGAGTATTTTGTATATTTTGCCGCCATTTTCAAAAATTATAGAACCTTTGGTTAGGATGATGACTTTTGCGCCTTCTTGTTAATTGAATGTCAATACGGATTACCCTGCAATAAAAGAGTATTCCCACCAATTAGGTACTCTCCTAACGACACGGCCGGCGGCGGCCGCGGTGGCGGCGGAAGAATTCTCTAGACATAATTAACGGTGGCGACACTAGCTCCACTTTGGTCTACACTATACTCATTACTCGGTGAATACCTTGTTGCGTTACTAATACCTATATAATATATTCGAAGCTTAGGCTTATAAGGAAGGGTTTATACGGCTCCCATCCTTAGATTTTTATACAGGATCTGGTTCTTCAGGTTGCACTTTGCAGATTGTGCATCGGGGCAACTTTCCTATCACTCAAAGTTTTTGCAGTTCCAAACCAACCACAAGTCTCGGATATGGATGATTCAAATATTGAAGAATCCAGGAAACTAAACAAGCAGAATGAATTTCGAATCTGGACATGGAGTACCTGGACCACGGTTGCAAAAGTCGATACAATTGTCCTTTTTCGATACATTCGACTTGGCTAAAGTACACAAATACACTTTTATAAAATTCGATGCAATTTTTCTATGTTGTTCTAATTCATTACTATCCATTTAAAATAAGTAGGTATAATATGAATAATTGATTTATTTTAACCTATGTTTTTATATAATAATCTTGACTAAGAAATATTACTCAAAAGGCTTAAGTCGACTAAGTTAAAAACTTTTTTTTTAATAATAAAGAAAATGAAAAAAATTAGCTACATTTCTGTTTAATCGGTCTGTTTATATATCACCTGGAAGACACCACCTTTAGTTTTGTGAAAATGACCTATTTCAATGACAATCAAAAATTTGCTCATAAAATTTGTTTTCCTGAAGAATGCTAAAAGTCGACTTTGGGTTGGCTACGAGCACCGTAGGAATTAAGAATAAATACACATTTGGTAATTTTGTTATCTATACCATAGATTGTTGGTATTTATCTTCATAATTATTATGTTCGTCATTTGTTGCATAGTTATTATTTATTTGCCACATCTGTTATTCTGTTATGAATTTTCTGCTATGAATCAAAAAATTCTGTTATGAAACTTCGAAAACGAAATATGCAAGCAAACAGAACTAAAATCTGTTGTCAATCAGCTGTTCTAAAAAAAATATCATTACTGACACATAAATTGAAGTGGTTGTTCGCGAATTTAAATTAATTTTTTGAATTTGTATTTGTAATTATAGTTTGTTTATACTTATTGGAGAAACCTCGAGATCCACTTTTGTGGCCATGGCTTACGGCCACCACCACGCACCTCCGAACGCGATTTCGTATGAGCAAAAGTTACGTAACGATACTTTCGTTGCCATTCGCTGTTCTCTTGGATAACATCAACTCGTGGATTGGTGGCAAACACGTCGGGATGTAATTCAATCAGTCCGAGTTTTTTCTCTTCAATTGTATCGGATCTGCACGAATATTTGTTGATATTTCGGATTATTGTTTTAGCGGGAGGATGAGAGCTGGAGATGGTTGGATAACTTTGGTGGTGGTCAGGTTGTCTTTTATTCTTTTATTATTAATAACAGATTTCATAACAGATTTTGGAAAGCTGAATACCAAAAATGCGATTCATAAAAGATTTTTTGAGATTTCGAACTGTTGACAGTTCATAAGAGATTTTGTAGCAGATTTCATAACAGATTTTGTCATGCCGAATACCAAAATTATAATTCATAAAAGATTTTTTGACAGCACAAATTTTTATATGGAAATTCATAACAGAATAACAGAATAAAAGATCTTGCCGAATAGGCCCAAATATATTTCGGGAAAGGTTAACTTTTTTAACGATACTTTTTCAAAATGCAAATACCGTTTCATATGTCAAAAATGCAATTACAAGATAATCATAAACGCAAACCGGAAATACAAGTACCAATAAAACGCTTTAGCCTTTTATGTGAACTCTTTATTTCTGTGGGTGTGTTCACAAAGTATTGTTTCCATGTTTTCATAATTTTATGGCTTGATTATATTGCGTGAGCGTAAACGGCAAATGCGAATTCAAGCGAATTGATGGAACAGATTTTGTGCTAGTATAAGGAAGATCAATATATGCGTCAAAAATGGCGATCATTTGGCTATCAAATTGACGTTAATTTGACATTTTCAAAAATGAAAATAATTATTGTATGAGAAATCTTCTAGATTTTAAGAAGTTTAAATGTAAATTTACTTAAATCTCGGTTTATGGATTTGAACGTAAATGTAATATGGTTACTTTTTTTTTTTATATAAAACGATGTTCTTATTATGGTATTCTTCAAACACAATTTATATAATTTAAACAATAAAAAAGAGTACAATTCGATACACTTTTTTTTTTAACTTTTGATAGATACATTGCGGTTATTTTTCGAACTAAATTAATTATTTTCAGCGATGAGAGTCTCTTATCAAAATTACTTCTTGCTAACCTATAAACCTTTTTAATTTTAGTTTTGTAACATACTTTTTTGAATTTTAAATGACATATATTTTTGCTTGATCCTTTATATTCACCGTAATTTTTACGGTCGCCTCACGAACTAGTAGTTTTTGAGCTATAATACCAAAGTCAATCGTCCATTTTGTACTTAAAATTTTTTTCACGCGTATACCTATACAAATACCTAGAACGTTTACATGTTTTATATAAATTAATTTTCTATTCAATATCAATTTAAAGTTCAAAATTGAAATTAAATATACGTTATAATTTAAAAATACTAAAAATAGATACATATAGGTACTTAAACTATAAAAACTGTATCTTAATTCAATTGAAAACTCTTCATCCAAATCCAATGAATTTTTTTTTATATTTAAGTAAAGAGATATACACAATACACATAGTTAGAAAAACTGTTGAAGTTTAACAATAATAAAACCCACACGCGGTACTCTTGAAACCGAAAGGTCACCTAAATGCCAATTCAATTTAAGACATCCCACTTGCATATTATAGTCTTTCATCAAAAACATCTTTAAAACTCATGGCCATGTAAAGTGGGGTTTCTCAATCCAAAAACTTAACTCTTTATTTCCAAAATTTAGAGAAACAAACATCCAGTCACCAGAAATATATACATATAGGTAGATAGTAGGTGGTGGTTTTTGCCGAGGTTACAGGTATTACATGAGGTTATTGAAGTTTACTATAGGTAGTAACTATACGAAAAACGTAAAAAGAGCTTTTTATTACTTTGTCTTTGTGGGGGTATGATAAATAAGCTGTCCACCCTTAAATCCACCCGGGCGGCCCAGAAACTCAATCGCATACAACAATTTTCCACAAGACACAATTTTAGAGCGCAAACTCTTGCTTTGTATATTTGTATTTGTGCCCGTCTTTTTTTCTTGAATGAATAAAATATTAGAGAGCTTGTATGATATTTTAAGAATTTGATTTAACAATAATACCTACACTTAACGGAGGAAATAAGTGGGCGGACCTTTAATATTTGCTTATGCACCCTTTCGTCATCATAGCAAGGGTACAATATTTAAGTTGACAAATTCATTTCGGTTGTCATTGGAGTAGGTTGTCTTTTGAATTTCGCAGAACCTTCGTTTCTGTTTTAAGCA
Organism: Epistrophe grossulariae; assembly: GCA_929447395.1. Lineage (NCBI taxonomy): Eukaryota > Metazoa > Arthropoda > Insecta > Diptera > Syrphidae > Epistrophe > Epistrophe grossulariae. The sequence continues at coordinate 106,956,637 of OV839567.1, forward strand.
TAAAACATAATATACCTACACAGTACGGTGTTGCACTAAAAAAGAAAAAAACTTAAATAAAAGATTTAAATAAATACAAATTCGTGTGATAGATATAATAATATTAATCCCTAATGGTTATAATTCCTTCGATTGAAAATTAATGTTATACCCATTCGTTGGTGATGTTTTTTTGCAGCAGCATAAAGATAATTTTAATATACTTAATAGTTTTCTAAATAGTCTATAGTTAAAGTAGTTTTTATTACTTAAATATGCATAATAAATAAATTTTTGAAATAATTTTTGTTTTATTAAAAAAAAGGAAAATATTTATACCGTCGGTATTTGTATGTCGTTTGCATATAAAATGCATTTTAACTAAGAAGCTTACCTAATTTCGGACTTTTTGCACAGGTTCCAAATTTGTGTTTTGTTTTTCTTTTTTGGTTACATACATATACTTACAGTAAACAAAATTTTTTTTAAGACATACAAAAGCTTTGAGTGAATTGGATAAAAATCGCGTTAAATTTTATACAAAGTTTAATTTTTGACACTATATTGTCATTCGTGGAAATGTCAGAATTTAATCGCGGATAAAATTTAATTGACATTTTAATCGAATTCACACACATTCAAAACTCAAAAGCAAATATTTCGAGTTGCGGACAAGTGTTTATACTTTATTTCACCTTACCCTACAAGCTTACAAAATATCAAATCTCTAGAATACCCAATCATAAGGCTCTACTAAAACTAATATGAAACATTCAGTGCGAAAACGTAATGAAATCTTCTTTGGCAAATTGACGGTAAAATTAGCGTGACTATACCCATACTAAAGTGACAGCTTTCGCTTGTCATCTTGTACAGCTTGTCCTTTTTTTTGAATACTTTTATACTCCGTTTGATATAAATCATATAAAATCAGATATCTGTTACAAGTTTTTTTAAGTTTTAGAATAACGCGATTTTAATCAAATTCCAAAACAAAATTGATATCATTCAATTCAACTCCTTCGCGTCAGTATGAGTACATACTTTCATTTATCGCCATTAAAATAAATTTTAACAGGAGACATTTTTGTCGTCGTGTCGTTCCGAATTTTTCGCAGAGCATTAAATCAACATCAAAAAAAATAAGTTTCTGTTCTATATTTGCAGTCCAATAAAACTTTCGTATTCATGTTTTCGTTAAAATGTATTTTCTGGAAACCAGCCGCTCGACAATTGGCCATATGTGAATTGAATTAAAATCGCGTTTAATTTTATCCAAAGTTAAATTTTTGACACTAGTTGATCTCAGATAAAATTAAATTGGTATTTAAATACAATCAGACATGGCTTTAAATTTGTTTTTCCACAGCAGCGACACAAAATTTATTTAGTGTGTTTATTTTTTAATTGTATAGTTATTTACATTTGTATGGTGGCGGTGTCTTTCGATGCCGAAGAAATTTACAATCTACACTCTACTGAGATTTTATTGAACATGATGAAAACCGATGGTTGATCCGCGCAGATGGTTCTCCAAAAAAACAAACCGAGCACAACTACTTACAATTAAAAATTTCGTACATCGAACTCCGTATTGCAGAAAGATTTTTTGTTTCGCATCAGCTGCGTATGTGACTTTAAGTTACAGTTGTTTTTTTGGGAAGGAATCCATCAGTGTAATTTTACTAGAACACTCTCATATATTGACAGTCTGTGACGACCATGTTGTTTTGGTGGTCTGTCAAAACAGTTTTAATATTCAGTCACTGACGTTCCACGCTCCAAGACGAGGCCCTTCAAAGTTGACGACTCCAACGTTTGTAGCCAAATTTGAGAAGACTAGTTCGGTAAGCAATCAGCATCAGTAGCGTACGCAGGATTTTTTTTTTGGAGGGGGCTCAGTTTCAATTGTGGTGCAAATAACAAATTTAGGTAATATAATATGGTGAAAAAATTAAATTCATTCTTCTCTTTTTTTATTTGCAAATTGATTCACCAGATCTTCAGAGATTTCATCGATTTTTTTATGAATATTCAACAAAGCTAATCTGTTAAGCCTGGTATCAGATGTTGGTTGACATCAGCCACGTTTAAAATGAACTTTCTGACTCTGCATACGTCACTGACAGCAAACAAATAACTTCAATTACCTTTCTCAAATTAGGATACAAATCCGGTTTTGAAAACAAAAGTGAAGCTTAAAAAGTTTCTGGTACAGTTAGCTTTTTCTTATCCATCCTTCCACATTTGTTCCCAATATCTAAATATTGAAATAAAACAACTTTTTTTAGAACAATGCGTGTTAAATAACACATTTCACCGAAACGCTTACCACAGCTGTTTTTTGATGAATTGAATTTTATTTTTCAAATATTTTAAATGACAAAAATCGACTTTAATCGACTCGATTTATAAAGCTACGCGCAAGCCGACGCGATGGCGGTGGTGATCGCGATAACAATGTGGATGCCGCACACGTAAATCAATGGAGGGGCACACATGGACGCGATATGTGGATTGCGTTCAAGTTCCACTGCTGCGTTCAGTACGCGACTGTTCTTGAACGCAGCAAGCACCATTTGATCGCTTTATCGCCTGGGGGGTCATTCCGTAAAATGATATCGTTTGCACGATAGCTAAATAGGTATCGTCTGGCATTTATTCCCATCTGTTAATTTAGTAAATTGAAGTAAAAATGTTTCGGCGCAATTTATTTGTCTTACAAAGTGAAAATGAAAATTCAGAAAAACTCCAACTAATACGATTGCGAAGACAATTAAGAGATAAATCAGATCCTTTATCTCTTCCAACCCATATGTAAGCACAATGTTTTTTTATATAAATAATCTTTCCAATTTATTATTGTAAAATAATTTAAACCATTATAGTTTTGTTCAACGTTTTCGGCTATCAAAAGAAGCCTTCGTGATGGTACTCCAATCAATAAACTTGCCAGACGGTTGTCGTTCAACCTACATACCTCCAGTATTAAGATTTGCTGTAACCATTGAGACTTTGGGTGGCGGAGGGTACCAATGGTTGACAGGCAACGATTTTGGACTAGCTCTTGCACAAAGCACATTATCGAAAATAGTTTCGGAAACAACAAGTATTTTGGAAGCCAAGTTATGTCCTCAGTGGATAAAATGAAGTCTTTCCAGAGAAAACGAAAAGTCTGAAATAAAGCAATGGTTTTATCAAAAGTTTTCAGTACCAGGAGGTAAATTATAGAATCAATTATTTACAAAAATCATAAATTACAATTTATTATTCATTGAAAATGCATTTAGTTGTTGGCTGTATAGACGGCACACATATTTATTTACAAAGACCACGGGAAGACGAACAAATATTCTTCAATAGGAAGGGTAAACATAGCCTAAATGCAATGGTTGTAAATAATACTGAAAACATATGAAAATCTTTTAATAAATTTTGTTTTAAGATTTGTGATCATAAAATGAGAATAATGGCAATTAATGCTAGTTACGGTGGATCTGCACACGACTCATTTGTATGGAAACATTCAAATGAAAGGCAATTTTTGGAAAATACTTTCAATGCGCGAGACCATAACTGTTGGCTTATGGGTGAATAGCAACAATTAGTTATAAATAACTCACTCTAATCGACATTTTTCAGGTGACCGTGGGTATCCACTAGAACCTTGGTTGCTTTCACCATACAGAAGCTCACCCGATGTAATGAAAACCCATTTTAATAATATTCATGCAAAAGCTAGAAATTTAATTGAGCGGTGTATCGGTGTTTACAAAGGTAAACATTATGATAAATTATAAATTAATCTATTACAAGAATTAAATACTTATTGATGTAACCCTCAGGTCGATGGAGAATTCTGTTGGAAGAAAGAAAGAGTTGCTACGACCCGATAAAAATTGTTACCTTTGCAAATGTTTGTGCTGCTCTACATAACATTTGTATATATTATAATGTTGAAAACGACAACATTTTAATAGAGAACGAAAACTTCCCTAGTTATAGATTAAGCGATTCGCAAATATCAAGTGGAAACAACGCAATGAAACAATTAGCAATCAAAATAAGGGTTGATATTAAAAATTCACTTTGAACTTGAAAATTTATTTCATATCAATAAATTTGTACTTGGTACATTTACACAAAGCAATAATGTAAAAAAAAATTAAATTCATTAACATAAAAAAAACAACTTTATAGACATAAAAAAACTAAAAACAAATTCATAACTTAAAAGAAAAAAACACTTAATTGATATATATAATACATAGGCATACATTTTAAAAATAACCTTTGGTTAAATGTTTCTCGGCGATTTCATTCCGCCTTTCAAGCAGTGCAATTATTTTTGTGTGGAACATTGTATCCTGCTGGTTACGCTCTGTTAAAATGTTTACAATCTTTTCTTGAAATATGGAATCCTTTTCCATTTGATTGTTCAATATTTGCTGCACGGTCTCGTTTTCTTTCCTGCGTTTAGGGGTACTGGCTGACGTAAACGGAGTTGAATTTCTATATTCCAGAACAAGAAAAATAAGTATAATGCAGAATGTTAAAAAAATATTAGGAAACTAACCTTTTCCTTGTTTGTACTGACTCAGTCTCTTTCTCGGGAAAATGCTGTGGACTTTCCACAATTCTCCTCAACAAAGTCTCCAGAGAATCTTCATCTAATTTTGAATCCGAAGGTTCAGCTGCCGATTGTGCTGCTGCTGACGTTGTTGGTGGTGGCTTTGTTGCTGACTTTGTTGCTGCTGCTGCTGACGTTTTTACTGCAGATGGAGCACCAAAAGAACAAGACTTAAGTCCGGATACTGCTGTCCGAATGGATGTCAGCTGAATGACCTTTTCGTCATCCTCCGTAATTTTTATTTTTTCAAAATTTTTTTTGTATGGAAATCAAATTTTGGCTTATTTTTTTTTTGCTCGGTATTTACAATCTGTCCATACCTATGTACATAGAACGTTTATAAAAGAAGTTATTAAAATCACTATTAATTTTGACTTATTACCTTTCTCCAACCAGCAATGTTCTTAATAGGTGGCCCATTCGAATTTAAAATTTCAGCCAAATTGCAAGACGGGATGGTCATCCATAAATTGGATACAAATTTGGATTTGATTTTGTGTAACTGACCTACACATGTACATATAAATATAATATTTAGATTTATTAATTTATAATAATATCAGAGATAATAACTTACATTTTGCAATTTTTCAATTCAATCGGCGGGCGGCATCAAAACAAAACAGAAAACAGTAAACAATAAACACAACAAACAAATTTTAGGTCTGTTTGGTAACAAGAAATTTCTTGCAAATTTTCACATTTTCACAGTTTGAGAATATGTGAAATATACCAAACGATCTCAAACTAAAAACGATAGACGAGACGATAGTGATATAGTTACGTGAAGAAAATTACTGACGATAACGTTAACGATAATCGTTTTGACGATTATCGTTTCACAAATTACGGAATGGCCCCCCTGAAGAAAAATGACAGTTTAAAAAAGAAAATTTGAAAATGACTTCACAAACTGAAAAATTAATAGAAAAAATTCGGGAGAATTCCATTTTATATGATCTGTCAAACAAAGATTATAAAAATATAAAAAAAAATAAGATATGGGATACAAATATATTGCGTTGATGTGAGCAGGTTTTTTAACGCATCTTTATCGCGCGATAAAACTTTATCGCGATCGCCACCGCCACCGTGTCGGTTTGCGCATAGCTTAAAACGATAGTAGGTTTATAAGAAAATGGTATTCATATATCAATATATTTATGGAATTTCCTCTTTCTTTTAAGTAACATTAGCCGCGTTTTATTATCGCCAATAACCCATATGGTTCACCCCGATATAATAAAAATATACGGATCCTTTTAAAAAAAAGAGTGTTGTATACTCATCTCTTTTTGTTTAATGTTTGTTTATTTTTCATACAGTCTTTTTTTCTTTACACTACAATTCGCACTACTTTACCATTTGAAAACTTGATAAGCCATCTTCACGCCAGAATAAAAACTAGTTTCTTAGATCCACATTTGTTTTTGTATTACGTGTTAAAAGGTGACCCCAGCCCAGACCCGTAGATAATAAAACGCAGCTATTATAGTAAATTTATGTTAAATGTTTTATATTGTAATTTAAATAAGCGCAAGGAGTAGCTAATACAATGAAAAAATAAAGAAAGATGTTTCAAAAGAAATTCTGTAAATACAAATTTTTATTGGGGCTTATTCATAGTGGTTCGCTGAACTCATTGTTTTAATTAACTACAGTTTAAATTAATACCAGTTTTTCAAATATGATTTCTGTGTTTATCAAATTAGAAGTGCATTGACAGAAATTTAAATAAATGAAAATTGAAGGTTTTGGTTTAAGCATTAGTTTAAAATGACTTTGAATACGGCCCATTAACTTTATAAAAAGAGTTCTCATACTCTGTCTATCGTTGATTCAAGCTGAAGGCAGCTTTTCGAAATGTCATGATACTCAATTGACTCTACAGCTTTTTTAATGTCTTAACATTGGTAACGTTGCCTGATTGGAAAGGTATACTTTTTTTAGTTTTTGTGAATACTGAGAGTGTTAACTCTGGCAGAGGTGACGTGAATTGGTCACCAAGATCGTAGGATTTGACCCCGTTAGACTTTTGCTTGTGACTTGTAGGGTATTCTGAAGTTCCAGGTCAAAGCCGCAATCAGCCGATTGGCCTCAAAGTCAAAATAACGCAGCCCATCTCCCATCTATGAGGGAAACTGGAGAGCCATTGAAAATTGGATATTTCGGATCCGTTTCACGATGCGAAGCCGCGGCAGACATTTGAACGATGTCATAACTCATATTTCATATACAAATGAAAAAAAGAATTTCGTTAATACTTCACACACAGCTTGTTTTAGTCCACTTCAACGTTGATCCTTCCTTATTGGAAAACCCTCTAATGTAGAATTAGCTAGGTATTGGATTTAACATGTAAATTATTTAGTACCGATGGGCGTCATTTTTTGTATACAATTCTCTCTGGGATTTCAAAGAAAACATACCTAACAGTGGGATACATACCTACACACATAAAAAATCACGGCGGTGTTCGAGAAGTGCAAATGTTTCCGTTATATTTTTATCATCTATCAGTTTTAAAGCTTCTGTCCAAGAGACTCAATTGTGTGATAGGAGAGGTAACTCTAACTGCCCAGAAAGAGAAATTGTCCTCAAAGTTTGGGTCAGACAATTATATACCATATCAGAAGGAGAGAAATATTTATTGTATCTTCGAAGAAAATTTAAGCATGATTACAACAATTAAAAAACAGCACAAACATGAAAAATTGATCAATGTCAATCCACACTACGAAAACGTCTTTTGGTCATTTAATATCCAAGCGAAGAGCGCTCGAATGTAATAAAATTTAAAATGCTTTACCCTATTGAAAGAAATGTTGATTTTTTCCCTGAAAAAAAAAATTCGAATCTTGTTGAGATATATTAAGGATCAAGGATTTCAAGTTAAGTTAGTATTGCTGCGCATCTAAAGACACGGACTTAGATCAAAGTACTTTTGTTATGCTAAAAGTACATAATATATTGTGCTAAAAATTAAAGTTTAAAAATCTTCCCTTTCTACAAAGATTCATCGAATTACGAAGAACTATTTGGAGCTATACCTAAATGCAGGATTGGCTTTTGAAATACAGTATTCTATCATGTAGGCACCGTGTAAATTGCTCCCATGTATGTAATATATAGAAACCTCACCTACATTTTGTAGAATATAATAATCATAAAGGATAATTAAGCTTTACCTGTATTCTGTATTGCAAGGGAAGAAGCCGTCAAAACTTCGGTTTTTGACATATGATTTTTAGACTAACTGCAATAATAGCTAAGCTATTATAAAGTTCAAAAGTGTATAAAAGAACGATAAAAGTAAGCAAACATACCGTTTTCACTTTTTTAATTGTCAAAGTGTCATTTGGAGTTTTTATGATACTAAAAAGATATTTGGTTATTTTAACTTAAGCCGAGTATACAGAGTTCTTTTGAACAAAAAAAAAAACATAAGTGGTAAGAATTTTTTTTTTTCGGAAGAAAAAAAATCTGAGTTGAAATAAAAAATTTGTATTCGTTGTCCTCTTTTTTTCCACAAAACAATGTCACCAACATTGTTTTGCCCTAAAAGTTTCCGTGGTGAATATAAATTTTTTCCAACAGGTTTGGTTCACAGTTCGATAATAAAATTTTTATTTGCGATAAAATCACTCCCATAAGAAGTACATGTATTTTTTTTTTCGAGGAGGAACTGTATACTAGGCTTTAAACAAAAATATGTAAAAACAAATTGTATAAAGGATCCCCCACACCAACGCGAATCTGTCGCGGCAAAAACGAAAACAATAATAACAACAGTGGTTGTCAATATGTTACGTTGTTATTATTGTTTTCGTCGTGAGAAATATTGATTTTTGCCTTGTGTGAGGTGTTTTTCAAATAAACATATTCATGTCGATTATGGAATCTGCAATACTGGATCCGCTGTGATTCGCAGTGCAATTCTTTCCTTTCTCTTAATAAATTTTTCGTGAAAAGAAAAGAGAATTCTGTACTGAGAATCACTGCAGATATCTATAATTGCTTTTCCATAATTAAGATAAATATTATAAGAATGTACATTTTTAAAGTAAAGACTCAATTTTGACATCTTTGTCATCGTAAGAAATAACTAGTTTCCTTACTCAATTCTGCGTTCAATGAATGTAGTTGACTATAACATATGCAGTCCCTATAGTGTCTGCTGAACGTACCCAATTTCTACGAACCGATGTGACTAACCAGTCCGGAAAAGTACGGGTATAGCATAAGGGACCGGTGTCCAGAGCTGCAAAATTTAAGGGGCGACAAATTCTGGCAAAAAAATGTGCATTCATATGTTTACATCACATATAAAAAGTTCTTTCAAGTTCAATTAAATAGTGCTAAGTCTTCTACTTGGCTTTTTATATCCCGGACACGGGGGATTAGCGACGCCATCACAGAAAAAAATCGAGTTTCCATACAAACTATCGATAACAAGACGTATATAATTCACGTCAGTAGTATATAGAAAAGGCTAATCAAAATATTATCGACAAAGCTTTACATATTTGTAGATTCAACTCCAAAAGTGGTTACCTTTTAAAACATGGATTCAAAGACAAAGTGAGATGTTAATGAAATTGAAAAGCATTACTGCAAAAATTCATGAGTTACTACTTACTAAGTTTAGAAGAGTCAACTGAATATACTGAACCTAAAATTGAAAACGTTTCTAAGTTCTAAGACATACAAGCAGGGCCGGACCAACGACATGTGCAAGATATGCAAACGCACAGGGCGCAAAATCCTGGGGGCGCATTGCCAGGAACAAGAAGATGTAATCTGACCTTGCGCAAACAAATATGTAGTGCAGTTTGCATTTTAACCAAAAAATTTATTCAAATAATCCCAAAATAACATCCATGACAACTGTGCTAAGTTATTTCTTGCACACTAACTAACATCACTTTCATTGTTACATTCAAGTAGAATTTAACTCAAAATATCATAAAACTAAAGATCTCACTAGTGACTAGATCTTAAATGCAACAAGTTGGTACTACTTGGCTGTCAGCTGTGTATATTAGAATAAATACCCACTTCCACTGATACTTATCTTTTTCCTTTCAAAGATGAAATTAAGCTTTTGCTTGGAAATTTTAATAGAATGGAAAAGAAGAAAAGAGTGAAAAAATTAAAGGTACGAGGGATGAATGTATAGTTGAATCGTTCTTGCGCAGGCAGTTTGTTTCGTTGTATCTGGTCTGGTGCAGATTGTTTTAATTGTTTTTTCGCTTTATCGGTTAAGATCAAATAAATATCAGTTTTAAATAGAAGTGACGTGTTTTTTGTGGAAGTATTTATTATAGAAAAATAAATTGTCTGGCCTAGGGAGGTATCCTTTCGGAGCGGAAAACTCTCCGAAACGCATACGAAGTCGGAGGTTCAAAGTTCATTAGAGATGTCAAAAATGTCACTTCAAAACACACTTGATCGCACTGCAACGTAAAACAACAATGCTCGTTCCATAATGTCGGAAAAACGTTCCGAACGCTGTTCGGAAGAATACCTCGAAGAAAAAATCCTCCCATTCCGCTCCGACGGATAACTCGCTAGGGTAATGTATCTTCTAAGTTTTGTTTTCGTTTTTCCCATAATGTACAAAAAAAAGCCCTAGGGGACAGAATTTAGAAAAAAGCGAAGGCTTGTTGAGGCCGAAATAAAAAAATAGACCCAAAATTTTGCATTTGTGCCAATATAAAAAAGGGGCGCTTTCTACAAATCTTGCACAGGGCGCAAGTTAGGCTGAGGCCGGCCCTGCATACAAGTTAATAAACGATGGTAATTCAATTTTACCAGGGACGAGCAAATGATGGTGTGAAGAGTGTAGTGAATGTATGAAAAAATATAACGTACCATACAAGAACTCATCTCGTAACATTGTACAGAGGAGCTAACTTAGCTAAGCTATGCTACTGAAATTAATAGTCGTTCTCTTTCAAAATCGGATAGGGCTTTAATTAACCAGCAAAACTTAGCATTGTATTTAGGTTTTTCTAAGAAAAAGTACGCTCTGCTCCGTTCAGTTGTTAGGTGTAGGTAGTACTAGGTACATACATACATAAAGATTGTTTCCAAGTTACTACAAATTACAAATATATAAATCAGAACTCTTGCCTGAAATTGCTTCTATATCAGAAACTATGGCTTAAGTTAACCTTCAACCGTTATTATTATAATTATCCATGTAAAATTTAAAATTGAGTTCAAAAACTGAAGAAAACATTTTATACAAAGTTCGTTGTTCAATTCTTTTTTTCCAAACGAAACCCGACACTAGCTAGTACTCGTCTTTTCATGGAATATCAACTTTTATAACTTTTATATATTATTATGTAATAAATGGGTATTTGCAAAAAAAACGAAGTTTTATTCATACAAAAACACTAGATATTAATTTCGCCGAATTCCCCATACACTCGTCCTACTGTGCGGCAACTTATACTTTTAAGGTTCCCCCACACCACCACCGAAAATTCGCGTTGGTGTGGGGGAACCTTTAATGGCGACACCCTTCAAGCAAATTCACTGACCCAACTTTGTCGGTCTTTCTTGGATCATTTCAAAACACATTTTTTGTATATGCATGCAAAAAAAAGAACGAAAATCGAGAGTAATTTTTTTTTACTGAGAAAGAGAGAATGTACCTAATGGTGAGTTTTTTTTATGGACTGAAAACAAAGGAGAAGACAACAAAAATAATTAACTTTTTTTAACGTGTTCATGTTCGTGCCCAGCGCAAATAATAAACATTCCCTCCAGAAAGAAAATCAATTTAAAATCAAAAGTTCATTATTTAATTATTAATTACAAAATAAATCGTGATGTTTTATTTATATACAAACGATACAAGAAAATAAATTGCATAATATTCTTCAACCACAAAACGCCTTTCTCGTTCGCTCATTTTTTTTTGGATCTTTTCTGGATTCCATTTGGTTTCGGTTCTCGCTGAGTATGGTGAAAGGGGAAGCTCTCTCTCTCACAATACATGCACAAAATGAGTCCGTGGTGATTCTAATTTCCATACTAATTTGAGCCAACAAACGCAGTTTTGCGGATCCATGTTTGGATCCGTATACGGAGTCATCCATTCGTTGTTTACTACGTGCGCGGATCCAAAGCGGACTCGTTTGCTTGAAGGGCAATTTGTTAAAACTGTCACTGTTTAACAAAAAAAACAAAAAAAACATTGGGTGCTCGAAGTACCTATGCCTATGTACCTGGTGGAGGCCTCTTAGACTAAGAGGGCCGCATAAACAGTACTTTTTTATATATAAAACTGTTATAAATTGGCATAGGTATCACTTATATGATTTTTACCCAGAAGATAAAAAAAACTTCTCTATTTACAAAACTTCAATAGAACTTCTCTATTTACTTTCTTCTAATTTGATTTACTACAACATAAATAATAATTTAGCAAGAAATCCAAAACAATACATTTTTGCTCTTTTTCACTTCTATAAAAATAAAGATGCATTCTTTGAAATTTACCAAATGATTTCTGCTTTTTGTTCTTACTGTACCATTAATGATTTATCATTACCTCTAATAAAACTATTCCCAGTATATTTTTATATCACATACCAGAACCAATAGTCTAAAATCTTTGTATAAAAATATTTTCATATACAAAGCTAAAATTCACCTTCACCCTGGTTTTAAACCCGCTATGGTGGACTGTTACACAAAAATCTAGTACTCTTTTTAAATACAGCAAGAAAGGATGAGTGAATGAAATGGATATCTTATTCACAACGAAACAAACATAAAAATTTTCTTCTCATTTATCTTTATTCTTTTGAACTCGAATTCAAAACATCTCAATTTCTATTGCTCTTCGGCAAATTTCAATTTGTAAACAATTTGATAAAATTCCGACGAATTTACATTTACCGAGGTACTTAAATGTTTTTGATAGCTAATCTACAATTTATATCTCTGTGCTGTGTTCAATGTTTTGGAATAAAAACTCATATCTGCAACAAACAGAATGTTCTCTAAACAAAAACCCAATTTCTTCACATAAATTTGCTGACCGAAAAAATCAAAAAATCATGATGACAGAAAATAGACATTTTAATTCAAACCGCCAAAATTCGAGGTATGTATGTAGATTAAATTTATTTATATAATATTTTGTTTAAAAATAATAAACGAGAATACAAAACGAAAACGTTCAATAGAATATACAAAAATAGTGAAAGGGAAAACATTTAGTTTTTTTTTGTGGGGAGACGTCACTAGATTCATAGACTTCCATAGGGCATGGCCTTGATTAGAACTGTAAAAAAACAGATGGAGCACCGACAGGACAACTAACTAGGTAGTTAGCATGTTTAGAATAACTGAATTAAAACGTTGGTACCCGAAGACATTTTTTCGCTGTTATCGTAGTTTATGTCCCTGCTGGATGGAGATGGTTGATATTTACAAACAAGGTGGATCTCGATTTCTGTGTCCATACTTCGTCTTGATGCAATCTGCATACATAAAAGCACCACCTGAATCCGTCGTGCTAGTCGCATGAGCTGGAGGAAGTTCCTTGGGTTTCTTCGTTCTTTTATGTTTAAAATCTTTGTGATTTGTAATAAATTACCTACCTACCTTCATAATGATCTTAAAGCACATAAAAAAAGCTATGTCTACCCTTAAAATGATGAACACACTGCGGGTTATAAGAAAATTGGAGAGATCTCATTAGGAGTTACCAACGCAGTATGTACATTGGTATTGAATTCCTGAATGCATATTACAATAGGGAGAAATTGAGGTAGCTTAAGCTTATATTTAACGTTGGTATTTTCACAGTATATCGGAAGTTGGGCTCAAGATTTAACTGATAAGATGAATGACTACCAGAAAGAGACGTGATACGAAGGAGTCGAAAACGTTCCCAATGCCTGTCCAAGGTATGATGTGAAAATCATCTTTTGGTATTTGGGCAAAAATAGGTAGGTATTCTAGGATTACGCAGGCGCACAATTAACATGAAAACACTACAACGACATTGGACTAGGTCCATAGAATTGGTAGCATTAAAAATCTTTGTCGTTACAAGTAGGTACCTCGCCACTTATACAGCTTGATAACAAATTGCAAAAATTCGATACTTATTTCTATAATTCTGAAATGGTTTTCCAAGGTGGGATTTCTTTTCGGAGGCGGAGGCGATTTCGCCGATCAGGTTTCAGATCAACGCGACTTTGAAATGTAAGCAACCTCTGATCTTAAGTAAGACATAAAAGAAAACTAGAGACGCTTTCATAATTCGTAAGTATTACTCACTCGATTTAAGGCAACAGCAGACCTGTCAACCCTTCTCACATTGCTCAAATCAAAAGCGCCTGACCTTCTCTGACCAATTTTCAACTTTTCATAATTTTCATATAAAGCGTATTTTGAAAAGTCAGAACTCGACCTGACAATCAGTTTCTGTATTTTTTGAGACCTAGGGTCACCCTGAAGAAGTTCTAGGTTTTTTTCTTGCCACAGCATTGAGGTAACGAATAAACTGTCAAAGTTACGTGAGATATGAGGCAATTATTTTGTTGTGGATTCGTGATAATAAATGGAAATAGAAAAGAGAAACGCTTGAAGTTGTTTTAATTCATTTTTAAAACTAATTTTATGTTTAAAGTGTTTAAAACAGAACTTCTTGTTTCCTGCATTGAATAGCAACAACACAATTAAAAGCCCTATGTGTTTGTTTTCAAAATAGAAAAACCCAGTTTTTTTTTTTTAATTCTTGACAATTCTTGGGGTTTTCAAGAAAATCTGGGTCGACCCTGGGTAAAATTCAACAAACGAAACTAGTGATACACATTTTTTTCCAAGTCTAAAGATCTTAACAAATTTTTTTTATTCTGTTTCAAATGCATTATGTGTCATTTCTAATGTAGATCATCCTGCCAAGATTATGGAATCGGCAACAATTTGTTCTCGAAGAGTAGGGAACTTTTCACTTTTGTTTAAAGACACTTTAGTACCAAACTTACATAGGTTTTGTATTCGATCAAAACCAGTTTTGGTGCTTATAAACGGACAAAGTAAGTCGGACTCGCCCCGCAGCGCCGGACTTCCTAATCGGGGTGTATAATTGTTGAATCCCTTAAATCTAGGCATTTTGTTCTTTTAAATTAAAAAATAAACATCAATCAATTTTGTATGAGGGCTTTTACTTTAGAATCGTTTTAAGTGCGTTATTCCGTACTTCCTCTACCATTACTTTATAACTAAAAAATTCCTATACACACGAGCATCCACGAACAAAGAGCAAGGGTTCGCGCGAACTATTTTTTGTTGATCAGCAAACTGTAGAACTGTGGGGTACTGTTGTAATTTAATATGAATATGAACGAATATACGTCATTAGAATTCATAATATGTAGTAAAAAACAAACAAAAAACACCAAGAAAAGTCAGTCCCATGATTTTCAGTCTTAGATTTCATTTTTGATAATTCATTTGCAATGCATTTTTCTGACCATGCAAAACTTGTATATCCAACGGTAAGTTATTAAACAACCTCTGAAGTCTGACACCAAAGCGATGTACTTCATCTTACTTCTTAAACAAATATAAATTTACAAAATGTTGTAAATTTTTTAAAGCAAAAAATTGGTATGAAATTTTTTAGCATTTATCAATGCGGCGTTAAAAAATAAATTTGGAAAAAAATCATCCACCCGTTTTCGAAATATCGAATTTTCCAAAAATTATTTTGAATTTTTTTTTCATCGAAAATTTCATTAAAATCGGTTCAACAGATAATATGATAGCCGAAAAACAAAAAAATAGTTCTATGAAAAATACCGTTAACAATATGGTAGATAGTACTATATTAGTTCACATCGCGGTCAATATCGCGGGAGTCGTTTTTGAGAAAAATGAGATTTTCCTTATCGGTTTTTAAACACTTATGTATATGAGAGGTGATTTTATTTGTGGCTCTAAGTATAATTTTTATTTAGAATCTGCTAGACTAGATAATGTTTAAAATCAGCTGGGTGTCAAGTTTAATAAAAATCGACCAATTATAAAGTAGGTACTCATAATCAAATTTTGAAACTTTTTTTAAAAATCAAAAAAAAAACAAAAAATTGAAAATTTTGGTATACAATAATTTTAAAACTTTTTGAAAAACCAGTTGAACTGTTTTTAAGAAAATCAAAAAAGGGTTCTATGCGAGGTACCATTTATAACCATTTTTCAGAATTTTTTTTTATAAAATGGTAGCCTTATTATAGTTATATTCACCTGACAAAATTAGTTAGATGTAAAAAGTTTTGGTGTAGTCCATTAGTGCGAAAACCGTTCCAGACATTTTTTCAGTTTTCTTTCTCTGATAGCATTTCATCCCCACTCCTCAAATTTGATATTTGACCAACTTTTAATGTGAGAAAAGTTGGAGATAGACTTTTTCAATGATTTCCAATGGGTTTACCAGGATGCATTGCACTTGGTTGTGTTCATAAAGTTTTACGTAAGTTCAAACCTAATTTCGTGCAAATTTGGTTGAAATTACCTCATTTCGAAATGTGAATGGGAAATGATATAATTTGAAATCGAATTTGGAAATTTTCAACGAAATTACTTCATTTGGCCCAATGAAAATGTAGTATAACCCAACCATTAAATCGAAAGAAATGAAGTCTAGCAACCCCTTAACTTATATTCTACAAAATCTACTCGTATTTTTCAACACACTGAGCACCTAGAATGTACTAGAATTCATTCAGCAATTTATTAATATCTCTCTCTTTTCTTCCTTCGTCATCTATATTCGTTGCTTCGTTTCGTTAGTGTCTTTTACTCATACGAGTTGAGAGGACGCTGTGTGCTCTATTTCCAGAATTGACAAACAAAATTTGTCATTTTTTGCAACTAATACCGTTCAATCGAATAATTACAAACAATAATTCATCAAAAAATCGTTTTCATTAAACAAATTAAATAATAATAGAACAACTTCTGAAGAACAAAATCTAATCGAAAAAACTTTATTGTGTGATTTCAACATCTTTAGTCGAACGACGACCCAAAACGAGGAGGCAGACAAAAAAAATAAGACTTTTTTGTCGGTGGTGACAGACAACGCCTTCACGAAGTTTTTTTTATTTTAATTTAATTTTTTTTTAAGTTTTTTTTTTCTTATTTTAATTTTAATAATTCTACCAAGTGCCGTGATACATAAATATATTTTCATTAAATTCTATTTTGTACTTGGGGTAAAAGAAGTACTTGGAGTTTTTTGTTTTTATTTGTCTCGCTCGTCGAAGAAAATTGAAATTGATTTTCCAACTAAAAAGAAAAAACCAATAACCAACTACCAATAATCAAAACAGAAAGAACCACAAACAAAAGGTGAGTCCCGATTCCAAGTTTTAAGTCTGTCATCGCAGATTATTAAATTAAAAAACAGAAACTTGAAAAAAATTGTGTTCCTTTAATTTATCCATTTTGTAGGTAAAAATGTTTTGATTTATCATTTTTTTTTTCTTTCAATTAATTTCATTGCTCGTATGTGAACGAAAAAATTGATAAGCACGCTCGTCGTCGTCATTAGGCAGGTTTTTTTATTTTGTATTAGGTATTTTAATAATAAATGAGGGTGAATGGTGGTGACGACGGGTAGGCACCTATCACGAAAGCGAATTATATTTTCCACAAGTGACAATGACAAAAGAAGAAGATTCGCCGTTTGCCTGAGGGGCCAGGGCGCATTCGTTCAGTTTTTATTTTTCATTTTTGCGAATTCATTCACCCTGTATAAATTACCGTGGTTGTAACGGGGAGGGTGTAGGGAAGCTAGTCTCTCCACCTCTTACCAAAAACTCCCTCCATCACTTGTTGCTTTAAATTTTATTATTGTAATGCATTTTGTGAATGCAGAAGAAGTTTCCTTATGTAAGTTCTAGTGTGTTAGAAAGTGGTACAAAAAAAAAAGTGGGCCGCTTCTACTGTGTTCTTGGAAATATTTAGTCCCTCGACAAGGAAAGAAGAACTTGCAAGCGATCAACTGACGTCGTTGTTTTCGTCGTGGTCGTCTTAAATGCAGACAACCACATTGACGACGTCACAATTGCAAGATGAAAATTATCATCATACTAGGTATGGAGTGTGCTGCGTGCGCACACGACCCAGCATAAAACCTAATATTCTTTGAACTTTCTCTAGAGGTATTTTTTAATCCGGCATGAGATTCCAAACAACCGCCACGATAACGATGATATTGCCAATTTTAGAATGTAGTTCCAAGGAAGTTCTGTTATCTGTATTTGTTTTGTTTTGTTTATTTTTTTTTTTTGTATCGCAGTTTATCTTTAGTTTTTATTTATAGGTTTTGTTTGCTGACGTAGTAGTTTGTAGGTTCATGTTTATCTTGAAGGTTACTCATTCAAGCGGGGTACCTATGTATACTTTAGATAGCAGTAGTAAAATAGGTTAGATATGTTGAAGAGCTAAAATTGTTTTGGCTAAACAATGATGATTCATTCGGTTATTAAATTAGTGAACAAACATTAATGTGCTAAAAATGTTGTTATACCAGTGTACCTACAAAGAACCGGGTTCCAATTTTTTTTTTTTCTTATTAACCTGGTTTACTGTTTGCGTAGATAAAATAGATTTGAAAATGTTTCCACGTCATTTTCAAATAGTTTAAGCCCAGAACTGCTTCTTCTTTTTTTTTTCTAATCAAAATAAAGCTTTTCGATGAAATTTGGAAAAATCAAAATCGTTATTTGAGGGCCTCTTACCCTTTTTCGATAAGCTCAAACAAAAATTCGAATCTCTGCTCATATGCAAGCGGTTTTCACTTAAAAAAGCAAAAGTGAACAATAACTGGGCAAAAATCTAAAAATATCCCACAATTTGGCTTGAGTTTCTTATCTTTTGGTCAAACTCTGTAGGTAGTTGGAGAGCAAAGATTTTTAGATGATCGAATTTAAACGATACTGCTTGCAGCACATGTCGAAATATTCCGAATAAACCATTTTGTATTTTCCGTACTCTGTATTCTTTATGAGGGGAATGAAATAAAAAGAATTTTGCGATTCAATTCATGCAATCTGATTTTTGACTGATGCATATTTGGTTTCAGGTTTCTCCTTCTGCTCAGTGAAGCTGACAGAAGTTTCCTCAGTGAGATCTCATAAACCTGAACTGGCTAAATAATTTTACTACAAGTTCATCATCATCACTTGCAGATGACGATGATCAAGAGGTTGACGAGGATGAGGAATTATCCATTGTTTTTCCACAATTAAATAACAAAAAATGAAATGTCACGATTTTGACGTTTTAACTGTGCGCATGTGTGTGTGCTTCTGGTTTTGGTTGCTTCTTCAAATCCAGAATCGAATTTTTCTTCTTCTCAGATGAATAACTGTCATTTAGTGCCAAACGAACTATTTCAGAAGCATTCGGAATGCTTCTGGAAGACCAAACGAAAACTCTATTAATCGACATTATAAAGTCAAATAATGTACATATAAACATGTCACAGATAAACTGTTGCTTAGTTACACAAAACGGGCCAATAGACGTGTTTAATTAGAAAGGCTATAATACGATTTTACATGCATTACAATACAACTTCGCCATTAGGATTGCGGCCGATAAATGTTGAAGTAGAATCCTTCTGTGAATGTTTTTTTTTTTTCAATTTCAAATTATTCTGATAGGAGTTCAATAGTATCAAATGCGAAATATAAAAAGCAGGGTACTGCCGATGTTTTTTTTTTTTTTTTTTTTTTTGTAATTTCTTACTGTATCTACTGTGAAATATAGCATACAGCACATATCATCTCTCAGCTTCCAATTTTCTGCCAATTTAAAAATCAAACAAAAACAATACCTAATGTACATAAATGTATGTACATCTGTAAAACCATATTATACAGATAACAAAAAAAAAAAAATTGAAATTGATAAATCCTGCAAGAGTATCTCTTTTCATGAAAAAGTGCTTCTCACCTTAGCCGTTCGGGTTCGGCAGAAAATTGTATATCCCCATCATTCTGGCCCTGGTTCTAAACGAGCTGTCGCACCACCCAATTCAATTATTATACTTAGTTTATAATTTAAAAAAAGAGATGAAAAATGCTTCTAGCGGAGAATTCTTGCTCAGTTAAACTGACTGAGTTTGCTCTGGAGATCTCAGAAACGTGAACTGGCTAAGGAGAGAATTGTTGTATGTTCTTGACAAATGTACAGAGTCATAATTTATGTAGGTAGGCAGTTTTTAATTTTGTTCTCTTTTTGAAAATCAGACCGTCATAAAAATATAAAGAAACATGTTTTTCTGGATTTTCATTTTTTCAGCCGGTAACAGAACAAGACCTATAGAGGTTATTTGTTGATTATAACAAAAAAATTATTTGCATAGGTCTTGTGTTTATAATTAAATTCTTCAAATCAGTTGTTCAGGTTCTAGCCATACATAGGTCAGCCTTAATAAATATAGATAAGAAATAAGCAAAGCACTTTTTTGGTATTAAATCAAAAAATGATGTGAAGTTGCTTATCAAAGTTCTTGATGTTTTATGTGCAGTAGGTATTTGTTTTTTTTTATGTATTTAAAACTCGTTTATTCCTTTTGTTTTGTTTTTAGACAAGTAATTATCATTTTTTAGTCAGTCGTATTATCGTATTAAAAAAAAAAATATAAAACGAATAATTTTTTTTACATTTGAATATTTTATTTTCTCACTATTATTGGCTTATAAAATCATTTTTCAAAAAAAAAAAGGTTGCGTAAACTTCATCATATGTGGTCACCGGAAGACCACCACCGCCAGAATTACTATACCAATTTGCAAAGTGTCCAACATCAAAATGGACTTCAACAAGCGACGGCGGCGATGCCGCCGCATCAACAACAACAACTTGCTGCACAACCGAATATTCTTCAGCAACAGCATCAACAACAACAACAGCAGCAACAACAACATCAACAACACCAACAGCATCGTCCAGCGCACCAAATTCAATCCCATTTTGCAAATCAACAACAGTTCCAACAACACCATCAACAATGGTCCGCCGGAAGGCCGGCTCATATCTTGACCCTCCCGCCTTTTATGCAACAATATCCCAACAACGTTCCCAGTTCAACACAATTTTGTGCTCCTCCTCCAAATTACTATCAGACCCAACCACAATACCCGCAAACATCAGCAGTTTCCGCAACTCCACAACAGCGGCAATGTTTGCCACAAGGGTGTACCGTGTATACAATGCCGCCGCAGGCAACTGCCATGCGACAGAGCGTTATAACACAACCCTCTCCCAACATAATGACCCCGACAACATCTGCGACCCAACAATTGCAAGTGCAATACTTCCCAACATTTTGTCAGCCACCATTTTTGGGACAACAGACCTTTGGCCACGTGATGACACCTGCATTAACCGAGACCCACGTTGCAAAACCCCGCAAGCATGCTATCCCTATAATCCATCCTGAAACAAAAGAGAACATCATGGACAGTAAATATCGCAGCAATGAGTCACCAGAATATGCTGATGGCACATCTTCAATCACAACCACACCGTCATCCACATCGATCGATGAGTTAAAAGAACCAGTAAATGATGAAAAAGAAGAAGAACCCCCCGCGAAGAACGATGAGGTTCCACTGAAAGATTTCAATATCGAAGAAACCATAGAGGAGGATATAACGGATGCATCACCAGCAAACATTGATCACGGTAATTAAAAAAAACACAATATTTATCTACCTGATCCTTATTTCGCGCACTACACAAACAAATATGATTAAAAAAAAAGTGACTCAATCACACAACTTTATTGTTTCAGTTGAATCGATTGAGCCTGATGAAGAAGAAGTAGAAGTCGAAGAGGCACTCGAAATCAAGAGGAAAACGCCATGTGAAGAGTGGAACGAAGAGCCTGATCAGACACAATCTTCCACGAACTCTATCGCAACAACACCAAATGAAATACACACTGAGAAGATAAGGAGTGGTGAGGATGACGAAGCACCTCCACCATCATCCACCGAAGGAAGTATGAAATCATAGATTCTATGAGTAAACTCGTATGATTAATGTCAAAATCAAATTTTCAGATATTTCTGCACCTATAGTAATGGAACCAGATGAAAACTTAAAAACGGAATCGACCGAGGAAAAATCGCCATCTCCAAATGATGATGCTCCAGAAACACAACCAACGACACCTGCTTTACCACCACCACCACCAACAACAACAACAACAACAACAACTAAAGTAACCACAAAGAAGACGAAAAGGAATAGCAAACGCCTGAAAGAAAGTCAAAAAAAGCAAAAGGCCGATTTAATGAAAAGTGAAAACAACAATACAAACAAGGCTACAAATCAAAATGAGAACAATAAGGCTAAAGCTACAGCAGAAAAATTCACCGATCCTTTCAATTCAACAAATAGACTGAAATCAAAAGCCAAAGAAAGCTCTAAAAATACCATCGTGAAAAAGGAAGATATAACAAACACAACTACTGCTGCAAAAACAACAACTCCAGCTGTTGATATTGAAGTTATTTGTTCTACCACAGGAACTACTACTACTACGGCCACGTTGGACGCCTATGAAAACAGCGAAGAAAGTAATTTAATGTTATTATTTTTTTTTTTTTAACCTTAGATAATATTTTCCTTGCAACTATGATTGGGGGTGTTGATTTCGCTATTATTGATTTATTGTAGATAGGTTTTTTTTTTATTTATTCAATGCGAAAGTTTATTATTCTTAACTGCTCTCTTATTACCTAGTCGTTCTTCATATAATAGAAACTGAGCCATGATGCCATTTAAATTCATACCAAGTTAATACTTTGTTAACCTGCCTAACTTCACTCTAATTTTTGGCATTTGCTCTGGGGATTTGAGAACCATGCTTTCTGAACTTCAGCCGAATTTGTTTGAATTTTTTTCCCGGTCTTAACTTTTACATCACCTCACAAGTTTTCAACGAGGTTAATATCGCGACTGCTGTTTTAAGTTAAAATTAATATTGAAACCGACTCGTTGTATGATCAATAAAGTGTTTTTGTTTTTATGTCTGATAATTATTCACGGATCACACGCCGTTCAACATAATGAATAATCTTTATTCAAACTATGTATTCGGAACATGAATATTTTTTTTTTTGTAAACCAATCCCTGGCCATAAAAACATACAAATCCAATTGCACGGCATTGACTGGAATGAGAATGGTTACATTGTGTTTTTCAATATTTTAACGTATGAATATGTTTCCAAGCTTCCATCTATTCTCACCACGAGAATGGTTACATTGTGTTTTTCAATATGTTAAGGTATGAAAATTTATCCATCCTTCCATCGGATCGGACTTGTACTATCTGTCAACGCGTTTTTTTTGCGAGGGCGGGGCTTGCGAATTTTATTTTTTTATTTTGAGCTCAGGATCAGTTTTTACAAAATTAATGGCATTGTGAACCAGCAATTTCTGAAGGATTATTACTTTGTTCATGAAACTCATAGATAATACCTTTTTATTTATGTTTTGCAATCAACTGCTTTTATTGTTATCAATCAAAATAAAGAACTTTCGCCTGCAAGGTTCGATTAAAAAAATGAAAACGTACTGCTTAACTAACAAGTGTGCTATTTCTGTGTCCACTATAAATGTACAATAGAAAAATTTAAACGATCTTTAACAAAAACCTGTGGCTGATAAAGGTTTAAATTTGACTCTTTTTTGTTGAATCAGTTGCTGTAAGCAGCATACCTAAAACAATCTGCAATGATCATTCAAAATAACGGAAATTCTTTTCCAATGATTTTTTTCCTTTTTATATGTGTATATGTCAAAGTCCTCTTGATTGGGAACACCGTCATATCGTTTCGAGATAAATGCAATTTCAGTAGTGCATCAAATAAGACGGTCGTGAATGAAATTGAGAAGAGATATTTATGTTCTCTTTTTGCAGAAATAAAGGGAAAAAAAAACTTCACTTTCTTAGCCAGATAAACCCAACTACAAGCGTCCATTTGGCTAACGTAAGGAAAAATCCATATCGTTTTTTTAGGAATACAAACTATAACTTGGCCACATTAAGGGAATCTTATAAAATTATTCCTGCCTACCTTAAGGTCCCATTAGATGTCAATAGATGACTTAATAGGGTTGAATATTTTTAGTAATAATGTAGTAGCTGGTCACACAGAACATCGGTAGTTCAATAGTAAAATGTTCTTTAATTTGCCTTACTTACCTGCGACCTGGGATATACATCCGTATCTATTAAGTAGCTAAGTAGCCTTTGTAACTTCAGCTCGTTTCGTCATATTAGTCTAAAACCTACATGGCATTCAATATTTAAACGAACTTTAGGAAAATAATGCGAAATTCACACCCAAATTCATTCATAGTGAGATATAGAGATCGAATTTGCAACTCAATTTAAATATATATTTTAGGCTCTCTTCAAGTTGATGACTCCACAGAAACTCTTACTACCCATGATGAGAACGACCATTCGTTGTCGTTGCAACTTGTGGACGATAGTCCACAATTATACAAATCAGAAGAAATTACCTCCAAAATTTTTGGAATCGAACCAACTAACGACAACGAACTTCTATTCCTTAATAGTTCTGTATCTGTCTATGAAGAGGATATATCTCCATCACCAATAAAAAATAATCGAGATAATGAAAAAGTTCAAGATATTCTCTTCGGAGACTTTTCAGAAACAGAAAATTCCCCTCAAGAGTTATTATATGCGGAATTAAATGAAAAAATTCAATCAGGAGAGAATGAAAACGAAAATGAAGGAGAAGAAGAAGACGGAGAACAATTTGCTAGCTCAATAAATGATTCTAAAGAAAAAAGATACACATTGGATGAACTGAGATCACTTAGAAAGGAACCGGCCTCAAGGCTCCCACCATCATTTAGGGGACACATCTGTGAAATAATTGGAAAGAACCCACGAGATAACTTGGTCGGCGTACAACATCAACCAAATAAGTTTTTCCCTCAGATGTCTTATAAGGATTCGATAAGTTTGAATAGAAAACGCAATAATAAACAGCCATTCCAGCAGCAGCAACAACAACAAATTGATCACCAGCAGCTGCAGCAACAAGGAAATCGCGATATAATTCGAATATATCTGCCGCTAAATGAGGATGTCAAACTGGCCCAGAGTGAAAATGCATGGGTGCCCCAGGCTCTTAAAGATTGTGGGCCTAAAATTGAAGAAGATGATGAACAGATTCTCAAGAAAATTCGTGGTATTCTCAATAAATTGACCCCTGAGAACTTCGATAAACTATTGCAAAGTGCGTCTCATTTTCCTATGAAAACCGTAGAAAGAATGCAGAAAGTTATGTTGTTGATATTCGAAAAGACCGTAAGTGAGCCCAATTTTGCCCCAACATATGCTCGCTTTTGTAAATTCCTTTTTAATCCGGAAGATTCTAATCATGCAATGTTTTCGGCTATTTTGATTAGACGCATTCAAGAAGAGTTTGATGGCAATGTTAATAATGCCAAAGCAAAAGAGGCCAAACTGAAGCCGTTAATGGATAGATTGGAGGCCGCCACTGATGCCAAGGAGAAGCAAGAAATTAAAGCAGAATTAGATGATCAAGAGTTTCAGTTTAGACGTCGGGCCTGGGGAACCGTGCGTTTTATTGGTGAAATGTGTAAAATGGGTTTAATTCGAGTCGATAGAGTTTGTACTTGTGTTGAGAACCTGCTGGATGTGAGATGCGAAGAGAAGCTAGAGTTTATGTGCAAGTTGTTAAACACAGTCGGACCTCAGCTTGAATCGGCTAGCAAAATTCCAGGATATGATAAGGAATGGGCGATAAAAGAACGATTAGACAAAATTTTTATTAAAATACGACAAGTGGTTGAGAAAAAAAATCAAGGTGTCGGACAGAAAATAAGTAGTAGAGTGCGATTTATGATGCAGGACATTGTTGACTTGCGTGCCCGATTTTGGGACCAAAAAGAGACTGCTACAGTTCCACTACCCTCTCGTGAGGTATCACCTGCAGTGACAAGGGGAGTGCCTAATAGAGAAACACAACAAAGAGGAGCTCGCAACTTTATACCATCTATGGCGGGTGGGTATGATAAGAAGAGACAACAAAACAACGAATCCCAACAAAAAACTAGGTCTATCGACGGAAGTAAACTATTATTCAATTTTAGCGATGAAATTAAACTTGGTAATTCATCCCCACTGATGTGGCAAGTAACTAAGAAGCCCCAACAGCAGCAACGACAAAGTTCTCCTGCCAGCAGCAATCATCAGAGCCGAACTCTAATAAGCCAGGCCAGGCAGTCAGCACAACCGACAGAGCCGGAACCGCAGGATCTTTCATATACTGAATGCCATTGTCTGCTAAATGGACTTATTGAGATGGTTGAAGAAAAAGAGCCGTCATCAGAATGGTTTATCAAATGGAATTCCATTCCAGCGCGTCATCAAGTATGTATAATTAATTACATCCTCACTGAATATCTTCATTTGAGAGAATGTGAATTAGAACTCTGCACGCAGCTCTTCGTGAGTCTTTTTAAAGAAAAACTAATCACAAGGAACGTCTTCAGACAGGGTTATGAGAAATTCAGTGAAACGTGGTATGATATTCTTTTGAATGATGTGCCCAATGGCTGGACCAATATATTTAAATTCCTTGGTCCTCCTCTTCATCTTGAACTGCTGGAGTTCAGTATAATTTGGGATAAAACATGGGTTAACACAATATGTGGAGAGCGATTCCTCCAAAATATGATTGTATATTTCACCTCGGAGTTCGGAGCTAACTACATGCGATACTTCTGGGAAAACAATTCCCTGAAATGGCGTATGTTTATACAAGAAGATAAAATTGAAACCTTTATTGCGAAAAATCATTTTGAATTCATCGATGATCTTAAATGTAATCCACCCATGCTAATTCAACGCAACACCGACGAGCTGATGCAGCGCATCAAAAAGCTCCTCGCACAATCCAGTCAAGACCTCGACATCATAATTGACCTAATAATTGACTTCATAAGTACGAATGTGCGTATTGACTGTGAATTCGTTCGTAGCCTAACAATGTTCCTCTGTGATTATTCTGTGATCTATATTCCCAACAAAAATAGTAGTAATAGTACTAAAAAATCTAAAACATCCGATAACAACTCCACCACGTCTGCGTGTTCAACATACAAACTACGAACAGAAATATTTAAAAAAAATTGCATACGGCTGTTAAGACTTTGCATAGATTCCAACGATGAATATGAAATGAGTTGCCTCAATGCCATTGTTGCTCAATGCAATAGGTTTAGCTGTGACAAATTTCCCGTAGAATTGATGAATTCGATTTTACTAGAGCTGTACGGTGAGGTTATATCAAAAGAATCATTTGAAAAATGGCGAGAGCAGATGTCAACAGCTGAAGGAGATATATCGAAAGATTTAGATGCTTTTTTCACAACGTTACCCATTTAATAGCAGCAAAAATACACAGGAACAATTAGCAAATATATATATATATATTATACAAAAAGGAAAACAAAAAAAACACAGTCGTAAAAAAAAATAACGCAAACATAAGCAATCAAATTGCCAACCAAAGAAAAAAAAACAATTTTATTTTTTTCCGTTTTGCAGTCCAAATTCAAATAAAAATTAAAATTGAAAAAAAAGAGAAAGAAAATATATTAAAAATTAACACGAAACTTATAATCAAAGACGAAAATAAAATTAAAAAAAAAATAAAACAAGCTTTAAGCCTTTAGTACCTACCAATAGGTTTAATAACACAAAATTAAAAACAAAAATAATATATGTATAATAAACGAAATTTCAAACAGATAAATGTTTTGTTATAAATGGATAAAAATAAATATTGCAAATATGTATGCAACAAAAAAAAAAACTAAATTTGTGTGTGTTTATTTCTTTTTTCCTTTCTATTGATGTTTAAATTTAAGTTTCAAAATAATTAAGACATATCGTTTGATTACTATGAATCTCTACGATCCCGATCACGTTGCTTTCAGTCTTTCAGATTAAGCTTTATTTCATAGACAACCTGGTGTAGTTTCCCTCCGTAGACTCAAGGGGCTTCATATGCATTCAACTGCATTCATTGAACGTAAAATTCAACTAAGTTGTTATTTAAGAAGTCATTATTGTCGAAGTTGGAACTTTTCTTCAAATTGCCATTTTTATCGATGATATTTTGATATTTGCAAACACGGAACAGGAACATGACGAAATATTGAGCAAGCAAATTTAAAATTTAGCGCAGAAATGTTTCAATACAAAGTAAAAAAGTAGTATCCAATAATAAAAAAAAGTCTACAGAAAGTATTAGAAATGATTAATTTTGTTATAATTTTTATATTAAATCTGGCAGATTTGTCACATTCGTGAAGAGATCTTCTCTTAAAGAATGTGGTTTTCAATTGGGAGAATGTACCTACATACAAGATGCCTGGATCAAATGAAACTTCACATAGCAAACGCTATTACACTTAGAACATTCGACTCAACAAAGCTAATTTCTATCCAAGCCGGCGATGAATCAAAATTTGGACATGGTTCATGTCTAAGTATATTGTATACAATTTTTTTCGAAATTTATCTGATTCAGTCAAAAAAGATATTCTTAAGTTTTCGCGTGCCACAAATTTCATCAATTCATTTACGTGAGAAGAATTCAAGTGGTTACTGACAACAAACTACTTGGAATTTTTAAAAAAGATATAAGCAGATTCCAAAATCACGTCTTCAAAAGATGAGATTTAGATAATGTAAATATGAAAATTATTTAATACATTCTCCGGGCAAGGAGATGCATATAGCAGACCTTCTATCAAGAAGTTCACGTGAAATTGATGGTTTAGAGTCATTGTAGTTCATTGAATTAATGTAGCCCCAGAAAGAAGAAATGTGTGGATGAATTAAAAAAAAACTTACACAAAACATTAGAATATTATATTGGAAAATGAAGGAACATAGTATGTACTTTAGCAAAGAAATTATTTTTCTAAACGAAAATATCGTTCCTCAAAGTTTGCGAGTAGAAATAATTTTCAAAACCTCATGTTGGTATTGAAAAGACCAAAGCCGCAGTTAGTGAACATCATTTATAGGGACGAAACCCAAAACCACCGGGGAACATAGATAGAGCCAATTGAATGACCGCATATATACCGGAAATTATATGCTTATACATAGACTTAAACCTGAATTACATGGATATCTTAATACCTACAAAGCTGAAACTTTGGTCACAGAAAGAGATGTGATCAGCAAATATAAAAACCGGTGGTTTTGGGTTTTGTCCCTATAGTAAAAAATGATGTACATAAAACAATCTTTCATTTGGATTACATTTCATTTCTGTTGGTCCAATTAACGTCCAATTTGCCCATCATCCTTTGTTTCGCAAGATAAGAGCCCAAAAAACACTATTTTGGCGATGATAAAGATCAACAATTATTAATTTCTCAAAAAATACTTGCCGGATAGGGTTTGTTTATAGTTAATTTTTTAGAGGAAAAATCAACCTTTAATTACGTAATAAAATCAAATAAATCAATTCACCCAGCCTGGAGATAATTTGATTTTCAGCATAACCATTGTTTCTTGCCTAAGCAATTTTAAAATTTCAATAAATGAAATCATTTCTTTGATTTTGAATAATTTAATTAAAATATTTTCTATAAAGCCCTTGATTACTGTCTATAAAATATAGCTTTGAATCTAAGAATTCCGCTGTATAGATAAAGTGTGCCATACACAAAGTCTAGGTAACAATGTTAAACGGATGATGATGACGCATTTTCAATGCGTCACTGACAAACTTTCCACCCGCTTACAGCCAGCTGACACTTATTTTGTATAATATAATGTATGAACTATAATACCACCAAATTTCAGCTCAGCTAAAATCACCAACCATCTTTTGTTGGGGGGGGTGCTGTGAAAGTCAGCTGCGGCACCTTGAGTGGGTTTTTATAACCCACCGATGGTGCCGCAGCTGACTTTCACTATCCTCTATTATAAAACCAAATTAACCATATAACCAAGATCTAGCGCTGCTTCTATTGGTCACCAAAATCTCTCATCAGCTGCCGGACTAACAAGCTGGTTTTGTTGAAAGATGCGTTCAAACCGCCAACAATTGTTTAAAAAAAGAGTAAAGAGGATGACGAAGAATTGTGGCTTACAGCCCTATTCTGCTAAACATTCGCATGAATTTTCATATTCTGCTATCGGTGGAAAAAAATTTAATTAAAACAATAAGATTCTCTCAATAACTTCAAAAATTATAATTACTGAACTCAAAAGTTTGAAAGTTTAAAGAATAATTTGCGACGAATTTAGTGAACAATTCACGTGAATCGAAAAATTCGATTGGATCGAATAGCAGAATATGGCTGTTAGTTTATTAGAATAAATATAGGAACACTTCATTGAAAGGTTATACAAAAAAATCCAGTAGAAATTTTAATTGGAAAGAAAACAAAGAATTCTATTACCTGTAGGTATTAAATCAAATTTAACTTTTAGCGGAAAACTTCTAAGAGATTCAAAACCGTATTGATACATATTATTACAACAAAAACATAAATCTTAAGAAATAGCCAAGTTCTTCTATATAAAAATGTATATATGTAACAACTCAGCCGCGAAAGGTAGTGAGATGTAAAAGTATGTCAAGTTCTAACTTTATAAAAGTTAAATATCAAGTTTTCTCTAATGTTGAGAATATAGATCGCAGCAGTTCGTCAGTCGATATTTAAACATTATTAAATAAAGAACCATATTCAACAAGACTGGCCTTACATTTCAGTAAGTTTATAAATTCGATATAATAAAATATTAGCACCAAGTTGTTTTTGGTTAATTTTAATGTTAAAAGTTAAGTTTTTTTTATTTTGCCTGCTATGTACAAAGTATGTATAAGCAAAATTGTTCAAAATTTTTCAAGGTGTACGAAAATTCGTTTTACAGTGTAAAAAAATCAAGAGAAACATCGCACTGTGGTCCAAAAAGCCAAAAGTCGCTTTAAAAATACAAAATCCAAAGTTTTTTTTATTAATATTTTGTTTTTTATTTCTAATAAAAAAATATAGACAGAGCTTCAAGAACAGCAAGCAAAATAATTTTTTTTTAATTACTTGGTTTATAAAGCTTTTCAAAGCTGGGTAAAGAGTAAAAAAAAACAAACGAATTTATTTATTTTCGTTATTGCAATTATAGCATATACAATGAAAATTTTACTTTTCTTCAGTGTTACGTGGTTATTTTATTTTTAAGCAATTAAAATTTCAAATTAAAAAGAAATGTTTAATATTTTCAATAGATAAAACAAACACTTTTTATACAGCTACATCCCGCTTATATTTTAGGCTAATTATTTGTTAAAACATATGCAAGATTGCAGTTGCAATTTTTCGTAGTGGTTTGAGATAATTTAATTTGTTTAAAAAAGAGCATCTTCCCGATGCTAACATTTTGGTCTTAACAGCAAATTTACTTTTGGAATGTTTGAGATATTTCCTTTCTCAACAGAGCTGAAATTACAATTAGAATACCTTTCCTTGTCATATTGATCGTACAAAAATACACCACTTCCACGCCTCTTTTTATTTAAATGGCAATTGTTAAAAAAATGAAATTTCAATCTTGTAAAAAACTAAAAGAGTTTTTGAAACTAAAGTAAAGATGAATAGGAATGAAGGTTGACAAAAAAAATTATAATCCTTAATTCTTTTTATATTTTGAAACCTGCCAAGGCCTATTAAATGTTGAAAATGATGACGATGTCAATGATTTTATTTCTGTGAAAATTAAAATCTATAATTAATTTTTAAAAAAGTATTAGGTAGGTACGTATTCTATTGTTAAATTATATAAAATATTATTTATTAAAATTTTGGTCCGTTTACTTTTTCCTACACTGTTTCACATAAAATTGTTCACTTAAACACTTTATATGATACACATGTTGATGAGTCACAAAAATGAAAAAAAATACTGTTTAAATAATTGCTAAGAACATACAAAATTGGTTTATTAATTTTATGCATCCACTGTGGTGCAAATTTCTATTTGGAACACGGAATAGCGGCAGACGATTTTTTTTTTACAAATTTTTTAAAATTTTAACTGTTTCTAAAGTTTTGCTTTTATTTCTTTCTCTGACAATTCTTTTTTTCTATGAAAATCTTTCTTCAGCCTAAGATTTTAAAACACCCTGTGAAGCAATTTTCATAAAAATCACTATTTTTATAACGTTGGAAATTTCCTTTTAGAAGCAAAAATTATTGTAGTTATATCTTCATGCATTCAAAAGTTATGATTTTTGCAACCAAAAAAGTCATTTTGTGCCACAGTGCATCGGATTGAAGATTGAAATAGTATTTTATTTGCATTCAAAAACCAGTCATCTTTAAGCCTGTCCATCAACTTAATTTAATATTAAAATACCAGATCATATCAGAAGACCAGATTATTTAATTAAAATACAATACAAAATTTTTTTTTTGCAAAAAGCATTGAAATCACACCAGACTTGAAAAGTAATTAGATCTAATAATACGATAAGTTCTAATTTTATAACTGTTTAATAAATACCTACATTTTTTTTTGAATATGTTAACTATGTAATGTGTATATTTCAATTTGACCAATATGATAAATAAAGGGTCTTCCAATAGGGACTTCCGAACTTTGACAAATTATAGCGGCCATATTGTTGAAGCTACATCTGTCAAATTAATTGTCATTTAATCAGTCGGCCTAGTATTTTATTTCAACTCAAATCTTCGTTAGTTAGACCTTTCGTGAACTAGGCAATAACTATACGTTCATTTCATATAGCAAACGTTGAATAATGGAACGAAGAGGCCGAATTCCAGTGGCCAAGTTTCGCACTCAAGAAGGCAAAACTCGAAGTCGAAGCCGTGTTCGAGAGCCAGACTATAATGAACAAGATCCAGAGACTGATTTATTCACTCTCATAGAAGACAACATTGCCTTGAAAGAAGACAATAAAACATTAAAAGCTGGAATAGAAGATTGTAAGTATAATACTTGTCCGCACATTATTTTAACGTATTCTCTTACTAATTACTCATTACTCCCATATTTTAAAGACAAAAAGCTTCAAAATGAACTCTTGGAGGAAAATTCGAAACTAAAAGAAGAACTAGAGAATATGAGACGTTCTCAAACTGACTTCGAATCACGAATCAAAGATATGGCTGCAAAACTGACAAAAACTACAACTGAAAAATCAGCTTTAGATAAGTTGCATAGAATGAAAATTGAAAAAATCAATTCGTAAGTACCAACACTTTCTAAGACAATATCCACATTATCGTAGACATGCGCGTCAGAAACTATTGTTGAATATGCGACGATCATAAATCTAAAATCATGAGTTTTTTTGTTGCGTACCTATGGTAATGTATTTCACTTTAAAATATTATAATACTGTCATATTTTATATCATACATACATAGACTTTCTACTCAGTTACAATCGCTTCAAGAGAACCAAGATAATCTTTCAACTACCCTTGAAGATTCTATGGGGCTGAAGAGTAAGATTTTAAAACTAATCCCTTCTTTGACGAACAATGAAATGGAAAGTCTAATCGACATTGAAGATGGCTCCCGAACAAGCATTTTAACTGGTGCATGCATTGAAAGACTATTAGATGAGTTTGTACAGCTTAAGACTAATTTGGGTTCAGTTGAACTTCAACTGTATGAAGCGAATGAAAAAATATCCGATTTGATGGAAAATGTAATTCGAATATTTCGTACTCGTTTTGAAACTCTTTGAATATTGGTTTGTTGTTTTTTTTTTTTTTTTTTTCTTAGCAACAACATATTGAAGAAGAAAACGAATCTTTACGCACTGAGAATACAAATCTAACAAGAGTAGCACAGCTGTTGACACAAAATATGAAGGAGAGTGTGGAAACAAGTAAAAAGTAATTTTTTTTTATTTTCAGTGAGAATTTTGTATTTATTTAATTTTGCTTTTCATTGAAAGAATGGAAGAAGCTTTAATCAAATTGAAGCAGCGAAACGATGATTTGAGCCAGAAATCAAAAGATCTACTAGATGGCCAGGTATCACCACCTACTACTTCAATGGAAACTCCTAAGACATCTTCAACAGTAACACTGATTCAGCCAGAACAATCATTTGAAGAACCCAAGGAAGAGTTGATAAGTCCCAATCGAGATCACGGGGAACGAATTGTTGAAATGGTAAGTGTTTTTTTTTTCAACGAGGTTCTGACTAATACGTCAACATTACTCTCTTTTGTTGTCAAACTTATTTTTGAAAAAATCAAATTTAATGGAAACAATTTCGGTTTAAAAAAAAATTGTTTCTCTCGATGGTGAAACTCTACCTATATGAACCTGGTACTGGTACACTTTTGAACAATAGACGAAGAGAAAATAGTCTTTTTTTGTCAGATTACTTGCAAAAGTGATAAGTGCTGAAGAAATCATTTAGCCAGTTCACGTTTCTGAGATCCCGCTGAGCAAACTTCTATCAGCTCCACTGAGAAGAAGGAGAAAACTGAAAAAAATTTCTCCTTTAGAAGTCAAAAGCACTCCCCATCTCGTTTTTATAAATTGATCAACTGCGATAAAAAATAATTGAGCAAAAGTGAGGAATCTCACAGAGGAATTCAGATTTCTGAGATTGCTGATATCTCTGAGATCATAGAGATCTTAAGAAACCTGAACTGAACTGGCTAATTTTGTAAAAAGTTATAGTGTGTGTGTAAATTTTGAAAGACCAATTTCATATTTCATTGGAATTAAAAAGAAGTGAAACCTTCCGAAAAGACTGCTAAGGAAAAAAGAACCAAGAATTTTTTATTCATTGATTTACAGCGACAAAAAAAGCTAATTGAAGTGTTTTATACCGCTCCAAATTTTGTTCACATAATATTTGTATCTGTCAAAAAAAAATTCAAATTCAACCTCGAAGTGATACCGCGGCCCGAACAAGGTCATAATGAAGTTTTATACCGCTAGAAATGTTTTCCAGGGCCAAGATTACACACAAAATGTCTACAGAAGAGTAGGCACATGAGTCAGAAGATCCGACAATTTTAATTACTAACGAATATGAAAACATCGACATTCGAATTCTTAAATTTAAACAACACACTATCAAATTTAGCTATTTAGTAAATAATTTCTTCAAGGATTTTCGGAACTTAAAAATATAATTCGGAACAGTATATCGAAGACTTTTGGGATATGTATTATAAGTGCAAAAGGATTACTCCGAAATTTCAAACAAAAACGACATGATGGAACTACTGTTGCAGCGATTTTTATCACGATCCTTAAAAAAACTATCAAATAACGATTTATGTGGCAATATTTTTTTTTTTTCAACATGTTCCGCAAAACTGAATATTATGTCTATGGGTTTTGAGTTTTGACAGCATATTGTAAAAATTTGTGCAAATACGCAAGAATTTTTAATTTTAATAAGATATTTCAATTCGTGAATTAAAGGTTGGGATCATAATTCTGTATGTGGTCTCTAAAATTCTGGGGCCCCATCACGTAAAACGAAAACGATCGGACGATATCGATTCCTTCATTGCTATCTCGATCATATCTGCGGAGAAAAATAAAGAAACCTATTTCTAAAACGATATCGTCCGATCGTTTTCGTTTAACATGATGAAAATCTAAAATTCTATAGTTCCGTTTTAAACTCTATGTAGGTGTGTTAAAATTTTTGAATGTGCGTACTGTGTATATATGAATAAAACGTAGTAAAAAAGTGCACTCTTTTTCAATATCAAAAACAATTTTTTCTTATATATGTTATTTATTTTCACAATTTTGGCGATGATTTTACCTGTATTTCCGAAAGTGTTTGTTCTTCAAAATGCTAGATTTATTAAAAGACAATTAATAGTTTCGTTCGTTGAATTTTACTCAGGGTTGACCCAGGTTTTCTTGACATTTCCAAGAATTGTCTAAAAACCTGGGTTTTTCGGTTTCCAAAAAACGCCAGAGGGCTTTAAAATTGTGTTTTTGACATTAAACTCAATAATTAAAATATAAAATGTGTTTTAAATTAGTTTTAAAATGAATTGAAACAATATCAAGCGTTTTCCTTTTCTATTTCTATTTGTTATCTTTCAATTTTTCTTTTAATTTCTATTTCATATATGTACAGTGCTGCCAAAAACATTCCGGATTTTTTCCCTTAGTAATGATTTTCTTTATACCAAGTAGAAAACTAACAACTTTCCATAAGTAGAAAAGTTGCAAGCCGGTATAAAACAAAAAGTAATCGCTGAAATCTTAAAAATTCCAACGTCAACGGTTTGCGACATCATTAAAAAATTTAAAAGTGGAAAATCAGTAGAAGCAGATCATTTTGGTGGACGCCCTCGCAAAACAACAATTAAAACTGATAGGCGCATAAAGAATTTCGTACTTAAAGACCCTTTTGCGACTTCAAAGACAATTTGTGATGAACTTAATCTACCCATAGGGCCAAGTACGGTCAGAAAGCGTTTAAGAGATTTCGGTCTTTTTGCATTTCGACCAGCTAAAAAACCTCTTCTTACTGCTAAACATCGTAAAAAAAGGTAATCCGTAAAAGGTATTTGGGAAAGACTTAAAATTCCTAATCAAAACATTTAACCCAGGGTTGAATTTGCAAAAAGTCATCTTAACCCGTCTTTAAGCAAATGGAGGAGTGTGCTTTTCAGTGATGAAAGCAAATTCAACTTATTTTACTCCGTTGGTGCAAGGACAGTGAGGCGCTCAAAAAGGACGCGATTAAAGCCTGCAAATGTACTCCCTACAGTTAAGCACGGTGGATCCTCGGTGATGGTTTGGGGCTGTTTTTCAGGAGCAGGCTGCGGTCCTATACACCAAATCACAGGAATTATGGACCGTTTCCAATATAGGGACATTTTGGAGTCAGTAATGCTTCCATACGCAGAGGAAGAAATGCCTCTGCGTTGGGTTTTTCAGCAGGATAATGACCCCAAACATTCTTCAAAGCTGCTAAGAGAGTGGTTTGCAACTAAAAATATTCGTGTCTTAGAATGGCCATCTCAATCACCCGATTTAAACCCAATAGAAAACTTGTGGGCCATTTTAAAAAGGCGGGTTGGGAAAACAAAGCACACGTCAACAACTTCTCTTTTTGCAGCTTTGAAAAATGAATGGGAGAATTTTCCTGCTTCTGTTTTCGAGAATTTAATCCAGTCAATGCCTCGTCGATGCCGAGCTGTGATAAAAAACAGGGGTTACTGGACAAAATATTAATAAATAATAAAAGTTAATTACAATAAAATTAAATCCGGTTAGTTTGTCACATTAAAATTTTGAATTAACTTTAATTTTTTGAATTTTTTTTTTTGATGGATAAAGTTCCATGGTTTTTGTTTCAAATAATAAAATTGTTCAATAAAAATGGGAAAAAACTGCAAACATTTGATTTTTTCATTTTCATATCACAAACCAACAATCAACGCAGTTTACCAAAAAAATCCGGAATGTTTTTCACACCCCTGTATGTCACTTTGGTAGTTTATTCGTTACCTCAACTCGCCACTGAAGAAAACCTAGTTCTACTTCAGGGCGAGTTCAGAACGACCCCAGGTCTCAAAAAATACAGAATTTGATTGTCAGGGTGAGTTCAGATTTTTCAAAAAAACGCTTTAAAGCGACTCTAGGGTGACTTCAGCGCTCAACGAACAAACCTAATATTCCTCCTTTTTGCGATTGTCAATTATCAACCAATTGAACATTTACAATTCCGTATTGTGGAACTCAATTGACCAAGGCTTTTTTATTGCAAATGAAATTAATAGTTTGAATGAGCACAATTTCTGATATATAGCCGAATTTGGAGAGAAAAAAAAGAAATCAAATACCTACAAATATTTTTTTGTTGAAAGTTAAGAAAGATATTTCATTAAAAATGAGTTCAGTGGAGTTCTGGTTCGATGATGACGTCGACGACGAGCGGTCAAGTTTGTTGGAAACTTTTAGAAGAAGAAGACAGATAAGGGATGCTTCGAATCCTCTAATATTGGAGGAAAATATATAAGTACAGTGTTCCTTTAGGTATATTCCATTCTCGTACAAGAGGTCCTAAGCCATTTAAAATAACAGCAAACTGCTCCCACTTTCTTAGTGTCAACACTTTTGAGCACAAACCTCTTGCAACTTCCAAATTTTCTTCCATCAGCGTCACAAGTTTTGCCAGTTGCACTTTCTTATTATTATAGCCCTTTTGTTGAAAATATATCATTTTTTAATTTTGTCTAGTTATAAAATTATTAGAAAACTTATATTTTGCGCAGTAAAAGTTAAAATTTTTTTGATGATAGAATTCTTGACAAAAACGAAAATGATTGGCCACGTTCGTGATTCAATCCAAAGCTATCCGGATAGGTTTGTGTTGTTGTAATCCCTGGTGACAAAACAGCTAATGCAACAACAACTGAAAATTTTTGGATGCGTGGATAGCCTATCTGATAGTTTACCGAACGCAAGGATTGAAAACGATAGACAATACACAATATGGATGTTTACTCAAAATAGTTGGTTGATGCTCATTCACAATAGGTTCATCAAAAATATGTTGAAATTAGCTGTGTTTGGTAACGTGAAATTTTTTTTCAAAATTGCACAAATTTTCACATTTTTTCACAAATTGTCAGAAATTCCTGTTTGTTAACTCAAAAAAGTTGCAACGAGAGAGCACAATGA
Organism: Epistrophe grossulariae; assembly: GCA_929447395.1. NCBI lineage: Eukaryota > Metazoa > Arthropoda > Insecta > Diptera > Syrphidae > Epistrophe > Epistrophe grossulariae. The sequence goes on from OV839567.1 coordinate 106,995,067, forward strand.
GAGAGCAAATTATTTCCCCTCCATTGGATAACTTGCAATTTTCTGCTACACAAATTTCTGTGTGCAAGGAGTGTAAAAACTGCCAAATAACGGGTGATTTTTTAGCTGGTTTGGTTTTGGCAACACTGGTTTTGACAGCTGACGTGTGTTTAGTACCTTGTGTCACTGTCAAACAGCTTCAATTTGGTTTGCAATTTAACCATGGATCGTCTTACAAATGAACAACGCTTGCAAATTATTGAATTTTACTATCAAAATTCGTGCTCGGTTCGAAATGTTCATCGCGCGCTGCTTCCATTTTATGGTCGGCATTCTCGACCTTCTGAGCAGTCTATTCGGAAGATTGTGACCAAATTTCGCACCAAATTTACTTTGTTGGACATTAAACCACCAACACGTTTACGTACTGTGCGTAGTGAAGAAAATATTGCGGCCGTATCAGCTAGTGTGACAGAAGACCGCGAAATGTCGATTCGGCGCCGTTCCCAGCAGTTAGGCCTTTGTTACAGCACTACGTGGAAAATTTTGCGGAAGGATTTGGGCGTAAAGCCTTTTAAGATACAGCTGGTGCAAGAACTAAAGCCAGCCGACCTACCACAACGCCGAATTTTTGGTGAATGGGCTCTTGGAAAGCTGGCCGAGGATCCGCTTTTTTATCGAAAAATTGTGTTCAGCGATGAGGCTCATTTTTGGTTGAATGGGTACGTAAATAAGCACAATTGCCGCATTTGGAGTGAAGATCAGCCAGAAGCATTGCAACAGCTACCAATGCATCCCGAAAAAGCCACTGTTTGGTGCGGTTTATGGGCCGGCGGCATTATTGGGCCATATTTCTTCAAAGATGATGCCAATGATGTCAATGGTGAACGCTACCGAGCGATCATAACAAACTTTTTTTTGCCCGAAATGGAAGTTCTTGACTTGCATGATATGTGGTTTCAACAAGACGGTGCCACATGCCACACAGCTCGCGAAACAATGGCGCAATTGCGAGGCGAGTTTGGTGAACAGTTAATTTCACGTTTCGGGCCGGTCAATTGGCCGCCTAGATCGTGCGATTTGACCCCATTAGACTATTTTTTGTGGGGGTATGTCAAGGCTAATGTCTATAGGGACAAGCCCGCTTCGATTGACGCACTGGAAGCCAACATCCATGCATTCATTCGTGAGATACCGGCCGATATGTGTGAAAGAGTATGCCAAAATTGGACTCAGCGGATGGGCTACCTGAGACGCAGCCGCGGTCAACATTTGCATGAAATTATCTTTAAACATTAAATTGCAAGGTTCAAACTATCGATTCAAATAAATATTTCATTCATTTTTTCGAATTTTTTGTGTTATTTTTTTAAAAAAAGTTCTAAACCTCTTAAAAAATCACGTTACATAGCTGTCAGTGTCTGTTACTTGACGTCGGCTAGGAATTTAGAAAATATTAATTCAGATTGTCTTCATTCGCTTGATGAAGATTCAGGTAAATCCATCAAAACCAGTGTTACATTTTCTTTCGATATTTTTCAGTATAAAAATTATTTTACAATTTAAAAATTACAGGGTTCAAAATGATTTGTCAATGTTTTACGTCTTGTACCTACGCAAAAGTGACATTTTATACAAAAAGTGGTTCAGTGCGTTTGGTAACTTTTGGACAAGTTCTCTCTGTCTGAGAGTATTTTCTCCTTCTTTCAAAGTTTGACAGGTTTTACACTTTTTTCTTAAAAAAGATACCAAACAGGCCTAATAATTGACAGTCGTGATAGCGTTAAAAAAATTTTCATAAATGTCAACATTCAATTTAAAATTGACAATAGTAATTATTTACAATGGATGTTTTTAAAAGTTTTCCGGAATTGTATTTAAAGGAATTTTGAAATACAGAATAATAGGTTTATAGAATAGTGGAATATAGAATTATGATCATACCGATTTTTCAATTCATTTACAGGATTTCAGAATATAGAATTACGACCCGTTCCCCTTAATTAATTTTTGACCAACACTTAAGTCAATTTTTAATTTTATTTTATATAGAGACTATAGAAATGCCAATTTATAACAGTTATAACAGTTTTTTTTTAATTTCTTCGCGTGAATACCAAAAGTGGAAGGCCTTGACCACATAAACAGTTGGTACTTTTTTATAAACAAAACTGTTATAAATTGGCATGTCACTTCGATTTTTATTATGTGTTGTAAAATTTATTAAGCTGGCTATCAAAGGGCACGGTAGTGCCCAGCCAAGTTCTGGCACTACACCCTTTTTACAGGAACAAACTCTGGCGATTTTCGACCCCCCTATAGCTTCAGTACCAATAAAGTCAGGAACTTCAAATTCGGAACATTTGGTAGGCTAGCCAAGCACAAGCCCCACACCAAATTTCAACTCCTTAGCGTAAATGGTTCCCGAGATATAAGACGTTAAAAATCGCGAAAACCGTAACTGACTCACTGACAGATCATCAAAATTATGGAGCACTTCCCGACGCCGCAGAAACTTGTGATCTCATTACTTTTCACGGCTGAGTTGTTAAATATACAAATTTTTATATAGAAGAACTTGGCTGTTTTTTTAACATTTATGTTTTTTGTTGTGATAAACTATAAACTAAACACGCCATACAATATTTTAATTTCATAAATTTTTTATAAAAACAAACATACATAGTTTATTTTAAATTTTCAACAATATTATTTATTTACACCCCTAGGGTATGAAAAGAGTTTCGGGCTTTTTCAAACCCTTTCAATCAATATTCAAAAGTTCCTAAAATTTTTTGAACCAACCCATCTATATTACTCAGCTCAGCAACACTCAATTTGACGGTATGTTATACAGAAAAAAAATCAAGCAAATGTGTTCGGTGTTCGTGTATCGTGTATCGTCAATGTGTTTTCTGCGAACTAAAAGCATTATACCTTGGGAAGCATTTTTAAAATCATATCGACTAATAAAATAATTAATAATTTGATTTTGCTTCTTTTGACTTCTAATTCTAATGATTTTTTTTTTCAACTAACTTCAACTATAAAGTCCTTGTCTCTAACTAACAATAATTGTTTTACGGTTTGGTGTTATTTATATATTACCAATATAATTCTTTACTAAAACAAATCCTTTTTTTTTTTTTACTAATTTTCCTTTGTAGAAAACTCTTATGGAAGCGGTTATCGAAAAAACTACTAACGACGAAATTAAAACTTTACATATTAAACTGGAAATTCTGGAAGAGGAATTGAAAAAGGCACTTGCCCGTGCTGAAAAAGCCGAATCTACCCTTAAAAGCTACAAGCGTCAACAATCGAATGAAAATAATTTGCATGCAAAAGTAGCAACACCATTGATGCCACCACCTCCGCCACCACCAGTACCTGCTTCGTTGTTATACTCTCCAAATAATTCTACACTTTATAGAATGCCTCGCATAAAGTCGAGCAGCTCATCGTCCTCTCTTGGTTCTACTTGCCACCTCCATTCATCCCAAAATGATTTACAAACAGGAAATGGCAACGGTGATGGTGGCGGTGGTGGTGCTGCTGCTGCTGTTGGTAGGGGTTGTGATGCAACAACAAACAGAAACAACGAAAGCTTCTGTAGCAGTTGCAACCATCAAATGAAGCAACAAGTAGGGGCGGCAACAGGTACGTCAACTCTGAACTTGCTTCTTCCTCCACATTCTCACACGAATTTTTGCAAACAAACACAAACACATTCAATTATACAATAAATGTATATGTAGTCTTTCAACGTTTGCCTCACACTCATATTATTGTTGCGCTTATTATTCCCCTCGCAAACATAGACATCCCCATTCCGTATCCGCATCCTTTTCATGCCGTATATCCTTGGTGAGCTAGCTATTAAGTGTCGAAGTCACATACAGTTCATTACTATACATACCATTCTATATCACCGTTATCGTCATGTGCGCATAGATACTGATCAAAGCAAGGACACATATTTATATGTATAAATAAGTGGGTGAAGGGAATGTAGGGGGGGGGGGGGGATTGTGTGGTTGGGTTGATAAAGGGGATGAAATAAAAGTATGGATGCTTTTTAAGGATGAATAACAGTCGCATTAAAGATTTAATGTTGTAGTGTTGCCAGATATGCTTAAATTTTGTCAGTTAAGTACAGAACAGATTTTTACGTAGAACGTATGTAGATTACGTAGATTTAAAATAAAAAATCCAGATTCATTACAATTCTGAAGTTCCCCATATGTCAATTTGACACAAGCAACAAAAAAAAAACCTAGTTGTGTCAAATAGGTGACTAGTTTGAACATTGCGATTTGTTGTTGTATATGTTAGTTTAATTGTTTGTATTGCATTGTTTTCTCCACAATTAGAACTGTCAAATTAGAAATAGATAGTTTTTGGAAAAGCCCAATCGGAAAATTTATCAATGCATTAACTTGAAATCTGCTCATACCTTCACAGAGCAAGAAGGAAATGACGACAAAGACAAGTTCTACGAGCTCTTAAACAAAACATAATGAGCAGTGTCCAAAATGAGTCCGCCTAGCAGTTGAGCTGTTCAAAGCGGCAGACGATGATATGGATAGGAGTTTGCACGAACTTAGCTACAAAAATGGTTAGAAAGAAGCATAGTGATTGATGATGATGTAATCCTGCTCTTTATCTAGATCTACATATTTCACGATCCAAAAACTATCACGTTTTTTATTATTAGTATGGTAAGGTAGTGTAAACTGTAAAGCGAAGAAAAAAGACAACAAACACATGATAAATATACAAACACAATGAAAATGAAATGAAACACATATACCTATGTGTGTATATCCACTGTGATCCTGTTTGTTTTATTATGATGATCTGATCCAGATCAGATCACTTGGATAATAAAATGGTTTTTTTTTTTGATATCGGTGACAATTGGTTAAAAAAAAACGACAACGGGGATTAGCGACGTCAGCACAGAAACTAATTTGAGTTTTCATACAAACTATCGATACTTGTATGTCGTTTACGCCGGTAACACAGTTTGTCTGCGAGCATAAATCAAGCCCCAAGAATTCTCTGGGTTTAGTTAAGCCCGCAGGGGATTATTAGTTGTTGCATTTAATATGTAAATTGCTTACCAACGACGCACGTCTTTTTTTCATCCAATTCTCTCTGGGGTTGCAACAAAACACGCTTCTTTAAAAATTAGTGAATTTTTGTAGAAGATAATTTGAAATCGAATTTGTAAATTTTAAACCCTAATTAAATAATAGTAAGCTTTTTTTTTTAAAGTCCATATGAAGTTGAACGAAAACAACGAAATCGGTAAAATAAGATTAAATAATAACATAAAACTTATTTCAAGTCATTGATAAGCAAACACACTAAATTCCATGACAAAAAATCGCCATTTTGTCTTCATACAAAAATGTTTCTTTCTATGACTTAGATAATTTGACGTTTCCATACAAACTATAGGCATGTTCAGGAAAATGAGATCTCGGAGATCTCAGCAATCTCAGTTACCTGAACAAGATTCCTCAGCAAAATTTTTCAGCTTTGCTGTCAAAACTCTGAGGAACAAAAATCTTGGATTCGCTTGCTCACTTTTTGAGTGAGAAAAATCTCTGAGATCTCACTTTTCTGAAAACGCCATATCTATCGATTATCGAAAAATGATAAATATTGCCCGTAATACAGTTTTTATCGGGACTTGAGTTAAGCCTCGAAAATTATTTGGACTTAGTTAAATCCATATGGACTTGGACTACGATGTCGTTTTTATCATCCAATTCTATGTGGACTTACAAACAAAACACGCCGAGTATTACTGTTAAAATATTTGTATTGTTAATATTGTAGTCGAATATAATGGAAACACAAAAATTGAGAAAAATAATATTATTTGGAATTTGTGTACTCACATTTAAATGAATTTAATTTATCTTGCACCATCAACTGAATAATCCAAAGTCTTCTAATACTACTTTTCCACCGATCGGCGATTATTTGATGTGTTTAACATTATTCTTATTTACATCTCGGAGATTTACGATACAGAATTTATTTCGTTAGTCTTGTAAAATATTTAATTTTATAAAATCTATAAAGGACCAATACCTAGTTTAAAAATCGAACTGAAGTTATTTTTACTTACATACCTACGTACATATGTATTGCATTGGCAACATTTTACCACTTCAACACTTTCCATGACATATTGAAGCCATGAAGTGTGGCAGGAAATTGAGGAATATTGCGCGCCAACCATTTGAAACCTAAATCCCGTGGATCATTTATTCTTATAAAACGTTGATTTCATGCTTTCCATTTCCTTTTCGCCCGACCGATAAAGCCAACCACCACCATCATCCACCCCAAAAAAAATGTCACTTCGTCATCGTGAGTCGTTCACACTTCACTCATCATCAAAAAGCTGTTTACAAAAAAACGTCATGCTAACGGTAATTCACTTGCCAACTAAACTACCACTCTCGATGATGAAGTAGTATTGGCAAGCAAAAAAACAAAAAAAATAACCTGATGCCTCTGACTGGCTTCAGTTTCATGGAGACACACAATATATATTATAAGAGTTGGTGGAATGGTTGAAGGAGAATATGAAGCACGTTTTTACGTTACCTAGGGGACAAGTATTGGTTGCGTGTACAAAAATAATTCTTGATTTTTTTCAAAGAAAATTTCGTTCAATTATCGAAACATTGACGTGTTAATAAATAGAAGAGGATTGTGAAACAGTTGGGAATGTAAGTTTTTTTCTACGGGACGAGTCTAGATTTTTATAATACATATGTACATGATTTGTTCCCACATTTTTGATATGTGTTTATGCCATCAACTGTGTGAGATATTGTAACCCATACAAACCCATTCCTTCCGTTCGAGAATCTATCAGATACGCTATTCACCTATCCCAATAATTTTCAGATACGTTGGGTTTGTTGCATCAGCAGATTTGTCAACAACACAAATTGCTTTACATAGTTCCTCGAACGCGACCATTTTCGTCGGCTCGGCTTAAATAGCATGCAAATGTGTCAGTGATAGCTCCTTTGATTCTCCCGATTATGTCAATATCATACATTAGCGTAAGCAAGTTAGTTGAATGAACTTTTGATTTGAATTTTCTTGTGTTGTTGACTTGAAAGTTGTGGAAAGTAGGAACATTTTCGACTCTGTTAAATTCAAAAATGACAGCCATCCTTTTGTTACTGACAATAACTGACAGTTGCAAAACGTAAATAAAACAAACCAAATGTACAACAAAACAACTTGTGTGCGGCCGGTTAGTAAAAATGCTAGTTGATTCAAATGCAGTTGTAACAAAAAAACCTAAATTGGAATGGACCGTGACTTCGGTAGCGCAATGCGTTGTGTAGGTATGTGGCTCTAAAAGGAGTTTGGTCTGGTTCGGTTCCCAGTGACGGCAAAAAGCTTTTCAAACAAAATTGATCAAATAACAAGCACCACTCAATATAAAACAAAACCCATTCAAAATGTAAATAAAAGCCTAAAAAAAGAAGTTTGTGCTCTATTTAGGTATTTAAAATGTTATTTTAATTTTTAATATCGCACACAATGTCACTTTGTGGCAACTGACTATTGTTTATGTATTATAAGGGGTATTCACGATCCGATGCAACTGGTCTAGTATCATTGCAAAAATGCAAAAGTGTAAAATTGCTATACCTAACCCCATTACATACTGGCATTTTGTGCAGTATATAAATGTAACTATAGAGAGCTTATTTTAATTAAAACTACATTTTAAATATCAAAATTAAGCTCAAACTCCTTTAAAGATAAAATGCTGGGTTTTGTTTTCGTTTTGCAACATCGCATCTGTCAATTGCTGACAGCTTTTGACGTTGACAGATTCGGCAGTTTCCATATTAATACTTTTTGGTGACAAGTGAGTTCTTTTTGATTGTAGTAGATTTTTGAAAGACATGTAGCATAACCCCAGTAAGCAATTAATATTTTTAATAATAGTATGCCTATTTGTTAATTTTGTATTTAACAATTTTCCCATAACTTTTTGCTTCCCTATGGGATTTGCCAGTAAATTGTGAAAATTTTTGTGCAAATTCGCAGGAAATTTTAAGTTACCAAGTAGACCTAGTAAGAGCGTGAATCAACTTTTGATACACTTTTTCCATCAGAGCTTATAAAAAGCATGAAGTGTGACTAGCGTTTGTTTCGTCTTCTCTGAAGTACATAATATTATTGGTTAGAGTATTTTTTTTAAACTTTATTATTAGTTTATCCACTTCGGTGAATTAATTAAATAACATCAACTGAATTAAATTTTTAGTTTATTGATATGAATTAGGATAAGACTCACTGTTGACTGTTAAAGAAAATTGATTTAATGGGATTTTAAAGTACGATGAAACTAAGAACACTGACATGACGCAACCTGAAATTTAAAATTTGACATCAAATATCAATAATAGGCTTGTTCGATGGCTGGAATGTATTGGGGGTACTATATTGTGCTCTGAACTCGTTTTGATCTCATTTATGTACCTCTTTGTTCGCCCTAGTTTACTTTCAATCATCTTAGTTTCAATAGAAAAGATATAATGGTACTCTGAGAATTTGTATGACATAAAGACAAATAAATAGTTAGTAAACTTTTTAAATTTGTGTGAATTAAAAATGCCAAAACAACGCAACGCTTTCATTGGGTCACTCCTATATGTTGCATCCGTCAACGTCAACGGATCCTTTACGGCAACGCAATTGACGAATTCTATGGGTTGGTTCCTTTAAAAGTTCAGCAACTTTTTGCGTAGCGTCCCGCGCGGCGGATATTCATAAAGCTAAATTAAACTCATATATAAACGATAAACTGAAATTCAAACATGATAGATGTGTGTATATATGTTAATTTTATATCTCAAACGTCAAAAACAAACTTACAAGAAAAACAAAATAGATTGCTAGTAATTTGATTTTGGTTCTTTTTTAATTAAAAAATCAAATACATCCGACAGTTGCATACCAATTCCCAGAGCATATCTTTTCATGCCTCCGAAAAGAAAAGAATAGCAACTTCTGTTAATTTCATATAAATTGACAAGAAATTGGACTAGAATATAGTGTTTTATATCGGATTCCTTTCAACCAAAGAATCGAATTTTTTTTTCGAAAATATATTGAATTTCTTTTGTCGTTGAAAGAAATACGAACAGAATCAATTTTTTTTGTGACTGTGTCTGTGACGCTTGACAGCAGCAATTTCGAAGTAAAAAGTCAAGAAAATATTCAATTTGGAAATTACATATTATTATTACAAATTATCTAATTGAAAAACAACACAAATATTTAATATAAAATTCACCGAAATTTCATTGCAACCAAAAACACAATTTGTTTACTTAAAACACAATTTGTTTACAATTTGCTTTTGTTTTTAACACCGCGATATTCAATATGACATTTTAGAACTTTCAAATCTTGCTAGTGTGTGTGTGCAAATCGGTGTAAAATCTTTCTTGAATCTTGCTAAATTAGCAAGATTTGTTTTTACAGACAAAATTCGATTCTTTTAGAATAAAATTCAATTCTTTTGTTGAAAGGAATTTGACATTAGGTTCTTCTAACTAAATAGAGTTGCCACATTCTTTATGAACAGTTACTAACCTGCGTGTTAACTCCAGTTTAGTTAGATTCGGATTTAAAATTTGACTATGAATGAACCCATTATTTTTAAGAGTAAGAACTTGCGACCCAAATATTTAATTTAATTACTATTTAAGTCAATTCTTTATGTAGGTATACATGCTTTAAATCTGAAACTGTACTCGTACATATACCTGGGTTCACACCATATAATTTGTTCATGATAAGATGATGTTTTTACGATGCGGTAGTCTGGTCTATGGTGTACCCACACACAAACACTACTTAAATATAAGGAGTCACTTTGAGAGGAGGCTTGGTTTATTATATTCCCCGCTTTCCAGGTTACGGCTGCTGTGTCTTAATTATCCACTCGTTTTTCTTATTAACAACTAGGTTTCTTTTTTTTTTTTTTTTATCCACCTCCTACGTGAGGATGGCTGTGATTTTTCGATTCCTTGATTATAATCAAAGACACGGGGGATGAGGGGATTGTGTTTTTTTTTTTTGTTGTTTGTTTTTTAATTCTCCGATTGCTTCATTCCCCAATTGAGAGACTTGAATTTAGATTGGGGAGTGGGAGGTGAGGGTTAAGCAAACTTACCAACAGGTATGGAGGAAGCTCTATTATAGAGGGAAATTTATTTGTATTTCATATATAAAATGCGTACAAACATACATACAAATGTATTTATAGGTATAAAATATTGTATACATTCATATACCATATGAACGATGCCATACATTGCAGGTGAATCAGTTTCACAGAGCAAGGCAAATAATATAACAACAAGTATTAAATATAAAATATCGATCGATTTATGATTTTGGTCATGATGTATATCTATGTATGTGAACATATACATAGAAGATGATGATGATGATGATGAGAAAGGAAATATACATCATCATCATTTCTTTTTATAGAGTAAATTTGATTTTTAAATTTTAATAGACACACTTACCCAGCAATGCCGCGCTTGTCCTCGCTCACTGACTGTGTAATCCTTGTATATATCCTTTTAATCCATGCGGGAGAATAACAACACTCTATAGTAACACAGTAATCACTTTAACCATAAAATAAACACAAAAGCCAAACACTTATCCCAGACACAAGGCAGAGGATCAACAAATAACCCATAAAATTGCATATAAAAAAAAAACATGAACGTTGGTCGGTGTGAAGAAACAAGGACGTGTGGAGTTTTTTTTTTTTTTTTTTGTTATTTAATAATCCTGGCTCAAGTATTAATTTTTTTTTTTTTTTTTTTTGTGAATGTTGTTCTGTACTCGGCAAAAATAGGAATGCGGTGTTTATTCGACAAGAACGCGACACGAATAAAAATCAATCAGTCGTGAAGTAGGGAAGCAGGATATAAGTGTCCTGTGTGTTGTCGTACTACTTGAGCAACACTGTGCAGCGTACGAGGACGAATACGTTTGGCACAACCAACGCAACGCAACGAGGAACACAACACAACTTTTTGGATGATTCTATATTTTGCCGCCTATTCCTTGTGCGAAGGATGCTGATGCTGATATTGGGGTTGATATATATCACAAGCATGACATTCTATGCCAATCCCTCGTCGTCGTCGTCTTCTTTGGCGTCGTCGTTGCTCCACTCACTCAGTCACTGGTGGTTATATGATGATACTGCAGGCTGGAGAGGGACTGGAGGGATTTTGTGGCTTCTTTTTACCACCCACTGTTTGAATTTGTATTCTCTCTCTCTAGTTGATGGGAATGTTTTCCCTATACCCTACACCCGCTACCGTTGCCATCGTCATCCAGCACCACCATCCCAATCCCACCCCCTGTGGAGTTGTGCTGCTGGTACTACTTGATGGGCATACTCTACCTTAGTTGTGAGTCTCGTGTCGGTGGTATCCTTGTGTCCTTGGAGGGAGGCCATCTAAAGCTTCTTTTTCTAGGAAAGGATATATTGTGTAGATTTTGCTATGGTGATATTTGATGCTTTACTTTTTTCTTTTTTTTTGTATTTTTACAACCAGCAGCCTCCTTCAGCATACCACCACCATATATATGTACACTTTCTTATATTATATAGGGTTTGTCCTTTTTGCTGCTCTGTTTTAGTTGTTTGTTGCTTTGGCTTGCAAGCAGCAGGAGCGGGCAAAAGTAAAATATATATTTTAGCACTCTCTTCTTAGAAATATCTACTGCCCCTGAAATACCACCCGTTGTTTTCTTCTTCTTCATTTTTTGTTGTTTATTTTTTTTATTTTTTTTTTGTAAGAAGGAAGATTTATTTGAGAGCCATTTTTTTTTTTATTTTATTATTTTTTATATTTTTTTTCATATAGAAAAATAAAAGGATGGAACACAACCAAATCAAGAGTGAGCTATAAGAAGGTGTGAGCTCTTGACAGCACGCGAGATATGTTGTTGCAGGGATTTTTTTTTTAATATAATTCTGTTGTTTTTTTTTTTTTTTTTCATTGTATTCGAATATTTTAGGGATTCGTGCAGAATGAGGATTTGATTTCTGGAAAAACAGACAAAGTTTGTGAAAATTACTTGTTAAGGGTTGCATAATAACCTTTCAAGTTTTTTTAAGCTTAGATATATCTTAATTTATTTGTTTGGTTTCAGTTATGCATTTGTTTTAGTTAATAAGGATGGGATATCTTAAATCGCATTATAAAAAGATTACATACTTTTTTGTACATCTACAATCTACATATGTGGGAGAAGGGTAAATTCTATAATAATTTAATGTAGTGGTGTGTCAAAATCGAATATTGAGTACGCCAAATGACTAGGTAATCGATATATACATATACATATGTAAATATTTATTTTTAAATCATTCGTATTTAAACCCTTATAATTTGAAATAAATTCTTGATCCGCGTCAAATGTTTCATAAAAATCTCCCTCCTTACAAATGTTCAACGAATTGTTGACTTATAAATCGCGTTCGGAGAAAATGGAAAGAAACCGAATGTACAACAACTTGTGGGTGGCTAGTAAAAATGCTGGTTGATTCAAATGCGTTTGTCAAACCTTTTTTGAAACCTAAATTGGGATGGATCGATCACGTGACATTCGGTAGCGCAGTGCGTAGTGCATATGGCTATTAAGGGAGCTTCGTCTGGTTCGCCTCTCAGTCGTGGCAAAAAGTTTTTCTAAATAAAATTGAACGACCAAGCACCACAAAAAGGAGTCTGATGATCGGCGTGGCAGTCGTGAAATAGCTATAACTCCAGCCTATAAAAACTTGGTGTTAACTCACTCAAGTGTTGTTGTTCATTCAAACCTCCAATATTAATATGATGGTGCGAAAGCTAGGCAGCTTAACTTAAAGTGTGTTATCATACAAAAAACCCATAAAAAAAAATAAATTATTTGTGGATTTATAACTCTTTCGGGTGGGACACAAGACAACAGTGATTTTTGCTCCTATGAACTTTGACCCTGCAGCTGTGAAAATATTTATGTGTCGGTTAACTAAGCAGAACTTTACTTATAGACGTTGTGGAACAGGCCCTAGTAGTTGTTATAGAGTCACTATACATAGTTAAATTTTGAAAAGTTCTATTTTGGACACTATTGGCTGGTCTACAGCGATATGGTGGTTTTAAGGTTAAATTGAAGGAAATGTTATCCTCGTCATACTCAAAAAGTTGCCCTTTAGGATTCAAATCGCTAATATTTAAAAAAAATGCCTTTCTACCAATGTTGCTTTCGGCGATCGAGTTCGAAAAAATGGGTTATTCATTACCCAGCGGCTCCATTTTTAATACACACCTGAGGAAATAAATTGCTTGGCTCATTGCCATTGCCTTGAATATTGCCAATGGCAATGGTAATTATATGGCTTGGCAGATGAAAATCAATTATTGATTTCCATCTTTGAGGCAACAATTTTGACGTTTCACCTTTTTCAAAATGGTTTTTTTCTGCGATTTTGAGTGAATTTACTTCGTTTTGAAATTAAAAATGAAAATGTGAGAAATAAAGTGAATTAAAGTTTATTACAGTAAAACCCGCTTAAGCAAAACTGCAAAATGCCACAGTATTTCTTTGACTTAAGCGGGTTTTTCTCTTAAACGAACCCCGCTTAAGTGAAAAAAATTGCACTAAAGCGGATTTAAAAAGGGTTCTGACTTATTGGAAATTCGAATGCCATTTTCGTGATGAAAATTTGGTAGAGGTGAAAAATAAAAAAGAAGTAAAAGCGTTCAGCAATTTTTTTGTTCTGTTCTATTAAATTTTTTTTCACTTGAGAGTTTTTTTCAATGAAAAATATAAAATTTAACTGAAAATATGTTTCAGGTATCCGGGTTTTTCACTTAAACGAGTTTCGCTTAAGCGGAGTGTTATAAAGGTAATTGGTCGACAAATACTCGGGGATGAAAAAAGTGTTTCAGATAAGCGGGTTTTTCTCTTAAGCGGGTTTTACTGTATAATATAATTAATAGATATTTTAAAGAGCACAAAACATATGACAACTGTCCTGACAGCTGTACTGACATTTGACAATTGAAATTACCTGGCAATACATTGTCATTTCCATTGAAATTAAAATTTCCTCAAATATTGCCAATGAAGCCACAGAGTTAGGCTAGGTTAGGCTACCATTATAAGCAACTCAGCGATCAGACACAAGGTCTAATGTACATCTATATGTAGATACATAATTAATAAGCTTTAGGCCCCCATTATGAATAGCGAATCAAACGAATTCGACTTAAGTCGAATGATTTATTAAAATCCGTTTTCTACGATATTATCAATAGCGAGCTTCCACATTCGCTTCAGACAGAAATCAATGCTGGCAACACCTAATTTGCTATCAAATCCCATAGAAACATAATGAAAATTAGCAACATGTAGCAAGAAGTTATTAGTTACCAAACAGACAGGCATGAGGCTGACGATATTTGTAAATGTAAATCAATAACTTGAAGAAATAGATTTAAACTCAATAAATAAAAAAAGTACGTATACGCCCGAGTGAATTGTGAATTCTGCTCCTTTGTTTATTAACTCCTTTTTCAAACGATTTTTAATAATTAATAAGAGATCATGAATAGAAAGTTGCATTTGCTGAGTCGGACTTTTTTGAAAAATTTAAATTACTGAGTCATTAATGGTAAAAATTTAGATGTTGCTTAAATCGAGGCATTGTGATTATCGAGAGTTGCTTTTACCAAGAGTGTACTGCAGTTTTGATTCGCGCACTTTTTTAATTTGTTCAAATAATTCCTGAACATTTTATAAAAACATTTTCAGCATCATATAGTACATAGATATAGGTACAGAGGATAGTATGTAAATAATTACCAAAGTGACTTCAAATCCGTTGTACAAAAATGTACATTTTTATTAAAAATTATTTACGAATTTTTGTTGGGAAGTGTTTGCATTAATCTAATACTTATGGTATAAAAGCACAATTTGTCTAAATTTAAGATTCTAAGAACTCTTAGTTAGATATTTTGGGGGGTCTTTGACCTACTGATAAATTGTAAGCACCGCTCATATCGATACGGAATTTTAAAAGTTTTTTTTATAAGAACATCAAAAGGAAGCAAACACTAAAATTCAGATTCCCCCAAAATTCAATCAAATCAAAGTCAAAAAATATACAACCATACAAATAAAATCAATTTAATAGACAGAACTTTAAAGTGAAGAAATTCATATTTATAACCTCGTATAGAGAAGTTTATGCTGTCACTCTGACAGCTCATAGGATAAGAGACAAAAAAATCATGATTGTTACTGCAACAAAATAGACTTACCTGTAATACCGATAAAAAATTGTGTCATATTCATTGTGTCAAAAGGATCAACATTTTTTGTAGGTTTTTGTACGCTTGTCTTGTTCTTCGGAACTTATTTTTATATAAAAATATATATATTCACATACGTACTCCTGTTTTGATTTCCGATCGGTCGCGAATTTTCGGTGGCGACGACGAAAACAATAATAACAACGTGTTGTTTTCATTGACAACCACGTGTTGTTATTAGGTCTGTTCGCGTACTTGCCCGAAACTGACAGATTCTACCAGTTCAATTTTTTTTATATGAACATTGACAGTCTCTTTCGGGCTAAAAATGGTAGAAATGGGTAGGTTTAGGAAGTAAACGAACAAGGTTATTGTTGTTTTCGTCGTCGCCACCGAAAATTCGCGTTGGTGTGGGGGATCCTTTATACGTATAATATTAATTTTTTTTTTGTGATTTATTTACATTTTTTTTCAACAAATTTGACGTTTCGAATTTTGTTTTTACTGATTTCGAAAGAAAAAAAGGTTTGAATACTAGCTAACGTGAAAGTGAAAATCAGAACACTTTGAATTCGTGCGGAAATCAATTGCGTTTATGGATTTGATTCGGAATGGAAATCAGAACAGGGGTAAATATGTTTATTTGAGTCCGAGTGAAGTAAAATAGATTACAATTATTCGTGTTCCTTTGGAGTTAGTGAAATACCCAAGAATACTTTGTTAGCAATTTTCAATGGAATGCATTGATTTCCCTACAAATGTCATCTACATGTTAGTATTAGATTATTCTTTGCATCTACTCATGAGTATTTCGCACATCCAAAGGAACATGACTCTAGCTTAGTTTTCCAAATAGCACAATTAATATTTAGCCAGTTCATGTTTCTTAAGATCTATCAGATCTGAGCATATCTCAGAAATCTGTACGTAGTGAGATTCCTCACTTTTGCTGTTAAAAAGCTGAGACTGATATTTTTTTTGGATTCGGTTGCTCAATTATTTTTTGTCGCAGTTGATCAATTTATAAGAAAAAAGAGATGGAAAGTGCTTTTGACTTTTAAAGGAGAAATCTTGTTCAGGATTCTGCTTCTGCTCAGTTCAAGCTGATTGAAGTTTGTTCAGTGAGATTTTAGAAACGTGAATTGGCTAATTTTAATAGTTGTCTATGAAATTTGACAATGAGTAAGTAAGTAGTTTGACAATGAATGTAGTAGATTAAGTATCAACGAAAATGAGTAAAATGCGTGTTTATTAATTTTCGTACCTCTAAGTCTAGTACGCAGCTAAATCGATAGCGAAAATGTAAACGAAACGACTATGAAAAAAATAAATGTCACCAATTTAAAAAAAAATAAAAAAACAAAAAAATCACAGAAGCCTTGCTGTAACAACAAATAAAAACTCACTTTTCCGCAGACAATCAATGGTCCGTGCAAATTATAATTCAGTACGAAAAAGGAGTTTAGACTTCTCCAAATATTCTGCTACAATTATCAATTTCGCTCGTTGAACAGCGTACTGCAGAAAAAAAAGGAAACCGAAATTTTTCGTTTATGATTTCGTTGCTTCAATTTTTGTATGGAAATTGGTTTCGCCAAAGTGTGTCAAAGTTCATATAAAAAAATTAAATGACGTAGAAATTCACACAAATGCACAGAGTTTTAAAGTAAAGAAACACTCCTATATTGTTCAGTCAGTTAGGCTGAGATCACACTGGATAAGTTGAGAAAATGTATGAAAACATATGTTTTATTTCGTCTGTTTGTTAGTAACACATATTCCTTCGTTCCTTTGAAATAGCGAGAGAATTCGATATAAACATAATTTCTCACCTCTCAGAATCTCTATTTATTTTCCCCTGATACAATTGATGTGTTCAGAAAAATGAGATCTCAAAGAATTTTCTCACTCAAGATTTTTTTCCTCAGAGTTGCATGCATGACAAATAGCAGTTGTCTGATTCTTACACAATAAGAACACAATTCAACTGACTTTCAAAATTCTCCTAGTTGACTGTCAGTTGGCTGATTTTTGACCGACAAATAGTTGTGATTGATTGGTGGGTTACTTTACTACTCAACTTCAATCGTAGTTGTTTTTCATAACATGCGGGCATGAAAAAACCCAAAACCTTAATCAATACAAAAATTTAATCTTCATCTATTTCGAAACAAAAATCTAAATCCTATTGGTATAAAAATCAACTATTTTTGACAATTGACAGCTATTAAATTGACAGCTATACCAGTGAAATCTCAATTTACCAATGGAAAACCTTAATCTTTAAAATCAATTCCATTTTCCTTACTTTTTTTTTCAGCAAAAATGTTGAGGGATAACTCTTTAGTTTTTCATACTGCATCACTTTTAAAGTCTGCAAATAATAAAATTAAGAAATGAAACTAAATTGGCACGCAAAAATATAATTACCCAACTAATAATAATCATATCCAATTAACCAGCGAGTTTCGTTTGGCCATGAGAAATGATTTCTATGTTATTATGTCGGTCATACCAAAAAACACAAAAAACCAACAGAGCTCCTATACCAAACTCTATAAATGATTCGCATATATACAATCAGCGCAGCACAAGGCTTCGCCAAAATCCTGCTTTTTGCCAACCCCATCGACCCTCTTTCAGCATAATATTCAATGCTCTCAACAGAAGGTCTTTAGGAAAACAAAAATCAATTGGGCGTTCCGCAGCAAGGAGGTTTTGTGTGACAAAAGAGGGGTTGGATAAATAAGTTAAGTCGACAAGTTGACAATTTGAAAACAGTGCCCTCGGGAAGGAACGATGGATAGAGATGCTTGTGTATAGTTGTTGTTCCCACAGAAAACAACGACAGCCAAGCATACCACAAATACCAACCGACAAATTCGAAATGCTGCGCTGAAAGCAAGAGCAAACGGATCGGGCAAATAAATGAAAAACCGTTGTAGCTTCATATAAATGCTATATGGCTGATGTTCTTTGAGAAGAAATTCTAAATGACACATGAGACCATTTTAAGTTGAAAAATAAAATATTTTTTGTTTGCTGGTGAAAGTCAAAAATTAAAAAAAGAAACAATCTCAGAAGAAAGCGTATACAAACTATAAAACTCGTGCAATTTGTTCAGCCTTATACACTTTCTCTGTTTCAACTTCAACGATGCTTATTAAGGGCAAGTTGTGAACTCTTGATTAAATTAAACTTATTTGTTTAAAAAATGAACAATGAGAAGCATTTCAGTTTAAAGAAAGTTGGGTAGTTTAACATCTACCCCAGTAACATGTGAATTATTCGTGTGTCTACCAACGTCCGTATTTATATTTACACGTCCATTATTATTTACCGTATTCCTTTGTCCCCTTTTACACGTGGAAACAAATTGGTTGAGATTTTATGATGTTTTTTTTTCAAATGTCTACTTCTTTCTCTCACTTGGTGCCCTTCTCACCTAAAAACTGAAAGTTTCTGCAAACTCAGTTTCCTCATGTGAAAGGGGACTTTGAAAGTGGCATAATACCTACTCAAGAGTAGATGCAAATGATAATCGAGTACTAATGTGCTTTCATGTGATGATAGATTTGCAGGGAAATCAGTTATGTTAATTGACCGAAATCGATAATTGTAGCAAATTATTTGGAGAAGTTTGTATAGAATTAACTGCAGCCTACCACTGAAGGATGTATGGCTACGATGTCCAAAAATTTTTGAGATTTTATTAACACAGCAGCGGCTCCATTGGCAATATTTAAGGAAGTGAATTTCTTGGCTTATTGTCGCATTGTTTTGAATATTGCCAATGAAAGTTGTTATTTATTTACGTGGCCTTTGTTTCTATAATTTTAGTTGAATAGAGTTTAAGCAGGCTGTAGTTCAATAAAAGATGTTTAGTCTTGAAACGTTTCGTACGTGTTTACGTTCTTCATCAGGCACAAACTTAGGTATTTCATTGTTTATAAATACCACAGGTATCACAAAACCACATTAAAAAAGGCATAGCATGGCATTGTAAGTTTAACCGTTGTTTTTAAGTAATTTTTTTCCGTTTTAAGTAAATTTTTTAGATAATTGTCCCTCCCGCCCAAACGAGAGGAAATAGACCCCCCCCCCCCCCCTCCCATACGATTTTTTTCTTTTCTAATGCCAACCTACATGCCCTAGCTTTTTGTCACACCTTATGCGAATCACCCTGTAGACAGAAATTTTCTTTATTTTTTCAAAATCAGTACTGTACAAAATTTTTCTTAAGAATACGGACATGGCTATATTCTGCCGTCTGCCGGTTTTTTTTTTTTTTTTTTTTTTTTTTAAGATAGATAGATAGTTAATCAATAAAACCTTTGATAAACTATGTTGGTAAATACCTATACTATTTGAATTAAACTTTTCCTCATGTTCCACCGAAAGCCTTTTTACAAATTTTACAGAATGATTTTCATATGAACCGTAAGTAAGCACATGCGACTTATTCGTGTACTTTATATTAATTGTTATTATTGTGGATTCACTCCTTAGATTTTCGCATCACCAGCAATTAGATAAACAACCACATGTCTCTTATAATTCTATATATTGATTCTAGACTCCCTCAATGAATTGAATCTTTAAGATATCCATTTGTTTTTTGTATGGATATGAACTAATTAGAATTCACCGACAAAAGGAGGAAGTTTAGAAGGATGTATTGATGTGGTTTGGTCACTAATTAGGACAAGTTAGAATTTGTTCAAGCTTTTCTAATCCATGAGTTCGTTTTTTTTTCGTAAAGAATTTCTATTTGTTTCAAAGAAATATATAAATATATGTCTGAAGTCAGAAAATATTAAGCATGGTACAAATTAACTTTCATTACTCACGAGTGCCTACATAAATCTAAGGTATTATATTGCGCAGGTTGTCAAAGTTGAAAGTGTCAGAAATTAAAAATGGCTCTTCGAATGCCCACAAAAACTACTCACAGCAACATAAGAAACAACAACAAAGAAAGCTGAAGAGGCACTGGATCTGCCATTTTCTTCGATTTTGACAGATGTGCAAAACTGAACAAAAATGAAAACGCTAATAATACCTGCATATGGATGTGTTTTTTAATTGCAAGTTCCAACTTCTTGCTACAGTTTACTACTTGTCAAAAATGTCTATGAGATTTGACAGCAATTTGTGCTAAGTCGTACGACGTCGTACAACGTTTCAAATTACCCAACGGGCATGATATAACCTTTAATATGTGTACTGTGATCATTACTGACATTTTCAATGCGTGCCCAGTATTCAAATTGATTTATGTATTTTCTCTGTCATCTTTACACGTCAATAATTAAAATATTAATCATTTTCAAAATAAAACTACATTATATTATGTACATCAGTATTATTATATTGCCTATTTCATTTTTGCGCTTCTTAAAATTTAATTGTAATTTGCTCTTAATCTATCACCTTAACAATTATGTTATCTTTTTGCAACTTACACAGTATTCTAACACCCTTGGAAGTAAACCTACACTGTCAATCATTTAAATGGTAATTAATTAATAATAAAATCAATTGGTTAAAGTCATTTGGTTTATATCAATTTTGTTTTAGCTTTTTTCGTACTCGTATACCTATATATTATTGTGTGTACCTACTTCTTTTTCTTATTCAAAAATATAAATACTAATAAAAACATTTTCAATATTTATGTATATTACAGGTGTTGACGCTTTAATACGAGAACTAAAATCAGGCAAAGTTACGCTGCGACGCAATCGAAGAAAAACCAAAACAAACGAAGCCCTCCAAGAAATGTTCCAAGTCCTAGAAATAAGTCAAAAACAAAACAGATATTCCCAAAGTATAATCGATATACATAAATGACCGTTAAATTGAGTCTAAATAAGCCTTCTTGCAATGCCTTTATGCCTTTTTGTATTTAAATAATTAAAAAAAAAAACACGCGTAGCCTTTATTTTTGCGAGCCTTATTAGTGCATACATATTTATAAATACATAATACATACAGTTATTTAACATCACCTATAGGGGATCGCAATGAACCAATAGGCCCCCGTGTACGCAACAGCCTCAGAGCTGGGCACGCCCCTGCTAACCTAACCTAACCTAACATCACCTATACCTAACCTACTAACCAATTTCCATTTTTACACACGGCGGGGCTACATGCTTAGTATTCCCTAGGTTAATTTTACATTTTATTTTCATTTGTTGTAAACCGAGCTTATTTTTGTTAAGTATTTCAGTAAATCGGCTACAAAATCTATTTCTTTGTGGTGCTCAACTTTACAAAAAAAGCAATAACAAAATTGTCTTCCATGGAATTTATTAGCAATTATTAAATAAATAAAAATAAAATAAAAACAAAATTAATAACTAATCATTTTTATATAATATTTATACCTTATTATTTGATTCACTATGGAATCTAGTACATTTTGTATTTATATATTTTTTTTTTACATTTTTTTAACCTTTTATGCAAGTTAGAATTTTTTTATATTTGTATCTATTAACTCAGCAAATAACCAACGAATATTTTGTTTACCTTATTATATTGGTAATAGTTATTATTGTTACAATAAAGCATGACAACAACAAAAAAAACACCCAATCAATTTTTTTTTATTTTTTATTTAAGTCTCCACAGGTCATCACCAAGCACTTTCATTTCAAGAATTCAGAAATCTCACCTACCTACCACATTGAATGATAAAAAGTTGTCTTCTCTTTCAAGTAAATTTAAAAAGGGCGAACCAAGGAAATCCCAATTTATAACTGTATTGTTTATTTATTATATAATAATAGTAATTTTATGACCTTTTCGATTTCTATATCCATCGGAGAAAAATTCGCTGCAACGCATTGTACTTCGAAGGTTCAAACAACATTCGAGGTGTTCGTCTTCGGAAAAACAATGCGACGACACATATTGCATCAAGGTCACCAGAAGTTCATATTGTTTTGAATTTTTTTTTTATAAATTCAAACCTAATTGCGATTGTTAAGGAAATTTAAAAAATCTATCAGCTTGAAATTCGATATTGTGTAACTCAGTTCACGAAGGTATTTTTTGTATTGGAAATGAAATTGATAGCTTTGAATGAGCACAATTTTTATTGAAAGTTAAGAAAGATATTTCATTAAAAATGAGTTCAGAGGAGTTATGGTTCGATGAAGACGATCGGTCAAGTTTTTTTTTAAACTTTGAGAAGAAGGAAGAGGAAAATATGCCGCCTCCACTGAGCATGGAGCCCGGAACACAATTATAAAAAAAAACAATGAAGGAACCAAAATGTCATATCAATCTTAGAGGATATATTACATGGAATGCTCGTATTCATTCCAAATTGAAGCTTTCATAGGGGGCGCTATTCAACCTTCAGTGATCTAAGTTCTCATTTATCAATATATTATTTAATAAAACTTTTTCCGTGGCAAAGGACCATTACTTTCTTAACAAATATCTTTAAAACAATTTTAAAAAACATAAAAAAAAAATAATAACAAATTTCAAGATAAAATATAAGAAAATTATGACTGATAGTTGAACTTTAAGTGGTCACCGAAATTGAAACAGTGCCCCCTATCACGGCTACAGGCACTACTATGCATTAGGTATAGGAACAAGCACTCCATATAATATAATGCTCTAAGACCCTGTTTAGATTGGGAAGTCCGGACTGGTGAGTGTCATCGTGTTTACATTTGAAACTTTTAGGTGCCTCAAAATACATTGAAACAACAACAATTTCAACATTTCACACATTGAAGCATCAACAAAGAAGACTCATGAGTCCGGCTGTTGTGTTTTGTTCGTGCCTCACCAGATTCCTCACCCCACACTTCTCTTGTCTACGAACTGCCGTGATACCGGCCTCAATCTTCCCAATCTAAACAGCGTCTAAGATATCAATGCAAATTATAATTATTGTTCATTCCATCGTGAATGTGATGTTGGACATTGACCAAAACTTTTTATGAAATAAATGATTTAAAAGAAATTTCTAAAATTATACTTGCTCATTCACAATAGGTTCATCAAAAATATGTTGACAATTATTGACAAGCGTTTTAAAAAAATAAATTTCAACTTTCAATTTTAAATTGACAATTCATTCGGGCATTATCTCAATACAGTAAAACCCGCTTAAGAGAAACTGCAAAATGTCACAGTCTTTCTTTCACTTAAGCCGGTTTTTCACTTAAACGAAGTGAAAAAAATTTCACTTAGCGGAGTCCGGATAAGTGAAAAAAATTGCACTTAAGCGGATTTAAAAATTCCAAAAAGGGTTCTGACATATCAGAAATTCAAATGTCATTTTTGTGATGAAAATTTGGTGGAGGTGAAAAATAAAAAAGAAGTAAAAGCGTTCAGCAAATTTTTTGTTCTGTTCTATCAAATCTTTTTTCAGTTAGAGTGTTTCTTTCAATGAAAAATATTAAATTTAACTGGGGGCTTATTATGTAAAACGATAATCGTAAGTAATACCGCGTATTCGTTGAATGGCGATTACGAGAAACGAGAATGGTAGTAGAAAAAACGAAACTCGTATTTTATTTGCGATTATGAGTAACGATACTCGTTAATAAAAACGAAACTCGTTTTAAATTAACGAGTGACATTTGCTTTCGTTTTGGATTTGTTGTCATTTATTAAAATTGTGTTTTTGTTTGGTCCTTGGTTTTTTTGATTGAAATTAAAAAATGTGAGTCAAATGTTGTAAATGAAAGTGTGAAAAACAAAAAAATAAGACCCGTTTATATTTCTAGGCCTCCAACTAATGACAAACAATTGGATTTGCTTGTGTCTTTTGTGAAAACCAATCCAACATTTGTTTTGAGTAATGCAAATAAAATTTTATAAACACTTGTATTTTGACATTTGCTAATAGGTCTGATGTTTTCTGCGGTTTGAAAAAAATGTTATATTTCATTTTTGTTTGGCAACATTTCCTTGATTGCATTCTCGTTTCTCATAATCGCTTTACACCGTGATTATCGTTTACCTAGGTTTCGTTTTTTCTGCCGTTCGTTCGTATTTCATAATAAGGGCCCTGAAAATATGTTTCAGGTATCCGGGTTTTTCACTTAAGCGAGTTTCGCTTAAGAGGAGTTATACAAATACTCGGGAATGAAAAAAGTGTTTCAGATAAGCGGGTTTTTCTCTTAAGCGGGTTTTACTGTACCATTAAAAAAATGTTTATCACGTTTACTATTTTCTTTACGATATATATTCTTGTCAGAAAGTTTACGATTTGTTAGAAAAGATTTCCCATGAAAATTTGACAGTTCTTTTGTGTTTCATGAATCCCCCCCTGGAATAAATTTCCCTCGAACAATAATCCAATGTTAAGACAACCAAATTCCCCAGGAAAATGTATACCCGATACCAATAAATTCCGATGTAAACTTTCAAAAATCATTCACATTCCCAATAGTCGAAAAAGGGAAACATATGCAGAGAAATAATTGTTCGCGATATCCCCACTATGTTTTGTTAAAGCTCGATTGTCGTATCTTACGTCTCGTACTCTCACCACATGAGCGGTCGTCTACTGAAGCAAACATGAGCTCACAAGCTACAAAAAAATTTGATTTTGGAACGCTGGATACTTAACCTTTTAAATTAACTCCGGTTTAACTGTGAAACTCGGATGATTTCACACTGAAAAACTAAGCATTAGTGAGAGACATAGCAAATAACAACCAATGAAACCTTTTCAATTTTTTTTTTAATAAAACACAAATATTTGTTTTTATTGATTTTTATTAATCTTAAAAATCTTTGGCTAAAACATACATATAACTAATAATACATATAATATATATTTTGTAATTGACACACTATTGCGTATTTGTCGTATTTCTAAATTAACAAAATATTGTATAATTATTATCATTACAGTAAATATAAAATATAGAGTATATAAGTATGTAAATATCAAACTTTTTATACATTTTGCGTTGTGTACTTTTTTCTAATATAATTATTTAAGACATTAAACATGCAACTTTTTGATTTAAACTAACTATTAAACCCTATGCTCGAAAATATTTAAAACAATTTTAAAATACTAAAATTAATAAAAGGAAAAAATACATACATAAATATTTATATGACTTTTTGTTAAGCTTGTAAGTAGTTTAATTTTTTTTTCTTGCAATATTAGAATTGTGGCACTTGTGTTTATTTCTCTATATATTTTTTTTATCATAAGATAATGCAGATGGTTCTGGTTTTTAGGTTTGGTTGGTCAAATTTTTTTTGTTTTTTGGTCATACTGTTGTTAATTTTATTTATTAATACAGAGTATTAATATAAGAAGTCGGAAATATCAACATTGAGTACATTATTATTTTTATAAAACTTGGAAAATTTAAATAAAAGATCTACTTAAATTATTAAATGTCATTAACAAAAGAATTTGTGTTGTTATTATTTTAATTTCCCTTGCTGATTTGTACGTATAGTATTTTAATTTACAACAAAAACAAAAGAAAATCTTAAAAGGAAGACTATTATTTTATCCTCTAAGGATACACTTAGAGCTAAACACATTTTTAAGAATCGTAAAAATAGTATTTGGCGTTTTGCGATATTCCTGACATTACAACCAGCAATTTATTTGTGCTATGTGCGAGTGCGAGCAGATTTAAAAAAAAAAAGAAGAAATAAATAAATTTCTTCTAACACTGTTATGGAATGTGCTTGTTATTTCTCGATGGTTTTGGTGGCGGAGTTGGTGGTCGTCGCTTATCGTCGGTTAAAACAGGATTTGTTGTTTCAACATATTCATACGTTGAATTTATAATACTGGTGGGACTCATTGTTACAAATGAAATGCTTTGTGTCCAGTCGATTCCTCCTGTGAGATTTGAAAAGTCAGAAGAGTCGCGAGTTTTAGCTGGTAGTGGCGGTGGTTTAAGGTCTTCTTCAGACGTGGAATCAGTTGTATCGACGATATCTATTTTGAATAATTAAGGATGATTGAATGTTAGGATTTAGTTGAGTGTTGTTTTTTTTTTTTTTTTTTACTTACCAACTGAATTTCGATTGCTGCTATCACCACCAGATAGAGATTGAGTATCAGTGACGGAGAAACCTTTCATACTAGATGTAGGTGTTGCTATGCTAGCCGGTCGGGAGAGACGACGTTCTTTTTCCTTTTCCGAGCGAAGTGGTCGTTTTGATGTCAGCTTTAAAGCAAAGAAATACAAGAATTTCAATAATTTTATAATATAATATTTGAATTATATTGATATTGATTTTCATGAAACAAAATATGGGATTGCTTATAACTTTAGTTCTACTTATGATTTCGGTCGAAACTTTTCGGGAGTGTCATACAATATAGAACCCAGAAAGCATCTTTATTATAATTTATTTAAGCATTCCTTTCATCTGCAGATAATAAATTTTATTGAAATTATTAGACCCGTTTTTGAGGATATTTGAAAAAGTTATCAAAAACGTCAGGTTAAAGCCATTTTTAAAACAAAAAATTGTCATTTTATTTAACCGAAATCACGTAACAAAAAGAGCAAGTACAAATAAAATACAAAAAAATAAAAAGCTGATGACTTAATTAATAATTTTTACCAAACAAAAAATTTAATTTTGATCCAACCTTTCACATGAAATGAATTTCCTTATTTCAATGATTGAACTACCTTACCATTGGAAGGGTTGGTCAAAATGAATAATTTTTTTTGACTAGAAATAATAATTCAGTCAAGAGCCTTTCATTGGCCTCAAAATAATTATAGAAAGATACAAGCAAGGTACACTGGGGCGTATGACTTTTTTTTACGATGTAAGTACGTCGAATTATTTGAACACAAATTACAAACAAAACAGACTCATTAACATTTAAAAAAAAAGTTGCGATTTATTATTCTAGTTTGTGGAAATCAAGTTTGGCAAATATGTAAAATTTTCCATGCAAATTCAATTTGTTTATCACGAATGAACATATTTTAGTCACTAACTTTTTTTTTACAATATTTGAAACATGCAGTGTATACATACAAATTTTGAAAGCCGACGAAAAAGTGAGTTTGTGTGAGTTACACAAACCCACATGCATTGACACAGGGTCACCGTGCGGTTAGACAGCTAAATGCTGCGGCGCCCAAAGCAATTTTTAGCTGGATTTTTGAGGAATATGTTTTGAGATTTTCAATCAAAAAAAATACTGAAAAAAAGCTTATCAAACTAATTAAAAAAACTGAAATAAAAGTAAATATAGTGAATACATGCAATAATTTATAAAAAAAAAAGAAGGTGAAATTCGATTATTCGGGTTGCTTTGCACTCTATTAACTCTATTTCTTGAACGAAATATTTGATATAAATAACTCTAATAACCGGCATTCACTCTAATATCTGCAAAAGAAACAAAAACGTTTTCTCTCTCTGAATCTTCAAGAAATTTATTTAAACTCTATTGTGCGGAATTAACTCTACTATCCGTAACATAAGAACAAGACCGAATAATTTTACTTAACTTCTAAAAACTAACGGAATTCTGTATCTGTTGGATTGCATTTAACAGACACGCACACTTTTCGAGTTGTTTTATATTGTTGTTATGGATTTTGAATGTTGTTCAGTTTTAATTGGAACACCTTAAGTGACGCGTCGTGATAATTCGGCTTTTTCTTCGTTAAGTGCAAATAAAAGATCACGTAAAGTTTTATCAAAACAAAAAAAGTGGATTTGATAAATAAACATTGTAAAAATAAAATGCCTCTGAAAATGTTGGTTGAAAATACAAAATCTGCGCTCAGCCTACTTTAAAAACAAAAAATTCTATTGACCGGGATTTTCGATTATCCGTGATGGACTCGGTCCCAGCCATCCCGGTTAATCGAGTTTCAACTATATATAAATCTACTTGCGGTGCTGCGTTAAATCCTGTAAAAAAATCATATTGTTAGGCATTCTTAAACACGTTTAATTTGACATGTTAATATACTCAGTATGATAGTGTGGAAGGATTTCTAATGTGTACTTTGCTTTGTGATCAAGAGTCAACTCTAATTCTAATTTATTAACAGTTATGGGTGGTATAGTTATGGTAAAATAAACAAGGTTATAATGAAAATTGTTTTATAAAATTTAAAAATTGAAAAATTCAAAAATTCAAAAATGTTTACAATAACATAATATGTATATTTATTTTTACCTCTTCGGTTAGTACTCTTGGATCTTGATTTGGTTTTGAAAGCGATGTATTCGAGGCTGATGTTAACGATAGTGAATCTTTTTCAGGTGTCGAAGTTATAGTTGCCAATGGTGTTGTATACCATTGACTATTGGCTACCGGAAGACTAAGTGCGTCTCTATCAATCTATTTGAAAGAAATTATGAATATGGATACATTTAATTATTAGTAATATAAGCTGATCATACCTTTTTAATTGATCTTCTTTTAGTTGGTGTCTTTTCTTTGGATTTACTCTTAACACTCGGTGAATGGCCCAGCGTAGTTCTACATGGTCAATCAAAATCAAACACAAAATAATAACAAAAATAAAAATAGCGCAACGAAAAATCAAATCAAAATTAAACATAAAGTGGAACATAAAAGTGCTGTTACAACAGATGTGTGGAAAAGATATCAAATCTACAGAGGTAAATGGTAAATTAGAAGTGTATTTAGAAATATATTTTATTTCCTTTTGTTTGTTTTTTTTTATATTTTTTTTTATTTATGATTGAATGCTACGGCACCTGGTAATATTCGTATTGAAGTTAAAGTTAGCAAATGTAGATTTAATCGAATTGCTTTGTGCTCGTCCATAAAATGTTGACTTCGACAGGCCACTACTGTAAAGTGAATACAAACGAATATAATTTTTTTTTAGATTCTTTGTATTTTATTTTTCTTGCAATATTAAAACTTACTCCGATGAACCCATACTCGTCTCTGATAAACGG
Source organism: Epistrophe grossulariae (assembly GCA_929447395.1). Taxonomy (NCBI): domain Eukaryota; kingdom Metazoa; phylum Arthropoda; class Insecta; order Diptera; family Syrphidae; genus Epistrophe; species Epistrophe grossulariae. The sequence continues at coordinate 107,024,385 of OV839567.1, forward strand.
TTATTAACATCAAACATTTGATGCATCATGGAACCATTTCGACGTAATAAAACAAATGAGTCTCTTTCAAATTTAAGATCACAGGACTATAAATTGAATATTTTAAGTATTGATTAATAAAAAAAAAATCTGTGTTTAACCTTCTTTCCATATTTGCTCTCGACCGATGTTTGCATTTCACTGAAACATTTCTCAAGTCGTTCGTGGAAGAGTTTCAGATCTTCAGGTGCTTTTGCTTTGTGCACAGAAATAGCTTTAAATATACGATTCGTTAAATATTAAAATTAAAAATAAACATTTTTATCCGAAGCAAAGAATATAAACACACCTATATCCAAAAGTGGTATCTGCGAGGCAATTAAATCCTTGAGTCTATCTACCAGTTCCTCGTCGTCGGGTTTTTCTTCTAGATAATCGGGAGTTAGAAAAGCCTCCTCGTATTTTCCAAATCCTCCCATTACAGCAGGATCAACAATTCCATTGATTTTCATACTCAACTGATTTATTGGAATATTTTCATCGTTTCTATGTGAAATAATTAAATCACGTAGGGCTTTGTTCGTTGATTCCATTGTTTCTACAGCCAATTCAATGGGAGATATCTGAATAGAAACAAAAAAAAAAACAAATTCAAATCAAATAAACATAATTTAAAAAAAAATCTTTTTAACTCACCTTGAACTTTTCAGAATTAACCACTGGAAACCACCTGAGTATGCCAGGTAATGGGAAACTAGTAGTAATTACCGTTCTCTCTAGCCACAAACCTCGCACATCATCACTTCCGCTGTCTTTCTCCCTAAACGGTCGGGAATATTTGAATTTCTGGACATTGTTCGATGTGTAATACTTGGCAATCTCATTTGAGATTACATTATCATTGAATTTACTAAATGCTTCATCCATAATTGGTTCGACATTATTTATCTGAATGAATTGTCCATCTGCCTGGGTTATCTCTGGTCCAGGTGTGGTCAACGTTTGCATTAGTTCTGCTGTTGGATGTTGAACTAATATTCGAGTGCAGAAGTCACTCAGTCGTTCGTATTCTTTGCCTCGGAAAACAAACACCTTATTTCGAATAATATTGGGGAATTTCATTCCATAATAGCCAACACGGAAATACTCAGAAGTGTGACGCATTTCTTTGAGAATTTTTTCAAAGAACTGTGCCATTGTTTTGTAGAGATCAGCCAATTTTAGATAATCAAATGTCACTTCTTCATATTGCTTTGCCAGAACTTTGCACATATCTATTGCACACTCCCAGTTCTTGCCTTTGTTGAAATAGTCGATGATTTCGTAATAAAGAGCTTCTTTGAGTTGTCTGTGCGTAATACACCTCATGTGTCGAAGCGATCTCAGCAGAGGCGATAGTTCTGTGTCGTTCCACTGCAACAGATTTGTGTGCAGCTTCAGAGTAAATGCAGCCTCGGTGTAATTCTCAAACTCCATGTGTAGATCACACAATTTGTAAACATATCGTATGTACATCTCCTTGCGATTAACTTCCAGATAAAACTGAAGTATACTGAAGGTACAAGCCATGCGGTTTTCCTTGCTTTCGTCTTGAATGATGGAACGATACTCGAGCAACCTTTCCATAAGCTTCGTGACCATATTTACAAATCTTGTTCCTTCTATATTGAGTATATTATGTGCCATACAATTTTCTAGCATGATTTTCTTAAAGAGATCCTTAAATTCGTGGTCACCTTTTCCCGCCCCGATAAACACATCCAACTTCTCGATCATCTCCGTTTCGAATTCATTGAAGTTCGCCTTATAATGGGCATTATTTCGCTTTGTGTCTCCATAGCTCTCCAGTAGCATTCTCGAACTGTAATACTCGCACTGCATCATATCGAAAAATATCGGAATAGCGGCTTTTCGAAGTTCGACTTCTGGGATCATGCTCATCTCTAAAATTGGCTCAACTAATTGCGGCACAAATTGCGGCTTATGCTCACCCAGTTGGAACCACATTTTACGTATCTCATTGGCAGTCTCTTTGCGAATATCTTGATACCTTTCAAATATCGTTGCTCGTTTATTGTCTGAGAAGTCGTTCAATTGCAACGGCGATTGTATCAAGAAAGCAATTGAACACTGGAAATAGTTTGACCATACCTGCTTTTCGAATGGTTCGAAGAATGCATCAATGATAACCGTAGACAGTTTTTCCAAAGATCCCAAAATAACAGTATTTTGGTGCATAATCATGTCCATCCAGTCTTTGGGAAAAACTGGCTTGGGATGCGGTGATACGAGCTCTTGGAAAACCAACAATAATTCAATTATGAAACTTTGCAAGTCATACTTGTTGCTAAAACTCCGCACAAATGTGTCATAGTGATAATTGGTCATACTTCGAAGAATTCCCAACATAATGGCAACTAAATTTCCAACCAGAGGATTCTCCCGATCCATAGCCTGAGAGGTTTTGATCACAGTACGCAGTAGGATAATCATAACATCTTTGATGTCATCTTCTGTTGGTCCAATATCATCGCGAAAAAGGAGTTTCAATATGTTATTCATTATGTTGATGCATTCGTTTACCTATAGAATGTTTAATGAAAATTTAATTATTATGGTTTAAGGTTGAATCAATATGAAAAATAAATGAAAATAATTAATTACCAATATAGATATGTGGGTAATTTCAAAACGATAGCTTTCGATCTTTTGGTTTACGGTTTTTAAAATATTGTTTCAAGTCGAAAATTATTTCAATAGGGGGGTTTACATGAACATTCTCGACAACATTGCTTGATGGAATCGTAACAATTTTTCGGAATATTTAGAAAACCATACAACATGGTTGTTTCTTGCGTTTAAATGATCGAGCATTGATGGTTGTCAGGCCATGTTTTCGTCTATGTAAACCACCCTACTGTGGCAAATCGTACTTTCACTTGGAATTTTATTAAACACATCTCAAGAATTTGCTTTGAATTTGATAACTTTGATACAAATAATGTTTTTCAAAATGAAGTTGTGATATTCCATATACTGCGAGGGTCGTTCAATAAGTTGTCGGTTCTTTCTGTTTTTTATAAGTTGAAAGTTAATATTAAATCAAAAATTTTTTTTTTAAACGCTATTGCGAATGTCAATTTTCCACATATTTTTGATAAACCTATTGTGAATGAGCATCAACCAACCATTTTGAATCAGCAACCGTACTGCGAGTGTCCATCGTTGTTCATTTTTAAAAAAATCTATTAATCAAAAAATCTGAATTGATGCTGCACAAAATGTAGGTTTTCTAATAATTTTATTTGGTACTAAAAAAAATTAAAAATGCTTAATTTTCAACAAAAGTTCAATTGGCAAAACTTCTGATGTTGATGGAAGAAAATTTGGAAGTTGTAAAGGGGGTTTTCTCATAAGTGTTGACACAAAGAAAGTGGGAGCAGTTTACTGTAATTTTAAATGAATTAGGAGCTCCTGTACAAGAATGGAATAAATGGCAACGAGTATAGTTTAATAAATTTCTTTTAATTAATTTATTCCATAAAAATTTTTGGTCAATCTTTGTAGGTTTGGATAGATTTAAAATGTAAAATTAAGACCAAGCTAAAAATCTCTGCAATTGAGGGTGGGCCGAACAGATTTAACCTCTTCACTGATACCGATGAAACTAATCCGAATATTGGAACTGAAAACCTACATACGTGCTTTGATCCACCAGCTCAAGAGTTCGGTTTGGACATGCATAGCACAAAAACATAGCTCATCAAATAAAGAAGAGTCTTAAAAAGTTTCGGTCGTCGTCGTCGCCATCATCGAACCAGAACTCCACTAAACTCATTTTAAATTAAATATCTTTCTTAACTTTCAATTAAAGTTATTTGTATTTGATTTCTTTTCTTATTCCTCAATTCCTGCTATGAAAAATTAAATGTCAAATTGATTGATAGATTTTTTCAATGTTCAATTGCTTGATAATGAACAATCACAATAACGGTGAGAAACTTGAAATTTTCAATGGAATCCACTTGGGTTGTGTTCGTAAGGTTTTCACAAAATTTTCTACCGAATTTCTGACAAGTTGGGTTGAAATTACCTAATTTTGAAATGTGAATTTGTATGCGAAGTGAGATGATTTGGAATCGAATTTGGAAATTTTCAACGAAATTACCAATTTTGCCGTTATTAAAACGTAGGATGAATAGATTTTTTACATTTGATGTTATATAATATTTTAATAAAATAATAAAAATTATATATGTAAATTATTTTAAGTAATAAAAATGTTTCCTTAAAAAAAATTATGAGGAAAAAGATGTATCAACGATATCCGTTTACTTATTGGCTTATTGAACGACCCTCGTATTAAGTTCAACAGTTTCTAAGAACTACAATTCAAATATTGGGAAAAAATTATTTTCGATTATTAAATTATAAAATATATAATATGTATATCTAAATATTTAAAATTTTGTAAAATTTATAAAAACAAAAAAAAAAAGAAGACAAATAAACGAAGCCAAGCTTAGTGAACAAATACACTCACTCACATATAGATACATACTTTTTGTTGAAATTATAAAAACAACTCACATTTTTTTATTTTTAAATCTTTGTTATAGTTTTTTTTGTTTGTAAGTTTAATAAATTGTTACCTTTAACTTAGCTGTAGTTTCACGTGTATGCAGTTGTGATTTTAATTGCCCCAAAACTTTAGCTGCTTTTGTAAGATTCTTTTCTTGTTGCCATATATCGGATTTGCAGTCGCCCTATGTTAAGTTTTTTTTTATATTTTTTTATATTTAGTGCATGAGAAATTATTTTTTTTTCTTTGTTTCGTTTCATTTTTATTAAAGGGGTATTTACTCGATGATGTAAGAAAAATAACAAATATAGAAAAAATGAAGTTACACATTCCGGTATATATGTAATTGGAAATTTATGATATTGATTTTAATTAATTTTTGTTTTGTATGTGAAATAATTTTAGCACAAATGGCTTTTTCAAGTGACATTCCATTCCAGTTACTCTTTTATTTTTTTTAAGGTGAGAAAGCTAACTAAGTAAACCCAAGCAAAAAAGGTAAAATAAATTTGATGAAGTGAAAACAAATAAATTATGTGACAGTGATGATAATAATGATTAAATCCAACGAGATGCAATAATGTCTTAACGCGTGCATTGTGAATACTCCAGAGTAGTGTTTTATTTCTTTAAGACTGCCAGATCGATCTTCCAATCGATATACATAACTTTCCAATTATTGTCATTTTGTAGATGTGAGTGTATTAAGACCCTGTTTAGATTGTGACTTTTCACTACGCCATGACGTTGGTTTAGTGGGTGTGATCGGTGAAGGGAACAGTTTTATTTATATAAAAATAACTTTTTCAAGAATTTTGAACAAAAAATAAATTAAAATTTCTTAAATTATAAGTTGATGGATAGAACTCTGAGACCTCATTCCGTAAAACGAAAACGATCGAACGATATAGTTTTGGTAAAACCCATCTCTATCACATCTTAAGGGAAAGATAGGGATAGCTATTGCCAAAACGATATCGTTCGATCGTTTAACGGAATTAGGCCCTGTCATGTCGCGTCGGTGTGAGTATACGAAATGATTTTCGGGGCTGAAACCCCCCAATCATTTGGCGGTTAGGGAGAGGTTAAAGAGTATTCGCCATATCTAGAGACACACAAGTTCCACAAACAAAATTTTAGCTCAGTTTTGTAGAAAATTTAATCCTCTATAATTAAGCTTTCCAAACTTTTACCGATATATCAGGATTAAAAAAGTTATAACTAAAAATATACTAACGCTTTCAAGAAAAATATTATTTAACTTTTATTGATTGATTAAATGACAAACGTTTGTAAATTTTTAACTATAACTTTTATAATTTTGAATTCTCGGTAAAAAAAATGTATGACAAAATTGTAGAAAAATTAAAGTGCAGGGAGCGAAAATTTGAGAAAAAATTCGAAAAGAATTTAAAAAAAAAATCTAATAATTGCCAGATAAAACGTGAATATTTTTTTTATGAGTTGTTTATTCTATATTCGTATGTTTATGTTTAATTTAAAAATACTGAAAAGATCAAAAATATAACGTTTGTTTACATTTTGTACCAAAAATGCAAAACTTACCGCAACTGCACCAATTTCACAAATCATAAACAAAGTGGATGGAATTCGTTCAGAAAATGGAATGAAGCAAAATGCAGAACATCAGTTTTCATTTTCGAAATTCCAATTCACAATAAGCATTTCGAACGAATTGTAGAGCACCCGAATTCAATTTCCTCAAATGAATTCAGAATAAGTGGAATGCAGAACATGGGCGTAAAATAATTTTTTTAAACTTTAAGGAAATCATAAACCTTTGCGAATCATTCGGTGTTAAAACGCGGCGAAAATTTTGTTGCCAAAAAAATCGCGAGTCTACCCACACCAAAGCAACAGTTTTCGTTCGTTGTTAACAATAGGTTTGTTCGATGTCAGCCCTGGGGTGCACTAGGTCGCCCTGAAGCGTTTTATGTAGCACTTTTTTCGCCCCTAGGTTATTTGCACTGTGTTCGAGGTGTGTTCTGGGCGAGCTCTGAACGACTCTCACGAAACCCAGGTTTTTCTTGGGGCAAGAATTCAGAGCTGCCAAAATTCAAATCAATAAATATCTTGGTAAATATTAGATATTTTGTTGATAATTTTTGTTATTTATTTGTTTTCACGTAATTATAGACAAAATTCCAAAATATACAACAGTCAATGAAAAAGTGAAATGAACAAAAAAATCAGATGGTGAAATTTGTAGCACTGAAGCGTTCGATGTAAAATAAAAACCCGAGCAGCTCTGAGTTTTTTGACAATTGACTGACATTCCTCAGGTCGCCCTAGGCCAAAGAACATCGAACAAACCTAATTTTTCATATTTTATATTTTAATACTCTACGTGAGATATAATATTATGTACATATATAAAATTGGTTTAATTTTGTACGAATTTTATTAAAGCCCTACATTTTTTTTCATTTTTAATCCATTGAAGAGGAAGAGGAGTATGAAAAATTCATTACTATAAATTCCGATATGAGTGAGCTAAAATTTTCAAAATTAAAAACAAAAATGACATTGACAACAAACAAAAAAAATCAATCGACAGTCAACGATAAAAAAGTTTTCAAACAACGCGAATTTTCGGTGGCGATTACGAAAACAACAATAACAACACGTGATTGTCAATGAAAACAACACGTTGTTATTATTGTTTTCGTCGTCGCTACCGAAAATTCGCGTTGGTGTGGGGGAATCTTTAAGGATCTCCCAAACCAAAGCGAAACATTCGGAACGATGACGAAACTTTCGGATGTCAAAATATATTTACAGGGAGATAAATGAGAGTACACACAGCAACGAAAAATAAGATAATACAGGCCAACGTGACGATGCGAAAATATATTGACGGCCGAAATTTTCGTCTTCTTTCCGAATGTTTCGCGTTGGTTTGGAAGTGCCATTAATTCGCTAAATCCCATCGGGTTGGTGTGGGTATTGGTAAAGTTCTCCTAAACCAACGCGAAACATTCGGTACGAGGACGAAACTTTCGGCTGTCAATAAAATTTAAAATGAGATTCGCTAATCGCATCGTCATGTTGGTTTGGATTTTCTTATATTTCGATGAAATTCCAAAATACAATACAAATAGTCTATGAAAAAGTAAAATGAACGAAAAAATTATAATGTTGAAACTTGAAGCAAACAAAAAACAAAACAAAAAGTCTCTGAACGAAAAAAGGAAGAAACCATTCGATGATGACTGTCATAAAATTGAATTTAAGTTCTTATTTTGTAGTTTAATTAAATAAAACGTTAATTTTATATTTAGTCAAAAGTACTAAAAATTTTTTTTTAAATAATTTCGAAAAATTATATTTTATCTATGTTCTACAAAGAAGTACCAAACTATAAAATTGTAACAAAATCGGTCCAGCCATTAATAAAATATACGGCACGTGAAAACCCTATTTTCGTCATTTGAATTATTTCGCCAAAAACCTGAAACGCAGTTTTATTGCAATATTTTTAAACACTTTCATCCTTATTAATAAACTCAAATCAAACATGAATTAATTTAATTCAGTGAAATAAGAGCGGAATTTTATCAATATGTCATTCAAAATTGAAGTTATTTTATGACTAATTAAGTTAAAAATACCATACATATTTTTGCCAACGACAAGTGATAAAAAGAAAACAAACACTACATATGACACGTACATACATATGTCATTTACAAGCTCAAATGAGAAAGTGTATGTGCAAAAGTTCAGTAATCGCACAGTGTACAGACAACAACTGATTTCTTGTTGAATGTAGAAGATTTGCAACTTAACGAAACTTTATTATTTATAATCTTAACTCATGAATTCATTTTTGATCAGCGCTTAAGTTGATTTGTGAATTATAAGATGATAATCATTTTTTTATAAATAGGGGTGTATATGTACGAAGTTTTTTTGAGAAAAATTTTATTCTAGATGACCTGAAACAAAAATTCGAATGCGAAATTCCATTTAAATTCTCTGCACCTGTCAGATGTGCCAAAGGACGATTTGCCGAAAAACAATTTTTTTTACTTCTCCATCATCTTTATGTTAAGTGTGATTAAAACCACGTAATTTTTTTTAGACAAAGCAAATACTCGCCCTTAAAGCTAGCAAGTAAAAATTACAAAAGAAAGGTGCTGGAAGGAATCTACATCAACTTTTTATTATGATTTTCTTAACCTGCAACATGCACTCTTTGTTGTATTTTGAAGCGTATAAACGAGTAAAAAAAAAAACATTAGTTTAAACCCTTTCCTTAAGATTATTAACAATTTTCAATTGTATATTAATATTTTAATAAATAAAAATAAAATTAAAAAAATCGTTATCTTATTAATAAGTAATAGTTTTATCAAAACGAAGTTATACGAGAGTAAATTTATCAGTAAGGGAAAAATATTAGTATCGTTTATCAAAATTTCATTAACGAAAACGCAGTACGCAGTACGCAATACGTAATAAGCCACCCACTTTAAGGAAAATATATTTTTTTGAGAATAAGTTCTTCGGAACCAAATGTATGAATTTTATTTTTCAAAAAGCGTTCAAATTATCAAACAAAAAAAGCCAACAGTTACTAAATAGAAAATTAGAATGAGCATTATGTATTTACAATGTGACTTGGGCTTACATTTATTGTTCTAAACATACAAAGCAACTCCTTAAAAGCAACATAAACCTTAAGTCCCCACTTACACAACGATTCAAATTAGTGTTTTTTTCGATGGGGTTTTTTGTTTCACATCAGCAGCGTACTAAATTTTGGTGATGAGATAAAATATCAGATTTAAATTAAATTTGCAAAAAAATCTGAACTAAAGAATCATCGTGTAAAAGGGGTTTTAGAAGCGAAACCAACAAACCCAAATTAAAGCATAAATTAAAAAATATGGATTTTATAGATTAAGGTATGTAAATAAAAATAATTAAATTGCTGAAATATGAAGATGTATTGTTTTTTTTTTGTTTACCTACGGAAACGGTTGGATCTAAATAAAATATTTATCCCATTTCTATTAAACTTATATCATAACTGGATCTTTTTTAATGGACAAACACAGTTACATGAAACGAATTATATTTTGTTTTAAAGAAAAAAAAAAGCTTTTTATTTCATATTTGTTTTTAGACGAGTGCCTTGAATTAAGGTTTTTTTTATTATTATTATTATTATTTATTTTTAAGTGCGACGTTGTTTAATCCAATTGGCATTCTTGTGAATTATTTAAATTAATGGCAGTCAATTTATCTACATGCAGTCTACAACAAGGACGTTTGTTTTCAATATATTCAAGACAGTTAACATTTTGTTAAAAAAAAAACTAAAACAAAAATCAAAAATAACACAAAATATTTTTTTTCTATTAACAATTAACACTAACAATAAATTCTTGTTTAAAGCTAAATAAAACAAAAAAACAACAATTAAAACAATTAAAACACACAACATGCTAAACAACCGTGAATGTAAGTTAAATAGTTTATTTATTAAATGCAAATGAAAAGTCGCTTGAACACAATATCAAAATTAAATAAAATATTATAACATGGGTCAGGCTCTGAGATTGCTCAAATAGAAATATTTGACAATTAGTAAAATTTCAATTTTCAAAGTTTTGAAGTTAAATTAAGTTTTTTTTTTTTTACAAAACTGCAAATCTTTTTTTTTTCTTTTTGGAAGATTTTTCATCTACTACTTATTTTGTTGCTGTTTTACTTTAAGTTCACGCATTTGTTTATTTATAAATTGCTCAATGAAACACGCAAAATTTACCTGTGTGACTTTTACGGTTTTCGAGGTAGTTAACACATGATATATTTAGTTTTCAAATTATTCGAGTTGACAAATAAGCATGGAAGACAGTTTTAAACTATGTTTACAATCAACGGGATAAAAAAAGGTGGGAATAATGTTAGGTGCATAAACCACGTCACTGGTACTTACACAATGTCAACAAAATTGTAGAATATAAGAGTGGTTATAAGCCAGAGATGAACTATGAAATGAAGAACCGGCTCCAGAAACTGTATAGTTTCATCATTTATTTAATAAAACGGCCGCACTGCAAAATTTATGGAGACCGTTAGTTCAGTGTTTCTTTGGAGAACTACACTGAGAGTAAATCATTTTCACCTCTGTGTGATTTCAGATAGATGACGCAACTTTTCACATAAACGTCAGGCGAGATATGACGGAAATAAGGAGCAAAAAAATAAATTATTTAAATGAAGATTTCTATTTATATACAAATTAATAGATTTTTTTGTTGGTACAAATATAACTCGGCTTAACATCAACCGACTTAAACAGGGTTTTTCGACCGAAAAAGTTGAAAAATCATGAAATTGCATACTCTTAGGGGTGGACAAATATTTAGTATTTTATGAGACTCACTGCATTGGAGGCGCTTGATTAAACAATGAAGTATTTGCGGATCAATGTGAGGTCAAACTTTACCAGATCGACGACTGCAGATGAGCTTAAGGCTTGCCTGATAATTAACCTATTTATGAGTATACTTAAAGATGTTACAATTGACGACGTACATGCGAGTTGCATTGCGGACAATCCTTCAGTTGATAATTTCTCAGAGCAACTGTTAACAATTGGAAGTGGCCGAATTCCGGTTGATGCTCAACTGGCTTGATTTCCTTCCCCTCGAATTTTTGTGAATAAACACCATCGCAGGAAGAACTCATCATCAGCAAAGTGTTCCCGAATATCGGCCGAAATTATTTGAACCACGAACGGTGAACGTCGATGATTTGAATTTAATTATTCAAAACCAAATCGGTTGATCGTGTAACAAATGATCAGGAAGAAAGAAGCTATACAATTGAATTTTTGAATTCGTTGGATGTACCTGTTGTACCAATTTGCAACTCAAAGTCGGCACTTACATCCTAATGCTGCGCAATCTGAACCTACTGAACATTGTAATGGAACCTGGTCGTCAGTGAAAAAACTGATAAACAACCTCATTCAAGCCACCATAATCAAACGTAAATTCAAAGGCGAGGAAGTTCTCATTTCAAAAATTCCGTTTTCCATTCGACTAACACTGTTTATCACAGAGCTTTGCAGTGACCTGTAATGTGTGAAATCCATTTTCGGTGTAAATAAAATGCATTGAATTTGATTCAAAAAAAAAATTCATTCATTAATTAATATAGAAGCTCGACTCTCGAAAGGGACTTAATAATTTAATTAATTGAAGGAGGAATAAAATTCGTCGGGTCAGCAAGTAAGTTATATGAATTGAAATATATCAGCCATATATCCTGTATCTATGATCAACCAATGCTAGTTTATATTATGTTCTAAATGAATGAAAATAACCAATTTTAAAATATTTATTTAATAATATATATATTTATTTAGTTGACACAATTTCAAAATCATCTCCCAAATCACTGAAATTTCAATGAATTAGTGCACAAATTGTGTTTTCCGAAAAGGTGAACAAACAGAGCTACCGAAAATGTAAGCGAATAAGCTTTCAGTTTGTGTTTACCTTTGAAATTTATTTTGCTTTGCCATGCGAATTTAATTTTTTATAACCAACCTATTCATCGATCGCAGAATAGTACAGCGTATAATTAGCATTATGGTTTTACTATGGGAGGTTTTATTAAAAACATAGCGCTAGACTGAATAATTACCTAAGTGTCTTTTGAAATACAGCTTTCTCCATTGCGCGATATTAGATAAATCTTACATTTAAGGTGAAGTTTGATTGAACATTAAAGAAATGGAAACATATTTTATGAATTTTGTTAAGAAAAGTTCTTTTTGTTTTTTAATTAAAGGTAAACGGAAAAATGCTTTTTTGTATTTCTTAAATGAATTCACAGTTTTTTACTCCGCGGGAGTCGACTGGATTCGCAGTACGCATTCGCATTAATTTCAATCATTGAAACAGTGGAATGAATTGTATTTGAAGCGCAGTCATTTTTGCTGATGAGAAAGAAAAAGCGTTAAATATTACATACATATATGCCGGTTTTATTCCTGAAATTCGAATATTCTTTCAATGCTAAAATTTCGATAAGGTGACATGTAAATTGTACATTGTACATACATTGGACTCTGAGGAATGTAATAGACTACATTGGTGGATGAATATAGAGTGAGAAAAACAGACAAAGAGTAATCTCCAGATTTGGAGTTAGTTAAAATATATCACCAGAATACGCACAACCTGTCGAATAGGAATAGTATTTTTTTCTTTTTATTTAAAGACCAAATTAACTGACTTAAATTACGAAGAATTAAGTATGTATGTAAGTAGTACGTGTGTGTTTTGTGTCATTTATGCTTGATAGAAAATTTATTATTATTTACAAAATGAAATTATCACCATTATTATGATCGTTATTATTTAATTGTGAATGCATTCATTTTGATCCCAAAAACTTGACCTTGACCTATGTTATAGTATTTCATTGATTTAGAAAATATTAATAAATTCGAATAACTAACTTATATAAAAAACAAACATCACTTACCTCCTCACCGCTTTCTAGGCGATCTTTGATGTGTTTACAAAAGACCGGCAAGAGTATGGCTCTGCATTCAGGATAATGAAATAATTTCGAATCAACAAAGTCCTTAATGCAAACCATTTTCGATTGGGTCAATCGACCCGGTGGGAACTTCATTAGTATTTTAACTATGCTATTACTTTAATTAACAATAAAAAAAAAAAAGATTAAATAACAAATCAAATAAATATAATATAAAATAATGTACCTCAATTCGACTTTATCATAAACTTGAAGAAGATCTGTTGCAATTACATGAAGATTCTTTAAAAGTGCACCTTCAGATTTTAAAAGATCCGTCGGACAGTCAATCATCTCGATGAACATAATCAGTAGTTCTAAATTAAGGAAAAAAAAATTTATTAACTCTTTTCAATTCATGTTGACATGCTGACAATTATATACCTTCAAGCTTATTTTCAAAGTCTTTTAAATTAGAATTGTCATTTAATGCAGCAAAGAGTATTCGTGATCGAATAATGAATTTCATTACGTAATGTAAAAATTTTGTAGTTTTATACAATCGTCTGACTTCGGCTTTCTCTTCATCGGCTTCGTAATTATTTGTGGAACCAGCATTGATGGCTTCACGTATGTGATTTTGTAAAATGTCGATTAATTTGCTTAAATTAAAATAATTATTGATGGTTAATGTAAGAAATTATAGTGCATTGAATTTTTTTTTCTACTTATAAGCCAAGGTAGCTGAGAAACTTTCATTGATATACACATCTAGAACGGACAAGAAATGTTGATATTTTAAATCTGAAACTGTTTCTACTAGATGAATGATGCTCATGAAGACTAGATTATCGTACCGCTCATGATTATCATTTTCCACCTGAAATATAGGTTATGGTTTTTTTCATATTTTTAATCATGTTTATAGTTTCCATTAACTTACCAATATATTAAATAGAGCGTCTAGAATGTCTTGTAAAAATTTCACAACTTCTTCACCAGGAACTGTTGCAAGAGCTTTAAGTGAATCTTCAAGAGATTCTTTGTTTGCAGACCAATTAAGTAAACCCAGTAAGCTTACTGAAATAGTAAAAAAAAATTATGAATGATAAGAAACTTTTTGAAATTAGTCTGAAGCCCTGCAACTCAATTTTGAAGTCATTCCGCTTGTTAGGTTGGAACATAATATGAAAATTTTATAAATATAATATTTATATTTATAATAAATAAATATTAGAATCGTAGAAGTAGTTTTTGAGAAAAACTAGATTTTTTTAGCCGGTTTTTAAACACTTGTAAAGAAGTTACCGTTCTTTTGGTTAAAAGAATAATTTTGATTTAAAATCTGCTAGATAATGTTACACACACTGCTGGCTAGCACCCAGTTTAAAAAAATGGTTTTATGCAAGGTACCATTTATAACCATTTTTCGGATTCTTGTTTATAAAATGTAGGCTTTTATTAAAAAAAAAAAAAGTTGTGGGAAGTTTTTGAGAAAAACAAAATTTTCATTATTAGCTAAACAAATTTGTAGGTACCGATAGTTAATGTTATAAGTAATTTTTTTTAATCTTCTAGAATATGTGAAAACCCGGTACGTTTCAAAGTAAAAAAATCGACCAAGTCGTTTAAAAAAAAATTAAGTTTCTTAAAATCCAAATATTTTGTTTTGATTTTGACATACAATAGGTACTATTTCAAACATTCTCCATAAAAACAATTATCAAAACCAGTTGAACTGTTTTCAAGAAAAGCGAAAAAAAGTGCCATTAAAAAACAATGATTATTTTAATACTCACCACTCTGTGTCAACTTTGTACTGCATAAATTAACATCAATTGATACACTATCCTTTGACAGTAATGTCAATCCAAGCGTTGATGGTTTAGTACCACTTGGTATCTCAGAACTTATCGATGGAAGATCCATATATGAGACAAGAACATTTTTATCAAATTTCTTGTGATCGATTTTGTAAACTAATAAGTTATGTAGTCCTTGCTAAAAAAAAAACAATAATTAAAAAAAGAAATTAAAAAGACATAGACAGGTATATAGATATACATATGTACAATGTACATATTATGTACATAATTTGTTATTTCACTTGAACTTACTGTTATAGTTGTACCATTATTTTGCATTAATTTAACATAAGACAAACCAAATGGTTTCTCATTGCGATCTTTTTGTTCATTAGAACTTCGATGTTTATATAAGAATTTTAAATGACACTGTTTGAATTCATCAATTGGCACATGAATCTGAAAAAAAAAAATTAAATACAGTTAAAATTTTTTTTTTGCTTAATTCAAAACTTATACAATATTTACTTTAAATGTTTCCAACCACTTTGGCTTATCATCGTGATAATAAACAACCGATTTATATTCATCGACAGGCGGATGTCCAACACCGACACTCATCACACCCGGCACAGTTTCACCTTTTTCATTGCAAACACAAACTGTAACTTCTACATTTTTCTCACTACTTTTGGCACTTCTGGAAAATTCAGCTCCCATTAGCGTTAAGTAGAGGTCATTTCGAACATCGCCGGGTAAAATGACTTCGGGGAAACCCATTTTACGAGCAAGTGGCACTTTTCCGTGTATAAGATGAGGAAATTCTTCTTTTACCTAAGAAAAAAAATATTTTTATTTAATTTGTTGTTTTTATAATAATTTTTATATGTGTATAAGTTAAGGTGATATATTGAGGGCTTCATGAAGCTTAAATCCACTTTGGATTTTACGAATATGAGGCCAATTATTACAGAACACCGGATTTTTAGAATCTGACAGAACATTTTTTCTGTATAAGTGCTGAACGTCGGTTTTTTCATTAAAGGTATCAGACTTTGGGTCATTGGCATTTTTTACAGTTGACAGATCATCTTGTAATTTACTCACTAACTCGAAATAACCTTAAATACTGGTTTTAAACATGTTGTTAATTTTTCTCGTTGGTGGATTTAAATTTGAATTCTTTCTGGTAACATTTGAAAAACAGCCGTTAAATAACCATTAGTATTACTGTCGTTTTCAATTGTTCGTCCAGAAGTATTTTGGTTTCGATTCTGAAATGAAATCCAGAAGAACTGTCATTTTGAGGTTTTCAGAAGGCTTCTGGGCGTCCAATGGAAAGCGACATATGTATATTAACAGGTAAACAAAAACTCCTCTAAAGAATGATACCTAAAAGAATGTTGTGAGAATGCTCGAAAATATATTTTAAAAATATGTCAAAATCGTCAAATTCAGCTGTGTGAATCCCGACCTCAAAATTTTGTGTCGAAATAAATCAGATTCGTTTGCACATCGTTTGTCCAGGCAAATTTTTTGTTTGTCCACCCCCAGGAAAAATTTATTAACCTTTTTTTTTTATAGGAACATCCCCACAAACTTAAATGTCACCTACCGCCCACAATTGAAAACTTAGGAGAATGGAGCCAAGTGAGTTCGATTGTCCACTGCTCCCTTATGATTGTCCACAAAAAAATGCAAACTTAATTCAAAAATTATTTGCATTAAAAAAATGCAAATTTTATTCTAAATTTTTTTGCATTTAAAAAAAAATAAATTAAATTCACATTTGGCCCCTCCCGCCTAAACGGGGAGAAATAATACTTTTAAGGTTTTGATAGTTGCTATAACAAAGAAATATTGAATAACTTTTAAACTAAAGGTGGACAAACGAAAATTTATCGTGGACAACCATAAACAGCCGATGGCAAACGAATACACAATACACATATGTACCATCCTCCTAAGTTATCAATTGTGGGCGGAAGGCTTGTGGGGGTGTTCTTATAAAATAGAAAAACTTAATAACTTTTTTCCTGGGGTGGACAAACGAAAATTTTGACTGGACAAACGAATCTGATATATTTCGACCCAACATTTTGAGGTTGGGGTTCTGGCTTCACACAGCTGTCAAATTCTTATCCGTAGGGAACATTGCAAAAAATTTTGGATTTGCTTTTCTAAGTTTGGTACATAGCTCAATGAAATCACTTTAATGTAAAAGTAGACATAATCAAGTACATATTTTAAGCCATTTTAAATATTAATTTGACTAAATTCCTGACTTTGACAAAGTTTTTGAATGAATTTCAAATTTTCGTACTATTTTCTGACCTTAATTTAGAAGTCTACCGAAGTGTACCGAAATTTGTTTGTTGTTAAAATTCAACAAACGGACACTGTTTACCAGTGGGCATACTTCGGTTACCTAGAGTTTTTTTATTTTTTAGAAGTTATAAGGGTTATAAATTGTCTTGTCTCTAGTCTTGCATTTTTAAAATATTTAACTCACCTGTTTAATATCTCCTTGCAGTACTTCTATGCTCACAGCCACTTTAGAATCGATTTTTCCAATATCTTTATTTGCTACCAGCTTCTTCAAGGTCATATCAAAGTTGTCCTTTTCACACAAAATAAACGGTAAGTCAATGTTTCTCTTAAAATCATCTGATTTGCCAATAATTGGCGTAAGATCTTTACAAGCCACTCCAAATGGACGTCGCATATGTTCTATATTATAACCCAACGAACCATTCGAGCTAATTGATAGCTGTGAACTTTTCTTACTCGACGTACTTAGTCTTGATAAACTTGCCCTTTTTTCCTTGTCCTTTTCCTTATCTCGATCTTTATCTTTCATCTCCATAGATCCAATTCGAACAGCAAAGCAAACCAAATATAACATACTGATATTCAAGTCATTTGTACTTAAATCTGTGAAGAGAACACGAATATTGTCAAATTGATCGATGTCACGTGCGATACCCAATCGACCCCATCGGACAACGTAGTTTTCTGTAATTGGCTTGTGGGTTTCTCCATTATATAATGTAAATAGTAGATCGGAATCCTCTTGAAATTTACAAACAAATGCATGGACCGTAAGCAGGACATTGTGGGAATATTTATTCATTGTACGTGAGGTACGATGTTTTGCGAGGGGATTCTACAAATGAAAATATGTCATTTAGCAAAATTAATCATAAAAAAGAAACATACATTCGCCCTTCGGATACGATCAACGGCATTCAAATGATGATCATACAACTCAGTTGTACAAGTGGCATTTGTGTCGAGCATATTGCCGCTTTCGTCCCGCACAACCATATCCAATCCAAGCTGACTATTTCCTGTGTCTATTTGTGATGTGGCTAGCAATTTAATTTGGCGCATTTCATCAGCGGGAAGATTGGCGGATATAAGAATCGTCCTAAGACGAATCAATTGGAACATTTTCAGCTTTACTGGTATGAAATCTGGATGGCAATTCTATTTGGAAGAGAAATTTTGATAATAATGAATTCGATCTGGATTTTAAGAATAAAAAAAAAGTATTTATATTTTCATAGTAAAATACTAACCAGATAGTAATCCATTTCTATACGACCCCATTCTAATATCACTTTTGTTGTTTCTTCGACTATTTCTGAACGTTTTATATAATAGTCGCCCTTAATGAGTACCCATTCAGCAGTTTCAATGTATGCTTTTGGAAAAATTCCTCGTTTATCTTTTTTTCTGTAGGGAAAAAAAGAGAAATTAAGTAAAATTGTTGGACGTTATATTTTTTTTTGTTAAATTCGAATTCACAATTGAACAGTTTAAGCGGCAATTAAATAAATACTCATTCAAAACAATATATATTCTACAGCTAATATTTTAAAACAAAAGCTTCGCCTTGGGTTTTTTTGTTGTTGTAAGTTGCACTAAGGAAATTTTGATGCTGTATGGTTATGCGCTATGATGACGTTTCAGTAAATTGTTGTGCAAACAAAACTAGTTTTTTTTTTAATAAAACAAGATTCACAAAAAAATTAATTTTGAATTAATCAATTTGTTGAAAGATGCTGTTAAAATTCTTGAATAAAGAGAAGTTGGTGTTTCCTTGCATTGAATTTTTCTTATAAAAATAATATCTAAATAATGTGAGCGGGACTTTTCTTAGCATGTAGAGTTGTGTAATAAAGCGTTATTCCCAAATTCTCCGAATGTCATTAAATTTCAATTTAGCATAGTCTTTGTCTTATACGAAACCATTCTGAGTTATGATCTATGTCAGTTTTCTAGAGTTTAATTTTTGTTTACTAATCCAAATCTTACAACCCGAAAATGTTCAAAACTTTGCTGTCAAAGTGCTGAGGATTCGCTCACTTTGTAAAGGAGCGAAATCTTTGACAATTGAAAACAAATTGTTGTATACATAAAATTAAAATTTACAAATGTATATAAATGTAAAGGGTGTTTTTTCTATAAGAACTATAAATTGGCAACACTTTTTTCTGCGACGACCTTTTTAAGAGAACATGTTCAGAACGGCAAAAGAAACACAAATTTGAAGCTCTGAACGTTCAGAGGTAAAAAAGAAACACAATTTTTTGTTTGACAGTTCAGCCTCTGCTCTGAACTAAAAAAGAAAAACGCCTAATATGGAAACAATTAAGGTCTATTTTTTTACTTCCCAAAACTGTCCCTTTCTAACCATTTTAGTCTCAAGTTTAAAGTCCATATACAAAAATTAAATTTGACTAGAATTGCTCAAAATTGGCAGTTTTGAGAAGTAAAACAGACCTAATGTAATAATAATAATAACAAATACAAAGTTGAAGGTGTCAAAAAAAATAAAAAATGGCTGTTCCACAGGAACTTAACACGCATCATTAGAAACAATAACCAAATTTTGAAATTAGACAAGTAAAGGGGCACTGGATCCACTATTTTCCTCGAGAAGCGGCTCATTCTTTTAGGTTTTGATTGCAACATTCGTACGCAACATAATAAAATTATTATTTTGACTTAACTTTAAGCTAAGCTTCTTTTATCGGTAATTTTTATTTAAAAAATGTGTACTTAGTGTCGTAGATATTTTTGTGGAAGTTACCCTCGATATAAGGCGCCATCAATTAATCAAACCAAAAGGCACAGTTCCGCTATCATCCTTTTTAAGTGCTTCCGTTTTGACACCATATTTTTAAACTAGCAAACATACAATGTGTACACATGTGTCCGTCAGTTTGTGAAGATATCAAAATTGCACAATCCTAACGATTGTTTAACAAATATTTATTCCACAGCAAAATCTCCACCTCCCATATTATGAACGAAATAAAAGAAAAATAAACAAAAACTGAAGAACCAAAACGTTCTGATGTCTTCTTATCTTTTTTTGTTTTATTTTTTTTTTTTGTAACTATTGACTGACGGTCGCCGACAAATACATTGCAGTTCGTGTGGTTAGGTATACTTTTTTTTTTAAATCTTCTTTCCGAAAGTTTGTGGTATTTAACTTAATTAATTTGCAAAATTGAGCACAATATGGGAATAAGTTTACTTACAGCTGTTGCTTGAATCAGTCCAAATAAGCATTGCATCATGAATGGGATAAATTTTTTAACAAAGAGTTTGTATTAATTTTTTATTTAGCCAGTTCAGGTATCTTGAGATCTCTGAGATCTCAGCAATCTCAGTAATCTGACATAATTCCTCAGTGAGATTCCTCACTTTTGCTGTCAAAAAGCTGAGACTGAAATTTTTTGGATTCGTTTGCTCAATTATTTTTTGTCGCACGTTGATCAATTTATAAAAACGAGATGGAGAGTGCTTTTGACTTCTAAGGGAGGAATTTTGTTCAGGTTTCTCCTTCTCCTCAGTGGAGCTGACAGACGTTTGCTCAGTGAGATCTCATAAACGTGAACTGGCTAATTGCAAACGGAATATTTTTTTAAATTAATTAAAAAATGACACAATAAATCAAAGAAAAAGATTTTTGTCAAAATTTCCTTCGAATGAGTGGACCACATAAAACATTCAAGTTATGATACAACGAGCGAGTTCAATGCATTACGTTTTACATCTGAATTTTCAGATTTCTGAATTTTTAAATCATCTGATTTGCTAGTTGTCATAAAAAGTTGGATGACTTTTAATGACTTTTAGTTACGTTTCATCTGAATTTTTATACAGAAATTTTCATCTCATCATCATCGCATTTTGAATCAGGCTTTTCTCTCAATTCATCTTCATAAAAATAAATTAAACATCAGGTGTGTTCCTTTTGGCTTTGCAAAATACTTTTTAGTACTTCCCAGTAGATGATGAATCGCTTTAAATTTGCAAAAAAAAAAATCTAACCTCAATGTAGAATTTTTGTTGTTGTTGTTGTATTTGTAATTTATTTTAAATTAGAGAAATATCAACAACAATAATATGCTATATAACTTCTTATTCTGATGGTGTTGCTTTCTTGCGTGGATTCATTTCGTTGAAACATTATTGAAGTGCTTTGAACTACTTTGACCGCAGAGTAGAAGTTGACTGCAGCCAGAAGTATTTGGAAGAAGATGCTGCATGCAGCTCAAAGGAACATGCTTATCATTGGCCACGTTCAGATTTGTATCCAAAGCAAGAACGCGGCCATTTGCATTTTGAATGGAACTGTCAAGTTGATCTTTTTCGGATAAATCAAATTCAAAACTAAATGAGCTATCAAACGAAATTAGCAATAATTTACGAAATTAGCAATAATTTACGAAATTAGCTCATTTTTCATGAAAGCTGATTGGTGATTTTTCCTATAATAATTTTGTCGGAACATTTTATTTTAAAAACCGAGAATAATTTTTGACAGATAAATTATTACAAATTTGAATTTGACAGAAAGTTGAGAAAACCAGAAGTTGATTAACTCGAGAGTTGAGAATCGAAAGTTGAAACTGTCAACTTTGAGTCTTCACAAAAACAAAATCACAAGTTGATAATAAAAATCCTCAAGTTGAGTTCAACTTGTAGTGAAGAAAATGGCTCTAAATGTAGCCCAAAAAGGCAAACCAAGTCGACTACTTTTGGAGACATCGATTCTCAGCCACCAAGCTTCAGGCAATAAGGAATTTCCGGTTTAGAAAACAAGCCAGAGCCAGAGAGTATATGAAAATAAACTGATCTAAATCACACAAGGGAATAAAACAAATAAACAATATTGATTAAATAGGACATTTTTGAAGTGCGAAGTCAAGCGAACCGTACTGTATCTAAGTATAATATGAAATGTCTTCGTTATCTAAATATTTTTTTATCTTATATTTGCATATTAACCTCGACAGAGAAAACAAATTCAATTGACCCAATCATTTCTCAATAAATTTTATCACAATCGATGTTTTATTATTAGTTGAAGCGTGAATTTTCTCACGAAATGTATACACACAAAATAAAATATGTACATCTATCTTGTTTGAATGCACATATGACTGTATACTTACTTCGTATTATATCCGTAATACCATTGGGCAAGTTCTTTGAGGATCACCACGGAATCACCAACATCCAGTGTCAATCTATGAGGTTTATCTTCTTCTTCGAAATTGTCTTTTGCTGCGGAAGAAGGGAAAGGAAATACATAGTTAGAAAATCAAATATTTATTATTATAAGTACACTAAAAAAAAAAAGAAAGAATTTATTTAAATAAGTTGTTATGTAGGTTCAAAAAGGTGATAACGATTATATAGAGCAACAACCAACTTAGCTAACTGCTATTCAAACAAGTCTCCGGGCTCCGGGGTGACTAGCTACTAGACAAAACCACAATGTTTATATTTGCTTCATTTGGCATTCAATATTCGTTTTTTTTTTTGCGGGATTTATAAAAGGGGAAGTTTAATATTATGGCAAATGAAAAAAGCATTTTAAACACGCAGCCATAGATATATAAACATAGACATAGGCAGACATCATCGCGGGGCATAAGTATCACCAATACCAGCTGGTTTGTCCTCGCTGTCAACGTTGTCGTTTGTAGTTTGTGATTTTTTTTGTTTGTTTTCGTTATCGAGTTACTTCCTACAGATGTAGAACACTGCATTAATATATAATAATAATAATCAACACACTGGGGAATACTACGAATACCCCCAGCCCAGATCACAGCAGATCCCACAGAGAGTACATTTTGATATGAGGTTAATTGTTTTTAATGTCAGATATACACGCAGTTTATGCGAGACAACGACAAGTAGGTACCTATACAAATAGAGCCGAGTTTAATCTATTTTTTCTTGTTGTTGTATTAAGTTTTTTTTAATTGATGTTATGCTCTCATGCTATAGACAAGAGTGGAAATAAATGAATGAACGAATAAAAATCTTGGAAATGGGTTTTAATTATGGAATTCTATCTTTAGCAATTCTTGGTTTGAAGTTTGTTTTTTTTTTTTTTAATTTAATTTTTTTCGTTCCTGCTTCCTTTTACTTTAGGATTTTAAATTTGTTATGTAAGTAAAATAAATTTTTTGACAGGAGCAAGTCCGAATTACAAATTACTCGTACGAGGTGAGTAAAAAAAAGATTGAAATTGGATGAAAACTGTTTAACAAAAAAGACGGTAGCGGGAAAAATTCTCTATAGATAATCAGGAAAGGCATTCCCATGGACCGAACAAATATTTGATGGGCAACACGTGTTTGGAACTCAGGCCTATAAGGAGAAGTCTTTACGGTCCCCATCTAAGTTATACTAAGGTCCTCCAAGTTTGGAGGTTTTTCATTTACTTTGGAAAAACTGTTTGGTTCCGAAACAACAATAAGCAGCGGATAAAAACGGATATAAAAGAGTTTTACATGGTGAATCCACTAAAGAAATAGACTGCCAGAACTTTAAGCTGACCGGGTAACTGAGAGTGTTTCCAGTTTTAGTTTATTAAGAAAATAGGTTTACTTTGATACTAGTTAAAAAAAATGTTTAAAACTAATAACATTTTAGTTAAGAGAAAGTTTGAAAATTGTTAAGTAGTACATATTAAGCTAAATAAAACCTTAAAATAAGGAAATCGTATTTATAAACGTTGTCTAACTTTGGGCAGCCGTCCAAGTTATAGATAAACATTTTTATTTGTTGAATAAGAGCAATCTAACTTTAGACAATGGACTCGGTTGTCTAAACCTTGGCTAATATAACATTTTATTTAATAAAATAAAGCATTTTTCTAACTATTTTGATCTATTTAGACACTGTCTAACTAGTAAAAATCTAATAAATACGCCTGAGGGTGTTAAAACTTTTGCGCCAATGCTTTTAGATTTTTGAACGGTAAATGGGTAAAAATGACCAGAGTAGCGAGTGTTGATCTTTTTGTTGAAGGCAAAATTGACGCGAGATTGTGCTACGTTTCCACTTTTTTGAATACGACCCGTGTGTGTGTGTTCAGTTGAATTGGTTTTTTCCGGCTCGATTGCGATCGCTTAATGGTCGAAGAATTTTTATTCGGAACTTCCACTATACGTCGGTTGGTCTAAAATGCAGACATTAATGGATTGAATTGTAGAAAAATCAATCCCATTGAGCTTTAGTTCAATGGCAGCAGCTTCCAGGCGGATATTTTGCATATTGAACTCGGCCTGAATTGTTCGTGGATTGTTGATGTAAACCATTGACTTTAGATATTCCTATAGAAATAAGTCGCAATGTGGAAGGCCCAACCAAGCGTGTGTGCTGTTTCTCGTAAAGAAAAATTATTTTCATTGAGAAACTGAGTGATTTGCATTTTCTGAAATTTAGTTTCTTTTTTGTTTAAATCTTTCTTATCGATTCACGTAGATATCTCAGAATAATTTTTTGTCCAACACCACATGTTTTGGTGTCGCTGATAGTCCCGGACAATTTTGGTTAACCGTTGTCCCTTCTTGTTTGTTCTTTTGAACCCTAGACCAGATAAGTTATCTGCTCGACTCATCAGTCATTTCTTACTCATCAAATATTAAAGATTATGAAGCGCACGGACTAATAACCGCACTTTAAATATTATAACCGCAAACTCGCCGTGCGCTCCCGACTAATGGATCATTGTGACAAATCCGCAATTTACACGTGTCAAAGCAATTACTCATTGTTCCTACATTCATAGTTACATTACCAGCAATTACAATTTAAATTTGTTGGGCGCTCTTAGCCCTTTAAAATTCTAAACAAAATCTTGAAAGCCAGGGTGCAGTTCTGCCTTTTGTGGGCACGCGGATGTCATTAATAGAAAACTTATATAAGTCACTCAGAATGTGACAGCTAATACTTGTTGAGTCTGAAAGTTGCCAAAATTTACAAGAAATATGAAAGACAAGTCCTAAAATGTCATTGTAGCTAATATAATATTGCAGATTTTTTTTTTGAACAAAGAATAAATTTTCAGTTATGAACGCGATCATCCGTGATAATTAGGAAAATCTAAAAATGGCCGTATATTTCCAGGTTAGGTGGGAATGGTCACGCTGCAAGACCCTAATTAGATTAGGAAGCTTGAGTCCAGCCTAGTGAGTCTCATTTGGTTACATTACAAACTTAGAGGCGCCTCAAAATACATTGAAACAACAATATTGACATTTCACACATTGAAACAACAACAAATGAGACTCATGAGTTCGGTTTTCATATTTTCTTCACGCCTCACGAGAGTCCTCACCCCTCAATGGTTCGAGTAAAATTTAAAAGCATTCCGGATTGGTTGGTGTTGTTGTAATCCTATAGGAAAAAAAGCTGATGAATAAATCAGCTGTTTCCAAAATAAATCTGAAAGGTATCCTAAAATTTTTCGGATTTTTATTTTCAGCTGTCTAGTCTCTCACTCTCTGTGGTGGTGGATGTTTTTTTTTTCTTGTGTGGATTGTGGATAAAGGTAAGGATCTTTGATGATGAATAGGTTCTACAAATAGTTCCACAATTTAGGTGAAGGGCTCTTAAAGAACACGCGGGATTTCTAGTTTTTGTTTTTTTTTTTAACATAGATTTTAATTTTTACCGAACAAAATAAAACACCAGACAAAATAAATACAATATAATATGAAACCTATCCAATCCGGTTTTGGCCGTTGAAAAACAAATCTGATGTTAAACCATCTTAGACACCCTATCGGCCTATCACTCGAACGCGGCCAATCTCTCCATTAAGGTAGAACTAAAATAGGCGGAAGCCAACGTACGTGGTCGTAAGAAACCGAGCGAAAACAATAATTCATATGACGCGCATATAATTGCGAAGTGGAACTTTTCGTTTAGTTTTCGTTAACTTTTGCCGTCGGACGTGAAAGCGCTCACCGACCGCTCTTTCGTAAGTGGACTGACAGCTAGCTTCAAAAATCAAAAAAATCACTTCCAACCACTCAAGTGCATTATGGGTGACTTATGAATTTGACGTTTTGGAAAGCAACTTTTCGTTCGGTTTTGACACTAGCTTCCGACAGCTACCGCCTATTCTAGTTCTACCCTCAATAGCGTCCAAGAACATCAGCAGTGCACTTTTGTGTGGAGAGTTTCCGCCCGATATTCATCTCTTTTGAGACCAGGCTTGGCTCGTCTGACATTCTGTCCGCTACCTTACCGACTCTACCTCATCCTATTTTCTCTCTACCCCTCTCCTTTTGCCAGCAACATGCCGTTGCAAAAACTTACTTTGCTTCACAAAGAAACAAAATTCTCTTAAGCATTTTCGAATGTTTTGGAATTGGATCATACACAAAACTTGCGGTAGGAACTGTTGGAATAAAAAAAAAACAACAAAAAAACACTTATACCACAAACTACCAACTTGCCCTTTGCCCAAACCAATTTGAGTATTTAACGAAAAAATTATGAATTTTTAATGTCAGTTCTTTAGAAAACTACTTTTTTTTTGGTTTCTGTTTTCGATTTGATTTTTTGATTCCTTGCTTATATTGAAACCTTTTTTTTTTATTGTCGTGCGTCTTTGTCGCTCTCAACACCCAATTGGGTTATTTCTTCAGGTCGGTTGTGGCGATTTCTTATTTAAAACAATTAGCATTACTTACTCATTCGTTTTTCCACTTAAAAGTTATGGCACGCAATCAAGACATTCACCATTAATATAAAAAAAAAAAAACAGACTCCACATCAATATGTCGCAGCCACTTCCATACTTGTCCAATTTCTATGACGAAAGCTGGGATCGTTGAAGTGTGGTTATTTCGTTGTTTATTTTTTTGTTGTGGTTTTTTTTTTGTTTACCTACTTTATTTTATGTGCGTAAACCTGCAACAGTGCAAAAATAAATCTAAACAACTGCGTAAGTTATTTATTCCATTATGTTGATCCACACGTTTTACTCCACGTTTTCATTGCAGGTGCGAGAAGAAAACTATGTGTGTGTATATAAATTTAGCTTATGTGTTTAGTATGGAGTGTGGTGCTAGTGCACCTGTCCAATGATGATGTCTTATCGGTTTCTCTATTTTAATGTTTGCCCGTTCAGGTTCGGATTTAGTATGAGACAAATTAATTAATCGCCTTTATGGATGAGATCCATTTTCCTAACTGAATAAAGACAAAAATAACAAGCAAAGTTGTTGTGAAAAAGTGTTTTCTACAAAAGGGTGTTTTTTTTAGACGTGTGGATTTTAATTTGGCAATACTTTTTTCGGATTTGGTCTTTTTGACAGCTGCTTCTAGATTTATGCTCAGTTTTGTTTGCCATTTCATAATGAATAGACTTACTCCTGAACAACGTTTGCAAATCGTGCAAATTTATTACCAAAATAATGGTTCGGTTCGCATGACGCATCGCGCGCTGCGTCCAATATTCGGTCGACATAATCGCCCAGTAGAGTAATTCGAGCAACAATGGATTGGTTTCGCACCACGTTTACTCTAGTGGATAATGCGCATCCGCAGAGACGACGTACAGTGCGCACCGAAGACATTAAATTATATGCGTTTTATTTCTTCTTGAAAACCACACGTCTAAAAAAAACACCCTTTGCAACAATTCGAACAGAGCTAATCCTAACTAGAGACAGACATAGAGGATGTTCATATTGGACTTTTTTCTCCAACTTTTTTTTGACGTCTCTGAACTCAATCTCAATCCAACTTTATGGCTGAGATGCTTTCATTGGTTACTTGTTTCTCATCATGAAGGGGGAGTGAGATAAAGTACAAAAAGTAATAAAAAAAAGTCCAATTTGAATATCGTCATAGATTCAGTATTGGAAGCCCGCAGGCATAATTCAACAGTAAATGTTAAATCAATAAAATAAAAATTTCTTCTCTGGCTCTGAGGTCACAAAAGCTGCAGGGTTCCATAAGGTCAGTTCAATGGAGAATATAATTTAGTTTAAGCATCTTTCTTCATAGTTTTAAAAACTATTGATATTTCGTTTATGGTGAATGTGTCCTTGAAATAATTACCTTCCATTGGTTTAATCAGGTTTTTATAAATACTTCTGGTTTCTGAAATCATAGCTTGTTGAGTTGAGGTGATATTCAAGTTTCCATAGGTTTAGTGAGCAAGTTGGAAGGTGAAGTAGTCTATTTATGAAGTATGTCTGTACTTGTTCCACCTCGTCGTACATCTTAAAACCGCACGCTTTTGCAGTATTCTGGACATCTTTAAGGTTTAATATTTTTCCAGGTATTGCTAAATGCTGATTTTGCCTCAGCTCCTTAATTACGAAATCAGTTTTTTAATATAAATTCGATGAATTTTTAATGCCCAGGTACTTCAAGCTATCATTTTGATAGGACCACTTTTCAAATCCCAGCAAATGCACCAATTTCCTTTACTGAATTACTACAATCTTTGAGTTGCTTGTTTTAATAATTAAATCGTTATTTAAACAATATTGCTGCATCCTATTAACCATCAACTGTAGCGAAGGAGAAGGTGACTCAGTGACTGTGCAAGCAAACAATGTCATCTACATACGTACGTTCTATTTCAATTCCAGCTGGTAGAATTTCGACAATATTATCCAAGAATAAGCAAAACAAAAGAGGGCTAAACAGACAACCTTGTTTTACTCCTATGTTCACGTCAAAGCACTCAGTAATCTACGACACATCCCAAACTGTTGATTTATTGTTATATAAGACGCGTTTTATTATCGCCAATAACCCATATGGTTCACCCCGACATAATAAAACGATAACGATCCTAATGCAAACAGTGTTGTATGCTCATCTCTTTTTGTCTTATGTTTTTTTATTTTTCATATACTAGATACCTACTGTCTTTTTTCCTTATACTAGTTTGTACTCCCTACCGACTGAAGAATGAAGAGCCGTCTATCTGCCAGAGTAAGAACTTATTTCTGGTTCCATAAAGCGTTTTCGTATTACGTGTTAAAAGATAACACCGACTCAGATCCGTAGATAATAAAACGCGGCTATTATAAGCTTTCCAGAATACTGTTAAATTCTAATATAATGTATATTTTTGTTGACGATATCAAGTGATATTAAAGTCTATAAAAAAAAAGCTTAGTTTTTTTCTTGGCTAAAGATATGATGCACTGTACTAAATTCAGACTAGAACGGTCCTAACTTGTCATAGATGGCACAAGATGCCCCTAAAAAAATGTATACATGATATTCCTCTGTAATTGTTTGCCAGATTGGAATCACCTTTTCTGAACAATAGTAAAATTATAATCGCTTAGCGATAGCTTTGAGGTACCATTCCATCTTTGTAAATTTCGTTAAATTTTTGAAAAAAGTGCTTGAAGAAAGAACATAGAACCATTTTGAAAGAATTCTCTCCTGAAGCTTTGTTTGCTTTTTCTTTATTTAACACTAATTTAAACTCTTCTATTTCTAAATAAATAATAGTGTAATCCAAAAACTCAGTCAAAATTCTACCAAAGTTCATATAAAATGAAAAAAAAAGAAAACAAGTAAAAATTAGCAGTTATGAGAAGTAAACGAACAGACCTATTGGTACATCTATAATACCAATGTTGTCAATACTAAAATCATTCACAATAGATTTTAACTCCGAATACTTCAGTTTATTAAAAAAATTTAAGTTTAATAAATTTTTTAAATAATCGCGAATAAAAAATTATCGTGGAACCTTAACCTCCTTCGAATATTGAGAACATGAATTATGCTCGAAAGTTTTCCTGGAAATTTATTGATAGCGGGAATCAATTTTCAATTGTCATTACATAAGATTTTTGTTTGAGGGAAATTTTGTTCGGGGGAGATTCACGATAGCAAAACAATTTTCGAAGAAATATAATTTTCGGAGAGATACACAATTCTCTTCGAAATTCGCGATAAATATCGTATTGATACAATTGACAACAGCTGTTATAAGGGCTTTTTTCCTTAACTTTCAAGAACACTGCCTCTTGCGAGGAAGTCATGTCCCCGACTTTTTTTTTGGGGGCCCCCAGGCTTGTACCGCCTTAGAATTGAGACACATCTTCGTTCGGCCCTTTTGCTGACATAAAATATTTATACACTCTTACGCACGATTAGCTTGCGGCTTAAATAGTTTTATCCGATGCATGCCCCTAAGGGAAAGATTCAATTTATTTTATAAAATATAAATAGGAAAGAAGCAGCAGGGAAGGAAAACACTTTTCTTGTTTTCTAAGTCTATATTAAAACTCTCTAATGAGGGTCGACGACAACGACGACGATAAAACTAAACTACATTTGTATCAAATACCTACATATTCCCTAGATCACAATATTGAATGAATGTTTTGCCTACGATTAGGATTAAGGGTTGTGTTTGTAGAGTCGTGTATATTTAGCACGTGCTCAGCAATTGATCCAGCCTGTTGAAATTTTATATTCTCCACAAACAAGAGTACCATATACCAACCCTCTAAATATATATGTAGGTACATATCCTCTATACGAGTTTTTTAGAGGTATGTATGTATGTCTATTTTTAATTTTGGCTTGCTTATGAGGAAGAAATGAAAAAGAAGTGAATGACTTTTTGAAAAGGGAGCTGTTATAAGGATTGTAAATAATGCAAAGAGGTTAATGGGTTCTGCAACCCATGTAATTGAAAGGTAATTGGGTTGATTGCTTTTAAATGCTTTCATTTTGAGTTATTCGTGGTAAGTTTTTTCTCTCTTGATATCAATGAAGAAAAATGAAATATCTTTACATGGGAGGCATGAGTTTCTTTTTTGTAAGGTATTTTTAATTGAAAGAGTCCTTGATATTAGGTTCATACAAAAGGAGTAGGCAAAAGAGTTTTTGAAAATAAACAAAGACCACAGTATTATTCATAGAACTTAAAAATGAAACTTAAATTTGATTTTGAGACTTTTGTAGAGGGTTCGTTTTGTTCGATAAATGTCTTACAACTTTAAACAAAAAAGGGACTTCTTTTGTTGGGACACATTCTTTCACAAACAAATTTTAAGTAAATTCCACAAGACACTTCTCCAGTATCATGGATGTCCGAAAGTTCCGAGGAGCCAACATTGACTCGGATCACTAACTCGTTGTTGCCAAGTTTCGACTGTGGATATCCCAACCACGTCAAAAACAGAGAAATACTGTAAGGAAGTTCAACATCGGACGGCTGCAATAACCTCTTTAGGAGTCCTATGCCGCCAGCATCATATATTGAGAACCAATGGCAATTTTGCCAAGAAGGCATAAGAGATGCCACCTCTGGCAATGAAACTCCTGGGTTCATGATGTGTGCAAGCGGCAGTGAAAGGGGCACTGCATAGAAGGACCCGAGCTGGTCTCGAGTTCTAAGACCAGCAATTACGTCCACCCGATCTCGGCCAAGTGAAAATAGCCATATCTAAGCTTAAGTCCAATAAAGCTGCTGAATCTGACGGCTTTGCTGCCGAGCTATTCAAAGCAGCAGACGATGACCTGATTAGGAGGAGAATGCACCAAGTCATCTGCAAAATACGGTTGGAGGAAAGCATGCCCGATGAATGGAATCGCTGCATTATTTTCCCTGTTCTCAAGAAAGAAGACACTCTGAACTGCGCTAACTACAGAAGCATCGGTCTTCCTAAACTCGCCTGCAAGATCTTATCTGCCGTATTATCTGAACGCCTTAAGCCTTTCGTCAACAACCTGATTGGTCCATATCAGTGTGGCTTTAGGCCATGAAAGTCCACCAACCACCAAATATTTACATTGCGGTAGATTTCAAGATGGAGAACTCACGCTGCTCCGTAAAGGTCGGCAAAGACCTCACCGATACTTTTGATGTCAAAAACGGACTAAGCGCTTACATGCGAGTCCTTTAACATCATTCTTGAAAGAATAGTTCAAAACTCTGCCGTCAACACTAAAAGCAAAATCTTTCAAAGGTCTGTACGGGCTGTACGGGCTGAATAAAGAGACACCGACCTAACCAAAAAAAGTAAAATGGCAAAGATTAAGGTGGCTGGATTATTTAGAGCGAACGAACATTAAAGCTCCGAAAAGTTTTCTAATCTAACCCCGAAGGACGGCGCTGTAGAGCAAGACAGCGACTCACGTGGCGCCCGCAAATGGAAGGAAGACCTCAACCAACTTGGCGTTCGAAACTAGAGACAGTTGGCTAGGGACAGAGCTGCTTGTTTGTTTTTCTGATATTCTATTTTTTTCCAGAGAAATGTTTGAGCTGTAAATAATTTTTTATGAATTATAATTTTGGTAATCGGCATGATAAATAGGCTTTTTTCTGTCCCATCTCTTATTCTGCTATGAATCATAAAAGCTTTTTAACCATGAAAGTTTTTTATAATTGGCATGCCAAAGTTCAGTCTTTTGTTGTGCTCCTAATATTGCCCAACCAAAGGCATGACCCACTGGTCGTAGCTGACTGTTGAATTACTTTAGATTATGAAATACTGAAGCACTGTCGACCTCAGTTGCGCGATACACTTAATGTGACGCAACGATTAGGTGCAACCAACTTCCAGAATGCACCCTCAGTCAAAGCTAAGTAATGCATTTTGGAAGTTAACATGCAAGTAGTTCCTGGTTGGCCTCCAGAACTCAAGTGAGTCCAATTTTATAAATCAACCGCGACGGTCTTTGATTTATTTCGCCTGTCTTTAATTTAGTTTTGTCTTTTATTAACAACAACATAACACTTTTATCAAATTCTGTTATGAAACTTAGAAGATGAAAAATATAAACAAACAGAACTAAAATTTGATCGATCGATCGACAGACTGTTTTGCTCAAAATTTATTCTAATAAAAATTTTATGACTTGCCTGACTGTTTAATCGTGTGTTTGATAGATAATTAGCCAGTTCAGATTTATTAAGATCTGTGATATCTCAGCAATCTCCGAAATCTGAACGTAATTCCTCATTGTCATTCTTCAATTTTGCTGTCAAAAAGCATAGACTGACATTTTTTTGAATACTCAATTATTTTTTGTCGCAGTTGATCAATTTAAAAAAAGAGATGGAGAGTGCTTTTAACTTCTAAAGGAGAAATCTTGTTCAGGTTTCTCATTCTGCTCAGTGAAGCTGACAGAAGTTTGCTCAGTGAGATCTTAGAAACCTGAACGGGGTAGATTTAATCATTCTGTTTTGCTTTCACCCGCTCCCCCGTACAAACTTTATCACTGGTTTAAATTAAGGGTACTTATCAGGAAGTTCTTCACAACAATTCAGCCTTTTCAGAATTTTTTTTTCATGACAAGAGGAATTTTTGAAATATTTGTCACTTCCTCGATTGTTTTTATGTGGAAATAAGCGAAACCCTCTTACGTAGTACATAATCCAACACACTAACCATAAACCACAGAATTTTCATTGAATAATGTTTTAATTTAAAGTTTCGAATGAGACAACAAACACTTGAGTGAGTTAGCAACGATTTGTATAGGCTACATCAATGTATAGGCTATCAAATAATGAACAAGTGAAAAAAAAACAAAATTCAATTCAATTTTATATTATTCCATTAATTAAAAAATATCTACATAAAATTGACTTAACTTAAAAAAAGAGAAGGTACAGACATTAGAAATTCAGTCTTTGTTTGCATTAAACTTAAACTTGAAAACAAAATAACTCTCAAAAAAAGTTACAAACAAAAAAAAACTTTAAATCTAAATTATTATTAACGTAAACATTTTTATGGATTTTGATATTTTTCTGAAAATTTCCTTCGCTAAGTTCCGTTTTTTTTTAATATTCTTTGAACTCTAAACAACAATTTTTCAGTTTCGACCTTCATTTGGGCTTTTTTTTCATTTACCTAAATATTTTTTAGAATAGAAAAAACTTTTGTCTGCAGGAGCATATGACAAAATAAAATTGTACTAGATGTCTTGTTCGTTCTTTCTAGCGGTTAGGGTACGTTAACATCATTATTTTTTTTTTTGGAATTGAATTTTGCTTTAATATTTCTGTTATTTTTTTTAAGAATTTGTACGAAATACAGAACAAATAATGAACAATTTCTGAAATATAGAAAATTTATGTGTTTTTGTTCAACAAATAATTCATAATGAACATCGTCTTCAAATACAGAACTATTCATTATTATAATGAACGGATGGTCACCGTAGCTATAGGTTATGTATATTTTAACTGAAAAACCTTTCACTGAGGATTGAACATAATAATGTCGATATTATTTAGCATTCGTATTTAAATAATAAAATTCATATTTTATTTTGTTTATTCTCTTGGGCTCCATTCAATTCCAATTGAAAATATAAACTGTTTTAGTGCTTTCATGTTATCAATGCGCTTTCTAAGAAAACTTCTAATAGGTAATTAAAAAGACTGCAATTTGTATCAACACTTCAGTT
Organism: Epistrophe grossulariae; assembly: GCA_929447395.1. Taxonomy (NCBI): domain Eukaryota; kingdom Metazoa; phylum Arthropoda; class Insecta; order Diptera; family Syrphidae; genus Epistrophe; species Epistrophe grossulariae. Next base: position 107,059,026 of record OV839567.1, read on the forward strand.
AAATGAAGAAATAGCTATAACTCCAGCCTATAAGAACTTGGTAGTAGACACCCAAAACGGAAAAGGTCCTCACTAGTCAACTGGTGAGTCCAAGTGAGATAGGCGGGATGAAACTCCAATTTTTGTGGAGTAAAGGCCGTTAAAAGGAATGTTGAATTGGTTTAGAAAATATGTAGTTCAAGTAAAATTCTCCCAATGCCACGCCCACTTGCACTTATAAAACAAATAATTTTCAATTTAACTCTCTTAAATCTAAAATATGACGTGCAATTTTTCCCGCCCACTTTTCTTATATTTAAATTTTCTCCTTATTTTGCATCCTTACAAAGGACAAAATTGAAGGAGCTGTTTTATAAAATATAAAAATAAAAGTTAATATTTTAAAAATATCTGTAGTTTTGTTGGAACAGTTAAAAGATTAATCAGAGTGCTTGTTGGATTAATTTTGTTTGGAAATGAGTTTGACGTGCTCGCAATCGATGGTGAGGTGATTCATGGTAAGGTGAATATTGTTGTTACAAAGGTGACATAATGGTTGTTGTTATATAGTGGCTGTGAGTGATGTTGCAGTGGCCCAGTCGGTGTCTTATATAGGATCTGAGGATATTTGGAGATATATTCAACAGGTAGATAGTTTTTTTTTAGCTTGAAGATTGATTTGAGAGTAGGTAATAATGAAGATGTTATTTCCAATTATTTTTTTGAGGTAACAAGCTCAGATCAAAAGGGTTTTATTTGCATCTTCTTTTTTTTTATTAAAAACGTTGAATTGTATAAGTGGTTCTTCAATGGCTGTTTTTACCGTCTGCAAAATTCATTACACGGTATTTCAACATGTCCAGGCACCCATATAGTTTTAAGATTTTTATTTCCGATTATTTTACCTCTCAGGAGATCGATTATTTCTATTTTATAAGGGGTTTTTGTGTGATAACACACTTGCAGTTAGGCTGCATCCATTAACATTTTCCGGTATATCTCATTACTTGTTATGGCTTTTGGGAGTCTTTATAATTCAATGTTTATTGAGTCAATTGGTAATTTCCACTGTGGGAATATTGAACATTTTTTTGATTTCGTTTGAACTGGGAGGTTCCACTTTTAATGCATTGATTAGTGATGATAGATAGTTTTGGTGTTTAGTTCTCCGTGGAATTTTTGGGATTAGAAGTTGAATAGGTTATTTTTTGGAGGATGGGACCAATTGCATTCGTTTGTTCAATGGCTGTTTATGTTTGTCCACCCTTAGTTATAAAAATATTCAACTTTTATATTTTATAACTCAAAACACAAAAATTGAAATTTTCACTTAGCTGAATGAAACCTTTCGCAATCGTTTGTCCGCCGTTAAATAACTTTTGAAGTAGGGTTGGATAAACGAAAATTTTTGGTGGAGAATCAGTATCGGCCGGTGGAAAAACGAACGCACTTGGTTTCGACCTTCTAAGTTGAAATTGCAACTTTTTAGTTTTTGGGGGTGTTCCCATAAAATAGAAAAGTTGTGTAATTTTTGAAGTAGCGGTCAAATTTCTTTTTTATTTTTGATCTCGCCGGGACAAATGATTGTGTTCTGAGCTATAAAATATAAAAGTTGAATATTTTTTTAACTAAAGGTGGACAATTTTTTGTGGACAATCAGTATCGGCAGGTGGACAAACGAATGCAATTGTTCCCATCTCCCTAAGTTATCAGTTGTGGGCGGTAGACGAATTTTTAGTTTTTGGGGGTGTTGCTTTAAAAAAGAAAAGCTTTTTTTCTGGGGTGGACAAACGAAAATTTTGCCTGGACAAACGAATCTTATATAACTCGATCAAAAATTTTGAGGCGGGTTTTGGTTTCAAACAGCTCTTATAAAGATACATATGTATGTAATAATAAAAAAAAAAAATATATGTAAATTTCCGGGACAACAAAAAAACATTCAATATATTTCATTTTAAAGAAACTCCTTAAAATGACAAAAATCCTTTAAAAACCTAACAAACAAATAAACATACCGTGGTTATTTGAGTCGAAACAAATCTTAATCCTCTAAACATAAATACAAATTGCTCTAAGCTTATGTTTCTATAATTCTATAAACAGACAAATCAACATTGTGGGGGAATCCTACTTTAAATAATTTATTTTTTGGTGAAAAATGTTTGAAATTTTGTTTTAAACTCATTTTTAAACATCAGCTATAAAGTACAATTGAATTGTACATTCAAAAACTATTCTGCGCTCGAGTGATTTGGAGTTTAATCAAAATACATTACCTAAAGAAGTAGTTTATGTCAAAATAATAACCATTTAATAATAACCATTTTCCAACAAGCAAGTCGCCGTATTTAACACATCCTAAGGTTTTCAAAGGCATGCGAATGACACTTAGCTAATGTAAAATATACCTACAAACTATAAAAACAACCGATATTTTATCTGGTCTCAACATATTTCATCTTCATTGGTCTTTGTAACGTTTTTGCTTGACGGTCAGGTGGTTAAAAATTTAAAGTACAGAATTTTACCTATAGCTTCATAGCTATCATTGATCCTCAGTGCTCTAAATACCTTTTCAAATTATGTTAACTTTAACACCACAATATTTAGGTTAATGACTGACTCATTTTCATTCCGAGACGAGAACGAAAGATGAGGTCGTTTCAAATAATATCAATCGGGAAATGTGAAGAAAAACATGACAATCGACGACTCATTTTCGAGAGGTGTATTTACAATCGTGCATGCAACATGAACAGAACAACGACATCCGCTTTTTTTCTCTTATTAATCGGGAAAAAGAGATTCCTTTCAGAATCATTCACAACAAAGCATAAGCAATTCAATTTGGGTGTTAAATATTGGGTGTTGTTTTCTTCTCATCCACTTTGAAGATACCCATAGACCAGGGCAAGAAGGGGAAAAGCCGTTTTATATTTCATTAGTTTCCCCCCATTTTATTATATTCTAATCGAGATAAACATCAGAGACTTCGATGTACAATACGTATGTATGTGACTGCGACATTACCCAAATGACACATGAATATGTTTTTCGACTTTTTTTTTTTAATTGTTGTTCGTGGCGACGCGGTCATCGTGTGCGTTTGCTGCTTTTTCTTTAATTTGGAGAGGGTGTATGAAGGGGGAAATGACAAATGGAACGAATCACAGAGTTTTTGGAATAAATTGAATTTATTTAGATATATCTAGAGAAGTTAAATTAAAACAAAAGAAAATTGATTCGATTCCCAATTAAAAAATCTATCCAGTATACACCTCTGCTATATACTTTTATCATAAAATGCAACAAGTTACACCCTAGGAGGTCGTCTACAACGTCGCCGTTGTCATTGTTGCTCATTCAGTTTCTTGAGTCAAGGGTAATTGATGCGGCGAGGAAAAGAAAAGGAAGAAAATCATTGGAATTGAACGACGAATGTTTAATCTGTTTAACAGCAATGAGATTATTGATGAATAAACTAGTATAACTTCAATAAAGACGAGATGATCTTTTACTTCGATAAAATTTCTAAATATTTTTTTGTTGGGAGCTTGGGGCTTACCAATTCCAAAGCGATGTTGATCATCTGTATCCAGCCACACACTCATTTTCGATATTTTTTTTAATTGATCTTAAGATCTTTTGTATTTTCTATTTTCACTTATTTTTTGCACAATACACTTAAGCACATAAGAAAGACACCTAACAACACACAAATTGTTTTAATATTATACTAGGAAAACACGAATTTGTTAGTTTTTAAGATTTGTCAACAAAAAATTGGGAGACGTCGCCATCGGTCGCGGCCCCATGGACATTTTTTCGAAAATAAAAAAAATAAAATAAAATATTCAACTGATTACAAACTTTACGCATACATGGTAGGAATAGTGCGCACTGCGCAGTTGGGGAGAGGCTTTTATTAGAGAACAACAACAACTTACTATATGTATTTGAAATTTCTGACAGATTGAGTTGAGAGTGTGGGTGGATATTCAGCAAGTAGAAGACGCGGCAGACAAAGGGTTTTGAACGGAATGAAATGGAGTGTGTTCAGTCTAATAGGTTTGTTAAGATAACAAGTACGGAATAATACATGCTGCATGCTTCGGCGGATTTTGAGTTTCAACAGTGGTTTACTGTTCAAGTGTGTGATAATAACCAATTACATACTTGAACCAGCGTTGACCGTTGGTTAATCCGCCGAAATCGGTGAGTTCGGGCCAGTTGTACAAATATTTAAACCGTGGTTCAGCAATTTTTATCCAACGATTCCGGCGGATTAATTGAGTTTTAACAGTGGTTTACTGTTCAAGTGTGTGATAACAACCAATTACATACTTGAACCAGCGTTGAACCTTAGCTAATCCGCCGAAATCGGTGAGTTAAAATCTTGAACCGAGGCTGAACCACTATTGTACAACTGGCCCTTAAAATCTTTAACCGAGGCTGAACCACTATTGTACAACTAGACCTTAGTATTCAAAATCGAAACCAAACTTTTTAGTTGCATGTACGCGCCTGGCCTTAATAATCACCATGACTACACGATGAAATAAAAATCAATTTACCCTATTCCCTATTTCACGTTCTTAAAATCCATATATGTATCTCATTGACGCTGATTACATGAAGACTTTTATCGGTTGTTTCGTCTTTCGTCTTTTTGACAGCTTGGGTGAGGGGTGTAGAATTGTAGAGGGAATGAAGTAACGAAAGGGGGAATGAAAATTTGAAGATTTTTTCTGGTTGAACATTGACGTTTATGGTTTGACAACCGAATAGAGATGAGAGGTGAGCCTGCAGATGTCAGAAAAAATCGTAGTTGATAGAAAAATTATCGATATTAAGGTATCGATTTTAAAATAAAATAAATCGATTACAAAAAACTAAAAAAATGCAAATAAAATGGTTTTTGTAAATCGAATGCAAAGAATGAAACTCCAAAAACGCGTCCATTATTAGCTGCGTTTTATTTTCCCCCAGATCTGATCCAGATTTTATTTGCATACAAAAATACAAGTATTAAAAAAACAACACAAGATCCAACTTTGTTTATCACGTTATTCTGGCGTTGTGAGGGTTCACAACTCACAAAATCGATTTCACCTTTCTTTGTGAGATTGTTGTGACTTGTGAAGTATCAGTGAGGTTTGCCAGAATAGGGCTGTATGTGTTGTTTTCAAAAAAACATAATTCTCTTTGGTATTAAGGTTCCCCCATACCAACGCGAATTTTCGGTGGCGACGACGAAAACAACAATAACAACATGTGGTTGTCAATGAAAATAACACGTTGTTTTTATTGTTTTCTTCGTCGCCCACCGAATATTCGCGTAGGTGTGGGGGACCTTAACAACACGTGGTTGTCAATGAAAACAACACGTTGTTATTATTGTTTTCGTAGTCGCCACCGAAAATTCGCGTTGGTGTGGGGGATCCCTTAAACGTGTGAAATTATATTATTTTCGATTGACTAATTACTGGATGGATTCAAAGGAAATTTGACAAAGAAATCGATTATTTCATGGACAAGGAATATAAATATAATAAATATAATAATAGGTGTGTTTTGTTGACCTTCTTAATGTTCACATTAGGAAATGCGCAATAAAACTCTTAAGCAGTTTCATTAAGACATTTTGCATCGGAATGTTGGCACTATTTGCTCGGGTCATCTGCCATTTGCCGCGGTATAAAATTTTGTTTCGAGATTTTAATCGTTAACAAAACTTATTAAACTAAATAAAAAACTGAAATAATAGTAAAAATAGTGAATACCTACTTGTAATACTTTATTTTGAAAAATATTAATATGGGGTGCTACATACATACATATAATAAGGAGTTAACAATTTTTTTTTTCATTTTGAGAGCTTATTGTGTCTCATATTCTACATAAAGTAATGTGAAGTGATGTTTTTTAGTCAAAAACATTCCCCTAGAATAATTTTAAATTGATATTTCATAGCATTTCGCTGTAAAAAAGCAAATTATCTAAATATAAAAACATACTTCAATCACGTGAATTATAAGTTGGGTTATATTTGTCAAAATTATAAATTCTGGTCCATAGTCGCATTACGTTTTGTTGGTGATGGCAAGGCGCTCATATTTGTTGAGCGCCCGTAGTGCAGAGTTATTTTTCAACGTTTTAAATTTTCTTCCCATTACTTTATATGTATTAAATACACAATCAACCAGTGAAATGAACAAATTGTAAACTTCTTACTATATCTAAGTGTTTACAAGATTTAACACAGCACCGCATGTTAATAAAGTATTGTATGTATGCACTATATTTATTTTTATTTCACTTTTGTACATAATTTAATAAGTTTTTAATGATTTAAAATCTCAAATCACATTCCTCAAAAAACCAGCTAAAAATTTCCTTATGCGCCCCAGCATTTATCTCTAACTGCATGCCGATGCTGTGTCAATGCATTTGTATTTGTATAACTCACACTTTCTTGAAAAAAAACCCCACAGCGGATGCGTTCATTGAAAATGGTTACTTACCAAAACCAATATTACTCTGTTCGAATCTTGTCATATATGATTTAAAAATTGTGGATGATAATTTTTATTAAAATAATTTTATTTGCATCATCGAAAATGTATTTCGTTATTTTTTAATAAAATAATTCGCTGTATAGCCTAGTACGCAGATCGCGCTAAATTTTAGTTTCCATACGAAATTCTCTCCAAAATTTAGCTGAGAGGTACGCAGCTCCAGCTAAAAAATCAAATGTTTGTTTCCTACTGTACATCACTAATCTGTCAAAATTTAGCCCACGAAATAATTGTCTGGGACATTATTCTCGAGCTAAATTTTGACTGGTTCTGGTATTTTTTAATTTTGTGTGAACTTTGCTTTGTTTTTACAGCTAGATTGTTGCTGCCTTCATGCAAAATGGATTACGATTTGGAAGAATTTTTACAAGAATTAAGCCTCAACTACATAAGCCAAAAAAGTGAAAAAGTGCAAAAGTGAAAATTTTTAAATTGATTTTGTGATAGTTTTTCTGACTAGAAAACTTATAAAAATGATGCAGAAAGCTTAAATTTTGGTTTAAAAACAAATTTGTGTACTCTTTTTCACAAAACAACGGCGCTAGCGGTAAAAAAAATATTTTTACTTTTGTACTTCAGTACTTTTTGGCTTATGTAGTTAAGCCTTTACCACAACCGAAAAAAGAATGCGTGGTAAAAATAAAATTACGTTCAGCATGGAAGACAAAAAAAACTGGCTACTCTTGTAAAGGAACACCCTTCTATATGGTGTCTGGTCCATCGCTCCTATTGCCACAACTGGTGCTGCTGCACAAATCACCAAATCTTAAATTTCCCTTATATCCATTTTGGTTTCTAAAATGTAATAATACTTGAAATTTTTCAAACAAACTTTCTTAAATTTTAATATTTTTTTTTCGGAGAACAGGTGTTTTTGACATATTCTACACAGTGCCCTTATGCCTGTTTGATAACTTTTTGTTTCAACAAATATCCAAAAACTGATTTTTTTTTTCTTTTGGTTTTGACAGCAAATTCTAAAATTTTGTGAAAATTTGTGCGAATTCGCAAGAAATTTCACGTACCAAACAGACCACTTATTTCAATCACATATTCTCCACAACTCTCCTATAGCCGTGTTTTATTATCTACGGATCTGGATCGGGATCATCTTTTAACACGTAATACAACAACAAATTTGGATCCTGCTCTGTATCTGGATCTATTTTAAGGATCCGTAAATAAGTTTTAACTCTGGCGAATAGACGGCTCTTTAGTCGGTAGGGAGTACAAACTGTAGTGTAAAGAAATAAAACAGTATCTACATGAAAAATAAACAAACATAAGAAAAAAAGAGATGAGCATATAACACTGTTGTCATTATGGATCCGTATCGTTTTATTTTAATGGGATGATCCTGATCCACGGCGGCTTATGTCAAAATTTAGCTAGGGTTTTAGCTGATGTTTGGAGAGAAAAGTGGCAGTTAAAATATTTTAAAAACTACCATACTCACCGAACATATTTTCCTGGAAAACATGCAAAGATACCAACATAAGCCTAGTACGCTGCTGATGCGAAACGAAAAATCCCATACAAAAATGACACAACGAAATCATAAACGGAAAATTTCGTTCTGCTTTTCGTTTTGCAGTACGCTGTTCGATGAGCGAAATTCATAATTGTAGCAGATTATTTGGAGAAGTCTCCGCTCCTTTTTCGTACTGAATTAATTATACAGACTATTTATTGTGTGCGGAAAAATGACATTTGAGTTTTATTTGTGTTTTTTTTTTGTTTCTCATTTTCTTACTACATGGGTTTCTTTGATTTTTTGCGTTTATGTTTGATTTTGTTTTTGGATTTAGTGAAACTCTCCAAGGATGTTTTCCGTTGTGTTTTCGCAAGCGTTTCGTTGTCTGTTTGGAGATCACAGGAAATTTTCGTTTCGCATAACAAGGAAATTCATTGGAAAGTTAATGTTCACATTAGAGTTACTGAAGTTTGAATGTGCTGTCAACTTGTTGTTTTTGCATTTGCATGTTAAAAGTTGGCTTAATGTGAAAAATTTCTTAATGTTCACATTAGAAAGTCAACAAAACACGCCTAATAATATAAAGTGGTTTTGCCTAACGGTCCATTGATTTCTACGTCTGTGCCTACGTTCTGTACCCCCGGATCGATAAAATTGGTCGAGATACCTAAAAAAATGGAACAAAACTCATATGATTTGTTTTAATTTCAATCGTCTCTAGACTTATTTTATCGATACGAGCTACAGATTGAAGGCACAGATCATTTGAATGGAATTTCTTAGAGGAGAAAATCGAAATTTTTTTTTGAGGTTATAGGACCGGTATCTGCCACAATAACAATTTACTTTTTATATTTTTTCCAAAATGTTTTGATTGAAATATAACTGGGTTTCAGTTTTTTGCCTAAAAATTCACATAACAGAAATAGGGTTTTAATGTTCTTTCGCCTTAATTTAATTGGGTTATGGTCGTATAATTCGTTAATGGCTGGACTAAATTTGGTACAGTTTCCAATCTTTGCCTACGTTCTTAAACTCTCGGATCGCCAAAATTAGTCGAAATACGATGGGAAATGAAACAAATAGGATGAGTTTTGTTCCATTTTTCAGCGTTTATCGACCAATTTTATCTATGCCAGGGTTACAGAATAAAGGCACTGATTTAGTCAGTTCGTTCCCAGCTAATCATCTTTTGTCAAGAATTATTGCAACCGGTAAATCTTCAAATCTATAATTTGAAACTTTAAGGCTCTCCCAAACCAACGCGAAATCGTAGCGAATCATTCACAATTACACAAAATATGACAAATACACAACGCTAAACAACAACAAAAATCTGTCGTCGGCGAATGTTTCGCGTTGGTTTGGGTGAGCCTTTAATCATCGAATTTGATAATCAGCCGATTCAATCAGAACCTTTATTACAGATTTAATCTATTCTGAAATACTGGCACTAAGTCAAAAACAAGTTTTGATGTGAATTCAACGTATTTTACTACCAAAATTAAAAAGAAACAAAACATCGATTTTTCAGGTTCGATAAATTTTTTCATCGATTTTTCACCGAATATTTTAATTGCTCGTATCTTAAGGATCCCCCAAACCAACGCGAATTTTCGGTGGCGACGACGAAAACAATAATAACAACGTGTTGTTTTCATTGACAACCACGTGTTGTTATTGTTGTTTTCGTCGTCGCCACCGAAAATTCGCGTTGGTGTGGGGGAACCTTTAATCCAAAGCATTTTGCGAAGAACTTATAATCATTTAATTTCGTGTTGTTAACCAGTTTCTATACTTAAAAAGGCTACAATTATGAACAAAAAGTGATGAAAATACATTTTTATTTACAGCAACTGTTTATTTTCCAATAAATCCACCGCAAAATTTTTGTTCCTCAAAATAACGAAAGAGTCTTCACGAATGAAAAAAGAACCATGTAATCACGACGATACGTGCCTGTCATTCATTCAAACAATAAAAAGTCTTTGTCCCCTTTCACACGAGGAAACATTGCTGGAGATTTTTTGACGTTTTGTTTTAATTTTCAAATCCCACCAATCGTAAACCGTTCAATCCTCTTACTTGGTGCCCTTCTCACCCAAAAACTGAAAGTTGCTGGAAACTCAGTTTCCTCGTGAGAAAGGGGACTATAGTTCCTCCAATTTCCTTCGAGCTTGCAAAAAACATCCGACGCACGTCACGAAAAAAAGTCATGCGAGTTATATCTGATATTTTTTACTAAATAACCGAACGGTTCCATTGAGTGCATCTGAAGTCTTAAATCTGAAGAGTGCGTCTGTTGAAGTTGTTGAAGTAAACACAAAAAAAAAGAATACACAAAAAAGAAAATGCAATCAAAAACATCATACCCGCAAAATAAATCGTTAAATAATTGATTGAAATTGATAAATTAAATGTTTTTTCGTTAACATTGTCTACTGTAAAACAACTATAGTTAAATAATTTAAAAATTCTCTATTGTAATTTGTTTAGAAAATTTAAAAAAATTCTGCAGAGTAGATTTGTAAAGACGTGTAATTGTGAAATCAAATTGAATTTGCACACCATTCAGCCACTGCGTTGGTGCGTCGTAATTTGTTGCTTGTTCATGTTCATACATGTTTTGTTTTCCCGGAAGACGTATTGAATGAAATTAAAGTATTGGAAGAAATAAAATAAAAGTTAAATATAATTAAAAACAAACATGGGGATTCATAAAAACTCAATCCAATTTCCTACTGGATCTGGGTCTGTGAAAGACACAGCAACAGGTTTTTCTTCTGGATTTGGAAGGCAAACTAATACAGTTTTTGGAACATTTCCAAATCAAAATAATCATCAACAGAATGCGAACAATACCACTGCTGCATTTGGATCTCAACATAATTTTGGAAACAACTTTTTTAACAATACAGGTAGATACTATTAACTTAATTGTTTTGCTATGTTTTAGATTGAAAATGAACATTTTGTATACACCATAATGGCCGTTCTCTATCTTGAAAACACTACCTATATTTGTAGCTGGTAGCTTAGTAAGCCCTATTCTTAAGTATTCTTTTGTATTTTACTTACACTTCAATAAATTTATGATAATAATTATATATGTTCACTTATTTTTACTTTTTTCACTCAGGGTGAAACTCAAAATAGGCGTGTTTTAGTGAGAAACTGCATCCCAGTCAGTTTTTTAACAAGAGATACAACAAAAAAAATCTACTGGCATTAACATTAACTGGATAAAAGTAGTTTTTCCTACTAAAAATCAGTGGGAACTGTGGATCGTTTTCTTTTCTTTCTTGTTTTTTTTACTTCACAGAGCTATATTCTCACCAAAACACGGCTACCTAATATCTTTTAAAATTTACATATTTTTTCTAAGTAAATTATGTTGGTGTTTATGTACTTGGCTTTGTAGTTATAGAAGAATAATCTTTAGTATTTTATGCTGGATATGACAAACAAATAAGTAATACATTTTATGTAAGTCGCAAAATGGCAGTCCACTCTTAGTTAATTCTGCATGTAGGTAGGTACTTTTGATGATATAGATATAAATTGTTCCATTCACAAATACCTACATAACTTACTTCGCACTCTTAGACTTGTTTGAATTGTTGAGCCCGGTTTCCATTTTCACAGCAGTTTAACAGGACCACAGTTTCTATTTTTACCGCAGAGGCCTTTGCAATTCTCATGCTTCATATACTAAAAAATATGTTATATATTATATCTTCGGACAGCCTAACAGTCTTAAATGCAATCAAATATACTGATCATAATACCGTCATAATTAATAAAATCCGGTACTATCTTATTAGCAAACTAAACAAATTAAAGCTAATGTGGATACCTAGCCATACAGGTATAATAGGAAATGAACTTGCAGATGAGTTTACTAGTTTGAACTTACCACCAAACTCGATCCATTAAGGTACATTAATAAATAACTTCTCTCACACTTATATTCGATTGGAAACATTATAGACATCATTATTCAGCAGTAAACATGGAGAAAATTATACCTATCTTCCCCGTCACCACCTCAAAAGCAATGAATAAGTATATGTGTTATTAGACTGCGCCTTGTTCTTATTTAGACGTCAAGCATTAAATCCACTGCGCCATTGTCAGTGGCAAGTTATTTCAAAAAGGAGTTCTTAACCGCTATATTATTGACTCGATTAATCCAGATATTTTCTAATACCAAACAACTTCTTCTTTTATTCAAAATAGCTTTTAACGGCCTTAAGTCCTACAAAAATTGGCGTTTCGTCCCGGCGATCTCACTTGGACTCATCAGTTGACTTGTGAGGGCCTTGTTAATACGCAATTTTTGCTTAGTTCAGTTCATCTTACATAGATTTTGTGACGAATATCTAGTGTGAACTATGTCCAACAAGACTAGAATTCCTAATCATTAAGTTTTTGTTTTTTGCCCGTGGCCTGGCATAGTTTATATAAGGTTTTTTTAATGATACAAATTCTATATACGCAGCCAAGTAGAAGACTTAGCACTATTTTATTTGCACTTGGACTTAGACTTACATTCTTTTTTTTTCAACAGGATTCTTTCAACCGTTTAATTTTGGATTTGGTCACACGATGTCTCAGCAAACTACGAACATTTGTTTCACAGGATTCGGACAACATAAAACAAATTATAGTTTTTCCAATTCTTCTATCGGTACTATGAAGAAAGTTACATTGGTATTCGAGCATCCAGATATAATTTTTGGAAGCAGCATTTTTAGAAAACCAGACACAATTGTTGAAATCGAAGAACTTCCAATAAGTAACCGGAATTTGATAACGAATTACAATAATTTTTCATTTAGTGTTGGTCGTATTGAAAAATATAACAGCACATTTATTATGAAAAGTGCTACTCCTATAAGTAAGTTAATAAACATTCACACCTTAATTATATAAATTATAGATTATTTATTTATTATTAAACAAAAATTATTTAAACTAAATTAAGTAAGCTAGTGTTTTACATATATTTTTTTTAAAGGTTTTATGCGACACATAAATATATGGCTGTAAAAAATTAATAGAATAATCCTTTTCCGATTTTCCCGTTAGAATATTATTCTCTTCCAAAGCGGGAATGAGAGTTCTGAATGTTTGAAAAATCTATTTTGCAGTATTCGAAAAAAAATTAAATATATACAGAAAACAATATATTCCCGGGAATATTCATTTAGAATTGGACTGAAAATACTCGCAAGTACTATAGTTCCTCAAAGGAGCAATTCATCTGGCTTGGGCACAATAGATCTTAAGGTCGCAGTGCAAATAATTTCCCAAAATATTCATTTATTCATTCAATATGTGGTGCAGGATCATTATGTAAGTTCACGGTACAAAATTTCACAATTGCCTTTTAACTGAAAAAATTAAATCCACAATCCACTGCTATATAGCAAGTTATTCCTCTATATTTGAGGCTAAGATAAATACCGAAAATATTTTCAAAGAATTATTATTTGATTTTAGGCATCCCTTGCAACTTCGAGAAATAATTATTTAATTGTAAGTCTTGAATTAAATAAATAAAATATAAAAAAAATATCTCATATTTCACATACATTTGTCATCAACATTCACTATTCTTGTTTTAATAAATTTTAACAGCTATGAGTTTTTTAGAGTCATTCAGGGCAAAAAAGGTTACATAGAACGTTTAATAGTGATTTCAGGACGACCCAGTGTGCCCAGTGCTAACATTGAACAAACCTATTATAAAATATAAAACTTGTTGTCAATAATGAGCCATTGGTCTTAATCTATAGTTTAGTAAAACATGAGTTTCAACAAATGAATATCAATGTTTTTCAAATTGATTTGATATTGGAGATTTTTAACGTGTTTTTTCATGAAATAAATAAAAGATATTATTTTAAATAACTTAAAAACACTTATTTTATTCATTTATTTACTTAAATGCATTTCGGAAGCTATGCTTCCATCGTCAGTAAGTTACTTACTGACGATGGAAGCAGTAAGTTACTTACTGACGATGGAAGCATAGCTTCCGAAATGCATTTAAGTAAATAAATGAATAAAATAAGTGTTTTTAAGTTATTTAAAATAATATCTTTTATTTAATATTTTTCAAACAATCTAATAGAAAAACAAAAAAAAAATTAAATTATAAAAGTAATTATTGTATTAATATGGATCTAATGTTTTATTTTTTTTTTTAGAATTTTTAGTAAAAGTTAAACAACCTGGTTTTAGCTTCAACAATACCATGTCATCATCATTAAATTATGGAAATCGAAAAATTACTTTAACTTTCCAATCTGATCAACTTCAATATATACCAAACACCAATATCCTCAGACCATCAGAAACAATTGTGGAAATTCCCTTGCCATTTATTAACAAAAGTACGTTTTCCAACGAAGACTTTATGTTTTCGGTTGGTCCAGATGGTGCCAATAATTCATTCGAGATTCAAACTTCAAAGAATGATGGTAAGAGAATTTAACTATAAGTTTGTTTTTTTTTAATTAGGGTTGTTTTTTCATTCTAATTTCATTTCAAATATTACCAAATTATATTTCTGAAATCTTAATTCAAACCAGATATAAATCCTTAAATAAAAGAAATAGTGATTCCTCAGAAATATAAAGTGGTTCAGTTTAAAAGATTATAATATTTTGTTTTGTTTCATTCAGTCTTTAAAGTAACATTTCTGGAAAGAGGAAATTACAACAATAATCAGCTATTTGGGAACCGAGAAACCAGAACTGGTTCAGTGTTTTTTGATCAAGGTCGACAAATAAATGCCTTTCCAACAACTAGTGGTTCACTATTTGGTGGTCAGGCACCTTCAGCATTTGGAGCAAATCAATCTTTTGGAAGTTCAACAACAACAGCCGGATATAATGGCCTACCTTTGAATCAAGTCCAACCAATTAATTCTAACCAACCATTATTTGGTAGCCCATCAGTAAACTACGGATTTGGTGCAACCCAATCTTTGGGAAATGCAACAACTGGTACTGCTGGTACAGCAAATCAGAAGGTAGGTAAAAGCCATCCAAACAAGAGTGGCTTTTCATTCGGCCAAACAAATATGCAAACAATTGGCGCCGGAAACAGTAGACTGCCCGTATTCGGTCAGTTATACGGTAATTCAAAACCAAAAACTGGTGTCATATATTGTAACCAAGGCCTGTTAGATTTGAATGAGGCATCAAATGACAGCAGTTCTAGCGAAACCTTTGCATCATTATTCACAAATCCAACAACATTTACTGAAGAAGTAATTTCTTTTCAAGATAAAGTAAACAAGGAATTAACATCGGTTCATTACCAGCCAACTTTTGACACCGATGTTTTAGGAAATCCAATCAAAACAAATTGCATCACCGCAAT
Source organism: Epistrophe grossulariae (assembly GCA_929447395.1). NCBI lineage: Eukaryota > Metazoa > Arthropoda > Insecta > Diptera > Syrphidae > Epistrophe > Epistrophe grossulariae. The sequence continues at coordinate 107,074,455 of OV839567.1, forward strand.
GAAGGAATATGCAGATACTTCTTTAGAAGAATTACGAGTTCAAGATTACTTAAGAACCAGTTGTGAACCATCAAAAGAAAATAACATGACAACAGAGCCTGATGGTAAAACAACTAATTCAAATACAACAAACATTTTAGCCGGCTATAGTCCACTACAAAATAAGATTGGAAATACAAATCAAGCATTCTTCGAACAGCTTCATCAATTGATTCCCTATTTAAATGCAGGTTCCTTTTGCAAATGCGTTCGTTCATGCAATGCAGCAAAAAACCAAAATAACACTTCAATAGCATTAGCTACTAACAGCCAACCAAGAACAAACGGTGATTCTCTCGATAATCTATATGATAACACTCAAAAACCTCGTCTCAATGATAATATAACCATTGATGAATTTTACGAAGATGTCTTTAAATACTTGGAATACATTCAAAAACAATATCGTCATCTTGAAAGCACTCTTAATATTAAAAATGCAACTAACATTCCAGAGAAGCATTCAAATAAAGAAGACGAATCAAATAAAACTTCTAACCAAAACAATACACCAAAATCACCAATCCCAGTTTTTGGCTGCTCAACTTATGCTGCCGTGAATGCAGCCAGTAGTTTGAATGAAAACAATACGTCAATAAATCCAGGCTCTGAAAATGATGTACCAGCTGTCGAGAAAGTTACTAGCATTTTCGAAAACGTAGAGCCAAAGAAAAGTTTATTATTTGGCATGGGTGTCAGTAATAAGATTGATCTATCAACGTCCAAACCACTTGAAGCCAGTGCTGAAACTAAACTAAACTTTCCTAAATTCACCGCTTTTCCAATTTATAACACTTCTAAAAATGATGATGCGGTAAAAACAAACGAAACAAGCAAGACAGAAGATCTCGCAATACTTAAACCCGAAGAATCAAACAGAAATTCATCCCAAAATACAAAAACTTACCCAGTGTCACTTTTCGGCAATTTAACTAGTTCTGCAGTAAATGCGAGTTCTTCTTCATCAAATCCGGGCTCTGAAAATAATACATCGACTGCTTTAGCAAAAAATTCTAATATAATCTTTGGTTCCAGTGCATTTACAGCAACCGGAGAAGCAGTATCCTCTTGTAGCACCACCGCAGGAAACTTAAAGAAGAACGACAACGTAGAACCTACGAAAAGTTTATTTTTTGGCACAGGTTTTATTACTTCTGGCAAAACTGATGATGCTATTAAAATGAAAGAAAATGATGATCAATCGAATGGTATTACATCGTCTTCGACGGAGGAGAATTCAACAGGACTATTCTCATTAACTTTGCCAAGTAGTAAACCTGAAAAATTGTTCGCTGATTTCATCTTTTCCACTAATGACACCACATCCAACAACACAGTGGAGGAAGAAAAGTCAACATCTGTTTTCTCTGCCACAAGCCAAATGCCTGAAAAGACATTGACTGCTCCCATTTTCTCAACTAAAGACACCCGTTCCGGCAGCACAGTTGGAAAAAATTCAATAGGACTTTTTTCGTTTGCTTTTTCAAACACGTTAACTACACCTATTTTTTCAACTACAGACATGACATCTAGAAGCAGCAGAGTGGGAGGAAAGTCAACTAACTCATTTTTCTCACTAACTGCCCCAAGCCAAATGCCTAAGAAAACGGTGACTGCTCCTATTTATTCAACTAAAAGTACAAGTTCCAGTTATTGCACTGTGGATGAGAAGAAGTCAACAGGATTTTTCTCATTTAATATCCCAAGCAACAAACCTGACAACATATTCACCGTCCCACTTATTTTTGCAACAAATAAAAATACAACATCCAGCAGCACGATGGGCGATAATGTTCCAAGCACTAAATCGGACAAGATAGAGGAAATTGATAGAAATGCAAAGAAAACTAATGTTTCAGATTCGGATGTTGCTGAATCGACAGTAAATGATTCACCAACTAAAGAGAATTTTATAAATGAATCAGATAATGGAGGCTCTCCTGGTGGAATAAATATTGTCAAAGCAGTCAACTCATTGAGGTCCATCATATCAAATGAGTAAAATATTTTGTGAAAATAAATAACACACATTTATCAATATATTATCTTTCTTTTGGTAAATCTAGTAACGCAACACAAGGACGATCACCTGAAGAGAAGATTGGTCCAACTGAGGAAATAGATGAACCAATGGATGAACAAGGTAGTTCGAAAACCTTCAAAATGGTAATGAAAGGCATTTTGAAGTTTTTTCAGATGTTAATTTTTTTTTTTTTTTATAGAAAAAAATCAGTGATATAATAGCTGATATAGAAGAAGAAGATAAACATGAAGACTCCTTAACCAAATTTGATAGTGACAGTGATATTTCAAACTATAGTTTGATAACCAATCGATCGTCAAACGAGGATAGCAAAGAAAATGCATCACATATTCAAACTGAAGAACATCCGACTGGAATTGTTATGACACGATATGGGTATGCAAACTTATTTTTGTCAAGTTAAACGAGTTAAGGGTATGAATGACCTATAGATCTATTGTGCCCTAGAGTTGATGGTAAAATTTATCTTTAAACAGAAGTAACATTTAACGAAAAGTTGACACCTATGTTACCGTTTGGTGCGATTGAAATAATATAATTGAAGTTGTTCCGAAAATGAGTTTTAGCATGAAGCTACTTTTTACTAAGCGGGTATCAGGTAAAAAGGGATATAACTTCTTACGCATTTTGTCTCCCAAATATTACCAAACCGGTATACTCTCTGATTCTCAGGTGCCTGTTAACATGCTTCCAGTTAATAAAATACTGAATCATCGCCGATGATAGGTCAAACCTTAGTAATGCATTAAAATAAAAAATTTCAGGTAGGGCTTAGGCGAGTCAAATTTCAACCAGAAAAGAAGACGTTTTTGGGATTCGTAGTACGAATCTATTCCGACGGGCCCTGCGATAAGTCCGACTAAGAACTTAGACTATGATCGGGATGAGGGAGGGAAATTAAAAAAAGCGGAGTTTAAGGAAAGGAGTACTAAGGTTAAAGTCGAAACAGTTCAGGTTCGAATTAATACTTCGTAGCATGCGAAAGATAGGTTCGTTTTAGTCCCGAGCAGTACTTTAGGTGAAACGATGTAACAGACGAAGATTTCGTGTTTAGAAAGATACGAGTTGTAGAAAAAAAAAGAAAAAGCGAATTGCAGTCAACGAACCCGGAAAGTAGTCAATGAATGAAGAGAATGTCGGAAATTTCTCTACAATCTTCCAGCGAATTCAGGTTATTTAGTTTAAGGCGGTCTAAATAGGGAGGTAGGATCAATGGATTGTTCTCATATAGATCTCGAAGGGGAAAGTTAAGAAGATGGGGAACAAACGTTATGTATAGGGACCAGGGCACATAGGGGTTGGAGAAGTGTTTGGACCATCGTTTCACGAAGCCAGGTGCTGCATTAGAATTATTAAGAATTTTTTTTGTCTACGACTTGAGTTCCTGGTCAAATAATATGGCAAGGTCTCGAATATTTTTGAATTGTGGGTATGAGTTGATCTTGTAGGAAGTAGAGACGCGGAGGATATTTACTACGTTTGCGGAAAAAGTAATAGATTGGCATTTGAAAATGTTAAGCTCCAAGCTGTTTTTGTGGCAATACTGTTAAGGTCGTTTTGAATAGGTGAAGTCATATGACGAAGATATTTTCTTGAAAAACTTGGTATCGTCGGCGTAGAGTGAGGTATAAGAATGTTTGATGAGCATTTCAATATCATTTATAGTAAGAATGAAGAGAAGTGGACCCAAGTTGCTGCATTGAGGGACGTAGCTAAGAAAGGGCAGATCTGAAACGAACACTATTATAACATTTTTCAGGTAAGAGGAAATAAATTTTAACAAGGAGGGTTCAAAGACGAGCGTGAAAAATAAATCTATGAAATAAATTTAATAGATTTTGTTTTTTTTAATTAAAATCAATTTTTGGGTGGAAAATTTAATTAAGTGTCCCTGTGTCCTCTGGCATTTATCAATATAAAACCAATTTGTAGAGAAGGGCTAGGCAATAACTTTGTAAAATATTGTTTTTCAAAATAGTGAAATTTTTTGTCAACTTTTGTTATTTAAAAAATTTAAATAAAATTTTACCGCACACTTAATCGCCGCTTTTGTATTCATACCTAAACTAACCTATTCATGTCGATTATGGAAATTATAGAATCCGCAAAACTGGATCCGTAGTGATTTGTAGTGCTTTTAGATCTTTACTCTTTAGATATTTTTTATGCAAAGAAAATAGAACACTGTACATAGAATCACTGCGGATCCAGTATTTCGTATTCCATAATCGACATGATTAACTTCGAATTGTCGATTTTAAAAGTAGGCGGTTTAGCTGTACGAACTGCAACATCTTGCCTAGATGAAAAGTGTGCACTTACTCAGAAGAGCTTTTAGGTAGTTTTCAGTCTCTTTGTCGGATAGACTGTCGAAGTTGAAAGATGACTCCGCCACAACCGAAGATGTCCTGGGTACAGCAGACCGTCTGCCCTGTCTTGAGAGTCGACTTTGCCGGTTCCCCTTCAACATCATCTTTTTTTTAAACCCTGAGAGCTATTGTCGCAAACTCGAACAAATGAATTTAACTTCAATAATATTTTAAATTAAGCTTCTTTTCTACTTCATTTTTATAGTTACTACACCTTACCATCACTGGAAGATTTAAAATCTAACATCACCGCAGATGGAGCCTGTGTAGTGCCGAACTTTACAATTGGTCGCAAAGGTTATGGAAGTATCTGCTTTAACAAAGAAATCAATGTGGCTGGTCTTAATGTAAATGATATCGGTAAGTAACACTGTAGCATCTTTATATTCAAACAGTAATAATAAATAATTGGTATATTTTTAGTTCATTTTCGAAACAAAGAAATTATCATTTATCCAAATGAGAACAACAACAAACCAGAAGCTTTTTCTGATCTAAAAAAATGTGATGTCCTTGTAACTCTCGAACAAGTTTGGCCACATGATGCAACTAAGCACGGACCGATAAAAGATCCTCAACATCTGGATAAAATTAAATATGAAGATAAATTACGTTTGGTTTGTCATAAAAATGATGTTAATTTTGTTGACTATCGCCCAGAGATAGGATGTTGGTTATTTAAAATGAAACAATTCACCAAAAAAAATATAAATTGCTGGGATGTAGAAGATGATGAAGAAATTTTCGAAAGTAAAAGTTCAACAGGAATCCCAAAAATAATGTAAAATTAAAATTAAATTTATTTTGCATTTTGTTTAAATCATCTACAATAATATTCGTTTGTAGAAAGTTCAAGCAACCTGATAAAACCGAAGAACCGCCTGCGAAAAAATTCTCTTTTTAGCTAAAAGGAAAGCTGGTAGAATCATTATTTAATTTATGTATTAATCTTCTTTATATTATATTCATGAAATAAATATTTAAATGTTTAATAAAAATAATTTCTTTCAATGAAAAATTCTTTCCCAGAATTTACGATGTCATCAGTTTTTTATTATACTCTTTTGTATGTATCATGAATCGCTGCAAATTGGTGATCTCGAAAGCTTAAAAAGCATGATAATAATATATACAGCCATCTGAAAAACCTGTTTTTACCGCCCACTACCACACCCACTTGTATTAAACCTTATATGTATATCGTAGTTAGAAAATTTATAATAAATTACTAGAGCCGAAACCATGACCCAGATGAAGTTTTTTTTCTTTTATCTGAGATTCCTCTTTGTTCAGCAAAAAATTTCAGTACAGGGAAGATAAGACTATTGCCTCTCACACTATTTAAAGCTCAACACATCTTGAATGGGGCAATGAATTGCACTATCAAATGCTGATATTTTTAATAAAAAAAAAAAAACAATTTTTAAACTAAAACATTTTTATTACATAATTTATGTACACACATTTACATTTAATTTAAAGACCAGACTAGAGATATGCCATTTTACAACAATTTTTTCCATTAAATGTGCATTAACGAGCTTCGCGACGCGGTTGCCTGAAATATGCCCAGCGGGTCTTTTAAAAACAACACTAGCCGTGTTTTGGTGAGAATATAGCTAGGTGAAGTAAAAAAATCAAGAAAACGATCCACAGTTCCCACTGATTTTAGGTAGGAGAAACTACTTTTATTCAGTAAGATTTAACTGGAGAAAAAAGTTAATGTAAATGCCAGTAGATTATTTTTGTTGTATCTCTTGTCAAATTTTGACTGACTGGGTTACAGTTTCTCACCAAAGCACGCCTACTGTTATAAATTGGCATGTCTAGTCAATTCCTTAATTTAATCCAACTTAAAATTTCATAAATTGTGATTTGATGAAACAACTTTTAAGTAAGCTTGTATGTGACTTTTAGCTTCACTCTTAACATCACTTCGTAATTTTTTCATTGTATGTTTCAAGCCTTGAAAAAAATCTTTATCTTCATCATCAGACGACGTTTCTGAATATTTTCTTCGCTTAGCAGCAGCACGCTCACGCGTGCTATGTTTTTGAGTTTCAATTTTTTCAACATTTTCTGAAAATTCTGATGGAGAACATTCAAAAAGTTCTTCATAAAGGGCATCGTCTTCAGCTTTTGAAACCTAATTTAAAAATAAAAAAAAAAAGCCATAAACAGTTTTCTGATTTGAAGTTTTATTATAAGAATTACCATAGATTGTTCTGGAATACTGCTGCATTCTTCTATGATATCATCAAAGCCTAGGCATCCCGAAACTTCGACAAAGTTTGGTGTGTCTCTGAAATACAGACATATTTTTTTTAAAGTCATTATACAATAATATTATTATGAGTAGAACTGACTTTAGGCAACATCTTCATTACAACAACATCTTACACGTAGAGTCAGCGAAGAGGATACAATATAAATTTATTTTCATGACTTACATGTGTGCCTTGATAAACGGCCTCAAAAAATCCATTTTATCCAAATACTTCCACGAATATGTTCTATCAATCGAATTTTTTGAAATATTTCGAGTATAAGTATTTTCCAGTGACAGCCATCTTTCTTTACAGCGATTAACTGTATAAAATATATACAAAAATCAGAATGCATTTTAAAGAAAAACAGGTTGTTCTTACTTGACGAATTAAATTTGTTGGCGATTTGTCTCCAAGCTTCTTCCCTTTTGTTTTTGTCCTTATGATCATCTTTATTCCAATTCCAAAGTATTTGTTTTTCCTTAACGGCTTCAATGAATTCGTTTGTAGATTTTTCATCAATTACAACTTCATGCTTTTGTAAATTAATAGTATGTTAAATTTGTGTGGTTAAAGTTTTCAAATAGCCTACCGGTTTTTCTTTAACAGCTTTAAAGAATTCGACAGTAGATTTCTCTTCATGCGCCTGTAATTTCTATTGAATACAGGGTGAATGTTAGATTTGTTAGTGGTTAAAATTTTTAATGTTCCTACCGGTGCCTTCGAACTATATGATTCTGAATCATTAGAGCTTTCTCCAAATCTAAAAATTGGAATTTAGTATTTAAGTGGAATGTTATCGAAAATGAGCAAAAACTCTTACTTTTTAAGTTCCAAATGTGGACGAAGAAATGTCATAGCGTTAAAATATTTCCATTTACTATACTCTCTCGTACTCTCTTTGTCGTTATTCAGACATACAAAAAAAGTTTCACTTAGAATCTTCCATTTTTGTTTAGAATCATCAACTTAAAAAAAGATAAAACCCATAAGAAATTAAAATAAACAGTAAGATATAATTATTTATTTATTCATACTAGATAAGTCAAATTCCTTTGCAATCTTATTCCAAGCTTGTTGTCTTTTTAATGGGTTTTTATAATTACTATCCGTCGTATCCCATAAGATTGTATATTGTTTGACTATTTGAATAAAATCTTCCATCCAACTTTCATCTGGATACGCAAATATATTTTGACTTTCTGAATTGATTTCATTTGATTCGAAAGATATCTGCGGTAACTGCTTTAAAATAATAATGATAAAAATAATTTAGGGTATCGTTGTATGATAATAATTAATATTTGAAAGTTACCAAGTCGTCTTTTTGGACAAATATTGTTTCATTTAAGGGAAAGGTAGTTTCAGAAGCACCCAAATCATGATTTGTAGACCTGAAGTTACACATAAAAACAAGATTAGAAAATCTTTCTTTCAATAAAATAATAATACAAACAAAATCGGAGCTTATTTGGATTATTCGGTTTTTATACGTGATTTTGTCAAGGTCTCAGCTAGTCCTATAACCGACACCCTCAAAAAAAATTAAAATAAATTGTTTGCAGCGAAGTGGCATTTCTAAAAATATTACACCTTTTAACTTGGGCTCCAATTTTGGTAAACCCAGCCTTCAGTAAGGAGTTTACCATTTTGTGCGATGCATATAATTCTTTTTTTCTCATCACAACATTATAGTCTTAAATTCACATTTATTAATATTTCATTAAATCTTAAATTATTTGTAGAACAACAAAATAATTTAAAACTCATTAAAAAGTAAGTGGACAAAAACTAAAGCACATTTTTGAATTTATAAAATTAAAAAAAAAAAATGTTAATATTTAGTGGCGTAACCTTTAGTTTTTATAACGGTAGCACAACGACGAGGCATAGAGGGAATGAGGTTGTCAATTATGTGCATGAGGATGTTTTTCCAGGCTTGATGTAATATTGAGTCAAAATTATTGCACTTCGTGCGATCAATCCTCTGATCTACAATTTCCCAAAGGTTCTCAATGGGGTTGTGATCAGGAGATTGTGCTGGCCACTTCATAACGGTTATACTGCCTTCCTTAAGCCAATCACTAACTACCATATTATTCACTGACTTTAATTCGTTTAAAATTAACACCTGAGTTAAAAGTAAGTTAAGCCCAAAAGTTAAAACCAAAAGCATTTACTCGTTATACTCGGAAATAAACCCATTTTATTAAATCTTGTCGCGTTTAAACCGATTCAATGTAAACTCCCCTGCGAGGAGCTGTTAAAGTAGTTAGACCCGGATGTAAGCTCAAATTTCGGGATAATGAACAATTTTGTGTAAAAGTGGAATTTGACATTTTCTTGTGCGAGACTGAAAATAAATATTCGAAAAAGAAAATGGACTTTATTCAGGAAATAGATGAAATGTTGATGTCTTCGTCGTCAGAAGATGAATTTCAGGACCAAAATGGTGAATCAACTTTCCCCTAGTCGAATGTACAAACGGGCTTGCGTCGATAATTATGATGATGTGAATTTTCGTAATTATTTTCGACTGAAAAAAGAAGCATTTTGGAAACTACATTTATTGATTAAACTGGAATTGGACGGTGATATACGCCGGTATATGTATAGTTCAATGTCTATTGATTTTTTGATTATGTTTTTATTATAAGGTCAAGAGAACTTACAGCCGAACATAAGCTTTTGGCTGTTTTACGCCTTTTTGCATGCGGCAACTGGAACAAACCGCAGCCGATTATATAGGTATTTCACAACCTACTGTCACCAATATTTTGCCATCGGTCTGTGATGCCATTCTGCGATACCTGCATTCGGTCATCCGCATGCCACAGACAGGACAAGAGCGGCTTGCTAACGCTGAATTAGCCTACGCGATACGATTTCAAAAACAATGTAAACCACAATATTATCATATTGTAACGAAAAATTACATTAAATTTACCTTTATTAACATCCAAATTCAGTAAAAAATGCAAGCATTAAATTAATATAGGCACCTTATAGAAAAAAAAACACAAAAAAGTAAATACCTGGTTGCAAAGTGTCAAATTATTGACATTACGTAGATTTCAAATCGGTTTTACCTGCGGTTATAACTAATTTTTAATCTACCGGGTTTAATGCGTGTTTTTATGAACAGAAGTTTAAATTGTCGGGGTTAAAAAATGTGGTTTTAATGGCCAGGTCTAAAAATCACTTACACCCTCAGTGAATAATATGGCAGTAATCCTATGAATTGGCCCGGCATTGACTGGAAAAACATCCTCACACAATAATACTGAAAATAGAACCGTTTTAAATTTTGACACAGTCCAGATAATGTGTGCCATGGCAAACTCCATTCTTGGACGTTGATTTTTTTGAGGATATAAATGGCTTTTTTTTGGCTAGATAAGATTTCAAGCCACTATCCACTGTCCTTTGCCAGATCTTCCTGCTTGAAATCTTTAGGTCTAATTTCTTTAGAACATTGTTCGATGTTATGTAATGAAGGGGTCCTTTTTAATTAGCCTTATAATTTTTTTTCATCGCCACTGGTGGTTTTTCGGTTTAGGACATTACCACTAGAACTATAAACACAAAAGTTATAAATTATAAAAGCTTAACTTACACATTTGCTTTGAGAAACGGCAGCAAAAAGTCCAGTTCTTTAAAATTTTCCCACATATCATTGTCTGGATATTTTGCGAATTCCTGAATAAAGGCACTCCTGAGTGTGGCCCATTTTCTTTTACATCCTAAAGCTGAAAATTATTATTAAATTAAATTACACTAAAAACAACGCATATACAAAATCAATATTAATGTTAATATTTAATTACTAGATATTTAATTGATAAACTTACGCGATATGCAAAAATGAGCAGATATCTCCTTCCATGCTTCTGATCTATATTCCTTCATTTTACACCTTTCATCATTGAGATCCCATAATATTGTATGTTTCTTTATTTCACTGACGAATTCTTTGACCGTAAACAATTTAGTTTTATCCTTAAATGTTAAAATTATAAAATATATACATAGATACAAAATAGAATTCATAAAATATTAACAATTACCTCCAATGAACTTGAAAAACTATCATCATTTTTTCGTTTGAATTCAGAATCGCCTACGAGACTTTTACCTCTGGAATTAAATCATGCAACTAGAATGTTATTCAATAGAAAATATTAATTCTGGCTTACTTCTTGTATTTCACGTGTGGTCCCAAGAATTTCATTTTTTCGTAGTAATTCCAAGCCTTATATTTTTCTTTTATGGGTTTAAAATAATTTCGAACAAATGAATCTCTAAGTGCTTTCCATTTCTTTTTGCATTCTTCAACTGCAACATACAAACAAAAAATATATAATTTAATTACATAAATGTCATTTCTTATTAAGCTTTGCATAGATACAAAAAGCAAGTGTTAATGATATTGACTACAAATTAATACATTAATTGTAAAGGCATGGAGGAATGTGGATTAACTGAAAAGTTACTAAGGAATTAACACATATTTAACGTGGCCAAGAACGCTGCAAAGTGTTAAGGCTTGATTCGGTTATCATAACACCGTGTTTTATATATAAAAAATAGGTCAACAGATTTCAAGAAAAAAGTTGAAGCCAAAATAAAATTACACGAGTACTTTTCCAATTTTTTTGAAGTATCTACCAGAGATTAAAATGAAAATGTTCGACTTTGTTCGAACAATTCTCAATTTTTCCTTATGTTCGTTTATACTCGATCGTTCTGCCTGTATACTCGCAAGTCATTTTATTCACAAATAAAAATACTCACGAGAAACCTCAAACAAACTGGACGAACTCGTTTGTGTCCTTTGACTTCACACCCACGAACAAAATTACTCGTGAACAGTTGGAACTAGTTTCGAGTACCCGAAACAAAGCGAGTATCCTCGAAATAAGGTAGTTGATCATGAACATCATCCAAGATCGTGAACATATCTCGGGTCGTTTGTGGATTAGGTAGATTTTAGGTACATATTTATTTGTATTCGGTATTTAGGGACGCTTGGTGGTGTTCACAAGAAAAACAACCGGTTTCTATTTCTATTATAGAGATGAAATTATTTACTATTGGTTGGTTTGTTTTTTTTGTTTTGTTTATTTGTTCGAGAGGATTATTTTGTATTGTTTTGGTAGGTACGATGATAGAAGATTTAATTATGCAACCAATGATCAATAAAAGCGCCAAATGCATTTATGTGGATTACATTGGGTGCGTTCAATCGATTACGTTTTACATCTGAATTTTCAGATTTCTGAATTTTTGGAGCTTCTGATTGGCCAGCTGTCATAAAAAGTTAGATGACTTTTAGAGACTTTTAGTTACGTTTAGTTACGTTTCATCTGAATTTTTAGACAAGAAATGGTCACGTTCGGGGATCAATCCAAAGCTATCCGGATAGGTTTGTGTTGTTGTAATCCCTTGTGACAAAACAGCTGATGCAAAAACAACTCAACGTATCTGAAAATTTTTGGATGCGTGGATAGCCTATCTGATAGTTTACCGAACGCAAGGAATTCTCATCTGAAAATTCAGATGAAAGTTGTTTGTGGTGGGGGAAGTGCCAAAAGCACACATAAAAGCTGAACTTTATAATTTTCGTCTTGTTGGTGGCTGATTTTTTAGTTTTCGTCATGAAAATTCGATATTTATTTATATTAACAAACTTTTTGTTTATTTTAGTGGATTTTTAAATCAACAATTTTGTATATTGATGTTAGGAAAGTTTTTCTATATTTTTGTAATACATATCAATAAAAAAACTTTTAATGAAATTAATAAAACCTGCTGTTGATTTAGTTACAAATAATTTCATCCTCACAACTACCCATGTTCAATGTTTAATTTACGAATGTAATTAAAGTTATATTTTATTTCGCTTCAATGTAAATCCAATAGGTAAATGCAGGAATTTGACACAATGACTTTCATCAGAAATTTCTGATTTTTTTGCGTTCAACGACATAAATTCAGAAATCTGAAAATTCAGATGTAAAGCGATTTTTATTGAACCTGCCCATTCTTAATATAAACTACACACTACAAAGGAAAGTTTGGGACAGTGCAGATGTTGGAAAATTGTTTTAAAAAGAATGGATCTTTTGTTTTTAACCGGGAAACAGCTCAATTGCAAAAATAAAGTTTCAAACGGCCTTCAAAATGATTTCAATTCGGGAAAAATTGGTATCCGTATTGCGTTGATATATATAGGTATGTACATACTATGTAGACTGTAGGTACTTATTTTTTTTGTATCTATTTAGATTTTTTTAAGGATTGGTTTGAATTCACCGAAAATAGATTTCTGATTACATAATACAGGTAGGTAAGGTACATATATCAATTTGAAGTTGAAGATATGTAAATCCTATTTCATTAAATTATGACGACGTTATATAATAACAATACTTATTTAAAAAAAAATATTTCATGTAGGTACCTACTTATGTACATTTAAATAATTATTAATTTATGATGTATTTATGAGTTATGTACATATTTTTTATTTTTTGTTTAACGTAATCCTATCTATATATTTTTGTTCATTTACTTTTATTTAATTTTGTTTTCATATCATGTTTCTAGTTCCTACTTAATTTGATTTATTCAATAAAAAAAAAACAAATTAATTAGGTATCGAAGAAGACCCGAATGAGTCAATCCGTCATCGCGCGCAACAATTGGAGCTGTGGCCATCCACTTTATGGAAGATTTTGCCAGCCGCGGCGGCCACTTGCCCGAAATCATTTTTAAAACATAATGGCAAACCCTTATCTTTATAATAAAGCTACATTCTTGGCCATAACATTAAATTATATACGTTTTATTTCTTCTTGAAAACCACACGTCTAAAAAAACACCCTTTATAAATGATTTTTAAAGACGGCTTTCACCAAAGAATGCATTTTTTTATAAGCCTGGTAGATCGTTAGTTCATTGTCTATTATTAAACCCAGATATTTCACTTTATTAACTATTTCTAATTAACCACTGAATTTAAGGCTTTTTGTTGTTACGAATTAACGTCTGCTAGGTGATGTGATAAGCTGAAAATGCTCGTAAACATAAATCAACTCACAAAATTACAACAACAACAATCAAAGCAGTTGCAACAAGTAAAAATGGTTTAATTTATATTGATCATATATATTATTTCTGTTGTCAGGTTCCTTTATTCTCATTAATGAGATGGTCAAATCCAGTAATTTAGGTATTACTGGATAGGAATTTCAACGTAGTGATGATATCGCACAAAAACTTTATGTTAAACCACAATATTTTCTATAAATTTCGGCAATTTCAAATAATTCAAAAAATGAATAATTTGACATAAAGAATGCCTCACCATTGAATGAGTGAAACAGAAAAATATGTACTTCTGTAATTTCAAATTCTCTTTTTTTCGCTGCACCTTGAGTGGGGGAGAAACATATTTGTTACTTCTGTTGTTTGTAATCTTAAGTCGAATGCATTTATTAGGTATCACTAGATTGCAAGAATAATAGAAATATATTTATAAATTCTTTAATTTGAAATCCTCTTTTTTCGCTTGCACATGGAGTGATACGTACACATATTTATTTGTCACTTCTGATTTCATTTACATCAAATATTGTTTACAAAGAATTTTTGTAAAACTAATATTGTTCATATCAATAAAGAATTTATTTATTTTGTTCAAACATTCTATTTTAAAATTTAATTGCAAAACCTTATTGAATGTGCGAAAGTTTCGCACGGGTCTTCTGGTATATAACAAAAACTTACCCGAAGTGTCAAAATGAATAGCTATCTTCTCCCATTCTTTGGTTCTTAAATCGTTATTTCTATAATTCTCTTCGTTACTATTCCATAACATTCCATGTTTATTTACTTCATCAATAAATTCTTCCACGCAAAATTGTTCTAAGATCTTCGATTCATTATCATGTACTCCTATATCCTTCAAAGTTTTTTTTTTTTAATAAATAAACTGAGAACATACAAAATTATTAATCCAAATTTACCTCAAATTCACTTGAAAAATCATCTTCTGTTAAATGTTCCTCTTCGTCTCCTTTATGTTTAAAGTCTACGTCTTCAGATGAATCATTTGGCATATTTATACCTCTGAAATAACACAAATAAAAATGAAAAGCAATAATAATATAAAATAGTACGAGTATATTTGGTAGCTTACTTTTTGTATCTGTACCTTAAGTTTGGTACTAAGAATTTCATTTCATTGTAGTATTTCCAAGATTTCTTTTCTTCTCTTACGGGTTTATAATAATTTCGGCAAAAGGCGTCCCTAAGCGACTTCCATCTTTTTTTGCACTCATCAGTTTCTAAAAATATAAAACCATTTGTTTAATATACATATGTGCATACCTTCTTTTTTGTTAAAAAGTTTCACTTTTAGGAAGCTTAGGAATTGTATGTTGGGTCAAGATAAAACAAAAAATCGAAGTTAAGCTAAAACAGCGTCAACGTATGCTTCAAAATCGGAATCATGTTTTTTTATTTTAAATATATCAACGGAATTGGTTAATTTGCAATTTTTTCCTATTTTTATTGAACAATTTTATTATTTGAAACAAAACTAACCGGATTTTATTTTTTTGCAATTAACTTTTATTATTTATTTAATATTTTGTCCAGTAACCCCTTTTTTTTATCACAGCTCGGCATCGACGAGGCATTGACTGGATTAAATTCTCGAAAACAGAAGCAGGAATATTCTCCCATTCATTTTTCAAAGCTCCAAGCTCTTGATCTTAATTCCCTACTTCTATAGCAGAGGCATTTCTTCCTCTGCGTATGGAAGCATTACTGACTCCAGAATGTCCCTATATTGGAAACGGTCCATAATTCCTGTGATTTGGTGAATAGGACCGCAGCCTGCTCCTGAAAAACAGCCCCAAACCATCACCGAGGCTCCACCATGCTGAACTGTAGGGAGTACATTTGCAGGCTTTAATCGCGTACCTTTTGAGCGCCTCACTGTCCTTGCACCATCGGAGTAAAATAAGTTGAACCTCTAAGAAGAGGTTTTTTAGCTGATCGAAATGCAAAAAGACCGAAATCTCTTAAACGCTTTCTGACCGTACTTGGCTCTATGGGTAGATTAAGTTCATCACAAATTGTCTTTGAAGTCGCAAAAGTGTCTTTAAGCACGAAATTCTTTATGCGCCTATCAGTTTTAATTGTTGTTTTGCAAGGGCGTCCACCAAAATGATCTGCTTCTACTGATTTTCCACTTTTAAATTTTTTAATGATGTCGCAAACCGTTGACGTTTGAATTTTTAAGATTTCAGCGATTACTTTTTGTTTTATACCGGCTTGGAACTTTTCTATTATTTCGTATCGAATCGCGTTGCTATAACGTGTTTTAGCCATTTTATATTTTATTTATATAATTTCAACTTACACAGCTCTCAACTTGTAAAAACGTTTTAATCTACGGCTTGCGTCAAAAGACTCGAAAAAACCGTTACTTTAACATCGAGACTCGCAATCTTCTTGAAATCCGGTTAGTTTTGCACAGGCATGTTACAGAGTAACTTTATAAAATAATTTTTTTTTATTGTTCTTGTCATCGTAGCATTAAATTTTTAAGGTTATTATTAACTTGTCTCATAATCTTTACAAATTATTAAAAAACTTAAGGAAAGTTGTTAGTTTTCTACTTGGTATTAAGAAAATCATTACTATGGGAAAAAATCCGGAATGTTTTTGGCAGCACTGTATATATGTACATAATATAATAAGTTTCAACTTACTTGACAAATTAAAATGATCAGCTACTTTTCTCCAAGCTCTTGATCTTAATTCCTTACTTCTATAGTTCTTATTTTTCATATTCCATATTACCTCATATCCCTTTACAACATTAATAAATTCTTCCATATTTAATTCTGTTAACAGCCTTGTGGTTTTTTTTTCATAAATTTGTGTTTCCTTTAATATTTTAATATTTCTTTCAATGAAATTAAAAAAAGGAAATACAAAAAAATACCTCAAATGATGAAAGTGAATTTTCCTTTTCTTCAGTTTTCAAATCTCCAGCCGAAGGGCCTAAGGAATTTCCTGGCAATCCTAAGGGATCGCCTCTGAGAAAATAAAATAAATTATTCAGGTTCATAATCTTTATAAATAACATTTATAGTCCCTTACTTTCTTTCTCTCAAATGCGGCTCCAGGAATTTCATTTGGCTGTAATGTTTCCAGTGTATATCTTCTTCTTTTATTGGTTTAATATAATTTCGAACAAATAAATCTCTAAGTCCTTTCCATTTCTTTTTGCAATCATCGACTGCAAAATTTTAAAAAGTGTTTCAAATAAATAACAATTAATTTATTTTATTAATAATACATAACATACATACATACATAATACATAATAATACATACATAATACATAATAATATAGATAATACATTTTACAAACTCTTTTAAAGTGTTTCGCAGCTTTATTTCAATTGAATATATTGTGTGGTATTAAATAATGTTTTCTACTCGAAAGAGGTGAAAACTAAGCAAAGCAAATGCGCGTATTTATGTCATTTAAACGTCAGTGGGTAAATTGTACTGAAACCACTTTTTAAAACTTCCCCTATAATAGAAACAAACTCTGAAACTTGCAACGAAGTTTGTTCAGTAGTTTAAGACCAGGCGCGCACTTGCAACTAAACAGTTTTTTTTCGATTTTGTGCACAATGAGCTTATATGAAAGTGCGCGCACATGCATTTATGCGGACTCTCATATAATCCTATAGAACCCAAAATCGAAACCAAACTGTTAAGTTGCATGCCCGCGCCTGGCCTGGTGATATCGGGTACCTATCGTGCTTTTCTGCGTCTTTCAAAAGAATACATTTGTTGGCAGACTCCGTTACCGATTTCAACCAAAAAACCAACATGAAATATTATCTGAAAAATTTGAGCTAATCGATTCAGAGGCATCGGAGAGCATGCGGCGAAGCTAGGAATCCCCCCAAAATAGTCATTGTCGTGGTTGCAGGAACCAACTGGTATATTGCAGCTAGGCTCACGACTCTGCAAATAATTTTTTAACCAAAGGTCCAAGGAGTTTTGGTATTAAAACGGCGCACTCTTGCGCTAATTGTGTCAATAAGATAGGTTGCTAGTTGCCGCCTTTTTATAACTAGCTATCTGGTAGATACCATATAAATAGCTAAATTTTGAAAAATATTTAGTCCTTTAGCTATTCTTGTTTACAAAAATAATTTTTAAAGTTATTAATATTAATTCAAACAACTTTTTTACTTAAAACAAAAGTTGTGATGGGAAGTTCTTTAGCAGCACTTTTACCAACATTGCAAGCATTATACCAATTTTATCAGCAAATGAGAGAGCAAACGTAGAGACAGGAGTGATAGGTGACTTGTTTGTCCATTAATTTTGTGTGTAAGAAATGTGGTGAGGTATTCGAATCTTTCTTCAATGGGTGAAAGCATATTTAAAATCGCTTTTCTCCTGAAGGCTCTTAGGGCTAATCTGATTGAAGCATGATATTGTGGTTTAAGTAGTTGAGAGAGGTTTTTGGACATTTGCCACAAATTGTTAAACCATAGCCAAGCTTTTATAAGATGATTGTGTTTATAGCTCTATAATAGTATGTATTTCATTTCACTCTCTATTTAGCAATATTAAGTTATTAGTATAGACTAGTTTATAATATAAAGTCAGCTGGATTTGCCATATAAGTATTAAACAAACCACAGAAAATGGTGACCCTTGGAGGGATTCTATTTTGTAGGTTTTTTTGTTTAATTGTGAGAATATATTAACTCTAGTTTGCGAGGAATGATCTATAATTTTTGACCCAACCTTCCATTCGATAAGTTTATTTAACGCATGGATAACTGTCCTGTGAAAATCCTTTTCGAGGTCGATGGATAAAATAGATAGATATGGTTCTTAGTAGAAACGGATGATGCTCTATATTCACCGATGCACATCAGTTCTCAGTTGTGCATGGGTAAAATATTAGGAAAAATTATTACTAAAAGGCTCCAATATCTGTTTGATAAAAACAACCTTTTATATTATAATAATTATTTAAGGACAATTTGACAATTTCTGTGTATTGCAGTAATCATTCTTATTACCATCCGAGTGGCAACTACTATGTTTAATGTACTAGGACCTTAAAAACTTCGGCAGGCTCCGCTAGTAATTAATAAATAAAATAAAATATAAAAAAAGAAAACAAACAAAATATTGAGACCTTTGGAGAAAATTTTTAATACGTACTTACCCGATAATCCGAAATAATCTGCAACTTCTTGCCATACAACCCATCTTAATTTATTATTCTTATAGTTATTAAAACTCGAATCCCATAAAATGTGTTGTTTTTGAATTGCACCAATAAATTCTTCATTTGTAAAGTTATTGTCTCCCCTCCTTCGTCTTTTAAACTTGTTTTCATTGTTATCTGAATCCTATAATAATGTAATAGATTAATAAAATATTAATGTGTGTACACACATACATATGTACTTAAAAATATTTAATATTACCCCTTCTGCAGATGAAATTATGTCTGCATCATCATCAAATTCTCTCGTACGGTCAATAGATTGTCCAACACTTAATCTGATCATAATTCAAAAATGATTAAACAATTAAATAAAACTAAAAAAATAAATTTTTTTACTTTCTAGTCTTTAGATGTGGTGCTAAAAACAGCATTTGATGGAAATGAGGCCAAGTGTTAGATTTCTGATCTGGATTTTTACCATAGCTTCGAGCAAAGATGTCCCTCAATCCTTTCCATTTTCTTTTAACTTCATCAACTAAAAGCATATTAAATAAGTTTCAGACTTAACACAAATAAATTTCGTAATTTCAACTACCTGATGTTTCAAGTGAACGTGCAACCTTTTTCCAAGCTTTAAGCTTTTTGTAAATACTTTTATAATTCTTATTATATAGATTCCACAATAATGGATATTTTTGGACTTCCCTAATAAGTTGTTCAGGAAAATCGTTTTTAGTTTCCGATGTGACACTAGAAGGCGCATTATATGAATCATCCTGTTCCTCAAAAAATTTACTAAGGAAAAGATATTAAAAAATACAAAATATAGATTTAATTGTTAAATAATGTCAGATTTCTTTGCTATATTATTTAGAAATTCGTATCGCGAGTTCTCCTATTAGAGCGAAATTACCTTAGCTTTGAGGATATTAAGTAAAATGAAGAAGTAGCAATTTCAGGAAATGCAGAAGAATTTTAAATATAGGTAGAGGGGATGTTTAAAATTCTTCAAAAACTTAATATTGAACTTACCTATTGTCCAGTTCAATAAATGGTTGTAAAAAATCTAATTGCTTGAAGAACGTCCATGTACTTTTGTTGTCGGGATGCTTTGTACATTCACGAGTTAGATAGACTGTAAGACATTGCCACTTTTTCTTGCAATTTTCAGCTGAAATTGTGGTTTTAAGTTTGTTTTTGTTCTATAGCACCCCGACTTCACAGGACACACAGATGCCCAACATCACAACCACAATCCAACCAAGAATAATGTCGAATTCCTTTCAAAAAAATTCGATTTTTTTTAAATTCGACATAACTCTTCTTAGTTGTGTTAGCTGATTGAGCTTCAATTGGTTTATTTCTTGACGTATTTATAATACGGGCATCGTTTATGTCCAGTGAAGGGAGCATGTAATTTTTTTTTCTCGTCAATTTACTTACCCGGAATGCCCAATTCAGATTCAATTTCTTTCCAAGCATCATCCTTTAAATCATTACATTCGAAGTTAGGATCATTGTAGTTCCACAAAATTTGTCGCCGTTTTACTGCTTCAATGATTTGTTGTATCGAGTTTCCTTTGGTCGTTGATTTTCTTTGGTTTTTAGGTTTAGCTACTATTGAATCTAAAGGAGAAGCTTCCATATCAGTTTCCACACTATAGACAGAAGAGTTATCAATTTCTATATTGTTGTCAAATAAAATACTGTAAAGTAAATTAATGTTTTGTTTTTAGAAATAAACCATCACATAATTTGAAATGCAACCTTTTATTTTTTATAAAAGGAATCAGAAATTTCATATCTTCAGCATATTTCCACCGAACACCAACTCTGCCTGGCGCCGATTCCTTGTCAATTGCTGTTAAGTTTTGGCGAAAAAGTACCATTTGAAGATCTTTCCACTTTCTTTTACATTCTATAACTAAAATGTAAACAAAATGTAATTATTAAAAAAATAAAACTACAACAAATATTGCATTATTTGTTTATTACTTGGAAGATTAAATTGGTTTCCAATTTCTTTCCAGAGTTCTTGTTTTTGTCGTATATTGTTATAGTCCTTATGATTGAAGTTCCACAGTATCTCTTTAGCTTTGATTGCACTGATGAATTCTCTTGTTGACATTTTTAAATTATAACATTTCTTCATTTTTACTTATCAAGGATAGTTTTACAAATTAAAACTTTTGTGGAAATCAGCTGTATACAAAAGGAAAAGAAAACTACAAAGCTTTAAAGGTTCACAAAACAAAATAAAAAAAAAAAAATGGTTGCTTTGCTTGTCGCGTCGCCATCGCTGCCATGAATGTACGCTTGAAAATGTAGTGGGCCGCTTGTCGCGGTGGCGCGTTGAGCTCAATGAGTGCGTTTAAAGATATTTCGAAATTGATAAGTGTTAGTCCCCTATTACACGATGATTCTTTGCGTCTGACTCTTTTTTCGAATTTCTCTTTGAAAATCATCCTGTGAGTCGCACGCTTTTACACGATGATTCTTTGCGCCTGACTCTTTTTCGAATTTCCCTTTGAAAATCATCAAAATAAAGTTATATAAAAAGAAACGTCAAAAAGAGTCTCGGAAAACTTGGCCCACGACTCACAGGGCAACTGGTCTTCCGTCTCATCTTTTTTCTCTTTCGCACTCGTTATGTTCGAAAAGAGTCAGACGCAAAGAATCATCGTGTAATAGGGGACTTACCTATCACCTAATTTTTGTATGTCACCTTTCACACGAGAAAACTGAGTTTCCAGCAACTTTCAGTTTATAGGTGAGAAGGGCAAGAAGTAAGAGGGGAAAAGGAAATCTCCCCGGGCAACGATTTGGGCGTTTTTCTTTTTTAGTTCAGAGCAGAGCCTGAACTGTCAAACAAAAGATCGTGCTTCTTTTTTAGCTCAGAGCATTCAGAGCTCCAATTTTGTGTTTCTTTTTTCGCTCTGAGCATGTTCAGAGCATGTTCAGAGCGTGCTCTATGAGCTCAGAATAAATTGATAGAGCAGACGGTGTTGAACAGCTGAACACAAAGAAAATGACAACTGTGAACAAATAAAAAAGTGACAGCTGGGGAAGCGTGTTTCTTTAACTAAATCTGAACTTTCAGAGCAAACCACGCTCTGTTCAGAGATCGCTCAGAGTATGTTCGGAGTGTTCAGACTCTGTTCAGAGCTCTGCTCTGAACTAAAAAAGAAAAACGCCCGATTTGAGGATATTTTTTTGACATTCCTATCTTCACATACACAGTAGTGTGTGTTCAACCAAGCTACTTTAAAGAGAAACAACAGAAAATTTCCACGATTTTGTTTCTTCGTGTGAAAGGTACAAGAGATTTTTAAATAATTAAAAAAAAACGTTAAAAAAATCTGGCAACTTGTTTCCTCGTGTGAAAGGGGACTATGAGTTTCACATTTACAATATTGTATTAATTTTTAATTATTCATGTCGATTATGCAATCCGCAATACTAAATCCGCAGTGCTTCTGAGTACAGTGTTCTCTTTTCTTTGCACGACAAATTGGTAAGAAAAAAAAAGAGTAATCCACTGGGAATCACTGCAGATCGAGAATCGCAGATTTAATAATCGACATGATTGTTTTTCATTAGAAATTCTGGAATAGTTTCTGTATTTAGTAGTACGAAATTTAGTTTGAAATTACCTAAAAACTTTATGAACACACCCAAGTGGAATGCATCCGCATAGTGTAAACCCATTGGAATCCATAGAAAATTGATGTATAGAACCATGGACGTATATATATGGACCAGAGAGAAAGAACTAATAGAGAGAGTCAAATTTGACGGCGCTTCTCTTTTAGCCTACAAGCTACGATGTTGCGCACTATCTTGCACATGTATTAATTATTATTATTAACTCCATATAAAAAAAATGTGGGAACAAAAACGTATGCAAGTAGATGTGCATACTCTCCACCTTTTTTTTTTCACTGCCTGAGGTGAAAACATGTATACACCGATAGAAATTCAACACGTTATAAAAAATCTAAACAAAAGACGAGGAAATTTGACACTCTCTCATTAAATTGAGTCAAGCACAATATTTGAAAAATGTCGTGTGAAAATTTGGTATGAACGAGTGCAAAACAGTTTCAACCCCCATTGAAAGGGTTTACAATTAGAAGGAGGTGAACAAATCAGTGATTCAAATATACCATACCGTGAATTAATTGGTTGTTTAACATATGCAACATTGACAACAAGACTGGATTTATGTGCAGCAACAAATTACTTCAGTAGATTCCAAAGTTGCTGTACCCATAAACATTTTGCACATGCAAAACGGATCTTGCGTTACATACAAGGTACATTGAATTTGAAATTGGAGTATCGTAAAAATGAAAACGCTGATACATTAATCGGATATGCTGATTCAGATTGGGCCGGAGCCAAAAATTAATGTAAATCAACTTCAGGATTTGTTTTCAAGCTATTTGGTAACACAGTGACTTGGTCGACACACAAACAAGGTACGATTAGTCAATCATCGACAGAAGCCGAATATGCAGCAGTAGTTGAAGCAATGAATGAAGCTGAATGGATCAAAGGATTACTTCGTGAATTGAGTATCGAACCAAATGAACCAACGGTTATTTACTACGATAACCAATCATGTATTAATGCAGCAGAGAAACCAAAGAATCATAAACGATTGAAGCACGTAGCAGTAAAATATCATGTTGTTAGTGATACAATCAAAAAGGGACTTGTAGAATTGAAATATATTATACCAACTGGTGAACAAGCTGCTGATATAATGACGAAAGGACTCGGTCAAATTCAATTCGAAAAGCTACGACCGTATTTAAGTTTAATTTAATTTTTTTTTTAATTTTGTTTGCTCAATGTTATTAATTAATGTTTGATATTCTTATGAAATTAAGAGGCCAGGACCCATGTTCTGTAACTCGGCGATAACTTTTCGAGGCGATAAACGGCGAAAAATGGAACAATTTTTCCATTTTTGTTCCATTTTTCGCCGTTTCTCGCCACGAAAAGTTATCCCCGAGTTACAGAACATGGGTCCAGTTAGAGTAATTTAATTCGAATCAAAAAGCAACCTTTTATTTATTTATATTTAATTTTATTATTCTTATTTAGTTTTCCGTTCAGATCACATCTTTGTTTTTTTTTATTTATTTTATTAAATAACTTTATTTTTCCATACTATTTGTTGGGTTTTATATCATAACCGAAGACCTCATTTTCTCATCTAGTTTTTTATCTCTGTTATGGACTGCTAGTCTAATGTCAGTTTCAAACAATAATTGTCAAAAAATGTCGCCAAAATAAGAGATCGCGATGCTAGCTCTTCCCACACCACTTCAGGAAAAAAATTTAACTTAAAACATTTTGACATAGAAGCCCAAGTTTAAGCTATTAACGATTAAAGTGAAACAACTTTGTTAATACACGATGTGTTTTATTTAAGTTTTATTGTTAAACTGAACAACCCGGTATATTCGGTATATTATATTGAGATATTGTTGCTGTAGCTGGTTACAAGTAAGGGTATGTAACTCCCGCGACATCTGTTTTTAAAAATTCCAAAAGTCGTATTTTAGCGATAAACCAAACCTGACATTTTTAAATTTCCTGCATAGAAATGTGCGACATATACGGTATTTTGCCTCTTATTTTTTTTTAAGTGTTGGTTTGGAGGGTGGATATTCAAAATGAATGAATGAATTCGTTTGTATAGAAAGTTCAAGCAACATAAGACCGAAGAACTAGGACCACCTGCCCTCGGAGAGAAACCAATTGAAAATAAAGGTTATACTACGTTTTCATTGGAGCCGAAATGAGCTAATTTCATAAATTACAGAAAATGTGTTTTCATTGCAAATTTGCTAATTTCGTTTGACAGACAACTTCATTTTGAATTTGATTTGGCAGTTAATAGCTTCTTTTTCTTGTGTTCTGTTTCTGTTTCTTACACATCAAATTTTGACATTTTCAATGTTTCCCCAGGGTTTCCACTGCGGATGCATTCAACTTGGGTGTGTTCATAAGGTTTTTACGTAATTTCCAACCTAATTTCGTGCAAATTTGGTTGAAATTACCTCATTTCGAAATGTGAATTTGTATGGGAAATGAGATAATTTGGAATCGAATTTGGAAATTTTCAACGAAATTACCTCATTTGGCCCAATGAAAACGTAGTATTAAGCAGTATATTTCTGATCTGTTTTTTATAGGCTACAATAAACTTCGTCTTCATTGCTTTTTTTTTTAATTAAATAATGGATTTTAAAATATTTTAATGTCTTTTGCTTTAAATATTTCCTACATTGACGTATTATATAGTAAGTCAATGATTTCCTATCACTCTAACGTGGCCATTTTGTTCCTTCTGTACAAATATCAAAATTGAGGTTTCATTTTTTTCCGCTAGTTGCAGTGAGGAGGGCTAGTGTCGCCGAGGCTAAAATTTAACCAACCTAAGATTAGCAATAAGCAGTCCATATATAATACGTCCATGTATAGAACATAGAAACAGAAAGTAAACACAACTAAAAGAAACTATTAACTGTCCCCAGTTAATACAGAAATGTATGGAAAAGATAAGTTCTCTTTTTTGTTGAAAAAATCTTCCCAACCAATTATTGAAATTAATATTTTCGTTTAACTAACATCAATCAATGCTAACTATTCCACATCACTGGCAAGACTGGTGAACCTTGCCCCTTGTGTTGCATTGGGACGACAAAACAATTTCTTCGTCAAAGAATGTCAAATCATAGGTCCGACATAAACACCAATAATCCAGCCAAAACTGCACATCCAGCCATGTAATTGAAAGTGGCCACTTTCCCGACTTTGACGGAGTCCAAGTTCTCCAAAGAGAAACCCACACTTCCAAGCGGTACACTTTAGAGACACTAAATTCTAAATAACAAGAACAACATGAATCGAAAACAGGACACACAGAATATTTCAGCGGTATACTGCTCCCTCGTTTCAAATTAAATAATGCGTAATCTACCTCTCTCTCTTCAGTTATTGACTCAACTTCTTCATCGGAAGTCTCAAGCTACGCGCAAACCGACGCGATGGCGGTGGCGATCGCGATAACAATGTGGATGCCGCACACGTAAATCAATGGAGGGGCACACATCGACGCGATATGTGGATTGCGTTCACATTCCACTGCTGCGTTCAGTTACGCGACTTTTGTTGAACGCAGCAAGCACCATTTGATCGCTATATCGCCTGAAGAAAAATGACAGTCTATAAAAGAAAGTTTGAAAAACTGAAAAATTAATAGAAAAAATTAGGGGGAATTCCATTTTATATGTTTTTTTTTTATTAAACTTCAAAAATTAAACGTTTGTATTGTCGCTGACAACTTAGCCCGCTACACAATAGCTGTGTTTTATTTTCCCCGAGATCCGAACCAGATTGGATTTGCTTACGAAAATACATGTATTACAAAAACAACACAAGATCCAACTTTGTTTTGGATTTGGATTTCCAAATCCGTTTTGAACACACACCCTTAATTTGTAAATGTCGTCAGTAGTGTAAAGAAAAAAGACAACGGGTGTATACAAATAAAAAAACAAAAGGAAAAAAGAGTTGGGTATATAACAAGTTGTCACTGAGATCCTGGGTTGTTTTATTTACATGATCTGATCTGGATTGGATCTGGGGGAAAATCAAACGCAGCTAATATATCGCGCTGATGTGAGCAGATTTTTGAACGCATCTTTATCGCGCGATAAAAGTTATCGCAATCGCCACCGCCATCGTGTCGGTTTGCGCATAGCTTCATGGTTTTGTTTTTATAAATTGTATTTTATAAATTATTTAAGTTTACTATGTAAAATTTAAACTACGTTTATAACTCTTAAAGTGTAAGTTTTACTTTTCACTGTATATTGTTGTTGCATAACATTGTGATTAACTATATTTTTATTTTATATGTAATAAAGTTCACCCTGAAGAAGACAGCAACTATCGAAACGTCGGGAAAAGTAAATGTAACAAATCTTGTTTCATTGCTAAAATTATTGTGACCAAAACAGCCGAAGGAAAACATATTTTCCAATCAACATAATACAAATCAAATTAGTCAATAAATCTACATCTTAATATTCCACATCACTCAATGTCATTTACACAGATTTTCAATCTTTAAAAACGAAATCGAGTTGAAATGTGTTTGGTTCGACTCGATTGCATTCGTTCTTGTCGATTCCTAAAAATAAATTTAGTATCTATTTTTATTTAAAAAAAAATTCTAATAATAATGAATTTATTTATTTTTTGTTCTAACTTTAAGAACGAGTTAATATTACATAAATTATTTTTTGTAAATGGATTGAACACTGATCTCTTTTGTTTTAGCTTACCTAAAAATAAGTTGTTATTTACCACTTAATTGAACTTATTTATACTTAAATGCAAATAGATGTAAGTTAACAATTATCTGAATAAAAATGTATTTTATTTTATCAACTGAAAACTAGTTTAGGGCCAGTTTATTCACAGTTAATAATCTTTAATAAAACTGGTACATCATCAAATATGCATTTTAACCAAAATTTGAGTTTTTAATCTTGGATATCGCTAATCACCCGATTTTTATAGATTAGCACCATTTTATTAGAACATTTTAAAGTTACGGTGCAGACTTAACCCACTGTATACTGGTCCTTAAAAGGTGTGCCAAACTGATTTATTTTGCTTTTGTTATATATTAAAATAATTTCAAAATGCGACTTTTTTTTCTCGTGACCCCTTTTTTTGCGATCTTTTCTAATTTCTCAGCGGCAACACTGATATGGATCATCAAACAACATGTCATTACAGCAACAACTCATGAACATGCTCTTTATCGGGTTCACGTTTCATGATCCGAAAACAGACTTCTGCCTCTCCTCACTGTGAGGCTGTTTTATTTTCGCAAGATGGTCCATATGGATCATGATTCATGGGTCATAATAAAAAATAGTTAATGAAAACAACACTTTGTTAATATTGTTTTCGTCGTCGCCGCGACAGATTCGCGTTGGTGTAGGCATTGTATATAAAAACAATAGCATCTCTCATGAAGAGAAACGTCCGCGGACGCGCCGTCTACATGAGGCGGGACAGAACTAATGTTGGTAGAGTTGTGGAGAGTTGAGAAGATGTGAGAAATTAGGCTAAAGGAAAAAAAAAAAATAGAGAATAACCTATAATAAAGGTTCCCCACACCAACGCGAATTTTCGGTGGCGATGACGAAAACAAGGGAGACAAGAAAAAAAACTAGTTTCTGCTTTTCCCTTTAACATTTTCTAAACAAAAGAGGATTTTTTGCTTTGCACGTAGGGGAAGAACGGTAATAAAATATTGTTCAAAAGGAGGTTAAATTTTTTTTGCTGTAGCGTTTATTTATATATGGAGCATTAGGTGGATCTGGTACCACCCCAGGAACACAGATATAGCACGCCCCAATCCAAAATGGTGTTGACTATCAGAACTGTAGTATATAGTGGTGGGTAAAGCTACGCGCAAACCGACATGATGGCGGTGGCGATCGCGATAACAATGTGGATGCCGCACACGTAAATCAATGGAGGGGCACACATCGACGTTCCACTGCTGCGTTCAGTTACGCGACATTTCTTGAACGCAGCCACCATTTGATCGCTATATCGCCTGAAGAAAAATGACAGTCTTAAGCCTCAACTACATAAGCCAAAAAAGTGAAAAAGTGCAAAAGTGATAATTTTTAAATTGATTTTGTGATAGTTTTTGTGACTAGAAAACTTATAAAAATGATGCAGAAAGCTTACATTTTGGTTTAAAAACAAATTTGTGCAAAGTACTGAAGTACAAAAGTAAAAATATTTTTTTTACCGCTAGCGCCGTTGTTTTGTGAAAAAGAATGCACAAATTTGTTTTTAAACCAAAATGTAAGCTTTCTGCATCATTTTTATAAGTTTTCCAGTCAGAAACACTATCCTAAAATGAGTTTGAAAATTTTCACTTTTTTACTTTTTCACTTTTTTGGCTTATGTAGTTAAGCCTTTAAGCCTAGTACGCAGCTGAAGCGAAACGAAAATTTTTTCTGGTCTCCAAATCGATAACGAAAACGTAAACGAAACGACTACGGAAAAAATAATGTCACTTATTGTAAAAAAAAATAAAAAAACAAAAGAAATCACAGATGCCTCTTCTGTAATCAAAGTAACAACAAATAAAAATACAAATAAAAACTCGAATGTCACTTTTTCGCAGACAATTAATGGTCCTTGCAAATAATTCAGTGCGAAAAAGAGTGGAGACTTCTCCAAATAATCTACTACAATTATCAGTTTCGCTCGTTGAACAGCGTACCGCAGAACAAAAATGAAAACGAAATTTTTCGTGTATGATTTCGTTGCTTCAATTTTTGTATGAAAATTTTCGTTTCGCTTCAGCTGCGTACTATGCTTTAACAAAGAAAATTTGAAAAACTGAAAAATTAATAGAAAAAATTCGGGGGAATTCCATTTTATGTTTTTTTTTTATTAAACTTCAAAAATTAAACGTTTGTATTGTCGCTGACAACTTAGCCTGCTACACAATATATCGCAGATTTTTGAACGCATCTTCATCGCGCGATAAAAGTTATCTCAATCGCCATCGTGTCGGTTTGCGCATAGCTTAAGAAGCGGTCCACTTGCAACTCGTATCGAAAATTTGAAGATACGTCCAGGAGAACGTCACGGCCAAAAAAAATGAGAAAGTTTTCCAGTAAAAAGACGATGTGGCGGCCCAGTCCCTATTGGCAGACTATGACCGCCAATAAAACACCAAACAAAAAATTTACCACACTAGCACAAATTTCTTCGCTTTTCTTTTCCTTCAATTTTACTCACCGTTCTTAAATTTTAATGTGTTGTAAATTTCTTGTGTTGTCTTATAATTGTATTTTAATTTCTTTTGTATAATTTTCACTAAACATAAAAAAAAATTGTTAATAAAAAAATCGACACAAAGTTTTTTTTTGTGTTCTATTCTACTGTACCTAAATTTCGTTTAAGTTTTAGGCACCAAAATATACCACTCGGAATTTATGCTGGCAATGTGTACCGCACCACTTTAAATAATTGAATGAAGAGTTTAACCGTTTCCGATATGACAACCCGAGAATCTATTTACCTACGTACGGTTAGAATAAGTATATAGGAATCACATTCACAACACCTCATTTCCAATTGCACAATTCGTATAACAATCCACTATTTTCCACCTCACGTTGTGTTGGTAGAATAAGTATATAAACGTAATCATATTTTATGATAGTGACGTCACTGTCGTCTTCAAACCGATTCCTCAACAGGTTGTGTGTTAAGCTACCATAATAATTAAATGGTAATAATTGATTTAATCGAACCTAATGCCGAGGTTATTTTCCCTTTTTTTGTTAAAGCCATAAAACTGATCTCTATATTACACTGGATATTGAATAGCCTATAGTGTATAACAGTTTTTGTGAGGCAAGTTTTTTAAAGGGTACCGGCCACGACCTCATATCTCGCTCTATACAAACGAAGAAATTGAGCATTTATTTGATATCAGTTGATGTCAACAAGCATTGCGGCTGTAAATATTGAAAAAAATATAAGAAAATGCAGGTCCAGTAGCGTCCATTCTGCTGGCGCCGCTGTTATACTGTTATATGTACCGGCCACGACTATATTTTTGCCTCAAAAATTTTGTATGAATACACTATCCAGTGTATATAGAGATCAGTGAGCCATTATTGTTATTAAAATTGTCAATGGCTTTATGTTTTAAGTCAATATGCTGTTTTTTCTCTTTTTTTTTCCTTTTTATGTTTCCTTATTAACACTTTTCGACACTATTCTGAACTTCACCTTCATTCACCACAGATGTGTTATACCCTAAATATTCCAGCCTCTGGAAACTTCCCTTTTACATAAAATGTCCCCTTCCGATTCAGGGGTGGGAATTCCCTTCTTGTTATGAATCTTCTACTTTAAAATATAAACGTCTATGTTCATTTCATTGGCTTGGTAAAAAAAGAAAAACAATGATGGCGTTCGGCGAAATTGCTAATATTCTGGTTCAGTATTTTTAGTTTCTTTTTTTCTTTTTCTTTGTTTTATTAATTAACTCATGTATCTTTGATTGTTTTCTTTTGTTTAATTTCTTTTTAAAAATTTCAAATTGTTTATCTAATTGTTTTTTTTTTTCTTTTTCAGGTGGCAGATGGACCGATTGGGGTGAAGGCATGGTCAGAAGGGTAAGTAGGTACATATTTTGCATGAAATTGCAAACAAATATACATGTTCACTTTTTGTTTTGCTTTTCTATTTTTTGTTTAGGTTTCTGCTTTTGGCATCGCCAGGGATCCGCAACAATGTAAAAGGATATAACTTAGTACAAACACTAAAAAAAACAATAATGATTGAATATAAAAGATAATTCACTTTAACTTTTAACACATTATGAGCAGTTATAAAGAGATAAATCACTTAAATAAATTTTTTTTATCATTTGATGGTCATCTCATTGATTTGGTATGATGCAGGGCCGTCATCCTTTGTCCATTGTTGTAATGAAGGTTTGTCATCTAGCACAAGGTTAGAGGTGCTGGTAGCCTGGGGACTGGATTAGCAGTTGCTGGAGTGTATGATCATCTTCGGATTTGATCCAGTTGGAATCCTTCCCCCAGAGAAGTTTCATGCTAGGATTTCATGTGGGCAACACGTCAGTCACGGTTACACGATATAGTTGCTAGCGGGTAATGTGATACCACGCCAAAGTCCTGTTTTTACGGGATAGGCTTCAAGTCTAGTTCAAGCGGCACAGCTTGGAAACTAGCTTTTCAGTTGCTGGAGTGTCTGTACAACTCCTGTTGCCATCCAGGGGCTGATTGGTTTGGTTCTGTGAAAAAGTGAATCGAATAACTTTTCACCTAAAAT
The DNA here is from genome assembly GCA_929447395.1 of Epistrophe grossulariae. Taxonomy (NCBI): domain Eukaryota; kingdom Metazoa; phylum Arthropoda; class Insecta; order Diptera; family Syrphidae; genus Epistrophe; species Epistrophe grossulariae. The sequence continues at coordinate 107,106,402 of OV839567.1, forward strand.
CCGATTCTCGTTCTGCGAAAATGTGAAACCAAACATCAAAAACATACATAATGAATAATTTGCTTTCATGTCGGCATTTGGAAGTGAATCTGTGAATAGAAAGGGTGAATACGAACAAAAAATGCTCAATTCAACCACATCTTCTCTCGTCCTATTCATGAAGAAAAAATATTTCTATAATGCGTTTCTATTGCCTTTTTAAAAAATAAGAAAAATGAGAGAATTGTATTGACAGCGCCTGCGCTTCAGGGGAAATGATAAGGAACTGTTTGGGATCGGTAATATAGTTCTTAAGAGAATTTTATTCACTGAGCCAGAATCGCTTATTTGCACAAAGTGAATCGAAAAAGTGAAAGCAACGCATGAGAGCGAATGTGAAAACAATTTATTCGTTTCATTTTTTCACAGAACCAGAATCGGCCCGCAGTTGGACTCCCCTCTCCACAGAGTACCAACTTTCGATGAGAAGAAATAATATTTAAAAATCTCTCAAGTAAACAAAACAAAAAGAAACTATTAACTATCAAATCAAATTCCAAATGAAATTATTTGTCAAACTAAATTAGCAAATTTGCAATGAAAACACAAATGTCAATGCCCTAATCGACTGACAATGATAAAAATTGAGTGTTCAAACGATTGTAAGATACCTGACAATTTTTGTCAGATTGTCAGAATGACGTGTCTGACAATATTGTCAGACAAAATTGTGTTTTCAGAAGATTGTAAGACATTTGGAACAGTTTTTTCACTGACAATATTGTAAGATCTGACAATCGTCTGTACTTAGCTTAAAGAATCCCCCACGCCAACGCGAAATTTCGGTGGCGATGACGAAAACAATAATAACAACATGTTGTTTTCATTAACAACCACGTTGTTATTGTTGTTTTCATCGTCGCCACCGAAAATTCGCGTTGGTGTGGGGAACCTTAAAGCTTGTTTGTTTTCCAATAAAAACATATAAAACGGTGGTTATAACGCAAATTTAATAAAAAATAATAACTTATCAAGCTTATTTATATAAAAAATTACAGAAAATAAGCCCACATTGCACTGAAAAGAGCATTTGTTTACATTTCTCCAAGTTCGATTTCACATGTATTGTTTTGAACTGTCAAAATTAGAAGGAGAAAAGACATAGTCCCCTATTACACGATGATTCATTGCGTCTGACTCTTTTTTCGAATTTCTCTTTGAAAATCATCCTGTGAGTCGCACGCTATTACACGATGATTCTTTGCGCCTGACTCTTTTTCGAATTTCCCTTTGAAAATCATCAAAATAAAGTTATATAAAAAGAAACGTCAAAAAGAGTCTCAGAAAACTTGGCCCACGACTCACAGGGCAACTGGTCTTCCGTCTCATCTTTTTTCTCTTTCGCACTCGTTATGTTCGAAAAGAGTCAGACGCAAAGAATCATCGTGTAATAGGGGACATAGATAGTTTTTCCACTCGGGTGTGTTCCTTAAATATTTACGTAATTTCCTACTTAATTTTGTGCAAATTTGGTTTCAGAATCCGAATTTGTAGAATCAAATTTGGAAATTTTCAACCTCATTTGCCCTAATAAAAATCTAAAATAGTATAAAAAAATAAATAACTTTACCTGTTTTATTTTTTATTATTTAAAATTTATTATCTGTTTTCAAAAATAAAATTGGAACTTTTTTCATTTGCATTTTCGTTACAATTCGCTTTTAAAATTTAACTGGAGGAATATATGGAAAATGAATGCTTTTAAAGACAGCGATTTTTACTTTCTGATATAAAAGCCGTGTTTTTTTGCAAGCCCGGGGGGAATTGGATGAAAAAAACGACGTGCATGCTAAACAATTAACATGTTAAATGCAACAACAACTAATCCCGGAGAATTCTCGAGGCTTAACTTAAGCGCACCGAAAAACTGTGTTACCGGCATGAATTGCATACATGTTATCGATAGTTTGTATGAAAACTCCATGTTTTTTACTGTCATGGCGTCGCTAATCCCCGCTGTCGTTTTTTTAACCAATTCCCCCGGGCTTGCAAAAAAACACGCCTAAAGATGCTTTAAAACATTGCGATTTTTAACGAAAAAGGAACACCTCTCCACACTCTTTACTTGGCTTATGTTTCAAACTATAAGAAAAAGCACAAAGAAGAAAAAAGAAAGAGCTATAATTCTGCAATTTTTCTAACATCTAACACATACGTCTCTCACCAACGAGCTTTAAAATCGCAAAGTTAATTGCTTCGTTTAAAAAAAGTCTATGCTTTTAATTTGCTGAAGCGTTTCATGACTACAAATTGGACTTGCATTCGTTCATTCAGCAAATTTTTCGAAACATGCGTTTTCGAAACCAAAATTGACATCTTGTCTTCTTTCAAAAAACGTTATACCGCCATTTTTATTGTTAAATATTTTTCTTGCACGGTTCCATCAACAATAATTGTGTTGTTAAAAATTCAATGCTTACATAAAACAAAAAACAAGAAAATTATAAAAATCGCGTTATAATAATAATAAATTAGATTGGAAGTCCCCGGGCCACTATATTTCGAGTCAAAAGAGAAACTTACCCATAACCCTAAAGAATTAAACGACCGCAGTATCCATTCACTTTTTTTTTATGTGTTACTCATGAAAAACAATTAACGATTTTCACCACTTTAAAGTTGATTGAATCATTCAAGAAATATCCAAACAACCACTGACTAGTGTTTTAGAGAGAAAAATTGGAAAGCATAGGTAAGCAATTATGTTTGGTGGAACGAAACCTACTTTTGGCCAAGCTCCCGCAAACACTGGCTTTGGCTTCAATAGCACAACAACTGCGTCACCATTTGGACAGTCAACATTTGGAAAACCAGCTACTGGTGGCTTTGGACAAGCTCCTGCCTTCGGACAGCAACAAAACACTTCGTTATTTGGTGGAGCTCAAAATCCCAATCCTGGACTATTTGGAGCAAGTACATCTAATGCATTTGGAGCAACAACAACAGCTCAGCCGTCATTTGGAGGTAATTTTTGTCTGCATAATAAAAAAAAGACTTTCGGATTCTGTGTATGCATTTGATTTAGAATCTGTCTAAAGACCGGACAGAGCGTACGCGAAGCTATAGGATTTGGGGTAACTGCGAGGTTGGCTTTAAATCCAGATTCTTTAAATGCAGAAGAAACTGCATAGGTACACCGAACCTCGCACCTACCCCAAATCCAATAGTGTGCCCAAGCAAGGGGATTGCATACCTCACTGTTTATACGCCGTTATGCTGGTTGCTAGCACTGTATTACTGTAAGCAAGCAAAAAAAAAAACCTTATAAGTGAGAAGCACTTAATTTCACTGTCGGGTCTTTAGACAGACTCTTTGATTTATTATTATATCCTTGCGGTCTTATTTATAAAAGTTGTTTAACTTTAGACAACTGTCCAACTTTGGAAAATGTGTTCAAAAACCTTATTTATTGTTGTCTTATAGCTGCCTAACTTACACGCAAGATTAGATTGTCTTAACCGTGAATAATGTGATATTTATTAAATACAGAATATTTCCAACAATTTGAAAATAGTTAGACAGTGTCGAACTAGATAAAAATCTAAATAAATACGACGGTTGGTGTCTATCCCTATATTTCCATTTAGGATGCATAGGGCCTCCTACTACTTCTACTCTCCATCGTTTACTATGTCTGATGGTATATTCTTCAGATACCTCGTCCGATGAACGACACTACGTTCGTCTTGTTCCAGTCATGCTCGTATTTTCCAATGACTGAAGATTGGCTCTCTGTCGTTTTTCGTTTTGATTAAGATGTTACTAATATTTTTCTATATATAAGACTGACACATTTTGATTAAAAGGAAAACTCTACGGTGAAATTACCAAATCCGGTGGGGGATTCAGACTCACCTTTGCCAAATTTTCGATTACCGAATCTGTGCAATGCCATTCGTCAACAACATATTAGTTATAAATATGAAAGTTTGTTTGTTCCTCTCAGAAAATACTAAATTATTTGTAGTGAAAATTGGAAGGACGAGAGATTGGAACATGACATATATTGTGGGGTTTATTGCAGTGCTACCTTTAGATTTATTGTGCCCCAAACATGACCATGGACATAGGCTTTTTTTAAATTTCAGGCCAATTAAAATATAAAAAAGTGATTTAGATAAAATTATTGATATGCGATAGGTAAGAAAACTTGGTAGAGCGACAGGTTGAACTAAGGAGATAGTGATAGGCTATTGAGAAAATATATGCTGCATTCAACCAATATGTATTGCTTTTGTGGATACTCTTACACTATGTGCTGCGACCGACCTCTTTTAATGACTTGAACAAATGAGGTAAACGGAGTAATCGAAAATGATAACCATTAGGATTTGCCTATATGAAACGTTAGCGGTTAAATTAAGAGAACTTTTCGCTGTTTAAATATTATCCTATAGAGATGAAATGGCAAATGATATTTTATGGTATGGTTAAAAAATAGTGAAAGATACAGTAATAACTAGAATACAATAGGAGAAAATGTTTTAATTTCACAAATACCCATCTCTTATACCTATTCGCAGACTCTTTCTCTTGAGTGGAGTTTCATTGATTTGCAGCTAAATTTCAATCCTATCTCACTAATTTTGGAACTTATTTTCGCTTTATTTAAAATTTAACGAGTTTTGCTAAGTTTTTAAAAAATGTGCTGTTTTGTAATGACAAAAAAAAAAAAAAACAATAATCAGTGCGTAAACATGTAAATTAAAAATATATATTTGTTTTATTTTTCAGTAGGATTCTCTCAGCAGCCTCAGCAGAATACTTCAATTTTCGGAGCCGCTCAACCGGCCGCACCACAAACATCTCTCTTTGGACAACCATCTACATCTGCATTTGGTGCAGCAAAACCATCTGGTTTTGGTTTCGGCCAAACAGCAGCACAACCAACAACATCGTTATTTGGTCAAACCCAACCAACTAGCACAGCTGGATTTGGATCGTTTGGTCAAACTGCTCAGCCAACAAATGCCTTTGCTAGTGCTGCGACTGCATTTGGGCAACCAACAGCCACTGCAGGCAATGCCACTGGCTCTGTCTTAGTAAAATATCAGGCGACTATTGGCACCGATACCTTGATGAAAGGTGGAACTCCCAATAATGTGAACACAAAACAACATTGCATCACTGCAATGAAGGAATATGAAGCAAAGTCCTTGGAAGAGTTACGTGTCGAAGACTATTTGGCAAATCGAAAAGGTCCCCAAGCTGGAACATCGACCGGATTTAGTGGATTCGGGCCAGCTCAGCCTACTGCCAATGCCGGAGGCTTATTCGGTGCAAGCACTCAACAGACAACCGGACTTTTTGGGCAGCAGCAACCAGCCCAACAGCCCACTGAGAATAAGAACCTCTTTGGGCCGAGCATCTTTGGACAGCCTGCACCTGCTTTTGGTGGAGCAGCTCAAGCAAATAACAGTTTTTTAGCAAAACCATTTTCAACACCAGTAACATCAACAACTGGATTTGCATTTGGTTCAGCTCAACCTGATAATTCGGCAAATAATCCATTTGGAGCAAAACCAGCTTTTGGCCAGACACAAGCCCCCAGTTTATTCGGCCAGCAGACAACTCAGAATACAGCAGCACCAGCCTTTGGACAGACTAATACAGCCGGATTCGGTGGATTTGGTGCACCTGCTCAACAAACCTCTGTCTTTGGGACTACTGCAACAGATAACAAGCCAGCCTTTGGCCTTGCAGCTTCAACAGCTCAAACTGGTTTCGGTGGATTTGGTACTAATGTTAATACCAGCACTGCTGGCGGAGGATTATTTGGACAAAAGCCAGCACCAGCATTTGGAAACACTTCAGCGTTTGGAGCCACTGCCCCGACCACTGGGTTCAGTAACTTCCCGACAAACCAAGCAGGTTCATTGTTCAATTCAAGTTTAAACAAACAACCAACAACCGGATTTAGTGGTTTCGGAACACAAACATCAGCTGCTCCGCTCACATTCAACACCGGACAACCTTCGTTGTTTGGCAACACCGCTAACAAGCCACTATTCGGGAATACATTGCAAACAGGAAATACTACTGGAGGACTATTTGGTGGCGGGCAAAGCATGTTTGGAAATAATAACACAATGAGTGCCTTTGGTACTTCAGCTCTTGGAGGGTAAGTACGACAAAAAAAAATTTTCAATTTACCAAAAAAAAAACCAAGTAACTGATTCCATCAATTTTAGGAACACAACATTGGGTATAAATCAACAACAGAATACTATTCCAATTCATCAGCATATTCTATCAAAAGTCACATCACCCTATGGAGACAATCCTATATTCAAAGACCTGAAGCGCAACGATGAAACCGATGCCCTAAGAGCCACAAATCCGCTTGCACAAAAAGCTATTCTTGAATCGACTGGATCCCAGTTTAAAATATCAGCTAAACCAAGCTCTAATTCGATTAAAATTAAACCAGTTGGAAGCGCTTTGACTAAGGTAGGTTAATTCTCTGTAAGTGATGGTGGGTTTTTAATTTGTATTTATTTTCTTTCTTGTTGCAGAAAGCTCTATTTGAAGGCCTAGAAGAATTCGACAGCAGTGTAGAGACGTTCAGCTTGAAGCCGAATGCAAAGCGTTTGGTTATCAAACCCAAACCAAGCACACCAAATGCGTCATCTCTTAGTGGTGGTTCAAGTACTCCACAAAGTGCTAAACCTTCTGTAATTGCTAGTTCTGCAACTAATTTAAAAACAAATCAACGTAATGAGTCATTTTCGGGTGAAATCCCACAAGAGAATATTCCACCAGCAAATAAGGATGCTGATACAAGTCGTAGAGAATCATGGCTTCATCCAAATAATTTGGAAAAAGTTCGTCAGCAAAATGTACACCACAAGACGGATGCAGTTTTAAATAATACACTTACTGAGCTAGTTCCACGCAAATCATCTGACTTGCCATTTGGAACAGTTGAAGAAGCTGGAACTGTGACACGTAAAGATTCGTCACTTAGTAAAACTGTGTCATATAACGAAACAGTGAGCGAAAGCTATATATCTAATAGGTCATATACGGAAGATCGGAACGATGATTCGGTTTATTTGAGTTCAGAACCCCATCCAACAGGCATTGTACTACGACGAGTTGGGTGTGTTAATTAAAATTGAAACAACTTATTTTCGACACTAAATAATTTTTGTTGTTTTGTTGCAGATATTATACTATTCCATCTCTAGACGATTTGAAGTCATACCTTGCTGAAGATGGATCTTGTATTGTTCCAAACTTCACAATTGGTCGTGAAGGCTATGGTAATGTTTATTTCAACAAAGAAATGGATGTTGCAGGACTTAATTTAGACGAAATTGGTAAGCTCTAGTGATTCTAAACACTAATGAATTAATAAATAAATTAATACAAACATCTTTATTTTAGTTCACTTCCGCAACAAAGAAGTAATCATCTATCCAGATGATGATAATAAACCACCAATTGGGAGTGGTCTTAATCGTGAAGCTCAAATCACTCTCGATCAAGTTTGGCCACATGACAAAACTAAACACGAACCAATTAAAGATCCGCAACGTTTGGCCGAGATGGACTATGAATTGAAATTACGTCGTGTTTGCGATAAAAATGATATTCGCTTTATTGAATATCGCCCTGAGACCGGCAGTTGGGTATTTAAAGTAAAACATTTTTCAAAATACGGCATCAATGACAGCGATGAAGAGGATGACATACCAACGGATCCGAAGAAAGCCAAAATGAACATAAAAGAAGGTGATCCAGGGACAATTAATAATGGAAAGGTAATAAGTTATTTTAATCATACACTCCGTATCAATTGTTTAAGGACATACGATACGATAAACTCTTTTGCCTAAGGTAAGAAGGAAATGATTATTCTGTCCAAGGTTTTTAATTTAATGAATTTGTTTCCAATGAATATTCCAAATATTGGGTGTTAAGATCGCGGAGCCAGGGAATGGTTTTAAAAATATATTACATTGCTTAAAAACAAATAAAGTGTCTACGCAATTGGTATTGGAGTGTATTTATATTTCCTTTTTTGCATTATTTAATTATTAAATGTTATTTTTTAGATTGGCGAAAATCTTGGTGGAGCAGTAGGAGGAGTAGTTGCTATTGGCAAGCAAGATCCCAAATCAGCTGCTATGACCTTTGATGAAGCTGATTTTATGTTGATGGACAAAACTCGTAAGTTTATGTTATACATACATACTTGATGTGGATAACTCATAGAAGAATCAATCTTTGTCATAACTTTTGTTGATTATTATCTTTTTTCTATTTTTACTTTAAAGAGCACACTCTCTAATGTAATGATGATGACAATCTGATTTTATCTAAATATAACTGGTTTATGTTTTCCGGTTTTGTTTATTGTTTGGGTGCTTATATTGATCGGTTTTTGATGCAGATTTAGTGTTACATAAAAAGAAGAAATTTATTGTAAAAACTTTATCACAATAATATTACGATATGAATTATATTTGAAACATGCAATTGTAAACAGTTTTTTTGTAGTTTGTGGATTTGCTAGGTAGAGAAAATCAACTCTACCTGGTATCCATATTATCTTGGAACGGAAAATAGTGTGTTAAGTATTTTTGTATAAATATTAAATATGCAATATGAAAACTATATCATCAAATCCAATTTATATGTAATAATAGTATCGAACCTCACACCTATAGCCCACTAAATGTCTGTAAATTATTAGAATAATAAGGTCACAAAAAAACTTTTGGAAACATCTTGTAACCTCAAAAAAAAAAAAAAAAAAACATAATTGGAAAGAATATCTCTATTATTACTCTTAAATCCACCCTCAAGGCTCAAACCCAGAAAATTATTTGCCCTATAAGTGTGTTTTCAAACATCCTCAGATCCTATATAAGACTCCGACTCGACCACTGCAACACCACTCTGCCTCCTCTGTAGCAGCAACATTCCTCTTACCATCGATTGCGAGCGTGTCAAACTCATGTCCAAAAAAATTTAATCCAACAAGCACTCTAATTAATCTTTTAACTGTTTCCTCTAAACAAAACATTGTAGACGTTTTTAAAATACTAACTTTAATTAAACTTGAAAACCTTATTCAATTATTATTTAAGGAAAATTAAAAACAAAATTTATTCAATTAAATTACCCTTATCGGCAGGAAGTACCAGGACTAGCTAGGCTACTAATTTTCAAAGCGTCTAAATTTAATCAAATTCCTTTAGAAATATAAAATTCACAGTGATTTTTATAAGAGTCGGTAAGCACCGACCATAACTTGTGTCTTAGAAGGGTACGACAGCATCTAACTGATGAGCCCAACTGTCGTACCTGGGCAAAACGCATTTCTTCAGCTTCGTTTTTGTAATTAATACTTGTTAAAAAGTTGTTATAATAATATTTTCTCCTTCCCATACAAAATGGAATATCACCATCTTCCACCCCTGAAAGTATGCAATCTCGAGTTTTTACGATTTTCCAACTTTTCCTGTCGAAATTTTCAATTTTTGACGCCGTAGTATCTTTAACTGGTTTAATATGAATCCAACAAAATCAGCATGCGAATCGGATGATGTTCAGCCCCGTTATGCGGATACAAAAAAACTATTTCGAAATGGGGTTGTTTGTGTGATAACACACTCGCAGTTAGGCTGCCAAGCTTTCGCGCCATCATATTATTAGTATTGAAGATTTGAATGAAACAACGAACACTTGGGCGAGCTACCACCAAGTTTTTATAAACTGGAGTTATAGCAATTTCACAACTACCAGGCCGGTGGTGCTTAACTTAAATAGACAAGTTCAATTTAATTTGAAAAACTTTGCCTCTACTGGGTGTTGAAGAAACCAATTAACTTATATATTTCGAAAGCGTGTTTAATCATCTACATGTCTGCAAATGATGTCATATGTTTTGAGGAGATAACTGACCACAAGGGAATAGGATTTAGATAAAATTTAATTTCAATACATTGTTTGGATAATGGCATTATGGATAGAATATAACATCATTCAAATGGGAGTTCTTGCAGGACTCCATCCTAACAAGGTAATTCTAGATGATTTTTCGACATAAATATATAGCGCATTAACTCGGCCATAACTTTACGAATACACGTTTTCAAATATTTAATGGTTTGCAAATTGTGTGCATAAACACAATCATTTGCATAGCCATACAAAAAAATTAAACCAACGGCGAAAAATCAAAATTTTTTGAGAACTTGTCTTGCAATAAAGCCAAAACGGATCGTATTATGTGAGATGTTGAAACCACACACAGACAGGAGAAATTGCAATTCCTACTTTTTTCATAAGTCATAAACATAATTATAATCAGAGAGTGAAGAGCGTTGGTTTCCCTCACTAAATCTATTTTCAGAAAATTTGTACTTTTGATGCACTTTTTCTCGGCAACGCCACCACAAGGTACTTTCGTAAAGAACGTATTCGTTATCACCTTCACTAATATCTTTTGTTTTAATTTTACGCAAAACATTTGCTGCGAGGTCCATATGAAAAATGTCAAAAGCGCTAAAAAATAATTGATTTTTTATAAGTTAAATGTTTTAAATGTTGTATTATTTATATTGCTTAGAAGTACCGATTGCAAATTTGTAAAAAAAATAAGTCCAGGGATTAACGAGGTATATGACAATAACCCAAAAATAATTAAATTTCCTCACAAAACACAAAGTTTCAAAAACTTATGTACGAATAAACGTCCATATAATTGGAAATGGGTGATGTGCGGATTTTTTAGCACTACGTCTGAACACCTCGCATATAGGATACAACACACATGTGTGTACATTTGCGACTTTTTAAGTTACGTCAGATTTGGAAACCTTTGCGACTTTTTAGATGCCGTATGCTCATATAATTATATAGCCCGAGGCTTACCTTTATTTATAAAAAAAAAAAACGATTACAAAATTATCATATTATAAAATTATGTTACACACCAATTTATTTAAATTCTGTAATATTATTAGTACCTCTGATTGTCGAAATGAGTTTAAATCATAATTTTGTTATGAACATATAATTTTTCCGAAGCATTATTTAATCTCTTCATTAATTTTTGTCTTGTTTTTTCAAAGAGTTTCTACAAAATTCTACACAAAATGGTTTCTCCTACTTTGATTCCTCCAAGCGAAACAATCTTACCAGTCCAACAGCAATCTTAGCAAATGGCAATGGTACTGATTCACATAAATTACAATTAATGAAAGCCTCATTGTTCATTGACGATGATATGGATTCAAAATCTGGTAAGTTATTTTTATATTTCCATGAAAATAAATTTATTAATAATTCATCATTTACTGTAGTTACCTCCGAGAAACAAGACGAACGTGATAACATGGATATGGGCGTAAGAAATCGTTTGTTTCTCCAACATGATCATGATCAATATTCCTCATCGCAATCTTTGTGGAAAGATGGCTATGCCCATTCAGTTGCTTCGAGTCAAGTAGATTATCCTGGTAGTCCATATTATGAAACGATGAGTAATAAACCCGGAGAAACAGAAGTAAGTTAACAAAAAATTTGATTTCAATCATGGGTACCAAATTTAAAAATTTCAGTCAATAACTCCAACAGTGGAACCCGTGGCGCCATTAGTCAAGTACCAGCCTTTTATTTTGAAGCCAAAAGTGGCTCAAGTTAAGGCTCATGCTTCTCAAATTCCTTTCGAAAATTCGCTTGCTTTTCGATTGCAGGGCAAATGTGCAGCCGATCTAGGCATCTTTAATAGTCGAAAGTTTAAAGTGTGCTTTGGTCCACAAAACACTTTGATTTTACCAGCAACCAAGAACTCTGCTGTTAAAAAAATCAAGGGTAGGTTAATTCTGCAACAAAAAAAATCCCATAAATCATAATCTAGTTTTTTTTTGTCTTCAGATGAAAGTCTGGAAAATTTACATGATCTATTCAATGGTCGAAAATTCAATGATTTTTCACAAACTATATTATACCGCCTTAAGATATCCTCTGCCCAACATATTGAGAACTTCGAAAAAAGCATTGTTGATCATTTAGAAATACAACTTAAGAATTCATTGCAAGTTGAAATCGAGGACAGTGATTGTCCAATGATCAAGTCAAATGTCGGAACTAAATTGATTGTAAAACATTTAGAAGAAGCCATGAAACTGTTGAATTTGGGACCTTTAGAGGAATATGCTGTTTCGGTATGGTCACTTTGTTTGGCATTATGGGGTGAACAAGAAGAATTGGAAGACTCTGATCCAGCCAGTCATCATGCAGTTATGTGGCGAAGAAATCTATTATCTCAATGGCTCGAAAATACTCTCACAGATAAGGATCTTCTTTCGAAAAGCGTGTCGAAGAATACTTATATTGATCATTTAATGGACTTGCTTATGTGTCACAAAGTAGTTGAAGGCTGTGAGCTTGCATTTAAGTATGATGATGCAAATTTATCACTATTACTTGCGCAACTCTCATCGGGACCAGTAGTTAGACAATTAATGGAAGATCAATTGGCTGCATGGCATAAAGTTGAGGCAGACAAGTTTATAAGCGTTGAACGCTTGAAGTTATTTATGCTGGTAGCAGGAGTTTCATTAATGGACTCATCACATGGAGCAATTAACAGTCTGGAGGGTATTGAGTGGATTAAGGTGCTTGCGGTAAGTTATTAAAAATTAATTTGAAGTCTTTCTTTACATGAATTTTTAATTATTTAAATGGGATACTTTTAAATAGCTTCAACTATGGTACCTCTGCTCCCCCACCTGCTCTATCACTGACGCCTTGCTCGCATATGATAATTCATTCAAAGCCGATGAGTTCTACGCTTTGCCACCGTCACCACACTATACAGAATCAATTGGTGACAATGAAACACATCCACTCTATGACCTACGTTACCACATTTTGCAGCTGTATTCAAAACGGAGTCACCCACTCGAAAGCCTTCTTAATCCCTTAAACCATACTGCCGACTTTATGGACTTTAGACTAAGGTATTTGAATATTCACACATTAATTAATCTCAACTTCATCTAATAATGTTATCTCCTTTTTAGTTGGCTTCTTATGCAAACTTTCGAAGCTCTCGGTTATCACCACTGTTCTGAGCTATTTGAGAGCCAAAGAAATGTTGATTTCGCATCGCAATTAGAAAACTATGGCTTATGGAAATGGTCGGTGTTTGTTTTGCTCCATATAAAAGAAAAGACCGTACGAGAAACGCATATTCAAGATTATCTATATCGATATGTTTCCGTGTCTAATGACGGAGCTATAACGGACGATGAAAAATTTATAATTAACGTTTTGGGTGTACCGCAAAAGTGGCTGGATTGGGCGAAAGCAGTTAAGGCTGGAGCAACTGGAAACCATCACATGCAAGCCAAGTACTTGCTGAGAGCTCAAAAGTGGGCCGAAGCGCATGAGGTCATTTTTGAGCATATTGCCCCAGATGCAGTTATCAATGGTGGGATTTTCATTTAAAAAATTTACCAAAAGGAAAAATGTTTTTCATCTTTTTATACTTTTAGATAATATGAACTATCTGCATGATCTTCTAATTCAATTCGATAACCTAACCTCAAATAAAAGTATTAAAGTACCAAACTGGTCAAATCAAGGGCAAATATTTTTGGATTTTATTGACATCAATGAGAAAGTAAATGAGAAATAATTGTGATCCGTTAAGTTATTGTTAAATAATAAAATTATTTCCTCTTTTTTTTAGTTTAAAAGTCTGAAGAATCTACATGAGGGTGACATTGAAGCACGCTGGGAGAACCTAAAACCGCAATTGGCTGACCTCTGTTCGCGTATCAATCTTCTACCCTGTCCGACACCCAAACATCGTTTGTGCCAGAGTGAAATTGCCCAGAGTTTAGCGTGTTTAGTGCGTGGTGTCTTAGTTGTTTGTCCTTCCTTAAATCCATGTCTGACAATTAAAATAGCATTAGAACGGCTACCTCTGCCGCAGGAGTTTGCACAACAAGAGCTAAGAGCTCTCCTAGATGCGCTGGTAACAGATCTCTGTAATTCAAAAGACTAAACTGAATTTAGTTTGTAGTTGAAGAAAAAATAAATAAAAATAGCACTCAGTTAATTTAAGATTTTAGATGTTATTTTTTATTATTATGTAAAATCGGCAAATGTTAGAAATATGTGCTGCAAGTTTTAAAAAAAATTTGTTTCCTTTTATACAAAAACAATAGCCTCCCTTAAAAACAAAAAGTTCAAACCTATTAAGTACACGAGATTGTAAATTGTTTAGTTTTTTTTCTTTTTTACTTGTTTTCTTAAGTTTAGTAAATTCAATTAATAAAAATTAAATAATTAAATTATTATTTTCTCTGGGTTGATAATAAGCGTGTGTAAAATGATTGTCCAACCATGTGCGAGTAGATGAGATTTGAAAGGGGAAATTAATTCTGTACGTTTCATTGAAAATGGCTAGCAAAGTACTCGTGAGAATTTCGCCATTTCCAAATGAACACCGCTTATATTTTTGATTTTCCAGGGAAAAAACAGTTCAGGTCCATTTTGTTTCCGGAATAAAACCAATGATGTCACCTTGAAGTTTTTGAGTACTTTCTGATGTTTAAGATTCTGCCTTAGCGAGGTATCCGTTCGGAGCGAAAAACTCTCCGAAACGCATACGACGTCGGAGGTTCAAAGTTCATTAGGGATGTCAAAAATGTCACTTCAAAACACACGTGATCGCACTGCAACGCTGTTCGGAAGAATACCTCGAAGCAAAAATCCTCCGATTCCTCTCCGGCGGATACCTCGCTAGGGCAGATTGTCATATCATTTAGAGCGGAATAAAACTCTGAGCAAGTCGTAATACATTTTATAGCTTCTTTTTTTGCATACAAAACAACAATTAATTGTAGATAGTTAAGTCGCTGCCTTTAAAAAAGTGAAAAGAGTCAAAATGATCAAATCTAACCAAACTATAAGAGAATGGTTCCATCCCTATGAGAGACTTGATCTCTAGGTCGAATTCGTCTTATATTTCAACTTGCCTAAGTAAAAGCATTTTAAATTTTTTTTGAACGAGTAAATTATTTACCAATTCAACGAAAAAACAAAAAAACACATACATAAATAACGAATTCATTTGAAAAGAAAAATCAATTTAAAGAACTTAAAAATGAAGGAACATAAAAGCAGGATATCATTTTCTTAACACTGTTTGATTGGGAATAATCGCAGTGGTTTTTGGATTTGCCACTTTTTTAATGAATCAAGTTGAGACACTTCGCTTATAACTCGGGACCAAGTCCCCTAGTTTGGGTAAATTGTATACAAATTTCATAAGAGAATAGGAGAAAAATAACGTGTGGGACTTACAACACAAAACAACAGCCCAAACAGAATCGACAAAACCACAAAATATAATATACGAACTAACAAAAACCTAGAAACTGTCACGTGCTCTCTTTCTGAGTTGAATTATTACTGCTGTAGACGCATTGATATGATTTTAAAGGTAATTATTGATGGAGCTAAATAAGTATTTTTAAATCTTTGGATCTGGGGATGAACAAGTCTCCCTTTTCTCCCCTCTTTTAAAATAATATGTAAAAACTATTTAAAGTTTTTCTTATTCTTCGAAAGAGTTTTTTAATAAAACGAGGAAGCCGTTATTTTTTTATTGTCGCCGAGTCAGCGACATAGCTTATGTCCTATTATACCGCTGTAATACATTTAATATTACGGGGATTAAATTATCATTTATTTAATTGAGTTCTTTTGATACCGACAAGTAATAAATTTTGTTTTAGACATTTTTTCTGTAAAAAAAAACGTTAGGAAGATTTTTAAGACTGTTTCACAAGATATTACAACACAAACCTATACGGATAGCTTTGGATATTTCTTCGAATTTAATTCCTCAATTTTGGTGTCAAAATACAAATGTGTACTGTGACTCGCGGTGAACTCCCACCGAGTGGGAACTTTTCAAAGTTTTTGGTGTTTCGACATAAATTGTTCCCACGGTAGCTAGTGAATTAATGGGGTGAAGCCGTTAGAGCTCCACATGATATGGTAAGGTATTACACTTGCATTCAACTTGGTTTCAAAGAGGTAAATCAGGTAAGAGGCAGCTTTAACTTAGTTTCGTCTACGATGGTATTAAACCATTCACGCAAACTTGTTCGTATTATGGAAGATGTCTAATTTCAGTAAAGGTATTTACTTGATGTTAAACTTTCTCAATTTACGATATCATTTTTTTTTTGTTTATATGAAACTAGGTTCGAGCTATCTTCTGCTTTGTTTGCATCACATTTTATAATTATTTAAACAATATACTTTTTTAAACTTCTAAATAAATAAACAATAGTAGTTTTATACTGAATTTTATATATTTTATTCTTCATATCAACCATGTATTATTTTTGATTACAAACTAAATAAATAATTTTTGTGTACCTTAAGATCGAGAAAATTCTTTCCAGATTATTTGTATTTTTTTTTTCATAAAAGAAATTTAAAAAAATATAAAATTAAAATATGTATAAAATAATATCATTTGTAGGAGTTTGGATAGATTTACCTACCAGGAGAGATTTGTGTTGGTTGTTTTCAAAATCCAAACAAGTAACACATCGCTTGATTGATCGCTTCTCAAGCATGCATAAACGTGTTTCATTTGATCAAGCTGCCCTGGAACTTAGTCAAAAAAAATTAAAAATATTTTGATTGCCATTTAGTTTTTTTTTTTTTGTTAATTTTGTTTGCTTTTTAAGAGATGTTGCTGATGTTTTTTGCAGACTTCACTTAATTTTTAAATGCGAATTTTCAATATTTGTAATTTCATCTTTCTCTCCACAAGCTACAACAGCAACAAAATCTTCTCAGCAATCCCTTGTTTTTGGAACGATACGTTTTCTGTTACAAAAAAAGATGATGCTGAATTCGAATTCGCGCACTCAAAGCCTCTGCATCTCTCGTTCGCGAGTCTCACACGATAAAGCGCTGAAATGTTTCAAAAAGTGGAAAATAAAAAAAAATAGGTATTTCTAGGACAAACACAATCAACTCAGGCTTCGAGGGAAGCTCTGCAATTTCGCTTCTCGGAAAAAAGATTTCCCTTCTCAAATGCAAAGCTCCCACTCGAAGGACCCCCTTTTCGTTGTTGTTGTTGTCTTTCTGCTGGACCCACCTCTTCTTAGCTAGAAAATAACTTTTTTTTTATTGCGGAACGAGAATCATCGCATCCAGCTTCTGGAATGTTGGAAAAGATTGTTAAATGAATAGTTTCGGACAAAATGGGGGATTCTATCACATACTCCTACAATAGATTGAGTTGTAAAAATAAATTAGATTTTGGAAAGAATTGAATCGATTAACATATTTAAAAAAAAAATTAAATCTTAATCTAGACACATCTGCGAGGAAGCCTTGTGACATTACCTTAGGAATATACACAAAAGCATTCCCAAAATGCTTCCTTTAGCACAACAATAGTTCGTCTGGTAGCGGACAGGAAAGCTTCTCGCAGCCAAGACAGTTTTCCAGGGATACTGTTCCGTCGACAGAGTGTAGGCAGACGCCACTGTCCGGCCGACTCTGGTAGTAGTTGTGTTCGCCGCTGATTACGTCACTGTTCCGCGAAATTGAGAAGTAGTCATCTTCTTCATTTGGCAATTGTTCATTGGTCATACCAAACAATTGGTTCCAGTTGGTTTCGCCGCAGTACATAGGTGTATTATCGGAATCTGTGAAGAAATTGAAATCATTGATGAAACTCTCTGATAGAATGGGAGCATCCGCAAGCAAGGCACTACCATTGTCGTCGTTGAGGTCGTAGGTCAGCGGTTGATCCCCGAAATTGCTAGACGACGATCGATTCGAGTCCGTGGGTGAGCAGGACGACTGTTTGGGTGAGTAGGCACCCATAGGTGGTACTTTGCCATGCAACGCCGAGACCAAATCAAGGACGTCAGTTCGATTGAAAACCAATCCTTTGTAGTATTCTTTTTCGTGTTCAAGTTTCTTGACCACCTTCATATGTTTTTTAAGAGTTTTGTGCAACTTTTTGTTGGCATGTTTCATGGTATCAAGTTCTTTTTCAAGTGTTTCCAAGTATTCTTTCTTTTTACGACGATTTTCACGAGCCAACAGAGCATTGCGATTGGAAACGTTTGGATCTGGTCGACGGGTTGGCAAACGTTGAAGTATTGTTGTCTTCGCAGCAGACTTGCTTGTACATGAATATTGACTCGTTGAGCTGCTAGGGACACCATCATAATCGGAATCTTCATTTTCGCTGCTGGATGATGATGATGACAAGTCGCTTAAACGTTTGCTGATTTCACAAGTTTTGTAGACGGCCATTTTATTTTCGCAATTTTTTTTGCGTCGCAGTTATAGGTGGTATATATGTAATTTTTTTTGTATTTGGAAACACAAGGAAATTTGATAAAATCTGGCTTATTTCGTTGTGGTTTTTTTTTATTTACTTACTTTTTGATAAAATTATAAATTTACTGAATATTTTGTTGAATATTTAATTCCCAAAATGATTTAACGTGAACGATCTGATGACAGAAATGAAATTTTCGATGTGCGATGAGAGGGAGAACAACTAAAAAATATGGCTGATTTCTTGTTGGATGGGCATGGGTTACAATAGGTTTTTTTTTAATTTGTCGATAATATGAATCTTCGTTCATTCGTGTGTCGATAATACGATTCAATTCACACTAAGTCCTTTTTCACATGAGGAAAGAAGTTGGTGGAGATTTTTAAATGTTTTTTTTTTTAATTTGCATTCAGACAATCAGACTCTCCCAAACTAAACGCGAAACATTCGGAACGACGACAAAACTTTCAGCTGTCAATATATTTTATATGTGATTCGCTTGATCGAATCGTCGCGTTGGTGTGAGTACTCTCATATGTAATTGATAGCTGAAAGTTTAGGTACAGTTACAAAATGAAAGTTTTGTTCCCGAGCACAGTTTTGTGAAAAAGAGTATACAAATTGTCTTTTAAAACAAAATGTATGGTGGATTTAAATTCATGTTCATAGAGAGAGAAGACCAAAATGCAAAGATCTTCATGAATGCAGATTATAGGAAGATTATAGTAAAGACGAACATGTTCATCTTTTTATAATACTAGGGGTATTCCCGATGCGATGCAAACTGGTCTTGCATCATTGCAAAAGTGCAAAGTTATTTTTAAAAAATGGGATTAGGGTATAGCAATTTTACACTTTTTCATTTTTGCAATAATACAAGACCAGTTGCATCGGAACGGGAATACCCCTATTGGCTACTTTTTGCGAAAATTACAAAAGTAAAAATATTTGTACTCTCGCTAGAGCATTTGTTTTGTGGAAAAAAGTTTACAAATTGTATTTTAACCCAGAATTTCAAGCTTCCTACATCATTTTTGTTGTCATTTTCTTGGAAAACTTTTCCAGTCAGAAAAACTACCAGAAAATATGTTTGAAAATGTTCACTTTTTTACTTTTGAAGTTTTTGGCCAATGTAGTTTTAAAGCAGCTGTCGATAAGTGAGACTGAATTTTTTTCGATTCGTAACTCAATTTCTTAAGTGACTTTGAACATAATGCAATGTGTATATTTCATTGTCCTGCTCTGTCAAAGTGACAGAGGAAAATTACTGAGCGCTCTGAAATATATGGTGCGTTCAGAAAAATGAGTTCTCAGAGAAATTTTTGTCACACAAAAAGTGAGCAAGCGAATCCAAGATTTTTTTCCCTCGGGGTTTTGACAGCAAAGCTGAGAAATTTTGCTGAGGAATCCTGTTCAGGTAACTGAGATTGCTGAGATCTCATTTTCCTGAATATTGGATATCCTTTAATCCAATATATGAATATAAATACTTGACAATTAATTACTTTGTTTAATTACTTGATATTCTTTATTACTTCACTATTATTTAATCGTTATAAATATCTTTCTTAAAATATACGTTGTTTTAACTTGTACGTTTGGAATTCGAATCATGATAGCTATCGCCGCATTGCCAGATCTGTTTTTCACAAAAGTATCCAAAAGCGTTGCCAATTAAGCTCAATATATAACACTCCTCCCCACCTAGATGTCGACGTCATATTCTTGAAAGTGACCAGGAACTCGTCTTGCTCGAACAGGTCTCTGGCGTTTAGGTGTATCCGTTTCCATCTTCACCACTTCATTATTAGGAACCCCAGATATTGTTGGTGTTCCTGTGATTCGCTCCGCTTCATCAGGCTCGGGTGACAAACTTTCAAACTCTTCCACTTCGACAACAGTTAAAGGTTGCTCAGTAGAACCATCACTCGAGACCTTAGGATTATATAAAAAATCAGAATTATAATTTTCTAAAGTTACCCTCTGTGCCGCTTCATCTGCGTAGCGCTTTCGAAGTTGATTTATATGTCGCTTTCCGCTTCTACCATCAGCTACTTTTACTTTGTATGTCACTGGAGCGATGACTTCAATCACCGTTCCCTCTAACCATTTTTCTCCTCTGCCATAGTTTCGCACATAAACTAAGTCATTGACTAGGAACACCCTTTGTTTCTTCATTTTATCTTCATGATGCTTGTTAGTTTTATCTTCCAATGCAAATGGATGTACCTTGTCCAATAATGACCTCAGCTTCCTACCCATTAACATCTCGGATGGAGTTTTACCCGTTGCAGCATGTACTGTGGTATGTTGACGAAACAAAAATCGCTGAAGCTTCAACTGCATATCACCATCCGTCAATGTTGCTAAAGTTTTCTTTGTATATTGTACCATCCGTTCAGCCTGGCCATTACTCGATGGATGATACGGTGATGATGTTCGAAATTTAATCATATTATTCTTATAAAATGTTTTAATCTCCTCCGAAACAAATGCAGTTCCATTATCAGATATGATTAAATCCGGAATACCCATGTGTCGCAAACATACTTCTCAAATGCTTTATAACCTCTGCTGATGACTGTCTATTCACAAGTACTACCTCTAACCACTTTGACATTGCATCCACAACTATCAAAAAAGTGTAGCCCTTAAACGGTCCAGCAAAATCCAAATGCAGCGTAGACCATGGATTTGTTGGTTTCTCAACTAACTGTAGAGGAGCCTTCGGTGGATTATTTCGATGTAGTTGACACGACACACATTTGTTTACACAAGTTTCTATGTCTGCATTCAGATTTGGCCACCAACAATAACTTCTTGCATTCATCTTCATTGCCACCATGCCAGGATGATTAGCATGCAATAAATTCATCATAATTTCACGTCCTTCTTTCGGTACCACAACTCTATTTCCCCAGAGTAGACAGTCTCGATGTAAAGATAACTCAGTGCACCTTGCTTTATACGGTTGAAAATCGCTGTCCACCTTCGCAGTTGGCCATCCATGTAGTACCCAATATTTAACTGTCTTGATTATGTAATCCTTTTCCGACATTCTTCGTAGATCTTCAGCAGTCATGTAATGGTTTTCGGCTTCTAGTAGTAATATATCCGCAGGTGGAAAAACCTCATCTAAATCACTCGGTACCGGCAATCGGCTGAGTCCATCTGCATTTCCATGGTTAACACCTTTTCTATATTGTAGCTCGTAGTCATAAGCCCCTAACCTCAAACACCAACGCAGCATCCTTGGAGAAATCATTACAGGAATTGGTTTCTTGTTACCCAAAAGACCTAACAATGGCTTGTGGTCTGTGTATATAACAAACTCTCGTCCTGCCAGATACTGATGAAAATGCTTCACCCCATTTATAATTGAAAGAGCTTCTCGATCAATTTGTGCGTAGTTACGTTCTGCTTTACCCAAAGTACGAGAATGATAAGCAATTGGTCGCTCTTCACCCTCTACCTGCTGTGACAACACGGCCCCCAAGCCATACGGTGAGGCATCACAGCTTAAAATGAGTGGCTTAGTCTCATCGTAGTGTATTAGTAGTTTATCTGACTGAAGTAGATTCTTTAATTTAGCAAAAGTTGTAGAATGTTCTTTTTTCCAAACCCATTTTGCGTTGTTGTCCAACAAACGATGTAGTGGTTCTGCAACCGTAGCTTTCTGTTGAATAAACATGTTATAAAAATTCAACAAACCCAAAAACGATTGTAGCTCTGTTTTATTCTTCGGTGCTGGTGCCTCTTGAATCGCCTTGAAACGTTCATTCGTTGGTTTTACACCATCAGATGTCACCTTAAATCCCAGAAATTCCATGTTTGTTACACCAAACTGACACTTGACCTTTTTTAGAGTCATTCCAGCTCTACTTAAACGCTTCAACACCTCATGCAGCCGTTCCAGATGTTCTGCCTTACTATTGCCCACAACAATAATATCATCGATATATGCAGCAACTCCTTTCACACCAGCCAAAATTTTATCCATCGTACATTGAAAATCGATCGGAGCACATGCCACCCCAAATGGCATCCGTTTAACTCTAAACAGCCCTTTATGCGTGTTCAAAGTAAGTATATTTGCAGAATCTTCGTTTACGCGCAACTGTTGATATGCATGCGAAAGATCCATTTTACTATACACTTTTCCCTGTCCAACTAACGTAAGCATTTCCTTAATAGGAGGAATCGGATACGAGTTTCTCTTGATCACTTTATTCACTGTGCTTCGGTAATCTCCGCACAAACGAATGCTTCCATCCTTCTTACGAACAGGAACCACCGGTGTACCCCACTCAGAGTAAGTCACCGACTCAAGAATACCTTCTTTGATCATCCGATCAATTTCGATTTCAACCGCAGGTCGAATCGCAAATGGAACTTGCCTGTATTTCAGAAATTGTGGCTTAGCATCTTCCATGAGTTCAATGTTCACTTCTGGTCCTTTGTAAGCACCCAAATCTTCCTTAAAGACTTCTGGATAAGCATCCAATAACTGGTCGATATTCTCGTATGTAATAATTTTTTGTACACCCTGTACAGAAATTTGTAGATCGTCGAACCAATTTCGACCCAGTAGATTTGACCCTCTCTCAGCAGCAACAACAACAGGCAGCTTTGTAGTTATTTTCTTGAATGTAACATTCACCATTGCCTCTCCGAGCAAATTCAAACGATCAGAATTCCAAGTAGTCAGCATCATTCTTGATGGTTTCATCTTTACTTCAGCAGATTTGATTCTGTCCCACGTATCAGCATTTATAATGGTGCAAGTTGCTCCAGAATCAACCTCCATTGATAATGGAAACCCATTCAACTTAACGTCTACCATAATTTTACCTTTGGCAGATGCACCAACCATAGCGATTGTTTTTAAAACGTGCAACGAATCGTTAGAACCAATAGCATTAGTTCTCCCTCTAACTGAATTCTTAACAAATGGCTTTCTGCTATGTGGAATCTTATTGTCACTCTTCTTCTTTAAACATGCCTTAGAAATGTGACCCATTTTGTTACAGTAGTAACACTTGGCATTTTGGAATTTACAATCCTTGCCACGATGAGCATCTCCACAGTGAAAACATTTAGCATTACCTTTGTCTCTATTCACCATTAAAAGCTCGTCTTTAATAACAGTAGCATGACGAACCTCAGATACGTT
This sequence comes from Epistrophe grossulariae, assembly GCA_929447395.1. Classification (NCBI taxonomy): domain Eukaryota; kingdom Metazoa; phylum Arthropoda; class Insecta; order Diptera; family Syrphidae; genus Epistrophe; species Epistrophe grossulariae. The sequence continues at coordinate 107,129,972 of OV839567.1, forward strand.
GAGACCAGCTGTCTCAGCAGCAACACACAGTTCTATCGTTCTTTGGAGTGTTAATTTCTCCTCCGAGAACAAACGCCTTTGAACCCCCTCGTCAAATACCCCACAGACAATCCGATCACGTAGCATATTATCGAGTTCTGCAAAATTGCAATGTTTACTCAATCTTCGTAGGTCATTGATAAACTCGGCGATAGATTCGCCTTTCTTTTGGATTCGTCTGTTAAAATGAAACCTTTCCACGATCTCATTAGGTGCAGGCTCAAAATACTCCGACAATTTTTTACAAATGTCCGAGAACGTAAAATCTCTAGGTCCCTTTGGAGTCAGCAACGAAATTAATATCTCGTACCCAGCATCCCCAAACTGAACCAGGAACATGGCTCTCTTTTTATTTTCATCCTCTATCTCATTTGCTTCAAAAAAGAATTGCAGTCGTTGCAAATAACTTCCCCATGAAGACTTTATGTCAAATGGACCAACTTGTCCAATCATGTTTGCCGCACGAACCCCAGCAGGAGCAGCAGCAGTAGAATTAGTAGCAGTATTCGCCAGGATTTTACAAATCCTTCGACGCCCAGAAAAAAAACACAGATAGGTACAGTAGATTTCTTACCCACTCAGTAGACAGCAGACGGCGTGTAGTAGAAGCAGCGTGCCACGCCCAACGAATACAATTAATCCTTGTAGCCAAAATGAAATGCGTAGTTCCGTCCCTCGTCGCCAATTTATATTGGATATCCTTTAATCCAATATATGAATATAAATACTTGACAATTAATTACTTTGTTTAATTACTTGATATTCTTTATTACTTCACTATTATTTAATCGTTATAAATATCTTTCTTAAAATATACGTTGTTTTAACTTGTACGTTTGGAATTCGAATCATGATAGCTATCGCCGCATTGCCAGATCTGTTTTTCACAAAAGTATCCAAAAGCGTTGCCAATTAAGCTCAATATATAACACTGAACATACCTATAAACTGGCCAATTGGAAATTAAATGAAAGCGTCAACAAATTTCCAACAACTAATTTTCTTGTATAAAAGAGTGCGAACGGAGCTTAAAAATCGCAGTCGTCTAAAAGTAATCTACCTTACCTACGCGAAAGACGTCAACAAAGAAAACGTCAAAAACTCAAAAAAAATCGCAGACGTCAGCCCAACAAAATTTTCGGATTTTCTATTTTCGCCATTCTCATCTTTTTCGCTTCAAAAGACCAGTTCATTCGTGTCGTTCGGTTCGTTTTGCAATAAAAATTCTATATATGCGCGAGAATAAAATATAAAATTCTGTCTTAATAGTTTTTCTGTGCTTGCTTATATTTTTTCCACGATGATAGAGAAATAAAAAAAAATTTAAACCAACCTACGGCAAACACCGATTAGAATAGCAACATAAAATAACATACAAAAAATAAAGAAACAAAAAAAACATGACTGGTATCACAACTTGATACAAAACTTTTTGTCCAAATTAGCATAATATCTAAAGAATTCCAATCCTCGTTATCAGTAAAAAAAAGGAGAAACAAAAATCCAAAGCGTGAAAAAAGTCTTTGAAAGTGCACTAAATTAAGAAAAAAAAAAAACAAACGAAACACAGTGATATACACATAAAATAATAAACAACGCAGCGCACGAACGGCAACGGATACGAAATCCAATTTGGAATTCGGATCGAAAAGTGAAATTCATTCAAGTGAAGTTAAACGAACCGAAATCCCTTGCAGACTCAGACCACTCAACGGACCGACCGACAGTTTACCAATCCTATTACCACTATTACCAGTAAAACAAGTTCTTAATATTTCAATAAATTATTCTACAACCAACTTAAATTATATTTAAGAGTGCAATCATGAGTTCAAGTGCTGGTGTTGCTACTGCTTCTGATGCTGCAGATGATTACTCGACCGCCTCGTCTACCTCAGTGCTTCTAGTCACCGCCAATGTTGGTAGTGTTTTCGAAGATGTAAGTGTTTTTTTTTTATCGGATGTCGCTTCCGCCACTTGCTCTCCTGCCCTTCCTTCCTATGAATACCGCTAGTGTAATGTTTAAGTGCTACGCCCGCTGTCGTCACTGTATTACTACTTAAATCGCGAAACTTCCTTATGTGCGACTTATTGATTTTACTCGTATACGAGATCTCAAATTGGATTAACGTAATTTATCTTTGGTGTGTTTCTTTTGCAGCCATCGCGATTGTTGGAACCCTGGGTGGAGGAGTTCCTGGCGCGAGTAACACAACTCAGGCCTCGATTCTTGGCTTTGCATCTGCAAGAAGTCGGTGGCAAGACTTACGAAAAATCCATGGAATATGTACAGGATTTCATAAGAAGTTTGTGCGAAGCCAAGCAATTGAGCGATTACTCGTGCATTCGCATTTACATGGATGAGGATTTCAAGTCAGCCGAACACTTCACTGTAAGTTAAATTACTTTTTTATTTAAACTTGTCATATACATATGTATGTAGGTACATAATAGGGTAAGGACTTGTTTTTCAATGTTTAAGGGCTTCTTTGATTGGTCGTCCAGAATCCGCCTAAACTCCTCAGAGTGACTGTTCTTCTTCTGAAAGGAAGAGAAATTGCTTCTGTATTTATTTCTAGAATCGAAACCTGAAGCACTAACACATTGAAAAAAACTAAAATGGCAAATTCATAATAAGGTTGATTTGTTTGAGTTTGTTTTTTTTCTTTGTTATTTTCAAATCTTTTGACCCATCTGAGAGGGTTAGGTATATTGTTGTGAGCGGTATTGGCTTGGGGTCCGTGATGGCATGCCCTCCATTACTTTATTTTGTCGATTGTAGGGATGGTCAGCAAGGAGAATAATTTTTTTATGGCATCACTAGGTGCTTACAAAATGCTAATTAAGTAGGTAGGTACCTAACAGCAAATTGAATGCTCCAGTACCTACCTACTTTTGGTAAAAGTTATTGTTCTGCGAACTTTATTTAAAGTTAACGAACCAATTCCATAAAATGGTTAAAATGTTAAGTATGAAAATTATATTTGGTCTAATAATTAGGAGCTAGGTAGGTACGTATCTAAATAAAAAAATATCCAAAACATCCTATTCCATACATTACCCTTCGCTTGCTTATACTTCGTTTTAAGTACTAGCGACTGAATATAATTCAATTAATAGTTATAGTGACCTCAATGACCCCAACTCATATTTTGTTGTCAAAATATGCTCCCATAGAATCACATAGCAATCAGGTTTGCTGATGATACAATTTCCAAATTAAAGCATTCCTCTTTGAATTTTTCAAGAAAAAAGCAACACCTTTTCATTTTTGTTTCGAGAAAAACGTGACTTGAATGAGATTCAAATTGTTTTTACCTGTACAGAAATTTTAGCACATTTTGAAATCTCTGCTTCAAATTGTAAGATTTGTGGTATTTTCAAAGAGAAAAGAAGATATTTTGGGGTAATTAAATATTTTCTAATATTTATTATGTAAATAAATACAAAAAAACTCATGGCAAAAGGAAAATAGTGCTCATAGGACAAAAGAAGTCTATGCAGATAATGAACATAACTGAAATTTCTAAGCTAGAGTTAGAGTGCTCCAGGAAGATAGTTTATAAGGCACTTCTACATTTCGAAAACTTTGGAGTCATTAAAAAGATCAAGCAAGCACTCCGCACGCGAAAGACAACGGGAAAGAAAACAAAATTACTTACCGTCTATTAACTAAGTATCCATTTAAGAGTTCTAGTGCCATTCAAAGCGAAGTAATGGAAAAGTACGACTGTTAGACGCCGGTGGAATGATAAAAAGTTCTTCGATGCGTTGCACTGCGAAAACCATTCATTTCGCAAAAGTTTAACGTCCATATTAGATTGTAGTAGATGTAGATTTGCCAGTCTCATGACGCTTCATGCACCACCGTGATCCTAAGCACACTTCAGAGCTAGTGAATAGTTGTTTAGGTATCACACAAATCAGTGTTTTGAAGTAGCCAGCGCAATCCCCCTATGTTAATCCGATAGAAAATGTATGGAACGATGTTGGACACCAGATTGGACATTGGTAGACGGCCTTTGGCCAAACCACATTAAACTTAAGATTGAATTGTTAATTTAAATTATAATTATTTTGTTGTTTAATAAAGTTTCAACTAACTAACTAACATTGGACAAAAAAAACGAAAAACATATGTGAATTGTGGCAAGAAATTCAAAGGCAACGTTGTGAGTCCTTAGTGAAAAGTTTACCAAAAAGAATTTCTGCCGTGATAAAGAATAAAGGATTTCCCAGAAAGTATTAAAATAAATTGTACCTGAATCAAGCGTTTTACCGAAAACTTATAAATGTGGAGAAATTTAAATGTAGTTATTGAACTTAAAGGCTCGCCCAAACCAACGAAAAACATTCAGAAAGACGACGAAACTATATTATATATAAAAAATCGCTTGATCGCATCGTCGCGTTGGTGTGAGTACCCTCATTTATGGCCCTGTAAATATATTTTGACAGCCGAAAGTTTCGTCGTCGTTTCGAATTTTTCGCGTTGTGTTTGGGAGAGTCTTAATAGTTAAAGTTTCCATGAAATAGGTACTCAAATTGAGTAAAATTAAAGTAGGATGGGTCAAATGTTTAGTAAGAGAATTTTGCAATTTGAAACTCTGTTTTAATTGACAAGATTACAATCATAAATCGAATAAGCATACAAATAAAAAGCTTGTTTAAAATGTGGAGCTGGAGACAATATTAAAGTATAAAGGATCTCCTACATTCGCGTTGGTGCGCTGGAAGCTTAGTGATAAAATGCTGAAAAGGCGTATCAACTATGTGATCATGAAGCAACAAACAAAAACTGTCCAGTTTGTTTCCGAAAAATTAAAGTGCTTGAAGAACATATTCAGTACTAGTAATTAAAATGTTGGTAGGTACTTTAACGCTCAAGGTTTGATAAATAATCTAAATGAAATAGAAGCCGTTTTAGAATAAAATAAATTTGATATAATTGCTGATTCTGAAACGCACTTGAAAAGTGACATTAACCGTGTTTTGTTGGGATTTTATATATGTATAGTTGAGTAGAAATTCCAACAAAAAACCCGTCTGCAGTAGCCTACCCATTCGCAGTAGGATTCTAATACTGCTTTTATTGGCAGTAATTCTACTGTGAATGTTGTTTCTGTAACTTGTGTAAAATCCTACTATACTGTGAATAGCTTTCCCAAAAAAAAACACGACTATTAACATTACCTAGTGAAATTAATTTACCAAATTATACGATTGTGAGATGTGATAGATGAATCAATTAATGAATCTTCTTTATTTAGCTTAAATAAGCCATTTAGCTTATAATTTAAGTTTAAGCTACATTAAAATTGTTTGTTAAATTATATAGTTTATAATTACCTATACCTACCTATCACATTGTTGATATTTCTTATACACTATAATCAGTTTAAACATAATCAATAAGTTTTCGCTTAAATTCTACAAAGTTGTTTGTGCTTTTGATTTCTATTTGTAGATTGTTGAAGCCGTGGAAACCCATCCTAAATATAGTTCTTTGACATCTCGTAGTTCTTGATCTTACTATTCTAAGGTCATCATTGTTATTTAAGTTGCGTTCTAGCTCTGCATTAGTAGGCACGTACATTTTCACATAAATAACCAGGATACATATTATTTTTTTCTAATTTTATATACAAATATCATAGGTAGTAGATAACATATTATGTAAATAGTCTTTGATTTTGGTATATTAAACCATTTCAGACCTTATTGCTGTACATATTACATATAATCACAATTTTTTTTAACCTTTATGAAACAATATATTTTGTGATCTACTTATTGTAAGTAATGGTAATCGAAAACCTTTTCTATTTCTTAAGTTATAAGGTTGAACATCTGATACGCATAGACAATTTCATTATTACATAAATAAATTGGTAACATATTAGGTGTGTTCCTTTACTTTAAAACTCTGTGCGTTTGTGTGAATTTCTACGTCATTTTATTTTTTTTATATGGACTTTGACAGACTTTGGTGTAGAAATTAGAAATGCACAGATTTTCAAAGTAAAGGAACTAAGCTATTATTTTAAAATTTTAATATAAAAATAAGTCTATTCATTACTGTCCTTTGATTAATAGTAAGCCATTTTAAGGTATAAAAACATACAATTTTGAGTAAAACATTGCCTTTCAAAGTTGAAATCGTCGAAACGTAAGTGGAAATTTAGAAACTCACCAAAAATATTGTCAAAAAGAATTAGAACGTATAAAAATAAAAAAAATCAGTAGTATAGGTACCTAATAATTCCTTTTTCGTGATTTAAATATAATTGATCCTACTTTTTGTAATAATTTATTTTTAAAACAGACGACGTTTCGTACTTACTTCTTAAGGTCTATATATATATATATTGTTTGGATTTTGATGATTTGAAACGTCTTTTTAAAGACTTTCAAATATATTTGAATATAAAGAATAATATAACAAAATATAATATAACACTGAAAGCTCTAGTTGGCTCGTTCACTTCATTGCAACGTAGATTTGGAAAATCATTTAAAATAAGCTCTCTACGAAAAACATTCTCCTTAAATGCCAACTCGATAAAAATTTCCAACGTTTCGTGGTCACTAATTTTAAAGTTTTTGTTTACTTTTGCCTGAATACATTTAAGATTTGAAACAACATAATCTATTAACGTAGTCAGGTTTGTGTAATTCTTGTTGGTATATCTACTACATTTTAAGACAAATCGCATAACATTATTTTGCTGTATTTGCAACTTGTCTTTGCAACTTTGTGGAGACATATATAATAAACTAGCACAGTAATGATATTTAATCGAAACATTAGGTAGGTACATAAATTCACAGCTGTACTCATAGATATATTTTTCCTTATTTTTCTCAACACTTCAAGTTTTGTTGATATTTTCTTACATACCTACATAAATAACATGATCATTAAAATTAAGTTTTTTGTCTTGGACTACACCAACATATTTTACCAGTTTTACTTGTTCAATTTATTAATTATTTATAGATATATGTTAACATTTATGGACGAACTTACAGGATAACATCTAAATATCATACATTTAGTTTTTGAGATATTAAGCACCATTCCATTCGGTGTCAGTCATGTATTTATTGTCTCGAAATATTTATTTATTAGGTACCTACTTCTTAACACTCCGATGTGTACAACAAACCGTCATCAGTAAACAATATTAGTTTTGAGGATTGAATTATCTTGCTCATATCGTTGATAAACATACGAAATAACCCAATAGTGTGCCATGCGGTATTCCTACATTGATACTGATTCCATTTAAGGAAATGCATTGTGTTCTTTTTGATATGAATGACTATTTGCATTCAACAGATTTTATGCCGTAGTACTCTAATTTATTTATCAGGATTCCGTGGTTGACTGTTTCGAAATCCAACTACCACATTCTTTCATCTATTTCCCTTCTCCACACATTTATCACAAAATTCAGACTAGTTTCACATGACTGATTTGAACTAAACCCTGATTGGTAGGTATCTAGTAGCACCTGATCCTCGTAGTGTTGAAATACTACACATTTTTCAATTAATTTTTCGTATAGTGGCATCATATTTACTGGCTGAAAGTCACTAAAAGTTTTTCCATTTGGGATCTTTTTTATAGGAACTATTAATTATTCTTTCCAAGATTGTAGAAAAATACCGGCACTAAGAGATATCTTAATAATTTTTTCAATCAATGACCAACAACACAAAGTCTTTAAACATTTTTAAAAATCATCTTTCTTGCTAAGATCTATTGCACATGTTACAATATCTTTATTGATTAGACGGAATTTAAAATCTAGCAGTATATTGTATAAATACAAAATATCATAGATTGGGTTATTTCACTTATGTACTGAACAAAAAAGTTGTTGAATTTTTCACACATTTATCACAGAACCGTCTTCTATTTCTACCTTTAATATTGTCTCTTTACCTTTCTTAAGTATATGTTTTTTTAATTATTTCCATAATATCTTTTTGATCACTCGCATTCAATTTGATTTTTAAAAAAGGATTTTGTTTTTTGAATTTTCTTTTTGAACTGGTTTCTACATTGTTGGTATGCGTGCCATACATTATCATCATTGCTGAGTAACTTTTATCTCTTTGACACTTTGTCGTTTTTCCGTTTTGTCGTTCCTCTTTTTTGATGCCTTGAAGCATTACTGTTTTGCTGCTTTTTTGCTTTGACACGTTGTCAAACAACATGCCTATTTGGTAACTTTTTTTTCTACAAACTTCCCAAAACATAGTTTTTTTCCTAGGGGTTTTGACAACACATTGTCAAAATTTGAGAAATTTTGTACAAATACGCAAGAAATTTCACGTAACAAAACAGAATGTAACACTTTGTTAAACAACACCACAACGACAGCGAAATAAACTTCAATTCTAACGCAAATGTCAGATCAGTGCTTACGTTCTGTAACTCTTGCAACGATAAAATGTAAATTGTTGAAAAATGAAAAATGATCAAATGATTTATTTTATTTTTCATCGTTTCTCGATTAATTTTTTCGATGCGAGGGTAGGCAGAGATTTATTGGCACACTCTATATTTGGTATGTTTCTTAAATTAAAATTACTTGCAAGTTTTTACAATTTGCTGTTAAAACTCGTTTCATTGGCCGTGCTCAGAATTACCCAAAGCGATCTGAATCATTTTGTGTTGTTGTAATTCCTTGTGGAAAAACAGTTTATGTCACTGAAGCTAAAACAACTTATGTTTTCTAAAACTTTTTTTAAAAGCTTTCTAGCCAATGGATACTAATATGAACGCAATATAAGAAAACATGGATATACCTAATAAAGGAATTCTTTGGATTTTTTGACTTTCTTATATCCGTCATCTACTGTACTTTGCAACATGTGCAATTTGACAGATCGTGATATTTTCCGTTTTGTTGGAAAGTGACCTTCTTAATGAAATTTTTCAGCTATCTTTATGACTATTTTAAACTTTTCAAAAGCCTCCGCTTTTTCAGTAAAGCTTCCTCATTGCAACTTCGGCTAGTTTCATAAAAAAAGATCCAACCACGATTTATTATCTAAAAGTCCCTAGATAATAAATCGTAGCTTTTGTTTACTTATTATATATGCTCAATTTTGGTTTGTTTACCGATTAAAATTTAGTTGAACTAACTACACATATTCCAAAGTAACAGTTCTAAAATGTATATAAACTTTTCACATCGGAATTTTCAGTACAGGTGTCTATCCTTCTTCTGACTAATTTAGTTGTCAACTGTCAAGTCTTAACGTCGGTCGTCACATCTTTGTTCTTATTATTTATACCTTTTACCTTACAATATATCTGTTAACATTGATAAAAAAATTTACTCAATAGAATGTGACACATCAAGAGGAAGAGGTATTATGTGTATACATTAAATGAATTGTAAAGGTTTCTTTACGAATATAATGGTAATGTTATTTGTGTGTTAAATAAAAGGAGAAATATTTATTCAATAATTCGTGCAAAACAAACGTAATGAATATAATTTCATAAGAAGTTCACACCAAAGAAAATCAATAATTCTTATTATAATAAATCTATTTTCACTTCTTGAATTGTAAATGTACTACATATGGTATATACAGTAGATACATACATACATGTACATCACAGTACTTTATGGCTTTCTTTAATTTTTTTTTAATATGTACATATATTTTCATAGACACATGAAAATAAATTAACATATCGATAAGATAATAGAAAACCGGAGCAACTGATTTTTATTCATTAAATTTTTATTAACCTAATATAGGTACATATTATTTACTGTAACACATACTTTATTGGCGCCAGCATATTTTCTGATTTGCTCAGCTTTTTTTTTTTTTCTCCAACTTCTCTGACGTAGGTATCGGCATTCGGCACTTTCGAAATTAAGACTTTGGTCAGAACAGGTTAATGACCATCGCTTTTGCGTCAAGTTATTACATACATACATATGAGTCGATGTGTAAAAAAATAATTAAAATAAAAATGCGTATGCTGAAGAGTGATAGACGCTTATCTGCGATGTATATGTTTTATCGAACATCTTCTACACAGAGTTTCAAGTATGTAGTATTAAATTATCAGTAAGATAGTCATTTAATGGAAATAAAATTGAGTGCTTTTTTTTAGTTTAATCTTGATGGTAATATTGTTCTTGACTTTAGTGGGATTTTGTTGCTTTATTTTTTTGTTTTCATTAATTTCAAGTGTTTTAACAGTTGATAAATTTTGTTTACATTTATTTGTTAATACTTTGTATTTGTAGAATGTCTGTCTGAATGTCTAACCAAATGAACATTTATCTTTCGTTAAGCTTGTCTAAAATTAAAAAGACAGCAAAACAAAAATAAAAGAAACATTAAAAATAAGTGCAACCTTTTATACATTTGTGCAGTGTAATCGTCACACTTGCGTAATGTAAACCAATCAGTTCATTCTGAACGCACCCTCATAAAGTCACACTTGCGTAATGTAAACCAATCAGTTCATTCTGAACGCACCCTCATAAAATCTGTTCGTTCTACAACACAACACTTTACTTATAATAACCCTGTTCGTTTACTTCCTGCCTTCTCGTTTACTTCCAAAACTGCAATTTTTACTGATATGTATAAGTCCAATTTAATTGTTTTCATATTAAATTTGACAGAACTTTGAACTGAAATGTAGAAATTTTCAGTTTTTGTTAAGTAAACTAATAGAGGTAGTAGATTAGTTCGTGTACTCGTCCCAAACTACCATTTTTTATCAGATTTATTCCGAAGGTGTTCGCTCATGAGATAGAAAATGATTTCCCATTCTTGCAAGTTTTTACCCGGGACGAAACGCCAAATTTTTGCAGGACTAAAGGCCGTTAAAAGCTATTTAAAATTTTATCAATTTTGTTTGATCTCGAAAAATGTTAGCAATGTTTTCCATTTTTTATGTTTGAGAATAAACTTTTCAGAAATGTGTTTATTAAAATGACTTTATTTAAAATGAAGATTTAAGAATGTGTTTCTGGCTTTAAGAAAATCTATAGGATTTTAATGGTGATGGTGCCGTCATTTTTGTGTGCTTCTTTTTATATTTTGAGGTTTTTTTTTTTAGAAAGTTGCCCCTCCCACTTAAAAGGGGAGATATAGGTACCCACCCACTACTATTTTTTTTCTCCTTTTGCCCTATAATGAAATATTTTAATAAAAATAAGTGAACTCTTTTTGATAAAAAAAAAATTAATAAAATTATTTAGGTTATTTAAGAAAATTATGTTTGTGAAGTGTTTTTTTTTTTTGTTAAATTCTGTTCTACTGTTATGTTATGATTCTTCATAGAATCCGTGATGTTCCTGTGACCAAGAAGGTTAGGAAAGTGAGGGGATAGCCAAACACCGCCGGGCTACTATTTGAGGAAACTTTTTTGACGTTTCCCCTTTCGTCAAACCTAAAACAAAGTTGAACAACGAGAAACAAGTTTCATCGTGGAAAAGGTCGAGGGAATTTTAAGAGAAATCATCAAAAGTTTCATGCAGAAAGTTCCATCCTGGAAAAGGCGACTATGACTTTTTCCTCTTTTTTATTTTCTTCATTGTCTTTCTCATTTTCTTCATGAGTCTGTTTCTTTATACGTCACACAAAAATGTAAAATAACTTTTTCCCCTTTTTTTATAACACAATCTCTCTTTTATTTCCGTTGCAAAAGAAGTTTTACTTCAATGTTAAAAAAAATTCCATATGCATACATTTAATTATCTGATTCATTACAAAATACTAATATTGTATTTATTCTAAGAAATTTGCATCATCACATTCAATATTATTTGTTATACGTGGAATATTTATGTCATTAACTTCCAATGACGTTGGGGTTCCAGTGAACAGGTTAACCACTTTAAATAGCCATTAATTTTTAGGTTGAAGTGTATTAATAATAACAGGCAATTATAAAAATGATGAATTCTGCCCAACCTCTTTTAACTGACCTATACCGATTACCGCCATATTTTTCACTTTGTTAATCCAGATTAAAAATTAAATCCGGATGTAAATTAATTGAATTTACATCCGTATTCAGTTAATTTGCATCCGGATTTAAGTAAAAAAAATAGTATGGGTTCTATTTCCCCCCGTTTAGGCGGGAGGGGCAATTTAAAAAAGAAATACCTACGCAAAACAGAAAAAAAATTATTTAAAAACATTGACAATAAGTGAATTTTGAAAACAACAATTATACTTAATAACATACAATTTTGAAAAAAAAAAATAGTTTGAAATAAAAAAAATTTTTTTTTTTTAAATTTCGAGCTTGAAAATTAATTTTTCAGAAAATATTCACTCCAACTTAATTTAAAATGAATATTAAAGAAGAGATTTCTGGCTTTCCAAAAAGATATAGCATGGCATTGTAAGTATAACCGTTGTTTTTAAATATTTTTTCCCGCTCCTAAACGGGGAAATAGACCCCCGTCCAACCTACTCGCTCTAGCTTTTTAGTGCACCTTATACCGATCCCCCTGTATTTTTTTTTTTTGATTTTTCTATTAAGCCAGGCCGGCAAATGTAAGTTATAAAACCTCTGTTTGTTTATTTCCCAAAAACTGACAATTTCTACCAATTTAAATCCATAGCATTTTTAGTATTTATTAAGAAGAATATTTCAATTCACAATAAGTGTACATACACGTGTTCATAGACGAATAATTTAATTACATGTGACACGCTCTGGATTTACACGACTGACAAACTGGCAGTATTTCTGTCACATAACTGCAGTTTCCAGAATAACTGTCAATTTCAAGTCATGTAAATCCAGCGTTGATCCAACCAATATAGTCCAGTCAATAAAGCCACAAAAACAACCCAATTAGGAAATAATCGCCGAAAAGCTGGATTTTGGCATATAGCCTCCTCATCGTGTTCTTAAGAAAAAGTCAAAAGTCCCCATCGATATGAGCGCCGCCGCTAACAATATTAGGGGGTTGAGGGCCCCCAAATGGTTTTTCAGGAATAACTCCCAAATCGTAAGTTGTAAAAAAAATGCCAAAAACTAGTTTGTAGCTTGAAAAATATTCTACAAAAAACATTAACATACTTTTTTTTTCATAAAAATAACCGTTTCCGAAATAACCCAATTGGAAGAGTTAAGGGTCTTATACTTTTCTATATAGTTGGGCGGCTTAGTTAACAAATTTTGCATTTTTTTGTGATAAATGCATCAATTTTTTTTTTGTCGGCACATTATGGGAGTGTTTCTTTATTTATTCCGAATATTCGGAATATCTGGAACACCGCTTTTGCTTTTCTTTATAAACTTAAATATTCCGGACAAACTTTTTTGTTGTTTCTTTATTCCTTCCAGAATAATTGGAATGCATTTTTTTTTGTTCCCACTCAAGAGGTAGTGTAAATGGAATATTCTCTAGTTTGACAGATACATTTCATTTTTTTTCATTGTAAACAACTGCTGTTGACCTTGTCTGCCATCGGCCATTGATGAAAGCAAATAAAAATGGGAAATCATTTGTGATTATTATTTTTGCGTGCGCGAAAAAAAAATTCCGATTACTAAAACTAAAATTTGTGTATCATTGCAACTTTTATATTTCGGTATTTAATTCTTCTGGATAGATATTTTGTCTTTTCTGTCTTTTCTATTCTTTATCCGGAAAAAATAAAGAAACACACCCTATATGAACATGATTTTAAGATATCGGCCCACGGTTTAGGTGGGAGATGCAAATTAAAAAAAATATTGAAAATAGAATTAATTATGTTTTTAAATTAAGTTATTTTTGTGCTTAGTTTTTGAATAATTAATGATTTTTAAACTTTTAATTTTTCGAATAAAATTCGAATTAAATTCGAAAAATTAATGGCCAGTTGCACCAAACGCTTTTAAATATTTACTACTTCGTTAAATTTTAAAATGACATTTACAGGTTGCACCAACCAATTTTAGTTTTAAAAGGCTGATGAACAAGCCAATAAACTAAAATGCCATTTTTCTCCAGTTAAATTTTAAAAGCGAGTTTTAACGAAAATATCTTCTAAAAAAATATTTCACTTTTGATAGGGCATTTGAAAGTAAAAATTAAAAAAAAAATATTCAACAATAAATAGGTCGTTGGATATTAAAAACAAATAAAAACAAAAATGAAGTAAAATCCATTATTTTTCTTTTTAATTATTTCCTAAAAAAATGGTGGTGAAAAAATTTTTTTCCACAAGAAAAATGTGTGTGGTGAAACAAAAAAGGATAGGACTCTTCTTCAGCTATAATGCATGTTTCAAAAAGGTAATCACTCACTTCCATTTTAACTATAGGTGACATCTCTCATATTGCTATCTTACTTACACTAGTGAAACTTTTTCGTTCAGTTAAAAAATTAGCTGACAAAATCCAGGGATGGTTTGCAAACAGCATTTTAGCTAAAAAATCAGAGAAATACATTGGCGCAACCCAATAAATTTATCAAGCCGACAAATTTTATAAGAATTTTAACAAAAACTGGTTTTAGTTGATTTTGGTGCAACTGGCCATAAGAGTTTAAAAATCATTTATTCAAAAACTAAGCACTAAAATAACTGTCAAAATATTATATTTACAGAGTACCCACACCAACGTGACGATGCGATTCGTTACGAGTCGACTGCAGTCAACTACTTCTACTCTGTAGAACTACTTCTGATCAAAGTAGTTCAAAGGACTTCAATAATATAGTAACGAAATAAATCCACGCAAGAAAGTGACAACATTAGTAAAAAGAAATTATTGACGTTGATGTTTCTTCTAATCTAAAATAAATTAGGCACAGATACAAACAACAAAATTCAGTCTACATTGAGGTTAGAATTTTTGTTTGGCAAAATTAATGCGTTCCATTCATTTGTATTACTGGGAAATACTAAAAAGGCCTTGTGCACACGAACAGTCGTATTTATTAGATTTCCTTAGAACATTCTTGGGCAGAACAATACACATAAAAGGCAATATCGTTAGTTCATTAATTTTTTTCAATTCTGCACATCTGTCAAAATCGAGGAAAATGGTGGATCCAGTGCCCTTTTACCTGTCTAATTTAAATGTTTTGTTGTGATTTCTAATGACCCGTTGAGTAGTTCCTCGAACAGTCATTTTTAATTTTTGACACTTTCAACTCAAACAACCTGCGCAATATAATTATTACCTTAGATTTGTGTATTGTGTTTGGATAGTTGTCCACCTAGCCACAGTCTTAATAGTTGGGCATCTCCTTACCTAAAGCATTCCAACAGTAATTGTCAAAATATTTACTCATATACTCTCTGACATCCCTGTAATCTGTCAATTTCGAAAAAATTTGAATACTTTCAATGAACATTACATTCATTTCAAGATAACTTCTCAATTTTTTTGTTCAATGAACATAGCCACTTTAGACAAGCAATTGCAGTGTCTAATTAAGACAATCAATGGAAATGGGTTTATAAATTATATTGGGTCATCTAGTCATAGAAGCGTACTTCGATTATTTGCGCGCTGTCTGCAGATTGTATGTGTAACTTGCCCACGAGCATCACACAAGCTGTAAATCGCCGAGCGTACAGCACTGTCAGTCGAGAGGCGAATAGTTTCAGTTATGAATTTATTTAACATTTTGTTGAAATGTCAATGTCAAATGTCAATTCATACCAAAATTTTTTGAAAATGTTCAGGTTTTATCTGTGACTAGACGATTCATGTGTAGCAGGCCTAAGGCTCGCCATACTAAGCAATTTCAATTTTTCCCATAAAAGAATTTACCCACCTGGCACATTTGACGAAACGATATTGCTTTTTCGGATTAAGAAGTAACAAACTCGTTTAATTCCAGGAAAACTTGTGAGAAGAGCTTGAAACAGTGTATTTGTTTCGATGAAATTCTCGGAGCGGGACGGCAGCAGAAGGTTGGAGAACCCATGAAGAAGGGTCAAAACTAGAGTATATCTACTTATAAGGTCCGTTCGCTTACGCTCTAGAAACTACCTAAAACCAGGGTTGTCAGGTTTGAAAAAGCCGAATCGCCAAATGTAAAAGTTAAGGCGCCAAAAAATCGCCAAATTTCAAAACTGTCCACCCAATAAATCATCAAATTCAAAAATCACATCAAAAAACCTTTCATTAAAAAACTGAAATAAAACAATTCAAAAACTTAAAATTAAAGAAAAAAAATTGAATAAATTCAATGTATGTATGTATCTATCTGACCTTTTTCATATCAAAATTCAAATCGCCAAAGACTAAAAACATTGCCAATCCGATTTTCGTATCGCCAAATGAAATTTTAAATCGCCTGTTTGGCGATAAATCGCACAATCTGACAAGCCTGCCCAAAACTACCATTTTTTACCAGATTTAGTCCGAAGGCGTTCGCGTACTCAAATTTTGAGTAGTTTCTGGCAGGAGAGAGCGCTCATGAGAGAGAAAATAATTTCCCCTTCTTGACAGTTTTTACCCGAGAAATTTCTTCGGGCAAAAACTGGTAAGTGCTGTGTTGTGTTAGAAGCCAGTTTGAAAGACAAAGAACAATAAAAAAGTTACAAAATGGCTGTTTTTGTTTTATCTTAGTAAAAGTGTAGTTTTTAATTCGTTCATTTACAAAAATGAATTATTTTAATAAAAGAAGTCACTTTTTGATACAAAAATTAATAAATTATTTAAGAAACTTTATTTGTGAAGTGTACTTTAATGCAGTGATTTTTTTGTATTCTGTCTTATGTAGTTTTGATTTCTTCATAGAATTCGGGATTAATAAAAAAAAATTACGTGATGTTCCTGTTTAGGTCGCTTTTCCATTTGTTAATACTTACAACGTTAATTTTAATTTGTTCATCATCAAATTTAACAAAGAATATGAAATTATAATGAAAATTTCATTATTGTTGCTTTGTTTACTGTTTTGCTTTTGTTTACTTTTTGTTGACGTTCAAAAACTGGCAAATATTTTGGTTTAAGGCGCTCGTGTATTTTCGGAAAATTTCGCTTATCTTTGAGAGAATTTCACCCCCACTCCTCCAAATTTGACAGTTTGCCAGATTTAGTCCGAGAAGTACACGAACAAACTTACATTGAGTTATAGGAATACTCTCCACGTGTTTCATTTTTGTTTACATTTTTGAATATTGCTATGTCTCACAAACACGAGAAATAGACGACAGTAAGAAAAGTTACGGTTAAAAAGAGACAGAAGAAAGAGACAACTTTTTTGATATGTGGGACAGGGTGTGATGTCAAAAATCAATTTTTCATACATTTTTTATTTAACATTTTAGAATGATATTTACATACGTTTACTTGTGAGTTACCTTTACTATTTTTGTTTATTGTTCGTTTTTTGTTATCTTTATTAAATTTTTTAAGAATGCGGCAAAATGGTACGCGGATATAAAATTTTATAAGAAATTCTCTTTTATATTATTTTTAATACTTTTCTACACTGATTTGTCACCTTTTGTTTCTCAAATGAATACAAAAACCAAATAACAGCTACTTAACTCGAGCACGCCTTTAAAAACGCGTTCAAAAAAAATGTAAACAAAACTCTTCCTTAAATTGCAATTAGTATGATCAGCTACTCTAAAATTAAAGACCAAAAAATGTTGACATTGAAAATTCAAATCGTTAAATATTATATTTCACGAAGTAATATTAAACCAAAAAAGTGCCAATTCGTATTCTAGAGTCAAAAATTTATTTTTCAGTTGCATAATCAAGCCTAATTAATTAATAAACAACTACAAAAACCGCAAATAAAAATATATTTATATTATTTATGGTAATTTCAATACATATGATGGCTAAAAGAAAATACTACCACTGTGAAGAAAACTCCAACCCGCTACTAAAAAACCATTATAGGAAATTCTTATTTATATAATAATATCTTATGCAGGGGTATGGTTTGTTTCGCAAGGGTTCATTTCGCCGTTTTTCGTTCCGCATTTTGCTTGTTTAGCATTTCGTTATTTCGCATTTTACGTTTTGCAAATCACGTTTCGTTTTTTAAATGATTTGACAAATTATCATTTCGCATTTTTCATTTCGAAATTTTCATTTAGTTTTTAGTTCGATTGGATTTTTGAATTTCCGCAATTTTTTGTTTGGTATTTTGTTGTTTCGCTTTTTTTTATTTGGCATTCAATTGTTTTGCAATTTTTTGGCATATATAAACAGTGAGCTATGTATGGGGGGCATGCTAGCCCCCTTGGGCACACTAGGATCTGGGGGGCATGCTAGCCCCCTTGGGCACACTAGGATCTGGGGTAGGTTGGGTGTAGTTTAAGTGTTGGACAAAACATTTGGCTTTATTTCTATGTCAAATTTGGCCTCATTTCGTTTTCGAAATGAAATAAAGCCAATTTGTCCTTATTTCCATATTCAAAACGAAATAAGGATAAATTTGAAATAATGAAACGGCGAAACGTTATTTTGCGAAAAAAAACAATCGGCCAAATATCAAACAACGTAAAAAAAAAACGAAACAACAAATTACTAAATAATTGTAAACAAACGAACACTTAACGGACTTACCGCGATTAATTATTATAATCGAAAATTATTTTCTTTTCGATTTATTGCCCGACGTTTCGGCAAGGTTTCACTTGTCGTGATCACGGGTTGACTGTCAACCCGTGATCACGACAAGTGAAACCTTGCCGAAACGTCGGGCAATAAATCGAAAAGAAAATAATTTTCGATTATAATAATTAATCGCGGTAAGTCCGTTAAGTGTTCGTTTGTTTACAATGTTTCATTACCACGATAAAAAAAGTCTAAAATTTACAATACTAAATAATTTTTGCGAAATGATTGAAAATATTTTTGAAAAAAAGCGAAATAAAAAAACGCCGAATGTAATTGCCTAAAGATTGACAAACGTAATGAATAAAAAACCAAACGTAAATTGCCAATTGTGGATTGTGATTAAAACGAAATATTTAACGATTAAAGCGAAACAAAGAAATGCCAAATGAATTTTGCCAAACAATGGTGACCCTTTATGCAGGTAGGCGCATGTGATAGTGTTGGCATAATTTGTTGTGTACTCTTTCTTTCATAAGCGAGAGCACGAAAGGGTTAAAGTCAATGTTGTTTGCCTGTTTTCAATAATTGCAGGTTTTTTTTGTAGGTTTTTCTTGTAATAGTAGCAGTTGCATGTGTAGGGAGAGTGTCCCTACTGAGTGTAAGTAGATATACTCTGGTCAAAACACAAATTTTTTTACTAAGTTAATGACTAATGAGTCAAAAATTCTCCAAGTTGAAAGATAAATGAGGATTGCACTCTCTATCCAATACCCATCTATACTTACTTATCTGTAGTAGTAGGTTAGGAATCTTCATAAAAACTCGATGGTTTTTGTTTTCATATAAGAAATAATTGTGATATTTAATACACAAAACAATTCACAATCGTCAGCTTTTATTGAAGTGTGGCGGGCAGGGGAAAGGGAAGTCTCTATATTATCTTCTTTGGATGGAAAAGTATCTGCTATTGAATCCCTATAAAGTAGATGTAGTTGCCTTGGTTATTTTATTATTATTGTTGTACATTTTTATTTATATATCCTTTGTGGTGACACACAACAATATGCTCATTCAATCTTCTTTCTTATATACAAAAAAAAAAAGAATCTATACGGCTTTGGGATCTCCATTTATATTAATTTGTTATATTGGATCAATTACCGCGAGAAATATGTGATCTGTGTTTAATTGCAATTAAAAAATTGAGGCGCTCCCAAGTTATTTAAATTATTTTGTTAATGAAGTCGCTACATGTCGATTACAACACTGCACAGCAATTGTTGTTCGTCGTCATTGTATATAGTTTTGTCGACGCCTTGCCTGCCTGCTTGGTGCTTAGGAGTATATTTATCCGCATGGGAATTTCTCGATTTCGACCACACACAAAAAGTGGTTTTCTCTGACGATTAATCAGTACAAATTACTATTTATGACGCTAGAACGTTAGTGCATAACAAAAACAAAAAAAAACAAAAATAACAGAAAGAAAATAATTCTACAAGTGTTTCATTTGGAAGGCTTTTTCAATACCAAGGTTACTCCTAGCAATAATGAAATTGTATTTCGAGGTCGTTTATCAGATAAGAAACAATGTCATATCAAACGAGGCGTTTTCTTTTCTTTTGGGCTTTTTTTTTTGTGTGCATGGATTTAAGAGGGAATTTATCAAAAGTCATTGTTTTTATTTTTACTTGTCATATATACAAACAAGGTGGCGCAAAAGTCATCACCCTATCGGAAGATGCTATGTCAATTTTACAGATTTTAGGTACCTACTGTACGGCAAGTTATAGAGTTGTTACAAAAAACAAAAAACTCCAGATTAAGCTTGATATTACGATAATAAGGAATGCGAAAAGAGGAAATCTCGGAATTATGTCCATTTGCCCATATTTAGCTTGAGCCAAGATTCCAAGTTTTTGCCAAATTTAATCAAGGCCCTGTAAAGTTTTCAGTAGAGAAAATGTAGACGAAAAAACTTGTCAAATACTTGTTAGAACCTTGTTATATATTAAAAACTTGTGGTATCACATTAAAATACCCCGTAAAAACTTTATAACCATTTTCTTACAATGGTATGAACAATTAATGTGGGTTTAAAGTTATCACTTTCACAACATTGCACTTCTGTATTGCAATCGAGTTGCAAATAATGCATAGGGGTATAACTGGCGAGGGCCTAGGTAATTTCGTTAATATCTAACACTAATTGTTAGGACCTTTTAAGTAGGTAGATGTTAAACTTTCTTGGCCCTCAAAAAGCGTTTGTATTTTCTAGTCCCGAGTCAAAAAAAAAACTAGGCATGTTTTTTGGCAAGCGCAGGGGTAATTGGATGAAAAAAAAATTACGTCAGGGCTAAACAACCACCATGTTAAATACAACACCTAGTCCCCTGCGGGCTTAAGTAAGCCCAGAGATTTCTCGGGGCTTAACTTAGGGACCAGGTATAGCTTTCATTGAAACTCATCATTGAAAATTTTAATTTCTTATTTTGAGACACTTTGAAGGCAAAATCAGTAAATATATTGATGCCAGTAAAAAGCGGATAACTCAACTATTATTTCTAGTCAAAAAAATATTTCATTTTGGACCAAGCTTTCACATAAAATGAATTCTAAGATTTCAATGATCAATGGTAAGGTAGTTCAATCATTGAAATAAAGAAATTCATTTCACGTGTTAACTTGGGCCAAAACAAAATTTTTTTTTGACAAAAAATAATAATTAAGTTTTTAGCTTTATATTGGGATCAAAATAATCACTGATTTTTCTTTATAAACCTCTCAAAACTTAAAATTTAAATTTTCAATTTTGAGTTTCAATGAAAGCTATAACTGGCACCTTAAGCGCAGAGAAAAATTGTATTACCGACGTGAATTACATACTTGTTATCGATAGTTTGGAAACTATTTTTTCTGTGATGGCGCTTCTAACTTCATTCCTTTTTTTTTATGATGACCGCATTAACCAGGAATTAACTAAAAAGAAAAAAATCCTTGAAAAAAGATCAACAATTCCACAAGACACAAACAAAGCGGACAATTTTTGCAGTTTATCAAAAGAATTAAAAAAAAATATTTAAAAAATTACCAGTTCAGTGCTCTTCAATGCTTTATTAAATCGGACCGATCAGGTCGCGATCAGCATAATTTCTCTTTTCGAAATAATAATTAAAAATCGATGCACCTTCAATTTTGACAGTTCGAAGTAATTGCGAATTTTTCGAATTTTAGAACATCGAATTTCTTTTAGAGTGAAATTGAAAATCGTTTTCAATTCAATATCAGTCGAAATGCAGAATATGGCATATTAGCTGCATTTTATTATCAACATGATCTGATCTGGATCAGAACAACATAATAAAACGAACAGGATCACAGTGACAGCCATTTCTTTTTTCATTGTGGTTGTATATTTTTCATGTGTTTGTTGGCTTTTTTCTTCGCACTACAGTTTACACTACCTTACCATAATAATAATAAAAACGTACTAGTTTTTGGATCATGAATTAGATCCACAGCCCTATTCTGCTATTCATCGGGGGGAATTTTTCTATAATTTTCACTCATCACTATTCTGCTATTCATTCGAAGTGAATCTGTATTAAAGTCGGTAACGTCGGTAATACTGCGCGGTATTCTGCTATTCACGTGAACGCATTCATTCTATACAATTCAAATCCGCATATGAAATGTAGCGGATTTTTCATTTAATGGGTCGTCTGTCTGGTTGGTTGTTAGTAAAATGTAAGTAAAAACTTATTTATTATGATTAATTTAGAATATTTGTTTGTAAATAATAGATTATTAACATTTTTAGGGGTAGAACGACAAACAAAGACCAATTTACGGCAATAATTTCTGCAATGAATTTTTCTTTTCTTGAAATTGAATCATTTCGCTGCGGAGGTGGAAGATTCGATTCAACAATCTCCAATACATACAGAAATGCTCTTTTATTTAACCGAAAGTTTTTGGTAAACCTATGATTTTGAAATAATTGGTTTATTATTATTTCAAAATGAAAATAAATGAACTTACGTTTTGTCCGGCAGTTCCATAATATTTTTTTTCGATTTTCTAACATTTCTCCGTAGCTCTCTGTTCGATGATTCTCTTATTCCTCTGTTTACAATTGGAAAAAAAAAGTCCAATACTGTCCATTTCCAAATTTAATTACGAAGATGAATCAAATTAAAAATTAAAATCAAAACAATTTATCCAAGATTTTGACATGAACAGCTGTTTACGTGAATGTCAAATTGGTTTGGGATAATGTAGTTCACCCGATGGATAGCGAATGCAAAGGCAGTGTGAAAGGGAATCGAATGGGTGAATCGAATATACGATCCACGTGAATAGCAGAATAGGGCTGCCAGATAAAAAGCAGGATTACATACTGTTTTTGTATTTGCGTGTTAAAATTTGATCTGGATCAGATCATGTGGATAATAAAATGCAGCTTTTAATGCTAAACTTTTAGAAAATTGTGATAAATCAAGAACATAATTTTATTTGTAATGAAATGTTATATTTAAAAAAAAAAATAAATAAGATATAACTGTCTAAAGTCTTTCTGGGTTAAATAAAACACCCTTTAATGTAGTAAAACTCTGGTACATTTTTTAAAAACGGAATTACGTCACTTGTCATTTATCTATATTTGTCACACACAGTTGTTGCTTATAATTTATTTGCGTTTGAGTTTGGAAAATAACTTAAGAATGCTGGATATTTTTTAATTTTTTTTTAATTTCTATGGAAACACTTCGCCATGGCATCACTTGAAAGCCATCGATCTTATAAGCTTGCACTGATTGACGTTTCATCTGAATTTTCAGACAAGAAATTCTCATCTGAAAATTCAGATGAAAGTTGTTTGTGGTGGGGGAAGTGCCAAATCAGCTGAAGCACTGTACATAAAAGTTAAACTTTATAATTTTCGTCTTGTTGGTGGTTGATTTTTTAAGTTTTCGTCATCTAAATTTAATACTTATTTAAATGAACGAACTTTTTGTTTATTGTTTAGTGAATTTTTAAATCAACAATTTTTTATATTGATGTTTGGAAAGTTTTTCTATGTGTTTGTAAGTCATACATATCAATAAAAGGACTTTTAATGAAATTAATAAAAAACCTGTTGCTGATTTAGTTACATATATTTCCATCCTCCTCACAACTACTCACGCTCAATGTTTAATTTACGAATGAATTAAGGTTCTATTTTTATTTCGCTTCAATGTTAATCCTTTAGGTAAATGCAGAAATTTGACACAATGACTTTCGACTGAAATTTCAGATTTTTTTTGCGTTCAACGACATAAATTCAGAAATCTGAAAATTCAGATGTAAGGCGATTTTTATTGAACCTACCCAATTTCTGAACACGCCTAATTCTTAAAGTCACAATGACGTTTGGTTACGTTTACCAAAAAAAAATCATTTCTCATACAAAATTTGACAGTTCATTAACGAATTGGTAAACTTAACCAAATGGTAAAATTATTCAGTGTTTTATATCATTGCGTGAATACCCTTAATGTTTTTGAAATTGTCCACAAAGTTTTTTGTTATAGAGGGTTCCTCTGCAGGTGTGTTCTTTATTATAAAGCTGTTTTTTATGGTTATTGAAGCTTTTATAATGAATTTATTTTCAATTTTTGTATTGTGGACTTTCTGTTGTATTATTCGGTAATATTTTTTGGTATCAGCTTTAAGACAAAGAGGTCAAGAAACAAAAACAAGAAAAATACGCTGCCCATATCTGCCCTCCTTGGTGAGTGTCTAGTCTAAAGAAAATAATAAAAACTGTTTATTTTAAAACTAATTCTTTTACTTAAAGATTCGTCTGGCTTTTGCATTCTTACTAAAAGAAAGTTATATGATATTATTAATGAGTGTGGTTACTAGTTATAATAATTTTAAAGCCAAATTATATCATCTTCAGAGGAGTGCGTGAAGTTAGCCCCCCTTTTTTGGAATTTTCTATTTTTGAAAGTTGTTCCAGGTTGTTCCCGATTTGTTCCGCATTGTTCCAAGTTTTTTTTGAAAAATATTCAAAAATGGGGGTTTTAGAGCCAAAAAACCGTTTTTGACCTAGCCCCCCTTTTTTCGAAAATCAAATTTTTGAAAGTTGTTCCAGATTGTTCTAGTTGTTCTGAACATTGTTCCAAGTTTTTGGACCCCTATTGTCAAAATTTCAAAAGTTATGGGCAAAATTCGAAAAAATTCTAGCCCCCCTTTTTTCGAAATTCTTGATTTTGAAATTTTTTTCGTGTTTTAAAAAGTGTTCCAAACATTGTTCCAAAAACTCAAAATTGTAGGACGTGTATTTTTAAAGATAAAACCTTCCGAACATTTTTTCAAAAATCCATAAAAACGGCTCTCTAATATTGTATTTTTTTTTTTAATGCATTGACTTTTGAAATCTAATGGTAAATGCATGTATTGAAAAAAAGTTCTGACCTTACATTCTTACTATCAGCTTAAAAACTAACTTTAAAAAAACATATTCGATTTTTTTAACTTTTCAAAAACACCCCTGCCCCCCCTTTTCCAAAAATCCAAAATCTAAAATTTGTTCCAAGTGCAGAATCCCTCAAGTCCAATTGTTCCAAAGAATCATCAAAAAATATTGAAAACTGAAGATTTTAAGCCCAAAAAACACTTTAAATGAAAATATCTTATTATCCTCTGGCTCTGGCAATAAAATGCATTTTAAACGAATACATTTTAATGAAATAAAATGCATTTTAAACGAATGCATTTTAATGAAATTTTTCATACTAAAAATTAATTTTAAGAAACGAAAGTCTGGAACAATTTAGAAGAGCCCTAGAACAACCTGGAACAAATTTTTGAATTTTGGATTTCTAAAAAGGGGGGCCAGAGCAAGGATAATAAGATATTTTCATTTAAAGTGTTTTTTGGGCTTAAAATCTTCAGTTTTCAATATTTTTTGATGATTCTTTGGAACAATTGGATTTGAGGGATTCTGCACTTGGAACAAATTTTAGATTTTGAATTTTTGGAAAAGGGGGGGCAGGGGAGCATTTTTTTGAAATTTTTCATACTAAAAATCAATTTTAAGAAACGAAAGTCTGGAACAATTTAGAAGAGCCCTAGAACAACCTGGAACAAATTTTTGAATTTTGGATTTCTAAAAAGGGGGGCCAGAGCAAGGATAATAAGATATTTTCATTTAAAGTGTTTTTTGGGCTTAAAATCTTCAGTTTTCAATATTTTTTGATGATTCTTTGGAACAATTGGATTTGAGGGATTCTGCACTTGGAACAAATTTTAGATTTTGAATTTTTGGAAAAGGGGGGGCAGGGGAGCATTTTTTTGAAATTTTTCATACTAAAAATCAATTTTAAGAAACGAAAGTCTGGAACAATTTAGAAGAGCCCTAGAACAACCTGGAACAAATTTTTGAATTTTGGATTTCTAAAAAGGGGGGCCAGAGCAAGGATAATAAGATATTTTCATTTAAAGTGTTTTTTGGGCTTAAAATCTTCAGTTTTCAATATTTTTTGATGATTCTTTGGAACAATTGGACTTGAGGGATTCTGCACTTGGAACAAATTTTAGATTTTGGATTTTTGGAAAAGGGGGGGCAGGGGTGTTTTTGAAAAGTTAAAAAAATCGAATATGTTTTTTTAAAGTTAGTTTTTAAGCTGATAGTAAGAATGTAAGGTCAGAACTTTTTTTCAATACATGCATTTACCATTAGATTTCAAAAGTCAATGCATTAAAAAAAAAATACAATATTAGAGAGCCGTTTTTATGGATTTTTGAAAAAATGTTCGGAAGGTTTTATCTTTAAAAATACACGTCCTACAATTTTGAGTTTTTGGAACAATGTTTGGAACACTTTTTAAAACACGAAAAAAATTTCAAAATCAAGAATTTCGAAAAAAGGGGGGCTAGAATTTTTTTTCGAATTTTGCCCATAACTTTTGAAATTTTGACAATGGGGGTCCAAAAACTTGGAACAATGTTCAGAACAACTAGAAAGATCTGGAACAACTTTCAAAAATTTGATTTTCGAAAAAAGGGGGGGCTAGGTCAAAAACGGTTTTTTGGCTCTAAAACCCCCATTTTTGAATATTTTTCAAAAAAAACTTGGAACAATGCGGAACAAATCGGGAAAAACCTGGAACAACTTTCAAAAATAGCAAATTCCAAAAAAGGGGGGCTAACTTCACGCACTCTCTTCAGAGCTATTAACTCAATAAAGCGTATTTTTAAGTTTGAAATTGGAGGTTTAGGGCCAGCTTCACAGTGAAGTAAGTGTCACTTAAGTGCCAAATATGGAAAACTAATTCCCAATTTAACAGTGTAAACTTATCGGAATAAGTGACACTTAAGTTTCCCATGTTGGCCACTTAAGTTCCACTTACTCAGGCAGTAAAACTGCGGCTAAAGTCCCAAAATGTGAAAAAGTAAGTGCCACTTTTTTTGTTAAGTGTGCACTGTGTATTTAATTTAACTGAACTTTATTTTTATATGCAGTTCCAACTTAAAATTTCTTCAGTTGTATTAAGACATGAATTTAAGTTAAGATGATTAAGCTTACAAGATTCCGTCGAAAAAATGGTAGGTATATAAGAAGTCTTTCAGAAAAAATTATTCTAAAAGAAAGAAAAACTGAAATTCAAGAAAAGTTTAAATAAAAACTTGGACTCATTGTTGATGTACCCAAACAAAAAAGTTTTAGGAACACTAAGGGCCAGTTGTACAAATATTTAAACCGTGGTTCAGCAATTTTTATCCACCGATTTCGGCGGATTAATCGAGTTTCAACAGTGGTTTACTGTTCAAGTGTGTGATAATAACCAACTTGAACCAGCGTTGAACGTTAGTTAATCCGCCGAAATCGGTGAGTTAAAATCTTGAACCGAGGCTGAACCACTATTGTACAACTGGCCATAATGGCGGCAATTCAAGCCGAAGGTTTTTTTTATAATCCAGAAATAATTGGTGTTGATTTGCAACTTATCTTAAGATTAAAAATCATATTGGAAGTTCTTTCTAGTGGATTTAAAATAGGTGCTTCAAAATTTGCTTTTGATATGGCTATAAGTTGTGTATTGAGCTCTATCCCATAACTCCAACAATGGTCAAGATTTTTAAACATGGACCAGAAATTATTAAAATTGTTCTTTTACGTATTAAGAAGCTATCTCCGAAGAAGCAGCAGAAGCACTGAACAAGCATTTCAGGTTGTATCCACTGGTAAAATTTTACGAGACAGTTTTCAAGGACGGAGTGCAAGTTTCCAAAACATTATTAGAATTGGAAAATAATATATATGTAATTCTATTTTGCATACTATCTGTAGATTATTTTTAAGTTCAGATCCTCTAATAACAAGTTTAAGACCCTTGCCTGTTAAAAAATCTTAACGATTTACAAAAGAAGACCTTATTCCTAGTTTCCTTATTTCCCGGATTCCTAGTTCATCACCTTTACAAAAATTTGACGAGACTACAATACATAATGAAAGTGAAGATGAAGAAACAGCTGACGAATGTATTGATGAAGAAGATTCCTAGGAAGACTTCACTGAATAACTTAAAGTTTCATATTATATTCCATCCAAATTTTACACATTAATAAAAAATGACCTAAATATATCCAAGATACTTTATTTATGTACCTCAACTCGATAGAAATAAGCTTTATAATCATTTTACAGTTGTTTCAGACAATTATCACTTCATTAAGATAAAAATATTTTTGAGCGGTTTTTCGAGGCTAGGGGTATTTGCAGCGTTAGGTCTTCTGATGCATACAAAGGAAAAAACCGAAATTTTAAGGTTTTCTGTTCATTTTGTTTCATTCGCATGACACACGACAAAGCGAGACGTCGCGGTCGACGTGACGAAATCTCTTCACTGTTGTTTTCTGTTAAAACCAAATTTTTAACAGTGAAATAATAGGTAGGTACATAACAAAGCATTTCTCACAAGTAAGTTATTAAGAGGGGAAAACTGTGCTGAGATTCCATCACTTCAACGTCTCGCTTTCACGTCGCATTCTACTTTTTGTGTATACTTACCGTTAACTTGTTTATGACCTTGACACAGTTTTCCATTCAGGGGACGTGTCACGTGGTATCCGCCCACTTTCTCAGAATTGTTATCAATTACCCAAACAAGTCATAAATAATGATACTAGGAAAAATTAATGTTAATTGATAATGCGCTGATATTTTTTTAAATTTTTTGTTTATTATTTATTGGGAAGATCAATAGCTAGGTACTAATCACGCCCTGGGCAATCGCCGATCGCAGCACGTACATCATTTATTGGAAAAAATGTTTTCGCTGAACGGACAAGGGTTCATTTTAATGACTCAATATTTGGGTGTCTACTATTCCCTCTTAAACGGACCACAGTTTGAAATCCAACTGGTTGAGGTCTGAGTTATACAAAACGTAAAGGAACTGGATTGGATCTGGGAAAATAAAATACAACTAGTAATAATAGTTAATAATTTTTCACACCCCGATTACAAATATAAATTCTTAGAATTACTTGTCAAAGTTCAAAATGTTTGAAGAAAGGTTTTTTTTAACTAGCATTGTGTCAATTTCGTAAGACGGTTGTTTCATATTCGACATTAGTAAATACTATCATAAGCAATGCTATTTATTTCAATTGTTGTTAGTACCTAAATGAAATCATAAAAAACATTTTTGGTTCCCTATTATCTGCAAAGAATTTGCGCAATGTTATTTAAAGGAAACAGAACTTTTATTCTCTCATATAAGTTACTTCTCAAGGCTCGATAATTGAAGCTACATTACGTTTTGGAAATTATTAAGGTCGCGCTTTATATGACTTATGATATAGGAAAATATCGTAAAGTCGGCGAAAAGCTTGTCAAAAGCTCGACCGTCCGAAGCGTGGTTGTGGTTTGGGCATAACTCATATGCAGCTTGTTTCTCTTGAGTTTTGGGTAAACATATCTTTCGAATAAATGGCATTAAAAGTGATTTGGCGTCGCCGCTTCGTTTGTAAGATTTTATTTGTAAAGGGTGTTTTTTTAGACGTGTGGTTTTCAATCTGGCAATACTTTTTTCGGAGTTGGTCCTTTTGTCAGCTGTCACTTTATATATGCTCAGTTTGGTTTGCCATTTCATAATAGACTTACTCCTGAACAACGTTTGCAAATCGTGCAAATTTATTACCAAAATAATGGTTCGGTTCGCTCGACGTATCGCGAGCTGCGTCCAATATTTGGTCGACATAATCGCCCAGCAGAGTAATTCGAACAACCATGGATCGGTTTCGCACCACGTTTACTCTAGTGGATAATGCGCATTCTCAGAGACGCCGTACAGGGCGCACCGAAGACGCTATTGCTGCTGTGGAGCAGAGTAACGATGAAGACCCGAATGAGTCCATCCGCCATCGCGCGCAAGAATTGGAGCTGGGGCCTCTTGCACCTCTCCGCTGGAATTTATTCGAGCCAGCCGCGGCGCACAGTGGGCCCAAATGGAATTAAGCGTCTCAAAAATCTGTAACTTTTTTGTCTCTTGAAATAATTAGGTCAAATTTGGAACACATTACCTATAAAATATAATGAATCATTAATTAAATTAATTAAATACACTTATTTTTTAAATTCATATTGATTTTAAAATGTATAGTTTATTCAAAGTTAAAAATTAAAATTTTGGCTACTAAAAATATGGATTTTCATTATAAATTTTCAATTATCTCAATTATTAGTGCTTGACTGAAAATTGATCAGAGCATTGAATATTAATAACCAAAATTCTATTTAACAACGTAAAATTTTGTAAAAATAGTTTGAAATTTTTTTTTTCAAAATTTTGGTTTTGAAAATTTATTTTTCCAAAAATATTTACTGAAATAATTTAATTAAAAAACAGAATTATGAGATGGATTTTTGGGTTTAAAAAAATGTATAACGTGAAATTGCAAGTATTTCTGTTGATTTTAAATAATTTTTTTTTATAATTCAAGTCGATTTTTTAGAAACTTGACAATCTGCCTAAACGGGATAAAATAGACCCCACCTCTTAAACGATTTTTTTTCTCGTGTTGACCTTACCTACATCCCCTACCTTTTATGGCATCTTATGAAAAACACCCTTAATACATACATACATACATACATACATACATATACCTAATTTAGCTGTTTAAAATTTATTTTTATGCGATTTTTCATCCTAATTGCCTTTATTCGTTGTTATATACTTGTTAAATTGGTAATTGTTGTGTCGATAGTTTTTGAGTTCTAATAAATCTTTTCCGTTGTTTATTAAATAATTACTCAAATACAGATTTTGAACACAATTTCACCTATATTTAAATTTTTTTTTACTATTTGTTTTTTTCTTCTAATTTTCATGCATTGAGGCATTGTCGGCGGTAGTTTTTTGTTGAAGGGGGCTTAAAAAAAATAATATTTAAAATAAGGAAATACTGGGAGATATTCCATATTCAAGATATCAAACCATGAACTCGGATATAGAAAAACAACAACAGAAAAGTCGTGTAAGTTGCAGATTTCTATTAAAAACCAGAAAACATATAGAAGAGTTATATCATCCCGAGCCATAGAATTAGCATAGCATAGCATAGGTTCCATAAAAAAAAGCAATAACCGAATTTTGAGTAGTAACCATTAAAAACAAAAATATTGAATATTGAAAATATGTGATTAGTAAAAAAGGGCACCAAGTCCCCCCTTTGCTTCATCTACGTCACTGGTTACTTTACATTCATTTGAGAAAGTAGCATATTAAACGGAATCTATCGATTGCGAGTGTAAAAATAGAGTTTTAAAAAAAAAAGAAAAATTAAACGAAGCTTATGGGAGTTTTTTTCCTCGTAGTTTATGGAACATATATTGCCATTGCTCAAAAAGGTCACAATTGGAGCAAATTTTTTTTCTGTGCCTTGTTACTTATGTACTTAGGAATAAAATGCACTATGAAAGAAAACAGCGCAAGACAGCGCAACTATTTAAAACCTTAATCAAAGATAAAAACAAAGAAAAAAAAACATGTTAATAAAAATCATTAAATTTATTAAAGAAATTATTTTATTTTTTTTGTTATTTTCATTTATTTGAAAAGCTAAAATTATAAGCTTCCCAACGATATGTAACACTTGTGTGATTACTATAAAACACTTGAAAAAAACTCTATTAAAAACGTTCTTAATTTTGCCATTCTTTTAGGATTGTGTATGTCGACCACTTTTGGTAGCCATATCATTAAATAATGCAACTTAATTCATTAAATTTTGATTGCAATATAAAATTTGACCTTTCCCTGATTAATTTGCATACAAATTTCAGCTCCCACAATAATTTCGAAAAAATCATGTTTGAGACGCAAAATGCAATTTGGGCCCACTGTGTGGCGGCCACTTGCCCAAAAGCATTTTTAAAACATAATGACAAACCCTTATCTTTATAATAAAGCTAATTTCTTGGCCATAACATTAAATTATATGCGTTTTATTTCTTCTTGAAAACCACACGTCTAAAAAAAACACCCTTTATATATAAGAGTTGAATAATTAAACAATAAACATACAAAAGTCCTTATCTATGATTACACTTCAATTAAATGTGGAGTAATGTAGTTTGTACTTGTTAAAGTCTTAACGTTTCTTAATCGAAAATGTCTTTAAAAAAAATCGTATTCTTTTATTAAAAACAAATAGAATAATTAATCGGTGTAGAAATGATCGAATTCTTTTTAATTAATTGTTTGTTCAAAATGATCTCATTTATATCTCGGTGCTGATCGCCATCATCAAGTAGCACGTAATTTATTTATAACTGTAATATATTTAAAAACTCAATTTCTCTTCTACGAGTCTATGTCTATGTATAGCTTGAAAAAGGTTGATTTGATTATTTAACAAAAAAAAAAATTTTTCTTTCCAGATCACTTAATTATCATCCTTAGCGCTTCCTATATTTATAAATCTCCATATAGGTATACATACATATATGTATGTAGTATCTATGTAAATGATATTTGCCAATTCTTCTTGTTTTATAATACGATTTCGATTTGTGATTACTAACCACATAATAAAGTCAATAAACAAACCAATTAAAAATTCATTCAAAACAACCAGAATATAATATCGGTTCTCGTTTTTTTTTTTTCCTTTTTTTTCTCATTTTTGCTAAATTTTTAACTGTAATCAAAAATTTTAATATTAAGAATGCAAATTAATAAACAAAAAAAAGGCAGTTCGACAACTTTTACCTACCAGTTATACATTCTTTCACAATATTATAAACGGCTTTAATAGTGCAAACGACTATAGCAACACTTCCATTAGCATATACATACGTCACGTCATTAAATGTTATTTTTAAATTTTATCGCTTAAAGTTGACTTACTTTGCCTGCTATTATAATTTAAGATTAAAAAATTGATAATGATGATTCTTAAGCTTTGGCAGAGTGCATATATAATATGTATAGTAAAATAGAATTTTTACTAAAGGTAATCTATGTATGTTGTAAAAAAATAAATAAAACGGAATCGAGATTTTAATCAAACTCTCAAAGCCCTGGATTAGTACTCGAACAGGCCTGATTTGTCGGTTTAATAACTTTAAACCTCGCATATCTTGCTGCCAAATCAAATAGGAATTTTTGACAAGAAATGAAGTTAACAAACAAGCAAAATGTATATAGCAGAATTATTGTAGCAAAAATTAAACTTTGGAAAATTTTTGTTTTAAAATTTAACATCTATCAGTGACACCAAAATAATGGCTATCACTTTTCAAGTTAAATTCGTGAAGTTCCGTATTCACAAAATGACAGTGTATCGAACTTCATTTGTGAAATGAAGCTCTGCAGTCGATGTTTTATGAGAATGTATTGATAAGATTGTATATAAAAACTTAATGAAAGATAATTTACTAAAAGAATATGTATAACGGAAGTTTCAGACTTGTACAAAAACTTAAGAAGGTAGTTAAAAGAATAAAGACAGAGGTTTCTTTGATATTTTCCACTATAAATTTTGGTGTTGCGACGGATTTTTATACCTTTTATAGCGAAGGACGAAGAATTTATGGTTCGTATTTTTAACCATAAAAGTAACTGGCTGTTACTGTAATCCTTTTTGTTTTATTATGACGATCTGATCCAGGTCAGATTATGGGATAATAAAATTCAGTTAATATTTCAATGATTCAACTACCTAACCATTGATTATTAAAATATATAAACAATAATTTTATGTGAAAAGTTGGACAAAGAAAACGTCAGTTTTTTTTCTATGATGGCGTGGTTAATCACCTATGTTATATATTTCATCCAATCGCCCTTGAGATTTGCAAAAAAACACGCCTTTTGTTGCATTAAACATGTTCATTTCAACAGTATCGTCCAGAAAATCTAGACCTACATATTATGTTTGTATTGTTTTCTCTGGATTCCACTTGGGTGCATTCACCAAAATTCTAAGATTCAGAATGCCAAACGAACAATTTATAGCCCATTTTTTTTATTTTAAAGATGTGAAATTAAAGTTGTTTTAGTTTTTCTATATACTTGTAAATACCTATGGCGGAACGCTATTTTGGAAGATTTTGATGCTATTTTCTTAGAAAATGGTGAAATTGTTCTGAAAGACAAATAAATAAAGTAAATAAAAAAAAAATAAAGTAGGCAAAAAATGACATTTCACTATTTTGACGGTAACGTAAAATAAACTTTTTCTAACTCAGAAGCATTCGGAATGCTATCGGACGCTTCCGGTCGTCGATCAAATGAAAATGTCATTAATGTAATTCACAATTTAATTTCGTGAATGTGAATTTGTATTGTGGAAGTTAGACAATTCGGAATAGAATTTTTAAATTTTTCAACGAAATTTTACCTAATGAAAACATATTGAATTCTTGGGTAATTGAGCAGTAAAACCTTGTACGTTCGACTCATTTCTACACTTGTTTTCATTTTTGCTTTGTAATTCAGCTAGGTATACAATGTTATATTGAATAGATAGATAAGCAAAATAGATTAATATTCAGTTAGGTTAAATTGTAAACTCTCTCGTAGTTTTGATTAATTATAATTGGAAACATTTGTACTCTGACGTTTACATTCATAATCAGAACTCATCGCATTCTTTAAACGCTGCACTGTTTAGATTGTGACTTTTCACAATGCCATGACGATGGGTGAGATCGGTGTAGTGAAGGGAACAGAGCTCCTCACCACTCTCACCCACAAAATCATCGTCATGGCGAAGTGAAATATCACAATCTCGAAGTATTTTTTTTATTGTTATAATTTTTCATAAAAAAGGAATCTTGGTCATTTTATCTATGAATAATGGGCAGTAAATATTTTCAAAACATTTGTCCAAATTTTAGATCTGCAAAAAATATCTGTCCAAATTTTAGACCTGCAAGGTTTGGCATCCTTTAATTATTACAACTTGTTATGCGGGTGCTATGTTGCAATTATAACACCGCTGTTTTGTTGGAGACCACGGGCTCTTATTTTAAGCTTAAAGTTCTAAGTAATATAGTTACACATATTTCACTTCTTTTCCTGTTAAAAAATTTTCAAAATGGAATGAAATACCCGATTTGAATACTTTTAGGCTACGGTTACAGTGGATGCTTCATCTGTCAAACAATTATTCTGACGTTTTCTTCAGAATCCGAATGCCAGTGAATCTCTTGGAACTATATGTAATACATTTTTGCTAAATACAATTGTTCACCGTCAGTTTTGAAAAAAATTCAAATTAATTTGAAAGATATTAGGTTCGTTCGCTTACTATATCGAAACTACCCAAAACTACAATTTTCTATACCAGATATAGTGCAAACGTGTTCGCGTACGCATATTTTGTGTAGTTTCGGACAGAAGAGAGGTCTCATGAGAGAGACAATTATTTCCAATACTTGCCAGTTTTTACCGGAGGAATTTCTTCAGGCAAAAATGGGTAAGTTCTGTGTTCTGTCAGAAGGCAGTTTGAAAGTAAAAAAAAAAACAAAGAC
Organism: Epistrophe grossulariae; assembly: GCA_929447395.1. NCBI lineage: Eukaryota > Metazoa > Arthropoda > Insecta > Diptera > Syrphidae > Epistrophe > Epistrophe grossulariae. Next base: position 107,165,596 of record OV839567.1, read on the forward strand.
AAAAATAGAAAATGGCTGCTGCTTACTTTTTGTTTTATGTTTAACTTGGTAGAAGTGAGTGAAAATAAAATTATTTTCATAGAAATAAATGAATTTTTTAATAAACAAAAATGTATTAGTAAAATAAAAGTAACTAGTTTTTTTTGGTTCAGACGTTCGTGTACTTTCAGACAGGGAAATTCAACCCCAAACCTCCAAATTTGACAGTTTGCCATTTTGAGTCCAGAAAGAACCCGAACAAACCTAGTGAGTGATAGTGCAGTTCTTTTTTGTCGTTTATGAATGCGTGCTTCTATGACGAAAAGTTTCGTACATGCAAAACACCTAAAGTTATAAATGAAGCGTCTAGAGTGAGAAGGGGCCAAGTAACATTTTTCGATTTTTTGTTTTTTTTACCAAGCGAAAACTTAAATTTTGGTCTAATTCTTGTTTCTCTATTGTTATTACTTACAAAGTTAGCTTCAGATAAAAGGGTTAACTACACGTTATCTGAAATTCCTGATAACAAAAAGAAGCCTAAAATCAAATTTTAAGAAACCCAACTTTCACTTGACCCCTTTTTCATAAAAAATAAATTAAACTCATTTTCGCTTAAAGGAGTCAAGTGCTGAATTTTTTTGTAAAACACCAACTTCTAATGAATTTAAATAAAATTGGTTGATATACTAAAAATTATAATTTTTTTATGGCTTTTTAAGTTTCTCTCGATTTCAGAAAAAAGTTATAAACGTAAAACTTTAAACGCTTATAACTCAAAACTTCAAAAAATGTCACTTGACCCCTTCTCATTCTCAACGCTTAAAATATAAAAGTCGACTTTTTGTGAAAAATTAACGAAAAGCAGATATCCGAATCGAATTTTGATCGTGAGAAAATAATTCGAAAACTAGAAAATGATGGCCGCGTTCTTTTTGGCGTCACAAAATGCCGCCGACTATATGTTAGGCCGAGCCTAATGTCACTTTACTTTATTGTATTAATAACGGTCATTAGTAAATCCTCTTTAAATTTGGCTTTTAACCTATTTCTTTTTTCTTGTCTATATAGACAACAAAACAAACCATAATAAACCAGTAGGTACTTAATTTGAGATTTATCTTTCACGTAGGTACCTGCATCTGATAAATCAATTCAATAAGTGAAATGAAATGAATTAAAACTCTATATTGCATTTTCAAAAACTTAATTTACTAAAATTCAAACGAAATTAAATTTAAATTAGTTCCCAAAAATGAAACATACATAATTACATTTACATATTATTTTTCAAAAAGTTACTACATGCAAACCCTGAACACTTTTCCCTTCAAACACACACACAGAATTATAGGTAGATATGTTCGTATATGCCATGTGGCAGACCTAATCAATAAAACACCCACAAAGTCCTGAATAAATCTGAAAACATGTCACATACATCTACCTTTATCATGTACCATATATCCATATACATATCTAATCTACATCCTATTTTTTTTTTTTTTTACTTTCAGGCTCTTGGAAATTTATATTTCGTCCACCGGTCGCTTGAAGGGGTGAAAATATGGAACTTCCTTTCACACGAATGGGATTCAGCCGAAGGGAAAAACATTTACACGGGAAACATTGAGACTATCTCCACCAAAGAGAAATCCAAATTTCCGCAACACTTCTTTCCGGAAGTATGTATATAATATAATATTAGCATACATCAGGATGTATACATAAGTTACTGTTTTACAGTGTGTACCAAAAGTTACGGTACTTTTATGTTTTAAGAAAAATCAAAAATAAGTACCTACTTCAATCTTCAGTCAGTTTATGAAAATGTTTGTTTAACTGTCAGAAAATGTGAGTGTTTTTTTTTTAAAGGTAAAGTCTGTAAAGTAAATTGGCAATTTCTAGCAATTTTAAAAATTGAGACACAACCGAACAGGCCTATAGTTGGGGTGCGTTTCTGGGTATATGGTGATTTAAAAAACGTTATTTGACTTTTTCGCCGGTTTTTTTCACAGCAATTGAAACACAGTTTTTGTTACGAATAATAGCATCTTTTTCAAATCTAATTTCATTAAATTAGTAGACAAATAATTTTACAAATCTTACTATACCTGCCCTTATTGCTTTGAACGCATTCATTTCAGAATCTATTTTTTTTTTCATAGTGACATAAATGATACTTTCTATGACCCTGTTTAGATTGTGACTTCTCACTACGCTATGACGATGGTTTTGTGGGTGAGATCGGTGAAGGGAGCAAAAACCCACAAAATCATAGTGAAAAGTCACAATCTAAACAGGGTTCTATCTCACTTTCAATTTATGGACGGTGTTGATATTCACGTGAATTCGACTTCTATTGTTCAGATATAAACAAATGTGAACAACATCACTTAATCTGACGTTCAGCATTCTTTAATAAAATAAAACAAATCTGGTTGCGTTGAAGGATTAATAAATTTTTTAATCAATAAATTAATATTTTTTTTTTTAAGTATTTTTCCAAATGAAAAAAAAATTGTCTCTATAGTATTTAATTACAAAGAGAGAGTATATACAGAAAAAAAAAGATGTCACAAAAGAAATCGTCAACAAAATCCAAACATTTTTAAAACATTTGAAAAATCCTGCCTTTAGTTGGCATCTCTTCCTCGCCATGAAGTGGAAATGAGATAAAGTACAGAGACGTCAAAAAAAGAAAGATCAAATGAAACACCATTTGCATTTTAAAAGGTACCTACATAGAATGTCAGAGTAAATCTAGTTGATTTGCATGAATACAAGATTACGCCATTTCATTTTTTGTCTTCTTTTGCTGACGTCATTTGAGAAAAATAAATTTGACAGCCGAGGATCTTTCGTGCGCGAATAATAATAATTTGTTAAAAAAATTTACATTTTACGTTTTTCAAAAATAAAATGAGAATTTGTTTAACAAATTATTATTATTCGCACACGAAAGATCGTCGGCTGTCAAATTTTGTCTTCCCAAATGACGTCAGCAAAAGAAGACAAAAAATGAAATGGCGTAATCTTGTATTTTTTCATTCATGGTTGATTTGTGCAGTGAAAACACTACATAAAGCGTGTTTTTTTGCAAGCCCGGAAGAATTGGTTGAAAAAAACGACATCGGGGATTAGCGACGCCATGACAGTAAAAAACATGGAGTTTGCATACAAACTATCGATAACATGTATGTAATTCATGCCGGTAACACAGTTTTTCTGTGCGCTTAAGTTAAACCCCGAGAATTCTGTGGGATTAGTTGTTGTTGCATTTAACATGTTAATTGTTTAGCACCGACGTCGTTTTTTTCATCCAATTCCCCCCGGGCTTGCAAAAAAACACGGCTATAGATTAACCAAATCTAACCCAACGGCTCCATTGCCAATATTTGAGTCACTAAATTGCCTCGATTTTGAGAAAATATATGCTGTAATATATCTGTCTGACATAAGTCGTGTTTTTTTGCAAGCCCGGGGGGTATTGGTTGAAAAAAACGACAGCGAGGATTAGCGACGCCATGACAGTAAAAAACATGGAGTTTTCATACAAACTATCGATAACATGTATGTAATTCATGCCGGTAACACAGTTTTTCTGTGCGCTTAAGTTAAACCCCGAGAATTCTGTGGGATTAGTTGTTGTTGCATTTAACATGTTAATTGTTTAGCACCGACGTCGTTTTTTTCATCCAATTCCCCCCGGGCTTGTAAAAAAACACGGCTATAGTGTGTTAAATATGGATTGTTCTGATAAAAAGTTTAATTTTATGTTTTAACAGTTTTAAAGTTAATTTAAAATTTTCGCTATTCAAACAAATTAAAAATGGAAGCAATTTTTACACTTCGAACTAATTGCGAAATTTTCGAAAATGAACGAATTGTTGAACATAGAATTTAATTTCAAGTGAATAAAAGGGAAGCGCATGGTAAAAAAAAAAAAAAACAAAATAAACAGTATCCATACTTTGGTTATACACTGTGGGTGTTTTTTTTTGTTGTTGTGCTGCTCCCTATTTATCTGTTGTTTACCTAGATATATAAACATTGTTACTCGTACAAAAATAAACAACTACGTCCTTGATTATTATTTTTTTTTATTTAATTTTTTTTTTTTTTATTTTCTCTTTAATGTTGCTTTATATTTTTAGTGCAAATGGTCGCGTAAAGGCTTCATGCGTACGCGCTGGGAAATTAATGGAACAGTTATTGATCTCGTCAATATTCATCTATTTCATGATGCTTCTAATTTAGCCGCTTGTGAAGAGTTCCCCTCGGTTTATTGCAAGACAAGGAGGAGAGCACTCGTTCACACATTGGAAAGGTGAGTGTAAATGTTATGTATTTGTTTTTAATTTTTTTTTCTAACGTACTGTAAGACAGGGTTGCCTGGGGCCTGGGCATTTTAGATGGAAATGGGTTTTTGAAGAAGGCCTTTTATAGGTCATTTAACATTGAAAATAGTTGGGATGGATGAGGTTGTTTGTGATGTTTTTTGTTTGCCACGAGATTTGAGGGTGGAAAGCCTGCTACGATGTTTGCATTTCAAAATTAGGTACACACTTTTTAAAGGCTTAAGTATTCAAGAGGGATTTTAAGTTTTTATTGTTTATGTTTTTTTTTTTTTTGTATATTAAAATGTCAACAAAAACACCTACTTAACTACGTGCTGCGTTTGCTTGACTGATTTTCTGAATTTTGGGTTCAAAATATGTCATGTTGTGTTGTGTTTTTTAAAGGTGAACTCAGTCAATTTGGTAGGTATGTATGTATTGAATTTCTGTAGTTTGAAGTTATAAGCGAATCCTTTATTTTGACCTTCATGTTTTATAATTTTAAGGGGGGGGGGGGGGGGGGAATATTTAAAATTTAAATCTTTTCGAAGTGCTAAGTAAATAACCTAATAAATAATTTTGCTTTCAGATAAATGCTTAATAACCTAAACAAATTGGTTAAACTTGTAATGAAATTAGCATATTTCGCCAATCCTGAAGGGGCCTATGAACAATGAGTATTAGCAAACTGAATTCTTTTGGCAATGTGTCTTTTTGCCAAAAGTGGAACTTTTCTTGGGCTTCTGGCATTGAGATTATTTCTTCTTTAAACTCTTCTAAATGTTTCTATACTTGCATTCAAATTTAATTGTTTTTTTCTCAGTAGCAGGCAAATGGGGTTAGGTCTTCGAGCATCTTACAATCCTCCTTACCGGTTTCAGGTTGTTCTTTATAATTTTTTGCTTTTGAAATCATTTTTGCAGAGATTTGAAATTACCATAAGCTAGCTAACACTGCTAAGATACACACTTTAAGAGCATTCGAGTAAAAACCGTCATGGATTTTTTTTTTTCCGGAAACATAAGACAAATTGTCCTAGTACCAAAAAACTAGTTAAAGAATGTAATTAATTGCATTGTATGCAATTGTATTGTAATTGTATTGCATTGTATGTACAATAATATATTAATCGGGAGGTTACATTGCTGTTATTTTGACTGCTACTGTATGTATCACACTAGAATACATACACTTAACACATAACCCTGAACGTATACATTTTGTATACATATATACGCAGTTTTAAGTCTTCCCCGTGGTAGATTGCCTCGTGTTCTGTCAGTAGCAGTACTTCAAAAAAATATTTATGGGGCCCAGAAAAAATGCTCAGCACATGACTTTGGATAAGCTTAATGAAAAACTGTGGAGATCGTTTACCGATCGTGCTCTCCAATCTCAATTCCATGACGAACTATTTTGATGACTCAAATTCACGAGAAATGATATGTCTTATCCTAAAAGCACGATGTGGGTAACTGGATTTGAATGAAAGCACGTTTTGCAACGACACTGTCTACACTGCACAATATGTAACCTTGATGCAACTGAGAACATTTACCACTTCATCGGCATTTGTCATATTTTCAAAACTTGCCGTACAATATTTCTAGAAGCTTAAATGATCAACCACACTGAGTTTCTCAGCATACTGAATGGCAAATGTTATTTAAAACCATACAAATTCTTAAAATATGCTAATACTTATCGAAATTTAATTGTTAATGAGGGTGCAGGGAAATGACTTCACGGGAAATAACTACATATAGGAAAAAACTTTACCACTAGTGCCAAAAAAATTTCACATTTTTCAAGTGAAGTTAATTCTCACGTTGAGTGGGAAATAATTTAACCTTTAAAGTTATTTCTCACCTAATTTCCCAGTATTTTTAAATAAAAATTAAATCGGTTTATAAACACTGAGGTATGTATGGGGGGCATGCTGCCCCCTGCAACCCCCCTGCTTGGGCACATTATAGGATTTGGTGTAGGTGCGAGGCTAGGTGTATGCAAAAGTTTCTTTAAATCCAGATTCTTTAAATGCAAAAGAGACTGCATACACCCAGCCTCGCACCTGCCCCGAATCCTATAATGTTCCCAAGCAGGGGGGTTGCATTTGCATAAGCTGCTTTACAAAAAAATAAATAAGTTCCCTCTTCATATTTTTGAGTGTGTACTAAGTTCCCACGAAAGTTTTACGAAAGAACTGGCTACAAATAGTGCCTTACGGCTAAAACAATGTAATAGTTGGAATAGGGGACTTTTTGGTCACAGAGCTATTATAAATTTCATAGACACAGACATTCAATCTGACTATACGATACCACACATTGATTTTACCCCAGTGGCCCTAACGGATATTCCCACAAGGGAATCCTGGACAGAAAACCGGGTCATAAAAACAAATCACGTATCTGTCTTTACAGATGGCTCCAAGACACTTTATGGGGTAAGGTCAGGCATCTTTTCAGATAACCCACCCCTAAATATATCACTAAAACTACCAAATTTCTGTAGTGTTTTTCAAGCGGAAGTGCTTGCAGTGTGTGAGGCTGCAAAGAACCTCACTGCACACGAACTAATAAATAGTGATATTGATATCTTCATTGATAGGCAAGCGGCAATTAAAGCTATCTCCTCGTTCGTCACAAAGTCCAAACTAGTGGACAGATGTCGCAGTGAGCTGAAATTACTGAGCGAAACAAACACAGTTACCCTTCATTGGGTCCCTGGGCACCGTGATATTCGAGGGAATGAAAAGGCAGATGAGTTGGCCAAAATCGGGTCTTCTCTTGATCCGAGCAGAATTTTCGGTTCTTATACCGCTAGAAAATGAAAAGAATAGAATTCGTCAGGGCTTCCTCAAATCCGCAAATGACCGATGGTTATCAATTGACACTTGTCGGGTCTCGAGGAATCTATGGCCGGATATTTCAAGGAAAAAAACAGACTACTTACTAAAGCTAAGCAGGCCTCAATTGTCCCTCTTGGTTGGAATCCTAACGGGTCACAACTCAATGAGAACCCACATGAGCAGAATGGGCATAAGCTCATCTGACTTATGCAGAGGTTGTCAGGATGAAGAGGCGGAGGAGGGCTCTTATCACTTTCTTTGTGAATGCCCCAGCCTAACAAGAACTAGGAAAACAGTCCTCGGAGAATACTTGATGATCTGTGCGACATCTTGTTTTTGCCACTAAAGAATATTCTGAAATTCATTCAGATTTCAGGATGGTTCAGGAAGGCAACCCATTCCTAAGTTTCCACTTACTCCTTTCCCTACCTCTCCTTATTCCTACCTGACACACACCTTTTGGGGAGCACAATGGTTCCATTGAGATCCGAGTGAGATAATTGCGGCTTGCCGCTTATCACCCCGTCTAACCTAACCTAACCTAAGTTCCCATAAGAAAGTGGAATTTGTTCCCACCTAGCATGGGAACTAAGGCCTTTTTACTAAAGTGGTTTTCGTTCCCACTGTGTGGTAACTAAGTCCCTCAGTGGACTTGATACCCGTGGACCTAGTTCCCTGCACCGTAAATAAGTAGGCATAATGAAACTTAAATTGAAGCTAAGCAAAAATTTGAATTTATATACTAGCAATGTGCGACGAATGAGATGGTTTATTCTTGGTTGTAATTTGTCGTGATTTGCAAACTTGTGTCACCATAATATTTACACGATGTCAAAATTAAGCGTCAGTTGCACCTGTCAATTTTTTATCACAAGAATAATGGCACACTCTAGACATTTTGGAGTTTTATACGACGAAGTCATAAATGATAATAAAATACAAAAAATTGGAAACAGATCATCAAATTCGTTATTTTATTATCAATTGGGATGCCAATAAGATGGGCACAATTTCCACTTTGGTCATCTGTGTCGAAATTTTATCAACTTTTTTTCACTTTTTCCATTTTTTCTTTGAAGAAATTAAAAGAAACGAAAAACACTAATTTTAATTTAGTGTTCTGAGGCATTGAATCGAAACACAATACAAACTTACCTTAAAATTGAATCATAGCTGCTAGTTCTTTGAATATCTATGTCAAAGTAATGCTGAATAGGTTGTTCAATAAAGTTATACTGTCTTAAGTATTCAATCATAACCTTCTTTATCTGACTTATTATCTCATCTGCTGCAGTCATTCCTATCGACAGGGGTTTGATACCCCTTCTTCATTCAGGTTCTTGACACCCACTGATTCTTACAGGCTTTAGATGAGACAAGTTTTTTTTTTTTTTTTTCAGTCTCAAATTAATGTATAATAACTATAAAACTCCGAAATTTGGAGAATTAAACGGTTAAACTTTCTGTTACATTGGTTAAAGTCCGAAATGTTTTATTTCCACAATTCTTTCCGGACTTTAACCACCATGCATTTGATAAGCGAGCCATCCGAAGTACTGTTATTTAAGAGAACTGCTGAAATTGGCGCATGCTTGGCGACTGAACATACGCTAAGCAGATAGAACTAGCAAGGTAGAACTAGAATAGGCGGAATCCAATGTACGTGGTCGTACGAACCCGAGCGAAAACAAAAATTCATATGACGCGCACATAATTGCGAATTGGAACTTTTCGTTTAGTTTTCGTTAACTTTTGCCGACGGACGTGAGAGCGCTCACCGATCGCTTTTTCGTAAGTGAACTGACAGCTAGCTTCAAAAATAAAAAAAAAACTCTTCCAACTACTCAAGTGCATTATGGGTGACTTATGAATTTGACGTTTCGTTCGATTTTGACACTAGCTTCCAACAGCTACCACCTTAACTGTGGGACAGAGGAATCAAAGAGTGAGTCAAAATCCTTGGAACTCGCGAAGTGTGCCAACCAAAGTACTCTTTTCCAAGGAAACTTTAAACAAAAGGTCAGAATGAATTATGAAAACAAAACATTTCAAACATTTACCAATGATGCTGAAAAATGAAAAATTTCAAGTTTTAAGCTTAGTATACGCAGCTGAAGTGAAAACGAAAATTTTCTGTGGTCTCCAAATCGAAAACGAAAACGTAAACGAAACGACTACGGAAAAAATAAATGTCACCAATTGTAAAAACAAAAATAAAAAAATAATTCAGTGGGAAAAAAGAGTGGAGAAATCTCAAAATAATCTGCTACAATTATCAATTTCGCTCTTTGAACAGCGTACTGCAGAATAAAAAATGAAAACGAAACTTTTCGTTTAGGATTTCTTTGATTCAATTTTTGTATAAAAATTTTCATTTCGCATTAGTTGATTTGAAACGAAAAATCCCTTACAAAAATGACACTGTAAAATCATAAACGGAAATTTTCGTTTTGCTTTTAGTTTTGCCGTACGCTGTTCGGAGAGCGAAATTTATAATTGTAGTAGATTATTTGGAGAAGTCTCCGTTCCTTTTCCGCACTGAATTAATTATACAGACTATTTATTGTGTGCGGAAAAATGACATTTCAGTTTTATTTGTCTTTCTTTTTTTGTTTATCTATGATTTTTTGCGTTTGCGTTTATGTTTTATTTTGTTTTTGGAATTAGAAAAACTCTCCAAGGATATTTTCCGTTGTGTTTTCGTTGTCTGCATAGTTGCCACCCGACTGGAAAGTCAGGGAAAATCAGGGAAAGTCAGGGAACGCGAATTTGGTCAGGGAAAGTCAGGGATAGTCAGGGAATTTCGAAAGTGGTCAGGGAAAATTTTTTGAGCACTGAATTTTTTTGTACAATGAAAAAAATAGAATATTTCGTTGAACTCAGGGACCCTAGGTACTTTGTATTTTGTTCCGAAAGTCAGTTGTATTCGAAAGTGATTTTTCGTTCCGCTTTTGAATTGGAACTTAGTAAAACTTTCGAATGGCAAACAATAGTATTTAATACTTCAATTACTTATGGATTATTTTTTTCAGATTTCCAATATTTTTGATTAATTTTTGTAAATCGTGGAAAATGTTTTTGAAAAACTCGAGCTAGACGAGCTTTTTAATAATCAAAAAATTTGGGCTGAAAAAAGTTAAATTGTTTAAGAATCGAATTTAAGTTATAGTACGAGAGCTAACAACGTCGACAGGAAAAAGCATTTCAACAGTCATGATTTTTTTTTTACTATCTCGAGTGAAATTTAGAAAGTCTGGCTGGTGGGATGCGTTTTTCTGTACGCGTCACTTTTGAAACCCTAAAAATTGATTTTTAAAGTCATTTCAACAGTTTTGGCTTCTTTTCCATTCATTTCTTTAAACTATTTGCCATATGAATTACAGGTCATAAAGGTGTCAGCGGTTGCAAAAAACGTCTGACAAGCTTTTTTTTAAATAAAAAAAATAGAATATATGAAATTTTAATTTGGAAAAAAAAATTTAAATTACTATATTTGAATGAATAGTTTTTTAACATTAATTTTCAACTTGGAATTTAAAAAAAAAAAACTAAAAAAAAAAAAAACGTTACACATATCTACTATTTTTTTTTCTTAAAAAAATGTAGGTACACATGTTATTAAATCCTGTTTATCTTTTAGTATATAATACTATCATCCATTTTTATTCGATCACTAAAAACTATAGCTGGTTACATGTCTTCTAGTTTTTAAGAATTTTTTTTTGAAATTTTTGTTCGGATTCCTAGAGCTCTTAAATAGCTCCAAAATACTAGACTAAAACTTTTTTCCTTACGTTTTAAACTTTTTCCGGTGATTGCTCTGCTAACTGCATTAATTTACAAGAAAAGTACTCGAGCACTGAATTTTGTTGTTGGGTACTTAATTAGCACTTGATAAGCGCATAATGATGACGTCACAAAAATTAAGTTATGTTTCTCAAAGAGTTACTATGTATTTTAATTTCTTTTAAATTTGGTCAGGGAAAACTTTAAAATTGGTCAGGGAGAGTCGGGGAAAGTCAGGGAAATTTATTTTGAAAAATAGTGGCAACTATGGTCTGGTTTAGAGATCACAGAAAAATTGCTTTTCGCATCAGCAGCGCACTATGCTTTAACAGTAAATTCAAGAATTTCCACATTTCGAAGTTTTATAGTAACATATTTGATGTAAACTACGAAGATTCTTAAAAATCTACGTGGCACCATAAAATTATCTCATATTCCTTCTTATTTACTACTAAGAACAATTCTACTTACTTGTTTGCAACTGTTTATCTACAACATGGTATGAATCACAGATAAAGTATTTGGCATACATTTTCATGAGCTGTATATATCTGGGTTAATTTTTTTTTTGTACAGGCTTACATAAGTAAACAGTTATTATCTGATAATAACCTACGTCAATACAATAAATGCTATACATTATACCACCACACAATAATTAAGTCATACAGAAAAAAAAAGTGACGATCTTAAATGAATATTACGTGAACAGAATTTAATCATCATCAATCCAAAAGACTATTTTGTTTGCATTTTTTTTTTTTCTTTTTATTTAAATTTCAATAAATAAATACAAATTTAATTACTTCTAGATTCCATATAGATGCCAAAAACGGTCTGGCACCCTTTTTTGTTTTTGGAGATTTTAACTTTCGCTGTGATACAGAAGGTGTTGTTAAAGTAATTAATTAATTAATTTTAATTCACTTGATTATTTTTGTATTAATTTATTTGTATTTTTTTTTCTTTCTTTTTTTCAACACAGGAACTTACAGAAAACTTAACTGCACATCGGGTACAAAATATTAAACATGATAGTACAAAGGTGCACTATAGAAATAGCGATGGCGATAATGTACTTACAGTTGGTAAAAAAGAATTCAATTATGCCGATCATCAGTTAAAATTTAAAGAAGCTTGGGTAAGAAAATATAAAAAAAAAACTAACTCGAAAACAACCTTTATCGCTTAAAGTGCAAAATCTTTAAAAACATAAACTAGTCATTGAATTGAAGTGAACGGCCAATTTTTAAACAGTTAAACATCATTTATTACTTATTCTGTCTGACTTAATTATCTGACAGTTAGCTGAATTTTTGGTCGATGATTGAAAAATCGAGTCCAGGCTCAGGTTTTCAATGCGAGATTAAAGTTAAACCCGAGTTAATTCAACAAATTAGGTGAGTTAAGTCTGGATTTACTGAACAGATGCTTTTGATGTTTTATTCTCATAAGTTTATTCTGTCGATCCCCATGAACATTCTACTGAAAACTCCTTCTTGAGTTAATTGAGTATAAATGTATGTTGAGTTAACTAACTCTGGTTTATTTCACTGAAAAACTGGGCCTAAAGGCCTATTCACATGGAAGCGACTAACGACCGACGAATAAAAGAACAAATGGAATCTAATAAGCCTAAATTCTTCAAAAAAAAAAAAATTGATAAAAAAAATTAAAACGCACATTTTAGTATCTTAACATTAATTTAAATAAGTTTTCTACCACTGTCAGTGCGTTGACGGCTGTGTTGAGACTCGCGTTGACATGAATTTTGGGGTCAACGCATTGACTATTTTGTGTGACCGTCAACACAATTAGGACATATTGACAGAAAGCTCGTCAGCGCGTTGACTGTATTGTGTCAAAATTATTTTACCTGGGGCCTAATTTCTTAAAACGATCAAACGATATCGACTTGACAATACCCATCTCTATCAGATCTAAAGGGAAAGATAGGGACAGCTATTTCCAAAACGATATCGTTCGATCGTTTTCATTTTACGAAATTAGGTCAAGGTAGCCTGAGTTGACTTCTATTTCAATTTCAAAAATTTCTGATTTTCATTTTATAGAGGTTTTTTAATCCATCGACATCGTATGGAATTGGAGAGCTTATAGCTTGACAATCTATCTGTCAAGCTATACTTTATGTTACCCGTAAGACCTAAAATCCCATTTTTCAAGAGTACCAAACAAAACCTCATAAATTTATGATTTTTAGAGGATTCTTAATCCATCGAATCGACAACGTAACCATCCTTCAATAGAATTTGACAGTTTACAGCTTGACAGATAGTCAATAAACTATATTTCGACGCATATTCAATATTACGATCCAAATGTCATCCAAAAGCCCTAAAAAGCCTTTTTCCGGAGCAAAAAATTAAATCGAAAAATTTCGAATTTCAATTGAATTTGAAAGTTTATAGCTTGACTGATTAAACAATTTAACGTCGTGCTATCGTCAACACAAAAAATGGTTAAATTTTGCTCTTTTCAACTCGAAATAAACGTTGAAAGTTTTCGAATGTGTTCAAGTCGTTTGATTGTCATAGTTTACCTGTCAACGCGTTGATACCAAAGTATAAAAATGCGTTGACAAAGATATAACACGTTAACGCATTTTGGGACAATATTGATCGACTGCTGTCACTCGTGTGAACGTCAACGTTTCATGCATTGACATGGTCTACGTTGACAGTAAAATGATGATATTTTTGGTGACGATAAGTAATTAACGCATTTTACACTCTATGTGACCGTTTAATCATAGCTTTAGAGACAAAATACTTTCAGTATTCGTTATTTTGACATTCGTTATATTGGCCGTCCATTGTACTAGATTATGATTTTCATGTGTCACTTTGTCACCTCCATAAGAACACAGCTATTGTAAATTACTAGAAATTTATGTTTTTAATACAAATTATTAATCATTTCAGAGTTGTTTTCGAGACAGTGATCGCTTTAGTATAAATTTTTATTATTTTATTAATACTAAAATATTTTTGAATGTATTTTTTAGTTACAAAAATACGACCGAGAGTTGGATCCACTTAATGAAATTCTAGTCGAATATCCAATTAAATTTCCCCCAACTTATCCATATGAAGAAGACCCGGATATGCCATCGGATTATATGTCAACACGTTGTCCATCTTGGTGTGATCGTATATTGATGAGTCCGGCTGCTAAGGATTTAATTGTTGAAGATGAAAACAGTGAAGTAAATCCCTACAACATATTGGGAGAGAATGTTTGTATGGGTGATCACAAGGTAAACTAAAATATGAAGAATTAAGTTTGTTTATTTGTTCAGTAATTTTTAATTTAAACTATTTTACAGTGTATTTTAAGTTTTTGATCTTTTGATATGAAACGCGTTGTGTCACAAAAAAAAACCAATAGACTGAAGAAGGAATGTCGAAAAATATAAAATTATGTAGAAAATAGACATTCTACGAACAAAGAGTTAACTTTTATCTAAAGAATTATGTTTCTGACAGTCGGCTCGAACCTTTCGATTGTAAATTTTTTTAAATTGTTTTGTTTTTTGCATAAATCAATTTTTTTCAAACTGATTCTGAGATCAAAGGCTTAAATTACTTAAAAAATTTGTATATCCTACTTTTCGTTTTTTTAATTTTTGTTTTAAAAATAAATATTTTCTATATTTTCACAGCCAATCATATTGAGCATACAACTTAAAGCTAAACAAGGTACATTTAGATGTTGTAATTGCTTTAAGCATGCTAGTGCGCCAAATAGCATACTAAGTAAAGACGAGCTTGATAAAATTAGTCAATCACTCAATGCCAATGAGGACAATTCAATGCAAAATTATTGTCCCTATAACAGTAATGTATTTAATACCATCCTAATCGAATGTCAAAAATTATGCCCTAAGCCCTCAGTCGTCAGCATTAATAATCGCCATAGTCGCAATGCTAACAATTCTAGTCTAACACAAAACGCTGCTGATGTTACTGATAAAGCGGCTGATGCTGATGCAGTTGCTGCAGCTACTGCTGTTGCAAAGCCAGAAGACTCATCATCAACATCGATTTCACCCTTCAAACAGCAACAGCCGCATATCAGTATAAATCTAATCGATTCGGACAATCTTCCCATATGTCTGTGCTCCCAAATTTCCGAAGAATCTGAAAGGTTGTCAAGACGCCGTACGACACCATTACGATCAACTGAATCTGATGATTCAAATGACGGTCACGATAACAATGACGATGACGATGAGCAGAGTGCGTTGAATAATAAAAAGATTTGTCCCGAGTGCCAGAACATTATAAAGCGACAACCAATTGAACACCGCTGCACACTAACATCAAAACGATTGCTTTTAGCCAATAATATAATTGTTAATCGCATTGATACACATTACCTTAATACATACCTTGATAACCGCCAGGATCCGTACACCCCTGAGAGCGCCGAATCACACTCACCGTATCCAGAGTTTGAGACCAGCCACAGTAGCCGCAGCAGTCCCAATGACGAACTCACCGACGAACCATTACGTTCGAACAACAATACCGAAGCTAAACTTTTATCACCGAAGGCCATGAAGACTGCCGCTGCGACGACGGCTACAGCTAGCGTGGCTGGTGCTGCTGGTGGGGTCAATTTGAAACCCGTTGAATTGCGTGGAATTGTTTCGCCGGGCCAGTTGAAGTCCCGGCTGGAGCGTTTGCAGCGCACCTCGTTGCAAAACGAAGATTCAGATGAGTTAAATGAGGCGGGTATTATTGGCAAACATAAAAATAATAATCGCTGTATTGATGGTTGTTGTACGATTCTCTAAAAAAAAAAACCAAAATATTGTTGCATTATTCCAAAACTAAACTTCAAAAAAAAATCTAAATCCATGAATTAAGTCCCCAACACACGTACACACACACAAAATTCCAGACTAGATCTTTGCTATTGTTGCTATTTATATTTATATATTTTTTTTTTTTTTGGATTTCAAATTATTTTAAATTTTTTTTTTTTTAATTTACAATTAATATTATGTGATATTTATAATATTATATTTAAAATCAGAGGTAGTATGTCAATTTTTTTTTGTCCGGGGACATAAAACTGCCATAAAAAAGCTCTTAAAATGAAGATAAATGAAATTGAATCCGTATTGTACATATTTTTACTATTGAACGGGAGGATGTTTCATTTATCTTAACAAAAAAAAAAAAAAAATAAAATTAAAACCCTTGTCTTCCTTCCTTGTAAACCAACCAAAGAAGTTTATAAAAAAAATAATACATTTAATTTTTTCTCTAACAAATCGAATATAATTCGTTAAACAATTAAATCATATTACATACATAATCATTGACGAAAAGAACGAAATTTCCATCCAAAAGGAATAATTTTTATCAAATGATTGCTTCAAACAGACATTTGCCGTCATCTGCAACAAAATTTCACATCATATTAATGTGTCTTATTTATTTAAGGGTTGTTAATGTCCATATTTATTGAATATTCATTAAGCCAGGTCTAGAAATTATATTGACCTTTACGTTACTTATTGTTAAGATTCGAATATTACAAACATCGGCAAAGGCTTCAAAAGTAATTTTTTGTTTATTTCTTGATTCAGATAAGTGTATTAAAATAAAATTCCTTCTATGTGGTATTTGTAATTTGTTTATTTGCTAATAAGTTTTTATATTGGCAATTAAAATTATTACAAGTATTTTTCCCATCTTCCCATCTTCCCAAAATCTTTCCAAAGGTTTTGTTTTGCGAAAGAAATTTTCTTGGTTTGACTTTGCTAATATGAGCGGTTTCTATCTGATCCTCTTTGTAGTTATGATTTCTCAAAATGAACCGAAATCTTTTCGGACTTGTTTCCCGTTGTTTCCCCCTTTTTTTTTAATTTTCCTTGTGTCGTCTTATCTTAGTTTCTTAGCAGTTTCAAAAAAATGCATTCATCATTCATTTGATATTCAAATGATTTAAATTGTTGAATATAAAGTCAATTGGAATTTCAGTTGAAACTTTATTTCTAAAAATATCTTTCTTTAAAAAATATTTTTGCATGAAAACTATATATTATATTCTTATCAAAAACGTACGCTCGTACGTAAATATATACTTCTGGTACAATGGTTAGTTATCTCCATATTATGTGTATTTTTATGTTTATCGTTTTCTTTTATTTACATAAACATTAGGTTATCTGTAGATAAGTGTTGGCGTTGGTGCATTTTCATGTTTGAACATTCTTCGGGGCGACAGAAAGTGCTAGAATTATTTTTCTGAGTACGATGCCCCTTATGACATAAATAACTAAAATTATAAACAAGATCTTACTTAAAATCCACTTTGACCGCTTATTAATATGGATATGGTAAAAGTACAGACCCTTAAGATGAATATTTTTTTCTTCTCGAACGTTCCAATTCTTTTTGGAATCTTCACTACTTCTTTCTAGTTGTTTTTATTATAGTCGGTTATATTGGTTTTATACCTTCTTCTGCAGTTTCATACAAAACATCTATTTCAACGACACACTCTTCATCAAAAACAATTTTTAAAAGCAAACTGTCTAAAAAGAAGAAAAGGAAGTTGATAAAAAAAAGATGGTGAAGTTTTTAAATCTGTTTCCTTCAAAAAATTCCAGTTCGAAAGTGCGAGTTTATGCGCAGCCGGGGAAATAGTTTACATGTAACATGTAGCGATAGCTATCCCGCAGCGACTTCCAATTACTTTTACATTCCTCAACTAGAAACAAAGTTGGTTGTTAATTATTTAAATAGAATACAATGTATCTAATTACCACTTTTTTCAAGTTCAACCGAAATTTGGCTCCAGTCAGCATTGATTGCCTCTAAATTGGTGTGCGATTTCTCCTTCAGACACCATATAGAGGGGTGTTCTTTAACAATTACAGCTTTTTGTTTTCTTCAACGCCATACATGCACTTTTTTTTCACGCATTCTTTTTTTTAGGTTGTGGTAAATCCTTTGGTTCCAAATATTGAAAAATTTAAAATTGGATTCAGTTTTGGATGAATACTTTCTACACTCAAAATTCTAAATTACAATAGAATGGCTTCTTCGGTATTTATTTCTTCAAGCTCCCTGAATCGTTTCAGGTTTGCAATTGCTGAAGTGACTTTTTTTGTTTTTTGTTTATCTATCAAACCAGGCAAGATCCATTCAAATTTATTCGACTGTCCCACGAATTATAGGAAGTAATATGATTGAAACGAATGGACTGTTTTAATACATAATTTATTGAAAAATATAAAAAATTAATAAATGGTGGATACTTTCAGTCGCTCCGATGGAACCGAACTGGCTACCATAGTTAAATGTTTAAAAGCAACTTTGTAGAGCTTTGGAAACTGCACTTTGTAGTCGCACCACACTTCCAAAGGATTTTCTTTAAGTCGGCCAACAGGTGTCCTCAAATAGACCGAAAGCTCGTCACTTACACTTTCTTCATTTTTGTTGGACTTCCAATTGCGATGAACTAACTTGTGATGGTCACTCCAAAGGCTGAAATCTTCTGGTGCTAATGTTCTTTCCACGACTCCACTTCCACCTTATATATTGACTGTTTACGGGTTTTGAATAAAGTTACTTTTTCAGCTACCGCCTTCAGAGTCTGGTACAGTTGATCTGAGATTCCATTATGTCTGTAAGCGCCTTTATTTCCTTCGATTTCTTTATGGTCTGTTCATATAATTTGAGACCATTTTTGTCTAATTCCTGAACAATTATTCGGGCAATTATTTATTTGAATGTTTAAGGAGCTTATGGCGTTCAGACACTCATTTGTGGTGTCGAGAAGCTCTCTTACACGTTCTACATTTTCACTATTTATGATTGGTTGATCCAGAAGTCTATCCCATTGAGTTGTAAACAGAATAAGCTTGTTGTCGTATCTCTGCTTAAGTAAAAGCTACATATGCTGCTCCATAGTTTTCCCTCGAAATTTACAGATTTTGGATCAACCGTGCTACTTCGCCCTTTAAACAAAGACGAAATCGTAGCATCTTTTCCGTTTTCAAAATTCCCATGTTGTTGTGCACCATGTCTGGAAAAATGTGGAATGTTGCCCGTTCTCTCACTTCACCACAGAACGCAAGAATTTTCAGCTTTTCTAGTTCCAAATTCGCAAAGTATGCTTTTCCGGCTCCTCATTTTTTAAACTATCTCCAAACTTGGGTAGCTCTTCGAAACACTCTTGAGAATCAACAATGGGCTCTGGTGCATATTTGGAGATGAATGAGGTAGGAAGAATATGGTCATTATTTAGTTATTAACTTTTATGAATTTAAAAGTGAAATTACCATTTGAAGTTGAAGGTTGCTCCTGGTGTTCCAGAGATTCAGCGGTTTGAACGGATTCCTATTTTTGCAGCTCTGATTTATTGAAATCAGTTTTCGGGAATTTTGATGGAACAACTGGAAAAACCCCTGTTGACTCGAATCCAGCAATAATATTTTTGGAAATTAAGACACTCTTCCAAACCTCTCCCAGTAGTTTTGTAAATTTAGACTTGGATAGTTGAAACTAAACATCTGCAACGCATGGCTTGAAACTACATTCAAAACATTCTATATTTTTCAAATACACCATTCACTGCATTTACGTCTTGCAAAAAAAAAACAAATGAATCACCTATTGATACCAAAACATTCGAATCGTGTATTCATAAAAATTGGGCAAAAACACCAAATGCACCGAATAAAACGAGTTTGGTCCATCGCCTAACATCATGTATTAGTGGGAGACCTTTTTTATTAATATTTTTTTTTTCAAAATGCATTTTCTTAGTCATTACTTATATCAATTTTGTTTACATTATTATGTAAAAACATTATTTTATTTACGAGAACGGGGTCGGAACCAATTAAGCAACGTTTTTCTGAAATTAACTTTCTAGCGGACGAAAAAATTCGTTCCGAAGCAGCACTACTAAAATTTTACAACTAACCTTAATTAATATTGGAAATTCCATTTGGTGCACTGCAATATTTTTTTGAAATCATCGTGATACGTTACATTTGTATTTTCAGAATTCTGGAGTTCAACTTGTATTTTGTCTAAAGGATTTAAAATTTCTGCAGTTTGAATAAGGTCTTTGAATATATCATCTGATAATAAATTTTCCAACTGTTCTTGCTTCCCTTGTTCTGAAGTTTGTTCAGGTAGTTCACCCAAAGCCACTTTTTGCCCAGCCTCTCTCATGAATCGTCCTCCCTGGGTCTTTAACATTAAACAACCATATCAAAGGACGATAATCTGTTTTTATTCTAAATTTCTGTCCATATACAGGGTGTCCCGAAATCACCGCCTCAGAAGAAAACCATGAGTTCCTAAGGTCATTTCAAGTCGAAAAACTTAAGAAGTAATTTTCTCGTTTTCGCTTCGTTTTCGACTTATAACGGTTTTTATGATTTTTATTCTTTTTTCCTTTGACTGGCTCTAACTTTGCCAAACTACAACCGATTTTTAAAATTTTTTTTTTATTTAAACAAGAACAGTTAGAAATTTGTATCTACCACATAACTTTTTTCTGTGTGGATAACGGTTTTCCCGCAAAATATTTTTAAGCACATTTTTTAAGCATTTTTAGGTTGCTTTTTGACTTCGATATGACTTTTTCACAAAAACACGTTATTAAGTATAATTTTGTTTTCAATATTATGAAAGCCCAATACGTGTTCTTAAAAATACTTTACAATTTTTACCTAAAAATAGACATAAAATTATTAAAAAAATAAAAAACAAAAAATAAAGGAAAATCAAGAAAATATGAATATTTGAATAAAAACGAATAAAACACTTCTAACGGTTTTACTCTTATTTTACTGTTTCTAATATTCAACACTAAACGCTCAACGTAGTTTTTTATTCGTTTTCACCAAATATCATACTTTTTTATTTTTATTTTGTTAATAATTTTAAATGTATTTTTAAGTACAAAAATGTTAAGTATTTTTAAGAACACATATTGGGCTTTAATAATAATGAAAAAAAACTATAGTTAATTACGTTTTTTTGTGGAAAAAAATCATATCGAAGTCAAAAAAGCAACCTAAAATGCTTAAAAAATGTGCTTAAAAATATTTTGCGGGAAAACCGGTATCCACACAGAAAAAAGTTATGTAGTAGATACAAATTTCTAACTGTTCTTGTTTAAATAAAAAAAAAAAATTCAAAAATCGGTTGTAGTTTGGCAAAGTTAGAGCCAGTCAAAGGAAAAAAGAATAAAAATCATAAAAACCGTTATAAGTCGAAAACGAAGCGAAAACGAGAAAATTACTTCTTAAGTTTTTCGACTTGAAATGACCTTAGGAACTCATGGTTTTCTTCTGAGGCGGTGATTTCGGGACACCCTGTATATAATATGGTCTAAATTGTTGAATAACTAAACATTCCTTTTCTGTAGTGCTGTTATTTTGTTCGGCAGTAATCAAACTTCTGCTGATAAAATGAATTGGTAGGTTTTTTCCATCTTGTTCTTGCGACAGAACAGCCCCAAGACCTTTACAAATAGCATCTGTTGTTATGATAAATTCTCTTTTGTAATCAGGATAACGTAGTATTGTAAAATCCTTAAGTTTTTGTTTGGGTTCTTCAAAACTCTTCCTTTGATCATTTTCCCACTTAAAAACTGAGTTTTTCTTTAATAATACATGTAATGGAGTAGCGATATAGTATAGTATAGCGATATAGTATAGTATAGCGATATAGTATAGTATGGTACTAAAATTTGGTGTAAACTTTCTATAGTACCCTATGATTCCTAGAAAACTTCTTACTCCTTTTTGATTTTCGGGTTTTTGAAAATCATCTATGGCTTCTACTTTCTTTAAATTAGGTTATAATGCTTGACTTGTTATTAAGTATCCTAGGTATTCTACTTTCTTTTTCATAAATTCGGATTTATTTAATTGAACTTTCACATTAGCTTTTCTCAAACGCTGAAGAACTAACTTTAATCTTTGATTGTGTTGTTCGAAGGATTCTCCAAATATAACTTTATCATCAAGGTAGACAAAACATTCTTTTCCTTGCAATCCATCAAGAACTGTATTCATCATACGTTGAAAGCATGTAGGCGCATTCTTAAGACCAAATGGCATTCTAAGAAATTCAAAATGACCATAAGGTGTGGAAAAAAGCTGTTTTTTCGATGCTAAAAATGTTCTTTAAATCACAAAACGTATTTTCAAAAAAGAATAAAACTTTATTGAATGAAGTTTGAACAAAGTCTTATCAGTAAATCTTAAGAATTTAGATTCATTGTATCGGATTTTGAATCTTATGTTTATTTTTGATGAGATGGTGATGGTTGGTTTGCTGCGTGATTCTATGACCGCAATTTTATGACCCCTTCATTAAGATCGATGTCGACTCCAATGCTGAAGTGGTTGAAGATAGAGCAAAGTTTTTGTGTCAAACACTAAGGTTGTATACATAACTTGCTTTCTTTACTTAAAGGGATTTGATGAAATCCGGACGTTAAGTGGAGTGTCGTAAAGAATTTGGCATTACCAAGCCTGTCAAGTATTTCTTGAATATAGGGAATTGGGTAACTGTCACTTATTGTTATTTCATTTAATTTTCTAAAATCATTAACCATTCTCCAATTTGTTTCCCCACTTGCATCTTGTTTCTTTGGTACAACCCAAAGTGGACTTGACCATGGTGAATTACTATGGCGAATAATATTTGCCTTGAAGAGTTATTGAATTTGAAGACTTGCTTCTTCTTCGTGTACTCTAGGGTAGCTATAAGTTTTTGCATTTACCGGCAAGTCGTGAATTGTTCTTATATGATGTTCTACTACTGAAGTGTCTGTAAGATTTTCATCTTCGAGACCAAATATATCACTAAATTCTTTTATTAATTTCTTTAAATTTATTATTTCCTCTGAATTTAAATTGTTTATCCTCATGTTTTCTAAAATTTGGACAAATTGTTCATCTATATGTTCATTTTCAATATTTTGTTCATCAAATTTTTCAATTATTTTAATACTCATTTTTTTTATTTTTTTCTTCTTAAATTGTATCGCTTTCTTCGATAAAAGATTCACAATTGGTTTTTGGCACTGACTTTATAGGCGCGAATTAATGTACACAGCAACACTTGTGTTTAAAAAAATATTTTTTGTGATCTTATGCTCTTTATTCAATTTTTTAATATACAATGGATACTGTTATACACTGACCACTTAAACTATGATTGTTCTTTAACTGAACGAATCCTGAGTAGTCATAAGAGAGAATATAACATGCGTAAGGCGTGATATTTATAGAGATCCTAATTCTATGTACAAGCAGATATTTTGTACATTGTGTACGTAACCATATGCATGTCTGTTTCTTACATGAATGCTTATCTAATACTTTATTTTTAGACATTGCATTGGCCTCGTGTGCGGCAGATGTTATATAATTTGCTTTTCTTTGTTTGACTGTACTTAGTCAAATTTCGATGCTTGGTCAACGGTCATTTATAAATATATTTTATGGTCATACAAATTATCATTGACTCGCGCTTGAGGAGTTATTTTCCTCAATCGGTTGGGTTATACCGTTTGACACAACTAATGTTTCACTTTTATCACTCAGTTTCAGAAGACAGTGACTTTATAGGTGCGCTTGAAGAATGATTATATTCTTCAATCCGTTGGCCTATGCAGTTTGAACATTCTAATGTATTTTTTTTTTTCATTTCTGTATAATAGATTTATACATTTGTTTTGATTCATGAGTTTTTGTTTATTACAATTTATTGTGAACTTAACTGTAGGAAATCATATCTTATAATTCCGTCGTAATAACTGAGGACATCTTTAGTTATAATATGAAAATTAAACTCATAACAATACCTTTTTTTTAATTCGATGCCTATTTCCGCAGTACCTATACTTTTTTATTATATTTACCAATTCCCTTTAAAGTTATCGTCACATCTGGACACAAATCATTTTCAAAATACAGTTTTGTTTTAATAATGATACCCCTTGCTCTGGTATTAATTAACGTATTATAAGACTTATTTCTATAAATCATTTCAACATGAGAACTTCCTATCATTACTAACGAAATAGTCGTCTTGACTATTACTTGCATTACTGTTCCGTGATTTAGGAATAGCACCGGTTTTATTACCTAAAGCTGCTAATCATAATTTGTTTTCTTTGTTTTCTTCCTCTAGAAGAATCAAAAATGTATTCCGTGAATAAATTTGATTTTTAAAATAGACTAAGTAGTCCTCACTTTCTTCACTATCGTCACTATCTTCTTCTGACATTTTTTTTTGTTATTTCAAAAACTTTCAGGCTACATATGTTTCCTTTTCGAACCGCAATACATTGGAATTGGGAGCCCAGTATTTCTTTACTAAGGCTAACTTCATATTGGGAATTTGTGAAAGCCATTATGCTAATATACAGACAAAAACTACAATTATTGTTTTTTTCAAACATAGCTCTATACATCTCGTCTTGAGCTTCTTTAATAACTTGTTTAATTTAAATGGCCTTTTTCACCAAATATTTATTATTTTTTTCTAATATCACTTTTTCATTTTGTAAAATTTTGACTTTATTTTTCTGTTCTTTAGTTATAAATCTTTTTTTTTCTCCGTGTTCAGTATAGTCTAACATTTTTATAAAACTTAAGCAAACTTAAATAAAAATTTACATCGTTGTTGTTGTTTTCTTTTTGTGTAATAGATGTCCTCTCTTTTCTTCCTCTGTTGCTGGTTCATATCGGGTTCGAAGGACCAAATTTTGCTGCTTCATATCGGGTTCTAAGGACCAAATGTTACTGGTTCATATCGGGCTCGAATGACCAAATGTTTGAGTAAAAGTCGGGTGCAAATTCCATGTCATCTTCCAGCTCTATTATGTAGTTGTCTTCTCTGAATTTTTCTTCTTCGATTGGATTCATCTTAGACAGCTGTGTTTGTAGCCATTCATTCCATCGCTTAACTTTTCCAATCCATATAGTTTTGTGATGAGGACTGTAAGTCGCCTCTGTTTTTGCATCTTCTAGCGTTTTCTCCAAGTTGTCCATTATAGTGTGTAGTTTTGATATGTCTAAGACAGCTCCTTGTTCTCCTGTTATGTGGAAAGGAGTCTGTGCATTTTTTGTCTTCATCATACCATTTTGTGTATTAGATGTTGATTTTTTTGATATTTGTTGAGTGCAACTATTATCTGTCGTTCTAATTTGTTGAGGTTGCTTCAGTTTCAAGTTAATTGTCTTTTAAGAATTTTTGTATTCTTTCAATGTGGTTTGAAGAAATTGTTGTTGTTTATTTTTTTTCTGTTGGTTCTTTGTTTGTTTGCTTTATGTTCACTTTGTCAGTATTGAAGCTCTGACAAAGCCTTTTCACTTTCTTGATTTAGTGTTTACTTTGTCAGTATTTTAGCTCTGACAACGCTTTCTTCACTGTTTGTGATTGTAGTTTTTTTTACGTTTTCCTGCCAGTATTTGTAGCTCTGACAACGCAATTTTTAACTGTAATTTTGTATTATGCCAGTATTTGTAACTCTGACAACGCTATTATGATACTAGTTCGTATTTTTTTAAAAATCTTTTACCACTGGTGGGGGATAATTTTTAAAAATACTCAAAGGACCAAATGTTGAGTAAAACACACCGGTGTAAATCCAATTGAATACTAATTTTATTTAACAACATATCTTCCTTAAATACTATTTTTATATGTGTATTATTTACATATTTCTTATCTCTATGTTCTTAATTATCTTTGTTTTATTGAATGATTTAGATATACATTTATGACGGTAGGAATATTAATATTATAAGATCAAAGTGGATGGCGACGCGCGCTGTGTCGTGTTGTACCTTGTCATATACTGATCTCGCAGATTGTGTTTTATGACTCACATCTGTTACCATAATGCTATGAACAATTGGAATGCATCACACCGCATCGCCGCTATCCACTTTAAAACCCTTATTGTTAGTTATAACAGTCAGTATGTGTGTTGTCTTTATTTACCTGCACACATTGGGTTATCTATATTATAAGTATAGGTATACTTACCGCATGTTCATGTTTGAACATTTTGCGGGCCGACAAAATGTTAAAATTCTTTTATTTTTGGATATGATGCCCCTTATGACATAAATAACTAAAATAATAATCAACATGCTAGTTATAATAAATCCGCTGTGACCGCTTAAGTGAACTGAACTGTTCCAGGTCCATTTGAATCTTCAGTCGTTCATGTATAAGTAAAAGTCGGATGTAAGTTCCAAAAAATACTCAAATGTTGAGTAAAACACAGGGTCCAAGTGAATTCTAATTTTATTTAACAACATATCTTCCATTACTAATTTAATGAGTTGATCTCCTTTTTCAATGATTGGATGAAAATGTCTTTTTTTGTTCTTATATTTTCACATAATGTGTATATGTATTATTTATGTATATATTATATACTTTTTTTTAATTTTCACTTTTCTTTTTCTCTTTTTTTTGTAGGTATATGTTTTTTTTTTTTGATCTATCGATTTTGAAATTTTTTTTTTTTTATTTTATCTATGGCACGATTTTATTATTCGAATTTTTGACACACCCAAAGATTTTAGGGTTGTATCTCGGATTTTTTTTTATGTTTTTTAATATACGCGAATTAATGACGTGTTCCCAAAAATATGGAAGTCGTCTCGCGAAAAAAAAAGACTAATGGTTTTATTTTGGTTATGGTATTTTAAACAAATTTTACCGCTACCGACAATTTTTGTTATGCGTTAAAATAAAAATAAAAAGACAACCTTTTTTAAGTCAACCGTTTATTTCAGCATCTTACTTAAGACTAACTTATCTTTTTAAATTCTATAATACAAAATATGTACATTCATACTTATTTACACTCCACAAGTGAGTATTCAAGATACAAAATCTTATGCGATATGAGATGATTTAAGAATTTATATTTAATTGAAGTGCTATGCATAAACTTTTATCATGACAACAAATTAAAAGGACACGAATTGGTGGCCACTTAGAAAGAAAAAGAAACGAATTCAAAACTATCAGATACCAATTAACAAATCTGATGTGGACGCTGGCTTGCATAAAAGAGATAAAATTATGCTGACTTGCAGTTATAGATATTTGAGTATAATTATTAGTAATTTGAAGTTATGCGTAACATGCTTTGAACTATTGTGGGACCAGATTCATCCACATTCCATATCCTGCGGATGCTGGGAAGTTATTTTTTTCATACACCAAAATATCGACAAATTTTTTTTACGCTTTCTTGACTAAAACCTTTTAGCTCTATCGATGGAAGTGGCATGTTGCTATCCGAAAGCTTAGATCATTTTTGTGTCTCTACAAAAAGCTATACAGCAAGGCTTTTCCAGCAGTTTTATGCAATAACGAAAATTTGTTGGGTATACTATTTTTTTGAGCCATTTGAAAAGCCAGACTTTGAATATCGCTTCTTGCTAAACCCCAGAAACGGTTTTCCATTTCATGCAAAAATCTTACAAGCTCTTCTTCCATTACATTACTTAAAATTGGTTTTCGTACCAAGGGAGTAGACAAAATATCACTAGTAGGCTTACCGGATCGTGCCATATGTTGCAACGTTGTTTTTGGAACGTTATATGTTTTGGAAACCAGCTTCACACACCAATTTCGTTATTTTTGATGGCAACAAGTGCTTTTCCACCGCAGCTAGGCCCCACTCTCCCATATACATAACTTTAAAAAAAGGAACTAAAAATCTTAAATTTATAGATCGTAACAAAAAAAAGCGTGTAACGATAAATAATAAGAAAAATTTTTTTAAAAATAATTTTCCGCCGACCAGACATAATGCGAATCATTTTTGCTATCAGCAGCCAACTCTATTGCTAGCATTATACTGTTAATAACACTAAATCCAAGCTTATTTCTAAGTTTGGTTTTTATTAAGGACAAATCGAAAAATTTTCGTTCTGCTGCTGCCGAACTGTTAGGTAACAAAACTTATTCAATCGAGTTTCGCTGACTTTTCCCCAGAACTGATTAAATGTCTACTGTAGAGAACTGGTTTTAGAAATTCGTAGCAGTTTCCATTGTATCCCGATATATTCAGGGTTATATTCAAATAAATGTCGAAAAGCTGATACAAGGGTACAATAATTACTGCCTGATCTGATATAACTTTCTGGAGCGTTATGATCGACAAATTTTTTAAGTTTATATCATTCAAATCAAATTTTGACATAATCTGATTTAACAGTTCAATTATTTTGTAAACACTGATAAAGATTAAATACAAATACAAACAAATTTAACTCCTATATCTACTTTTCTGATAAATATTTCAATTTTTCCGATTAGAAAAAGCCGAGCGAAGCTCGTTCTCCCAGGTACTTTTTTATTGTTTCTAAATAAAACTATTTTGTCGCTTTTTTTGTGTGCTTCCTTTTTTTTCGCTTGAGAAGTTGATCCACTCGGCGAGTTGCATGCTGGGATAACTGACTTTTTTGGTGGCGAAGTGGGACTAAAAAAATCGTCGTTCTCATCATTGAAAATCAACGAAATTTCTTCAATTTCATTTGCCGTAATAGTTCTCCAGTTTTACAATGTATCGGTTTTTGAGAATCTGATAATTAAACACAAATATTAGCTTGTATCTATTAAAAAATAAAATTAATAAAATATTTACCTTCATTTCTTGTCTTGTACAAATGTACATTTTCTTGAGATTTAGATTTGTAAGATTAGATTTGTAATCATTTTTATTTCAAGAAATGTACAAATGTTTTGTTTATCTTTCATTATATGACATGGCCTATGCCGTCTGTCAGTTGGCAAATATTACTTAAACAAATGTAATTTTAAACAATGTGTTTTTTTTTTTTTTTTGTATTATAAAATGTTTAAAAAAAGTTCAGTGAAGATTCTGTAACTCAAAGCTATTTTGACGTATCTGAACAAATTCTCCCAGTCAGTTCCTCCATTAAGGATATCGACAATTTCAGCCTCATTCAGATAGTTCTTTCCAAAAATACTTCGCCTAGTTTCTACCAGCATAGGACATCTACCCACAAAATGAAACACGTTCTCTGTTTCCCTAAGGTTGCACAAGTCGCAGGTTTCTTGTAAATCGCTCCTGTGAGGTATATGAGTCAAGGGGAGTAGCTCTCCCCTTGTTTTTACAACAAGTGACATGAGGTCGGTTGAAAATTTCGCTCTGAAATAGTTTTTAGCTGCTAAGTTGTAGTCAAGCTGCGCACAAATATTTCTGTGAAACGAGCTTCTGGCTTTCCAAATAAAATCTTCGCGTTTTTTCTCATCTACTTGGATGATAAGGTTGTAGAGTTCACTTTTCCACGTGTCAATCGATTCATCTTGAAGAGAGAGCGAAAGTCCACAGTACTGGGCTAAACTACTCCAAGACTCAAACCATGAAATTTTCTTTCTAATCACCAGCATTGTTATTTGCTTAGGTAATCGTCTATCATCCATTTTAATTGTCTTTAGTATATAGTCTACCTGCATTTTTAGAGTTGAAATAAACAACGGAGATAGACCTGTTTCCAGCAAAAGGATATGGTTAGCCGTACTGTTGGGTAGTTTCAAAGTGCGCTTCAAAAAGTATCTGAGAATCTGCTCCACTTCTTCAAATTCCTTGTGTCCCCAAACTTGTGCAGCGTAGAACATTATCGCTTTGGCCGTTGTTTTGAAAATTTGATATTTAACGCATTTTTCGACCTAGCTAATTTATCTGTCATGTGGTTCTTCAAGTTAAGGTTAAAAAGAAACACAATTATTTTTTTGCAACATACAACAAAGTAAAATTTGAACTCGTATATTTGATAGGACACAACACGTCATTCTAACGTGCTCCGTAGAGTAGAAAAAGTGAGTTCACGACAGTCTAAACAAAAAATTATATTTGGCAATTCTACTATGCCTGTTACATTGGAATACAAAATATCAATTATTCTTTTTCACATAACGTGCTTTAAATGGAAAGATTACATTCACTGATAACCCTCTTACTTTTTATCACAAAAAAATTATGTGGATGAATATAAAACCACAGAGTTAATATGAAACAATTTCCGCCTAAGCGAATTATCCATCTTAGGGAAGTTTTGGCAATGAAATATTTAATTGTATTCGAGAATCTCGATGGAAATGTTATTTCCTTAGGAACGTTTTATTCCCTTTTTTTATTTTTTGCTATCGTGAATCTACCTGAAATAAATTTTCTTCGAAAAAAAAATCCAATGTAATAACAGCCAAATTTCCTGAGAAAATTGAATAGCTACGATTCTGGACAAATTTATATGAATTTTTGTTTAATAATGGACAACTATTGTGAATGAATTTTACCCGAAGAAAATATCACAAAAAACGATTGCCAAATTGTCCTGGAGAATTTATTCAAGATAAAAATAAATTCAAAGTCAAACTTTCGACCACTTTTGAAACAGATTCCCAAATTTCGAAAGCGATCAACATTTTCCCAGAAGTTTCATTCGCAATAACCCCCAATATCATTTTTCAAATCCATGTTACTATGTTTTTTATATTCAATTGAAAAATGACCCTTAAATCAATAATTCTGAAAATAAAACAGCAAATGTTTGGTTTGTTGGCATTCAACTTATCACTGGAATATTATTAAATATTAGTCAAACAAAAAATGAACCGTTTAAAAACAGTTTGTTCAAGTCAAAAAAAGTAAATAATAAATAAGGATAAATCTAAATTAATAAATCAATAACATTGTTTTTTTTTTATTTATTTGGTTTTATACTTAACTTTAAAACTTAAAGTTCTCAGTTTAATAATATTAAATAAGGAAATAAACGCTTTCTTAGTGATCAACCTTTTCCGTTACATAATATTTGCCCACCTATATTTTGTATTTTACAAAATCGAAAACTAATTTTAAGTGCCATGCTTTATCATTTCAGTTTCCTTAATTAATATGAATTTCTAAAGAATATTAATTCTTTTAATATTTAAATCTCATTTTGTGGTTATTTTTTTTTTCATTTAAGTTTATTCGAATATAATTTTTGATAAAAAGAAAACAATGAATATTGCTTAAAGTTATTTATATTAAGAAAAAATTAAATGATTAAAAAGTAGTGTTTATTACTATAATTTGTTTTTAATTAAAAAAATTTATTTTGTGTTTTGTTTAACTAAACCAATCCATGTGCAATTTTTGTTTAGCAAAATATACTAAACAAAAAAAAAGCAAAACAACACTGAATCTCTTTTTCCGAAGTTAAATTTACCTCATGCTAATTTAATATTAGTTAAGTAAACAAATAGATCTTTGATACACATTTACTTATATTATAATTTTAAGTAAGAAACAAAATTATATTGTAATTGTATATATTTTTTTAATATTTTGTTTTATTATTTATTTGCTCAAGTCTTAATTTATACATGTCAGAGATAATGTTGTTTGTTAATATGTTTTGAATATTAGTTTTAATTATATTTAGTTTTGTAATTATACATACATACATACATATATATTTTCCAACTTTTATGTTGTTTGTTGTATTGTTGTAACTATATATATATTTGTACTTATAAAGTAAAATTGTTCTTAAATATATTTTAACATTTACACTTTTGTAGTTATACAAAAATTTTGTGTTTTATTTCTGTTTCGTTTTGTGTTTTTATTTGTTTTTTTTTTTTTTTTCAGCAATTTATTATTTTGTTTTTTAAATTTGTGTTTTATTTGTTTTTTTTTTTGTCAAAAATACTTTAACATAATATTGTTTTATTAATTATTTATAAATCCAAGGTAGGTATTTTATTGTTGATTGAAATTGAATTGACAAATTAACTTAACTTGTCTAGTGTATTTGTATGTACACACAATTTGAAGTCAATTTAAAAATCAAATGAATTTCTTACATCTTGTTTTATGAGTTATGTTTATTTAATTGATTAGGGTTTTTGTGACTACGCGCGTGATAAGTTATTTTTTCAACAGCTTTTAAGAGTTATACATTCGATAGAATTTCCTCTAACATCTCTTTTACACAAGGGGATTAAAATAATTTTTTTTTTCGAACTGATATGTGAAATTCCCACGAAGAGGCAATAATATACTCTCTAATAAGCGGTATCTTCCAATGTACATGATGTCACCAAAATTCATTCGCAAATAGACGTCATGTTTTTTGCCTTACTTTGATTTAACTAAAACAGATGTAAACGTATATGTGGAGTAGATAAAATCAATCGATTCATAAATTTTATGGGATTGTTCTGACAATTATTATTCCTTTTCAAGTTTGTCTTAATTTAATTAATTGTATCGCTAACGTGTACGTTAACATACACTAATGGGAGATCTCATGGAGAGAAGGGGTCCATTTGCGCCCTTTTTTTAACTCAAAGGCCTTAAGCCTTAACACTCATTAATCGCTTTCGGGATTCAAAACATTTTGACCTAACTTGCAAAATATCGATATTTTTTTCTATCATTAAGATTTTTAAACTTACAGCCCTATTCTGCTATCCGATCCGATAGAATTTTTCGATTCACGTGAATTGTTCACTTAATTTGTCACAAATTATTCTTTAAACTCTGCAATCTTTCGAGTTCAAGCTCTATTAATAATTATTTTTTAAAGTTCCTGAGAGAATCTAATTGTTAAAGTTTTATTTTATCGCAATTTATACAAATAAGTTTTTGGAACATACGTTTTTTTCCGACGGATAGTAGAGTACAAAAATGAACGCCAACGTTAAACAGAATTGGACTGTAAGTATACAGTTTGTGTCAAACAAAATTTTAGCCTGGTTATACAAAACATTATTTAAGATCTTTTGATATTGACATTCAACAATTATAAAATGACTTATGCCAAAATCATTTCTTGTTTCATTTAAAATAAAAATGAGTAGAATCAAAGATTTAAGGTATAATATCATTAGCTTTATTTGTTCAATTTTACCCAGAATTGTACTAGGATTTCTTGACAACCACAAGAATTGTCAAAAATTAAACTTAAGTTTTTCGATTCTTAAAAAATTCCCGAGTGCTGTCAATTTTGTTTTGTTTTTGACATTCAAAGTTCTTTTTCCATTTGTCAATTTCTATTTATTATCACTCAATTAAATTTGCTTAGTATTGTAATTTCTATTAAAAAAAAAGTTTTGTGCAGCACCCGAATCCACAACAAAATAAATGCTTAAAAACTCATATGTCACTTTGACGGTTTATTCATTATCTGAAGTCGCCAGAGGAAAAGACCTATAGTTCTATTTTAGGGCGACCCCCAAGGTCTCAAAAAACAGAGAATTCCTGAATAAAGTTTTTTTTTTTTTTTTAAACGCTTTGGGGCGACTAGAGGCTCAACGAACAAACCTATTCAATTCTGCGTATTTGCGAAAGACGAAAGAAAATGTCGTATTTACTACCTGTAAAAGCCGGCAAAATGGTTTTTCAGGAATATCTCCCAAATGGTTAGCTGTACAGACAAAATATTAAGGACTATTTTTTGGAGATTTATTGTAAATTTTCTTATCATAAAATAATTGAAGTGGTGGAGGGGGCGAGGTTGTGGAATTTTTTTTTCATCTACCGACCATATCTATTACATAACATCGAAAATAAATAACTACCCGACATTTTTTAGTGTAAACTTTTCTATCTATGATTGTAGATAAAAGAGTCAAAATCAATTGTTTTTTTGTTGAAAAACGGCGGTTTTGAATGTTTCTGAGAAGTCGTTTTATGTAGTAATTTCCTATTTTTTAAAAAACTAAAGGACTTACAGCCATCTCGTTTTCAGCATTCGCCTAAAAATTAATAAGAGTATCGAAAATTAAAACCCAAATTAACGTAAAATTTTGAAAAACAAAAGTTTTTTAATTTTATTTTCAAAATTTTAAGTTTGAAAATTTATTCAAAAACTATGCACTAACTTAATTTGAAAACAGAAATGAAGATTGAGTTCCTGAATTTAAGAAAACCTATAACATAATTGCTTTTGCCGTTGTTTTTTTAATATTCATTTTCTATTTTATGTAATTTTTTTCAATTTGGCCCTCCCAACCTAATTGGGTGGACATAATATAAAGAGGCCCAATATCTTTAAACAATGTTCATATAATGTACCAACAGTGAAAGAAATTTGATGTTTTTATTACAAAATGCAAAATGCGCCCCACTATAAGGACAAATAAAACATACCTCTACCGATTGGTTTATTTAGAAAACAAGATCCAACTTTGCTTCTGAATTTGGATTTAAAACTCTATTAGTTCCTTGCAAAAATTAGTTTTTACTTTGACTGCTAGGTGGTTATTTTAATTAACAAATGGTATCAGTAGTGTGAAGAAAAAGACAACGAGTACAAACATAAAAATATATATAAAAACAAAG
Source organism: Epistrophe grossulariae (assembly GCA_929447395.1). Taxonomy (NCBI): domain Eukaryota; kingdom Metazoa; phylum Arthropoda; class Insecta; order Diptera; family Syrphidae; genus Epistrophe; species Epistrophe grossulariae. The sequence continues at coordinate 107,199,961 of OV839567.1, forward strand.
AAAATCAAATATGGGTATATATAACAGTTCTTTTACTGTGATCCTGAGATGTGTTATTTTTTAAGCTGGGGCTTTAATAGGTATTTGGTTCCGAAAATGAAATTTTCCGAAAACGAATATTTTGAACTCAATATTTCTAAAGTAGAATGAAATCTACAAAAGAATGAAATCTAAAATTACGGATTGACAATTCCGAAAGTGAAATTTTCGTACCTGGCAACTCGTTTCCAAATGTCAAAAGCATTGAAATGCCACAAATTTCATTCTACAACAAATGTAATTACGAAACGAACAAGGAAAGTCTTAAAATATAAGTTTTTTAAGAAAATCTCAGTGATAGTAACAATTTAAGTAAATAAAATTTATTTAAAAAAAGCAGAAAGTTCATCTTTTATTGATTTAAAAAAAAATCAAAAGCATTTTTCGACATTCTGTACAAAACTAAAATAATAAAAAAATATTATTCAGTGAAATGAATCTTTGCCTTCAATTGAATTTTACCTTTCACCACACATTTCCTGAATAGCTGTGTTTTATTTTCCCCCAGATCAGAACCAGATTGTATTTGCTTACGAAATTACATGTATTATAAAAACAACACAATTTACAATTATTATTATTTTACAATTATTTTAAAAACAACACAAGATCTAACTTTGTTTTGGATTTCCAAATCCATTTTGAACACACGCCCTTAATTTGTAAATGTCGTCAGTAGTGTAAAGAAAAGAGAACAAATACAAAAAACAGTTGGGTATATAACAAGTTGTCACTGAGATCCTGGGTTGTTTTATTTTCATGATCTGATCTGGATTGGATCTGGGGGAAAATAAAACGCAGCTAATATTACATTAATTATCCTTTATAATTTTCCACTCGATCCATTCATTATTTTCTGCATCCGTCCAAAGTGCAACCGAATCCAGTTTTCGTTTGATTTATAATAATTTTTTTCTTTTAAAACAAAAAATTCTCCTTTTGCGCCTTGTTCAATTTTAGTTTTTTTTTTATTATTGATATGGCAGATCTCAAAAGAAATAGTTCGAGATTCGAAAAAAAAACTAATCCGTAAGTGCCTTTTTACACAGGACTTTTACTGAAAGGCGCATCCAGTGAGACAGGTAGATTTTAAGTGCGTAGAAACGAGATTTTGGGTTGGAATCTACCCTTCGTGTTCTACGCACACTTAAATCTACCTGTCTCATTGGTTGCGCCTTTCAGTAAAAGGCCTGTGTAAACAGGCACTAAGTGGGAAAAGAAGTCCTTTTTTTCCACTTCGAAAGTTTTATAGAGTTCCAATTCAAAAGCGGAAACTTTCGAATAGGATTGACCTTCGGAACGAAATACAGAGTAGGGCCCCTGATCTTGATCACTTTCACTTTCTTACCAAGAAAGTGAAATAATGGTACACTCGGGCGTATGCGTTATTTTGTCATTGACTTTTTAATTGACTTTTCTTTGAATTTCTATGTTTGAATTTTGCGTTTGATATATTCAAATGTAATTATATTTTTGTTTAATAAAATTATAGTTGCTTAATTGAGATACATTTTTTTCCATATGATTTGTTGGGTTTTAGTTTAGTAGAAATTTAATTACTTAAGTCAATAAAATTTAAAGAAATTTTATTCAAACTAGTGTGCAAATATAGCTAAGAATATATTATTTGAGCAGTAAAAGATTAGTGAACAGAGTTGTCAGTGTCATTAGAATGTCTTTTTTTTCCCAAACTCTTTTTTTTTTTAATCAGACACCACCTTAATCAAAAGACTATGCCCTTGAACAAAAATTTAATCGGCGATTTCACGTTTCAGAGATCTCAGAATTTTGTTCATTCTCCAAGAATATGAGTTCAAAATCGACCAATTTTCCAAATTTTTGCCATTTAAGGTGAATGTAATTTATAATGAGTTTTGAACGCTTATGCGTACCCTGAGTCATAACAGCGCTTATTTAATTAAGCTGTTGTGTACCACAGTACACATATTGACGTAACATCATAAGCGTTTTCATTTTTGTTCAGTTCTGCGCATCTGTCAAAATCGAGATACTAGCCGTGTTTTTTTGCAAGCCCGGGGGGAATTGGATGAAAAAAACGACGTCGGTGCTAAACAATTAACATGTTAAATGCAACAACAACTAATCCCGGAGAATTCTCGGAGCACCGAACAACTGTGTTACCTGCATGAATTGCATACATGTTATCGGTAGTTTGTATTAAAACTCCATGTTTTTACTGTCATGGCGTCGCTAATCCCCGCTGTCGTTTTTTTCAACCAATTCCCCCCGGGCTTGCAAAAAAACACGCCTATTATGGTGGGAAAATGGTCGAATTTCAATATTTTGTTGTTCTTTCTATAGATGCGTGCTGAGTTCGAGCAGCTATTTTTAATTTTTTGACTTTGACAACCTGCGAAATCAGGTTAAGGCAAGACCGCACTCGGCGGAACTGCACTTCAGCGACACCACGCGCACTTTCGCACGAAACTGAACGAAACAAAGGAAAAAGTTTCCTGGAAAAATTATTCACGATAGCTTTTTTGGTGAAAGGAATATTTTCCCAAGATGATTCTTGATAGCAAATTTCCAAAAATGGGAAAAAATTCCGTGGAAATTTCTTTCGCGATAGGGCTAAATATATTACCACATAACTTGACAGTTCTCACACAATTTGTTCGTATTTTATGACTGCCATTTTACAGGGATTATAAAACACAAACCTATCCGGATAGCTTTTGATAGTTTCTCGAATGCGAAAGCTGTAACATTTAATTTTTAATAACAGTTTATCTAATAGGAAATTAAATTCTCCGATAAAAGCTACAACAGTCGATAAACATGTTTGAAAATATCGAAAAAATTGAAAATGTTTGCATAAATTGATGAAATTGTAGATTGATGTTAATTATTGATTTTATAATTTCAAGGTAACTTTTTTTTATATTTTCATTTTTTGTTAACACTAATATCTTTTTACAAATTTGAATACATATTTATATTAAATATTTTAATGGTGTGGGTGTACGTTATGTTACATGTAAATAAACATTAATCATTTTTTCTTCTATTTTCTTAAAGTAAAGTCAACAATCATAGCTATTAACCTTATATGAATAAAAAAAAACAATACTATTAATAATAATAATCGAATAAAACCAAAAAAAAAACACAAAAAGTCAATTTGTATTTTTTTATATCAATTGCAGGAATAATAAATAAAAACCCTAAAGTTTCTACTCCACTTCAGCGTATTATTGATGAAATTCTTGGCGATGATGGTATTTGGACAATTCAAAGTAATGATCCAACGGATTTAGAAGCAAAAACCCGTTACATTCAAATACATCCCGTTGATGGAGCATCAAAAGATAGTTTCGAAGAAATTTTCCAAGAAACTAAAACGGCGCCCATTTTACGTGAGACAACAGTTTAAATAATGCAGCAAAAAAAAATCAAAAAAATGTATGTAAGATTGCTAAAATTGCAGTATTTCAAACTTAACTTCATGTTATAATTTAATTAAATAAGAAAAAAAAAAAACTCTAGTCAATATATAATTGTTATAAAAAATTAGGCAAATTTCTAGATAAACTATAACAAGAAATTAACTATGTATTTATATTTATTTTTAGTATTAAGCTTCAGCTTTTTAGTCGGCTTTGAGAGATTTTAATATCATTTTTGTCATTGTTTTTTGTTCATAAAGTTCCCGACATACACATAAATTAGTTTTTACACCTAATTATTTTACTCGATTCTACGTAACTAAAAGTATAGTTGCAGGAGCATCTCTAACAACAAGCTCACTCACAGCACTATATTCCAAAATAGATACCTAATATTTTTCATTAAATTAAATATATAATTTTAGAAGTGGCGCCCAAAATAAAACTCTTTTATCTTTTAATGGCAGCTGGAATACCATTATAATATTTATTAACAAATATAATTGTTCTACGATGTTCCCTTGATCCCAAGTTCCCATATTAAAGTATCATTAGCGTTTTCATTTTCGTTCAGTTCTGCGCATTTGTCAAAATCGGGGAATATTATGGAGAATACAGTCTCCATTCTCTTGTCTATTTTCAATATACTGTTGTTGTTTCTAATAATGCGGTGAGTAATTATTGTGGGCACTCGAACAGCCATTTTTAATTTCACACACTTTTAACTTTGACAACCTGCGCAATATATTAGCTTAGATTTGTGTACTGTGCCCTTAATCGTCCCTCTAGGCTTTATTTCGGACTCTCTCCTCTATTTTTGAGAGGTTCATTATTTTAGCTTTGTTAAAACTGTTGAATCTAATTCCTGCTATCACGTCTCTAAATCTTTACGGATCTGTCAATGTTAAAAGTGAAAACAGACAGGATCATTATTTTGTAGAAGCTGACAATTGCAAAGCACAAAGCGAAAATAAAACGTGGTCTTTTATTCTAAAGCAGTTTGTGCTTAATTTTGATATTGTTATAGTGGAATTTTAATAATAATAATAATAATACAATTTCTAATAGTACATCGCACGCACTTACTTTAAAAATAGATAGACTTAATATTAATTCCCACAAAGTGCAGTATAGTATTTGTTATTTGTGAATAAACGAGAGAGAATTATATAATGCTTTTTGATCATGAGATCTAACGGTTGTTTCTCATAATCTTTGTTTTTACTTTTGACTTCTGAGAAGGAGAAGACGCACATAACTCGAGACTCGAGAGCACCAGTAATTAAACAGTACACTGTACTGTGCTATACGTTCTCTCGCATTGACAAAATTAATCGAGAAACGATGAAAATTGAAACAGCTCATATGAGTTTTTTTTTCATTTTTCAACGTTTTTCAATCAATTTTATCGATGCGAGAGTTACTGCTTATTATTGGTGTTTTGGATTTAATGCGAGCCACATGTAGTTTTTTATTTTTTTTTTTTTCAGTGAAGTAAAGTGTCAAAATGGGAAAATTAATGTCGAATTCCTTTTAACAAAAGAATAGAATTTTTTTCTAAAAAGTATCGAATTTTTTCTGTCATTGAAAGGAATGCGAAAAGAATCGATTTTTTTTGTGATTGTGTGTGTGACACTTGACAGCAGCAATTTTGAAGTAAAACGTCAAAAAAAATATTCATTTTGGAAATTTTGAGGAAGTTGTTTACAAATTCCAGTGTTGAAATTTCATTAATCAGTCAGTTAGTTAACTTAATAAAAAAAAATAACTAAAAGCAACAAAATCGAACTTAACAATTTCATCAACTTCTTATGAAATGGAGTTCTCTTCCGAAACAATATTCTTTGCCCAGAATCACTCACGTTGATTGAATTTCGAAAAATCATGTTCACTATCTTTTATTGCATTTTTGCATTTCACTTCACCGAGATGTGCTTAAAAATACACTGAAATAAGTAATTATGTGTGTTCCTTTACTTTAAAACTCTGTGCATTTGTGTGAATTTCTACGTTATTTTATTTTTTTTTTATATGAACTTTGACAGACTTTGGTGTAGAAATTCACAGAAATGCATAGAGTTTTAAAGTAAAAGAACTATTTACCTTGTTTGTTAAATGAAACGAAACTTATTATTGTATGTGTATGTGTTATTATTAATTGAAAAACATCGCACAAATATTTAATATAAAATTCACCGACAATTCCTTGCAACCAAAAACACAATTTGTTTTCTTAAAACACCGCGACATTCAATTTGACATTTTAGAAATGTCGAATGATGCTAGTGTGTGTCCCAATCGATGTAAAATCTTTCTGGAATCTTGCAAAATTAGCAAGATTTGTTTCGACGGAAAAAATTCGAATTGTTCAGAAAAAAATCGATTCTTTTGATGAAAGGAATTTGACATAAGTGCCACCTGTTTTGTTATGTGTGCACTGCCCTAAGGGTATGTTTATAGCCGGTATGTAAGAGGTTGTCGTTCTAATTTTATATTTCACATGCATGCAAATAACACACGTCTTATTTATCAACCAACTGCCGAATTATACTTTAATATTCAATTAATAAAATATTATTTGAAAATAGCTCTTAGCAAGCATTTGTCATATTCTCAAAGCTGACTTTGTTCCATTAGATATAATTTAACAAAACCTACATTATTAGCTCTATATTATGTGCTAATCTATGAACAGTTCTATAGTTAAATATTAACTAAATATGGCCGTGAATCTATAACCATAAATGTAACACCATAATAATTAGTGTATCAAAAACAAAATTAAAGTTAGGAATAAGTACCAACAGAATTTAAATTTTAATAAAAAAAAATACATACGTTTTAAGTATAGCTTAGCCAGCTGTATTGTTGCTTAATGTAAGTTTTGTTTATTTCAAACAACAACAAACAGAAGTAAGGTATAGCTTCCGTCCAATTCTATTTAAGTTTCTCCCTGTACTGTCTTGACATCCGTTTTTGTTTTGTTTGTAAATTTATTTTTATTTAAGCAAATAAAAGAAGTTTCTTTTAAATTTAATTTTAAAATTTGCTTTCTGCAAAAGTTACCTTCATATATTTACCAAAGAGATAACTTAAATATTATAAGTAAAATTAGAAGGCCTAGGGATGATTTTAGAAAAAAACATGAAATATATCAATTATTGTATAAAATTAAGTTAAATCATTTAACTTCAATTTAAAACTAATAAACAAAACTTTAACGTGCTGTAAAGTTTTCATAAATTTTATTATAACCATATTCCAAAAGATTAAAACATTTTTGAGGCAAATAATCGACCATTAAATCCTATAACATTCAAAATTTTAAATGTATGTAGCTGTGTATATTCATATAATTTCAAATATTTCAACTGTAAAATTCTTAAGTAATTATTGTTAAAAATGGGTAAAAACTTATTTGATTTAATAAGTTCTTGATAAAAGAAACACTTTATTTATTTTTCTTTAAGATGTACATAAGTACCTATACCTACTTAAAAATATTTTTAATTCACCCACCCTGAGAATATGAGCTTAACGGTAAAGTTCTTTTAAAACAAAATATTAAGTACCTTTTTTTTAAAATAAAAAAATATTAACAAACAAAAAATAAAAATACATAGTTTAAAAGTGCAAAATAAATGTCAATAAATTTAATTGTTTGTATATGTTTATGTAACTTTGTTCAGTAACATATGTAAAATTATACAAAAGTAATGACGTAAAAATGAAACAATTTATATAATTCAAATCGATGTTGTGTAATTTTTTTTTGTAAGCGGATATTTATTATTACAATATTATACAAAAATCATTTGTTTAAAGAAGAAAAATGTTGCACTGAAGTGTTTACTCGCAAATAAGATAACCAAAGAAATTAAACTTAAATGTTCCGTAAATATTCGAATGTGATATATTTAAAATGAAAAATAAATAATGTGGATAAAATAATTAACGATGATTGTTTATTTTTACCATTTTCCTGACCATTCCTATTTTGTTAGGAAGTTTGGCACTCATTTTTTTTGTCGTCTTTAAAGTGCCATGATCGGTAATAGGACATGTTCGCATAAGAATGCCTCCACCGACTTTTTTTTGACGTCTCTGTACTTTTTCTCTTGGCCACATATACAGAGAAGTCTAAAAAATTTATAAGTCCAATGTAAGCACCGCGCGCCAGGAGATGCAGCATCTTCTGGCAAATACTTCTGGCTGCAGTCAACTACTTCTACTCTGTTGTCAAAGTAGTTCAAACTTCAAAGCACTTCAATAATGTATAACGAAATGAATCCTCGCAAGAAAGTGACACCATCGGTAAAAAGAAATTACATAGTAAATTTTTGTTGTTGATGTTTATCTAGTCTAATATAAAATACAAATACAAACAATCAAAATTACATCTACATTGAGGTTAGATTTTTATTTTGGCAAAATTAAAGCATTCCGCTCATCAGGATTGTTTTTTTGCAAGTCCGGAGGGAATTGGTTGAAAAACTATCGATAACATGTAAGCAATTCATGCCGGTAACACAGTTTTTCGGTGCGCTTAAGTTAAACCCCGAGAATTCTCCGGGATTAGTTGTTGTTGCATTTAACATGTTAATTGTTTAGCACCGACGTCGTTTTTTCCATCCAATTCCCCCCGGGCTTGCAAAAAACACGGCTATCATCTACTGGGATGACTAAAAAGTATTTTGCAAGGACCAAAGGAACATACCTATTAGTACTTCCCATTAGGTGATGAATGGAACGCTTGTGGATGTAATTATTATCGTTTGTATTTTTTTTATACTACGTTTTCATTGGAACCGAAATGAGGTAATGTCGTAAATTGCAGAAAAGGTGTTTTCATTGCGTGGACTAAGGGCCAAATTGTTCACAGTGGATTAAATCTGAACGATGACTTTCACATCTTCTAACTAAATGGCGCTAATCATCATCATAATTAACAACTTAAATTATGGATTCCTTGAAAAAAAATTGATTACCATGCACATTCAATGATTTACCAGTTGCAGTAATCCTTAGCTGCGTTTTATTTTCCCCCAGATCCAATCCAGATCAGATCATGAAAATAAAACAACCCAGGATCTCAGTGACAACTTGTTATATACCCAACTCTTTTTTCCTTTTGTTTTTTTTATTTGGATACACCCGTTGTCTTTTTTCTTTACACTACTGACGACATTTACAAATTAAGGGTGTGTGTTCAAAACGGATTTGGAAATCCAAATCCAAAACAAAGTTGGATCTTGTGTTGTTTTTGTAATACATGTATTTTCGTAAGCAAATCCAATCTGGTTCGGATCTCGGGGAAAATAAAACACAGCTCTTGATTAAAGATGGTCAGCTGTAAACAAACTGGCCCTAAGTGCAAAATGTTATGAATAAAACAAAATGTCTACTAAGTGACGTTTACTAGGTTAAACTACAAAAGAAGGTGGTTTAGCGAAGGAAAAATTATTTCGAAATGAAAAAATTATACATAAGTGGAGAATAGAGATTGCAAATTTAATCTATATATTCTATCTATCTATCCCCTCCGTTTAATATCTACGAATATTAGCCGTTTTTTACCATCACCATTTTTACCATACCAGGAATTGATCTATATGGATCATCAAACAACATACATAACAACAACAACACAACGAACCTGCTCTTTATCGGGTTCACGTTTCATGATCCGAAAACAGGCTGCTGATTCTCGCCACTGTGAGGTTGTTTTATTTTCGCAGGATGATCCATACGGATCATGGGTCATAATAAATAACGTCTATTATTTCCAACAAACAAAGGCCAAACAACCTTTAAAGGCCTTCCTGCACACTATCCCACTGAGTATTAATACATGTCAAATTGAAAGTGGGAAAGAATTCCATGCTACTCCCAAATTTGTCGGAGAGAAATGCATTTTAATTTTTTTACCACACACAACAGTTCAATTTAGCCTCAATAAAAATGTGATAAATGGTGTGATAAAATTAGAACCATTTCAAAAAATTCTCATGTATTAACACATGTCTAATCGTGTAAGCTGGAATATCATGCTGTGTAAGATGGGCGGTCATATTTTGTTTCCACACTATTATGATTGCATGATTTGTTTCACACTTTTTTGACATGTATTAATACTCAGTGGGATAGTGTGGAAAGGCTTTTTATAGATTTTATTTTTTAATAACTGAATGTAATACAACAAATTAAAAGTAACAAATAACAGCCGTATCTATAAAGACATTTTAAAGCCATCTTAACTTTAAAATACCTCTAAATAGCTCTTAAGTGCGAAATCGGTATCTATAATCAGTTTTCACATTTAAGCACCATTACTTAAAGGCCTCTTAACTTAAACGCCAACCACGGCGTTTAGAGGTTACTTAAAGCCATTTTAAATATATTTTGACATCTGAGAAGAATTGTTTTTGTGTTTATTAGAGAAATATGTATATACATAATATTATGTAGGTATGTATGTGTGTAGGTAGAATAATTAGAATCTACTGGGATGACTAAAAAGTATTTTGCAAGGACCAAAGGAACATACCTATTAGTACTTCCCATTAGGTGATGAATGGAACGCTTGTGGATGTAATTTTTAAGCCTAGCGTTTAAGCCTAGTACGCTGCTGATGCGAAACGAAAAATCCCATACAAAAATGACACAACGAAATCATAAACGGAAAATTTCGTTCTGCTTTTCGTTTTGCAGTACGCTGTTCGAAGAGCGAAATTCATAATTGTAGCAGATTATTTGGAGAAGTCTCCGCTCCTTTTTCGCACTGAATTAATTATACAAACTATTTATTGTGTGCGGAAAAATGACATTTGGGTTTTATTTGGGTTTTTTTTTTGTTTATCATTTTTTTACATCATGGGTTTCTTTGATTTTTTGCGTTTATGTTTGATTTTGTTTTTGGAATTAGTGAAACTCTCCAAGAATATTTTCCGTTGTGTTTTCGTAAGCGTTTCGTTGTCTGTTTGGAGATCACAGGAAATTTTCGTTTCGCATCAGCAGCGTACTAGGCTTTAAGAGGGTTAAAATTTTCCATGAAACAAACAGCCGTATCTATTAGATTTTCTTAAAACGTCTAAACGTAAACGGCCTCTAACCATTTAGTTAATTGTCCTTAAATATTTAAATTGCCTGTAAATGATGTTACTTGAATTCTTAAGCCTAGTACGCTGCTGATGCGAAACGAAAAATCCCATACAAAAATGACACAACGAAATCATAAACGGAAAATTTCGTTCTGCTTTTCCTTTTGGCAGTACGCTGTTCGAAGAGCGAAATTTATAATTGTAGCAGATTATTTGGAGAAGTCTCCGCTCCTTTTTCGCACTGAATTAATTATACAGACTAATTATAGCTACGCACAAACTGTCGACGACCAAAAGGAGTGGGAACAGATCCAATACGACAAACAAGCGAACACATCCTTTATTTATTTTTTAAATGTTGGCTATCATACCATTTCCTTTTTAAGTTTCATTTTGTCTCAAACTTTCATTTTGTTTAATTGTTGGCTACTGCCATTTCGTTAAGAAACTACAAGAATTACCAATTGGTAAAAATAAATGTAATCTTTCTATTATATTTTACTAAAAGAAGAAATTATTAATTTCAGAAAATAAACATTCGAAAACCAGTTTAATTTTCGTCTTTTCTTCATTTCTTCAACACAAACCGACGCGATGGCGGTGGCGATCGCGATAACAATGTGGATGCCGCACACGTAAATCAATGGACGGGCACACATCGACGCGATATGTGGATTGCGTTCACATTCCACTACTGCGTTCAGTTACGCGACTTTTCTTGAACGCAGCAAGCACCATTTAATCGCTATATCGCCTGAAGAAAAATGACAGTCTAAAAAAGAGAATTTGAAAAACTGAAAAATTAATAGAAAAAATTCGGGGGAATTCCATTTTATGTTTTTTTTTATTAAACTTCAAAAATTAAACGTTTATGTTGTCGCTGACAACTTAGCCCGCTACACAATATATCGCGTTGATGTGAGCAGATTTTTGAACGCATCTTTATCGCGCGATAAAAGTTATCGCAATCGCCACCGCCATCGTGTCGGTTTGAGCATAGCTTAAAGTTAACGTGATCGCCACCGCCATCGTGTCGGTTTGCGCATAGCTTAAGCGTTTTTTATTAATATGGCTGCAAATATTTACATTTTCAATTGTTTCCCATGGGTTTCCACTATGGATGCTCTCCTTTTGGGTTTGTTCATAAAGTTTTTACGTAATTTCCAACCAAATTTCGTGCAAAGAAATTACCTCATTTCGAAATGTAAATTTTTATGGGAAATGACATAATTTGGAATATTTGTAAATTTTCAACGAAATTACCTCATTTGCCCCGTTTTTTCATTAGACGTTTTTCTTTTTTGGCCCCGAGCGTGGCACTGAGCTGTCAAAAAGAAAACTATAGGGGTATTCCCGTTCCGATGCAACTGGTCTTGTATCATTGCAAAAATGCAAAAGTGTAAAATTGCTATACCCTAACCCCATTGTAAAAAAAAACTTTGCACTTTTGCAATGATGCAAAACCAGTTTGCATCGGATCGGGAATACCCCTTATGTTACTTTTTAACTCGGAGCGCTCCGAGCTCTCAACTTGCATTTCTTTTTTAGCTCAGAGCTCGACCGGGGCTCGCTCGATGAGCTAGGAAAAAAATGACCGAGCACATCGAGCACAAAGCTGAGCGCGGCTTTCTTTTTACTAATGGTGATTGGTGTCACTTTCTTACGTGCGTGGATTCATTTCCTTACTAAATTATTGCACTGCTTTGAAATACTTCGACCACAGAGTAGAAGTAGTTGACTGCAGGCAGAAGCACAGTACACATATTAAATTTAGCGTTTTCTGCGCATCTGTCAAAATTGAGGTATTATGGTGGTAAAATGGTGGATGCAGTGTCCCTTGTCTAATTTCAATATTTTGTTGTTGTTTCTAATGATGTGTGCTGAGTTCCTGTGGGCACTAGAATAGCCATTTTTAATTTTTTGACACTTCCAACTTTGACAACCTGCGCAATATAATACCTTTTATTTGTGTACTGTGTAAAGACAGCGAAGTGTCAGCTCTTATTTAACATAGAAAACATAGAAAAAATCTAAACAACTATTCCACATTTCAGGTAAGAAAACCATGTATATATGTCATTCGATTTGTCAAATATTTGATTTGAAGCAACAACCGTTTTTATATCTTTGGCGGCTGTGTTGTGTTTTGTTTGCATTGCTCCAAATTTATTTTTAATCAAATATTTACAAATTTAAACTTGTGTTTATATTCAATTTAACTTATTAAACCATGAGCACCAGGCAAACAAGACGTGCCGCCACAAAAGTTGCAACCATAATTTTGTCAGATAGTGAAATTGAAACACCTAAAAAGCCTCGACGAGGACGAGTTAAGAAGATAGCTGTTGTTGATCCAGATTCCAACTTAGAAGTAATAAAATCGCCTGTAAAAGCCGTGTAAGTAAATAAAAAATTGTTTTATGACTGCCTTGAAAAATACATACATACATTATTTTTGTAAATATTTTTGCACAATCAACAATTGCTAATAGAAAACGTCGAGGAAGACCACCAAAAAAAAATCCGCCCGTAGATGTGAACGAAGATGAGGAAGATGAAAATCCTCCAACAAAAAAAGTTAAAAAAGAAGAAGTCGTCGATGAGGTTGAAAAACCAACAAAAGTTGTGTAAGGAAATAGTAGTACCGCGATTCCACAGATATTTTAAGTTCTTAACTATTTGTTTTTAGCAAACCCAGAGTTAGAAAGGCCGTCGCTCCAAAGAAGCCAGCTGCTGCCAGAAAGCCACGACAAACAAAGGTTTCAACAATTGAGGAAGTAAAAAGTGAAAGCCAAGTAAAGAGTGAAAATCAAGACCCAAACAGTGATGAACCAGGCAATGATGTTCCAGATGGACAATGTGCATCTGTCAAAAAGAAATATGCTGCAAGACCATCGATGTCCGGTGCACTAAATTCTTCTTTTATGGGTGAGTTTACATGCTCTTTGTATTCCTCTTTTTGCGCTAAATGTTGATGTTTATCGCATTCTTCTTGACCTTGGGCTTTCCAAATAAAAGTTGGAACATTTGCCTATTTTCATATAGGTAGGTGTTATCTAGGACTGTAATCATTTATTTTTTTTAAATATTTTCGTTTTAAAGTTTATGAAAGGCTTGTTTTTTTGCAAGTCAGAGAGGAATTGAATGAAAAAAACGACGTCGTTGCTAAACAATTTACAAGTTAAATGCAACAACAACTAATTCCCTGCGGGCTTAGCTAATCCCAGAGAATTCTAAAGGGTTAAATTAAGGGCGCAGAAAAACTGTAATATGTAATAACTAATACCAGCGTGAATTACATACTTGTTACCGACAGTTTGTATCAAAACTCCATTTTATTTCTTTGATGGCATCGCTAATCCCCGTTGTCGTTGTTTTTTTGAACCAATTCCCCCCGGGCTTGCAAAAAACACGCCTGAAGATAGGGGAGTATAAGTATGTCTTCAATGAAATTGCAATAATATAATAGGTGTGTTTTTTTCCAATCCCAGAGGGAACTGGTTGAAAAAACGATATCGGGGATCAGTGTAACCATGAAAATATTTATTTATTTAATCTTCAAATCCGATAAAAAAAAGTCAGCATTGCATATTTTTAAGACATAAAATTAAGACACTTCATAAATATTTTTATTTATACATTAAATAACAAAAACAACAATGTAAACAAATGGTTTTTGGAGGTAGAAACTTACGAAAACATCTTAAAATCACAATGGGGCATATTCATAGTCACTGTTTAAGTTGTTTCTAAAAAAATACTGGGTTTATCCTATCTAATTTAGATTGGATAAACTCCAGGCTAAGATAAACTGGGGTTTAAAAGCGACTATGAATATGCGGCAATGTTTTTAAATTCTTTTTTCTATTTAAATGCCACAAGTTTGTCAATTTGTTTTTTTTTTACGAGTGTAGACAATAGGTGTGTTTTTTTTCCAATCCCGGAGGTTAGTGGTTGAAAAAAACGATATCGGGGATTAGCGACGCCATTACAGAAAAAAAATGGAGTTTCCATACAAATTGTCGATAGCAAGTATATAATTCCCGCCGGTAATACAGTGAGTTTTTCTCCGTGCTTAATTATCTGGGTTTAGCTAAGCCCATTGGAGATAAGTTGTTGTTGCATTTAACATATAAATTATTTAGCCCCGAATCATATTATTTTTACCTGAAATTCTTGTTTCATGAGTCGAAAGTTAAACACGGATGTACTACGGAATGACTATAAGTTCCAGTTAACCATGACAGTAGAGTTGTAATGGCCTGATTTTTAAAGTTATGGTCTTAAATTGATATAAAATTTAAAACAAAATGTTGTAAAACCTGCGAAAGAAAGAGAATTGCAATCTGTTCGGCATAACTCGGCTGAACATCAACCGATTTGCAAAGGAATATTTTTTGTTGGACTAGATTTAGATTTTAGATTTTTATTCAATATATCAATTGTACATGAAAGTATTAAACTTATTTTAAGTACAGGCAAAAGT
Organism: Epistrophe grossulariae; assembly: GCA_929447395.1. NCBI lineage: Eukaryota > Metazoa > Arthropoda > Insecta > Diptera > Syrphidae > Epistrophe > Epistrophe grossulariae. The sequence continues at coordinate 107,214,993 of OV839567.1, forward strand.
TTACTTTTTTATAATTAAAAAGAAAATGAAGAAAGAATACAATATTTAATTAAAAACTAGACACAGTAGTCACTAAAAAAAAGCCATGAAAAAAAAAAAAAAAGTTAGCATTAACACCATCAGTAGGTTTCTGCAAAGTAGTTGAAAAGTAATTTTTTAAATTGATTTGAGCATAATGATTTTATGTCTAGAGGGAGTAAGTTCCAAAGATAAATCGCATATATGAAAAAAATGTCGAAAGCTTATTAAGTATTTATACATGGGTGAAATAAATTGTAGAGTTCTTTCAGATCTAGCAGGTTTTATTTGGTCCAACAAGTAATAAGGAGCTTTATTGACTACGATTTTTTGTTGAGTTATTTTTGGGATTCGTATTATTAAATCAGAAAAGAACAAAACGGAAATTTAGGAAAATTGTGAAATTGCATACTTTAGGGGTGAATGGTAGCGATATCAAAAGTAAAAAAATAGAGCCAAGTGGAACAACACCATAATATGGTCAACACATACTTTTAGAGGTGGTGGCGATTTCCGTCAAACTTTACCGATCATCCCGCTATCAACGCCTGCAGATGAACTTAACATATACCTGAATTTATTATATTTTTGGCGATACGTAAAGAAGTTACAATTGACAACGAACATGCGAGTTGCGTTGCAAAACAATCCATTGATTAGCCGATAATTTCTCAGAACAACTGTTGGAAATTGGCGAATTCCGGTTGATGCTACAAATGACCTCATTCCCATCAATTTTTTGTGAATTTACATCATCAAAAAAAGAACTCATCAGCAAAGTGTTCCCGAACATCTGCCGCAATTATTTGAACCACGATTGGCTGAGTGAACGCGCGATATTAGCTGCGAAAAATAAAGCTTTATGCCGCGTATATAAATCAGGCACACTTCATTTGCGTAGACAATAATTGTACGTGGCGTGTTCGAGAGTCGGAAAGCCATCTGCTTTGTTTGATTATACACCGCACAGAAAAACGAACATCATTGTTTTTCAAAGAGCGTTTTAGTGACCTGTAATGTGTGAAATCCAGTTTTGGTGTAAATTTACTGTATTGAATTTGAAAGGGACACTAATAATGAGATCGAACAAAGTTCGCCGGGCCAGCTAGTAGAAATAAAGTGATTAAACGACCTCCTAAATTGTTTTCACACCAACGCTATTTATTCTGATTTCTTAAACAAACCTCAATTTATGAGAAAAAATTTTTTTGTTTTTTGAAAAATTTTGATATCCAATATAATTCTTTAACTTATTAAAAGCTCTTATGTCAAAAATTTCATCGAAATCGATTCAAAACCGTAGGAGCCGTTTTTGAAAAAAGTCAGACTTTTCTTACCGGTCTTTAAACACTTGTATGGTAGGTACCGTTATTTTTGGTTATAAGAATAATTTCTATAATGCAAGATAATATTGAAAACTGCAGGGTGCCAAGTTAAATAAAAATCTCTTCAAACCTTTTTCGAATTATTAAGTTTTCAAAAAAAATTTTGAAAGTTTTTTAAAAAATCAAAAAAAAAAGTTTAGATAATTGGTATATACATACGTATATATATATATATATAAATCAGTTGAACCGTTTTTGAAAAAACCGAAAATCAAAAAAATGATTCCATTTAGACTGTTTTACAAATAGTTGTGGGCACGTTTTTGGGAAAAATAAGATTTTCATTTTTTGCTAGAAAAAATTATACCTACCGTTAATATTGGTCCTAAAAAACGTGTCGGGAGAATGCCCACAAAACGATAGGTTTCAAGAAAATCGACCCACCAGTTTAGGCTGCAGCCGAACAAACAAACAGACACAATTATTGCAAGACCCATTTTTTTCGACTTGGCTATCATCGTTATGTCAAGTTTGATCAAAATCTTGAGTTCCAGTTTTTTACGAATCCCTAACTTGCCATTTACATATGTATGTATATATCGCAAGTAAAAACGTAAATACATATCGCTACGAACTCTCCCTCTCTATTATCAATTTCTCAACTCAAATAATGCAAATTATAACCTTTTTTTGTGAAAGTACCAACCTTCTGTTAGTCACAACAAAAAACTTGTTGTGCAATCAATGACTCGAAAAGTTGAAGCATCCCAACTTATAATTATTAATATAATTCCCTTGCTGTTGGTTTTACGATCGTCGGTCAAACATGCTAATATTTTAAGTTCATTAAAATAATAATGGGAAACTTTTTTGGAAAAAATCTTGTCGATACTATAAAGCGAAACTTAATATACAGTGACGTTGATTACAAATGTTAGTTCATTTGAATGAAATCCAATTATTTTTATTAATATATTTATTTTAAATTGATACTTTCTTTGATAAAATAAATTCAAGAACGCAGAGTTCTGGGAGCTGATTTATGTATCAGTGTAGTAAACCATTTATGTTATTTTTGTCTTATTTATTTTAGCACGCCGTAAAGTCTGGGACATCTATGAGCTTTTGGCCGAAACCGAAAATATCGACACACTTTCGGCAAAGAATATAGTTTACCTTTTTGAGAATGACAATACAATTCCGTTCATTTGTCGCTATCGTCGGGATCTCATTAGTCACAATATCACACCGGAGAAATTGCGTGATATTAAAAATACTTACACAGAAATTTTGGCACTGCGCAAAAAAGCCGAAACAATTGTAAGCCAATTGGAAAAGGAGACTGAAGTCAATGAAGAGGTCCGTGCGGAGATGCTGTGTGCCAAGAGTGCCGAAGAATTGGAATTTTTGGTAAGCAGAAGAAATTAATAATTGACATTTTAAAATTAAATAACGAAACTTTCTTTCGTTTCTATGCATAAATAGTATGCACCATATAAACCTGCTAGCAAAGGATCCTTAGCCGATCGTGCCAAAGCATTAGGCCTAGAAGAACATGCTGATCGTTTGCTCTTCGGAGACTTGCCACCAGTTAACCTGGATATGATAATTGATTATAAAAATCCTGATTTGGATACTTTTGATAAAGTGTGTGAAGGAATATGTAACATTATATCACATAATTTTGCTAAACACACTGGAATACTTGAGGAATTGCGACGATTGTAAGGAGTTCAAATATATTCTTTTAATATTTTCTTAGATTTATATGATGTTTTTTTTTTTTTTTTTATTTCAGACAAAAAGTTCATAATATCACACTTAAGTGTACTAAGACAAAAGTAGTTGAGCCAAAAGAAGATTCAAAACCCAAATCTGGAGCATTCACTTCATCGCATGGCAATCGTAACGACCAGTCAAAGTATGAATCGTACTTTAATTTTGAAAATGGTGTTCGTTACATAAAACCCCATCAGGTGCTTGCGATAAATCGTGGGGAGAAGTCAAAGTTTTTAACGGTGAAAGTCAATGTTCCGGATTATTTTAAGATTGAAATTAAACGATTTATTCGTGGAATTTTCACTTGTGAAGAGAATTATCCACTCAGAAATGAGATTTTAGAAAAGTCTTTCGAGGAATGCTACACTAAAAAACGTAAAATCTTTATTTTTTCTTTTTTTGTATTTTTAAAATTGTTTTTACATTTTTCAGTTATTCCTTTGGTTTCGCGACAAATTCGAGCTGATCTCAGTGAATCAGCAAAGAAAGCCTCAATTGATGTTTTTGCTAAGAATTTAAAACAACTTCTCCTAATGTCTCCGCTCAAGGGAGAAAGAATTTTAGGTGTTGATCCTGGATTTACGAATGGCTGCAAATTGGCACTGATTTCGGAGACTGCTGATGTTTTAGAAACTGGAGTAGTCTATCCACACAGTAAACGTAGTGATTCCGATCAATGGGGTATAACATTGGCAAAAATGCTTATTCGAAATCGGTGAGTTTGAATTTAAATTTTTATAGTTACAAATTTATGAATATTTTATAAATTCATCCGCCCGGCTTCCCAATTAAATAAATAAAAGCAAATATAAATAAATATTTACCAGAAGACCCGTGCGAAACTTTCGCACATTCAATTAGGTTTTTCAATTAAATTTTCAAACAGAATATTTGAAAAAAATAAATAATTTCTTTATTGATATGAACAATATTAGATTTACAAAACTTCTTTGTAAACAATATTTCATGTAAGAGTGAAATCAGAAGTGACAAATAAATATGTTTCTCCCCCAATCATTCAAGGTGCAGCGAAAAAAATGTTTCTCCCCCACTACCTCAATGTGCAAGAGAAAAAAAAATATTTTAAATTAATGAATTGATAAATATGTTTCTTTCAGGGCCAGTTGTACAATAGTGGTTCAGCCTCGGTTCAAGATCTTAACTCACCGATTTCGGCGGATTAACTAAGGTTCAACGCTGGTTCAAGTATGTAATTGGTTATTATCACACACTTGAACAGTAAACTACTGTTGAAAATCAATTAATCCGCCGGAATCGATGGATAAAAATTGCTGAACCACGGTTTAAATATTTGTACAACTGGCCCTCATTCATGCAATATAGTAATACCTAATAAATGCATTCGACTTAAGATTACAAACAACAGAAGTAACAAATATATTTCTCCCTCACTCACTCAAGGTGCAGCGAAAAAAGAGAATTTTAAATTACAAAAGTAATACATATTTGTCTCTTTCACTCAATCAATGGCTTAAAAGTGAGGCATTCTTTATGTCAAACTATTCATTTATTGAATTATTTGAAATTGGCGAAATTTATAGAAAATATTATGGTTTAAAATAAAGTTTTTGTCATCGCTATGTGTAATTTCCTACCCAGTGATACCTAATTTAGTAGATTTGACTATTTTATAAGTGAGAAAAAAGGAGTCTGCCAACAGAATCTGGAGTGGAATCGGCTAACGCGATAATTGATAGTTGATAATCAAAATCGACAATTTTGCTCTATGTAAGGTGATTATCAAAACGACAATCGTTTTTTTGAACTGATATTAAGTGACAGCTTTTTAGGTGTGGTTTTCATACATTTATGTAATTTTCATAAAAATTTTGTTGCGGTCGGCTTAAAATTGGTTGGTTTTTTTAATATTATAATTAATATCTAAATTGAAAAGTGTGTTTTAAGAATAAAAAATAGCAAATTAGTTCAATTGCAATGTTTACATCATTTGCAATTTTTCAAACCGCACGGAGTGTAAGGATTGAAAATAATTATAAAAAGGTCCCACTGATCAGAACAAATCTGAGAAAAAAAGTAAACATTTTATAACTACGAATCAGTTTATGGATATCCTTGAGAACATTTCTTAGCACCAAAAATGCAAAAATGACGTTTAATTCTTAACAGGATTGTAAGTAATGCCAAAAAAACAAACAATTTTTGGCGATCGATTTACACAGAGCAACGAATAGTTGATAATCAAAAACGACAATAAAAAAAGTGACAGTCAACTATCACCTTAGCCGATTCCACCCCTGGTCATATCATATATATTATAATTACCAAATCTCTTATGAACTGTCAACAGTTCGAAATCTCAAAAAATCTTTTATGAATCGCATTTTTGGTATTCAGCCTGTCATAAAAGAATAAAAGACACATTTTTGTTACTTTTATCTAAAAGATAAATATTATTATATTTTATTTCTATTACAAATGTTCTTTAAATGAAACAAATGTAAGAAAATAACATTTAAATACATAAAAAAAGTATTTAAATGATTACACAGAATGAGAACACTTTTCTTGCAACTAAAATGTAAAACTGACTGACATTCTTGTGTCCAGAAAAATTCTGGTATAAACTCACAGAAGTTCTAAATGAGGGAACGCACTCAATAAATTGAACCGATCTTATTTCACATTCCAAAATATTACTTAATTGGAAAGGGGAAATGTCATTTTTAAAGGTGCGGCGAAAAAGAGAGAATATTATATTACAGAAGTATATTTTTCCCTTTCACTCATTCAAGAAATTAAAATTGAAGCCTTTTTATGTCAAATTATTCATTTTTTGAATTATTTGAAATTATGGAATTTCATAAAAAATAGTGCGGTTTAACATAAAGTTTTTGTGCGATATCATCACTACGTTGAAATTCCTATCCAGTAATACCTAAATTACTGGATTTGCATATTTCATTAAAGAGAAAAAAGGACCCTGACAGTAGAAATAATATATATGATGATTAAGGTCTGACTTGATTGAACAAACAACGGATTTTTTTTTATTATCCTTCAACAAGACGATCTACGAATTCCAATAGGTTATGGGCCGGAACGTTCTGGTGGAAAAAATAAATTTAAAGAAGATGTTTTCAAACAAATACTATTTTTCGAGATGTCCATTGAAACTCCGTTGCCCTTAATTGAGAGGCTTGTGGCTTAAAATACTGATTAATTAACGTATACTTCTAAACATTGATATTCCCACGATAAGTAAATTGCCGATTTGACACCGCATTCGAGTTTCCCTTTGATTTGGGAAGGCAGTCAACCACAAACCGTCTTCGACTTAAAATAGATTGAAAATAATTTGTCTTCACAGGCTTAAAGGCCGTGAAAATTTTGATAAATAGGGATTTGGAGTTCAAAATTATTTGGAACTTGAAGAGCTTTGGGATTGTGTTCTTGGCACTGAAAATGATGTGAAAAGGCGAAGACTAAAATAATTCTTTTGGTAGATCCTATAAACTACATCCACATTTTTCAAGCAGAAACAGTTAAAGAGGTATGGGATTCACTACAGAAAAATATGAAATTCGTTCCATGTTTTTCATGCAACAAATTTGAACCGGAAAGAAACCAAATATGTATTAGCCACTTCAAGGTTTTTGTTTCAAAAGCTATGACTCATATTCCGAAAGAGAAAAGAAGAAAGCTTGACTATAAAAGTGGAGAACTCATCATGTTTGCATATTGTGAAGACACCAAGGATTACCGACCCAATACGAAACAAATTGTCTTTCTATTGAGGAACCCCAAAAAAATGATGTGAGTAAGCTTAATCCTAAAACTTATGACTTGATTTTCTCAGACTTTTGAAGTGGAGATGATACATGCACAGAAAACCCAACCACCAGCGAAGTGCCCGAAGAAGACAAACAAGTTTTAAATCGATTTGTTGACCGCTCCGAAACCGGATTTTCATCAGGAAGTGGGTGATTTTTTGTTGGCATTTCCAATGAACGCGAAACCTAAATCCTTAACTCAAAGGAAACTCCCAGTTTGTGATGATTATCGAAGAGTGCTTCGACGAAAAGAGTAAATCAGAATTTGTTGTATTAATCTCTACAATAGGATTAGAAGATCCATTTGCAAGAAGCTCTCCAGAGACCCGATGTAGAAAAGAGGAAAGAAGCAATGAAGAATGAGCCTGATTCACGCTATAAAAACAAACATGGACTTGTGACTTAGCAAAAGAAAAGAATGTACAAAAAGAAAAAAATGGACTAAATAACGAATGGATATTCAAAAGTAAAAGAAATTCAAATGGTATAACGTCCGACTTTTTTTCTAAAAGGATGTGCACAAAATATTTAAAAGTTTGTAAATTGCACAAATCAATCAGAAGCTTGATGCTGGTGTGATTGAATTTATCTGACTAGATCAACTGTTGATCACTGTCTCTACTATCGCTTTGAGGGAAAGAAAATGCTGTATGTAGCCGTTTACGTGGATGACCTGTTGATATTTTGTAACGATGTCTTAATGAAAAACAGTCTCAAGAAGGATTTGATTAAATGAAAGATATTCGGAAGGCAAAATATTCTTGACATAAAGTTAATTCGCGAAGAATGAAAAATTTCTACAAATTCCAATATTATTATGAAAAATTAGTTTAGTTTTACTACGGACTCAACCAACACGCCCTTCCAGTCAGCTCGTTCTCTAGCTACCTGCCCCAGTTACGCACAGCAAGTTGGTTGAGGTCGTTCCCCACATAAGCGCACCACTCACGTTGAGATGGGTTTGCCAATTATAGATAGATAGATTTTAATGCGAAGCCAGTCGGGCCAACTACAATATTTATATGAGAAATTACATTAATCATATTAAAATTTGTTTTTTCTTTCAGCTGTAAAATTATTGCCTTGGGAAATGGAACTGCCTGTCGTGAAACTGAATTTTGGCTAACAAAACTTTACGAAAAAGGAATTCTAGACCCAGAGCACGTAAAGTACAGTATAGTTTCGGAACAAGGTGCCTCCATTTACTCTTGTAGTGAGGTAGCAAAAAAAGAATTTCCCGATCTAGATATGAATGTAATAAGTGCAGGTATGTTAATTTAAAACAACTACAATCAAAATAATTTTTTATTTGAATTTTGTTTGTATCAGTTTCTATTGCACGTCGTTTAAATGATCCTCTAAGTGAGTATGTTAAAATTGAACCACGACACATTGGTGTTGGTATGTATCAGCATGATATAAATGAAAAAAATCTATCAGAGTCTCTAAATGAAGTTGTATCGGAATGTGTTAGTTATGTTGGAGTTGACATAAACACAGCCAGTTTGAGTGTCTTGAAGTAAGTTGATAATAAGAAATCATATTTGCAAAAAAAAATAGTTCTCTAAAAGAATTTATTTAGACATATTGCTGGCCTAACAGAGAAACGTGCTGAGAAGATAATTCAGCATCGACAAGAGAACGGTCCCTTCCGAACCAGAAAGGATCTTCTTCAAGTTAAGACTGTAGGAGAGAAGACATTTGTGCAATGTGCTGGGTAATTTAAAGAAAGAACGATTATTTAAAAGAAAATTCATCGAATTTGTATTCTTTTTCAACAGATTCATTCGCATTGAACCAAAAAGTCTTGGTGGTGAAGTAGACAACTTGCTAGACTGCACCTGGGTACATCCAGAAAGTTACACAGTTGCCAAAAAGTAAAAAGTTTCGATTCAAATAATTTTGTATTTTCTTCTTATTTTTATTTGGATTTTCTTAGAATCATTTCAAAATGTGGACTTAATCTTACAAACATTGGAGAGTCGGAATTTATTTTTAAAATAAAAAGTTATTCAAATGCGCAATCACATGAATCTTTGGCTAAAGATTTTGGCATTCCAATTGAAAGAGTAATTTTGAATAAAAAAAATCAATTAATCTCAATTTCAATAAATCTAACCTTAAATTTTAGTTACAAGTTGTATTGGAGGCTCTTCAGAGACAACTTTTCCAAGATTATCGATCAGATTTCGATAAGAAGCCACTTTTTAAACAGGGAATAACTCGCATGGATGATTTATTTGTTGGAGAAATTGTCACGGGTAAGAAATTGATTACATACTTTTTTGTTATTGTGATTCTTTTTGTTTTTTGTTTACTGAAAATTTTATTGAATTTCAGGAGCAGTTACTAACATCACGCATTTTGGAGCTTTCGTTGATATTGGAATTGAATGTGATGGATTGATTCACTCCAGCAAAATGAATGGAATGGTTCTTAATCTCGGGGATCGTGTGAATACATCGGTTATTGATATTGACAAAGGAAGAAGAAGAATTGCTTTGAGACTAGATGAATTGATTTAATTCAGTGTTTTTTGTTAGAGTACTGTTATTTCTGTCAACGAAACGTGCTGTGCTATTAATAAGATTTTATTTTTAATGTTTCATACTGTCGAAGTCAAAGTAAAAAAAAATTTGCTGTTTATAAAATCCAACAATAACTAATTTAGACGGATAAGGAGTAGATAGCTTGAATATGAATCATTACCCACATATGGCCCAAATTTTTTTTTTTTTTGCGATGATAAAATACTTGAGATATTGAAGCCAAATTATTTAATTAACTTTTTTTGAAAGAAAAGTTCGAAATTTTACGGTAAAAATTGAGTTCATTTCGATTCAGCCAAACTCTCATATAAATTTTTTTTTTTCAAATGGTTACATGTACTCGTAATAAATTTTAAATTTAAATTTTATGTGAAGACTTTTAACCATATTATTCACTCGATTAATTGAGATTAAAACTTAAGTCCGGATGTAAATACATTGAATTTAAACTAATTTACATCCGGATTTTAGTTTTCATCTGGATTAATTGAGTGAATGGCGGTTTGGAATATTCGCTTACTCAGAAATCAAAATACAATTTTTCATAAAATCTCACTATTCGCCAAGTCGATTATTTTTCATTGCAGGAAATCAACTCTATAGAAAAGAGATACAAATTTTCGGAAACATATTTCTCATTATTTCAAAATAATTGAATTCTCAGAAACTTGAACTGGAAAGTTTTTTTTTTCTAAAACCATGATTGCTTCCAAACAAACTGTAGGAGTTGCTTTTAATTTAATTTTTTTTTTTTTTATATATTTTGATTCATTTGCGTAGAAATCTTTCTTCGTCATTTTATCTATTGACTTGCTTATATTTTCCTGTTTTCTTGTTTTAATTAATGTCTACCTCTGCTGTCATATTTTTTTATGATTATGTAAACAGATTATGGCATTGACTTTTATTAACGTTATTTGAACTTCTTTAAATACATTTAGTTTAGAACTTTTTTTTAAACAAAAACAGACAATTATATTTTTTATTATATTTAATAATTTGAATAAAATGATGTGTTCTTTATTTATAAATGCATTCATTGTTTTAACATTTGTTCTTTATTTATAAATGCATTCATTGTTTTAACATTTTAGATAAGTTACGATTTTTCATAGGTGGTATGGATCCAGTTCGGGTCAGTTGTAGATTAACATTTACGCCCATGTTCTACATTTCGAAAGAAATAGAATTGAAATCGATTTTCAATTTCACTCGAAATTAAATTACGTTTTATAATTCGTTCGTTTTCGAAAATATCGCAATTACTTCAAACTGAAGGTGTATCCGTTTTGAATTGTTTTAAAAGGTGAAATTAAATTGCGGATGAAATTGGATGCAGAATTTTATGCATTTTTAAGGAAAAAAGGAAGCGAAAACCAAAGAAAAAAATTGACGAACAATTTTGAAAAAAAAAACTAATAATTGCCTAATAAAGCGTGAGTTATTTATTATGAATTGTTTATTCTTACATTCGTATGTTCTTATGTTTTCTTCTAAAATAATAATAACAAATATTGAAATGAATAAAAAAAAAAGTAAACAAAGTGAATGGAATTCGATCAGGATTTGGAATAAAACGAAATCAATTTTCATTTTCGAAATTCCAATTCTCAATTAGAATTTCGAACGAATTTGTAGAACACCAAAATCATTTTCGCCATGTGAAAAACGATTCGTGTGCAGAAACCCGAAGGGTCAATTTTTGTAGAAGGCCTAAAGATTCAATTTTTTGTTCTGAAAATGAAATTTTGTAATTTTGTACTCTCTATTTCTAAAGCGGAATAAAAAAACGATGGTTGTTTTGTTTTTGCGTTTTCTTTTCCTTATCTTTCAATTTTTCTTTTAATTTCTATTTCAAAAATAAGCTATTACCTGCAACAAGCATATCCGCAACTAATAATCTATATATAGGTAAATAGCCTTAAATTAATTTTGTGGTACCATTTCCTCAAAAAGTATTTGACCGATTTCGATAAATTTTATATGGTTGGAAAGCCACAATTGCGGAGATGTGCAGAATATACTTGAGAAACGCATTCACACACTGCATCATTTTTGTTTTTGCACTGTCGAGCACTGTGCATTTGAAAAAAAAATAAATTGAAAAAGAAAAATGTCGAATTTCGACACAGGGCGATACTAGTAAACAAATAATTGCCTCACAACTCGTGTCACTTTGGGAGTTTATTCGTTACCTCAACTCGACACAGCAGAAAACTAGGGCCGATGACTCACCCGGGTAATCATCTGCCCGGGTATCCGGTTACATATACCCGGGTATTAAACTTTGCATGGGTGAAAGAATGTAGAAACTAGAAAGAGGTAACAAAAATTATAAGAAGCGAAAGACTTCCAGTACCTATTCCCAATGATAAATATCAAAATTTGTAGTAATACCTAGAATAAAATAAAAATCTGTCGCCGCGACAGATCTGCGTTGGTGTGGGGTATCCTTTAATTGTACATATTGTGTGATTATTTATTAAAATTTTCACCCACTCGAACATCAAGATCAAGTTCTTGCGACCCAGTCGTTTATTTTATTTTATTTAGGTTCCCAATGTATAAATGTGTATGTATCTTACAAATTCTATAGCACTTGACCTATATAAGAGCAAGTTAATATAGTATATGCGAACCAGTTCTCCAATTGTTATGAGTTTGCACGAACACAAATATTTCTGCAGCAAAAGTTTCAGGAGATAAGAGATCTAGAAAAACCCATATTAATTGTTTGTTTTTTTGTTCAATAGAAATTACATTAAAAACTATTAAACGTTCACAAAATAAAAAGTGGCATCCCGGTTCGCAGGTAGAAGTACTTAGTTCACACTAGCAAAGAAAAACACATATTTGTATACTTTATATATATGTAAGCGCCTCAAAAAGAACACTAATTGAACTTAAATGTATGTATGTATGCGTGCGCAGTGATTAGCTGTGCGATGTCGAATTGTCGATGCGAATAGATAAGCGGTTTCGGATTCGGATAACATAAACAAAAACAAACCCTTGTCGTCGGCGATTAAAGTGAAAAAAAAATGCTGGACTAAACATTTTTAATTTATTAACTGTGTGCACTTCAAATCGAACGGATAAGTTTGACAATAAATTGTTAAAGTAAAATTGGTTTTAAAAACGTATACCTATACCTACATGTATTTATATAGCGATACTTGCGACAGTACCTATCTAAATGATAAAAATGATTTAAAAAATATAATTTAATTGCGGTGTTATTGCATGTTGCTTTGCAATTATTCACATTTCTGTGCTGTTAATTTATTATTGTAACTGGTAATTATTGTTATACCTACGTAGACGGTGGATTTTTCACAATGGGTTGCTGCGAAAGTATAGAATCGGATGAAGAGGATTATATTCCAAGATCAAGATTGTCACAAAGGCCAATAGGTAAGTTTTGTTGTCTTATCACCTTAGATAATATATTTATACCTAATCATAAAATCGTTAATACTCGTATATTCACCACCCATCAATCTTAAAAACTAATTGTAAGTAGGTAGGTACCTAGCTGTAGGTTTGGCCATAGTAGCTATCTGCCTGCTTTAGGTATGTACCTAGATGATTTCCAAAACATCTTCAAATTTGTTAGCTTAAAAATTAAGTATGAAAATATCTACATACATATTAATAGTTTGTCACCTCTTAAAGGGGAGTTGCTCTACGCGGGTGTATTGACAACGGTCAAGGACAGCAAAACGATTTTCTTTTTTTACCAACAATGTCCACGTCGACGTTGTTGGGCATGAAATATGATTGTGTATAAGAGGCGCGCATTAGTAAGTCAACTTTATAACAATCAAAATATACATTGTCAGTCCAAACTTCACTTTTGGATTTACCTTTAATAGATTGGATTCACATCAGAACAATAAAAATCTACGTTGTGCGTTGTGAATACTCCATTCGGCGTAAATATTTCATAATTAGCTACATAATATGTATGTATAAATTGATGTAGGTACCTACATAAGTTCATACCTAGATACATACGTTGATTTGCGTTGATTTTATTTGCAATTTTATAAAAAGTGCTGAAATTCAAAAAATTAGATGCATAGCTAGGGTTCTTTTTTTGTGGGGTTTTGCATCAGTAGTGTACATACCAAGTTTAATGAGTAGGTTTTATTAGACAAATAAACCGGCAACGTTTTCCTTCGGCGCGCGCCTTGAATTGAAGGAGTTTTTTTTTTGTTAAAACTCGATCGATTTGATCCTCAATTCCCATTATATTGAGAGATAAGAATTAATGATTAAATTCCAATGCCAAACAATTTTCAAGTACCTTAACATATCACTGCTAAAAAATATATTTAAAAAAACGAAACACACTACCTACCTATAAAATAAATAGGTACAAAGACACAAATTATAAAACAATAAAAATCGTTGTTTGTAACTACGTCCAAGCAAATACCTACCTACGATTAGCTATATAGAAATTAAACAAATAGGTATTAGCCCTCAACCGCCGTATCAATCACGATCTTAGTCGCAGGTAGGATTGCCTTAATTCGTTTTTTTTTTAATTAATTGTAATTGTAATATTTTATTTGGACAGGAGAATTGTCATTTCGATTTAGGTACTATTATAATTGCGTAGAAATTTGTGTCGACCCCATAAAAAATAAAATTGATTTACCAATGCAATAGCATTTTAATTTAAAAAAATGTAAAGATGGTTAAAACTCAATCATAAACTTCCATCGATAAATATCCTGCGCACCAAACTAATGGGTGCATTTCTCTCTCTTATCTAATCTCTCAATCGACCACTGGCCAAATGATTTGATTTACATAAATTCGAATAAGTACCTATGTGTGCGAAAAGATTGAATTTGAGTTTCGTTTATACCTATTTGTTTTTATTTAATTATAAATAGAAAACAAAGTTATGTTCATTAGATACACCCAAGTCGAATTCTTGGAATTACTGAGGACTATATTTTAAAATTATTACCTAAGTATGTAGGTGACAAAAATTATTTGTCACGCTAATATTTGATGAAAAATAATGAAAATTGGTACCTACACTTAATGATTTAGGGACCATGAATTCACTATTGACGCATATTTTTGTTTGTATTCGAAATAATAAATGTTGTTTTTTTTATTCGGATTGCTAGGTATATTTAAATTTGAAGTCAATTTGAAAATTCTGATAGTTGACAGTTTTTCGTAAATCTTGCATAGAATTTGAATTACATATAGGTATATCTGTTGTCTTACAACTGTTACAATTTTTAGTTTGCTAGCTCTCAAAATGCTGAGGAACGAAAATTCTGGATTTGATTGCTCACTGAAGGATCAAAATCTATGAGATCTCATTTTTCTGGATTCGCCTAACCAAAACCAGAAACACGCACACCTGCACACTTTTAACGTCAAAGCCGTGAAATATCATTTTTTGTTATTTAATTCAATTGTACAATTACAATTATAAAGAAGTTATGAAATTAAATAAAATAAAATTGTGCAGGTATATAACTGTATTAGGTATTTACATGTAATCTCTCCATTTTTATCGCAAATAGCATCAAAATCTTTCAAATTATAGCATTTTCGTTTGGTAATCTGGAAGATTCCGAAATTTCAGTTTCTTTGCATTTGTAAATTGACAATTAAAAATTTTTATCATTTTTCATTGCCGAAGACTAATTTGGAAATGTGCGCCATATTGAAAATCAAAACAATTTTAAATTGACGATTCACAAATGAAATGGAACACATGTACTTTCAGAATCAACAAAAGTGTTGGTGTTTTTTTCTTTTAATAGAAAACGCTGGTGCAGCCAGAAAACATATCAATATGAATAATAGTCCGCATACCTACTGTTTGGTCGAGCTTAGTATAAACATTTCCCAATCCGCTGCACTGATGGGATTAGTCTTTTTTCAGGTTCTATATCAACCTGAGTCAGAAACGATCAGAAACAGTATTCGGATAAGATATTCGCAAGAAATATCTATCCCAACAATGCATTTTAAATAATACCTGTGGTAAAAAAAGTTGTCAGGTTGTGCAAACAAAATTTGTCCGACCAACAGTTTTGTAAATTGTTATCGGTTAATATCTACTTATCCAGTTAAATGTTACATCTCTTAATTTGTATATTATTAGGAACATTTGTATCGTAGTTTAATAAGAACGAAGATAAAGAAAATTAGAAAACTTATAAATTGAATTGTAGTTCAATAAATTTAATGAGCCTGATCAAAACCAAAAATCAAGAGATGATGTACAAAAAATCACTAGCTATGATAAAAATTAACATGGTAGTTCATATGACTTTTTTATTAATACTAATCTTTGACTTTTGATTTTCAGTAGAACAAGAAATCCGAAGACAAATACGTAAGTATCATTAGATCACTTGATCAATCTCTTTTGACCTATGTACATATGTATGTTTGTATATGTAAATATTTTTTTTTATAGAAGAACCAATAAGGCGGAGGGAAATTGGTAGGCTAATATTATGTTTTAATTATTCACCACCTGTTGTTTAATCAAGAAAATTGTTTTCATTTTAGAACCACAACCAAGACCACCACCGATACAAGGAAGTAAGTAAAATAATCATGTTCGTCTTATTGGGCCTTACCAATAACTTAAATTAAAGACGACTTAAATATTCAAGTAAAATGAACCATAAGGGTATGGACTATAAATAATGAACCATAAATCACATGTTTCATATTTAAAGAGCAGTACCATGTAATATTCATTATTTAGGGTCTACTTAAATATTTAAGTCATACCATGTTTGGTTTGTTATATAGAGTAATACCATTATTGTCCATTTTGCTTAAATATTTATGTCGTCTCTAAATTTTGTCATTGGTAGGGCCCATTATCCTTATGTCGATTATACAATTCTCGATCCGTAGTGATTCGCAGTGAAGTACTCTCATTTCGTCTTACCCATTTCTTGTGAAAAGAAAAGAAAACACTGCACTGAGAATCACTGAGGATCCATTACTGTGGATTCCATAATCGACATGTCTATTTGCGTTTTATTCCAGGAAGACCACCCAATCCAATACTAGGTGAGCTTTCCAAGCATTTCTTGTTGACTTATAATATTGGTTTGATTTTTGTTAGAACCTGCACCAAAAGTAACACATAATTGGAACGTTCATGAGCGGCTTGCAGAGGTTGAACATATTGACGCTATATCTGCTAGAAATATAGTTAAGCTTTTCGAAGATGAAAACACTATTCCATTCATTTGCCGCTACCGTCAGGATATGATTAATAGAAATATCACGCCAAACAAGCTGCGTGCCATTAAAACCTCATACACAAATATCATCGAACTCAGAAAGAAAGCGGAAACTATTGTTAAGGAATTGGAGAAAGTAATTCAAGTTGATAATGAAATCCAAACTCAGATATTGGGCGCTAAAACTTTCAAAGACCTCGAATATTTGGTAAATAAAAAAAAATAATAGGCTGATACAACGTTGATTGTTTTTTTTTTTTTTTTTTTGATTTGCAGAATTCGGTATATAAACCTTCCAGATTAAGTGCAAAATGCTTGGGCATTGATACACATGCTTATCGACTTCTTTTAGGTCAAAGTCCTGTAGTTCAATTGAATCAAATTATTAATAATAGAAATCCTAACCTGGACACGATAGATAAGGCAAAAATTGGATTGAGTCAAGTTATATCAGATCTTCTCAGTAAACATACAGGCATTCTGGATGAATTGCGGCTGCTGTAAGTTTTTTTCTTTTATTTAAAAAAAAATTAATCATTCAACTAAATTGATCTTTTTCAGACAAAAAGTTCACCATATTGTTCTCAAATGTAATGAAGCTAAATTAGACAACCCAGAGACAGCAAAAGATGGCGATCGTTTGAAACAATCTAAATATGAAACGTATTTCAAATTTGAGAATGATATTAAAAATGTAAGACCACATCAGATTTTAGCCATTAATCGTGGAGAAAAAATGAAGTTCCTAAATGTAGATGTAATCTTCCCGGATAGTTTTAAGAATTCCATCAGGAGTTATATTTATGCTCAATTTATGATCGGTGGAATTAAATATGCCTTAAGAAATGAAATTTTCGACATGGCTTTCGAAAACTGTTACAACGAAAAACGTAACTAAATTTAAAAAAAAAAACTTTAAATCATTATCGAACTATTTTATTTTTCAGTTGTTACTTTTGTTAGTAAACAAGTGCGAGCTGATCTCACTGAAATAGGTAAAAACGATGCAATTGAATGTTTCGCTAAGAACTTAAAACAATTGCTTTTGAAGCCACCGCTTAAAGGAGAACGTATCTTGGGCATTGATCCTGGTTTCAGAAATGGCTGTAAATTGGCGTTAATTTCAGAAACTTCAGATGTATTAGATGTTGGAGTTATGTATCCACACAATAATAAAAAAAATGATCAGGACAAATGGGGTTTTAAACTAGCAAATCTTCTTACTAAACACAGGTGAGGACACTTTTCGAATTTTTTTAATAGAATTTAACCATTATCAAATATGACTTACCCAAAAAAATGTAGGTATATCTTGAGTTTAGTTCAGCAAACTCAAGACATACGTTTTTTAAATGTAAAATATCGGCTGTTTTTGGGAATTTTATACAAAGTAAAAAATCAACAACAAATTATTTGCGTTTGAGTTCAACTTAAGGTCTTTTCAAATGGTAATTCGACCGCTTCTGGTTTCGAATTTTTTTTTTCTCAAACATGTATTTTCCGATTTTCGATTTTAAAATATTTATGTATGTAGGTATATTTAAGTTTTGAGAATTTTTAATAATATGTGAAACTTTCTTCTATTAAAAAATGATATAAAATTATTAAATGACGATAAAATTATTTATTAAATTTAATATTTTTAAATTAAATTATGAAATTTTATATTAAGTACATACTGCTTAGAATGCAGCATTGGCAACTCACAATTTTGTTAGGTTCTTAATTTTAGTTAGTAACTAGTTAGTTAATATAACTTCGTCTCTTTCTAAATCTATAAAAATTAACAAAGTTATTTAAAACTTAAATTATCACCCACGTTCTTTGACCTTCATTTTGTAAAAACTTAAGATTTAAGCGCAATTTTGATCTGATTTTATAATAATTTTTCCATTGAAATTAATTATTTAAATTTAGATCGATTTAGGCGTTTAAAAGTTGTTAAGCGCAATTCTGGAAGTTGTTTAAAGTTACATTCCTGTACCAATTTGTGAGTTGTACTGTATAGAGTTTATATTAGAAGATATATTTGCTAATTTGGGCATTCACATAAACTGTACTGCTGAGAAGAAGTTATTAATGGTTTTAATTGCCCAAAAGCTTTTCAATTTTCGATTCGTTATATTGATTTGATAATCAATATTTAAAACTCAACTTATTCTAAGTTGAATTTTTTAAATTCCCATCTTAGTGTGCATCCATGTATGTACCTACACAAAATAACTTTTTATATATTTTTGTGTATATCCTTTTTTGTATATCTTTACAACTTACCTGTTGGTGTTTTACGGCTTGGCAGAATGGTTAGGAATGGTTGTAATAACAAGTCAAAGTTCTCCTTTGCAATCTAAAATGTTCTTTTCAGGGTTATTTTTCCTCATATGAGGAAGTGAAAAATTCTCCAAGAATATATTTTGTTATAATAAAGTGCCTCTCATTTTAGAAATATAGAGGACCTAAAATTTTCTGCCGAATCCGAACGGCTAAAATGAGAGGCTATTCATTATGACAAAACGGATATAAAAATGTTTGATAGTTTAATTCATTAGGTCTTGGTTTTCCACCAATAATTTATTTAGCATTTCGCAGAAACGCGGCACGGTTTATTGTACCTAACTAATGGCACATATGCGTGCAAAAAAAAAAACGTATTAATATTTCAGTTATTTTAAAAATATTTTTTTTAGTTGCAAAACAATTGCTCTTGGCGATGGTACCGCTTGTCGAGAAACCGAACTCTGGCTGACTCAACTTTTTGAAAAAGGAATTCTCGATCGCAAAACTATTTGGTATGATATCGTTTCCGAACAAGGGACATCAGTTTACTCTTGCAGTGATCTAGCTAAGCAAGAATTTCCACATCTTGATGTAAAACTTATCAGTGCTGGTAGGTGGTAGTAATATATATTGCATAATAATTATTGCATACACACACACACACTTGTTTATTTTATTTTTTCCAGTTTCTATTGCTCGTCGATTGATTGATCCTCTAAGTGAATATGTCAAAGTTGAACCACGTCATCTTGGTATTGGGATGTATCAGATGGACATAAATGAAAAGCTTTTGTCAAAGTCTTTAAACGAAGTCGTCTCAGAATGTGTAAGCTTTGTTGGAGTTGACATTAATACAGCCAGTTTAAGTGCACTTAAGTAAGCTCCACATTTAGGGATAAAATTTTATGGACTTCTTAATTTAAATTTTTTCACTTAAGATACATTGCTGGTCTTAATCACAAACATGCCGAGCATATAATTCATTATCGACAAAACATTGGACTCTTTCGTACTAGGAAGGACTTATTAAGAGTCAAGACTATAGGAAAAGCTACATTTGTGCAGTGCGCTGGGTAAGAATCGTACACTTTTTTATCATGATATTTATGTATGCTATTTTTTTTTATTATTTCAACAAGCTTCATTCGTATTGAGCCGAAAAGTGTTGGTGGCAAACTAGAAAATTTGCTGGACTGCACCTGGGTACATCCAGAAAGCTATAAAGTTGCAACTAAGTAAGTTTTATTTTAAATTTAAATATTAAAATCAAACTTATTTTTTTTTATTTTTATCTTAGCATAATAAAGCAATGCAACCTCGAAATTAAAGACATTGGGAATCAAGGTTTTATAACGGAAATAAAATCTTTTGTTAAATCCCATCAAATTGATGTTCTAGCCAATCATTTCGAAATCCCTACCGAACGAGTAAGGTTATACCTCCTTTACAAAATTGTTTTTTTCTATGGTTTTGTTTGTATAATTTTAGCTAAACATTGTATTGAATGCACTTCAAAGAGAGCTACTCCAAGACTATAGACCCGATTTTGAGAAAAAGGTCTTTATACAGGATATAACAAAACTCGATGATTTATTCATTGGACAGATTGTTACAGGTAAAATAACTTTAATCTTCGAATAATAATAACTAAATTGATATTATGCATGATTTTTTTTTATTTAAAAAACAGGTGAAGTAAGGAACATAGTTTACTATGGAGCATTCGTTAATATTGGACTTGGTATCGATGGGCTAATTCATAGAACTAAAATGAACGGAGTTAAGCTGAATCTAGGAGATAGAGTTTCAACATCAGTTATTGATCTCGATATTGCAAAAAAGCGCATATCACTAAGACTAGATGAAGTTATTTAGTATTTTTTTTTAATGTTGTTTACATATCATGTATCTATAATTTAAGTTTATATCTCTTCAAGAAAATGTTTTATTTTAAAATTTAAAAAATAATGTGAAATGTAAGTTTGTGTTTTTTAATTCGTTTATGGAATGTATTTTTGTTCAATACTATTGTTTTTCTAAGATTTGAATCTAACATTGCATACGTGAGTGATAAAGTAGGTATTTTAAATCAAGTGGGACTTTAGTGGTGTAAAATTTTAGAAAAAAAAATATTTGTTTTCCGAACCAAAAAAAATAGGTATATGGTATTTTAGAGCTTTTGGTATGTTTTCAGTCGAAGAATCTTTAGAACCAGGCAAGAACTATCGCTTTCAAATTGTTCTTGTAAATTTGCCTTTACTCCTTTTTTTTACAGTTTTACTATAGAAGCAAAACTAGAGAAGACGTTAAATCAAACTCGTGAAAACAAATTCTTCGTTTCCCTTTTTTATTTTCATTGCGACTGAAAAATATTGACAAGTTGAGGGCAACCGTGGAATCATCAAGCATTACTGTACTTAGCCAGTATGTATTGTCAAAAAAAAAACAGGTGTTGGAGTTTTATTAATGTTCGAAAAACCATATGAATTGCGATAAAATATCATTTTAACAATTAGATTCTCCCAAGAACTTCAAAAGTAATTATTGATATAGAGCTTTGAACTCGAAAGATTGAAGAGTTTAAACAATAATTTGTGACAAGCCGAAAAATTCGGTTGGATAGATAAGCAGAATAGGGCTAATAAATTAGTTATGGATGACTATATTTTAAGCCACCTAGCAAAATCGTAGTTTAAGTTTAAGGTTGTATTATATGAGTATATAAATATGAACAATAAAGCACCGTGTTGCACAATGCACATATGCATTATGCATGGAACTTAGGTACAGTTCACACTGAAAAACTGTTGAAAAATCAATATAATTAGAAATCTGAAATTGTTTTGACACCAACTCATTTCTTAAAAAGATCTCAATATATGAGAAGAAAATTTTTAAAATCGATGGAGCGGTTTAAAAAAATAAATTAATATATGATAAAATTTTGCAAAAATGTTTCAGAAAAAAAATTTTACACAATGACTTTATTAATGCGAAATTAAATTTTGGTATGGAACCTCTGGTGTAAAAAATTTCTTTAAAATCGGTTCAACAGATAATGAGATAGTCGAAAACCAAAAAAATGGTTCGATGAGCGATAGGTACCGTTTCTAAACGATAGATCAATTTTTTTTCAATAATATGGAAGATCGTACTGATATTAACTCACATGAATCTTTTAATCAATCAATTAATAAGAGAAATAACTCCAGGCTATAAAAACTTGGTTGTAGCTCACTCAAGTGTTGTTGTACATTCAAACCTTCAATATTAATATGATGGTGCCAAAGCTGGGCAGCCTAACTGCAAGGGTGTTATCACACAGAAACGCCTTATAAATTATTTACTCGTTAAAAAAAATTGAATATCAGCCCTATTCTGCTAAACGAGGAATCGAACGTTCGATTCACTTCATCGATTCACGTTCACTCGTCGTCTCAATTCTGCTAATCGTCGTGGGAACTTTACCAACCCTTATTTCGAATCTTTCGAATATTCAGATTTAAATGAAATGTCACATTCATAATTTTCAAAAATGTATTTTAAAAAAGAATTCTTTTTGCAAACAAGCCAAATTTAAGATAATGGATAGTATTGGAATTTTTTTGAGATTTCCAATCAAATTCAGTACGTTTTATCCCTTTTGGAATCCGATGTACCTCCTGTTTTCAGAGCAGCCTCTGCGATTTTTTGTAGAAGGCAATTAGCAGCATGGTGTTGATAAAGACTTCATCGTCTGTGTAGCACAACCGATTTTCAGTAAAATTCTTAAGCAGGTTTTGGATAGCTTGGAAAACAGGTGTGTTCGCAAAGTAGATAACCATGCAAATGAAGGAGGAGGAGAAGCATGAAGCCAAAGAATGCTTTTTTGAAAATTGGTCACGATTGGTTATTTTCTTCCTAAAGTTTTTTTTAAATTTAAAATAGGTATTCCCATTTTTAGTCACATTTTTTTTTCAATATTCAGCTTTTCAAAATAACAAACACAACAAATCAATTGCGGATGTAAAACTGACAATTTTGTATAGAGCTAATCAATTCGCTCGTTTATGAAAATGGCACACTATTTCACCGACGGGGAATGTTTCCCTTCGAAAGTATAGTAGAAATACAAATTGATGAGTTTCGAACACACATTCCCCCCGACGTTAATCAGAATAGGGCTGTATATTCTTTACTTAGGGAAATTGAAATATAAGGAGTATTCGACCTAGGGATCAAGTCTCCAATAGGGGGATATAAATCTCCCATAGTTTGGGGAGACTTGATTCGTTTGACTTTTCTGGTTTTCTATGCAAAAAAGGAAGCTTATAAATGTGAAGACAGGAACGCGTCTTCTAGAAATCGTAAATAAAAACTGTAAAGGGTATCAAGTCTCCCTCTTCTCACTACGTATATATCGCAGCTAAAAATAATTGTTTAATTCTAGAAACAAAACTACAAATTTAAAAGTTTGACTTTATTTTTGTACGAAAAAAAAATATCATTTTGGAATTCTTTATGATTGCTTCATTAGATTTGCCATTAATTTATATATATGTCATTTTATTTGTTGATATACATACACATACATACATTCAATATTAAACTATAAATACATTTATTTATTAAAAGTATGTATATTTGTATTAAATACAAATACTCATCTTTTGTAATATAAAATTCTGTAATTTTTTTTAATATAACTTATTTATTAAAAACATATTTTTTTTCTTCATTTTGTATGAAGTTAATATTAAGAATATACATCATATTTATATATATATATAAAGATCATTAGGAATAAATAACATAAAAAAATATTCTAACTATACTTATACAAATATATGTATATATATTTTTTTTCATAATATACGAAAGTATATAATGGGTTATAATATTTAGATATAAATACTAAATCTGCATGTTATAAATTGAAAACATAAAGCAAATAGCAGTATAATGCGTTTGACTTGATTTTAAAAATTTTATAAGCATAAAGTAGCGCTTTTAGGAGATTAAACAAACAAAAAAAATGCATAATACTAATAAAATAAAACATTTTTAAACACATTTGTATAGATAAATTCACTGAATATTGATCAACAATAAAATATTTTGCTTAGGTCTGTTTTGTGAATTTCTTACAAATGTTTACCAACTGTTTTTTCTTTTCTATTGGTTTTGAAAGCTAATTGTAAAACTTTGTAAGGAATTTTCCAGTTACCAAACAGACCTATTTTTTAGATTAAATTCAGATAATCGAACTTAAATGAGAAAATTAAACAGGCATTCACACTTATTCACACGAACAATTACACACACGCGCACATTCCAAACAAATTGTTATACAAGGACATTTTTCGAACAAAGAGATGCGAGGACGTGCCTTTACAGTTTTTTTTTGCATTTTTTCGAGCGCATCGTCATTATGTTTCCAAAATGAAACAAAATTTTGAAACGAATATCGATGTTTTTTTTTTTTGGTGCTTTTTGATATCCTAAAAAGAAAAGTTATTTTATTATTTAATTTAAATTCATATTTTCATATTTTTTTCTCACCAAAAATAAGTTAGTCGAAGTAAATCCATGGCCATTTGCAGAGAATCTTATTTCTTATCTTTTTTTCTGCAAAAGAAATTAACTTTAAATTTAGTAAAAAAAAAATTTTACACATTTTTAAATAAAATATAAATAAATAATTTACAAATGATATATACATAAATGTCTACATACTCTTAAAGGAATATAAAATTGAAACTAGAAACCAAATTTAAAATAACTAATTACATATAAAGATGCAAAGTAAAAACTAATAAAGCTTTAGATACAAATATACAAGGTTTTAAAGCTTACCTTTAACGTCTTTTTTGCGCATGGTTAAAAAGGCTCGATTAAGATGTTAAAAAATAATATCTAATACTTTTGAAATTTCGGATTTGTATTATTTTTTATAAAATAAAATAACTCAGCAAATCTAATTGACGAAGAATCAGCCATCGACAGCCACTTAACGATAAAGATACCCGAGATAAGCCCAACGAACAGGTTGGCCAAAAATGTTGGTTCATTTAGGGGGGAATGTAAAATTGACAGCCTAAATGTTCAATTATTTTTGTAGGCGAACAAAATTTCGTTTGGGCGAAACTCACAATAGCTTAAAATTCCGGGCGAACAAAAAATTTTAAGGTGAAGTATTTTTCGAGTGAAACTCCCAATGTGTCAATGGGAATATTGCTCGGCAGATGAAAGACAATAAATTTCCATCGATGAGGAAATAAATCTTGACGTATCACTTTTTTCAAAATGGTTTCTCCGAGAATTTGAATGACTTTTGCTTCGTTTTAAAATTAAAGAGATATTAAAATAAGAGAAATTTAATATCAATGATAATGATTTCAAAGAGCAATAAAAACGTTGGACAGTGGACGTAAAATCTATTTCGGTACTGAAATTTGAAATTATCTGGCAATACAACCCCCATCCAGGTAATAAATTGCCAATGCCATTGAAATTGACATTTCCTCAAATACAGCGTTAATTAATAGGAAAATCGATCTGCAATCATCTTCGATGAAGCAATATTATGTCATTTTGAATTTCAATGACATCGAGGCTATTGAACTTTCATTGGCTCAAAGAACTTTGAACTACGTTCTCCGGCTGCATTTGAGACAAGTGTGAATGCAAATATTTTAAAAACTTTGTAAATATTCGGAAATGCAGAAATTTGATTTTTTCGACAATATTTCTTTTTTAATAATTTAAGCAGACAATATTATTGATGTGCTAAGACTTGGAAAATTTGTGCCTTCAAAAATTTGTCGAACTGGGCTTAAGTCCCTACAATCCCTATGGTAAAAATGGCCCTGCTAGAAACAAACTTGTAATCGTTTTAAAAATAAAATAAAATTTATTTTTCAAACTAAACAAACACAAGACATGAATATTATTGTTTAATGCCAACTCTTCGTAATGTGTATATTTAAGAATTCAATATATTTAATGTAAATTTTACAATAAATGCAAAGTCATTTTTTTAACTTTTCCATTATAATATATATTATAAGATATATATTCTTTCGTTAGTTTTTTTTTTTTAATTTTATTTTTATGCTTTCATGTTTTTTTTTTGTTTGTTGTTGTTTAATAAATCTATTGTTTGATGATTTTTAAACTTAATATTTAACGTTTATTTTGGAAAATATAGAAACATACGAATATTTTAATTATTGAAATTTTATTTATAAACTTTCAGAATTATTTATTTATTTTTATTTGTTTGTTTATTTTATAACTATTCTAACTATTTTTTGTTTGTCTACTGTTAATTCTAACACTTTCTTAATAATACAGTTTTAATTTTAATTAAATGAATTCATTGCAAGTATAGTAGTTTTATTTCTACATAAAGTTATTTTGTGTATTTTATTACTTTATTTTTATTAATACTTTTTTTACTATGCAGTGAGTGTTGCATAGACCTATAGTGTGTTTTTTTCTCTTGAATAGTCTCTTAACATAAAACGCTTAGATTAGTAATTATGTTCTCTTTTC
The DNA here is from genome assembly GCA_929447395.1 of Epistrophe grossulariae. Taxonomy (NCBI): domain Eukaryota; kingdom Metazoa; phylum Arthropoda; class Insecta; order Diptera; family Syrphidae; genus Epistrophe; species Epistrophe grossulariae. The sequence goes on from OV839567.1 coordinate 107,241,539, forward strand.
ACAGCCCTAACTATTTTATTTATATTAAAAATCTACTTCAATTTTTTTTTTAATTTTTAATTCTTGATCACCTATGTATATCGGAACGAAATGAAAAAGGTGTGCTTAATATTTATGTTCTGCAACTTCACTTTTATGTTTATTGCTTATAAAAGTTTTAAGTTCCTATATAATTATTTTATAGGTAGGTAGGTACCTATTTAGCAAGAAACCAAAAAATGTTTGAGTTAAAATCCGTTTTACATTGCTACAATTATAATATTATATTTGTATGTTTAATTTGTAATTTAATAACAGATTGATTATAGCGTGGGTTCGTTTTAACTTATTTTATTTTTTTTAATATTATTTTGAAATATTTTTTGTTTAACAACTTTATTTTTTTTTTGTTCGGCTTAAAAATTACTTCGTTATAATTATAAATATATGAGTGCTGATTTATTTGTTTGATTTTTTTTATTATGGTGAGTTTGGCAATATATCAATTCGATTTCCAGATATGATTGTAGTGTTTTCGGGGTTGTTTTGGGAATTTTGTAGAATTTGGAAGATGATGTATCTAGAATAGAGTTGAGTTGGTGTTGTTTTTTTTTTTTTGTAAAAAAAGGTCTGATAGAATTTTTATATTTTGTTTTTACTTTTCGTTTGCTGATGATAGCACGATTCAATGAATACTTTTGGGGACTGTTTGTAGGGCTCAAGACCCATCAAAGCTATAAAAAAAAATATTTCGAATATGAAAAAAAAAAAAAATTAACAATTAGCATTTTAGAATAAGAAAATGACGTGTATCTATATGGAAATTCAAATTAAAATAACATAGATAGATTTAATGCTTAGTTTCCCCAAAAGATTTGTTTTATAATCAATCATAGCATAAAGCACTCTTAAGCGACGGGTTTAGCATGGAAGTTTTGAAAATTGAAAAAAAAAAAAAAAAAAAAAACGAATATAAAACGTGTGTCTAATGTTGATAAGGGTGTTGGAAGGTAAGTTATTTTGAATAGAAATTTCAAAAAAATTAACTTAATGTTGAAAATCATTTTTCATTGTGTTAAATAAATACATACAAACATATTACGTAAATTGGTTGTGTGCAAAGAGTACCTATATGTGTTATGTAAATTCTACTGTAAAACTATCCAAAGGCTCATCGATACAGCCTTATGACGGTTGCCGTTTTACTAAAATGGAAACAGTTATAGAGGTTCTTTATTAATTGTTTTATCTCTGCGAAATCAAATTGGCAAATTAAATAAGGTTTTCGTAGAAACTTATAAAAATACTCGATAAAAGGTTCAGACGGTTGAGCACCAGCTCATGAAATCACAGGAAAAGTATTTTCAACTGAAATTTGCTAATTTTTGTTTGATATTACATTGTTCACTTTAGAATTTGATTTGGCCATTAATTGCTTGATTTTGTAATTTAATCATACCTATACATTAAGTTGGTGATGCTTCTGTACAAAAGGTTTTCACGTAGTAGAAAAGAGAACTTTATTATGGTTTAAAAAAACACTGTGAAGTGCATCAAACGCCATTACTTGTCAAATGAAACAAATTCCCGACTTCGGACCGCAACATACTTAAGACTGCTTTTAGAAGCTTCGTTTCTCTCTTCGAAAAAGAAGTTTAAACGGAGTACTCAGAACATCCAAACAAAAACGACATAAGTTTACTTCCAGCCAAGCGTTAGGCGTGTTATTTTAAGGAAAAAAAGAAATAATACACCATCTGGATGAGTTAAGCTTTCACTTCTTTGTTTTTTACGCGTATAGCCGTAGTTTGAAGACAAATCGACTAATTTATTTTTCCACACTATCCCACTGAGTATTAACACATGTCAAAAAAGTGGGAAGCAAATCATGTATAATAGTGTGGAAACAAAATATGTCAGCCCATCTTACACAATGAAAAGTCATTTCTCTCCCACAAATTCGCCAGTAGCATAGAATTCTTTCCCACTTTCAATTTGACATGTATTAATACTCAGTGGGATAGTGTGGAAGGGCTTTTAGACATTTTTTTGACAGTTGCCAACGAAGTCCCTTTATGCCTGATTACATGGTCGTTTTACTGAATATATAACAAAGACCCTGATTAGATTTGAAAGATTGAGTCCAGACTGGTGAGTCTTATCGTATTTACATTAGAAATTTTAAGGCGCCTCAAAATATATTGAAACAACAATTTTGACATTTCTCACATTGAAGCAATAACAAATGACTCATGAGTCCGGTTTTTATATTTTCTTCGCGTCTCTTTCTTGCTCGGACTCAATCTTCCCAATCAGCAAACAGCGTCAAAGAGAAGTATAGTCTGCAGATCCCATCCAAAATAGTATCATTAGGCGTGTTTCTTTTTTAGCACCGAGCGTGGCACTGAGCTGTCAAAAAGAAAACTATTTTACTTTTTAACTCGGAGCGCTCCAAGCTCTCAACTTGCATTTCTTTTTTAAGCTCAGAGCTCGACCGGGGCTCGCTCGATGAGCTGGGAAAAAAATGACCGAGCACATCGAGCACAAAGCTGAGCGCGGCTAACTTCATACAATTTTCATGTAGTTTGACAGATTACTAAGCATATGAGAGTTCAGTGCTCAATTGAGTTTCTTAAATAGATTGGTGCGCTCAGGTCACGCTCTGTTCGGAGTGCGCTCTATTCGCTCAGAGCCCGCTCTGTGCCCCGCTCGGGGCTAAAAAAAGAAAAACGCCTATTATGGTACGTCTTGCAGTACGCATGTTAATTCAACATGTTAAGTTGATGCTCATTCACAATAAGTTAACCATAAATATATGTTTACAATTGACAATCGCAATAGCATAGCGTTTTAAAAAGTTGTTGATAAAAATGTCAACTTTCATTTTTAAATTCACAATCGGACACATTTTCGGGAACAAACTTATTTTTCGAATTTCTCATACAAATTACTTTCCTACGAACGGACACTCTTATAAACTAAGTTGGTGTAATTTTGAGAGTGCATGGTTCCCTTTCATCGCGTTCCGTTATTGAACATGTCATTTCCTTTCCTTCTGCTATTAATTTTTGATACCAAGGGAAGTTCGCACTTCGTCAAAAAGGTTAGTTTTTTTTCAGCCACGACATAAAAGATTTTATCTTGCAAAGTTCATTGTATAGATATGTTTTTTAGATTAATTATTGGAAACACACAAGCCAGAGATTTAAAAAAATAAAGAAGATATTGGAAAATGGCAAGGTGGCAAGGTGGATCCAATAAACTCAGAAAAAAACCTTTCATGTGCATGGGATGGTTTTCAAGAGCCAGAAACCTCTTAAATTTAAATATCTTAAGTGATGTCAATTTTTATTAATACAATTAATTTAGTATGAAGTTAAAAAAAAAGTTTTTCTATGTCTTTCCTTTAACCGGACAGTTCTCATAACCGTACAAAAATTGGGGGACCATAAGTGTCCTCTTATTAGAGCTTTCACTGTACTTATTTTAATGTAACAACTAACGCAAATTATGATTTATGAAGCTACTCAAAATATTCGGTTTATTTTTGGGTAGGTACAGACGGCAAAGCCATGCTTTAATGGTTTTTGTTAACAATTCTGTATGATTAAAATAAAAATCTAATCTAATCTAAATCTAAATCAGTAAAAGCCATCTATTCGCTTATGATAGCATGTGGTAGTAACTAAAATTTTATATCTACTCATGAGTCATGAGTACTTTGTTACCTTATTTATAGGTATTCGTTTACGTTTTCTTTAAAAAACTTCAACAAAAATCTTGACCGGGGTAGAGAAAGCGCGAGCTGTCGTAAACACACAGGGGATAAGTGTCGAATAAATTTTGAGACCGCTAAATACAATGGAGAGCGTTTTAAAAGCATTGTGCGAAAACAAGCACATATAAATTTGAAGACATTTAAAAAAACTCAAAAATTCAATTCTTCGCTGTACTATATCACTTTTTAGGACTACATTTAAGGGTGATATAGTTTTATATGTAATGTCCCCTCTCTCCTAGAGTAATTCAATGCAATTTTAGAAAAAATTCTCTTGAACTGAGTTGTCCAATAATTCTTTGTTTTTTAAATACTTATACCTACATATATATGTTAAAAAAGTGTAGGTACTTATCTTTTACCTGAAGGTATGTGCTTTAAAAAAAACGCAGGTGTATGAAGTTAAGTATTTGGTAAACGAAATGTAAGCCTAAGCTTAAATAAATAATTGCAAATTAAAACAAAAATACTGTGCAACTTATATAGTTAGAAACATAAAATTATAGCAAACTCTTAAATACGAGACGGCCATATTGGTTAAAGAAAAATAAAGCAAAATTATTGTTTCTAGATCTTTCAGATTTTTTACGAATCAAGCTGTTTTTGGTTAATTACAATGAGTATATAGAATTTCATCATTCACATACTTAGTTGATGCAACAGAAAAAAAAACTTTAGCATAATTAATACTTTTTTTTTGTCTTAAGTAATTTTTACCTTTATATTTTCGCTTGAACACAAAAATTTGGCATGGCTTATTGTAATTTACATTTACATAATGTCCTAGGTTTGTTTGGTTTAAGTCTTTAGCATCAATTGTGTTCCTCACAACATGCGCAAAACCATCTGGAAAATTTAGAAGTTTTTTTTGTTTGTTGTTTGTAAGAAATACCAATGCAATTGGAGTTGACACGAACATAGGACACATAACTTTACAACACAAGAACTTTTTTTTACAAAAAATGTTTTCAAATGACCCTCATCGAAAGTATTCTTCAAAATTGTATCCATAATTTAACAGTATAATTATAAACTCATTTAACAGTTTACGTTTAATTTTAAAAATTCATAAGTTTAAACAGAATTTAAAATTTTGAATACGTGAAGCTAGAATGTTTAAAAAAAAGATAAATATATTTCGCGATGTAAAATAAGCATTTTTCCATAAAAAAAAAAAAAACAACAAAGAAGTCGAGTCTGTTACAAAATCACAGTAATTGAGTCAATTTATTTTAGGTTGTTTTAAGTCACGACTGACGATGAGGGTGTACAACATATAGAAGTGAAGTTTTTATAAAATCTTTAAAATGTAAATGAATGATGGTTAGATGTTTTATTTCTTCAATTCAAAAAGAATTTGAAAGTTCGGCCGACTTGAAGTAAGTTGCTGGTCTTAAGCCATTCATGCATTTATTTTGATCGTGCTATTTCCTACTTTCCTAAAGTTCTGGGAAGTTTCGGTTTTTTTCAATTAGTTTCTAAGCTTTGTAAAAAAAATGTTTGAATCGTGGTAGAGTCGATTTTGAAACTCTACTACCTACCTGTATGCAAAAAAAAAAGCATTTAATATTAATTCTATTTGTTAAACTTAAATCTCAGGCCGTCATCTGCGTTGAAAATGCATTTGTAAAATGTTCTTAAACGCAAACTTTAAAAGTCTTTTGTTGGAAAACGCAAAAAAAACAAATTTGAGGTTAGGATTCAATACGAAATAGCAATGCATGTTTTTAAATTTCTTAAAACAAGAAAGAATCTCTGTTGTTGACAGTTCAGGAAAAATATAACTCGCTATTTATTATTCTTTTTTATAAACATAGCCATAAAGTAACGTATGACATGAACCATTACGACGGTTCTCGAAAGACTTAAATGTTTTGGTTATGGTTCTATCACTATGTTAGCACAATGAAATAATTTCTGCTAATAGATTTTTCGTTTGGTAATCCGGAAGAAATATCGGGAACTCTCAAGAATTGATTTTCTTTCAGAAGAAGAAGTGTCTAGTGCCAAACGAACGATTTCAGAAGCATTCGGAATGCTTCCACACGCCCAAACGAAAATGCTTTAAGTAAAGGAGTAGTCATCAAACTTTCTGGCAGCGTTCGTACGTAACTGAATGTTGCATTTTTTGCAAAGCAAGATGAGGTTTTGGGGGAGTATGTTAAGGAAGGTTAGGAAATTCGGAAAGGGTCATGTAAGGAAAAGGGTATGTATATTAAGCTCTCATTCAGTACTCATTTATAGTTCTTCAAACTTAGAGCCTGAAAAAATTTTCTCAGTGATTTCATCTGGCAACATTTTAATTGGCATATTATTTTTCGTAATCGAGTTATATGGTTGCTATCGAAATCACCAGAAAGTAGGTAGTGAATGCGAAGTTTTACAGAAGTTTTGTTACTTCTATGTATGCATGTTCAGATAATGTGTTGTTCTGTTAAATTCATCCCTTTATGGCATTACAAATAATAACAAAAAAGAAAATATCGTGGGGGATCATTCCGTGTATCTATTATCACCCGAAGATAATCTTGCTTCACATAACACTAAAAATAACTATTGTCTGGATAAACATGTTTTGGCGATGAAATATTTGCTTCACGTAAGTCGATTATCATCGAAACAATAAACGCTCGTGCTGTGTTAAAAAATTTTAAGGGTATTCACAAAATGTAAAAAAAAACACCAAAATGATAGGTTTAAGGTATTGTTTTGCATTGGTTTTCAAGATTTTAAGTTTGTTAGGCACTGTAAAATGATTTTGCAAAGTGAAAATTAAAATGAAAGTTCGAAACAAAATAATAATAAAAATAATGAGAATGCCAAGACAATTAACAGAAATTGTACTGAATTTGACCAAATCGGGTTGTTCCTCCATAAAGTTTATTAATTGCTAGTTTCCCTGTCCACAATTAACGAAATAGGTCGCAATAGGTATTAGATCTCCATATTAACAATTTAAGTGTCAATTACAAATCTTGTATATGAATTTTTGTTGCACAACAAATTTGTAAAGAGAGTAGAAAATTTTACACTTCAACTTCAATTAACTGTTGCACCATTTATGTTTCCATATTGTAAGTTTTATTCACAATTTGTTGATCGTTGTTGAGCAAATATCATTACTAATACCCAGAACACAAATTTTGTTTGCATCTCTACTAATCGAAATGCTGTATATTTATCAATACCGTGCATGTCCACAACTCCATGACATTCCCTTCCGTTTCCCAACCAGTGTAAGGTTGTTAGAAGCTTCTGCCTTTGAGTTAGGACGTCGCAATACCTTTTGGTTTTATGTTGTGTTATGGTTATTATTTCTGAGTCGAAATTTAAATAATTTTTCAAATTGTGATTAATATGCGGACGATAAACTGCTGTCGCTACTGCTGTGTCTTCTACGCATACATTTTAAATTTATGGGAATATTAAACTTGTAAAAGAATTAAAAAACGATTTAAAAAAAACAACGCAATTTGTCTCTTATCGACAGCCAGTGTGGCATTTTAGCCGAACGCTCTTAAATAGTATTTTGAAAAAAATAAAAAATAATTGACGAAACGATGGTGGTTGCGTTACGTAAAGCAAATTATTGACGATCACGTTCACGACTATCGTTTTAAAAATTACGGAATGACTCGCCTGGTAACTCCTATTAATTTTTACAAAATAATAATTCGAATATAAGTAATTCTATCTATTTTTATTTGTTTGTTTTACAATATTGAGATCAAATTCACTAATTCGTAGTCTAGGGAAAACTGACCTGAACCCACAATTTCGGTATATACAATACATTAAGATGGTTTGTGTATGAAAAAATCCGAAAATGCCAGGTATACTTCTGAGGTCCTTGAGAGTTTTGAGATATGACGTCAATAAAGGACACGTGGAAAAAGGCTGCAGCTGGAGTGCATTATGGAAAAATTGTGATTAACATTAATTTGGCACTAGATATGCAGGCTTTATGATTCCCCAAATGCAAAAATATTTTTTTTCGATTTTTTGGGGGAGGGGTTTGGGAGTAGGAAAGGAGGGGGTACCAATTAATGAAAAGCTCGGCCTTTGGAACTCGAATGGGGTATCGTTTCCATGTATTTTTTAATGCTGAATCAAATGGCAACACTCAATTTTTTATAGAACCACTTTTTACAAAATTTTATGACGTCATCATTTAAGGACTTCTGACAAAAGCCTGCAACTGGTGTGCATTAGAGAAAATTTGGATATACATTAATTTGATACTAGAAATGTAGATCGTATGAGTCTCCAAATACAAAAATAGTTTTTCGATTTTTAAGGGAGGGGTTAACGGAAAGGAAAATCTGCACTTCTGTTGTCAAATTATAATATAAATACATGGTTTTGTCAGAAGTCCTAAAATGATGACGTCATATCAAAAATTTAGTGAAAAGTGATTCTATCGAAAATTGAGTGGTGCCTTTAATTCAGCATTAAAAAATACTTGGAAGCGATACCCCAATCGCCCTAGTTCCATGGCTGAGTTTTTCATTAATTTGTAGCCCCTCCCCTTTCCTACTCGTAAACCCCTCCTCAAAAAATTGAAAAAAAATATTTTTGCATTTGGGGAATCTGAATATCTAGTGCCAAATTAATGTCAATCACAAATTTTCCTTAATGCACACCAGCTGCAGCCCTTTTCCCATACGTCCTTTATTGATGACGTCATATCTCAAAACGCTCAAAGATCTCAGAAGTATACCCAGCATTTTCGGATTCAGCACGCTTTTTTAATATCGAAAGTCGAAACCATTAAAATGTATTGCATCCGAAATTTTGATATAGGGCAAAAAAGTCCATTTTGTCCCTAGACTATCGGTTTTCTTTTGAATTTGAACAGTGTATTTTGTTTTGTTTTGATTTTCTGTTTGTTTTTTTTAATTTCGCAAAACAAAATAATGTTTTACGAAGACCCAATTCTAACTACGTGTATTAAAGTTATGAAAATACAAACATTCAGACCCATTCACCATAGTTATATGAAAATTTACAAATATTATTGTTTTCTACTTTCAGTATTGTTAAAACTACTGTTTTATTATATTATTTTATTTTTTGTTTTGTTATCAAAGATTTCCTACAGTGTGTAAGGTTTTTTATTTTTGAATTATGATTTTGAGAGTCTTCACAGTGTTATTGTGGTCTACAATAGTACAAATTCAGAGGATTTCCATTTTCCAATTCATCTTATATTTTTTTTATATACAAAAGCAAAATAAACATTTTATATTATTTATTTAAGCAATAAAAATATATATTTATATTATAATGTATTGTATGAGTGTAATACAATGTGAAAAAAGAAAATAAGAAAGAATATTTCCAAAGTAGTTATTAATTAAAAAGAATAACTTGTTTGTACAATGTATGATCGCATGCGATCGGGTCGAAGGTGTGGAAATAAAATATGATAACAGTCTGTTTGTTTATTTGTTTTCGTTTAAGTAAAATATTTACATCAAAATTTAATGAATAGTAAATGATTTATTTTTTTATATTAAATTTAAAATATAATACATTTATAAATATTTTTTTTCTTTTTTGTTTTTTTTAATAAGAATGTGTTGAAAAAATATATGAGATTGGTGATTCGAGATTCGATATCTTTAATGTACTTCACGTTTTTCTTTAGAAAATAAGTAGTGAGTATTTTTTCTTGATTTTTAATTCGTTATACGAAATATAGAAAACAGTCTATTAGACAATTAAAAAAAATATTTATTTTTGTTTAATAAGTAGATTAATTTGAATAATGGAAAATTAAAAACTAAAGTTTGTCGAATTGGGGCATAAAATACGCATAAGTATTGCTTTATTTGATGATTTTAAAGAATATAACCAAAAAAGCGATGTACTATGTATATATTTATGTATAAACAAAATTATTTTAAAGCTTTAAGTGAATAAATAAATTATGAAATATAAGCACGAGATAAAAATAACAAACTAAACAACTAAAAGGAAACGAAAGAAAACAATAATTTTATACAAATTTAAAGTATAAACAAAAAAGAAATAAACAAAAAAAAAGAAGTTAATAACGAACACAAGAAAAAGAGTGAAAGAATTGCATTAAACCAACCAACCAAGTGTGTACGTACATACATAATAATTCCCCCAAAAATACAAAATTTACACCACACAAGCTGAGAAAACTCCCATTACCCGTCAGCCAAGATCTTGCTGTGCATCAGAGCGATAGATAGCAGCGCGATAACTATACCTGTTAGCTGTAGTTGTCTGTTGCTGTTGAGATTGTTGCAATTGTTGTTGTTGTTGCTGCTGTTGGCCAGCCGATTGCAGAATAATGCTATTTGAGGGTTGTGTTGGATTCCCGATTCCAGTAATAATGGTACGACTACCATTTCCACCGAAAATACCTTCAGGATCGTCTGGATTTATTAGGCAATTATTTTGTAACTCCATTTGCTGATCGGAAAGAAGTTTAGCATTGAGGATTGACACGTAGGTTTTGTAGCGGCGTAGCTGTTATAAGAATAATAATATATTATGTTTAATAATTTATTGAAATAAACTTTAATTATATTAGTTTACAAGTACAAGATTCAACGTCGAACAAATTCAAGTACACTTTTCCGAAGATTTTAATGCTCTGATTTCGAATTGATTTCACTTGTGATCGAGTGCGTGTGTGTGAGCGAGTGAGTGAGTGAGTGAGTGAGTGAGTGAGTGAGTGAGTGAGTGAGTGAGTGAGTGAGTGAGTGAGTGAGTGAGTGAGTGAGTGAGTGAGTGAGTGAGTGAGTGAGTGAGTGAGTGAGTGAGTGAGTGAGTGAGTGAGTGAGTGAGTGAGTGAGTGAGTGAGTGAGTGAGTGAGTGAGTGAGTGAGTGAGTGAGTGAGTGAGTGAGTGAGTGAGTGAGTGAGTGAGTGAGTGAGTGAGTGAGTGAGTGAGTGAGTGAGTGAGTGAGTGAGTGAGTGAGTGAGTGAGTGAGTGAGTGAGTGAGTGAGTGAGTGAGTGAGTGAGTGAGTGAGTGAGTGAGTGAGTGAGTGAGTGAGTGAGTGAGTGAGTGAGTGAGTGAGTGAGTGAGTGAGTGAGTGAGTGAGTGAGTGAGTGAGTGAGTGAGTGAGTGAGTGAGTGAGTGAGTGAGTGTGAGTGACAAAATAAATATTTTCGACATGCCATATAAGGCATCAAATATATTCGGAAAAATATTGGGCTGTTTTTTCATGATAAAATTGTGTTGACACTTGTTATTACAATGAAAGAGACTAATTTTTTAACAAGAACTAACCTCGTATTGTAAGTAGTTTTCTTTTTCTTTGTAGTTTTGTAATGGTAGTCCTTTACTTGGTATTGGACCTTTCTTATGCTCGGCTACTGTATTTTCCAATTGAATCACTTGATGCTCGTGAGATGTTAATTGCTCTTTCTGTAATGAATAAATTATAAAAGAAAACGTCTACAAAAAAAAAAAAGCCTCACCATAAGTAACTTTGTATGTGTGCTCGGTAATAGAGGTCGTTGAAAACGTTTTTGACTGCCCACACCACCCTCCAGAGGTGGTGCTGAAAATGAAGCGCAAACAAAATTAATTGTTTCCACCCAGGATTGCAATTCTTTAGAATCACTCGTTTGGAAGAGATATTCAGCCTGATCGGAAGTTTGTAACCGAAAAACGTGTTGTTTCTTTGTATAATCTGTAGCTTTGGTTGCTAGCGCATGATGAATACGGATTGCATTATGTAAATTGTCGGACATCTAAAATTAAAGAGATTTACAAGAATTATAATTCAATAAACTTATTGAGTATATAGAAAGATAAACAGCAACAAGAACAACTTACTTGACTTTTTCGGAATCCGTGTTCATCCTTGTGCAAATATAATACTAAATCTCGCAATGTGCAATAAAACATTTTCCAGGAACGCTTTCCAAAGGGTGCTGTAAATTAATATTAATTTAATGTAAATACATCCGGATTTAAGTTTTAAACTGGATTAATCGAGTGAATAATATGGCGGTAAATAAATGAATTTGGTTGTCATTCGGATAAATTTATCAACCAACAATAACAACAAGAGATTGAAATTTTTATAGGTACTTGGACATACTGGAATCAAGAGAAAAGAATTTGTCGATGGGGCTGCGAACTTAATAACCCCCCCTCTTGACGCGTCAAATCACAAGATCTAGGAAACCAATTTACACTTTACAGGTCCTTTTCGGAAAATTATGCGTTCATCGAATGTTTACTTCAATTCGGTTGAATGTGTCGTTTGCTCTATGTCACGTATAGGGCCATCCTGCTGGAACCACATCTCTTCCATATTAATCTCACTGCAATCGGGGAACGAAATAGCAATTACCTTTGTTAGTTTCATTTCATTTTAAAAATAAATATGGTTCAATGACTGCATCAGCCCGCAGACCCCATAAAATGGTCCATTTTTTTGGATGAAACGGCGTTTCTCATGTGGATTTAGTTAAAAAGCCTCATCGCTGAACACAATTTTTCGATAAAACAGCTGATCCATTTCTGAATAGACTCAAAGTCTATTCATCGAAATTTCACTATATAATTGCAATTGCAATGAATACCGAATAAAAATGACAGATGTAACGGTCTGAAGTTAGAACAGGGTTAAAAAAAAACACCCATCAGAGAAAGACAAACTCCATATCAACAATTTCTTATTTTGCAAGTAACATGTAACATGCAATATGTTACTAAATATTCTCAGTTTTCAATATAAATTATGTTTCGATTTTTTTGGTTAAGGCTTAACTTACTTTTTTTATAATTAGATTCATAACAGCATTTTCGCATCACATAACCTTTTTTATATTCAATTGCAGCCGATGGCTCTGGAATATCTAGGAATGGATTTTGTCCAATTTGACCAGCTCCCATATTATTGTCATTTCGTTGTTTTTGCTGGTCAGGAGATTCGTCGTCACTGAAAAGGAAAAATGGAAAAACATTTGTTAATATAAATTTTAAAAAACACCTTTGTATTTACAACAATAAAAACTTACAGTGCCCATTCAAGAGGTTGACTTTTAATAGCTTGATACAAGTATTTTAATACGTCTTTTGGGAAATTTTCCCCATCATTTAAATCAGCTAGATTATCAACAAATTCTGCACAAGTCATTTTACGACTTATATTAGCGACATGTAAATCTGTATTAAGCAGCATTATTGCACATGTTAGAGTATGAACAGCATCTATAGAGATAAACAACAACAAATATTAACATAATATTTTAACCACTTTCAAATAGAAGTACTTTACCTTGTGAATTGAATGTTCCAGCATTACAGTCCAAAAATCTTTTTGAAAAATGAACTAAAACTCGTTCTCTTTCTTGTGTTTCACCAGAAAGCGAAAATTGCTGCAAGAATTCTCTCAGAGCTTGATCTAAAGTCTTTTTCTCGAATGTAAAATACTTCAAGTATTCATCTGCAACTGCTCGACTGAAGTCGTTGCTAAAAATTTTAAGAGAGTATAATAATATTTTTATAAATTAAATATTTAAATGGTTCCTAATCTGATGGTTTGGCTTGACCTTTTATTCATTGTAAGGGATAAAATAAAAATACTCGCGAGGAGATACTTTAAAAGGATCGAAATAGACAATAATTACATAGAGCAATACTGTGCTAATGTTCCTAATTAACCTTCTGCCTCGCCTACACATCCATTGCAATATCCATTCATGCTATGTCAAATTATTTAGACTGAGGTTGATGGACCTCTTTCATCGAACACATTGTTTTTAAAAATTATTATTTAAGGTTAAGGATTTGAAAAAATAATCGGAGACTCCATATTTTAGTGTATCTTTATCATATGAAACATTTTGAAGACATGGTGATTCCGAAAAATATTGACAGGAAAAAGTGTCCAAATAGTAACTTTCCTATGCTGTCAATTGCTTCAAAGGCAAGACAAGATAAACAGAAAGCTTCGGGATGTAAAAATTCCAAGCAAGTCACGATGGAAAAGCTGTCAAATTATGAATTACCAGAAGACCCGTGCGAAACTTTCGCACATTCAATTAGGTTTTTCAATTAAATTTTCAAACAGAATATTTGAACAAAATAAATAACTTCTTTATTGATATGAACAATATTAGCTTTACAAAACTTCTTTGTAAACAATATTTCATGTAAGAGTGAAATCAGAAGTGACAAATAAATATGTTTCTCCCCCAATCATTCAAGGTGCAGCGAAAAAAATGTTTCTCCCCCACTACCTCAATGTGCAAGAGAAAAAAGATTATTTTAAATTAATGAATTGATAAATATGTTTCTTTTATTCATGCAATCTAGTAATACCTAATAAATGCATTCGACTTAAGATTACAAACAACAGAAGTAACAAATATATTTCTCCCTCACTCACTCAAGGTGCAGCGAAAAAAGAGAATTTGGAATTACAGAAGTAATACATATTTTTCTCTTTCACTCAATCAATGGGTTTAGTTTATTCGGTTTTTTATAAATACGAAAAAAAAGAATGCAAACAACAGAAGTAATAAATATATTTCTCCCCCATTCACTCAAGGTGCAGCGAAAAAAGAGAATTTTAAATTACAAAAGTAATACATATTTGTCTCTTTCACTCAATCAATGGCTTAAAAGTGAGTGACATAAAGAATGTCAAACTATTCATTTATTGAATTATTTGAAATTGGCGAAATTTATAGAAAATATTATGGTTTAAAATAAAGTTTTTGTCATCGCTATGTGTAATTTCCTACCCAGTGATACCTAATTTAGTAGATTTGACTATTTTATATGTGAGAAAAAAGGAGTCTGACAACAGAATCTGGTCATATCATATATATTATGATTAACAAATCTCTTATGAACTGTCAACAGTTCGAAATCTCAAAAAATCTTTTATGAATCGCATTTTTGGTATTCAGCCTGTCATAAAAGAATAAAAGACACATTTTTGTTACTTTTATCTAAAAGATAAATATTATTATATTTTATTTCTATTACAAATGTTCTTTAAATGAAACAAATGTAAGAAAATTTATAAAAAATAGTGTGGTTTAACATAAAGTTTTTGTGCGATATCATCACTACGTTGAAATTCCTATCCAGTAATACCTAAATTACTGGATTTGACCATTTCATTAATGACAAAAAAAGGAACCTGACAACAGAAATAATATATATGATCATATATATTATTTCTACTGTCAGGGTCCTTTTTTCTCTTTAATGAAATATGCAAATCCAGTAATTTAGGTATTACTGGATAGGAATTTCAACGTAGTGATGATATCGCACAAAAACTTTATGTTAAACCGCACTATTTTTTATGAAATTCCATAATTTCAAATAATTCAAAAAATGAATAATTTGACATAAAAAGGCTTCAATTTTAATTTCTTGAATGAGTGAAAGGGAAAAATATACTTCTGTAATATAATATTCTCTCATTTTCGCCGCACCTTTAAAAATGACATTTCCCATTTCCAATTAGTAATATTTTGGAATGTGAAATAAGATCGGTTCAATTTATTGAGTGCGTTCCCTCATTTAGATCTTCTGTGAGTTTATACCAGAATTTTTCTGGACACAAGAATGTCAGTCAGTTTTACATTTTAGTTCCAACGTCCTTCTGTGGTTTCATTTAAATACTTTTATATGTATTTAAATGTTATTTTCTTATATAAATATTCATTACTTTATATTTATATAAAAAATATTTTAGATAAAAGTCACACAAATTTGTCTTTTATCATCATCATATAAATTATTTCTGTTGTCAAACTCCTTTTTTCTCATTTATAAAATAGTCAAATCTACTAAATTAAGCCTCAACTACATAAGCCAAAAAAGTGAAAAAGTGCAAAAGTGAAAATTTTTAAATTGATTTTGTGATAGTTTTTCTGACTAGAAAACTTATAAAAATGATGCAGAAAGCTTAAATTTTGGTTTAAAAACAAATTTGTGTATTCTTTTTCACAAAACAACGGCGCTAGCGGTAAACAAAATATTTTTACTTTTGTACTTCAGTACTTTTTGGCTTATGTAGTTAAGCCTTTAGGTATCGCTGGATAGGAATTTACACATAGCGATTACATTGCGCAAAAACATTATGTTACACCACTTTATTTTCTATAAATTTCGGCAATTTCAATATAATTCAATAAATGAATAATTTGACATAAAGAATGCCTCACTTTTAATGAGTGAAAGAGAAAAATATGTATTACTTCTTTAATTTAAAATTCTATTTTTTTCGCCGCACCTTGATTGAGTGGGGGAGAAACATATTTGTTACTTCTGTTGTTTGTATTCTTTTTTTCTCATTTATAAAAAACCGAATAAACCTTCGAGATTTTCAATCGTTAAAATAGTGAAACAAAAGATAATTAAACTTAATAAAAAAATAAAATAAAATTGAGAATATAGTGAAAACTTGCAATGCTTTATTAAAAAAAATATAAAACATCATGCGGTGTTGTGTTAAATTGCGTAAAAACACCTATAATATGGAGTTAACAATCTTTTCATTTCAAGGGCTGATTGTGTCTCAAATTCCAGATAAATTAATGTGAAGGGATGTTTTCTATATAAATACATTATCGTTGAATTCTTTAAAATTTTGCATTTTGATATAAAAAAGGCAAATTTGTTGAAAATAAAAAAAATATACTTTGAAACGTGATACGTCAGGTGCCTATCTGTCAAAATAGAAATTGTCGCCCAGGGTCGAATTAGCTTTTGTTGGTGATGGCAAGGCGCTAAAATGCATTGAGCACCCGTAGTGCACAGTAATATTTCTTACTTTATGTGGAATATGAGACACAGCTTATCTGTGAAATGAGTGAAAGAGAAGAATATGTATTACTTCTGTAATTTCTCTTTTTTTTTCGCTGCACCTTGCGTGAGTGGGGGAGAAACCTTTTTTTTCGGTGCACTTTGAATGAGTGGAGGAGAAACACCTTTATTTGTCAGTTCTGATTTCATTCTTACATCAAATATTGTTAACAATGAGGTTTTGTAAAACTAATTTGTTCATATCAATAAAGAATGTATTTATTTTCTTCAAACATTCTATTTGAAAATTTAATTGCAAAACCTTATTGAATGTACGAAATTTTCGCACGGGTCTTCTGGTGATAAATTATAATGATAAACCTGTGATTTCAATAACAGACACTGTATTTCTATGTAAAAGTAAGACTTAAATTAAATGTACTTACTTTTTACTCAAATGACGAGATACATCACTCTTCTTAAAGCCATCCAATGAGTACAGTCTTTTAGCCAATCGAATTGCCGATGGCATATCAACAGCTTTAGGTGAATAATGATACGAGTGCAAAGATTCGACATCACTGCCATCGTCTGATACTGGGGGCGATGATTCTTTCGAATCTTGCTGTTGCAGCTGGTGCTGTTGATTGCCATTGCTACTGTTGCTATTGTTAGCAGTAACAACTGTCGGTGGTTCTTCGGTCAGTGTGGCCAGTTCATCTTCGGAGTCTTTCAACTCTGAATACGCTGATCGTGGTGATGTCGAGTTACTATCCAATCCGCGAACTTGTATAACGAGTTTATGTTCATTTTGTTGCTGCTGCTGTTGTTGTTGTTGTTGCTGCTGTTGTTGCTGCTGCTGTAGCTTTTGCAGGTCTCTTTTTCTTTGTACTGCTTCCGAAACGAGTATCGTGGAATCTGAATCACTTGGATCGCTCAGGACCATTCCACCGATTAGATCGCGTGAACTCAATAAGTTATCATCGTCCTGGTAGTCAGGTGAAGAGATATTCGATATCGCTTCGGAAACACTTTGATCTCCATTCACTGGACAGTGAAGGAAGCCAAGATTTTGATTTGTTTGACCCGTGCTATTGCCAGCCATACCACTACTACTTCCCGCTGCACCACCAATGGCGCCTTTTGAACCCGATGACGACATTACCGAACTGGAAACCGATGTCGGTGATGCCGGACTATCTGTGTGCTGAGGTGATGAGCTTATTGAACTAGAATGCGAATTTGGTGATGTCGTTGTTGCATAGTGCTGGGGGTAATGGTGGTTGGGGTTTTGTTGGTTTGTTGGCAGAGGCGCGTTGTATGTCCAAACAATACGATCACGATTCGATGCCTAAAGAGGAGGAGGATGAGCATTAAAATAAACTACTATTTATTAATAATATAAAAAAAAAAATAGTTTTTACTTATTTCTTTGCTTGGTTGTTTTCAGGTGTTTTGAAATTTTTTGTTCTTAATTTTTTAATAATCACAGCCAATAACCTAAACACTTAATAATAGTTAATTTTTTATTTGTGCGAATCATTAACAGTAATTGTAGGTTGTAATAATTTCTATAATATAAATTACATGCGACGCAATTCAGACTTCGAAACAAATTATATAATATTTCCCACCCACCACATTATGTTATTTTTTTTATTATTATTTTTGTTTCTATAAATTCATTATAAATAAAAGTATTCAAATTAATTTTTAACTATTTTCTTACTTTTTTCCTCCTCTTCAAAATAATATCTCTAGGACTGAGGACAGTGGGTGTCGGGTCAGCCTTCTTTTTTTGGGTTGGCTAAAAGAAGTTTTAAAAAGAAACAAAACATCGCACGGAAAAAGGAACAAAAGAACCAAACAAAAAATGAAACGAAACAAAAGAGAAAATGAGACGCATAAAAAATATTTTAAAATTAGTATTAACGATCATTCAATAAATTGACATTCAGTAAAGTATTGGCAAGTCAAATTTTTTTTTTTAATTTTTTCACTTGGAATTGTGCAATATTTTGTTGAAGCCAAACACTAGCTAAACTATATAAATTTCTATTTACAAAATTACTGAGTTACATAGCAGTAGGTATATTCAACTCCATGATTTAGTATTTACAGTTGAAATGGCAGATGCTAACTTAAGACTAAAGGACAATTTTACGAACTTTACAATCGTTACAATAGTGGTTTTTAGGAAATTTCTTCGATGCGATTTGAAATCAAGAAAATCTACAAACAAAAACGCTGGCAAAAAAAAAGAAAACAAAAACAAACAAAACAATAGTTATTATTGTGAGACTTCTTGCCTGCTGCAAGAATATCTTTTTTGACCATGTCAAAACCAGCTTGATGTGGACTTCCGAAAGTATAAAGTGTTGGAAGTGAAACCTTTTTTGTCTTTAACATGCTCATTAAATCGCTTTTATATGAGGGGATTTCTAATATTAAAGTTTTTTTCTTTATTAGTCTGTATGACTAGAATTCATAATCGAGGATGTTTAAAATACGAGCCTGAACTAAAAGAGAAACTGTAATAGAATTACCAGATTTATTTGTTCACGTGGGCAAAACTAGTTTTAGAGCGAGATAGTCCTCGGCTAATAAGACTAATCGACTGCTGCAGTGGAAATATTGTAGCAATTTCCACAGTTCTCCTGATCAATCAACCGTCAACAAAATTGACAAAAGTACGATCGAAGCAAGGTACTCATTTAGTATCATGGATGCCCAAGCGTTCCGAACGTACCGTTTTAGCCAATATACCGCGGCGTGCACTGCATAGAAGGACCAGAATTTTATGAGCAGAAGAGGACACAAACTTTGGCTTTTTAAAAGGAAAAAAGGAGCATGCGAGTGATCCAGAAATTAGAGAAATGTTATTGGAGGAACATCTATAGCAAGTTTTACCAAAATCTAAAAAGAACCGACCAAAGTAGAATTGCAATCGATGCTGAGGATATGGAAGAATAATTTCTCCAAACTATATAATGGCGATGACGAATCGAATTTTTTTTTTAAACTGTCATTTGTCAATGTCACCAAAGACAGCTATAACTTTAAGGTAGTTAGTTACTTTGTCTACCTAAGCTCAGCTATAAATAAATAAGAACAGCACCTTCAAATATTTGTAGTGTGAAACTCAGCAATTAAGAAGATTCTAAACGTCCATAGTACACATATCCTATGTTGACTTAGGCGCCAGTTATAGTTTTCATTGAAACTCATCTTTGAAAATTTTAATTTTTAATTTTGAGGCACTTAAAAAGTTAAATCAGTGATTATTTTAAGGCAAATAAAAAGCTGATAACTTAATTATTATTTCTAGTCAAAAAAATATTTCATTTTGTGCCAGCCTATTGCAGGAAATGAATTTCTGTATTTGAATGATTGAACTACCTTATCATTGATCATTGAAATTTTAGAAATCGTTTTATGTGAAAGGTAGGGCCAAAATGAAATATTTTGTTGACTAGAAATAATAATCGAGTCATCAGCTTTTTATTGGCATCAAAATAATCACTGATATCGCTTTTTTTGGGCCTCAAAAATGAAAATTAAAATTTTCAATGATGAGTTTCAATGAAAGCTATAACTGGCCCCTTACTTGGATTCTAAAATCATTACTCTTTCTCTATCTGCCCGATAAGTACGAGGATTTCAACGGGATAGAAAATATTGTACCTAAAATTTCAATATCAAGCCATAATTTTAATTTTAGTTTTTTACATCTTAAAAAATTATAACAAAAAAGCTCTTAAGCATGTTTTCAACTGAAGTATGTACTTGAACTTCTTACCTTATGAGATAAATACTATTAAAAATAGGGTTACAATTTTACTTCTAAAAACTAGAATAATTTGTGATTGTAATTCTACGAAATATCGAGAAATATGTAGCTATCCTCAAAATAAGAATACTCTTTTATCACTCCTGATTATGACGTAAAAAATAAAAACTAATCTTAAACATTTGACGATAAATTATTATGAATGAAAGCAAATTTTGAAAAAAATACATAATCTGTGGTTTTTGCAAAAAAAAAAAAAAAAAAGGAAGAAGAATTTTCCATACATACATAAAAACAAAAGATACATTTCACTTGTGTGTGGAAAAAGTTGTATAAATAAACTAAAAGATTAAAAGAACGCAGGCAATAATAAAAATTTAATGTTTTCTTTACAAACAACAAGATTTTCTACAAGCACACATTTTTTGTATATATATAAAAAAAAAATCAAGAGAAAAATAAAAATATTTATACTTCTAAAATGCGCGAGTGAGATTTTGTGTGTGGACTGTGGAGTGTATATGTAATTTGGCGTGTGATGTTTACAAACAACAGTTATAGGATTTTTTTTGTATTTTTAATTTTTATATAAACATTATTCTCTTGTCGTCGTTAGTTGTTGTTAAAGCTGCTACCGTTAATAAATAACAGTGCAACTTCCAAACGAACGTCTGAGAACACACCCACGAACAACAATGAATTACCTGAGAATCTTCAGAATCCTGTCTAGTATCTAGCAGCGTGTTAAGAGAGCTATTTACATCCTCATCAATATCGATCGGTATAACAGCAGCAATACCTTCGCGCTGCACTTGTTGCAAGTGATCTTCTGACTTGCTGGTTCGGAAACCAGCCGAATCACACTTGCGCACAACACCGTTGTGATGATGTTGCCGTCGGATCACGGCTGCTTCGTTGATGCCACTCGGTTCTGGACTAGTTGGCACTGAGTTGGCAGTCTCTTTAACGTCCAACAGCGGCGTGGAGAGCGATATCGGTGACGTAGGCACCGAAAAACTTGTCTCGTCCGGTGAGCTGTTCGCTTCGCTTTTCACAGTTGTCGACGAGGAGGAGGATGACGAGTTATGATGTTGTTGTAGTTGTTGTAGCTGCTGCTGCTGTTGCTGGTAGTTTTGTCGATGATGCGCGTGATGATGATGATGGTGGTGATGGTGATGATGATATTGTGATGATGGCCCAGTGTAGTCTCTGGCCGAGGAGCTATCAACCAGGTCAATGGTTGCAGTTGCGGCTGTTTGCTGTATGCGAACTCGGTCCGAGTTCCTCTGCTGTTGCTGCTGTATGAGTTTCTGTTTAAATGAGGAGGAGGACGATGTAACACCGGCACTTAAATCGTCATTAAATTCACTGCCTAAGCACTGTTGTGTTTGTTGTACATCGCCTCCTCCTCGCTGGCTATCGCTAGCATAGGGAGCGGGGCTTATCTCGTAGTTGAACTCGTCGAGGCTTTCTTCGTCCAGTTTGTCCTGTTCGTCAGGATCTATTTCTTCAGCTTCTTCTTCGACGTCGTCCTCGTCGTCGTTGTTTTCGTCTTCCTCTTCGTCCCTATCTAACTCTTCACATAGCAACAATGTGTCATTAGTTAGGGAGTCCTTTCGGAATTGTCTATCACTACTATTATTACTACTATATGTGTTGTTAATACTATGGTCTTTTCGATTGTTAGTCTTATCTTTCTTTTTTATTAAATTCACTGAGTCAGAGCTCTCTGAATGCGATGGCGAGGCCGACGACGATGAGGGTGTCGATTCTCCAGAGGCTCGTGGTGCTAAGGCCCCATTGGCACGGGCAGCAGCACGATTCGGAGAATCACGTAAGCTATCCACCTATAAAATGATAAAACAATCCACACTTTTTTTCAAATTGACAAAAAACAAAACAAATTATTTTGTACCTTTTTAGCGTGAGCTGGAATCAAATTACTACTCTGCGGTGTTCGTGATAGATTCAGGATTAAATCTCCGGTCATCATGTACGCCTCAAAGCGTGCTTTTGTTGTTGGGGGAGCAGATATTGGCTCTCTTATTTGAAGTTGATCACAATCTTTTGTATTCGTACCACCTGGTTCCGATTGTTGAGTATAGAAACTATTGGTGAGTGAAAAATTCCCACCACCATTGGCATTGGCTTTTGGAATTTGCGATGGCCGTGGCCTTTTATGTTGTGGCGAATGTTGGACATTCTTCGGTGCTGGACACTTTAAAGCTAAAGCAGTTGGAATGCGAGAAGGACGACATGGTGATTCGACAAGGATTTTCGTCGTTGACGATGACGGGCTTAATTGTGTTGGTCGACGTATTGACGATGTTAAAGGATCTGATTTACGTGATGTTTTTATATCGAAGATATTTGGAGATTCTCGTGGTGAATCGGAATTATAGTGAAGATTCTTTGTGCTAGCTAATTGTTCTTTGATGCGAGCTTTTATTTTTGGATCTGCAATAAGAAATATGTATTAATTTCTCAATATATTAAAATTACTCAAAATCATTCAATTACTCACCTCTTTTAAGTTCTAGAGTGACAAGATCGTCGGATAATCGCAGACATTTCAAAACTGTAACCAATCAAATTGAATTAAATGTCAATCAAGACCCAAGTTTTCTTACCCTCTTTTGTTGTGTATCGATGAACATCTGTTCCATTAACTTTAACAATAATATCTCCAGCTTCAACCTGAAATAAAAATAAACAAAAAATTTAAACATATATCTTATTGGGACGATGAATTGGTTAAGAAGAATAGTTTTTTAAATAAATAAACTTTAATAGTTGCATTTTTTGAATACTTTTTTCTTTGCCTTGATTTATCTCCCTAGTATACCGGAAGTTTAAGTCAAAGCTCCATAAATGTTTTCATCATTCAAAAAATTAACAAAATGAGCAATTAGCAATTAGCAATTACGAAAAGAATTCATATTACATGAATAATTTTTGTTGTCATCGTCAGGAGTACCTTATGGGAAGCTTTAATCAGAGTTTTCGAAGACCAACCTCTTACAGGGTTTCCGCCCTCTTGATTTAAAGAGTGAACAAGGTTTTGGTTTTTTTCAAGTAAACAATTTTGAGATTTTAAAAGAAAATTGTATGAAAGAAATGCAACATGTCAGTCTCAAAATAACAATAAGTGTAAACATAAAACAAAATCTTGTTTGTTGTATTCAAATTGATTTAATTGATGGATGGATTCAAATACCCTTCCTAGATCTTCCTATATCGAAACTTTGTTTTGCTACATCAAATACAGAGTTAATGCCCCCTGAAATAACACATTTGATTTTTTAATTAAAATTTAAATCAATGCCACCTAATGTAGATCTATTTAGTGCCACGAAATCAAGTGCAAGTACAAGGATTCAATTAATATCTAATCCAACGCATTATCGGTCCGATTCACATTTGAATCCCACTCACACCTAATTCCCAAATTAGATTCGTGTTCTTTGAGAAAATTCCTTCATCTCAAGCACACAAACATTTAAAAACAAAAACAAAATCTATTTTTATCCGAAAGCTCTGACGTCAGGAAAAAATTTGTTGAAATAAATTTAAACTAGTTTGTCTGTTGTGCGAGAACTACCTAAAGACGCCAAAAAGAATGCAGAATTCAGATATGTAATTTAAAGGGGCAGTACTGCATACCACTAATGACTGAAGGATGTATTTATTATTCCAGCACATTGATTATAACTTTGAAGTTGAAAGTTAATCAAATTAGGCGTGTTTATGACAATGATCGATATTTGATCATTTATACCCAAAAAACAACCGCTTGTCACAACATGTTGTATAGTTTTCAATTTTGTTGAAAACTTGCTCCGTTTCCATCAAGCCATGTTATAGGGCATTCTTGCCCATATAAACCCCTATTGACATTTAGTACTAGGTATGTTTACATCGACCACTACCACTAACCGATATTTAATTAGTTTAACCTTTATTCTTCTTCAAATCTTTGAGATTTACCATATAAATTTATTTCGTTAATCTATAGTAGATTTAAAATTAATATTCTGAAATTTTCTTAGAACCAACAGTTTTAAGCAGCCCATAGACACTAAACTTGTGTCTGCACCGGTGTCGGTGTACGGAAATATGTGCTGTGTGTGGGCTAGTGCGCACACCGATTTCAGTGTCATACACAATGCGAGTAAAATCAAAAGTTTATGATTTTTGGTGTCGGTGTCTCGATCGGTGTGGCGTGTGTGGCGGAATACACAGCAGACTTAACAATATTATACGATTTCTCGCGCTGAACGCATTCATTTAAAAATGATTTTTTTTGACAGACATGACATGATAATTTCTGCCTCACTTCAACTTCATAAGACAAAAAAAACTTAGAAAAAGAAATAGAGGGGCATATCGAGGAAAAAGTGAAGCATTTTTCAAAATAGTGTGAGTTACACAAACACAAATGCATTCTACGATAATAGGCGTTGTGTTTCTTTTTACCTCTGAACGTTCAGAGCTTCAAATTTGTGTTTCTTTTTTCATTCTGAACGTGTTCTGAGCTTGTTCAGAGCGCGCTCTATGAGCTCAGAATAAAATAACTGAGCAGACCGAGTTGAATGCTGAACACAAGCATTTAACAGGTGGAATTGAAAAAAATCTAAGTGTTCAGGTGTGTTTCAAAAATAATTCTGAGCGCTCAGAACACGCTTTATTCAGAGGATGTTCAGAGCATGCTCGACTCGATATGCTCGGACTATGTTCAGAACTCTATTCTGAGCTAAAAAAGAAAATGCCTAATGTATTTACATAAAAAACATCACTGAAATGAAAAGATTGTTAACTCCATACTATAAGTGTTTTTATTTTTACACAATTTAACAGAGCACCGCATGTTGTTTTATATTTTTTTAATAAAGCATTGCAAGTTTTCACTATTCTCACTTTTATTTCATTTTTACTTGCGATGTATAGGAACTATGTACATATATGGATTCGTAAAAAAATCGAACTCGGAATTTTGGATTTTTTATTAGTTAGACAGTGTCTGCATAGATCAATATAGTTCCAAATTGTTGAAAATATGCTTTATTTTATTAAATAAAATGTTTCATTAGCCAAGGTTTAAACAACCGAGTCCGTTGTCTTAGTTAGATAGCTCTTAAACATCAAATACAAATGTTTATCTTTTACTTGGACGGCTGTCCAAAGTTAGACAAGGTTTATAAATACGACGGTTTGTGTTTTAATTATTGAACAAAGAACTTTTAGTTTCTTGCTTTGAATGTCAACAACAGAATTTACAGCCCAAGGGTGATTTTTTGACCTGTGTAAGTACAAGAAATTGTTGAACTGTTACAATAGATCTGTTCGTTTACTTCTCAATTTTTGTATTTAGTGCTAATTTTAATTGTTATATATATAAACTATTTGAGTACGTGGGCGAATTAACGAACATACATAATGCTAGACCAGTTGCATCACATCTTGAATATACCCCCTAATAAATTTCTATCCATCCAGCAAATAATTAAAAATTTTTCATCTTTTTAGATAATTTCTTATTAAGCTGACACATAAGCTTTAGTTTTTTTTAGTGCGATAAGTTCAAATAAAGTCGGAAAAAGAATTATTATTAAGTGTACACAACATCAACTACTTAGTTGTGCACGCGTCAAAAACAGATGCTTCAACGGTGACATCGGCAAAAGAGTACATATATGTACATCACATTCTCATGTGTCACGAAAATAAAACTACTGCACTTACAAAATAACATTGTGCATTCAATGTTTGTATATAAAAGTTGATATAGTATAAATAAAACATTGTAATGGCAGTTTAGGTCGACTTGTGTTTTTTTTTTTTTGTCTTTTGTAGTTATTTGCATGCCGACGACGACGACGTCCTTCATCGCTCAGCAACACCGGCAATATATGGAGCACGAATTTAGTCTTCTGCACATTTATTGATTCGAATGCTGTATTCCAGTAAAAAGAGGACTTAATATACAGGGTGCATGTGTGTGTGTGAGTGTGTGTTTGTTTGTTTTGGATCACTTTTGGGAGCAGGAAACAACAGCGAAAGGCAAACAATAAAATGCTATTTTGGGATTTCTATTGACACTCGAGGACAAAATGGACTTGATGGAGTTTGTTGTCGCAGTCAAGGGGCTGACTTGAAAAGTGATCATTATGTAGATATGCAGTTATGTATATATAAAGATTGTCTCAATTGCGTTGTTAATCTTGGGTTTGAAATAGTTTATAAACAAAAATAATAGTTCATTAGATCATTTTTAAAATTTCTGGTTTATTTTTGATGTTTCTATGCGGGCTATTGACATCTTATATGTTGTTTTTCATTGGATAGAAAGCAAAATCAATTTTACTTGCGTAATACTAAAGGTTAAGTTTGTTTTGAGTAAAACCTAAAACCCGCTTTTTACAATCCCGTTTTTTAAAATCCCGGTTTTAAAATCCCGCTTATTATAATCCTGTTTTTTATAATCCAGCTTTTCCTTTTTTTTATTTGGTGAGACATAACCCCTCATTTGCATTTTGTGGCTTAGTTCATTTTATGTTGGGAGTTAGTTTCAAAAATAATGGGAATGAGTTCATAATGAACCAAGTCCCAATTTTAGTGGGAGTTAGTTCATTTGGGAGTTAGTTCCAGGACCAATTTTTTCAATGAGTAAATATACGTACATAATTTTGATTTTATGAGCAAAACCAAATGTGTACACCAAAAATCAAAAACACACCCACATATATTTTCTAATTGTAATTGTTATTTTTTGAAATTTAAAAACACGTTATAATTTTTCGTTTAATATCCAAGTGAATTGCGAAAAACGGGATTGGCGGTATTTGGCGGGATTTTAAAAAGCTGGATTTTAATACATTGGGATTATGAATAAGCGGGATTTTAGAAGACGGCATTTTAAAAAAACCGTATTTTAGTAGATGGGATTTTAAAACTTTTTTTCGGGATTTTCGAAAAACCGGATTTTAAAAAGCGGGATTCCGATACGCTCCCGCATTTTGGTAAACAAAATAAACTTGCCTTTTTCGAAAACGTCAACTCATCGTCAATTTGACTGTCAAGTACCTAATCGTAATTTTATGAAGCAAATATTGCTATCGTAAATTATGCAATTGTCCTGCTTGAACAAAATCTGTTTGTTCGACATTTGTCAATTTTTTACTATCCCGCTTTTGCAATTTCTATACATTGAATTCGGTCATTTTCAAGGGGTTTCCACTATGGATGCATTCCACTTGGGTGTGTTCAAAAAGTTTTTACGTAATTTCCAACCAAATTTCGTGCAAATTTTGTTGAAATTACCTCATTTCGAAATGTGAATTTTGTATGGAGAAAAGAGACAATATGTCTGAAAAATAAACAAACACAAAGAAAAAACGATATGATTATACAGGGTCATTTATTTAGTGGTTTCAAGTTGGTAGCATTGGAATTTGATACCTGTCAAACTCAGCTGTCATTTGAAGTGTCATAATATTAGTTTAATGTTTGCCATTTACGACAATGGATCACTTAACAATCGGACAACGCGTTAAAATTATTAAAACTTACTACAAAAGTGGTGATTCAAACATAGCCACTTTTCGCGCATTACGCGATGATTATGGTCGTCATAGTCGACCGACTACGCAAGCAATCGGTAAGATTGTGAAGAAATTTAAAGAGAGTGAAGGCGTTACTGATGTCGTTTGGCCTGTGCATCTTCGTAATGCACGCTCAGTCGAAAATATTGCTGCTGCAAGTACAAGTGTTGCTGATGATCCGAATTAATCGATTTCCCGGCGTTCGCAGCAATTGAACGCGATATGGTCGAATGATAACCGAATTTTTTTTTCCGGCGATTGAAGATCATCACTTAGACGATAAGCCATACAACACGAATAATTATGGCTTTATTGCGTGAGAAGTTTCCTAGTCGCGTAATTTCACGTTTTGGCGACGTTAATTAGTCACCAAGATCATGCGATTTGACACGTTAAGTGGTTAAAAATTACCTCAAAAAATCGCGTGCTGCGAATCTTCCCGAGGCGGCCATTTTAATTATATTGTTTTTCACATTTAATGGCAAAGTCCAAACTTTATAATAAAATAAAATTTTCATCAAAAATGTATCGTTGTGTGTGTTTTATTTAGCTTTCCTTCCGAAACCGAAAAATGAATGACCCTTTTTTATAATGTCTATTTCCACTCTGATCTGTAGTGTTTTATTTTCATGGGATAATATACAATGTATATAGATCATAAGCGATAATATAATGTGGCTAATAATAGTAAATATATTTTGTTTGCACTCATATAGCTATTACCCTATTTTTCGAACACATCCCGATGACAACATCCCACCTATAACAAGTAACAACCGCCATATTTGTGGTCTGCTTTCTTCTAAAACATTAAAAATCGTCAAGCTGTCAAAACAAACCAAACTCACCCCGTTTAATTGTTGTCATTGCAATTTACATCTATTCAGCGACACGAAATGAAATTACAAATATAACAGTGTAAGTAAATGGTTTTTAGAGGGTGAACTTAAGTATATGAAGTATCTTTGGCCTTAACGTAAAATTTTTGTTATGGTATATAAATCTCACACCATTAAACCAACAAAATATTAAAAAGAGATACCTTTTAATTGCAATAACACAAAAAAAAAATAAATACAATTGAATTAAAAAAATAAATTCAATGTATCAAAGAGCGTATATTTCCGAAAATCGTAAGCACTCTTGTGTCTAATGTTCGGCAGTAGGTACGTGTTTCTTTTTCAAATGAGATTATGTACTTACATATTGACAACGCAGACACATTAAGAGCAAACAGTCAAAGGTAATAAAAAAAAAGGAAAACCTTCCCCAAGAATTGAATTTTATTAACACCCTGACACGCTGAGTGGTGTTGTTGGGAAAGTTCAGAGGTCACATCGTTGTGTGTCATCTAATTTGTGAGCCATGGATCCATTGTCATACGTCACATGTCATAAAAATTGAAGCACATATGAATGCTCACTGTAATCTTTGACAAAAATTAATTAAATAGAATAATATCCATAGACAAATTGTAATAGAATATTAATTGGTTTATTGGCAATGTTGGATAGAAAGCTTTACAGTGGAAGTCAAAAGTATAGTATATACATATTCACATTCAGCTGTGGCTATTAAAAGTATATTCATGATATATACAAGGTATTGTTTGATAAGTTTTATCTTAATAAATAAAAAAAAAACCCTTAACTCAATTCTAATCCAAGAGTTTAGTTAAATCGCGAATTAAAACTTAATAAAAACAAAACTTTTATGAAATAGCAAACTGAAGTTTATTGAAAATTCTTTAAGAAAATCTACTACAACAAGAAGAAATTTTTTTCCAAGATGGCGGCCAAATGAATCCCGAAAATGGTGTTGTATGCTCACACACACACATACAAACAAAATCTTGGCCAGTCCAAATGCAAGACAATTTTTTTGGGAAATTAAAAAAAAAAATTGATTTGATTATTTCTTTTCTAAACCTCCATCGCTTACACTTACAAACATTTAATAAACGTCAATTAGGAGTAATTTTATAACTTTTAAGGTTGTTTACATAAGACATTTTTAAATATTCGGATTATCCCCGTTATAAATATTAAATATTTTGCAATTTCATTACAGTACTCACCCCGAACGTTTCGCTTCAAATTGCAATGAGCGTGGTCACCACACAGCAGTAATTTTGTTTTATTAATGATATTTTGAATTTAATCCACGACTTAAATATAATTCGTCCCTAAGTTCGCGTCGCGTTTATCAATATGGGTGTAAGACGGACCTAACCCAAAAAAAACCTTTCAAACATTTAACGTCATTTTTTAGAATTTTTATTGAGATATAGTTATTACGGAGTCCGCCAAATTAAACTCAGCTAGTGCAGGAGAGACGATATCAAATAATTCAGTTTCTTTAACATAAACTGACAGTTTATGTTGACAGTTGACGTTACAAAAAATTGCAACATATGAGGTCTGTTTCTTTACTCGCCCGCGGGATCCCACGGGATCCCAAATCTACCCAAAATGTGTTTCTTTACTTTTTTCTGGCATGAAAATGCCAGAGCTTTTGACTTTTTTTTAATTTATTTAATTTCCCCTCCAGCAAGAATCTACCCGAACATTTTACTTACTGCCTTTTCTTGCTTGTCAAAAAAGAAATCAGCTGATCGAAAAATTTCAATTTTAGTTTTTCAAATAAGTGTGCATTAAGACGGTCATTGAAAATTAAAAGAATTAAAAACTAAAGAAAGAAACTGAACTAAAAGATAAATAAATTAATTATACGAAGCATGGCAGCAAATATAACAATAAATATTTCTCCTGGTTCTTTTGATAGAGCTTCATAACATTGTAGTCCTCGTACTCGTACTTATCGTCATCACTGCTATCTTTTTCTTCATTCATTAGAATTATTAATCCCTTGATTTTCGTTTTCACGTCTTCCAAATGGGTCATTTTCAAAAAAATTGTTTTCTTCTAAATAATATCTGTTTTCAAATGTGACGTTTACCCAGAAGCAAATCAGAAACATCCCAAATGCGTTTCCTTACTTTTCATTTCTGGTCAAAAATTACAACAACAACATCAAAAGCTCGAGCACAAACTTTTTCCCAAACTTTTCCCAAAAAGTAAAGAAACAGACCTATGGACTCTGCATTTATTGTGTGTATATACAACCATCCCACCCGTTCCAGAGCGTCCCCACCATTGTGGATTATCCTCGCTTCAATTTCGACTTTTATTTGGTTTTGGGCCAATTCATCGAAATTTCTAAAATTCGGTAACGTTTTTGAGGTATGTCATCACAATAAAATTCTAAAGGCCACTACTGAATAAAAAATGACACTGACAGTTTGCATTCTGACAATTGGTTTGACATTCATATGTAAAAGACTATCTGAAGTTAGTACATGGGTTTACAAAAAAAAAAAACACCCACAATATAGCTGATAAGAATCCCTTCAAGACTTAAAGTAAATAGTACAATATAGTACTGCCTAATTTGCATTTAAATACCCGTTTAAATAGTCTTACAATTTCACGCTCTGATAAATATTGAAATATAAATACTGACTTATTATGTATTTTTTTAAATTAAAAAAAAGTCAAAATATCCAACTAAAATTACAAACAAAATCTTTATAAAATTTAAAAAAACCACTTATAGTCATACCTACTAGCCGCCGGAGGGAATTGAAACCCTTCAAGCAAATAAAAAACGTCCAATAAAATTTGAAAAAAAAAACAAAAAAAAAACTGTCAATATACCTGACCTACGACGACGACAATAATTTCCCCCATAGGTTCGCATATCTGAGCTCTTTTCATATATATTGTATGTATGTATTGCATACGTTGTATCCGTATCCCCCCGCATCTGCTGTCACTTTTGAAGCATGTCAACCAAACCAACAGCCCAACAGCCATGCTACACATAATCTCTCCGCTTGGTGTACACTCTCGTGTGCTTAATGCTTATATTTCGCATAAGCAAATAAATATAAACAAACAAAGTACCTACATATGTATGCAAATGAGAATAACCAGCCAACAAAACAAAAAAAAAAAACAAACAACGGCAACTCACAAATAAATGACTTTTGTTGAAGCGAAAAACAAAAAACAAAAAAAAACCTCACAAAGGGAAACAAATCAAAATGAAAAACAAAAATGAGAGAAACAAAGTGGAAACACACATAAGAGCACAAATTGCATTTTGAATATTTAGATCGAAAACAATAATTCCGGTTGGCTGACCGCGCGCCGGGCTGCATAGCGACCCGCTGCCGTTGCCTCTACCGCTGTCAAGTCTCAATCTCAATTCTCAACCCTTCATGCGTGACATACTCTTGATTTCCACTGCACTGCAAACAGCAGCCAATCTGAAGAGCCGATCTATGTATGCTCTATACGTAAAAAAAAAAACAAAAAAAAGGGGGTTGGTTAGAGAAATATTATGCGTCAATAAATAATAATTAACCTCTCCCAACCGCCCAAAGAAACTGATTGCCTGAGGCAGGCAGATCCACCTGTTCCTCTATAGTTCTTCATCATATTTGTTCTCTTTTTTTTTAATTTGGTTTTTGTGTAAGAAGCAACTTAGAGGGTGAGATAAGATTGTTTGGAATATAACTGTTGTACAATAAAAAAAGGTGAATTGCAGATGATAATAGTCAATTGAAAACGAATTAGGGGTTGAATTCATTTTTATGAATGAAAAAAAGAAAAACAGAATCTTAATTTTCAGGGAAGACATACAAAATAAAGTACGTATACGCCCTAGTGAACGACTTTGATTGAATGGGGAACGACATTACTTTATCCAACTTGAGTTGGCTCCCAAGGAAAAGAGGTGAATATTACTCAATGTAAATAAACAAAACACTTGAACAAAAATTCTGATGCAAACAGGAGGAAGTTGTTGAAATTAGAATTTTTTACAGATCAGGTATTTATTATAATATGTAGAAGTGTTAAGCAGTTGGTTATGTATGTGTTTACGTAGAAGGAAATCTTTTTATCAAAAGCGCCCTACTTTTGCAAAACAATCAATTATGTATAGCGATTTGTGGAAAAACCATTTTAAATTTTTTATCAAACAAATTGTTTTGCAGAACAGCTCTAAATGTCACTCTAGTCCATTTCGAATACCAGAGCTTTTCATTAAAAGTTATTTGGAGTCACTTACTACCCGACTACGTAAATATCTTGTCTGTTTAAATATACAGTAGAATCTCGAAAAGATGAACAGATATAAAACAGGGCCCGTTCATCTTTTCAAATTGTTCATCTTTTCGAGCATCAACATTTGGTTAAGGAAGAAGATACAGTTTTATAAATGAAAACATTAAATATTTTTTACCTAACAAGTCAAAACAAGCCCCAAAGTACTGTTCAAGAGGAACTAAAATGCAAAGAAAAAGTAAAAAATTATGTTGGGAATAAAATGTTCATCTTTTCGAGTACTAAATTTCAACCTTTCATCTTTTTGAACACTGAAAAGTGGAAATATTTCGTTCATCTTTCCGAACTGTTCATCTTATAGAACCGTTCATCTTTCCGAGATTCTACTGTATATGTTTTAGAACCAAAAAATGGGAGCACGACTGCGTCGCACGAACTTGCTCTTAGTTGCGATCACAATGTGTTTTTAAAGTTTTAATATTACAAAAACTATATTTATCTTATGGGAGCCTATATTGTATACCACCTGCTTAAAACTTAGTTAAGTTTTAGGTATAGTATTATGCGAGTAGGTAAATTTACTTATGCAAGTAGGTACGTTTATTTATGAACAATATAGCACCATATTGCAAATATGCAGTTTAGACTGAAAAAAAAAAATAAAAAAAAAAAAAATAATAAAAAAAAAAAATAAAAAAAAAAAAAAATAAGTAATTAAACATAAATTGATTAAACAACCTCTGAAATTGTTTTGACACCAATGCGATGTACATCATCCGATTTCTTAAGGAAATCTCAATTTATGAGAAAAAAAAAAATTGAAAATCGTCGACAGGTTTTTTAGAAAAATAGTTTTTTATATATAAAATTTTTAAAATATAAAAAAAATAGTACGCAATTTTTTAGCCTACCCATTTTCGAAATAGGGAATTTTCAAAAAATAATTTTGAAAATATTTTTGAAAATCAATTATTTATTCTTCTGAAAATTTTGGTATGCAAAATTATTAGAACTTATTTAAAGCTTTTGTGCAAAGAAATTCATTTAAATCAGTTCAACTGATAATGAGATAGTCAAAAATCAAAACAAATGGTTCTATGAGAGATATCATTTTTAAACGATAAATTGTTTTTCCAATAATATGGCAGATCGTAAAGATATTATTTCACACAAAAATTTTAATTAAAATCGTAGGAGCCGTTTTTGAGAAAAATGAGATTTTCATTACCGGTTTTTAGACATTTTGTGTGGGAGGTACCATTATTTTTGGTAATAATTTTCATTTAAAATCTGTTAGATCATGTTAAAATACTGCTGAGTGTCAAGTTTAATAAAAATTGACCGAGTCGTTTTCGAATTATTAAGTTCTCAAAAAAAATTTTGAAACTTTTTTTAAAAATCAAAAAAAAAAAATTTTTTTTTAATTTTGGTACATACATATACAAAACTCTTTCAAACATTCTCCATAACAGTTCAGTTGAACTGTAAGAAAATCCAAAATCAAAAAAATGGTTCTATGGGAGGTACAATTTTTCGGAAATTTTGTTTTTATAAATTGGTTGCCTTTTTGTAAAAAAAATTACTGAATTTTTTTTTAAGTTGTGGGCACGTTTTTGAAAAAAAAAGAAGATTTAAAATTTTTTGTACGGCAGGTACCATTATTTTTGGTCTTAAAAAAAATTAAAAGAAATGTGGTGGGGAATGCCCAAAAAACGCTAGGTACAAACTTTGCAGAAAATCGACCCACCCGTTTAGGCTGCAGCCGAAAGGACAACAGACAGTCGGACAGAATTGTGAGACCCACTTTTTTCGACTTCGCTATCATCGTAATGTCAAATTTAATCAAAATCCCGGGTTCAATATTTTTTACGAATCCATAACTTGCCATATACATACACATGTAGATTGTACATATACATATGTATGTAGTAAATACATTTATGTATGTATCGGAAATAAAAAAACGGAGGATATCCAGAATGAAAAATTTTAGTTATCAAACTGACAAAAAATTTGAAATGTAAATTTCAAATTATGTGTCACTAGTGGCGTTTAATATGAGAAAAGTGAGTATGTAGTCCAGTCAATGAAGCGAAAAAAGTAGCTAAATTAGGAAATAATCGCCGGATACCTAGATTTTGGTATATAGCTTCCTCATTGTGTTTTTAAGAAATTGTCAAAAGTTCCCATCGATATGACCGCCGCTAACAATTTTACGGGGGGTTAAAGGCCCCCCAAAATGGTTTTTCAAGAATAACTCCCAAATGGTAAGTTATACAAAAAAAGTGTCAAAGACTAATTTGTAGCTTGGAATATTTCCTATAAAAACGTAGAACATACTTTTTCATACAAATAACGGTTTTTGAAATAAACCAATCAGAAGAGTTAAGGGCTTTTCTATGTAGTTGGGCGACTTAATTCCAAAATTTGGGTCTAAAAGTGTACGGGAAAAAAGTACATGTCATGTCTTAAGAAAGCTATGTTTAAAAACTATTGGTTAAAACTTAAACGAGTTGAAACTTGAAAGGCACTAAATATTGGTTAAAATGACAATTTTTGTTTTGCGATTGTTTGCTAATTAATCGAACTCTCGCAACGCGGAGGGTCGACAATAGGCCGACCCAAATTTATAAGTACTAAGAGCCCGCTGTAATTTTTGGGTATGTGATATCAAAAATTCATTGGTATTTTTAGATAGATCTTAACTTTTTACATGTAAATGTTAAAGTCTTGCATGCTGTGGTTGGTAATAAAATACGCTTAAAATGACTTCTTTAGGTTGTTTTAAGAAGATTTTTAAAACCAAACAAAATTTTTTTCGTTTAAATAAAAACTCAACCAAATATGTATATTTTCAACCCCTTACTGCATACGAAAGCAAATATGGCTTGTACACTTTTACCTCTCAAACGAGCAAGTTAATAATTTTTTTTTAATAAAAAATGTTTTCATTTCAAAGAGAGTTAGACACACAATCCGAAATATATTTTTATGATCACTTAACTCACCTAACAGAGAAGTTATTATTACTTGAAATAAGAAAATTTTTCACACTTCCGTTTTCTTTGACAACAAGTAACACACTGACCTGCAAACATGAACATCTTCCTTCTTGTTTGGTGCACGTGTGCAAAAGCACACCTATTTGTTCTCAGAAATCCACAGAAGAGGATATTGTTGCGTTTTGATCATTTTTTTTATTGAAGTCAGGCGAAAAGAGGACATAACTGTAAAAAGCCATATTTGGCTTCGTATGCGGTAAAGGGTTAAGAATTTATCATATAAAAATATTAATTTTCATTGGTGTGTGTATTTCTGCCACACGAGTCAGCTGAGGAACCGCCATCACCATCACTTCGCGTTAAACATTTCAGATTCCAGGTGCACCAAAATAATTTGTAAATAAATTTGATAAATTTTTATATTATTACTAATACATATTTAATTCCATTTTGCATGATATAAACTATTTTTCATTGAATTATATCGTTCGAAAAAGTCACGGTTTTTTAACCACCACGCAGTTAGCATAGGTCTGGGCCTATAATAATAACAAAAAATAATTAAAATAAAAATTTCCATGGTCGACTGTGTACCTACTCCTTAGAATTAATTCAGTTGGAAACAGTGACTTTGGAGAAAACTATTAAAAAAAAAAATATCTATTACCTACTATATTTTACTTATATTTAATGCGCAGGTAAAAATATTATGTATCAAAAGAATGCATTTTCATTTATTTTGAAAGATTTCAAAGACATTGCAGACGAACAATTAAAAACTGACGCACGTCTCACACTGTATTCTAATAAAAGCTGCAGTAAAGTTAGAATTCGAAAAGCTTATTGGGATTTGATCAGGCACTCCAAAAGCAGTTGGGCCTCAACACTAAAATAAAAAAATAAAATTGGGTGGCGCGACAGCTCGTAAAGAACCAGGCCCTAGCGACTTACAACTCTCAATCGTTCCTGTGAGCATGTTATTGGTGGGTAGGGAGGGGACCTACAATTTTCTGCCGAATACGAACTGCTAAGGGGGAAAGCACTTTTTTATGAAAAGAAATATTCTTTGTCAATTCCTCGCAACAGGCAAAAAAACATTTGTGTTTAGGTGGCATATAGGTTGGGAATCGAAACCAGGACCTTCGTCGGAACAGTCCTGCACACTTACCATTACCCCATAGGCTATAACTACTAAAAAAAGTATTCTACTAAGTACCAAACAAGTACCCTATACCTCATATTCAAGTTTGAGACGTTTCAAGAAAATCACTTGATCATCAAACTGTCCATAGTGTGCGTTGGGCAAATCCGAAGTTTCGAGTCCCTCATCCATTTGGTACACCCCAACCCAGCTCCCCTAAAAGGAATCACACTATAGTATTCTGAAACAGTATCACTTCTTTTGACACACCCTTTACTATAACTATCACTATTACTATTAGTAACTCGATTCTAATTTATAGTTTCAAATGACACCATTTTCCGAAAATATTTTAAGTTCGAAGTTTCTCAAAAAGATGGAAAAAAAATATATAGTTTTGTGGTATACTCGTATACATCACCACACCCCCATTGTGGGCCTTACCACTCAAAAGGATAATGTCAAAAGTAAATGTTATAGATATTTTTAGGCATTCGATGTCTGTATACAAACATATCCATATCTACATTTAGAAAATACATCTGCCGCTTACCGTTGTTTTCGTTAAAAATTTTTAATCCATTTATCACTGCAGAAGAAAATAAACTGCATCATCGAAAAGAAAATCAATCAAGAAGCAGTATAGTTGTTGTTTTTTGTTTTTTTTTTAATATATTTTATTCGTTGCTTGTAAAAAAATGGGTCTTTCTCCAAGAACATCTGCACAGGTTCACATATTTTTTTGTTTTTTTTTTTTTAAGGACAATTCAATTAATTTTCAAAGACCACCTCACCCCGAAAGACACAATATACTCCTTCACTTAATTTTCAAATGGTTTTTTTTTGTTTTTCGTTATAAAAGTCGAATGTGAAACAGAGGAGTTTAGCAACATTTTCTTGTTTTTTTTTTTTGTTGTTGTTGTTTGTATCCTTACTCTCTTCGATGGTTCTCCTACACGTACGAGTTTTCTATTGATTTTTCAACATTCACCGAACACTATACAAGAGATACTCAACTTAAAAAGAAAAAAAAAATACCGTTGCATTGCCAGAGCACCGCGCTATATTATTGGCAGAAACTTACAAACTACGACCACAAAAAAAAAAACACTATAGGGGGCTTCATTTTATATGCATCACACTTCTGAGAAAAACAACAAAAAAGAAATTATGTTATTAAAAAAAAAAACAAAAAATAATAATAATAATATGTATCGGCAAACAACAACGAATGAGACGGTATGTATTGGATTAATTTTTTTTTGTTTTGCCAAACTTGGCACCACTTTTGCATTCCAACAAAGCCAACAACAACAATTTAAGCCAACAAAAAAAAACATACACAAATCTTATGTAATTTGGCCTGGATTTATCAAAAAAAAAAAAATGTTTTCACATTCGTTATCCCGCCCGTGTAAATCAATGAGGGCCATCAATTTTTTACTTGACAAATGAAATGCAGCTCGTTCATGCCACTGAATGCATCGCCATCGCAGAGAAATCAACTAGGTACATATAGAAATCACTATAAAAAGCAAAAAACAAAAACAAAAAAACAGGAAAGCGGCCGCGGAAAGAATTTTCTTTTTTATCATCAAAAACCAACTTTGATACCCGACGATTTTCGGTGTGCAACTAACTAAACTGAGCGAAACCTTTTCATCTCACAGTTCACGGATATGTATCTGAGTTTGGCTGTAGATACATTTTAACTTTTAACAACATCAGGGCGGCATGCGGCACGCGGGCACAATCGGGCAGTTATTTCGGGTGCAGGTTTATGTGGTTTGGTTAGTTTAGTGTTAGTCTTAGTATGGTTGATGGTGGTTTGGTTTGATTTGGTTTGTTGCAGCAGCGGCGGCGGCGCCAAGTGCGATAAGGAATTTTGCAAACAAATAGTTATACGCTCTCGAATCTCGATATACAGAAGGAAGTTCGTCGTCTCTCTTTGTGGGTTTCAATTCTGTTTTGTATTATTTTTTTTCTTTTGGTAAAAGTGAGAGTACATATTTATATATGTTGAATATGTTTTGCTGGTAGTGGAAGAAATGGTTGTCATTGTCAGTTAAGCTTTTTTTGCATTTTTTTTGATTAAATAGGAAAGCTTAAGTTTTCGCTCTCTCAACTCTCACTGCAATAATAATGACTGATTTTGGTAGTATTGCCAAATGAAAATGTTTTTTAATTTTTTTATTTACATTTAAACAGAAGACTCGCTAATAATAATATTGAATGAAGTCTCTAGAATGATTGCTGAATGACTCGGTGGTTTAATTAAGCTGTCAAATATTTTTTGACAGATGTCAAGATATGAACAGGATTTTTTTTGAAGTTATGGAGAAGAAATGGAGCAAAAGTTGTCACTGGCGGCAAAAATTGTCATCAGCGGCAAAAGTCGTCGCCGGTTGCAAATGAAGGCAAATGTCAATTCTTCTTTGACCCTTGACACTTGTGAAGGAAACAGATACAAAATACACTTCAACAAGACATGAATCACTATACTTCTAAAGAACGCTAAATAAATGTTTCGAATAGACATTCTCTGCCATTTGCAACCGGTAACAACTTTTGCCTTGTAGAATATTTTCTTTTACTGTGCTGTAAATGCGATATCATCCATTCATTCATTTATTCACTCATTCATTCATTAATTCATTCATTCATTAATTAATTAACTAATTTATTCATTCATTCATTCATTCATTGACATAAATCATTCATTAATTCATTCATTTATTCATTCATTCAAATTAAATTGAGTTAAAAAGTATGGCAAACCATTTCTTCGTAGGGAAACGGTAAAAGAGATTTAGTTACAATATAGGGAAATTATATCGCAAGTACTCGTATGATGCATTGGTTGTCTATATTTTATATGTATATATTGCTTTACAAATCGCCACATGTTTTGGCTAGGAGGATACACTCTTCCAACGATTACTCGTCGAGATAAATACAAATTTGCCGTTATGATAGTGATGGATATGGAGAACATCATTTATGTAAATGCAGAATAAAAAGGAACTTCACCGCATAAGGAAATAGATCTTCTTTTTGTTATACTTACCT
The DNA here is from genome assembly GCA_929447395.1 of Epistrophe grossulariae. Classification (NCBI taxonomy): domain Eukaryota; kingdom Metazoa; phylum Arthropoda; class Insecta; order Diptera; family Syrphidae; genus Epistrophe; species Epistrophe grossulariae. The sequence continues at coordinate 107,281,796 of OV839567.1, forward strand.
ATGCCTGATGATGGATGATGTATATGAGTGAGGTGTATATAGAGAAATAAGCTTCCTGGTTATTGACTTTTAAGTGGCCTTAAGTTTTTCTTCTTTTTTTTTTATTTGCAAACTGAATTCTGTGTGTGTAAAAGAAGAAATAGTAGGTGGCCCAAATGGCGTGTGAACAAGAAACACGATGATGCACCACTCAACAAGGAAAATCGATATTATATGGATACAATGCATCATGTGTTTTTTTTTTTGTATCTTTTGTCCTATTATAAGGAGGAAAACATATATTGCACATATACGATATATGTACATACGTATACATATCTACCTAAACTATAAGAATAAGAGTATTGTTGGTGTGGAGTGAAGCATGAAGTATGCAGTTTAAATTTGAATGATTTACATTTCTTATCGGTTTTGACGTATACAGTTTTTTTTTTTTTTTATGAAAGGAACATAATAGAAATTGAAAGCTTTTTGAAAGCAGCTTGTTTTTGATTATCTTCTGATTCTAATACTATCATCATCATCGTTATAATAGTATTTCAGTATATAGTAAATGTGTTTTGCAGCTGTCACAAGCAACCAATTTTAACAACATAAAAAATGAGGCGTCGAGTTGACAGAATATGAATTTACTGCATTTACTGCAAAAGTGACGAATTGCATTTTAAATTTATAAATATTGATGATTAAAAAAAAAAAATTGTTAGAAATTTTTTGTTGAAGGCTATAACAAGGCTAAGCTCAGTATAAACACGCACCCAGGAAAGGTTGAGACTTGAGAGTAGTGTAGTAAAGAAAAATAGAGTAGTGTAGGTAATGTGTTCCACACTTAGTGTTGTGCGAGTAAAAAAAAGAATCTCTATTTTTAGCAGTACATTCTTCATTGACTGGCTGTATTACGATAGAATTCTGAAAGATGAATGCAATTTGGCAAATAAGCTTTAACCATATTTTTATTTTGCGGCGATTTTTGGATGGCTTCGTCTTTTATTATTATTTTAGACTTTGTATGCCGTTCCAAAAAAATCCTTCTCAAGGCAATTGATTGAGTTGTTTGATATGTTCAAGATAGGGCTAAAAAAAACAAAATTTTCAACTTTTAAAGGGCCTTCAATGAAGAAATAAAACTTATTTCTTTTAGATTCAATACAACTTAATTACGAAATTTTTACTTTTGGGGAGATATTTTTCAGATATTTACATGAAAAGTGGGCGTGGTAGTGGGTGGAATTCCTTTATGTTATGTCATACTTTAAGTTTAAAAAATCTTCACAAAGTTTCAGATTTATAGAGGCATTAAATAAGGAGAAAATTAAATTAAACAACTCGGTCAGGTTTTTGAGAAGACGATTACAAACATACGCACCAGAGAAAAGATTCAAAACTCGACAACAGCGCCACCTATCACTTCCAAATTTTCAGATTTTCTTTTTGTTGTAATAAACCAACATATTACATTGTAAAAATAAGCGATTTAAGTGTATAAATATAGAATGGATTGAATAATATAGAAGTTGATATGCTGCAGCGCCATCTAGTAGTGAGTTATAACAAAGTGGTTACCATAAATACCTTACTCACGTAATAATACAAATACATATGTGCCAAATTGTGTCACTTATAGACTCCAAAACTATTGTCCCTGGAAATTTTCAGTTTGTTATTATTAAAGATTATAACACTATAATACTACGTTTTCACCGACCGCTTAACCGAGATTTAAGTAGATTTACCCTGAATCCTCTTCAAATCTCAAAGATTTACCATACAAATTTAATCCTCAAATCCAGTAGATTAAATCTTCATAGGGCCAATAGTTGTACAAATCGAACATACCTATTCCCTTATTGCGCTGAGTACAATATTTGAGAATCGAGAGAACATTTTCGAGAATCAAATTTTTTTTCATCGGGGAACTCTATCTCACTTCCACTTTAGAACAAAAACTGAAACAGCATTTGCATTTTGAAAGGAACTGTCAAAGTAAATCTACTTTTTAATGTTTTTATGCGGTGAGAACACTCCACGATATTAACTTTCAGTGAAAACGTAGTATAAGTGACAGTAAGGTTCATATTTATTTAAGTTGTTTTTTTTTTGTCTTATTATCGACTCACGTTTTATTGCGAAAATTTTGTAATCAAGCTCTATTGAACTTATGTAATGAGATCTGTTCTTTATATGTATTTGAATAATTGTTTTAATTTGTAATAAGGCTATTTTAACTTATCCGTCTACTACCACGCCCACTTTTATAATAGAGAAAACAAAATTCTTGTTTATAAGCTGTATTGGCATTTTCAAATCATCAAATCATTCAGCAGTAATATTGAATTTGAAAACATTTTTAGTACAGAATATTTTAATTCAAATTGGGTACATATTGTATGCACATAATATAATTAATAAAGCATGCCATTATTTCATAAAGGTTTTTTACAACGTCTATTAATAATCATCCAAATTTAGTTGAAAATGTTTTTTTGGAGTTATCTGTTTCAGAACAGATTTTTAGTACATATATTTTTTATTGAAAAATTACATTTAGTACACAATTGATATTAGTACAAAATCGTTTTTAGTATAAAAACACTTTTAGTACAAAACAACTTAGTACACAATCATTTTTAGTACAGAATCATTTTTAGCATAACATCATTTTCAACACAAAATCATACAAAATAATTGTAAGTAAAAATATTTTTTAGTACAAAATAATAATAAATAATTGTTTGTACAAAATAATTTTTAGTACAAACTAGTTTTTAGAAACAAAATAAGTTTTGGTAAAAAAATTAGTACACAATGATTTGTATTACGCATTTTTTTAGTACATGATCATTTTAAGTTCACAATTATTTTTAGGACACAATTATTTTTAGTACAAAAATAACCGTTCTGTTCAAATCCTTCCCACTGTGTAACGGAAAGTATGACAAAAACTAAATTTTTGACTTTTATATCATCGTATAATATTAAGTTTGATTAAAACAAAAAAAAAACTAAGTCAGTGCTAAAGGTTGTTTGGTTTGGTTAAAAAAAAAAAAAAAAACTAATTTAGAAATCAAAGAACAGAAAACGCTGAACAAAACGTTTTTCTTTAAATAAACATTTTATTGTTGATTATATATTAGAAGCTGCTTTGTATGTTTTCGAATTTAAACTTCTGTGTACAAAAAAAAAAAAAGAAATCTGTCTAAATATCAGTTACTCCAAAGACATAAAACCAAGTTGTAAATTTCATCCCCATCAGACTAACTTATTAAAAATTACCATTGCATCAACAATTAAACATGTTTCTGCAACATTATGGAAAAATAAACAGTGGCATTAAAATTTAACTAATTAACAGTAATATTTTGTGCATAAAGAAACAAGAAAACAAAAAAAATTCAATAAACAAAAATTTTCGCTTGGTTAAGTTTAATTTGCGTTCATGCATAAAACCATAAAACACAATCCTACTCCAAATACAAATTTCCTATCATTTTGAATTATTCATAATTTAAAATCAACATTTTAACAAATAAATACCTATAACAGCAACAAGGTCAGTGCTTTAACAACTAAAACAACAAATAATAAATTAATACTTAACACAATGTCGCTTATAGTATAGTGGAGGAGTGGAGAGCATAAGACAATAATTGAAAGATTGGCAAATTAGGAAATTGGTTTATGTGACTTTTGTTCAATGAAATCATAAGAATAATCTTTTTCTAAACATTCGCCTTTTATTTTGTTTTTATCTTTGGATTTTTTCAACATCTAATTTATTTATTCACGTTTGTCTTTTGGGTTGGTAGTTATTGAATTTTAAGTTCTAAGGTTTACTTTAATTTAACTGAAAATGCATTTATGTATAAAATACAACAGCGCAGAATCTTAACTCATTTTAACTTGAGAGATACAAAGAATGTTATATTTAAAGTTAAAGAGTTGCCAGCTTCTGAAGTTCGAATAAATTAAGTAGTGCGACTTTGACTTTTTTTCACATTTCTTCGTTAACAATACCATTCCATTATTGAACCATTACAAACATACATATATACACTAAACATGTACATCTTAAACGCCAAGTCAAATTTTAGTTAAAGCAAGTTTCTGCGACCCAGTTCTGTTTTTCACTTATTTTATTTATAGTGCAACCATAAATTCAAAATATAACCATGGAAACTCTTAAACTTCCTATAAAAATATGCAAAATATTTAAAAATAAAAAAATCTCTCAATTATAACAATTCTCTAGTCTCTCGCTCATTCTTATTCATTATTATTTGTTATCTGTTTAAAAGTGCAACAGCAACACATGCTCACGATAAGGAAGATACAACAACCACAATAAAAAAAAAATAAAGTTTTCCGTATCTCTAATTCTAGTTGTGTTGTAAACATGAATTTGAAGAGTTTTGCATTAAATTGCATCTAAAAAGTTATTCCACTAACTAGAAAAGATTTATTTAGGCTCTGGCTCTGTTGGTAAGGCTTGTGCCACAATGAGAGATGCTGCTGATGCATGAAGAGTGGCAGGGAAAAAAAAACTTGTTCATCCAATGGTTCTTCTTGAGAAAAGTAATTTTATGCAAATGCAGTTAAATTAACAAGTTTTAAATTTTATTTCCTATGTGTTATTTTGTTTTTGTTTTTTTTTGTATAAAGGCCAACTGTCTGGGGCGATCAATGCAAGATTGTACATATTAAGCCACAATTCTTATTTATACAATTTTTTTTTTAAACAATGTATGCATATTTATTAAGTATGAAAGTGACTTAGATCAAATTTCAAATTTACTCAATTCCCGGGAGTAAAATGTGTGCAGATTCCATAATCGACATATTATTCTATATTCGCCCATGTTCTGCAGACTTATTGTGAATTCACATGACGAAAATGAATTCAAGTGTTCTACAATTCGTTCGAAATGCTAATTGTGAATTAGAATTTCGAAAATTCCATTTTCTGAACGAATTCCATTCACTTTGTTGTTTATGCTCGTTTATGGCGCAGTTGCGGTTAGTTGTTAGAAGTTAGTAGTTTTGGTATTATTGTACTAGGAGAAACATAAGAACATACGAATAAACAATTCATAATAAATTACTCACGCTATATCAGGCATTTATTTTTTGTGCGAAATTTTTTTTAGATATATGTAGTCAGATTTTCGCTTACTTTTTTTTTCCTTAAAAATGCCTATAAGTCAGCATCCAATTTCTTTCGCAGTGCGTAATTTCAGTTTTCAAAACAATTAAAAATGGATGCACCTTCAATTTTGACAGTTCGAAGTTATTACGAAATTTTCGGAATAGAACGAATTGTAAAACATGGAGTTTCATTTCGAGTGAAATTGAAAATCGATTTCAATTAAATTTCGTTCGAAAAGCAGAACATGGGCGATTGTATAACTTTATTATAATCAAGCATTGCATTCAAGCAATCCCCAATTACCGATACCGTTGACTCTAGAAAAGTGCTCATCGTTTGGTATTAAACCAAAATAAATACTTTTTTATACACATCCCTGCTTTTACTACTGGCGAAAAGTATATTGGATTATTATTAGGTTCGTTCGGGTACTTTCCGGAGTAAAACTGGCAATCTGTCAAATTTTGTTGAGTGGGGGAAAATTCTTTCAAAGAGAAGTGAAACTGTCCGATGATATTCGAACCTCTTGGACAAAATGTGCCTACGCTAACATCTTTGGACTAAATCTGGAAGAAAATGGTACTATTAATTAAGAGTACTTACTGCACTTTTAAAAGACTAAGGGCTTGTTTCACAATGTCTGAGTAAAATTCTGATTAGTGACTTGACACACTAATATCGGAACAGGGTCATAAGTCCACAAACCAAATAATATTACTTTTGCCTTTATAACATATTCAAGTCGTCAAAAAACAATTTGTTAGTTTTTCTCTTGTCAAATTATGACCCTATATGTCAATATTTAATGTGTCGAGTAACTAATACTCAGACACTGTGAAACAGACCCTAAGACTCCAGAAATGTGATGTCTGCTTTCTCCAAACAATGATTTAGTAACGTCTAATATTTAAAACTAGAATTTATTGACGTCTGCTGTCTCAGCCTGTTGTTTATTGGCATCTGCTATCCCAGATTGTGATTTATTGACGTCTGCTATCTCACGTCTGTGATTTAGTGACGTAGACTACGTTGACATTAATTTTTATTTGACATAAAATGAAATGAAAGGTGAGTCTAAAACATTCTTCACATTAGGCATGTTCAGGAAAATGAGATCTCGGAGATCTCAGCAATCTCAGTTACCTGAACAGGATTCTTCAGCAAAATTTCTCAGCTTTGCTGTCAAAACTCTGAGGAAAAAAATCTTGGATTCGCTTGCTCACTTTTTTAGTGAGAAAATTCTCTGAGATCTCATTTTTCTGAACACACCAATTGAACTTCCTTTCACAATGACAGTTCTTTATAATCGAGAATTGATTGGACGACTAATAGAAAAAAGCAGTTTTTCAATTAATCACTGAGTCCTCTTTTACTCGCAAAAACTAGTCGTTGAATATTTGTTGACGTTTTCTTTTAATTTCTTCTAAAATCTCTTGTACCTTTCACACAAGGAATATAAAAACCTTAAGAGACTTTTTGCAGTTTCCTTAAAACACGCTTTTGGTTTAACGCATAATTATATGTAAATATATGTAATAATACTATACGTGAAGTGTTAAAAGGATTATCAAAGAATCTGTTAAAATTTTGTATCCCTGTGCTCCTTTCTCCTTAAAACTAAAAGTAACTGGAAATAAAAGTTTGCTTGTGTGAAAGGGATATAAGATTGCGTTTTTCCTGTGTGAAAAATAATTTTTGTTGTTGTTGTTGATTCCTTTTACCACATTAGCTGCGTTCGGGTACTTTGCCATTTTGTATTTTTTGTTGGCTTCCGGCAGAACATAGAACATACCAGTTACAGCCCCTAAGATTTTTCTCTTGTAAAAACTGGCAAGAAGGAGAAATAATTTTGTCTCTCATGAGCGCTGTCTTCTGTCCGAAACTACCCAAAATGTGCGTAAAACAAAACGTTGGGACGAGTACACGAACGAACCTATTGTAACCTTTCTCTGATGACAGTTAATTGTTTGACAGATAGAGGACGAAGCATATTTTGCCGAATAAAGCATATTTCGTTTGAAAAAAAAAGACAATAAAAGTCCTAAAATCTTCTTCTTCCGGAGCTGTTACTACATCATCAGTTTTCTGATTTTTTAGAGATTCCTTCCTATGATGGAATTTGACAATTTATGCCTTAATAGATAGACGATGAACTATATTTGAGGTATTTTGTTATAAAAGTGTTTTTCATTTAGACATCTTTGCTATCTGCCCATATGGAATTTAACAGTTTATGACCTGATATATTGAGGAAGAACTACATAAATTTTGACTGATTATCGTAATTCTTTTTTTCTGAAACTATGATATATTAAGCATGTTCAGGAAAATGAGATCTCGGAGATCTCAGCAATATCAGTTACCTGAACAGGATTCCTCAGCAAAGTTTTGGAGTTTCAGCTTTGCTGTCAAAACTCTGAGGAAAAAAATCTTCGATTCGCTGGCTCACTTTTTGAGTGAGAAAAACCTCTGAGATCTCATTTTTCTGAACGCGCCAATGTCTAACAATCATCATAGATAACTATCATAACAAATGTATTCCGAAAAATGTTCAACGAGGGGCACATCGCTTTACGAATCCTAACGCTTCAACGAAAACGTTCGACCTCAGTACAATCGAAAAAAAAAATATTTGAAAATCAATTTCTTTCATCACATATTATAATATAGCTTAGTCACTTTTATTTATTAGGTTTTAAAATTTAGTGATTTGAAGAGCTTGTTTGTTGACTAAAAAAAACACACACACAACCATCTGCATGTGAGCAAAATATTTAGAAACTTAAGGCAGGAGATGGAGCTGGTTAAATGACTTTAATTAATGTCAGTGTTATTAAAAAACACCATCACCATCATCATCATCATCATCAGCATCGTCATCGTCGCTGACATCGTCTTCGTCATTTCCAAAAGCTACAACGACAACAGAGATTGCAATCAAAGATAATTTGTCGCACTAACAACAACAGCCTGCAGGCTATGATGATGGGACAATCATTTGATTTGTGAATGTTTTTCGCTTTAACCTTTCATGTTTCTGGTGCGGAAATATTTCACTTTCATCATTGGGCAGAATTGCCACATGCCAGGGAAATAATAATTAAAATGCACTTTGTGGCACACGTAAACCATGATGACGCATAATTGTTCATGCAAAAGTTGTTTTTTTTGTTGTTGTTATCTTTCCAATGGCATACCTAAGTATTAATCGGTTATGTTTTATCGCAGAGGAATTATTCAAAATAAAAACAAATGATTTTACTGAATCCAGAATTTTTGGCATTCGAAGGCTTTATCCAGATAGGAGGTTATTTTCTCCAGGCGCTTTTTTCGTATGACGTTAAAGTTCTTTTTTTGGTGAGATGTTTTAACGAAGATTTGTGGAAGTTTTGTTTCATTCATACCAATTTAACAGGTATTAGAAAAAGTATAGTATATATGTACATCCAGCTGTCGAAAAATAATCTATAAGGTTTGCCATTTTGTCATGCATCGTTTCACGGTTTGCCGAAATACTTTTTTTCAGTTCAATATCTCGTACGACAACTGTCTCTGTGAAGTCCCAAAACTCTGTTTATTGTATAATTATCACTAGGTTAAACTATTTTCTCTTCTTTACAAGAATTTATATACTCTGGCACTCTGCATAAGTGCGAACGGACCTTTATAGTCTTCAAGCTATTACCATGTTCTATAATATTGAACAATGTATCCTAGTCCTTAATCTTGTATTGTATATACGAGTCATTATGTGTATGTTTTTTAAGATATTTTATCTTCATTTTTAAATACATACATATGTACCTCGAATATTGCAAATGATGGAATGGTCATAAGATGAAGTAACTGTTTTAGAGAATGCCACTTACCTAAAAAGAATAAAAGAAAATAATATATTGTTAGAAAAAAGGGTTAATATTAGGAATATTTTTTATTTTTTAGATTTTATTAATTTAAAAAACTGTTTTATTTTGAATCTTTGGGCGTTTTTCTTTTTTAGTTCAGAGTAGAGCTCTGAATAGAGTCTGAACACTCTGAACATACTCTGAGCGATCTCTGAACTGAACTTCTCGAACTAAATCTGGGAAACTGTCATATTTGGAGGAGTGGGGATCAAATTCTCTCACAGAGGAGTAAAACTGTCCGAAAGTACACGAACGCATTGAACCAAAATATTTGTTACTTTTTAAACGTCGACCAAAAGTAAACAAAGCACCAATATTGAAATTTCCATTGTAATTTCATATTCTTTATTAAATTTTATGATGAACAAATTAAAATTAACTTTGTTAATTTTTACAAATGAAAAATACACACTAAACAGAAACATTTAACACATTAATCCCAAATTCTATGAAGAAATCATAACTTAAGTAGACAGAATTAAAAAAAAAACACTAAATTAAAGTACGCTCTACAAACTGTTTCTTAAATTACCTAAATATTTTATTTATTAATTTTTTTTATCAAAAAGTTTACTTATTTTATTAAAATATTTCATTTTTGTAAATGAACAAATTAAACAAAATGTCTACCAAGATAAAACAAAAAGTAAAGAACAGCCATTTTGTATTTTTTTTTTTGTTGTTCTTTAACTTTCAGACTGGTTTCTGACAGAAAACAGAACTTACCAGTTTCTGCCCGAAGAAACTTCTCGAGTAAAAACTAGCAAGAAGGGGATATTATTTTCTCTCTCATGAGCGCTCCTTCCTTCCAGAAAGTATCCAAAATTTGGGTACACGAACAACTTCGGACTAACTGGCTGAACACAATGCCCTGCTGCAATCGGAGCCGGAATCGGAGCCGCAGCTGCAACTGCTTTCAAAAAATGTCGTACGTCGTTTTTTTATTTGCGCGAAATGTGCTGTACAGCTTTTTATATATTTTAAAGAAAAAAAAAACAGCCACGAGTTTATTGTTCACTTTTTGTATTTCCAATATTTTTGTTTTAATAAATAATTTTTTTCGCGACACAAATTAGCAAACCAATATTTTTTCCGGCTCTTTTTTCCTTCATATAAATTGAAACGTCAAAAGTGCTGCACGTGAAAAGTTAAAAGTTTGCGAACCAATGCGGCCCCGACTTCAGCTCCATCTGCAGTTGTGTTCCATTCTGCTCGTAGCATTGATTTTGTGTGTACATATGTATTTAATTTTTTGACAGGAGTTCCAGCTCCGACTCCGTCGCATTGTGTTCAGCCAGTAAATCTGGTAGAAAATTGTAGTTTTGGGTAGTTTCGGCCCCGACTGCAGCTCCATCTGCAGTTGTGTTCCATTCTGCTCGTAGCATTGATTTTGTGTGTACATATGTATTTAATTTTTTGACAGGAGTTCCAGCTCCGACTCCGTCGCATTGTGTTCAGCCAGTAAATCTGGTAGAAAATTGTAGTTTTGGGTAGTTTCGGCCCCGACTGCAGCTCCATCTGCAGTTGTGTTCCATTCTGCTCGTAGCATTGATTTTGTGTGTACATATGTATTTAATTTTTTGACAGGAGTTCCAGCTCCGACTCCGTCGCATTGTGTTCAGCCAGTAAATCTGGTAGAAAATTGTAGTTTTGGGTAGTTTCTGGTGCGTAAGCGAACGGACCTATTTATTTAAAGAAATACGCTTCACCAGCTGTCATTTTTTCATTTGTCATTCAAAGTTGTCATTTTCTTTAACCCAAAAAAAAAAACTATTCAACTCCGTCTGCTCTATCAATTTATTCCGAGCTCATAGATCGCGCTCTGAGAATGCTTAGAGCGAAAAAGAGCTCTGAATTAAAAAGAAAAACGCCCTATGGAATACTCCGGCCAAAATATTCTCTAATCGCACTTCAAGAGAAATTTCAACAATAATCCCCAAGTTGGAATTCTCATAAAAAAAGATTCTTAAATTGGAAACACTTTTTTTTTAACAGAAAATTTGACAGCTGACAGATAATGTAGCATTTTAATAGGTTTGTTTGGTAACGTGAAATTTCTTGTCAAAACAAAACAAAAACAAAAAAACTCAGTTTTGGGAAATTTGTAGAACAATTTTTTTCAAACAGGCATAATATGAAGTAACTTACGCCAGTAAAACAATTGCAAATTATAGCTGCTGATATACGACATAAGGCGTTCGATGATGTGATTCAAAATTGGACGGACTTCAAGTTTACGCAATATTCGAGTCTGATCTTGTCCGAACTCTGCCAGTTCTATTCTATTCCATTCTTTTCTAAAATTTTTAAGAATAAACGGAGGTGCAACCTCTAAGAACTCTTGGACTCGTAGACAGAGGTAGGTACTAGTTTTAAAAAGATTAAGGGCTTGTTTCACAATGTCTGAGTAAAGTTCTGATTATAGTTTACTTGACACATAAATACTGGCACAGGGTCATAAGTCCACAGGAGAAAAACTTACAATGTTGTTTGACAACTTGCAATAGGTTATAAATGCAAAATATATTATTTTGGTATGTGGACTTATGACCCTGTGCCAGTATATATGTGTCGAGTAACTAATCAGAACTTTACTCAGACATTGTGAAACAAGCCCTTAAGATTTAAAAATACTTAGGAACTTTCATTTTGCTTTACATATTATTCCTCTAAGCAGTTAGACTAATAAAAATAGAAAAACACTAAAAGCCATTGCACTCAAGTGAATGTAGTTTTTCATTTAATTGCTTTGGTAATTATTTATGTGTAACCAAATATATGTTAACTCTTAGATAACGTAAAATTATTTTTGTTAATAAACACTTACATTTATTTACACCTCGTCTAACAGTGGACCAATCTAATTCGAATGGATTTTTTCATTTTTCATTTGACAGCTAAAATGTCATTCAAACACATCTGTGCCGCCAAGTGTGTTTAATAATTTTTCTTAAACATCGATCGGCGATCGATGAAACACACCTTGTTTCAAACAAACTTAAAGAAATGGAAAATAAAAAAGTCGAATTAATCTTTACTGTCTTAAAATTATTTCTTTTAAATTTATGTAGGTAGTTTTTGGTTCACGCAATTTCAATGTTAAATTTTATCTAATTTTCTTCTTTTATTACCGAATTGAACAAAAAAGTCGTTATTACTCGAGAAAACACTTCAGAACTAACTAAAACAGAAATACCAATTTACAAAATAAAATACAAAACTTTAGTTTTATGTGATAAGAAACTTTTATAAATAATTTTATTTGTTTGCAAAAAATCGTTGTACAAGAACAATGAATCACAAAGAAACAATAATTTACGAATGACTTACTCTTTTTTTGGTTGATTAATCTATTCTTGAAAATCATGACGAAGATTGAGATATATGAACTCTAATACAGTTCTCGTGAAAACGGACCGAAATGTATTGTTTAAATTAGGGTGTCCAATATCTTCTACTTATTTTTAATAAATGTAACCTTTTCTTAGGACAAAAACTTTTGATTAAGAGGGTTTTTGACTAAAAAAAAAAGAAATGGCGAACAGTTTAATGAACATAAACAGATAAAATAATAATTGAGTACATATTATACACTTTGAGCAGTATGAGGTTTGTTGTGAGATTTGACAACTAAGGCTAGGTTCACACGGAAAAATACAAACGTAGTAAGTTTTTATCAGTTAAACACCGGGATGTTTGGATTTGGAATAGTTCGAAAATAGATTAGTCCTAGTTTTCGCACGGCGATTTATATGGTTTTGATTCGATAACCAAAAAAAACGTGTGGTAGCGCATCGAGCGGAAGGGATAGTTAAGTATTACGCAGAATGTTTAACACGTAACGTGCTGCACTTAAGGCCCACAAATTCTCATAACTCATTAGCATCTCATCCTCCGATAAAATTTGATATTTTTTTGTTTGACAGAAATAAACTGTAGGGGCTTTCTGTGTGAAAAATAAACCGTTTTAATTCAGTGACATCAAGGGCATCTTCCAAAGGAATTTGACATTTAATGATTTCACCGAAACGGGACAAATTATTTACTTCGAACTGTTAGCCAATTTACAACTTCCAACTCTTATACAACCAGATTTTTAATCCAGTAATAATTTTCAGTTTTTTGTGATTTGTCTCTAACCTCCAATGAAGTTTGAAAATTTGTGTGTTTGAAAGATAGCAGCCGAACTCTATTTTGACACTTATTGGTTTGACATATAGGGGGCTAATTATAAAATTTAATTCAAACTGTCAACCAACTTCCAAACCTAATCCAACTCGACCTTTCGTTCCTACTTTGACAAAAATTCAGATCTTAATTTTAAGATTTTTGTTATTGAATGATCTTCCGTTAAAATTTGACATTTTGTATTTTGAAAGATAGTAGTCGAACTGTTTTTACCGTATATATAATATTAAAGTTCTAACCGTCAACAGAAAGCAAAATCGACATCATAAAACATGATGGATAATACGAGTTCTGTTCGAATTGCTAGTCCGCGTTTTGTGATGCGCGCTTTTAGTTCGAACTTTCAACCAAAATCCATACCAAACTCAACTCGATCTTTCGAAACGAAAACGTAGAATTTTTGTTAACATGCGCTTTAATTTTTTAGGTCCGAGCGGGGTACACAGCGGGCCAAAGCGAACCGAGCGCTCCGATCTATTTAAGAATCACAATTGAACACTGAACTTTCATATGCTTAGTAATCTGTCAAATTACATGAAATAAGGCGCGCTTATCTTTTTGCTCTGTCTGCTCGGTAATTTTTTCCGAACTAATCGAGCGAGCCCTGATCGAGATCAGAGCTAAAAATGAAATGCAAGTTGAAAGATCAGAGCGCTCCGATTTAAAAAAATTATAAAGTAGTTTCTTTTTTGACGGCTCAGTGCCCCCCTCCGGGCTAAAATAGAAAAACGCATAATGCTTACACATCCAAACAAACTCAAGATCTTGATCAAACATGACTTCACTATCATTAGTGTAAAGTACCTGTCAATTTCACTGTCAGATGGTCATCGTCTGATAATGGCCTAGCAATGAAGTTGCTGACAATATTGACAAACAGACATTTTTTTACTGACAGATCTGACAATCGTCTTTACTTAGCTCACATCCGATGTCAGTCGCAAAAAATAGAACTCACGAGTTAAAATATGATTGAAAAATAAACGCAAATAATACAAATACATATGTAGGTAATAACTTTTCTAATAATTACATTGACAGAAAATTATATACCTATTATGTGCGTTTCTAGACTTATTTTATAATTTGGTACGAAAACTGTTTTAAAACAGGATTTAAATTGTAGACACAACTTCAAAAACTATATAAGGTCGATCCAATACAACGTCCCGAACTTGCATATATATTTGTATAAAATTAAACAGCATCACAAGATGACAACTCGCAACGTCATCAATAAATTTAAAACAAAACAAAATCCCTCGTCGATTGAAAATGGTGCCAAATTATTTTCAAAGCTATTATTTACGACGTAGTCTTTGATTTTGTTCTATCATTTATCTTTCACTATACCTACCCTTCCGCTATCACCACCGGCGAGGGCTGTTCTCTTTTGAGTCCATGACTTTCACATACATATACCTACTCCCACGATATTTTCAAAATAAATATTACAAATACAAAAAAAAAAACAAACGAAAAACACAACGCATGTCTGCCTGCAGCAGCTCTCAAGTGTTTGTGTATCGTCTCCGTATTTTGTGTTTAGAAATAGAAAGAGAAGAGAATTATAGAGGTAATAGGTATATATAGTAGAATCAGACAGAAAATCTAGAATGCATGTTAGTGGACTAGGGCAAGGTATTAATCATTAGGATACAGAATTATCCCACACTCGCACTCGCATGCTACTTCTTTCACATAAGTAAGTGACAACAACGGCAACCTTTTGGCTTTTCTCTCCGTCACCCCCCCCACCAATCACGAACTGAGCTTTTCCTCTTTTTATTTATATTTTTTTTTTTTACTTCTATTACATTTCCATTTTCGCTTTCTTTCAGCCAGGTTAACCTGTTTGTTAACCTGCGTTATAAAGAAGTCGGCAAATTGAATATGAAATATGCGAGGCTTTTCTCATTTAGAGCGATAATTACAGCGAATTGTACAGTGTACACTGTTGAACGATACACGATGAAGATGAAGATGCAAGAGGTCAAATTGATTAACAAGGTGAGTTACACATAATTAACTAATAAAAATTTCTTTATTATGAAAAGAGAAAGAGAATGTAAAAAATGAAAAATTTCAAATAGTCCATTGCAATGGATGAAATTATAATGTTTTGTCGACAGTCTAGTGCGGTGTTTGGGAATAGGCATTGCAAAATTACTGATGATAGCTTTTTCATGATTTAATGAGTTAGAAAAGCTGAATAAAACAATTACTCGCATTGTTGACTAAATAATTTTGTAAAATTAAAGAAGAAAGCATGTAAAGGATGATGATTTTGCTTGGAATTTGTATTCGAAAAAAAAAATTTCAATAAATTAAAGTGTATGGTGAATGAACCGGATAGTGTTTAGAATTAAAAATAAAATGCCTAAAAAGTATTGTTTTCCTACTTTTAAGGCATATTTTTTTGCAAAATATTATTTATTTTTATAAAGATAAATAAAAACTTTACTTATTATTAAAAAATAAAATGGGAAACTGGATTTAACGTGTAGTTATGTGGGTACTTCCTCTTATATTCGAGTGGCAATAAAAAATAACATAATACATTGTCGTTTTCGACTGGATTTTCTTTCTGACTGTTCTATTCCTTTTTATTTCAATCGAATATAAAAACCAGAGCTCTCGATTTTAAGCTTGTATCTAATTACACGTGTATTCGTGTCACATGTACACACCTGTAGTAAAAAAAATTTAACACGTGTGCACGTTTAGGTTCCAAATACACGTGTAATTAAAGAAGCGTCACTTCATTTTGGGGCTGACTAGTCTAGTCTAGGGGGAGTTCAGATGTGAATTGTAACATGTAATTAACGCGGAGATTTCCGTTTGTGAAAGATTTTTTTCATTTGTCAAAATCATGGTTGACATAGTGAAATTTTCAAATGTTTTCAATGAGCTATCGAAATTATGTAACTAATACTACGTTTTCATTAGAGCCTAAACGAGGTAATTTCGTAAATTACAGAATATGTTTTCATTTCAACTTTGCTAATTTCGTTTGGTAGCTAATTTCATTTTGAATTTGAATTGTCCGTTAATATAGCTTGTCTTTGTTGTTTTCTCTTTGTTTCTGTTTTGTATACATCATATTTTAACCTTGTTCGTTTACTACCCAAACCTAACCATTTCTACCATATAAGAAGTTATATACCAAATTCGTAATATTGAAAATGTAATTTTTTTAACACTGCAAGAGGTATATTTTAAAAAAAATGGTAAAAAAAACAAATTTTAAAGATATGTGTGTCTTTTTATTTTTTAATTAAAAACATATCAATTTTCGATTGCAATTGAGTTTTATTATTTATTGTTTTATTATAAAAATCTTCCTATTCTCTCAAACTCGACGTTAAAGTTCTACTACATAATATGCTTACTTTTTATACATCCGCACATACATACATAATAATTTCAATTTAAGGTTCCTCCAGGGGAGTTCCCAAAACAAAATCGTAGTAGGCTTGAAAATTGAGATTTCGTTATAAAGAAACAACTTTGCTTTCGGACCAAAAAAATAATTTCCTTTTAAGGAGAATTTCGCTATAGAGAATTTCGTTATAAAGAACCTAATTCATATGAAATATTTTTTAAGGGGAAGGGGAACAAAATGAAATTCACTATAGAGAGAATTACGTTATAAAGAAGTTCGTTATAAAGAAGTTTGACTGTATTTGGAAATTTTCAATGAAAATGTAGTATAAAATGAATTCTTCGATATAATTTTTCTTCATCTTCTGGAATGTAGTAAACAGTTTTGTGTTAAGAAATATTTTTTTTTCATTTAAATGGTTTAAAAAAGAACTCAGAAAAAGTCTACACATATACTACGGCATAAACGTCAAATTCGTTGGGAAATGACAATACTATGCAGAAATGATCTTAGCTGATTCTTGATTTTTTTTTTAAATACTTAATAGCAAAACCCTGGGTTCGAGCAAACCTATTATGACTTGGTTAATTTATTTATTTTACTTTGTATTGGTAAGTCATAGTGAATTGAAGTGTGGATCCTAATAATTTTTCAAATGTGCATAACATTGGGGAATTTTTTTAAAGTATTGAAATAAATAAATAAAGCTGCTTAACATTGGAGAACATGTTCACTAGTTGATTTTGACATTAAATAACTCCTAAAAGTAGGCAATATTTTATTTAAACACAACTAAACGTATAGTTGTCTTCTACTATGAAACGAGTATTTATTTGGTTATTTTTATTTAATTTTAGCTCTATTCCAAACCTATTTTCAGTTTCAGACCGCCAGATTTAGTCATTCTTAGTCCGAAGTCGTACCACACAACATCAATGTCGACCAAGGGTTGCCCAAGTATTCATTTTGTTTTTGATAGATAAGTATATTTTTTTTTATATTTTTTTATATTTTTTTTTTAATATTTTTTTTAATATTTTTTTTTATATTTTTATTAATCTTTCAATCAAAGAATGAAAAAAAATTATGTCCAAAACTCTTTTTTAAGACGAAAATTTAGAATTGACAATTGAGTATTTTTTTTTATTATAATAACGGGTGATTTTTTAAGAGGTTTAGAACTTTTTTTAAAAAAAAAACACAAAAAATTCGAAAAAATGAATGAAATAATTATTTGAATCGATAGTTTGAACCTTGCAATTTAATGTTTAAAGATAATTTCATGCAAATGTTGACCGCGGCTGCGTCTCAGGTAGCCCATCCGCTGAGTCCAATTTTGGCATACTCTTTCACACATATCGGCCGGTATCTCACGAATGAATGCATGGATGTTGGCTTCCAGTGCGTCAATCGAAGCGGGCTTGTCCCTATAGACATTAGCCTTGACATACCCCCACAAAAAATAGTCTAATGGTGTCAAATCGCACGATCTAGGCGGCCAATTGACCGGCCCGAAACGTGAAATTAACTGTTCACCAAACTCGCCTCGCAATTGCGCCATTGTTTCGCGTGCTGTGTGGCATGTGGCACCGTCTTGTTGAAACCACATATCATGCAAGTCAAGAACTTCCATTTCGGGCAAAAAAAAGTTTGTTATCATCGCTCGGTAGCGTTCACCATTGACAGTAACGCTGCGATTCGCATCATCTTTGAAGAAATATGGCCCAATAATGCCGCCGGCCCATAAACCGCACCAAACAGTGGCTTTTTCGGGATGCATTGGTAGCTGTTGCAATGCTTCTGGCTGATCTTCACTCCAAATGCGGCAATTGTGCTTATTTACGTACCCATTCAACCAAAAATGAGCCTCATCGCTGAACACAATTTTTCATTTTCGAACATTTCGAACCGAGCACGAATTTTGATAGTAAAATTCAATAATTTGCAAGCATTGTTCATTTGTAAGACGATCCATGGTTAAATTGCAAACCAAACTGAAGCTGTTTGACAGTGACACAAGGTACTAAACACACGTCAGCTGTCAAAACCAGTGTTGCCAAAACCAAACCAGCTAAAAAATCACCCTTTATATTGCTTTTTGAAGAAAAACACGCTTAAGCTTTATTAATTTAATACATAATACTAAAGATTTTTTGTTTTTACATTAATAAATTTAAAATAAGTTGGTAATTTTAGTCTCTGTTAACATTTTATTTTCTTGGGTTGTGATTCTTGAAAATTTTGATTGACTCAAATTTGACATTTAACCAAGATTTATAGTGCGAGAGAGAAATGTTGAGAGGAAAGCTTTTATCTCGCCTTCATTTTTGTTTGCCATTTAAATTTACCATTAAATGAGAAGGGAATATTTCGAGCGAATAGGATTATAAATCCCCTTTATTGAAAGTTTCAGATATGTGTCTCAAATGTAGCGCAATCTTTTTTGACAATTATCTATAATTTGCAAGCTTTGTTGTGTTTTAAGTCTCTTTATTAATGATAATATGACAGAAGATACAGCGAACAAATCATCTGTCAGGGAACGTTAAATTTAAAAAATCTGAAGAATAAAATATTGATTCTCCGTCTAAACTCTAAGAGAGCTGCCCGTATTAGGAGATTTTGCTGTATTTATTGTTTTTTTTTTCGAAAATGGGTTTTCGAGATGTTTTTACCTAAAAAAATGTTTTTTTGAAGAAACTTGCCCTTAATCTTTTTATTTGTTCCGTTAAAAATATATTTATTCAACTACTCATTATTTTATTTGTCGGTTTTTTTTTGTTTAGATGTGTTTTGATTAATTAAAAAAAAAATATTTATCCATCAACTTCATTGGCCAACTGACGTATCTACATAAATGTATAAAAGTAATAAAGAATAAAAAAAAAAACAAATAAATCATGTGAACTTGAAATGCAAGTTTCATCAAATAATATGTTTTCTTGTTTTAATCAGACTTGTTTCCAGAAATGAATCTTTTAAGTTTTTTTTTTATAATATAAGAATGTATATTATTTGTTCAGTAAAACACATTTATTTGTTTTTTTTTTTTTTTTGAATAATCAAACGGGTATAGATAATATTATACACGTGCATATCTTTTTCTGTTTTACAATTAAAAAAATACATGACGTATTACTGAAACAAAAGTATTTAAAATAACATAAAAATAAAACAATAAAAAATTGTGATAAAGTACCTATATATTATCTAGATGTAGTTCTGTTCTACAATCCCTCATATACATTTTGTACTTGATTTAAAATAGAAAATAAATTGCCAATAGAATTTCCTTCGGAAAATCGAAATTTGTGTCTTGTTGTCATGAATTTAAAATAAACTGCTGGATATACAAAAAAAAAACTGCCCGGAAAAAACAATGTCAATTCACAATGGACATTTGCCAATTTTTCATTTTTTTTTTATTGCACAATTTTATCAGCAAACAAAATAAATTTTTGTTTGATTAAAGGAAAGTCAATTATTAACAATGATACACATGAGTAGTTCACGACTACATGCGATGGTGTTAGAAATGTTCAAAAAAAATAAAATAAACATAACTGATTTATTCATAGAGGCAATTTCAAATTGGCAGGGAATCTATTTCGTTTTTTTTTTATATACGGCTGGTTACGAGATGTAAGTCTCGACGCGGAATCATTAAAATAGAAAATTTTTACTATCGTCTCGATAGATTTTTATTACCGTCATTATTAAAAATAATGGGTGTTTTTTTTTAACCCAGTACTTACATCAGTTAGTTATATCTGTCAAAACAATTTGCAGATTGCAAACTGTCCGTAGGTGTTTCCTTTTACAATCCCGTGACAATTGGTTGAAAATATGACAACAAGGATTAGCGATGCCATCACACAAAAACTTTTGGAGTATTCATACAATCTATCGATAACAAGTAATTCACGCCAGGAACACAGATTTTCAGCGCATATAAATTAAGCCCCAAGAATTCTTTGGGTTCGGCTAAGCCCGCAAAGGATTACTTGCATTGCATTTTAACATGGAAATTGCTTAGCACCGACGTCGTTTTTTCATTCAATTCCCCCCCCTTGGCTTGCAAAAACACCCCTAGTGTCAGGTTTATTCACAATAGTCTTTGCAGTTTCAATAAAATTAACTAGCATTGGATCCGTTGTTTTATCGATGTTTTAATTTTTGGCTCAATGTAAAATTTTCACATTTGGAGCGAAGATAATTTACATAAGATTTTAGAAACACCGTTACATTCCGCCGAAAAATGCGCGGTTTGATGCGATCAAGGAACTGATGGAGTCATCAGACCATAGTTTTTGAACATGCCCTCAAATGAAATTGCATAATTTTTGGTGCTTAAAATAAAAAACTGGTGAGATAACAACAGAGATGAATATAAAAAACAAAACCACGACACATTGGGTCCCGATGAAGAGAGGGTGAGTCTCGACTTCAATGAGTGTCAAAATCTGATTTGTCGTTGATCTGCCGGGGTGGAAATCACACTGGTATTTCCCAATTAGTGTAGTAAAACGGCTAAAGACGCTCAATTTGTGTCAATTCAAGGCTTATAATTTGTATGTTTTGCATTTCGAATTCTTCTTAAAGATTTTTCGTCGTGTTGTAGATTTATGTCAAAATGTCTTGTTTATGTAATTCAAGAACTGACCACCGCAACATATAGCGCTACCCTGTTTTACTCATGTCAATTGTGAATCATCAAATTTATTAATGTGCATGCACAATAATCATTATTATTTCAAGCAGAAAACATAATTCACAATTAAAAATCTTTCAGAAGAAAAGATAAAGTAATCAGAAACATAAAAAAAAATCAGCTTGTTGATGGAAACAACTGAATTTAAAAAAAAAAATCAATTGGTGAGGCAATCAAAATTTTATTTCTTTTATTCGTAACTTCATCTAATGGTGGCGCTTCTTCAGTTTTCAACAATATATTTCTTGTTTTTTTTCTTCTTAGTTTTTGCCAAAGCACGCAAATAATTGAGTTTAAGAATAGTATAACGTCACGCACACACGGTTAACAAGTGATAGTGACCCCATTTTTTTGTTTTTTTTTTTTCGAAAAACGAAACCAACTTGTACTCAAGTCATGTTTGCAAAACAAACAAACAAAAAAAAAAGAATTAAGAAAATAAGAAAAATATAAATGGAAGACGAATACTTAAGGGAAACTGGAGGAGAACAAAAACTAAATAAGTAGATAAAATAAATACATACATACTTAAAAAGAGACAATGACGCAATTTCTAAAATGAGTATCCTCTATCCTCAAAACTTGTTTGAATTTCAAGAAGACTATACATTTAGGTACCTTCATATATATATAATACATATACATATATACTTTATATATGTATTATGTATGAGTAAATAAACATATCGTATTTAAGTTTCCTTTTTTTTTTTTTTGTTCTAAAAGCGAAGAATTAAAAATCTGTTTGTTTGGATGTAAAATTTTATTTTTTTTTTATTTTATTTGTAAATTTCGCTGAATCAAATCGAATTGAATATTTTTCAATGGATACTTTTGCCTTTAACTACGCTTTAAGAAAATTAAAATAGGATTTTGCTATTTTAAGTACGTATGTGTGAATTTATAGTTATGACGTTATAAGTTCGTGATAGAGGTTTTATTTGTGTGACAGTGTGTGTGGGTTAATGGATTAAGAGCCAAAGAAAATAATCTTGAAAGTGAAAAGTTTTTAGTTTGCCAAAATAAATTTCACTTGGTGTTTTATTAAATAAGTGTTCCAAAATTATAAGATGTCGATATTTTTAACACAAACAATATGCTATTGTGAACTAACATCCAACTGTGAATATTTAGCCTGTCATTTAGAATTTAAATAAGTATATACATATATATGGATGATTTCTCTGCCAATTGTGATTTTTTAAATCAGAATTCTGCTAAAATTCAAAATCATTGAAAATAATTTTTTTTTATTTTGTTTGTCTTTATATAGACATTGGTATTAAATCTGTAAGAGCATTTTATTACAACAAAAAAATTGCTATTGTGAACGGACATCCAGCCGGCAATATTTATCTGTCATTTAGAATCTAAATAAGTATGTATGTATGTCCTTGTGAAAAAATACATAATACATGTGTAATCGTGAATGATAAAGATTTTTGTGATCATATGCTCATGCACAATGTGATTATCTACAATTTAAAGGCTCCCCCAAATCAAAGCGAAACATTCGCAACGACGAGTCCGTGTTGCGCGGACTCGAGCATTAAGGCTCACCCAAACCAACGCGAAAATATATGTCAATATATTTTATATGAGAATCGCTTAATTGTATCGTCGCGTATCTCATTTATCACCCTGTAAGTATATTTTGACAGCCGATTATTTCCCGATGGTTTGGGTTAACCTTAATGCTCGAGTCCGCGCAACACGGAATCGATACTAGGGGGGCCGACAATCACAATTTGCACAAAAAATTTAACTCTATGTTTTAGTGCCTTAAAAATTGAACGTATCCTAATCACCCAGTATTTAAAAATACCTTCAACACTGTGGGGGGTCATTTTAAGTTGATTCATACACCGCATTCACACGAGGAAGCAATTTGCTGGAGATTTTTTGACGTTTTCTAATAACACTGTGAGTTATTATTCATTTAACTTTATTCTTACACTTCTATTTTGAAAATCGACAATAAAAACCCAATTGATACAACTGAACGTTGTGAATTACAATTATTTCAAGATGGTTGATCAGACTTTTATGGTCTTATTTATAAACGTTGTCTAACTTTAGACAACTGTCCAACTTTGGAAAACGTGTTCAAAAACCTTGTTTATAGCTGCCTAACTTAGACCCAAGAGTAGATTGTCTTAACTGTGAATAATGTGATATTTATTTTTATTCAATAAAGCCCAATTTGAAAATAGTTAGTTAGTTAAATTGAGTTTCAATGTACCAAATTTCAATATTTATCAACTATCAATTGACAACCGGAATAGGGTTGTTAAACTTAATTCTAATTAATACAAAAGTGCTTGAGTCGAGATGAAAGATGACACCACGAGGAGAGCCAGAAAGTGAAAAAGGACGATGAGCTGTGGGTGGATATACATAGATGTCAAACCAAACGTCAAATATCAGCATGTGAGATCATCAGGATGGAAACTTCACTGTACGCCATTTGGAGATTAAAAATTAAAAGCAAAAACAAAAATATTTGCAGTTGCGCTTTCCGTCACCACCCAGACTGGAAACAATTGTATAAACAATTGATTCAAGCTAAAAATGCATAAAAATAATACATCTTAAATAATACTGAAGAAATATTTACTTTTGAGGTTTTTTGCGTATATGTATATTGAATTTGAGAAATTTTGTATATGTATATATATTTATTTGCCGTTAGAAATTATGCTTATCAACTTCAACCACAATTCATAGCTCTTGTTTGAATACACACAATATTTGTTTTTTTTTTATTTACCCTCGTTATTTATAAGCAAATTTTTCATATATGTATTATTTATCGTAGCCCAGGTCTGAGTAATAATTTAATTTCTAACGAATTCATCCGCCACGTGCTTCGTCCGGCTCCATCCAAAAAATTGTTTCAAATTCCTCAAACTGAAATAAACGTTGCTACGGGCGATTTAGGTAAACGAGTATATGTTACTGTAAGCCCCCGAATTGGTCGTTAAAAAAAAAAATTTACGCGGTTTAATAGCAAAAGTATGAACTATTCATAGGTCTTTATCGAGCAAATATACACAGGCAGATCTTTGAAAAAAACTCAGGGACGAAAAATATCTATAGGTATTAGTCTCCGATATAAAGACAAATACATAAAACTCTTCAATAACTCTTGACAATCGCTGATTCTTTAAGCTAAGTAAGAAATTTTTAAGCAATACTCTCTTGAGGAAGAGCGGACCTTGTCAAAAGAAAATATACTGAATTATTATTATTATCTTTCGTACGTTTCAATCTCCAAAACCAAATTGTTAACATTTTAGTATTTGTAATTTTATTTTTAGTCGCTGAATAGATGTAAAATCCAAGAACAATATATAAGGGGGTGATAAGATCCTTACTGTCTATGTATGAGGTTTTGACACATTATACTTTCTCATTTATCTCTTTATAATTCAAAGTATCTTTTTTGGTCAAAAATGGATGAGGATGCTTTTGGTTAGTTTGAGAGGAAAATTCTCGCGTAATTGTTGATTTGTCTACATAGATGGATATTGGAACTGGGTAGGGGTAATCTGGCGAAATTTTTTGTTTATTTTCATTTCGCAATTTCTTGTTCTGCAAATTAGTCATTTCGCATTTAATTTTACATTGCAATTTTTATCTCACATAATATTCATTCGGTAAATATCATTACCTATACTTATTTAATTTTTCATTATTTCGCTTTTAATTATTTCGCATTTTATTATTTAGCGTTTTATTATTTCGCATATTATTATTTAGCTCTTTCAATATTTAATAAAAAAAATTTATCATATTCGGAACAAAAATCCAAGTTTTCAATCCTCATTATATTAAATGCAAAAAAAAGAACCAACATGCTTATTTTTTTTTTTTTGTTAAATCACACATAGTAGAACGAAAAACTGACAACATTAAGTTTATCTTTGTATCTTATTTATTTAAAGAAACCACAAATACAAAAATAAGAAACAAAACCTACGTTTAAAAATAAAATGAAAGCCAATTTCATTTTGCAAATTACATTAACCACGAGATAACGAAACAGTGAGATAAAAAAAACGACCAGATAACGAACAGGCAAATAGCAAAACGAAAATAAACAGTATGCGAAATAAAATCTTGTGAAACAGAAAATTGTCACATAAATGATAACATGCGATATAAAAACCTGCGAGAGGATTTTTTTGCGAAATGATCGTTCTGCATGTTTTTGAGTGTTGTTGACAAAACTAAATTTGCGGAATAACTATACATATTACGAGTTTATTTTGATAACTGCGAAATAAAATTTGTGAAACAAATTTCGTCCAAACGCATTTTATTGTATTTATTATTTTTTTTATTAATACAAGAAATACAAAATCTATTGCGAAATGGTGTGCGCATACAATGGAAAAGGTCACAAATGTCTAAAAAAAATAATGGTTTTCCGCTATCGAAAAGTACTTTAATCTAATTTTACAAATTTGTTTGATAATTTGACCTGCATTAACATATTTTTTCTTAAATTTAGTTTTAATTTTATAGATATTATCATTATTTTAACAGAAAGATTTAAGTAAAAAATGCATTTTTTTCTCTTAAATGGTTGTCAAACATCTATTTATAGTTCTTTTTTTTAATTTGTTTGTCTATTGTGAATGAAATATAAGGTGTATTCGATTTGATTTCAAAGAATTTCTAAGGTAATAGCATTTTCACACCAAACCCAAAACCGGGTTTTCGACAAAAAGTTTTTAAAAACTTGAAAAGCGTTCACACCGAACACATTTTCGTTTGACTTTTCACAAACACCCACTCTTCTCCTACAAAAAAAAAAAAAAAAACACTAACAAAATATCTCATTTACATAACACACATAAAATTTCTTTTGATGGCAGCCTTCAGCTGTTTTTTTTTTAGTTTGTTTAGTTTGAGTTTCCGATGTAGGTTTTCCGCCAAAACCGATAATTTCGCGAAAACCGCGATTTGAGCTTATTGTGAAAAGGCTATAATTTCGTGGAAAATTGAGCTTTCAGGCAAAAAATAATTTGTCATGGAACTGAACAATTTTCCACGAAATAATCTTCATTTGTGTGAGCAATAATTTTATAAAATTAACAGCCTTATTATGACAAACAAATACCAATTAATTGATAACGATAAAGGCTCTCCCAAAACAATGCGAAATCGTAGCGAATCATTCACAATAAAACAAAAATGACAAATACACAACGCTAAACAACAACAAAAATCTGTCGTCGGCGAATGTTTCGCGTTGGTTTGGGAGAGCCTTAATTTCTATAAATTTATTGATAATTTTAATGTGATTGTGAATACTGGTCAAAACACAATTGTGAATGCGTTCTAACTTGACGTTTGACAAGGCACATGAAACGCCTTTGGTTCTTGTATTGAAGTTTACGAATCTAACAGGGCTATTCTGGCGTTGTGAGGTCTCACAAGTCACAAGCCCTTGTGAGGTTGATTCCTTGTGAGGTTGTTGTGATTCGATAACATTTTCCGTATTCTGCGATAACCCTCACAAGAAACCTCACAAAAAAACTTACCACAGCAAGGTGAATTTTTTATTGTGATTGCTAAGGTCTGAATTTTTGTTGAACGCATCCACTGAACTCATCGACAACGAAGATGATTGTGATGCCACATACATACATATGTAAATATCATATATGTACACCACTTGCTGTTCTATGTCGATCGTACTCGACGAGAATTGTTTTGTGAACAATAATTTTCTTTTATGGAGAAATAAATTTTGTTCGATTCACGACAGAGGATACATTTTTTTCACCAGTTAACCTATTCATTTGGTTACAAAATGTTTTTTCAGACAAGAAAAAACAAAAGTGTCTTAAAATTGTATTTCAAATATCAAATTTGTGAGTTGTGACCTGCTCTGAAGATCACAATTTCGATAGTTTTTGTGAGGCTCACAGTTGTGAGGGTGCTGCCAGAATACGAAAACCTCACAAAATCGAGTTCACCTTACCTTGTGAGGTTGTTGTGACTTGTAAGGTATCAGTGAGGTTTGCCAGAATAGGGCTGTAAAGTTGTTTGAATAATTTAAGTTGTTTTTATCAAATTGATTAGATTGATTAACCTTAAAAGCGGGAAAATCCTAACAATATAGTTTTTATTTAGAAGCTTGTAAGGTATAGAAAGACTGGTAGAGTTGATGGAGGAAAATCTAGAAGTACCCAAAGGAATCTGTTCCAAGCCAATCCTTTCAAAATTATCGAATATATTTTTTTCTTTTCCATCATAATTGCCTTCAAAAAACAACTCCATAGAAGACATTTTGTTTTATACTCATGTTTTTCCAATAAAAACAGCAAATAATTAAAAAAAAAATTAATTTTAATAGGAATTTTTAC
Organism: Epistrophe grossulariae; assembly: GCA_929447395.1. Taxonomy (NCBI): domain Eukaryota; kingdom Metazoa; phylum Arthropoda; class Insecta; order Diptera; family Syrphidae; genus Epistrophe; species Epistrophe grossulariae. Next base: position 107,309,508 of record OV839567.1, read on the forward strand.
AGCACGAATATTTCATACATTTATCACTAATGCCAAGTGTATCAATCAATAGAACTATTCGTATCTAAAATATGTATACCAAATAAATTTTGATAAATTATCACCATAACAAAATTTTGTTGATATACATACATCTGAAATGTTATCAAATATCATGTAGATTTTTACAACCATAAATTTATCTAACTCCCTCCTTCTTACTACAACCACTTAAGGCCTGATATCTTCGTTGTTTTTTTTTTTTAAGTATTCACATTAAACTATTGTTTTTTATCTAATCGTAAACATTAATTGAAGGACTTCCGTTATCTGTGAAAAAAAAATTAATTATCTGTTAAGATTGATTTACCTTAATTATAATTTATTTGTTTCAAAGGAAAAGAGTTGTAATTTTAACTCTTCAATAACTTTGATTGACAGACTATTTGTATTAATCCAGCTTCAAAAACAACGTTATTATAATCGCATTTAAACTCAAAGTGCACTTATATTGAAATCTGACTCACACACCATGGTGGTTCTCTAATTAAATCTCTTATCAATTTAATTTGAATTTATCTCTTGTCTGTGTTTGAGAGCTTTTTTGCATTCAACAATCATTTTTTATCTTTATAAGTTTGTTTTTGTTTTTACTTAATCCACTTACAAATGTACATATTATGTACATATGTACTTGACACTAGACAGTGTCACGGTCGTTAATAAAAACAAACCCCAAATAATTATGTTTAGGGGAGAGTTGGTAGTAACAAATATCGGGGCAACCGAGCTTCGCTCGGATACTTTTTTATTTTTTATTAAATCCACTGTAATAAACTAAAACCTTTGGCTTTGAGTTTTGTGTACTGTCGTGGCAGATCTCACTGGAAATTTATGTCATTCCATGGAACATTTGTCAAATTGCCACCTGAATGGCTAATGTACAGTGTACATATCTTAAGCGGAGTAACGGAGATGTGTGAGTAGTAAATTACATATTGTCGGCTAAATGCATAAAACTGCTAAGTTCACTTCGACTAATTTTACAGGAGAGCAAGAATACGAACAAATATTGCATAAGGTTCATATAAAAACTGATTTTCTTTTAAAGATTCTGCATTAACTAAGTAACACTGGACAAAAGTGATTAAACAAATTTGTGCAGAATGCATATTTCTAAAGAACATATGGCATCAAAATTTCAATTTCGGCAAGTCAATTTTTGTCTTCCGCATAAACAGGGGAAATAGACCCACTCATTAACTAATTTGTTCTTTTCTTGAACCAACTTGCCTATGGCAGCTGCAGTTGATGAATTATTTCGACCGACAGAAAAATTCGCATTGTTTAGGCAACAAAGTACATCCACTTTGGAACCAACAGTTGCAACATTTCCCAACGTTATGTTCATCGTACCATTTCGTACCGCGGAAAAGAAATATAATACTGAACTATGTATGTGTACAGACGATTGGCAGATTTAACAATATTGTAAGATCTGTCAGGGAAAAAACTGTTCCAAATGTCTAACAATCGTCTGAACACACAATTTTTTCTGACAATAGAAACGTCATTGTCAGACGACAATCTGACAAAAAAATGTCAGGTATCTTACAATCGTCTGAACACACAATTTTTATCATTGTCAGTCGATTAAGACATTGTCAGATTCATTGGTCATTAACAGATGTTTTCATTGAAAACATCTTAGAATTGCTGACAATTTCTTCATTGTCAGAAATGTCAATGAGTTGGTTAAAGAAAGATAAAAAAAAGAGCTGACAATCAAATCGTCAGACTTTGGGAAGAAATCTACCAACAGTGTGAACGGACAATTTTTCATTGTAAGAAATATGTCAATTGTCAGCTAATTGTTAGCTATTGTCAGACCATTGACAGTTCTGACAATATTGTAAGATATGACAATCGTCTGTACTTAGCTGAGTTTCTGTTATTTTGAGCGTTAGAGCTTTCAGTTTCAAAATAATACATGATTCAAAAAGATTCATGTTGGCCCACCCGATACAAATTGGCACCACTCAGAGTATTTCGTAAGTTTTTATTCATCAATTTTAAATTTCTCGCGACATCAAGTGCAGCTGTATGGGGGATAGGTACAGTTAGTCAGAACGGTTCGTATCATATACTAATCTCCCACAGGGATGTACTCGTGTGTCCTTTATTATTTACGTAATTAATTCATGATGATATCTGTGATACTTGCGGGTACTCTCATTTTACACTCTCTCTCAAATCTACTCTAAATGTTTTTTACTTGCTGTCAACCTCTTTTCGTTTCAAATCAAATCCAAATAATTAAATATGCATTCTATAGGGGGGTTACATAGAGCGGCATGCTGGACAGCATGGCTTGATGGTATCGGAATCGGTTGGTCAACCGATTGTTTCTTGTTGAACTATGTGGTGGAGCTTGTTGGTCCATAAAAATCTCCCTAATTCTTCTGTGCTGGTGCTAATTCGCTCCCAAAATAATTTATTTAATTAATTTAAAGTCAAAAAGATTGTATTAACTTTTAAATAAATAACATTAATTCTTTGCGAAGCCAAATATTTACACTTCGTCCAAGTGTTCGATCAGTGCAACAGTCTTCACGTCTTGTTATATGAGTATGTACGATGGAATACAAACATTCGGAGTTTACACTTTCGAAGAATTTGAATATAATCTTAGAAATGAACAAACTACAGTATTTTGAAGTGGTACCACTTCATTTGACGAACTCTATAGTTAAAATTATACAAAAGAAACCTTAACTTTACCTTACTTGTAGTGCAGAGTGTAGATATAGCTTTTCCACATATTCACACACTCTGGCTGCAATTGGTTGAGGTGACGTCAACATTGTTGACATTTAGCTGTCGTCGGTCATGTACACTCATATCTTCCATCAGCACACGATATACTCATAGTTGGTTGTTCAATGTTCATTGAGTATTCTTTACTTACAATAAATTAAATTAAAGAATGAATGAAATTTTTAAACACACAAAAAAAATCATCGAAAATGTGATATGAAACGGAAGCAAATAAAGTGTCAAGGAATTTTACTGTTGGACTTGGATAATAATAAATTAATAAAACAAATAGGAAGAAAATAGAAACAAAAAAAAAATTTTGCCTTACCTAGTGCTGCCTTCTTAATCGAAAATTATTATATTTTTTGTTGTTGGAATCGAAACAAAAGAACGACGACGTTGAGTGTCATAACGTGCGCATCAGTCAGCTTATCATGTACATATTTCTACTTACGAGAAACGATAAATAAAAGTATGTATAGTTCATATCATGTAGAGGCAAATTATGCATTCGTAAATAAAAACCAAGTTCGAGGTTTTAATCAAATATGTAAATAATGAGGATATTGGGAATTTCGTAACGGAAAATGCGTAACGGAAACCTGAGTTTAGAACTAATTGAGCATGATACGGTGAAACTGTTGTTGTGTGGAAGTTGTGTAATTATTGATGTTTTTAAAAAAACAATTCCAAGCAAAGGGTTTCTCAAAAGAGAGTGGGTAGATTTTGACAGTTCATGGCGGCCTTGTTGGTTTATCTCTTGTTAATTTTGTTTGTATTCAGTTCAAATTCAAAATGAATTACGATGTCTGAAGAAAAACAACCATAGACAACGCCATGTGTTCGCCGAGTTCTGGAGCATTCGGAATCAAAACCTGGTATTGCCGGCACCATCAACGAAGAGTGCTACAAATCGATGATAACCAATGTGGCGGCATTATCCGTATCTACGTCCTCGAAGACGATGGCATTGACATCACCATCGATGAAAAGCACTACGGTTGGCTGATATAGATGTGAACACATGTTGTTCACAATCGCACAGGCGATTTAAGGGCAGAAGCGATTTGACCCCGTAAGACTTTTCTTCTGAGGTTTTCTTAAGCCTATGCCAATAAGCCGCTAATGACCGGTGCCCTCAAAGTCAACATCACCCGTGTTCAAATTCATCCTCGTCTATGCGCCGACTCATGCGGCGCTTGGGCGGCCATTTGAACAATGCCATACTTCACAATAATAGTTCATTTACTTGTCAAAACTGACAATTTTAGTTATTTCTTAGAAATTGATTCAAAAACCCTCATTTTTATTAATATTGATGACTTCTTTTAAAAATTGGGTCATATGGCGGAAACTAACTCTAATGATACATTATAGTATCCTTTATCATACCTACTACACATTTAACCAAAATCAATACACTGACTCAGATTTTTAAGATTTTCGACCGCGTCTTCATACTGTTAGGTGAGGAAAAAGTCTTTTAGTCTAAGATCGAATAAAATGCACGACTGTTCGTCTTGACATCAGATTTAATTCTGTCAAGCAAAACAGGAATTATTTATAGAACAAAGTGAGTATAAGAGCAAAGTTGACGAGTTTTGCTTTATACTGTAAGAGTAGTTATAAGACCATTGAAATATTACATTGAACACGCATTTTTTAGTTACAACTTTTTTATTTCTGATTTCTCGGTTAAAGTTTGCATAACAAAATTATAGAAAATAAAATTTTCTACAAAACTGTAAAATTTTAATTGTGTAACTTATAGTTCTCTAGATATGGCGAATAACCTTTTACTCCCCCCAGCCACCAATTGGGAGGGTGGTTAAAGCCTCGAAAATCATTTCGTATACTCACACTGACGCACCTACACAAAAAAAACAAACGTTGTCCTATCCAAACCCTCATTTTTCTACTCTATCTGCTTTCGAGCTTAAAGGCACGCTAGCTCTGACTGAAATACAAGTTGAACGCTCGGAAGTCTAAAATATAAACACTGATTTCTGATCAGTTCTGTGCTTTGATATGAGCTTGTTGAACACCTCTAGCGACAGCCAGCCGAAAATCGCACTTTCTTATGACAGGTCAAAGAAAAGACCTCCGATAGCAAAGTAGCAAATATAAATGCACAATTGTGTTGTGTTTTCATTTTTATTTTTTCTTCAGTTGAAACTTTGGTCCTTCGAGCCGAATCTTAAGCACCTATCGCGACAGCCAGACGGAAATCTCAGTTTTTGGTGACAGTTCTACGAAGAGACTGTCACCGATGGCGAAGTGGCAATTAAAAATACGTCTCTGTACTTTTTTCCAATTCTTGGTGATAAATAGATGGCCAAGAAAGGCAAGGTTTTTTAATTTTGTTTTCAAATTTGTGGATTTTTGCTGACGTTTTCTTTTTTGACATCTGTTTCTTCTGTCTGTACTTTTTCTTTGGCACTTAAATACTACAGAAAATATTTTTTTTTTATTGAAAAAAATATTTTTTAAATAAAATATTAATTTTGAGCTCCGATTTGTGTTTTGTTTTAACGACTGCTGAACGTCAAACAGGTGTTTTAGTTTGTCTCCGAACAATAGAAAAGGAATTTACGTAAAAAAAAAGTTGGAGGAGGTATTCCAAAGTAATCATCTTTTAATCTAACCTCAATGTATATGTAATTTTTGTTGTTTGTATTTTTATTTTATTTTAGATTAGTGAGGACACCTTTGAAAGCACCGTATGATGGTCCATTTTTAGTATTGTCCAAAGCTCGTAAGACTTTCGACATTGATATTCAAGGAAAAAGGAAGAAAATTAGCATCGACCGACTAAAAGTTGCACATATTCCTGATAGCTCCAACAAAGATAGTCAACAATCAACAAATGCGACAAATACACAGTGAAGAAAAACTAGTCAACCAAAATGAACCATCCAATGAAGCTGATAAGAAACCAGTCACAACCCGATACGGAAGAACAGTAAAATTTGCCAAGAAGTTCTAATTCTGTATCGCAATCAGCTGAGCCGATTACTGGTGAGGGAGTGATGTGGAGACTCTTATCATTTTTCAATACCTACTATATAGTATTTACTTTAAACTTCAAAAAAATTCATAACATTTTACTTTGCAATTTTCCACTTTTCATTTTCAAATCATAACAATCAAATCATCTATTAATTTTCTATAAGAAAAATTTATTAATTATTTTTCTCATTCATTTTTCTTCTTTCAAACTGTTTAGTTCTTTTTGATTAATATTAATAAAGTATTACATAATTTTGTATTCCGTTGGTTTTGCAAATATTGGCTATCGATAAACAGCTTTCAGTCAGCCCTTTTTTAAGTTGGATTTTTAGCTGCTGACTCCAGAATTTAAAACCACAAAATCCACATTGAAACATCAACAAAAATAATTTACTATGCAATTTCTTTTTATTGATGGTGTCGCTTTCTTGTGTGGATTCATTTCGTTACTACATTATTGAAGTGCTTTGAACTACTTAGAGCACAGAGTAGATGTAGTTGACTGCAGTCAGATGTACTTGACAGTAGATGCTGCAGCCGAAAAGAACACAACTAATAAAAAGTATTCTTTTTCGAATACCCAGGATTGAAAACAATGCAACGAATCCGTTATTGGAGGACGCGCATTATACATTGGCAGGAAGATCATACGAATGGAATTGATTCCTTCCAGTGGTTACAGCCTTATCTGGCACATTGTAGATGGTTAAGTTCTGAAAAAAGGATCCATTCTAATGAAAGTTCATAGATAAACGCAAGATCATTGCCAAATCATAGCTTCCCAGCACAAAGAATTTAAACCTATAGCCTATAGAGTCTTTTGGCATTGGTGGTGGTGACATGTCCAAAAGAAAAGAAAACTACTTGTTGAACTGATTATAAGTGATATACAATATTGTCTCGCTAATCCGAACCACCTTTAATCCGAATATCGTGCTAATCCGAATCTATATTTATTTGCATTATATACTTCACAATTCCAAACCTACCTCGATTTGTGAAGGCTATAATCTGAATTACATCTTAAAAAATCATTAAAAACGCATTGGTTTTCACAGTTTAGTTTTTAAAGTTATTTTGTATGTTACCAACTCATCTTCTGAAGGCCATTACTATAAGCGCATGTGTACACATTCTGTTATTATTATTCTGCCTCACGTGCTCAATTTTCTATTTACGGTTAAAGTAGTGTTTATTTCATTATTAGTGTTTTTTTGTTTAAAAATAGTTGTACTATTTTTTTAACTGAGTATTAAACTTTGTTCTTCATATTCTGATGGTCAATTAGCATTTTCAAATCGAGCTTTAACTAAAATTCTAACTGGAAGCAAGCCGACTTTCTTTAAAACATTTTTTATTCTTTCTTTTGTGAAAACTCCATAAAAGTGCTTTTACCCCTATCTCCTGCAAACACCTATTGTAGGTATGTGCAACACAGTGCTGTACTGGAATGGTTCCTTTTTATATACTCTCATATTTGTTGTAGATGGCATAAAATAATGGCTCCCATAACCTTCTTTTTCATTTTGAATTGAGATGAATAGCTATATTTATACTCTGCTTTAAAATCACAGTTTGATCGTTCATATAAGAGCAAATATATGCGACCCAGTCGAGCACTTTGTTTCTCCGACCAACAAGAATCAAAATTATTATATTTAGGTTTTTATAAAAATGGTGAAAATAGACGAAGCGCGAAGAAGGCAGACAGATTACGACCAATTTTTTTTTTTTGAAGACAATACAATCTAATGTCCATAAGCGTGTGATTGTGATCTAAGATCAATCCTTTAGTTTGACTGCATTTTAATTACGACAAAGAATCTATTTTTGTTCTTGTGATAACAATTTTTTTGTATCTCATAAATATAATCTATCTTGTGTATTGAAGATAAACATTTTTTTTTAAATAATAATTTAAATAGAAAAATAACATTTGAAATTTTAGATCCAAAAAAATCTTCCTGAGAACTAACAAGTTAATGCCAAAAACCTATACTTCATCGGAAATTATTATTATTTTTACTTCGTGTGAAATGAATTTTTGTTTTGATTATTATTAAATACCCTAACTAATGTGTGACAACAGTGTTTTGTGCCACCTGGTTAAGCCTTAGCCATAATTATATTTATCCATTTCCTAATGTGATTCCACTTTGTGTGTTCACTATAACTCGCTTCGTCTCGGCTCGGTGTGACGCGGTGCGGGCAGCAACAGGGTCCGTCGTCAATGTGATTTTTAATGGTTTTCCTATCCGCTTTGGCCGTACCACGTACCAATGTTTTGACGTTTTGCTTAAATATATGCACACAATATAATATGTACAGTACAATGTCTATCTACATACTACCCTCTCGATCAAAATAGGCTTTATTGAAATAAGTTTGAGGTAAACAATGCACATTTATAGGCAAATAGTAGACAAACAAACAAAATGATTCCTCCCTACCTATATATGCGCTGTTGCGGTAGTCGTGGAATGCATGTCCCCCTCCTGATGATGGTTCTAAACTATGTACGTCTCCTTCCGTGCCAAAACCATCATTGCTGATTTAATTTAAGTGTATAACCAGGCCCTGGCCTATATTATTATGGATTGAATGTGCTTTTTTATAGCGCATCGCATAGTGCTGTGCTGTGCTGTAATCTCACCTTCTGGCTTAAAAAAAAAAAAAACAAAATTAAATGACAAACCAATTTAATGAAATCACAACCGTGTTGGTCAGGTCAGGTTGGTTTTTTTTTTCATCTGTATTTGGATCATGGAAAAAGGGAGACATCGTGGGGGCTAATATATTATTTTATGATTTCAACTATACATACATTCGTTTATGACTAACATGGCATAATCCTCCATTTCAGTGTTGAGAAGTATTTTTTTTTTTTAATTTTTGTTTACCATTGGCACATTCTGTTTGTTATTATGTACACTTAGATATGTGTGTTCGTATAATTGAAGGTTGAACATACTGTACATTTTGTTGGATTGTATTTTGTAAATAATATAAACTTGATTTAGTACACCCACAAGTGCTCAGCATTAAATTTTGTAATAGATTTGTGCGAACTTCAAGTGCAAGAACTGAGCAGTGGTTTTATGGATATTCCATCAACATAGATATATTATGGATTTACGTGGGCCAACCGGAAAAGTAAATCTATGGCAAAGCTATTTAAAATCAATCATCATAAAAGCAAAAATACAGACAAACGTAGGACCATCGATATACTACATTATGATATATGATGTTACTGCATCATGGACATTATTGAAACTTTCATTTGGTGTAAAACTCCATCCTAGATTATACAACTGAGAAGTGATTTTTCAAAAGGAAATATAAACAGAAAATCGAAAAAAAAACAAAATCCGAAATTATGGATTTAATGATGATTTCAGAAAAAAGCTTTAGAGTCCAATTTCTAAAGTTCAATTTTAGTTAAGACTGAATATAAAGAACAAAGTTGAAACTCAGTTTTTAAAATAGTTTGCTTCCAGTAAAAAGGCTTAAAACTTGACTTCTTAAAGACGAATATTCAAAGTTAAGGTCCATTTATCCAAGAATTTCAGTTTATGTACATATATATATGTACAAATTATTGCGACTTCTTATGTATTCAGATCTACTAAATGAGATTAAATTTTTTTTTTTAATTTGAAGACTACGGCTTATAGACCCCGATCTTATAAATGAATTGCTCTTTATGGTTTTTTATGATCACATTTCTGTCAAAATCTCGTATATCGAAAATGTAAAAAATTTCAAGGACATAAAAAGAACGATTTAAAAATAATTAAATAAAATTCTTAGAACCTACAAGTTTTTAAAACTGGTTGATATACACAAAAGGAATTATGACCATTATATTTTAAATCTGTTTTTTTTTTTTTTTTTTTTTAATCCGAAAGAAAATTATTTAAATGTGATTTAAGTCGACAACCTTAAGCTACCTCTCCGTTACCTCCAAATTCATAGATTTATAAACCTTCTTTTTTTATACTTCATGAAAATAATTATTTTCTACTTCCCAAGATACCTATATGTACAGTACAGCAACTTGGTAGAGATCATAATATAATAGCAAAAAATCAACCCACAAATCATAAACTTGAGCTTCAATGAAAGTAAAAAATAAAAAAAACAAGTTTATTTATAGACTCAACAAATGTCTTTCATAGAAACTTATGTAATCAAAAAGGAAGCTATTTACCTGAATAAACTTGTTCAAGCAATATAAATTACATTGCCTTAGGCAAATAGGTCATGTTGTAGCAACGTAATAGATGTCAATGCTCCATCTATTTCTACATTATACATACATACATAATAAAGTAAGAAAAAATAAACTGTAAAACTCTTACCATATCACAAGGAATTATAACCACACCCTCTGTGGGAGATCTATGACGAGCATTAAAGGAAAAAGCAGCAACCGAGCTAAACCAACGTAAACAAAAATAATATACACACATATACAAACATAAGTATATGACTAAGCAAACATTCTAAATTGAGTTCAGCTCAGTTCATTTATGTGAGCTTGAATAATAAAAGGATTCATAAAGATAAAAGCAATCTATATATTCTATGGTTCTATGGTGATTCCTTTCTTCTGTCTCTTTGACAAAAAAAAAAAAAAAAAAAAAAAAAAAAAAGAAAAACAAAGAACAAAGAACAAAAGCTCTGGAAATAGTGTTGACCTTTCTAAATAAATTTGATTTACTGCAGGACCACACCCCGCGCCGTCGCGTCTGTCTGCCTCGTCTACTATCCCTCCTCCACCACCTTCTCCATCGCCTCCATTCAAACCATTAATCAAAACAATCAGATAATAAATTTTTGAAAAATGTCACTTACACTTTCCTTGTCATACAATAACAGCACATGGTTGTTACTTGTTCCCTTTGAAATTGCACAAATAAGGGTTCGAATGAAGTTGGTGGACGTACATATTGGATACAATGTCTGACAACCGGCGACACATAAGTTCCACCTTCCACACACCCCATTGATGTGAAATTACGTCATCCCTGCAATGCTTCACTTATTTTTTTTTATTTTTTGAGTTCGAAGTTCGTAGACATAGACACACAACGAAAAACGAGAAAATGTAAATAAAGACGACAATGAAAGTAGGAATAAGTGAAAGAACAAAAGGATTCCAATTCAAACCACCTCAAACCAACAGCAGGGAATTATTACTCTTATGAGGATATGAGGAGACTCAACTTATTGCACATTCCGCAAGGATAAGCAATTAATTAAACACAGGATTTAACTTGAGGAATTAAAAGAACAAAGAAGAAGCTGTCAGAAAATAAAAAAAACATCCGTTAGGAAAATAGACAACAACGAGAGCGATTACATGATTTATAGAATAACTAGTTAAAACCGATACATGACATAAACGAGAAGACTCATCTCATCTTTCACATAGCAGGCAGTGGTTGTTGTCGTCGACGTCGTCGCCGTCGTCAGTCAATGTTGGCAAATCGAATTGGCAAAGAAGGCGATCAGATGAACATCATCATCTCGTATAGTAGTCGTCGTCAGCTTCGTCATTCGTTAGAGTACAGATTCAAGCGCCTCGACTAGTGGACTGGCCACTTGAAGAGCTCTCTTAAAAGTAAGCCCCTCACACTCTCGGCCCTCAATAGAACAAATATACAACAAGCAACACGATACATGAACGAGTTTATAGCACTTTCAGTTTAAAGAACAACAACAAAAAAAACAGTTAAGTGCCGTCTACGCCATCCAATGAGTGAAGAATACCGGCCATTCGCAGTGAGTGTGCTGGATAAACAAGTGAAGGAGGATGCAAAACTGGAATATGATATTCTATCGAAGATTTTTGTTTTTGTTTCTAGTAGATACTTTCTTTCTGCTAATAAATAAGTTCCATAATATATTTTCTTTCAATCCAAATAAATTGGTTAAGGTGTGTCAATTAAGGGGCGTAGGTATTGTTGTAAGATTGTTGCAGAATAGATCTGAACCTTTTGTTATATCAAAGGCCAGCTTTGTATACATTTATTAAATATTAAAAAGTCTGGCCAGTTTATGTTTCTGAAGAATTACAAATTATCCTTTTAAATTCCCGTTAAGCTGAATAAAGCTAAAAGCTTTAGTGGGACTCAAAGGGTCTCAAATTGAGTATCTCCCTTAGAATAATTTTACTAAATAAAATATTCTAAGCCCAATTTTGAAGCTTAGAAAATTGTTTTTCCAGGTTATTTTTTTGTAGGAAATTTTTCTAAGTTACAAAATTGGTTGAAATAATTTTTCTATAAAAGTGACCGTTAGTAAGATATCCATGAAAAACTGTTTTTGGGGAACTTCTAATAACCAAAAAGTGAGCACTATAACGAAAAAGGATCCAAGCTTTATGCCTTCTAAACGAAGCGTCTCGTCATAGACAAAACGCTAACAATATTCACTCACTTTCACACCTCGAGGACTGCTACTTAAAATAGCAGGTACGAACTACCTACAATTTTCAAACAAAAAATTTTATCGGTTATGTAGCATTTCACGTGGAGCGGAAAACGAAAAAAATGGTGGGGCTTGTAAAGTTTCAGCAAACTATGGGTAAGGGTTTTAAAGAAAAATCTTTATAAATTAAATGAAGCGATAGAAAAATGATTTTAATGGAGGAATATATGGTAAATAAGATGTTATTTTCATTTATGAAATTTAAACCGGAAAACGATTTTTTTGTTTGTTCACCCCATATATTGCGTTTTCGGATTTTTTTGTTTTGCTTTTGAAATCAATCCACACCTTGGCCCATTGCTACAAAGTTCGAATGTGAAGATATTTCCATCCAGGTTTTGGATGAGATTTAAAGCACGCTATCATCATGATACTTATTTTAAGCTCTTTTTATAATCGTTCGTTTGGCACTAAATGACAGTTCTTTTGAAAGATTCCTTTTTTTTAAATGCAAATAATCCCAATGGAATTTTCTTTTTCTCATGATTGATAAGTATTACGCAATAAAAACCATAAATATTCATCATAATATGTACATAAATAAAATATATTACCAGATTAACTTACATATTTGTATGAAGAAGTTTAAGGAAAAATTCTGTGTTGTCATGCAAATTCACTTGGGAGAAACATTATTCTTATACTTTATTACAGTCACTTATTTAATTCAATTAGAAACCAAACAAATGTTTAAAAAAAAAACTACTTCAACTAAGTGGATTAATCTGCTAGAATAGAAGAAGTGCCATTCTATGTTCAAGAATGCCAGACGTCATATTATATATGTGTAATGTCACTAATATGTATTGTATATGTAGAAATTGCACCTACATCAATAATTTGCAAACCCTTAAGGTTTTATGACGATGGTCGGATTTTTTGGTCTGCGTATTTAATATTAAACAAAAAATGCGTTTTAAATACAACGACGGAGAGAGCCTATATCTATTTAGCTATAGCCGATACACAAATAACCGATTTATGAGCTAAGGTAAGGTTAGATTCGAAAGGGTGGTGATATGGTTAGCTGCATAATCTCACTCGGATCTCATTTGATTTCTTCTTTGAATATTATTAGCGCTTTTTCTTTTGCAACTGTAAAAAGACATATTTTTACTAATTTTGCTGATTGAAAAATAAAACAAATATAAGCTGTGGTTCGTTCCCCAAAGCTCCGGTGAAAAACTCCAACGCATTTATCATTATACCACGCAAATTAGGAAATTGTTTTTAGTTTTATGTCACTTAAGAGCAGCTTAATAGAATTCAAACTTGTGGTACTAAACGGACTTTTGTCGTAGTGCTTAAACACGGACGTCGAACAGTCAAAAACATAAAGACGATTAATGATCAAAAAATTCGCACTGAATCCAAATTCGACATCTAAATTAGCTGATCATTTTTGAGATGTTGCTATTTAAATGTGTAAGAAAAAGGTTTCGTAATTTTCGATTGAAATATAACGAAAAACGTGATTGAAGAATTTTGAGGACGAATTTTTATTCAAGAGAAAGAGAGAGATAGCCAGTATATAGACAAATAAATCAATACTCGGCTTTGTTCACTACAAACGATTCCGTAACAATCTCATAAAACGAGCCCAACTCTAACCTAATTTACTTATCAAATAGATATTTAGAAACTCATAAAAAGTTAGGAAGGTATCTTTTATTTTGAGACACGAAATTCAATGGCCGCGTTCAGGTTTGTATCCAAAGCGATCTGGATAGCATTGTGTTATAGTAACCCTTGTAAAATCACAGCTGATGTTGCCAAAAAATTAATCTCAAGCTATCCTAAACATTCTGGGATACTCATCTATCCTATGAGAAATATCAACAACAGCTGATGCGTTCAGAAACATACAGGATACTCGAGTATCTTAAGCCGTTTTCTATTATGACCCATGATTCATATGGATCATACTGCGAAAATAAAACAACCTCACAGTGACGAGAATCAGCAGCCGGTTTTCGGATCATGAAACGTGAACCCGATAAAGAGCAGGTTAATGAGTTGTTGTTGTTATGTACCTATGTCATTTGATGATCCATATAGATCAATTCTGATAATAAAAACGGCTTTAGATAGGCTCAGACCCAAGGGTCTCAACAATCTCAGAATTTCCAAATCCTTTCACTGATGGAAAAGTTAGTTATTATTAAAAATGAAAACATTTAAAAGAGTCTGATGATAGATTGGTCCGTTTGAAATAGATATAAATAACTCCGATTTATAAACTCAATTTGTTGTTTCATTAAATTGCTATTTCTATTTAAGAAAGCATAAAGCATTGCGTTGATTTATAAATTAAGGATTGAATAAACTTTAACAATAATTTAAATACAGTTAAATTAACAAATATTTAAAGAACAGAAAAACATATGAAATTTACAATTTAAAAAAATTAAATAATATTTTCCGTTATAGGTATAGGTACCTATGATAAAATAAGTCTTTTAAATATATTAAAGTTGTTTAATCTTATTTTATGTTGTTTACCTATATGTAAACAAACAAAAAAAAAAGCGTTTAAAAGAGTTTTTTTTTGTCTTATAACATCTGTATTTGCAGTTAGACTGCCAAACTTTTCCACAATTTGAATGTTAACTACCACCAAGTTTATAGACTGGAGTTATAGATATTTCAATACTGCCAGGGCGATCAACAGACTCCTTATTAGTGGTAGTGGTGTATTATACCTATTAAATTTTAGTTTGAAAAACTTTTTGCCTCTATCGAGGATTATAACTCCAGCCTACCTATAAACTTGGTGGTAGCTCACTCAAGTTATTGTTATTACATTCAAATCTTCAATATTAATGGTTATAATTGTGGAAAAGTGTGGCAGTCTAACTGTTATGTTGTTACATTCAAACCTTCAACAACAAAAATCGATACCGTTCTATTTAGGAGCCTATAACAATTCTTTAGGTTTGCGTTGTATCCTTAAAAAAATTGCCTATTCAGGAATTCCCGGCATCATGTCTCCTACATACATATGTAAAATGATGATTTTCTTAAGCGGTGTTGTTAATTTCAATTCCTAATTTTGGTTATTCAAATTTTGCATGTATGCACTTTGAATTAAAAAGAAATCGTCTTGTCGAAGAATTATAATAAGCTCTGACTTGATTGAACGAACAGAACAGAATAATATTTATTAATATTGAACAGAATAATATTTATTTTACAGAAAATAAGTTGACAAAACAAAATATTAAAACCTACAGTAAAATACTTTTAACAAACAAAGTTTTATGAACAGTATATTAAGTAATTGAATTTTAATCCAACTGTATTAAATACAAAAACCTTATAGAATTGTAAAACAAAATGAATTAAAAAAACAAAACAACAATAATTACAATAAATTCTTGAGAATATTAGTACCACTCTGTATTTTTAATACAATACAACAGTTAGCTGCAATAATAGATAGGTAGGTACCTTCCTACTAAAACAAAAAAAGAAGAACCACATGTTATACAATAAACTTTGCGCCATCAAGTCGAAGTCATTCCCGTCTCCAGACAATCTTTTGACAACAAAAACAACAACATCACGAACAACTAGTTATAGATACTTCTATTACCACTTGCTATGATGATGATGCATAAGTCTGCTGCCGAACACTGGGCGTGGGCCAATCCGATAAAAGAAATAATAAAACAAGAAAATTGAAAGGAAAAAAATGAGCTGAAAGAAAATAACTGCTGGGCCTGCACCTTGCCTTGCAAGCGGCAGTTGTCTTGTCGGTAGTGAAGCAGCCAAAAACACAACAACACAAATAAGAATAACTCGTTCATTTCATTCTCGCCGAGATCGCAGTATTTCCCAAATCTTAAAGGGGGTTTTCGTTGCAGTTGTTGTTGTTTTTGAACTTTTTTTTTTTTTACTTTTTAATTATTTTTGTATGGCATTAGCTTGTTAACACTGACAATTAATCGTGGAAGGTGGTGATGGCGTGGGGAGTCAACCCCTCCGTCCTAATTGAATTAAAACAATTCAATTTGTTAGCAAACTTTATAAGGAGACAATTTTTTTTTTGGTTTTCAATTAAAAAAAAAGCAGGAAAAAACTGCCTCGAGCGAGAAACGGAGATGAGAAGAAAAACACGACCAACTGCAACTCCATCGCGAACGACGGAGATCGTCGACGAAGACATCGTGTAATTGCGAAACTATTTTCTCTAGCCGAGATTGGCTCCATGATGTGCCTGTCTCTGTGTAAATGGCGAGTTATAAATACCAAATACCAAATCTGGAAAACAGGAACCCAGCCAGTTGGTGGAAAGAAGCAAGTTGCATTACACTCCCACTGCAGCTGCTTCATTGGGAGCGAATTCAAAAGCGATTTGCGAATTTTTTTCTTTCGTTTCTTTTTGTTGTTAACTCAAAATAAAACGAGTATTTTTTGTGAATAGGTTTCAATTATACATATTTTCTAAAAAAAGACTTACCGCTCCACATTCAGCAGCTGGCGAATTCTCAACGATGTCATAGATTACATGTGGCGGTCCTGTGGTGCCTAAAAGTGAAAAACCGAATCCAGAGTTTTCGCTGCGCTTCAAAACCACCATTAATTCTTCAGCCATGATGGTGATGGGCAATGGCTGGAGGCGTTAATAAATTCTTTATCGTTAAATTGACTTTTGGTTGTTTTGTTGATTCTTTTCGTTTAATTTTATTTATTTTTTTTTTAATTCCACTATGAACTTTTTTGAAACACTTCGACAACTACGACGATGATGACGGACGATGGGAAACGAAGACAGACTCACGGCAGAGCCACGAAAGAATTTTTTTTTTTGAAACAATCACTAGATTCGGGAGGACTAGTAGGTTTTGTGAAGCGTAGCGGGCGGAAATGGTTCGAGAGACGGGGTTTTCGATTATCGTTGTGGAAATATGTTTTTTCTATGAGAATTTCGCGTTTTTCGGCTGGTTTTTTGCTTTTAATTAACTCTATAAATCAATTTTTTATTGAATATTTGAACATCGATCGAGTTTGCTGATGATGATTTGCATTTGCTTTTGCTTGCTAGCTAGCTGGCTGGTTGTCGCTGTAGTCGCTGCGGTATTCGTATTCGTTTCGGGTTTTTCCTTTGTGGTTCTTTTTCGTTGGTTTTTTTGGATGTTGTTTTTTTTTGTTTTTCATGAAGTTCTGAAGATGACTGCTGGATGTCGCTGAAAATGCATGGAAGGAAAGAAAATGGCTGGAGTCGAAAAGTGATACCAAAATGAACAAAACTTTAAAAAAATATATTCCACCATGTAACTCCATGACGCTGTTTAGATTGGGAAGATTGAGACCGGTTTAATGGCAGTTCGTAGGCAAGAGAAGTGTGGGGTGAGGACTCTCGTGAGGAACGAAGAAAACATAAAAACCGGGCTCATGAGTCTACTTTGTTGTGTTGTGTGAAATGTTGAAATTGTTGTTGTTTCAATGTATATTGAGGCACCTCAAAGTTTCAATTGTATTGTATTGTATTTTATTGAGACTTTAAAAATGACATTTGGAAATATATACATGAATTCTTAGATCTATCTCTTTCTGTTAATATAAACGATACGGGAAGCGGAGGCTGTAATGTATGGCCGTCCTGTTCTGTTGTTTTTTAATTTTTCGGTTGCCAACATGGCTTGTCTTTTTCTTTTAAATGGAATAGTCTGCTCTTGCTCAGGAGCAATATTTCGGTTACGTGTTGGCTGATGCAACGGATAAAAAATATACATATATACAATACCTACAAATACAAATACCTTAAAGGTAAGACCGCACTAAGCGGAACTGCACTTCAGCGGAACTGCGCAACACTGCGCGCACTTTTTTGATAAACCGCACTTGTCCTGCAGCGTCGCGACAGTGCGCGTCTAATTGTGTAAGGGGAAAACCCTTTTAATTTTGACATTGACAGATTTAGATTATAAAAATTGTTTTGTTTTCATAATGGAAAAATTTGAAATTGAGGAAAAAATTATAATAATTTCCTTGCTAGCCGAGGAAGAAGAAAATATTGAAAATATTCAAAGAAAAAGAAATTGGGTACATGATATTCCCAATTCTCGGTATGAAGAAGGGGAGTACCATACACTTTTACCTCGGCTAAAGAAAGACACAAGAAGATTTCACACTTATTTTAGAATGTCTTTAACTAAATTCTACGACCTAAAAAGAATTATGGAACCAATTCTCTTAAAAAAGGACACGAAATTTAGACAAGCCATAGGCGTTGAAGAAAAACTAATGGTCACATTAAGGTTTGTATAAAGTAAAAAAAGGATTCCATGAGTATGTTTTGGTATTGCTATTTATATAACATCATCATTCCGGTTCCTGCTCGCAATATTTTTCGGAGATTGAGCTCATGGTTTTATATTTCTTCTGTTCGGTGTAGGTAGAGGAAATACGGAAGGCGGTTCGTGTTAGAGAAATATGGACAGTTTTCTTGGCCAAGTCTGATATTTTAGCTGAGACAGGATGTGATCTATGTGTTTAGAAAAAAATGCGTGATTTGGCAACTGGTATACAGTGGTACAATTGGCATCAGTATAACTATAAACTATTAGAGTCTGTCTAAAGACCCGACAGCTCGTACGCGTAAATGATTTTGCGTACGCGAAATTAAGTGCTTCTCACTTCCATGTTTTTTTTTTTGCTTGCTTACATAAATGCCAGTGCTAGCACCCAGCAAATTACGGCGTATAAATTTTGAGGAATGTATGGGGGGCCGTGCTGCCTCCCCTGCTTGGGCACACTATAGGATTTGAGGTAGGTGCGAGGTTGGGTGTAAGCAAAGTTTCTTTTTCATTTAAAGAATCTGGATTTAAAGCAAACCTCGCACCTACCCCATTCCTAAAATTCATTTTCAATTCTTTAAAAAATTAAAAAAAAATTTCTATCTAAAAGTAATTTCAATTTCAGTTCAATTTTCAAAAATCATAAAACATTGAATTTGTGAGCATTTAATATTTTGATAGCTTTTCCGGCTTCACTTCCAGTTTCATCTCCAATGTATTCAGTCAGTAAGACCTTTGGAGGCCCACAATTACTGAGAATTGATGATCTCACTTTTTCACTTTTAAAATGTATTAATAAAGAATAGGAATCAATTGATCCTCATCATGGCACATTCATTAAAAATTTACCATTTAGTAAGATGTCTTTCTAATGCTAACTAGGAAACTACCAATTCTATTATTACAGTTGTATCATTGAAAAATTCTGACTTTATTTATTTTTAATATTAAAAATATCAATATAAACTCAAGTAATGATAAATACTTAAAATCTAAGCGCAACCATTCAGTCGCGTGGAGAAGGCACTTCATAGTCCAATAATATTTCCAGATTATCTTGATCTTCTGGTACACAATATTCAATATTTTGCCTCTCCAAATACTCCAGCTCTGCGTCGGCGACAATTCCATATATTTTGTTTTTTACTTTTAATTGAAGATCTTGAGGCAAGGTTTTCGTCGAGTTCGCCATAGCTTTAAAAAAAAGAGTCAATGGGATTCTCAGTCTGCGTTGAAGTTGGACGAGAATGTAAATACTCCTGCAGTACATGGGCAACTGAGGTTTTTTGTTTTGGTTGATTTTGGCTCTTTTTTCTGGCAGTCATTTCCGTAAACATCGTTGTTGTAGCTGATGATGAAGGGTTTACTGGCTCAGGAGAATTTGGATTTGTATTCTCATCGCTCGTTAGCGGTTCAGAACGCTCAATATTAGTTTTAGTCGTTCGTTCTAGAAGATATGGTGTCAAAAATTCCATTTGATCTTCAAATTTCCACTTTTTCAAATTTGTAGCAGAGTCACCACTTTTAGACTTTCGTCTTTTCAGACACCTATGATATCCATCCCTTAATGACTTCCATTTATCTTTGCAAACAACATCTGAAAATAAAAAATAATAAATTATGTATTTCTACTATTCCAGATTTTTAGCTACAGGTGACTCATTTAAAACAATAGCAGAATCTTTTCGTTTGGGGTACTCAACTGTTCAAGAAATCGTGCACACCACATGCAATGCACTCTGGGAAGTCCTCTCGAAAACAGTCATGCCCCTACCAGATGAAAAGAGATGGAGGGAGATTGAAAAAGAATTTTCAGCCAAATGGAACTATGCCAACTGTATAGGTGCCCTGGACGGAAAGCACATCCAAATCATTTCTCCACCAAAAAGCGGCTCTCTATACTTCAACTACAAAAAATATTTTTCGGTGGTGCTTCTCGCTCTAGTGGATGCAGACTATAAATTTATATATGTGCATGTTGGAGATTTGGGAAAAAACAGTGATGCAGGAATCTTCTCACGTTCAACTTTGGCGGAAAGACTCGAAAAAAATAGTTTAAACATACCGGGCCCAAAAGAATTGCCAGGAACCACAGAACGGTTGCCCCATGTGATTGTCGGAGACGAAGCATTTCCATTAAAAACATACTTAATGAGACCGTATCCTGGAACACAATTGAATGATCTTGGCAAAAAGATATACTGCTAGTATCTGAAAATGCATTCGGAATATTGTGTCAAAAATTTAGGATATATTATCGAAAGATATGTTTGAGTCCAGAGCATGTAGATAATGTCATTCTTGCCACTTGTGCTTTGCATAACTTTTTGAGAGGAGATTTGGTGTCATTTGATGACGAAGAGCCTGAAGAACTACGTTTAGAGAACATTCCTAATGTCGGAGGCAATTTTGCAAACAATGCTATCCAGGTACGGGATAGATTTAAAAAATTTTTCAATTCCCCTCAAGGTAGTCTGCCATGGCAAAACCAAATGGTCAGCAGAGGATGTCGTCGACCACCAGGTTAAATAAGTGCATAAAATGTACGCTTTTTTCAATCAAAACTAATAAAATGTATTCAAAAAAAATAAACTTTATTTTAAATGAATTTAAATGAATGAATTTTTGCACATAAGAATATTTAAAAAAATAAAAAGTTAAAAAATAACTCCTCCTTTTATTACTTGTTTGTTTATTTGTTTTCGATTTACTGGGAGAATCATTTTTTAAGGGCATTGGGCCTTGGCAACAAAAAAATTTAAAGACGACTTAAATATTCAAGTAAAATTAGCCATAATGGTATGGACTATTTGACTTGGTTTGTTTTATAGAGTATATAACATACAACTTCCGTGGAGAATCGACTCTATGCTACGAGAAAAATTAATTATCATTGCATCTTATGTTTTATTCACAAGAACAGGTATATAAATTCGACACTCGACACTCAAAAATAAAAATCATTCAGTTCCATAAAAAACCAAGATGTCTTTGAAGTAGAAAAAGTTCAAAAGGCTGTAGGATCTGCGAATGAGGATACAATATTTGGTATATATTGCGCAAAGAAATACCCAGCAATTTCATCCACGAGGACGACAAATGTGTGACATTTCATGATTTAAATCCCATTTCACTTTCTATTTATTCCAAGAAAACCAATTTGCACAATTTGTCACTAACAGGTGTTGAGGACGAGGAATAATTGGATCATCTCATGATCGTGGGTTAAACTGGGTATATTGAAGTCGGTTTTTGTGTTGTGACCAACAATCGAGAGAATGGGGCCCAGTATGTCCATCATTTACATTTTCACTTCTTCGTTGCCGACAATTAATGCAATGGCCATCCTGGCTAATTAAAACAAAATTGTTGATTTGATAAACTATTTATATAAAAGACTGAATTAACAATAAAGGGATTGGAAAGAATTCAATTACATTTAGCATATCCGTTAAACAAACTTGCATTACATATAGGCTAACCATTGGATTAGAAAATCTCAAGGCTACCATTTGTATGTATGGTCTGTAAATGAAGGACGGATTTCCCATTATCCTGGAATATACTTCGATTATTTCAGGAAGGACCAGATTTTGGTGAAGTTTTATAGATAATGAATTTAAGAATAGACTATGAAGATAAAGTTTATTTAGCTAAGATGACGACAAAGCTATTAAATCCAAAATATTTGCCATATGCACAGACGTAGGTACATAATATTATATCAACGGCTAAATACGTGAAACTGCAGTCCACTTTTGCTAATTTTACAGGAGAGCGAGAAAACAGAAACAAAATTACAAAGGCTCCATATAAAAACTGATTTTGTGGAACAGCTAAGATATATTGGACAAAAGTGATTAAGCCAATATGTGCAGAATGTGTTTCTTAATTTGTTGGCATCAAAATCTCAGTTTCGGCCAAAAGTAGACTTAGCGGCTTTACGTATTAAGCCGACAATATGTAAATTTTATATATATTAGCTTTAATATATTACCTTGTACTCCCATTTCACGAGAAATTTCTTTCCAAATGGTGTTTTTCACTGTGGAATTCATGTAACTTTTGTTCTGCAGGTCATACAATTCCGGATATGTCGAGATTAATATGATGAATTTTTCCTCATCGAAATCCATATTTTATGGTCGAGCACGAGCACAAAATCTTGTTTTTTTTTGTTTAAATTTTGTTTTTTTGTTTAAATTTTGGTTTAAAAAAATATTGTCGTATTATTTTTTCACAAAAAAACTGCGATACTGAGAAAACGAATGATTATTATTATTATTGCTTTTGTAATTTTGCAAAATGTAGTTAAGGCTAAACAACAACAAACAAATGACAAATAACGACGCTTGCTATACCGCACTTGCAGCAACGGAACTGAACGGAACTTCATGTTGCGACAAAGTTGCCCAGATTATCAACTTTGCCGCATAGTGCCGCGCCATGAAGTTCAGTTGTCGCTTAGTGCGATATAGCTCATTCAGTTTCATACAAATAATATTTTGCCGCGTCGTGAAGTTCAGTTCCGCTGAAGTGCAGTTCCGCCGAGTGCGGTCTTACCTTAAAACTATTATGCCATAGAATATATTTATAGATATACATAAAATTACGTGTTATAGAGCGAGAGCGCTCTATGTAGAATTTTCAAATTTAATGAAATCACTTTTGTATGAATAGGTACATTGAATAATTTAAGACAATTCTATTTTTACATAAATTCACTTCTACGAATAGTTATAAATGATTTTAAAACAAATTTTAGCGGCAATAGATTGCATTATATTAATACTGAATTATTAAAAGACAGTTTCGATTTTTACATAATTTCACTTCTTACGAGTTATTTTAGTTGATTTTAGATCAAACGTTAGTGGCAAAAGAAAATGAATAATATAGAATATGTATGAGGATATAACTTAGTAGAAACACTAAAAACAATAATAATTGAACAGAAAAGATAATTCACTGACTTTTAACACATTATGAGCAGTTATAAAGAGATTCACTTTAGCGTTTATTTTGTTGATTTGGTATGATGCAGGGCGATCATCCTTTGTCCATTGTTGTGATGAGGGTTAGTCATCTGTTTTAAGCAGAAGGTTATGTGGTGCTGGTAGCCAGGGGGCTAGGTTGGCAGTTGCTGGAGTGTATGATCATCTCCGGATTTGATCCACTTGGAATCCTTCCCCCAGAGGAGTTCCATGCTAGGTTTTCATGTGGGCAACACGTCGGTCACGGTCACATGATACAGTTGCTAGCGGGTAATGTGATACCACGCAAGAGTCCCGTAATTAACGGGATAGGCTTTAAGTCTAGTTCCAGTGGCACTGCTTGGAAACTAGCTTATCAGTTGCTGGAGTGTGTGAACAGCTCCTGTTACCATCCAGGTGGACACCTTCCCCACGGAGTACCAACTTTCGATGAAAAAAAAAAAAAAATTATTTTAAAATAATTTACTTCACTGTTTTAATAATAAAACTGGATTTGCTGGTTGTGCCACTAGACACAACCTGCCTCGTTGCCTGACCAATCGCTTCTCCTCAAAGTTTCAAATGTAAACACGATGGCACTTACCAGTTCAGACTCAATCTTCCCTACTAAAAAGGGTCATGGAGATCAGCTATTTCATAGAATACTAGACGTTTTTGATGTGTAAACATCTATACTGGCGGTAGAGTGAAAAAAAGTGAGTGCCGGGACTCACGGTTAAGATGTGTAAACATACGTAACGTAACGTGAATCACAATCACAGAATCACGATCACAAGATACGGTACGGTTTTTTCATCTTACCGCCAGTATAGATGTTTACACATAAAAAAAGGTGACGTATCTTGTGATTGTGATTCTGAACCTAACGTTATGTTACGTATCTTTACACATCTTAACCGTGAGTACTGGCACTCACACTTTTTTTTGTATTATCAAGCCTAGTACGCAGTTCGAGAAAAAAATTATTTCTCATAGAAATTTTTTTCCCAACACAAATTTTGTCTCGGATTTTTCTCGATTTTTCTCGAGCTCAAAGTCAAAATCCAAACTGCACAAATTGTAATGTTAACGAATAAGAAAAAGAAAAACACAAATAATAAGAGAATTAAGCCTCAACTACATAAGCCAAAAAAGTGAAAAAGTAAAAAAGTGAAAATTTTCAAACTCATTTTAGGATAGTGTTTCTGACTGGAAAACTTATAAAAATGATGCAGAAAGCTTAAATTTTGGTTTAAAAACAAATTTGTGTATTCTTTTTCACAAAACAACGGCGCTAGCGGTAAAAAAAATATTTTTACTTTTGTACTTCAGTACTTTTTGGCTTATGTAGTTAAGCCTTTATTGTAATGTTGACGATTCATGAATACCACGGTTTTTATCAATCAAAAACATATTTTCGTTTTAGATAAGACCGCATTCAGAAGAACTGCACTTCAGCGGAAATGAAATTCAGGACTTATTTGTAGGATCGCACTTCACGGCGTGGCACAATGCGATAAAGTTGATCATCTGACCAACTTCGTCGCGACTTGAAGTTCCGTTCAGTTTCATGCGTAGTGCACGCGGTGTCGCTGAAGGGCAGTTTCATCGAGTAGGGTGTTGCCTTTAGCATTTTCAATATTGAAAGAAATGTACTCATGTCATAGTGAAGTAGCTAATAGGAAGGGGTTCAAGAAAAGACGGCCAAATATTAGTGCAGCAACATTTTTAAAAGCATGAAATATATTAAATTTCATTCATAGAAATGATTTTTGAATGACAACATTAACTCGCTGTAAAGGCTGCAAACCCTTTTTTGTATTGATTTTTTTGTTATTATTGGAGTGTAAATTTACAAAATCCAAAAAATATTTGTAGCTACGTTACTGCAGTCCTCATTTATATTTATTTATTTATATAAATAAATTGTAGTTTTGCTCGATCTGAGTACATAGGCAATTCAGAATTGATCATCAAAAATTAACGAACGGAATCACATTTATTGATCCAAAAATGTACAGTCTTATTTAATTAACCCACTCCAAAGTATGTCCAACTTTTGATAGCTCATTACATTTCATACGATTTGTTTCATTTTTCATCGTTTCTCGACTAATTTTGTCGATACGATAGTAACAGAACGAAGGCACTGCATAAAAAAAAGAAACATAAAGTTGCATCGTTAAAATAGCATACTTTGCCAGACGCAAATGAACGCACCTAATAAAAATCTTTTATATATCCTCTACGACCTCTACACTTCAGAATATGCCGAATATTTTGTTTAATTGTTATTTCAACAACGAAGCACAACAAAACAAAATGTCATGCAAAGAACACCAAGCAGACAAACCAAAAAAATTATAAAACCAACAATAAAAAAAAAGAGTTGTCTGTCAGTAAAAACAAAATCGAGTCAGTCCAGTACAGTTTGATTATTAAAAATAGACAATTAAAATGGTTCTTGCAAGTTTGGTCAAAACAACAATTCCCAACTATTTGTCGAATCTACCGATTCCCGACACTATTGGAGGATGGTTTAAATTGAGCAGTAAGTACAACTGAAAAAAAACTTGTTTTCATTGGCACCCTGTTCGAAAAACAGGCGCAGAGATAGGCAACAGGACAGAAATCCGTTAGTCCATCGACCTCACCTCACGTTTTGGAGTTGGCTAAGAATAAAATTACCCAATCGAACTTAGTCAACCAAGACGGCTTCAGTGATTTTTAAGGTTTTTAATTTTAGTTATAATTAGTATTTTTAATGCAATCTATTTCTTACCTTCCACTGTTCCAGATTTTCTTTTCGTATAAAAACTTAAGAGTACAATTGCCATACTTGTAATGGGCTGTTATGCAATAACTCATTATTATACTGTCCAGTGCCAGACGTCGTATTTAATTATTTTAAAGGCATGGTTATTCGTATACATAGTCACTTTGAGAATCGAATGTTAATTTAGTATAAACAACTTATGTTTTCAATTAGTTTTAAAATTATTTGAAGGTTATTAAGAGAGAACGTGAAAGGTATTTAAAGAAATAAGTTCATATCTTAAAAAACTGTTGACTCATCGCTGTTTTAGGTTTAGTTAACAAGACCTAGCATTGATCAATCCAGAATAGAGTGAGTTTACTCCCAGTATCAGGTCATTTCCCAAATGCTTTTTATAAGATTCAATCTTTCAAATTCCTATGATTAGGTAATTAAAGAAAAAAATCGATCACAAAAAATAGATAACATATTACTTACATGTGATTAAGTGTTTATATTCTTATAAACAAATGTACAAACTTGAACTCTCCCGGTTTCTTGATCAAAATTGGGTTCAATGAAATATAACCTGCTGACGTTTTGCTGAATTTGCATTTTATAAATTTAACTATAATGCATGTAAGACCTGAGATCTTCTGAGTGCAACATTAATTGATCTGTTTTATTAAGAAGGAATAAAAGAATAGAAAAAAAATTGTTATAAAATTTCGATGTTTTTCACGGGTTACTGCCACTTAGGAGGAATTAACAAATCCTCCAAGAGTATCTCTGTCACGAAAAAGTGCAATAGCACGCACATAGGAATGGTTGAGAGTTGTAAGTCACTAGGCCTTGGTTCTACACGAACTGTCGAGCTACGCAATTTATTTATTTTTATAATCATATTTTGGGTTCTGGTTGATTGGGGGAATTGTATTTGATGATTGTATCGATGAGGTATACGGAGATCTATTATGAATTGTGACAAAACCATTGGAAAGTTACCAGTTATAAATGTTTGATAGATCCTCATTTATTCTGACAATAAGATCCTCAATTAATTCATTTGGTCGTGACAGATGTATCTGGGCATCATGTGCGTTAAGGTTAAAGACAACATTTGAGCTTCATTGGTAAAATTGGTCCTAATATAGATCCGTGGTGCACTCCAGTTAGCATAGGTTTAAAATCAGAGGAATTATCATCACGTAGAACATCACAGATAGGACAACTTTTTTTTCTCGCGAAGGCTCTATTCTGTGAAAACAATATTTATGAATATGGAATTGGGAACGGCTGTTCCCAAAGAAAATACGTATTTGATGTTTATGAATTTACACATGTCAATTTAAAACATAATGACTGTCAATTAATTTTTCTTTTTTTCCCAGTCAAATGTGGCTCGTTTAAAATTTTGAAACAATTTGGTTAAAAAATCTCTGAGTGCTTACAGACGGAGAGATAGCAGAGCATTTCGTCGTCGTTGTATGAAAACCCCCTAATTCCTTTTTTTCCAAAACTGGAATACCTCTCCTTAAATACGCCACAGTTAATCAAATATAAAGAGTTAATTTATGTAAGTCTCAACTTTGATGTTGTTTTAATTCTAAATTACTCAAACACAAAAATGTTCGAGTTGTTGTAGTAAAATATTCATAAATAATGCAAATGTTTCAAAAATAAAAAAAATTGACTTAGGGAGTTTTCCTAAAAAATCAAACAAGAATAAGAGCTAGACATTTTTATTTATTTTTATTATTTTCATCTGATGTTTAGAGAAATGACATAATTTTTATTTGGTATTTTTTTTTTTTTGTTCAATAAAAAACAAAATCTTTTATTTTAAAGCCACACAGGCATTACACAGTGTCCTCATTGCCTTTTTATAAAATAAAAAACATGGTCTATCAGATGGCGATGCTCTATCTCTTATCGGGGTGAAATGCGTTCGAAGTAGAGATCACTAAATCTTTTCTACTTGATTAAGAAGAGTAGTTTTTCATAAGTTCTTAAAAGGTGATGGACAAAAGTGGTTCAATGATGAGCCTCGTAAGTAAAAGTCACTTAAAGTTCAGAGTCATTTGAAATTTTTGA
Organism: Epistrophe grossulariae; assembly: GCA_929447395.1. Classification (NCBI taxonomy): domain Eukaryota; kingdom Metazoa; phylum Arthropoda; class Insecta; order Diptera; family Syrphidae; genus Epistrophe; species Epistrophe grossulariae. The sequence continues at coordinate 107,337,935 of OV839567.1, forward strand.
TGACAGGACAAGTAACAGACTGGGAAGTTTATAAAAAAATTAGGAATCAATACACATGAAATTTAAACAAAACAGAGTGCGAATATATAAGAAATAAAATAAATGGAACAAATGATGAATGAATTGCATAAAAAAACTGGTTTTAGGAAATATAAACACTAAACAAAACTTTATAGAATTTAATGGAATTAAAGTCAAAGGTGATAAATTAATCGCAAATAAATTTAATGAATATTTTGTTAAAAAGTGTTAAAGAAATAAATGATAATATTCCAATTGAGCCATGGGTGAACAGTGTAATGAGCTGTGAAAACAATTTTAAGTTCAAAACGTTAGAATCAATTGAAGAACTTCTAAAAATTATTGAAACGATGCCAGATAAGTGATTTCAATTATATGAGTAAGAAAATGTTAAAAGACAGTTTTAATTTTGTCGGGCCTGCACTTTTAAATATAATCAACTATTGACTCTTTCAAGTAGAGTTTTCCCTGAAAATTGGAAGACCTCGGTTATAGTTCCTGTTCCAAAAGTTGAAAATTCAAACAAAAGTGAAAATTTTCGACCTGTAAATATGCTACCATTGCATGAAAAAATTTTGGAAAAAGTAGTGCAAATTCAACTTGAGAAATATATTGATGAAAACAACATACTTATGGAAGAGCAGTCAGGATTTAGACAAAAACATTCGTGTGAATCAGCCCTTAACTTCGTAATTGCAGACTGGAAAGAGAATAAGAGATTTTGAATAAGAAAATTGCAGCTGTTTTCCTTGACCTCAAAAGAGCTTTCGAGACGGTTGACAGGAATATTTTATTAACAAAGTTATATATGTATGTTTGTATGTGGTAAGAGAAGTTGAATATAACTGGTTCCAATCATACTTGTTTGAACGCAAGCAAGTTGTTAAGTTTAACGATAATTTATCGGAACCTATCGAAACAAATTTGGGAGTCCTTCAAGGATCCATCACGGGACCACTTTTGTTTTTGATATATATAAATGATATTAAAAGAATAATTAAATATAGTCAAATTAAAGTTTTTGCTGATGATGGGCTTTTGTACATTGACGAATATGAATTATGTGATTGTAAAACTAAACTAATTGAAGAAATAAAAAACATTAACTTAGGTATGTACACTTATCTTCATATTTGTTGCCCAGTTATTTAAGTAGAAGACTTACAACTAGAGCCAGTGCACAACCTTATGAATTAAGAAATAGAAATAACTTAAATATGCAATTATTTAGAAATTCAAAAACCCAAAATATGTTATTTTACAAAGGTATACAAATTTTTTTTTAATAAACTTCCAAATGATGTAAAAATTGAAACAAACATTTCGAAATATAAACGAGCTATTTGGAAATCAGATTTCTATTTAAACTTGAAGATTTTATTTTTTTATTAAATGGTATGCTATATCCGCAGACCCTGGAAGAATGCTTGGTTTAAAGAATTAAGAGTGTACAGAAAAGAATCATGGGACTTCATCTATACAGATGGAGCCGAATCTGACTCTGGAACAGGGCTCGCGATCGTATCTAAAGCTAGTAACATTCTTTACAGTGTAAGATTACCAAACTACTTTTCAATCTATTCCACTGAAGATTATGAAATCCTAAAAGGGACACAAATAGCAAATACAATAGAAAAAACGTCATTCCGACAGCATTTCTACGCTCAAAAGCAATCAACAATATCCAAAACAATGACTTAAATCCGAAATACTATTATCAAAAACAGAAAACACTGTTGGGGATCACAGGAAATTTTTGTTTCGCATCCTGCTGATGGCTTTACTATTCGAAAAAAATTTTCCTACATACAAGTTAAAATATTCTTTCAAAATTGATTTAAAATTAAAAAAACTCGAACCCTCGAAAATTAAAATTATCCAAGTTCTAAAATACGATGTAATACAATAAAACCTACAATTAAATTTCTTCCCTTTCTCGTTGGTTCAAGAATAAAGAGAATGCCCCGAATCAAGTAATAAAACATTCCGAGTTTTCCATTCGATGTCTAGAACAAATCGGTCTTAGCAATGTTTTTGAACGTTGTCATTCTTTTGAACAAAATTAGAAAAAAGTTATATTAATATCTTAAAATACTCTCCAAATTTTGAATTAAAATCTAAAAATTTTTTCAGTCAAAGATTGGATCTCGTTAGTGCCTCCAACAGCTCTTGTTGCCGGCATTGGATACATGTCATACTTGGCATTTTGTCCAGAAGCCCTCAAGAAACGTTCAACTGGCATCATTAATCCATCAATCAAGAAACATGAAGCTAAAGTTGTTGAAATGATCGATGTTGAAGATATTGCTGAAAAGGCGGCATTTTGCCGTTGTTGGAAATCAAAGAACGTAAGTTGTTTAGAAATACATGTGTACATAAAAAATACTTACTTAAAATAATTTATTTTATTTTATTCAAGTGGCCATATTGTGATGGCAGCCATGCTGAACACAATAAAACAACTGGGGATAATGTTGGACCTGTCGTTATCAAGAAGGGACAGTAAAATCTTTGGTGTATAGCTATATTATTTGTTGCGGTGCGAATGGCTTAAATTATGAATACCTGCTTCCAAAGTTAAAGTTCATAACTAATAATAAGAATTAATCAATTCACAAAAGCATTTCATTTAAATTAATTTTCGATTAAACAAAAATAAAACAAATATTATGGAGCTGTGTTAAAATTCAAAAAGTATAGGAAAGTGAAATTTACAAAGGCTTCGATTGGTTGCGGTAGATTTGTTCTGTTATTATTGAAATACAAATTATACATTAAAATAGTTAATACAAAAAAAACAACAATAATTACAAATTGGTATAAAAAATTCAAATTCGGCCTTTTTAATACCCCAAAATATCGTATTTATTTAAAAACGTTCCAGCATTATTCCCGTTCCTAATTTCCAAAGGAGGGGAATTATTCTCAGCGAAATTTTTGTTCGCGACAACCTCCACTGTCAAACATTTTTTTTAATGTCGAATTCCTTCCAAACAAAGAATGGATTTTGGTCAGAAATGTTTCTAAACAAAATCGATTTTTTTCTGTCAAAACAATTCTTGTATATTAAGCAAGATTTAAGAAAGATTTTACACCGATTTGTACAAACACTAGCAAGATTCGGTATTTGTTTTGAGAAGAGTGTTTTTGGTTGCAAAAAATATTCAGTGAAAATCTGATCGAATTTAAATTATGAAACACCTAATTTCACTCATGATGTAATTCACATAAGATAATAAATAAAGAAAATTTTAATTATAACCTCATCCCAATTTATGTTCAATGACAATGATCCACAACCTCTTAGAATATCCAAATTGAATAATTCCTCGAACAATTGCTTCAAAATTCCAGCTGTCAAGTACCACACATACAATCACAAAAAAAAAATCGATTCTTTTACAAATTAATGTTGCATTGAAAATGAATTTTTTCAAAATCCCCGATAAAAAGTATAGCTATGGTTCAAATAATTGAATAAACCAAAAAAATAAAATACCTTTAAAGCGTGGCTACCCTATGCCTAAATCACTTTTTCCCCATGTTCAATTTTTAACGCATTTTTGCGATATAGATAAATTATTATAAAGAAGAACAACTATTTGAATTGATTTAGATTTATACCATTTTTTGGTTGCGTCTTGTAGAAAACGGCCCCAAAGAAAACGTCTTGGACCATCATTTTGGAAATGGGAAAAGCCTATTCCAACTATGGAAACAATAATTATCTTGGTATCACAATTATTTGTAAAATCGATTTTTTTTGCATTCTTTGAATGGATCTTGTAGCCAGACGGCCCCATGAAAAACCTCTTGGACCCACATTTTGGTGTTGAGGGGTAACTACTCCATCATTGGGAACAAGAATTATTTTGCTATTACAATTAATCGCAAAATTGACTTTTTGCATTATTTGAGTACGTCTGGCAGACAATTAGTGGCTCCATGGAAAACGTCTTGGATCACCATATTTGTTATCAGAGGGGAAGCTTCTATCAGTAAAGTAAGAACATATTTCTAAATGCTATCATAATTTATTTAGAAATCGGTTACATATTCATCTTTGCATCTATCTAAAAATACCATTGAATTGTTACTATCATTCACACCCAAAAATTACTTCCGCCTGCTCTCGGTTTAAAAATAATTTAAACCAAATTTTATGAAACTTTCACTTGAATAGAAAGATTCGATCGAATCCTATAGCATAATAAATAGGATATTAATTGTGAAATAAGATTTTTTCAGAAAAAGGCATAATTTGAATGTTTCACATAAAACCAATCACAAATATTAGTACTAAACGACCATTACCGCGTTTTATTATGATTTAAAAAAAATCATAATAAAACAGAGTTTCACTTACCATAAAAGGCGGATACGATAGAATAAGTTGTTAAAATTTTAGAGAAATATCCTATTTGTGAGTAATTCCCAGAAACCGAATGTTGATGCTTGTTTGTAATGTGTTTCTATCATCATCTTTAATAGGTACACCAGACTAAATGATAACAATTTAGAATTAAATATGTAAAAGTTGAGGAGTGACTTTTTATTCAATCCTCAGGAAATTGCAAAAAAAAAACTGCGAAATCGTGAATTATTCATATAATTTCAAGTAAAAGCCTATCCAATTTTTAGGGTTCAATTCGTGTTTAAAAAAAATTTAATTTGCAAAATTGAGCATGAATATAATAAACAAAAGAAAAATCACTCCTCAACTATGTACTTATAAACATAAATAAAAATATTTTTATTTGGACTTAGCATAATTTTTTTTATTAAACTCTATTCTTTCGCTTCTTCATCCTTGATTGTATTTTTGATCCAATCCATATACGGAGGATTTCCATCTTGGATAGGTAAACTTATTACTTCAGCTACACTGTAAGGATGATTATCACGTATAAATTTCGTAAGTTCCTTTACGCGACTAGTTCTCGTTTTAACCATAAGCAAACACTCGTTGTCTTCTTGAACCTTATCTTCCCAAACATAAATTGATGTGATTTTTGGGATTATATTCACACAAGCCGCCAATCTAGCTTCAACAACTGAACGTGCAAGTTTATTAGCAGTGGTTTCATCTGGTGTTGTGATGTATGCAACTGAACTTGACCCTGGAGTATATTCTAGTTGATTTGATGAAGTTGACATGGTTTTATTTGATGTTGCACAAGTGGAAGATGCTGAAGAAATGTTGCCTAATGCAAAGCGAAGTAAACAAATATAATATGATGTTCCAAGAATTGGTCGGACTACAATCTTCATATCACATAAGTGTTGTTGATTCTCCGTTCTACCTAGAAAGAATCAGTTGTACATAAAAAACAAAATTATCTCAATAAGAAAAGGTCAAAGATTAGAGATTAGATTTTCAATTTTTTAATTGCAACTACGTATTGGCATTTCTTAAAATGTTAAAATAGATAAACTTAATTTATGTATATAATATATTTTGATTAGCTTACTCTTGTTTGATCAACGTTTAGGTTTTAAAATAAGTTTAGTAAAAACATAAATTCACAGATTGGCCAAATTCTAGTTGAATTCTACTTTTCTAGGGCAAAAATATCGAAATGAACTTTTTTGTTTATCGAAACGTTAAATCTATCTGTCAAAATCAGCCGGGAAAAAGCAGCGATGTAGAAATGCATTATTCGTTAGTGTTCTATTGATTAGGGGAAAGTGGTCTCACAACGGTCAGTGAGTGAGCAATGAAAGTCAGTGTAGTTTATTCAAAACGATTAACAATTTTCGCATACCCAAGTTTTTAGTAGGTTGATATATCCAAAAACAGGCACGAGTACGATAAATAAGGTGCTAAGAATTGATAACTTTTTTTTGTAGAGGGGTCAAAAAAAGATTTTTTTATTATTGGAGGGGGGGGGTCTATCTCGCCCCGTTTAGGAGGTAGGAGCAATTTCAAAAAAATGACTTAAATTGAAAAAAAAAAAAATATTAAAAAACAATGGCAACACTTAAAATACCGGTTTAGCACTTCATTTCACAATTTTGAAAAAAGTTGGTCTAAACTTTTTTTTTATTTTTTTTTATCAAAATTTTGAGTTTGCATGTGAATTTTTCAAAAACTGTTGTCATAAACAATTTAGTTTAAATTTAGGATTATAGAACAGATTTCTGGTTTTTTTTCACTTTAAGTCATAGTTATCGTACTCTCCCCCAAAAACAATAATAAAAAAAACCGAAATTCATGTTTTCAACTAACTCAGGAAGCGCTTCCAATAGCAATTATTTGAGGAAATAAATTACTTGGCTCAATTGCCATTATAGGCGTTTTTCTTTTTTGACCCCGAGCAGCGCGGGCCCTGAGCGAATAGAGCTCGCTCCGAACCGAGCGCGACCTGAGCGCACCGATTTATTTAAGAAACACATTTGAACACTGAAGCCAATTTGGCATCAAAATAATCACTGATATCGCTTTTTTAGGGCCTCAAAACTGAAAATTAAAATTTTCAATGATGAGTTTCAATGAAAGCTATAACTGGCGCCTTACTTCTTTCTGAAATTGCATACTTGCTATCGATAGTTTGTATGGAAACTCCAATTTTAGGCGTGTTTTTTTGAAAGCCCGGGGGGAATTGGTTGAAAAAAACGACAGCGGGGATTAGCGACGCCATGACAGTAAAAAACATGGAGTTTTCATACAAACTAGGCGTGTTTTTTTGCAAGCCCGAGGTTAATTGGACGAAAAAAACGACTTTGGGGCTTAATGAAAAACTTGGCAGCACCGGATAATGTGCATTGACATTTCAAAAACCTTGTTCGTTTATCTGCTAAGCCTACCCATTTCTACCATTTTTAGTCCGAAAGACTGTCAAAGTTCATATGAGAAAAATAAATCTGGTAGAATCTGGCAGTTTCAGACAAGTACGCGAACAGACCTAATGTCAGCTGACACAAAAATTGACGTGACAGAAAAAAAATTTCAATTGAATTCAATTTGTTTTAAAGAGGACAAGTGCCCTTAAAACTATTTTTAAATTGTAAAAAGTAAAAGTTCAATACAACCAAACTCAATTAGAATCAAAACTGATGGAAAACACTGAAGCCGCCACGAAATTGATTCCTCTTCAAATTCAAGTTTTCGCACAATGGAAGATCCCAATCGTCCATACTGGAGGTATGATGACACCTCAAGGCTATGGAATGCGTAAACAAAGATGATGAAGTTCGTAAACAAAAATATATTGGTGAAATTTTACAGCAAATAATGAGCATTTCGGAACAATCGTTTGAGAAAGCCCAAGCGATAAAACAAAACAGAAGAAGCAGTCCAACAAGAAAGAAGGTGTCAGTGACATGGATGGCAATTCTGATCTCATCAAGAAGATTTCTTCCGAGAAACTCTCACAATATGTTGCCAATTTGAGGTGGGTAAGTTCCAAAATGAAGATTTTGTTTTTACATATGTAACTTCGACTAACTTCCTTTTAGTGGGTGTCAATAACAATTCATCAACGTCTTGAAAATGAAATCATGAAAATCGACAGTGCCTTCAAGATACGCGGATTTTCTGACATGCAGATTGGTTGTGTTGATCTGCTGGAACGTCTAAAAAAACTTGATAAGAGCGTTCGTTACTCACTATGTCCTTCCTAGAGATATCCACAAATCAGGTATACCTACGTGGTATAGAGAATAAAAGGTTTTGCCATAATCTTTTCTTAATATTTACTCAACTTATTTATTTCACAGCACAAAAATTTTAAGATCATTCCTAGGACTATCTTTACCTCTTCATTCTCCATTTCAGATTTGGCTAAAGGAACTTGTGTGGCAGATTATCGCTGGAATTGTGGTTCATCGCATCAGGGCCAATGATGGTACGAGCATTTACCCACTGACGCATCTGTGAGCAATACAACTCAATTACAAAATAATAGAAAACATATTTCACTTTTTTCCTTTTTCCTTTCCAGATTCTCTTCCACTTATTCTGCACCTATTTGGATAGCCAACTTATGCCACTGCCACAACACAACCTGGTGATCATCGGTGATAAGAAAACCTTCAAGGAAACCGTAGCTAATGTAACCACTAACCAACAAATCACGACGTGCAATTCTCTGCAAAGTTTCATTTCATCAGCGACAAAGATCATGATTGTGTTTACGATAGGAATAACTTATTTTATGTTATACAATTTTTAAATTATATGAAACAAAATCATGAGGGTCCGTTGGAAGGTGTGAATTTGGAAAAGAGTGACATAAATATTATGTGTGTAATTGAAGATTGAACGAATGGTAGACGAAGACAAAATATGAATAAGTCTAGATTGTTAGTTATTTATATTATAATATTTTGCTTGATATTAATTGATACAAATGAAAAAGTTAAATTAAAATTTGATTTGGTACAACTTTGAAACAATGTAGGTATAACGATTTGGAAAAATGTATGTATATACAAAAATTCAACAAAAGAAATAAACTGGTAAACTATTATAATTTATTTTTTTGCTTTTTTTTTATTTACACAAATTGAAACTACATTTAACGAATTAAGATACTATAAACAATGTACATATATGAAAAGAAAATTCGAAAAAACTTATAAAATGCTTTGTTTTTAATCGTTAAAAAATTTAACAAAAACAGATGCAAGTATTTCGATAAATACCTATATTTTATTTGTACCTAAATAAAATGTAAACCTATCTATTTAAACAAATTAGATTTACGAACATTTAAGAAAGGCACGGTAGTGCTCAGACAAGTTCTAGTATGCTTTAACAAATAATACTTATTATTATAAATATGTATAAATATAAAACAAAAATTTCATTTAGTTAAACTAAACACTTTGTTAAATTAATTTAAAAAAGGGAATAATTCATGAGTTTGCAACCCTCAACCATTTTTTTAAATTTCTTTCAATTAATGGTTTTAATCTTGGCTGCATGGACTGGAGTGACGTTTCCGGCTTTTTCAAGAACCACTTTCAATTCCTGGATGATTTTTTTGTTGCTTCAAGGTCATTCAGGTTTGTGAGGTAAATATTACATTGACGAACCTATAAATAAGAGCAAGTTAAAGTAGGTAGTTCCTTATAGAAAAAACTACTTTACCTGTGTATACCAGACCGCCTCATCGCAGATCTTAACTTTGTCTTTTAATTTCTCCAAAAACCCAACTGCTTCTTTTTTGTCCGCAACATGTTCCACTACAACTTCAAGAATTTCAAGTAAGCCATACGGATTGATCCTTTACACAAAGAAATTTTGTATCATTGTTCGTTTGATGTAAAATCTTTGGTTAGGTGTACCTACTTACTTCACTTCAAACGATGATATAATGTTTTGATACAGTTGCAGCAGAGAATCCTCATCCTGTACCTACGTTCTGTAACTCTCGCATCGACAAAATCAGTCCAGAAACGATGAAAATTGAAACAAATCGTAGGAGTTTTCTTCCATTTTTTAACGTTCCTTGACCAATTTTATCGATGCGAGAGTTACAGAACGTTGGCACTGGAGAGATTCATGACGAATGAATTTAATCAATTTTATTGTAAGTTCATTCCAGAGCCTTAAAAGTAGAACGATAAAATGAAAAACAAAAAGAAAAAAGGTTAGTGGCCGGTGGTTTTGGATCGAACGACTCAAGTGCAAATTTCACAAATCAAGAACGATATTTAAGTGAAAACTTACTTTTCATTGTAAAGATCTTCAATTATTGCCCATTCGAAAGCTAATTCTTTATTTGTGGTTTTCTTTTGAGTTGATAAATATGCAGAAACATTTGCGTTGGACGCCATCGTGATGACTTTCTTAAAAATTTAATGAAAGCATGAAAGAATTCACCATGTCTCAATTCTGAAATGATGAAAGCAAAATAGAGGCTTAAAAATGTACAATGAAATACAAATTTAACAGAAATGTTTTTAATTTTTTACATCTTACTATAAAACAATCTTACCCACGGACCACGGTTGCTCGATTTCATCCATTTAATCTGTGCACAACGATTTATTTACCAAATCAATTGCAATTGCCTAAAATCATGGACGTCAGTTCAGGTTTGACGTTTCAATACAATTTATCGATAACTTAAACAATGTTGAATTTGGTAGCACAGTTTTTAGCCTGTTAGAGGGTTAAGCACCGAAAATTATCTGGGGTAAAGCTAAACCCAATGGGGTTTAGTTGTTGTTGCATTTAACATGTAAATTATTTAGCAACGAATCGTTTTTTTCATGCAATTTCCTTCGGACTAAGAAAAAAACACGCCTACTATCGATAACATGTATGCAATTCATGCCGGTAACACAGTTTTTCGGTGCGCTTAAGTTAAGCTTCGAGAATTCTCCGGGATTAGTTGTTGTTGCATTTAACATGTTAATTGTTTAGCACCGACGTCGTTTTTTTCATCCAATTCCCCCCGGGCTTGCAAAAAAACACGGCTTTTTTCTGTAATGGCGTCGCTAATCCCCGTTGTCGTTTTTTTCAACCAATTGCCCCCGGGATTGCAATTATTGTATCTATACTATCTTTTTTCTGTACCTACACAACAAACTGCAAACTTTAGCACTACCTTACCATTTTCAAAACTGAAAAGCCAACTACCCGCCAGAGTAAAAACTAACTTCTGGATCCATACCTATGAAAGCCTAGATCCAATTTTGTTTTTGTATAACGTTTAAAAGATAACCCCGACCCAGACCCGTAGATAATAAAACGAGGGTATTGACTACTGCCTCAAAAATTACAAATGGAGTCACAGCATTATCGGAAATTCCTGCAAAATATTATATGTTTGAACTCTTGAGTAAACCCCGAAAACTCTGTGTTTTTAGCTCTAAGCCTGTTGGGGATAAGTTTTTGTTGCAATTAACGTGTAAATTATTTATCCCCAAGGCGCTTTTTTCATTCAATTCCTTTTTTTAAGAAAATGATTAAGTTGGGCTTCAAGGCCTTTTGACAACTTTCAACCATTCCTGTGTTCATCATATGCAGCTTACTTACAGCTTATGGTCGATTCAAAAAAAACCTTAAAAGAAGTTAAACTAGTTTAGATGTTACGTTTTTAAAAAAAGGTATGTTTTTTTCAAATCCCGGAGGGAACTGGTTGAAAAAAAACGATAGCGGGGAATAGCGACGCCATTACAGACAAAAATGGAATTTCCATACAAACTAACGATAGCAAGTATGTAATTCCCACCGGTAATACAGTTTTTCTTCGTGCTTAAGTAAGCCCCGAAAACTATCTGGGTTTAGCTAAGCCCATTGGGGATTAGTTGTTGTTGCATTTAACATGTAAATTATTTAGCTCCGAATAGTCTGTTTCATCCAATTTCCTTCGGGCTTGGAAAAAAACACGTCTAAAAACAAACAATCGAAATATGACCACAATTTTCGTGTATGTAAAATTAGCTAAATTTAAATTTTTAAAAATAAATATTGTTTTTTATTAATAAATCTGGTTTATGGGATCATGAAATGTTGTCATGCTTGTTCCTTGAAAATTTAAGTACAGATAATTTGTTTTTAATATAAAAATATAAACTATGCTAAATTGAATTATCCACATTAGACTTTCTTAGCATAGGTCTCTAACTTTTGTGATAACTTTTTGAAGTTTTTCGATCGCCATTGTGCATTAATCTCAATTTGTTCAAGAGATCGACCAACTGATTGTGAAGCCTTAGTAAACAGAGCTTTGTTTTTATCCGTAAACTCCTTCATTGCAAGGAATTCTCCATCTGTACTCATTTGTGCAGCTAATGGGCCAAACAATCTTCCTAGTCTATTCGTCTCCGGATTATAACTGCAATAAGAAATTATTTCGCTTACAAAACTAAAATACACTTAAAGAACTTTTAAGTTACTCACTAGTTATAAATCATATCAATATTTTTAATTAAGTAATCCCTGGCTAATGGAAAACCAACTTCGCCACGTGCCACCGATCCAAACGCCACATAAGAATCTTGTTTCTTAATATCAGAATCTTCATTGAAAGACATTTGTAGATATTTCTCCAAGATTTTCTGTTCCTTTGAACAGCCCAGAGAAGAGAGAATTGTCTGTTTTTCAGAAGCCACATTCGAATTCTTATATCGCTGCCAAAGGAATTGCCACTCCTCTTCTTTACCATTACGGATTGATGTACAATAAACGACCGAACGAAGATCTAATGGAACTGGGTTGTTTTTATCTGGGTTCTCAGAACTTTGCCATTTAGCGAAGTAAGTCTGAGCGCGGGGAATACAATCGTTAACTTCAAACTTGCAAGCCCATGCAGCAATCATTACTTTGTGCTTGATGGCATCCAAACGGTCCGAAGAAACGTTTGTGGTGTTTAAGCCATTCAAATGTTGGTAAATTGGTTCGAGGATTTTTTGCATGTATTTCTGAAAATAATTTGAACTTTTGAACTAAAACTTGATGAGGATTTTCAAACTTACCTTGAAAAACTCATATTCCGGGCTTTGACGCAGTATCTTGTTGACCCCACTTAAATTGTCAATCGCTGACTTCCATGGAATATAGTCACGCTCTTGGGCTAAGTATTCAACCAATCGCATAGCTATATCATAGTCTTGGTCGCCTGACCAAGCCAAGTCCAAAGCATCATCGATCAGTTGAGCTCGGTTCATGGCGTGAATTTTTTCAAAATCAGGACTCATCAGGGTTTCGATGAGCATTTCCCAGTTTTTGGTATCATACTTGACCCTATACAGGCCAGAAAGTTGGATGTTGAAAATCACCCAGTCGTTGGGTCCGGGCATGTTCTGAACAATCTTAGGGATAGATACCTTATCTTCACACTCCAACCACTCTTTGGGAGTTTTCGTTTCGAAATCCAGCTCCGATTTTGATGTATAACTAAGAGGAACCCACCAGCAATTCTCATAACTGCTCCGCGACGTCTTGGAGTCCAGAAGATACCGTGTCTGTGATACTGAAGCTGTTCCATTGCTATAATCTCTCGTAACCGTAATAACTGGGTAGCCAGTTTGAAGTGTCCATGAGTCCATGATTTTTTTGATACTATAATCTTCGGGAATTGTTTTAGTCTTATGAGCACTATCAGTCAGAGCTGCCCAAAGATTGTCCTGCTCAGCATTTCCATAGGAATGCTCCTTCAAATAGTTTGTTATTCCATTGCGGAATGTTTCGTCACCCATAAATAAATGCATCATCCGGATGACACAAGATCCTTTCTCATAGGATATCGAATCAAAGATCTGGAAAATTTCACTTGCATCCCCAATGGTTGTTGATACTGGGTGACTGCTCTTAAGTGCGTCAATTTTGAAAATGTGCAGAGTATTATCGACAGATTCCTCCGTCAACGAAGACCACTCAGGATGTAGATGTTCAACTCCCAAACTGGCTACATATGTTGCAAATCCCTCATTAAGCCATAAATCAGTCCACCATTTCATTGTTACCAAATTTCCAAACCACTGATGAGCCAATTCATGTGAAATCACAGATGCTATACGATGTTTACTACTAGCCGATGAAACATTTCTTTCATAGAGCAAAGCTGTTTCACGATATGTTACTAATCCCCAGTTCTCCATGGCACCCGAAGAAAAATCTGGAATGGCTATTTCATCAACCTTTGGCAATGGGAATTTAATGTCGAAAATGTCTTCATAATATTCAAGCACTCGAGGTCCGACTTCTGCAGCGTAACTAACTTGAGATATGGCATCTTTTCGAGACCACGTTCTGAAAAGAACATCGTTCTTCAGTTTGACCATTGATTCCTTGTATTTGAAATCATTTACCGAATAGGCCACCAAATATGTGGACATTGGAATTGATTCTTGGAATTGGCTCCACATCCAACCGGGTTGATTTTTCCTGCAAACAAAATTAAAGGTTATGTTGGATAAGCTTCTACCAATTTTATTTATTTAACCCTAGTGTAAATTTTTGTGGTTGGATATAACAAATTTATAACAAGTACCCTTTTTTCAAATCATTGTCGAAAACGTCCTAATGTTTTAGATTGAACATTCAATTTTTTGAGTGAGAGCGCGATGTTAACGATTTTTATAAAACGGGGCAAAAACAGTGCCAACGTTCTGTAACTCTCGCATCGGCAAAAGCAGTCGAAAAACGATGAAAATTGAAATAAACCATGTGAGTTTTGTTCCTTTTTCCAACGTTTCTTGACTAATTTTATCGATGCGAGAGTTAGGGGCAGTTGTATAAATATTTAAAACGTGGTTTAGCAATTTTTACCCACCGATTTCGGCGGATTAATTGAGTTTCAACAATGGTTTACTGCTCAAGTGTGTGATAATAACCAAATACATACTTGAACCAGTGGTGAACGTTAGTTAATCCGCCGAAATCGGTGAGTTAAAATCCTGAACTGAGGCTGAACCACTATTGTACAACTGGCCATTACAGAACGTATAGACGAATGATTTGGAGTTATTTATCATTTGCATAATAGAAGGGATGCGAGTTGAGATCCTGTGCCATTTTTGATTTTTTGGCACTTTCAACTTTGGCAACCTGCACAATATATTACCTTAGATTTGTGTACTGTGGCATAGAGGACCCTATAATATATCACACACTAAATGGTGTGTGGAAGACCGCTATGATTCATCAATTTTTGGAAATTACAACTGAACGAACATTTTGCAATTAATTTTTCATTTTTTCCGTGCAGAAATGTTGACACTTTGACACAGATTACTTGTTAATGCATTTAGGGTGGGGTTTCTAGAACAACTCTTTTATAGAAAACATGTTCTCTTTTCGATTGCGATCTTTTTAACAATCTCTTTTTTTTTTCATAAAATTCTTTTTTGTTCTCTTTTTTTTTTTGCATGTCCTCTTTTTAGTCGCTTTTTTATTTTCCTCCATAGTTTTTCCACAAATTAACAATAAACTTCATATAAAATTACATTTATACATTATTATTTACATTAATAGATGTATGTTTGCTAGTTATTATTTATTTTTATAAAACCTATATTTTTGTATACTTCTAGTATCACACTTATTGTGGATAAAAACTGTTTAAAAAGTTTTTGTTCACAATAAGTGTGATAGATATGCTTTATAACAATCAGTTTTCAAATTTATATATGTACATACATAGATCAAATGTTCAGTTTTTATTAATGAGATACTCTCTCTGTTTATTTCTCCTCTGCGATATATGTATGCATGCATTTATGTGTGTATGTATGTATGTATTTCTTATCCGCTTAGCTGAGCTGCCAGAGCCAGCAACGACAACCTCTGTTGACGTAATAAAATAGTATCTTATTACCTTATCAGTCCAAACGTCCGAAATTTTGAAATATTAACTCATAAATAAATTCTAATTTTTTAGCGCATTTCACCCTACAATAGTAGTTTTGATAATTTTGACAGCAAAACTGAGAAATTTTTCTGATGAAACCTATTTATGTACATTGTACATATATAATTGAGATTCCTGAGTTCTCAGTATAGCGGGTGTTGATTTCATGCCCAACTTGCCCCAAATTGCGCTGTTTTTCTAATGTCGAATTCCTTTCAAAAAAAGAATCGATTTTTTTTCCAAAAGAATCGAATTTTATCTGTCAAAACGAATTTTGCTACACTAGTATCGTTCAGTCGAATCGTTCATCGTTTAATTGTCAACGGTTTGAGAATAACTCCAAAATCGAAAAAAAATAATTTGTTTCTATCAAACAACTAAGTAATTTGTCAAAATATAAAATGCACCGCGAAATTCAATTTTAGAAATTTCATATCTAGCTATTGTGTGTGCAAATCGGTGAAAAATCTTTCTTGAATCTTGTTAAATTAGCAAGGTTTGTTTTAACAGAAAAAATTCGATTCTTTTAGAACAAAATTCGTTCCTTTTAGAATAAAATTCCGTTCTTTTGTTGAAAGGAATTCGACATTAGTGCCTGTTTACACTACGTACGAAACCAAAACTTTATGAAGTTGACAGATTACAGGGATGTTAGTGAGTATATGAGGATATATTTGTCCCCTTCCATAGGAGGGAACTGAGTTCCAGAAACGTTCAGTTTTTATAGGTAAGAAGGGCACCAAGTAATAGGAGCGAACAGTATATGATTGGTGGATATTTGAAATGAAAAGAAAACGTCAAAACATTTCCAGTAACTTGTTTCCTCTTGTAGTATTTCATGTACATATTGCTGTACAATTAAATATATTTAAGTTTTATATAAGTGTTTTTATGTCACAATTACAAATTACAATTTGTTTTTTAACAATATATAAAGAAATTAATATTTATAAGGATTATAACTTTCACAAATTTATATAATTATAATTCAATTAGTAACTATATTAATTTACTTAAAATGCTTTTTATATTATATGAACAACTGTCCAAGAGTGTTTTAAGGAAATTCCAAGAATGTCCCTACGATATATACCAAAGACTGCTTTTATATGACAGCGATTTTTAAGCTTTTCTTCTCTTTTGATTTCCGTTCGGTTGCAAAGAAGCTTTTTAACAGTCTGATTTGTAATAGATGTTAACTTTGTTCAAATGAAAAGGAAATAGCTTTCCGCGCTTTTTACTCCGCTTATGTTTCGAACAATAAGAAAAAACACAAAGAAGATAGAAGAAAGATCGATAACTCTAAATTTTTGACAACTAAGCAATTTTGTTTGCCCCGGTCAAAACATTTACGTCCCTCGCCAATGGGTTTAAAAATCGCAAGGTGTAATCATCGTTTAAAAGCAGCCAAAGCATTAAAACTTGATCAATTTTTTGTGGAATAAACGTTCTCTTCATTTAAAAAAAAGATAAGGTTTTAATCAAACCTAAAACGTTACAATTACGGAGAAGAACAAGATGTTCAGTAAAAAAAAATGTACTTACATTTCCATAGTTTCCTTCAGTGGCATGTTGCTAATAGCTGAGTATTTTTTCTCATGACCTAAAAAGATTGTAAAGTTAGCCTTCATTTCCGGCTCATCGAAGCATGGAAACGCCAAACGTGCTGAGGTTGGTTCAAATTGTGTAATTGATAACCACCTGAAAAAACGAGAAAACAAACAAATACAAGTTTAATAATCTGCAGATTTGTATAAAAAGCAACACAAATGTTATGTAGATACCTCTTCTCCTTTGTGGTTTTGTCAATATAACTACTCCTATAGTATCCATGGAGGTTTTTATTTAATATAGCATTAAATGGCATCACTATCAAGTACTTGCCCTTTGTCAAGGGCTCGCACAGATTCATTATGTAGTATTCCTGTTTGCTATTCACTTCAACGTCCTTGATACAATTGACCTTTTTGCCATCTTTTGAGATGAAAATCTTACTCTGGTCAATAGTGAGATTGCTTGAGTGCAAAGTTATGTTATTCGTGTCCTCGAGTACGTTGAATGTAATGGCAGATGTTCCTTCGAATCGCAAATCTTCTGGATTCTCAAGATGAGTGATGATCTCTAGTGAATAGTGCTCTGGTCGAATGGATTCAGGCAATTTGTAGTGATTGTAAGATGATCCTAGCACTGCTTGCACTAAGCAGGCAAAAGCTATAATTAGCTTAGCCATTACTTGTGTCTATAAAACGAAAAAAAAAAACCAATTCACGGTCTGTTAATTTTTGATTAGAAAATAATTTTAGGTTTGTTGTTGACATTTACATAAATTGAATTATAAAATCTCTAAAAAAAACAACTACTTAGTTCAAAGTTTTATTTCTATTTCGAATTTGTATGCACGGCTTGTTTTTTACTATGAACGCAATTCAACAATGGCTTTGAATATTATGATAAGGTATTTATATTATGTTTTTGTTTTGAAATAATTTGCATGCAAGACACGCTTTAAGGTCTCATACATACATCAGACTATGTTTTTATTTCGTAGATACATTTTTGGAGCCATTGACTTTATGAGTTATAATAATAATAACAATAGGAAAATAACCAAAAGGTCATTAATGCAGGAAATTTTTCAACCTATTTTAAGAGTAGACAAACCACTAGAAAACTCAATGTTCGACTTATCAGCTGAATTTTACTTTTAATTTGATGGTATGGTAAACATGTTATGTGCATAGATATCAGTCGGTCATAAAATACCAGTTCGTAACCAAAAATGGCGCCACTAGAAACAAATTTCTTTGATATCATCGGGACGGGTTAGATTAAGTTTTTTCTTATCACTTTCTATTGGTATCAAAGTCATAAATGCGCTGCACCGGGAGCAATAATTGTCTCCATTAGAATTAAATGGATCAATTTGCAAATAATTAATTATTGATTTGCTTTTAGCTACATATATTACTCGAATTTTTATTTAATTTTCTAGAAATCTAAGATCTATAACACACTCATTCAAAATACCCAACACCTATGCATCAATGTAAATTTGTAAATGTTAAACATCTTGATATACCTACATCTTTATTAATAAACTCGAATCAAACACGAATTAAATGTAATTATGTGAATAAAGTATGAAATCTTACCAATAAAACAAAATTAAAGTATAAAGAAGTTGGAATAAAGGCTCCCGTACACCAACGAGAATCTTTCGTGGCGACGACGAAAACAACAATAACAACATGTGGTTGTCAATGAAAATAACACGTTGTTATTATTGTTTTCGTCGTCGCCAAGACAGATTCGCGTTGTTGGTGGGGAACCTTAATTAAGCTAAAAATACCTTAAACATTTTTGCCAACGAGACAAAAAGAAAACAAAAACTAGTGACACATGTTATTTGAAAATGAGAAAGTTTGTTTTCAAAATTTCACACTCGTGAGAAAGTTTATGTATGCACACTAAATAATACTTTTCCCCGACAACAGAGTTTTTCTTCAATTTAGTAGATTTTCGTTATGATTTGATATTTTTACGTGAATTGGCAATTAACAGTCGTATTTATAAACTCATTTTAGCGAGTGCATAAAGTTTTAGACTTCTTATAACGCCTCTATAAACGCGAAAAATTATGGATAAACCTTATGCAACGTTGAATAGCAAAATAGAAATTAGCCGTGTTTTATTATCATACGGATATGAATCAGGATCATTTTTTAACACGAAATACAACACCAACTCGGGTTCCTGCTCTTTATCTGGATCTTTTTTAAAGATCCGAAAATAAGTTCACTGGATACGTCTTTCATTAAAACGACTTATATTCTATTTTTTAAATAAGGATTTATACAACGCTGAATAGCAAGGCTATATAAAATTTTAAGCAATACATAGTTATCTATTACTATAACTTTATTCATCAATTGAATAATACGGTAACAGTCTTAACACGCTTTTATCTTATAATAGCCGTGTTTTTTTACAAGCCCGGGGGGAATTGGATGAAAAAAACGCCCTGGGTGCTAAACAACTAACATGGTAAATGCAACAACAACTAATCCCAGAGAATTCTCGGGGTTTAACTTAAGCGCACATGAAAAACTGTAAAACTCCATGTTTTTTACTGTCATGGCGTCGCTAATCCCCGCTGTCGGTTTTTTCAACCAATTCCAGGCTTACTTAATTCGGCTGTAAATGTTTATCAATAAAATATTTTATTTCGTGAATAAATTTTTTTGTGATTTTTAAATAGGGGAATAATTAAGACATTTTTATTAATAGAGCATACAATTTTAACATTTTGATATACGCATATATTTTTGAGAAAGATGCTATACCGCCCTGAGTAAATGTACATATATATTGGGCCTTGTTATACAAATCAAGAACAACACTTATTAAACCTAAGGGAATGTTGAGAAAATATGCCCTATAATAAGCATGGTATTTTACTACTTTTTTTGTTTAAAATTCAACAAAGAATACTTACATACATTAAAATTTAAAATTATACAAAAAAATTTAATTTATTTGTGTTTAGTGTTTTTTTTTTGTGTTAATTAAAAATTAAGAATTGAAGTAATTATAAAAACCAAAATAAATAATTTGTTTACCATTAGATACAAATTTGTTTACCCAAATTTAGTGTGTCACCTTTAGCCTTACAAATAGGCTAAAATTATCAAATATTTTTTTTTTGTTTATTACAATATTTTATGAATATACATATGTACATATGTATGTATAATTAGTTATGTATATGGAAAACAAATATTAACTTAATTACACATTAAATTGTCAGCTTTAAAGAAACCTTAAAACCGAAGTGCTGTTGTAAACTCAATACCTGCAGATTGATAAAATGCAGCAAGCATGCACAACAACAACACCACAAACAATTATAATTAATACATACTAGATACACCAAAAGCCATAAATTGTGATTGTTTAAGTTAAACATTATATTAAAAGAAAACACGACCCAGCAAAATTTTACCAAAATAATAAAACAGGCTTAATATTACATATGTGTCCAAACGATTCAAAAGGGGAAAACTACAATGAAATATCAAGTTTCCATCATAAATTATCAAGTGGATATTATTTTAGTTAATGATCACAAATTCATTTCGAAGAAATATTGCATGATCAAAAATTAATTGCTGAATTATTGCCATAGGTAATTGTTAAATTGAATTATTAACAGAATGGGTGCCTTTATATCATATACACCGGTTTATGATGTCATTTTAATAATTTTTTTGTATTATTTTATATTCCCACACTCTGTGGTCTAGGCATTCGTGATTTATTGAAATATACAACCACAATGATAGGAAAGGCAAAAAAGTCTGATTTAATTGTGCTTAAATCAACAGCCTAAACAGTAGTTAATAAAACGTTTTCACCGAAAGTTAATCTCGTTGAGATTTAATAAATCCTATATAGTGTTTTCACCGCATAAAAAGGTTTTTTAATTTAGATTTAATTTGACAGTTCCTTTCTAAATTCAAATGCTGTTTCATTTTGTTTCATATTGTACTCAGCGCAATAAGGGAACGGGTGTGTTCGATTTGTACAACTATTGGCCCTATTTGAAGATTTAACAAGATTAATTTGTAATCTACTAGATTTAAGTATTAAATTTTTATGGTAAATCTTTAAGATTTGAAGAGGATTTACATCTACTTAAATCTCGGATTAGCAGTCGGTGAAAACGTAGTATATATATGTAAGCTATTTTCTTCGAAATTGAAAGTTTATTAACTCTAAATAAAACAGAATTTGCTTATAAGTATCTCTGTTAAGAAAATACTTTATTGTCCGAGAACAGGTCCTAAAATGTCAATGGCGCAAAATTTTAAACAACCTGATGTTGAGGTAGCAAATATTATCATGCAATTAACAATTTTCTAACTTTAAAGATCTTTATTAAATTGTTTTTAGTTTAAAAAAATTTGTTTAAACTTTTATCATACTAAACCTATTTTCTTAATAAACTCCAGCTGACCACGCCTAAAGCATTGACAGTTAATTCAAAAAAGTAAGCAAACATACCATTTTAATCTTTTTTAGTTCTCAAAGTGACATTTGAAGTATGATACTAAAGAGATAAAATAGACATTTGGTGATTTTAACTTTAAAATTCATAGAAAGTTTTTCGTCAGATTACTAGTTATAAAAGCGATAATAGGCATTCCTCAGCAAAATTTCTCAGTTTTACTGTCAAAATTCTGAGGAAAAAAAAATTTCGCTTACTTTTTGAGGGAAATCTCTGAGATCTCATTTTTCTGAACACGCCAAATTACTGTTTGTTTGCCATTTTTTTTTTAAATTGTGACATTCGACAAATATATGTTTGTCCATATTTCATTGAATTAAAAAAGGAGCAAAATAGTCCGAAAATCTAATTGAAAACGACATGATTAAGTAAAAACCATCATATGTCAGCCTTAAAATTTACTGTTACTTGATATAGTTGCTAATTTAACAACCAGATATTTATAGAAAAGATTGTTGGATATTGTATAACCTTCGGTAAACTCAAAAAAAAAAATTAAATTATAGGTTATTCCAAGAGATCAGTGTAGGTAGGATTGACTGTCGTTTTTTTTTGCTAACAGTTTAACCGATTAAGTTTTAAAATCAAGAAGGTAAAAGTATTTTAATATCTTCTTCCTTTTTAAATGACGAAATAATCATCAGAGGCCAGAGCTCCAAATTCAAATCAATACCATCAGGAAATTTAATTTAAACCGAAATCATTTGAGAGAAAATTTTGAAGAATAAAATGGAGAGACGATATAACCATTTTGTTGGACTTCTCCCACGATAGTTATGCTATAGGTTTGATTAATAATTTGAATTTTCTTACACCAACAACATACAATTTAACTTTGGGGCATTCGAAATGAGTTTTGTGATTATAAAATCATTAAATTAAAAGAAAACATTACACATTTTAATAGGTTTTTAAACGAGCAAATTAATAGTACATAATATAAAAGATTATGGACGCCTATAAAGTCTCATAATAACAGTTTTAAAATGCCATTTTTTTTAATTTCCAAACAATAAATAACGAAAATTTATTACTGAATTATTTTTACATATTTAAATACAGAAGGTGTGTTCCTTTACTTTGAAACTCTGTGGATTTGTGTAAATTTCTACACATTTTTTTTATAGACTCAAGGCTATACGAAACTATACAAAACTTTCGTTCTGCAGTACGCTGTTCAATGAACAATATTGATAAATGTACCTAGCAAACTATTTGTAAGAGGATCCAGTTTTGTTTGGTACTGAATAAAACCTAACCTAGGACGCTATTGATGCGACACCAAATTTGTATGTTTTCTCCAACAAGACGCATACCGAAATCACAGCGAAAAAATATTTATGGGGAGTTAAACCATTTGTCATTTTTGTATATGATTTTTCATAACACATCAGCATCGTAAATGCTTGAAAGTGAACAATGTATTTATATTGTATTGTACACTGGGGCGTATACGTAACAAAATAATATTTTTTTTTATTTATTGATTGATTTAGTTGGTTTTTTCATTATTTATTGATTGATTTAGTTGGTTTTTTCATTCAACAACAAAGCTTACAAAATACGGTCTGAAAAATATATATGTTCAGTCAAATTGTTGTTAGACCAAATTCAAGACTAAACGGCAATAAATTGTGCAAAAAATTATTATTAAAAAAAAAAAAACTGAAATTCAATATTATTCAAATTATACTTAAGACATTATATGCAAAAAGTTATACCAACATCGTAATAGCCGTTTTTGAGGAAATTTGAAAAAAACCCAAATTGTTCTTAGACAGAGCTACAAGTTCTAGATAAGCTAAAACAAAAATTCAAATTACAACTCTAAGGGGGGATATTACGATTCATACGGTACCGCAAAATAATAACTGATTTTTTTAGAGTGGAAGGAGGGGCAATTTTCTAAGAACCAGCTTAAATAAAAAAAAATTCAAAATAAAATTCAAAAAAACAACCGCTTACACTTATACAACAAAGAATTGTGACTTTTTTAAAGCTGGAAATCTTTTCTTCAATTTTATTTTTGAATCAAGTCATCAATAGTTTCCGAAAAAATTACTATTCCAAACCCAAAATTTAGGAAAAAGACGTTTAAAAAATTTGTATATTGATTGTTTTTGTTTTAAATTGTGAAGCAAGGCACTAAATTGACCTTCATTATTCACAGCCATTTTTAATTGTCAATAAAATACCGAAAATTGGATGGTTATATGTCTACTAGTCGTCGATAAAATTAAAAAATTTAAATTAGAACCTTGGAACCTGCGAAGCTAGTCACCCAAGATGCTGTTGTCCAAGAAAACTGTTGATTTTATCGCCTATCTGTCTACTGAACATACCCAAAGCGGAACAACGGAGTTGCTTGAATGGGATAGAGGACCCAAAGAACGAGTTAAAATTTATAACATTGTTCTTTAAATATATCTTATAATATGATTAAATAATTTATTTACATTTCCTGGTTGTTATTTTTTCTTTACATATTAGATATAGATTTGTTTTTGTTGGTCATATATTATTTTTTAAATTATTATTTTGTGTGTTTTAGTAAAAGTTTCACAGAGAAAACAATTTTCAAGTCTTTTTTATTTGCCTTTTTAACAATTTGAAGATTTTTGGATTTTGGATTTAATATGGATTTTGGGTTTTCTGAATTCTGTGCTGTCTGGATTTTGGGTTTACGAAATAATGGATTTTCGTGATTTAGGGGTTTCTGGATTCTGTGTTTTCGTGGTAATGAATTTTCGGTTTTTGGGTTTTCGGTATTTTAGGTTTTTATATTTTTTTATCTCTAAGAGCAGTATCCCGTGACAAAATGTTCAGCGTGTAAAACTGTCACGGAAGGTTCCATTCTCTGTATTTTAAAAACAGAAATTGAAAATTCCAAAGATATTAATTGTTCTGTTTATGAAACATTGTTCTGTACATGAAACGAATAAAAATTTCATAATGTTTTCAACTTGAGTTACTCAAAGCTTAGACTTAAGAACAAGTTGTATGGACTTTTTTAGTATGTCTAAATATTTAAGTCACCACTCGTCATATATGTAATGTTTTTCCCTTTTCTTTACAACAGCCTTGCCACTTTTTGTTTTGTTTAATCAATGTAATTTAATGTTAAATATTTTGACTTGTAGTTATTTTTGTAGCTTCTTATTAATTTATGTATGTAAATATTTTGTTTGTTGTCTTTAGTATATAGTATGTTATTGGTGTTATATATTTTACTAACAACTAACACCACGCTAAATGATGGCTGTGATAAGTTTATATTTCCCAGTATCCGAAAAAATCAGAAGAGAAAAGAAATGCCGTTTCAATTCAACAGAAAACTGTAGGTCCCCTTCATAAAACGCACCACAGAAATGGTTGAGAGTTCTAATTCACTATAGGATCTAGGTTCTTCGCCAAATTTATTTGATGTATAAAAATCCCATTCCCCTAAAACTTCCCTCCATTTACCACTTTAAAATAATTTTTATTATTTATTTAGAAATATATAGCTTGAAATTTATTTGATATAAAAGTCCCACTCCCCTAAAAATTCCCACCATTTACCACTTTAAATTAATAATTATTATTTATTTAGAAATAAACAGCTTAAAATTCTGAACATTCCTTGTCATAGATCAAACTGTCGTTAATTCATTGCCCCAAAAATATAGAAAGTTGTAAAAAATTAATCAAACCAATGAACTTCAAATGTAAAAAGTTTTAAATCCTAAAAAAAAAAATTAACACCACATTTTACAGTGCCCCCCTTAACTTCGCACAACCTTTTATGGACCATGCCTTCTACTGATCATTTAATTCTATAAATTTTTTTTAGTCACGACTATAATAGGAATCAAGATAAATTGATTTCTTATGAAAAGTGCCAAAATGAGGAAGACATTGTGTACGTTTAGAAGCACATAGGGACTAGAAAGCCAGGCAAATTTCTAGTCTCTAATTGGCTATAGCTGTCAAAAAATTGCCTTCCAATCAAGGCAACTTTATTGGAAAGTTGAGTTATTCAAGAAGAGTGTATTTATGTGAAAATATCAGCTGTTTGTATTTTATCATTTAAAACAACACAAACATATGTATGCCAGTAAGACCTATTGTCTTATAAATTAGGCAAATGTTAGAAGGAATAGAATAATAGGATAGATTTTTGTTGGCACAGTGGATTGAGAAATTAGGTTTTGATTATCTCATTAAATCCCAGGGGTGGCGTTCAGTTGAGGGCATATAGAAAAGAATGCTGCCTAGACTGGGGATCGAACCTACACATCCAGGTTAGCAGTCAAGCACTACTTCCACTGCGCCGGGGCCACCCCCACTGCGCCGGGGCCACCCCCAAACTTAAGCTGAACTTTATTGTTCTGTAACTTGTTTTGTTCACGTTTGTTATAATATGCGTGTTTTTTTGCCAGCCTGGGAGGAATTGGATGAAAAAAACGACGTCGGTGCTAAAAAGTTTACATGTAAAATGCAACAACAACTAATCCCTTTTGGGCTAAGCTAATCCCAGAGAATTCTCGGGGCTTTAATTAAGCGCACAGAAAAATTTTTTTACCGGTATGAATTACATACATGTTATCGATAGTTAGTATGAAAACTCCATGTTTTTTCTGTGATGGCGTCGCTAATCCCCGTTGTGGTTTTCTTTCAACCAATTGCCCCGGGATTGCAAAAAAACACGCCTAATATTTTGAGTTAAATGGTTCTTTATCATATATTATTAAAAAAATTAATTGAAAATGTAAGAAATATTTATTTTTGCCTTGTCCCAGGTGTTTTTCAGATAAACATATGTATTAGACGTGTTTTTTCCAAGCCCGAAGGAAATTGTATGAATAAAAAACGATTCGGGGCTAAACAATTTACATGTTTAATGCAACAACAACTAATCCCCAATGGGCTTAGCTAAAATCAGATAATTTTCGGGGCTTAACTTAAGCGGCGAAAAAAAATTTATTGCCGAAGGAAATTGCATACTTGCTATCCATAGTTTGTATGGAAACTCCTTTTTTTTTCTGTAATAAAAAAAAAACACACCTTTTATTACAAGTACTTTCCGTCTTATGAATGAATGTTATGTTTTGAAGTAAAGTCCCAAGATTGACATCTTGAGAAATAACTAGTTTCCTTGCTCAATTTTGCGTTCAATAAATGCAGTAAACTAGATATGTAGTCCCTTGTGTCTGCTGAACTTACATATTTTTAGAAACAATCTAGTAAGTTTTTTTTATCAAAAATTACGATTTCCGAATGTTTCGCGTTGGTTTGCGAGAACCTTTAAACGAACCTACAAAAATACTTTTTAAAGAAAAATTTAGTTCTCAATTCTCTCAATAACTAACAGATTTAAAAACATCTGGTTTAAAGCATTCGACTTAAAATAAAAATAGGAAGAAACAACTGATTACCTACTCATTTACGTACAATTTTGATAAATAAAAATAAAAACAGTTTAAGAATTTATTTAACTTATTTTTCAACATTTTCAAAACTTTTTTCACTAATAAACATATATCCTATCTTAAGTTAGAGCCGATATAATTATAATTATTTTTTTCATATACCATATAAGTCATTTTTGTTTATAAAATTTCTCCTCCCTTCTAAGCAGGGGAAGTAGACCCCCGCCATTTTGTTGTTGTCTGTTTTTTACTTAACCTAAACGCTCTATAGAATCTTATATAAATTAGAAAGTGATAAAACAATCTAATATCTCATAAATATTGAATCCCAACTTGAAGTTTTGTTAATTAAACCTTTTTTTTTATTAATTTACGCTAAAATATGTACATAATAACATATATGTTTGTATAAATGTAATATGTATGCATATTATATGTACCTATCTTATTAAAACAAATAACAAAATAACACTTAAATAACAAAATTCATTTCTTTTTTTTATTATTTTATCAGTAAACTAATAACTGTAGAATTTCACTTCACAATGACATTGAACATTGAAATAGTTCAATAACAACAAATAAATTAAGCAAACAACAATTCGCTCATCAATTAATTATATTAGAAAGATATCCTCCCCCTCTATACATTGACGAACCTTGATGTAAAAATCTAAGCTAGTTCTACATGTACTTGACCAGACCAGAATTTGAATGACACACATTTTATATGAACTCAATATAAACAAAACTCGTTTTGCAAAAAAAAAAGTTAATTTTTTTTAAATTGAATTTCACCAACCTTTTAATTAACACTTTAATGCTCTCCTAGAAAATTGATTTCACTTTGAATTCAAATAAAACACAAGATGTTGACGGCTTTGATATTATATGTATAACGAGTTGGAACGAACGATACACTCTAGAGATACACGCGACCAAGAAGACGTTGTTGTGCGACTGCCGGCAGGCAAGAAGTATCTAGTTCTTGAAATACAACAGCTGCGTATATTTATTAGGACCATGGTATAGTTGAGGCTGGAGCTGGGTGCTGGTGTTCAGTGCTGTTGTGATAGATATGGTTGAGAGTGCATAAACGTAGTGCCCCCCACCACCTGTTGTTGAACACGCACAACGTCTATAGTTTTTACTACAAAGTGTCGTAGTATTTGTTGGATATATCATGCCGGTGCGGAGCGGCCGTCCACCCAACCCCCTTCCAGCAATCAACATGATTGTGAGTTGCTTCGATGCATATTGATTAGGAAGCGAAACTATGATCCAATGTGGAGACGAAGAGGTTTATAATGTTTCGAGGTGAAGGTACGGATAGAGTCAGAGCTCAGAGCCAAATTAGCAGAACTGTTCATAGCATTTTGATGATGATTACTATTAACATTTAACAGTGTATAAACACAGCATGGTTTTAAAATATGAGACGTCCCGAGGGGGATTTATCTGACTATAGGGAGAGCATTTATCTTAGACACGCATAATTTATTTACAAATTATTATTGTGTTGACATACTCTTCTTGATAAATCTAGGGTTTTGTTTTTGTTACTTGATGGAATTTGCTTGAATTTAATAAGTGTGTTGATAATTTAATTGAATTGATTTTCGAAACGTTGGTGATTAATTTTTGAATTGCTCTGGTAGACATGATTGTGTTTGTTTCATTTAAAATACGAATTTTGAGGTTTTAAGCCCATAGTATAAACCAATAGATAATGACTTTGAGGAAGTCCAAAAAAGTGATTTTTAGAATATGGTTTAAGTGAAAAAGTGTAGCTACTGCTACAGGGATGAATAAGTTCAAATTTGGCATGGAATATTTTTGTGTAATACCTTAGAAGAAATTAATAAAATTTTTTTACTGGCAACAATGTGTATTTATCATATCGTAAATACGTAAAGCTGCTAAGTCCATTTTTGGCCGAAATTGAGATATTGATGCCATTTTATTAAGAAACACATTCTGCACAAAATGGTTCAATCACTTTTGTCTAATGTATTGTATAGTTGTTGCAGAATCTTAAAGAAAAAATCAGTTTTTGTATGGAGTCTTATGCAATTTTTTTTTTTATTTTTTTGCTCTCCTGTAAAATTAGCAAAAGTGGACTTAGCAGCTCTACGTATATAGCCGAAGATACGAGTTTTTTTTTTGAGTAAATAATTCAAAGAAACCTTTAAAAAATAAGGGTACATATATTCATGCAACGTCGTAAGTTCACACTTATCACCTTACACAAAGAACGCCCTTTTTAATACATCTGGTTAAATGCTCTGTATTGGAATCAAGTGTTCGTTAAACCAGAAATGGAAATAATATCGAAGCCCACGACTTTGGGATCGTTACCAGCATTTTATAAAAAAAAAATAAACCTATCAATTAAAAATTTGAAATCCATATTCTATGCCTCTAAACTCTATCATAAACTACCAACGAGAACTCTATTGAAAAATCTAAAAGATGCTGGTGTTAAAAATAATGATGTAACTTGCATTAATATTAGTGCTAATGAAATCAACAATAATTATGTAAACACAAACTCAGATTCTTGTTTAACAAGGTCAAGTATTGAAGACTCTATTAGGATTCCTTATAAAGAAACCATGAGTTTTAATTTCGAATTCAGATGTATATAGACTATATACTATACGGAAACTTTTAAAGCATTTTTTTTTCTATAAAGTCAAATGCAGTTGGTATTGAAGGCATTTCATTAAGATTGATAAAAGTCTTCTCTATTTCTGTTCTTCCCTCTTTACGCTCCCATTCCTAAAAAAAAAGGAGCGTGTAACTTATCTGACTTTTGCCCTATATAATCTTTCGAAAATCTTGGAGCGTGTAATGAATTACCAACTTTTCCAACACTTGGAAACTCGTAAGCTTATGACTCCTTTTCAATCGGGGTTTCGCAAAAAACATCGCTGTATTACTGCCTTTCTGAACATTTCTAAGGATCTCCGTAAACACCTAGACGATGAAGAATTCTTCTTTCTACTTTCTAGACTAATTAATTGATGAACATGTTACCTCTTGATGGCCAGAAGCTAAAAGGTATGCTCATGACTGTACTTTAGCCCCCGAAATCATTTCTTCCACATACACCCTACTTCTCTGATTAATTGATTGATTGAATCAAATTTAGTTATAACTTTATTATATTATTATCGATATATTGTTGCTATGTACATTTAAAAGATATTCTTTAACTAATTTATACAATTTTTGATATGTAAACATCTATACTGGCGGTAGGGTGATAAAAAAACGTAACGTATCTTCCGATGTGATTGATTGATTGTAATTCTGAGCCTCACGTTACGTTTTTGGAATCCAAATAAATTAAATGAAATGAAGATATTTCTGAACACGCCTAATTCTAATTCACGATAACGTTTTTTTTAATAGAGAGTTTCATTCAAATTTTAAATGGCCGCGTTAAGGGATCAATCCAAAGCTATCCGGATAGGTTTGTGTTATTGTAATCCCTTGTGACAAAACAGCTGATGCAACAACAACCCAACGTATCTGAAAATGTTTGTATAGTTAGACAGGCCATCTGATAGTTTACCGAACGCAAGGAATAATAGCTCTCAAAATCAATGAATGATACTTTCAATGAAACTTTTTCAGTAGTTGTACATGCAGCTGTCATTTGCGATTCAAACAAAAACTCCAACAAAATATGTATGAAATCCAAATTATGAACTTCCTCTATAATTATTTTTTTTTAATTTAGAACAAGCCGATACAAGTTCACAACAAACAACAAAATATTTTTCATTTGACAGAAAAATCTGTGTATTCAGATCGAATCTCTCACCCCATGAGAGAGCTCTTCTTTCGTGTTGAGATTTGTCCTAGCATTGCCCTTTTCTAGCAATGAAACTCTTAAAATAAGAAAAGGGCACATTTTTTAACAAACAGTGCAAATCTTTTCGGGAATATAAGTTTGTCAAAAAACTTGGTTAATTTTCCGCAGCAAAATCCTTGGGGAATTTTAACCAAATTGTGTAAATCCTTTCTCAAACAAAACTTGACAGTTCATTAACCAAATTTTTTGAGCTATCTACACGTACTCTTACCAAAATACGGCTAATGTTTAAAACTTTGCAAAGGGAACTAGGAATTGCAATTATCTTTTAATGGGATTAAAAAATACTGTTCATTTCAACAGCAACAATTTTGGGTTGGGCTTCTCAATCTTTGGTTATATTTTCCAGAGTTTTGTTTGTAATCTTCATCGTTCAATAATTTATTTCTACCATTTTTAGCCCAAAAGTCTGTCAAAGTTCATATAAAAAAATAAAACTGGTGGAATGTGGCAGTTTCGGGCAAGTAAGGGAACAGACCTAATGTCTAACGTTATGCAACCTATACTTGTATTAGTAATGTTTTCAGTTAACGCCCATATTATTCACTCGATACATCCAGATTAAAACTTTAATCCAGATATAAAGTATACAAATTCAATGTAAATACATCCGGATTTAAGTTTCAATCTGGATGTATCGAGTTAATAATATGGGCGTAAGAGTTTAAAATAATGTATGCATATATGTAATTAGTGGTATTATGACAATTTTTATATAACATTCCCAAAGAGGTTTTGGAACACATACATATATTAGTAGTCTCTTTTTTGTGTAATACCAAATAAACTATTTATTGAAGAGCTTATCATTAATTGTAAACTATGTCACAAACACACTCCTCATTTTTATCACATAATCATATACAGGGATTTTACCTACCTTTAATATTTTAAGTGCTTTTTTATGTTATTTTTAGCAAATTGAAAGCATATTTTTTATGTAATCGTACCTCTATGTCTTAACTTCAAGTGAAATTTTTATAATCCTCTTCTATTTTTGATCATGTAATGTCATTTATCTTTTTGGAATTAACTGATTGGATGATTTGTATTAAGAATATAAAGCTTGACACAGATTAACAGCAACAGCTCCAGGACCGTCAACAGCAAACAGTACGTTGGCAAGCAAATATTTTTCAAACACATTGCCACCTTCACCGTCATTCATTTGTTTTAATATTTCTCATAAAACTTGGTACACTCAATGAGTCTGCGATTTCTTTCCACCTTTTAAATAAATTTTGCCTGACCATTTCAATAAATTTGTCTTCCATTATTTACTTTATTTTCAAAAGAAAACAGAAAATAATATCAAATTTAGCTTCCTAAAACAAAACAAAAAAGACAGCAACAAGTTCAAATTTGTTTGTAGTGTGGTGCCTCTGAATTTCGAACAGCAAATTTAGGGCACTGTTGACGTTGCTGGTGCTGGTTTAATCTGTCGAAAATCGAAAATTAAAAGGAGCAGTAAAAATTATAAATGTGGTGTTTTTGCATACAACGATGTTTTCTTAATAGGGAAAAGACTCATAATAAAAATCACAAAGTTGTGAAATTTATTTTAGTTTGAATCAATGTTTTTGAATTAGGTAAGATTAATGGTATTTGGGCGTAAAGCAAAAGGACAACGGGTGTATAGTGTATACAAATAAAACAAAATAAAAGTTGGGTATATATCAAGTTAACACTGAGATCCTGGGTTGTTTTATTTTCATGATCTGATCTGGATTGGATCTGGGGGAAAATAAAACACAGCTAAAATATCAAGATAGGTAGAGCAACTTTGTTGAAGGAGGCCATATTGACAAACATTATAGAGAAAAACAAGAATCAACGAAAAGTATGGTAATTTTAGCAAAAACCATCCACACTATGTATAATGTGTTTATTAAAGGTTTATAGGTCAATTAAGGCCCTCCCAAACCAACGCAAAACATTCGGAATGGCGACGTAACTTTCGACTGTCAAAATATATTTACAGGGCGACGCGACGATGCGATTAAGCGAATGGGCAGGTTCAATAAAAAACGCTTAACATCTGAATTTTCAGATTTCTGAATTTATGTCGTTGAACGCAAAAAAAAATCTGAAATTTCAGCCAAATGTCATTGTGTCAAATTCCTGCATTTACCTGTAGGATTTACATTTAAGCGAAATAAAATAGAACTTTAATTACATTCGTATATTAAACATTGAGCGTGAATAGTTGAGAAGATGAAAAATATATGTAACTAAATCAGCAACAGGTTAAAAAATTATAGAAAAATTTTCCAAACATCAATATAAAAAATTGTTGATTTAAAAATACACTAAACAATAAACAAAAAGTTCGTTCATTTAAATAAGTATTGAATTTTCAGGACGAAAACTAAAAAAATCAACTACCAACAACACGAAAATTATAAAGTTCAGCTTTTATATGCAGTGTTTCAGCTGATTTGGCACTTCCCCCACCACAAACAACTTTCATCTGAATTTTCAGATGAGAATTTCTTGTCTGAAAATTCAGATGAAACGTAACTAAAAGTCACTAAAAGTCATCTAACTTTTTATGACAACTGGCCAATCAGAAGCTCTAAAAATTCAGAATTCTGAAAATTCAGATGTAAAACGTAATGCATTGAACGTACCCAATCTCATGTGAAATATAATGACAGCTGAAAGTGTCTTCGCCGTTCCGAACGTTTCGCGTTGGTTTGGGAGAGCATTTATTCTAAATTGTCATTTAAAAAGAAATTTTATAAGAATGAAATAAATTAAACTTCCACTTGTATGTTAATGAATAAACATGATTATTTTATTTCTGTAATTAAATAATTTATATTTATATATAGTTATAAATAAATAATTATTTCTCATTCTTGTTCTTCATTATGATATAAATTACATTTTTCATGATAGTTAACTCACAAAACTCACAAGCATGCTTTTTCAATTTTTTGTTTTAATATCTCATTCATAATTTCTTTGATAAATATTTTTTGATTCTCTTATTTTAAATGAATACATATACATATATAGTTATTTATGGTTTAAATAAGAACTTGGTTCATTAATAAATTCTTACATTGTTGATTTATTTTTTTGTTTATATTTATAATTTATAGTTTATATATCTCAATATTAGTAATATAGTTTTTAAAATAATCAATAATCTTATAATCAATTACATTTATTTATAATTTTGGTACACTGCACTGTTTTTCTGTCCTATTTTATTTTACTTCTCGAATTTAAATATCTACATACAGTTAGCGTCTTAAAGTGATTAATTTATATTCATTTATTTTTATTTATATTTAAAAATGAAAATCTAAAATATGAATTGTGCGAAAAAAAATGTCATCTATTTTTGCTCTATGCATATAAGGGCACCAATTTATGTGAGGCAAATATGTTTTTATATGTCATTAAACAGAAGTTTTACAAAATTATAAATAACAAAAGCGCATATCATTTCATTTCATTTTGTATTGCTTTATGAGTGTGATATAAATCAATTAATGATATTTATATTTTTTTTTTAATTCTTGCATATTTAATAATAGCCGTTTTTTATTATGACCCATGATCCATATGGATCATCCTGCGAAAATAAAACAACCTCACAGTGATGAGAATCAGCAGACTGTTTTCGGATCATAAAACGTGAACCCGATAAAGAGCAGGTTTATGTGTTGTTGTTGTTATGTATGTTGTTTCATGATCCATATAGATCAATTCTGATAATAAAAAACGCCTAATGTAAGTAGAATGCTACTGTACCTATTTAATCTTCAAAATTATTAATTATCTATCAATTTTAAAGACGTTTCTGTTTGTTTTTGCAATTTTTTACAAAAAACAAAGTTAATTTTTGCAAATAGCGTTAACGGAGGAGGATGCTTTTAAGGACATCCGAACGCTTTTTAGCCCTACACTATTTTATTCGATTCTTTTGTTAAAAGGAATTCGACATAATAGTGCGAGATGCAGTTTTTGAGGGCACTTGAAAAGCCATTTTTAATTTCTGACATTTTTAATATTAAAAACCCGCTTAAACTATAAATTAGGTTTTCAATTCAACATTTCAGATTTGGAGGTCAGACCTCAGATCAATCGTGATAAATAGAACAGGAAACCATATTGACTTTTAATTTTTCTTTTAAATACACGAGTTTCGTTCGTTGAACTTTACCTAGGGTTGACCCAGGTTTTCTTGACAACCCCAAGAATTGTCAAAAAACCTGAGAGGGCTTTAAATTGTGTTTTGGACATTCAACGCGAAATAACGAGAAGGTCTGTGTTCAATAATCAAAATATACAATTTTTTTTTACTAATACGTTTAGTTAAATATAACAGCTTAAATCTGGCTTAAAATCAAGATTTGAATCTAAATAGCAGACCCCAAAAAATTAACTTTGTTGGTTGAATCTTTGTATGTATATAGATTATATATACAAAGGTTAAATAGAAAGTGAAATCTTAAAAGATCAAGGAGGCTCCCAAAAAAGCTACGCAAACCCCGAAAAAAATGGAATGGTTAAATGGAATCCTATAAATAAGATTTGGGGACTGTGGGTTGTATTTCTAAGCAGTGGTACTTTTAATAAACTCGTGTGTTTAATTTTGACGTTTGAAGCAAGTCATTTGACGAATGTTCGCTAATTGTAACACCGAATTGAATTCGCCAACTTTTAGGATCGCTTCGCTAACGGTATAGGTATAATAGAGCCATTTGGAAAGGATAAAGGATTGTAGGTAAAGGAAACAATCGAATTTTTTAAAATTGTAATTTACTATCCGAAAATAAAAGAGTGCTGCAATTGGAACTGGAATAGATGGCAAAAAGTTTTGTACGTCCTCTTTTTATTATAGCAATGCATTTGCCCAGCATTTGTATTTTAATACAATAAACTCAAAAGGTGGTGCATGGGCTTAATATCGACATTTTTTATTTTCGGTATTTTTCTTTCAATTTGTACTTTTTTTTGTGAAAAAAAATTAGCACCAACAGCTACAATATTTTTTGTATCACTAACGACATAGTATGAGGTATTTTTGGCAGGTCATAGCTTTTTTAGTAATTTAATAATCTAATACTTGGATAAATGAACCTAAAACACCTCAAAAAACAGTCTTCTGGTGCGTCGCTTTTCCAGAATTACAAACTTTGTTACCAATATTTTATTTTTTTACATTGATAACTGAATAAAAAATATCTAAGTACATAAAAAAAACTGTAAGCATCTTTATATTATCATAATTATAATTTTACAACACAAATTATCTATGTGCGAATGTTGTCCTCAAATTTGGTCTGTTTGGTAACGTGAAATTTCTTGCGAATTTGCACAAATTTTCATAAAATTTCACAATTTGATGTCAAAACCCATAGAAAAAAAACGCAGTTTTTGGGAAATTAGTCTGAAAAAAAGTTACCAAACAGGCATATTATTAAAACAGTCCCCTGTCGAAATGTAAAACCCGCGCTAAAGTCAAATTTCGTTTTGGCGAAAAATATTAAGATCGTAAGATACGGAACGTGACCGGTGTGAAGTTCGTTCGGCTGTGAAGCCAAGCGGGCATCCGCCATTTTTTTAGTGCTAAGACTGGGTTTGCTTGTCAACCACGCGTCTCGGCCGTTAGTGAGAACAGTCCCCTGGTAAACCTTTTTTTACTGTTTTAAGAGTTTTAGTAACGAAAATTTGTTTAAAATAATTGATTATCTACATAGTATGTAGCCATATCTGTTTCGTTAATCTGATATATTTAAACGATTTTGTTTTATTAAGTAATTCATGGGACTGGCCAACAGTCCCCTATCATTTCTGATGTTAAATTTTACCAAATATTGGAGAAGTTACCAGATCCAGATCTAAGTCAAACAGGGAGAAGATTATTTTATTATTTTCCAATATCTGTGCCGGTCTTTGATAAATAAGGTAATTTAAAGATTTTTTAAGTTTAACACAAATGTTATTATTAGCCTTAAGAAAAGTCACTGTAGTAAGTGAAATTTGTTTTAATGGATATATACTGTTGATTTATTCCAAAAAATAACATATGGTCAGAAGGACGAAGAAAAATATAGACTTTGATTACTTTAATACACAAAAAAAATGTTTTTGTCCAAGAAAGAATGTTTTTTCTTTTCATTTACAAAAGCCCCCTGTCATGGTTTTCTATAAAACCGTCCATAACTCAAAAACCAAGAGGAAAATGTGTGGGCGTCTTTAAGATATACATATATCTATTTAATTTACTATTGCCCTTCATTTTATTAAAAAACATTTTTAATATTTGATAAAATTTTCTTAGGACAGCATTGTAAGGACGAATTTTCAAATAGCAGAGAAACACCCAATTATTGAAAAAAGAGATGGTGAAATTATCACTGTTGTTTGCTCCTTAATGTGAACATTAAGAAATTCTTCACATTAAGCAAAATACTAACAACAAATAAACAGCACAGTTTGCTCTTCATTAATTTTATGATTAAAGAATATGAAAGAATATGTTATGAACTTTCTCAAATAGGCCTACACACACAGGGCTGGGCACTGCACCGGTTTCATAGCTGATGGTGATAATAATGAGTATGTATTTTTTCTTCTATGAACAGTAAAGTCAACTTATTTGTTGCAATATAAAAAAAGTGTGAGCGCCGGGACTCACGGTTAAGATGTGTAAACATACGTAACGTAACGTGAATCACAATCACGATTACAAGATACGTTACGTTTTTTTCACCCTACCGCCCGTATAGATGTTTACACATCAAAAAAACTTTGCAAAACGAATTGAAAATGTTGCTATCACCCCTATTACAGTTGTCAATTATCAATTGATAATTGATTAACTTTGAAAATCGATAATAAAAACCAAATTGATACAATTTTTGATCATTGAGAATGGTGCAGAACGTTGTAAATTACAAGAAAATTGATAATTATCACGGTATAGTTAATCAAATTTGTAATAAATTGAGTTTTAATGCACCAATATTAATATTTATAAACTATTAATTGACAACCGCATTAGTGGTGTATGTTTATCTATTGTCATTTCCGGTTGCTAAATTATAGTTGTTTTCTTCACTTAAATAAGATGTTCTATAATATACAAAACGGTATTTTTGTTATTGGTACACAGTTCAAGCAGGTAGATTAGATATCCTTAATTATGAGTTATGCAAGGTACTGATTTTTGTGTTTAATTTGTTAGCTTCCTAAATATTTATCTTCTATTATTTTTATTTAAAAAAAAAACTTATCAACTGAAGGTTATAAATTATATTCATAATTATGTTTTACAAAATGATCTGGTAGAATACTTTAGAATTTTTGTTTTAATGACAGAAGGAAAGTATTTTGTTTATATTTTGTTTGTTTCTTTTTTTTTAATGAAATGTGTCTAATTTGTATTATTTTTTTTTTCTTTAATTCATGTTATAATTTCTATTTATTTTTTACATTAATATATATTTTTGTTGAATTGCTTTATTTAGGATTTAATTTAAATAATGATATTTCATACAAAGGACTTTATTGAATTATTTTTTTTTTAAGTTTATAGGCAATACAAATATCTGTTGATCTTCTGTTTTCTCACTTATTTCTATTGTACAAATGGAAGTTCCTCAAAGTATCATAAAGTCCACAAATCATTTTTTGGTGTGAAAAATTAAATTGATTTCAAACATTACCTTTAACACCATATTCGGTTAACTAAAATAATATTTTTTAGTTTGTTTTCAGTTGGTATAATATTTATTTATCTATTCTTAGATTTCCCAAAATTAAAAAAAAATAAGCACACAAATTAAGCGTTTAAATTTCTGCAAGCTGTATTGCACAATGCACGGTAGTTAGAATGAATAAAAAAGAATTTTTGTAGGCACCGATCTTATGAAATCAAACTCACTTTTAATAAATAAAATTTAGTGATAGGTGTTTTTTTTTTTGCAATGCCGGGGAAAGTTCGTTAAAAAAAAACAACAACAAGGATTAGCGACGTCACCATAGAAACAAAATGGAGTTTTCATACAATTAATCGATAACATGTACATATTTATGTAACTGTGTGACTGCATTCAAATTAAAAAGGGTTATATTCGTTGAGGCGCAGCAAAATTGTTAACATAAATATTTCTTTTCAATATTTTGCACGAAAAAGTGTGCTGTGGACTCTTTATCTAGGTAGGTATTATAAATTTATCTATTATATAATATTTTATGTAAGCACTTTTATATGTTTATCCTTCTTTACATAAGTCACTAACGCTGTAATACATTGCTTTCATTTCTTCTATTTTAACAAACAAAATTGTAAATTGGATTTTTTTTAATGTTAATGAGTTTGAAATTAAAACAAAAATCAAATAAATTGTAAAATATTATAAACAGGAGACAAATTGATACGCCATTTTTAAGTGTTCAAATGTAGTTCGAAACTTAATTTCGTTAAAAATGAAACAACAACACCCTCGAGGTACCATTTTTTTGGAATAGTTATTTTTAACAAAAGATATAGTTCAAACCTCCAATCACTTTGCAAACGTTGTGTAAAATTTTTCATGTAGGTACCTAATCTACATACATATCGACGGTTAAGGTGCAGAATCTCGTATGGCGATATATGATAAGAGGTTTTGAATTCTATCTTTTTCTGAAAAATATTCAGAGCAACTTTGTTACTCTGAAATTACCAAAATATTTTTAATTTAATAATAATTTATAATTTTTTTTTGTAATTTTTTTGGACTTACGAGGTCCTATACTTTAACCATTGATATGTATGTATGTATGAATGTTAAAAACTAATGTTTTAAAATAAAATGGAACGCAAGAAATTAACAAAAGTTTTCACCCTAATTCATCGCAAATGCTATGGGGACTGTAGTAACAAATAAATAGAATACTTATGTAAGTATTATGGTTCTAGAAAACAGTTCAAAAATTTAAAACAAAAATTGCTGTGCTTGAATATTGAATGTTCATTCTATTGAATTTGAATGGATCATGGAGTGCAGAATGAAATGGACAAAATATGTTCCCTTATTTCGAGTGGAATAACAAAGTTTTATTACTAATATACACAAGCTGTTTATTTGTAGGCGACTAAACAATTATGACTACCCATATCAATAGTTATTTCTCTTACAGCAAACAATTTTGTATGGCTCGAAGTTTCAAATTGAAAAAAAAAATAATCCTACAATGAAAAACTGTAGGTGGAAATATATGAAAAACGTTACATTTACACAAATCCC
Organism: Epistrophe grossulariae; assembly: GCA_929447395.1. Taxonomy (NCBI): domain Eukaryota; kingdom Metazoa; phylum Arthropoda; class Insecta; order Diptera; family Syrphidae; genus Epistrophe; species Epistrophe grossulariae. The sequence continues at coordinate 107,377,879 of OV839567.1, forward strand.
CCCAGTTATCTTAACTCCATGTGTGATTGAAGCTAAAGTTAGCCATAGTTAGCCTCGTTCAAAATTAACCCATTATGTGATGGCCCAACGTCTATCAGGGCTATTGATAAACTGTATAGTTAGTTGCTATAATATTATGCTCAGCTTTAATTGTTTCACATTATTGTAGTTTTCTAAAACTAAATAATGTAGATTAGGAATAAAACACGCCTATTATATTGTATTGATATTGAAAACGATGTTTTTTTGTTTATCAGTCTTTATTTGATAATCAAATTAAAAAAAAATGTGTACAGTAAACGAAAAACAAATAAAAGCCCATCTACAATACAATATTTTTTTTCTTATTTTTTTTATATTATAGTCTTGTCTATTAAGTGCCCCTTTTTTCTAAGACATCACCTAAATCAAAAAAAAATTATTGATCAACTAAATTATGTCCGTCATTAACTCTTGCATTTCTAAGGCCATACTTTTTGTAAATAATACAAATTTGTAAGGTATTTTTGCAATTTTGGAGATCTCTGCTTTTAGACCCTTCTACATTAAAATCAAACACAAGCTACGAATCGATCACAGAATTAATTCGTAGTGGAAAATCTCCTACGAATTTTAAAATTCTTGGAATATGTTATCGCTGAATCCGAATTGAATAGATAAATTACATCATTTTCTACGAGAAGTTTTTCTTTTCTTAAGACAGAGCGAAAATGGTAATGCATACAAATGTTAGTATTTTGGAATAAAATAGATTATTTTTTTTTTAAATTATTGACGATGAAATTTATTCTTACACCTATTCCAGGGGTGCAAGCACATAGCTTAATACAATCTATATTTTTATTAAAAACCTTTATCTTGAAGATTCGACTATTGGAACCGTAGTTATAAACATGTTAAGCCAATCATATCGTTCTATTTAAAAGATTCAGCCATATCATGAATTGCATAGTAATCGGAAATTTTTCCGAATCCCGAAAAAAATTATCACCGAATTCGTTCGTAACGACTATTTGTATGAGATTTTCCACTACGATGGTACCTGTGATAGTTTTTTTCGGGATTCGTAACAAGTTTCCGATTACGATGGAATTCGTGATAGGGCTGATTATTTGTATGCAACTCTCCACTGAAGCTCATCCGGTTTGCGATGGGATATTTTCGACGGGAGTTTAAAAATTGTATCAAAACTTTAATTCTTATATTGAAAATAGAAAATGATGCTTTTTCCTATTTTGGCGATCCGATTATTAGAACTCGAGTTAAAATAAATAAATAAATAAATTGCGTGGCGCGATATTTCGTGTAGAACCAGGCTCTTGTGAATTACAAATCTCAACAATTCCTGTGTGCGTGCTATTGGCAGGAACTCGAATTCGAACGGCTTAGGTGAGAAGCAATTTACAATAGAAACCCTTGGAGAATTTTCAATTCCTCCTAAGAGGCAGTACACCGTGAAAAATATGCCTCAGCTGGGAATCGAACCCAAGACCCTTGGCTGAACAGTCCTACTATTATTAAGCACGGACTACTAGAACTCAAGGCATAACCTTTTTAATGTCTCCAAAATATATCGCGTAAAAGCTTAACTATTTGAGTTCTATTGGGCCCTTCGTGAATCTCGAGAGAAATTTTGTCTGGTATAGTGGATTTCGCCTGGAATAAAATTCACTCGAACAAACATCCAATGTAATGGTAGCCAAATTAATTTCCGATACTAATGAATTCCGAAGGAATTCGAAGGAGGGAAACATTCACAATAAATACAGAGAACCATTTCCTTTTTTTTTAAACTGCAACGTTTGCATATTGCACAATATACCTTTAAACCCTAGTACTCACACTTTGGCTAAACTATAAGTACCTACTTTACAGCATATGTACCAAAAATATAAGTATGAAGCTAGAAACTTTTTTTTAAGGTAAACAGATGGCACGGCTTGCGTAGCGGTAAAACATATTTAGACGAATACTGCGTCTGAAAACAGTTTGATATCTTTAAACAGGCTACTTGTTTTATAACTTCTTAATAAGTTAAATTAAATCTATTTTAAAAAAATAAAAACAATTTTAAAAAATATATGTATTGCATTTGATATCGACATTGCACTAACCCAAAGTCAAATAAAAGAATAAGTTACACAAAATAAAACCAAAAGAAAATGAAAACGAGAAAACATACATATATGTACATTGTAAACGAAGTTAAAATAAAATATATTTAAGCAAAGAAGTTGTTAACATTAACTTAAAAATTAAAGAGATTGTTATGCTGAATTTTTGCAAATGGTTAGAGGTTGTAAAATTAAGAGATAATTTGTATTTTGTTTGTTTTTTTATAATATAAAATATGTTAAAACAGTTCTTAATGGAAACTTACAATCGAAATGATATGTTAAACAAAAAAGTCTTCTAATGATTACATCAACAATTTACACAGAAAAAAAGTCAAATTCAAATAAAAAACATCACACACAGAGCACAATTTAGTTCTGTGGACCAACTAAAAAAATGGCTCACTCATAGAAATCTATAAATCTTTTGTCTAGGACAAAGAAAAACCACAATAATAAGATAATCTCAATGAATATGCATCGAATATTGGTAAAGCTTGTGAATAATAATAATTATTATAATAATTAAAAACTGGTCAACAATCATGATTATTATTATATAGTTCCAGTGAACACTCGACTCCTTCCCACTCACATACCAAAATCGCTGGCTTCTGACTGTTTTTGCAGATCAAATCGTGCATAGAAGAGCAAGTAGGGTGTGATGGTGATTTTTCGAGTTGGAGACAGCAATTCCTCAAATTCTCGCTGTGTCATTGCCTTGATCTTATCATCATCACACATATACCAAATCGGTTCGGCATTGCTGGAGGAAACTGATTTAGACCGTCCAGTGCTTCCATGCCCTAGCATGTAACTGTAGCTGCTGTTGTTGTGGGATCCATTTATCTGGGGTTGATTACTGCTTTCATCGACTAGATCAGACCACCCGCCATTTGTGGTGGGCCCATTACTGTAGCTGTTCGAGGAGGATGAGTAGCTTGAACTGCGGCTGCTATTGGTTCGCAATCTTGATGCACAGCAGTCAACGCTGTGACAAGTGGTGTTCATGCTTAGCTTCTCTATGCCATTAGTGATGGACTTACTCGTTTGGCCATTGATATTTTTCATATTGCTCTTAGACATATCACCACTGCTTGATCTCTGCTTTTAGACCCTTCTACATTAAAATCAAACACAAGCTACGAATCGATCACAGAATTAATTCGTAGTGGAAAATCTCCTACGAATTTTAAAATTCTTGGAATATGTTATCGCTGAATCCGAATTGAATAGATAAATTACATCATTTTCTACGAGAAGTTTTTCTTTTCTTAAGACAGAGCGAAAATGGTAATGCATACAAATGTTAGTATTTTGGAATAAAATAGATTATTTTTTTTTTAAATTATTGACGATGAAATTTATTCTTACACCTATTCCAGGGGTGCAAGCACATAGCTTAATACAATCTATATTTTTATTAAAAACCTTTATCTTGAAGATTCGACTATTGGAACCGTAGTTATAAACATGTTAAGCCAATCATATCGTTCTATTTAAAAGATTCAGCCATATCATGAATTGCATAGTAATCGGAAATTTTTCCGAATCCCGAAAAAAATTATCACCGAATTCGTTCGTAACGACTATTTGTATGAGATTTTCCACTACGATGGTACCTGTGATAGTTTTTTTCGGGATTCGTAACAAGTTTCCGATTACGATGGAATTCGTGATAGGGCTGATTATTTGTATGCAACTCTCCACTGAAGCTCATCCGGTTTGCGATGGGATATTTTCGACGGGAGTTTAAAAATTGTATCAAAACTTTAATTCTTATATTGAAAATAGAAAATGATGCTTTTTCCTATTTTGGCGATCCGATTATTAGAACTCGAGTTAAAATAAATAAATAAATAAATTGCGTGGCGCGATATTTCGTGTAGAACCAGGCTCTTGTGAATTACAAATCTCAACAATTCCTGTGTGCGTGCTATTGGCAGGAACTCGAATTCGAACGGCTTAGGTGAGAAGCAATTTACAATAGAAACCCTTGGAGAATTTTCAATTCCTCCTAAGAGGCAGTACACCGTGAAAAATATGCCTCAGCTGGGAATCGAACCCAAGACCCTTGGCTGAACAGTCCTACTATTATTAAGCACGGACTACTAGAACTCAAGGCATAACCTTTTTAATGTCTCCAAAATATATCGCGTAAAAGCTTAACTATTTGAGTTCTATTGGGCCCTTCGTGAATCTCGAGAGAAATTTTGTCTGGTATAGTGGATTTCGCCTGGAATAAAATTCACTCGAACAAACATCCAATGTAATGGTAGCCAAATTAATTTCCGATACTAATGAATTCCGAAGGAATTCGAAGGAGGGAAACATTCACAATAAATACAGAGAACCATTTCCTTTTTTTTTAAACTGCAACGTTTGCATATTGCACAATATACCTTTAAACCCTAGTACTCACACTTTGGCTAAACTATAAGTACCTACTTTACAGCATATGTACCAAAAATATAAGTATGAAGCTAGAAACTTTTTTTTAAGGTAAACAGATGGCACGGCTTGCGTAGCGGTAAAACATATTTAGACGAATACTGCGTCTGAAAACAGTTTGATATCTTTAAACAGGCTACTTGTTTTATAACTTCTTAATAAGTTAAATTAAATCTATTTTAAAAAAATAAAAACAATTTTAAAAAATATATGTATTGCATTTGATATCGACATTGCACTAACCCAAAGTCAAATAAAAGAATAAGTTACACAAAATAAAACCAAAAGAAAATGAAAACGAGAAAACATACATATATGTACATTGTAAACGAAGTTAAAATAAAATATATTTAAGCAAAGAAGTTGTTAACATTAACTTAAAAATTAAAGAGATTGTTATGCTGAATTTTTGCAAATGGTTAGAGGTTGTAAAATTAAGAGATAATTTGTATTTTGTTTGTTTTTTTATAATATAAAATATGTTAAAACAGTTCTTAATGGAAACTTACAATCGAAATGATATGTTAAACAAAAAAGTCTTCTAATGATTACATCAACAATTTACACAGAAAAAAAGTCAAATTCAAATAAAAAACATCACACACAGAGCACAATTTAGTTCTGTGGACCAACTAAAAAAATGGCTCACTCATAGAAATCTATAAATCTTTTGTCTAGGACAAAGAAAAACCACAATAATAAGATAATCTCAATGAATATGCATCGAATATTGGTAAAGCTTGTGAATAATAATAATTATTATAATAATTAAAAACTGGTCAACAATCATGATTATTATTATATAGTTCCAGTGAACACTCGACTCCTTCCCACTCACATACCAAAATCGCTGGCTTCTGACTGTTTTTGCAGATCAAATCGTGCATAGAAGAGCAAGTAGGGTGTGATGGTGATTTTTCGAGTTGGAGACAGCAATTCCTCAAATTCTCGCTGTGTCATTGCCTTGATCTTATCATCATCACACATATACCAAATCGGTTCGGCATTGCTGGAGGAAACTGATTTAGACCGTCCAGTGCTTCCATGCCCTAGCATGTAACTGTAGCTGCTGTTGTTGTGGGATCCATTTATCTGGGGTTGATTACTGCTTTCATCGACTAGATCAGACCACCCGCCATTTGTGGTGGGCCCATTACTGTAGCTGTTCGAGGAGGATGAGTAGCTTGAACTGCGGCTGCTATTGGTTCGCAATCTTGATGCACAGCAGTCAACGCTGTGACAAGTGGTGTTCATGCTTAGCTTCTCTATGCCATTAGTGATGGACTTACTCGTTTGGCCATTGATATTTTTCATATTGCTCTTAGACATATCACCACTGCTTGATGCCTTGTTGCGTCCAAACTTGATTTTCTTAATAAGACCGGTGCCCGTCGATAAGGAAGACGATGAGGAAGGTGGTGGCCGGGAAGGGGCAGCTGCCGAACTCGAACTATTTGGAGAACCGTTACAAGTCTGATGACGACGTTTGTCCTTCGGACAATTAATATAATCGCTTGCCCAGTCTAAAGAGCACGTGTACGCGATGTAATGCCCAACGGACATTGTAGCGCCGACATGCGTTATCACACTGTACAGCCTGTAGGCGTGGAGTTTGTTATTCGAGTCCTTTTGTTCACATTTAGCGCAGAAACACTGCATCGTGAAAGGTGTTGGTATATAGCTGTTGATCTTCTCCATACCACCGGAGAATCGACTAAGTTGGATAACCAGTAATCGGGGTAGGACCTCGTATGATATTGAACGAATTGCTTCCGTGTAACCAGTGCATTGTTCACAGCGGTATTTGTTTTTCTCACGAAAGTACTCGCGGGTAATACAAGAATTCTAAAATTAAAATCACAATTACATTAGACTAGCAATACAAAAGACAAATTGTTAAAATTAAATTCTTATACCTGAATAAAAGAGTTGGAAGTGTCAGTATAGCCCGATATCGGCACAGGTACAGCAATATCGATCATAGTCTCTTTTTGCTCGGTTACTGTTTCACAGCTTAAGCACTTCGTTGTCGACACAGTCATGCCTTCAAAGTCTTCTGTAAAAAAATCCAATCCCAATTTTTTGATCTTCTCAGCTAATCGCTCCTTATCCTTAATTGGCATCAGTTCATCATCTCCAGACGGAGAAGAGTGCTTCAAATCATTTTTTTCACTTTCAGAATTTGCAAATACACCACCACTAGTTAAAGTCACTATATTTGATTGAGTTTGGGAAATTTGATGTAGTTGTTGCTGTTGAACGTTATCTTTGAGAGGTGACTGTAGTCGTTGGTTTTTAAAATTTTTGGCCTCATCTTTTCGTTTGGGTTTCCTTGTGAAAAAAGATGTTTTCATGATGTTTGCTGTATTTTTGCTTGATGATGTATTATTGCTGCTGTTATTATTGTTATTGTTCGCACCGCTTGTATGGTTAATGTGGTTTTGTTCCGGGGACGAGTCCGTTATATGTTCTGGAAGACTAACGCAACTATAAAGATACAAAACACGTAAAACATTTTAAGCTTTTCAACACAAAAAAAAACTTAATGAAGAGTATGTTATTGCTCGAAACGTTGCACACAATATAACACATTGACCGTGAGCCTACATAAAAAAACTTCTATTTTTTTAAGAAACATGCACTGTTGCTCCACTCTACGCGAGGAGTCCGTCCTTTAACTAAAAGACAAAAGTTGAAAAGATCTTCGGGTACAGGTTTCAACAAAACACGTGCCACTCACTTAAGAGTATGCTTACAGTTACAGAAACGAAAAAAACTCGGACCGAAAGTCAAAGCTGCCAAATTCAAGATCCAAGAAATCATTCAAGTTCCCCTATCAGTGGAAAAAGTGAGTGGAACAAATATCTTAAGTAGGTAAAAGAAACTTGTCTAGAAAGTCGAAATTTAATCTTTAATTTGTATAAAAATTTCATAAGTGAGTTTATCAAATTCGATAGAGTATAAATTTTTTGTCATTGAGAGATTGGGAGGTCCTTTTTTAGTGGTAGATTCCCAGTGACACAAAAAAGTTTTCCAAATTAAATTGATGAAATAAGGTTGGTCTTATTTGATCAATTTAATATGAAAAAAAACTTTTTGGTGCTACTGGGAATCTACCACCAAAAAAGGAGTGATGATCGGCATGGCAGTCGTGAAGTTGCTACAACTCCAGCCTATTAAAACTTGGTGGTATATTACCCAAGTGTTTTTGTTTCATTCAAACATTCAATATTAATATGATGGGGAGAAAACTTGACAGCCTTACTGCCAGAATGTTATCACAAAAACCCTTTCAAATCGATTTTCTTTGAGAATTCTTCAAATAAAACAAAGTACAAGCTAGAACTGTTTAGCTGAAACTACTGGTAAAAGCTACGACTAGTAAGCTTTAGCTTCACTGAATTAGGATAGAAGGCCCTGCCACACTCTCCACACTCGTCTGATCAACTGTTTTGTATTTTCAAAAATGCATTACAAGTCAGACAATGAAAAGTTAAAAAAAAACCCGCATAGCTGAATGAATTCTATTCCAGGGAAACCGAGAAGCTTATCAAAAGATGGGAAAGGCCAATATTGAAAAAGGGAGTGTTGGTTTTGCATACAAATTATGTATTATATGAATTTTTCAACAAAGTGTGTGTTTATTTGTTTACTAACTGAACTAGGATTTTTTAATATAGTTTAAAAAATTCTTGTTATTAGTTATCATCTTACCCGTTAACTATCACATCTGGACAATCGGATATTGATTTTATCAACGACTGGCACGTCTCTCGTATACTATCTAAAATGCACATTAAAAACTCATGGGCATCCTGCTGCTGGTTGCCTTCAAATATTGCACTGACTTCTTGGATTGCGTGCAGAAATGTATCAGCATGGAATGGTTCAGTCGTTTCTGAGATCTCATTATGATGCAGACTCTTATACAGATCATGGAGTTTCTCAGTGGCCACTTGTTGGCTAGATTTTTTCGTTTCACATTGTCCGTAGTTCTCCAACGAAGCTAAATCTTTGCTACTCCAACTTCGTGCATTTTCCATATGCATTCCACTTATATTTCTGCCCAACGAAGAACTCTTTGCCCGATGCTTGCCAATATTTTGCTGTATATTGGCTAAATCAACCACCAAATGATGGAGATTATGTAAGAAGAGAGGAGCAAATCGTAGAGTATACACCACTGAGTTCAAATAACAAGTATTTCCAATATTACATAACGAAGCCATTGATGGTGCATGAAGGATTGCATTGCTGCCACCATTCGCACCAGAGGACAGTGTCGCGGAAGACGAATAGTAATTGTTTGCATTAGTCAGGACATTATTGTCGTCATTGTGTCCAGCTGAAGAGTTTCTAGACGATAGATAGCCATTGGTGATAGGTCTATCGTCCGATGATGGATATTGTCTGTCATACATCGACATAATGCAAAGTTTTTTTGACTTAACGGCTTCGCTTGTCGAAGAAAGTGTAGTATCTGCTTGTCTTTTAATGCCACTACTATTACTACTACTGCAAGCGAGGGGGTTAAATGAAAGCGAAAGCTTTGATGCTGTCCTTGTAATTTTCGATTCAACCGTGTTTCTTATTGATGATTCTTCAGAATGGTCATTAGCGTATGCACCAGGCACAAGACAATTCTCTTTAATCGTTTCGCTGCCACCATATGTCTTTTTACGTCTGAAAAACGATGGAATTTTATTCAGTGACCGTAAAACATTTCGTTCGCCGGTTGTTTTTGAAGACGTTAATGATGATGATGATGATGCAGTTTCTGTGACAATACTTATTTCATCAATTAATTTAGGCTGCGCATTATCTTCAGCGCTTCCTCGGAAGTTTTTTATTTGATTTGAATTGCTTAGAGTTAAAATGTTCTTGCATTTAAATGTTTTATTTGATTTTAATGCTTGCGCTGTATGTTTCAGAGAAAGCAAAGCTTTCCGTTGTTTAAAGTCGCTAGAGATCAATTGACTGTTATGTTTTGGCTCTGTTGGTTGGGCCTTTAGATTAGACGAACTTGTGATGAGTTGCTCTGTGGGAAGGTGTTCCTCCTCATCCTCTGGTTTTGGTACAGTTATTGACATTTTTTGGGAACCTGCAATTATGAAAGTATATTTTGATTAGATACAATTTTTTGACAACAATTATTAACTACAAAGAAATACGAAAAGTTGAACAATTAATTTTATTCCAAATGATTTATTGAATTAATAATTAAATCTTAAATCAAGAAACTAAATCTCATCCAGAAATACGTTTTTTTTTATTCAAATAAATATGAAGTCGCTTTAAATTTTCTTTTAACAACAATTCAAAGGTCGATTTAAATTGCTTAGATGTTGTTTAAGTCACATTTCAATTATTTATATCTTTCTTAAGTAAACCCCATTCAAGTTAAATTAACAAATAAATTGAAAAGAACTTCTATTGTCGACTTTTACTCCTCACTACACACTCTGACCTAGAAGCCTAAGATCCTTTGTTAGCCGAGAATTTACTACAATTGCAGTTTCTGAATGAAAAAATTCAACTGTTACACACAATAACACATTCCATTGTACTAAAACTTCCATATACTGCTACAAGTAAAATCAATAAATATGAATGATGAATAAAGAAAAAAAAATAATAAATTTAAAAAGTTCTTATTGGTTTCTAAATCATGGGTTTCTTTTTCAAGCCTAGTTTATACATTCAAATGTGAAAAATGATTTATTATTCTAACGTGGATTTTACTACTTTTGAAGCACTAAGTTTTACCACACATAATAATTATTTTATTTTAGTCGATGTTTCAATTTGAACATATTTGTCAGTTCCGTTTTGGTGGTAACTATTTTAAGTAGATTTTTTTTCATTCTGTCTGTTAACTTAAAATTAATTATGATCAGTATCGTTTTTTCCGTTTCGAAAGCAAACCAAAGTGTACCTATTAAATGTACTTGTCCAGAAGATCTTTTACTTATTTTTTTCATTTTAACCTGAAGTCAAATTTAGGAAAATAAGCTTCTCAAAATAAAATATCAGAGTTAACTTTTTTTAATTTTAATAATAAAAAAATAAACATTTGGAATTCCCATCTTAACGCCCTTGGCTTTCTGATTAAAAATATATGGTTATGAGAGTTTTTTTTAAGAGCAAGGTCAGGAAAAAAGCCACAGAGCGGGAAGATCAAGAGGCAACTGGTAATTCATTGAGCGGCAACTCTTGATAAATCAATAAGACTTTTTAGAGATCAACTGCACTAAATTTGTGAGGAAATTCTGAATCTCGGATTATTACACACTAAAAATATGGTACTTAGAAAATATGTTTTGCCTGAAAGTTAAACAAAATTGGCGATAACATCTAATCGAGTTAAATTGATATAAAAAAAACAATAATTCAACTTTTTGTGATGATTATAAATATATGAATTCACATTATAACTGTGAAATAAATGAAGAAGCCGATGACTGATTCATTACATATTATTATTCATCGTTGTAGAAATATGTACATACATACATATATAATATTATATTTCTTATCACAATTTAGTGCCGATCTGCCTACCATCGCACGCGAACTTACTTTCTTGTGTTCTGTATAATAAAGAGTGAAAGTCCAGTTATTTAAAAATAGCACATGCCTGCGTCGCGCTGTATCATTTCTAGAAACCAAACTATTATATTTCGACGTCCTAAATTCGAATCTGAACTGAGTTTTACTCCATAATCATCATCAGGTTATTAAGATATTATTATCTAAAAGTGCACGACAATTTGGTATATTTGAGGTTATGCTACATCGACAAATAATTATTTATTGAATACATTTTTGAATCTGATTTCAAAAAGTCGGTTAAATTCTTGAGTTCGGTTTAATTCATGATCACTTATAGCTGTTTCGAAAGAAATCTATCCCCCAATCGATATAAAGATCAAATAACACATTTAAAAATTGTTAAACAACAAAAAAAAAACAACCTGCACCACTTAATATCCAACAAATAAAACAATAAAAGTGTCACACAAGTGCAATCAACTAAAAAACAACCAGTGTTAATCTCTAAATTCTGCCTCCCCCTTCCACACTCACAGTTTAGTTGTTATAAATAAATGTATGTATGTAAATTAATACATAAGGGTGGTTTATAAATAAGAGTTCTGCTTGGATGTTCCTGAATCAACTCAAAAATAAAAAAAAAAAAATTCTGTAAATTTTTCAGATTTTATTTTCAACCTCTGTTATTGCTATTTTTCGTTGTATCACAGTGATTCGCATAAAATGGCGATCTATGTTCCCCGTTTAGGCGGGAGGGGTAATTTACTAAAAAATGTACATTAAGTAAAACAAGCTACTAACAAAACAACGGCAAAACCTACAAAAATACGCGATAGATTTATCTAAAGTCAGAAACCTATTTTTTTAATTTCGTTGTCATCAGGCGTGTTTTTTTGCAAGCCCGGGGGTAATTGGTTGAAAAAAACGACAACGGGGATTAGCGACGCCATCACAAAAAAAAACATGGAGTTTTCGTACAAACTATCGATAACATGTATATAATTCATGCCGGTAACAGTTTTTCTGTGTGCTTAAGTTAAGCCCCGAGAATTCTCTGGGATTAGCTAAGTGCGCAGGGGATTAGTTGTTGTTGAATTTTACATGTAAATTTTTTAGCACCGACGTCGTTTTTTTCATCCAATTCCCCCCGGGCTTGCCAAAAAACACACCTATCATGTTGTTTTGAGAAACGAAACTCAAAATTTTGAATAAAAAGTTGAAAAATTCAATTTTTATTCAAATTCCAAAAACAAAGCGGATTTACATTCGTATTTACAATATTTAGTTTATTTTTTGAGGAAATTGTTAATTTTTAACTCCACTAAAATCGATGTAGGAACAAACAAAATAAAGAAAACCTCCCTAATGTACATGTACAATGTACATACATATATACATATGAATGGGGAATCTCGGGCAGAGTAGGGTGATGGCACTAGTAGTCGGCCCTTTAACTTTTTTTTTATGTTCAACTAGTCCTTAAAAATCCAATATTCAATTGTGGAATAGAGTATTCAGATTATATGATTAATTGGAATAATGTAGATTATAAATTTTAAGGTGTTTTAAGTAAATTTTCTACCCAAAACTAATTATTAAAAAAAAACAGAGAATACAATTTCTATTAACTTTGCATACTCAGATTTAAAAAAATGACAAAAACGGATTTTCAGTAGTCAGCCGGGGGAGGCTGACTTTAGGAGAATTATAAAAACTTTATCTCCTAATGCCAGCCCCCTTGTAAATTCCAATTAGATAATATTTTTAAATATTTTTAGCTAAAAAAGTCGAATTTGACTAACTTCAATATTCAATATATAACTAACTTCAATATTTTGGTAATTATAGTTCTTTTTCTAAAACACTTCTACTAAATTTTATACTAATCACAAAACCGACACTGAGAACAACTTGAAGCAAACTTGCATTTTTAACATGAAAACAAGCAGCTGCATTGGTACAAAACTTCGCATCCAGGCAGTAGATAAGTTAGGCTTTTAGAAAAAAAATGTCATGGTAAATAAACTAATACCTTTACTATTATTCTGTATTTTATAACGAGGTGGCCGACTACTGGAGGGGGCTGACCTTACATGCCATCACCCTATGCCATGATCGAACCAAGATAACAACAAACGGGTAGTATGTAATTATTGCGTGAGTTTGTGATTTTTTGAAAACTCAATATGTATTCCGAAAACAATTTTTATTAAACTTGGCACAAGGCGGTTTTTAACATTATCTAAAATATTTTCATCAAAAATTATTCTTATAGCCAATATTAACAGTACCTACCATACAACAACTAAAGAACCGTTAAGGAAAATCTTATTTTTCTATAAAACGACTTCTACGATTATAATTAAAGAATTGGTTTGTATGCTAATATTAGTTCGTCTACCAATCAACAAGAACAAATTTTACATCAGGCCATTATTAACAGTACCTCTCATAAAACAGATTTTTTTTATACCTTGGACTTTCTCATTATTTGTCTGATTTATATTAAAATTTTCAAAAAAATACATATGTTAAAATGGGTTTATCATTTTGTTCTATTAATAACCCATGACCTATAGTATACTTTAGAATATTTTATAAAAAAATATAAGCGTGACAATAAAATTAGAAAAAAATAATATTCATTTTACGCAAATTGGACCTAGCAATAAAATTAGAAACACAAAGTTAATATTTCATTTAAAATATTCGATAAAATATTAATATTTTGTAGTGAATCCATTATTTTTTATCGGTCCAGCCAATCTTTTCTGCATACTTTCGACCAACGCGCGGCATCTTAATGGAGGTAAACCCTTCCACACCTAGCTTAAGTTTTCAAATAGTTTTTCCGAATTTTTTGGGTTCTTGGACTTCAACCGTCTCTCGACGTCTGCACACAAGTTTTCGATAGAATTCAAGTTCGGACTTTGGGCGGCCAATCAAAAAAATATGTTTTTGTATCTGCAAGTCAGCATAACAATCCGTACTTTATATTTTGGATCGTTATCGTGCCGGAAAACATGTTTCTTTTTCCGTTCAAAGCTAGCTCAGAGCGTGCTCCTAGAACTTAAAATTACAGAGTAAAAGGAGTACAACATTTTCATGTAATTGTAGAATATTGATCAATTTATTTAAATTTCTATAATACATATATCTATATTATGTCAATTGGGCTAACCTATTTATCTATGGAATTTTTATGGATATTTAAAAAATGGATTACTTTTAATCGCATAAAAATTTTCATGTAATTTTACAGAATACTTATCATATGAAAACTCAGTGCTCAAGTGTGTTTCAAAATTGAATCGGAATAGGTACTTACTATATTCGCTCATCTGACTTTTTCCATCTAATCAGGTTTTCAAGATATGACAACATTTAAATTTTATAGAAAAAACTAGTAACGGAATTTGAAAGGAAAAATGTTCATTATTCAATTTGGAAATTTTTGTTTAAATCCAATGTGATTTTAAGCCTATTTTGCTCTTAATCGATGTGATTGCAAGTGGGTTTCACTGTTTAACTACATTTTTTTCTATTCGATGTATGGTATTTCGAATATTTTGTAAACGATCAAAATTATATAGAACATAGAATTTCATTTCGAGTGGAATTGAAAATCGATTTCAATTCTATTCCGAACCAAATGCAAAACATGCGTGTTAAAGTTTTAGAATGGGAAACAAAGAAGTTGAATAAATGCACTTACTGAGTGAAAATGTGCTACTGAATGAAAAATGATTCAGTTTAAGATTTTCAATAAATGGATACCTACTTAATTTTTGATTGACATTAAATATGATGTAATACAAAAGCAAAGGCACTTTGCATTTATTTTTACAGCTAAATATTAATATCAATATAACAAAAGTTGAATTATATAGGTACTTCTCCAAGTATGTAATTCAATAGAATGCAACATCTCAAACGAAGAATGTAAATGTAAGTGCAAGTGCTTTACTTAGACCCCACTGTTTGAAAATACACATTTACTACTCCAACCCTTTTCATCCCTATTAGAATTTCCAATTTTATAATGCAACAGTAGCTCGAGGTAGGTAATTTTTCATATAAAATATTCCACACTCAATAGCCACTTGACAAAATACTCAAAGAGATTGTGGGTAGGTAGGTGTACCATCTGCATCTATAACTATTTGACTATTCACGAAGATAAAGTCGAGTCGATTGCAATAAAATGAATAGTTTTCTGCACATAATAGGTATGCAACATAAGCACATCATATAGAATCGAACGAAGCAAAACAAATTAATCCCTGGACAAACCCCACAGCCGAACAGCCAACACAACCACAAAGCTTTTTAAAACAAATATTTAAATACTCGTAGGTCGAAGGTAAGCAGGCAGGTATATGACAAAACAAAAAAAAACAAAAAGAAGAAGATAGTAAAGACCTTGTGCGATCAATTGAATTATCGAAATAAAAATCAAAGCAAAGCTTGGTGCTTAATTTGCCTGTTTTATCATTCGACGAATGATAAATATTACGGTATCTATAAATTTATAATGTAGAATCCGAATAGGAAGGGGAAGGCAGAAGATAGAAGGTAAAATCAACACGAAGCAGGTTGAGGGAGGCCCAGACGGAGACGACTACGACGACGATTGCAATCACCAGACAAGACGTTCATTATAAATGTCGCACAAACAGGAGATGGAAGAGGAAAACTAAAACTAAATACGGAAAAACAGTTAAACTTTCTTTTATTGATGGTTCTAATTCGATTTTATGGCAAAAACTCACATTATCTGTTCCAAATTCATTATTAATTCCTGAAATGGTCATACAAATTGATGTGAAAGAAGGAAAAAATCAAAATGAAGAATTTTTTCACTTTTTTTTCTCTTCTTTCTGATGTCTGATTGATTGAGTTTTTCTTTTATACACAAATTTGCACTGGGGCACAGATTAAATCAATTCGGTTGTCAAGATTAATTTTGAATTAGATTTAAAATACCGATGAAAATATTTCTATTATTTTTAATGAAATTTATTTTTTACGGCCGGTTGGGAAAAAATTTACGGACTACCATTTTTTCCTTCACGAGATTTTTTTTTGTAAGCGCGGATGACAAATGACAGTAGATTTAAAGTATGTGTGTGTGTTTTTTGTTTTATGTGCTCATTTTTTGATGCGCAACCGGTAGGAAATTTTGCTCAAAATGTACGAACTGTATTGCCGTCCAAATGCAAGCTAAACGGTTTAATGGTATGTATGCAGAATCCTGTTTTTATTGGGAAGATTGCTCGCAGACCTATGCTGTTTCTCCATTCGCAATATTTGAGGCAATGTCAATTTCAATGGCAATGACAATTTATTGCCGCGGTGGGCCTTCTATTGCCAGCTAATTTCAGTTGTCAAATGTCAGTGTAGAAATTACGACCACAGTCAAGTGTTTTTTGCATAGACATACTAGATATGGACTGCTAGTCGATACTAATTTCCATACAAAAGTATCAATGGAAGCAGTTCCTTATTTAAATAGCGACTTAAGCGCTTTTTATGTAAAAGCGCAAACAGAAGTAATTATTTTCAATGCCATCTGTTGCCACTTTGTCTGGAAAAGGTTTTTTGCCATACAAACTACGGACATCTGTTGTTATTTCTTATAAAAAACAGAGCTATCTGTCTCAATTCAAATTTACATTTTGACGTTTGTCATTTGTGTATGCCAAATAAAATTTAATTAAATCGTGAAATTTGACCAAAGGCCGAAAAAAAACCCTGAGTGCTGCAAAATATTTAAAAGAAAAAAAAAAAACAATTTGTGCTATAAAATAAATCGATCTTAATAAAAAATTTCGGCAAAATAAAATAAAAACCAATCAACTTTCGCCGCGCGTAAGTTTACGTTCATCGAGAGCGTCATCCAAATCGAACTCGGGCTCCTCATCGTCGTCGTCGTCATCAAGATGAAGATGATTGAAGCCAGGAGCGTCAAAGAAAACAACAAGACGCCCAGCAAACCTGCTTCATCTAGATCGAGCATCGAAGAAAGTGGTACCCAGCGACAGGGAGCAGTTTCTCGAAACCAATCCATTTCACCTGTCAGACGAAAATCTCGAAGCTCAAGAAACTCTAGGTCGTCCAGTGCTGGTGGAAGTTTGGATGATCATCGTTAAGAATGTCCAGAAGTTAGCAAAGACCCCCGGTCCCGGTTGACTATCAACTATTCAAAGATACATTTTTTTGTTCTCGCTATTTGTTTATATAATCTTTAATCTTTAACATTATATAAAGACGAAACGATTAATTAGTTTGTTACGCGAAATCTCAGAAACTATTGACCTGATTAACTTGAATTTTTTTTACAATATTCTTAATGTTTAGAAGGTTGTAAATAGCAAGTTTTTGTTTATCTAATTCGTTTGTTTATTACGAAAATTAAATTTTTTAAATTTTTGGTCAACTTTTTTCTTGATATTGACCCACATATTCACTTATAAATACCAAACTAATTGATACTTAAAAAAAAACAAAAATTATTTCCAAAAGTCAATTTTTGTATGCAAATTTTAAGCCCTAAATCTTTTCTTAATTATGCATACAACCTGAGAAATAAATATAAACAAATGTCTAAATCATTAACTTTTTCTATTTTTGTAAATCCAGAAATTTAATTCAATCGCATTCACGAGGTCGCTGCTTTGTTTCATTTCATATCATTTCCACCCTTTTGCATTTTCTCTACCTCCCTTATGTTTTTTTATTTATGTTGTGCAGGTTTCTCTTTGTTTACTCTTTTTCCACAATGGAACATTTTGAGTATAACGCTGCAGGCAGGGATGGCCGAACTAACGCTTTTTGGAATAAACTACATTTTTTACATTTGCTACGTAGTTTAGATATGTAGTAAACTTTGAAGATTGAATTTGAGTTGAAATGTTTTTACTGAAATTTTATTATTTACCTAGATTTACTATGTATGTAGCAAACGTAACATTTTGTAGTAAATAAGGAGTGTAGTTTATTAAATTAGCTACGCGTAGTTAATCATGTAGAAAATGAAGTGTAGTTAATTCGGCCAACCCTGGTTGCAGGTAGTCAGGCAAGAAGAAGATGTTTACTTGGGTGCGAAGTATATGTATATTTGTATATGCAATAAGAAAATCAACGGGAGATAAAGATTCTGTTTATGTGTCAAACATGAACCTACTTAACATACAAATAGGTAAACCATTTTTTAAGAACTCACATTTATCAAAACGTAAGTGTATAATGTATAAACTTTTTGTTAATAAGATGAAATAGAAATTAGGTATGGGTAGCGGTAGCCCTATTTAGTACTATCGGTATATTTGTATGTTAATATTAATTCTTAAATTTTTGCGAAGCAAGGCGAGCACGGGTCTACTAGTTAATTATAAACTTGCATCGAAATGGCTTCAAAAAGACCTTCTAAAGTTTGTCAATATGGTGAAAACTGCTATCGTAAAAATCCAATTCACTTCGGAGAATTCGCACATCCACATCTCGATGACATCTACGACAAAGGAATCAATGGATCAACAAAACAATATACCATTCCAGATAGGTTAAATATGTCTGAGGATGTGATTCTTCTTCAATCAAAATTGCTGGAGAAACTATTTCCAAAGCCAAATTCTGCAATGACAACTGTACCAAATAAAACAGCAAAAAAAAACAAAACATAAACAAAAGCAGTATCTTCAAGGGTAGTCGAAGTAGGGGGTTATGTTTTAGGATCTTCCAAAACAGAACCTTCTTAGGTAGTTAGCTCCAAATGTGGCTGATATCATTTTTGACTATTTTGTTTTTTTTTTGTAGAAAACTGGTGATAACTTTTCACGCAGTCACAGTCCACAACCTGTTGCTAGCACTTCAAAAGTATCCACAACCGCAACTGATTGTTCTAATCTTTCCAAAAAATAAAAAATTGACAGAAACATCAAAGTACATTCCAGTGGTATTGCCAAAAGGACAGGCAGCTGCAAAGTTACAGAAGGCAGCGCCTTACAACATGTTCCTGACGGCTATCACCGATTCAAAGCCCACTCATAATGAGCCACTGACTATAACTCTTCAAGGTAAGCACCTTTTTAAGAGTTATGAACTTAAAAGAGTATTTCGATAATAATTCTTATGCAGAAATCTTTGATGTAAGTTTGGGAGAAATTGAAATGTCTCTACAAATCAATTTTATGGTTGATATTGGATGACTTCTGGGTCACTACTACTTTGCTGGGCCCAATTAATCATCTTCAACAAATACATAACACGAGGCGTTGAATCTTCGCAGTGTTCAGATTTTAATATGGCATCGTTTAATTTACTAGCAACCTAAATAAAAAATTAAATACAACAATTAATTGTTTTTTAAAGGTATATGTTTAATACGTTAAGTTCATATTTTTGGTTGCAATTGGTGACACTTTCAATGAATTTTTTCGCAGTTGATTTGGAGAACACAATTTTCGTTTCGCCAAAAGCCAGTCACAGGGGAGCTTAGGCATCTCACTAGCAGTTCATGGCAAATAACCTGCGGTTTTAAACACCCAATAGTCATAGGACAATTTCATGATGAGAGCCAGGAGTAGAATAACTTCCAAATCAATAAGATATAGTGTGTCCAATCATGCGATGATTGACAAAGTTTGATTTCTTGCAAATCAATGACTCTTTGTTTCATATTACTACAAAGAATATAATTGTACCCAGGAATATTTGCATGACGAGCCAAAATCCATAGCTGTGGAACAAAACAATGTGTTAATAAATTGATTCTTTGTTAAAAATTAAAGTTATGTTACTTTAAGAACTTTTGCTGAGTTGCAATCGCAATTTATTTCTTTGCCACCCAGGTATAATGTACTACCATTTATCCAAAGCATTCACCAACGGGCAGTTCTACTGGGTCCAATCAATCCTCACTCTATTTTCCTGTTTTTTGTGGTGTCTTTGCGTAACATCATAACTTCTTCATTATTAATATAATTCGTAAAACGATGAAAAAGTTCCTTAAGGTATTCGTCGGCTTCTTTAGCACTGATCAGTAAAACTTCGGCTATACATATGTCGCTTAGAAGTTCCTTGATATATCAGACGAATTCTCATTAGAGAGGCTACTTGAATATTTTGTGGAATATCCAATTCTAAAGCAGTTGCTGGTAATAACGCCTTAATGTGAACACGAAGCTTTGTCGTCGTTGTATCCATTGCACCTAAAAAATTACATTTTGTTAAACAATCAAAAATAGCTTAAGCCCATTATTAACCTCTGTGTTAATAAGCCCAACCGGTTCCTTTCCGGTAAGACATAGCTTTGGAATTGGCATTGTTTCCGTCCGAGTAGGAATTGATGTTCGTAATGTAAACATACCTCTGCCCTTTGGTAATGTCATGTACAAAGATAGAATATAGGACAATCTCGGTTAGAGCACAGCACTTCTTCATGTAATGAGCCTTGGCATTCGGTCCACAAGCGTGAGAAATTTTCCTCTAGGCTTCTCTTTGCAAATATTTCTTTTTGATACAACTCGCCGATGTTTGGTTCACAATGTGGACAAAGGGTACTCTTTTCATATCCATTTGGCATAAGGGCTTTGCAACCTAAACATGCTGCTTTTTTGGTCACAAATCCAACCAAACCATCGGCTTTGGATGTTACCATCGTCTTCTTCATCGCTGCTGCCTTCGCTGGATTGATCTAACCACTCAATTAGTTTCTTCAACGGCGCTTTCAACCATTCTGAGTCGCAATCCAATTCATTGTGCCACATCCGTATGGCTTCCTCGGACACAAATTCCTTATCATAAAGGTAATTGACATTTTAGTCTACTTTGGCTCTTAGTGCCGTTTGTTCTTCACAGCATTCCTGAAAATTAAAACAAAAAAACATTAAAAATCTTTTGAGTGTATACAACTAACGAAACGAATTTCGATCGCCTTTAGACAATCCAACATAGAATCATCGGTTTTTATATAATTACCAATAACCGAAGCCAAGCGATTAAAAATCTGATCAATAACACTGAGGACGTTTGTGTTGGCTGGTTTTTAATTGGTTCTAAACTGAACACGGCTTTGACAACATTGAAATTCACTTCCTTTTAGGACATATTGTAGGCATAGCGAGAAGAATTGATTTCAAGAATCAAGAAATCCGGATTGGATTTGACTTGGATTCCACTTGCCAAAGAGTCCAAAACTTTTGACGAAAATACTGAAGAGGTGCATGCAAAAAAGGAGCAACGCTATGATTAACAGGATATAAGTTTCTATAGACACGAGGTTACTATTTGTATCATCGTGTGTTGGGGATCCCTGACGTGATTCCCGATATTCGTCGCTGGAAGTCGAATTGTAGTAGCTTTCGTCATCATTTATAAGCGGCAGTTTCATCATTTTTGGAATTTCCGTTTTTAATGCTTCCGGAACATACTTATCTTCTGAATCGATAAAAAAAAACAAACAATAATGAAAAAACAAAACAAAACTAAAGTGTTAAGAACTTTTACCTTTTGAATAATTTTTTTTCCTAAAAAAATAAAATGACAAATAACAAAACAAACGTCAAACCAAAGTGTCAAAAGTTACACCATATTTTTCGCTTTTAGGCCTTTAGCGCTCGTGTCGTTTATAATTAAAGTTGGAACCAACGTGAAGATAGCTTCTAGCAGTCCATATCTAGTATGTCTATGGTTTTTTGCTTTTTAAATCACAAATTTTTGATAATTAAAAAACTTTAATTCATTTAATTTTTCATATTTTCAACTTTAATTTAAAAACGAAGCACAATTCATTCAAAATCGTGGAGAAACCATATTTTGAAAAAGGTGAAACGTCAAAATTTATTGCCTCAGCGATCCATCAACCGAGAAATATTGTCATTGCCATTGCCATTAGCAATATTATTAGAGGCAATGGCAATGAGCCAAGCAATTTATTTCCTCAAGGATTGCTAATGGAGCCGCTATGCTATCAAAAGGTATCCGGATAGATTTGTGTTGTTGTAATCTCTTGTCTGTCACAAAACAGCTGATGGAACAATAACACAATGTATCTAAAAATTTTAGGATAAGTGGATAGGTTTTTATGTTTGCTTCGTGCCTCACGGGAGTCGTCACCCCTTACTTCTCTTGCCTACCGCGAGCTGTCGTGTGTGTTCATAATTGATTTGGAAATCCAAAACAAAGTTGGATCTTGTGTTATTTTTGTAATACAAGTAATTTCGTAAGGGCCAGTTGTACAAATATTTAAACCGTGGTTCAGCAATTTGTATCCACCGATTTGGGCGGATTAATTGAGTTTAAACAGTAGGGGTATTCCCGATCCGATGCAAACTGGTCTTGCATCTTTGCAAAAGTGCAAAGTTTTTTTTTACAATGGGGTTAGGGTATAGCAATTTTACACTTTTGGATTTTTGCAATGATACAAGACCAGTTGCATCGGATCGGGAATACCCCTAGTGGTTTACTGTTCAAGTGTATGATAATAACCAATTACATACTTGAACCTGCGTTAAACGTTAGTTAATCCGCCGAAATCGGTGAGTTAAAATTTTGAACCGAGACTGAACCACTATTGTACAACTGGCCATTAGCAAATCCAATTTGGTTTGGATCTAGGGGGAACATAAAACACAGCTGCTAATTGCTTGTTTGGTGTCGAATTTTTTCGACTAAGTCTATATGGACTTGAAAAAAAACACTCCTATACACCTTGGATTTAAATTGGATTTAAGTGGATTTTAAATCCAACCCATTAATCCGGATTTATGAAATCCGAAAATTTAAATCTATGTCTATATTAAGCCGGAACCATACCTTTCTCGTGTGGTATGTTGTGGAGCGGTGTTTTGTGTCGCCATCTGTGCACAACAATCAGAGTTTAGTGCTGCAAACTGTCATTTTTTGGTTTCGATATTTATTTATTCTTTTTCCGAGCGAAGATTATTACGAAACAAAGGTAAAACGAAAGCAAACGCCATGCCGTAAAGAAGATAAAGAAGAATATCAGCAGCGTTTAAGTGCAACAAACGCTGCATGGAAATTAAAAATGAAGAACTCAAATAGCTCCACTTTTCTCGCCAGTTCGACACACAATATACCAACAGCATGCAGCGAAGATTATTGCGAAATAAAGGCAAAAGGTTAATGAACCCCGCGATGTAAAGAGAATATCAAAAGCGTAAAGGTTCTTCCAAACCAAGGCGAAATTGTCGTGGTGACGACTAAAACAAAAATAACAACACGTGGTTGTCAATGAAAATAATACGTTTTGTTATTGTTTTCGTCGTGGCCGTGACAGATTCGCGTTAGCGGGGGGATCTTAAATAGAAAGAAATGTAATTAAGATAACTAATTTGTTACGATCCTCTGCAAGGTAAAATAAAATAATTTTAAGTTATATGAAACATGTAGGAATTTATTTTTTTTTACCGAAATCGAAACCTCTGTTGAAGAAATTCTCCTTGGCAGGTGTACCGGATTGAATTCGGGAATCTGAAAAATATAAAGAAAACAATGAAACAAGTTACGAAATTTAAAGCCTAGTACGCTGCTGATGCGAAACGAAAATTTCCTGTGATCTCCAAACAGACAACGAAACGCTTGCGAAGACACAACGGAAAATATCTTTGGAGAGTTTCATTAATTCCAAAAACAAAATCAAACATAAACGCAAAAAATCAGAGGAACCCATGAAGTAAGAAAATGATAAACAAAAAAAACACAAATAAAACTCAAATGTCATTTTTCCGCACACAATAAATAGTCTTTAAGCCTAGTACGCTGCTGATGCGAAACGAAAAATCCCATACAAAAATGACACAACGAAATCATAAACGGAAAATTTCGTTCAGCTTTTCGTTTTGCAGTACGCTGTTCGAAGAGCGAAATTTATAATTGTAGCAGAAGAAGAAAGAGAAGTCTCCGCTCCTTTTTCGCACTGAATTAATTATACAGACAATTTTTTGTGTACGGAAAAATGACATTTGAGTTTTATTTGTGTTTTTTTATTGTTTTTAATTTTCTTACATCGATTATTTGCGTTTATGTTTGATTTAGTTTTTGGAATTAGTGAACCTCTCCAAGGATATTTTCCGTTGTGTTTTCGCAAGCGTTTCGTTGTCTGTTTGGAGATCACAGAAAAATTTCGTTTCGCATCAGCAGCGTACTAGGCTTTATAATTAATTCAAAGCGAAAATTGAGCGGAGACTTCTCCAAATAATCTGCTACAATTGTTAATTTCGCTCTTTGAACAGCGTACTGCAAAACGAAAAGCAGAACGAAATTTTCCGTTTATGATTTCGTTGTGTTATTTTTGTATGGGATTTTTCGTTTCGCATCAGCAGCGTACTACGATTTAACATTAAATAAATGATATTTATTTTTGTATACTTAATACAAACTTGTTTGTTTTTTTTATTGCCAAGCTGAAGCCAAATTAAGAACAGAAGCTATCTGCATAGGTAATATGTATAAGAAGAGCGTTTATAACTTGAAAAACAATGAAATTTAAACTGAAATAACCTTTTAAAAAATATTTTTGAAATCCCGGGATTGCATTCTCTACTTACGTTTTACATCTGAATTTTTAGAGCTTCTGATTGGCCAGCTTTCATAAAAAGTAAGATTACTTCTAGTGACTTTTAGTTACGTTTAGTTGCTTTTAGTTACGTTTCATCTGAATTTTCAGACAAGAAATTTCTCATCTGAAAATTCAGATTAAAGTTGTTTGTGGTGGGGGAAGTGCCAAATCAGTTGAAGCACTGCAAATAAAAGCTGAATTTTATAATTTTCGTCTTATCGGTGACTGATTTATTTACTTTTCGTCATGAAAATTCAATACTTGTTTAAATTAACGACCTTTTTTTATAGAGCTTAGTACGCAGATCGCGCTAAATTTTAGTTTCCATACGAAATTCTCTACAAAATTTAGCCAAGCTAAAATTAAGTAAAGCATTTTAGCTTAGTTTGTTTCTTAGGGCCAGTTGTACAATAGTGGTTCCGCCTCGGTTCAAGATTTTAACTCACCGATTTCGGCGGATTAACTAAGGTTTAACGCTGGTTCAAGTGTGTAATTGGTTATTATCACACACTTGAACAGTAAATTACTGTTGAAACTCAATTAATCCGCCGGAAGCGGTGTGTAAAAATTGCTGAACCACGGTTTAAATATTTGTACAACTGGCCCTTACTGTACATCACTAATCTGTCAAAATTTAGCGCGAGAAATAATTGTCTGGGACATTATTCTCGAGCTAAATTTTAACTGGTTCTGGTATTTTTTAATTTTGTGTGAACTTTGCTTTGTTTTTACAGCTAGATTGTTGCTGCCTTCATGCAAAATGGATTCCGATTTGGAAGAATTTTTACAAGAATTACCACAACCGAAAAAAAGAATGCGTAGTAAAAATAAAATTACGTTCAGCATGGAAGACAAAAAAACTGGCTACTCTTGTAAAGGAACACCCTTCTATATGGTGTCTGATCCATCGCTCTTATTGCCACAACTTGTGCTGCTGCACAAATCACCAAATCTTCAATTTCCCTTGTATTTTGTTTCTAAAATGTAATAATACTTGAAATTTTTCAAGCGAAAGAAATTTTTCGGAGAGCAGGTGTTTTTGACATATTCTACACAATGCACTTATGCCTGTTTGATAACTTTTTGTTTCAACAAATATCCCAAAACTGATTTTTTTTTTTTTTTTCTATTGGTTTTGACAGCAAATTCTGAAATTTTGTGAAAATTTGTGCGAATTCGCACTTATTTCAATCACATATTCTCCACAACTCTCCTATGTCAAAATTTAGCTAAGGTTTTAGCTGATGTTTGGAGAGAAAAGTGGCAGCTAAAATTTAGAGCGATCTGCGTACTAGGCTAAAAAGTCTTTTAATGAAATTAATAAAAAACCTGTTGCTGATTTAGTTACATCATTCTCAACATCAACTCACGCTCAATGTTTAATTTGCGAATGTTATTAAAGTTCTATTTTATTTCGCTTCAATGTAAATCCTAAAAGTAATTGCAGGAATTTGACACAAATAACTTTCGACTGAAATTTCAGATTTTTTTTTGCGTTCAACGACATAAATTCAGAAATTTGAAAATTCATATGTAAAACGATTTTCATTGAACGACCGCCAATGCCAAATTTAAAAACGTTACATTTTGCAATTGTTTTTAGAACTGTCATTTTTTTTTCATATTTTGTTAATTATTTAATAAACTCTGCTTTTCCAAATTCTAAAAAAATTTTCCAAATTTCAAAAAACTAATCCCGATCGTTTGATACCAAAAAAGCCAACTTTTGTATCTTATGTGCTGCTGACTATACGCAAAACCTCTAACGCCCATATTGTTCACTCGATACATCCAGATTGCGGTTGTATTTACATTAGGGGTATTCACGATCCGATGCAAACTGGTCTTGTATTATTGCAAAAGTGCAAAGTTTTTTTTTTACAATAGGCGTTTTTCTTTTTTAGCCCCAAGCGGGGCACAGAGCGGGCTCTGAGCGAATAGAGCTCACTCCGAACAGAGCGTGACCTTAGCGCACCGAACTATTTAAGAAACTCAATTGAGCACTGAACTCTCATATGCTTAGTAATCTGTCAAATTACATGAAAATTGTATGAAGTTAGACGCGCTCTGCTTTGTGCTCGATGTGCTCGGTCATTTTTTTCCGAGCTCATCGAGTGAGCCCCGGTTGAGCTCTGAGCTAAAAAAGAAATGCAAGTTAAGAGCTCGGAGCACTCCGAGTTAAAAAGTAACATAGTTTTCTTTTTGACAGCTTAGTGCCACGCTAGGGGCTAAAAAAGAAAAACGCCTAATGGGGTTAGGGTACAGCAATTTTACACTTCTGCATTTTTGCAATAATACAAGACCAGTTGCATCGGATCGTGAATACCCCTATTGAATTTGTATACTTTACATCTGGATTAAAGTTTTAATCTGGATGTATCGAGTGAATAATATGGGCGTAATTGTTAACTATAAATTAACTAACTATAATTAACAAAAATGACACAAGTAAATCATAAAGCCTAGTACGCAGAACGAGACAAACTAAATCTTATCTCTACATTATTTTTCTCGAGACAAATTTTGAAGATGTAGAGATAAAAATAAAATTCAAATGAGGACTGTAACGTAGGTAAAAATATTTGTTTGTGTTTTGTAAATCTACGCTGCTATATTAAAATAACAAAAATAATCAGTACAAAAAATGGCATTTACAGCCTTTACAGCGAGTTTTTGTTGTGATTTAAAAATTATTTCTATGAAAATAAAGTATATTTTCATGCATTAAAAAAAGTTGCCGCACTGGTATTTGGCCCTCTTGAACCCTTTCGTATTAGCTACGCCACTGACTGAGTGAGAGCTGTTTTAAATAATCTACTCTCGTAACTTTCTTTCATGTTTTATTTTAGGTTTTTTGGTCGTCATTCACATAATACTTTTCAATATTGGAAATACTAAAACGAAAATATGTTTTTTGTTTGATCAAAACCGTGATATTCATGAAACGTCAAAATTTGTCTAGCAAAATAATGCTTCGAACATTATCGAACATATTATTCACTCGATACATCCAGATTAAAACTTTAATCCAGATGTAAAGTATAAAAATTCAATGTAAATACATCCGGATTTAAGTTTCAATCATGATGTGAATAATATGGGCCTATTTGACTTGGAAAAATTAAGTGGACACTTTTGCATGTACAGTTTGAAAAAAAAGTTTGGTTTTTGCGTTTGAAGCCTAGTATGCAGTTCTGGAAAAATTTTATTTCTCATACAAATTTTTTCCCAGGACAAATTTTGTCTCGGATTTTTCTTAAGCAATACGCAGTTCAAACGCAAAATCCAAACTTTTTTTTCAAACTGTACAAACCAAAGTCTCCACATAATTTTTCCCAGACAAATAATGTTCGAAGCATTATTTTGCTAGAAAAATATTGACGTTTCATGAATATCACGCTTTTTATCAACGAAAAACATATTTTCGTTTTAACCTTTCCAATTTTGAAAGGTATTATGTGAAAGATGACCAAAACAAACATAAAATAAAACATGAAAGAAAGTTACGGGAATAAATTATATAAAACAGCAGTTTTCACACAGTCAGTGGCGTAGCTAATAGGAAAGGGTCCAAGAGGGCCAAATTACTAGTGCGGCAACTTTTTTAATCCAAGAAAATATACTAAATTTTCATAGAAATGACTTGAATGACAACATAAACTCGCTGTAAAGGCTGCAAACCCTTTTTTGTACTGATTTTGTTTGTTATATTAATATTGCAGGGTAGATTTACAAAATACAAACAAATATTTTTACCTACGTTACTGTCCTCATTTGAATTTTATTTTTAACTCTACACCTTTAAAATTTGTCTTGAGAAAAAGAATGTAGAGATAAAATTTAGTTTGTCTCGATCTGCGTACTAGGCTTGAACTGCGTACTGCTCAAGAAAAATCCGAAACAAAATTTGTCTTGGGAAAACATTTTTATGAGAAATAAAATTTTTCCCGAACTGCGTAAGGGTTATGGCCAAAATCTAGTGCAGCAACATTTTTAAATCATGAAAATGTACTAAATTTTAATTTTATTTTAATCTCTACACCATCAAAATTTGTCTTGAGAAAAAGAATGTAGAGATAAAATTTGTCTCGATCTGCGTACTAGGCTTTAACTTTGAATTTGTGCTTACAAAATTTTGAATTCTCGTAGTCACAACAGTCATACAACGTTTTCATTGGGCCAAATGAGGTAATTTCGTTGAAAATTTCCAAATTATCTCATTTCCCATTCATTCACATTTCGAAATGAGGTAATTTCAACCAAATTTGCACGAAATTAGGTTGGAAATTACGTAAAAACCTTATGAACACACCCAAGTGGAATGCATCCGTAGTGGAAACCCAGTAGAAACATTTAAAATGTCAAAATTAGATGTATAAGAAACCGAAAGAGAACACAAAAAAAAGAAGCTATTAACTGTCAAATCAAATTCGAAATGAAGTTATCTGTCAAACGAAATTAGTAAATTTGCAATGAAAACACCAGGACCCATGTTCTGTAACTCGGCGATAACTTTTCGTGGCGAGAAACGGCGAAAAATGGAACAAAAATGGAACAAAACTCATAGGAATCCTATGGGTTTTGTTCCATTTTTCGCCGTTTATCGCCTCGAAAAGTTATCGCCGAGTTACAGAACATGGGTCCAGGTTTGTTCGTTGAGCTCTGAAGTCACCCAGGGGTCACCCTAAAGCGTTTTTTGATAAACCTGAACTCTTCCTGATAATCAAATTCTGTGTTTTTTGAGACCTGTGGTCGCCCTGAACTCGCCCTGAAGTAGAACTAGGTTTTCTGCTGTGGCGAGTTGAGGTTACGAATGAACTGCCAAAGTGACACGAGTTGTGAGGCAATTATTAGTTGTGGATTTGCTTGTTGCAGGTAATAGCTTATTTTTGAAATAGAAATTAAAAGAAAAATTAAAAGATAGCAAATAGAAATAGGAAAAAAAAACGCTTGCTGTTGTTTCAATTCATTTTTAAAACTAATTTAAAACATATTTTATGTTTTAATTATTGAGCACATAGCTTCTTGTTTTTTGCGTTTAATGTCAACATCACAATTTAAAGCCCTTTGGCGTTTTTGAAAACCGAAACCCAGGTTTTTTTGACAATTGTTGGGGTTTTCAAAAAAACCTGGCTCAACCCTGGGTAAAGTTCAACGAACGAAACTACCTTTTCTGTATTTTACGAAATTAGCTCATGGCTCAACGTCTACATCGAATTGGAAATTCCAAATATGCATACTTATCAAACACACCCCGAATTGAGCAATTTTTTCCCCCAATTACAGAGGCACCCTGTATTAATTTTTTCAAACGTCATCGGCACTTTTTCAATTTTATGTGAACACATCCTCTGTCAAATTTCTTTCTCTCCGGCAAACGGCAACGATGGCGACAGGAGTGAGTAGAAAAATTTAAAAATTAATTTTCAATTATCTAAGCCATCCGCATGTTTTTTCGCAAAATATTTATTTAATCCAATAGCAAAAATATTGAGCTAATTGATTTTCCCAATTTCTTCACCAGACACTTTATACTTATCCAGATAACTTCCGTGCTTACAAAGCACTCATCGCCGCTCAGTATTCTGGGGCTAAAGTGAAAGTGGCCGAAGGTTTTGTTTTTGGCGAGACAAATAAAACTTCGGATTTCCTTAAGAAGTTCCCAACTGGCAAGGTGAGTTTGTATTAATTTTAGACAAATGCAATTTGTAAAGAAAATAACCGGTGCACAAATTGCATTTTGCATACGTCATCGGGATCGGAGTGTGGTGTGGGAGACTACCCCCTCCCTCACTACCGGCTTTTTGTTGAATGAATCTTAACCATATATTCATATTTCAGGTCCCTGCCTTTGAAACAACTGATGGGAAGGTATTGAGTGAAAGCAATGCCATTGCTTACTTCCTGGCCAACCAACAACTACGTGGTTCCAACGAATACCTCCAGGCCCTAGTGCAGCAGTGGATCAACTTTGCCGATAATGAAATCGTTCCAGCTTCCTGCGCATGGGTGTTCCCTCTTTTGGGCATTATGCCAATGGCCAAGAACAGCACTGCTAAGGACGACGTCGTAGCCGCCTTGACTGTCCTCAACAACAAGCTGCTCGAGTCTACCTTCTTGGTGGGTGAGCGCATCACTTTGGCTGACATCGTTGTGTTCACCAGTTTGCTCCACTTGTACCAGTACGTTCTAGAGCCATCCCTACGTGCTCCATATGTCAATCTCAACAGATGGTTCAACACCATCCTGAACCAGCCACAGGTCCAAGCCGTTCTCAAGGGATTCGTTCTTTGTGAGAAGACCCTGGCATACGACCCCAAAAAATACGCCGAATTCTTGGGCAAATCTGGTGCTGGTGCAGGTGCAGCCGGTGCTAAGGCCGAAAAGAAAAAGGAAGAAAAAAAACCACAGGAGAAAAAGTCCACTCCTAAGAAAGAAGAGGAAGCCCCTGAATTGGATCTCGCTGACGAAGCCCTCGCATTGGAACCCAAGTCCAAGGATCCCTTCGATAGCATGCCCAAGGGAAACTTCAACTTCGATGACTTCAAACGAGTCTACTCCAACGAAGAAGAAGCTAAGTCCATTCCATACTTCTTTGAGAAGTTCGATCCCGAACACTACTCCATCTGGTTCGGAGAATACAAGTACAATGATGAACTCGCCAAGGTTTTCATGAGCTGCAATTTGATCACTGGAATGTTCCAGCGTTTGGATAAAATGCGCAAGCAGGCCTTTGCCTCAGTGTGCCTCTTCGGCGAGGACAACAACAGTACCATCTCCGGTGTGTGGGTATGGCGTGGACAGGAACTTGTATTCCCCCTCTCCCCCGACTGGCAAATCGACTACGATTGCTACAATTGGAAGAAACTCGATGCCAAGTCTGAGGAAACCAAGAAGCTTGTAACACAATACTTCTCCTGGACTGGCACAGATAAGGATGGTCGCAAGTTCAACCAAGGCAAGATCTTCAAATAAGCACGCATGCCATTAAAAACAAAAAAACAAAATACTTAGTGCTGTCCCAAACAAGGAAGTCTGACGCTAGCGTCCTGAACAGCAACAACAACAACACACAACTCGTAATTTATAATCAATCTTTTTTTAAATGCTGTTTTTATTGTTTTTGGTTGTATGGCCTTGTAATGATATATGATACAAAAAAATAAGAAAACATACAATCCAACACTCAAAATTAAAATAGTTTGGTTTCGGGGTGGCGAATGGGTCTGGGGTGACACGTGTGCGATGAGATTGGTATTTGCTGGACAGTGGCCAACAATGTTCTCGTCATCGTCACACTCAAGGGTATTGATGTATGTATGTACTCTTATGCCATTGATTTTTGTTCTTTTGTTCCCATTGTGACATGACTCATTGGCTATGAATCATGTTGCAATTTGAAGGGAATCCAAGTTTTTTTCCTGAATGTCTGGAGATCTGGCTATTGACGATCTCAAGACATTCAGGTCAACAACATTACCTTAAATGAACTATTTTATAGTTCCGACTCAAAGGCCTACCTTATTTTAATTAGAAATGTTGGGGCCAGGAAAGCAAAATCGATAATTATAGCTTCCATTTCCCTTATAGAAATTAAAATGCATCTTTTTACTCAATCTGCATACAACTATGTTCCGATGGTTTTTGATGTATTGAAATCGGATTGGCCAAATTCTAAACACCTTTTTCAAAGGCACCACTGATAAGTTTTCAAATAAAAATTTATCGGAAAGAGAGAACTTAAAAGATTCATAACAAATAAATTACTTTTAGATGAAATAAAATATATAACTTTTTTGCGCTACACTTTCCCATCACAAGATTCGTCATTTCCTCGAAATTTGCAGTTACCCTGCAAAAAGGCATTTATTTAAAATTCATGCGAACGATTACCAGAATAGGGCAGATAAGCTCGAAAATACCTAGAACGTTATCATTACCGAATTTTTCCAAAACCAAGAATTGACTCATAAAAACTTCTTTTTCTAAGAAAAATCTTGTATTTAGTACATTCAAAGCTCCATTTTTGATAAGAAAACAAAAATGGATTTTGGTTTTGTTGTTAACATAGCGCTCTCCCCCCCCCCCCCCCACTGCTTTGCTCCTAATAAAAAATCAATTTATTAAGATTCAAAGCGTAAAAAGCGACAAAAAATGTTTAACTTGAAAATCTGAAAGTTTGCTGTCATAAATGAACATTCATAATAGGTGTGTTTAATTACCTCAAATTACCAACTCTACATACCTACACAATCCAAAAACAAAACAAATTCAATTTGAAATCTTATCCATCCACCATGAAAATAAAATGCGTGGCTGGGTGGCACAAACTACACTGTGGTTTGTAAACCTATTCATCGGATTTAAAAAGAAATAAATTAGTTATGGAAAGATTTTATGCTACCTGCCAAAAACGTCGTTTAGTTTAAGGGTAGTAGTGAGTACATAAAAATTATCAATCATAAATAAACAGCTTCTGAAATTGTTTTAAAACCACTTTCTTTCTTTCTTTAACAATATTTCTTATTTTAGGAGAAACAAAATTAAATCATTCGAGCGCTTTCTTTTAAACAAATTATTTTGTATATATAAATTTTTTTTAAACATTTTTAAGGAACAAATTGGTAGGTACCCCTAAGGCAAACGAGGGGTCTCAGGGATTTGTACGTGAGTTTTATCCAGAAGATTTATATGTTAATTGCAGTGCACATTCATTTAACCTCGCTCTTAGGCACTGACGCTGTGTAAAATTTTGAAATCCCCTTATTATGACCTAGTGTCAGCTCTGGACCACTTAAAGCTCGAGAAAATGTTATATTTGAATTTTAAGATATTTTTGTAGACTTGAGATTCAAAGCCTTTTAAATATTATGGATGAAACTGAAACCTAAAAAATTCCACGAATATTAGCAGCATAGGATCAATGTAAACGCCTCGGATCCTGAGATGACTTCATAACTCAGCTTGAAACACGATTCAAGGACCATTAGTCTGTTCTATCATCATTATATAATTTGGTCCCTTCCATGTTTATTTTTCAGGTTTTTTAATCGTCTTGTTTAAAAGCGAATTGCTGTGGTTTTATGTGCATTTGTCCATAAAATGTTTAATTTATCACACAGTAAAAAATTTATCAGAATTAATCCGAAATTTTGTTTAAATTGAGTGTCTTCTTTTTCATGTCGAATCTGTACCAAATAGCCTTTTTAAAGGTCGGTTTCCCTCGACACATTTTAATATTATATTAAAACGATTTTGTTTTTTGTTGTTTTACAGGATACATAAATATTTTAAATATTTTGTTCACCAGCATTTCGATGTACAGATATTTAAAAAAATAGAATTTCAATCAAACCTTACTAAAAGTCATTTCATTTAAATTCAAACAAAATTATTTTATTTAGACTTACAATAACTTTTCATAATAAATAAATTAAAACAAAAACTTAGTACTTTCATAATAAGTATTCTCTACTTCTGTTGCTCATCGAGAAATTGTTGCAACAGCCCTGAATCAATGGGAATTTGCAACTGTTCGGACCCATCTAGGGTCCTTTTACTTTTGACCAATTTGTGATCTAAAAATTCGGTCAATTGTGCCCTTAAAGCAAGATCCGAACTAACCAAAAACGCTTCTCTACAACTCCAATACAGATCCTTGAATGGCATTCCTTAAACAAAAAAATTGAAAAAGGAACATTACGAAATGATACCACCGTAGATGAGCAAACGAACTCTCAAAAATACCTTGATAATTGGGATTGGATTTATTCTTTAGTTGATACTTGACAACAATCATGTATATTCCTCTGGCATTTTGTGTCAACGATGAGAACACACTGCGCATAGATGACAAAGCCAGTTCGCCAGAATTTTGAACGAGCAAAGAATTTTCAAAAGCAGTTTCATCGCTATAAGGCAGCATTGTGGTCACATCCCACCATGAGAAGTTATAATTGCTTAGTTTTGTATGATTCCATACTGAAAAGATGAAAATAATAAAAAGATGTTTTTTGGGGGGTCGGAAGTTGAGAGATAATAGTCCAACTTACATAGAGGTGTGTTGATATGATCAATTGATGCTAAAAGATGTATATTGGGCACAGTAGCCAAACGAGAGAGAATCTCTTGCGCTTTGGAATTCCTTAACATAGTTCCATCGATATTATGTACAATCAGGTACAAATGTGTCTCTGGAATCAGCCGGAACTCTTCTTCGATGATGTCGACAGCTTCGTGAGGGTTCGCTGGACTCGTTCCCACGTCCAAAATCTCATTGGTGATGCTTTCAAGTATATCTTTGATTGTTAGACTAGGAAAAAATCCATTTACAACCAAAACACTTTGCTTGGACAGAACTTCCCGATGGAAGCGCTGTAAAAGATTCCTCTTCGACCCCAAACCATACAGCAGAATATTAAAGCCTTCATTGAGGATGTACATCCATTTAGAGAAGTACGTTTTGTACTCATCCATAATCCCAGAGATAGCTTTTTCGTGTTCCTTGGAAAGGGTCATGCTAGCCAGTAGACTGAACAGTTTGTCCGCAGGTAAACGGGGATTTTTTAGGCGGTCCAATGTGTGATCGGATGTGTGGATTTTGTTGCTCGAATGGTGTGTAAAATAGCCATCACTCTCAGGCACGTATTCAGCGTTAGCTTTACGAGCTGCCGTTCTACGGACTCGAGAGACGGACGGAGTTTTAGGTAGAACTGGGACAATGATGGGGCGACGTCCTTTCTTCGGATGGTCATCCTCTTCTTCGTCGTCTTGGGGCTGACTGTCGTCATCGTCGACCTCTGCGGAGGATTCCGACGAACTATCTGCAGATGGCTGGAAGTCACTGTCTTCGGCAGAGAAATCAGAATTAGAGCTGTCTTCGAGGAGCTTGGCGATTTCTGAAAATTTATTTAAAATCAAACAAGAGCGACAAGTTGATTATAGTGTGTTACTTACGGGTTTTGACTTTATTTCTAACATGACGCGGTGTCTTGGGTTCCAAGGCTACTTTACTTTTCTTATCTGGGGTTTTAGTTGTAGTTTTGGGGGTTTTTGGAGTTTTGGGAGTTTTGGGCGTCGCTGCTGCAGCCAGAGCCATTCCATCTCGCTTCTTTGGGGTATTGAATCCGTATATTCGTTTGCCTTCAACATCTAAATCATCCTCGAAGAACTGAGTCTCTTTTTCGACTTGGTAATTAATTTTCTTTGGCGCTTCATCTTCATCAT
Source organism: Epistrophe grossulariae (assembly GCA_929447395.1). NCBI lineage: Eukaryota > Metazoa > Arthropoda > Insecta > Diptera > Syrphidae > Epistrophe > Epistrophe grossulariae. The sequence goes on from OV839567.1 coordinate 107,413,804, forward strand.
CTGATTCACTAAAAACAAATGTCTGGTTTTGTCTGTCCTCTTGATTGTGGTTCTTCTGTCGCTTGTCCCCAGGCAATTCCAAATCGAACTCATTCTCATTATAGCGCTTCGATGGACTTATCTTTCTTCCAGACCTTCTTGTAGTTGTTGTTGCTTCTTCTTGATCAGCTTCATCTTCGGTGTTCGTACTTAGGTTTTCGATTGATTCCAAGCGTTTGTGGCGAGATTGGTTTTTTTTTGGAGTTTTCTTAGGAGTGTCGCACATTATGTGGATGCTGTTCTTTAAATAATTTAGAAAACTAATTTAAAAACAAAAACTAGAAAACAAACAAAATTCAAAGCCACTTTTCGAGCATTTGAAATTGGCTGTCACTTTTTCGCGGTAAACAAAGTTTTTATTTGTAAATGTTGCTTAAACTGGTTGTGCTTCCAAACTATCCCACTGAGTATTCACACATGTCAAAGAAGTGGGAAACAAGTTTAGTCGTAAGGATTTTGTCTACGACACTTTTCAAATTGGTGGAAATATGCTTTATTTAATAAAAATAAATATCACATTATTCACGGTTAAGACAATCCACTATTAGCCGTTTTTTATAATCAGAATTGATCTATATGGATCATCGAAACATACATAACAACAAAACACATGAACCTGTATCGGGTTCACGTTTCATGATCCGAAAACAGGCTGCTGATTCTAGCCTCTATGAGGTTTTTTTTATTTTCGCAGGATGATCCATATGGATCATTGGTCATAATAAAAAACTGCTATTCTGTCTAGTCAGGCAGCTATATAAAACACATTCAAAGTTGGATAGTTGTCCAAAGTTCGACAACTTTTATAAATAAGACCAGCAGTTATTTATAATAGTGGGGAAACAAAATCTGACAGCCCATCTTACACAGCATCGTCACGATTTGACATGTGTTAATATATGAGAATTTTTAGAAGTGCTTCTAATTCTATCACACATTTTTATTGAGGTTAAATTAAACTGTTGTGTGTGGTAAAAAATTGAAAAGGCATTTCTTTCCCACTATCAATTTGACATGTATAAATACTCAGTGGGATAGTGTGGAAGGGCTTTTAGCGCTACGTAACGACAACACATGCCAATACAAATTTCTGGCTCATGATAGTACTATAGGTTCTATATACAAAGGTATTACCTCATATTACCTCAATTACGTAAAAACTTTATGTACACACCCAAGTGGAATGCATCCGTAGTGGAAACACATTGGAAAACATTAGGGGTATTCCCGATCCAATGCAAACTGGTCTTGCATCATTGCAAAAGTGCAAAGTTTTTTTTTTACAATTGGGTTAGGGTATAGCAATTTTACACTTTTGCATTTTTGCAATGATACAATACCAGTTGCATCGGATCGGGAATATACCCCTATTGAAAATGTCAAAATTTTATGTATAGAACCTTAAAATAAGAAGATAAGGAAGCGGTGTATCTCACATATACAGTTGTATGTGAATGCGGCAGATAGTTGTATAACAGAAATGTCAAATCGGTGACGGAATAGAATAAATAAAGAAAAAACAAGTGATACAAAATTAAAAACACTAATAAAATATCAACTATTACAAAAAAAATTAACATTTTGGAGGAAATTACTTTTAAATCGTGTATATTTGCTAATAAAAGGCGTGTTTTTTTGCAAGCCCGGGGGGAATTGGTTGAAAAAAACGACAGCGGGGATTAGCGACGCCATGACAGTAAAAAACATGGAGTTTTCACACAAACTATCGATAACATGTATGCAATTCATGCCGGTAACACAGTTTTTCGGTGCGCTTAAGTTAAACCCCGAGAATTCTCCGGGATTAGTTGTTGTTGCATTTAACATGTTAATTGTTTAGCACCGACGTCGTTTTTTTCATCCAATTCCCCCCGGGCTTGCAAAAAAACACGGCTAAAAATAAAAAAAATATGATGTGCATTGTGAAATTGTGTAAAAAAAGCCAGAGAATTTTACACTTTTGCATTTTTGCAATGATACAAGACCAGTTGCATCGGATCGGGAATACCCCTAATGTTCCACTGAAACAACTAAATTTTGGTGAAAATAGATATTACAAAACTTTATCGGCGCCCTAGGGATTTATCATTAAAAAGTAGGTATTTTTTTAAACGTAACGCTGAGAAGAAAAATAAATTCAGAAAATAACAAATGATTGTTAAGGTAGAACCGCACCAGGCGGAACTGCACTTCAGCGACACCGTGCGCACTTTCGCATGAAACTGAACGAAACTTCACGTCGCGACACAGTTGGTCAGATTACCAACTTTGTCGCATAGTGTCGCGCCGTGAAGTGCAGTTGTCGCTTACTGCGATATAGCTCATACATTTCCTACAAATAAGTCGTGAAGTTTAGTTCCGCCGAGTGCGGTCCTAGCTTTATGGCACCCTAGTAAGTTGCCAATAAAAATCACTCCGTCCCTGTTGGAATGCATTTGTGTTTGTGAGAGCAAACACTATTATGAAAAATGCCGCAGTTTTTTCCAACAATGTCACTTCCTTATCTTCTTATTCGTATAGAACACAGAAACAGAAAGAGAACTCAACAAAAAGAAGCTATTAACTGCCAAATAAAATTCAAAATAAAATTGTCTGTCAAACGAAATTAGCAAATTTGCAATGAAAACACTTTTTCTGTAATTAACGAAATTACCTCATTTTGGCTCCAATGAAAAAATATCCGTATCCAGGTCCGCAGATAAGAAAACACGTCTAATATGTTCTACGAAACAAACATCCCTTATAAAAATGTCCCCTACAAAATCCTCTAAACAACACAAACAGAACCACAAAATTTGAGCTGTCAAAAAATTTCCTTTTTTCGCTGTCAGTTTTTCATCTGAACGAGAGAGAAATATATCTTTGAAAAGTTTTTTCATTCGATTATGTTTGTTTAGTTTTCTGAATTTTCCAATCGTATTATTGTAATTTTCCAATTGCAATTGAAAATCTCAAAACTCAAAAACTAACTGATCGTTGTAAAAAACAATTTGAAGACTTTTTGTCCACCAAAAGATCTTCCTGCGGGTAAAATTTCCGTCTCAGATTTGTCGTCATTAATCATTATCTCGGTGCGCCACCATCTTTGTGACCGTCTGTAATACGCATTGCGGTGCATTATCATTATTAAAAAGTTTTTAAACTCGTTTTAAAAGTGACTGGTTCTTCAGATTAAAGAAGAAGACCTTCGTGTCGTTTTAAGAAACTTTTTACGGTTTAAACTCGTTTAATTTGTCCATAATTCGTCGTTTTCGCCGTCGTCGGACTGTACAAAAAAGTGAATAAAATCTTTAAAACTCCCATTTTGGCAAAGTATAAAAAAAATAAAAACAATATATATTTATCTCGCTTCAACACATCTCTAACTAACTGTAACACCATTGAGGATTATATTGTGCTCTCACTTGGACTGCATAACCGGACGAAGAAGAAGACACTAGAAGCGGCATAAGGTCAGTAAAAGTTGGAAAATATGCCTAGGAAAATTTTCTCTGCAAGTTGATCTCGTTTTAATTTTTTTTGCTTACAAGTTGCAAGTCCAGTATCCAGTTGGAAGAACAGAAATTGTGTTTTTATTTCTATAAACTAACTTTTTTACCATTGTTCTTGTATGTGGTGTTATTTGTTGAAATTCGATAATTAGTGTTGCGGTTCAATGGTAAGTGACAAGGTCACTCGAAATTAGTTTTTGATAAGCAGTACCCCCCGGCGTTTAATAAAAACAATCAACACAATCTATGGTAGGTAGTACCTAATCTTTTTTCTTCTTTTTGTGTTGAAGATTAAATTGACAAAAAAAATGATAATTTTATTGAATTTTCTTAATTTTATTTGTATTAGGGAAGAAGACAGACATGAAGTTTAGAATCTGCTGCAAGTTATTGATTTTCCTAGAGTTGTTGGTGTTTGGTGTGTAAAAGAAATAGAAAAGTTTCTTGGAGTTTGATTCTGTCTAGGGATTAAAACTATTGATCGGACCTGTACGTTAACATAAAAAAAGCACGCATACATTGTAATCTATTATAAAAATCGAATAGGTACTTTCTTTTAGCAGTGAGAGTTGGGGAAGACTTTTTCAGCAAACAAAAATAAAATAGGTGGAATATAATTGTTAGTTTTGGATAAAGTCATTCTTTTGAAAAGTCTAGCTCTGGGATAACAAGGGCAGATAATATTATTTAATATGCAATTTTAAACATTTTGTTATAAGTGTCCAAAACAACAGATATTACGATTTGGTATGAACTACCTATAGAATTAGAAACAATATTCCCTTTAATTTTTTTTTACTGGAAAAATCACACCTACCTACCTTAACAATTTAGCTCAAAACACTGCAAAAGTCCCAAATAGCTCTGCCGTAAAAATCGTAAGCTCAGTGGGTAAGTCAAACTACATAGCTATAATACAACAATGTACATAGTTTGTAAGCACTGGAAACTGAGTCATTGGCTTATTTGAAAATTCTTATTTCTACTGATGAGAAGTTCATATTTCTTAATACGCGTTTTAGTCAATAAGATTGTACCTAACAAATTTTTTTTATTATAAGTATGAGTGCACAGAAGAATTTGGGTGCTTTCATAAACCCATGGTTGCTCTACCAAAATTCATAATTCTACAGCAATCGCAAGTACTCCAATTAATTAATCACAATTTTAAGAAATTAGGTGGATACCACGCCCCCTGAATGGAAAACCTATATTCAATTCTTTCCACTCTACCAAATTTCATCATTCTACAGGAATCGGAAGTCCTCCATATAATTGCTAGCAATTCTGAGAAAGTGGCCGGATACCACGCCCCCTGTATGAAAAATTTCAAATTTTCAATTTTTCCCTTTGCATGCCTACCGCTGTGCGAAATTACAAGAATGTCGGGAAGTGCTCCATAATTTTGATGATCTGTCAGCGAGTCAGTTACGGTTTTTGCGATTTTTTGAAGTCTTATATCTCTTGTTATAAATAAATAACAAATTGGGTGGCGCGACAGCTCGTTTAGAACCAGCGCCTAGTGACTTAGTTATAACTCTCAACCATTTCTGTGTGCGTGTTATTGGCAGGAATGGAGGGGACGTAGAATGCGAAAGGCTAAGATGAGAAGCACTTTTTCATGACAAGTGATACTCTTGGAGGATTTGTCAATTCATCGCAAGAGGCAGTAGCCCGTGAAAAACATGGCATAGGTTGGCCAAAAGCTTCCACGTAACAGTCCTATTCACTAACCATTGCGCCACGGGCTACTACCACTTATATTAAGAAGTCGAAATTGGTAAGGCGCCTATGCTTGGTCAGCTTAGCAAATATTTCGAAATTCGCCTAAGTTTATTCCTGTAAAAAAGGATTAAGTGCTTGAACTCCGCTAGGAACTACCCTGCCCTTTGATATACTGAGGGATGGTATTTACATAATAAAGTTTTTTTAACTTCTCCTTATAAGAGTTAAAGTTACGAGTATGGTTGTTTGGATTCTCAATTTTTTTCCTAACATAAAATATTTACAGTTAAAACCAATTTTTGTCCTATCTTGATAGAACGGGAGATGATTTAAAATTATATAAGAGTTGTGTTAGTTCCAATTGTTGTATACCGAATAGGTCTCATTTAATGCGTAAAAGAAATAAGAAGTAAACATTACCAGAAGCTTTGTTTTTTTTGTGTTAGCCAGTAGCATCTTTTCAATTTTAAACTCATCAAAAAAAAAAATCACACTTTGTCCTCAGTATACCTACCCATCATTTATTTTTGTTAGTTGCTATTTCATCCTGAAAATCTCTAAAATTTTAAACGATTTAAAGAGAGCTTATGCAATTATAAAGCAACAAAAAAAAACATGTGCAATGCCTTTGAAATAGGCAACTGTCCGTTGAAATTATTCAGTCGATTGTCTGTGCCGAAACTGACAGAAAATAATATAAGCAGAAACCTACAAGTTATGCACTAGTTAACAAACCAGCCATCAACGCCCGCCCGAATTGACCAAAAAAAAACTGTGAAACAGTTTTAAAGCCAAATAGCAGACATTTAAGCCGCAGCGCAGCCATGGAACGAAAGCGCGCAAATTTCTGAATCCGAAGTACATTTATTTGTTTTGTTTGTTTGATTGTTGATTTCGCCTTTGGATTATGTAAGCAAAAGTCATGTAGCATGAACCATAAATTGTGCCACCACACATAAGCGGCCCCAAATTGTATATATAATATAGAAATATACACAACAACAACGATTGAACAAATCTATCTCCATGCAGCAGTATACTTGTACTATGTATATTGTATATACTATATGTATAAATGAAATCAGATTTATTGCAATGGAAAAGTGATCAACTGGGTGAGTCTGGCAGATAACCATGATGATGAAGTGGGTGGTGTTGTAACTTTCAGATAAACTAGTTACAAAGTTTTACTTACCTCATTCGCAAGGGTTTTCTTAGGTAATCGTAATATGTACTTCAAATTGGTAAATCACTTTAAACATGAAAGGGAAACAACTTTTGAAATTTTCCTATCAATGATAAAATATTGTTTACTTTTTGAACATACAATTCAAGATTTGAATTATGGATGTTCCAAAATAAGGTGCTGGGAAAAGATTAGGTATTTATTTTAATTCATAACTCCAAATGAAGTTTTTGATGATGCTCTATTAGCCAAAACAACCGCTGTTCTTGATTAATTAAATGTTCTTGTGGCCTGTTGACGTGAAAAAATATTAAAAAGTCTATAGCGGAGACACAAAATGTATATGGTAGGAAGGTAGCTGTCATTGATTTGTGTACCTCGTTCACTTATTGGGTCCAAAAATGAAGAGAAAAGCTTGTAAGCTTATAATAGGTACTTGGTGGTGTAATACCTCGTGTAGTACCAGGGCCTAGTGATTTACAACACTCAACCATTCCTGTGTCCGTGTTATAGGTAGGAATGGGGAGGATCTACAATTTTATGCCCAATCCGAAAGGCTAAAGTGAGAGGCACTTTTTCCTATCATAGAATCTGTCAATTTTCCATACAAAATCTCTACGACAGTCTTTACTACCGTCAGAACGTGAATGACCACTTTTACTTGTAAAACTAATAAACGTTTTATCGTTTAAAGTGAACGTGCATTTTGTTATCTCCAGTGATTCCCTTTCTTTTGATATTTAATTTGGTGTTCCTAACGAAGTATGCTCATACAGAAATATAAAAGCCCATTTAAGTCAATGCAAAAATATATTTAAAAGTATCTGTCAAAAATGTAATGGAATTTGCTTTCCAAAATCGATACTACATAGCGATTAACATTTCAAAACCACAGGTAGTGTCTCTCTTTGCCATAACAAAAAAGCTTCGACATTTAATAAACACCATTCCGCAGTAGGAGGTATTAAAAAAAAAAAAAAGGTAAAAAGTGGTTTTTGCGAAATTCTTTGTATTTACCGTTGACCTGGAAAAATCAACTACATACAAAAAAACTCACCGCGTGCACTTTGTATTCTGGCGATGTGTGCTCATTACCAAACGATGTATGTTAAATGCCAATACGAATCAATTGTGTGGTGGGTTTAAGTTTGCCACCAAATAACCAATTTGACTGTGATCTGGACCGCCACCATCAGCTTCAGCTCACTATAGGTTGCTAGCCAGTCCGAGTTTAAAAGCAATCAATTCACCCTGGCCAGAATTTTGCGGCCGGCGTTGATTTTTCTTGTTTTGTTCGCGACAAACTATAGCCAATGGTATGTTGTTGGTCGGTCAATAAAACTATACGTAAACCATTTGTTTTAACGTTTTTAATTTTTTTTTTGTTTTTGGTAATTTTTTTCAGTGACAAATTGAACACAACAACGCCGTGCCGTTGTTTTTTTTTGTTGTACATACATATATATAAAGCAAGTGAGAGAGAAAACCAAAAAGTTTAAACAGCTTCGGTTTGGCATGGTCTCGAAGTACGATTATACTCGTACAATAATATGGACATTGACATACAATGCAAGTTTAGTTGTTTGCTTTTGGATTTAGTATGTGTCAACGAGACACCACAAAACACAACAAGACGATCGACCGACCGAGCGTAATCAGTCTGTGGAAAAAGCCGTCAGCGTTGGTCGTGCGAGTGGTCGTTTGAGTTATGATTTTATGACATTTTGTGCAAATTGCCAAAGAATTATTACTATTGGTTATGAGCAAACAAAGTGCAACGGTATAACCTTGTTCAAATTTATTTCATAATAACAGGGCTTGTTGAGGGAGTGGGGGGAATTAGCCATGTTAAATGAGTGCACAATTTAAGTTGAGTCGATTCCAGTTAATAAGTCGTTGGTTAATATGATTCGTTTTCCATATTTGCGAACACGTTTTAGCTCTTTGGTGTTTACTAGCGGGTTGATGTGATTCGTTTCGGTATTAAAATAGAACACATAAAGACATCTTCGCAGAAGGAAAAGAACAAACAAATCGAAATATCAAGTACATTGATGTGTTTTGGAAGGAATAGGGTCGGAATAAGGGTCCTTTTCAGTCTGTGATGAATTCCATTCCACTCCGGACACTTAAAAATCCTTCCATTGGCTGTTCGGATTTATTTTTCACTATCGATACTATCGACGTTGACAGATTAGAAAATTTCCTTTTTTGCAGTTTTTCTTGACCAAGTTGAATGTTATAAGGTGTATATTGTGCCGAACCTAGAAATTTTGCTGCTCTAGGCAAATTTTTATTTTGCAGTCTAAAATTTAAAAAAGAAGATAACGACAACATTAACATATAATAACAATCAAAGGCTTTCGACAAAATATATGAGGATTTCGACAAAATATATGTTTACAAAATTTTTGGAATTTAATTGCGATTCCTTCTTCTTCAATTATGCAGACATTTCTGTTTCAATTGAAATAGTTGCAAGACCGGCGAAGATAGTTTTTATAAGTTTAAGCTTCGAAAAGCTTGCTTCACCTGATGCAACACTTACTGGAAATGTTAACAATATCTTAAATGTGATACAATTCAAGTAAGAAGTGTGAAGTTAAATAGCTTAAAATTGACAAAGGTTTGAAATTAACAACAGTCGAAGTTTGGTTAAATATATATTAATTTCATTCAAGAGATCTTAAGCTACGTATATGATACTGCTGAAAGCGCTCATCGCGAGAGAAGATACCGTAACATCAGAAATCAGCTTTAAATTTCATTCATGTTTTTTTTAAACCTAAAATAGCTGATCATTTAAGACATCTTGGAGCTGGTTAACTGAAGGCTTCCAAGAAATTTCTTCCTCCATCATCTGAATGTGGGACAGACTACAATCAAGTGGTATGTGCATCATTGTATGATTTTTAAATTACTAAGCTTTTTAGCAAAAATATCGGGTTGTTGTATTTGCTAAGTATTTTTAGGCAAAAACAATCAGGTTGTGTTTTTTGATAAGTGGAAAGGTGTTATGAACGGAATCTAACATCATTGAAATGTCCTCTACAGGAATTTCGAAGTAATTACCACCAGATCAAATTGCACACGATACAGACACTTTTTTGTGGATGCAATGGTATTTTGACAGTTACTTCACTTCCTTCATATGCGACAATTATGTTTGTTAACATAGATATCTACCGAGTGAAAAATGAGTATCATGGCTGAAGAAAATGTTACGCAAAACGTACCTAATACAGAATCCCTATTTTTGTAGTACCTTAGTTTTTACAATTATATTTATAACACGTACCGCGATTGTTAAACGATCCATATTGTAAAATGGCAAACCTTAAACTAAACATTTCTAGGTACATAGGTGATAGTCCAGTTTGATGTATGTATGTGATTAAAACAGGGATATTAAATCAGGGTTGGCCTTAAGTAATCAAAGAGTTAATCCATAAAAACAGCTTTAGAATAGATGTAGGAATACTTGTGTCGACCCCCATTACAGTCATTAGTTACCCTTAATAGTCTCAATATTAATCGTTTTATAAAAGAAAAATTGTCGACCTCAATAAAAAGAAAAACAAATCTTAAGTCCTTCATTTAAAACATAACATCATTATATCGCTGACGCCACTCCCTCTGACATGACCCAATATCATCAAGGATCATCATTCTCACCACCCTGTATATGTATCTGTAGATAATACATATATGCTAATAGCCCATGTTTATTAAATAAACCTCCACTCCAACTGACCCTTTAACGCTTCACAATTCAAGTCCGCTCAAATGTACGAGTATCTTATGCAATCCGTACCATACTACTCGTACATATATAAAAAAATGGATTCAAGTATGATGTGTTGGGTAAATCTTAACCACTTTTGCACATCCTCAGCAATGTCCTACATTAATTCATACTTAAAATTGCCTAATGTGGCAGTGAGTGACGCGCCAAAACCGTAAAAGTTCCTATATAAGCTTAAGCTAACCCAGTTTTCTGGGTCCTGTCACGTCTCACCGAACTGAACCGTTCGCCTCACCACGCCTCGCCGCTGACTCGGCCTTACTTCTTTCAATTCTTTTCACAAGTTTGCTGATTTTTTTTTGGGCTGGCAGTGCATAAATATATAAAGTTGACTCAATCCAACCGCACATGATAGAGAGAGAACTATATAGGTCAGTAGATTGTTGTAGTTGACTATAATATGATGTTTGATGTTCCACCAACAACAAAAACAACAACACTTGGCGTGTGGGTGAAGGTATAGTAGGTACCTTCATAATCTAGGATCTTCCCCTTCCCCCCCTCTCCATCACCCTCGGCATGATTCTCAAATGCATCCATCTAAAGGAGTGTATTTTTCGGCTTCGAATCACACTTCGACCCAGTTTTTTTTCTCACGCCGCGCCACGCCGCACCGATTAACGCTCTCGTTTATGCTGCTTCAACAGTAGCATCAGGACCAAGAGTTGTTGCAGTAGCAGCATAAAAGAAATACAAATTTTTTTAAAAATAAAATTAAAAAAAAAAAGAAAAAAGTAACATGTAAACTAAAACACTTTTTTAGTATTTATGTATCTAGGAGTCGTCTTTTCACGATGAACGTCGACGTCAACGACGACAGCGGCGGCGACTGCCTTTGCCGCTTTTTCCTTGTGTCCCAAGAGTTTGTCCCACATTATGTGGTTTATATATGGAATGGATGGTGAACAAGTCTCATACTCCAGTGCTGTTGGAGGCCGAAGGCGGAGGAATATAGGCAGTTACCTTCAGCGTATCTGCGCGAATGTAATTGCACTGAATCTAATGGTTAGCGTTCTGTTATAAGACTATAGCTAAATGTAGCGCCCTCATTTTACCCTCATCTAGTACTCGGATTGGGACATCCTCTTCTGTTTCTTCGGTCTAGAAATTCATATTCTGCTGATGATGATGATGATGCACATAGTGCAATTGTGGTGCCGAAGAACAGGCTCTCTCAGCGGCAGTATCTATATATGTACATGAAAAAGTATATATATATGTGTGTATCTGTACCAAATGAACCTCATAAAATCACTTTGCATTTCATAATTCTTTCTTTTTTTGTTGTTGTTTTTTTTGTTTTTGTCTGTGTTGTACCTGTTTAGGATTTCTAGAATTCGAAATCGAGGGCGTTCGCTATTACACTATAACAACTAGATAGTCCTCTTTTTTTTCCTCCACATTTTCTTTACATTTAAGTTTTTTTTCTTGTACCTACATATGTATATCTATGTATGTACATATTTTCTTGATGGCGTTTTTTCATTACTCGGAAAATTGCTTTTTATTTTCGAAACAAGCGTGAATTGCATTTTCAAATAAACAAAATTCAGGTTAGTGTTACAAGAACTAGAACCCTCTCATCTTCACACCACACCACTATATCATACTCCCCTCCCTCCCTACCCCCATTTCAATGCTTTGGATGAGCAATAAATAACAAAAAAAAAAACTCGTATAGCATTAAAAAAGACTGAATGTTTAAATTTGTTGTATTTTGTTTGGCAGTAGGTGGGTTTGTTTTCCTTTCAAGAGGTGCTGTGGTATATTGACGTTGATTTTATTGGCTTTTCTTTATTTTGAAAGTTTTTAATTAGTTTTGTTTATTTTTTGGATGTGAGAACAAGGATTTTGGAGAGATTTAGATTCGCAACCTGTTCACCGAATTAACAAACTGTTACTTTAGCCATTGAATGACATTTTGAATTTAGACATTTTGTAGAATTTGTCATATTTTGACAATTTTGTCGTTATAATTTTGTAATTGGCAAACGGCCATTTTCCGTGTTCAACGAAAAAAAATTTGTAGTTAGTAATTAATCCAGAAATCATTATTATTACATATTAAAAAATTTGGCCAAATAACAAAAAAAATACGTGTTTTTGCTCTTGATCTCTTCATAAATAGCGAAGTTGAAGGACCATAATATGTGCTAATTTTATAGATTTTATTATTCTCTTCAAAAAGATTTAACTTTTTTTTCATACGAGTGAGATATTGTCACTTCAAAAACCCAAAGCTTGGAAAATATATGTTTTTCGCATATCACTTAACCGATTTTGTTTTTGAAGAATTTGAAGATTATTTGAAGTTTTGAAAATTTGAAGATTATTCGACGTTTTAAAAGAAAGTATTATATATTTTTGCAGTAGCAATAATTTGAAAAATAAAAATTGGTCAAAGTAAAAATAATACTGTTTTTTTGATTTTCCAATTAAACTATTTAAAAATATTGGTAATTATAGTGTTGAAGACGTATAAAACTATTTAAAAATATTGGTAATTGTAGTGTTGAAGACGTATAAGACATAAATAATTATAACCGCGATGTGTTTATTTATAATTAATAATTTATAACAATAAAATAATTTAATATATTCGGCGTTATCACAGGCCCCGTCGTACTACGAATCTGAAAAAAAGTGTCATAGCATCGTCGTCGTAAAAAAAACGTTGCCACGATTTGATGGGCTGTCGATATAACTTTTCACGACCATTGAATTGGTTTGGAAATATTTCTTTTACAACGGCAGGTTTAATACTTTTTTTCAGGGATTCTAATTACGAATCTATTACGACGGGGCCAGTGATAAGGCCGAATATTATATTATTGTTTCAGCATCTTATTTATTTATAATAAATAATTTTTAAGAATAAATAAATTAATACTTTATTATTGTAGCAATTTAGTTATTTATAATAAAGAAAACGTATTATAAATAATATGAATATATATCATTTAGAATATTTCATGTTAGGTTTTAATTCGACGCGCCGCGCCGCGCCGCACAGTGGGCTGAAAGGGGAAAAAAGGGCTTTGGAGAAAGTCATAGGTAGCCTTTTTATTTTTATGTCTAACTACTCTCAGATAACCCGAGCGTATGATTTCAACAAACTTTCAAATGTCTTTTTCCGAAGTTTCTCAAAATAAATTCTGTAATTTTATATACCTATCATTGTATTGGTGTTATTAAGACAAGGTAGATAGATAAGAATTTTATTTTTCTTCAATTTGTTTGTACATTTAAGTTTAAAGACATGGCTTAGTGCCGTCTGCCCAAGTTTGACAAAATTACAAATTTACATTGAGATTAAAAAGACTATTCTATTATTGATCTTCTACATTTTAATGCTTTTTGACAGTAACAGTGAAATTTGTTCCAATCGGATCCATTCAAAATAACATCACTTCCGCTTCTTCATATAGTTCTCTTTCAAGCACCTGTATCCTGAATTCATTCAATATAGGACATCTACCAAGAAAATGGTATTAATATGTTTTCACGCTCTCGTAGGTTGCACAAAGAGCACATAATTAGTAAAGCTTCCCACATAACGGGCCATATGGATAAACAAAACTAAATGTTTCTACTTGTATTTGTTATGCTTTCCGAATTTTCATCCAAATGAAAAAACTATTTCTTTTTTTTTTTTGATTCAGCCCGTATGACACTACATTTTTTTCTTCGTTTTTAGCTCATTAAATCATATACCTACCTACTAAAGTTTCAGCCGAGAGAAAAAGGGAAAGATGTTATTTTTAAAAAAGGAAAAGCACTTATCTGGCAAAAAAATAATATGAATTGTCAACATTATTTAAAAATCCTTTTGTTGTTTTCTCTTCTAATGCTGCAATATTTGTTTAATTATATTGATATATTAATATCCGATTCAATTTTCTCCGAAATGTTTTGAAAAAATTTGTTTTATAATATTTTTAAAATATGTTTTAATTTTAAATTCGAAAATGTCAAAAAAAAAGCTGCTTAAAGCTGAAAAATGTAAATTGAATCACATTTCTAATACATTTTTTCTGACATTTTCACATTTTTGGGGTTTGATGTGTACACACTCAGTCTTATTAGGGGGGTTCACATTCAACGACGTGTCGCCCGACCCGAGTCGTTTTGCTCTAGCGGTCACATTTATCGACTTCCGTACCGGCATCATTTGAAAATAATTTTTCAAAGAGCAAACATGGCGAGAATTTCATTATTCGCACCAATACTAGCGCATTAATTTTATTTGTTTCTACTTTTTTTTTATTATTTTACTTTCATTTTAAACTATTCTCTTTTTATCTTAAGAAAAAATAGAAATAAGATATAAAATTAAATTTTCGGTCGTCCGACTTTACATTTACTACACCGGTCGTTCGACAGGGCAAATTATCAAAAAAATTGAGATACAGAGCTTGCTTGATCGACAGTCGTTCAACTGGTGTTCACATTACAAAAATCTAACGACACGACACGTGTTGACGAACATGTCGTTGAATGTGAACGCCCCTATTGGAATTTTCAGTAATGAATTCTTCGTTCTACTCTAGTTAAGTTTTTTTAATGAATTAAAAATGAGAAAAAAATGTAGTATCATACGGGCTTTCTTCTTTCACCAAATTTCAGTTGAAACGAAAGTGAATTAAACTAAAGGAAAAGTTCGACCGTTCTCATCTAATTGGGTACGTTGGGTACTAGGGACTACATATGTAGTCAACTACATTCATTGACCGCAAAATTGAGTAAGAAAACGCTTTATTTCTTACGATGTCAAAGATGTCAAAATTTACTTAAAGTATTTATATTCTTATAAATATAACTTCATTATGGAATACGCAATTCTGGATCTACAATAATTCTCAGTACAGTATTCTCTTTTCTTTTGACGACAAATGTGTAAAGAGAAAGGAGAGAACTGCACTGCTAATCACAGCGGATTCAGTATTACGGATTCCATAATCGACATGAATATGTTTATCTAAAAAAACACCTCACACACGTACCTCCCTATACGTGCTTCTGAACGTACCCATTCACTTCGAGCTAAAAAAACGTGACTTTTGTCATGTGTTTTACATTTTTTTTAACTGTTCCGAAACATTCGGCTCCGATTTCCGGTTGGTTTGGCAGAGGTTCTTCATTTAAAAATAACTTCGAAATCTGAGCACGCTTATTTGTATACATATTTTGAAGTTTATTATTTGACGTTTAACAATCAGCTGATTCACTTACACTGAATTTAAAAAAACGAATTAAAAAGGGCGTTCGTGTAAACTTTTGTGTAAACTTATCATTTTACACAATTTGTAAACTTACGACATTGCATGAATACCCTTATTATAATTTTATACGAAAAACCCTCTTTATAATTATAAAATACTGAAATTATTCCGTTAGAAAGATAAATGAAAGGGTTTTTCTTGTTAGTTCCAATAAATGTCATCCTTTCAACCACTTCAGACTTTATTTTATACAATGACACAATCGCACTACATTGGACATATTAAATTATAAAAAAACTATAAAATATCTCAACTGCAGGAAAATATAAAAACCTTCCCAACGGCACTGCGAACTCTTATATATACTTATTCTGAGGTCATCGGTCTATCACATTCCATTCATTCAAATAAAATAAAATAAAATCTCTCAAGTCAACAAAATTTAATTCCTTCAAATAGAAAAAAGTAAAATAAAATAAAATTAAAAAAACCCATCGTAGATGAAAAGAAATCGATTTGCCATAAGATATCTGTCTGGGGCTGAAATTTTCAATTCAAGTATACTTATAGGCTAAATTTACAAAAAAAAAAAATAAAAAAAAAATAATTTAAAATCTCAATTCCTTTCAAAGAAAAGGAGGTTATGGTTTTGCCAAAATATGTAGGTATACATAGAAATCTACATAGAATCCTTTTCTTTTTCGAGGATGCAATTATATATTTTTTTCAAAATCGATTTGATAGTAGAAGAAGAAAATTATATCAAAGCCCCTCCCAGCCCACACTTTCTCATTTATAGGTAGGTTATACCTTTATATAAAGAACAACTGTACTGACCTGACCCCTTTATAGAAAGCGATACGGATGGATTATTATTAAAACTTAATTATCCCAGGGCATATTAAACTCATCGTCGTTGTCGAAAACATTTGCATAGAACTTTTATCCCATCATCATCATTATCCTTCGTTTAAGCATGGATGGATGGATGGATATCGATAGAGTCAACCTCAACTATTTATCATCACATCCAATATTATAGGATTCAGTATCGATTTCTATTTATTCATAAATATTTGTACACATTTAATACATATTTAGGTATACTGCCGGGTAGCGGTATAAGAGGGTAGATGGGTATAGCGGCCTATATCCAGGAAACTGCCATTATCCTGTGTCCCAAGTGAATGCCACGGAATCATTTACCCCCCACATCACATCCCCATCACCTCTACCAAAAAACAGTTTACAAAAACTTATAAATAATAGATTCCGAGTGTGTGTGCACAAAACACGAATAGCCTCGACCTGAAGTCCCTTACCATTTAGCCTCCGCATATTCACAACACACAACAAAAGGTATCCTTGAATATATACGTACACACATATCTATTGTAGGTATATGTATGTTCGTCCTGTACACTTTAAGCTTTTATAGCTGTATATGATGCTTTGAGCCATACTATGCCAAAAAAAAAAAAAAAACAAAAAAACCTCTCAATCTGTGTGTCCTGCCATTGCCATCCTATAGTCCTCATCCTCAACTATACGTCGTCGTCATCGTTCGTCGTCCTACACAAAAAGTTTTTCGTGTGCAAACTTTGCTTTTAGTATATCATTTGTAAGGTTGAAGCTGATGGGGGATGAAAAGATGAAAATGGTGATATATAGAAGTGGTGGTGGTGGTAGGATTCTGTAAGTTGTATCCTTGTGCCAGCTCCAAGCTCTCGAAAATCGAGTTTACTCTTGGTAAAATTTACACTTTTTTTTCTGTTATCCCACCGACCAACAACAAAGTACGTATTTATACGTACAACAACGGTCCTTTTGAGCCAAAAGGCTGCAACTTATGGTGCGAATGTGTGTGTATATACACAAGGATTTCAAGTTCTTCTTCGTTGGGGATTCATTGGACAGTACTCTAACGATGCGACTGTGTGTTGGCTGAATGTGCTCCTTCAAAAAATAACTCTACGTGGCGGTACAAAAAGGTGCCGGGGTTTAACCGCCCCAGGAGGCTCGATTTATAAAATGTCATTTTCCATGAAACAAATTGCCATGTCGTACCTACATACATACATATATATAAATATACGAACTACACAAGCTGGGAGCTGGGTAAGATGGAAGGTAGTTGCGTATAAACCTACGAACCTAAAAAAAAAAGGAACCTTGGATTCTGGGAAGGATATCTATATATATTCGCATGATGATGGTTGTTCTGTATAAATGGGCAAGGAGAAGCAACCGTTCGCATCAGCACTGCTGGAAATGACTAAATGATGATTTGAGTGGGGGGAGGGGACCGAGAGAATGATGGTGGAACGTGTTGGAAAATTTTTTTTTTTTCATTTTACGTTGATTTTGTTTTTTTTTTTTTATTTTTTTCTTGGTTAGGGAATTCTTTAACGGAACTCACAAAACAATGGTGATGGCGCACACATTTCTGTGATGGCGGATCATTAATTGAAAAATATGCGCGCTTTATAATATACATTTATATCGCGTTGAAAGAGGGGTATTGTTTCAGAATGAAACACATGCAGATGGCGATAGCGCGAACGCACGATGGGTTGACGTTTGATTATTATTATTATTCGTATTATTGTTGATATCCTTTCTAGCAGTTTTTACTCGAAAGGATTATTATATAAGCTGCCTGGATTTTAGCTTATTAATATTTTATAAGAGGAACCCTTTTTAACAAAACGAAAGATGATATTATTATTATTTATATATTTACGAGGGTGAATTTTGCAGTTTTGCTATTTTTGACGGATGACGTTTTTGGTTGGTTTTTGATTCGCGGGCGGAATGATTGTTTACTGATTAAACCGCAAAAGAGGGAGAGGAATACATAATTAAATTTTATTGTTTTATGTTATGTAAGCAAAGGTATTGGTACTTTCGTTCTCCTTTGTGATGGAGTCATAGGTTATGTATAGGTACACTTAAACGATTTGAATAATTAGCTAACGTTACTTATAATTTTGGTTAAATGTGGGATTCTATTTATTAAATGAAAGTGGGGAGTGTTAAATGTTGTTTTTCATGTATCTTATATGCATTCCACAAGGAACTTTTAGGTACTACTGAAGGAGTTATAGTTATTTGTAAGAAGAAAAATTGGTTAATAAATGTCATTAATAATTGAATTGAGTTATAGTTTCCAATTTTTGGAAAATAATTTCACATTGAAAAAGCGGTTTTATAGTCCAGTCATTAAAGCATTTGACTCGGAAAATATCGCCGGAAAGATTAAATTTTGGTGTATAGCCTCCTCATAGTGTTCTTAAAGCCGTGTCCGAATTGCGTTACGTCCTGCACTGGACCTTGTAAAATTTTGACACTAGCGTGGTGAATAATATGGGTTAAAAATTACCCAGCTCCAGAGCAGGTTAAAATTTGACACTAGTGGTTAAACTTTGACGTTTCTCAAGAAAGAGAGAAAATTGAATTTGAAATTATTTTTAAAAGTGCAACAATGGAAATAATCAATATTATGAATTTTGAATTTTCATGTGCATGTACACATACCTCGCGTAGTCGTTGCTGTGTTATTGCAGTCTTCGTAATAATACTATATGAAAGAATTAATATAAAATACTTCCACAAAATGTTATTCATCTTGCAAAATTAATGCCAATTGTTTATTTTTTTTTTTTTATTTTGTTGACAGCTGTGAACTAGTGTTCACAGACTACATAATCAAGCAATACACAATAGGATTTTTCCCGTAATGTTTGGGGACATAATCGATGCAAAACCTTTAAAATTAAATCAAATTAAGGAATTTATACTTTATTCGAGTCGAATTTTTATTTTGATACATTTCAAGCTGGATTTTGTACAGAATATTTATTTTCTGGAATAATAAAACACATTTGTGGTTACGGAAATTTCTTTAATCTTGCGGTAATTTTAACTAAAAATCCCATTCAACCAATCCTATTTTAATCCAGTTCGGACAGCAAAAATAAAAAAATTATCCCATTTTAACCAAACTTCAAAATTTAACCAGTGTTAGAAAATTTTTGACGCAATTCGGACACGGCCTAAAAAACTGTTCAATATCCTCAACGATATGAGCACGCGCCTCTAACAATTTTAAGGGGAGTTAAAGGCCCCCCAAATCATATCATATCGATGGGGGACTTTTGATAGTTTCTTAAGAACACCACGAGGAGGCTATATACCAAAATCAAGCTTTCCGGTGATTATTTCCTTTAATTGAATATATAATTTAATTAATACAATTTAATTATTTTTATAAAGTTTGCAAACAAACATAATTTGAGAGCAGTTTTTTTTTTTTTAAATATTTTGAGCCTTGTTGATACGAAACTTAAATACCTACTTATGTTCAACTTAAACGCTTATGTTCTTCTTTTTCCTTAGCGGTAACGGTCACATTTAAACTTTTATGTTGAATTTAAAGCCCATATTATTCACTCGATACATCCAGATTAAAATTTAAATCTGGATGTATTTACATTCAATTTGTATGATTTACATCTGGATTTAAGTTTTAATCTGGATATATCGAGTGAATAATATGGCGGTAAGTGTTTAAGTTTTGTTTCAGCAAATGAGACGTAAAAAAAAAATAAAAACAAAAAATTTAAGTAGATACCTAATTTAAAAAAAAAAAAAGTAAATTTAAGAAAATTGAAGAAAAGTTAAAAAACAAATTAAAGTAAAGTATAAAAAAGCAAAGTTAAAAGAAAATTAAAGTTACCTTAGTTAAGAAATTGAAGTTAAGTTAAAAAAAAAATTTAAAAATTTACATTAATGTATTTACAGAAAAAAAATAAAAAAAAATTTAATTAATGTATTTACAAAAAAAAAAAAAAAAAAAAAAAATGAAAAAAAAATAAAAAAAAAAATAAAAAAATAAATAAAAAAATAAATAAAAAAATAAATAAAAAAATAAATAAAAAAATAAATAAAAAAATAAATAAAAAAATAAATAAAAAAATAAATAAAAAAATAAATAAAAAAATAAATAAAAAAATAAAAAAAATAATAAAAAAATAAAAAAAAATTTAATAAAATAAAAAATAAAATTAAAACCAAACAAAATCTTTTTTATCTTATTATCATTTACGAAAATACCATTTTTAGCTTCCAATTCTTTAATCGTCTTATTCATTTCGATTTTACGTAGCCATGAAGGAAAAAGTCTAGAGAATTAATATCACGTCATGGTCTAGGGGGTCATTTCAAGGGTGAAATAAATTTCCAGTCAAATGATTTATTACGAAAAACTGTTCATCACCGAATTTTTCTCGCAATTAAGCAGTAGTAGCGCTGCGTCGCTGCGTCATCGAGGTAGAGACCGTATCATCAATTACCCTGTCACACAGAGGGACGACCAATAGGAATAAATAAAAAATTCAACTCTTTCAAGGGCACAAGTGATTGGTAAACCATCTGAAATATGTACATATATGTATATGCTATAAAGTCCCTTGCACATGAGCTGCGACCTGCGAATGCGAATAAACATTTATAATCAATTTCTAGAGCAAATATCAACTATTTTTTGTGTTCACTTTTCGACGAAACGAATAATCAGAATAGAAAACAGTTTGTAAAATTAGTTTATTATAAAATTTTTTCATTTTCATATTTTTAACGCGACCAACAACGTATCTTCTGCGAACTGTCAAATGAAAATTCGCAATCCACAGCCATTGAATGCAAACATTTTGAATATACCGATGATAAAACATCTATTTGTTGCCTTTAAAGTGTATTATTATTCTAATAAATGCCACATTTTCTTTAAATAATTTTTTTAAGCGCTCATTTTACTTGGTCTATTTACTTTTTCTTTTTATATTACAATTCGCATTGTGCGGCGACCAAAAGAATAACTCATTTAAATGAAATGTCAAAATTCGGGACCATTCGCAATATTAAAATAATTTGGCTTTGTCAACTCGTGCAACAGTTACAGAGCCGTAAACATTGACTCGTTGAACTTTTTTCGCAGACAGTGATATAATTTGTTTTTAAGAACCTACTTTAAAATGGGTTCACAGTACTTCTGCGCATAGATAATTGTTTTACACCATGAATAATAATAACAATAATAATCTAGGCATGTGAAATCATATGGCGTTTAAAAAAATTGTTTCTATTTCGTGTTTTTTAATGGGATTTATTGAATTTTAGATTTAAGTCAACACCAGAAAACACTCTCGAGATCTTTATTGTTTTATCATAGGCTATTGATATTTTAACCAAATCACGAAAGAAATTTTACTCAAATTTGCAACTTTTTTAATAATGGACACATTTGCAGTTTCAACTCAACATCAATAAAAAATGGCGACCTTTTGGAAAGATGGATTCGAAATGAGAAGTTAGTTGTTTGCTGTTACAAGACAATGTTCTTAATTGTGTAAGTGATACTGCTTATCCAATTTGTCCGCCATTTCGTTAAGTTTATTTTTCAAAAACGATTTTTTTATTTACAGGGTGTTTTTAAAGTAGGTACCTACGTAATAGTTAATAGTTGATGGCTTCCTGTTGCTTTATCTTAACTTCCTTAAAAAATAAATGTTTCCTTTTTCCAAATTAAGTTGTTGAATTCAAAACAATAAAAAAGTGCTGTTTATACAGCAATTATTTCTTTTAAAGGACACCCTGTTTACAAGTTATACAATCATAAACTCTTTGAGAAAGAAAATTTGTAGAGCTGTCCTTTTATTGCCCACCCCATTATAAAGTTTTCCAGAGTCAACCGCACAAAGTGTTGCCCCTTTTAAAATGGAATACCAACATATATGAAGCAGATACCTACTTATAACCTATAGACATGTGGATTGTGGATAGGTAGGTACCACATAAGCAGTTCCATATAGCAGTGATACATATAGGTTTTCCTAAGGCTCAAACCAAAAGGTTTGAAATATTGTATGTACCTATGTATGTATATGAAAATGTTGTTCTTACGACATTCTTCTAGAAAATTCTTTATATTTTCAAATTACATATTTAGGTATACGAGGATATGTACCTCGAAACTGTTCTATACTTCACCCCATCCGTTGCGGGATAAATAACACGTTTCCCTATATCGTTGTCGTTCGACGTTCGTCGTTCGTCGTCCTCGTGCTACACACAACCAGTTCCTCCATGATTTTTTGGCAAGAAACGTTCTATGCAGGGTTGTCTCCCTTGAGCATAAAGAACCCCCTCTGTCGACTGTTACGTCAAAACTTTTACCACAAAGGACCATACAATATACTGGATGGAAGGAAGGAAGACAAATCCTCATCGTCGACGACGAACGAAGTATAGGTATAAGGCATTTACCATGGTTGATGGTGTGGTGGTGTCATCAACGAATGAACCAATTTCTAATTCCCGTTTTATTGTGCGCTCCGTCTCCATCTCCGTCTTCAGCTTCGTTTACCTATCCTTTTCTCCATTCCACTTATATAGATATAGAAAATAAACGAACAGACCTAGAAAAATAATACTTTCCTTATTTTAACGTTTTTCCCTCCCTGTATACAATCTACGGAGAAGCAATTTTCATGTCGGTTCAGTTCCGTAAAAACTCAACTTCACTCCGCTCCATATCAGATTTGGTATAGGTTAGGTAGAATGGCAGTATAGAAGGGAGAACTTTTCATTTCACAAACTGCTTGTGCTTTAGCTGAAGCCGAGTAACGTTGTTGGTTTGAATGTAAATAATCATATCACACGGATGGTGGGGAATAACTGAACTATATGCCATCTAGAATGGCAGAGGATTCACTTTAATATAAAAGTGGGAATCCTAATGGAGAATCCCGAGAAATGTGGGAGGAGTGTTAAATGAATGTTATACGGATCTTTTCTATACCTACATATATGCCTTGCTTAGTTTTGTGAGTGGAAGTGGAAGAGATGCTTAACATTAAGGAGGAGGCGCGCAAAATATAGAGGGACCAAATGACAGGACACATTAAAGCGCCCTTTCTGTAGTATTTTTGTTGTGTATATGATGGCATTTATAATTTAACGTTCATTTATATAGTCTGTGCAACAAGGGCGGTAAAACCAATTGATGGGTGCGATTAAGAAAAGTTTTATCTCAAAAAAGTCCCAAAGGGAATTTGTTTTATAAAGATTCTTTCAACAACAAAAGAACCAACTAATTTGGACAAGAGTTGCTTAAAGGCTGTTTTTATTCACAATCGTTGCAAAATTAATTTGACATTAAGGTTTGAGAGCATATTGAATGACGTCTGATGACGCGTGTGACGTGACGTAGCGTTTTTGTAAGCAATTGAAAACAATTAGACAAATCATAATGAAACACAATGAAACAATGTGAATTGTCGTATTTTACACAAAAAAAAAAAAACAGTTACAAAAAATTAAACAATTGGACAACTCATAATGAAACACAATGAAACAATGTGAACTGTCGTATTTTACACAAAAAATACAGTTATACAGCAGGCGTACAATGCGTGTGAAGTGACTCAGCATAACAAAAATTTTTGTAAACAGTATAAATCAATTGGACACCCGCATACTGACATCGTAACACGAAATGACCTGACGCTTGTTTAAAAAAAAATAATTAATCTCTAAAATCAATGTGCTGATAACGTTTTCATTATTCTTGTCATCTGACACTTGTAATGTCACGTCACACGCATCGTACGTGCGTAGAATTTGGTTTATATTTTTTTTAAGATTATTTGACGTTTTAAAATATAGCATGGCATGTTTTTTTTTGTACATACATATATTTCAAACAAATTGGTCAAAGTTCAAAATACAGGTTTTTTGCTCTTTACTTTTTCATGGCGAAGTTGTCGAAACTCTTTTTTTAGATTATAGTATTACATACAAAAAAAGATTAACTATATTTTTTTTCCATAGAAGTTATTATTTACAATAAATTAGTTCTTAAAAAAACGCGAGGTATTGAAACTAAAGGTTTTTTTTTTACTTACAACTCTTAACAAATCTAACAAAATCCAATTTGAAACTCGAATAGACGTCAAACTATCCACAGTAGAATTCTACATTAGCTTTTTAACGGTCGTAATAATACTGCCGATGTTGTATTTGTAATGCATGTAAAATCTTGAACCTATAGTCAAGTTAAATGCGAAAAACCGATATTTTTAACATTTGACCTTTAATAACTTTATGCGCATACGATTTTGTAATGGCCTTTTTGATAATATGTTTGTTGGTGGATGAGATAATCACAATTTGATAATATTTTGTATGCCTGTAGTGGTTTTCTGGAATCTCTAAAAGTAAAATATAACCTAAATATAACTCAAATAAAACCCAAATATAAACAGAATATATCCTAAAATAACCCGAATGTAACCAAAATATAACCCAAATAAAACCCAAATATAACCTAAAATAACCCAAACATAACCAAAATATAACCTATATATAACCAAAATATAACCAAAATATAACCCAAATAAAACCCAAATATAACCTAAAATAACCCAAACATAACCAAAATATAACCTAAATATAACCAAAATATAACCCAAATAAAACCTTAATATAACTCAAACATAACCAAAATATAACCCAAATAAAACCCAAATATATTTGAATATTTGGAAATATTAGCAAAATATAACCCAGATATAACCCAAATATAACCAAAGTATAACTCAAATATAACCTAAAAATAACCCAAATACAACCAAAATATAACACAAATAAAACCCATGTAAAACCCAATTACAACCAAAATGTAATCCAAAAATAACCAAAATATAACCCTAATATAACCCAGATATAACCCAAATATAACCCAGATATAAATCAAATATAACCAAAAAAAACTAAAATGTAACCAAAATATAACCCAAATATATCTCAAATTAAACCTTCAACAAATTTTAAGTGCAAATAACCAACAAACCAACTGGTTTTTCATTGAGTTTTCTGCTTAAATATCCTTTTCACAATTATGTAATCTGAGAACGTATACATTTTAACGTAGATCTTTTTAAAAATGTACGTATATCATTTTTTTTTATTAGTTCCATTTTGCGGCAGTTGAACATTTTTCTCTTTAATTGTGTTCAAACTTGAACGGGGTTTAATCGTATTTTCGAAAACTGGACGTTAGAAAAATATTACAAAATTTTTATTTCGATCCCTCCATCTTTTAGTTCACCTTATATCTATACACCTATATAAGTAAACACACAATGACGTAGTCATAGTTCCGGAATGTTGCCCTGACAGTAACTTTGTTGCACAGATGGCGAATTCACAAAAGCATATATAGGTAGTAGCATTTTTGAATCGGGGTTCTCCATTCCAAAAAAAAAATCATGAACAACAACAACGAGGCGCACATCTATATTGGTTTTTTGGATGAGGATGACGTTGTCGTACCCTACTTTACCAATTTCCATCATCAGAACGCGAAACGAATTGCTGCTTCCTTGCACAATATAATATAGAGACATGAACAAATATTTCGCGTAGTCATCGCTGTGTAATATAAAGCTGCATTTGCTGTGAATTGTGATGGCGATGGGATGTGGAAAGAAGCTGGAGTGGCTGTCCGCAGTTATCCCCTTTTTCTATATACATTGAAATTTATGCCCTCTTTTCGGGTTTATCCTTGGGGAGTTTTCTTCCTCTTCCTTCATTTTCTTTTTCCATTCTCATTCATTCATAATGGAAATTCTCATCTGAAGGGTTTGCATGTTGGTTAGACAATGCTAACTGCGCTTCGTTTCTCTAACCGCCACAATATGAGAAAGACGAACGGTAACAACAATAACGACGACGACGGCTATAGGATTCCACGATAGCAGCTTACTGCTTACATGTTGTCGTCCCCTAAATTATCCTAACAATTCGGCTACATTTTCATCGTTTATGCCTTGTAGTTGTGTTGTGCTCGTTGCAGCGGACAAGGTTTTGATTATTTTTTCGTCCTTAATACCTTCGGATTGGTATGTAATTTCCTTTTCAAAAGAGGGAAAATCCATTTTTATTCTTTGTGTGATGCTTGTTTTGTTTGTTTGTTTGCTTAAATATTACGAAGGGTGGTCGGTGCTTGCCCTGCTGTTGCTGATGCTTTATAGCAGATCGTGGCCTGGGTAAAGTATAATACTTTCATCTTCTTCTTTTTCTACTTCTACTTTGCAGCAGGAAGTTCTGAATTTTTGTGGACCTTGCGTAAAATAAAAAGATATTCGTAAACAGACAACAACAACAAAAAAAACTTGTTTAATGTTATTCAATTTATCCTCAAGTGTTTTTTGGTTTGTGTAATCTTGTTTTTATTTTTGTATTTCTTCTTGTTGTAACGATTATAGGAATAGAAATTTTCAAATGAAAAGTTGCAATACGAAACACGTTGCGTTTTCTTTTTATACAATATTTTAACATAGTTTTTGGTGATTTTGAACAAACACAAGAGTATAACCTTACCTTAATAAATAATACCTTTTGATTCTATGAAGAAAATAAAGTACAATAAAAAGGATACACAGCGGTGAAAAGGAAATTAATGAACCTAGTTTCGTCCAGGCTTTTAGCTTGAGGCATTTCCTAATTGATGATTTTGCTGTAGTTGTTCAAAGGAAATTTTAGTTCTTTTCAAACAAAATATAAAACTTATAAACTTGTCTTCATTGAAATGTGTACCAAGAAGTTTCACAAACCGAACCAGTTCTCATAGAGATCAACATTATGAAACATATTAGCATAACCCTTAAAAATAACCTTTACATAAACATAACGGTTATTCTTGGAAACAGAAACAATATACAAGACAATTTTGGGGTACGGCCGTTAGGGACGAAAATCGTTTCGCAAATCTTACTTCGCAATTATCAAAATAAATTTTAAATTTCGCATGAAATTTCATAATATGTACCTATCTTAAATATCGAAATGAAACTTAAAAACTAAAAAAATACTTCGCAAAGCAATAAATTGCAGAAATAATAAATTGCGAAGTAATGAAATACGAAATAATAATTAGTGAAGAACGCAAGATAAAAACGGCATTGTGAATTATGAGAAATGCTGCTTTTGCGAAACGATAACATAGATAAAAAAAAACTTGCGAAATAAGTAAATGCGAAGTGATAAAATTGCAAGACAAGTAATTTCCGAAATGACCAGAAAACGCCAAAATAATAAAACATATTATGTTGCAAAAAATTTAATTTTTTTTTATCAACACCTCGATTAAGTAGTTATGACAACCCCTCAATAATTTAGGAAGCGATGTTTCGCAATTCAAAATCCCAAATAACGAAATCTTGATTTTTTTTTTTGAAACTGGAAAACCTAAGCCTGGCAAATTAATATTCCCGATTTTCATAATCTCGCAATTACAAAATCCAGCTTTTAACAATCTCGCAATTATCAACTGAAATCTTGCAAAATCGAACTATTGACTGGCTCTAAAACTGCAAACAAAAGTTTAAAATTTTGATTTGGACTTAATTATTTGATAGAATAGATAATTGTAATTTTTCAAAGCGATATTTTAATTTTTGAGATTTTAGTATGCGGGTTTTTGTAATTAGGGATTGTAAAAAAACGAGATTTTATAATTGCGAGATTACGAAAAGGGGGATTTTGTAATTGTAAGATTTCGCAATGCGAGATTTTGTATTGTATTGTGTTGTTTTGATTCCACTACGGGTTAAAAGTCTCCCATCACACTCTCCTCTCCTCCCATCCCTCTCTCCTTACACTTCGCAACCTCTTGTGCCTTTATCCACTCTTCCCCCCTCCCTCCTTTGTCCATTATATCCCTAATTTTTTACCTTATTGATCTTTCGTCTCCGCCTGACATGCATCTTTCTATCACATGTTCCCACGTCTCTTGCTTACCTTCACACATTGCACATTGTCTCTTCTTCTTGTTTCCAGTACCGTCTTTCTCTCACCTCATTCCCTAGCCTGACTCGCTATTCTCTTTGTTCTGTTTGGCTTCCATCCCGCTTTCAAATATTGCGGGATCCCCTCGGTCATTAATTCTTTATACCACCTGTTATATCTGGATTCCTTTATGCATTCCCGTCTTTCGTTCTCCTGTTCTCTTATGTCTTCCCATTCTACTCTCGTATCCTGTCATACTGTCCTCTCTTCCTTCCCTTCCCCTTGTTCCCTTTCTGCTTTGTTCCCATCGTGATCCTCTCTCTCGCTTCCATCCCTCTCTCTCTCGCTTCCATCCCTCTCTCTCTCTCGCTTCCATCCCTCTCTCTCTCGCTTCCATCCCTCTCTCTCTCTCTCTCTCGCTTCCATCCCTCTCTCTCTCTCATCTACTGTAAACTTTCTTTCGCTATCTCGCTTCCCTCCTCCTTAATGAACCTCATCACTTTCGTTTTTCCCACGTTTACTTCCAGTCTTTTCTCCAGTCTTCTTATGATACTTTGCATCTCTTCTTCATTTTTCGCCATTACCACCACATTATCTGCAATCTGCAATGCGAGATTTTAACAAACAAGATTTCGTAGATAATATGATGGTCTTTTAATAATACAATTTCTATAGACTACTGAAATACTTCAGCCAAGTAGACGACTTAGCACAATTTTATTTGGACTTTGTTAAATTATTGATTCAAAATAGCTTTTAACGGCCTTTTAGTCCTACAAAAATAGGCGTTTCGTCCCGGAAAACTCACTTGGACACATCAGTTGTTAGTGAGGGCCTTTGTCCATACGCAATTTTTGCTAAGTTCAGTTCATCTAACATAGATTTCGTGACGAATACCTAGTGTGAACTATATCCAACAAGGCTAGAATTCCTAATCATTCTACTTGGCTGATGTATTTCAGTAGTATAGTATATAGAATTTGTATTATTAAAAAAACCTTCTTATATAATCTAGCCAGGCCCTGGGCTAAAAACAAAAACAAAAACTTGAAATTTAATGATTAGGAATTCTAGTCTTCTTGGATATAGTTCACACTAGGTATTCGTCACGAAATCTATGTTAGATGAACTGAACTTAGAAAAAATTGCGTATTGACAAAGGCCCTCACTATAGTCAACTAATGAGTCCAAGTGAGATCGCCGGGACGAAACGCCAATTTTTGTAGGACTTAAAGGCCGTTAAAAGCTATTTTGAATCAATATTTCAACAAAGTCCATTAAAATAGTGCTAAGTCTTCTACTTAGCTGATGTATTTCAGCAGTATAGTACATATATAGAATTTGTATTATTAAAAAAACCTTCCTCCTGTGTATTTCCTATTTATTTGAGTCCGCGATTAAAAAGGTTGAACGAATTAAAAAAAAAAATAAATACAATTTTAGTGTCCAGTCTTTACTTTTACTTTATTTTACTTTAAAGCGAATAACTATAATAATTATTGTAATTAATGTTTTATATTTTTATTTATATTAAAAAAAAAAAAAAAAAAAAAAAAACTAACCAAATATTTTCTTTATCTTTTTAGGTAATAATCCCATGACTAGATATTTTCTTCTTAAGTCAAGGTATGTAGAAATTTGTTTTAAGTTTTTAATTTTATTGTCCAGGATCGGGATTTCAATAAGGATTTCCACAATATGATAGGGAAGTTTATGTTCTATGTGAGCATAGAATTTATCGAGTTATAGAAGCTGAGTAAGGTCAAAGATTCTCAAAATATCTTCTGCAGATGAGTCCTGAAACTAAAAATGGCATTCCTCAACCTCCCCTTTTCACAGAGGCGCAGTGGCGATACGTCGATGACACTATGCGACCTCACCCCTTCCTTCAGCGGTACGGTGATAACGCTGTTCAACGTTACCTCCTCTTTCAACAATACAGCAATGAAGCTGTCCTATGTTCCTAATTTCATTCCTTTCTCGGCAAAACGGCGATGATGCTGTCTGAAGCTCTCTACTTCAACATTATCCTTCCCCCTAACCCTATTTTGAGCTGGATCAAAGGTGTTACACGACCATGGATCAGCATGGCTGAGGGCCCAAATCAAAAATCAGTGTTTAATGGAGTATCCGTACACCTGGCGACCACCGATTAACTAGCCTTATCAACAAAATCTGTGGTTTTATTTATTTTAGCTTGTTCCCTGATACAGATACCATGAACATCGTCAGTTTTGATGCAAGAAATACTTTTCGAACGGTTATGTCACATGTCCTCTTATTGCATCTTTCATCGTGGGAGGATTAAGTGTTAGAGAAAAATCATTGGATAATTTGAAGTGTTCCGCTGATGTTGAGGGTTTGTTCCAATTTTACTGCGGCGAGATTTAATCACGCCCACGAGTTAGAACACTGTGTTGTTTGTAGTCAGCTGTATAAAGGTTGAATTTTTCAACATGTTTGCAAGGTTTGCTGTACTAAAAATGCACAAAAAATACTAAAATATCAATGCAATTCGACAAAATAAGTCCAATCTGAGACTGTCAAAGTTTCTTGACTCAGTATTATGAAAAGTTTAAAAACTGTATTCCCATAATGTCCCGTTTTCTTTCTTAAAAAAAAAAATGAAAAAGAAAAAAAAAACTAAAAGTGCCTGCTTTTCCACCTCTATTATTATTTACTAACCTTTAAAATGTTATGAAATAAGTTTAAGGAAGTAGTGTACCTTCTACAATACCTATACAGAAAAATGTTAAATGTTTTTTTCTAAACGCCATTATATGTATGTATAGCTTTAGCATTTATGCAATTGACATTATAAATGTAGGAGTATATGAAGCAAAAAAAAAAAAAAATTCAAAACGATTTGTTCAGTATAAAAAAGCACAAAGAAATCCTTTGCATTCATACATTGTAAGTACTTTTCTCTTATACTTTGTGACATTTCTTTTCATAATTTTCTCTCTCTCAAGTACTGCCAATGATAAAATTCCAAGAAATTATCTAACAATTTACGCTGTCAACTTTTCAAATACACCACCAACACACGCCCTTTTTCTAGAATCTAAAAAAAAAAAATATATGAACTTCACTATACAGTTCACGGTGGTATTTCAAAAGAACTTTATAAAACAAATCTCTCACTCCCTCTCCCTTTCCAGAACATAGTTTCCTCCCTCTTCGTTTTCATACAGCAGAAGAATGACAGTTGGTTTCGTTCGTCGTCGTCGTCGTCAAGGTATATATGTATGTATATGTATCGTTTACGTTGTAAGTAGCTTAGTTGTCAGAAACTAAGTTGAATCCTTCTGACACAAACTGGGGGAAATCACTGAAACACAACGACGACCCCTTTTGTCAAAAGCCTGTCAAAAACTTCATAGAACGTCAAAAGCATAATATTAATAATATAGTCTACAATTCTGCGCCAACCTCTTACAATGGCATCAACCGTGGTCAACCCACTGTATCTTCTAGAGAAAAAAAATAGAAGTTTCCATTGTTTGTGGCAAAAACACATCCTAACACACACACAGCTGACTCTCCACACAATAGTGAGCTTGGTTTCATATACGTCACTCCATGTGAGGATATTTTGTTAAAGGGGATGGATTATTGCGAAAATGATCCGTTAATTGATTTATTCCCATTGTTGATTCCCAGATTATGGTGACCATATTTAAAAAAAATATAAGAAATATTATAAAAATGTATCTAAAAAATATGTACTTCAATTTTTCATAACCAATACATAAAATTCAATTATTTGTCAAATTAAAATTTGACTTACTAAAACAACGCAAATTTCTGTTTTGAAGAAAACATTAATTCCAAAAAAAATAGATGAACCCAAAAAGAGAAATAAAATTAAAAAAAAACCTGAAACCGATGCAGGAAGTATGGTTGCGTCGTTGGATGCAGAACTGAACATTTACAAAATTAACACAAATTGACGAGATTAAGTAGAAATGAAAGATACGATATGTATTTATTTAACGATTTTGGAATTATATGGTATGAATCCTTAACATCGGCAGAACTCGCCAAATTATCAAATTATTTTTTACGAACTGCAATTCAATCCACTCACGATGAACGATAATGACTACAGCATGCAAAAGCAATCTATATATTTTGTTATCTATAGAATGGCCATACATCAAAATTTGACATCAGACTAGACATAGAATGTAAAGTACTAACATGCTGGGTCGATTTTCCTTAAACAAATTTTTTTTTGGATAAAAATAACGGTAGCTTCCATGAAAATTGTTTTGTTTTAATATGCTTATTTTTCTCGAAAACGTTTCCGTCGATTTTGATGAAAACACGATTTGAAAAATAAAATAATACTGCCTTTTGCGAGGAAAAATCCTCCAAGAGTATCTCTTGTCATGAAAAAGCGCTTCTCACCTTAGCCGTTTGGATTCAGCTGAAAATTGTAGGTCCCCTACATTCCTGGCAATAACATGCACATAGCAATGGTTGAAAGTTGTTAGTCACTAGGCCCTGGTTCTACACGGAATGCCACCTCACCCAATTTATTTTATTTATAAAATATAAAAATAAATAATGAAGAATAAAATATAAAAAAAATAAAAATACAAATTTAAGAATACATTTCAAAAAATAAAAAAAGTAGAAATATAATTTTAATAAAATAAAAAAAAATATTAAAAAATTTAATTTTGTTTGGAAAACCAATATTTCGATATCGACTTATGCAGTACCCAAATAAAAATTAATAATAAATAATAAAAAATGGCAAAAATAATAATAATAGAAATTCATATTTAATAAAATTAATAAAAATATTGTCAAAACTCAAAATAGGACTTTTTTGAATTTATTATAGAATCGTGCGTAAAACCTTTTTCGCTTCATTTTTGCAAAAAAAAAAAAAAAAAAAAAAAAAAAAACCGGTATCTCTTCACGGGTATTTACTGCTCCTTTTCACTTTTTTTTTAGTTATGACGGTTAGTTATTCCTACTTAATTAAAAAAAGATTCTTATCTGCACCCAGCGATAGAAAGAAATAGACTTTTCTTGATTGTACAGAAAACTGAAAAAAAAATAATACCGAAAAAGACAAAATAGTACTCAACTTTTTTAAATGTATACTAAAACAATATTATATAAAGATGAATTCATTGATCAAAAGTAAAATAAGTCTTCGACGGATAAGAACTTCATCATAAGTGCATATGAATAAACTAAGGTAAATCTTTGTATCTCATTCCATATTCGGATAACAATCTTACTTTGACAGCGACTTTATTGACTTTTTAAGCATTACTTCTGCGACAAAACTAGTTCCATAAAAGCTTTGACATTTCAGTTTTAAAAAAATTGGTATTACGAAAGTTTTGATATTTTAAACTCTAAATAAATCAAAAGCTAATTAATAATTTTGACGATGACAAGGAATGTCGTATTCTGTGGATTTGATTATCGGTCCCACCTAAAAATAAGTACGGGCTTTTGATCTCAACGAGTGTGCTCTAAATAAAACAAATTTGAATGCTTTTCGTCTACCAACTGTTAAGTTTGGTCATCAAATTATTAGCTCATAAGAATACCTGAATTTTTGCAAGAAATAGTGCAGAAATTCCTACAATTTGATGTTGTATTCCAACAATTCGCAATGCTTTTGTCAAATAAAAATCATCTAGTGCGTTAAAACTTATCCATGTCGATTATGGAAAACGCTGAATTTAGTACAATAGAAAGCTTTTTTGCAACTATGTCTGCACCAAACAAAATAAAATATTATAAATTCAAATATGTTGTTTATATTTTGTTTATATTTTGTACAGATATGTATTTATTTACCTTAAAAAAAAAAAATGTCATTTCTATAATTAAAAGACGTATGGTCACACCTATTGAACATGCAGAGCAAAAATTAAGAAGATTAAACCAAACATATGCGAGAGAAGGGAGTGAGAAACTGAAATTATACATAAAACACCATATATTGACCCCCTAAACAAAATGAAAACTACTCAATTAGTTAATTACTTTAACCCACTTTGATTGAGTTTTTAGAGAGTTGAACGGGCTGTCGAAACAAAATTTAAGCATTTTATAGAAGCCCAAGTGGCACAGGAGACTCGTGTACAAACCTATAACAGACCCACATGCTAAACAAACAACAAAAAAAGTTGTCTTTCCGACACAACTGAAACTGACTACGCCAAAACTTGTGCAAAAAATACAAATGCAAAAGTACAAAAATAAAAAAAATGCAATAAAAAGAGGTAAAAATATTAAAAGCAATCTGACAGCAAACGAAATAGGAGGCTGACATACAGACAGATAAATTCATACTCGAACGTCAGTTCATACGCGTGCATTTGCCATGCTTTGCTGGTTATACGAGTATGCACATATATAATACGTAGATAGATGTATCTTACGGATTCATTGAACATTACATTATTTCTGATTGCCCTCATGGTTCAACAACTCGACGACTGCGATGCGACTGGCCGATTTGAGTCAGACATGAATGAGGAGAACGGGTATAGAGAGGTGTATATAGCACACATTTATGCAGTCATCATAACTATAGGGGGATATTGGCACCGAATGTGGATGGTGATAGACAGCCAGATAGATAGATAGAATATAAATAGATAGATACACCTTCGGTTTCATTGTTATACGCTACAAAAGTGTTAATAATTCTAGGTTGATGCATTTGCTTTATACTCTGGCGATGGCAGCGGCGGCGCACTGCGGTCTAAAATGACTTTTTTGGTTGCAAAAAACATAACTTTTGAACGCATAATGATATCGCTATAATTTATTTTTCTTCTTAATGGAAATGGCGAAAACTATAAAAATGGTGATTTTTAAGAAAATTGCTTCACAGGGTGTTTCTAAATCTCAGACTGAAGTAAGATTTTCTTTGAAAAAAGGAATTAAGGAAAAACTTTAAAAACAGTTCAATTTTTACGAATTTTGTAAATTTATAAGGCAATAAAGAAATCAATCTCATACTTTTAGGAGGTTTCAAAAACAAAATGAATTTAGAATTATAATTTTCTTCACTGTCAACGTTAATTCCTATTTACCTACTTTAATTTTAAAAACTAAACTATAGTTAGTTTAAGAGGAATTTATTTAAAAAGAGGCGTAAAAATTGTTCAATATAACTATTAATAGTTTGTTCAAAAGATTGTACATTTATTTTTTTAACAATTGCAATTTAAATAAAAATGGGCGTGGAAGTGGGCGGATTTTTTACGATCAAGAAAACAAAACAAAACGTTTCCTTATTGAAATAAGGAGAAAACTTCACGTTCTTTGCTCTTTTGAGAAAAGAAATAACTCAAACATTCTAAAAGTAAATTTGGTTTTAAGACCAAAATGTACATAGTACCGAAAACATTATTTTTTTAAATTACATTTTCTCAAAATATTGCAAAAAATTGCAGCTGAAACCTAGCGAGACTTTTTATGTAGCTCTATTCAAACCTCAAAAGCTCATAAAAAAGAGATTTTTTTGGTTTATTTATTCAAAATATACATTTTTTTTTATTTGAAGTTTTAATTTACTTACAAACAAAACAACCCGAATAAAAGTAAGATTTTCATTAATAAAAGTAAGATTTTCATTAATAAAAGTAAGATTTTCATTAATAAAAGTAAGATTTTCATTAATTTATTTCGTAATTGCAATAAAGAAAATAAATAAATTCGTTTTTTATTTATTTTTTTTATACTAGAACTAAATTGCCCAACTTTGAGAAGATTTATAAACTAAATAATTAAACAAAAATATTTTGTTTGCCGTTTTTGAAGCTCTGTCTATAGGTGTGTTTTATTCATTGCTGCACAGCCAGGGCAGCACAAGTCTGAATAAAACGATCACTCACTCTATACGTTCATTTCAATAATTGAAAGCTCTATCGCCAGCACAGCCATCTTTTTTTTACTGACTTTCTTTTTAGCCAGCAATCAAATTGTTTTTGTTTGCCAAGGGAAATTTTGCTGCGCTGGCTATGCAGCAATGAATAAAACACACCTTATATTTCTATCAGAAATAAAAAAAAAAAACAAAAAAAAAACATCGTATTTTGTATTTTTGCCGCGACTTTTGGCTTTTTGGACCACAGTGCGGCGTACAGTGGGGCAGCCAGATGAGATGTGAGTGTTGCCCGATGAACAGATATTTGGTGAATATAAATCGAAAAAAGAAAAGTGCTTGAAAAATGCCGAAAATATTTTTTATGAATTTTTTAAGTTAAAAATGATTAAAACCAAAATTTTTTGTATGGTTAAATAACCATTACTTATCAATAACCATCTTGGCTGCATAATAAAAAAACAAGTTTTTCTCTATATTTTTTCATTGTGTTTATTAAAATATGGCAATTTATAGGTGGTCAGAACCAAGTATTTCAATGTTCCAGACGAAAACTGGTTGATTTATATTTTAACAGCAAGAAAAAAAAAAATTCGAAGACAAATTTATCGCCATTGGGACCTTTCTTAAAAATAAAACTTCATGTTCTGAAAATTCTAGCCACTTAAAACTGAAGCTAAAAGACTTTAGATACCAGTTTAAAATTCAATGGGATTTCAAAGTTTTCAAAGAGCAATATAGCTGAAAATATATCTAGAAAAGATACGTTCACTGGTATTTTTAATAGAATGATAATTTCTTTGGATCCTTCGGTTTCAAGTTTAAGTCGATGATTAAATTTAAACAATTTAGAAGAAGCCACAAAATTACAGTCAGTTTGACATCACTGTGGCTTCTGGAGCATAAGTCTTTCAAAAAGGAACTCACCAAGTACTCGTAATTGATATTATATTAAAATTATGACAGAGCTTGGTTTCCGTCAGTTCCTTCACGGTCTCTTATAAATATTTTGGTTCAGACCGAGTGTGAACTTTAATATCGCAGAAAAAATAAGGGTAGCGCATTTACCAAAAATTAAATGAACTTTAGTCATAATGAAACGAGAAACTCCTTTCGGAATTAATTTTTCAGCGACAGATAACCTGTCGATTTTAAATTGTGGTATTGTCAAATGGGTAAGGAGTGTTGACGCGGGTATTAATTATATACACGGAATCGGTCGATCGATATTGGGGAAGACGAAGTGTAATGCATCATTACGTGCTGTGTAATTTAATCAGCTGGTCGTTAAACGTCAAGTATTAAACGTCAAATATTATTGTTGATTGAGAAAATAGTTCGTTTTCATAAATTAATAACAACTTTAAATAAAAGGTAATGGGTTTCCATAGGTTTTATTTAAGAAATTGCCATCAGACAGCAGACATACTCAAATAGTGAACAAAATGAACCTGCAAGACGTTCTTTTGATGCTCCATAAAAATTATATCTAACACACCTGCTACCTATTCTTGTTTCTAATTTTCAGTTTAATTTTGTTTTTATTCACAAGGTGGCCTTGTATTGCATTTTATTACAAAGCTTATCGTGTCAAGTTTTAATCCAGCCAATTGAAAGACAAATATGCCAAATATAATGCGACACTAAGTTAAGAATGATAAGAATTTTTGCAAATTTTATTCGTGTTCAAAGCTCATTTGCCATAAATCACATAATATAACATAAGTCACATAAAATTTAAGTTTTAATTATCAAAATCATACTTAAAAGTCTCAATGTCTCATTGAAAACATCTCATAAAATTACATCCTAGCAGCAATAAAAATAACTTTTTCAACTTTTATCGCTTAATATGCTCCCTAAACACTTTTCAATTTGATGACATTTTTATTTCATTTGTTGAAATGAATACGAGATTGTAAACTTGAAACACATGAAACAAACTTTCGAGTCTAAGTTATATAATGAAAAGGTTCGATGGAGTTTCATGTTATAGCTCAAACTATTGGTTGTATTATCGGAAATCATCAAATCAAAGAATTTATAAAAGCAAACAAAAATTACCTACATTATAATAATTTTATTTTGGAATTTTAATTTTAATTTTTCCATTTATATTTTCTATTGAAAGTTATTTTGTCTCAAGTTCAAACCGGCAATTCTTGGCGCACAGTGGGGCAGTGGTGCAGCCGAAATTTTGTTTTTATCCATTTAGAGACGATATTTCATTTTACACTTTTAATTATTTGGATTTGCCGCGTTATAAATATTTAATATTTAGCGAGTATTAATACAGTACTCACCCCGAACGTTTTGCTTCAAATTGCATTCAGCGTGGTCAAAAACTTTGTATGAACTAATTGTTTAAAAGGGTATTTCCTTGATATTTCGTTGTAAATTTAAAATTTCTTAAGAAACGATTTTATAAAGTCAAAAATATCACCAAAAGTAGGCGTGGCAAAAATTTTGAATTAGTGTTTTGTTCTTTACATGTTATTAAGATAATTATTTCTATTTTCTTCAAAATTGATTAAAAAAACAACATTTTAGTTTTAAAAAACGTTCCAAAAATGGGTGTTGCAAAAACATTGTATGAACTAACTGTTAAAAAAGGCATGACTTTATTTAAAAACGCCTCTGAAATTGGGCGTGTCAAACTTGAACAAACTTGAATGTTTTGTTATGTAATACATGTTATTAGAATAATTCTCAATTTTCTTAGAAATTGATTTAAAAAACAACATTTAAGTTAAAAAAAAAGGACCTAAAAGTGGGCGTGGTTAACAATGTTGTATGAAAGAATTATTAGAAATCACATCATCTACAACTTTTCTGTGGAAAACAATTGTCTTACCTAATTATTTAAGGTGGCGCTACAGTCCTGTGTGAACTTGGGCCTCACCCAACAAACTTCTCCATCTAGCTCGGTCCCTAGCTAGATGTCTCCAGTTGCGCACTCCAAGTTGGGTGAGGTCACTTTCCACTAGTGTGCGCCACCTAATCCGCGGCCTTCCTCTACTGCGCTGTCCTGTGGGCGTGGATTCGAAGACTTTCCGTGCCGGAGCATTGGTTTCCATGCGCTCTACGTGACCCAGCCATCTCAGGCGTTGGACTTTTATCCTCCTGACTAAGTCTACGTCGCTGTACAGCCCGTACAGCTCGTCGTTCCATCTTCTCCTCCACTCCCCTTCTATGCATACGGGACCGTAGATCACGCGAAGAACTTTTCTTTCGAAACGACCCAAGGTACTTTCATCCGCTTTTGTCATAGTCCATGCTTCTGCACCGTATAGCAGGACGGGGATGATGAGGGTCTTATATAGCGAAACTTTTGTTGCTCGAGAGAGGGATTTGCTACTCAATTGCTTTCTTAGCCCGAAGAAACAGTGGTTAGCAAGAGTAATTCTTCATTTGATCTCAGCGCTGGTGTTGTTTTCTGCATTCATAGCGGAGCCCAGGTAGACAAAGTCCCTAACTACCTCAAAGTTACATCTGTCGATGGTGACGTTTTGACCGAGACGTCGGTGTTGTAGGTTCTTTCTTAATGAAATTGTCATTTTTATTAGTTTAAACAATAGATGACCTCTTTTATCAAGTCGACGTGTTAGTGGGCGGAAATTTACTCTGATATCTTATGCCATCCTTTGAAATCATCTATGACCAATAGATTTTGAGAAAAAAAAAACGTGAACAAACGTTATACAATATGAGTTCTTTGTTTCAAAGCACTATTTTCCGAATAACCACTGGGTGCGCTTGCGAAAACGTTTCTTTAACTCTATTGCTGAAATACAATTTTTGCTACAATTTTTGCTACAATTTTTGCTACAATTTTTGCTTTGGCATTTTTCGAAAATTCGATATACTTTTGTCCTTTCATCTGATAAAGTGGAAAGCAGTGGTTCGAATGTAGGGAATTTTTAATGATGTGTATTTTTGAGTTAAAAATAAAGCTTAAGATCAACATCAAACATTGTCGGAATTTTTTCCAAGTCAAAGTGTAATTTTACCGGGTTATATCAATACGGAAGAAGGTTTCAAAAAGTTTCATAATGCCCCAAACTTCTTCTTTCAAATATGACCACTAGCTTTTAGAAAAGTACATTTTACACTAGGTATCATTTTTGTTCGAACCAGATAAAATAAATACTTCAAATTCTACAAGAATGTAGTTA
Source organism: Epistrophe grossulariae (assembly GCA_929447395.1). NCBI lineage: Eukaryota > Metazoa > Arthropoda > Insecta > Diptera > Syrphidae > Epistrophe > Epistrophe grossulariae. The sequence goes on from OV839567.1 coordinate 107,454,172, forward strand.
CAAAAATCTTTATTTCCTAGACACCGAACAATACCTAAGTTTCATACGTTTACTCTGAAATTTAATTTGTAAAACCTTAGGCCTAAATAAAAGCTATAAGGTCTTATATGAATTTATTTTTTTTTTAATGAAAATATAGACAAACAGTGCAAGTTGCCAATACATTCCTTTTTTTGTACTTTTAAGCACCACATAGCATATGTACTTTATTATAATTTTGCCTTCGTTATGAATTCAAAAATAAACCACATCATTTTAAACTTAATTTATTGTGTGTAGTTTAATTGGCTGAATTGGCAAAATGTCGCAATAAATATGTCACATTCTATACACCACAATTCCTGTATACCAATCGACAAATTTCTGATATGAGAGAGAGAGAGAGAGAGCTCTAGAGAACTGGAATTACACTGCTGTTGCATGGTGGTGTACCTACCACAACAACAGATGACGACGTCAATATTCATGCCAGCCTATAGTCAACCACCATCAACAGACCAGCAATGACCATAACTATGGACCAAAGTTGTTTTACCAAATCTGGCAAAAGGGTGCGCTGCTCTATAGGCTGCTGCTAAAAGAGATTAAGTTAAAGCCATGTTTTCGTTTCAAAGGTATAATATACGAGAAGATATACAGAAAAGCTTCTTTTTTTTTCTTCTTTGTTTTGCTGCAGGAAATAGAAACTAGTACTTCTTGAGTACCAATACACCACACCATGGCACCACAATCACCATCATCAGTTTCTCTAAAAATTGGTTAAGAGCAAATCTCGTATGTTTTTTATTGTTGTTTTTATAAAAGGATCAAGTTGATGCTTGCTGAATGGTTGATATAGAGAACGCGTTTTATGTTTATATGTGGCCTCATTATGTGCTCTCGTTATATTAACGTCTTGTTGTTGTTAATTTAGTTATATGTTGTTTATTATGTGATAAATCTTGTTGGTTGTCGGGTTGCCACTTGTTGTTGCCAGATGATTATTTCTTTTTGTTTCAACAATGATTGGAAAATCATTAATTTCGCTTATGGCCTTGATATTAATTACCTTTTTCTTTGCAGAAAGTGAGTGATTTAAGTTGGAATTTTGGGAATTTCATAATGAAACTTTAAAATAAAAAGATTTCGGTCAATATATGATTCGACTTAAGAACGGAAATAAATGTTATAGGGTACACTAATTTATCCACTTAAGTTAAAATTCAATTTGGAGGCTTTTATTTTTACTCAAACATTTTTGAAGTTGATAAACTTTGAAAACCCCCAAAAAATCAATTTATTGCCAAGAAACCTTTTACGAATTTAAAGAAAACCTTGTCAAAGATTGTATGTAGAGTTACCCAAAAAAACCCAAATTGCGGAGTTGCTTAGTTTAGTTGTTATGTTGTGTTTGCTGTTGTTAAATATCTTGAGTTCGATTATTTTTACGAGGGTAGAACTTGTGCTTAAGTATTTTATTTTATTTTTTACAGTTTTTAATAAAATTAAAAAAAATAATTTTTGTTCCTTGAAGTTAAAATTTTCATTAATTTTGTGTATTTTTTTTAATTTTTTTTCTTTTTTTTCTTTTTTTTATTTTTTTTATTTTTTTAATTTTTTTTATTTTTTTTATTTTTTTTTTATTTTTTTTATTTTTTTTTATTTTTTTATTTTTTTATTTTTTTAATTTTTTTTTTTTTTTTCTTTTTTTTTTATTTTATTTTATTTATTAATTATAAGATTTATTTCAATTATTTTATCTGCAATTTTTTTTATTTTTCCGCATTTGTTTTATTTAATTTTATTTAGAATTTTTGTTTTTTTTTGTATTTTTTGATTTGTAATTATTTTTAAATTTCTGTTTTTTCTTTTTATTTGTGTTTTGTTTTTTTCTTTTTAGTTTTTTTTAATTATTTTTTATTTTGAACTTTTGAATTGTATATTTTGTTTAAATTTCCTTACCTACCATTTAACTTAATCCTCTGCAAAAATAAAAAAATAAAATTCTTTTTTAGCTCGTTTTTTTTTACATTTTTTCCTTAAAGATACATTACATTAATGAACCATTTACATGTATCTTAAATATGTTACTACATTATAGTTGTTAACTTCGTTTCGATCTAGTCGTGGATATTTATTTTTTTTTTTATTTTTTTTTATTTTTTTTTATTTTTTTTTATTTTTTTTTATTTTTTTTTTATTTTTTTTAATTGTTTTTAATTGCATTTCTTTGTGTTTTTGCTTTTTTATTAACATTTTTTTTATTTGGATTTTTTTGTATACGTTTATCTCCAATTTAAAATTTTTATTTTTGTCTAAAATTTATCTTTTTTCAATGTTTGTTTTTTTTTCACTTATCTACAGAATGCATTTGTTTTTTTTTTTTTTTTTATTTTTTTTAGATTTTTTGTTTTATGTTCTTTTTTTTAGATTTTTTTTTAAATCTGAATAAATATTATTCTTTGGATTTTTTTTAAATTTCTTTCCAATTAAAGTTTTTCTATTTCGGTTTCTTTGATTTTTGTGATTTTTGTTTTTAATTATTTAATTTTTTTAAATTTCTTAATCTGCAATTATTTAATTTAGATTTTGTTTTTGAATTTTTCATCGGGTAATTTAAGTGTATTTTAATTTTCTTATCTACAATTGAAGCATTCGGTGCTAAAATTGATAGAACCAAATAAATCTATTTTAAATCTGAGAAATGTCTTATTTTTTATAATTTAATTTTTAAGTTAAATTTTTTTTGATTTGGAATATTTTGTTTGTAAATTTTTTATCAGCAATATCTTATTTGAACATTTTTTTTATTATTTTTATTTATTTGGTTTTATTTTCTTCAATTTTATGTAGTTTAATATTCCTATTTTATATTCTCGTTTTGTTATTGTTGCTAAATAAAAATTAAAACAAGGAAGCGGTTAACGTAATTCTCGGGTTTCTAGAAACGATACCTTATTTTTCTACAAAAAAAAAATAAAAATAAAAACCTCTTTTGTTGCTTAGTAACTAATTAAATCAAATTCAATTCCTGATTAAAAACCTATTTCTATAGTCATTTTTTCTTCAAAATCCTGGCAACATCATTAGCCACTTACCTATGTATACCATTTTTATTTCAACCACGAAATTTTTGTTATTTTATTATTATTAAACCTACATATAGGAAAATCTTTCAGAACAAAAATATATCATGTGCTTTTTGGTTCTCTCTTTTCGCATCTATGTTCTTTCTTTGCACTGCTGCTGGAAGAAAATCGAAAACCAAACGAAATTTTAACATGAACAGAACCAAAGCGTAAATTGGAAAAAAAAGCTCTTCAGTCGTCAGCTGCTGTGCGAAGAGAGTAGTGGTTCGCTGTATCGCTTAGTTTTCGTGTTACTAAGCTATTAAAGCGCGACCTTAATAAATAAAAACAAAACAAAATAATAACAAAGTTGCGTTTAATTTCTTTCTGTTTTGTTCTATCAAAAAAGTGGCTTCTTCATTAACAAAAAAAAATAATAGAAAATTAAATTCCGCAATCGATTTCTATTTGATTGACATTGTGAAAAAAAAATAAAAAAAACAAATACAAATTCGGTAGGTGAAAAAGAAGATGAGGTGGTTTTTGGGGGTTTCTAGAGTATCTTTTAGTTTGTTTGAGGTCAAACACATTCTAAACACAAATGAAAATGATAATATGAGAGTGTGTTTGTATTTCTAAAGTATACTTCCATATACTATTCATTAGTATAAGTGAGAAGTGAGTTGGTGGCCATAGAAAAAAAAGAAGCTTTTAGAGAGTGAAATAGTAAAATAAAGCAGCCAAGCACATGTGCTGTTGTTTTTATCTTCCCATACAAATTATACTCGCAAATACATCCAAAGTTACAAATCCAAGGCGGCCAATATCCATATATGTGAAACCCTGTGTTTAACTGTGTAACTGTGTGTAATAGAGATAATCCCCCAACCTTATTTTACTTTGCGAGGTTATGTTGTGTTGTTTATAAACGCGAGCGAGGCAAAAATCGGAATAATACTCATGTGTTTGTGTGTTTTTTTTTTCTTGGGTGAATACTATAAATTTTGACGTGAAAACTACTAAAAAGCAACAAGAACAAAGTGTAAACTGTGAAGAGATATATGAGATACAGGAAGAACCTTGTGGAAAGCTATTGAATTCCTGTATTGAGAAGCTGTTTTTTTTTTTTTTTTTTATTCTGTCTTTCCTTCTGTTCTGTCACTTTTGTTTTTGTAGTGCCGCTTTATCTTCGTATCTGTGCGATTTTTTTTTAGTTTTCTTATAACGATGAGTAGTGAGTTCTTCATCCCCGCATTGTTTATTAATTTATATATTTTTTCTGAATGAAGGGCATTCAATTTGTATTTTGTCTTGATGTTTTCAACTCACGTACTTATATAAAATTTATAGAAAATATGATTGATGACCCAGAGTTCAAAGGCAAACGAATGAGAAAAAAGTTGTTTTGTATGATTACTGATTTGTGCTATGTGAGCAAGTGAACCTTCAAGTGAAATTGATAGGAGATCTTAATTAAAAATTGTATCTAGTAAAAAGCCCACATACAGAGACTTTTTAGATGGGATTTTCCGGTGTTTTTGGTATTTCCCTTTTAGAAAATATGAGTGACCATCATCAGGAATGAGGTTTTTTTTGTTTTTCAAATTTCCGGTTTGTTTCGAATCGTTATTGAAAGTGCCATAGCACCCCTTGAATTGATTCAATGGTGAAAATGTTTCTACTTAGTTGTGGTGAAAGTATGAATCTTATGATATAGAAATTTAATATTATTTCATATACCTACGGTTTTTAGGGTGAAATGAAATAACAAAAGTTTGAGTGTACTTTTGTAGATCAAGTTTGAAACTACGATTAGACGGTCAAAATGACGTCAAATTCTGTCCTAAAATGTCAATGTGTGATCGTCAACGCAGAATACGGTCAATGCCTAGACAGCTGCGTTGATGGCTGCGTCGATGGCTGCGTTGATGGCTGCGTTGATGGCTGCGTTGATGGCTGCGTTGATGGCTGCGTTGATGGCTGCATTGATGGCTGCGTTTACGGCTAAGTTGACATGGTTTTTTGTAGGGTCAATAATCAATAACATATTTCGTGTGACCGTGTAAACACCCTGTCAATGCAGTTAGGACACATTGAAAGAATGCTCGTCAGCGCGTTGACTGTATCTCAACCTTGACACAACCGAATTTTTTACCGGTTCAACGTAGCCTGGGTTGTCCATCTTCTCAAAAATGTCTGATTTTGTGGTTTTTTTAATGCATCGATGTCTACGAATCCTTCACTGAAATTTGACAGTTTATACCTAGCTGACAGATAGGCAATAAACTATATTTTGACGTACATACATATATGGAATATTTCGATCCAAATTTCCTCTAAGTAGTTTAACATGTCAACGCGTTGAAACCAAAGGATAAGAAAACGCTTCTACACAAGTAACACGTGAACGCATTTTGGTACAACATTAACCGACTGGTATCACTCGTGTGAACAAAGTTTCATAAGGGAAAAACAATCTAGTTTTCTTTGAGGCCCGCGAAAGTTTTCCAAAGATAGATCATAACAAGGCTGGTAGCAATGGTTACTTTTTTATTTTTGTCTTAAATTTATCTTTGTATTTTGTTTTGATTTTTCTCTGCAATTTTTTCAATGTTTTTTTTTTCACTTATCTACAGAATGCATTTGTTTTTTTTTTTTTAATTTTTTGATTTAGGTTTTTTAAATTTTTTTTTTAGATTTTTTGTTTTATGTTCTTTTTTTTAGATTTTTTTTTAAATCTGAAAACATATTATTCTTTGGAATTTTTTTTTTAAATTTCCCTCCAATTTATCACTCGTGTGAACAAAGTTTCCTAAAGGAAAAACAATCTAGTTTTCTATGAGGCCCTGGAAAGTTTTTCAAAGATAGATCATAACAAGGCTGGTAGCAAGGGTTACTTTTTTATTTTTGTCTAAAATTTATCTTTGTATTTTGTTTTGATTTTTCTCTGCAATTTTTTCAATGTTTTTTTTTCACTTATCTACAGAATGCATTTGTTTTTTTTTTTTTATTTTTTGATTTAGGTTTTTTAAATTTTTTTTTTAGATTTTTTGTTTTATGTTCTTTTTTTTAGATTTTTTTTTAAATCTGAAAACATATTATTCTTTGGAATTTTTTTTTAAATTTCCTTCCAATTTATCACTCGTGTGAACAAAGTTTCCTAAAGGAAAAACAATCTAGTTTTCTATGAGGCCCTGGAAAGTTTTTCAAAGATAGATCATAACAAGGCTGGTAGCAAGGGTTACTACCTATTGAAATTGGCTAGCTCCTCGTTATTTTTTAAAGTTGGTTAGTTTTAGATTTTATTCTGGGACCATCCGCTTACCAGTCGATAAGCTGATTCGCAATGTTTTTGTTGAGGTTCATTATGTTACCTACTGCAGTTTTATTAGTCTCGTAATTGTGAATTCTTCTCAATTTAATTCTGCTGCTTTCTAGATGGAGTTCCAAGAAAAGTCTTGGTTTTTTTATTTTTACTAGACTTTTCTATATGCCCTAGAACTGATTAAATGAGCTCATGCTTCTTATCCTAGGTACGAAAATTTTGTTTAGTGTCAAAAAAAATAATACCTACACCAAGCTAAAACAAATTCCTTAAGCCGCAAATTAGTCGTTGACATTTTTTTTGTTTTAAAAGTAACCGTTCGGGAGATATTCAGTCTTTTTGACTCCCGGTAAATTTTTTTAGCGTAGTTCAATTGTGACTGGAAGTATAACTCAACTAACCATCGCTCATGTATGAAAGTCCCATCGGGAATGTGTTTTTTTAGCAAGTCACTATCGTTCATAAATGTCGACTGGGTCGACCACGCAGTGAAAAAATAAATCATAAGCGATTGTAGGGTTGCGGCCAGGTAGTCATTAGGTGGTATGATTAAAACAGAACTGCTGCTCAAAACTCCACATTCCGGTGAATATTCTTCATTTGGTTAAAATAAAAATAAAATAAAATTTTTGAATACTAGAATTTTTATAGCACCTGCTCGATGTTTTATTTTGAGCACCTGCTCTTTGTTCATATCACTCTTTCGGAAAGCGATATTTTTGACCTATAGAGCGACGTCGTTCTTCTTTCAAATCTTTAAAATTTTTATATTTTTTTTTTTATTGAATCCTATTCCAAAGTGACAAAGTACTAAATGTCTGTGATTTGGTGAGCTCCTTAATGTGTAGATTCCGTAATGTTCTAAATTAAACACTTTTGACTAACCTTGCGAGAGTTATAATTTGTTTTTCTTTCATTTGCATAGAAAAGGATTGATACATGTTTAAGATTTCTGAAAAGTGCGCCCATTAGAAGATCAACAAAACATGCCTTATTTCCTCGGAAAGAGGCGTTCAAACAAAAGGACCAGTTTATTTACAGCTGATCATCTTTAATCAAGTATTATTACAACTGGTAAATCATGGAATAGAAAACAAATTTTCATCAAGCAATCCAACATTTGAGTTGTTAATCATAAAATTTCGCTTATCAGCCAATTTTGGTTGATAAACGCTATTTGGGGGTGGCCCCGGCGGTGCTGTGGAAGTAGTGCTTAAACTTCTAACCTGTGTGTGTGGGTTCGATCCCCAGTCTAGGCAGCATTCTTTTCTTTATTCCCTCAACTGAACGCCAACCCTGGGATTTAATGAGATAATCGAAACCTAATTTCTCAATCCACTTTTTTTTTTAAATAAGAACCTGTTAAAATCATAGTGCAGATTTGACCCCACTGTTACTGGCCCTAAATCATATTTATTTGATCTTATAAACTATACTCTTTAAAAACGTATTACTAAGAGAAACTATCATTTAAAATTAAACAGAGCTTAACCAATTACCAGTTTAATTTACACAGTTGATCATGTTAACTGGTTAACAAGATATAAGATTTTAACCTTTACGACGCGTGCTAAATCAACAGAAGTTACTTAAAAGATCTTGATGACATCTTTTACACTGTCTTAAATAAATAATCCTGTTAAAATCTACTAGAGAGTCTAGATAAATTAACTTGGTTTTACTATTAAACTGCCTGTGTAATTTACATATGATTCAATGTTTAATTAAATTAGTAGGCGATGCGAAGTTTGTGAAAAAGGAAAATAACTTGGCGAGCTGTTGTTTTAACAATGCTCTCTTATGTAGTTTACCTGATTTCTTTTCATATTAAACTTGTTATCATGTAACGATTGCATGAAAATCAAAATGAATCAATATAGTTTACTACATTTTGGGTTCTATCGATAATCTCGATGGGAATTTCGTTTCAAACAAATTCTTAAGGAGAAGATGGGGTGGGATCATTCTTTCTTTCTCCTTTTTGTGTATATTCATTGATAATATAAAAGAACTTTATTTTAAATTTATTCCAAGGAATACGGGTAGTTCAGTTCAAAGAAGCAAACGCGTCTATCTTTTCTGTATATAGGAGATCTTTCCATTTTCCCTAAATTAGTCGTTGCTGACTCCAAAAAAAGAAAAACTTTCATATATCAGCAATTCTTTCTACTTCGCCTAATTGCAAGACGACGAACATTCATTTCTTCTTTTGTGCATTTCCTTGAAATATTTTTTTTTTTTGCATGAAATTGCATTCTTCCATCATCACGTTTCTCGTACGTTTAGCTACCTAACCTACACATAACCATCATCATACTCTCGTTCAAATAAACACAATCAAGTTTTTCTTCCTTCTTTCCGAAAAAAAGCTTCTTTTTTTTTTTCAAAATAAAAAAAAGAAAACAAAAATACATATTAAACCTTGCTCGTTTGAATTGAAAAATAAGGTTCTCTCAGGTACAGATATAGCATGTATATCTACGGTACGTCGTCGTACGAGTATCTGGATATTTTCCATATCCATTAGTTTTAACCTGAAAGGCGGAAAAAAGGTGAACATTGAACAACTTTTAAAATAAAGAAAAAAGAGAAAAAAAAAAATACAAACACACACGTCGAGCTTAAAAAGTGGACTTGGATGCTCAAGGATTTTTGCTTTTAAGAGGCAGGAAATACTTCTATATACACGAGTATTGTATGACACCTTGACCTCACGACCCTGTGTGTGCACATACCTATACAACATTAAGTAGAATCCTTTTTTTTTTTATAGACACGTACCTATTTGTATGCTGCCATTCATTCCCTGAAGGACAGTACATCATTTTACAGATAATTCATCCACCCATATTTGAAGAGAAACTTCTTGTATCTGATAGATTTCTTCATTATTTATGTTTATTTTTATTTTACGGAAAATCTACTTGTGGAATTTAAAAAAGAAAAACCTTAGCTTAGTTTTTGAAAAAAAAAAAAAAAATAAATAAATCAATCAAATGACGTCAAGAATAAATCAAATCATTTCACAATTGAAATGTTTTAGTACTCAAAGAAAAAATTATCAAATTCAGATGAATTAATCCGTAAAGTATTATCTACGAGTGTATAAAAACGTAGATAATTAGTGCAAGATAAAACAAAAAAAAAATACAAAAAAAGTGTGCAATATTAAACCCGGCTATAGCAGTTAATCAATTAATATCATTCCGTTTTATTTGTATTTTAAAATATAAAAAAAAAAGATAAAAAGTTTCTCGGAATAAGGACACTGCCCGCGCCGTCGGTATAATAAGTCTTATTGGATTTTTCAACTTACATATACATAACTGAAATAAAAAAGAGAAGGAATCCTATCGAAATAAATAAAATCGTTTTCTCTTTTGTTTAAATTTATTTTTTTTTTGTTCGTTTTAAAAGTGGAAACAAGAACATTTTTCAAAGTGGATACCTTATCGTTACCTGTGGGAGGACTTTCTCATGTGAGGATGGCTTTAGCAAGGTAAGATTTTTTTGGCTGACATATTAAATAATTTAATTCTCATCGCTTAAAGCCGTTGTTGGAGTCGAAAATTATTTGAAATTGACGTATGTAATAGTTGTCGAAGTCATGAAGAAGTCGAAACCCATCTTAGAACATTTGTTCATTTTATATTTAGAAGATATCGGAGCTAATGTCCTGAAAAATCTTGCTCCAAATTCTTATTTTTTTTCTCATTATTGAGCAATCGTATTCATATTTCTATGACACACATTTCTGAGATCTCATTTTACTGAACTGGGCTAGTAATAAATGAACGTGTTGAACCAAAATCTAAGCCACTTTCTTACCCGTCTTACAGTATAGAACTTAAAATAAAAGTATATTAACACCCCTACTACGATGTCAATTATCAACTGATATAATTGATACATATTGAAATTCGAGTGGACAAAAGTTTTGATCAATGAGAATGATGAAGAACGTTGTGGGTTACATGATTACAAATTGACAATTATCACTGAATACCTAGTAGATCAATTTTTAATAAATTGAGTTTTTAAAAATTAAATTTCAATGTATGTATATCAAATACCAATTGTTAATTGACAAATATAATGAGGGTGTAAGTAAAAGATTAATACGAAAAAATTGACCGTCTAGGTAACTACCAAATTTTAAATAAAAAAATCATTAAGAGATATTTTATTTTGTTTGTTATTTGACTTGAAACACAAAACACAATAGGCATGTTCAGGAAAATAAAATCTCAGCAATCACATTAAAATGAATAGAAATTATTAATTAGCCAGTTCAGGTTTCTTTAGATCTCAGCAATCTCAGAAATCTGACGTAATTCCTCAGTGAGATTCCTCACTTTTGCTGTCAAAAAGCTGAGACTGAAATTTTTTGGATCCGTTTACTCAATTATTTTTTGTCGCAGTTGATCAATTTATAAAAACCAGATGGAGAATGCTTTTGACTTCTAAAGGAAAAACTTTGTTCAAGTTTCTCCTTCTCCTGATGTTTTATTTTTTTCACACCAGAAACTCACAAAATGTCAAATTTTCAAAAAGTGTCGAAACTTGGAAAATGTATGAAATCACAAATACTTCGGCTATTGTTTTTTCAAGCTAGACATCGAGCTTAACGTCAGCTTTTATTTGATACCCATCTCATCTGTGTACGCACTGCGCCAAGGCTCCATAGGAAAATGGGCCATCTCGTTTACAGTACCTGTGTAAATTTAATATTTTTCTCTCATATTGACATTTTGCTTATTTGTAAATTTCAGTAGGTGCAGAACGGCATTGAACTGAAATTGGTGAAAAACGTTCATTGGACTATTCTAGGAGATCTCACCAATCTCGGAGATCTCACCAATCTCGGAGATCTCACCAATCTCGGAGATCTTACCAATCTCGGAGATCTTACCAATCTCGGAGATCTCACCAATCTCGGAGATCTCACCAATCTCGGAGATCTCACCAATCTCGGAGATCTCACCAATCTCGGAGATCTCACCAATCTCGGAGATCTCACCAATCTCGGAGATCTCACCAATCTCGGAGATCTCACCAATCTCGGAGATCTCGCCAATCTCGGAGATCACCAATCTCGGAGATCTCACCAATCTCGGAGAACTCACCAATCTTGGAGATCTTACCAATCCCAGAGTACTCACCAGTCTCTCGGAGATCTCACCAATCTCGGAGGTCTCACCAATCTCACCAATTTAAAAAATTTCACCAATCTCGGAAATCTCAGATATCCTACCAAGTTTGAAGATCTCACCAACGTCGGAGATGTCATGAACCTCAGATATCTGACCAATCTCAGAGATCTCACCAATTTCAGAAATCCCACCAATCTTTGAGATCTTACCAATCCCAGAGAATTCTGAAAAAGATCTGGCAGTTTGGAGATCTTACCAATCTCGGAGATCTCATTATCTAATATCGCAGATCTCATCAATTTCATAGATTTTTTTAGTTGTTTTCGTTTATTTCGTTGCTATTAAAAAAAAAGTCTCAGAAGCTGTCAAAAAAATTTGAAGAACGACGGGTTAGACGGATTTTTGAGTCAAGTTGCAAATATAGCTGGCCTCATTATCAACGATGGTTCATAAAATCTTTTTTTGTTTCAATTTCTTGAGGAACGAACGAGTTTCTGAGCGAGGCTTTTTGAAGGATATGCAGGCCTTAACTCCTGCCTAAATTGGATTTTGTAGGAAAAAAAAGAAGATATTTTTAAAAATCTTGAAAAAATCTTTGCTACTAACTGCGGGACACATTGCGAGGAGACTAGAGCTTACGTATCGAAAAATAAAAATATATTATTTTTGACTTTTGCAAAGTAGGTACTGTAACTCATTTTAGTAAATTTCCCACGCTTGTATAACTGAAAAAAAAAACTAAAACTAAATTGTTATAATTTTTTGAAATCTCACTGTGACTTTTGTGGACACACTGTATTATATTTTTCATTTTTATTTGAATTTTTAAAATGTCGAAGCAGCTAACTTTTCGTGATTTTAAGAAGAAAAAAAGAGTTGAATTTCACCAACCCTAAACAAGGCAAGCAACCATTTATTTTTAAGTTAAAAGCAAGTGTTTTAAATTAAGTCTTTTTAATTCAGCAACGCAAATGATGTGAACATCTTTAAAGATTTAAGTTTGTATTTAAAGAAAATTTGAAGATTTTTACTTACACTAATATATTTTGGTCCTGGGACACTTAATCATAAAGAAAAAATTAAAATATAACGATGCAGTTACTTATTACTGTGGTTTAACTATCCACAATGAAGAAAAGAAACAAAAAAAAAAATATTTAGCTCCCCCTCAAATTACTTGAATAAACTTTGTCTACTATATTTTTCTCCCCTTAAAAACAATTTAAAGCTATAGATTTTTGTTTGAATATCACCATTGGGACATTTAAAGATGCTTCAACTCATTATATATTCACACTCCTGGAAATAACTGCCTTTTCGAACATTATAATGCCAAAAAAAAAAAAAAACAAAAAAAAAACCCGCATTCACAATCTCAAGGATTCATCCTTCTACAAGGACACAAAGCAAACGCCTGTGCTTACTCAAGTATAATAAGTTTGAAATTCTTTCACAAAGTAGATGTGGTTGAGTACACAAATAATTGCTTAAAACTTTTAATTGTTTAGAAAACGAGGCGAACCAAGAATATAAGAGCAGAGACAGTCAAGTCCTTCAATAAAGCTTATATTTATAAGGATTACTTTGTGTAGACGTTTAAAATTATATTGGTTTGTATACTCTTACATAGATACCAACTGCCAAAGACCACCACTACTATGACAATATTGAACCAAGGATGAAGTTGGAAAGCTATCACATTTCAATCAGCGTCAAAGTTGAGATTTTCAAATAAGAAATCGAAGAAAAAAATAAGACAAGTATTTTATAGAGCTTAAAGTCGGTCATTAGATGTCTTTTTATTGTGATTTATAGGAAGATATTGATTTTTTAGGTTAGAAATTTCTAAAACTATATAGGTAACAAAAAAAATCTTTTCAACAATCAATCAAAATAAATTTATATATTGATTTATTATTAAGATTTAATTGTTTTTGTACGTTGGATTAGGTTTGAGGCATATTTGTATTTTAAATTGAGGGAAGCTGGCAAAGAAATATGAGGGATGAATCGGTTCAAGTTGTAAACGCTGTCTACAGGTAAAATATATCCTATCCCCGTTGGACAATAATTCCTATGAAATAAAATTCAAGACTGGATTTCAGATTAGGGAGAAAGGATTCCCCCAACCGTAGTATAACATTTTTAAAACCTTTTAATTGTATTCATTAATCTATCCTGACATTTGACCTTTATTAAAAACCTTAACTTAAGCATTAGAAAATTAGAGCTCAAGCTGTAGCCTTCCAAAAGGAAAGACATCAACAGTTTTCGAAGATTTTGCCCTCCCTACACTGGAGCTCGTCGTTTGCTAACTATCTTCGTTTTTTCTGCCATCAGTACCTACTCCTGACGTCAATATCTACTTCTGCATCAGTACTTCTTCTTCATTCAGTACTTCTACCATCAGTTCTTTTGCCATCAGTGCTTCTGCCATAAATACTTTTGCCTTGAGTACTTCTGCCTTCAGTACTTCTGCTATCAACACTTCTGCCATCAGTAATTCTGCCATTTTAGTAATTCTGCCATTAATACTTCTGCCATTTTAGTAATTCTGTCATTAATACTTCTGCCATCAGTACTTCCGCCATAAGTACGTTTCAAAATTTTGACTTTTACAAAGTTTGTTTTTTAAACATCTTATGAATTCCCGTTTAGCTCAGGCTGCGTACACAAAAAAGGCTTTGATTGCTGACCACATCTAGGAATTTTTAATACCATCCGAGTTCTGGGAACGGTTCATTGCAAAAAATACTATGGGAAGATGGCCGAGCGATTTCTCCAACATTTTGCCAATTAAATTTTTTATATAGTGCTTTCCCATTTATCGTATCGGGCCTGAACAATTGTACCCACTACCGCTATACAACAGCCACAACCAACACAGCGAGGATTAGCTTGGACTTTTTGTCATAAAAAGATTTCCCGCTCCTCTCATTTCGCTAAGTGGCAATCTCAATTAACCCGTATGCTCTCCTGATTTTAGGTGGGTCTACCTGAAATCAATTGTTTTTAAAAAATCGTCTCAGGACGTGGACCCTGGAACGCCTTAAACATATGTAACATTCGAACTGAAATCGACCAAATTCCAATGCGTCTGCCGCTCTTCCCCTACACCAGATAGTTTAAAGTACTTAAAGAATTAAATACGCCCTTCCCCCATTCCAGGTAAAATAGTTGGTAGTTGAACCATGAAGTTCCCCAAAAAAAACTTTTTCGCTATCCAGAAACTTCCAACTAAATTATTTTCCTCGTATAGGTTACCAGCTACCCATTGTGTGTGTTTATTTAAATCGTTAAAGCATTTTCGACAACAAATGTAATGAACTTATCTCTCACATGCTTTCCATATGATTATTGTTTGTGTGTGAGTTAGTTTCATAATGTATGAAATAGACGAAAAAGCTCTTTCGAGAAAATTCTCTCGTTACAAAAAAAAGCTCATTCTCCCGCATACATTTGAACATCTAACAATCAGAAACAGAACTTCTGATTGTATTTCAGAATTTGCTGCGCACACCTGAACGTGTATCTTCTCGTTGATGACATTTCTACAACAATATAACTGACATTTACACCTGACTCCCACACACAAGCACACATGCACTCCCAACAATCCTCATTTTCATTTGCAGAAACGACAATAACAAAAAAAAAAGATCTGAAAACACGAGGCATTAAAAATAATCATGTTAAATTTATGAATTACGTGCATTAATTTGCATTAATTAACGATAGGGGGCAGCAACATAGCATAGTGGATTGAATGAGTGAGTGGTGGGTGTCCTATATGTAATAATAATTTAAATGCATTATGATAAATCGTTTTGTTTTCCTCTGTTGTTTCAAGGTTAACGGTGTAATTTTGTTGTCATTTCCTTCAAAAATCTAGGCAATTAGTTGCACTTGGAGTTGGAGAGCACCCACAGAAGCTTTATATTTCATATACTTATACCTATACCCAGTTCCAATGTCATATCAAACAAAAGTCTACCTCCTCGTTCGGTAATAATATCTAAGCGCCTCCTGCAGCACCTTATTTTTTTGAGGGAGGGCAGAATGTGTGTGCGTGCGTGTGAGTTTATCTACAATGCCGATCTAATTTATATGGGTCAGAAAATGTATATAAGTAGGTATGTCATATATCTATAATTTGTTGTTGTTGGTTGTGCGTGTTTTAGATTTATAAGGTCAGCTTCGCAATAGTCATAAATTATTCGCATTCGATTTATATGGTTTTATTTTTATATACTTGAAGTACCTACAACTATACAAATTTGTATGTTGAACAAAAGAGAATAGAATGGATTTTCTTTTTGTTTATTATTAAGTATAATAAATTATATGGGAAGATTTATATCTATTTGTTTTTTATTTAGGGCATGGGGTAATCTAAACAAAAGATTATACATGAATTTGTTGTATAGTCAAAAGATCATTAGGAATAAGTTTTTTTTTTTTATTTGGGTGAAATACAAAAAAGAAAACAACAAAATCTTTGCTGATTGATGAAGAGATCAACAGACTGAAATGATAAGCTTGAAAAAAAAATTGGCTCATTTGTATACAAATTGTCTTTCCGTATTTAGTTTTTACCAACCCACAGCTAAGGACGTTTTTCTCAAAAACTGTTACTCTTATGAAAAAAATTGCTTTTTTTTTAAATAGCTTTTAACGGCGTTTAGTCCTACAAAAATTTGGCGTTTCGTCCCGGCGATCTCACTTGGACTCATCAGTTAACTAGTGAGGGCCTTTGTCAATACGCAATTTTTTGTTAAGTTCAGTTCATCATACATAGATTTCGCGACGAATATCTAGTGTGAACTATATCCAACAAGACTAGAATTCCTAATCATTAAATTGGAAGTTTTTGTTTTTGTTTTTTGCCCGGGGCCGTGGCAATGTTTATATAAGAAGGTTTTTTTAATAATACAAATTCTTTATAATATCTACTGAAATACATCAGCCAAGTAGAAGACTTAGCACTATTTTATTTGGACTTGTTGAATTATTGATTCAAAATAGCTTTTAACGGCTTTTAGTCCTACAAAAATCTAGGTTTTCGAGATATTCATAAAAAAAGTGTTGCCGTTGATTTTAATGATTTTTTTTTCTATTTCAAGTCGTTTTTTTTTTTTTTAGAAAATTGCCCCTCTCGCCTAAACAGGGAGAAATACTCCCTTTTGACTCTTTTAATGTAACTTTTTTTCCAACAAAAAAATGTTATGGTTTTGGAGATATTCACAAAAAAGTGTTGCCGTTGATTTTTAATGATTTTTTTTTCCACTGCAAGTGGATTTTTTAAAAAATTGCCCCTCTCGCCTAAACAGGGGGAAATACCCCCTTTTGGGTCTTTAGACGTAACTTTTTTTTCAACAAAAAAAAAATCTTACAATTTTCGAGATATTCACAAAAAAGAGTTGCCATTGATTTTTAATGATTTTTTCTATTGCAAGTCGATTTTTTATAAAATTGCACCTCACGCCTAAACAAGGGGGAAGAGGGTATTTCCTCCCATACGATTTTTGCCTTGTCTTCACCCAGCCTACAAGCCTTTTTTCGCATTTTATGCAAAACACTCTGTTCCTACATACATATAAATAAAAACAAATTTTTGTCTGCATGAGGCTTATACACTCGAAAACTAGTGAATCAATTTCGCTGAAATTTTAGATGTGCTCTTATCAGCAGCAAGATGGTTTAGAAAGTGGTTTGAGTAAAATTTCCCAACTGTCACGCCAACTTTTATCCTTATTAAACGTCCTAAGAACATTAAAATTTTATAATTCTCTCCAAGTCTCTTCAACATAAACCATGACAAGTGTTATTTGACTCGCCCATTATCACGCCCACTTTTACTTTATGTATTTGAATTTTATTCTCAGCAGGTTGAAAATTTATAACAAATCTTTCTTGAGCCAAAATCATAACATGTACTTTTTTTTTTTTTTGGAAATCTGCATACACTTTCTTATTTCATATCCATAGAAAGTTGAAATTTTGCAAGGAATTGTTTTTCTAAGCCTCGTATGTACTGTTTATATCCGTAGTGAATGAAAAACCAATGCAAATTGTCTTTAAATTTCTGAATATTCAAAATGGGAATGAAAAATAGAACTGCGTAAAACATTCCCCATTCGTGTAGTTTGGCTAAAGAGAGAATCTCTATATTTTGTTCTTTTGGATTTTATATGAGAAACCGATGCTCATTGGCTTTAAATTTCTAAATATCAAAAATGGGAATGAAAAATAAAACTGAGTAAAACATTCCACATTCGTGTAGTTTGGCTAAAGAGAGAATATCTGTACTCTGTTCTTTCGGATTTTACATGAGAAACCGATGCTCATTGGCTTTAAATTTCTAAATATCAAAAACGGGAACGAAAAATAAAACTGGGTAAAACATTCCACATTCGTGTAGTTTGGCCAAAGACAGAATCTCTGTACTTTGTTCGTTCTGATTAAGTATGAGAAACCGATGCACATTGGCTTTAAATTTTTGAATTTTAAAAATTGGTGTGAAAAATAGAACTGGGTAAAATATTCCACATTCGTGTAGTTTGGATAAAGAGAGAATCTCTGTTCTCTGTTCTTTCGGATTTTATATGAGAAACCGATTAAAATTGTCCTTAAATTTCTGAATATTCAAAATGGGAATGAAAAATAGAACTTGGTAAAACAATACACATTCGTGTAGTTTGGCTAAAAAGAGAATCTCTGTAATCTTCGTTCGTTCGAAATTAGGCTCAAGGTTAAGCTGATGGGCATTTAAGGAAGTCTCACTATAACGATTAAATTGTTTTGGAAAAATTATGCGATCTATTGTCAATGGTTATACCGGTTAGTCATCAAAACGTTCTTCAGAAATAACAATTTCGTTAAATTCACGCAGCCAAAAAAGCTCAATTTTAGAAGTTTATGTTTTTAATTGTTTTTAAAATCTATTAATTTTTAAAATAGTCTTGTTTGTTTTGTAACGAAAGTTAAAATTATACCAAATATTTTCGAATTTAACAATTTTAATTTTTGATTGAAAGTAATAGGAGTTAATATTTCATTTATTTTCTTTTCAGGTATGTTTCTGACATTAAAATATT
Organism: Epistrophe grossulariae; assembly: GCA_929447395.1. Classification (NCBI taxonomy): domain Eukaryota; kingdom Metazoa; phylum Arthropoda; class Insecta; order Diptera; family Syrphidae; genus Epistrophe; species Epistrophe grossulariae. Next base: position 107,472,794 of record OV839567.1, read on the forward strand.
CTGTATATTCCACAACAGGTAACACAAATTATATGTACCTAAATCATTTTAATAGTAAACTTTTCAGTATGCAATTTCAGTTTGAAAAGATTTTGTTTATAGACATTTTGTATACATAAAAGCATAAGTACAGCGACTCTTAAAATAAAGAATTTAATTTAAGGATATCCAAGCATTAAAGCAATCAGGAATAAAGCTCGATTAATATGAGGCTATAGCTGGAACCATGTCTTATATCATAATCCTCCCATAAACTTAAAAATTCGTTTTATTATATCAATACCTTTTGTCCTCATGACAACCTTCTCATCATTAAAAACAAATACCTTCACCGTTCCTCGTCAACAAAGAAGACCAAATTCAAAATTTTTTTCTCTCTATCCTTAGAATTGAAAAAAAGAATAAAAAAAATAAATCCATTCCTCGCTAGTGACCTAAATCGAAGCACTCAAATCTGAGTGCTGTGCAAGTTGAAATGTTCTCTTCTCTCGTTATATATCCTCGAAAAACTTCACGCTTCAAAAATGACCCCCAACCTCCCTCGAACTCGAAGTTATCGTCATATAGCTTAACTGCCACTCAAAACCCTATAGCTCTGCGCTATATTATCAATGTCAGACTAATTACGAGATATAAAAACACATTAAAAAAAAACATAAAACAATGATCCGACATCTCTCCATATACTTTAAGCCATGTCGATTATACGAGTGTAAACTGATGAACATACAAAAATGTATACACTAAAATTGGTGTAATTAATTGGAAAATTTAGGTGTGCCAAGCCAAAACCAACAGAGGCCACTCGAGCTGCAGCTATGTAGTGTTGCTGTTCAAGCAAAAGACAATAAACACATGTTTAACATGGTTTGCATCTGGGTCAAAATCAGGCCCCTTCCAACACCACCCCCGAAACATTCGCCGCACCTAACCATAAGCCAGAGGTTAAAAGACAACAACAACAATAGTTTTTTTTTTGTAGACTTTTTTAGAGCGGCAGCGCAGCGTTTGATTGGTGAATGGTCAAGTGAGTGATGTGTGAACCCTTTTATTCGACGCTTGAGTGTCATTTGCAATTTTCCAGACTTTCGCATCGTGAAGGTGACACGAAGTTTATTGAAGTTGTGTGCCACAAGCTTGAGAGTATAGTTATCGTAAAAAGAGGTGATGTGATGTCACACTCTCAAGACTGCACATGTGTAGCACCAATCAAACAGCGACCAACGCTTACTTCGTTTCGAACGAAATGAGGTAACCTCATTTCCAGAAGGTCAGCTAAAAATCAAACCAAAAAAAACAAAAACTGACAAAAGGTTGGTTTCTCTTTGGATCGGTGCGCTGCGGTGGTCTCTGGTTCGACGACAACACACAATACGCACCTTTTAAGAGGAAGTTACAAAAATGTTAAACAAATTATGATTTAATGGCTTTGTCTTGTAACTCTAAAAAGGTATTGCCACACACATACACAATTTAAGCGTGCGGCACTGCCACACAATTGAAAGTGTGAAAAGCCCTTAAAAAAAGTGGAACGAATTACTAAACATTTCTACGCCACCGCCGCTGCGCTGTTGCGATAGATCTTTTTCCTTGAGATGAAAAGATTATAGCACAATTCAAATGCGCACCATCAGATGAATAAATAGTTCAAAGGTTGATTATGCGGTCTGTCAAACCTACCTACTCTGCGTGACAATTTAAACTGTCATCCTAATGTCAAACACGCACTTTTCTCTATGACGCATGACGAAGCGAAAAAAAAAGAAGAAACTACTGCTATACCTAACTATGTATGTGAGTATAAGTTTGTATTTTAATATGTATATGAAATCCGTTTTGGAGAGATCATCTTCATTATTACAGTTCAGTACAGTACAGTGTGAAAGCTCATTGACAGATTTCACTATAGTAGCGGCGGTGGATTTCCCTCCGTTATATTATTATGTGTATGCGCCTTCGTTACGCACTCCTAAATTCAGCCTACTTTTTTGGTTGTCAGATTTCGAAAAAAAAAATAAATAAAAAATACAACAAAAAGTTTCAACTTTTACTCGAGTTCGAGTGTGATGCGTGAGGAAAGTGCGACACCACGTCATATTACAGTTTTTTGGTTGGATGGTTTGTGTGTTTATTTTACACAAAGTTAACAGTACGACTCACTTGGTTAGACGCACTTACAAATTAATTTAAAATGTCAATGTTACATTATTAGATAATTTAATTGAGCATATAGTAAATTGGTATTAAATTGACCTTTGAATTTACTTTATTGTATTTAATCAATAAACAAATATGTAAGGTGAAACTAATTTAATAGTACCTTGGCAATAAAATGCCTCAGTCACATGGAATAAAGTATATTTATTGACAATTTATCTGATTAGATGGGACAACCATAGGTTGTACTACCCTTCCGCATGAATATAGTAGTCTCAGCATTTTTTTCAAAATTTTACCCAGAACAATGTTTGGCCATTTTTCCAAAATGATTTCCAGGCTAATTTTTTCAGGGGTAATTTATTGAAAGCCACCTTAAATCTTCTTAAAATAAATAAAAAATTTTCGTTTGCTCAAATTCTTAAATCTCAATCTTAACCGATTGAAATTTCGACACAACGTTACATACAAATGCGCGCGTGTTTGTATATACGCCTCTGTTCTATATTCCACTTATTGTGAATTCACATTCACGGGTGCGGGTGTTTCACAATTCGTTCTAAATGTAAATTATGAATTATAATTTCGAAAACGAAAATTGTTTTTCTGCATTTTGTTGTATGTATTCCATTTTCTGAACGAATTTTATCCACTTTGTGAAGTTGGTGCAGTTAGTTAGATAGTTTTGTATTTCTTTGTGCAAAATTTAAGCAAATCTTATATTTTTGTTACTATTTTAGAAGAAAACATAAGAACATACCAATATAAAAATACACAATTGACTCAAAACAATAAATAAACTACTCCAGGAAATTATTAGATTTTGTTTATACAAAATTGTTCGTCCATTTTTTTCTCCGATTTTCGATTCCTTTTTTCACTTAAAAATTTTAATAATTCGATGCATTCAATTTCATCAGTGTAATCAGTGTATCAGTGTAATTTCACTCACTTTTGAAAACAATTCAAAATGGATGCACCTTCAATTTTGACAGTTCGAAATAATTGGGAAATTTTCGAAAACGAACGAATTGTAAAATATGGAATTTCATTTCGAGTGAAGTTGAAAATCCATTTCAAGTCGATTTTGTTCGAAATGCAGAACATGGGGGATAATTTTTGAAATATAATACAGCGCCATCTGTTGAACGTAATAGCAACACACACACTGAGATTTCAGCAATATGAGTAACAATCATTTTATTGTCAAAATACTAAGGGAGATACTTTAACTACTTATCCTATGAATTTATGAGTAAAATGGGGTGAATACAAAAAAAAAACATTAGGTTTTAAAAATTCGTTTGTGTTTGAAAAATTTTACTTGAGTAAAATTTTAGAAAAATTTCTTTTTAGTTCTAGTTTAATGTTTTTTTTTTTCGAAATTTACATATTTATAAGGTGATATGGGGTAAAACAAAAAAACGCAATCAGATTTTAAACTTACTTTTTCTATTTTTGAAAGTTTACATTTAGAAATTGGACTAAGAGGGACAGTTAGAGGCTAGAAATTTTATAAATTTTACTATTTATGGGGTAAAATAGAAAATAAACACCCAATTTAAAAGAAATTGCATTTAAAAGGCATATACAACATAGAGGATGGATTTCGAGGATCAATTGAGGCCCCGATATATTTAAAATTTTACTTATATATCCACATATTTATAGGGTAAAATGGGATAAACAAAATATTGTTACGAAATTTTTTTTTAATAATACAAATTCTATATACTATAGTACTGAAATACATCAGCCAAGTAGAAGACTTTTAACTATATAACAGTATTTTAATGGACTTTGTTGATTATTGGAAAATTGCGTATTGACAAAGGCCCTCACTAGTCAACTGATCAGTCCAAGTGGGATCGCCGGGACGAAACGCCAATTTTTGCAGGACTTATAGGCCGTTAAAAGCTATTTTAAATCAATAATTCAACAAAGTCCATTAAAATAGTGCTAAGTCTGATGTATTTCAGTAGTATAGTATATAGAATTTTTATTATTAAAAAAACCTTTTTATATACCTAATCTAGCCAGGCCCTAGGCTAAAAACAAAAACAAAAACTTCCAATTTTATGATTAGGAATTCTTTTCTGGTTGGATATAGTTCACACTAGATATTCGTCACGAAATCTATGTAAGATGAACTGAACTTAGCAAAAATTGCGTATTGACAAACACCCTCACTAGTCAACTGATGAGTCCAAGTAAGATCGCCGAGATGAAACGCCAATTTTTGTAGAACTTAAAGGCCGTTAAAAGCTATTTTGAATACTGTTACATTTATTACTCTTTTCGTTTGTTGCCGGGGCAGGCCAGCTAGTATTAAAATAAATTCACTTTGTTTACATTGAAATATATTAATTGTTGCGATATTTTGGGAATATGGGACAGAAGTTGTTTGGGAACATTTGTCTTATAGGGAGTTAGGTATTTCTTTGCGCCAGAAGGTACTTACTTGAGAACCATTTTAAAACTTAAAGTCTATATCCGTTGGATAGTAATTCCATCAAACGATATAAAAAAAAACAACACAAACATATTATGTACAATGTACAATGTACATACATATATGCCAGTAAGACCTAGGGTCTTATAAATTAGGAAATGTTAGAAGGAATAGAAGGATAGGATAGATTTTTGTTAGCACAGTGGATTGTGAAATTAGGTTTTTGATTATCTCATTTAATCCCAGGGGTGCCGTTCGGTTGAGGGAATATAGAAAAGAATGCTGCCTAGACTGGGGAATAGCGATGCCGCCAAAACAAAAATTTTCGTGCCGCACTCTTTAAAAAAACGTGCCATTTGTGACATTTTCGTGCCATATGAAAAAAAACTGAAGTTGTTCTTTAAAAATAAATTTTAATTCAATACTATTAAAAACAAAAAACAAACAAAAAATCACTTCTTCTATTCGTGTAGGTATTTTCCAGAAACAGGAGTTTTTGGCAAGTTCATAATAAGTTTTGTTTTTATTTATTTAAATGGATTGTTCCTGATGGAAGCCATAACTTGCAAACTGACAGAAATATGTCCACCTTTTGGGTCCCCATTTAGGTCATCGTCATCAACCGCAATTAGTTTCCTCATATTTTCCTTGGAAAATCTACATATATTTTTTCCTGAAATCCACTTCACTTAGCACTTCCATTTGATAATATACATGTATTTTTGTATAGTTTTCTTTTTATGGTGGTTGATGGCTGATTGTCCAATATAATTAGTATCAATAGTTTAAAAAATCGATAAATCTAGCAGACATTATTAATTTTATTTAAAGTTAAATTATCAATCTTCACTTAGGTATTGCTTTTATTTTTGAATAAATTTGACACATCTGGTTCTTATTCCTTCACGTACACGTCACTTTTTAGAAATTTTCTTTTATTCATAACATTTTGAATAACATAACATAAGACCTAACCCTTCGCTTTTCCACGTTTATTAATTTGGCTGTATGAATTAAAATTTAGGCAAAATAATGAAAAAAAAAAAACGTGCCATATTGAAACTTTTCGTGCCACCGTGCCACGAGAAAATTTCTGTGTCAAAATGGCACGATCGTGCCACATCGGCAACGCTGCTGGGGATCGAACCCACACATCCAGGTTAGCAGTCAAGCACTTACTTCCACTGCGCCGGGGCCAATTGGTACCAAAATCGGCAATGACGAAATCTGTAGGTTTTACTTGGTCTCTAAGGCAAGTACTGATTTCGTGTATAAAAAATGAATGAAATGAACAAAAAAAGGTTTGGCCTGCCAAGATCAAGCTAGAACCTAAATGGGTAGGTCGATTTGCATAAAATTTGGTATTTATTTGATTCCCTAAATGGGAAATTCGAATTTTTGTTTAAGATAATCTAAAATGAATAGCTGCCATACAACGATGATTCTTTTAGATTTTTTTTTAGAACGGCTGTAACAATTTCGATTAAAATTCCTACCTGTAATATCTATAATTTCAATAAAATTGCGTTTCAAGTTCTTGGAAAAAAGAAGAAGTTGTTTTTTTTTCAAAATTGTCTTTTTTTTTCTATAATTTATCATATCTTGTTATTTGTCATATCACAGGCATTTATAAGTAAAACAAATTTTCGCTTTTTTCTCGAATTAGTTTTAAAGCACTACTGTTACTTCAGTCAACGTTTGGGTTTTATTTTAAAGTAAAATACTATTTGTACCCTTGATTGGGTAAAAAGGATTTTTTAGCTGCAGAAGATTCTGAAACACTATGAAAAGCATTTCTCTTGAATTTGATCAATTTTATTGCATTAAGTCGTTTTTTAATACACCTGGAAAACTATTAAAAAAGGGATTGTTGTTCGTTTACTTTTATTTACCACTGTGTCGCTTGAATAAGATTTTTTTAGACACCCTTTAATTGGTTCAGCTATGAACATTTGAGAACATTTAAGGTAAAATGTTATGTTCATATCATCTGGTAAGAAAGTCTTAATTCAGCAGAAGATTCTCAGACACCTTGTAAGCATTTTTTCTTAAAACTCACAATTTGTATAGACTTTATATATTTCATTTAAGCATAAATTAAAGTTATCTCGATATCTTTATTCGTTTAAGAGTTATGATTTTTACAACCAAAAAAATCGATATGAACCGCTGTGTACCTGTGCGATAGATATCGTAAACTTGACTACATTACTCCAGTTTTTAGGGTCATCCTGTCTTAAAATTCACAAAAAATAGCAAACACTGACTTCGGTAGCTTCAGTAGGCAATGTGAAATTTATATCTGAGCTTAAAACATTGAAAATTAAACTTTATTTTGTCCAGTGGCGTTAAAATTACACTGGCTGGTAAAGTAACGTATCTTACCTTCTTTTTTGGTTTCGTGATACCATATTCCCGCATTTTAAGAACAAACTTTAAGAAATTCATCCGCGTTTGGAAAAAGATCTTTTATTTCTTCTGTCGATTTAATAATGAATATATGTATGTTCATATGAGTTAAGACAAAAGAGCAGTTCAAAATTTCTTTGTTGATTGTATCTAATTAAATGAGTCGTACTGTACATGTAAGAAAGGTAACGTAATGCTCTGACATTTCAGTTCACGCAACAAAAAAAAAAAAAACAAAACACCAACAAACTGAAACTTGGATTTAACCAAATATCTGACCTACATGTTGGTCTCTGCTGTCTTTGTTGTTGGTTGTCGTTTTTGTTGTAGTTTGTCTGCCCGCTTGAGGGCCCTTTTTCATTGAATTGAATATATGCCTACATTTTTTGATTTATATTGACCAGATAATAATATAACAGTTTATACAATTGAGGTGTCTTTTTTTTTTGAGGAAAGTTTATATTTAGCCATGGATATTTATTTATACAGACAAAAAAAAACAAACAAACACTTGAATGTATTACACGCAATAAACATATACCTATTTAGGTTGGTATACTACAACAACGGAGGTGTCTGTAATATTGTGCCTTTTTGTATGTCATATACATATATACAAATTGAATAAATCGACTGATTGGTATTCAGTTTGTTGGCCATCAAAGTTGAGCGATGTGTGTTTCGCTAAAAATGATATAGGTATACCTACCTATAGGTTTTGACTTGGTTAAGGTATAAGTACATACTCGTTTAGGTCTATGAATTGTATAATCGAGCCCTTTTTTAGAGTATTGAAATCGGTTGCTTTAAGAAGTTAATAAGTTGAACATAAAAATTACGACACTTTTAATATTTGCGAATGGACGAGTGGGTGTACTTTAATTTATTGAATTTATTACATTAAATATTTAAAAAAAAATGGTGTCATTGAAAGCTTCGATTAATTCTTACGTGATAAAAACCCAGGTCATGGATTGAATTTGACAAAAACATAATATTGACTTGACCTACTAAAATATCATGTTTTTCTATTTTTTCGACTACAGTCGAGTAGCCGGGAATTTCTTTTTACCTTAAATTTGGCTAATTTGTAGCTTTTTGTAGCGCTGAAATATTCAGATGATACATATGTATGTATATTTGCCATTGGAGCTTTACAAGTCGGATTTCATTCCCAAGTGTAGCTTTTATGAAATTCTCTTCATGAGTTTTATCGCAATTTAAATAATGAGAACAATATCGGACCAAGAATACTTCCTTGAGGGACTTTAACATCTATTTCCTCGAATTCCGAAAAACTCCCTTAAGTTAAAAAAAATTAAATCGAATTTGATGAATGCTTTCACATCTTTTTTATTTTTCACCTCCACCATATTTTCACCCGGAAAATGACATTTGAATTTCTGATATGTCATAACCGTTTTTGGAATTTTAGATCCGCTTAGGTGAAATTTCTTTTTTACTTATCCGGACTCCGCTTAAGTTAAATTTTTTCCACTTAAGCGGCGTTCGTTTAAGTGAAAAACACGCTTAAGTGAAAGGAATACTGTCACATTTTGCCGTTTCTCTTAAGCGGGTTTTACTGTATAAAGTTTTTGAAGCTGTTGTTAGGTCAATCATGTGTTATTCAACGAAAATTTTTCAGAACGATGACGTAGAAAAGTTACTGCGTTATTTTATCAAGACATTTTTTAGATTACCCGAAAGTACACCTATATATATGCTTCATTTGGACTGAAACTTCTTAAAGTGCCTACAATTGCTGGAACTTCCAGATCGGGACTACCATAAATTCTAGAAAAACATTTAATTAGTAGAAATCATCAGTTTTATAATGAATCGTTGAGATTGGGAAATCAATAAAATATCGAAATTATAGGAGAGAGCCCAACAATTGAGAGCAAACCTTGAAAAATTACTGATAAAAGTGAATAAGTTAACTCATGAAACGTTTAAGGTATACAAGCTCAAGAAAGTATTTCTAGAGTAATCTATAAACTTCTTTATCATTACTTGGCAGACAAAAACTATTTCCACTGCCGATATAATTTCTATGTAATATCAACACTTTTTGAGGCCTGGGGTGGAATCGGCTAAGGTGATAGTTGACTGTCGCTTTTTTGATTGTCGTTTTTGATTATCAACTATTCGTTGTTTTGTGTAAATCGATCGCCAAATTTTTTTTGTTTTTTGGCATTACATACAATTCTGTTAAGAATTAAACTTCATTTTTGTATTTTTGGTGCTAAGAAATGTTCTCAAGGATATCCATAAACTGATTCGTAGTTCCAAAATGTTTTCTTTTTTTTTCAGATTTGTTGTGATCTGTCGGACCTTTTTATAATTATTTTTACTCCTTACTCTTCGTGCGGTTTGAAAAATTGCAAATGATGTTAACATTGCAATTGAACTAATTTGCTATTTTTTATTCTTAAAACACACTTTTTACTTTACATATTAATTATAATATTAAAAACACCAACCAATTTTAAGCCGACCGCAACAAAAACGACACCTAAAAAGCTGTCACTTAATATCAGTACAAAAAAACGATTGTCGATTTGATAATCACCTTACATAGAGCAAAATTGTCGATTTTGATTATCAACTATCAACTATCGCGTTAGCCGATTCCACCCCTGAATTGAACTACAGGGTCCTTCATTAAGCGCTTTCTATCTTAAAATTTAAATGAAAACAAAGGATGTGTGAGATATCGAAATTTTGTATTCGTTTGAAAGTCCTATCGATGCCATTACGTATGGTATATAACATCGTTCAAATTTCCACAGCGGCTTCTCTGGGTGGCGCGCATCCGAAATGTCCAATTTTCGCATAGAATTGGGAATTCAGAAGTCTAATGGCGTCAAATCGAACGATCTCGGTGGCCAGTTCACATCACCCCCACGTAATATGACAATGTCCTCGAATCTCAAAGGAATACAGACCGATGACGCGGCCAGCCCGAAATCCATTAGATTCGTCCCAAATTCGTCCCAAATTCGTCCCAAATTCGAAAATTTTGTTTGTTGACGTACTCATTCTTCCAGAAATGGTCCCCATCGCCGAAGATAAATTTTCGATGAAAATTAGGGACTGTTTCCAACTGCCCAAGAGCCCATTCAGCGAATACACGTCATTGTCTATGATCGTTTACCTTCAGCTCCTGGGTCAGGTAAATTTTGTACGGGTGCAGGCCCAAGTCACGACGCAAAATTCGCCAACTTGTGGTCTGTGAAAGGCCGAGTTTTTGTGAGCGACGCGAAATCGACTGCCGATTTTCCTGCACACTCACGGACAGATGTGGAATCAAATTTATCTACCACACTGCGAATAGTCATCTCGGTAGGATGATTATGGCGATCGTAAATGGGCGGAGCGTTGCCCAAACAGAACACCCATATTGATAAATCAATTTTATCATTTGCTAAACGCAAATCCTTTTATCGAGAATTGGCAAAACAGACCGAATAAATGACAGCCAATTTGACAGATGTAGCTTCAACAATAAGGCCGCTATCAACTTTCAAATTTCGCTCCCTATTGGAAGACCCTTTTAAGGTGGTTATTGTATAAATGTTTTTCTCTTTTTTCTTTTTGGGCCGACGGCAAAAGCCATTGCTAACTGTTGTGAAAAATGTAACAATAATTGTTCAATAAAATCACATTCTAATTTCAAATAAAATATTTAACTTACCTACGTAGATAAGTATTGTACTATAGGTAATGTAATTTGAAGCGAAACGTTCGGGGTGAGTACTGCATTGAACTCGGTAAATATTAAATATTTATGTATAACGCGGCTAATCCGAGTAATCAAAAATGTCTTAAAGTGATATTGACCTATAAAAGTGATAACTTTTTCTAAATAATGAAACAAATTCTCTTCTTCCTCATTTTATTACTTAACAAGCAAAAAATCTTGAAATTCTTGTTCTTGAATTTAACCATGTACCTACTTTACCAAACAATAATGAACAAATTACATTTGACCAATAAACCTACTTGTTGGCCTACTAATTAACGAAAAATAAAAAAAGTGGCTGACTGGTTTATGTGTATTAACTACGAATGTACTAGACTGTGAGGTGAAACAATGCTCCAACGAATTAAATAAAAAAAATAAAAAACAAGGAAAACATTAAAATCACTATGCATTCGAAACCGAACTACTGAAAAACTTTATATACCTAGGTACCTTCTGTATTTTTGTTTTATTGCTATAAAGCTCAGTGTAGGTAGGTAGTGGTATATCTATGTTTGTATGTAATTACAACCAACAAATGCAGGTTTTTAGGTCAAGGTCTTCTCTCTGGCACTCATAAATTGAACATAAATGTAACTACCTACCTACAATATTTAAAACGTGCGCCGAACAGCAAGCACAAGCACATTTTTTTTTTACTTGCATTGGAGCTTCTCTCTTTCGCTCTTGCCTCTATTAAACTTAAACATATTTTTGTGCATACAGTTAATAATAAAACAATTACAATGCAAAAGCCCCGCAAAAGATCTTGATCTCAATACACAAACGACCATACAATCATTTATCGTGCCCTAATTATTTTTTTTTCTATTTTAATATTATTCTCTTGTGTCATTATTTTTTTTTTTTTCATGAGTGATCATTTGAAGAGAACACACAAAAGCACATTATATCTGCCTACAAGCAGAAAAAAAAAACTGCTTAGGGGGTGTGTTCAAAGTTTACACGAATTTTTTTATCTTGACTTCAATTTGCATGTCTCTTTTTTTTAGGTTTGTGAATAAATCATAGGTACTCAAATCAACAAAGAAAAAAAAAAAATACAAACAAAGTGCAAGCTAGTAAAAAATACAAAATAGTAACAAATTAAAATAGGTAGGTATGCGTTTTTTTTTTAAATCAGAGCACAAACAAACCGATCGTTCGATCAATCATAAAAAAAGAGAGAATGAGAAGAAAGAGAATACTAAATGAACTGATAATATCAAAAGAGCAGTGAGCACTTGATTTTCAACACGTTTTCCTTGCTCTATTGCTTCGCCTGTGTTCTCTATTTTGTGTGCTACTTTGCAGTTTATTTGCTGAGTAAGATTTTTGTTTGTTTTTTTTTTGTTTGTATTTTTTTCGTTTATATATTTATCGGAATTTCTCTTTCGACTGATTTATCGTTAAGGTATATCATGACTTGTTGGTAACTCTATTCGTTTGTTCACGCATGTTTTCTTGTTTTACATAAGGAAACAGCTGAAAGCATGTGGTTTTCGGCTTAAATTGCGGGAATAGTTTTTTTTTGTTTTCATTTTGTTTTTTTTATATAGGTAGGTATTATGTCTTGGCGGGGTTTCACAGCGGGACCTCTTAGAGGCTAGAGAGCTTGTTGATATAACGTCACGTTTGAAGTTTCACATCATGAGAGAGAGTGTGGTGTGTATGTAATGTGTATATTATTTTGTGGTGATGGAGATAATGGGAAAAGAAGGATTGATTTACAGTGGTGTACCACAAAACATGACGTTTGCGATTTGGTTATTTTTAATATTTTTTTTTTTTTACAATTTTGTCTCAAATTTTGCAATTTTTTAACAAAAAAAAAAATAAAAGCTATTGCGCGAATCAAACTTGGGAAACAGATAAAAGGGATTGTTACACTGCCACCACGAATTTTGATTATGGAAACAATCATTGTTACAATGTCAATAATTTTTGAGTATGGAAACAATTTCATAATTGGAACAAAAAACGTTGTCATACTTTTTGGTTGAAATAACTACCTAGTAATCTGAAGTTACAAATAATGATAGGTACACCACGGAACTCTTACCGATAGGTTTTATAAATATACATATAAGTATGTACCTACGTATATTGTATATGAACCTTCCTAGGAAGATCTGTGTAAGTATTTACAAACCTAGGTTTGTATGTACATAGGTAGGTAAGTACCTATAATAATCAATTCATTTACATTTCCTAAATTATTGAATCTTAATGGAATTGTTTTAGTTAAAAAGCATGCGTTATAATAGCATATTTGTTTTATTTTTTCGAAGACACACATTTGTTTAGTTGTGACAGTGTTCTTCTGACCTCACGTCATGTCAAAACATTACCCGGAAATGTTAAATTAAACGGACAGTTTTAGAATTAGGTATGTTAATGTACCTACTTGCCCTAAATTTGAAACGGGGCTAAAATTTTTGGGGTACTACAATTTTTGCTTTGACAATTTTTCCAAAAATAAAAACTGGGTTTTTGAGCAATTAACAATGAAAAAAAGGGGCAACCCTTTTTACCCTACAAAATCAAAAGCAGTGGTTCAGTTTTGTAGCTATTTCTCCGAATTTTAGGGAAAGTTTGTGAGAGCCTTTAAGGCCAGTTTGTTTGTTCTTATTTTATACAAAAAATGTGGTCTTTTTTCAATTTGTCAAATTGGGTCGTGTGTCAATTCGATTCAAATTTCGATTTTATTTGATAACCAGTGCTTAGGTTCGAGAGTCGATGAAAATTGAAACAAATCATATGGGTTTTGTTCCATTTTCCAACGAACGTAGGCACTGATTAAATTTTGACGTTTCCACATACACATAGATCAATTTCAGGAATACCACTTTAGGCTTTTTATCGCAAATTTTGGGCTATTTTTTCTTCTTCTAAATTTACGAAGCAATTAACAATAAAAAAAGGGGCAACCCTTTTTACCCTACAAAATCAAAAGCTGTGGTTCAGTTTTGTAGCTGTTTCTCCGAATTTTAGGGCAAGTTTGTGAGAGCCTTTAAGGCCAGTTTGTTTGTTCTTATTTTATAAAAAAAAATGTGGTCTTTTTTCAATTTGTCAAAGTGGGTCGTGTGTCAATTCGATTCAAATTTCGATTTTATTTGATAACCAGTGCTTAGGTTCTGTTACTCTCGCATCGATAAAATCAGTCGAGAAACGATGAAAATTGAAACAAATCATATGGGTTTTGTTCCATTTTCCAACGAACGTAGGCACTGATTAAATTTTGACACATAGATCAATTTCAGGAATACCACTTTAGGCTTTTTATCGCAAATTTTGGGCTATTTTTTCTTCTTCTAAATTTACGAAGAGAATTTGACGAAAATAGCCGAATGTTATTTTATCATTTTTTTAGTTTGTTTATTTTTTTTTATTATTTTTTTTTTTAGCGATATTGAGCTAGTTTCTGAGCTACATTTAGGTAAGGCAGCGATTTTGGGCAAAAAAAACTTCTTTAATTGCGCTATTAAAGTACTCAACCCTGCAAGTGGCAACCCTGCTCATTATTCTCAAAAATTAAACTTGGGAGATCAAATGCTAATTAAATCGAATTGATACACGGCCTTAGTGTTGAAAATTCGATTTATTGCAATTGACTTTATTTTCCGGCCTCCACTACTCCTATGCGCCATCGCACACAGGCAAAATTTCCCAAAAACGTGGCCAAAACTATGAAAACTAAAATCGTTTTGTTGTTTTTTTTTAATGCAAAGTTGTTTACAATTAACAAGAGATTTGTTTCTGATTGATCCCGCTATTAAGATTGCAAACGTTTCTTCAGTTGATGCGTCTTAAATGGTAGCTTTTAGAGAGCACTTTCAAGAGAATTTTTGCTGTGCGATAGAAAGTGAATTTTGAAAGAAAAATTTCTAAACATTTACTTAAAAATTGCTTTTTCCAATGACTTAATGTAAAAATAAACCAAATAAAAAGAAAAAATAATTTTGGCCATGTTTTTTGGAAATGTTGCCTGTTTCATCGTGTACGATTTCTGGAGATGTTTTTCTGCTCTTCAATTCTTCCTCAATTGAAATGATTCCTCTGCAACCGTTTTTCGCCAAGTACTTCTAGGTCGGCCCACTTGTCTGCCTGCCCCTGTGTGAGCGGGTTCCATTGCATCGCTTGGCTCGCAATGCACTCGTCACCTTTTCGAAGCGTATGGCCAGTCCACTGCCACTTGGGTCTTGGTAAAATACGAGTATCGGTTTCTGACCTGTTTTCGCACGAAGTTCATCATTGGAAATACGGTTGGGCCAGAAAATCTTCAAGATATTTCAAAGACATTGATTAACGAACGTTTGCAACTTACTTATGACAACGAGATGTGACTTTCCAAGTCCTGCCCCCATAAAGCATGATCACTGATTCAACATTGGAGCGGAACAATCGTACCTTGGTCTTTAAACTAATAGAATTGTTTCTCCATATTTTGGAAAGCATTCCGAATGCAGCTTTTGCTTTTCCGATTCGGGTGTTTAATGTGTATATCCAATTCAGTTCAGCCACCAGTAGAGACAAAACTCGAAAGATATTGAAAATTCTCTGCCATCTCTGCTGGTTGTCCTGAAACCTTGATCCTTTTAGTTTTTATCGTATTAATCTTTAGCCCCACCATTTCAACTTCTCTCTCCCTCTCCACCCTTGTCGTCTTCGGATGGAGATCCATGATCCTATGAGAGATTAAGCATACGTCGTCCGCGTAGTCCAGATGTTTAAGGTGTGATTGCACTAAATTACTCTATTTTTAGTCGACAAAGCTGCGTGCAGTATACATCACTTATCGACCAATAGGAAAAGTATTGGTGACGCTATGCAGTTTTGCTTAACCCCACTTTGCATTAAAAATTCCTTTATACAAAACGTGACATTTAGATCCATCGTATGTAGACTTCATAAAAGCAATCAAGTTATGATCAATCAATTAATTCAGAATATAATTCATGTACCTATGGTTTTTGAAAAAAAAAAAAAAAGATCTAGAGTGCTCTTTCTAACATAAAATTGAGAGGACAAACTGTTGAAGCCCTTCCACACTATTCCACTGAGTATTAATACATGTCAAACAAGTGTGAAACAAATCATGTATAAATATGATATTCCCAGCCTACACGATTTGACATGTGTTAATACATGAGAATTTTTAGAAATGGTTCTAATTCTGTCACACATTTCATCACATTTTTATTGACGTTAAATTAAACTGTTGTGTGTGATCAAAAAATGAAAAGAAATTTCTCTCACAAATTTGGCAGTAGCATGGAATTCTTTTCCACTTTGTATTAATACTCTGTGGGATAGTGTGGAAGGGCTTTTAAGAGTATTTTAAGGTTAAGAGAACAATTTCTTTTACTTTTTCGATATTATGATTGGTGCAGTGCTTGAAAGCCACCACTCATAGGTCTGCATTTTTGATAAATCTGATATATATTTCCAAACCATTCAATTAAGTTAACAGCAATTGCCAAAAAAAATTCATCTAAAATAAGACATTTTTTAAAATGCGAATTGTATCTCTGAAGTCAAAAATGTAAAATTCTGTCCCAAAGTCGTCAACGCTTTCAATTAGGGCTGATGATACCCGGATACCCGAGTAATTTGGGTAATACCCGGGTACCCGGAAATTGACCCGGAAATACCTGAATACCCGGGTACCCGGGTAATTTACTACCCGGGTACAAGCAACTGGTACCCGGGTAGATGATTACCCGGGTTGAATCATCGGCCCTACTTTCAATGCGTTGGCACGCTTAATTAAACGTCAACGCGTTGATTTTTGTGTGAATGTGTAATCACATGTCATGTCAACGCAGTTAGGGCACATCGATGTTAGACTGCTTGTCACAAAACAAAATTTTCTACCTTGTAAACGTAGCCTGCGTTGAACTTCATCTAAATTTCAAACATTTCTTAGAGGTTTTTTCAATCCATCAACATCGTAGCCATCCTTCAATTGAATTTGGTAGTTTATAGCTTGACAATGCGTTGACATACATAAAACGTCAATGCATTTTGGGACAGCATTGACCGACACAGTCTACGTTGACATTATATTGATGAAATTTTTGGTGACATAAAGGAGTAAAAAAATTTTTCATTTACGTTGAGCACAGCTGTCAACTGTCAGAATTCTTAATCTGGCATCAGATTCATATATAGCGACGAGAAAAAATAATAACATTTTTAAAATTTTAAATTTTTGATTCGCTGGCTTGAGTAGTCAATTCATTTGGTGGTTGTTTTCAGATTTATGATATAAAATTTAAATGTCAATTCCATTAAATTTTCTTCATCAATTTCACCTGGTATAATAATATAGGTAAACAGGAGTTGCGCCTCCGACGTCATTCGCCGTTGTCTGTCTGTTCGTTTTTTTTTTTCAAATTTATCTTCGTGGAATAATTGCATTAACCTCTGCTGCATATAGGAGTATTTGAATATAGATAAACTTGGTTGGTTGCAAAACTAATCTTTCAGTTGACAGATACATCCATATGCCACAGAAAAGTTACATGTGCACAGCCATACATACCTTCATGCCGTAATTTAGAAATTGCATGCTCATGTTCACATATACATATACCCTCCAAAAGTATGTAAGCTATGAGCAAATGGCCTTAAGACTGAGAGACAATATCAGACTTTTCCCTATTCATAACAATAATTTACTTTTACTATGTGAAAAGGCTTTTTTGCGAACAAATAACAAAAAATGGCGAAACAACAACAATAAGTGGCTGTCTGTGCACTGTATACCTAACTAACTGCCTTCACTTTCTCTTCCTGCTTGCATCTCAGTTGCTCCAAAGAAGCATTAGCGCCGCTATATACTGACGCCCGCACAGTGGGGCAACTTATATCGATGATTTGGGAATTTATTTTTATACGAAATCAAATTGCAATTCCTTTCGAAATATATGAGCTTCTATGTTGATTTAACAAATGGAGAAAATTATGGTAACGAATTAAATAAAATAAAAATGAAATGGAGGGTGTGTCAATGGGCGTTTTGGTGTTTTTGTTCAAAATACACTTTCAAGTCTTCTGGTTCATAATTTTTTTTTAAGCTTCAAGATTAGATATTCAGTTCCACTGTGAATCGCCTTGGTTTTGATGTGATCGATAGGTATAAGCTGCTGCTATATATGTACCTATGTGGCAAAGCAACTATCACTTGGAACTTTGTCGTTTTGTCGACGTGCGTCACTTAGTCGTCGCGTCGCGTCGCCGTCGTTGGCTTCGGTCGTCGTCGTCACCGCCTTATTTGACTGCCCACTCTCGATGCTGTCTTCGTTGCAGGTCTCTTTTCATTTTTGTAATTTTCCTTTTCAATTGCAATTTACCTACTGTCGCGTCGTCGTCGACCATTCCCAGTGCAGTGCTGGCTGCATCATCTGTGTATATGTATGTACTTAATGCATCTTTAGTTGATGGGGCAAAAATAGAGAAAACGGAAAATACGATTGAAATTTATCTATTATACCTACAACTACTGTTGGGAAAACTAAAAGGGAAAACGGAAAAAAAATCTCTAGCGAGAAAAAAATGTGATTTCATTTCGAACACATTACAGAGTGCATTTGATTTTGTTTATGCAAAAGCAAAAAAGATGATTCTTCAAATGCGAAAAAGGATTGACTTCATTTTACATATTTCAAGAAAAAAAATATGGTAACCTTGGGTATAATGAATTTTCTATTCTGATTAGATGGAGTGGCTAAGCTTTTTTATGGTGTTTTTGTACTGCTTCAGTAACTAAAAAGCATACTAGGAACGGATTTTCAAGGGACTGTATCTTGAGAACTTTTTTTAATTCAGTTATACAACGCACTGCAACGCAAACACCGAATGGCTCGTGCTTACGCCTTACACGGCGTGACGTTAGACGTTCTGACTTCTTGACGTTAAAATCACGTAAAATTTTGTTCCAAAGCTGTCAAGTCTTGTGATAACAAGACTTTAAGGGTCGACTTAGAAGTTCAAAGCGTTGATTCTGACGTCAAATTTAATTCCAAAGCTGTCCAGTCGTTTGAATTACGACGCGGAACGCCGCCAAGTCTGACGGAATTATTTTCGTTGACAATTCAATTAAGACACGTTAACCGACTGCTGTGTTTCAACGTTAATACAACAAAATTTGCTCTAACGTCAACGACTTAACTTCTTGTTGTTAGTTTGAGGCAACTTATAATGTTCAGTGTATAGGTTTTGGCTATCCATATTTAATATGGAGTTATTTTAAAATTGAGTAGATTTATTTTGACATTTTTTTTTACTGTTGTGAAATGCTCGATATGTATATTGAGTATTTTGACTCAAATGTCACACGAAAGGCTTAAACTGATTTTTTCCTGAGCGCAATAAATAAATCTCAAAGTGTTCCCGATTTCAGAACGACAAACTTTACGTAGAATATGTTGTTCCAAATTTTACTGGAAGTTTTTAATATCATTTTTTTTCCGGATTTTCGGCTCGTCGATGACTTGTGGAGATGCGCATGTTTTTATATTTTTATTATTAAATACGATTACATTTATTTTATTTGCGAAAACTACACGCCTATTATGGCGGCGAAAAATTCGGATTGATTGATCATGTCAACGTGCGTCGGTCGGTCGCGTCGTGTCATCGTCACCACTTAAAATGTCTGTTCTCATCAACGCGACATTAACTGTCATCGGGTTTGGATTCAACTAAATCATCAACGTTTAACGTGTCAACGCGTTGACACTGAAGGTTAAAATTTCTGTTTATAGATATTACACACTTAATGGTTTATGCGTTGACAGTATGTTGATTAATTTTTTGGTGGTCCTCATATTACTCACCGAGTTGAATTATTTTCAATCAACTTTTTTGTATTGAAAGTCTGCGAAAACTTAAAAGTGCGTTTATTTTTTATAAAACAATTTTAAATCCAGGGTTAATATTTAGGTAGAGACTTGAAACATGGAATATTTTCCTAAATTTATTTCGAACCCTCTGAGATGTCTGTGAAGTTAGCATACCTAACAATTTTCACCTATATAGACTTTTATTTTATTTGACTGCATTTTTTTAAATTTTTTACTGGGCAGTTTTTTTTTTTTGGACGGCAATTTTTTTATTTGACTGCGGTTTTTTATTTGACTGCAGTGTTTTATTTGAGTGCAGTTTTTTATTTGACTGCAGTTTTTTTATTTGACTGCAGTTTTTTATTTGATTGCAGCTTTTTTATTGGACTGCATTTTTTTTTATTTGACTGCAGTTTTTTATTTGAGCGCAGTTTTTTAATTTGACTGCAGTTTTTTTATTTGCCCGCAGTTTTTTTATTTGCCCGCAGTTTTTTTTATTCGACTGCGGTTTTTTTTATTCGACTGTGCATTTTTTTATTTGATTGTGCATTTTTTATTTGACTGTGCATTTTTTGTATTCGACTGCTGTTTTTTTTTATTTGACTGTGCAGTTTTTTTTATTTGATTGTGTAGTTTGTTTTACATTTATTTTAAATTTGAACTAAATTTTTTTTTTTAATTTGACTTGACTGCATTTTTTTTTAAAGATGACTTTTTTAAATTGTGTTTGCAGTTTTTATTAATTTGTCTTGGCTTTTTTTCAAATTATTATTCCGAATTTTGCTATTCATAAAGTAGTAGGTGTAATCGCGTGACCAAACTTTCAATAAATAAGGCTCCGAAATTGCAATATTTTTTGCCGTTCAAGAAAAGTCTTGGTCCAAATTTTGACGTCCTACATTTAAAAAATTAAAAAAAAACTCATATCACACTGTCGACTTCCCTGTGAAGTTACTGATGCAGTATAAATTTTGTTTTTAAATTAGAATTTTAAAATTGAAAATTTTGGAATCTTACTACAAATTTCCACCTGTTTTGATATTGTGACGATTGAAGAAATAGCTGCCTGTCTTTGATTGAGCGGATTGGGGTCAGAATTCGGACAACCGAAATCCCAAAAATCCAAAATTCAGAAAACTCTAAATTCTGAAACCTAAAATCCAGATAACCCAAAATCCACAAAATTTAAAATCCCGGAAAATGATTTTCCCGAAATTAATATTAAAAAAAAAATTAAGTAAAATGGATCATTTTCACAAACTTTTCATTTATATATTTTTTTTTTTGATTTTCGATTTGCTCAAATAATATAATTTTTTGGAATTCAATTTTGAAAATAAAACAATATTAAATTTAACTAGAGTAAACAAAGAAATAACTTTCTGGATTTAAGGTTTTCGGGATTTGAGATTTTACGGTTTTTAAGTTTTCGGGATTTGGGTTTTATGGGATTTGGGGTTTTCCGGATTTGGGTTTTCGGGATTTTGGGTTTTTTGTGATTTGTTGTTCTAGGGACTTGGGATTTTCGGGATTTTGGGTTTTCGGGATTTTGTGTTTTCGGGATTTTGGGTTTTCGGGATTTGGGGTTTTCGGGATTTGGGGTTTTCGGGATTTTGGGTTTTCGGGATTTTGGGTTTTCGGGAATTTGGGTTTTCGTGATTTGGGATTTTCTGATTCATGGATTTCAGGATTCTGTCCAACTCCCTTAGGTTTGTTTTGCGGCATCATAAACTACACTCTTTGTCTGCTTTAGAATCGACCGTAAAGAGGGAAGCATCGTTTCTCACTTGGTTTTCCGTCATGTTTTTTTTTTTTTATTAATTTTTTAATCTAAGGCTAACTTACAGATCAAACATACGTTACGTACATACGTCAGAAATGACCAGACGTTTATTGCAAGTACCTTAGCCTATGCTACTATATAGTAAATTTGTTTTCCTCGGTTTATTAAAAAAAAACCTCTTAAATTAAGAACGTATCCTCAAGAAATAGATAAAAGTTTAGGAAGTAGTAGAAGAGTTCTGAAAATCATTTTACTGTAAAAAAAAATTAATTCATGCAGAAAATTCTTCAAGCCTTGCAGACTTATTGCACACCCTTAAAGAGCATTTTATTTTTCAAGAAATAATAATCCTTATACATATGTATGTAGCTTGATTTATCAACAATGTAGTGTAAGTACTTGTCGCTCCTTACAACTTCAAACCTGTTCTTGATCTGCTTTTTATAACAAAACCATAATACGAAATGTGCATCTGAAGATGCAAGTAAAACAAAAACTCTCTACATGCTTCTGTTTTTTGCTTAACATTAATATCTATTAACTGTGTCCGAAAGTTCTATCATCCCGGAATTATCATTGGCTTCCATCTATAATGGTTGTCCAATGGTTGCGTTGCTGCTTTAATGTTGATGGTCTCGCTGATGATCCTTTTAAAGGTTTTCATTTTTATTCATCTTTTTTATTCCTCGAACATTGATCGCCTAAGTGACCATTATATCTTATCCTTATAAATAGTTAGGTGGTCGTATTCGTCAGATGAAGACGAAGAAGACGATGCATCAAACAACGTGATGTGTGCTGTGCGCGGTTGATGCATGTTTCCATCTCCGTATGCGTTCAGATTGATTAGGAGTGGAATTCATTTCGGTATAGATACCTATAGAACATAATATAATCAAACTCAGTAGGGTTCAGCTTTTAAATTGACTTGTGTTTTTTTGCCTACTTCTCATATTTTATTACGTCTACATGATTCTGTTGAACCCTTCCATTAATATCCATTTTCTTTCTTTTTTTATTCTCATTGCAGGTAATTAATCAAGAAGTGTGTGTGGATTTAATATCAAAGCGTCTCGTCGCCATTTAAATGATATGAATCAGTAAAACTCCCAGGTTTGTTTATAAGATAAAGTAATGATTCTTGATGTTTCGAATTGGTTTACACTTCCATTTAAATGGGAACAATGATGTAGAATAGCTATCAATCATTGTTGCAGTGGACATACAACCAATACATTAAAAAAAAATATATACCAAGTAAGGTAAAACAACAAAAGGATGCACAGAAATCAATCCAAGTAATTCGAGGAATCTGGATGATAGTTATTGAGAAGAACACCTTTAGGTTTGCCCATTATGTCTTTGGAATCATTTATTACTTATCTACCTATACGAGGGCGCAATGATGGCACCACATTTATATCAATAATTCCGGCGGGAGTTTTTTTTTTTTACAGAAAATTCCCATTAATTTTAGGACAAATTACTTTAAGTCTTTATTGTCTCGTCATCGGTTTTTTCAGAGATAATTAGGCAGGGAACAAGGTTTCGTGTAAAATCCCCCATATTTATTGATAGTAATTTTACTAAAACTTGTTTTTTTTGGGAGGGGTTTTTAATCGAGAAGTTTAATAAATCATAAGTCAAGTCATCAACAAAATTTCAGAGCAAAGAAGCTATTTAGGTTTAAGGCTATGTAGTTCAATAAAAAAAAGATTAAAAGACGGTAACAGATTTTTTTTTTGCTATTCAAAAACTTTTGTCCGCACCGAGGACACGAACTTGTCAAGCCTTTTAGCAGTGACTTAATTCAGAAGTCAACGAACTTACTCATAGCGCTACCGAATTCACGTGATCAGCTCAATCCTGCAATGCAGGTTTAATAAATTAATTATTTATCAATTCAATTCAATAGTTTAGCATTTTTATTAGCCCTCACAAGTTATATAGTTGTTGTTCAATTAGTTTCCTTATTTTTTCCCAAACTCGATTTATAAACAAAAATTCGTTGGAGATACACTTACATAATTTGACAAAAAAAAAAAAAAAAAAAAAAAAACAAATTCAATATTTCCACAGAAAATTCAATTTACTTTTCCTTTAACAGAAACAATATTTTCGTAAAGAGTTCAGGTCTGACAAATCGTCTTTCAGCAATGTATCAAAAGATTAAAAAGTAGTTGGCGCAACATTTAAAAGAGTACTACATATTTTAATATTTTATTAAAGTTAAACTCATCAAATGCCTTTATTTTATCTTTTTGGTATAATACTAACTCCAAATGTCACTGGCTTTGACAATTGTAAATGTGAGAATATGTTTGCTTACTTTTTGTGCATGAATTGCTACAGCAAAATTAATAAACGTGGAATAGCGAATAGGCCTTATTCCGTGCATTAAGTGCAAAATGATATTAATGAAATTAAATGTACTTAGTGAAGTTTACTAAGCTACTAAGTGACGTTTACTAAGCTAAGGACCAGTTTCACAGTGCTCCCTTAAAAAAATTAGTGGCACTTAATTTTCCCATTTCGCACTTTAGACGTAGTTTTACTGTCTGTGTAAGGGGAACTTAAGTGGCCAATATGAGAGACTTAAGTGTAACTTATTCCGATAAGTTTACACTGTGGAATTGGGAAATAGTTTTCCATATTTGGCACCTAAGACCTAAGTGTTACTTACTTCACTTCGAAACTGGCCCTAAAGGTGTTGATGGTTGAAAGTGGTTTAGCGAAGGAATAAGAACCAGATGTGTCAAATTTATTCTGAAATTAGGAAAAAAAATATAAGTGAATATTGCAAATTTAGTTTTGAAAAATAATAATGTCTACTAGATTTATTGAGTTCTTAATCCATTCAGACAATCAGCCATCAACGACAAGAAAAATATACTTAACCAGATAATATCCAATGCAAGTGCTTAGTGAGGAGGATTTCAGGAAGAAAAATAGGTTTTCCAAGGAAAATATTAGGAAGCTCATAGCAATTGTTGAAGATGAACAAAATAGACCTACAGGGTGGCGCACCAATTGTGCTACAATAAGAAATTCAAATAACTTTTTTTTTAATCGATGTATTTCATTTAATTTTTTTTTATTGGTTAGAAAATTAAATTTTATTTTAAATAGTTAGTTGTTTTTAAAGATTATAGACCGCAAATGACCTCCACGCTGTCCCACGCATATGCGGCACCTGGTCAAAAAATTATTCATTGCGGCCTGAAGAGTTGAAGTTGGGATCGCCTCAATTATTGTCGTTATGGACTGCTTTAATTCAGTTAAATTCCTGGGCTTCGTTTTATACACCTCTTGCTTGACATAACCCCATAAAAAGAAGTCTGGTGCAGTCAGGTCAGGTGACCTTGGGGCCAGCGAAGAGTGGAGTTCCTAGAAATTAATTTGTTTGCGAATTTTTTGTTTAGCTCCGCCATAACTGGTCTGGCTATATGTGCAGTTGCTCCATCTTGCTGAAACCAAACGCTGTTGAATGGTATACGTCTTCGGCGCAGTTCTGGGTAAAAAAACTCCTTCAACATCTTTAAATAACGGTCCCCATTGACAGTAACGGTTACACCGTTTTCTTCAAAGAAGTACGGCCCGACAATACACCTTGATGAAACTGCGCACCACACAGTGACTCGTTCTGGGTGCAGTTCCGTCTCATGGAGCATTTCTGGATTAGACTCATTCCATATACGGCAATTTTGCTTGTTTACATTGCCGTTAAGATCAAAATGGGCCTCATCAGACATGAACAAACAATTGATCAATGTGTTGTCTTCTTCGGCCATTGATATCGTTTTTTGGCAAAATTCCAGGCAAATCCTGAGGGTTTAACTTGCTAGTAATTTGGACTTTGTACGGAAACAAGTTTAAATCGTCATGAAGTATCCGTTGTAATGACCGTCTACTAATTCCAATTTGCCCCGATAAGTTTCGGGTCGAAACGTTCGGATTGGCCTGTATTGCAGATGCTACTGCTGCGATTGTATCCTGAACCCGAACATTGGCATCTCGATGGTACGGCCTTCGTGCGATGCTTCCAGATTCGGCAAACATGTTTACAAACCTCATAATGGTCCATCTACTCGGGGGATTACCGCCAAACTCCCGCCTAAATTCCCTTTGGACGGAAATGACGGTCTGGAAAGCATGGTACCGTTGCACTATCCAAATTCTTTTCTCCGTATCCCAAGCATCCATTTTTATAAATCTAAATAGTAACCTACAAAATAAAAAAAAAAATAAGCCGATTACTCACACAGAAAAAAAGTTATTACGTTTTATTTTTGTAGCACGATTCGTGCGCCACCCTTTATATAGGGATAGAAGAGATGGACATATTCTTCTGGATTTGAAAGTTATGGCTTCCGTCAGATACTGGGGTCGTAAAGAGATACGATTATTGTTGACTTTAAATAATTATAATCTTAAATACATTACTAAAAATAAATAAGGTCCAAGACAAATTGTGCTAAAATGCCCGACTTCAGTCAGTCTACAATGAGCATCATTTCTGCCCGTATAGCCAAAGCATTTGCTTCGAAAGCAAATGTAAAAAAGCTCAAAACATTTTCTGTACAACTATGAACCATGAAAAAATTTAAGAACATACGTGGATTTCCAAATATCATTGGCGCAATTGACTACACTCACAGAAATCGGTATTAACAAGAGAATTTTTAGGTGAGCTTAATTTTTTTTTTTTTTTTTTTTTTTTTACAAATTATCACTATTTTTTGTAGAACCACTACAGAAAAAACTCAAGTTTGCGAAACTTTGTGCAAATTTCAAGAGATACTAAATATAATTGCAGTCACTTACTTACGTCACTTTACTATTCCAAGAAAATTTTGATTTAATTAATACAAAATTTCAACCCGTAGTTTAAATCTTATTCCATGGTTTAGTTTAGACATAGGAAACAAATATTTGAAGTCAATTCACTTTAATTCAATTATAAATATAGAATCTGTATTAATTGATTCGACGGATCTTAAACTGCAGTTTAGTAATGAGTTTAACAAACAACTCTGAATACCCGTCATTTAATTAAAAAAAATTTTTTTTTTTAGACGTGTGGTTTTCAATCTGGCAATACTTTTTCGGAGTTGGTCTTTTTGACAGCTTTGGTTTGCCATTTCATATTGAATAGACTTACTCCTGAACAACGTTTGCAATTTGTGCAAATTTATTACCGAAATAATGGTTCGGTTCCGCTGCGTCCAATATTCGGTCGACATAATCGCCCAGCAAGTCGTTAATTCGAGCAACCATGGATCGGTTTCGCACCACGTTTACTCTAGTGGAGTAAAAACACTGTAAGTCGTCCGCAGTGCGCACCGAAGATGCTATTGCTGCTGTGGAACAGAGTATCGAAGAAGACCCGAATGAGTCCATCCGCGCAACAATTGGAGCTGTGCCCATCCACTTTATGGAAGATTTTGCCAGCCCGAAATAATTTTTAAAACATAATGGAAAACCCTTATCTTTATAAAAAAAGCTAAATTGTTGGCAATAACTTAAAATTATATGCGTTTTATTTCTTCTTGAAAACCACACGTCTAAAAAAAACACTTTTTATTATTCTTCCTATTACAAGTTAAATTGTGTTGTTGTGAATTTACACAAAACATAAAAATTGTATCGATTGTGTATTTCAGCCAAACCGAATGTATCGAAAAAAGTAGATTGTATCGATTTTTACAACCGTGATTTGTAGAGTAAATACGCCTAAAAGTATGTTCAAAAAAAAACTTTATTTTTCTTGCAAAATTAAAAAAAAAATAACTGAACTTCACCCTTTCAACACCCCTTAAAAATTTAGCCCCGGTCCAAATTTAGGGTTCTCTTTGGAAAATGCTTATATAAATATAGAAATAAAGGCCTCCACCAAAATTCAGTCTTGTGCAATTTTTTCAGTAGTTTGTCCATTTTTGGTGTTGGGCCCCGCGAGATACATATTTATAACTGCAACTTCAAGGGTACCATAAAATAAATACCAATGTGGATCTTGTCTCAATGTGCCATGAAATAAAGACCAATGTGAGTACATATTTGGTTTTATTTCAATCCGCAGGTTCCAAGAATTTAAACTCTCTTTATGGGTGTCCCCTTAATATTTTAGATTACTTTCCATTCGAAACTTTACAGAAACTTTATCTTCGGTAAGTTGAAATGACACTTATACCGAAATCAAAGCTTCTATAAAGCTTTTACTAAATGACTTCGATTACGCTTTTGTAGGCTTAAAATACTACCACTCCAGTACCTACACTTTCAAGTCTTATTTTCAATTGGAATGACAATAACATATTATTTGCCTGGCGAAATGGAATGTCAATTCTGCAGTGTTGTCGAACTTTTACATTTATAAACTCGACCACACTCCTTGCTTTAAAATCGAAGCAGGGCTTCCCTTTTCCGGTTTTTTTTTTTGAAGTTTCCCTTCAAGCTTTTGACATCAATTTTCGATTTTAAATCCCGGTAATTAAAACCACCTTAAACACATCGCCCAAATTGGAGAGAAGTGCAAATATTACATTTAATGTCCGAAAAGCTAATTAAAATAAAACATATCCACTCCATATAGAAAAGTCAGCCTAAGTTTGACAGTTCCACATATACATATATACATATAGTCTAAAACCAACTAGTACTTTAAAATATGGGAATCATTATATTTTTTTTTTAGTTGCAATGTTTTTTCCTTCAATTTATTTACTCATTTCCTCTCGTGAACTCAATTTCCTTAATTTTTTGTTGCTGTTGTCCAATGTTATCGTTCTCATCATATTTTTTGTAAGTAAAAAAAAAGCAAAAAATATTTACAAAACAAACTAAAACAAAAAAAAAGAAGTGAAACCACATTGGATTTCCTTATATAATTGAAAATTTCAATATGTGTGTGCGCCTTTCACATCCGGTGAAATATTACTCTTGATTAACCGAAGTCCTTGTTGTTTGTGTTTCTCCCCTGATGTGTTCCACATAGAAAATATGTGATGGATACAAAAAAAAAAACCTTTTGAACTCCTCGCCCGGATAGGGCGGCGAAAAAATTGCAAGCAGTGAACAAAAAAAAAAAGTATAGCACAGTGTAATCTGCACTTAAGCCATTGCAATGCCACGTCACTACGCCGCCATGCAGTGAAGTCAAAGATACGAGGAAAAAAGGAGAGAAAAAAAAAAACAGTAATTGTCACGGTTTCTTGCACATGTATACCTACTGTATTGGACGACTGATTTGTGGAGTGCCATCCCGTAACCGCCTCCTGTGCCTCCTCATCATCAAAGTAGTGGTTTGTTCGGTTATCGGTGGTGCGTAGCCTCCATAAAAATGGAAGAACCTTCTTTTGCAAGCAATGACAGCTACGACGACGACGACAACGACATCAGCATATCGACGACGACAAAGAATACAACGACTACGACAGTGGCTCCTCCATATTATCCCCATTCAAAACCCCAATCCATCCAGAAGAGTTGCGGCGCAGCAGCAGCTGCGGCGGCGACGGCGGCGACGACATCCTATCAATTCCGTTGTGCATCGCATGGCAGTAAGTATTCATGTTGGCCTTTTGTTCGCGTTAATGACTCTCAAAAGGAGTGCACCAGCCATTCAGCTAAGCGTTCCTCCCTGATGATGACGATGACGGTGGTAATAATAATGGCCACAAATAATTCTTTTTTTTTTCCAAAAAAAAAAAAAAAACTGATACAAAAAAGTCTTCAGGGAAAGGAAATTTCAAAAATTGCATCTAGGTATACTTTTAAGTGAGGATGTGGTTTCGCGCTACATACCTATACCCTCCCCGTTTGTCATTGAATTTTAGTTTCATTGGCGCGGAGTTACTTTGTAAAATAAGCTTTTGTTCTGATTCTGTGAATTTTTTGGTGAAGGCTATAATTATTGTTTTTTTTTTTTGTTTCGTCTCAGTGTCGTTTAGTCGAATTTATCTTTGTTTCGAAATGATGTTGATGGTCTTGATGAGAGTTGTCAAATTATCGAGTGTTGTTGAATAGTATGAGCATGGCTGAGTTCCAAAAGTCAAATAAAAAAGTTTTGATGCGGTAGCATTACACGTCTATTCATGTACATCTGGAACACATCCCGTATGCTTTTCATACATTTTACTTAGGATCAGTTTGACATTTCGTATCGCATTTTATGCAGATAAAAATGAAAGAGCTGTTAGATGTCGTTTTGAATAACAAATACAAAAATAAACTTACTTTGCTCAGGACTCCATATTTTTGTTTCAGTTCAAACCTCGAATTGTTAAATGAAAGCACCCAAAGAAAATTGAATGTGTTCGCTGATCAGTTAATGTGCACCTCTGACATTTGGGATGCGTTTAGAAACTCATGACTTTTTCGCCATTTTCTCTTTTGACTTTCGGAACTCATGATTCATGACTTTGCATCAAATGTCAAAAAAGATATGTCTGCTTTCTATAATTTAGATACTTTGACTGTATCACAACATCCAAGAAAACTATTTAATGTAAAGCCTTAATAAATATAACCTTGTCAATGTATGATATTTTGTCCGCACTGAGAATAATTGGGAAGAAATCCGCGGAAGGAATTTAATTTCTAGAGCAAATCATAGCAACAGTTATTGAAGGTTTGATCGAATTCGTTCTATAGATCTTTATCAATTCGTCTTCCATTAACCCAAATAGGAGATTTAAGTCAATCAAAAGTCATCCACATTCAGGTGAAAAAGACAATCTTTAAGAACATTAGGAAGTTCCTTCATGAAATTTAAGAATATAAGTGGTCCCAAAATAGAACCCTGTGGTATTTTTGAGTTTATTAAAAAAATTTAAAACTTTCAACCTCAACCATTTGTAGTCTTATTTTTTCAAATAATTACACAAGGGAGCGAGAGATGCTGTGTAGAACGTGAAAATATTTTGAAGCTTATAAATAAAAATAGAGTGATCAATAAAAAAAAAAGCTCGAAATCACCAAAAGACCAATGTTGTAAGCATTGACAACACATTGGTGTTTACTGTTTGTCTATACGATCATCCAGTGGGATTGTTAACGCTGAATAGCACGATCTCTTGCATTAAGTATCACAGACCACAGTAGATAAGTTGAATTATTGAGGTTGAGATTGGTTTAAAGTGTTCTTTGAAGTGGTCAACAAATTCTTTAGCCTTATCTTCAATTGATGTAACCTCGCCATTAGGCTTGAAGGCTTTTTAATTGTATATTTAAAAGCGGTTTGGAGTCCGTTCTGGAAATGGATGTGATTGGGCTGGTTCACAAATTATTTTCACACACTTCATCTCACCCATAATGTTTAATAGTTGCTTAGCACTATCCTTTGTTGCTTTTGGGTTTCCCAGATTAGTAGATATAAAATTTTAACCAGTTTCCCAGCCACCTTAGCCGCCGTATTTTCAGCTTTCCGACCAGGACCCATGTTCTGTAACTCGGCGATAATTTTTCGCGGCGAGAAACGGCGAAAAATGGAACAAAACCCATAGGATTCCTATGAGTTTTGTTCCATTTTTGTTCCATTTTTCGCCGTTTCTCGCTGCGAAAAGTTATCGCCGAGTTACAGAACATGGGTCCAGGTCTCTGTATAGGGAATCGGTGCATCCATCAGTCCATCCATCAGTCCATCCATCAGTCCATCCATCAGTCCATCCATCAGTCCATCCATCAGTCCATCCATCAATCCATCCATCAGTCTATCCATCAGACCATCCATCAGTCCATCCATCAGTCCATCCATCAGTCAATCTGTCAGTCCATCAGGTGTAGATTCGAAGACTCTTTGGGCTGGTGCGTTGCTATCCATACTTGTTTCAACCAGTCGCTGTATTTTCAGCTCTCCGACCAAGTCTCTGAATAGCCTATCAGTCCATCGATCAGTCCATTCATCAGTCCATTCATCAGTCCAACCATCAGTCCATCTCTCAATCCATCCATTAGTCTATTCATCAGTCCATCAGGTGTAGATTTGAAGTCTTCAGTCTGGTGCGCTGCTGTCTATATAAGCTCCAGAAGTCCCAGCCATCTCTATGGGTTTATTTTCAGCTTTCAGACAAGATCGCTGTATAGCATATCAGTCCATCAGGGGTTGTTTCGAAGAATCGTAGGACTGGTGCGTCGCTGTCCATGCTTCATCACCATACAGCAGAATCGAGATGATCAAGGGCTTTTGATTCTTCGTTTGATCTCTGGACTTGTGGCATTTTGCGAAGTATTAGTTTAGTTCCAGGCATACAAAGTCCTTCACTACTAACCGGTCTCACGCTATATCATAAAATTATTGGTTGATTCTTTGGAGGACCATGGATTCAAATCCAGTCTGGTTGAATCCAAAAATGGACCGCTACTCCACGAGCTATCACCCCTCTAATGTATTTATTTAAACACAAAAGTTTAGATGAAGTTCCTTTAAAAAAAAAAACAGGAAAATCGAAAACAAAAAACTATTCCAAAGTCAATTTTTTTTCAACACGCACTTTTCTTTCATTCTCTTAACAAAGAACAATTTAAATGACTTCAAATAAGCCTATAAAGTATAAAGTTTGTTTAGTTTGGTCTCAATTTAACCGCACAGAAACAATTTAAATAAAATGCAGAAGAGGAAAAAAAGAGTATAAATAATAAAATCCACTTAAATGTTTCCATAAGTCACTTCAACTCCTTCTGTGGTTTGCTTTGGTTTTTTGTTATGACTTTCAATTACTTCGTTGCATATCTCGAAACAACTAAGGAGACCCGCTTGATTTCCTATCCATATACTACTACCAGCAGTTTATGGAGCAAATCCTCGATAATATCATCAGTCGACGATTACGTTTATTAAATATACACTCAGCTCAGCCCACATGCATCATGCATCAGCCAGCTCTTATGGTGACCGACCGATCAAGATGGAAACAACAAACCTTCTTCATCTTCACTTCTTCAATTTTCAACTTAACTCAAAAGTGGCAGCATCACATATTTTTATTTAATTTTTTTTTGTTCATTCTCTTATCAAGATCAGATCGGACGTTGTATATATATTCTTGTGGTCGTCTGTCTGAGGTTTTAGGCTGTGGTTCAGTTTGGTTTGGTTAAGCGTTTCCTCATCTTGACTATTTTTTTTTTTTTTTTTTTTTTTTTTTTTCTGGTCCAACTTTAATAATCCGAAGAAGGCGAAACTCAAGAAATAAAATTATAACATGGCCATGTTTACGAGATGATGATGATCATCATCATCATCAGCATCATCCTCGTCATCGGAGCTGGCTGGATCGTCTGCTTATGGTGTCGTATCTATAAAGTAGTTGTCGTCTTCGTTGGCCTCTTACTCTGAATAAATCAATCGCGATGACCCTCTTCAGTCATGGATACACACTACAATTTTGTGCGGAGAGTTTGTGTGCGAAGATCTTGTGTTGTTGTTAAGTAGAAGAAGAAATATCTTTGTATCTTAATATCTTGTTACAAGCGTGTAAATACAAAAAGAAAAAAAAAAAAAACAAAAAGAAGTAAATAGTAAGAATCCAACTCTGATTCTGATTCTTTTCTTATTTTATGGGGACAGAAATTGTCCTCGTTCTGTGTAAAGAAGTCTTTTCTGTTGGAGTTTTAAGTTTTTTTCTTCTTTTTCTTTTTTTCTTTAAATTTAGTAGATTGACCCTAAAAGATTCATTAAGCTTGACGGAATTTATAGATACTGGTGCTTATAAGAACGGATGTATATTATGTGAAGAGATGTATGACACTTAATTTAACACATCCTCCTTTTTTTTTGAAATCAGAATACGATCATGTATTATGTAGGTACAATGGAGCAGTATTTTGGTGAGTAAGTGATGAAAAGATATAAAATTTGATTCGGTTTTTGGTGTGAAATTGAACGCAAACGATGAGATCATTATATGGGATGGGTAAAAAGCGGACAGCAATCAATCAAATTGGAATTCATGTCTATAGTCGAATACTTCAGAAATATGTTGAATGATAAGTTCTGGAAAAAAGGCAGTTAATACTAATACGGTCATATACTATACAAAAACAAATACTAATTCTTTCCCGTCATTCAACACATTGCTCTAAATTATTTAACTTGAAGCTTATTTTTACATTTTCGGTCCAGGTTTTTTCTTAATATTAGGTAAATCTATGAGGCTACGGTCATAACGTAACGCAAACGGTCATAAATTTTTGTGCCAAAGTTGTCAAGGCGTTAACGTGATCGTTTAATTCGCTTTCTCACTTTTTGAGTGAGAAAAATCTATGCGTTATCATTTTTTCTGATACGTTGACACTTGCGTTAACACTTGCGTTAACACTTGCGTTAACACTTGCGTTAACACTTGCGTTAGTACACTTGCGTTGGTACACTTGCGTTAACACTTGCGTTGACACTTGCGTTGACACTTGCCCTGACACTTTCGTTGTCATTTTCGTTGACAGCTGAGTTAAAACTCAGAATTAGATTTACAAACTTTTGAATGCCCTTTTCAGGTATATTATGAGAAACGATTGAATCACTGCTTAAAATAGTGACGTTGAGTAATATCGAGAAGGCAAAATACGACAATCCCCTTGTCGTAATTCAAAACAATTATAGTGCGAAATCTATGGAGTTCAACTTCGAGTTTTTTATCACATAAAAACCAAAGTAAAGGGAAGGGTAGTTGCCAGCCCTGGACACAATACGACACTATACAATTTTCTCTTAAGACTCACATCTCGTTAAATAAAAAAAAAAATATCAGGTCATTATCTCGAAAACCCAAAATCTGAAAAGCCCAAAATCCTGCAAAAACCGAAATAGTCCAGTCAATGAAGCCAAAAAAACAGCAAAATTCGGAAATAATCGCCGGGAAGCTAGATTTTGGTATATAGCTTCCTCATGGTGTTCTTAAGAAACTGTCAAAAGTCCCTATCGATATGAGGGCCGCTAACAATTTTACGGGGGGTTGAAGGCCCCCCAAAATGGTTTTTCAAGAATTACTCCCAAATGGTAAGTTGTACAAAAAAAGTGTCAAAGACTAATTTGTAGCTTGAAATATTTCCTACAAAAAAGATTAACATACTTTTTTTCATACATATAACGGTTTTTGAAATAAACCAATCAGAAGGGTTTTACTTTTCTATGTAGTTGGGCGACTTAATTCCAAAATTTTGTATTTTGTGATAAAACCATCAATTTTTTTTGTATTATTGGTACATTAGATAGACATGATTTTAAGATAACGGTCCCACCCCATTAGGTGGGAGGGGCAAATTAAAAAAAATAAATCTAAAATAGAAAACGAATATTAAAGCACAACGGCAACACTTACAATATTATGTTATAGCTAATCTTAAAGCCAGAAACACATTCTTTATGTATGTTTTTGAATAAAGTTATTTTAGTGCTTAGTTTTTGAATAAATGATTTTTAAACTCAAAAAAAAAAAAAAAAAAAAAAATACGCCAACGAAATAGTCCACAATTATTGTTATTGTGCATTCAGTCGTGCTGTAATTTCATCAAGTCGGGATTTTGGATTTTCGAGATTCTGGACTTTTTGAATTTGGCATTTTCGGGATAATGTGTTATCGGAAAAATGGATTTTCCGGATTTTGGGTTTTCTGCAGTTTGAGTTTTTGGGATTTGGGGTTTCATGTGTTTCAATAGACTTCGGATTTTCGGGATTTTTGATTTCCGGATTCTGTTTCCTTATTAATTTAACAATTTTAATTTTTTTTTTTTAATTACGGGATTTTGGGTTTTCTGCATTTTATCTAGATTTTGAGTTTACGAGATATTGTGTTTTCTGGATTTTGGGTTTTCTGGATTATGGCTTTCAATATTGGCATTCTGCCCGACTCCCTTCAATACCATTCGGTCTCTTTAACATAAGTCTCCGCTTTGTGTCATCGTGTTTTTTGTTTTTGTTTTTGTGGATAAAATATCGACCCGCAGTTTGAATGTTGAAAAATTATATTATATATGTTTATATTTATTTATATATACATATGTAATTTAAAATTATAAATAATATTTTGTATAAATATATTATGTATAAATATATTTTCGAAACCTACGGAATTGTTAAATTTCTGCAGTCAAAAATTTACGGTCTTGTCTCTGGTGGGTTTGGGGTAACTATTATATTGTTTGGTTATTCCAAGATTATCCTTTCCCGAAGAAAAATCAATATAAAATTGCAACTAAATTTTAAATTAAAAATTAAACTTTCAAAAAAAAAAACAAATAAATTTTCTATGGGTGAATTGTTAAAATATAAATCTATGAAAACAAACCAAGTTTTTTAGGATTATATGTATGTACAACTTTTTTTTTGAAAAGTGGATTTTTCAGTGGACGGAAGTTAATCTAGTATTTAAAAGTTTCATTAAAATCGGTTGAATGGGTGAGATTTTAATAAATTAAAACCACCTTTCCATGCAACCGGAACCACTGTAAATTTGTTAAATACGAAATTTGTATGTGTCTATTCTTATAAAAAGAGATAATTAAACTTTCTTCGAGAACTGTTATTTCTTAACATTAATATTTGAAAGTCAATTTATTTGTTATTTTTTTCAATAATAATTAAATCGTTATTGGTCATATTAAAGCCCATGTATGCAAGCCTTTAAAATTAACTAAATGTATATCAATTATTATAAAACATCTTTGTTACGCATTTTTAGAAAGGTGTACAAAATGGCAAATGCCTAGGACTTCAAAGTAGGTACATAATTTATTTTTGTGTTACCGGGTACCTATGATATTGTGATAAATGATCAACAAAAAAATAACCTTTCTTTTATGTTTTTCGGATTAATAAATTAAATTACATTCACTTTAACAATTCAAATGTTTTGTTTCCTTTTTTTATCTTTTCTTTTTAAGTCCAGTCCTCATCGTGAATTCGTCAATTTTAAATTTCTTTTCTTTTTTTCTATTTTCAGGTAATTAATCAAGTTTCACTTTTATTCATTCCAATTGAATAAATCGATGGACTGATCGTCATCATCTTTTCTGTTACACATGCATCAAAGAATCTTCAATTTTTAATCTCAACCAAAAAAAAAAAAACAAAAAGCAACAAAAAAAAAGGTTTGTGAAAGATTTCTATTATTTTAAGCTGAAAAAAGTCCCATTGAAATTTTACGATTTAAGGACTATAAATCAATCATTCCACAGTTCCAGATAAACGTATAGACAAATTTTTGAACCACCATTTTTTTTACCTACAAGTCACTCAAAAAAAAAAAAAAAAAAAACAGAAACAAATGACCGACAAAATGTTTGCTGTGTAATTTATTTATTATTTTTTTTTTGAAATTTCTAAACCTTGTACATGTCTTACAGTAGACTCTTTTTTTCTCTCGGATATTTTATAAGTTTTACTCAAAGAACTACATGGGTGAAATATTTTAGATTAAAAATGGCAAAGCAAAAAAAAATAAATAAATATAGATGAGATTGTTTTGGCCTTTGTTGAATTTAATTAAATTGTTTGTTAAAAAATGCTTGAGGGAGTTGATTCTATCGAAACTTTAGTCAAAAGTTGTAACATGTGTGATTGTATGTGTTTCGAAGAACTTTTTAGCAATTAATTTAGTTAAGCTGATGAGAACATCAACACTTTTTTGTTGTTGTTGAAGCCAGGTGTCTTAATTCTTTGGAAAGGGAATCATTTAAATTAATTGATTGAGCTTGTTAATTAATTGACCCCAGAAGATATATTTAATGTGATTGATATATGTACGTACCTAACCTATTTTAGAATGGGCGTCAATTTCGTATCGCTTTTTTTTTAATGGAAACGGAGATCGTGTGTTAATTTAAATACCACATAACCAAAACTTTCCAAATCGAAAATTCCTGAAGAAAAATGAAATTATGTCGAGGAGACATTTCCTAAAGGTGTTCGTTTATCAGCACATAATTAAGACATAAAACCTTGATAGGTGTAAACTAATGAGACCAAAGCAAAAATGAAAAAGTTTGTAAGAACTTTAAAAACACCTTGGGTAAAGAAACAATCTTTAGACTGCTAACTGTTTAAGAGTTATCTGTATCGAAACAAATGGGCTTATCAGATCGAATAATTAGACATTATTAGGTAATTGTTGTCGGAGACATTATTAGGTAATTGTTGTTGCCGCGTAATAAAATTATTAAAGAGTGCACTTTGTACTCACCCCGAACGTTTCGTATCAAGTTTCATTGAGCGTGGTCACCGGGAAACTGCCTTATAAATGTTATATATTTGATTGACTACGCAGGTTGTAGCGGTGCGTATAGGTGGTTCTATCTCATGATGTTGTTGTTGAGGTGCATTTTGTTGGGAGCAAACAACACTTATTGCATCGCAGGGTGTTTTAAGTTTTATCTGGGAAAACCCTATAAGGTGTTAATTAGAGGATCCCATGATCATGGAAAGCTTAAAACTATCGTCCCGATTGAAATTTTGATGGCGTTTGATTTCAATCGCCTCGCGGACCAATCTTGGGATGTAATATTTTCCCTGGGCTAAAACTTTAGTTTGGTCGAAATGAATCCAGCGATGTTCATCTGGATTGTCCAGGATATGCTCACAAATTGCCGATTTTTCCCGCTGTTTTTTAGTAACAGCACTAATGTGCTCTTTTAGGCGGGTGGCAATGCTTCTCTGTGTTTGTCAAACATAAGAAGACCCACTTTACTGCGACTTTAAACATTTTTCTTAAAATTGTATGGATCTCTTATTAGTTGAGGATGGTGTTAACATTTTTTCAAACGCAGTTTTTAATGATTATATTTTTAGTCAAATCGAATTTTGATCAACAAAATAAAAAAAGACAGTCTTACATATTTTTAACTTTTTTTTTTTTTTTGTATTGTATTGTTTCCCCTAAGGGTTACAACTCTCCTATCCCTCTCGCCTTACTCCTTCTTGCAACCTCTAGTGCCTTTATCCACTCTTCCCCCCTCCCTCCTTCGTCCATTATATCCCTCATCCTTCATCACCACCTGACCTGCATCTTTCTATCACATGTTCCCACGTCTCAGATTCACCTTCACACACTCTGCACATTCTTTCTTCTTCATGCTTCCAGTACCATCTTTCTCTCACCTCATTCCCTAGCCTGACTCTCGCTATTCTCCTTGTTCTGTCTGCCTTCCATCCCGCTTTCAAATATTGTGGGATCCCCTTACATATTTTTAACTTATTATGTTGCTTTTAAAGGCGACAATTAGAGACAAAATTACCAAAAGTCCCTATTAGAGGATGTGGCTCGAGGGCTTAGGAAATTTTGTCTTTTTGTTTGAGTAGTTAGTTTACACCTGGACCCATGTTCTGTAACTCGGCGATAACTTTTCCAGGCGATAAACGGCGAAAAATGGAACAAAAATGGAACAAAACTCATAGGAATCCTATGGGTTTTGTTCCATTTTTCGCCGTTTATCGCCTCGAAAAGTTATCGCCTAGTTACAGAACATGGGTCCTGGACTATTCTTTAAAACAATAAAAGTTTTTGTATCAGAAATCATTAATTTTTCCGAAGGTTTT
This sequence comes from Epistrophe grossulariae, assembly GCA_929447395.1. Lineage (NCBI taxonomy): Eukaryota > Metazoa > Arthropoda > Insecta > Diptera > Syrphidae > Epistrophe > Epistrophe grossulariae. The sequence goes on from OV839567.1 coordinate 107,511,713, forward strand.
TCAATATTCCGAACTCGAAATCGAGGAGGGAATTGAATTGAATTGAATTGAATCGAATTGAATTAAATGGAATATTTAAATTGAATATTTGAGTTTAATTAAATTAATCTATAAAGGAATAGCATAAATAATTTTTCGACAGCTTCGCCATTTAAGAGTTAAGAGCGAAAACCCGGAATTTTTATTTTTGAGCAAATTTTTTAAATAAAGATATTTTTAAGTGCTATTCGGAAAAAATGTTAATATTTGTAGACTTTTTGAGGGTAGTATAATGTTCAAATTTTGTACAGTTTTTATTTTTTTTTAAAGACTTACCGTTTAAGCCTAGTACATACTTCCTCTTGAAGTGAACAAACTTTTGCAGCTTTTATGGTCAAATTGTCAAAGCTACACCAAAAATCAAAGAGTTCCCGTACATTTTGCGCGGGAATTGGTTCACCGCTCGTGAACGCAAACTCTCCACTTATTGTCATTGCTTCACGAGGACGTTCACGGATGAACAAAAATTCAAATTTGTATGGATTCACGACATGATTCACAAGTATGTACTGGGCTTTAGGAGTTATACGCGATAAAAATGTCATTTTTGCCATTTTACGTTCTTTGAAACTGCGATACCTTTTAAACGACTGGAAGACAAGTGTCAAAGTCGTTTTGGTATTTGAATTACATGATCTAAATGTTTTGAATAAAGTACTTTTTTTTAAGCACAGTTCGTTTAAAAGTTAAATACAAAAAAAAAAACGACAAGTATTTTTGAACTTCAATAACTTTTTATGCGGAAACAATTTCTCAATGGACTCCTTATAGACAGTATTTCTAATGCCAAAATAAAGATAATTTGGTTTAAAAATCTTCACATAAATTTATTAAGTATCATACCACCTCCTTAATTATTATGTATCATAGGTATGTCCTTAAATAAATTTGAACTCAAAATCTAATGAAAAAAGTTGTCTATTACATTCTTATTATTATTCAATGCAAAATAATAACAAATTCCAAAACTCAAATAAGGAATCCTTTTGGTGCTTTTTATAGTGGATCAAAATCAAAGAATCCAAGTATTTCCTAATTAGCATTCTATGATGGTCACAAACAATCTTCATCGTTCTCACCCAACATATACGAGTACCTACGTCATGTTCATCATATCAGTTCATCTTTTACAGGTGACCCTAACACAACACTAAACAAAAAAAAAAAAACTCCATGGGAAACGTAAAACCTTATCCATGTCAAAACTAGGTCAACATATTTAAGAGAAAAAAAAAATCCAATTAAACCCTAAAATGTGATTGCCCCTCTTTGATGACGTACACAGATACATATACCAAAATATTTTGACGGTTCCTGTCATCTTTACATTAATTAACCTTTTGTTTGTTCTTTTTCAAAAAAAAAAAAATCATAATGCAGGTCGAAATTTGGCAGGTATATTATATGTATGTATAAAAAACCTATGTGTGAGGTCTTTCTCTGGCTTATAGTGAAAATAAATTCCAAAATCTATGTCAGGAAAACTGCAAACAACCATAACAAAATTCTACCGAAAATCCCAACATCTGAATATGAGAGATACAAGAGATCAAACGTCAAATATGTATATACAAAATGAAAACAAAGAAAGATATTTTTTTTTTCTTGTTCATTCTCGTTGTTTCTCTTTTTCGCTGTCAATTTTTCTAAGCCACATATCAAAACTGTGAAAGAAATACAAAAAAAAAAAACACACACAGTACACACCCTTGAAGAACTCTTGTCAAATATTTGTATGAATAATTTGTCGAACGTCCTTTGCAAAGGCAACTCCTCCAGATGAACTGATAGATAATGGATTGATGGTGAAAACCAATTGAGTGCGGTAGGTAGATTATTTGGATACAATGCGGTTCAGTGGCTTAGATGCATCACTTGTAAAAATGTTCTAATCTCATATTTGTTTGAATTGAAGAACAAATTGGCAATTCATAATATGTGAATAAAAAAATTAACTTGTAAACAAAATATGAAAGATTAAATTCGTCGCAACAATGGCTAATTCCAAAATAATTTTTTTTTGCGTCACAAGGAAACTGTTTGTGTTCCGCGCAGCATTTCCTACATAATATGCCGCATATTCCTACGTGCAGTAGGTCCTTCAGAATTTTAATAATGGAATATAATCATAGTGTCGAAAGTCAGTATTTTACGGAATTAGGTTCTTCTTAAATTTTTTTTTAAATGTGACTTAGACTTGTTCTGCATTGTAGCGACGAATTATATTAAAAAGAATTTGAAAAAGCGAATTATTTTAATCTGAATCTATTACATTCGTTCATATTGGCACCTGATCTCAACAAAGTACTAGAATTATTGGCTTCTTTATATAAAAAGTATTTAATTGAAAAGTATTAAAAATTAAAAAAATAAAAATTTGAGTGAACCTAACCAAGTGAACCGCATTGTATGATAAACAAATTCTGTGTGGTTAGGGGCATATATCTATGGATGAATATATGATAACTTGCGGTAGGTAGTAAATTAAACCGAATCCGACAGATGAATTAAAGAAAAAAAAAAATTATCTGCGGTAGGTAACGTCTTCCTTCCTCGTTCATTTTCTTTTCATTTTTTTTGAAGAAATTAAAATCAAATAAAATCCTAAACAAATTTTCAATTCTAGTCCCATGGCTAGTTGTAGTTACAATAGAAATACTTCTATAGGTATACATAACTACATTCAGATGTATAATAGTTTCCTGTTTCAATAAGCTATTCACATTAAAGAGGAGGAGGCATTTAATAGAACAGTGCTAAGTATTGGATACAAATTAGACCTGGCTTGCACTTGTCAAAGAAAAACGACATTTACAATTATATTATTGCTGATATAGTGCGATGAGGATTAACGCCTGTTGGTATAGGTATATAGCCACCAATTGACACCATGTAATATGTACTGCAATTCATTTATATAACAATCAATTCCAAGGCTACCATATATACCACTTTGGTTTGGTATAAGCAGAATAACTAAAGGGAAATTCAATAAATTGATTTTGCGTGTGAGGAAAATTATTGAACCTTGAAAATTGAATATTGGACACATATTGTGTGTGTAAAATAAAAAAAAAAAAATAAGGCTTTGCAAGGTCATTTGGATTGGAATGACAATGTTGTTGCGATGGAAAACTATTCATATAACAGGGTGACAGAAAAACATTCTCTTTGATGGATGAGGTTTTTTCTTTTGTTTTAATGAAGGTATGTAGCTATATGACCTTAATTATTTGTCTAAGTTAAAATTTCAAATTTTTGATTTTGTAATGCAATAATAGGTGTGTTTTTTTTTTGCAAGCCTGGGGGGAATTGGATGAAAAAAACTACATCGGTGCTAAAAAAAATTACATGTAAAATGCAACAAAAACTACTCCTCTGCTGGCTTAAGCGCACAGAAAAACTGTGTTACCAGCATGAATAACATATATGTTATCGATAGTTTGTATGAAAACTCCATGTTTTTTTTCTGTGATGACGTCGCTAATCCCAGTTGTCGTTTTTTTCAACCAATTACCCCTAATGTAGCATAATAGATTGATAAGTTGTGATATGAAATTGACACATGTAACTAATCAGTTGGAAACTCTTTACTTTTGAGCTGTCAAAGAGACAAAATGTTCAACCAATTGGATCGCTCGTTCTATTGTTCAATCAGATCGCTTGTTCTACTGGAGTTGGTTAGAATCCAAAAAAACTTCTTCAATTATAGAAAAGAAAAGTGTGAATGCCGGGACTCACGGTTAAGATGTGTTAACATACGTAACACAACGTGAGGCTCAGAATCACAATCACAATATACATCACGTTTTTTTCACTCTTTCGCCAGTATAGATGTTTACACATCAAAAAGCGAAGAGATAAGACCTTAATATAAAATAAAGAAAAATTTATTTAATTTATATATAATTTATCACTTTATTGACACTTACCGCCATATTATTCACTCGATTAATCCAGTTTAAAGTTTAAATCCACGTGTAATTACATTGAATTTAAATTAATATATGTACATCCGGATTTAAGTTTTAAACTGAATTAAGCGAGGGAATAATATGTCGTTTAATAATTTTGTTTCCACTGTATATTAGGATGTTTTGGTCTTTATGATGGAAATGCGACTAAAAACAATATTTATTCCATTGTTTTTCCCAACGTTTCGTAAGTTTTCTTACTTCATCAGGGTAATTTTATTCAATATAGTTATTCAAAAATTATAAAGTAAATTGCTTCTTTTTTGCCCCCTATTGCATCCTTCCCGAAGACGGCACTGACACAAAATTGAACATACAAAAATAATTATAAATATAAATAAGAACAACTAAGTAAAAACTATTAAATTCAAAATTAGCAAAAAAAAAAATATCTTATATACATAATTTTGTAGAGCGAATTCTTCTTGTTAGAAATTTGTTGGTTGTTTTTTTTTCGATTGAATAAAAAATACGGATGCTATTCGAGAAAAACGAACTTTAACTTTAATTCTATATAAAGCCGCAACCCTGCAGGGATCGTAAATTCGAATTTAAACTTTAATAAAATGACGGTCTCAATAATAATTGAGTTACCTAAATCAATAAAAAAGGTAGCATATGCTGGTACTCGATCTCTAGACCATATGCTATAGGTACTATTACATTCCTAAACGCACTAACCGTTAAATGGGGCTACTACGGTCTACGAGGCAAGTCCAAACCACTATTTCATAAACATTGACGGGTGCCAAATTCTACACATTTGTCGCACTTATCTGAGAAATTTTCAGTTCATTATAATTGGCAAGTGACATAATTTTCAGTTATAGGTATATACTTTGACAAATTTGTCATGAAAAGTTTTTCATTGCCAAATAATGAAAAATTATGATGAATTTGTTTATGAATTTAAGCTCCACCTGAAAATCTCTTCAAAACTTTCAATTGAAGAAAATATTATTAAACATTTTGTTTCGCAAACTTGTTACCTACTTCACTGCCAAAACTTGATCGAAATGATATTTTATTCTCATACATAAAATTTTCAGTACAAATTTTTCAGAGAATTCATAAAATTTGCCGAGAAATTCTTGACAATTGTCGTGACAAGTTTTGCATGATCCGAAAACATCGCAATTATCCCTTTTTCCTCCAATTCCATAAAATTGTCGAATTTTTATGGGTCCGAAATTTGAAAATTATCAACTTTTCACTTTACAAATTGTCACCTGTCACACTTGTCCACTTTTATAAAACAGGCCCCAGAAATTAAGTACTGCTGCCCTCTCAACCTTTTGATAAAATTTATTTTCTAATGTTGGCGCCATTGGGTGGATATGGAGAGTCGGGCTGTCGTGAGGTTCCTTGTCTCAAAAAGAATAATAACAGCAACTGAATTTTCAAAAACAGTGTGCCACGGCTCACAACCTGTGTAAAAAAAGAAGTCACCAACGCTAAAAAGTAACTGACATTTTTGTAATATCGATGTTATCGATATAACCTCACGAAAGCTTATAATTTGTGTTTTATTGGTCAGATAATCTAGGAAAAGACCTTGGAAGTAAGGTTTAAATGTCAGTTTCATTTGGTATACAAAGCTTAAAAATAATCATACTAGGGCGAGAATTTGAAGTCACAATAAATTGAATTTTGTGTTCTACAAAGTTTCTCCTCTAAAATGGCAGCAATCTCTTAGATTTTATTACAAAAAAAAAGGAGACAGGGACAATTTTGTGCAATTTGAATCGACAAATCAATTTCAATAAAAAAAGCGCTATATTAAAAACAGTAATATTCTTGTTCAATAAATAAATTTAATAAACACAAAATAGTTTTAAACATTCTTATAAAAAAAAGGAATATTATAAAAAAAATATCAAGTAAATCAGTTAATTACTTTCTGAGATTATGCAGGACAAATTAAACAATTAATAATCCTTATACAGAGTGTTTTGTATAAGAGATTCTAGATCGGGTCGAAACAAACAAAATAGTATAGGATCTACATATTTCTCTCCGTTCGGGCGGCAGGGAAAATCTTCTAAAACAATGGAAAATATAAAAAATAGGAAATATACAATAAAGGAAATATAAAAAAATTAGAAATATAAAAAAATTAGAAATATAAAAAAATTAGAAATATAAAAAAATTTGAAATATAAAAAAATTTGAAATATAAAAAAATTAGAAATATAAAAAAAATTAAAAAATAAAAAAAACATTTGAAAAAAAAATAAAAAAAATATAAAGTAAAAATGAAAAAAACATGTTTTTATATTTTTTCATTTTTATTTTCGATTTTTTAAAATATTTTTTTATATTTCTTAAAGAAAATTTAAAATAAAAAAATATAAAAACAGATTAGGTATAAAAAAAAATATTAAAAAAAAATGAAAAAAGTAGAAAACCGAACTGCAACACTGATGGGGTTTTCCATTAAATCAATTTATTATTTATTTGGATCTGTCAAAAACACAATTTCCCATCTTTTTGCTTTCCATTGGGCAAGAAAGTTGATTTATTTTTGATTTTAAATCAAATTTGTAAATCTAAATTTTTTGGCAGATTTACCCCTCATTTTACTAACACCAATACAAATTTAAGCAGCCAGCTTGACAAATGTGGTTTTTGATTTGAAATTTATTCGTTTTGCGAAAAGTTTGCTGAAATTGTTCAAATAAATAAAATCCTATTGAAAAATGGAAGCAGTTTATTATGAATTTTACTGCATACACTTTTCAAAAGACAACAAGTTTGAATGAAAATATGACAGCTATGCCACACTAGTTTCACAGATAAGAAAGTACACCAATACAGTGCAAAAAAAAAAATCAATTTGAATTGTGTTCCATTCGCGCAGAAAAACATCAATTTTTTTACTGAAATCTGAATTTACCAATGGGAAATCCCCTTACATAGAGGTTTTGCTACAGTTTTTTTTTGTTTTAGTGATAAGTTTTTAAAAAATTATTTTCAAACTCAATTAAAAAAAATTAAATTCAAACCGTTTTTTTTTTAAATTAACATTTTTAAGTGGATACTATTTTTGTATTTAATATTCATAGCTCTTATCACAAAAACCAAGATGCTTAAATGTCTTCTAGTTTTTGAGAAAATTGAATGAAGGGCAATGAAATAGACCCCCTCCTATGCGATTGTTTTCTTATTATGATCCAACTCACACGCTCTGTGCATGTATATATATATAGTGATGATAATGATTGTAAACCTTTAACTAAACGAATCACAATTTGGATGACACTCAAATTTGACAGCTGTCAAAATTACAGAGCTACACATATTTTTCAGGAAACGAAATGGATAATCTTTTACCTGCTGGAGTGTTGATAGATCCAGAGCCAAAGTGTAAAGAAAGCTAATTATAGTAAATAAACCAATCCAAATCTGCATACTTTTCATTGAATTTCTGAACAACAACAACAACAACTCATACTTTTCATTAAGAATTGTGTAGTAAACATTTTGTCATAAATATCTTAAAACAACCTTTCCCACCAAAGTTGAGAATTTTTTAAGAACGACTTCCATGAGAGCTGCGAGCAAAAATTTTCAACTGAAAAGCATCACATCATAACAAATACAAGTTTTTTTTTTTTAAATATCCAGACCTCTGGCTTAAACGTTTTCTCGACTTTTGAAAACTTTGCTCTCAATTTCCAATAACAAATTCCGTGTAATTTGAAATAATCTCCTCATTAATAATAATTCAAATGCCTACCTCGATATAAAGACTGCTATAAAAAACCTTTCACTTCGGCAGAATATAGGTATTTATAGTCATTTTAATCATCTCCTTTATGATGCCTTTTATCACCTGAATCATATTATATCCTCACCCGCCCTATAGCCACATTCCTTTTTGCTCGAAATTGCTCGACAAAATCTTCTCCTTTTTAGTCTGAGATAACACATTTTTTTAATTAAAAACTAAAAAAAAAAAATCAAACAAACAAAAACAAAATAGGCCCATTGCTTGACAAAAAAACATCAGCTTAATACAAATCCTTCTCTATAGGTACTAAATCGTTTGCTGATTTATGCGTACGACAAGGATATCCATTACACGCATTTGGCGGCTTTCCTACCCTCCCCACCAACCTATTCTAATATGAGGATACGATGGCACACCTCTGAACCATGAGATACCTGATGTTATCTCTCGAGGACCGACGAAAATCCTTAATTAAAAACAAGACCCAAATTTCAAACATATCGGAAGAATGTTCTAGCAGGATACACATCCTGCCTGAAAAAGCCAGGATACTCTCAGTATAAATCTGCACACTTCTGTGTGAAAAAAAAACTTATCAAAGTACGTAATTAACGGAAGCGTATACCCATTTTCATTTTGCAAGTTCTTCTTCGCACTCTGGCTCGTCGTCCTCGTCCTCGTCCTTATCATCCTCGTCGTCCTCTCACCTAGTTTGTATTCTATATGTGGATGGGCTATGTCCTTTTCATTTTATTTTCAAATTCCCATGATGGCGTATACATACATATATATTTTAGGTAGGTATGAGAATTTTCCTTTTTAATTTGTGATTTTGGGTCAACAACTTGGCTTGTTACTACGCGTATCCAATCCAATACATGCCACAACAGTTGGTTCAAGGGAACTCTAACAAATTTTTTTTAAAGGTGTATGTGTGTGTGTGTGTTTGAGTGTGAAAGTGAGTGTATTTTTTGTATGTTTTAGTACGCCCCCAATTTTACTTTTTCCGCTCTCTTGTCGTCAACATAGTCGTCGTCATCGTCATCGTCATAGTCGTTGTCGGTGTTCTCATTTCATTTATTATGATGGTGGGCTTTTCCCTTGACTTCATTCCCTTTTTAGTATAACTCATAAACAAAATTACATACATACCTACCTAACATATACCTTTTGCCGGAATCGAATGGTTCCTCAGCCAGAGCCTGATGGGTGTCCTTTGGCTTAAAAATTGTATGCGAAATCCATTTGTGTTGTATTTAGAAAGATAAACGAAAAGACTCTATAGTCTATACCTATATCACCTATCGGTTGGTAAGGTATTTATGTACATATATAAAGCTACATCCAACCCACCGTAAGGACATAATATCTGCAGCAAACTCGAATTACTCTTTCTTTCTCCATCATGGGGTTTGTAAAGAAATGGGATATCGCAGAATCAATGTTCATAGCAAAAATATCTGGATCTTGTTTGGTACCTTAAGCAAGATAATGGTGTCCTGGGGTATAAAATCTAAATTTTTATCAGGGATGTCAACTCAGTTTGAGAAAATAATAGTACGGTAGTAAAAAAAAAAGAAGTGTAGTGAACTGAAAACAGTTTTGCATAAAGTTTTCAAAAAAAAAAAAAAGTATAAAGTTTTATCTTGAAAGCTGATACTAAATTCAAAGCTAACAAATAGAACTGAAGCTTTTTATTTATTAACTCAGCTAATTGCTAGCTTTAAAGGTTATAATTATATGTACATGTTACAAAATTGAAAAAAAGTTGATTTAAATTTAATTGAAGTATTAACAGTTTGGTTGAACAAATTAGTATATTTACTGTTGAAAAAATTAAATAATTTAAACATTTTATTGAGAGGAGAAAATCGTTGGTAATTAGTCCGATAATTTGAAATAAATATGCATCCGGACAAATTCCTCAAGCTCCTTTGGGGAATATTAAAGTTTATGCGAGACAAAAGGTGCAAGGAGTCTATGTTTCCGTTTATAAGTTTCACAATGAAGACAAAAGATAAATACAAGCGTCTGCTCTCAAGACTAGGCATGTCTATCAGTTTCAGTCTGTTGTTATAAGGCGGGAGTTCGTAAGGATTTTCCCAACCCAATTCTCTGAGTGCAAACCTCAGAAATCTTTTTTGCACTTGTTCTAATCTGGCTATGTGACAGTCATAGTGGGGTGACCAAACCTGACAAGCATATTCAATAATGGGTCGCACAAATGTCACAAAAAGCTGTTTGATAACAAAAGGATCAGAAAACTGCGTTGACTCTCTTTTTATCCACCCAATAATTGAATTAGCTTTATTAGTTATGGAGTTGATGTGTTGTATAAAGTCAAGTTTTTGACCAAATAGGACACCAAGGACAGTTAAATCGCTAACTCGTGACAATAATACACCATTAAGAAAATAATTTGCAGGAGATACAGATAGCTTTCTCGTAAAAGTAATAGTTTTACATTTATCAATATTGAGAGTCAAACAATTATGAACACACCAATCGAAAAACGAATTAAGATCACACTGAAACTCTTCACAATCTCGAGTATTTTCAATAGTTTTGAAGATTGTAACATCGTCCGCATAAATGAGACAATTGGAATATTTCAGAAGAGACGGTAAGTCATTAATAAATAAAATAAAAAGTTCGGGTCCTAAATGGCTACCCTGTGGTATTCCAGAGTTAACCTTAAACTTAATTGATTTACAACCATTGAAAAGAACCGAATAAATATAATCTGTCAAATATACTTTTGACAGTTTCCCAAAACCTTCCAGCACTAGACAAAAAAAGGGACCAAAATAACTTACACGGGTTACTGACAATCATCTGTGATCAAACTTGCCTAGGTACCTTATGTGTTCCAACTACATTTACTGCGTACTAGAATATTGGACAGTACTTTTTTTTGAAGTAGGTACTTTTTAAATACATGGGTATTTATTCCTGAGATCGAGTTTCCTACTAAATTTTAAAGTAGCTTACGAATATAAGATTATTTGAGATTTTATCTCGTAAGTTTAAGTTAAAGTCTGAGTCGATATATCGAAGTTTTGATTGTTTGTAATTTTTAGAATTTTATTATTCGAGGTTTCACTTCAAAAGTAGGAATTTTCTCGGGGTTCTGATTTTCGTTATTTTGAATTTTTTGTATTTAAATAAAAAAAAATTAAATTAAAAAGTCTACTTCTTTTGTTTAAAAAGTACCTTCTTCTACTTTTGTGAAATTTGAGTTACGCCATCCCTGGTAAAAATTTTATCAAGCGAACTATAAAAAAAAAAAACTAAAAATTCACGCTGTGTATATGGAACTCAATTTTCATGGTGAAATCCTTCGTGTGAATAATGTTTATGGTATTATTCAAAATTAATGGAAAAATCATAGTCCTTAAGTCACCTCATTTCCCCTTGGTTTAGGACTGTCGACTGTGTATAAATACGGTTTGCTATACTACTGCTACTGCTACTACTCTAAAACTTGGCTCCTTGAAACGCCTCAAGGTTGACAAATTGTTGATTCACTCTACATACTTTTAGCCGAGAGAAAAAAAAGGGATATTTGGAATGCCATTGCTACGATGAAAAAAAAAGACTATAGAGGACGAGTTGATGGGAGGAATGGAAGGTTTTTGGTTTGTTTGTTTTTATTTATTTATATAAGTATGTATGTACATTTACATATATTTTTTTCTTAAGAGTAATAAAAGTGTCCTTTATCGAGGGTTTTTATGTGCAAACATTTATTTATCCAGATATACTCGGATCTAAATATATTAGTATATATTGTTCGTGTGAAGGCCGCAATGTAGGCTTTTAGAATATTCATTCAAATATGGCCTTTGAGTGTATATGAGAAGGGTGTTGGGTGTATTTTTTTTTTTTACTAATAGAGATAGTCGTCTTACATGTTGGGGTATAAGGATATTTTACCGAACATTGTACTGTATAGAGAGAATGATATGTATACACAGTTGGCGAATATAATCCTCCTGTCGAAGAAGTTATTTATGTTTGCAGGCTTAAAGGTACTATGTTCTGTATTGTATACCTACATACTTTTGAGGAATTATGTTAAAATGGAAAAGTTAATTAAACTGCCTTAAATGCCAACGGCAACGCCGCCGTCGCCATCCACCAAGCGAACAAAAGGGGCAATACTTTGTTATACAGAGATTGATGGTTTTAAAGACTATGCGAGAATATTTAATTTTATTGAATAAAATTAAGGACATAGCTTAATCCCTTCATAGCGTATTCGAAGAGATTAAAATGAAAAAAAAATTACAAAGTTTCAATCTCCATTGCAGTCTTTAGAGTTTACAGAGATCCAGATTGTTAAGATTAAAATTTTACGGATTTTTTGTTGTTTATTAAGGCAGACACCTGATTTTTTTAGCTTGTAGAATTTTCCTGTATGTCAATAAGCCGAGACAAAATGTGCCTTTACTGCGGAAAAAATTTGGCATAAGAAATACTGTTTTAAAAGTCATTTGCGTAATCGTGCATAAGAAGTTAATCTGTCGAAAATTTCGGTTTTTCGCATATAACTTTTAAACGATAAATTTTATCGAAAAGTGCTTGATAACAAAAATTGTAGATCATGCAATTCTTTATAAAAAAAAGGTTTTGAAAAATTTTTTCCTCTGACTGATTGTTTTAAAGACATCGCGCTATGTATTTCAAAAAAAGTATAAAATGACGAATATGTCACTTTTGTGCTTATAACTCTTAAACAGTAACAGCCAAATAATATTAATAAAAATACACCATCCGCTCGTAAATACACGTTTTACCCAACACATGGATAGTTGACTTATCCGTTTGATAAAATAAAATATTAATAAACTTATTCTGTCTTCATTTTATCTGTTCACTGAATAACACCGAAAAGTAGGCAACACTTCCCTCAATTGTACTAAATATTCAAGTTCTTCTTTCATTTTTGAAAGCTATCTGTCATATCAGTCAGCTTTGATTTTAATTTAATTAATTTATCCGCTCGCTAAACACCAAAATTGGCGAGATAGTTATCCGCTCATTGTCATATGTCATTTAAGGCTAAAACACGTTTATTATTAAGAATTATAAGTTAAAACATGTGTTAGTGTTGTTTCATATCTATTTTCTGATTATTAATAGAGTTGTAAGTGTTATCAAAAACTCTTCGCAAAATTTGTACATTTTAGGACCCTTTAGAAGAAAACTAATTTCTAGGAGTGATTATTTAAAAAAAATATTATTATTTTAAAAAAATTGATAAAAAAAAATTTAAATACCGGTTTTATGTTAATTTTATAGATTATAATATTCACAACAAAAAAGATTATAACTTTTTTTACATACGAGCGATGAGTTCGAAACTATTGCTACTACAGAAAGGTAAATTATCGAAAATATAGGTAGGTTTATCACATTAAAATCTGAATGGGTGAATTTTATCGATTTTTTTTCATAAAATTTTTAGATTATTTGACCAAGAAAGCATTAAAATCATTTTTTTAGTTGCTATATACATAATTTGAAAAGTATCATTATTTAAAAACAAATGTATCAATGTCAAAAATACCGGTTTTTTGCTTTTACTCTTAAATAACAGTGTTATCCAATTGTTGTATAAGTATTATATATTTTTTTCTCACTTTATAGATTTTAAATAATATGTAATCTCATAAAAAATATTTTATTACTTTTTTTCACACGAGTAATCAGTTACTAGATATTGTGAATCCAGATACTGTTAAGTTATATGCGAATAACCGATATTTTTGATATTTTTTTTCAAGTAGGAATATCTAGTAACTGATACATCCAACGGAAAAAAAAGTAACATACTCTTTTTGTAGTAAATATCATAGCCTACATAGGGGACATTTTATTAAAACTTCATCATTTAAGGGTGAAAAGGAAAAAACAGTATTTCTGTTTTCGCATTGCGTTCTTAGACAGTATTTGTTATGGCAAAATTAAAAAAAAATCTTTATAGTCCAGTCAATGAAGCATTTGACTCGGAAAAAATCGCCGGAAAGCTGGATTTTGGTATATAGCTTCCTCATTGTGTTCTTAAGAGATTGTCAAAAGTCCCCATCGATAAGACCGCCGCTAACAATTTTTCGGGGGTTGAAGGCCCCCCAAAATGGTTTTTGAAGAATAACTCCCAAATGGTAAGTTGTACAGAAAAAGTGTCAAAGGCTAATTTGTTGCTTGGAATATTTCCTACACAAACGTAGAACATACTTTTCACGCAAATAACGGTTTTTGAAATAAACCAATCAGAAGAGTTAAAGGTTTTACTTTTCTATGTAGGGTGACTTAATTCCAAAATTGTGCATTTTGTGATAAAAGCATGAATTTTTTATTTATTATTGGTACATTATATGGACATGATTTTAAGATATCGGTTCACTCTATTTGTCCGTCCCTTTAGGTGGGCAAATAAAAAAAAAATTTCTAAAATAGAAAATGAATATAAAAACACAACGGCAACACTTACAATATTTTGTTATAGCTTATCTTAAAGCCCGATATTCATTCTTTATGTATGTTTTTAAATGAAGTTATTTTAGTGCTTAGTTTTTGAATAAATGATTTTTAAACTCAAAATTTTTAAAATAAAATTTGAAAAAAAGTAATAATAATTTTGGTAATTTTCAATTTTCTTAAAAACTAAAAGACTTACGACCATCTGGTTTTTAGCGTTTGACTGAAACATATTAAGAGTATTAAAAATTCTAACCCAAATTAGTATTTAATAACGAAAAATTTTGAAAAAAAAAATCATTAGGTATTATTTTTTTTTCAAATTTTAAAATATCGATGGGGACTTTTGACAATTTCTTAAGAACACAATGAGGAAGCTATATACCAAAATCAAGTTTTCCAGCGATTAATTACGAATTTAGCTTTTTTTTCGCTTCATTGACTGGACTATTATCATTTTAAAGATAATAACTTATCATTAAAAATAAATATTTTGAAAATTTGATCAAAAAATAAAAATTGCCGTTTTTAAATATCGAACTTGTATGCTCATTTTATAGATTGTATTATTCTGTACAATAAAAATTTAAAAAAATTTACCGTATAAGTCATCAGTTATTTCAAAAATACAAAGTGTCGAGAATATACGTTTTTTGCATGCAACTCTTAAGGATAAATTTTATTGATTTTCTTTTTAAGTTTTAGGTTATTTTATTGATTTGTTTTTTTATTTTTTTTGGTTATTTCATTATATAATAAAGCATTAACATGTTTTTTCTTGTATCTATAATTTAAAAGAGACTATCAAGTCAAAAATTTGTTGAACTTCAAAAATACTGTTTTTTTCTGTTTTCTTTTAAATGAGTAAGTGTTAAAAAACCGGTATAATGTTTTTTGAAAAAAGTAGGTATTTTTTATGACAAAATATAGATAATTCCGTTCGACAATTCTTCAACACTTTTTTTCTTAAGAGTGATCTTAAAATATATTATTATTTTATGAATTTGGTTAAAAAATTAATTATTTGGCTGGAGATGTAGCTATTTCAAGGGGTGCCAAGCCCTATCATCAGTCTCTTTATTAATGGTGCTGAGCTTTAATCGAATTTTATTTGAAAAACTTTCTACATGCACACCTAGGGAACGAATCTACGCATATCAAATTACTCAGTCTTAGAAGTCGTATGCACTACGCATTCCACCGCTTAAGACCAGTGACGTCACAGGTCGAGATGTGTTGTTTGTTTGTTTATCAAATGCATTTGGAGCATCAGCATTTTTCTAAGCACCTTCAAGTATGCTGTCTTGTTTGTTGCTCTTAAACATTAATTGGTTATGGGAAAATAATTTATGTCCGCTTTATATAGATTTTAATATTCTCTACCAAAAAGATTTCATCTTTTTTAAGCTTACGAGAAATAGTTGCAAGTTATTTGTACTTAAAAAAAACGTAGTTTTAAAAATACAGGTTTTTCGCATACAACTCTTAATGGATAAATTTTATCGAATTTTTGTTTACAAAATTTGTAGAATTTTGTAGAATTTTTGAGCACTAACATGTTTTTATTTCTTGTAGATATAATTTAAAAGATACCACTGTGTCTCAAAATTGAATCAAATTAAAAATACCGGTTTTTGGATTTTAATTTTTAATACTAATATTATAAATACTCATTTTATAAACTATAATATTGTCTAGGAATAAAATTATAATTCTTTTTTCCATTCGAGGGGTCAGTTATTACATATTGAAATAATAATTTTAACTAGGTATATGTCTGTAAGACCATAGGTCTTTTAATTGCAACCTGAATTACACGGCTTTAGTTAGAAAGAAATAGAAGAATAGGAAAGAATTTTTGTTGGCACAGTAGACTAATTAATAAGGTGTTTACTTTTAGCTCATGAATCCCGATGGTTGGCGTTCAGTTGAAACTGAGGGTATAAATAAAAGAATGCTGCCTAGAGTGGGGCTCGAACCCAGACTTCAAAGTTATAGCAGTCAAGCACTAAATCCACTGCCCGACTTCAAAAATGGTCAAGTTATATGATAAGAACTTATATTTTCGACATTTGATGTTTTTTTTAAGTGGCGTAATATTTTTTAACTTAAGAATAGGGAAGAAATTCTAGATCTCACTCTTACGAGTAATACTGATAAAATCTCTGTAGGAAATTGGAGAGTCTCACCTCAGGAATCCTTTTCGGATCACTTTAGGATACTCTTTACTTTAGACAGAAACACAAATGATGAGAAAATTTTTAGAAACCCAACTAGAACAAAGTGGACAGAATATACAAAATGGTTGAACGAACGTATCGATCCACCAAAGGAGGACTCGATCTCGACAACTTCAACCATTGACACAGCTGTCCACATCCTTACTAGTAAAATGAAAACGGCCTTTGAAAAACACTGCCCTATATCTCGTAACATTAAACCCACTAACCCACCATGGTGGAGCAGTGAGCTTAAGAAACGAAGAACAGGGGTCAGAAAACTCTTCAATAAAGCCAGACTGAGCAAATTAGAAATAGACTGGAATCTATATAGAGCCGAACTCAATTCATATACCAAAGAATTAAGAAAGGCCAAGAAAGATTCATGGGCTAGGCACTGTGAATCCATTGAGAACACAAGTGAAGCGGCCAGACTTCGAAAGATCCTTGCATCTAACCCCACGACTCCGGGATACATTAAACATCCCGATGGATCGTGGTCGAACTCGAGCCAAGAAACACTTGAACTCTTCATGGAAACACATTTCCCTGGATGTATGAGCCCTAATGACTCAGGGCATACACAACCAGACTCTCTATACGCTGATCAACCAGTACCAGACTTGGAACAGGTTATCACAGATCAGAAGATTATGTGGGCAATAAACTCGTTCAAACCCTTTAAATCAGCTGGACCAGACGAGATTATTCCGGCATTTCTTCAACATGCTCTACAGATAATCACCCCATGGCTTAGGGTTATCTTCAAAAGTTGTATTAAACTAAGATACGTCCCTATCAGCTGGAGAAAAGTCAGAGTAGTCTTTATTCCGAAAGCCGGCAAACCGACACACTCGACTGCAAAAGACTACAGACCGATCAGTCTCTCTTCGTTCCTCCTCAAGACACTGGAGAGGATCATTGATCTGCATGTAAGGGACCTCCTCAATCCAAACAACTTGTGCAACTCCCAACACGCTTACCTTAAAGGTAAGTCAGTGGAGACCGCGTTGCACGAGGTCGTTTCACAAATTGAGAAAAGTCTCGAGCACAAAGAATACACCCTGGCAGCATTTTTGGACATCGAAGGGGCGTTTAATAACGTTAAAACGGAGTCCATTAAATCTGCTCTGGAAGAGGTTGGAGTTGAATCTGCCATCGTGGACTGGATTTATTCCATGCTCAATGGTAGAATCTTAAACTCGCAACTTGGGAACACTATTGTCGAGAAAACAGTTGCAAGAGGCACACCACAGGGAGGAGTAATCTCACCTTTGCTCTGGGTCCTCGTTGTTAACAAAATTCTTACAAAATTTAGGAATAAGGGCATTAAAACTGTGGCATATGCAGACGACATAGTAATCTTGATATCAGGTAAATATCTTACCACCATCAAAGATATTATGGAATCTGCGCTTAAGGAACTATCCTTGTGGGCAGCACAACACGGTCTCGGGGTTAACCCTGCAAAGACCGAGCTAGTTCTGTTCACGAAGAAAAGGAAATTAGAGGACTTCACTCCTCCCAGGCTAAACGGAATTCCTCTGAAACTTTCCAAAGAAGCTAAATATCTTGGCGTAATCCTTGATTCGAAGCTAACCTGGAAACGGAATACAGAGGAAAGAATGAAGAAGGCAATGTGTGCTTTCTATACATGCAAAAAAACATTCGGTACACGGTGGGGAATGCGACCGCAAGTCATCCATTGGATGTACACGGCGATCGTTCGACCCATCCTCACCTATGGTTCGATTGTATGGTGGAAGGCCGTAGAAAAGATTAGCTATCTCAAAAACCTAAACAAGGTACAGAGATTAGCCTGTATAGGAATAACAGGGGCACGGAAGTCTACACCACAAGCAGGACTGGAGATCATTCTCAATCTTCCA
Organism: Epistrophe grossulariae; assembly: GCA_929447395.1. Lineage (NCBI taxonomy): Eukaryota > Metazoa > Arthropoda > Insecta > Diptera > Syrphidae > Epistrophe > Epistrophe grossulariae. The sequence continues at coordinate 107,530,050 of OV839567.1, forward strand.
GTCCTGGATGAATACATTAAGGGGACAGCAGCCAAAAGTGCATTTCGACTTAAAGAAATGGACTCTTGGAAGCACAGCACTTATGGTCATGGGTCTATCTTGAAAAGATATGACGATCTTGATGTGACTACTGACTACGTACCACCCGTTATAGATTTTAGGAAAAGCTTCTCTACTTTAATACCCGAAAGGCATGGTTGGGAACCCAACTCACTACTCGGTGAACAGGGTATACCTCTCTACACTGATGGGTCAAAAATGGAAGAAGGAACAGGAGCTGGAGTGTTTAGTGAAGCTCTTAATATTAGAGAATCATATAAACTACCAGATGAATGTAGTGTCTTTCAGGCTGAGATTTATGCTATTGAAAAGGCAGCCGAAATAGTTCACAGGAAGAAACTGAGCTCTTCAGAGATCACATTCTTCGTGGACAGCCAAGCTGCTATCAAAGCGATAGCCAGTGAGACTATAAGATCCAAGGCAGTTGCAAAATGTCGAAATACACTGAACAATATTTGTCACTCCAACCAAGTCAAACTCTGCTGGGTCACTGGACATAGCAATATAGAAGGGAACGACAAAGCAGATGCACTGGCAAGGGAAGGGTCAATGTCAAATAGAGACAGTCGTAGCCAATCAGACACGAGACCGGACGTTCCGATTGGCGTGATCAAAAGGAAGATAGACCTAATAACGAAAGAGAAAATCAACAACTCCTGGATATCCAGGAACGATTGTGACATCTCTAGAAGTTTATGGCCTCTAATCAACGAAAAAGAAACTCAGTATATTCTATCGCTGAGTAAAAAGAATATTAGAACCCTGATAGGTGTACTAACGGGACACTGTGCCATTGGCACAATGGCCACTAGATTTGGTGTATACGCACCCGATTTCTGTAGGAGCTGTCAGGATGTTGAGGAAATAGAAACCATTAAGCACCTGCTCTGCGACTGCCCCAACCTCCAAACAAATCGCCTCCGTTACCTTGGGAGCAGATTTGTTGGAGAACTGGACGATCTAGCGCAGGTCTCAATGGCAAACATGAGGAAATATATTGATAGTACGGGCTGGTTCGTAAATGACCCAGTCTATGTGAACCATTAGTTTAGTTGTTATCTCTGTTATAGGGGATCACAATGGACCAACAGGCCCCCGTGTACGCACAGCCTCAGGGCTGGGCACGCCCCTCCTAACCTAACCTAAGTGGCGTAATATTTTTTAACTTTAAATGGAGAAAATCTTTAAAGCGAGTCATAAATTTTTACAACTTCGTCTTATAAGGGCTAAGAGGAAAAAAACCTTTATTTTTATTTTCGTTTTTACCAATTTTGCTCTTTATGACGAAGTTGTCAAAAATAAATTATAATCACTTTATAGACTATCTTATTTACTACAAAAATATTATCACACTTTTTTCTATTGTAAGCAATATATAAGACAAGATATTGTGACTTAAAAAATGTGCAACTGCTTAAGTTGTAGGAATGCGAAAAAGCGATATTTTTGACCTTTTTGAATGAAAAAAAATAATATTTTTTAAAGAAAATATTATAGTTTATAAAGTGAACAAATTACATATTTTTCGACAACTTTGGTTAAGACTGAATAGCAAAAAAAACGGTATTTTTGTTTTCAGTCAATATTTGCATTTAAAAATGTTAACTTGGATTTTTTCAGCAGGTTTGCCCTTGTTTTGTAAATTTTTTTTTCTAGACTATTTACATTTATTTGAAATTCCCATCATTTAATCGTTTTTGCTTATTTCCTACAATTTAGTTTGACCTTAAACTTTGCCCCTTTAACAAACTCCCAAATTAATTATTGAGATAATACACAATGCATAAACAACAAAAACCTATTACTGTCATTGTTGTTGTTGCTGTTTTTGTTTATTTTCATATTCTCATCGTTGTTTATACAAACAAAATAATATTCTATAATCTCTCGCATATAGAACTTCCTCATATATTATATTGTTTGTTATCATCAGTTTTGCGTTATGAATAATATTAAAAAGGCAAACTGCTTCACACTGGATCAAGATGCTTATTAGCATAACAAACTATTTAAGTCATCAGCTTAACACTGGCAATAAGCTATGTACATTCATACATATGTATGTAAGTATCATATACTCTCTGTGTGATGATGCCCTTCTGTATCTAATTAAACTTCCAACTATAGATTGTTGAAGTAGACAAAACGATTTGTTATGCAAAACTTGTTGGCTATCTAAACATTATAGTAGAATCGGTATGTAGGAAGGTACTCGGGATAATTTTTGTTTGTCTTTATTTTATGTGTCTACTTTATACTTATAATTTTCCATTTTGAACAAATTAAATAATTTTCTTAGATAGTTTAACATTTATACCACTCTTTGGCATAAGAGAAAGGGTCAAAGCATCAAATTTAATTTCGCCTTTTTCAACTGCTTCGAGATTGTAGTTGCGGATAATATGTATTACGGCTACCTTAACATTGATTTTCCCCATTTGTTGAGCTGAAATGTATACAGAAATCCATAGATAGTCGAGAGATCAGACTTGGAGGGGGCTTAAAGAATTACCGATACAATGCCTTGGACCCTCTCCGAAAGGCATATAAGCCTTGGTATCGTAGTTTTGATTCGATTCGAGAAATCTCTCCGGTTCGTACTTTAGTGGATCGGGAAAATATTCCGGATCCCGATGAATTCCCAGAAGAGAAATTATTATTGGAGTTCCTTTTTCGATGACCTTATCAGTTCCTGGAATTGTGTAGTCTTCTGTACATTGGCGATTTAAAAGCGGCAAATTAGGATACTTTCGAACAGTTTCTGCAATGTACAATTATTTGCTTTAATACAAAAAAAAGTTTCCATTGACTTTAAATAATATCCTTACCCATAAAACACAAATCTAAATATTTCATTTTCTGAATTCCTTCATAAGTTAATTTGCCTTCTTCCAAATGATTCTCAATGTCAATGTGGACTTTTTTCAAAATTAAAGGATTTCTAGCAAGTTCGAAAATTGTATATGCTGCTGCTGAAGCAGATGTTTCATAACCAGCGATGTAAAATAAAAAAGCTTGACTGGCAATACTTTCAATTGACATTGATTTTGAATCTTCTAAATTTTTGTAAAAGATTATCAGTATAAAAATTCTATGCAAAATTAAGTATAGGTACTTACTTGAAGAAGTATCAATATTCCATGAATTCTCATCAACATTAACTTCTCCAGTATTACGAAGTTGTATCATCATCTGCATTATATCCCGCCGAATGATATTGTTCTTTTCGCGATATTCAACTGTTTGACGAACCATTTCTGTCATGAATTCAGCATTATAATCTTTCAGTCCCAAGTAAAAAAATACTTTTTCGAACCTATTATTTTGGAGAAACGAAAAAGATTGAAAGAATAAATTATGTATATAAACACATAAAGTAATGCAATTTGTTTATCAAGTGACTTCAGTAGTTCTTGGGGCAGGTGCTTCGGAAATCAAGGTATACTCTTAGAGGATTTGTCAATTCCTCGCTAGAGGCAGTAGCCCTTGAAAAAACATTTATTTTTTTTTATTTTGTTTTTAGGAGACATAGGCCGTGAATCGAACCCAAGACTTTCCGCGTAACAGTCTTACGCACACATTACTCCACTGGCTACTACGAATCCTCGGTACTGGAGGAAGAAAATAGTAGAATAGACTGGAGTTTTATAGAAGCCTTGACTTCTGCAGAAGTCCAGGGCGAAGTTTGGTGAATTCCCCAGTATGGATAAGAGAAAAAACGACTCGGAAAATACTTTTTCGATGAATTGGACGATAAAGAACATTTAATTATTCATTAAGAATTCCCCACTCCCTTTCGAGTCCTGTCCTTCCAATTGTCTCACTTTAATACTGGAGAGCACGAATGATCCATTGAGATCAGAGTGAGATGTATTCTAACCCAATCTAGCGTTTATCTGCTTTTTCGAAAGTCTTTTAATACTTTGGTTCTTGATACCTTGAACGATTTATCAATGAGCAATGTAAGTATTGGAAGAATTTAAAATAAATTTCAAAGCCATAGACCATAGTAGTACACTTTCGATGCCATTAAAAGTTTTGTTGGAGGCAGAAGGGCTTTCCAAGTCATTTAATTTCTTCAATTTATCATCATCAATATTATTGAAGTGGAAAAATTGTTTAGATTGTTTGTTTGATAGTTTGTATGTTCGGGATAATCTGAGAAACCATAGTTTCGATTAAAAAAATTCTTTTTGTGTTTGAAAGATTATACTTATTAGATAGTTTTAGGGACAAATATTTTATCAAAATCAAGTCATTTATATAGAGTGAATTGAGATAAAAACTTTTAATGGCGAATAAATTCTAGAGGCAAACGATTCAAGCTATTAATGAAAAACGATAATGTTTAGTGTTAATATATATATATATATTTTTTGAATCGGCCTAAGCTGCGTTGTAAAAGTTGGTAATTAATCAGTTTCGAAAGACAAGTGCAAACATAGCATTAGATAGATTTAAAACAGATAGCAAACAACTGCACTTACTGCGGACACAACATCTTAGTGGTGATCCTGATACTATCAATAGTTGAAGGAAAAATAAATCTTCGGTTCATTTTTTGGAATTCATTGTTTGGGTCCTTGAAGCTATCAATATCCAAGCCAAAGACTACATTTGCTATGACGTCTACAACATAACTACAAACAAAAAACACAAACGAGATAAAGAAATATTTAAGAATCTATATCTATTTTTCTACTGAAAAATATCGTTTAAAACATGTTTTTAAAACCTACAAAATCAGCAACCAATACCAACCTTGAAAATAAACTCTTCATTTCCACAATTTCCTGTTGATTATTTTCAAAAGTTCCATCCAAATGCTCTACCATTCTAACAGCAATATTATCAATTGTTGGAAACATAGCTTTTAATTTTCCCGGTGTAAAAAATGGTGTTAACTTCCCCCGCAACGATTTCCACTTTTGTCCCGGCAGCGTAAATAGATTTGCCGAAAACGGATCATTTTCTTCATCAACATAAACTCCACGATCATGGAAACTATTGAAATTTTGGACTAAAATATCACGAGCTAATTCTGCGTTGCGAATTAATAGAGCTGGTCGAAACATTAAATATATGCCAATGAATTTCTCTGATGAATTGGCATTATAAACATTGTAAATTGATATTGGAAATGAACGTCTGACCTTGCCAATGGAATAAAGACATCCAAAGGGAATATTGGGATTGTAGCAGGGAAATCCTTTTCGTTGCCAATAAGTATAGATACGTTTAGTGAAAAAAGCAATCAAAGTAAGCAAACCGATTAGTAGTATTAGAAACATTTTTGAAATTGTATATTACGTTAAAAAAAACTACACGGTGGAATTACTACGCGAGTTTTCTTTTTTATTATTATAGATAAATTAAAAAGCTTCTTATCCTCGCTTACAAAAAATTAAAATATGAAGTGATATAAAACAGGCGTGATAAACTTACGGCTCCGATTTACTGATAAAAGTGTTGTATCCTTCTTTAGTCAGTTGGTTTTTATACTTTCCAATTTATGTGTGGTGTATAACGAAGCCTAATTCAATATCAGGGTTAATAAATTATCATAATCAATTATGTCGAATATTGGTATCTCCCATGAACTGTCAAAACCCCATATCTGCACTTTTGAAGTCACAATTGCTATACAATTCTGGCAATTCTATATGTGTTCCCATTTATGGCCAGTTGTACAATAGTGGTTCAGCCTCGGTTCACGATTTTAACTCACCGATTTCGGCGGATTATGTAATTGGTTTTTATCACACACTTGAACAGTAAACCACTATTAAAACTCATTTAATCCGCCGAAATCGGTGGATAAAAATTGCTGAACCACGGTTTAAATATTTGTACAACTGGCCCTTAGTCTATTAGTACTTGCTAATTGCTGACTTCTAACCAATTTTCAAGGATATAATGTTCGTTAACTTTATCGTTGATACGTTGAAGCTGATATTGGATTTTTACTGTTCGAAGGCAATAACAACGTACATCCTATTTAAGCACTATCGCTGTTATCAATATTAGCAAGAAATATTATTAATATTGCCACTTCAAAGGTAACCTTGATAAGCAGGTTACATTTTCATATAACAAAACGCAATAATAGATAACTAGCTCATATCTTAATATGTTTTATAAAAATACTATAGATAATATTGCATCGATAGTGCAAATAAAAATTATCACTTTTTTTGGTGTATGCCTATTTTTTTCTTTCTTTTTTGCGTTCCACGATTGAACGGAACTACGGAATTTTGTCGATATATACATATCTGTATTTTTCCTTATTAAATAAGGATACTAGTTTTTTCACAAGCACAAATGTTTTGGCAACGAATCAAGATACAAGACAATACCCGATTGTTTTTTTTCTAGAGCTTCTTACCTGCCATGAAATTTTCCTGTCAAAACAGCCTAAAGCGTTCTCATCACCACAACATCTTTATGATTAATGGGAATATGTTACTAGACATATGTTACTTTGCTAGTCCATATGGATTTGTCAAAAAAAAAAAACCACATCGGGCATCAACGTCATCACAGCAAACAAGCCCATCACTACCCTTTCAGCTTTAATGGTGAGCATACAAATAAAAACTTATCAGCCGCGCCACAGTAAAATAAAAAGAAAACTCATATAGAAAATGATTTCCCTTCATAAAATAAAATTAAATAAAACATAGATAGATCTTAATTTCAAGTCATTTATAGGAAAAAAAAAAAATTCCAGACAATTATAGCCATTTTTTTTATTCATAACAAAATTGTTTCATTCGATGACTCGGATAATTTGATGTTTCCATACAAATTATCGATACCAAAATGATAATAAGCGCCGGTATTATAGTTTTTATCGGTCCCGAAAATTATCTGGGCTTAAGTTAAGTCCCGAAAATTATCTGGACTTAGGTAAGTCCATACACGGACTTAAGTTATTGTTGTATTTACGTGTAAAGCTCTTAGTTCCGATGCCGTTTTAGTCGATAAATCCATATGGACTTGCAAAAAAAAACACGCCTACTGTAAAATTCTAAAATGTTAATATTCTATAGAATTTTCCTATGTACCATATAACTTTGAATTTTTTAGCAACAGGCCGAAATGTTTTGTTTTTATAATATCGAAGTATTACACTTCAAACCCTCCAACCCACTTACAAAATTTAAATTAATTACCGATTGCAGCTGAACTGCTATAAACTTAAACACCCTATAAACCATGGAGTAAAATGATCAGCCTTCATCCTACATCCTACATCCTACATCCTACATCCTACATCCTACATCCTACATCCTACATCCTACATCCTACATCCTACATCCTACATCCTACATCCTACATCCTACATCCTACATCCTACATCCTACATCCTACATCCTACATCAGCTGGCAATTGACATATTTCTTACAATGAAAAATTGTCCGTTCACACGGTTGGTAGATTTCTTCCCAATTTGATTGTCAGCTATTTTTTATCTTTCTTTAACCAACTCATTGACATTTCGAACAATGAAGAAATTGTCAGCAATTGTAAGATGCTTTCAATTAAAACATCTGACAATGACCAATGAGTCTGACTATGTCCTAATCGACTGACAATGATACAAATTGTGTGTTCAGACGATAGTAAGATACTTGACAATTTTTTGTCAGATTGTCGTCTGACAATGACGTGTCTGACAATATTTTCCGACAAATTTGTGTGTTCAGACGATTGTAAGACATTTGGAACAGTTTTTTTAACTGACAGATCCGACAATATTGTAAGATCTGACGATCATCTGTACTTAGCTTAACATAGAAAAGGCCAAAATAAATAATTGAAGCGTTGAGAATGAGAAGGTGTCAAGTGACATTTTTGAAGTTTTGAGTTATAAGCGTTTAAAATTTTATGTATATAATTTTTTTCCTGAAATCGAGAGAAACTTATAAAAAAGCCATAAAAAAGAAAAAAAATGTACAATTTTAAGTATATCAACCAATTTTATTTAAATTCATTAGAAGTTGGTGTTTTAGAAAAAATTCAGCACTTGACCCCTTTAAGCGAAAATGAGTTTAATTTATTTTTTATGAAAAAGGGATCAGGAAAGTTGGGTCTCTTAAAATTTGGTTTTAGGTGTTCTTGGGGTACAAATTTCATCTGGTCATCGAGATTTTTAATTTTTTCAATAGAAAGTTTTTTGGTTTTCTTCTCTCTTGGGAAGAAATCTTGGTCTATAGCACTTACCACCTTTATGCAAAAAAACGATATATTGCTTGGTATTTTATTGCATAAAGGGGTTAAGTGTGCACTTAAAGTAATCTTAACCCCTTCTTGCCTAAAAAAACTTCAAAACTAACGTATAGTTAACCCGTTTGTCTGAAGCTAACTTTGTAAGTAATAACAATAGAAACACAAGAATAAGACCACAATTAAGTTGTCGCTTACACCATTATTGATAAAAAAAAAAAACAAAAAATTTAAAAATGTCACTTGACCCCTTCTCACTCAAGACGCTTCAATTATGAATATTTATTTTGCCGCATTTATAGTTCACACTTTGTCGTATCAAAAAATATGATAAGAGGACGTAAGAAATTTCAACAATTGGAAGCTTTTTAACTCATGATTTTATTGTTTTCGAATTGTTCTCCCCCTTTCGCTTTAGTGAGTTGAGTTGCTCTTGCTTTTTAAGTAAGCTTTTAAGTTTTTCGGTTTTCCTTTAAATAAGCTTTGAGCGGAAATTAGATTCTCACCGTTTTACCCCGGTTAATCTCGTGGTCTGAGTTTAACGCTTCTAAGGCTTGATGCGAATAGTCGTGAAATAATTTCATCATATACATGTGCTTACATAGTTGAAGCCCAAGACTTATTGCTTAAGTTTGCCCCTCGAACGAAGACTCCATTATTAAAATAAATTCTGCATAGTATAGAGAATTTCTCGTTAGCCGCACAATACGAATGTGGAATGCTTTTTTAGCTCTAATTTTCCGCTCCCATTTTTATATAAAGAACTTCAAAACCAATATTCATCAGATCTCTCTTTAAATTCGTCCTTATTTTCCTAACTTTCATTCTGTTTTTGAACATTTTAATGGTAGTCAAAAAAACCCTTGTAATCATAGTTATAAAAAAAATACATCGCAGTTCGATGGAATTCCATTCCTCAGGCACAATTGTATCCAAACAAAATTTACAGATGTATCGATTTATGACCCTTACCAACTACCAAGTCAACTCTCGCTTCTTTAAATAATGATTGGATCATAATTGTTCGTCACCATGCGCGTTCGTCACCATGCGGCCTGATTAACGTCGTTCGGATATTCCTCGTGTATCTGTAAATTTGGCCTTATTACGTTTTGTTTCAACATTAATATCCATATTCCAAGTTTTTTTTTTGTTGTGTCATAACTCATAACACTGAGTTTTTAGTTTAAATGAAGTTAATTCAGCGCAAAACCAATGTATCTAATTATTTTGTTTATCTTTGCATTTTTTACATTTTGTATGTACCTGTATTTTTTTAAACTTAAAGTGCTGGATGTCATTGGTTAGTAAATTTAAGCTTTTTTTAAATGCATCGAAGCTTTATACGATTTAAATAAAACAATGCGAATCGCAATATCAATGACTTGAAAACTATACAATACGTATTTATTATAATTTGTCCTTTTAAGCTACATAAATGCTCTTATTATGATTGTCAATTATTATCAATTAATAGTTGATAAAAGAATGAAAATAGACAACTTAATTGATAATATTTCTGAGAAAGGTGCATATACCTTTTTGAATAACAAGAAAATTAACTATTACAATAGTTGATCAGTCAATTTATCAAATTGAGTTTTAATTTAAAAAATTTTAATATTTGTCAATTTGTCAATTGATAATTGATATTTGATAATTTATATTTGATAATTGATATTTGGTAATTGATATTTGATAATTTATAATCGTAATTAGTGTGAAAATTAAATAGATTTGTATTTGGTATTAACTTTAACATTTTTCTTTTCTTTTCAGGTATGTTTCCATAAAAAAAAAGCTACTCACTTAGAGAAGATGCATTTCTATAACAACAAAAGAAAATTAACAACGATTTTCGCAGATGACTTAAAACTGAAACAAACATAAAATTTCTAATATATGGTGACTCATTCTAACAAACTTCCTTCTTGGTTCTTTGTTTCCAACAAATTTGTTACAAGGTACAAGGTACAATTTCTTATTTCAGTTTTGAGGCTAAAGAAAATTAAAAAATACCGTTAAATCGCGAAAACTTGAATAATATAATTAAAAACCAAGTCAATTCACTTGACAAAATATGCCAAAAATTTCTGTTTTTCTCATATACATATGTAACTCTTAAATGATAAATGCTATCAAAAAGTAATTTATGCTTAACTTATAGATCATACAATTGTATAGAAAAAAGGTTATAGCACTTTTTTTCTTCCATCTTATCATTCAGAAGATATCACCATTTAAAAAAATGACGAAACTTAGTTTTTCGCCCATAACTCCTAGTCGATAAGTGTTGTCTGGGCCCTTATTATGAAATACGAAACGAACGGCAGAAAAAACGAAACCTAGGGAAACGATAGTCACGCTGTAAAGCGATTATGAGAAACGAGAATGCAATCAAGGAAATGTTGCCAAACAAAAATCAAAAATAACATTTTTTTCAAAGCGCAACAAACTTCACACCTATTAGCAAATGTCAAAATATAAGTGTTTATAAAATTTTACTTTCATTACAAAAAAAAAAAATGTTTTTGAATTCCAAATACTTTTTTGAAAGCGAAGATGAATGTGCAACTGAAGAAGAAACGCGAGTAACAAGAATACTTATTAGAGATTCATGGAACCCTATGAGCCTTCCCAGTTCTACCTAAGTAAAGTTTAGTCCTTCCAACATTGTATTTAAGGAAAACACTTAAAATATTTTCAAGGTTCAAGCAAATTTTCCGCCGGCATTAGTTGTAGGCCTAGAAATATAAACAAGTCTTATTTTTTTGTTTTTCACACTTTTATTTACTACATTTGACTCAGATTTTTTAATTTCAATTAAAACAACCGAGGACCAAACAAAAACACAATTTTAACAAATGACAACAAATCCAAAACGAAAGCAAATGTCACTCGTTAATTTAAAACGAGTTTCGTTTTTATTAACGAATCTCGTTACTCGTAATCGCAAATAAAATACGAGTTTCGTTTTTTCTACTACCATTCTCGTTTCTCGTAATCGCAATTTAACGAATACGCGGTTATACTACGATTATCGTTTTACATAATAAGCCCCCCTCTATGCAAAGTTTTTATATTATAAGACCCTCTTTAAGAAAACAATCGGACAATTATATAAAAAAATTGGTCAAAAAAACTAAAATACCCTTTTTTTTACTGTGAACTCTAAGATGTCGAAAAATGATTTATGCTCAATTTACATATAATACTATTATCTAAACAAAATATTAAAACATTTTTTCTCATCCGAGTGAGAAGTTAAAAGATACTGCAACTTCAAAAAGGCGAAGTGTGGAAAATAGTGGTTTTCCAGTTTTCAATGCTCCTTCATAATTGGTATATTTCATCGAAGTTTTTGGTACATTATTTGTAGATTATTTGACCTTTTATAAGAGAGCATTAACATGTTTTTTTCCAGCAGCTTTTATTTTAAAAATGTAATTATATGTATTTCAAAAAATTTGTCAAACTAAAAAATATTGGTATTTTCTTCTTTACTCTTAAATGGCGAAGTTGACGAAAAGTAATTTGTATTAATTTTATAGATTAAAATATTTATTAAAAAAATATTATATTACTATTTTTAATCAGTTTCAAAATATTGCAATTTCAAAAATGCTCAAATGGTAAAGTTACAGCAAAAAACCGACACTTATTTCACCTTAAGTGACTTTGCGAAGGAATACCTACATTTTTTTTTTATTAAATTAAATCTTAACTTATATTTTATACAAAATGTTTCCTTTATTCACAAAAAAATTACACCAAATTTAATAGATACAAATATTTAAACGATAAAATCATTTCGATACACAATGTTTCCTCTTTCGCAATTTAAGATTGACTCCTCCTTTTGGTGCGATAGTAACAGCGAAATTATCAACTTCGATTTCTCCCTCCTGAGCAACTTCAATATCATAATTCATCAATACTTTAGCTAAAGCAACTTTTACATTAACTTTTCCCATTCGTTGTGCTACACAATATAATTCAATATAATTAATTTAATTTTTTTTTCTAAATTCTTACCAATACAATGTCGGGGTCCTTCGCCAAATGGCATATAAGCAATTGGATTGTAATTTTTGTTTTCTTCCAAAAATCTCTCAGGATCATATTTTAAAGGATCAGGGAAATACTTTGGATCTCTGTGAATGCCAAAAAGTGAGATCACAATTGGGGTACCTTTCTTAATAATTTTATCCGAGTCCGGAATTGGAAAATCAATTGTACATTGACGATTAAGAATTGGCAAAGCAGGATACTTTCGAATTGTTTCTATTCAGAAAATAATAATAAAATTTCAGTAAAATTCAAATGCGGTGTACGTGCAATAACTATAGCTCACCCATTATACATAAATCAAGATACTTCATGTCCTTAATACTCTCATAAGTGATCTTTCCGTCATGTTTCGCTAGTGCTTGTTCAATGTCTTTTTGAACTTTTAATAAAATCTCTGGATATTTAGCCAATTCGAAAATAGTAAAAGCTGATGTTCCAGCAGTTGTATCGAAACCGGCAATGTAAAATATGAAAGCTTGTCCAGCGATGCAATCAATTGACATAGATTTTAAATTTTCTGAAAAAGTGAATAGCATTGTAATAGCACTTAGGTATCTATGTATGTTCCGTTGTTGTTTGTTTATATGTATGTATATATAGTTACCCGCAGTGGATTGCCCTTTCCAAACTTCATTGTCTAAATTAATTTTGCCGGTGTTTCGAAGTTCAATCAACATCTGCATCATATCCTTGCGATAATAGTTATTTTTTTCACGAAATTCAACAGTTTGACGGACTAGGTTTTTCATAAAAATGCTAACTGGATCGGGAATTCGCAGACGAACAAATAATTTTTCAAGGCTGTGGAAGAAAAACAAAAGAAATCATTCACTTTAAATCACTGTGGCATTTTATTGAAATGTATAAGTATGAGTATCTTCCAAATTGTATTTTGGCGAATTTTTGAAGAATATGTACTAATATTATGTCAATTTAGAGGTTTTTGATGGATTGGGGTCATTAGTCTGTATAAGTGCCAAAATTCGGTTTCCAAAATTCTGTATTTCAAAATTCTATGTCTTAAAATTCTGTAAATCTAAAATTCTGTAAATCTAAAATTCTGCATTCCAAATTTCTGGAAATCTAAAATTCTGTTTTTCAAAATTCTGTAAATCCATAATTCTGATTTCAAAATTCTGTATTCCAAAATTCTGTAAATTATAAAAGAAAAATTATTTTGATAGTGAAAAATTATTATCAAAACAATTTTTCTTATATAATTTACAGAATTTTGTTATTCAGGATTTTGGAGTTCAGAATACAAAAATTGTTTATGCCTACTAACCTTTCATATACATAGATTCCAAATTAATTGATTTTAATATTTCCAGAAAAGTGTGTTCATCTCAAGTTTGTGATTCTTTTGCACAGCTGGTAAAGCTTTAGAATTCACTTTGATATATTTATTGCATATACGGATTTGTTGTTTTTATCTATTTGCGTTCCATAACTCAATGTAGATGTGTTTTGTAAATTAAATAATTTAGAGTGGAATTTGGACGTTTCAAACGTAATAATACTTTTACTTTCATAATTTTTTAGTTGATTTCGTCTGCATTTCCTCTTATTTTTCTTCTGGTTTTACAGTTAAATTACAACACAATTTACACTTATCTACCTATAGGAACGATTATTGGTTATTTTTAGTTCGACTTTAAAACAACAGATTTATTGAAAACCAAAAGTATAAGGTACATATGGCAAATTTTTTTGATATTTGACAAAAGTAATAGGGGCAATTTTTTTGACTTCTTCATCATCTAAACACTAAAGGACCATTGAAAGGTACTAACGACCGATGAACAAAAAAACAAAATGGTATTTACAACATTTAATAAGCCTAAAATTCTTCATAAAAAACTACACAAAATGGTACAAAACTTATTTAAAAATTGCGTTATCATTACTATAAAATAAGAGAAATTTGAGAAAATTAATTAGTCGTCACGAATTGCAATCTGTCAAACTATCAAACAATGTATATTCGTGTTCCACATACTAATACGTGCCCTTAAGAGCAACTAAAAATTTGTAAAGAAAAATTATATTGAAACACTCTTACATGGCACATTTTTTCTGCCAGAAATCTAAATGTGTCAAATGTTGTGGAAGTTGGGAACGCTGAATCTGTCAGCCTTGTGATCTAAATGAGGATGTAACTTGAAAAATCCAAATAATATGTTTCAGAAATCAAGCCCTCTAACTTTACTGCAGATTTTTATTTTTGCCCACTAGCGTTTTTGGCATGAGAGGAATAATTTAAAATAAAAAAAAAAAAGTGTGAGTGCCGGGACTCACGGTTAAGATGTGTAAACATCAACATTCGTCCGAATGCCTCATAGACCGAGAGCCTACATCAAATTTAGGGTGTGGATGAAGCAAAAATTTACTGGTATTTTTATATAGATCTTAACTTTTCATAAACAAATTTGAAAATCGGTAATGATGCATGGAAAATGCGTTTTTTAGTTTACCGACAAAGGCCCCAATCACGCTTATAAAAAGTTAAGATCTGTCTAAACATACCAGTGAATTTTTGCGATCACTCACACCCACAAACAGCAGTGGGCTCTTAGCCAATCATTAAAATTATATTAAAAAATATTTTCCAGTCAATGACCTTATTTCGTCTAATTTGCCAAAAAAGGCGGCCTTCTATGTTAAAACCCTGCAGCCATGATGAAAGCGCAGTCCATGTACTATATGTTCTAAGCAACCAACCACATTTCAACCCAAACTGAACTCGACTTTTTGATTTCGTATATAAACACTCAGCGTTTAGTTACTGAGCGTACATAGCGTTGAACGCACTCAATTTTCGTGAAGCTCAGAACAGAGATTATTGATAATTCATAAGTCTGCTATTACACGATGAATCTAGTTGCATGCGCCTTCTTCGAATTCTTCTTTGTTATTTCGTCCGCTGTTTCAAGCGCTATTACACGTTGAAACCAAAGTCATGAATCTAATTTGACAGTTCTCTTTATTTTTCATTTTCGTGTTGGGCTGTGCTCAAGCAATAAAAAAACTTTTTCTGTTTTTATTTTTGTTTTCATCATTGAAGAAAGAAAAAAGAAAGGTTTGTGTGCCTTTAAATGAATATCAGTCAAGAAAAGCAATAATTTATTTTATTTATGTTGTTTTTAAAGATGAACTTCTCATTTCAGGAAAGCCTATAAGGCTATCAATAACAATGCGTTGCATGGAAATTTAATCTTTCAACAACAAACCCATATGAAGCAGAATAGTAAAAAAACGGAACAAGAGAAAAGAGAAACGTCAAAAAGTTGCATTGAAAATTTTACGCACTTACGTAGTTCGAAAAGTCGCATGCGTCTAGATGCATCGTGTAGTAGCAGACTAATCTTTGACTCAGAATCAAAATCACGACCACGGCTACAAGATAAGAATCACGACTACGAGATGAGTGGGCGTAAATTTAAATTTTTTTTTTAAATTATGCGTTTTCTAAGTTGACGCAAAGTTTTTCAAAAAATTCAAAATTTACACTGAGCCATCTTTGGCGTCTACTTTAAGGTACATACATTCATACAATGTATGTGATGTATGTTCCGTCAAAAAGGCCCCTGGTCTCAAAGCAGTCATGTAATTGAAAAAAAGTAATGCAAAGAATAGAAAATATGGATAAAGGTAGCTGCAAACAAACGCGATAGCGGTGGCGATCACGATTAAATTGTGGATGCCATACACATAAATCAAAGGAAAGGCACACATCTACACGATTGAAGTGTGCTTTGATTTTTAATGAGGCATCCACATTTTTATTGTGATCGCCACCGCCATCGTGTTGGTTTGCGCGTAGCCTAATGCTAAAGAAGCGTTAAAAAGAGTCTCGTAAAACTTGGCCCACGACTCACAGGGCAACTGGTCTTCCATCTTATCTTTATTCTCTTTCGCACTCATTATGTTCGAATAGAGTCAGACGCAAAGAATCATCGTGTAATAGGGGCTTAATATATCCTTTAAGCAGCCAACCAAATTTCAACCCGAACTGAACTCGGCCTTTCGATTTCGTATATAAATACTCAACGTTTAGTTACTGAACGTACACATTGTTGAACGCACTCAATTTTCGTAAAGCTCAGAATCACGATCACGACCACGATCACGATTACAACGTTACGTTACGTTTTCTTTTCACCCTACCGCCAGTATAGATGTTTACACATCAAAAATCAATATTATAATTAACAGCCTATATAAAGTATGTGTACTTCAAATCTATAAATTTTATACAAATATGTCACATACCATTATACCTACATATATATCGTATATATCGTAGGTGAGCACGTTCATTCAATAACTCTATTATTAACATAATCTAAATTTGTAATTATCCACCCTTATTTATTAAAATATTCAACTTGCATCAGTATAGTGTGATCTCACTTATTTCAACTATACATATATTTGCATTTGTTTTTCATAATACCTTAATTAAAAAAATAATATATAAAATTGAAAAAAAAAAAATATGTACTTTAAATCTATAAATTTTATACAATTATCTGGCACTATATATACCTCTATATCGTAGGCAGCTCGTTCATTGAACAAGTCTATTAAATATGATTATCCCAACTTTTTAATTTTCCACCTTTATTTATTTTAATATTCAACTTGAATCAGCAGTGTGATCTCACTTCATTTCAATTACATATTTGCATTTGTTTTTCACATTACCTTAATTAAAAAAAATTTATAAAAGTTAAAAATATAATTCTATACTTACGCTGGAAATAAAAAATTTGCTGTGCTTCTAACAACACTTAAAAATGTTGGTTTGCTGAATTGATCGCTAATTGCTCTCAATGGATTGTTGGGATCCTTGAAACTATTCACTTCTAAACCAAAGATTGTAGATCCAATAATATCAATTGCATATCTAGATTTTAAATAAAAACCCAAAAGCCGATTAAAAACTGTGCTATATAGAAAGCAAACATAAAAATGTGTCTCAACCTTGAAAAGAACTCCTTCATTTCAATGACAGCTTCTCCATCATCGGGAATTATATTGTCTAAATATTCCAACATCTTATTTCCAACATCATCAACTGTGCCAAATATTGCCCTTAATTTACCCGATGTAAAAGATGGTGCTAATTTATTGCGTAGATTTTTCCAACGTTCTCCGGGCAAATTGAAAAGATTACCCGAATATGGATCGTTCTTTTCATCACAATATACTCCACGATCGTGAAAACTTGGAAAATCTTGCACCAACATTTGTCGTGCTAATTCTGCATCACGCACTAAAACTGCTGGACGAAAAAACAAATAGATTCCAAGGAATCGCTCTTGATTGTTTTGGTAAATATCATTGATGGCCATTCCGAATGAACGTTGTCGCTTTACAACTGATTCCATGGCTCCGAAGGGAATTTTACTGCTAGGATCAAAGGGGAAACCTTGACGTTTCCAAAATGTATACACATGGTGAATATAAAATGCCAAAGCACTGACAACTCCGAGAAGAATTAATAGAATCATTTTGTATAGACTGACTGATGATTGCTCCGAGCTTACTTGAGGTTCGCGATCAACTGAACGTATATAAGTGGTGATAATGTTGCTTTGTTCTATAATTTAACGGCCTAGCTTAAAATTAGTGTGACCACTTTACAACAAACATTTAAATTGTTAAATAAAAAAAAAAAAAAAAAAATGACAAACTTTAAAAAGAGTGAAAAGTTAAACAAAGGGGATTCTTCAAATGAAGTGTTACCAACTCAAAGTTCTGTAGTTTTTCATTTATAAAATTTTGTACTTCGTATTTGTTTACTTCTTTTTTTCTTTTAATTTGCACTTTCCTTATTTTGGCATTGAAAACCATTAATTGTCAAAGTCTGAAGCATAATGAAAAAATGTCGGTGTATTTTTCTTCCCAGCAATTACCCCTTCTTTCAATCGACTTATTTCAATTCTAATTGGTCGTCAAAATTGTAAGCTAAATATTTTTTAAAGTTATTTTTTTTTCTCCGGCAAATCAAATAAAAAATGAAATACCTACCATCCATCGATAACCAAATCCTGAAAAATACAAAATGGCGGCGTTTTATTAACTACACCGCGTTTTTTTTTTTTTAGAAACCAAGGGATATATTTATATACAATGTTCAAAACATTTTCACTAATTTTCAATTTTAATAATTTTCGATGTAGCTTAAGAAACCCTAAAACGGTCACACTATTGCTCTCTGTTAAAACTGTTTAAATCCATATATGTATTTACTAACTCAATTAAAAAAAAAAAAAAAAACACTAGTAATTTGCTGCGAAGTAATTGCGAGTATTGATGTATATTATTATAATAAAGTCGTGCATCAGGAAATGAAAAAAGTGGTCCTTATCTCAAGGCTTTAGACACCGGTAACCTTATCTTGTATTTATTTTTAAGTTAATAAATAAAATTGATAGTTTTTATTTATAAATTTTAAATGACTCAATGTATCTCTCAGATAGTTGATATTATTAATAATGCCAATAAATAAAGTTTAAATTGATTTGAAGTGATTTCAATTCTTTAGTACCTACTTCTGATACACCAAAACTTGAAGAAATAATTATTTTATATCAGCTTTCTACAAGCCATCAGTTGTCTAGGTAATCTTTTTTTTTTTTAATATTAAACATTAATATATATTTTTTTAAATAATTTAAATGATAAAATTAAAATAACCATCGCACCCCTGTAAAAAAGTTTGAATACAAATTATATTATTTTATAATCTTTCTCATCTTTGATCTGACTATACTCATATAAACTTTAATAATAGTGTTTTACACTTGGAAAATTTGAGGGCGTATCTGTAGGCATAAAGTTATAAGGTACTTTAAAAATGATAGCGCTACAGCTAGTGAAGATGTACATAGCTCCCAATGACTTAAATTTCTAAAGATTCGAACTGCAGCTGTTGCATTGAATACTAAAATAAAAATAATGAAAAATTTTGAAAAAATGAATTTCGAAATTTTGTTCATTTTTTCACTATTTTTCATTTTTTTTTTTCATTCTTTTTAATTTTTTTATAAATTTTTGTTTTTATTTTATTTCACTATTTTTCAGTTTTTTCATTTTTTTTCATTTTTTTTTTTCATTTTTTTCATTTTTTTTTCATTTTTTTTTTCATTTTTTTTTTATTTTTGTTTCATTTTTTTTTTCGTTTTTTTTTTCATTTTTTTTAATTTTTTTCTTTTTTTGTCATTTTTTGTCATTTTTTTCATTTTTTGTCATTTTTTTCATTTTTTTTTCATTTTGAGTTTGAAAATTAATTTTTCAAAAAGCATTCACTAAAATAATAATAAATAATTATAATAATAAATATTAGTTTAAAAAAAGAATTAAAGAATGGATTTCTGACATAAAAAAAGATATAAAATAACACTCTAAGGGCCATCTTCTACTGCTCAACTTGAGGCAAACTCCCGAGTTGGCCAACTTGAGAGTTGACTATAACTCGAGAGTTGAAGTTAAAATTAATTCGAATTTGGCAATCATATTTGAATGTTTTTATGTGTTTAATTGTGTTTTTTGTGTTAAATTGTGTTTTTTTGTGTCAATACAATACAATTGTGTCAAATTGTGCTAAAGTGTAAATACCTACAAATAATTAATGGCAAGCAAAGAAACTTTCATGTGCCCGAAGAAAAATGATTACTTTGGAACATAAGTAGGAGCGAACGTGTTTTTGTAACAAATATAAATAAGAAAATTTGTGACCTACGTAAAATCTAAAGTTTGCTCGGTCAACTTCTACTATTTCCAGGAGTTGACAAATCTGAAGTTGATCAACTCTAGAGTTTAAAATCGAAAGATTAAAACCCAAACTTTGAGTGAATAAAAAGAAATTAACAAGTTGAAAATAAAAATCCTCAAGTTGGGTTCAACTTCGAGTGAATAAAAATCGGCCAAGTGTTGCCGTTGTTTTTAAATATATTTTTGTTTACCTATTTCAAGTAAATTTTTTAAGAAAATTCCAAGATGGCGGCTTAAACTCTAGCCCGATTTCCCCGAAAAACTACCCATATGCTCCTTATAATCCCCTCTATCGAATTGTGAAAGAAAAGTGTACAGTAAAATTTTTTCCAGTTCAAATGTTAATTCCATACAATTTTGAATTTTATGTTCTCAGTTCACACTCACTTATAGCTGTAAATTTAATAAGAATGAGAGTGAGACGTGTGAAAATTGTCAATCTTTCTTGTTCAAGTGTGGGTATCAATCTATATCAATCTAGTGTAAAGAGAATTCAAGATCGGCCCGTAATAAAAGCATTTTGATAAGGTGTTTTAGTTACAGATAGGCATTGCTTAGCGGAGTTCACTTTCCTTAATAAGCCAATATACATTTTTTGGTATACAAATTGTTAAAGATATAAGCTAGAGTAGGACATTATTGGAGTAGTATTATCATTTGGATATTTTTATTTATAAAGGGATTTCCATAAGAATTCCCTGATCTCTGTTCCTGAATTCTGAGCTCTGATTTCTTTAAGTAGCTCATTGGACAAGGTTCTACTCCAAGAGTTCCGACCGTTTTGTTCCCTAGATTGTGTACTAAGGACAAGAGTTTTCTATAAGAATCCCAAAGGTTTAGTTCTTCAAGCCACTGATTGGACAAGGTTCCCCTTCGAGATTTTAAGCCGTTTTGTTGCGTGATAGGGACAAGAGGTTTTATTAGGATCCTTTGGGCTCCTCTTCATAGAATCTTACTGGATAAGTTTCTCCTCCGGGAGTTCCGACCGCTTTGTTCCCTAGGTTGTATGCAAAGGACAAGGGTTACTATAAGGATTCCTGACTTTTTAGTTCCTGTGGGTTCCTTTTCAAGAAACTGGGTAAGCTTCTCCTTTGAGAGTTCCAGGAACAAAGCGGTGGGTTCCTCAACCTTTTGATTGCTAGCGAAATAGGGTTTCCGATAAGGAAACCGACCTTTTGGTTCCTTCGCTTTCCTTTTCAAGGATCTCGCTGGATGATCCTCATATTCCTCCGATTCAACACTCGCAAAAACATTTAGAATGAAACAAACCAAAACTAACACACAACTTTTCAGCTATGGACCAGTTTGAGCACAAATTTTCTGTACTTAAGGTTTCTCACTTCAATAATTCCTTTATTCTTGATAAAAATATTCAAAATTAAATAATACACATCCATGAAAGTTCACTACCTTTAAATGAAATTTATATATTTAAATTAAAATAATTATTTATCCTTTCTTCGTAATTTTAGATTCACTCCTCCCTTCGGCAAAATCGTTATTTGAAAATTATCAATTTCTATTTCATCTTTCTTAATCACATCAAAATCGTAAAATGTCATGATTTTAGCCAATGCTACTTTCACATTAACTTTTCCCAACCTTTGTGCTGTCAAAAATAAAAAAAATAAATACAAATATTTTGAAACATTCCTAAAAAACCATTATGATAACTCACCAATACAATGTCTTGGTCCTTCACCAAATGGCATATATGCCACTGAATTAAAATTCTCATTCGATTCTAAAAATCGATCTGGATCATATTTCATTGGATCGGGAAAATATTTAGGATCTCTCTGAATGCCAAATAATGAGATGACAATTGGAGTTCCTTTTTTGATAGTTTTATTCGAATCGGGTATTTGAAAATCCTTTGTACATTCACGATTAAGAATTGGCAATGGTGGATATTTACGAATTGTTTCTAAACCAAACAAAAAAATAAACAAAAATGCTTTGCAATAAAAAAAAAAACCTACTCACCCATTAAGCACATATCTAAATATTTCATATCCTGAATAGATTCATAAGTTATTTTACCATTGTGTCTTTCAATTGCCTGCTCTATGTCCTGCTGAGCCTTAGTGAGAAGTTCTGGATTTTTAGCCAATTCGAACATAGTAAATGCTGCTGTTGAAGCTGATGATTCAAAACCAGCAGAGAAAAATGTAAAGGCTTGGGCAGCAATTAATTCGATTGACATCGATTTGAAGCCATCTGAAGTGAAAAAATGATTTGTTTTAAAGAAATTTCAACATATACAAATTTTTGTGTTTTTCTAAAGGTGTGTCCACACTAAAGGAACATTTCTGAAGTTTGTGAAATTATTTTTTCAACAAATGGGCAACATTTCAGAAACGTTTTTTTAAACAATATTTCCTGAAATGTTTCTTTGGTGAAGACACACCTTCAGAATATATGTATACCATCAGCTGACGATGACATTTCAATATTCCAATTATTATCATCCAAATTAACTTTTCCAGTGTTACGAAGTTGAATCAACATTTGCATAATGTCTTTGCGGCTTATATTGTTCTTTTCACGAAACTCGACTGTCTCACTGACCATTTGTGTCATAAATTCAAAAAAGTCGTCTTTGATTCCTAGATGGAAAAATATTGATTCGATTCTAAAAGGAGGCAAGAAATTTTGGTTAATAGAAAAGAGTACTCTTTTCAAGGAAGAGAGACGGGATCGGATAGACAGTAGAGTTGTTTTTGTTTTTTTTTTTTTGAATTTGTTGAAGGTGAGCGCGTGGGGGGTGGGAGGGTTAAGTGAAGGGGAATATGAAATGTTAAAAAAAATAAATTCAAAATTTTACTTACACTGGACACAAAAACGAACAAGTAGATCGCACAACGTTTCCAAAATTCGGTTTGGTGTACAGTTCACTAATTGTTCGTAATTTATTATTTGTATCTTTAAAACTATCAACTTCCAAGCCAAACATCACTGATCCAGTTATATCCATTGCGTAACTATAACAAAAAAAAAAACCGATGTTATTCCCATTTTTTCTGAAAACAAAAATATCACTCGAGAACTCACGTTATAAGGACCTCCTTCATTTCAATAACCGTTGTTGCTTCATTAACTCCCTTCTCTGGAATTATTTTATCCAAATATTGTACCATTTTATTGGCAACATCTTCAATAGTTCCAAACATTCCCTTAATTTTTCCCGAGCTAAACGATGGTGCCATCTTTGTTCGTAGTACCTTCCAACGCTCACCTTTTAAAGCAAATAATTTTCCTGAAAACGGATTATTCTTTTCATCACAATACACTCCACGATCGTGAAAACTTGGAAAATCTTGCACCATAATTTTTCGTGCCAATTGAGCATCTCTCACTAAAATTGCTGGTCGGAATAGCAAATAGATTCCGATAAATCGTTCAGAACTTTGCTTGTAAACATCGTATATGGCCATACCGAAGGATCGTTGACGTTTTACAACCGATGCCAGGCATCCGAAGGGGATATTTGTTCCATCATCATCAGCGACTGGGAATCCCTTACGTTGCCAAAATGTATAGTGGTGGTGTATGTAAAGAGCTAGAACAGAAGCCAATGTCAATAGAATCAGAATAAACATCCTTTATTTGAAATGTTCCTCACTCTGGGTCAGTAGTGATTTTTTGTTTAATTTCTGATCAGTTTTTATTGAAAGTTTGTCAACAATATAGATCTGCTTCTGCTATCGTCTAATTTAAAAAAAAAAAAAAGATAATTGCAAAAAATTGATACTTTCTGAAGATCAGATATAAATAAATTGCAATGAAATCACTTAATTAAGTTAGAAACATTGAAAAACAAATCTCTGTTTAGCTGATTTGTGGGCGTGTTTATGGGTGTGTTTTTATTCCGTGCATTTTAATGGGTGTGAATAGGGAAAAATTCTTGCTTAGAATATCTTTTTTTAAGGAAATGACAATGCATAAGAGATGTTATTTCCTCAAATATAGGTAGTAAATATAAAGGTTTGAGGTAGTGAGTTGTATTTAATTTTATATTGTAATCGAATCTTTTGGATATTTCCGTATATTGATGTAATGTGCTTTTAACACGCGTTTAAAATTGCTCGCTTTTTAGCTTTCCAACAAAATCAACAGAAAATTTGATTATAGTTTTTATTAAAAAAAAAAAGTAACAAGGTTCTATAATTGAACAGAAAATAACATTCAAACTTAATGTTTATAATTAGAAAAAAACAAATAATATGTTACAAAATAATGTTTGAGTCATTCCAAATTTCTCTTTTTGTGATGATCGCCAAAT
Source organism: Epistrophe grossulariae (assembly GCA_929447395.1). Taxonomy (NCBI): domain Eukaryota; kingdom Metazoa; phylum Arthropoda; class Insecta; order Diptera; family Syrphidae; genus Epistrophe; species Epistrophe grossulariae. The sequence continues at coordinate 107,554,481 of OV839567.1, forward strand.
AGCAATCATCTTTTCAAATTGTTACGTATGTGACAAGTTAATATAACGGGTGTGACAAAGTATTCATATCCTTTACATATGACAGAAATATACTTACATACTTAAGGTGGCATAATAGTTCCGAGTGGGCCAGGGTGTCAACTAAGTAGGTTCTTCCAATTAGATCGTTCGTTATAGGTATCTGATTCCAATTTCGCACAACGAAGGTTCCCCTCCCACTCACCTGCCTTATGTCAACGCCTTCTAAGCAAAACGTATTTCTTTTTCCAAGGGTAGTGGCTCTCTTGCCATGAAAGTGAAAATTCCTCCAAAAGTATACCGCTTGCCGCTCATCTTAGCCGTTTGGATTTGTCAGAAAATGAAAGGTCCCTTTGATTTCTGCAGCCTTACAAAACGCACATAGTTATAAGATTTGTTATAGTCACTGGCGGTCCTCCACCACCAAAGTCGCGCCACCAGATTTATTTATTTATTTTTATTAATAAACCTTTTTAACTATATACATATTTTTATTACGTTTATGACACTATTTAACCATATACACATTTTTGTTACGTTTGTGACACTTTTCATTTAATAAATCAACTGGACGTGAATTCGGTTTGAATTCACTATAACACAGTCATTTAACCTGGAAAGCTGGATTTTGTATCAAAAATGACGGTTGAATGTTTCAGATAAAAAAAGAGTTTTTGTAATTTTCAATTTTCTTAAAAACTGAAAGACTTACAGCTATCTGATTTTTATCATTCCTTTAAAAATTAATAAGAGTATCGAAAATTATAACCAAAATTAGTACTCAATAAATTGTAACATAAAATTTTGAAAAAAAAAATTGTTATAAGTTTTTTTCCGAGTTTTATTTTTAAAATTTTGAGTTTAAAAATTATTTATTCAAAAACTAAGCACTTAAATAACTTCATTTAAAAACATAATTAAATAATGAGTTCTTTGCTTATGAAAAAGCTATAACATAATACCCTAGTTCTTTTACTTTGAAACTCTGTGCATTTCTGTGAATTTCTACAGCAACGTTTGTCAAAGTTCATATAAAAAAAATAAAATGACGTAGAAATTCACACAAATGCACAGAGTTTTAAAGTAAAGGAACAGACCTAATATTGTAAGTGTTGCCGTTGTTTTCTAATATTCATTTTGTATTTAAGATATTTTTTTTTTTAATTTTCCCCTCCCACCTTAAGGGGCGGACATATAAAATGGCCCAATATCTTAAAATCATGTTCATATAATGTAATAAAGGGTCATTTATTTTTCGGTTTTTTACATTTTTGATGAAAGTTTTATTTCGTTATAAAGTTTGGACTTTGCCATTAAGTGTGAACACAAAAAAAAAACATTTAAATGCCCGCCTCGGGAAGATTCGCAGCATGCGATTCTTTTTAGGGAACTTTTAACCACTTTTTCGTACAATTCGGGCTTTATCTCGGTCATAACTTAAGTAATGTTGGTTTGTTGCGTCTAGAGTTCGGGGATTATTTTTGTAAACACGGTCTTTTGCGTAGCCCCACAGAAAAAAATCTAACGTTGTTAATCGCATGATCTTGGTGGCCAATTGAAGTCGCCAAAACGTGAAATCACGCGACCAGGAAATAACAGGTCGTGTTGTGTGGCTTGTTGCCCCGTTTTGTTGGAACCACATATCGTGCAAGTCATGATTTTCAATCGCCGGCCAAATAAATCGGTTATCATTCGACCATATCGCTCCGAATTGACTGTAACCGTCTGCCCATTGGCATCTTCGCAGAAATATGGACCAATGTCACCTTTCGACCATAGAGCACACCAAACAGTCACTTTGTCTGGACGCAACGGCACCTCTTCGATCACTTGTGGGTTTTCTGAGCCCCATATGCGGCAGTTCGCTGAAGAAAATGTTGTTCGAAATATGCGCGAAAAGTGGCTACGTTTGAATTACCGCTTTTGTAGTAAGTTTTAATTATTTTAACGCGTTGTTCGATTTTAAGCGATCCATTATCGTAATTGGCAAACATTCAACTAATATTATGACACTTCAAATGACAGCTGAGTTTGACAAGTGTCAATGCGCTACCAACTTGAAACCACGAAATGAATGACCCTGTACCAACAATGAACAAAATTATATGCTTTTATCACAAAATGCACAATTTTTTAACTAAGCCGCTCCAATTTGTTTATTTCGAAAACGGTGATTTTTATGAATAAAAGTATTAATATGTTTTTTGTGGTGAATTTGTCTAAGCTACAAATTAGTCATTGACATTTATTCTGTACAACTTACCATTTGGGAAATATTCCCGAAAAAAAAAAAACTTTTTGGGGCCCTTTAACCCTCGTAAAATTCTTAGTCGAACTCATATCGGAAGAGACTTTTGAGAGTTTCTTAAAACACAGTGAGAAGGCTATATATTTGTATTGGCAAATTGGAAATACCCTGTAGATGCAAAAAAACATTGGATACAAAAAATGGACGTTTAAGTGGGCGTGTCATGGGGGAGAGTTTTCTAAATATCAGTCGTACAAAAGTTTGGTTTCGCTAAGCTCTACAGATTAAATTGATACCAACTTTTTAGAGCACCACTGTGCTGTCCGACTGTTAAATCCACTACTACGATCTATCTTAAAATTCCCGTGAAAGAAAAAATTAAGCATGTAATTTTGAATTTGGCACAGTGTAAACATATACCGTCCTTTCGTTTACTGTCCAAAACTGCCAATTTATACCAAATTTAGTCCACTTATTCCCATAATTTTACACTGTGAAATTGGGCATAAGTTTTCCATATTTGGCATTTAGGTGACACGAACTTTGATTGTGAAACTGGGCCTCGAACTGATATTAATTGGTAGTTTTGGGAAGTAAACAAACAAATCTTTTAAAAGACATGAATTATCTAGGTATTATTATCTTTCCAAAGAATCTTATATCGACAGAATAGGCATTTCTATCAAACAATAAATTCCTCTCTCGTTTATTTACAAACATCAAAATCTTCACTTTGATAAAACTGACATTTGTTTTAGTTTTTTTAAAAACAAATACTGGAATTGTGTATAAAAAGAAAGCATTTGGAAATACAATAATACTTTAAATAAAAATCATGGTCAAACACTTCCTTACAAATAAAAAGTAGTCTTTTTTTATTCTCCTTTGCATCTGTTAGATTCATAAAAGTAATGACTGTCACTTTTGATGGTTTGACGTTTTGAAGAACAGATTCATTAATCTATTAATTTCTATGTTATCTATAAGAAAATACTACCTATAGGATTTTGTAAATAAAATTAAGCTTTAAAAATCAAAATCAAACTCTTCTTCAAAGATAAAAACAAGCCTGTTATTCTCCTTTGCAATTTTACTTCTGTCAGATTCATTAAAGTGATAGCTGTCACTTTTGACGTACAAATTCGTAAAGTTTTATATTACTTGTACCAAAAAAAAAATAAAATAAAATAAAATAGTTTTCTTATCATACTTGGAAACCGTCTGGCAAACACGTTCCCATCCCAATAAACTGTATGTCATAAAAAAATCGTCTGGCGCATAAAGATTTTCGTTATAAATTGTCTCTTTTGTTTTTGAATATGTATAAAATGAAACACGCGGTTCATAACTTTCAAAAAAAAAACAAATTATGTCTCATGATATGATAGTATCTGTGTGTGTAGTTAAAGTGAGACCTCGGACCCTTTTTTTTTTAGGTCGAATCGTGCAGTCAATTCTCTCGATAACCATCAAAGAATTAGTATCGTCCTTAATGATTGTGTCCTCATATTCTTTCTGACCGACCCAACAAATTATATGATATGGGTATAGTAATTAAAAGTAAAAGCATTTTCTTCTCACTCAATGTTGTATACCTACCATCATTAAAAAAGAACGCTAACTTGGTCATATGTATATGCGCTAGTTCTGTCCCTGAGTGACACCAAATAAAAACGAAAATGACAGAAAATAGGTAAAATGGAACATTTCAAGTAAATTAAGGCCATCATCGATTTGGAGTACTATGATGATATATGTGAACATTACCTTCGTTTGTCGTCGCGTCGCTTCGCCGTATCGTATATAGAAGATATGATATACCCTTATAGCCTAGAATTCGAAAGAGCAGCAGCAGTAATATATAGTAACCACGTTCTTTGTGCTCCCTCATCCCCACAATTTTAGTTTATTTTTTTTGTGCGCAGGTATGTGCGTCCAAAAGGGAATTTTGTATAAATATAACATACACACATATATAGAAAGATATCACACGCTTGTATGCACAGGCAACACATAACCAAGCCATATCTTACGCCGCCGATAAGTTTGATATCAAATGTAGGTACCTACTACATACCCTATCATCAATTACATTGTGGGTGACCTGAATGTTGTTAGCATACTGGCACAGTGGCACCTCTTAAGAGAGATAGCAACACCACACATAATATTATCCCATATACACTCATATGTACATAATATGTTGTTTCTGGGTTTTCCTTTAATGTGTCATGGGAAAACGCACACCCAAGTGGAAAAATGAGGCATTAATTCGGAAAGGGAAGTCAAGGGACAATCGACTAAGAAAACGACTACGACGATGATGATACAACGGGTCGACCGACACGGTTTGCTGATGTAGCTTGTTGTTGTTGCCAAGTGATATCATTTTTCTTCCGATAGTTTTGAGAGCAGTTTTTGGAGGACGAAGGCATTTTTTTTTCCTTTATTTGTTGATAGCCTTGACAGCGACATTGAGGTACGAGGGAAGTATTAAAAATTGATTTTGATGACAATCCAACACCTTGATGAGAAAGGGAAACAATTATATGTGTTCAATTCAAGAACTTTTATTTTCAAAAAAAAAAATGCAGAACCCTTTGCTAACATAATCTTTGAACATAAAAGAAATAGAGCTAGTTTTTCTACACATTTGTGAAGTCCGGCTAATGAAAGAATCTCTGTACTAAATTGTATGCCCGAAATTCCCGACATTGAGCTTAAGGCATTCCTTAAATTGCTAGCGATAAAATAATGAGAGACTTGTAGTTATTATCTAATTAGATCTAGTTAACTTAACCCTTAATCCGAAATCCCAAAATCGTTAAAAGCCAATATTCCTAAAATTAAAAATACCGAAAGCCAGAAACCCAGAAAACCCATAATCTCAAAGACCCAAAATCTACAAAACACAAAATCCAGATAAAAATTAATTCAGGAAATAATTATTTTGTTTTTTCGATAGTCCGGTATTTGTGTTTACGTGATTATTTTAATATTCCGCTGGCAATTTCGAACATCTATTGTGTTAGTTAGTTATTGCCTATATAAATTTAACTAATAAACCCAAAATCTGGAAATTAAAAAATCGTTAAAACCAATAATTTCTAAAATTAAAGAAAAACGCATCCAAAAATTAAAAAAAAAAAAAATCAAGAGAAAAAAACCTGAAATAAGTTTGGGGTTTTTAGGAATTCAATATTTTGAATTAACAATATTATAATAACGGGTGATTTTTTAGCTGGTTTGGTTTTGGCAACACTGGTTTTGACAGCTGACGTGTGTTTAGTACTTTGTGTCACTGTCAAACAGCTTCAGTTTGGTTTGCAATTTAACCATGGATCGTCTTACAAATGAACAACGCTTGCAAATTATTGAATTTTACTATCAAAATTCGTGCTCGGTTCGAAATGTTCATCGCGCGCTGCTTCCATTTTATGGTCGGCATTCTCGACCTTCTGAGCAGTCTATTCGGAAGATTGTGACCAAATTTCGCACCAAATTTACTTTGTTGGACATTAAACCACCAACACGTTTACGTACTGTGCGTAGTGAAGAAAATATTGCGGCCGTATCAGCTAGTGTGACAGAAGACCGCGAAATGTCGATTCGGCGCCGTTCCCAGCAGTTAGGCCTTTGTTACAGCACTACGTGGAAAATTTTGCGGAAGGATTTGGGCGTAAAGCCTTTTAAGATACAGCTGGTGCAAGAACTAAAGCCAGCCGACCTACCACAACGCCGAATTTTTGGTGAATGGGCTCTTGGAAAGCTGGCCGAGGATCCGCTTTTTTATCGAAAAATTGTGTTCAGCGATGAGGCTCTTTTTTGGTTGAATGGGTACGTAAATAAGCACAATTGCCGCATTTGGAGTGAAGATCAGCCAGAAGCATTGCAACAGCTACCAATGCATCCCGAAAAAGCCACTGTTTGGTGCGGTTTATGGGCCGGCGGCATTATTGGGCCATATTTCTTCAAAGATGATGCGAATCGCAGCGTTACTGTCAATGGTGAACGCTACCGAGCGATGATAACAAACTTTTTTTTGCCCGAAATGGAAGTTCTTGACTTGCATGATATGTGGTTTCAACAAGACGGTGCCACATGCCACACAGCACGCGAAACAATGGCGCAATTGCGAGGCGAGTTTGGTGAACAGTTAATTTCACGTTTCGGGCCGGTCAATTGGCCGCCTAGATCGTGCGATTTGACACCATTAGACTATTTTTTGTGGGGGTATGTCAAGGCTAATGTCTATAGGGACAAGCCCGCTTCGATTGACGCACTGGAAGCCAACATCCATGCATTCATTCGTGAGATACCGGCCGATATGTGTGAAAGAGTATACCAAAATTGGACTCAGCGGATGGGCTACCTGAGACGCAGCCGCGGTCAACGTTTGCATGAAATTATCTTTAAACATTAAATTGCAAGGTTCAAACTATCGATTCAAATAAATATTTCATTCATTTTTTCGAATTTTTTGTGTTTTTTTTTTTAAAAAAGTTCTAAACCTCTAAAAAAATCACCCGTTATTATTCAGCTTCTAATTTTGAACATTTGTTATTGGGAATCCCAAAATCCTTAAAATCCACAATTCCAAGAGACATAATCCTTAAAACTAAAAAAACCGAAAGTCAAAAACCCAAAATCCCGAAGACCCAAAATCTATAAAACCCAAAGTCCTGAAAATCCAGAAACCCAAAATTCAGATAAAAAAAGCTTTTATTTGGGGTTCTTGGGCAATTCGAAATTTTTTGCTTTACGTTATTATTATACCATTCAACTTGTAATTTTGAGCATTTGTTATGTTAAGTCAAAAATCCGGAAATTCCAAAATCCTTTCATACCCATAGTTCCGAAAACCCACAATCCCTAAAATTAAAAACACTGAAAGCCAAAAACCTAAAATCGGGAAGACCAAAAATCTAAAAAACCCTAAGGCTTGAAAATCCAAAAACCCGGAATCCAGATAAAAATTAAATCATATAGAGAAAACAAAACCCTAAAATATTTATTTGGGGTTTTCGTGAATTCGGTATTATGGGATTACGTTATAATTATATAACATTAAGCTTGTAATTTTGAACATTTGTTGTGTTAGGTCAAAACCCGGAAATTCCAAAATCCTTTAATACCCATAATTCCGAAAACCCATAGTACCTAAAATTCAAAACACTGAAATCCAAAAACCCAAAATCGCAAAGACCCAAAATCTATAAAACTCAAAGTAAAACAAAAACGATCGAACGATATCATTTTGGCAATACCCATCTCTATCACATCTAAAGGGAAAGATAGGGACAGCTATTGCCAATACGATATCGTTCGATCGTTTTTGTTTTACGGAATAAGGCCCCTGAAAATAAACGCCAAACCCAGAGAAAAAAAATCGTGAAATAATTATGTACTACATATTTGGAATTTCGGTAATTCGGAATTTTGGGTTAATTTAACGTGATTATAAGTTTTTGGGATTTTGGTTTTGGGAGTTCTGACCCCAACCCTAAAAAACCGGTAAATATTGAAAAATAAACGCTTTTTTTTAATGGGGAACAGCATTTATATCTTAAAATACTCCTTGTTCGTGATACAACTACTATTTTATATAATTTTCTTTAAAGAGTAAGGCTCCGCAAGATCAAACAATTTTACTATTTTTTTTGTCAATGTTGATAATTTATTGTAGGTACATACATACATCCCTAGTAATAAATTGTTCTATAGTAGTTTTTTAAAGTTTGGGAGATTACTCCCCAATGTCTCAAAATTTGGGATTTTGGTATAAGGGGAATTTGGAATACTAGGTTTTTAGATTTTGGTATCAGGATTCGAAATTATTATTGATCCAGGTTTTGGCATTCGTTATTTAACATTCCGGGATTATGGACAGTTCATTCTTGTAATAGTCTAAATTTTCGGACCTTTTTTTCCGAAAGCCCACAAAAATCATTCGATATTTTGAGCACATTATTCTTGCGATATTACCCCTAACCGTTATAGTTCCTAGTTTCAACTTTGCATTGCACCAAAACAATGTCTCAAATTACCTTTATTCTATTGCCAAAGTTCTTCTAGCCATGGTCACAAAATATTAAATTCGATATTGGGGGTCAAAAATAAATTTCTATATTTCACCCATTCCAGTAAGAATTGATTTAATTAATTACAATCTTTTTCTTGTTAACAAGTTTGAGTACTTTTACCACCCTGTCAATTGAGAATAACTCCTTGTAAAAAGTATTATTAATACTCATAATGATTTAATGTTATTAAGCAGAAATCTCTGCACACAATTTATTTAAGACAACAAAAAAAATCATTGATATACCAAGTAGGTAAATTCAGGTAGGTCGATAGTGATAGTTTAGGGCATACATACATATGTATATTTGGTTCCCATATCCATCCATTTCAAACCTGTCCTTCTAAACACATTTTCCATGACAACACTGCCATAAGCCTTCTTGAAGCACTATTATTAAAATTATTAACACGCCTCTAGTGGTGGTTTTTATAGGATAATGCTATAGTGCTTTTGGGATCAGGGCTTTCATTTCCATGTCATAATATTCTTTGTTTCCAAACAACCATCATACAATTCCCCTCCTTTACTCCAAATAACAAAAAAAAAAAAAAAATACGATTGCCTAAGGCATATGTCAGTTATATGGATTAGTGGATATTTATGTCAAATTATATTGAGTTAACCTCATTAAGGCCAAATAAGGAGTATCACGAGGGGGTGGTGGCTCCAAACAACATCCTCCCTCAACATACTTTTTAACCTCACTCTCCTCCAGCATAATAGAGTCGCATTGAAACTCATTCGCATGCATGAATAGATAAATACATATGCAAAGAGTCGTCATTTATTAGCTCTGTGTATATGTGCCAGAAAATTGGGACACGTATATTTATGGATATACTTGTATATTTTTATCAGGACGACTGGATGTGTAGCAAAAAAAAAATACAAAAAAAAATACAAATAATAAAGGGAGCACCGATAATGACGATAATGGAGTCGACAAAGGAAAAAAAAAGTACAAATCATTCTGTGAACCAAGCACTTAATTGAAATTACATTAATGTATGTAGGTGCTATAAAAAAAAAATGAGTGTGGGGGGGGGGGAAAACGATAGTGATAAAAATAAAAAAGAAACCCTTCAGTACATACAGTCACTGCCACAGATATTCGTACAGAGACTTTTTTTCAAACTAAAGTTTATTATTTATTTGTTTCTAAATACATATGTTTTTATTGAGTCTATTGTTTTGATCATATTTTGTGCCATCATTTTTTCAGTTTATTAAAAACCCATTCATGACTTTTTTCATGTGTTTTAATCCTTTGATCTAGAAACGATGAAAAGTTGTCTTAAAAAAAAAACTAAAAAAAAACTGGAGAAAGGAAACTTTTAATGACTGTAGCTTTTTAAATACGAACATAGTGGTACAAATATTGCGTGACAAAAATAAATGTTTTCAAATTTTCTTTAAAACATCTCTTAACAGATTTTCTTGTCGCTCACGAGATATATACAAAAACTTATTTATCAAAATAATGGGTTTCAAACATTTTGTTTTTCAAACATATATTTTGTGGTATGTGTCATATTTTAAATCCTTTGTATTAAAGTTAAAAATTAACCCTAATTTTTGAGTTTCATGCCGAACAATATTCCAACCAGAAAAGTTAGCATTTCAAATATATGAAATTTTTTTCGGGTGAAATTCACAGTAAGCCTTATTATTATTATTATTATAGTTACTTAAGTAATGTTTTCGACGGCACTGGTAAAATTACCTGCATTGTGTGTGTGAATCACACTCTCTATGTGTGTCCGGGATGGAACATGGATTTTTACAATATTTGTCACTATACATAACATGTAATTTCTAAGTTTTATCGGTCAAATCTAGGTTTTGCACCCAATTCGGGGGCAATACCTAATAAGAAACACGAAAAAAAATTCACCAACCAATTTTAATACTCGTATACACTCATGAATAACTTTGGTATTCAAAAGTCAAAAGCAATATTTTTTAAATAATTTTGAAAATTATACTTGTAGGAATAATTGTGAGTGTCACTGTAGACGACTCATATTTGCTATCAATATAGCTATAATATGTAGGTTATTTTTGTTAATTAAATCGAATGAATGCCCCTGTGGGGGTTTTAGGATTATTGAAAGAAATAATAATCTTTATTATGAAGGGCAGTTTTCAGTAAATATCTTACCACCGAAAAGGTCTTGAATGTCAACAAAATTGTGGGGCAACGACTGTTGAGTAAATGTGTTTTTTTTTTTTAATTCTGCAATTCAAATGGAATTAAACAACTCCTTTAGGATAAATTTCTTCATATTTCACAATAAATTTTCAATATGTAAATTGGGCCGGTTTTTCACTTAAACGAACCCCGCTTAAGTGAACAAAATTACACTTAGCGGAGTCCGGATAAATGAAAAAAAATTTCACTTAAGCTGATTTAAAAATTCCAAAAATATAAACAATTGTGACATAATATTAGAAGTTCAAATGTCACATTCGTGGTCAAAACTTGGTGGAGGTGAAAAATAAAAAAAAATAAATGTTCTCATTTAAAATAGGAAATCGCAATTTTTTTGCCGATTTTAAATATTTCAAAAGGCTTTCCCAATTAGCTCCATTTAATATTCGCTTCAATTGTTCCATGTTTTCTACTTCTTCTACAACTATAGCACATCACAAATCGCATGACGGATTCATAAACCATGTAACTGGCTGACGACGGTATATCCGAGTTCCTTAATATTTTTTTCCATACGGGTTTATTAGACTTTTTGCGGAACCTAGCTTGTTTTTTAGGTGACATCCCATTTTCATATTGGGCTTCAACAGAACCCCAAGGTATTTATATTCCGCAATTACTGTTTCTATCACCTGCCCATCAAAAAAACAATTTTTATTTACGCTCAGCTTTGCCTGTTTCTTTCGTACGATTGAAGGGAAACGAACGGGCTGACGAACTGGCAAGGCAAGATTCAGCCCTTCATGACTCACTTGCAGAAAGAGTCAACATTCCACTTGGAGTCATGAAGGGCAATATATTCTTTATTTTTCTTACCGAATCCAATCGCAGGTGGGGCAATACATCAAATTCCATCATTTCTAGGAAGATTTGGCCCACCTATTGTAAGTCCCGAACAAACGACTTAATTTGCAGACCCAGGCGAGACATAGCCAGGGTCGTTGCGACATGTACAGGACAATGGACAATCGGAGACCATGCAGCGAAGCTAGGTATTTTCCACAATAATCACTGTCGTAGTTGCGGGGAGACCAGTAGGAAAGGGAAACAGTCGTTTATTTCCTCTGTAAATGCCCCGCTTTGGCCAGAATAAGAGCTCAATCACTTGGTAGAGTTTTTTTCAGTGACCTAAACGAACTTTCTGAGATGAAGATCAAAGATTTGATCACCATCCTCAACGAAACGCACTGGCTCTAGAATAAACCTCAGTAGCCACTGTACATCTTTCCTAGAACTAGACGATCGTTCTTAGGGGTCAAACCTCTTACGTCTCTGAGCCAACCGACAATCTAATCAGTGTGGCATGTTGCTGCGAGACTGAGATAATCCAAACCATTTCCATCCACAGGTCCAAAGAGTTATGGTATCAAAACTGCGTCGCGGGTGCACTCTAGCGCTAATTGGGTCAATGAGCTAGGTGGCTCGTGACCGCCATATCTCCCTACCTATACCTTCGGACGATCATTATTTTGTATTTTTCTAATTTTCACATTTTACAATATTTGTTTAGTTTGTTTATCATTAACTGCAAACTTGATGGAGATTCGGAAAATAAGACAATGTCGTCTGCGAAAAGGAGTACTTTCTTGTTTAAATCTGAAAACTCTATTCCCGCAGGTAAGTGGGCTTTAAGACGCAGTAGATAACTTTGTTGATATCGCTCCAATCAAAGAGAAATTCCACTAAGTCCACTTGGACTTCGTAAGGATAAGTTAAACAGGAAACCGCTTTAAAAATCAAGGAGAACGCACGAACTATAAGTTTTTTTTCCAGGTGAATTAATCTGTAATTTCATTGGATTTTTAGCAGGGAGGGGGAGGGGGGGTATAATTACAGGGTAGATTTTGATTGAAGACAGATTTTCAGGTGAATAAACTAATCTGCGGGAAACAAAATTCCCCTTTCAATTGGCCATATACATAGAGTCCAATATTATTTCGGGTTTTTTTAACTTTTTGGGGAATGTCAATTTTTGGTTGGATATTGGTTTTAAAAAATTAGATTTTTCGGGTTTTTTATAGGGCCGATGATTCCACCCGGGTAATCATCTACCCGGATTGCTTGTACCCGGGAAGTAAATTACCTGGGTACCCTGGTATTCGGGTAAAATGGGTATTACCTGGGTACCCTGGTATTCGGGTATAATGGGTATTACCTGGGTACCCGGGCAGATGATAACCCGAGTGGAATCATCAGCCCCAATTCAATGTCTGCAGCTCTTGATGGGACATAAAATTAATTAGTTCCATCTTACTTATTTTACAAATGGCTGTGGTTCGCACCCAGTTCCTATTTTTGCTTTCTTTTTTTTTTGCTGGACCCAGGTAATCGGGTAGTCGGGTACCCGGGGATTACCCGAATTACTCAGGTACCCGGGGATTACCCGAATTACTCGGGTACCCGGGTATTACCCAGGTACTCGGGTACCCGGGTATTACCCAGGTATTCGGGTACGCGGGTATCATCAGCCCTAGTTTTTGAAACGATCCCTTATATTGTATGTAAATTTTTTAAAAGTCATTAATATTTTTTAAGATTTCAAAACAACTACTAGGTACATAGGTATATTTCTCCCGGAAACTATATCTACGTATTTTCTTGACAAAAAAAAAAACATACTACCGCCTCCATATTTGTTTTATTCCAACAAAAAAATCTATTTATTTTTTAAACTTATAATCCTAATTCCAATTAGAAGTCTAGAACAACGTCAACTGTTGTCTTCTATTGGCTGCCACACACGAGCACTAGGTACTATCTGTCTGTCTGTTCCGCCATGATGGCTTCCCGCCTTAGTCAAACAGTTGTATATACCTAATGAGTATAATGCTCGAGCACTATGCCTCCTTTTCATTGCTATCGGTTGCCTTGCGATTCTGGCAAACACTGTGAATCCTTTTTCACATTTAAAGATGTTTACTTATCTTAAGGGATTCTATGGAACACAAGAAGTAAGTATTTTATGTTGGGTAGATAGGTAGATATACAACTTTAGCTAAGAATATTAGCCATTCGTTTTGGATGCGTCTTGGTCTATTGACAGACCGCAAAAGAGATAAGTTTCACCATCAGTATATAGCTAGCTATGTACGAGTAGTATACGGGGTTTTGACTTTTCCATCATCAACACTGTGTTGTGTGGTGCGCGCGGTTAAAGACAAAACCCAAGGAATATATGTATATAGAGGAATTCTCACAGAAAAATCGGAATCATGACGAACCACCGTCGTTGGCGTCGGTCGGTCGTCGTCGTCGTCGTAGTCGTTGCCGAAGAACATTGATGTGGATATGTCGCCTTGGGTGGTCGGTAACGTCATCGTTGTCAGATAGTTATAGACCGCCGGCCGTCACATCACCATCAACAGTCGTGCACCCGGGTCCCTTCTTGATCTGTGGCAGCAAGACAACGGCACACCAAATCGAATTGAAACTGGAGACTAAAGACTGAAGATCGAAGGAATAAAAGAAGAAGAAAAACCTTTTTTATTCCCATTTTATATTTATTTTTTTGTTGTTTTGCTTTCTTACCACCTACCAGGATATTAAACACTGTTTCAATGTTTCGATATATTTTTGTCTCATTGTTGTCTGTCGTTTTGGTTGGATTGTAAATTTGTCCAGCAGCGATATATGCTTCATGGTTGCACCCATTTCCTCTTCTTTATCTCTGGCAACACATATGATGATGATGAAGTGCCATGCCGTGCAGCGTGAAGCCTCGATTCGATCCCGATTCCCAATTCTCAACTCTTATACGACTACTTGTGGTGTGTGTTTTTCTTCCAAAATGTACTTGTTTTGCTCTTGATGATGGTTTATCATCTTCGTCGTCGTTGAAGTCTTGTTGGTTTTTTTTTTTTAACTTTTATTTTTTTAATTTTCAATATTGGCTCATAAAGTTTCCAGCTGAAGCCTATCGGGCGTACTCAACTGACTGCAGTAGATTGGGGCGACATAATATAATATTAAATGCAGAAATGCTGGCGACGATGAGCATTATTATTATTATATGATGAGGGGGAGAAGGTTGTGAGATAATAATGACGATGAGACATGAGAATGAGGATTGTGCTCTTTGTGTATATCGTTCGTATAACTCTGTCCTATGGGCTTGTTTTGCCTTTTTGAAAATTAATTAAATTAGCGATTCAGGCCATTGCGTTTCAGGCAATTTTCTGTGGAGCAAAGGATGAAAAGTACTCTTCCTCTGTATGAGTGTAAGTAAACGATAGACGATTTTGCCTTGTGGATTTGTCTTGATAAGCAGTATTATTTTGCTAAAGGAAGGTACATAAGTATAAATTAATTTTAAATTTATCGAAGAAAGGGCCAACAATTGAGAGACAGCTTATAGCAAAGCAGGTTTATGGTCCTAGAGATTAGACTTCATTCGGGGAAAAAAAATAAAGAAGTTACCTAACTTAACAGTTACCAATGGGGGGCGAGAATTAATTTTGTAAAAAAAAAATGACTAAGCCTATTTTTTGAGGGCAGGTGGTGGAGTTTATTTAGACAGCAAAGTGAAGTAAACGTAAAGTTTTCTTCGAAATTATATTCAAATGTTTGAAATTATGTTAAAAGCACTAGGCCCAAAAGATTTATGTTCGATATAATTTTATGTAGGGTCAAATACGAGTACTCAAGCGCTAATTTGGTCACTGTTCAAGGTTGCTCTAGCTGACCCTAGGTGAGCAGGTAGATAGAAATTTTCTTACAAAACTTTTAATCTGTTACCTTTTACGTTACGTTACCCGTTGGTTCGATCGTGTTCGCCTACTGTTCAGCCACTCTTAACTTTAAATGAAGCAAATACACCCTACAAATTAGAATTGCTGTTTGCAAATGATTTTTTTTTTTACAAGCATTCCCTCCGCTGAATCGCCACATATACCCGTTTGCATTTACCAAATTTACAAAGTCGCTTTTAAACTTAACTATCAGTGTGACTTTGAAGCACAAACACACACTTACTCCCATCTCATTTTTATATTAATTCTCCTTAAAGTTTAAGCATGATACTATACTTAAGAATTTTCTAACTTCAAAGCTTTTTACTAAGTTTTTCTTGGTTTTAAACACTTTTGAACTTTTGCCATATAAAACCTGTTTTCTTAATAAAACTCATCTCAAAAATTGACAGATTGTTCATAAAAATAGGCAAACAAACCAATTTTGAATGTCAAAGGACATATGAAGCTAATTTGATACTTAGAATAAAACAGGCATTTTGTGATTTTAACTTCAATGAAATGTTAAAAAAGCTATTCTGACAAAATCCAGAAAACCCAAAATTGAGAAAATCCAAAATCTAGAAAACCCTTAATCAAATTCTTTCGGTAAACAAATTTTGTAGGGAACTGTCGCACATGTATTGATACGTAGCTTGTTTTGATTTATCATCGGCACTACGTTCATTCCAATCAGGAACAATTGCTTCACAAACATCGTCCCATAATTTTTTCTTTCTTTTCACTTTCATACTGATTAAGAGCCCGACTAAACTATCGGCTGATAGAAAGTCTGTAGTGTGCGTGGGCTCTTAATCTAATTTAAAATTGTTATAGATCATATCAAACAAAAAAACAACAAGCTTTAACTTGTCTACTTTTGTTTACATTTCAATTATTTTCTTAAATCGAAATCCCGAAAAATTATATAAAATTGAATCTTTGCCTAAAAGTTTTATTTTATATAATTTTTTGGAATTTTGATTTCGGGCAAAATTTCTAGATTGTTGGTTTTCGGAATTTTGGGTTTTGGGTTTTCTAGATTTTGGGTTTTCTGGATTTTGGGTTTAGGTAGATTTCGGGTTTTTCAAATTTTAGGTTTTGTGGATTTTGGGTTTTCTAGATTATGAGTTTTCTGGATTTTGGGTTTTTTTCTTCATTTTGGGTTTTCTAGATTTTGGGTTTTCTGGATATTGGTTTTTCGGGATTTTGAGTTTTTTTTGAATTGTGGGATTTAGAGTTTTTTTGTTTTTGGGATTCTGACCCCAACCTGTTAATAAATAAAGTATGATGCTGAACTTGGATTTACCAAGATATCTAGAAACCAATAATCTAAAAAGCAAAAATCTCGAAAACAAAAATCTGGAATTGAAAAAATCTCGAAAAAAAATCGAGACAAAAAAATTTCGAATGCAAAAAATCTAGAATTAATAATAATTAATAACCATCCACCCAAGTGGGACCCAAGCCCTAAATATTTTTTGTTAACAATTTACAATGGGACATAAGTTCCAATTTTTTTAGAAGCATAGAAGATAATAATGATTTGTTGATGTTTTATTTGAAAGAAAATTAGCACAGTGCTAGCAACCAGCATTAAGGCGTATAAACACTGAGGTCCTAAAAATAAAATTTGTTCCTTGGCCTTAAGTCTCTGCCTCACGGAAAGCAGCAAAGGAGGATTAGATGTTCAATATTCACAGAGCTTAAAGTGCGACACTTCGACAGTTAAATCACAAGGGACGCTAAAGTTAAGAAAAAATTCAAAAATCCTCTGTTCAACTGCTATTTTACCACAGGCTGTGCTGTGATGCTAGCGGCCGAACATATAATAACCGTGTTTAGTCATCGTCAACTAACACAACTAGATAAATAATAAAATAAACTGAGGTCCTGTTTCACAATGTCTAAGTAAAGTTCTGATTAGTTACTCGACACATAAATATTGACACAGGGTCAAAAGTTCACAGGAGAACAAATCACAGTTGTCTTTTTACCAACCTGAATAAGTTATAAATTGAAAAGTATTTTTTTGGACTGTGGACTTATGACCCCGTGTCAGTATTTATGTGTCGAGTAACTAATCAGAACTTTACTCAGACATTGTGAAACAGGCTCTGAATGTAAAAATGAGTTTTATTTGAGTTTGAAAATCTAGAATGATTTATTTTTTCCGAGATTTTTTTCTAGATACATATAGTCTTTCGATATTTTTGGTCATTCTATATTTTTGTGCATTCGAGATTTTGTTTCCTAAGTTAAGATTAAAAAATTGTTTTTTCGAGATTTTTTGCATTAGATATTTTTGTCATTCAAAATTACGTCATGATCCCCCTGAACTTGTTTAAAATTTGAAAAATTCCCTTTTTGACCTAATATCAAACTCAAAAGCTCAAACTCAACAATTTTGCAAATATGTACTACCGATACAGAAAATTGTTACTTTCAAAAATGTCCTCTCAGTTTTAAAATTTGTTACATCCGTGGTTTCACAATTTCTTTTATTTCTTCTGCCATCTTTTTCACCAAACACATCTATTAAATGACAATAAATCAAGTTTCATGAAATCCCATAAATCCATATCACAATATATCCACAAAAAATATTATAGAAGCTTTTTTGTTTTTTTGAAAATGATACAAAATTTTCAATCTATATCTTTTCAAATACATATAATAAAAAAAAGACTGAATTATATGAGTACCTACCTAAGTTAGAGAACGTTTTGGGTCAACAGACGTTCAAGGTTAATTCTTAACACGAACTGTTTTTATTTTTTTTTATAAATATTATAAATACCTACTACTTCAAAATTATGAACAGCACGCGCGTATATTTATATATTCCGTTGTCGGTCTTTTCCAGTCGCTCCCGACCGACTATACTTGCTCGGACACAATATCGGAATACAAATTTGTATTTATTCTGTCATTAATTTTTTTTTTTTGATGTTGATAGCAATTTTTCTTCTTTTTTTTTGTGTTATGTGTGTAACAACGTTTGCCCCCAAATGTCGAAAGTCCAAACAAAGGTGCGATGCCCTTGAACCGAATCGCTTTTGTGCTAATATACTGCTGCTGCTGCAGTAGGCAAGGATCTTAGTTGAAAAAAAAAAAACAATTTCCTTTGAACATTGAAATATATATACGAGTTATAGGTATAGGCAAAGGGAAAGAAAATATATTATTCACCAAATTATCCTAATTAACTGTTCTAACTGTATAGGTACTCGCGCCCACTGCACGAAATATGAGTACGAGTCAGAAGAGAACAGTTCAAGGAGAGAATTTAGTTAAATGTGAAGAATGAAAAAATAAAAATGTCCTTCAACCAAGTTAATTGCCGGGAAAATCCTGACAAGAAAAAGAGCCTTGTTCTGCAAATAGTATATACACAGTATCAGAGCCGCCCTCTCCTCTCTCTCATATCGCTTGGACAAATTTCGCTTAGAATAATCTCATTAGTTTTATATAGTTAAACCTTAATTTCTCCTTACAAAGCGGGACAGAAACAACAAATAATAAAAATAAAAACGAGATATAAAAAAAAAAATATTTATTATCAGTTTATATCAGCCAGCGGTGCGCGGATGTTGATATAGCTGAAGGCGCTCTCTTGATCAGCTATAAAGTCCGCCATCGTGTGTTAACAAACGCGGAATTGGTGTATTTTCCTAAAAAGATGCGGAAAATCCAACCGTCATAGTTTTGCGGGCATTCTTAGCTGTCAAAGATACACAAACTATCTTTGTGTCTATAGATTCATTTATGTAGATAGATTGTGCACTTGTATAGTGGAATCGACAATTCGCTTCGCTTGACAAGTGCTTTGTTATCTGGTGCTGCTTCTGCTTCTACTTCTGCTTCGATTGCTGCTTCACTTCTGCTTTTGGCTTGCTATACTCGGTATTTTGTCTTCGTTTGACGTGAGCACCTTGAAAATACACCTCAAGGTTGCCTTGCAATGATGATGATGATAATGATTATGATGAGGCATTTTGAAATATGTAAGTATCTTTTAGATACTTTATGATGGCGTTCATGTCCACATGCTTTGATTTATATAGTATATTATTTGTATGTATACACATTTATGTTTGTTTGGTGGTGTCATTATATTTAAAGGCATCATGTGTATGACTATACTTGATGTACATAGATAGGTACATCAGAGGTGTGTACTCTGGGCAACTGTGTGTGTGTTTTTTTTTTTTTTTTTACAGAACGTCACACTTGATCGGTCTGGTAATTGCATTTTCATGAAGTACGTGAGGTATATATATGTAGTTTTTTTTTTTAAATCAAATATATGTATATATTATGTATAGAATGAATAAACTTATAAGTTAACTAGAATTATTGTTTTGTTGAAGAATTCTATTGGCATCAATTGCACTTAGGTAGGTAGGTAGGTAGGCATAGGTACGTAAACAAAGAAGTGAAGAAATGAACATTTGCAACGTGATTTTTCAAGGGTTTTCTAGTGGATAAACGATAGATAACAAACCTCTGATGTTTGTTTGTTTATTTGTTTTTTTTTTAATTTTTTTCTTTCGTAATTTAATTAAATTTCGTAATGATTGCCTCAAGTTAATTTAAATCTAATGTCAAACATATTTGGAATTCCATAGAGTAAAAGCGGTGACCAAGCGTGTCGGGAAAAACAATTTAGTCACGATTTTGTGTTTATCTCAGCTTATAACAGTATTTATTGGTTCTAAATGGATTAGACTAACTTTTGTTCCTTGGCATAATGGTTGTGATGGAGGTCTGTTTATACGTTTTGAAAATTTCTCATCAGTAAAATTTGTCAAACAAACGATGCAAATTAAAAGAAATCATAAATAGTTTTGTTCCATTTTACAATGTTTCTCAACCAATTTTATAAATGCGAGAGTTACAGAACCTAAAAACACTGCATCCAATACCAGCCGACGTCTTAGAATATGTCCTTTTTTGTTAGAGATAAAATTGTATAGGTCAACTCTATTTCTGCAAACTAACAACAAGCATACATATCAATCCTTGAGATGAGTTGTAAGTCACTTTGTGCCCTGGATGTCAACGAATTGTCGGGTTTTGGCTGAATTTTTTTTTTCTAGACCCAGTAGATATTTTACTTCTGTGGTTGTGTTCAAAATATTGGCATTAAAATAAAGACGGCAAAGCCATGCTCATATTGATTATACATATTGTTAAATTTTGAATCTTTTATTGAAAGAAAATAAAATCTAGATATCTACTATCTATCATTAAAATAAAACTTAGAATATAATGTTTAAGAAAGTTTTTCTCCAGATTTATTGATTGTACGAAAAAAAGTGTTTCAACATTTTTTGTGTAGGATTCCATTAGCTACAATTTCGGTCTTTATAGATTTTGAAAATATTGATAGTTTTCGATAAATTTACCAAAAAACACAAAATTTCACCTGCTTTCACTCTTCACTGGTCCAAATTTAAGACACTTTTCAGAATAAGCTTAAGTCATTAAAATAAAGTTCTCTAAATTTCAGAGGTTTTCCCCCAAACCAGCGGTAACTTCATTAGAAAGGTTTGAGCTATTTCTTGAACTGCATTACACTAACTGCTGTTTGTAGCCTTTCTGTAAATTCTCAGCTTTTTTGGTTGTTTAAGAAATGACTTTTATACAAACTTCACTAGTAAAGTTATCAGCACATGTGATTATAGTTACGCCACTATTTTATGAACTGCTGTAAAATTTAGAATAGAAATTCAAACAAAATGTAGAATTTCTGTCGCGGTTCCATTAGTCTAGGTGAAAAATTTCTATGCTAACTTCACAGATTTTCGCTTTTTTTTTGTTGACTCACATTTCAAAAACGCTCAAATTCAAACAGCTGTAAGCAGTAATAGCTAAGTTGAAGTTACTATTCCGTAAAATTATGCATTGGCCAAAAAAAAAAAAATTATAGCTATCTCAAGTCAAAGAACTTAGAATTTTCACCATCTTAAGTAAAAGTTAGAAATGTTTTGTTTCAATTCATTCCTGCTGCGAGCGTATTATCAGAAAAAAAAAATATTTTCAAATCATTCATACAATCCACTTCATAAAAAAAGTCTGAGTGCCGGGACTCACGGTTAAGATGTGTAAACATCAACATTCGTCCGAATGCCTCATAGACCGAAATACCACATCTAATTTTGGGTGTGAATAATAGGAAAAATTCACGATATTTTTATATAGATTTTAACTTTTCTTGAAAATGCGTTTTTTTTTAAAGCTCAGATATAGCAACTAAATTATATTTAACAAAAGATCTGAGCGCCCTAGACGTCCAAGACGTATTGGATTGGGTCTTCTGCATCCAAGACGAATCCAAAGATGAGTTTGAAACTGGTCTCTAAATAATATGTCTAAAATTATGCATTTAGAAATATGAATGTTCTCCCTGATAGAAGGTTCACCTCTGATAACTTTTTTTTGACGTCTTTCTATACCTTTTTCATTCCCACTTCGTGACGGGAAAGAGTTGGTCAAGAAAAGCCTCTCTTTCTCACCATGAAGTGGGAGATGTCTTTCTAGGCCACCTCTTTCTCGCTATGAAGTGGGAGTGAGAAAAATTACAGAGACTTCAAAACAAAGCGGCGGAAGCAGTCCAATGTGAAAACCGGTAATTAAATTTAATCTAGTTCCATCTGATAAGAGATGAATTCCAAAATTAAGTTCGAACTGTCAACCAACTTCCAACCAAAACAAACTTCCAAAACATGGGGGATGAATTCTATAATGAAGTTCGAACTGTTTGAACGTTTGAAAAGATGTATAGAAAACTATATTTTGACGTATATGTAAAATTTATCTAGTCCCAACTGACAGTGAAATCCTCTGGAATGACAGTGGGAAACAATTGTTGGCTCAACAAAATGTCCTTGCAGGGTGTCCCGAAATCACCGCCTCAGAAGAAAACCATGAGTTCCCAAGGTCATTTCAAGTCGAAAAACTCAAGAGGTAATTTTCTCGTTTTCGCTTCGTTTTCGACTTATAACGGTTTTTATGATTTTTTTTCTTTTTTCCTTTGACTGGGATACAACCGATTTTTGAAATTTTTTTATTTAAACAAGAACAGTTAGAAATTTGTATCTACCATATAACTTTTTTCTGTGTGGATAACGGTTTTCAAGCTAAATATTTTCAAGCACATTTTTTAAGCATTTTTAGGTTGTTCTTTTGACTTCGATATGATTTTTTTCATAAAAACACGTTATTAAGTATAATTTTTTTTCATTATTATGAAAGCCCAATACGTGTTCTTAAAAATACTTAACATTTTTTACCTAAAAATAGACATAAAATTATTAAAAAAATAAAAAACAAAAAATAAAGGAAAATAAAGAAAATATGAATATTTGAATAAAAACGAATAAAGCACTTCTAACGGTTTTACTCTTACTTTACTGTTTCTTATATTCAACACTAAACGCTCAGCGTAGTTTTTTATTCGTTTTAATTCGTTTTCATCAAATATCATACTTTTTTTATTTTCCTTTATTTTTATTTTTTATTTTGTTAATAATTTTAAATGTATTTTTAAGTACAAAAATGTTAAGTATTTTTAAGAACACATATTGGGCTTTCATAATATAGAAAAAAAAATTATACTTAATAACGTGTTTTTGTGAAAAAAATCATATCAAAGTAAAAAAAAACAACCTAAAAATGCTTAAAAAATTTTGCAAAAAAAAAAAATTCGGAAATCGGTTGTAGTTTGGCAAAGTTAGAGCCAGTCAAAGAAAAAAAGAATAAAAATCATAAAAACCTTTATAAGTCGAAAACGAAGCGAAAACGAGAACAATTATTAATTAATTTTTCGACTTGAAATGACCTTAGGAACTTATGGTTTTCTTCTGAGGCGGTGATTTCGGGACAGCCTGTATATTATATTATACTTATATTAGTATATAAGAGTTCAACTCTGATTGATGAAAATAAACAAATAACAAAAATTGTAGCCCAAAAATTTTTGTCGTTGGACTCGTGAAGAGTACATATATTCTAGAGACTTTAAAAGAATTCTAAATTTATGCGGAGTGAATTCGCTACAAGGTTTTTACAAGTCTCAGTGCTGTTGACTTGGTAACTAAAACTTGATTTATTTTGACTAAGAATGTACTCAGAAAAGCAAATATGAGTAGATTTTTCTATAAGAGTATAATGTTTCAAAAAATAAAAAAAAATTGTTTTTTTTTAACAACTCGTCCTTCAAACAACAGTTAACATTCTTGAAGTTTTGACAATTTTATCTTGCTTTGTGGCTAACCCTTGAATTCTTAAGTTAAGAACTGTTAATACTTGAGTTCATTTTGACCTCGGAAATTGTTTTGCAAAAGTATGTAGCTATATAAAATTTTTCACTTTACAATTTTTTTTCTGAATGTTTGGTCCGCTTTATGAGCCGGTTGAATAATTGGTCCATTTGATAAATTTTCCTTAAAATAATATTACTGGCGACAAATTCAGCAATTGTGAATAATTTTCCGTGTAAACTTTCTATTCACAAAAAAAAAAAAAAATGTCTTTTATCGGTCAAAGAAATTACACCTGACTCTGCGAAATCGCAAACATTTGATATGTGTACACGGATTTTTGTGTTCAGAAAAAAAATTCACGTTTCCGGAATAAAGTCCTACTGGAGTTTTAGAAATTGACGTCTCGAATTTTGTTATTCTAAAAGCGAATGAGAGGACAACTTTTAAAAACTGCTTGATGTTTTTGATTGTGTTAATTATAGAATCCAAGGAATAACAAGACTGCCCTTGTGAGAAAGGTGTGTAATCTCTAAATCTTAGATGAAGCTGTTCTTTCTTATCTAGATTTTTAACTAAAGATACTTTAACACCAGGGTTTCAAGTCTAAATTCCACTAATAATCGAAATCTAACTTTCACATATCAACATTTTTTTAAATACATATTTTAAAACTATTTTCTTTTTTCTTTTCAGGTAACTTTTGGATTACATATCATAAAATCTACATTTAACTATATGAACTGAACCTTGTAAGTTAAAACCAGTAGCAATATCTAATTCTATGATTTATTTTAATTTCACATTCATTTGCAACTATAAACAGGGCCAATTAATAGGTCAACTTACGTCTGACGAGTTTTATATCACAAGGGTCTTTCATTATAAATATACACTATGTAATTTTATAAATGACCTTTGTGCGAATTTTTAAAACGTTCGTTGGTCAATGTGTTGCCTTCAAACAAGTTCCATCATCATCTGTAGGTATAGTTAACAATCATATTTAACCTATAAAAGCGTCTGCCTTGAAGTATTTATTATATAAATATACGAGACAAGTCTTTCGTGAAAATCTGGGCTGGCCATGTGTACCTACCTAAATTTGCCATATGCAAAATTCAATATCGTAATTTGTATGTATTAACTTGAAATAATTTCTAAACCATGAATTGGCACGAATGTGAACTTCGAAACGATAATGACACGAACAGGTATCTCTAAGTACGTTATAATGTGTTGTTTATGAAATTACTACCTGGCATACAATTAACATTTTTCTCTCTTTTCTCTCTCTTGTCAGGGAAAACATCAGTTAAATTGTTTTTGAAAATTAGTTGATAGTTTTGTCATTCAAATAAAATATACACCTAAATGTTTTGTTTTAGCGGAAGAGAAATGTTTTGTTCGACGACGAGTATAATAGCAATTTGTTTAAATCTTTCGTGTTGCAGTATATATATAGCCTTCAAATTAGGTAATTGATTTTTGTTGTTGTTGTTGTTGTTGTTGTTGTTGTTTTGTAATGAATTGTGAGGTACGGGTTTTGTCACAGACTTGAGGTATATGCTCGTCATTTGATTCAGAATTTATACTAAAAAAACGAGTTCATCATTTCTTTCTTATTACCTACTATAGTTCTTGAAAATATTTATGTATTAAATTTTATGGTATTTTTACAAGTTATACTTAATATAAATTAACTATATGAAAAAGCAGAGTCCACTGAATCAGAACGTTAGATAGCGCGTGCACCTAATCTGCAACGTATGAGAAAGAACTTGCGATTAAATTACACCTTGCGATAGCACGTGCAATTTAACTATAAGCGTGAGGGGTATGGTATGTTTCGCAAGAATTGTCTGGCAAACTAACGTTTCGCGGGGGTTCATTTCGCCGTTTTTCGTTCCGCATTCTGTTTGTTTAGCATTTTGTTATTTCGCATTTTACATTTTGCAAATTACGTTTCTTTTTTTAAATGATTTGACAAATTATCATTTCGCATTTTTCATTTCGCTTATTTCGTTTTCGAAATGAAATAAAGCCAATTTGTCCTTATTTCCATTTTCAAAACGATATAAGGATAAATTTGAGATTTGGTCTTCTTTCGTTGGGCCTTATTCCACGTCACCGAAAAATACTCAGAAATGAACGATTTTCCATATAAAAAAATTACTTCTCAAAACAACATTAATATTAATTATCAGAAATGATCTATTAGCGAAATAATAAAACGGCGAAGCGATATTTTGCGAAATAATGAAACGGCGAAACGTTATTTCACGAAAAAAAAACAATTGGCCAAATATCAAACAACGTAACAAAAAAAAAACGAAACAACAAATTGCTAAATGATTTTTGCGAATTGATTGAAAATATTTTTGAAAAAAAGCGAAATAAAAAAACGCCGAATGTTAATTGCGTAATGATTGAAAAACGTGATGAATAAAAAACCAAACGTAAATTGCCAATTGTGGATTGCGAATTAAACGAAATATTTAACGATTAAAGCGAAACAAAAAAATGACAAATGAATTGAATGGTGACCCAGGCGTGAGATACCGCTTTCGGTAGGAACACACTACTTTAGACCTGGGATTCCAAAGTCACTCCTGGGTGTTTCAAACTCGATGGTTTAAATAATTTTTTTTTTTCAAAAAAAAAAGGAATTAACGGAATATTTTACTTAAAGAAACAGTCCCACGATTTCCTTATTATTTCAATGTAAACAGGGTATTTTCACAACAGTAGACATATAAAGTCAACGAACCATTTTTTTTAAAGATGTTTTTAGCAACTATCTACAACCAGTGTTTTTTTGTATTTTGTGATATATCAGAGTAGATATTGTATAAAATAATACTTTTGGCGTCAAACAGTGTAGGCAGAAAGTAAACGAACAAAAAAAATATTAATTAAATAAAATTAAAGTAGAATAAAAAAAAAATACTTGATGATTTTTTTTAAGATAATAAACATTTATTATTCTGATTTTAAAAGAAATAAATTAGTTATGGCCTATGGGAGTATTTTAGTATAAGGTATAGCACCGCCGGGCATATAATGCATTAATAAATATGATTTAAAATCACGAAAATAAATATAAACTAGCATAAAAGTGTTCATATATGCGTTTCGCCCCGATGTAATGGTTGGGCTCATCAGAAGATGACCATTACATCTTGTCTTGACGCATATTTTCCCGAATAAATCGAGATTCCATCGGGGCGAAACGCATATATGAACACTTTTATGCTAGTTTATATTTATTTTCGTGATTTTAAATCATATTTATTAAAACAAACGGTGTTCAGGAAAAAACAATTCGACTGTTAACAGTCAAATATTTATTATATAATGCATGCATGAAACTTACAGTTTAAACTGAAACTGAACTGGTACCCCATCTGATTTTTTAATAAATTTTAATTTATGAGAAAAAAATTTTAAAAATCGATTCAAAATAGCTTTTAACGGCCTTTAAGTCCTACAAAAATTGGCGTTTCGTCCCGGCGATCTCACTTGGACCCATCAGTTGACTAGTGAGGGCCTTTGTCAATACGCAATTTTTGCTACGTTTAGTTCATCTTACATAGATTTCGTAACGAATACCTAGTGCGAACTATGTCCAACAAGACTAGAATTCCTAATCATTAAATTGGAAGTTTTTGTTTTTAGCCCAGGGCCTGGCTATTTTATGTAAGAAGGTTTTTTTTTAATAATTCTATATACCGTTGGCCCCGTGAAAAATAATACTAAGTGCACATAGTATATAGTTTTGAGTTATCGATATATGTACTATTGAATATAGAATCGTTATATTATTTGAATATTTTTTCTTGCGATTTTAACAAGAATGCCTTGAAAACAGTGGTCAAATAGGGCTCAGTATAATTCCTTATTTCTACAATTATCCCAAACAAAATCAAACTTTAAAAGTCTCTCCTGAAAAATAAATAAATACACTTAGTATTGTTTTGCACGGGG
The DNA here is from genome assembly GCA_929447395.1 of Epistrophe grossulariae. Lineage (NCBI taxonomy): Eukaryota > Metazoa > Arthropoda > Insecta > Diptera > Syrphidae > Epistrophe > Epistrophe grossulariae. The sequence continues at coordinate 107,582,025 of OV839567.1, forward strand.
CCATCGATACTATACTACTGAAATACATCACCCAAGTAGAAGACTTAGCACTATTCTAATGGACTTTGTTGAATTATTGATTGAATAGTGCTAAGTCTTCTACTTGGCTGATGTATTTCAGTAGAATATTGTATTATTAAAAAAAAATTTTCTCAATTTTAAAAATCGTTCGAGCGGTTTTTTAAAAAAAATAAAATTTAAAGAAGTTTTAGTGTTTATTAATGTGGAGATAAAAAATAAATTTTAAATTATCTACCCATTTTCGAAATATCGAATTTCCAAAAAATAATTTTGAATTTTTTTTTGTAAATCCAAAATTTGTTTTTTTTTTGAAAATTTTGATATGAAATATTGTTCAAAGTTGTTAGAAGCTCTTGTGTAAACAATTTCACTAAAATTGGTTTAAATATTATGAGAAACTCGCAAACAGAGAAAAAGTTCTATATATAAGAGATATCGTTACTAAATAGTAGATACAACATTTTCTAAAAATATGGTAAATTATACTGATATTAGCTCCCACTCAAATTTTAATCAAAATCGTAAGAGTCGTTTTTGAGAAAAATGAGATTTTCCTTATTGGTTTTTAAACACTTGTATGGGAGGTACCGTTATTTTTGGTTATATGAATGGTTTTTATTTAAAACCTGCTAGATAATAAAATTACAAATTACTGGGTGCTGAGTTTAAGAAAAATCCATTAATTCGTTTTCGAATTATTAAGTTCTCAAAAAAAATTGCAAACTTTTTTAAAAATCCAAAAAAAAAATTTTTTTAAACTTTTTGAAATATTCTTCATACTTGATCAAAATCAGTTAAACCGTTTTTGAGAAAATCGAAAAACAAAAAAATCGCTCTATGTATTTTTTTTTAAATAAAATTGTAGCTTTTTTATTTTTTAAAATAAAATAAATAAAAAAAAATTTTTTTTTAAGTTTTAGAGAAAAATAAGATTTTCATTTCTTGCAAACAAAATTGTACGGCGGGTAGGTACCGTTATTTTTGGTCCTAAAAAAAAGAAAAAAACTTGTACCCAAAAAAAAAAAGAGTACCCAAAAAACGCTGAAGGACAGGAGAGACTTTTCGACTTTTTCGTCGTAATGTCAAGTGTGATTAAAATCTCGAGTCCGATGTTTTTTACGAATGCATAACTTGCCATATAGTATAGTATAGGTATAGTACCTATTTCGCAAGTAAAAATTGTAACGTTCTAAAGACGTTTTAACAATGATAAAACTACAATAGGTGTGTTTTATTCATTGTTTCATAGCCAGCGAAGCACAAGTCTGAATAAAACGATTACTCGCTCTATACGTTCATTTCAATAATTCAAAGTTCTATCGCCAGCACAGCCATCTTTTTTTTTTACTGACTTCTTTTTCGCCAGCAATTAAATTGTTTTTGTTTGCCAAGGGAAATTTTGCTGCGCTGGCTATGCAGCAATAAATAAAATATGAGTGGGTGAGACAGTGGGGGGTTTCGTGACATTTTCGTAAAATTATTACAAATTTTAGTTTGATGAAAAATCTTAAAGTTGTGCAATATTTTTTCCTAAAAAAAATTGTACTACCTTTTGCATTTTTTATATGAATTTAATGAACAAAATAATAAAACATAAAATTTCAACTTTTATTACATATTTTGTTTTTTCAACGTTATTTAAAACTACACAAATCAATTAACTGATCGATTTCCTGTTAAAAAAAAACACTTGTAGCGACATAGAGAATTTTTAAATAAATTCAACAGAAATGTTATTCTCATCAATTTTATTATTTACAATTATTTGAACAAAAACATTCGTGAAAGTTATTACGTCAAGTGTTTTATATATGCTTAGGTAATATAGAAATAAAAATAAAAATAAAAAGACAAAGTAACAAAGTTAAGCTTAGATTTTATAACTTGACATTAAATATAAAAGTGTTAAATAGATTTCAACACGATTACTTATGAATATAACTAGAACTATACTAACATACCTAATAGCTATGTATGTACATACGTCAAATGACTGATCAATGTTCAGTGATAGTTAATTTATTACTTTGCACGATATGTAGATCTTAAACAGTTGTGTTTTTTTTTTTTTTTTTTTTTTTTTTGAATCAAAATCAGTCATGCATTTATTTTATTTAGTTCAAATCTGACCAAAAGTTTATAACATTTGAGTGATATTTTCGGTAAATTTTGTGGCAGATATAGATATTGTAACCAAACAATTCGGATCTTTTAATTTGGGCCATTCGTTAAGATCTGCAAGTAGAGATATATGTACATATAGTCAATGGTTTGGTTATATGTTATGAGTTTAAAGGTGGTGGCGGCAGCGGCGTCGGCGCCACCATGCATAACTTATTTATTCGACCGGAATGGCTGGTTACCGGTTTAGTAATGAGTCGTTGTTTTTATCCCTGGTTTTAAGTTTAGTCAAATTGATAGTCTCGTTATTCTTTTTTTTCTTTTTTGGTGATTTCATGCATTCAATTTGCTCAAATAAAACCCATAAGCTATATGAGTATAGTTTGTACATTCATGTTTTCGTTGTTCAAAGGCACGACTACATCAAATAAATCATTTTATAAGTTCCTTGATCTATTATAGCTAAACACCCCACAAATATGTAGTTAAATGAATTTGAATTGAAAGTTTAACTTTCTATTGTGAATAATATATAATGCAGTGTATGGAGTGTTACTACATTATGTACCTTTACAGTATAGGCTATATTCACACACTATATACTTGTACTCAGGGAAAAGTGAAAAAAAAAATTGCATTAGCGACGAGATGCTTAACTTTATTACCATTATTTAACAGAAAGTATTCTCTTGCTCTTTAATTAGCTAAATTGTTGGCATTTTTTGAAAATAAAATCAACGAATTGGTCGTTTTAATTGATTAGGTTCAATATAAAGGTTAAAAAAGACAGGAAATGTTTTTGAAAAGAAATAGTTATGAATTCTATTCAAAGTACCAAAACATTGCTGATATTCAAAAAAAAAAAAACTTTGACATAAGATTTCTCCAATGAGTTTTAATACAATCGTTAAGCCATAAGATTTCTCCAATGAGTTTTAATTTAATCGTTAAACCTAGTTTACACTTTTACGTAGTTATGCGAAGTTAAATTTGTTCATATCATCTACTTTTTAAATGATTTTGATGAACGATTGCTCGTTTTGCTTAATATTAAAAGAACTTTAAAACTAAATGCCAAAGGAAAAAAATGTTTATTGAGATTGTAGGCAAAAACTGTCTTAAAACCTCGAAAAAAACTTGAAAACGGATCTAAGAAATTTACACATATTTTTGCAGCGTGACAAAAAAACTACTAATAATAATCAATTTAATAGTCAGCTTAACACGAAACGTCATTTTAATTTTTAAAGTGAAAAAAGAAACTCATGTTTAACTTCGTTGCCAAGTGTAAACGCCACGTTTGTTATGTCATTCTGACAGCGACGGAAAATTTCTGAAATCAAAAATCCAAGGTTAAAGCTAAGTACAGAGATTGTTAGATCTTACAATATTGTCAGATTTGTCAGTGAAAAAACTGTTCTAAATGTCTTACAATCATCTGAACACACAATTTTGTCTGAAAATATTGTCAGAAACGTCATTGTCAGACGACAGTCTGACAAAAAATTGTCAGGTATCTTACAATCGTCTGAACACACAATTTTTATCATTGTCAGTCGATTAGGACATTGTCAGACTCATTGGTCATTGTCAAATGTTTTCATTGAAAACATCTTACAATTGCTGACAATTTTTTATTGTCCGAAATGTCAATGAGTTGGTTAAAGAGAGATAAAAAGAGCTGACAGTAAAATTGTCAGACTTTGGGAAGAAATCTACCAACCGTGTGAACGGACAATTTTCATTGTAAGAAATATGTCAATTGTCAGCAGCTAATTGTTAGCTATTGTCAGACCATTGACAGATCTGACAATATTGTAAGATCTGACAATCGTCTGTACTTAGCTTAAGAAATCATTGCCCATTACTTTTGGTGAAAAATCAAAGTTCCTGCTAAAATTCATTGACTTCATGAAGTGAATCAGTCAGTTTATATTCCAAGTGACGAATCTAGCAATGACAAGGCAAAAGAAATATTCTTTTTTTTTTTTTTTGTTCATTTTTTTGATTTTAGCAGTTTATTATTTTTATTTGTTCATTTTTCAAAATAACACAAATGTCATTTCAACAGATGTCTATTTGACAACGACAGTAGTAGATTTAGGACTATAACATTAATATCTGCATTTTATTATCCTGCACATAATATGATCTGGATCAGATACCCATAATAAAACAAACAGGATCACAGTGATAGCCAGGGTATATATCCGTCTCTTTTTGCATTGTGTTTGTATATTTTTCATATTTTTGTTGGTTTTTTTCTTTCACTACAGTTTACACTACCTTACCATAATAATAATAAAAAAGTACTAGATTTTGGATCATGAAATAGATCCAGAAAATAAATAGGATTACATGTTGTTTTTGTATTTACGTGTAAAAATTTGATCCTGATCAGATCACCATGTGGATAATAAAATGCAGCTAATATTATGTTATACATTTTTTGCAAATGTCGGCAAATGTCAATAGAAAAAATTATTTCGTCATATTGGCGAGCATTTTGTATCTCTTTAATGACAAAGGAATTCTTGTTGATTGTAATAGATTTTCGCAAAGATTTGGTATAATAGATCAAGTAGCTATTTCAGTTAATTTCTTTTATTAATGAGAAATTTTTATTTATGAATTAAACGATATTTAATCATTTTTTTTATTAATTGTGGTCGTAATATAGTTATTTAAAGCGATATATTGCAATATATTGCAATACTATTGTATTTCAGTTTTTTGTTCAATAAATTCGAATAACGAAAATAAGGTTTTTGATATTTTATGAGAAAATTACCCGAATTTTGATGTATTTCCGTATATATACTAGGTAGGTCTGTTCGCGTACTTGCCCGAATCTGCCAGATTCTACCAGTTTTATTTTTGTATATGAACTTTGACAGTCTTTCGGACTAAAAATGGTAGAAATGGGTACGTTTGGGAAGTAAACGAACAAGGTTATTATTAATGGCTTAACGGTATCGTAAAAAAATAGCAAATAGCCGCAAATGTCAATCCAAACAACTATCCCGCGTTCTTTAGCGGTATAATGATTTATTTCATATTTTGTATTTTGTAGTGTATTTTGTATATCTATTTACTTCACAAAAATGTCAAAGTAGTTTTAACATTTTCCGCCATATTGACATTTTCCGCCATATTGAAATTTTCCGGCATATTGACATTTTCCGCCATATTGACATTTTCCGTCATATTATATCATTTTCAGATAGGGTGACAACTTTTGCGCCACCTTGTATATATTTATTCAATTGTTTTGACATATTGCCGAAGAATTAATTGTCATTCTTGTTGTTTTATAGTTTTTTATTTCTTTAATCATTCTGGTTTGGATTAACAGTTTGTCGTATCTTTGCTTATCAAAAACAAATAAAGAATTAAACCCTAAAAGTTGTTATATCATCATGACTTTTAATTTATTCACCGTCAGATCTTTTTTTTTAAATTCGAATTTCACTTACTTTTGTTTCTGACATAGCTCTTTATAAGCTACGTCAAAGTAGATATAAAATAACTCAAAATTCTCGGCTTTCATTTCAATGTTATTCAAATTACCAATTTGGTTGCGTTTATTTTTTGCAATAAAAATGTAAAGTCACAACTGCAAATAAAAATATATAAAAAAAAAAAGAAAACGGAGACCAAAATTTGTTATAGGTATCAATAAACTTCATAAGAAAGTGTTTGAAAATGTGCTGACTAATTTGAAAGATGATTTTCAAGGTCTACATCTCGTATACGTTTCATTTCGGATTTTTTTTTTATTTCAACCTGTTCAGAACAACAAAATCGAACCAAAAAAGCTGAATAATGTCTGTGCTGAATTCAAGGACATGAGACATTAAATGAAACGTATTTTAATTTAAAAAAAATTACTGCAAATTCTTTTGAATTATGATTGTGTTTGCCTTTTAAAAAATAAGTCCAATGGTGTACAAGTCAAATAACGAGATTTGAGGTGTACTATATATTGGGAGTTTGTTGCTTCGAAAAAAAAAATAATAATAATTCAGAATGAAAACATGCGAACTTCAATATTTTATGAAACACATCTTGATTTTTGATTTATTAATAATTCTAGTACTTCTTTTATTATTACTATTTATTTAAAAAGTAATAGTCGTTGAGGTTTAGTTATCGTTTTTAGGACGTTCTCGGACACACGTGATTTTAGTTAAATAAATCTCTGTTTTTAGTCAGATTTTTGTTCGGGCCTCAAAGCTTAGCAGTTACATAAAAACATATATTCGTTCGAAATTAAAAAAGAAAAAAAAATATATATCATTTTATATTTGTTTTATGAAAACTCCATCATTAATTTAAGAATAAATACACCCCTATTGATAAACCTAAGTCAATTATGAATTATCTTTAATCAGTAAGTTATACTAAATGCGATATCTTATCAATAAAACAAAATTGAAGTGAATTGATATTTTAACTTGTAATTACCTAATACACTGAAGTAGTTGGATTAACGAGTAATTAAGTTAAAAATACCTTTGTTATTGTTATCAAAAATCTAACCATATGACGCACATCATTCTGTTAACAATTTTAAATGAGAAAGTGTATACATAGGTGTGAAAACTGACATTTGGTGAAAAAGTTGAAGGGTAGTATAATTAAGGTGCCAATTATAAGGCTTTTATCATCGGGCTTTAATTTATTGACTTGTGTTGTAAGCCCTGAGATCGAAACTCATCTCTAAATCAAATAAAATATATGTTGTGATATTATTAAATAAATAAATAAAAAAATTTAAATTATTTTCAAAAGTTAAATAAAATTTTTATACATTTTATTGCATTTTTTTTCATCAATTTTTTGGAATAAAAGTTTCTAAGATTCTACACAAAAAAAAAAAAAATAATAAAACTTTTTTTCGTATTGTATACAGTCGAAAATAGTGCTTTAAAACAAAGAACATAATACCTAGATACATTGCTCCAACGAAACTGTCATTTTTGTGTAGAATTTTTTAATCTACAATTTTCATGTTAGTATTTTTTCAAAAAAAAAAAAAAAAACTAATAATGTCAATACTTTTTAGTCCTGGCCCAAATTTCGGGTATACATATGTATGTACTTCTAAAAAAATGGTTAAGGCATAAAAACAAACTCTCCACTAAAACTCAGACTTGTCGGAAATATTTTTCAAGTTGAAGTCTTAGTTTAGAAAATTTATTCGCACAAATATTAGAAATTTATAGTAATAGGTAGTTCAATAACGTTATGACATCTTTATCGTTGGAGAGAAAATATGAAAAAAGTCAAAAGTGCTGAAAAATTATTTTTTCTGTTTTTTTTTTGTTGTTGTTTATAAATGAAAAAATAATTTGTAAATTTAAAATTATTAAATAAGTAAATAAATAAATAAAAATAAATAAAATATTTAAATTATTAAAATTGTAAGAAAATCTGTTTTATAATTATTTTTTAATTATATGGCAAAATAACCCAAAAATAAAGCTATTTCCAAAAAAAAAACTTTAAACCCTATCTTCTTTTTGTTTGGCAAAAACCTTAAACGCATTTTTTTAAATCACTTGGTCATTATAGGTACGAAGTTAAATCAAAATCGTTGGAGGGGTTTTCGACAAAATTAGAAAAAAAAACTAAAATAATTGTACCCGTACTAGATGAGCTATAAAAAAAACGTTCAAATTTCTCTTAGCGAATTGCTTAATAATTAATGCTCTGTACCAAATATGAGCTAACATGCTACAAGTCCTAGTTTTCTTCTTTATTTTTTTTCATTTCACCATAATTATAATTGAAACGAATCTTCGCGATCTTCCCATCCCATATTTGTATATATGGAATCACCAAAACCATATTTTCATTTCAATGGTTCATTAATTTAAATTCTCTCAACATGGTCATACGTCTTACGTGTATCTACATCCTACCCAACTACGTTGGCCATACTATATACTGCCTGAAATCATGCTCTAACTATATTCTCTCATTTCCGCATTTAACACCCACCTCTATACCTGAGCAAGGCAAACCAAAAAAAAACAATAAACACAAATTGAATGCATTCACCTTCGCTCAAACGAAAACGAAAGTCAATCTTTGGCTTGAAATGTCATATTTTCTTTCGGCTTGTAGTTGAATTTATTAACACATCCCATAGATAGGCGCTGCTGTTGTTGTTGCTGCTGAACAACTCCTCTTGACAGAGTGACAGCCCGACACGAGTCTTTCTCTCTTGTTTCTCGCAACTTTCTTATCAAATCTCAATTCAAAGAAAAAAACGACGAAAAAAAAACGACCAGTAGGAGGAGAGATTTTCTCCTCAGCTTAAAAGCCTATTTCAGTGCCATTTGGTGTGTATAGTCAGAGCCGAGTCCGAGGTTGGTGCCGGTAGGCAAATGAATTGTCTCGAATTAGAGTCAAAAGTGAGATCGTGACTGTGAATGGAGAAGAAAAAGAGCAAGGAGAGGAGTGCGGAAAAAATAGAAACACATTCAACCAAACACACGCAGGGAAAGAAGAAAACCAAACTCAAGTGACGTACATGTCATGTTTAACCAAGACCAAGAGACGCTTATTTCTTCGCGATGCATAGTGTATCTCATTTAACTGTTGTAGTTATAGATACTGTATATTATGTTTGTTTGTAGCTTTATAGAAGTCGATGTGTCGTCGTAATCCTATCCATTTCCAAATCCCATTCATCATCGATTCATGAAGTAGTAGCGTGAGTATGGTTTTTTTTTTTCTATTTTCATTATAGGAATCTCCGCCTTGGTATATCTACTTGCTGATGTGAAGCTTAGTCACAGAAATAATTTAATCAACAGTGGAACGAGATGCAATACCAACAAAAAGAAGAATAGTGAAACTCATTCAATCACTCACTTTGAAGTTTTTTTTTTTTTTCAAAGATCTTTTGGATTTATTTTATTTTTTTTAAGTTACAAAGTTTAAACGAAGAAGTATTTGAAATGGAAAGTCAATGGTTTTGAGGTTGGACATTATTTATAACTTATTACTTTTTTGTGACCTTTAAAACTGTATCAAGTCAAGTTTGAGTGGGATTTAGGTCTTTTTTTAGAATTTTTTTAGAAATGACTCAAAGGTGTGGACCTTCGCCTATATCCCCCTCTTTAAAAGCGGCTATACCAAGATCCAAAATAACGGGAATTTCGGGGACTTTGGATATGCTGAGAGGTCAGCATGTTACTTGATACAATCGAGTATAAAAGCAAGTTCCTAATTTCGTTTAATCGAACCGAAAACAATCAACTGAGTTTAATTTTTAAACTGCTGTCTATCCTTGATTGTATCGAATGAACCCGACTGTCTCAAATTAGGATTTAGAAGACCCCTGTAGAGGATTAACTTATATTAATATGAAAATTGTAGGAATAAATTTTTCTTGGGTTATCTTCAATTATATATTTTACCAATATTCTCGGACTTTCCCCCTAATTGAACTTGTGCACTATATGCTTTGAGGTCTAACCATTCGTCTGTCTTGTAACAAGAACAGAATTCATGACATCTCGCAATCCAATCCAATCGTTGCATTTTCAAACCGTATGGCGCCACTTACATCCATTTTTATAGCACTACTATCAATGGGGGTTCCTGACTCTTCCTGTTCCGTATGAAGTTTATCATTGGCGAAACGGTTGGAATTAAAAAACCCATACAAATATGATTTGATATTTCCAGTGCCTCCGAGATGAGGCACTATTACGGTTGTCAATTATCAATACGATATTTGATATTTATCAACAAAATTAATGAATCGGTGTTATTTATTCGCGTATTATTCGAAGAAAACTACGCGATGTTTTGAAAGAAGTTTTGGATTAAGTAGACTCCACCATGGAACTATAGTTTTTTTTTTTTCTAAGAGTTCCAGTCTGACTGTCAGTACCTACGTTGTACCAGCGTTACAGAGAAAAAGTGCTTAGAAGATACAACATTTCTGAAAATAGAATTAGTGTGGGAAACCACTTCAATTATCACATTCCAAACGCCTTTCATGCGCATATTCGCACTCAGTTAGTGGAGGGCTTTCGTATGCAATCGATTTCAAGTGGTTTCCCAAAAGTCTAAAAACGCCAAAAAAAACGCATTTTCGGTGGCGTCTGTCGGGGGTTTTATGAATAAAGCACATAATTTATTACTAAAATAACAGTACTCAGCTTTTATAACTTTGTAGAATTACCTTTTGGTGGACCTAAACAGTTTAATTCAACAGTAATTTCAGTCCACTTTTTATAAAATAATGAATCAAATTGAAATGTCAATCGAAATAGAAACTATTCAAAATATTTTGTTCCTTGCAGTTCACAATGAGTCAAAAATGTATCAATTGTTGTTCATAATACCGAATAATCAATTGATTGACAAAAGCTATCAATATTTAAATAATTTATCTTTGACAATCGTAATAGGGGTGTAAGTCTAAAGGTTTTTTTTATTATTCCATTGGGAAAGAATTTTTTTGTTGATTTCGCCGGAGTACCATATGTGAAGCTTTAACCATAATTTTTTACCATCAACTCCTTGCCGCTATCTTGAGTCGAAGTTCAGTTCTTTTTTGTCGAAAAAAACATACGTAGTTTTGATTTAATTGAAAAATCATTTTTGACAAGAAGATTATACTCTACAAAATATGAGTCTTAATATGTCTTAATAATATATGAGTTTTAATGGAAAATAAATATTTTTTAGAAAATGCTTCAATCGAAATTATGGGTATTTTCAACCTATTTGGAGCATTCAGAAAACCGTTGTAAGGAATTTTGAAACATTATACAAGAATGCTGTAACATTGCTACGAAAATGAACATTCAAGTGGATTTCATTGTGTCAGATTCGATGAGCCTAATAAGCCGCCGTTATCAATCTGAACAATCTCCGGAAACAATCGATTCGAAATTTAAAACTGATTTCTTTTTTTACGCTATCTTCTCTAATATAATAGATAATAATAGCTTTGCGCAGTATCAATTTCTCAGTCAAAATGTTGGATTTCTTTGCTTTCTTTATTTCAAAGAAAGTGGAGTTTAAAAACTGCGAACAACTTAAGCAATATTAACAGCAACAAATTGTCAACGAATATCAAAAGGATATTATAGCAAAAGATCTCTTGAATGAAATTAATCTATTCAACCAAACTTCTGCTGTATATATGTTAATTTGTAACCTTTGTCAATTTTAAACTATTTAGCAAATTAATTAAAATACGCACAAAAAAAACAGAAATTGAAAACTCCTCAAACATAGCTATAACAACGTATATTTGCAAAGCCTTTTAAAATAAATAAATTGGATGGCCCCAGCTCACTGGAACTGGAACTTGTGACTTCGAACTCTCAACCATTCCTGTGTGCGTGTTTTTGGCAGAAATAGAGAGGACCTACAATTTTCTACCGAATCCAAACGGATAAGGTGAGAAGCACTTTTTCATGACAGAGGACAGAGAATTAGTCAATTCCACATAAGAGGCATATATTAGGTGACATAGGCTGGGAATCGAACCCAAGACTTTCGGCGTAACAGTCCTAAACACTAACCATTACGCCACGGGTTACGATTAATTACAATAAAAAAATATTTCTCTACCTCCACATCCCTTAAAAAATAGCGAAAACTGACTTCAGTCTTTAAATCGAAAAGGCGGAAACCCTGCAATTTCTAAGGCTAGCCCTTAAATCTTCTGAGAGCCTTCATCGAAGCATTCAAAAGTAAAGTATATAATGTTATATGTTGAATCGATATTATCAATTGGTATTTGATAAAAATTCTTTTTGTTTTAATCCAGCTGATAAAAGATTTGATCATTGGAAGTGATACAAACCATTATTAATTGATTAATTATCATTTTTTTTAATGAACTGTGATTTTAAATAACAAATACTAAACTTGAATGTTTATCAATTATATTATCAATAATTCATAATTGACAGTCGTTGAACAACAATAGCAGAAAAATAAAAAAAAATTTAATACAAAATTATCGGCTGCAGAAATTGAATTTATTTGAGGGTCTAAATTATCTTGAAACTGGAAGGCGGTCCTTTAGTGTTTTTTTTTTTTTAACCGGTTAACAGTTTTGTAAAAAATTTTTTTAATCTTGAAATCTCGATCTAGTCCATTGAAATGGAAGAAAATTTTGGCCGATCTGTGCATTTTGAATAAGTAAGGAGGTCAGTGTGAGTATAAAACTTGGTTTTTGGGACTGAAAGCCCGCCTCCCCCCCCACTTCGACGCCACGTTGTGAAAGGAGAGCCATATCTTGAGAACCACTTACCACTTGAGAGGAACGACTAAAAGAACTGGTGCTGGTACTTTTGAACTCCTTTAATTGAGGTAGTAAAATCTATTGTTTATATAAGAATTACAACCAAGATCGTTTCATAAACTGCATCAGCTTACGTTCGGAACAACCTTAGAATAGTAACGGGTCTCCACACTGACCACTGCAAACTAAGAAGACACCTCAATATTCTTGGCCTGAAAAGCAGCCCCGTATGCAGATTTTGCAATACTCTTGAGGAGACGCCGGACTATACCTACTAGGCAGATGCGCGCACTTATGAATCGCAAAGAAAAAAGTTCCTGGGACACCAGGTCAAATAGATACCCCAAATACTTAAATTTCTTAAAAGAATACATTTGAAGGAAGAGCTTTATAGGGTGGCCAATATTATTTAGCTCTAGATGGGGGCACAATAGATCTTCAGGTTGCAGTGCAATAAACCCCAATATTTTATATATGACTTGAGAGACAACAAAAAAAAATTCGCACCATATTTTTGTAGAAAATCGAATTCTCTACAATTTTGGTTAACATAAAAAATGTCATTAAATCAATCAATAAAAGCTAAAAACCCTTAAATGATATTTCTCTTGAAATCATTCTTCTATTTTTAGTTATAAATAATTACATTATTGTTAATTTTTCGGTAAAAATTATATAGGTACCCATACCAAAATTGCTGAGAATTCAATTTTCTATAAAAATTTGGTGGAATTTTGTTTATTAGACTTATGGTTCTCAAAATATGTCGAAAACCCTCTTACATCGCTTTTTCCAAAAATTAACCAAATGCAGATTCAATGTCAAATTTCAATTTTCTTAATTCAGTTTGTGTTGTACATTATTTGATTTTTGAGAGTGAGTTGTATATTATTTCCTTCTGATTGTCTCCCATGATTTTCTTTGAAACAATCAAGAAAAAAAAGATTTATCTTTTCTCATAAACCAATTAAATAATTGTTTTTTTTTTTTTTGAAAACCTTGTACTTGCCTTTAAAGTATCATATTCACTAGAAACTAATTACAAGTTAATCAAAAAACATACCACTTACCGCTTTCGGCATCGAAAACAACAACAACAATCTTTCTCACAATTATTATTTTTACTGCAAATATTTACCAAACAACACTGCACCGGTTAGTAATTACTATTGACAATAATAAATTGTATCTATACAACGAGTATATACCATACATCAATATTCATTATGTAATACAAATGCACGTGTGTATCTTTAGTTATAAATAAGAAAAAGTGCATATTAATTAAGTGAAACACACCGTTGCGCATTCAAATAAAATAAACAAAACAAACAAACCACACAAAAAGAAAAGAAAGAAGGAAGCAAAAATAAAAAACAAAACATGTAGAAAATGCTCAAAGAGAAAAGTTCACCTTTCTTTCGTTTCATTTATTGAATTGAGGAGTCTGTCTTATCTTTCTGCCATATCGATCACTTTAAGGTGAAAACACGCATTCGCATTAAAAAAAAAAAATAAATAAATTCACAGTAACTATCGCTGTGCGTTGCGTCTCGTTGACTTATAGGTATATAGAGAGTGAGTTTTCACTTTTTATAGAAATTTTAATAAAATTATTATTGCAATTATACATTTAATGTCTAATATTCCGCAAGCTTTCCGATATTAGATTATTCCATTAGTACAAAAATCCCTTATCATACTCTTAAGGCCCTTTGCAGATAGGAAACTTAAATATTTAAATTCAACTTAAAGTGGTGAAGCTGTCACATAAGTTCTCTTTACTGAACTTAAATTTTAAGTTTCGTAACTAAATCATTGTATAACATTGAGACGGTATTTAAACAAAAATTTAACCGTACCGAATTCTTGATTAAACAAAAAGGAAGAATATTTAAAAATTTTATCAAATTTTTCGTACACTGTGGCGTATACGTAACTTTTTTTTTTTTTTGCAAAATTTAGTTTTCACCAAAATCGTAATTTATACAAAAAAAATATAAAAAATTTCGCAGCCACCCACGTTCCAAAAAAAAAAACAAAAAACTTTAAATATTCACATTCAGTTCAGTTTCGCTCTGTTTGTGTCGTAAATCACACAAAAGGCAACAAATAATAAATAAAAAAAAAAACAACAAACAATTCTGCTCCAATGGAAATGCTATAAAAGAAAACTTTCCCTTCGAAAGCGGCGCTGCTGAGTTGTTCCAAAATGAAAAAAATTAAAAAAAAAATCAACGATTACACCAACCCAAAGGATGTGCACACAGCACAAACCCAAACCCAAAAAAAAAATAAAAGAGAAGGTCAGTCCCAGCAGAAGTCACAGTCACAACCACTCTGTGTGTGTGCATTGTTACCATTTTCATTGAAGACAATAAATAATCCAGCCCACACGATGACAGCAGCTGGCAATCTCGCTGTGATACAAATATATGTTTATACCTATATGTACATAGGTATTCATATTGGAAAGTGCCCATTGCGCTAGTGCTCGATTTAAGGGCTATCTCGAGGCCATAAAAGGGAGCTAATCGCGTTAAATACCCGATACACTGCGCACTAAACACTCAGCACGATCAATCAAATCAAAGGGTCCAACTATAGATGTACCTACATATATATGTATGTTCAATTAACAACCCAAAAAAAAAGAGACACCCAAGCTGGCAATGACAAGAAGCCGATATCGAAAGCCTTCAAAAAAGACCAAAGCTTAAACAATCACTCGCTTTCCCTAAATGAAATAGTTTTTTTTTTGTATTTAAGTTGCACAACAGATAAAAAGAGGTTTTTTTGATATTGTTGTTGGAATTGTTTTTTTTTTTTTTGTGGAGCTTTAAGAAGCGTAGCGTAACGTTATACATTTTCCCTTTTTGTATGTGGGAATTGTAAACATTACAAAAAATTACACAAAAATGAATTGAGGGCTACAACACAAATATAAAAAAAAAAAAAAAAAAACAACAACACAGCGAAGCGAACTTAACATCTGCTAGCCCCAGCAGCGGTTTCGAATTGGGATCGCCTTTCCATCATCTTCGTTTAAATTGCACCGAACAAGCAGCTCCTCTTCTTTTCACCAAGCAAAGCAAACCATGTCAGTCTGTATATATAGTCGAGTAGTGTGAATTAATGTATTTTATGATGTAATCGCCACTTTACAATTATTATTGTTATAGCGACAACAACAACAACACCGAACGATGTGATACAAATGTCTGTCTTCTTTTGTTTGTTTATTCTTACACCACAAACAAAAAATTTGAGAGATAAGATAGATAGTGATGAATGAATTTAGGAGAATTGGGTAAATTGGATAGATTTTGAAATTCAATGCAAAAAAAAAGAGATTTTATTTTAACAAAGATGAAGACATTTTTTGAAGCTATTTGGGTTAGATTTTGAATTGTTTGACAAATTTCACAAAGAACAATTTTTTACTTTGTCATGTTGTCAAATTTAATCTTAATTTTCCGCCAGCTGTATTTTGCTTTAATTACAGAAATAGGTTTAAGCTGTTTAAAAAAATATTGGTTTTGTTTAAAAGTCTTCGAGGTCGAAGCCTCAACAATTGAAACTTTAAAAAATATAGATTTTCTCGCCTTGATAATCATAACTCATATGAAAAAGTGTCAAGTTCTTCATTTTAGCAAATTTCCTAAGCTTGAAATTTTAATAATTCGCGGCTATTAAAAGAATGCAATCTTTTGTGAATATAATCGTTAATCAATAACTTCAATAAGAAAATTAGATTCATTGATAGTGGCACGTGGCGTAATGGTAATGGTGGCCTATGCCACCTGAAACAGAAAATTGTAGGTCCCGTCCATTCCTGCCAATAACACGCGCACATGAATGGTAGAGAGCATTAGGCCCTAGTTCTACAGGAGCTGTCGCGCCACGCAATTAATTTATTTTATATTCATTGATTTCACTTCAAATTAGGCATTTCCTTGAATCCAAAAAATTGCAATAATTTTTTTTTTATTGATTTTACAGCGATCAATTGAATGTAATCTTTTGGGAAGTCATTCATTCTTTTGCATTCTTTTTTATTCTTTTGCATTCTTAGCATTATTTTGCAGCAAAAGATTGCAAAGTGTCAAAATATTGTACTGAATTATTTATACTAAATTCCATATCCTTATGACACTATTTTGTTAATAGCTTAATCAATATTAACTTTGCCAAATGTAAAGCTTTTGTTAATTTTTACTTTCTCTTTTAACTTCCTTTTCGTTCATTACTCATAACTACTTGTATAACAAGGAGCACATTCTGAATAAACCGCTCTTTTATAATCGAAATTTTGTTTGACAATCGTCTATTTATTTTAACACAAAGAATCTATGAATTTCCAAAAGATTGCATTCACTTGATTGTTGTAATGTTAAATGAATGGTAAAAAAATGATTGCAATCTTTTAGATTGAAATGAATACATATTGCATAATTTGAAGTCTGAATTCTCAAATTGAAGTTGATTAATGCAATATTTTAATTTAATTTATTGAATATTTTTCAAAGACTACATTCTTTTATAAGCCTGAATAATTCTGTAAAATTTTTTATTGTTTACGATTTTTCAGAAGTTCAAAACATTCATTATGTATTCTCAGAGAAAACAATCAGGTAAAATTAAACAGAAATTAACCAATAATCAAGTTGTTATTTAAATATTTAACAAGATACAAGATTTCGTCCTGTTGCATCAACAAAATAAATTAATTCAAAAATCTACTCGCCACATTTATATCTTTATGATGTTTTAAATCATGTTAAATCAACATGATTACCTAGATAAATTAACTTGGTCTACTATTAAACTGAAAGAAATTGCCTGTTGAATTAAAATGATTCAGTAGCAGTGTTAAATTTATTTGGGCGAGAACAAGTTTAAATTAACATGGCGAGTTGTAATTTTGGCAATGTTAACCTGTGAAGTATAGCCGATTTGATGTGATCTGATCTGTCGGTGCGTCCGGTCCTGAGCTAGAACCTCAACGTCTGGACTGGTTTGCTTCAAATTTTTTACAAAGAATTTGTATGTGATTCCCTAGGGAGGAAATTTGATTTTTTGTTTCAGCTTATCCAAAACGAAGAGCTGCCATACAACTTTCTCAATTTTTTTCGAAAACGACTACTAATAATTAAGAATAAACTCCGTAACTGTAACGGGTTTGAAAAAAAAACTGCTTTTCAGGTTTTTGCCTAAAAATTCGAATAACGGAGATAGAAATAAATTTTGATTTTTTTTAGTTTTTTTTTTGAGAAAATTGTCTAATTTTGTAGCTATTCAAATAATATACATATATGTACATATGTAGCTTTTTAAAAACTTGATAGATGTCGTTATAATTTTGCAATCATTTCAAACAATATTGCATATAAGAACTTAAAAAATTTTATTTAAACAAAAAAAAAATCAAACAAACAAGTCAATTTGTTTAATATGTATACTTTTGACTTTAAAAAAAAAAATGTTTGTTCTTAATGTAGATCCATTTTCGTTAATTATTAAGTCTTGCATATTTTTTTTTAATTATTTATAAAAAAGTTTTACGTTGAAATAACATGTTATACATATTCTTAAATCAACTACATACTATGTTTATTTATCTATTCATAGATAAATTAAATTAAAATCTGCGTTTTCTGCAGCTCAATATTAAAAAGTCCATCTTGCAAAATTAACAAGAGACTTATTTAATTTATAACTGATGTTTTTCTCATCCTGTCACAATTATTAAAATTAAGCTAGAAATATAAAATTATCCGTTAACCAGGTACAATCAAAAAAATTAATAAAGAAGATTAAAATGTCTATATCTAAAAATGGGGAATTTATTTATTTTAAAAGTACAAAATGACATTATGTAGGTGGTGTCCAATCTCATTGTCGAAAAGTTGCGCTCTTTCCAAGACTTTCTCCATAACTTTACACAAAATAGCTGTTGGTACTGCTTTGGTTTCTTCTCAAATATTTTGCGTTTTTTAGTTGAAGTATGATCTCTGGCTTATTGACGTATACTCTTTCCTTTAAATATTCCCAAAGAAAGAAATTAGGAACTGTTTAGTCTGGAGAACGCGTGGGTAATTGAATTCGCTCTTTTTTTTAAATATGTGCACCAAAAATGTCTAGTAAAAATGCCTTCCGCTGTAGCTCCATCTTGTTGAAACCGTATTTGTGGGTTGTTATTATTATTGTTATTATTATTTATTAACATGTAATTTAAATTACAAGGTAATATTATTATTTATAGAGCCTAGCTGCGGAGACTATTGGCTCTTGTGGGTGGTTATCCACAGGAGTATTTGCAGCATCAATCAACATTAATCTTGATCGCTGCACCGACTTCATTTTCAAAGACTTCCGTGCCACTTTCTCCCGAAATCGCTTAATTATAATTTCTCCAACGTGTTTTGTGTATTGTGGACTTTTAGTTCGAGGGAGTTCAGTTCAGAGACACTTTTTACCTTGTTGTGAAAAACGAACAATTTGACAATTAATCTTTGATTTTGAAAGTCGAGTTCTAAAATTAAAAAAAAAAAAAAAATGTCATCTTTGAAGTTTAAATTTCTCATAACTTTTTTATACACAAACTGCTAAAATCTGAAACATAAAATAACTTAAAAAATTTATAAACTATTTAAACCTATTTGTTTCTTTTGTGTCACCCAATTCAGAGTGAGGAATAGCGAAACTTAACAGATTTTTTGTTGGGTGTTGATTTATACGATAAAAATACTTGTACTATGTATGTGTGCAATCGTACTTAGTATAGTTTTTAAAATATCCTCATAACACTGGATTAATTTCCTTTTCAAGATGTTGCCAGAGAACTCTTGCACCAAAATGACTTTTTTTTTTCTTTTTTTAATAATTATAGAGTATATCCATCAGTTCTTGAGCCAACGTTTTTTTTTTTGTTGTCTGTTTTTTTTTTTATTATCCACCATAATATCAACTTATCCTCTACTTGTCTTCTATTTAATATAAACTTATTGCTCTAGTTCATCAAAAGACCCTTCGCTTTTAATTGACAAAGAAAAAACCATGTGAGTAACCTTAATGTCACCCTCTTTCTTTTTTTTCTAAGCAACTGCCTGTTTCATATCAAATTATCGTTCTATTTCCTTTCGAAACCTTCAACAAACAAACAAAATTATATTCATTTTCATTACAATGTACATATGTATATGTATGTATATCATTTTGTTTCCCCCAATTGATCTGACAATTTCCCCCCAACATCAAGAATAAAAAAAAAGTGAAATTGATGTGACATAAGAACAAACAAATATAAAAGAGGTCATCACTCCTCGATTGTTTGTTCATTGAGTTTTTGTTGTTGACAACCGATTGAGAGATTAAAAAAAAAAAATAATAATAATAATAAGGTAATCTAGTTTTCTGATTAAGTAGGTAGGTACTTACAATAATTGTCATTGACTAAAAACTACCATTCCAAAAATAAAAATAAGTCCGTTAAAAATCATCCAAATTATTGTGAGTATTGAATATTTATTAGTGTTCTAACGGTAATACATCTAATTATTGGAAATAACCTTTATTTACTTAATAAACAAAATTTCACATAATTCAAGGTTTAAATAACCGATTCCGTTTGTAGAAGCTGAGATTTTTCCGAGTTAAACCAGAGTTAGTTAACTCAGAAGCAGTACGACTTAAATTTTTAGCTGTCGAAAATCTATCGAAATCAAGTCCCAATACTATTAAGAAGCACTTTCACTATCGAAACCTAGGGGGTGACACTATATGCGGCACTATATGGAAAGGGCGATTTATTAATATTACAATATTGGAAATTCCTTGAAAACTTGACAGTAGGAAAAGAATCCAACTACTCGCTGTCGAAATTTATTAAATTAACGAAAAAAAAAAAACAAAAGCTCCCAACTTCCCCGGTTACGAATGACCAAAACGAATGCGCAAAAAGCGACGAAGAGATTACCTGGAGGAAACATTCAAACCCTTCGTTCGATTTCTTTGCATTTATAATAATAATATAATATAATATTGCAATATTAATGTGAAATTCTTAAAATGCAGCTGTATGAAGCCAGAACCCCGAGCTCAAAATTTTGGTTATCATTTGCGGGCATGAGGTCAATTTTTAATTTGTGCGGGTGTTCCTATAAAAAAGAAAAGCTTAATAACTTTTTTCCTGGGGGTGGACAAACGAAAATTTTGCCTGGACAAACGTGGACAAACGATGGACAAACGATTCTGATATATTTGGACCCAAAATTTTGAGCTCGGGGTTCTGGCTTCACACAGCTTTAAAATGCTCCCTCGTAAAAGATGAATAAACCTCCTTTATATAATGAATGTCACTGTAAGGATTCGGCTGAGAAGTGGCCACATAAACCCTGAGCGACTTTTTTAAGCGACAGAGCGACGTCGCTCTGCAATCCAATCAGTCAATCGCTGAGCGACGACCTAATAACATGGAAAAATAAACGCAGAAAGTTTGATTTCAACTGTCCAAAGCCGTCCAGTGTTATGGCAGGACACCCACAAAGAACTTTTTCCAACAACAAATCAAAAGATGGTACTGACATACGACAATATTGACAAAATCAATCTGGAAATCTGCGATGATTTTGATATAGGAAAGTGATGAAATTCACCATAATTTGTCCTTTCACAATTTATGGGGTGCACACTAAAACTACGTGTTCTCGATCTTATTATAGCTCTATAAATAGGAACGCGACTTTCAACTAAAAAGCTATGACGAACCGCACTTGACGATGGCATTTTCGCAACTAATCGCTCAGCGATGACGTTCAGTAAATGGCCACCCATCACTCTGATTCGTCGCTGAGCGACTCGTCGCTCAATCGCTCAGTGGCTCATCGCTCATTGCGTGGGCGAAGCCTAAGGCATGAGTATGTCCCGAGCCAGTGGAATTTAACGGAAGTTGTAATGGTTCCGAAACTAGGTAAACCATCAAATGCAAAGAAATTGAACGTTTTTGAGAGAATATTACTGCTGACTACGCCTCCAGTCAATAGTATAGAAGAAAATCGTACCCTGATGTCATCGAGAAAGTTTTTGGAGAAAATAAAATTTGTTTGTTCAAATTAATACAAGTTCTGTCTATTTCGTGTGAGACAAGAAAATTAGTATTCTGATTTTAAAGAAATAGTGGCGGGGGTACCACAAGGAAGTGTTCTAGGTCCCAAAACGATCAACGAAGCTACAATAAAATTACAAAACGCACTTAATTATGTCATTGAACGGACAAAAACATAGCGGATAGCGCTCAACGAACTTAAATCAGTCCTAGTGCAATTTACGTATAAGAAAATCGATAGATTGTCGTAATACCTGTAAATAAGGCAAAATATCTCGGAATGACTCTAGACGCGAAATCAAAATGGAAGCCGCATGTAAAAAAGACAAGCTAAGAGTTAAACATTAAACTTAGTGAAATGTACTGGAAACACTCTAAGCTTAATATAGAAAACAACCTGATTTTATACAGGCAAGTACTTACTTAAGCCTGTCTGGACTTATGGTATACAACTCTGGGTTTGTAGTCGCGATACTAATTTAAATATCTTACGAAAATAAATTGCTAAGATCATTTGTTAATGCGCCTTGGTGTATTAGAAATAAAATAATATCATTTGCACGAAAGCATAGTGAACGGCTTTTAGAACATGTTAATAGTACTATTATCGAAATTCTTGACGAAACAAATTTATTACGCCGCGCCGCTTGCAAAGGATCTTCTGACTTGTGGCGGTAACCGCTTTAAAAATCGTGAAATACGCAGGACCTTTCACCGGAAAGTTACCTACAACAATTTGTATAACTTCTTCGTTAAAAATAAATTTCTAGATCCATTACTCATTTTTCAAAACAATACAATTACATTTAAAAAGCTGTCTATTTGACAACGAATGTAGTAATTTTAGTAATAGAGGGTTTCTTAGTTAAATGTCTGTTTAATTTTGATATTGGTATATACACAAATTTAATCATTTTTAAAGTTTAACGTGGTGTTTATCTTAATACGCGTTTAGCCATTGGTTAATACTTATTAGTATATTACTGAGTGTTGTGACAGAAAAGTGTGAAAAGAGTCAAAGTAATAAAATTGATTTGTTTGTATAAAAGAGTTTTATTTGTTAAATTTTGGAATGCAATGGATACTCGGCGGATGGAATGAGAAAAATATCTTATCAAAACTTCTCAGTCACGTGGTATTAAGTTTTATCAAAACTTTTAAATTTTTTCCACATGCAACCAATACTTGCTCTAAGGCGCAAGTACAAACAGAATTGTGAAAACCAATTTTGTAAAACTTTTCTAGTTATTTTGTCAATGGTATAAACGTTAACTAAAATAAATCCATAGCTGTAAAACAAAGTATACTACCAAAGTGGTAATCATATACTTTTAATTAAATACAGCAAAGCAAATGAAATGAAGGAGACTTTATTATTGTATTATTGACATGTTCATCATCACTAAGCTGTCAATCGTCATGCTACAACGCCGTTCCGCCATATCTGTCATAGCTGTCAATAATTGTTAAATTATTATTCATACTTAACTCTCCTGTCACTTATATGTACATTGTTGTCACTTACCAAACACTCGGAAGTTCAATAAAGCAAACTATCATTGATTGTGTTTATTATGTGCCATCAAGCAAACAATCATTCCAATAATCAAATTGGGAATAACTGGAAATCGGGTTACACTTTTATCTAAAACCGAATTTAAATACAACATGATTTTTTGTGCATTTTTTGTAATTTTGATAATTTCTCTCATAAAACTGTGAGAAATACAAAAAAATGGCAAACGTCTGCCTATATCCACAGACAGACAGACATAACATCCAAACATCCGTGCCGGTTTCTTTTTTGGTTTCATTTCATTCCTATATTCTACGACATGGCATCATCTCACTGCACGCTCTCCGCAACTATATCATCATCATCATCGTCGCCGCACCGAAAATTTGGACAAGAAACGAAGCCAAAGAAATAATACTATAATATATCCGTAAATAATAAAACAAAGAAAAGTATGTTAACCTAAAAAACATTTTTGTCTGGTGGCGGTGGACCCGATTGGCTTTTTTTTTGGTAGGCTCGTTCCATTGGGACTGGGATTGGCGGCGGCGGCGACGACCAACGGCGGCTTCAGACTCGATTCAGACGCCACCACCGCCGGCCGCCATGTACATATATATTGCAACAACTCTTGTTGCGAGTCTCATTTGTGAATATTTGTTCGTATTTTATTTTTAAAGGCTTACCTAAGAGGTGAAATCGAATAAGAGTTAAGCAAAAATAACAAAAAAAAAAAAACAAACAAACCTAAAGCTAAAAACCAAAATTATGACACACAGACGCTCAGCAGCTAACGCAAGCGAGTGCCTGTCACAGACAGAGCGTGGAAGAAATTTGAAATTTCCTTCTCAGGCGTCTGTGAATCATTCTTTGGATTACAAAAAAAAGAGACTTTTCTTCACCTCCTCCTCCATCCACCCTCTGCGCTAGATGCTCTGAATCTAATGCAAATACAGAAAAAAAAAACCTATAAATGCGGACGGGCCATTAATGACGCCAAAAATTCATTTTATGGGGGCAACACAAGCGATGTACCTGAAACGTTTGGATTTGTTTTTTTTTTGTTATGTTTAAGTTCTGTTTCACTTTGTTTGGACCCAAAAAATATGGAACAATGACGCGGTAGCGGCAGCATTAATTTATACAACAAAAAGTTTATTAATTGGGTTAGAGACGATGAGAAATAAAATTTCATTTGCGACCGATTTATAATTGTATAATTTTTTTTTTGATTTCGTTTTGTTCATTTTGTCGGTTTTCTTAAAACGACACAAAATGAGGGTCATCGATGAGTTAGCTTTACATATACATACATAGCTGTACTGAATTCATTTTGTTTGGGTTTTTCTTCGTTTTGTTTTGAGGGCCGAAAACGACTTTCCCGGTTACATAAAGTCAATGGATGAGTTGTTTTACAAAATAAAGCTGACATGAATTAGTTACCTAGAATTGAATGAAAATATAATATTTTGTGGTTCCATCATCAGGTAGTGCAGGAATGGCGATTACGAATGACGTTGTTGTAAGCAAATTGTTGACAGAATTTTGTGTTGACTGTTGAAAGCTGCAACAAAATGTTGATATAGAAACGATGACATAATAACAAATGAAAAATAAACAATAATTATGAAGCTCTTCAATGGCAGAATGCTCTTCAATTGATAAAATTTTAAATGTTTCAATTGATATTTTGTCGCATTCAGGGAAATCTTTACCAATGAATCACTGTATATTTTTATTAGTGTTTTTGAGATTTGAAGTACCTACTTAAAGAGCTAAATGATTTTTTAGGTAATTGGAGGTTGATGTGAGTTTAAAATATATGCATTTACTGACCACTGCATTCCTTCGATGAACTTCAAAATGGGTTTAGTAGCTAATAACCTTTTAAGGCACCGATATAAGAGGGCTGGAATAGGATTTTTTTTTCTAAGGCGCTAAAATAATCAATAAATAGGTCTTTTCGACTAAAAACAACTTTTAAAAAAAAATGTTAAATATTTTTTTACATGGAGGTGAACAGGCGATTGTTGAAATAAGCGGTGTACAAATTAACCCACGAGTTGCTATCCTTCTATGTTTGGCGAAATATGAATTGTCACCAAGCCTCTAAATCTAGTAGCCTCAAAATATCTAGCCTCTTAGTACCTTGCATTGAGAACCCAACGAGATGGAATGGCAACCTTTATAAAGTTATAAATTTAAGTTTGGTGTAACAAAAAATACTTTCGTCTCTTTCTTTTAAAAGAGCATTAATCGATTAAGTATTTATTATCGAAACCTTACCTTAAAAGTAAGAAAAGTTTCCCGCGTTTTTCCATTCTTTAAAGTTCAATTGTAGTGATTAAATCGTTAAGTAAAAATTATCTATTGTAATCAATTTAAAATTATTTAATTCTTTATTCTCTAAAATAAATTAAGATAGAAGATAGCGCAGATCAACTGGTCATAAGAAATAAGTATATATAATATCGTTGCTCATCATTTAATTATACAATTGTATGTAAAGCATTAAGAAATTAAGAACATGAAGAAATTAATGTAATTTATTTTCAGAAAATAAAATTGAACAGTTTACAATAATTTCTATTATGCCAATAATTATTATTTGGAATAATTTGATGAAGCAAAATGAATATTTGTTCTGGGGTTGTTGCTATAAAAAAGAAAAGTTTAATATTTTTTTACTTGAAGACGACCGATTTAGATTTGCTAAACACCGACTCATAATTTTAGTATTAATTTTTAATAGTTCATTCGTGAATTTCACCATAATATAAAAATGGTAACCCTGACTGATGTTTTGACATTGACAGATCATCAACAACAACAAAGTCTGTTTGTTTTAAAATACAAAGTTTTTTTTTTTTTAAACAACACAAACATATTTATGCCAGTAAGACCTAGGGTCTTATAAATTAGGCAATGTTAGAAGGAATAGAAGGATAGGATAGATTTTTGTTGGCACAGAGGATTGAGAAATAAGGTTTTGACTATCTCATTAAATCCCAGGGGTGGCGTTCAGTTGAGGGAATATAGAAAAGAATTCTGCCTAGACTGGGGTTGTTATATTCTTATTGAAAAACCCTATAGTTCAATCGATCATTGGGATTAATTCATATTTTCAAAGAAAAATAATCCAAATAAAGACGCTCGGCTTCATGGACAGTTAAGGACCTCCGCCACGTACACTGTGCACTGTGGTCCAAAATGAGTTTTTTTGGTTACAATATTTTTGGTTACAAAAATCATAATTTTTGAACTTTTGAATTAAAAAAAACATCGGTTGTATTTTTAATGCGACTTTTGTCTTTTTGTGGAACACAGTGCGGCGATCCCTTTTGTGTTGAAATTGGCGTCAAAAATCATTTCCCAAGCTTTTTTATTGACGGATTTTAATAAAATTTCGGACCCTGAGCCCATATGTATATTTTTTCATAATTAGAATGGAGGCTCGAAAATTAAGATCAGAATATGGTAAAAAATTTCGAAATTGAAAATTTTTTGTCGAAGTCGGGAATTTAAGCAAATTGATATTTGAAAATATTAAAATATTTGCTTGAATATCAAGTGATTCCAATTCAGATTCATATATTATACCAAATTTAGGAAAGCATATCCAAAATTTTGCCCAATACTCCCAAAGAATTAGAAGTAATTTTTGTGCAATTTTTTGTCTATTTTGATAGACCAAGTCTGATAGAAATATTAAAATTTTGACAGTTAAATATTCCTTACCAAATTTTAGGTCAATGACTCAAAAACTTGATATAATCTAAAATAATGGTTTAACAAATTTTCTTTTTTTTTCTGATTGCAGTATTTGAATTTGACGTCAGATTTATAATTCTGACAGCTGATGGTTTTAAAATAACCATTAAATAATAAATATTTACCAAACAATTCAAATAGTATCATAATGTGATCACTGAATTCTGTTATAGCTGACAGTTGCCAAATCGTTAATCTTGCTTAGAATTTGGTTATATAATTGCAAACTGTCAGATTTCTTTGTCTGACGTCAGATTTAAAAAATACAGAAATCAGTTCAGAATAAATAACAAAATTATTATTATTTCAAATTATTTTTTGTTTGGAGTCATAGACCAAAATTTTGGTTGGCAACTTTTGACAGTCAAAATTTTGATATTTCCATCAGACTTGCGATCACATTTGAAAAAAATAATAATTTATTGCAAAAAAATCGTATCCTTTGGAAAAATTGGGCAACATTTGTGGACTGGTTTTCCTAAATTTTGTACATACACGAATATTGGAATAAATTTCTTGTGAAATCTTATTTTTTGTACTAAATGTCAATAAGTTTCGGCATGTAATGGCGTGGAAAATTATTTTTTTGTCGCCAAAACTCAACAAGAGAGACCACCGCGGTAAGATAGGTCGTTTTGTGATATTAATTATTTTCACTAGGAATTGAGTGTTGTTTTGCAACTTTTTGCGATTTTATGATGAAAGCAAAGTGTTATCTTGAATTTAAGTAAGTTTTGTATAAAAAATATTATTTTTAAACGCGAAACAGACAAAAAAAACTTTTTTTTTAAATAAGTAAACCGCAGATGATATTTTGCAGAATTATTCTTGGATAAAGCCTAAGAAAAAAATTGTATGGGAGGAGGGATCCAGCTCCCCTCGTTTAAGCGGGACGGACAATTTTGTGAAAAGTTGACTTAAAGTTTAAAAAAAACATTAAAAATTAACAAAAGGTCATACAGTGACTCGCTATAGCTTTTTAGTAAGCTAATATTCTATTCTTTAAATTGTTTGTTCATTGAAGTTGTTAAAGTCTATAGTTTTTGAATAATAAAATTTTAAAGTTAAAATTGTGAAAAAAAATCTTAGTTTCTTATTTTGAAGTTGATTTTTTTCGAAATTTGCTTTAATAAGTGGAATGTTATCACTAATTATTCAATGTTCTTACCAATTTTTAGCAAGATTTTGAAAACCAAGTGCAAAAATCTTTATTAGTTTTTGAGTTATTCGAAAAAAAAACTTTTTACCAACAAAAATCAAAAAACTCAAGTTTTAATGTTTTTTATAAAATAAAAATAACTTACATATATTAATCTTATTTGGTTCAAACAACATTACTTCACCAAATTAAGTAATAAGTAAAACGCAGTTTTGATGAAAAATTAAATAAATAATAATATAACAAACTTTTATTTTAACTTATTTATGTATTTTTAATCGGAATCATAACATACGACATTTTCTACTTCAAACTTTTCAAGATGAAAATTTTTTTGTTTATATTTAATTTTCGACTTAAACTTGAAACCGAAGGATCCGAAGAAATCATCATAGGATTAAAAATGTCAGTCAACTTATCTTTCCTGCAAGATTTTCTGCTATATTGCTCTCTGAAAACTTTGAAATCCCATTTACTTTTAAACTTCTATCTAAAGTCATTTAGCTTCAATTTTAAGGGGCTTGAATTTTCAGAAAATGAAGTTTTATTCTTAAGAAAGGTCCCAATGGCGATAAATTTGTTTTCGATTTTTTTCTTCTTGCTGTTAAAATATAAATCAACCAGTTTTCGTCTGAATTATTGAAATACTTGGTTTTGACCATCTATAAATTGCCATATTTTAATAAACACAATGAAAAAATATAGAGAAAAACTTGTTTTTTTACTATGCAGCCACGAACTAAAAAAAAAAGGAAAACAAAAAAAAACCGTTATTGAAAAGTAATTAAATAACCATACAAAAATTGTAGTTTACTTAACTTAAAAACTTAAAAAATTCATAAAAAATATTTTCGGCATTTTTCAAGCACTTTCCTTTTTTGATTTATATTCACCAAATATCTGTTCACCTGGCAACGTTCACAGACCTGGTTGAAAAATGCCGAAACAGAAGATATTGCTCTAAGTTTTATGTGAGACCTTAGAAAAGAAGCTAATTTTTGTAACCTTGCCATTATATACTTAAACAAGTTTTTCAAATTTTTCTTTTTAAAATAAAAACTACACACCTTCATCAATATCAGAAATATTATTTGACATTTTCATCACTACTCTTTATAAGAAAAAACAATTAAACATAAAAAATACCTCAAAATCAGTTTTTTTTATTTGCTTTCTCGCACCAACTTGATCAACTTTGACAGCGTGGTTCAGTTAGCATAGGTGACTTACCAACAAAAATTCTTCCTTGTCTTATCAAAAATAATGTATTTATTGAGAAAAACAACATTTTTTTCCCGTAGCTTAAAAATTTTGAGATGGACTTTATATCATGGCTCTCTATAGAGCTGTCCCACTGTGTGGCGGCAATACTGAGAGCTAGCTATGCATCCGGATTTTCTGACCTCTTCGGGACATAGATGGAATTTTGGAAACAAAAAGATTTATGACCGTGGTGCACATGAGCCTCCACCATCCTCATTGAGCACCCACCCCCATTAGACTTAACGCATAATAAGAATCTCACTTAAAATAAAATCTAAAGCCACAGTACAACAAGTTGTACTTCAGAACTTCGATAAAGTCCATTACTCATTTACATTTTAAACCAATAAGCATTTCCTTGTATAGGTACACTTAAAACAAATCATTTAATAAATAAATTAATGAGCATAGTAAACTAATAAAACTGCCGCCATAAATCTGCATCTACATGAATCGATCAAGCAAGCTACAAAACAAGTTGATTGATTGATTAAATTGTTTAAATGCAATTTGCTACTTCAACTTTTAACAAAACCGATTTTGCTGTTGTTACCTTAATTAAATTATAAATTATGTATATGTTTAAATAATAACTATAACTATTTACATATGTACGACGTACGTTTTACATTGATGAAGTTTTTCCTTTGTCTTTACAAATAATTTTCATTTTCATTAAATTAATTTAATTTTATTTTTTTCTTTCCAGGTAGGTGACATAATTTTCTATAACCAAGAAACTTTAATATATGATTTAATATTACGAACGAGAAATCAGCATTGTAAGTTGAGTGGGAGGACAAGTATATAGTATAGAAGAAGGTATTGTATTACTGCTATATGATAATGATGATGCTGTGATGTAAGATGTTGTAGCTCAGCACATCATGCAACTATATACATACATAGATATTGCATATTGTTTTCCATCATCAGTTTTACGAGACTGAAAGTTGGAAAGTTGTTTTTTTTTATTAAAAACATCTATGTACATATTTCATAATAAATTCGTTTTTTTTTTTTCAATTTGAGCTCCCAAAAGGTACGACAAATTCGTGACATCTCCTTTTTTTACTTAACTTTTGATGAAGATACAAATTTTAAGGGCGAGTTATGGTCTGGTTAAAAGCTACGATCTTGTTGTTTTTATAATTTTGACTGGGACACGATTTCAAATTGAGTTGTGAGTGAGTTATTTGTTTATAAAGTTAGTTGGTAAAATGTAGCAATTCATTTAACAAACTTCTAAAAATCATGAGCTGTATGAACCTAGAAAATTTGACGTATCTCTACAACATTATTACATCTACTGAAAGAGTACCACTGTACATAATGGTTAATGTGTTAGAATAGAACTAAATACTTTGTTGAAAGACTGGTCTATTCCATCTATAATTTTTTTTTTTTTGTTCAGAGGTAACCTACTGCTTCTTGCGAGGAAATGGGTCATGAAAAAGTACCTCTGATCTTTGACTTTTGGATTCGGTAGAAAATTGTAGGGACCCTTCGTTCCTGACGACTAAGAATAAATAAAACAACTCAATTGATAATTTTGTCCCAATCTTTTGACTGTCGAATACCTTATGAATTCTTTATATTCAAGCTTATAGTTAAATCCCTCATGTGGTAATAAATCCCTTTTATTAGGACATTTAAAATACTGCAATAAGAAATACAAACCAAATCATATATCATGTCCCCTTTGGCAACCAAACTCATAGATGAGTAACAACTCTTCTTATTTTGATGTCGTGAATTTACAAACATATATGTGTAGAGTTCCTTTTAAGCACACTACTTGAATTTACACAATTTATTTATCCTTGAAGGAAATGGCATATTTGTAATTCCTAATGTTAATACGACATTTGAAGCAACTCTTGTATGAGTTATGCATAATTATATTCACATTTAGGTCTCAATTTTTACTATATGATAATATGTATTCAAAGTTTTGTTGATCAAGCGACTTTTATTTTTGCTAGCAGTAGTCACTAATTCATAAATAGTCCTGTCAAATTAGCCAGAAAACAAGACCCAAACAAAAAATAATCGCCGGAAATCTGGATTTTGGTATATAGTTTCCTCTTGGTGTTCTTAAGAAACTGTAAAAATTCCTCATCGATATGAACACCGCTTAAAATTTTTCGGGGGGATTAAAGGACCACCAAAATGGTTTTTGAGGAATATCTTCCACATGGTTAGTAATGCGGAAAAAATGTCAAGGACTAATTTGTAACTTAGAAAATTTCCTACAGAAAACATTTTAAAAACTTTTCTTCATAAAAATTACCGTTTTCGAAATAAACCAGTCGATAGAGTTTAGAGTTTTACTTTTTTATATAGTGGAGCCGCTTAGTTAAAAAAATAATGCATTTTGCGATAAAAGCATCAAAATTTTTTTCATTGTTAAAAAAATTATATGAACATGATTTAAAGATATTGGGCCAGTTTATATGTCCGCCCCTTAAGGTGGAATTGGCAAATTAAAAAAGCGTGTTTTCAAATCAAGTTATTTATTTATTTTTGGAAGAAATCATTTTCATGCTCAAAATTTTAAAAATAAAGTTCGAAAAAAACTCTTTCTCCAAAATGTTACTTTATTAACTATTAATTTTGGCTATAATCTTCGATACTCTTATCAATTTTGAATCAAATGGTAAAAACTAAATGGCTGTAAGTCTTTTAGTTTTTAAGAAAAAAACCACTGTTCAATTCTCTGTAGGTGTTAATGAACTTATACGGCATTATACCATGATCAACAATACCGAGAATCAATACGGTTATAAGTTCATGTACGTAAATTGGGAAGAAGGAAATTCATTTACGGAAATTGAAAATAGTTGGGTACCAGGAATGGAACCTTGAGGGACTTCGAAAAAATTTGGTAGAAAATCTGATAGGATTGCTGGCTTCTTGTTTGTGACCTAAGTGGAAATAAATTTTGTTGGTAGTAGCTGTTGTAAATCTGTATGGCAACATCAGCTTTTTCCATAAACTATAACTATGTTAAAAGCCTTCGCGAAGTCAGGTAATACAAAAAAATACATTTTATAACGTGGTTTGAGTTACATAAAATTATTACATCCCTCAAAAATTCTAATTCTGAAACTTCAAACTGCTTCTCCAATATATTTGTTAAAAAAATAGCTTTCAACATTTCCGATGTTTTATGTCATATATATAACAATAGTATTCTTAAAGGTGTCTTCCCAGATGAATTCAAACAAGCTGAAGTGTTACCTTTATTTAAGAAAGGGGACAAAACCTCATTGAACAATTATACACCAATTTCTTTGCTTCCAGTTTTTTCAAAGATATTTGAAAAAGCGGTAAAAAACAGAATGATCAATTATTTGGAAAAAATCAATTTCTTTAGTGAATCTCAATTTGGCTTTAGAAGTGGTCTTTCTACTGAAGGTGTCCTATTAAACTTTTGTTCAAATATATATGATGGTTTTAATAATAGAAATCTCACTGCAGCTCTATTTATAGATATCACAAAAGCTTTTGATACCGTTGATCATAACATACTCTTAGAAAAACTATTTAAATGTGGTTTCAGAGGTGTTATGCATAATTGGTTTAGATCGTATTTATCTGGAAGAGGACAAAGGGTTAAAATTAATGATCAGTTGAGTTCGAATAGTATCTTAACTTTAGGTGTTCCTCAAGGTTCAGTACTTGGTCCGATATTCTTTTTAATTTTTATTAACTCACTCTTTTTGCAAAAATATCGTTGCAAAGTAAATGCGTTCGCTGGCGATATGGCTTGTTCGTTTTATAGTGACTCTCCTTTTAATCTTTTAGTTGACATAAATCATGATCTGGAAATTTTAAGCCATTGGTTCCAAATGCATCAAATGGTAATTAGTGAAAAAATTAAAATTATGTTTTTTAATGTTGTTGGTAAGGATGTTGACTTGGGACATTTTTCCTATCATTGTGCCAACTGTAATAAATATAGGTATAGCAAGGATATTTGTAAATCGGTAATTGACTGTTAAACTTTTTATGAATCCCGTATTTGCTCCGATAATTGTTTTGAAATTGAAAGAGTAAAGTCCTTTAAATATCTGGGTGTTTTTGTTGATTGGAAGATGAGTTTGTCTGTTCATATTGTTGCACTTAAAAAATATCTTATGGCTACCACAAGACAAATCTACTTTTTAAAATCATACTGCTCACAGGTTCTTCTAAAGTGTTTTTATTATGGTTTAGTTCACTCTAAGCTTGAATATGGCATTGCGTCTTGGGGTGGTACACACAATAATAAAATTAACCCTCTTCTAGTTTCTCAAAAACATGTCATTCGTCTTATTTGTAAAAAATCTCGTAGAAGTAATAGCTTGATACTTTTCAAAATGCTAAAAATGTTGCCTCTTAAACACTTATATTTTTATAAAGTTTTAAAAATATTTTTCGCAAGGTCTGGTTATCTATCAAATAGATATTCTGCTAACTATAACTTGAGAACAAACAATCAAAGTCTTGCCGTAATACCACATCACAATCTCCAAATTTATTTTAATTTTTTTTACATCGATTGCTCCTAGGCTTTTCAATTGTCTTCCATGTAACATTAGAGAATTACGAATGGAATCCATTTTTCTTAACAAAGTGAAATTTTGGCTTTTGGATCTTAATTATCTTGATGTTTATAATATGTTAAATGTAATTATTTAATTGTATTTTATTAATTCATTTTATATTTTTATACTTAAATAAAAAAAAAATAAAAAAAATTTATTTTATAAATCTCGTCGTGACCCCACATAACTTTATGTTTCAATTAGTATTGTATTAAATTTTTAATTGTAAAAACTCTTATCTTTTCGGTCTGCTTTCGACTCTATTTCCTTGTGTTCTATAGATTGCAGCCCTTAATCAAAAATTTTTTATTACGTTATTTTTATGCTAATGCATAGTTGCCACCCGACTGGAAAGTCAGGGAAAATCAGGGAACGTGAATTTGGTCAGGGAAAGTCAGGGATAGTCAGGGAATTTCGAAAGTAGTCAGGAAAATTTTTTGAGCACTGAATTTTTTTGTACAATGAAAAAAATTGAATATTTCGTTGAACTCAGGGACCCTACTCTGTATTTTGTTCCGAAAGTCAGTTGTATTCGAAAGTGATTTTTCGTCCCGCTTTTGAATTGGAACTTTGTAAAACTTTCAATATACAATAGTATTTAATACTTCATTCACTTATGGATTATTTTTTTCAGATTGCGAATATTTTTGATTATTTTTTGAAAATCCTGGAAAATGTTTTTGAAAATAGGGTACTTAACTCGAGCTAGACGAGCTTTTAAATAATCAAAAAAATTTGGGCCGAAAAAAGTTAAATTGTTTAAGAATCGAATTTAAGTTATAGTACGAGAGCTAACAACGTCGACAGAAAAAAGCATTTCAACAGTCATGATTTTTTTTTTCCACTATCTCTAGTGAAATTTAGAAAGTCTGGCAGGTGGGATGCGTTTTTCTGTACGCGTCACTTTTGAAACGGTAAAAATTGATTTTTAAAGTCATTTCAACAGTTTTGGCTTCTTTTTCATTCCGTTCTATAAACTATTTGCCATATGAATTACAGGTCATGTAGGTGTCAGCGGTTGCAAAATACGTCTGACAGGCTTTTTTTTAAATAAAAAAAAATAGAACATAAAAATTTTAATTTGGAAAAAAATTATTAAAAAAATAACGCCAACATAATATTACTATAGCTTTTTGGAATCTATTCTTTTATTTCACATTTGAATAACTATATTTGAATGAATAGTTTTTTAACATTAATTTTCAAAATTGAAATTAAAAAAAAAAAAAAAAATTTTTAATTAGTTACACATGTTATTAAATTCCTGTTTATCTTTTAGTATATAATACTATCATCCATTTTTATTCGAACACTAAAAACTATAGCTGGTTACATGTCTTCTATTTTTTTTTGAAATTTTTTTTCGGATTCCTAGAGCTCTTAAATAGCTCCAAAATACTAGACTAAAACTTTTTTTCTTACGTTTTAAACTTTTTCCGGTGATTGCTCTGCTAACTGCATTAATTTACAAGAAAAGTACTCGAGCACTAAATTTTTTTGTTGGGTACTTAATTAGCACTTGATAAGCGCATAATGATGACGTAACAAAAATTAAGTTATGTTTCTCAAAGAGCTACTATTTTATTTTTTTTAAATTTGGTCAGGGAAAACTTTAAAATTGGTCAGGGAGAGTCAGGGAAATTTATTTTGAAAAAATAATGGCAACTATATAATGTTGTATTTGTATAGCTTTAGAATCAATAATTGATAAGAAATAAATAATAATAAATAATAATAATAAAGGAACTTCATCCCTATCTGACAGCCGTCTTTTGTCGTCAGGGACGTTTACTAAAGCTGTGAAACTAACCCCCATATTATTCACTCATTACATCCAGATTAAAACTTAACTCGATATAGATTATACAAATTCAATGTAAATACATCCGGATTCAAGTTTTGATCTGGATGTATCAAGTGAATAATATGGGCGTAAGTGTATTTTTCTTGAAATCTGGATTGTATCGGCGCTGCGTGAGCATTTTATAGGCAGCAAGATAAGCACTGATTTGCTTTTTATAGAACTCTTTCTAATACTTTTTAGCTGCTATTTGAATTTTATTCATGTCGATTATGGAATCCGCAAAACTGGATTCGCAGTGATTCTCAGTACAGTGTTCTCTTTTCTTTTTACGACAAATGGGTAAGAAGAAAAGAGAGCGAATCACTGCGAATCCAGTTTTGCGGATTCCATAATCGATATGATTATTTCACATATTCTAATAAATTTTAATGGTAAAAAGCAATTTCATACAACCCTTCCGCATCCGTGCGCTTCATATTATCTAAATACATACATAGATTCATAGTTCATACCTTCATATCTGAAGTTTGAGAAAAGTTTGCGACACTTAAGATGAGACTTCCTCATATTGTGTGTGATGTGTTTGGAAATTTCTAAAAAGTATGTTCGTAATCGTAAATAATTTTACTTCTTCACCAAGTGATAAAAATAATTTGTCACGCATCTGCAATTTGCTGTTTATGAAGCAAAATGTTGATGCTGGTGCCGATGCCCCAACCTCCACCACAATGCACCATCATAAGCGTGTCTTGCACCTTAGGGATTGTATTGTTTTTATTTTTTTTGTATTAAAACTAAAAAAAAAATATAATTTTTTCTCATTTCAGATGTTTTGTATTAATTTTCGAATGCAAACAATTTACTTTCACTTACTTTATAAAATGATTACAAGCAGTAGGATTGGTTGTAAATGTAACATTTCACTTGGAAATTTTTTTGTTTCAGTTTTTTTTTTTATTTGAGAAAATGAAAGCCAGGCCGGTTAGATAATAATCAACATCATGCGTCGATCTGAATGGGAAACAAACGACTTTACACTACTAATTGTGTGTTGATGATCATATACATATATACTTATGTATGTAGTTACTTTTCAAAGATAATAAAATTCGAGTTATAATGTGGCATTGCAAAAGTGTGGAGTTTTTGCAACAATGATTATGCGAAAATGATTTTTGATGTTCAAATACTGCGTATATGTATATGTACATAACGATTGACTTTCAACTTTCATTCAAGAGTATAATAAAACTATTGTAAGATTGCTATTTTTTGATGATGAAAGCATTTTTGTCCTCATCAGTCATCATTTAAAAAGTCGGCAAAATTGATGACTTCTGAAAGTTTTTACTTTTTTGATATTCGAAGAATTTCTTTTTAAATAAAATACTTTTGACAAAACTGTTCTGATCTTAATTTGTTTAATGACTGTTGATTTGATATTTTGGGGAAAAGGGCAACTACACATGGGTCGGGAAATCCTGAGTCGTTTGTGAGTGAGTGTTACCGAATGAGTGAGTCATAAGAAACGGACATTCGTTATTAGCTGATGCAATTTTACTACTTCTCGCGATCCGCAAGATTTATGAAAACTCATCGTATGTGGGCAAACATAATAATCTACTATAACAAGTTGATTTAATGACTTGATGAGCTGCTTTGAATTTAGAATGATAACACATTTAAACATTTTTCATTAAAATATTTGTATTTGAGTTATAAAATAATTTAAAATAATTTGCTCTGAAGATGTCCTCATAAGACGAAACACGTTGGCCTTAATTAAAAAAAAAATTTTAATTGTGGAAAAATCAAGTGTAATCTTTTATTATTAAATTATTTTAATTTAACAATATGCTAATTTAAATATCACTAACGCCCACACTAGGAGTGAGTTAGCATAGAAGTTCCTCTTGGAGCCATTTATTCGCGTTGAAAAAAGAGATGAAGTTTTTGATTGATCTTTAGGTAGTTCTGAAAGATCGTCAAAAAATTCTTTTCCAAATGATTGAACTCTCATTCTCGTCAGAGCAGGATATTTATACTGTTTCCTTTTTATTTGCTGATCGCCGTCACAGCAATTTTCCCGTATATTCTCTTCTTGGGCATTGTCCAGTATACAGGCCTCAACGGTCTTGGCATTGTCTCCCCTGTCTTCGTATCAGTCAGTTGACTGCAGTCAATTAACTAAAAGGACTCTTTTTTTAAGTCTCGTGACTTATTTAATAACTTTAAATTTAAAGTCAACATTAAAACTAAAATACTAAATGAATTGGAAGTTGACTAAAACAGTCAACTGACTAACAAATAATAGCTGCCAGTTAATTGCCTGCAGTACTGATTGTGTACAGTCATTTATTATTATTCACTTAAGTCATCTTTAACCGCCATATTATTCACTCGATACGTACAGATTAAAACTTGAATCTGGATGTAAATTCTACAAATTCAATGTAAATACATCCGAATTTACGTTTTAATTTTAAATATCATTTAAGACATTTCGAATGCAGTCTTTAAACTTTAAGTCAATTTACTTCTTTTTAGTCCTTTATCCACACTTACAAGTCTTTTGAATAAAAGTGTTTAATATCTGAAGAAGAAGTAATATCTGACAATTGAAAAATTAAGCATACGGTTTAAAACTGAAGTCAAACGACTTACTGACTATCAAAATGGACTAAGATTTAAAGTCGACCTTTAGGTAACTAAAAGACTGCGGAAACATTCAGAAGGGTTGTTCATTTACTGACAGATTCTACCAGTTTTATTTGTTTATATGAACTTTGACAGTCTTGCGGACTTAAAATGGTAGAAACGGTGAGTTTTGGAAAGTAAACGAACAAGTTTAAAAAGTACTGCAATAAATTAACTGCAAAAGCAGACCTTTAGTTGACTAAAAGACTGTGGAAACACACAAACAGTACTGCAGTCAATCAAATGCCAGTAAATTGACTGCGTTAATTGACTGTTGACTAATATTAAAGAATTGTAAATATTTTGGTTTTTTACAGTAACTATAGTTGAACCCTGCAACACTTCGGATCGCCACCGATTGAGAATTTGTTAAAAATTTCAACTTTCAATAAAAACTAACTCAATTTCAACACCTTATCATAAGTAGTTCCTTAGTGATAACTTACATAATCGCTATAACCAGAACTGACTGACAGGTAATCAAAATTATTGATCACTTCCCGAGACCGTAGATGTTGTAATTTAGAACAATGTTAGGTCTTGTGGTGCATACAAAGTCAAAAATCGAAAATTTGACGTTTTTGCATTTAGGGGTGTGGTATTAAATACATACATACATGTAGTACTTCCAAATAAAGCAGGTAGAACTTTAAAACTTAGCAGAATGGTATAAGGTTTTGCAAAAGGAAAAGTTGAAAAATATTTTTAATTCAGGCGGCGAATTGTTATCAATTATATGAAATACTTTGCGGTAGAATGAAGTTGATAATTCCTAAATTAAACATAATTTTAGTACCAAAATCCCCAAAAAAAAGAAGACAGGGTAATTATTAATTTTTTGTCCTTAAAATGTTTTATTATTTCCTTCTTGTTTTCTTTGAAATAAATCCAAAAACCATAATTTTAGTAAAAAAAAAAAAAAAAAAAAAATGGATGTGGCCAAATTTTTTGTTTTGATTTTACTGAAGAATAAGAAGTGTGCGAGAATTATTAAAAATTGTATGTTATCCATGACTTTTTTTTTTAAGAAGAACACGAACCCTATTATTATCTATTTAGAAGAACACGAACCCTATTATTATCTAGTGACGATAAGATGATCTCTTTTTTACAATGTGGGCTCGTTAGTGGGTACATTTTCAGGTTGATCATAGGTTTGGTATATTTTTCTTTATCATGGCTAACGATTTCATAAAAAATTTGATTCTTCTTAAAACCCTATTTCCACTATTCGATTTTTTTTTGCCAAAAACCTGAAACCCAATGTTTTTAAAATTACCTTGGTCACTGGTCACTATGGTACAAAGTTCCATCCAAGTCATGACAGCTTACTGTTTTAGGTGAACTAAAACAGAAATTCAAATTTCCCCAAATTTGAAGCAAATTGATCATCTCTTTTAGGCTCCAGCTCAAAATTCAGTGGATGTTTTTCGGACTTCTCCATCATCGTTTAATTTTGAATTATACAATCTCAAAAATATTTTTGTATACACGGAACCAATACTTGATTTATCGAGCAAGTAAAAATGTTCGTAAAAATATGCTTTTTCCAAATTGTGACAAGCTTTAAGCTATGCGCAAACCAACGCGATGGTGGTGGCATTCACGATAAAAATGTGGATGCCGCACATATAAATCAAAGGAGAGGCATACATCTACGCGATCGCCATCGCACTCGTGTTGGTTTAGGGGAACCTTTAAGGCACATACCCGACCTTGAGTTATGAATCGATTTTGTTTCTTTTTTTACCCCCTTTTAGTCTACAATTCACAATTTTATAACCTGAACAAAAAAAAAGAATTTCATCGACCTTTTTAAGCGACAAAATACGAAATCCCCACAAACCAAAATCTGAGATGTCTAATCGGGGAAAGGCGCACTATGGACAAAATCCCCAATAAATATTTGCTTTTGCCAAAATCTCTTAAAAACCCCAATAATCCTCTCCATATTTTGTAAAATATAACAAAACAAAATTTGTTGTTTTGGGATTTTAGCTTTGGGGATTTTCATTTTGGGATTACGGCATTTGGGATCACTGAACACCTTTTTTTTAGGTTTGGAAACATTCGTAATCCCCAAAAATCCTAATTGATTGGACGAAATCCCAGCAGCATTTAACAACGCTCTATATGGACAAAATCCACAATAGATTAATAACCCCATCCATATTTTGTAAAATTTAACAAAACAAAAATTGTTGTTTTGGAATTTTTGCTTTAGTCATTTTCATTTTGGAACAATACTAACCTCTTTTTAAAACTTAAAAATTTCTGACCAATCCTTTATTGAAGTATGTGTTCTTAAAATGAACCAACTTAAAAGCCCTTTGAACAGAAAATCAATTTTACAATACCCTTTTTTCAACGAAAAAAAAAACAATTTAGCGCTATCATCGCGTACGTCATTTTACAAAAATTCATGTAGCTTGAGAGATAATAGTTTATTTGAAGTTAAAGCTAAAATTAAGAAAGACGTATGTATATGTACGAAATCAAATGGTAAAACAAAAATGCTTAAAAAATGTCTGCACAAAGAAACCATTCCAATTGCATGATGATCTATTAAACTTTCCTTTCGAAATACAAAGTGATAGTAAATTTCCCTAAATATGTATATGTAACACTTTTACCCTTTTAAAAATTCAATCCCGCAGATCAAAGAAGATCACCACCAATCCATCTTCAATCAATCTCATCATAATTTCACACCCATATGCCTACATCTTTTTATATCGTTGAAACAAATTAGCTTGCTATATTTTTCATGGCTTTTTCCTTTTTCCATACCTCTCTTCATTATTATTATAATTACTATTATATAGCGCCTATCAATTTGTATTTGAACGATATTTAAATTGCCATTGTGTGTGGTGTTATACTTTCTTTCTTTTTGTAATAATCTGTCCCTCTGTCTCTCTCTCTCTCTCTCTCACGCCTAAAAATTAGAAAATCAAAAAATGATAAACTAACAAAGTAAGAAATTATAGTTTTATTGTATTTTTTGCATATTTAAATGTGAAATGAATGAGTATATCTTTGTATCTTCTGCTTTTATTAAAAAAAAGAAACCAACTTACCTATATACAATCTCTCTTTTTTTTTTGTTACTCCTCTTTTTTATGCAACAAAGAGAAAATTTATATACCTATCTGATTTCAAAGTGGTTCGCACTATTTTTGTATTTTATTTTTCAAAATTTCACTTGACCTTGATGATTAATGGAAGAGACCCTATAATGACCAAAAAAAACAACGAATCATTTATGTAACTGTGACTTCCAAACTATGACAGACTTGTGGTAAAAAAAAAATAAAGCAATAAAACTTCAAGATGAAAAGTAAATTGAAAAATAATCTCACTTCCTCGTGTTAACCGATGCGCTTCGAATTTCAAAAAAAAAAAAATAATAACAAAAAAATCGACAAAAAGTGAATGGTCATAGTAGATAGTTGCGTGGTTATACGAACTGGCCTGCTGTGGTGGTGGAGGACTGCCCTGCCTGCCTGCCCTGAACACCACCGGCTTAGCTGGTGCATTACGTCGTCGTCGTATTCGTATAGTTGTTGTTGGAGGTATAGGCATAGTCGGTTGGAATATTTTCTGCAACTACAACACAAAAATAGCGGTGGTGGTGGTGAAAGAAAACAAATAGTTCGTTGAGGAGTTATTTTAGAAAGTCCATCGAATGGCCTCCGGAGAATGGCAACACCGAGCCTAGTTAGACGATACAACTATACGAGGCGTTGGTCAATGGTCACGCAATAAAATTTCGTTTCCTTCAAAAACAACTCATCGAAATAAGCTTGTTAAGTTTTTTTTTTTGCTAAACAATAAAAAAAAAATAAAAGTATCTCACCACAAAAACACACAAATTCAGGTAATCAAATCCTTGATATAATAAAAGAAAATCTAATTCAATCGGTTTGAGATCAAAGCCCATAATAGCTGGCGAAACAACTCTTCATAGAACAATCCACTTGGTTGGTTAGGCAGGCCAAAAAGCCATATTAATAATAATTATTATAAGGTGGTATATATACAACATCAGTTCTGCTTTTTTCTGCATGCCATGCTGCGGCCTCTACCGCACTCTCTCTTTCTTCTACTTCACCTCAGCTGTGTGTTTTGTTGTTTTACCATGTGGTGAATTGTTGTGAAAGAAAGATACACGAAGAAGCATGAGAGAAAATTAAAATGGAATCAAAACAAAAACCGAAAAATATACAAAATCAGTATAATAATGTGAAGTGAACTCAAAGCATGGCGCCTAGTATAAGCTTCCCTCAAATTCCGTCCCTCTTCTTCTCTCTCTCTCCATCTCCCTCTGCTTCTCATTGGGTTTGTGTTTTGTGCATTGCATTCACATGCTGAATCGAATCGAGAGTTTGGGTTATGCAATAATTTTGTGGTTAGCGGCAGCAGCAGCAGCAACGCGTGGGGGCGCTAGGAGGTTCCTCGATATGGATATACATGGTACTTTTATTTAGTGTTTTGTGCTAGAAAGTATGTTTTTTTTTTTTGTTAAGTATTAGTTTAAGTAGTCGATTAAAAACTTTTTGTGACGATCTGATTTTTTATTTATTTTTTATTTTATTCTAAAGTTAAAAGAGTGTGTATGGTGAAGTATGAAGTGTGGACCGCGTCCGATTGAAAGTTACAAATTAATATCTAAACTTACTTCACGGAAACTCACACACTATATGCATGCACAACTTTATAGGTATAATATTTCCATCAAAAAGTGATATCGATTCGATTAAGTTTTGTGCTCAATTCGTTTTTAATTGATGACGCGGTCTCCATAGAAATTTATAATTGTTTTTTTTTCTATGATTAAATATAACTTTTTGGATAGAGTAGGGTGAATATTGTTAAAGCTAGATAATAGTGTAGTAACATTTTGTTTTTGTTACCTTCAGTTTCGGAAATGCAT
This sequence comes from Epistrophe grossulariae, assembly GCA_929447395.1. Lineage (NCBI taxonomy): Eukaryota > Metazoa > Arthropoda > Insecta > Diptera > Syrphidae > Epistrophe > Epistrophe grossulariae. The sequence continues at coordinate 107,625,299 of OV839567.1, forward strand.
GAGGTTAAGTCTCACGATTATATGAGGCGACACGCTTTTGACTTTCATTGAGAAAGACGGAAGTATAATTCGTTTGCAACAGAGTATGTCGCGTTTCTAATTTTTTTTTTGTATAATTAATTTTTTTTTTTATTTTAAGGTAGGTATGTATGTAGATAGATACACCAGTTGGGGAATTTGAAATCGATATACCTATAGGGATTATATAATAAATTATACATATGTATTTGGTTTATAGATTATTTTTGGTGGTGTTTGATGATTTTCTTATAGCTAGTGAAGTCATGCTTATGTATATTGGAAGAAATGGGGTCAAATTAATATTAATATAGGGTGAATAGAGCAACTACAGTCTTGAGTATTAAAATTTTCTGCTGCAATATAAATGCTTCAGGCTGTTAAATTATGACCTTTTAAATTATTTTAGGAAGAAAAATAAAGTATAATTCAAAGACGACATTTTTATTATTAATGAAATTTAAAATTTATATTAACCTTCATTTTAATTACTTAATAAACCGTGAAAATGTTATTTAAAAATCTTAAATTGGATTTTATTAATTAATTTTTTTCAAAGGTATTTGAATGTTTATTTAATCGTTGTAAAACAGCTTGTTATAGAAGTAATGGAATAATATATTTAATTTCATTTGTACATATTTTAAATTTAAAGCAAATCGGTCTATCCGTTAAGACTCTATAGCTCAATGCACAGTGAAAGTGAAGAAATTATCCATTAGGAGTTATTTTGTGTATTTCTTTAAGAACACAGTAGCAAACAAAAATTTCCTGTTCAACGCTTGTAAGAATATTTGTCACTTTTACTATTTCCAACTATTAGACAGAAAAAATCATACCTATCAAGTGAGCACGGTTATGAAAGTACCAATACGTACTCTCAGAAAATCAAATCAAATAATAAATTAAATAATAATTTAACAACGGAATGATGCATATAACAATTGGAAACAATATCGATTGTTTGAGCTGCGACGTGCATATTGCTCGCTCCACAAAAAAGTTATAGCCAAACTACGTTTAGTCAAATCCGAAATTTTCCTCATCAACTTAGTATACCTCGTTAAATGGGCGGCAGTTGTGGAAGAACTTACGTAACATTGGTATTGGAAAGTGAAGAAACATATCAGCTTAGAATTTAGATATTAATACCCAGAATAAAACCTTTGTTTGTTTACCATCGAAACTGGTTCCCTCGTTGAGTACCTACATCTGAAAAAACTATCATTTACAGATCAGTCAGATCATCATGGGGCCCAAGTATGTTACTCGATTCTACAATAAAAGTGTTCGAATTCGCAAAATCTCAGCTCGCTAATTCTTTAGCAAACGCATATAAACGGAAATAGAACAGCGCTAGTTGAAGATTCTGTGGCAAAAAGTCGAAAGCACCAAAATTTGATCCCACTTTCATACATATTACCACTTAAATTAAGCATTAAAAACAACTTTCGAATGGATTCGAAATTAGAGGCAAGTTACATAGTAGGGCCCCTGGTTTTGGTTTGCGTCCCGCAGATAGTGCTGATGTTGTTGAAATTTGGCTTTCTGTTAAATCAAATGCCGTTGAAATGGATGCTATCATCCCATCCATTTTTGTACATATATGATTCTACTCAAAACGTTGCCTTATCTTACGTTCTAATTCATTACATTTTTGTAGGCTCTGGGAAGAGTTAACCGCAAGACTAAATTAATGTTCAACTCTAAAACACAAACTAAATATAACAATGACAGCTGTGACAAACAGAAAAATGACTGATGACGAAATGGCATTTTATTTTTAAATGTACTAGGGTTATCCAATTATCTACAATTAATACTGAGTTCGATACGTGGTAAAAAAAAAATACAGTGAACTCTCTAATTCCCGGACACTGACGGTACCCAGAAATTTGTCTGCTTATGAGAAAACAAAAAATAAAATTGAAAACCATTTAAACAAATTCATATTCTAGTCCGAGTGCCTTCTCGTATGCGATAAATTGGAATGTTATTTACAACAGAATATAGCTTGTGAGATACAACAAAATTTTACCTGTGAATGAATTTCAGTCTATGAAGATTTTTGTGATTTTTTTCTTGTGAAAATTTCACTCCTGTAATCTTCAAATTCTACAAGTTGTGTAAGTTACTATCAAAAAAAAACGAAATGGACCTTATTAAAATAGTACTCCACGTGCACTTTGTCCGCTTATGAGGGAGCCAAACTCTATTGCGGTTATTAAAATTGTTGTCCGAGTCAGCGTTGCCGAAGTGACACGATCGTTCTTTTTTGACACGAAAATTTCATCGTGGCACGGTGGCACGAAAAAATTCAATTCGGCACATTTTTCTTATTTCCATTTTTTACTTCAAAAATAAAAGCAAACTTTGAACAAAATTTAAAAAATTGCTCCAAATGCAGTAAAAACTGGCCGAAACTTTTATTTTTTGACAATACACGAATAGAGCTAACTATATTTCCTCTAATTTTTTTTATGTATTTCACCACACAATTGAATAATATTTGTTTTCGTATGGCACGATAATGACGTTTTTTTAGAAAATATGACACCGAATTTTTTTTTTTTTGGGCGGCAACGCTGGTCCGAGTTCGGTTATTAGAGAGTCCAATTATGGGAGAGTTATTACTATGAAATATCATGAATTTAATACCGTTCTATGGAATCGGTCCAGTTATAAGAGGTGTCCGCTTATGGGAAGTGTCCGTTTAAAGAGTGTGCACAGTATTTTTTCTTGAAAATTTGTACCTCTAATATAATTTGGACTTAAAAGAACCCCCTTAACCTGGGGTGAAATCGGCTAAGGTGATAAATGATTGTCACATCAACAATAGTCACATGTGATTGTCAATTAGTTTTCTGTCTGGGTAAGGTGATTCAACTCAATTCAATTTAATTGCATACTTTCCAATGGCATTTGTCAAAAACATGGTTGCCATAGTGAATGTTTCAAATGTTTGTAATTAGCTATCGATAATATATAAAGAAAATGAAGTCTTTTCGATATAATTCTTTATCATCCAAAATGTAGTAAACTTTTTTGGTCACAAGAATGTTTATTTTTGTTTGTATGAATGATTTAAAAAAAGAACTCCGAAAAAGTTGTACAATTTTTTTAGGCTGGTGGTAACTTTAGTCGTATTGCGGTGGATACTTCAAATTTATTGGAAAATGACAATCACATTTTTGATGTGATAGCTCTTTAGCTATCAAATGTGATATCATCTTACACAGACTGAATTGGTTGATTGTGACTCTCAATTATCGCAAATCACCTTAGATTCCACCCCTGGAGTTCAAGATAAAGACAGGCAGACATTTTTGTAGGAACCGCATGTTTCGTGTTCTCTATCATCGTAACGTAATATAATGTTTTATTAAAATTTTGAGCTTTATTTTTTTTGTCGAATCCAGAACTTGCCCTATTAGCAGGACCTTAGATAATTAGCAAAAAGTCAAAAGATGTCCTTACGTTTGTGCCTTATTGTATTTTGTATCATCATCTATAAACGATTTGGAAATTCTTTTAATTTGTATATTTTAGTTCTGTTTGTTTTATGTTTCAGATTTTTGTCCTCCACTAAAATAAAAACAACTAACAACACCTAACTGACTTAGGTCTCAGCTCAAGCAACAAAAAAACACGTACATATTATATCGTCAATGTTAAATTATAGATTAAAAAAAAACTGAAAACCATCAGTTCATTCAACCTATAGCAAATAATCAAGTCCTTGAGAATAATTTAGGTACAAATATGTATACCTAGTTGCTTTCAATTTTCGGTTTTCATCGTTTATAAAATTTTTATCAACACGAGCAACATGAATAATTAGAATTACAAAAACAAAAATTAAACAAACTTAACTTATAGCCTTGTATATCTTCTACTATATAAAATAGCTTTAAGCATATTGCGGAAAGAAAGAATTATTGTTTGTTTGTGTTGTTATACTAGGCGTATAGTCGTCGTCATCAGTAGCAAACACGTTCTAGTTTCATAACCTCCGTATAATATGTGTTTAGTGAACTCTCATGAACCTTCTTGTCTGTATAAAAAATTTTAGTCAAATTCAGCAAACATTGTGTATAAAGGGTTTATCTTAATCAGAAGTCATCAATCTTTATCTTTAATATATGTTTGGTTTTTTTTTATCAGTCTACCCATCCACCACCACTCCTATTACCCCCTTTATTTCAAATGAATCGATGATCTAACTCATCGTTTATCGATAAAACGTACCTACATATTTATTATTATATTAATATATACCTACCTAGAGTGTGACTTCCTTGATAGTAAAATAATTCCAAGGTCTATACCCAAAGCTCAAACCCCTCACACAGACCGACCCCCTTTTAGCTCAAACCACCCCCCAGAGTATACAATTTTCATTATGTCAGCTTTGATTAATTCGTTTGCTCTCCGTACATTGTCCCGCCGCCATAGAGTATAGTACAGAGTTCGTGTGACCTTCCAGTAGTTGTGTTCTCCTGCTCATTATAGAACGACGAACACAAACAGAACTTTGTATTTGTTCTCTCTAACCCTATATATGATCTTACTCAATCCCCCCCCCCTCCCTCCCTCTCCCCTCACACGAGCAGAAAACAATAAATACAAATATCTGTAGGTATAGCTTATAGAGCATATAGGCAAGGCTATAGGTTGGTTGGTTTTGGTGCTGGATCTTGGTTTTTAGATTGGGCTTTGCCTGGCTGTCCAAAAAAGTATTTGACACTTGAAACAACCAATTTAAGATTTTGTATGTCATCATCTATGGAGCAGCAATGTATGGCTCTCTGCGCTTTAATAAAACGGCATTACCAACCTATACCACTCGCAATGGCAATCTCTAGCCATTCATCTTAATCTAAGTTAAGCAGATGTCAAGCGTGGAAATGAGGTTTTATCACTTTTCGCCTTCACTGTTTTTTGTTAAGAACGAAAAAGTATCTAAAGGTCTATCTATACACACATAAGAGCTGGAGGCTGTGAAATAGTTTCAAAGTATAAGTGAGAATCAGGTTTTAGGTTAGTGAGTGATGTGATATTCTTGTGTTCTCTTCTTTTTTAGAAAATTAAGGCACCAGCAACACTTATGTGTGTGTGTGCAGTGTTTGTGAATGATGTTTCATTGTGTGCAGATTTGGTTTTTCTATTTTATTTATGTTGCTATACAGTCCTATACACCTACATATTAAAGATTTCTCGATGGAGAAATGGAAGAGCTAGAGTTTTCTCTCCTTGTATAACTTTTTTATGATGTTTTTTTTTTTTTAAGAGGGTGCTTCGTAACATTTCATGGGCACAAGTGTTTCCTTCCAACAATCTCACAGTTATAGTCATAGTCATATAACATAGAGCACAGTAGCACCGAACCAAACCGAACAGTCATGACAAAAGTTTAATTTCCTCCCATTTATTCGCTGATGGCAAAGGGTTCTTTTCTTCTTTTTTTTTCTGGTTATAAGGACCACCGAAGGACCTACATACATAAATCACTTAAGGACCATTTATACTTTCGGGTTGGGTTTTTCTCTTCTGCTATTCTAGATTTTTTTGGTAGATTTTTTTTTGTTATCCTGGCTCTGTGCAAATTTTCCATTTCGTGTTGTTCGTGCTCTTGTGTGATTAAAATGATGATGTGAATTATGCTTTTTTTTTGGGTTTAAATTAACGCAGAAATGGAAGGAAGGATATGGGTTTTTTTTTGTAATGTTTTTCTGGATGCTGGTTACGAATGTATTTTTGGAGTTCCTTCATTTTATGAGATTGTTGAATTGAATGGGAAGGACTTAATGTTGATAGGAAGAATGGTTGTGTTTTTTTTATTTTTTGTAAACAGATACCTACCTACTTTTTTTTCTTCTTCTTCTATCGAAGCCTTGAGGGTGGCATTCATTTCCTTTATCTCCTGCGTCTTTGTTTGAATTATATATCTTTGTAGATTTTTATAAAGAAGGCAATTAGGTTAACCTGAGAATTGAATAGACTACACCTGCAATGGTGTACCTACATATATGATTTTTTTTTTGCGGATTAATTTGACACTATTGTGACAAGAACTTAGCAACTTGACTACCAGATGGTTTTTTTAACAAAAGGATTTTTTTTTTGTTGAATGCTAATCATAATACAGAGCTACCTATAGGGATTCTGTCAAAGTAAAATAAGAAAAGTAAATGAATTCAATACAACACCCTAAATATTATGGTTGACTTCTTATATATTTTTTAAACATCGATGGGATATACCTACTTGTTTACATCAATCCTTGAACTATGTAGGTCCATACTTGGCACTATTGTGAATTGTTTAGAAAAAAATTAATAAAAACACTGGAATTGTCTTCGATCAGAAATGTATGTTTGGGTCATGTTTCTAGAGGGTTAGGTAGGTATATCCTGAGTTTATTTTATCTCTACATTTTTTATTTTTTCTCTACATCAAAATATGATTATCGGTTTGGCCGCCAATTTAACTCTAAGGCTAATGACACACCAGCATCAAAATGTCGGTGCGTCTTATAGAAATTTTGCTTGCTTTTATTCGAGGTAATGTATTACTTAGACTAAAAATTAATGTAATTTTGTTGTTTAAATTATAAATTAAAAACTAAAGGCTGTTAAAAGCTATTTTGAATCAATTAAATAATCTTGTTTAGTAGAATATTTTATTGCTTCAATATCTTTTACCAGCGCCTTCCTACCTTTGTAACGACCAATGCACGTGATCTTTTCCTTTTTTTTTGTTGATAAAATCGATTTTCTAGTCCCTTATTTTTGGTGAAAATTCAAAAAAGGGACCCTTTCCTATTGCAATTTCCCCTAAAAAAACCAACAAAAATAATAAGTTGGTTTTAGGCCATGATTTTGTAGATTCGTTTTTTTTAATAAAGGGTGTTTTTTTAGACGTGTCGTTTTCAATCTGGCAATACTTTTTCCGGAGTTGGTCTTTTTGACAGCTGTCACTTGATTTATGCTCAGTTTGGTTTGCCATTTCACAATGAATAGGCTTACTCCTGAACAACGTTTGCAAATCCTGCAAATTTATTACCAAAATAATGGTTCGGTTCGCGCGACGAATCGCGCGCTGCGTCCAATATTCGGTCGACATAATCGTATAGCAGAGTAATTCGAGCAACCATGGATCGATTTCGCACCACGTTTACTCTAGTGGATAATGCGCATCCTCAGAGATGCCGTACAGTGCTCACCGAAGAGGGTATTGCTACTGTGGAGCAGGGTGTCGAAGAAGACCCAGCCAGCCAGCCGCGGCGGTCTCTTGCCCGAAATCATTTTTAAAACATAATGGCAAACCCTTGTCTTTATAATAAAGCTAAATTCTTGGCCATAACATTAAATTATATGCGTTTTATTTCTTCTTAAAAACCACACGTCTAAAAAAACACCCTTTATAAAATTTTTCATAAACTCTTGCATTTTGAAAAATGAAAATAAAAAAAGGATTTTGGTTTTCACCTGATCCCTATTTTTGCAGACTAACTTAACGAGGTGTAGTTAAAGTAACTTATAGATATATTTAACTTAACTCATTGACTATTTCCACCATTCGATTATTCAAAGTCAATCTATTGGTTATTCTTCTTCTCCTTCAAAAAAAAATTTTTGTTTAATTATTATCTGTGATTTTGGTTTATAGGTCTGTAAATCCCATAAGTAACAGTATTCCGCAAGTTAAAAGTTAAAAGATCAAAAGTTAAAAGGTTAAGATAGAATAATGAGATTATCAGCATAAAGTAGCACTTTAATCTGTGAGTTCCATACCTTCAAAGAACACTCCTCTTTGTAGAATGATTTGCATCAATATATAATGCAAACATTGCAGGGAAGAAGATGGAACCTTGTGGAACACCTGTGGATGTGTTTGAAAAAAACTGTAGAGCTCCACAAACTGCTTTAGTTTCTGATCATAAATCCGAATATGTACATTCTAATGAACTTGAGGTGATAAATACATCAATACCAATTTGTAAAAAACTAAACTGTTTCTATTTTCTTTATCGAATTCAGGTTTAAAAGAAAACAAAAAAAAATTCTATATATCTACTACTGAAATAAATCAACCAAGTAAAAGACTTAACAATATTTAATTGGACTTGTTGAATTATTGATTAAAAATAACAAAAAAATGTTTGTTGTTAATACATTGTTGATCTCTATTTTTGAAGAACGCGAAAATATGATTTGAATTAGAAGAAGTAGAATATCAGCGGCAAATCAGCTGAAAAAATGTTGAGATGCTCTCAATAACTGCAATCCAAGGTGTCATAAGTTTTCCGAACATAATACAGTGAAACCTCCTATTGCGGACAACTCCCTTAAGCGGACAATCCCCTTGACCGGACGAATTCTCACGACCGTGGATCTTGAATTTAATTTCCATACATTTTATTACCCCTTAAGCGGAAACTCCCTTGCCAGGACGTGGACAAGAATATCAGACGCAATTTGATAAATTTATTTTTCTTAGGCGGATAAAAATTTATAATTTGTAAATTTCAAACCTTATTTTCAGCAATATTTTCCATATCTTCTTTTCCATTATAAATGTTCACAACGGCAATAGATGCGAACGATAAAGACAAACGAACGAACTAACCTAACAAAATCAACAATGTTGCATATTGTGTGTTTGGTTCTGCCACCAAATCACTGTCGGTGATGAAATGCAATGCATAACGGATTTAATTTCTGCAGTTGTGAACTGTTTTTGTATCTTGTTTCTTATATGTAACTATTTTTTTATATTTTTTCCCTTGGACGGACAAAAATGTTGCGACCGTCGCTGTCCGCCCAAGGGAGGTTTCACTGTATTATAAGCAAACAAAATTTCTACAGGAGTTCATAAACTTGGTTGTGTCAAAGGGAATTTGATTTTACGGTAGATATTATATTCCCTTGTGGTGTTTATTTCTGTTTTGGCTTTTCAATCGTATTTCTTCAAAGTTTTTCACAAAGAAGTTTGGTTTTGATAAAATATTTTATCATTCGAAATAGTCTACTGAATTGGCAGACGTTTTTTTTCAAAAACTTGGTTTTATAAAAATAAAAGTGTCAGGAGGTTTTTGTGCAGAATTTATATAAGCTTCAGTTCGCTTTGTCCAACCTGTGATTGCATGCTATGATGTGAGGAGGTTTGTGAGGCATCGGCACCAAATTGTGTAGTTTAGATACAACGGTTGTACTGATATCAGCTCAACTCAACAAGTTGTACGACCGATTTATCGTCTAGACCGCGCTTTTATGTGAGTTTCACCCGAACAACATTCCAACCGGAAAATTTGACATTTCACTTTTCGCCTATTGTGAGTTTCACCCGAGATTGCATGTTTTAAAAATTCCCCTTATTATGAACATTTATTTTGGGGGCGAAATTAAATGCCATTGACAGCCTAAATGTTCACCTATTTTTAGAAGGCGAACTAAATTACGTTGGGGAAAATTTTACAATAGGTAGCTATTAAAATTCCGGGCGAAAAAAAATTTTAAAGTCAAATATTTTTCGGGTGAAACTCAAAATAAAGCTGAAAAACTTCCTCTTTTTCATAGCCAGAAACTAAGAAAAGCTTAACAATCATAAATAAAAGTCTCTATCATCTTTTGTCTAATATTTTTTGAAGTGAAAGGCTATTTTCTAAAATAATTAAATTAAATTAAAACTAATTTTAAGAATTTAGCATTATAGTCCCCTTTCTCACGAGGAAACAAGTTTCTGGATATTTTTTGACATCTTCTTTTAATTTCCAATCTCCACCAATCGTAGAACGTTCACTCTTCTTACTATGATGCCCTTCTCACCTAAAACCTGACATTTTTACATTTGTACCTATTTGTCAAAGTGACACTTGGATTTAGTATGAAACTAAAAAAATTGAATAGACATTTGGTGATTTTAACTTTAATAAAATGTTAAAAAGTTAGTACGATTATTAATCGTTTAAAAATTGGAAAATCATAATAAAACTACTAAATCGTTTAAAATTTTGCGCCATTAACATTATACTTTAATAATAGGCAAAATTGTGCCTATTTGAAAATACATACATAAATACATAATGCTAAAAACCATGGACTGATTTATCATCTCAGAGATTTTTTTTCTTTATAGGTATTGAAGGTAATCTGCGATTTCAAAGAAACCTTGACTAAGCAAAAAAATATTACTACACACCTAGTAAAACAACAACAAAATAATCACAAATTTTTACAAACTTGTAAGACAATGAAAAATTTGTAAATTGTGTTGAAATAGGCCGTTAAGTGATTAAACAAAAATTACCTACTACCTAACTACTTTTTGAAATCATCAAATGCTGCATTTACAACGTATCTGATATACCAACCTAGAATTTCATTAGAAAATCATCCCATCACAAAACTACTTAATATTCATGTCTATAATATAATTACCTATCTCCAAATAAAAAAAAAAAATAAATGACCCCAACCACCCAGTCATCAGCAGCACACCACTTAAATAATTATGTAAAATAGTTTTCATTTTCAAATAGAAACTCTCAATAGGTAAGGTATAGGTACGAGTGAATAGATATCACCCATCATAGAAATGGGGTTAACCTAAAATACACATTTTTATTATTATTATATTATTATTGTGTATGTTTGTAACAACTAAATATCTCAAACACAAAAGTTTACCTACACCCATATTTTTTTGTATCCATATAACTTCATTGAGCAGAACCGAACCACCACCGCGCCGCCTCATTCCGTATTGCTTTTAAAACTATACTCTTAGGTATAATAGTACCTACACTACAAATATTTAAATTGTGAAATTCCCTTCAATTTATCTTCTTCCGTTTTATCACACTCAAATTAACACCAAACAATTAAATACGAAAATTTTCCCATTTTTTTTTTCTTTTTGTTTTTTTTTTTTTTTTTTTTTTGTTGAGAAAATACACAAAACGAGTAAAATAATCAAAGAAAATTAAATAGTATAACAAACATTTTTGTATCTAGAAGATATGATATGGTAAGTAGGTAGGTCTATATAGTTATACCTACACAACATTCACTTGAAAAAGGGGAAAACTTTTTACACTTTCTTTATAGAGAAATCATCCCAATCTCTCGGCGAGGCAGCAGCGCTGCTCTCCCTATATTTCGATGTCTTTTCCTGACATTCTGCTGCTGCCACACCAGAGTGCGTCTCCTCTCTATATAGCCACCCATTTAGTTAGTATTTTCTCTGTGATGCCCCCAACTGACTAATGTATCCATCCACAGACTTATAACAAAAAAAAAAAAACCCTCTCGCAATGAAACAAATTTCAACATCGTCTCTAGTCGAATTGTCGACACATGCGATTTCTTTTTTTTTTTTTTTTTTTCTGTGTTGCTACTTCTTTTCTATTTTACCTTGATATCATTAAGTACCCTCAATACACGCATAAGCTGTTATAGTATCTAAATACGTATTATTGGTTACATCAACACACACACACACAAAAGTATCTCACTCTCTTTTTTCTCAAAACACTATTTTATGCTCTGCGAAATATCGGCGCATGTTTCACCAATACCAACTACATATACTATCATATCACTAAACTCTTCAACCTTCCCTTGTAATATAATTGAAAAATTGAAATAACAACAAAACGAAAAAAAAAAAATATTTTAGAGAGGTTATGCAGTATACACAGTCACCGATACTCACTAATACCATATCACACATAAAAATAGAAATCCACACTAATACATCGTTGTTTTTTTCTTGGGGCCGAGGCGAAAAAATTTCAATTTCGAAAAATTCACTTACTAAAGTAATTCAGTTGTTAAGCAACGTTCGTTCAGCGCGGATCGTTTTGTTCGTGTGATAATATTTTGACCCGAAACGGCGTGCACAACCTTCCTTCTTCTACATACAATAATAATTTCCAACAACCCAATAAGACCAACAAACACAAAAAAAAAAAGTATCTCAAAATTGAAAATGAGCAAAATCTCGCATAGATATAGATAGATTTTTTTTTTTCTTTTCATTCCATTTGTCGTCTGCCCTAAAATATTGGATATAGATACAAATTTTGTATATTTCTTATTTCCGGGTTTTTTTTTCGGAACAAATTCGATACATATAAGTATCTAACAGATCGAAAAAGTATCTAACATAAGTGAAAAAAAGTGAAATAAAAATTGTTTAACAAAAATAAAAAAAAAAAAATATGCAAGTGTATACAAGTGCCTTGAATTGTTAAAAAAAAAAATATATACAAAGATAGTTTTTTTCTCCATTTTTGTTTTTAATTTGAGAGAAAAAAAGTAAAAATAAGTAAAAGAATTGAAATGTTCCATCCTTATGTGAAAATTAAAAAGAAAATCGCAAGTAGTTCACAGCTCCTTCAACAACAATTGCAACAACATCAACATCAACAGCAGCAGCAATCAGTACATAGATGTTGTTGTTGCAGCACAACTTCTAATAGTAGTGGTAGTGGAAGTAGTAGTAATAGTAGTAGTGGCAATAATAATAATAATAACATTCTTGGTAATACCAGTTTTACAACAACATCATCAACATCGGCAGCAGCCGCAGTTTTGGGTGCAGTTGCTAATGCAACAGTTAGTACGATTAACTGCAGTGGCAGCCAACAATTGCAACATAATCTAACTTCACCTGCACCACCACCACCGCCGCAGTCGCCTGCACCACCTGCAGTACAGCCTACGCAACAACACGCTCAACAACACCTCTCACAACTTCTACAACAAAATAACGTTCCTCCACCTGTTTCTGCTTGTGCTTCTGCTGCAGCTATAACTTTAGCTTCGTCGTCTCCTCCTACACACCACCAGCAACATAGACAATCATCACCAAATTTACCATATTGCCCAATCGATCGACATTTGGGTCACCTAAATTTTGGTAGTAGTTCATCAAGCAATAATAATAATAACAACAATAACACCCGCAGCCATACACCAACACCTGGCAACCGCAGAAACATTATACACAGTAGTAGTTCTTCTACTTCTGCAGCTAGCAGTAGTTGTAATAGTACAAATAATACCGTTAATGGTGGTGTTGCAAGTACGAGCGGTAATAGCACGTTAAATAGGATTAGCCACACTATACAGCAGCATCTTCAGCAGCAGCAACAGCAACAACAGCACCATCAACAACAACAATTACACCAGCATCAGTCTAATAATCCAGCGCATCATCATCATCATTCTTCTACTTCTTCTTCAGCGTCTTCTTCACATCACCATCACCATCATCACCACCATAGTAGCAGCAGCAGCAGCAGCAATAGCAACAGCAGTCACCATCATCAGCAAAATACCAGCAATAATCAGCAGCAACAATCTCCTATGTGCCTAGTATTATTAGTTAAATGCCCCAATTCAAAGGAATTTTGTACAGCAGCGAATTTCTGTGATAAAAGGTAATAATATCTCACATCAATCATTTTTTACTTCATACACAAAATTAAAAAAAAAAACAAAGAAAAGTGTCATAACACCATCAGTGTTGACACTCACAACAATTATAATTATCTTCAAAAAAAAACAAGCAAACAAAAATATTCAATCAAATTTAATTAATTAACGAGGTTAACCTCAAAAGATACACACTTCGCAGATAGATACGCGATACTCTTTCTTTTATTTCGAGTCATTGTTGTTGTAATATAAGAGATAGGGAGGAGGGAGTATGCTTGCTCTTAACATTTTGACCCAATTTTTTTGGATCATGTTTTTTTTAGTTCGTTTCCCCTTTTTTTTATTTTTTTTTTTGTTAAGTCGTGTATAACAATTTTTTATTTTTTGATTGCCTTTGTGTTTCATTGTTTCGTTTAACCTTAAAATTGACGAAGAAGAGTGAACAAAAAAAAATTATCGTAGTTGGTGATAGTCCAAAAAAAAAACAAAAAAAAATATAGAAGAAGAAAAAGAATTTAGGTCAATTTCATAAAAGAAACCATAAACGACGAGGGCTGGAATTTAAACGTGACGTGAAGTTATACGCGAATTTTGTTTGATATATATTTTGATGAGATTGCGCTGAAATATGCTGCTTTAAAGGGAGTCCTCGATAATCTAAGTGGTTGTGGTTTTTGTTTCTTGCTTTTAATTATATCAACGGAAAATTTATCTTATTCAGACCCCCATCATCAATTGTTTTTAAACGATATAATTTGAGTAGAATTTTAAATTCGCCTGTCACAAAAATCGATCGTGATTTTTGTTAATCTCATTTGTATGGATATTTCAGTTCAGAAAAATGCGATCTTATTAAAAATTTTGTTCCGTCAAAAAATTAACATCTAATTAAAGAATTCTCGTTATTTCATGGCAAAACTGAGAAATTTTTCTGATAGATTCTGTACATATTTCTGTGAATTTGTTGAGATCTGTGAAATTTCATTTTTCTGAAATGGCTTTATTGTTCATTTTGATTTTTCAAAATACACTTTCGCATTGTTTGAATTAGAAAAATGTACGCCAAATCAGAAAATTTGTAGGTACTTGCCTTTTTTTTAACATTTTCGATTCATAAAATTTGACATATTTTTCTACGAAGTTATCTGAAAATTTGACAAATTTAAAGGGCAGTTCAGAAAAATCATTTCATAAATCTTATATCGTCAAAAAACTGAGGAGCAAACCCGAAATATATTTTCTTAGTAGATTTTTTACAACAGAAATAAGAATAAAGAATTCTTCTAAGACTGCTAAGATATCTGAGATGTAATATTTCTGTACTGGTCTGACGTTTCTGAAATTTTATATCTTTTCTTCCGTCAGAAATCGGAGGAAGTAAATTTTTCACTTTTCATTTTGACATCAACATTTATAAATTCAGCTGAGCTTTTGCTTACTTCCTGACAGTTTTGAGAAAAAAAAAATGTCGAAGTTATTTTTTATTATTATTTTAGAAAAAAAATTGTCAAAATTCATACAAAATGTAATCTTAGATTCAGTGGTTTCAAAAATCCAACAAAAATTCGTATGTACTAAAATATTGAAGATTTTGTTTGATTTGTTTACGTATAAAAAAAAGAATTTGTAAAAATATTTTTTGTACTAATAAGAACTACTGGATTACAAAGTTATAACAAAATCGATCCACACAGTAACGAGATATTTGGGAATAACCCAAAAATAAATCAATTTTCTCAACAACAAAAAAAGTCAAAAGCTTATTTCCGTTATGGGAATTTATTTTTAGCAAAAACCCGTAACGCCGTTTTATTTCAAATACTTTATTTATTAAAGATACACGAAGTTTAATCAAAATCTTTAGGGTCATTTTGAAAGATACAAAACCGAAACTTTTTTATAAATTTGTTTACACTGATTTTATGATTTTTTGTTGATGAGTTTGGGGGTTGTGTGATTTTGTGAAAATTGATTATATTATATAGTTACCGAAATTTATGTATATTTGATCCAGTTAGCTTTAAAGTAATGTCTCAGAGGCTGCTTGACTTTTAGTCAAATTTTCTTGTTGAAATCTTTCATCTTATCAAATCCTTACTTCCAATATGAACTCAATTTAATTATTGTAATCATATACGACGAAAACGAAACACTAGATTCTTTTTTAATTTTTTAAATCTGAAAAACTAATTAAACGAATCTTAAAGCCATTTCACTCTATCTAACTGAGTATTAATACAATTTATGTCAAAATGAAAAAGTAAAAGAATTCCGAATGCGCATACTTCCAAATTTGTGTAATAGAAAATGATTTTCATATTTTGCTTAGAAAAAATCAATTTCACCATAACCTCAAACACTCAAATGTCATAACTGTGACATGTATATGAACGCATGTCAAATTGTTTGAGGTTAACTATCAAACTGTTTGAGGTTGGCTGTCAAATTGTATGTGAGATGGGCTGTCAGGTCTTATTTGAGAAGATTTAAAATTTTCATATTGTGTTAGTATACACTGTGAGATAGTGTGGATGTGCTTTTAGCGTCATCATATCGAATTAATTCAAATGCCTAAAAATGCATTTTAATATTTTTGGAAATGATAAAATTAATAATAAAATGGCTAAAATGAAATATTAATGCATGAGGTACACTTTTAACTCATACTGAATGAAACCTTATAAAACAAAAGAAAAGTTTTCAGCTTTACCACGATTGCAAAATTTGTAGGTTTATTTAATGGTAAATATCTAAAACTTATACAAGAGAATAAAGGGGGAAAGGGTAGAGTTGAAAGGACATTAACTACGCTTCAACCACTTTGTATACCTTCGTTGTGTTCAAATGAACTTGGTTTGACTCGATTGCCCTCGTGAGGTGGAAATAAATTTAGGGTAATTGCGGGAGAGATGTCGCACTTTTATAAAACTCAATTTTTTGTTGTGTCATTAACAAAAAATAATTTATTTTTTTGATAAACCTTAAAAATGGATTTGTATTCTACCATAAAAAAAGACTTAACAGAAAAAAAACTTATTGTTTAAATAATAAATAATTAAAAATAAATTATATTGAATTCTGGTCTCTCCCAACAAGTGAGGGAGAGATGCCGCAGTGTAAGATCATTAACAAAAAAAATGTATTTCATGTAAAATGTATGTTTTTTAAGTTCTTCTTGATCAACAGTCAGTACCTACAAAAGACAAATTTGTCATTTTTTTAAATTGTATACAATTTTTATGCAACCATTTCTAGAAATTGGTGCATTTTACCCAATCTTCTTTTTTTTTATTGAAAAATAGTTTTTCTAGAATTCTGCACTGAAATTTGGATCAACAACCGACTCAATCTTCCTCTTATCAACTTTTTTTTAAGTTACAGTTTCTGCGTCTAAGCGAACTGTTTTTTTCTAGTGTTAAAGGGCACCGGAATTTTGGTTAACGGGAAATTTCAATATGCGGCATCTTACCTCGCAAAAAGTGCGGCATCTCTCCCCGAAGTGAGGGGAGTATAGATGTTTACAGTATAGATGTTTACACATCACATCATACCTACATATATTCAAATAGATATAATATGTAGTTCGGACAAAAAAATAATAATTTTAGACTGAACTGTAGATAAGTAATTATTAGGTATATGTTCGTTTTACTTTCAAAAACTCAGCCTAATTGTAAGTTTCATCCGAATACCTTAAAATTTTTTGTTCCCCTGGAATTTTAAAAGCTATTGTGAGTTTCGCCCAAACGAAATTTTGTTCGCCTAATAAAAATAAGTGAACATTCAGGCTGTCAAGAACATTACATTCCGCCCGAAATTAATGTTCACAGTAAGGGGAACTTTTGGAACATGAAATTTGGGGTGAAACTCAAAATAGGCGAAGTGAAAAAAAATTAACGGGTGGAATGTTGTTCGGGTGAAACTCACAATAAGGCTGACTGTCAATTTCTATAAATTTTCAAACTTGTTCTTTTCTTCACAAGAATTTCTTAATTTTTTACATTTTTCTTATCATTAAAAAAAAAAATATCTTACATTTAGTCAGAAGTCAGAAAAAACTTTTTTCCTCTCAACTAAAAATCAGAACACAATCACAATAATTATTATTGTATGTTCCTATTTTAAATTTTAAGAAATTTAACTTAACTGAAGTTGATTCAACAACAACAAAAAAAACTATTTCCAGAATTATTTTTAAATATATTCTTGCAAAAATACCTCAAACATTTCATCATCAATTATTATTGTTGTTATTAAAATTTAATTTGATAATGATTTTTGTATTTTATTCATTTCCGTTGAATATTTAATTTTTCTTCTCATTTTTTTGTTCATCTTTAAATCGAAAGGATAAATTAGTAATTCACGTCAAAGAGACCCACCACCACCACATACGAGTACACTTTCAAATTGAATTGTTTACTCTTTGAGAATGGGGTTATTTTTTTTTCTTGTTTCTACCTAACTTATTTTTAAAATTTTATTTTATTTGTATTTTTTTAGAAAAGGAAATTTTGTATCTTGTGGAACAAATTAAGATTATTTTAAACTTGATGTGAATACTGTTCTAGATCTAGATTTATATAGAATAAACAAAGAAATTTCTGTCAAGTAGCCATTTCTACTTAATATTTTATAAACATTTTGATTTTTCTTTTTGATTATTATTTTTTTTTTTATTTAAGAAAAATTATTAGGTAACGAACGTTATAATATTTTTAAAAAAGAAAGAAAGAAAAAAGAATTTCGAAGATCAACTTAAACATGTGATTGATTTTGAAAAATACCAAAATAGTCGTTTTTATTTGTTCCTTTTCGTACAAAAGACGAGTTATATACATATTTATTTGATAATATACTTATTTAAAGAAATACACTTGTGCACTTAGCTGTCAAAGTTTACATTCGATTTTGCATCAGCACCACAGGTTTTTGTTTCTGTTTTTTTTTTCTGTCAACGTCACATTTATTGGGCTCCAATTTTTACTCAGCTTAATTAGAAAATTTATTCTAACTTATTGTTCAAAAAACACATACTGACTATGCTCACCCCTGAATTAATACAGAAAAATCGCTTTACAAATTCATTGGAACGTGTGACATCTTTTTATTCAGAGTAATTTTTTTCAATCAATTTTAGTTGATCTCAACTCAATCTTTACTTTCCCCACTTAAAATGCCTTTCACATTTCTTAGCCCAGGAAAATCATACAAAAATGACCAAACTTCAAAAAACACAAAAATTAGGCTTTATATGGTAGTTTTTCCGATGTTAAAGTCTAATTTCATTGTGTTATCTATCTCTGTTTTAAGGCTGAAAACATACTTGACCCATCAAAGTATCCTAATCGGATTTATGAAAAAACAATAAATTGATTCTTATGAGACGATATACGCTCAATAGACGAAACAAAGCACCATTTTTTCCACAAGTTATCTTGATTTAAAAATCAAAAAACTTTTTGGACTCTGATCTGATGTATTTTCAGCCTTAAACTAGGTGTGGTGAAATTTTATTTCATATAAGAATTTTAAATAAATTTGCAAGCGTTATTTTGGCCCAGTCTACTTATATGTAAAAATGCAAACCAAATTGAGAATAAATCAGCTGTCAGCTGTCAAATTGTGACAGTTGATGGAAAAAGTGTTGCCAATTCGAAAAAAATATACAAACTTGTATGAAGGCAGTTTAATAAACAAATAATGTATTTACACGACTTACATTATTATTTATGCCATTATAGCCTAACTTTTGACATAAAGCATGAATATAGCAATAAATTACTAAAATATGGCGGATATAATAAAATTTTGTCAGTCATGGAAATAGTCTGATTTCAAAGTTTGATTTTATTTGCTGGAATGGAAATTGATTATTGACAATCATAAAATGGATATTTTTTCCAATTTTGTTCCTAAAAAAATAGATGTAACAAAATTAAATTATTGAAATCTCGTTAAATATAACGTCTACAAAAAACTATACTTTATAAAAATTATAGCTTACAAAGTGCTCTATAAAATAAATAATGGACAATTTTTCGTACGAGGCATCATTTTTGGAAAAAATAAACAAAATGACATCTTCCCTTTACTGAACTGTCATATTCTATTCTAATACAAATTTAAGTGTTCTCTTAAATTTTATTATTTTAATTGATAAACAGTGAATTTATTGTTAAAACTCTTAAATCTTTTGTTGAATGAAAAAATATTCAAGCTGTCCCTTTTTTGTTTACAAACTTAATAAACAAAACCGACAATACGAAAATCATTGGGATTATTCAGGTTTTTTTTTATTTATTCCATTGGTAATGTTTTTCAATGTTCTAACCTATAAAACTTAATGCCCTCTTCTTAGTAAACGAATCTCTTGCGTAGCTCTTTGGCTGTTAAAAAAAAAAAAAAAAAAAAAAAAAAACGATAAAAAAAACTCATTAAAATTATCATTCTGAATTATTGAAATTGATCCACTCAAGAATTATTTAGATACGGCAACCATAGAGCCTACATTCATTTTTTTTATCGTTAAATTATTTATGTATATGAGTTGACAGTTCAATGTTTACATTTTGTTCATTTTGATGGCTTACTTTTATTTCTGAAACAAATTTCCCCTTGAATTATGCTGAAAGCAATAATTACAAAACTCTTAGCTCTGATTAGGTACCTATAAAAATCAAATTTTATGATGTCTCGCAACAACCCTCGATAAATAAAAACAATGTTTTTAAATTATAATCAATAAATATCATAAGTTTGCACTTGAATTTATTTACGATAAGAATTATATTTAAATCTCGTACGCCTCCGTATACATTTATCATTTACTGTACTTAGTTTATCTTTAAATAGATTTCATCTAACGCTTCCCATCATATGAAGAATAATAAATAATCATCAAATCTCACCACACTTCCCATCCAACATGTTAGATGTTGCAATCGAACAAACGAAATCAATAAAATTTAATTCTCTATTAATTTGAGCGTGAAATTGCAATCGAACGCGAAAGAAGCCCTCGTTTTCTCTCCCACATTGATCAATAGAAAATCAAAGCAACAACAAAAAAAAAAGAAAGGTGAAAATAGGAAAACAAAGAGAAAGAGTGCGCAATGGTTGAGACTTGAGACAAACGAAAATATGTAAATGATCCCCCAGACCAGAAGCACTGTGCGATGCGATATACAATTTTTGAAATTTGAATTTCCCTCCCAAAGTTGGTGTTGGTACATATTGCAGTTGTTTTATATTGTATAATAACTCTCTCCCGTATTTGCCTTTCATTTTGGGTTTCTCTCAATCTTTTGAAATTTTTGTTGTTGGTGTTTATGGGTTTGATTATTTTTTTTTTCTACCTATGTACAACAAAATCATTACGGAGCGGTCATTCTTTCTTTCTTTCTTTCTTCTTTCTTTTTTGTTGGTGAATTGTAAATGAATTTCTTTCTCTTGCTTTGGAGAAATGCAGCAGCAAAGCACACCACAGACAGAGCAACAAACAAGCACATGGCACATTTTGATGTGAGAAGATCATTTAACGATCATCATCATCTTTTGATAGCACTTTCATTATTTTTATTGTTATAAGTGAAGCGTTTTTATTTTTTTTTTTGTAAGGTAACTTTATTTTGTGGATTTTCACTGAGAGTGGGTGGTTGGTTGGTTCGTTGTATATAGTGATGGGGAATTTATGTAGCTTTCATTATTTGATTTCACACGCCAAATTTAATGAGGGGAAATTAAATCGATCAAAGATCAAGAGATTGTTATTATGTTTATTTATGTTTTTGCATTTAAGCTTGCACAATGAATCGAAAAGAGAAATTTCAAGAAAGACAGTTTTTTTTAGTTCTCATTTAATTATTTTATGACGTACCTACATTTACTTTTGTATCTATTTTAAAATATTATTTGATTCATTTTTAATTTTCCTTAGCTCTTCAGCCAGCAAGAAGATCAGAATCCATAGTGATTCATTTCAAAATATTCTGTTTAATTATAATTTTGTTTTTTTTTCAAAATGTAGAGGGAAATTGAAATCTTCTCAAAGTTTGTAGATATGTAGGTATGCTCACAATACAGTCACCAAGTTTGAAGAAGTTTGAAACTTCATACATCTTGGAAATTGTTAATGAATTTAGGGGAACGAAACTTCCTCGTTTGCTGGTACATTTTTTTTTATTAAAATTGAACGCAATTTTTCAAGTAATTTTTCAACTAATGCTCGAAGAATTACACAACTTTTCTTTTATTTCTGCCATATTTTTTGTAATACAATGTCATACTCTTCTTTTATGACAAAATGACAGAAAATATGTCGATTTGTCAGTCGTGAAAATAGAACCTCACCAAGTAACTTTAATTCAAATCAATGCATTACTACTCTTTTATGACAAAATTTATGCAAAATGACGAAAAATATGACACAGGGTATATCGATTTCTTAAAAGTACAAATAAAGCTTTAGGAAGTTACTTTAATTCTAGAACTTAACGAAGATTTTTTTAATTTTCTCGCCATTAAAAATCGTATATTATTTGTGCCATGAATTTCCTAGAACTTAACGATGTTGTTTTTAGAAATACAATTTTATTCTTATAGTAATAAACTTAAGTGTTAAGTTAAATTTTAAGAATTTAACGAATAGATTCTCATAACATTGCTTTTGATAAACATTTTAAAGTAAGTACATGTTTTAAACTGAACGAAAGTCACGGTATTTCACTTTTAGAAATTTAAGAAACATTTTCACAGTGTCTGAGTAAAGTTCTGATTAGTTATTCCACACAACAGAAGAATAACATTGTACATTTCTTTGGGCCAAATCAAAGACGAAAACTATTATGAATTTTGTCTAGTGGACTCATGACACTATACGCCAGTATTTTAATGTGCGACCTAACTATTGAGAACTTTACTTAGGAATTTTGAAAGAATTCCTATAATATCGTAACTTAACGAAAGAGTTACATTGGATTTTAAATTTAAAGTAGAGCTGCGTTTGTGCTAGCGTAAGTGGATAATGTCATACAACAAAAAGTTTTTTTTTTCTGAATTGTCGACAGGAACAGTCACCCATAATGCACTTAAGTGAAAGTAATTATCTATCTCTTTTGTATTCCTTTTTCACCAAATGTAAACTTCACTACAGTTGGGAACGCTCTGGAGCGCTTCTCTATTACGAGAGTGGAAGTGAACGAAACTAGACGAAAATTATAAATCCAAAATAATGTATGATTTTCTTGTAGTGAACACTTAAGTGCCTCATTCAACAATTATTATAGTTCCACTTTAGGATAAGCATTTTAATATTTTTCTTTCAATCATACAAAAAACTGAACTATAATTTATAAATACATTTTTCAAATTTAAAATTGAACGAAAATGTACGACATATAAGTGTCCCCTCCGACAATTATTGTAGTTCAACCTTAGTCATAGCATTTAGTTTTCTTTCAAGCCATCAAAACTTAACGACGTTTTGTGGAAAACATTTTTCAAACCGAAAACTTAACGAATCTTTAAATCATATCTTCTAAACTGAAAGAAATTCAGGATTCTTCATTAAAAACTGTTTCTTTCATTATTTTTGTTTGTATGTTATGTGAAAAACCCAACGAAGACTTGTATCAGTTTGTAATAGATTTTTTTAAAGAATGAATTATAAGAATATAACGCTGATAAAGAACATTAAGTCTTAAGTTAATTTTTAGTTATCTCAATCTCAATAACCTCGGCTTTTTCTTTGGAGCAACTGCTCTGAGCAAGTATACTTAGTTTTTTTTATTAAACCCAATAGCGCCGAATACAAGAAACTTAACGAAGCTTTCTTTCATTTAAAAAAAAATGTTCTTATTTTTTTCATATTAATTTCCGTCAATTTGATAGTTTTTCTTCTGTCAATTTATTTCTAAAGACTCTGTCAAAATAAATAAAATTCAATCAATTTAAAGAATTTGACAGTAAAGTCAACGACATAATTTCTCTCATACTGCGAAAATTTCTCAAATTCTAATTTGTCTCAGTATGTAATTATTTATAAGCAAATCCACTTTCATTTAACAAGACCTTAATCTGTCTAATTTTTTTTTTTTTATTTTCGAAATCTTTGGCTAATTATTTCCTCTCACATTTTTTTTTAAATTTTTTTTTAAAGAAGATTAAAGTATTTTCTTTTATATTGGAATGAAGACACCATGTATGGTATTTATTTTTGGTAGCTTTCGATAATGTATGTACTTTCTACATTTATTTATACAAATCTCACCTACCATAACATAAAATAAAAAGTCAAAAGATTGCCATTAAAGTGGTGTAATTTGAGAAGACCAATTTAAGACGAGTCACTAAGTAGCAATGAAAAGGTGAGCGAAAATTAACTTTCCCACGACGACGACGAATGACTGCAAAAGACGATGAGATTATGTAAGCTTATTTTATATTTTGAGAGTAAAGGCGATGTTAAACGGGGTTAGCATCAACAACAACTACGAAAAAAAAACAGTGATAAATTGAAATCCATTAAATAAGATTTGCGGTTTTTTTTATTGATTTTACTTAAAAGCATTGATTCGATTGGGATATAAAAAGTGTGAACATATCATAGATTTTACATTGCAAAAAAAAAAATAATAAATATAGCTCCTAGCTTAATATATTATGTGAACTCGTTAAATATTTAAACAAGTGAACTGAATTTGTAGTTTGCGCATTTATCCAATGAATTTGTGTCATCATTTGTTCAAATAATATTTATTTTTGTTGTTGGATTAAATTTAAATCCATTTTAATCAGCAAACAAAATAATGATTAAACAATCAAAGCTGTGTCCTAAATAGTTTATTTGGTCTTAATAATAATAAAAATAAAGTCTTGAAAATGTTTAAAAAAAATGTATTTTGAAGACCTTCTGTAGGTTTTTCTCAATTTTTCTGCGGGTATAATTTCTATTTCATCATAATCTCTGACGTTGCTTTATAACTGGTCTCGTTTTCTGTACGTGCCTTTTAAGTTTGTTTTAAATTTATAAGAAGCCTCCGATATATTTTCATACAACAAAAAATGAGGGAATACAAAAATTCCAACAAAGCTAAATTTTGCTGAAAAGCCTTATTTTAAATGCCTTCAGAATTTCCTAAAAAGAATTCTATTCAAGGACTATTAGGGCTAACGTTTTTAGGGAGGGTGAAAGGAGTGTACAAAAGTTGTAACTTATATAATTCTACACAGAAAAACATTTTTTGTTCGTAGGAGCAAAATATTTTGACAAAACCGTGCACAAACCTTTAAAAATATCAATCAAATTCAATATCAGTAATTTGTACATCAATTTAGTGAACGCGGTGTAAAGTACTATGTGCGCGTTTGTGCACGTTTTTCGCCAAATCTATTGTACTAATAAAAAAAAGTTTTGTAATCTTTTTTTGTGTAGAATGTTAAAAGGTACAATTTTCACCCTAATATTTCTTCCAAAAAATTAATAGTTTAAGAGCAATTTACAAAAAACTAAAATTTGCCCCTTTCAACCCGAAAAAATCAAAATCCCGGGTTCATGGTGAAATGTCAAAAATAAATTAGACACAAAGCTGTCAAACTTAATAGGACGCTATTTTGTTTATTTTATTTATTTTTACGATTATTGTTGAAATTACTTCGTTATCGTTCAAATGCGATTACGTATTACGAGAATCGTTGTAGTTCTTGCGACTGATATTTAGCTATCGTTTTTTTTTGTTCAATTTTTGACATTCTTGAGTAGGTGTAAAGTTGGTTGTGCTTCAAACAAAATTATTTTTTCGGTTTCGTTAGACAACGTCTTTATTGCGCTTTTCTCGTTTTACTTTCACAAGAAACAGTGTTGCTAATTTGCTCGTTTCGAAAAAATCAAATTCAAATTTATTGAAGGGTATGTTTTAAGAAATTATTTTAAAATAAAAATAAAGCTCCAAAATCAGCTTATAGGAAATTTTTTTCGAAGTGAAAATCTAATTTTCCTGGACTTTTATGGCTTGCACCACGACTGAGTATGGCTGAAACCGCATATCGGCGGGCGATTACAACTTTCAAGCGTTGTTCCGGAGTATGTATATCAATTATGAAATGTCAAAATAAATTAAAAACAAAGCATCTTTCAGCTGTCAAACTTACTGTCACTAGAAAAAGTGTTGCCAATTTAATCAAACAAAACATCTATAAAAAAAAGCACTCTTTTACATAAATGAAATTTTAGAAAATCTAATTTATAAATCGAAAGTTTAAAAATAGGTAACAAAATATAACGGAATAGCTCAAGTTTTATGGAATCGAATAGCTATTCCAAATCGAATTAGAATTTAATTCAAATTCAGGTGAATTTAAATAAAATATAAATTCAGATGAATTTAAATAAAATATAAATTAATTTTTCCCAAAAACACTCATCATACCAGAATAAAATTCTACTTTATCGGAAATCATCCCCTGTATACATCTATAGACTTACGTTAGAGTTCTGGCCAACCTTGAATGAGTCAAGATTCTCAAAAGTCATAATATAAAAACTGAATCTTTTTTTTTTTTCAAATGAAAATAACAAAACATTCATAAAGTGAAGGTCGCATCAAATTGGATTTTTATTTTTTTTTTGTTTTTACTTTGCAAACAAAGCAAAAAAATGTATTCAAGTTGCACAAAATGTACTTTAGAAATAACGAAAAAACAATGAATATGAGTAACCATACCTATAATATATCTTGTGTATATTCTTATCAAAGTTTTATTTTATTTACTTTTTGTTTACGATGTGCAAGTTTATAAAAAAAAAAAGAAGTTAAAAATTACTTGGAACGTGTGTGTGCAAATTAAACGAAAGTTTAACCTTACATCTGAAGTATCGTATCTATATTTCTACGTATCTAGGTGTAGTATCTGAACGACGATGTTACAAAGTTTATCGATTTGATTGTTTTTTTTTGATTTTAAACTAACAACTGAACAATCGACTAAACTACACAACCTACACCTTTTTTTGTTTTGTTTACTGAATTATTCTTTGGGAATACGAGTATAGTAAGTACACATAATTTAATAATTTTTATTTTATTGTGAGAGAAGAGAATACGAACACCTAGAAAATGTTTTATCTAAAATATAGTTTGGGGTTTTGTCCTTCAAATTCATTATGGCACGTTTAGATTTGTGTGCTGCGTGTTTTTTATTTTAAATTTTTTGTATAGGTACGAAATTAATGTATAAAGAACCAAGGACAGTAATAAAAATAATGAAAACGTGGTGTTTTTTTAAGAAGTTCTAGAAACGAGATTATAAGGGGCGCGTGTATACTTTTTATTTGCTAATACCTAGAAGAACATTCATTCACCTTTTAATAAATGAGATTTTAAAAATTCACATAAATAAAAGTAAGAATTTTTTAGTGAAATGAAATGGATATTTTCAGGTATAAACGTGCGAGTATGGAATTAGCGACTTTACATTTTACACCTATTGTGTTGAAGTAGAGAAATTTCTGAATGATGAATGTCATTCTTATCCTTGCTTCTTCAGATTTTTTTCCATTGTGTAATTTCAAATTATATAATGAAAAACATTTTGAAGTGGAACGCATATTGCTTTTCACTACAGGTGAGCTTTTGGACATTGGAGTTAGAAAATATGCACTTTAGGTTTAAAACAATTCCCATTTTTAATCAAAAATTAAACAGGTTTAAAAATAAAAGTAAATATGTGGGTCAGCCTTAAAGAAAAAATGGACAACAATTAATAAAAAAAAAATCATCACAATTACAGAATCCTATTAACGAACTGCGGAAGGAATCCGACTCAATTTTGACATTTTGCTCATAGTAAAAATGTCAAAATTGAGTTTGACTCTTTACGCAGCTCCTTTATTGGATTTTGTAATAGGAATGAATATTCTAAATCAAACAAACAAACAAATTTATTAAAAAAAAAGCCTTAAAAATTCCCATAAAAATTCGGAATATTATACAAAAAAATTCAAGTAAATCAGTTAAATACTTTCTGAGATTATGCGTGACAAACTAAATAATTATTTTGACGTTTTTAATAATAGAAATTATTGTCTCGGTACCAATACGTATAGGTACTTTTAGAACCTGAACATATTTTATTTAAAAGGTAAATTCTCGTTAGTAAGTAAATCGAAAATGTAAATTTAATGAAATACGTAACAATTTCAAACGAGTTTTCACAAATTATTTTTTCTTCTCGTTTTTAACTTCAGGTTTAATATTTGAAAAAAAAAAAAAAAATAATATTTTAAAACACATGAATATGTATTGCAAAATAATTGAATGATCTTTTATATGAAAATATGTTATAGGTAGGGCTGTTTCCATCATTCTTCAGACAGCAGTAACTATCAACATATTTCCAATTTTGACCCTAAAGCCCGCCCGTTCTGAATGAGATAAACCAAAACATTAGATTACTTCCTCCAAGAAATCAAATAAAAATGTTATTTTACCAAATTTAAAGCAAATCAGTCCATGAAAAACTGAACACTCAGACAAAAAAACGAACAGACTGATATGCGATGGACATTATGACGAAAATATTTTTTTTTTTGGAATTCTACTTTGTTCTCTTGGGAACCACATAAAAGTGTTCTGTACAAAATTTTAATGAAATCCATTCATCCGTTTAGGCTCTAGCTTGATGAACACCTGAACGCACAGACCAAGAGAACAATGTGCGATGGACGTTACGACGAAAACCGTTTTTTTGGAAATCTCCATCACAATAGAAACAGAAACTCGATTATGTCCTCTTGGTAATCACATAGAAATGTTCTGTAAAAAATTTTAATTAAATCTGTCCATCCATTTAGCCTCTTGTTCTATTAACACCTGAACGCACAGACCAATGGACGTTATGATTGAAACCATTTTTTTTTTTAATTTTCCATATAAATAGAAACAGAAATTCCAATTCGTCCTCTCGGCAATCACATACAAATTTTGTGTTCCAAATTTGAAGGAAATCCGTCCATTCGTTTAATCGAGCTAACGATGAACACCTGAACGCTCAGAGGTACAGATAAGATGGGCGTTAGGAATTCGCCATCACAACAGAAACAGAAATTCGATTTTGTCTTCACATTAAAATGTTCTGTACCAAATTTGAAGCCTATCTGTCCGTTCGTTTAAGCTCTAGCTCAATGAACACCTGAACGCTCAGACGCACTGGCCGACGCGATAAACGTTATGACGAAAACAAATTTAATTCTTCATCACACACAGAAATTTGACTTTTGTCCTCATGGGTATTAGAAAAAAATGGTCTATACCAAATTTGAATCAAAGCGGACCATCCGTTTATGTTTTAGCTCGATTAACACCTGAACGCTCAGACAGAATTGTCTTTAGAATTCTTCTTTGATTGTAATTTTAGTATTGATTTAAACCTCTTATTTACGAGAAACCAATTATCGGTCTATAGACAAAGTCAAAAGAAAAAATGCACTCAGTATCAATACATTTATTTCTGTTTCGCTTTTTTGTCAAAAACACTTTGATATTTAAAACCAAAAACAGTCCATCAACCGTGAGAAAAAAAAATGTATTCAATAAAATTTCATCTCAAATTCCCAAGGTAAAATCACCTTCTTTCACCTCCCTCACCATCTATCCTTGTGCTGTGTAATCTAGTCAACGCGACCAAAAAGACTTCAATTTTACCATATAGACGGGCTTCTTCTCCTATATCTCTGTCAAATGCATATACTGAGTGCAGATATACCTACATATACCAACAACCATACCATACCATCTATGGCTATATAAACGATACTTGCATTGCAAGTTGCAACTGCAACCAAATTAAATTGTATTAAATCAGGTCAATAGCTCGCTACAAAAGAATTCATAAGAAACGAAAAGAGATTAAAGAATTTTCTTTAATCTGTATGGAGGTGAGATGGAGGTGATTTGATTTTTTTTTGTTTTCTTCAATTTTTTTATTTTTTGCTTATTTCTGAATTTAATCCGCATCCTGTGCAATTCGATACATTTTTTTTCTCCTACTTACAATCGAATTTTCAAGGATCTAAACATTTTATGGATTTTTCGTTTTGGTGTTCTTCTTCATGTGTTTTATTTTTTGTGTGTGTTTATTTTGTTGTTCCAACTCCAACACCAGGTATCAGAAGAGAAGGATCAATAAATCGGATATTGTGTGTTTTATACTTAAAATCTCTACACCCGCTTCCTTTAACCATATACACATACATTTTAGTTCTTCCCTTGTCCGAGAAAAAAATGTGTCCCATTGTTATTTTGCACCTTTTCCGCTTATATGTACGTTTGATTCGTGATTCGTCTCCCTTTACTAGGTGATCTATTGTTTTCAACACACAATTCGCTCTGTCTATCCCTCTTTTACCCTATTTCACGGAGATCAGTCCTGTTTCTTACTCACAAACAAAATTTAAGAAATAAAAAAAAAAAACCTAAATTGTACCTATTTTCTTTCTTTTGCGTTTCAGTCAAATAGAAACAATTTTTGTTTCTAAAAGGGAAAATCAGAGACTCACTGAAAATGATGCATTAGTCAGAATCGAAGAGTTAAAGAGTGGTGACATGGTGATCATTGAGTTGACATTTCTCTCACAGTCGCTAATGACAATTCATCTTTGAATATATAATTAATCTCCCCACAACTCACCACAGCAACTATATACCAACCTAATTCTAATGACAGCAGCTGCTGTTGTTAATCATCAAGAGAGCTTTTTTTTTGTTGTTTTTTTCGTTGTATAATATAAAAAATGTTGTATTATGTTTGGCACGTGGGCTGTTGTATTATATTAAAGAAGTGCTGTTAAATTTTCTGATATACATATTATGTAGTACATACCTATCTACATTATATATGAAGCTAAATGTGATAATAAAGTGTGCCAATGTTTGAATGTGTTCCGTTTGATTTCGTTTGTTATTGTTGTTGTTTTATAATTAAGTATGATCTGAGAGCGATATTAGTGTTATACGTTTAGTTGTCAGTGTTGATGGCAGTGAATTTATTTTCTCAGTATCATAATTTTAATAGGTTAAGGAATTATTATTTTTTTTTTATGAATTTGTTATAAATTATTAAATTTTTTTTTATTTGTTAATACTATTTATTTATTTATACAAAAATATAATAATATATAAAATCTAAATGTCGCATGCTAAATTAATTCAAATTGAATTTGATCGCAATATAATGGATTTATTTTATGAACGAATAGAAAGGTAAGGTCATTTATTTTTTTGAGATGATAAAATAAAAAAAAGCTAGGTATGACCTTGTGTGAAACGGCTACTGGTTTAATTAATTATCTTTTGGTTTTTCCACACATGTTTTGACCAGCTGCAACTTAATTATTTTAATAAAATTCAAAAGGAGCTTTTTTGATATAGAAATTACAAACACTACGTCTCTAAATTTCGGGAAATTTTTTTGACAAACGTCAAATTCAATAAGAATCTTTTGATTATTTGATTTCCGAAAGCCTTATTGATTTCCCGTGAAATAAAAAAAATTGAAGTCATATTTTTCCCACCACAACAAAATTTCGCATTATATGACAGAGTACTTATTTTGTTTTAATTTATGTCACCTTTATATAGAAATTTTTTAATCATTTCACTAGGCCTAATATGGCCTTTAGGATTACTATAACTTGAAAGAACAATTCGATAACTGTGAACGCTTCTGGTTTCAATTTTGAAATCAAATTCCCAAAAGCATTTTCTCTTCTTTTTCGGACGAGAACTCTCATTCTGACAGCTCATTAAGTTGATTAAATAAATTTTTATAACTGACACATCATTTCAGTTTATAATTTTGCATTTATCTATCGAAAATGGCAAAACATTCAAAGTTTAGATCTGAGAGTTTTATGTCAATGACACTTAATTAAATAATTCAATGTTAAACCTAAATACTACCTATCTTATAAAACGAGCAATAAAGTTATTTATTTTTTATTTGTTTTAGATATTAGTTTTAGTTGAAATCACGTAATGCATTGATAATCACGAAAAACTTTGATAAAATGCGTTTAAATTCACACTCACTATAACATTGAGATGAACACGAAGAATGCTGAAATATTAATATTGAATCGTGTGACTGTGCGTATTCAGTTACAAATTGAATCTTTGTTAAATTTATTATGTTTTTTTTCATTCGACCAACAAAATTCTCAATTTTATTAATTTTTCAGATTTCACGTTCCATTCAACCAAAAAAAAATGACTTCTCTAATGTAAGATTTATTATTAAAATCTTGATTTTAAGCTGAATTTCTTGCACAAACACCAAAGTAAAGTGAGATTTATTTACATCTGTTTCCATCGACTGTAAACTCGTGGTTAACTAAATTCTACCCTAAGGGCCAGTTTGTTCACAGTGGGTGAAATCTGAACGATGACTTTCACAGCTTCTAACTAAATGGCGCTAATCAACCAAAATCGGCTGATTAGCGATTTCCATGATTAACAACTTAAATTATGGATTCCTTAAAAAAAAATTTGATTACCATGCACATGCAATGATTTACCAGTTGCAATAATCCTTGATTAAAGATGATCAGCTGTGAACATACTGGCCCTAAATCTTCTTGAAACCTCGAGATTTACCACACAATTTTTTGTTTGTTAATCTAGTACATTTAAAATAAATCTTATTTCTAGCTGTACAGTTGTACAAATCGAACAAAACTAGATGATGCGACTAAACACATTTATAAATCCACACACTTATATAAGTGCAAATTAGGAAGTTCGCAGTGTTTTTTTTAGCTAGTGATAAGAAGTTAGTGTTGAGTTGGACAAATTCTTCAGTAGAAAAATTACTCTCTAGTTTTCTATTTACCACGATTCAAAGACATTTTTTCAGTGAAATATCAAAATTCGTCAGATTTTGTACCCTTTTTTCTGTTAAACAGTAATAATGACGGTTTCCCCATAATTTCATAATTTTCCCACAAATTCATCTAATTTTAAGGAATTCTTCATGAATATCCCAAAAAAAATCCTTTTAAGAAATGTAAACTTCCCCTTGATGCAGTACCTATGTATTTGTGTTTGTTTTTTATTTGTTTAATCAATAAATCTGTTTGTTTATACATACTTAGAATTTTCAAAAACTTTTACAATTTTTTTTTATTAACTCAACTCAAGAGATCACAATGAAAGAGAAAAAAATCCCCTTTATGGATAAAACCAATTTTCAAAAACCCATTCGTCAGTTCAGTTCACTTTTAGTTTGATGTGAAAATAAACTATCTGTATAGCAAATAACTTTCGAAATTTTTTTCATTTTTTTCATATACACAAATTATTAAAGAAAAACGCTCTTATAGAATGTTAATAAATTTTGACGTTTTTTAATTTTCTCCATTTTTTGAGAAATTTTCTCTCACTTAGTTTTTTTGACAAGTGTCATTTTGACAATGTGTAAAACATTTTACTGGAAAAAGATACCAAACAAACCCAATCAAAGGCGCCATCAATTTCCAAATTTCGATATGCTTGCTCCTTAAAATTCATTGCAATTAAACTCTTAATCACATGATATTTTAACGAATTCACCAGTCTACCACAACTGTCAACCATCATTGTCTTATATGTATGGTTCTCCTATTAAGTTTAATTGCTTTTTGGTTTATTTTTATCCAAACTTCTAAATTTGTCTAATTATACATACCTACCTATGTTCAATAAAAATGCAAATCTTTTTGCTATAATGTTACTAATTGCTTAAAATCTTGTTTTGCAAATTCAAATCTCGTATAAAAAAAACAATGAAAAGAACAAAAATGAAAAACCGGCTGACAGCTTCTAGGTTCTATAATTTTTAGTTTTCTGACAGAATTATTCTTTAACGATACCACTTCATGGTCGTTGGTCATATCTATACAATAAAGAAAAAATCAAAACATCGCTTCTATATTATTTATCAGTAGGAAAAAAGTTAGTTTCGTGTACTATAATCACATCAACGCAGCAAAATCTTTTACTTTCTGATAATTATACCAACAAAACAGCACATTTAATACATAATCATCGTGATTTATCGGTATTTGAAATCTAAATTGCGTGCGAGTAAATGATGAAGTGTGTATGTTATAGAATTTTAATTTCATCGACCTTGTTGCAAAAATCCCGATGTTTGATATGCGCATAGTTCTTAAGAATTGTCTTCTTCTTTTAAAAAAATATTTTTCTAATATGTCATCATAATTTTTGACACTTCAAAATGCTGTTTTTTTACCAACTCGTTCATCATAACGACCTCTAGTATACATATAGCAAAATATGTATAAAATAATAAACGTTTTGTGTTGCCTTTTAATTTCCTGTCATAGTCACATGTCAAAAGATGGCCTTGCTGACAGAAAAAAAAAAGATATAAAAAATTTTGGTTAAGTGTGAAGTTTTTTTTTTTTGAAGGACAACGATGACATTCGGTTAATTGATTAGATTCTCTCTTTATACATTCTGTCATTGTTCAAGAGTAGTATAGTTATTGTATTTTTGTATGTATGCGTTCTTATACCTATATATACACATGTCGATTCTGTCATGTGGAACGATAGGAGGAGAATGTTTGTTCATACATAATATCCACAAAATTTCTAGAAAAGAACCATCGCATAGTCAAATTGAAAAAGCCAAGAATAAAAAATCAGGTCCAACAATAAAACGAATGTTTGAAAAAAAAAACAATATGGCTGGCCACATACTCGTACGTACATAGCTGAGTAAGCAAAAATGGTATTTTTTTTTCTATATTGTAGGTCAACTTGATTTAAGTTTCTTTGATGACTGTAATATCTACTACTTATGTACACCCGGAGATGAGGTTATTCAATTAGGAAGGGAATTCATTCAATGACTTATGTACGATTAATAGAAAAGAACACGAGATATTCTAATAAATATTATATGAAGTCATACTAGAATACAGCTAACAAAAAAAAAAAAACAGAGAAATTAATTTCCTATGTATAGAATAACTGGCTTATAAGTCATGGTTGAGGCAACAAGAAAAATGTGGGCGTGAATTAGTACCAATGAAACATAGCGAATAGATCATTGATTAATTAATATAAGATAAAATGTATTTTTCTAAGTTAAAACCAATAAGGTAATTTTGGTTGACTTTATGGAGTTTTTCAACTGTCATTTTGATCTTTTGACAGCTGGCACTTCACTGGTATTTCATTTTGAATTTTCGAATGAATGCGTTCAGCGCGATGTTGGTGTATGTTTGTTTGTTTGATTTGTAATTTGTTTTTTTTTTTTATAAAAATTGAACAAGTTTTATTTCTAATTTACTGGATTAACAAGATGAATTTATATGGAAGATATTCGAGATTTGAAGGAGGTTGGAGATAAATTAAATTAAAATAAAATATCGCTAGAAACGTAGTTTTAAAAATGTTTTTCGGTTAAAGAACTTAACGAAAATGTCAACGTCAAAAGTGACAGCCATTATTTAATAAATCAGACAGATGCAACAATAGGTATGTTCACGACAATAAAATCTAGGAGATCTCAGTTACATGAACAGAATTCCTCTGCAAAATGTCTCAACTTTGCTGTCAAAATTCAGAGGAAAAAAATCTTTAATTCACTTGCTAACTTTTTGAGTGAGAAAAATCTCTTCTCAGACAAGAAAAATAAAAGGCTTTGTTTTGTGTATTTCCTTAAAACAAAGCAAATGTCAGTTTCATCAAAATGAATATTTCGACGTTTCTGAATAGAGGAGAGAGCGTGGTATTTTGTTTGGCTAAAAGTTTTATTTGTTTGGTCAATTATAACCTCTGTTTGTTCACTTTCCAAAACTCCCAATTTATAACCAATTTTAGTCCAAAATGTTGTCAAATTTCATACCAAAAAAAATTTACTAGAATTGGTAGTCAGTTTTGTAAAGTAAACGAACAGAACTACATATGTCTTATTTGTGTTTCAATTGCCTTGTCTTTGAGCAAATTTGACAACTTTAATATTAATAATCATTAATATTTTAATTTCACTTTCCTTAATTGAAAATTCAGATATCCTTAACATAGTTATTATGACATGATGTTTTTGAAGGTTTATGATTAAAATGTCAGTTGGTTTTTGGTTCGTTTTTTTTCTGTAACCCTCTTGGCCTATCTTTCCAATTTCTGTCATTCAGCTTTAAGGAAACATGAGTCCTCCATTGCAATACAAAACATTCAAGCAGATGTTTTACTTTTGTCCACTTCTTTATCCCCCTATTACATCCACATTTTATCAGTATATCTTTTCGGGGCAATATGTACAAAAAAAAAACAGAAAACTTGTGATAAAAGAAAATGCGATATAAAAATAAAACAATCATACATATATGTAGGTAGGTACCTAAATTATATAAAAACACGTGTTGGTGTACTAAACACACATAAATATATATACATGAGAACAGGACAAAGTGGTCGAAGAAGAAGGTAAACTTCTTTACTTTACACGAAAGACTACAACGACTTAATGGCAAAATATGAGCCATGAGAAAATGTGAATTGTTTGCTCCGTTTTCTTATACTATGTATTTCTGGATCTGAATCTACCGTCTTGATGGTGTAGTATCCTCGTGCTACTTTATGAAATATAGGTAGGTATATTATTCTTTGTTGCTTCTCGTACACCTATAAGCTATATTCAGTGCGCACTGAACGAACATCCTTCGTCGGTCGTGGGGTTTTGTTTTTGCGCTGCTCTGCTGCTGTTGTTGAGTTGAGATGTGTTATTTGTGGATACCTCTTATATTGATCATCTCAGTTATGTGTGTGTTTGCTGACAAAAGGCCATTTTTAAATATAATGAAGAAAAAAAAAGAGTATGCATATACCTACAACCACAGGATAAATAAAGGTGCACTTCTGTAGAATTATAAAACAAAAGAACACTGAAGGACCGAACCGAACCGTTTGCAAACGTGAATGGTGGGCACATTAAATAAAAATTACTACCTGTGGGCAAAAGAGTGACACCTGTGGTTACCCAAGGATAAGCAAAGCACTCAACTGGGTGTCGCTTCTTCGTTTAATGTTTATTCATTGATTTTTTTTTGTTTTTTTTTGCGTCCAGTTATATGAGCTGTTTATTGGTTACCCTTCTATTGACGTGACTTCTTCCAATAAAGTTAAGTTAATGTCCTTTTTCTTATACATCTTTGTCCTTTTGAACTAAGAACTAAAAGTATCGCAATGTAAATATTCTAAAAAGAGTACCTAGTTAAATATTTAAGTGGTTGTTTATTTCTTTTAAAAAATATTTGTATTGTTTTCTTGTTTAAGTTTTAGGTATATGAGAAAATGTAAACGGGACTTTAAAAAAAGATACACAAAAACTGTCAACTAATAAAATGTAACTAGGTACAATTTTTATTGTACGAACGTTGACAGGCTTCGAAATAAAAACGTTGTTTGTTTACCTCTTAAAACTACCCATTTCTACCATTTTTAGTCTAAAAGACCGTCAAGGTATACAAAAAATAAAACTGGTAAAATCTGGCAGTTTTGAGCTAGTAAACGAACACGCCTAAAATTGGTAGAAAGTGGCAGTTTTGGACAAGTAAGGGAACAGACCAAAAGTGTGATTCAACCGCTCGATTCTGTTGTTGGTTGTCATTAAATGACATTTACAGAATTTATATTGGCCGATCTTAATGACAGATGTCAAGTACAAACTGAGTCATAGGAAAAAGCTCATTTTCGGTATCTAATTTTCACCATTATTCACGGTTGTCAATTATCAATTGATAGTTGATAAGTTTATATTTATTATAAGATAATTAAAAACACAATTAATACAACTTTGGATCATTGAGAATGGTACAGAACGTTGTGAATTACAATAAAATTGATAATTATCACGGAATAGTTGATGATTAGATTTTTAATAAATTGAGTGTTAATGCACCAAATTTCAATATTTATGAACTATCAATTGATAATTGAAAACCGTAATAGGGGTATTGAATTTGGTACGAAAAAAGGGGCGTGGCCGTTGCGTGAAAAAATATCAAACATGACATCACTTAAGCCTTAAATAACTTAGTTACAAAATATTTTCTATTCTGAGAACGTTGAATGCGGAGAAAACTGATACATAAGAAAAGTAGGCGTGGCAGTGGGCGTTTTATTACTAAAACCATTTTTTAAACCAACCCGCCGTTTTATAACAAAAAGTCAATTTTCAACTCAAACGCATAAATGATAAGCAAACGCATACAAAAAAAAATTTGACAGATATCAAAACATTTTTTAACCGTCAAATAATTTCTTATTAACCAAAAATCAAAATTATAAGATATTTCTTCAACTAGAGCTATTTCGATTGACCTTTGATTGTTCAGCTTTCAAATTTATTCACCTTTAAAATGAAAACAAATTTTTTAAGAGCTAATAAATTATATTATTACATATTTCTATTTTAATCGCCATAGTTCTGTTCTATTTATCAAACATTTTTTGTTTCTATCGTATCTTTTTAGATTGCCAAACGAATGCCAGGCAGGCCAAACTGCTAGAGTAACATCTAACCTGCACGCATCAAGTAGTACAATGGCGGTTAGTCGTGTACCGTCACCGCCTTTAGCGGAAGTTAATACACCAGTTGCTGAAAATTGGTGTTACACTCAGGTGAGTTTCTTCTTCTTCTTCATTTTTGTTTTCGTTAGTATCCTTTTTTATTCTTTTTTTTTTTGTGTGAAAATATGCAATGTATTAAATTTCTCATTCCCACACTGAAAATGTCACGGGTCAGAAAAAAAAAGAAGAGCACGTATAACTTTTGACAGCGGAAACTGTCATTTGATATTCTTTAGGGGCCATTTACCTCGATGTTATGTTCGGGGCTGTATTTTTTTTTATTTTATTTTATTTTAGTGTCGAGTTAAAGTCAAATTGAATGACAAAAAGTCTTTCGATCAATGAACTTTTTTCTGAGGTGAATTTATATAAACAACATGACATTTTATTTTGACAAGTGTCAAAACTCGTGATAGTTTGTTTGCAATAACTATAAAAATTTCAGAAGTTCTAATCATGATAAAATTGTTCATGTACAAATGTATTTAACTATAATTTGAATCACGGGTTTTTTTTTCCAAGGCTAAAAGATGTTTTCTAACTGTCAGGCCAACGCCCTATTCTATCTATTAAAATTTTGTTAAAGGTCATATTTATTAATTAACGGTCGTTCACCTTGAAAACAATTCAACAACTCTTCCATATAATTAAATGAACTTTTATTTTATAGCTATCTAAAAAGCTGTCAATATTAAAAACTAAATAAATAAATCTAAGTAGGTATACCAACCCAAAAACCGACCAGTGACCACCCACTCTCTTCACATATGAATATATATACTCGTTGCTCTTCTGCTCTTTTGCCCAAAGTTGTGTTTCCAGTTTATTTTGTTCTTCTATTAGAATTCCCACAAACTAGTCAAAATATTTCAAATAAAAAATAAAAACTAAGATAGGTATAAATTGATTTTTATATTTTTCGCTAGGCATGACCTGTGTTGTACGGTTCAAGGTGCGTTAATCTTTTAGTACACGCACTTAAGTTATAAATTGAAATAGCCTTCAGCATATTTATGTATGATTTGGATTATAACATTATTCTTATCGTATTTATATTTACTTAATAATTAACAATGTACCTACGTACATTATTATGTTTGCTTTTTAATAAAAATAATCAGTTAATTCTAAACATGTACTAAAATAATTATGTACTAAAATGTGTTTTATAAAGTTAAATACACACGTTTATTTGTTATATTTCCTCCTCAACTTCTAGTCAATTAAACTTAAATCAATTTCAAAAGAGGGAGAAAACAAGGAACTTAAAGTATGTAGGTATAAAAAAGCAAAACTACAAACAAGCGGAGAGCAAAAAAAAAAAAAAAAAATAGGTATCTGAAACCATTTGGCATTGGCTGCAAGAACCCTGAGAATGTACGCACTTGACTTTGGCTAGTTCCGAGTATAGTTCAATGGATTTTTTTTATTTGTTTAGTTCTCTCTACTTCTCTTCTTTTAGTTTTGTTTCTTTGTAAATCGTTATTTTGTATCAATTAGAGGCTATAGTTATATATGAATCAGCAAAGAGATTAAAAATACTATTCTAATCTTTAGTATACAAAAATAGATTGTAAGGGAACGAGAACGTGTAGTAGTATATTATTTTACGAAGACTATACGGAACTTTGGTGAGTGCATAAATTATCTGACAGATTTTTATTAAATGTAATATACGAGTATAATAAAGTTCACGTCAATGTGATCAATGACTGGCTATTCGTTGCGGTCATACTTAATCCCAAGTTCAATCACGATGACGGCTCATAAATTTGGGCTGTTTTAATGGACATCATCAGCGGTCGTTGCGCCTTGTGCCGCTGCGCCACGCCGCGCCGCGCCCCGTCGTGCCATTGCCACTGCCTGTTGATTTTGACGTGAATCTTTCTTCATTTTATAAATTAACCCACTCAAAATTGACGGTTAATGTCCCTTAATTTTGACATATTGTTCTTGTTTTTTTTTTGTTTTTTGTTTCTTTTTTTTTGTTGGTTTATTCAAGATAGAATTGTTTTCATAAAGAATGCAAGACACAATCCTCTCGCACAGCAGCAAATGTGGTGAGTTCATTTATTGAGAGGGGCAATAACCAGCAAGCACTGTTTGCAACACCCAGTGGTTGCGTTTTGGTTTGCTGGTGGCTTAAAATATACCTTTATCGTAATGCTTACATATTCACATTAGCATGTAAAACGAAAAGGAATTATAAGTGCATGCAATGAGAATTGGAGGGCTTTTGGCGTGAATGACCGACATCGTAAAAGTTCGGGGACCTTTTATTTTGATTTTAATATAATGTAAATGAGATGAGGTAGATAACTCTTAAATATTTTTTGTAAGAACAGAAGATAATGTTCTGGTAATTTTTTGACAAACAAAACTTCACTTGTTACATTGACATTTCTCTCAAATCGTAAACTGATTATTTTATTTTGTAAAGGATTTTCGTCCATTCTCGAATGAATACTGTAGATTTCTGTGATTTGATCTTCTGGATTTGTGTAAATTTTAGTCCAAAGCCGTTCCCGCAGTGAAAAAAAAACCCGCGAGCGGGTGTTAAAATATTCCCCATTTTTAATTTCTGTTTGACAGTTCAGCTAAATTTCAATATGACAGTGAACAAATGAAAGATAACAATAACCTTGTTTGTTTACTTCCTATAAACCTACCCATTTGTTCAATTTTTAGTCCAAATTCCAAAAGACTGTCACAGTTCATATAAAAAAACTAAACTGGTAGAATCGGGCAAGTACGCGAACAGTCCTATTGTGTCGTGAAGGTCGTTCACACTATAGGTAGGTAAGACGGAATATGGCGAATTTTTAAGATGGTTCCACATTTATTATTCGTGTTTTCGGATAGACTGCGTTACTAAATAATAAGCCAGTACAATCCAATACCTACTCAACCCGAACGGTTTGCTAAAAATCGTATTCAAAAACTTAAAAATTTCGCTGTCAGTTTGCAATCCCTTATAGTCACAGTGTTAAGACTGGATTTGTATTCAATTTAAAAATAGTTAATTAAAATTTTCAATTGATCACAAGTTTGAATTTACATTTTGTATAGAAATAAAGACGGCAATGTATGCTGTCAGATTGAGAAGTTATATTTCTGTCCAACAATCCTGAGAAAAACAATTATCTTCATCAGTCACACGAGTTCCCCCCCTACCTGTAATGCTTAATTTTGAACACCACCTATTGGCAATTTTCCTACCAGCAATTAAAGCCACTGCCACACATGTAGAGTTTACTGTCAGTGTGTGACTGAGGCTCAAGCAAACGCATATCCCCATCTCATTTTGATATTTTTCCCCTCTTAAAACTATCAATCGAATTTCTATCGACAAAAAAAAATTTTAGCATGCGAAAAGTCATTGGCAGCACTAGTAATGTCACAACGAAGACAAAGGATGCAAATTACGAACTTAATTCTGTCTACTTTTCATTTCCAGCCTCTTTTTGAAAATAAATGCCTGGAATGGAATGAAAACGTAAAAAAAATATACATCAAAATGGTTGAATATGGGCTGCCAAGTTACATTATTTTATTATTATTAATTATTTCCGTTGCACTTACATTTTACATTCACACGTTTCTCAGATCTAGAAAATTTTTCTGTGTCAAAAAATTGGTCGACCGAGTTCAATTTTGCTATCTCAATATTGACAGCGAAATTGACATATATATCTGTGGAACAGAAATATGAACTGGCTTATTATTCCTAATTATCTATTCGTGTTTACTTCTGCAAATTGCTACCAATTTTAATACAAAAGGGGCTAAACGCATTTGGACTAAAGCTCCCAAAATCTTTCAATTGAATTTTTATTCATTACAGTCCCCTTAAATAACAACAACAACAACAATACATTTTCTATGGTTTTGTTTTTCTTCTTCGTAGTACAAAGTTCTGTCAAATGTCAGAAAAATAATAAAAATGGAATAATATTAATAGAAATTAACAGATGTAGATGAACAGACCTAATATACTTAAGTTACATTCACAATAGTATGCCTGTTTTGAATACAAACATATATAAAATCTAACCAAAGGCCTAACCCAACCAAACCTTATTTTAAGGATTCTATAGCTTAACCCCTAGGATCGCTTTACAATAATTATATGCAGTTTATTCCATATATATTCTAAGAAGTAATAATATGCTCTTTTATTATTACACATCGGGTTTAAAATGAAGACAAATTTTGGTTTGTGTTCTGAATTTAGTAGGTATGCATGTGCTGCCACCCAATGCAGTACATAAATCATTCCCCACATTGACACATAACAGTGCATCAAATCTAGTTATTGGATTGTCTCCAAAAAAGAAAATCTATTTATTTCTAAATTATACATTTGATACACATCTCACACTCCCCAAAAAAGAATTCTATACCAATAGCATCAGCAGCCATTTCAAATCTATTGCGCATGCAACCAAACTTCCTGCTGCTCTTATATAGATAGAATAGTGCCGTATTCCAAACGCACCACCATCAAATCCCACAATAACAAGATTGGGGAAGAGAAGAAGGTATAAAGGCGGCATATTATACCTATATAATATGTACGTACGACACATGGATTATGGGGCATCATCATCATTATACTTGCGGCAACCAACAATCCGATTTCAAATGCAAAAAGCGTTTATGCGAGAATCCCTATAACCAAAACCCGAAACTCCCAAGGTATATTGATATTCTATACACTGCCGCCGCGCCGCTTCTGCTGCCGAACCAAATCCAAAAAATGATGAAAAGAAAAGACATCAACGTTGAGGAGGACGAGCCAAGTCGATGGTGCAGGAGTGGAGTCATATATTTGAGGAGAAGTACACTCTGTGCCAGTGCCAATGCCGATGCCGACAAGGGATATTATGTGTGTACATGTAGTGCGATGTGTAATGTATATATACATATGTATAATGTATCTCCTCTAATGGTGCCCATAATAGGCTTCTCCGCGCGACGACGACGACGGCCAACGTTGACGATGACGCTTCTCATGGCCCTAACTTAAAACCACCAGAAGCCATGAGCTGCAGGCTGGCAGCAGAATTATTTCTATACTTTGGTCAGAAAAGTGGCCATCCCAGTATAAATGTGCTGGGATGAGGACATTGAACTGAACGTGTTAGTTAGACTCTGAACGCTTAAAGGGATCATCGAACCATATCCACAGAGAACAAGGGAGTGATAGAGAAAGAGACAGAGAGAGAGAGAGTTAGAGAGGAAGGGAAAAACCTTAAAAAAGAAGAACATTCAAATAAGTTAGCAGAGCGATTCGAGGAAAAACCAATAGCAGCAATAAGAAACAAAATAAAAAAAAAATGTATTATTTTTCCCCAATTGCGGATGGTCGTGCGCAGGGTTAGCAAATCTCATCCTTTCCACCCAAATAGATATAACATTCCACAACCTTCATAGTCCCGAAGATGTTTTTTCTAATGAAATATGTGATCTCACATAGATAGACTCTCGCCCTAGCTATAGAAAGAACTGGACAGGGACACATTTATACCCATTTGCAAGTATGTTTCTTATGCCCACACGTTCCATCGCCTCCAAATGGTAAGAGCCATCAGTGAGACGCAGCGGAGATTTTGTTCAAGAAAATTATACATTAGAAAAAATGGCTATCATTCTCGATCTTGATGTCGTGCACGCAGCGAATTTGCCATAAATGGGAATAACCTGTGTGCTAGGTTTTACAAATTAGATGGGGAAAGATACAAAAATGAGAAAAAAACAAACAAAAGAAAAAGAAACGATGAAGATTCTTTTGAAATTCATCGAGAGCTTGGACTCTCAAGCAGATCAGTATATATACAAATTTAAAACAACAACAAAAATAAAGTGGTTAAAATATTACAGTTGCTCCAAATCTACTTATTGCTTCTTTGTTTGTTTAAATAAATCATTCTCTTGTATTTATCTCGGTATATTTTTGTATTCTTCAGTTTTTTTTTGTTGAATGAATCAGCAGAAGAATTTAAAACTCAATAACCTTTCTGGCTTCTATCTTGTTTAACTGGGGGCGCTCTTCTATACCCAACCACACACTTCTATTTCTATTTGGGGTCTCTCCTCTTTCTTAGCTTTTATTGAATTTATCGTTTTTTTTTTGAAGACTTCTATATCTTCTTCTTTATTAGATGTTCTGGTTTTCTATTTTCTATAAAGAGGAAGCCTGAAAAGTTTTTCTTTTTTCTTCATGCAAAACAACATTAAAGAAAATATTTTCTTTTTTTTTTTTAATTCTTACCAAGATCGAAGATTTCGTATTAGAAAATTGCATTTTGCGTGTCTTCCACACATCACCGTGAGATCTATACGATTTGTCATTGATTTCAGTTCCAGTTACAGGAATTTAAGTTGTATATCCAGTTTCACTGTGTGGCACTGCTCATGATGATGACGATGATGAGATTCTTGAGAAATAGATGAAAGCTATTTTTAAAATAAAACTAAGATAGATTTCCGGTGCAATAGAAAATGCATTGACGTTT
The DNA here is from genome assembly GCA_929447395.1 of Epistrophe grossulariae. Taxonomy (NCBI): domain Eukaryota; kingdom Metazoa; phylum Arthropoda; class Insecta; order Diptera; family Syrphidae; genus Epistrophe; species Epistrophe grossulariae. The sequence continues at coordinate 107,669,920 of OV839567.1, forward strand.
AAAAAAGTGAGTTCTTTTTTTTTGTATTAAACGTATTGAAGTTACTTGGTTTTTGACAGCATATTGCTTTGAGTGTTAAATATTCGAAAAACATCAAATTAGACGTGTTCCTTTGGAGGTGGCAGAGTACTCATGAGAAGATGAAAACTTCAATCTAGTACTATACCATGCGCCATTATGTCTGATTCTTCTTGCTACAGTTTGATACTTGTCAAAAATTTCTATGAAATTTGACAGCAAATTATGCTGCGTCGTAGAACGTTTTAAGTTACCAAACAGACATAATATATGAACAGAGTACTTCAATTAAAAATGCAACAGCCAACAGTGAATAACAAAACAAACAAAAAAAATAATAAAAAACCACTGAATCTATACAAAACCAAAGAGTATAAATATGACGAGACTGTCCACAAGATTATTGTATCAAAGGGAGATTCTAGGCATACTTTCTCAGTTTTGCTAAGTTTTTGTACACATACGTGGAAAAATCCAATAAAATGAGAAAATGTCCCGGTTTTGTCATAGAAAATCAATTTAAATTTCGATCAGGGTTAAGCTATCAAACTTACATATGTCGTTTTCGATTAGATTTTCGAACTGTTATATTCTTTTTGATTCCAATCGAATTTAAAAATACATATATGGACTTTCCAAATTATTGGATGTCACCATTTTGCAAAATTTGCTTTCCAAAGAATTTATCACTTACAAGTAATCCAACGAAATACTTTATATGTGTATATATAGTTATATGCATGTTTGTGTTCCTCGTTTTTTACTTTATGAAATTGGGAACAGAAAAATACTCCGAAAACATTACTCGGAACAGCCAATCGAAGAAGAACAAATGTGTATAAGTAGGTCTGTTCGTTTACTTGCCAGATTCCGGCAGTTTTCTTCTTTTTTTTTTCTATGAGCTTTGACAGTCTTTGGACTAAAAATGATAGAAATGAGCAGTTTTACGAAGTAAACGAACAAATTTAATGAAAAAACTTTCATAATAGGTTTGTTCCTTTGGGCCTTCCAAAGTACTTTTTTAGTACTTCCCTGTAGTAGATGATGAATGAAATACGTTAATTTTGCCAAACAAAAAATCTAACCTGAATTTGAACCCAGTACCTCAAAGTAGATTGAATTTTTATTGTTTGTATCTGTATTTGATTTTAGATCAGAGAAACATCAACATCAATAATTTACTATGCCATTTCTTTTTACTGATGGTGTCACTTTGTTGCGTGGACTCATTTCGTTACTACATTATTGAAGTGCTTTGAACTACTTTGACCACAGAGTAGAATTAGTTGACTGCAGCCAGAAGTACTTGGCAGTAAATGCTGCAGTCTAAAGGAACACGCCTAATAAGAGTGATTGAAAAGATCAATTTTAAAGAGCCAGTGGTGAGATTGTGAGTCATCATCTTTACTCTTATTTTGATATCGGAAATGACTAATTTGCCAATTGATTCAAATGCTACTGTCATACCAAGCAAATCTAGCAAATTTATGGTTTATCTATTATATTCCACAAAACCAAAATGATCTTGAACCTTTCTTTAAACCACAAGATCAAAAACCAATAAAAAAAAACAAGGCAAATTAATAGACACTTAATGTGGTTTTATTTGTATTTAATAGTTTTTGTATATCCAATCACTCGAGGCAAAATATTTTAATTGATTGTATTACTCACTCACATTTTGATTTACACAAAATCAAATGTTGATTTAGTCAGTTTTTATTATTGTCTGTTGTTAAAGTGCTATCTGTCTATATAAAAAGATGCCTGATTCATTATTTTGATTTGAATTTGATTATGTCGCTTATATTGTATATAGGAGTAATCTTGTATAGTATGATCAGTGTTATTTTTTTTGGAAAATAGATAAAAAGAAGCTTTGTTTAAATGTATTATGCAAGAATCAGTGTGTGTGTGTTTAGTAATTAAATTATAATTTACATAATAAATTTTATCCGAAAGAAATAGATTTTTTGTTGTTGAAACTACCTTTTAATTAATAAATTTGTTATTGTTTTAGTCTATAAGAAAACAAATCAACTTCACTTGTCAAAAAATGACATTTATACAATCAGTGATGAAAATCTTTCGAAATGGAAGCAGGGCTTAAACTCTGAACTAATCGTGTGTAGGAGTATCAGGAATGAGGGAGACCTATAATTGTCTGATAAATCCTTATGTCACTTTCTCGCAAGAGGCAGTAGGTACCTCTGAAAAAATTTTTTTTAATGAAAAAGGCTGGATTTGAACCCAGTACCTCACCGTAATACTCCAACGCAGTAACCTTACACCACTGCCTACTACCACAGTTTCATATTCACCATACTTAATTTTTAAAGCTTTTTTAAAATTTGTCAACTTTCAAAACTTGACAAATAATGCTTAAAATTCAAGAACGTATTATCAGCCTGTTTCAACAAAAAAAATAGTTCAGTTTAAACTAAGCTGCACAAATAATTATTTTTGACACTCTGGGTAAATTCACCACATTTAATAGTGTACCTACCTATAATATTGATCTGTCAAATGGTATCAATTCCAAAGCTGACTTCCACTTCCCTTTACATTTAAAATTCACTTATCTAATTATTAACAACGATATAATAATAATTATTTTTGACACTTGGGATAAATTCACCACATTTAATAATATATAATCATCTGCAAAATCGTATTAATTCCAAAGTTGACTTCAACTTAACTTTAAATTAAAATTGACTCATCTAATTCTCAAAAACGATTTAATAATTTCTCATACTTTAATGGTTTTCACCAAAAAATAACCCACCACACTCTAAACTTTCATAATATCGTTTAAAATTATGTAATTTAGTTATTTAAATCACATATACATAATATGTACATATGTAGTGCGTTCACGTCTGATAAATAATTATATATGAATCCCTGTCTAATCTTTTACAGACAATCTAAATAAAAATTACCTTGACAGTTGACACATTGCTGTCAAATATAATAAAAATTCTGACAAGCAAAGAAACTAATTTGAAATGCAAAAATGATAACCGCAACATTATAATGAATATAAACTTGGGTGTTAATACGACACAGACATTTCAAATTTATCTTCTCCATTTAGGTAGGTATATCGATTTTATGTCTGATAAATTTCTGACCTTATGAGGTGTGAGCCAAAAGTTCATAATGAACTGCCAAGGCCGCAGACACAATCGCCTTGCAATCTCTCTCTTTCTCTCGTTCTCTCAAACAAAAATATAATATTTTAAGCTCAAGTACTCAAGTAGCTTCAATATATGAACCTACCACTCTCAAGGATAGACGCATTTTTAGTTTAGTAACCTTCCTTTGCTTTGGACTGAAAATAAGTATTCAACAAAACACACCCCCTCGACAATATGTAGGTATCATCGAGTCGAGTCGTCGGTCTGTCGTTGTCGTCGCCAACAACAACAACAATCGCTTTCGTCGTCGTCATTTTCATCTTTTTTTTTTTGTATAGTCGTCGCTTATTGTGAACATCAAACATCACCATAACCATTATCATGTCTCAAACGTTCAGGGCAGTTCAATAAACGCGTATTCCAAGGTGAAATTCTAAAATGTCTTCTGCATCTTTCGTCTTCGTATTCTATATTTCAAAAAAAATAAAACAAAACAACATTATATTCCTCGTATAAGAGAAGAAGCTAGCTACACTTTAGCCAGAGTCTAAATGCTTAGCAAAGGCATCTTTCTCCTTCGATATAGGTATACCTCAACTGAATGGTGTCGGCATCGTCATCGTCTTTGGACGGTCGGTTGGTGGGTCGACATATAAGAACGTCGGCAAGAGGTGGCGCGCAAAGTAATTGAGTTTAACGTACGACTCTGTTGCGTGGCAATGGCAGTATAGAATCAAACCATATCACCAGAACGCAATAGTATAATCCATGAGGCATTAGTAGCTGATGAGATAGGGATGAGCAGCAACAGGAGCAGTATATTATAACAGCCCAGACGATGCCATGGAAGAAAACAACGACGTATATTAGCCAGAACATACAAACCAGCATGTCTGTGTACACACTGGACTGGGACTGGACTGGGACTGGACTGGGACTGGACTGGACTGCCACTACCTACCTTCCAGCTCCTTTATCATCGTCATGCGTTCGGTGGCCTTTCCAGCCAAGTATAACCAAACAGTCAACGGACCAACCATTCAGCCACCACCAACCAACCATCTATACAGCTATACATATAGTCAACTAACAAACAACGTTTTGGCCTTGTTCAGATCATCCAATAACTTCAAGTTCAATTCCCTTAAAAAAAAAATAAAAATATTTTTTTACTTTATTTTTGTTCTCATCTTAACTGGTCCTTTGACTTTGTTTTTGTTTTTTTTTTGTTTTATGTTAAACAAATAAAAATAAATTCCCAAAAAATATTATAACAAATTGTTGCTATTCGGAGTTTATGATGTCTGTATCTGGTCATTTACCTATGATCATCAAACAATGTGTGCTTTGACTTTGCCTCAGAGTATAGAGACGCGCCACAGTCTATTTGACGATTTTTTGGGTTTTTTTGGGGGAATTATACTTATGGTCATTGAACTTAGGGACAACGACATTTATAAACTTATTCTCAACGGGTGAGTTTCATGCTATTTGAACAATTCAAATCAACATACCTCATTTTTTTTTACCACACATTTATGATCCATCAAGATAAGGTCTAACGGCTTAAATGCCAAACAGAACATTACAAAGAGCAATGGGTTAGTTTTTGCTTACATTTTTTATTGAGCTTATTGTGACTTTGTTGCCTTGTTGATATTTTAATGTTTTTCATCTGAGAAATTGTATATAATTTGACATCACAAAGAAAAAGGTATAATAAATAAGAAGCTTAAATTTATTTTCAAACAAAAATTTTCTAACCCTTAGAAAAAATTTCATAAATTTTTAGGAATGCATCAAAAGAAAGATTTTGTTTTTGTAACCTTTAACAAAACATAAGCTATAGGAAAAAAATTCTGGGAATTGGCAAAATTCATACGCCTGACTGAAGTTGGAATTAGGTACATAATATAATTAAGTAATTCAATAAAATTTCAATACAGGAGATGGCCATATTCGAATACTTTTCGGAGTATTCGATATTTAATTTTATCTTAAACACTGCTTGATAAATTGTCTTAACTCCAATGCGCCTTTTTAATTTGTCTCAATTTTAAGAAACGTCATTACTTGGTGTTGACAGTATATCAAGCAGTGGCGTTTCAAGATAATAACTTTCTTAGTTTACTTCCCAAAACTACCCACTTCTACCATTTTTTTTTACCAGTGTTAATTTTTTAATAGTGTTAATTTGATGCGTTGAACGCAGGAAATTTGACAGGCTGTAAAGGCATAACGGCGATTGCTAAAACAACTTGATTCCACATTGTTGCTTCATCTTAAGTTTTCAAAGTAATGAATGTTTTATATTAAGTCTGTTCGTTTACTTGCTCAAACCTGCCAGTGTTTTTTTTGTTTACTGAACTCTGACAGGTTTGAGCAAGTAAACGAACAGACTTAATATAAAACATTCATTACTTTGAAAACTTAAGATGAAGCAACAATGTGGAATCAAGTTGTTTTAGCAATCGCCGTTATGCCTTTACAGCCTGTCAAATTTCCTGCGTTCAACGCATCAAATTTCAATTAAATATTGAGTGTGCTCCATTTTTCGACAATTTGACAATTGTCATAAAAAGTTATACAACTTTTATCTATTGTCATCTACAACTGGACAATTAAAAGCTCGAAGAATTCAGAAATCTGAGTATTCGGACTGAAATTGTATGCGAAATGTTTATGTCTGAGTGATTAAAGGGGTGATTCCATGTGTTCGATAAAAAAATGTGATTTTTTTTTATAATCGCAACTTTTTTTCAACATTTGTAAAGCTGTAAATTCAATTGTACTGTATATTTTTGTAGGGATAATTATAAAAAGAAATATCTAAAAACTGTCTGTCAAGTGATGAGACCCACTGTGAAAATGACCGCGTTCAGATTTGTATCCAAAGCGATCTGGATAGCTTTGTGTTGTTGTAATCCTCTGTAAAAACACAGCTGATGTCAAAGCAGCGATTTCAGTCCAAAGTTCTGTCAAAGTTAATATAATAAAGAATACAAAACACATCGAAAACTAGTAGACGGAGGACTGTCCGTGTGATCAATACTTATAACGATAGCTTTAAGAACGTGTTTTTAAACACTAACACCACTGTTAATACGCTCAAATCAAACATGTATTATCTTAAATCAGTGAGTGAATGGGAAATCTTATCAAAATTGAAATTAATAGTGTTAATTAGATCCGAAATATAGGTGTATTAACGAGTGATTGATTTAAAAATGCCTAAGATATTTGTGCCAACGACTAGAGATGATCAGCCCTATTCTGCTATTCGATCCGGTAAAATTTCTTGATTCACATGAGTTGTTCACTTAATTTGTCAAAAATTACTCTTATAACTCTTTCGAATTCAAAGTTCTGTGAATAATTATTTTTGAAGTACTAATTATTGTTAAAATTTTATTTTTATCGCAATTTATATGCTTTTTGGAACATTCTTTTTTCTCCGACGGATAGCAGAATACGAAAATTCACGCGAACGTTTAGCAGAATAGGGCTCAATAACCAAACGCTACTGACAATTGTTATTTATAAGCAAAAAGGAGAAAGTGTGTGTGCAAAATTTCACACTTTGTGCGAAAGTGCATGTAAGTGTACAGACTTAATAATACTCTTTGGCGACAACACAGTTTTTATTGATTGTAGTAGACTTTTGCTAAGATTTGCTACTTAACGTAAATTAGCAGTTAGTAATTTTTTATTAATAAGATATTTTAATTCGTGAATTTCTTATTAATTGGGTTGCAAGTATTTGACTCTGCATGTTAGCTTTTCTCTTATACCAATTTGTTCAAGTGTTAGTTCCAGTTTAAACCCGAAACTAAGATGATCCAGAACTGGAAATATCTGAACCTTAAGGGCCTAATACTTCAATTAATGTTAAGAATTTAACGTTGTAATGTTAAATAAACTTTAAATATTCAAAAGCTTTCAAATCACTTTTTATTAATAGAAAACAATATCTTTTTTTTGTGTAACTACTTTTATTTTATTGCTATGGCACTTATAGATTATTAATTTCACAAAAATGACCTTTTAACCATCTACTATAATATAATGATGAATTGTTTGCTCTCATCTCACTCTTGACAATCAACATAATGTATACATACATATATAATTGCTATAAGTAATATCTCAATTATAATCTCATTCAAATGGCATTGAATTTAATACTCTTTCTATCATAAAAAAAAATAATACAAAATTAAAATATACAATCTTATATAACTTGGTATAGAAATTCTTTAATCATGTTTCCAATTAAGTTCCATAACTCAAATATATAATACTCGTAGACGCAGCCTTAATCGGTTTAAAAAAAAAACTCATATTTTTATGAGTGGCAGTTAATATAGGAAAAAAAAAAATAATTCATAACCATTTCCTTACATGGGCTCGTCGTCATCGTCATAGTCGTCGCCCCATCATCATCATGGTTAAACATTCTAATAACCTATATTGACCTAATTAGGTAGTCATTGGATGAGAACTATCTATAATGTTCACAAAAACCTTGGATATCAGATCAATCTTTTTTTTTTGTCTGTTTAGATATATGAGGTATATTCATTCAAAGAGAAACGCTTGAAATACAATTTCTCCTTCATTCAAATCAATTTGAATAAAATTACTTTTTTTATTGAAAAGCGAATAATGTGCCAACAGTTAAGTTTGCAGGTCACTCTCACAACAACATTTTGTGGCATCGCGGTACTAACTATATAAACTGCTGCCACACAAGGCGGTTGATTTATTGAATTATTTTTTTTTCTCCTCGCCATGTACATATAAAAAATAAATACAACATCCGAACGCGAATCTTTCCCTCGTTCATGAAGTTGATGATGATGATGATGAAAGTATACGGAAGTGGATGTGTTCCCTTTTTTCTGGCTGAAGTTGGAGGATTGTGGTTCGATGAATTCGAGTGTGTCGTCACGACAAAGTGGGCGGAAAGGTAGGTATAACATGTCCCTAAGAGTAAAGCAGGGCATATCAATGAAAAGTCCACCCTTTCTAAAATAGTATAATAGTTCAATCAGACGACCAAAGAGCTCATCTGCATAACATTCAATCGACAAAAGATGCAGATACAGAAGATACAATGTACATAATCTTTAAAACAAGATTTCACAAAAAAAAAACTGAAATATTTTTTGTAGCAGCACGATTATATGAATTTTCTTGTAAAAATATCTCTTTTTAGAGTAAAGCTTATAAGGAAGAGAAATGCATATGCGAAGAGACAAACACAAATACACAAACAAACCAAAAAAAAAAAAAAAACAATCAAACTTCATTGTTTCCCTCAAGTTTATAGTTTGTTGTTGTTGTTGTTGTTTTTTGGTATATCTGAAACTTATTCGAAGGTGGTGTATCTTATGTCGTAATAGTATAAACAATTCACAACAACAACAACAAAAAGTATTACTTTCCTAAAAGCACAACAACACTCTGTGTGCGGTTTAGAGTTAGAGTTTATAAATGAAAAAACAACGACGACAGCGATAGCCACTCTCTATAGTCTAGAAAGTGGAAAGTATCCATAGTTTGTGGATGAAAATTAATTGAAGGAGAAAATACGGATTTTTAAATGCAGCATTTTCACCATCATCATTATCTATCTATATTGACTATAGGAGACTTTTTTTATTGAATAAGATAAGATATTGATTTTTTTTTTTAAGGTGGAATGTGATAGTCAGACGGGAGAATATTTGAAAGTTTATTTGTTTAATTTTTTTTTGTTCAAAGGGATGGGATTAAATTTGTGTTGGTTTGATCTAAAGGGATGGTCTATCTTAAGGGTGATCTATTTAAAAATTAATCCGTTGAGATTATTGTTGGGGTCTTAATCACCTGCAAATACTGCATTCCAAATGATTCAGCACTTACATAATTATTTTTCAAAATTCCTATCACATGCTGTCATGTTCCAAATGTCAAATTTAAGGTGTAAAGTATCAAATGTCAGGTGTCAATTGTCAAGAGTCATGTGACAAGTTTTTGTCCAAAATCCAGTTAACAAAATGAAAAGCATCAACTTCAGATGCTGAGCAATGGGCATGCACCCCAAATTAGTACAAAACTGTCAAACTCCAATGCTTTGGAATGATTTCTCCATTCGACTTTCTCCAAATGTTGATCCTTTCAACTGATTCAAAAGGTTGTACTTACGAAAAATATTTCATTGCTTGTAGTTATTTAGCCTTATCGCCAACTTAATGGGAACTTTTTTACCCCGAAAAAAACAAAAAAATACCAGGGAAAGAATATTTCCAATCGCGAATTTCCCACGAAATAATTTTTCCCCAAGTACTTACTTGGGGAATTTTTTGCATTGACATAAGGAAAATGTTCCCTAGACAAATTATTTACGATAGCTTTTTTGATAAAAGAAATATTTTTCCAAGAATATTCGGAACAGCAAATTTCCCGAAATGAAAAAAAAAACTCTAGGGAAATTTCGCGATAGGGCTAATTGTGAACGAACTCCAAATGGGTCTTTTTGTTTTTCTTGCTAATGAATGACTTTTTTTGCAATAATTTTATCATTTGATCCAACTATGCGTATATATGTACATATTTAGAACTCTCAAAATTGTTTTTGCATTTTAATTAATATTCAGATCAGATAAGTTTTTCAACCAAATTATCTCTTAGTTTTGAACCACTAAGCCTTGAATTTCCCTTGATGGTTTTGTTAACAATTAAACGTTCATTACGCTCAGAAAACAACTACGCATATAAGTGGCATTTATTTTTGACTTGTTTAAAACATATTTCTTATTGTTTCATGCGTTATTTTTAAAATTTTTATATACATATTTCTATAGGACTTTGTTCACTTTTATAATATTGAATATTTAAGTTTCGGAGTTCTATTGACAGAGGTGACGATGACGACCCAATTTGCAAATATTATTTGTCAATGCCTAATACGATTACATTCTAATGAATTGAATTAAATGTTAAGAACTATTCATATTCGTCCATTTTGACATTTATTTATATTCGTCGCGAATGAAGTTTTCAATGTTTGTTTCAGCCATGACCAATCACCAAGTTAACAAAACCAAGAATGATTTTGAGATTATTTGCGCGCGAACAATTCATTCGTTACAGTGTGGATGGTATGTGGAACGCGAATAGAGTTTGACAGTTCCTAAAAATCAGATTGCAATTCGTGACGACCAATTAACTTTCTTAAATTTCTCTTATTCTAGTAATTTTAACGCAAATTTTAGTATTTTAACATTAGGGGTATTCCCGATCCGATGCAAACTGGTCTTGCATCATTGCAAAAGTGCAAAGTTCTTTTTTTACAATGGGGTTAGGGTATAGCAATTTTACACTTTTGCATTTTTGCAATGATACAAGACCAGTTGCATCGGATCGGGAATACCCCTATTAATTTAAATAAATTTTCTACTATTTTGTCTAGTTTTTGTGAAGAATTTAGGCTTATTAAATGTTTAAAATCCTTTTTGTTCTCTTATTAGTCGGTCGTTGGTCTTTATGTCACTTTTGATTGAATTTTTAGACTATGTATTCTACATCTGTTTGATTTCAAATTTACACACCCACACACAAAGCCATTTTTGCCATTTAACAAAATGACTTCTTCAAAAGTTTATCACTTCTGACAAGTGATCCGACGAAAATTTTTATAAAAAAAACTATCTATACTTCTTTTTGAAAATATGTACCTAAAACATTACTCCGAACAGCCAATGAAAGGCTTTTGGAGTAAAATAGGAGTGCAATAGGAGTACTCCCAGCGAAAACAATTTTAAAGCGCCAAAAGATCCCCAATTTTGTCCAATAAAATGGATTTTTAAAACGTCTAAAGCTTTGAAAGTAAACCAGTCAGTTTAAAGAGCGTCTATCAGAAGAATTCCAAAGCATTCCCTGATTAGGATACAAAAGCTTATAGCAAACAAAATCTAGTCCAAAAATAATCTATACATACATATGTACCTATGTATGTCATGACTACATCAAAACAAATGATCCATAAATGCTTTCTATAAAATCTCAAGTTTCATTAAAAATATAGGAAGGAAAATACAAAAAAAAAACAAGAGAAATAAAAATACATGAAAAATAAAAAAAAAAAGTCTAGCTCTACGCATAAATTACTTATTTTTGCATTGAAGCGAAGTGAAGGGACAGCCTTCATTTGATCGCAGTACTATATATCTTAAGTACCTAGACATCCTTGATTTATAAATATTTTTTTTCTTTTATTTCATTGGAGATTTCTTCAAGGTATCCTCAAGTTGGTATATGCAATAAACTATAGTACCTACTTTGAGAGAAAACAGACACACATATATACACACAAACTTACTTGTATCTACAAACATACATATGTATGGTTAAAGGAAAAGTTTCTTTTTATTTTTAGCTTATTTAAAGGCTACACAAGGTATAAAATGGAAGCAATAAGTAATGCAGAAATAATTGAAATATTCCATTCAGTATAGTAAAACAATGGATATATAGGAATAAATAAAATTGAAGTAGCCAGTAGCCATACCATGTGTTGTTTTTTGATATAATACAAATTATAATATCGCGTGCGAAGGATATCCAATATCCATATTATAATAATTTATCTCTTTTCAAATTATTAAAAAACAAAGAAAAAAACTAAAGGAGATTGTAAATAATTGGGGGGCCCTTTCTGCATCAGATACAATTTATAATGTTTGCCAATTCTGTCAGTTAACTTAACAGTAAAAGTAAAAAACCTTGCATGAGCATTTTTGCGGAATTCATGGGTATTGGGCAACAACAGGTGTGAAATTGCTAATCAAGAGCAATAAGTTATAAAACTTCATAAGTAAGTAAGTACATATTTTTTTTTTTTTGCAACCAAACATAAACGAATTTTCACTTTGTAATTTTATTTCACACGTGCTGTTAAATTGAAGAGCAGATTCGAAAAAAAATCGCGGAAACTGAGGCTTCAAGATGGGAACAGTTATGATAATTTGAAACAAGTTGTTAGATTTTTTCTGACTTGGAATTCTCACTAAAACAGTTTGGAACACAAAAAGTTGTTGAACAGTTCTATGAACAAAGATATTTTTGACAAGAGTCGAGTGTCTGTTTACATTGTGTGTGTATGTGTGAATGAATATCAAATGTCAAATCTCCCAAACTTGAGAGAGTAGTACATCTTTCATGCAAATATCAATGGATCTTTCTTGAATTAAACATAAAAACTGCATAAAATCAAATATTTTCTTCCATGGAAAACGCCTTACAAGTTGTTTTGTACTCGTAATTCATGATATATGTAACTTTCAAATAAATTTTAAAACGAAATAATTTATGTAATATCCATCAGTCAAACAATCATGCTCTTTTTGACATTTTAAACTAAAAACAAAAATAAACAAAAGTCTAAGACTTGCAAAGCAGAAATAAAAACCAACAAAAAGCGAGGGAGAAAACAAAGTGAAAGTCTCCTTTTTAGCAAATACAAAAAATACGGTTAGTTTCGGGCGTGTTGCAGCATTTTCCCTTTTTCATCATTTTATTTGTATCAATCACGCTTCTACAGCAACTATAGAGTCATGTGATATGAGCATTAAACATAAGCAGTAAGCACATTATTTGCTGTTAATCTAAAAATAAAAAAAAAATTGTCAAAAGGATTGCAAAACTATTTTGAAAGCCTTGTTAAGTTTTACTAAAACCACCACCACCACTGACAACGACAACGACGATAAACGAGCTTAAGCTAACATACATGAGTGTTGCCTTTATGTCTAATGTTTCCTAAGCACATTGTTGATATAGTGGGCTCTATATACATATGTACATAAATATGTATGAACATATATCCCACCAGTACCGATTTATTGCGTAAAACCTCCATGGATCATAGAGACAGGCTCATTTTCAAATTATAAAGTTGAGAAATAAACCTTCCTTGCCAGCAACATAGAGTCTTGACTAGATTAACAAAAACAAAAATAACAACTAAAATATTAGCAGCAACAGCATAGAAATGTTGCTACACTCCTCCATTTAAGCGTCACTTTTTGTGTCTTTTGAATTATGTAATAATGTTGCTCGCTTCATAATTGACGATGACGCCGCGCCGCCACCGACCGCGACGTCGCCGGCAGGGGGGCTTAAGGGAACGAAACAAAAAATGAAAGCAAACGTGCTTGGTTGTAAGATACAATTTGTTTTTTTTTTTTTTGTAATTGAAATCTTTTAGGTTTTATATTTTTTTTTTGTGCGCGCAACTTTATTTTAATCACCCTTCACTTGAAGATCTTTTTTTAACATAGAAAACATGGCATTTATTTTTGAGATTGTATTTGTGTATTTTATTAGCTTTGTGTTATCTAAGAGATTTTTTTTTGTTATATTAAAATTCGAAAATTTCTCTTTATCTGGTATACCTATTGGAAATGCTTATACTAGTCCCAACAATAAATATAGAAGCAGTTCGGTCAGTTCAGTTTCAGATCAATAGGCATGAAGTGAAACCATTAAAATTTAAAGTGAAACGAAGGGAGAGTTTTTATTGTTTTTCTCATGTTGATGTAAGTTGAATGAATATTTATTTTTATTTGGCATACCAGCATCTTAAACATTTTGTGTAATTAAAATTTGTTTATACCTATATAGCTTATGAATCAATCAAGATTATGATGCATTGATGAATTTATTATTTTTGTTTATATGAATTAAAATACTTTATAATCAGGTGGGAGATATTAAAGATGGTCTGTTTATACACTTTTGATATAAGACCTATAAACTTTACCACACGATTGTAATTAAATCCTGTCATTAAAATTGGAAAGAATCTTGATCATCGTGTATAGAAACCGCAACCAAATTATTATATACAAAATTATTATTCCCAAAATTGATAATTTCTAACAATGTACGTCGAAAGTTTTGTTACAGTTTATATTCAAAAATATAAAATGGAACTTAAATGGTAGAAGTTGCTAGTTTAGGGAAATAAAAGACCTTATAAGAACTAATAATTTTTTCCTTGTGCTCACCTACGAAGAACAATGATGACAAGAGCACACAAGACCTACCCACGCAACGGAACTCGATGGGAGAATGTATTCTCAGCTTATGCTCAACTTCTTCTATACCGTACATTTTCCTCACTCGAATAAGACCAATATTGTTCCTCACTTACTACTATCTATTTTTTGTCTTCCTTTACAATAATTTTTTACTCAATTGTTGTAAATTAGTATTCGTTTTCTTTTCACTTTAGTTTTTCAATGCGAGAGATTATCCCAGATTCGGAGTTAAACCAAAAATTATCTCCTAAAACATGTTTTTCAATCAGTTATTGGTTCAATTAACTCTGGATATTTCTGATAAATATGTGTCAAAACAGTTGGTCTGTTTGGTAACGTGAAATTTCTTTTGAATTTGAAAAATTTTCACAAAGTTTCACAATTTGCTGTCAAAACCCATAGAAAAAAAACTCAGTTTTTGGGAAATTTGTAGAAAAAAAAGCTACCAAACAGGCATACTAACTAAACAGAGAGGGCGACACTATATTAACCACCATTTCATCAGTGCCGTATGGTGTCGCCCTCTCTGTTTCGATAATGAAAGCACATTTCCATATTGTCACCCTTTGATTTAGATAGGACAACTGAAAGTTAAATTTAATGCAGCACTGCAAAACTGCTTGTGAGTTAACTCGGATTCAATTTATTTAGCGGATCAACTCTGGTTTAATTTAGAGTTAATTCAGCATTGAAAAACTGGCCTTTAAGTCGAAGAAACTTTACTTAACAAAAGTAAAATTAAAACCACATACAAATGCGTCAGAAAAATTAATAATTTCTTTTTTCAAAATACCTACATACATATATAGTCTTGGATCTCCTTAATTTTTGTTTCCTATAAAAATTTACCCTAATAATCTGATCTATGAAATTTATTTGTAGGTATATTAAATTTTTTTATAAAAATAATTTTTCCTAACCAAAGATTATTTCTTTTTTATCATTTCAGGTGAAAGTGGTTAAATTCAGCTATATGTGGACTATAAATAATTTTAGTTTTTGCCGCGAAGAAATGGGCGAAGTCCTTAAATCATCCACATTCTCAGCGGGTGCTAATGACAAATTAAAATGGTAAATTTCTTTTTTTATTTACATAAAATGGAATGGTTATTATTATTTAATATTTTTTTTTTCTAGGTGTTTACGAGTTAATCCAAAAGGTTTAGATGAAGAAAGCAAAGATTACTTATCCCTATATCTACTATTAGTATCGTGTAATAAATCAGAAGTAAGAGCCAAATTTAAATTTTCTATATTAAATGCTAAACGAGAAGAAACCAAAGCAATGGAATCACAGAGGTAAATTTAAATTAATATTAAACAAAAAAAATATTCAAATAAGCTAACTTAAATTTTTTTTACAAAATAATAAATAATCCTTCACTATCATTGTTATGCATTCGTAAAACAAACTATTCATTAAAGTTGTTAGAATTTATGTAAGATTCTTTATATTTTAAATTTCAATCTTGCAATATCCCACCAAAGTGAAAACTTAAATTTCAGCAGACAGTGCTTTCGAAATTTCAACTTTGTGTTCACATCACCGCCACAACTGAAGTTTTTTTTGTAAATATCCTCAACACAAATAAGTTCACGTATTTGTGTTTGTCAAACAAAAAGTCATACTCTCTTTTTGTACCTTTATGGTAAGTGAGAGTGAGACCATAGAAAAAGTTTTCCACCTTGTATGGTGAAATTCAAAAATGGACCAGTTAATAGGTTTGTTCGATGTTAGCCCTCGGGCGCACTGGGGCGTCCTGAACTCGCTCTGAAGCGTTTCATGTAGCAATTTTGAATTTACCGAAAGTTAAATAGCGCCCTGTATGAAAGCTTCAATTTGGAATGGAAACGAGCACTCCATGTAATATATTTATCCTCTAAGGTTTTTCTTAGGGCGAGAGTTCAGAGCTGTCAAAATTCAAATCAGCTGTTGGCATACAGGCAAAAACAAGTGTTGTTGAGAAATGTCTTTGTAAATATGAGATATTTTGTTATTTATTTGATTCGTGTAATTATAGACGAAATTCCAAAATATACAACAGCCTATGAAACAGTGAAATAAACGAAAAAAATTAAATGGTTAAACTTGTAGCACTGAAACGTTCGATGTAAAATAAAAACCCGAGCGGCTCAGAGTTTTTTGGCAATCGACTGACATTCCCTAGGTCGCCTTGGGGCAGAGAACAGCGAACTTGTCATTTTTTTATATGAGATTTGACAGCAAATTCTCGTATTTCTAATACTCTGGTATTCACATTCATACTAAAATTAAAATTTCTTCTCGCAGATGCACCAACATAAACATTTTTCCCTTTTTGTAATGCTAGTTTTATTATATCATTAAATTCAAATGCCAAATAAGAAAGTCATTCTCTGTCTTTTCACCTGGTTGGAGCAAGAGATCATAATGAAAAATGATTCATCGTCAATGGTGAATTTCAAATATGGGCCTGTTCACAGTGAAAAGCTCTCATCGGCACAAGAGTTCATTGACAATTCCGTGAAATCTCACATTTCGAAATCTCAAAACTGTATTGAGGAAAATTAAAGATTTGGACTGGAATCACTGAATCCGTGTTTTCGCTTCGGTACAAATGAAATATTACACTGCAGGAAGCAATTTTTATTAACTAAAATGAATGAATTTCCCTTTCTTCCAAAAAAAAAAAAATTTTAGTACGCGTCCCTGACTGTAAATTAAATTGACTCACTCTGTTCTTTTAAGCTAACAAAATAAAATTAAACAGCAAGACTATGAAGAAAAATCAATACAAAAAACACTATCATACTAGCACTCTTATTTCAAGGACATTTTACTCATCTGAATGTCTTTCCAACACAAAAAATTCCAACCTGCTATAAAACTAGGTATGTACTTATGTACATTGTATATCCAAATCGATTTTTAATAAGAACAACATGCTGCTACGAGTACATTTACATATATGAATTCAAAAGAAATTAATTCAAAAACATAAACTTGTGCATTTTCAACGAGAAAGATTCTTGAATAATTTTTGAATTCATTATTTCGTCAGTCAATGTTACCATCAACACACACGTGAATCAGTAGCAAAGTATTAACTCCAGTTCTTTTTTTTTTTGATGCAAATTAACAGACTGGCTGCTTTTTTTTCATGAATGCATAATCTCTAGGTGTGCTGGAGGAGGACTGGATTTTACATAATACTAATGTTTCTGTTTTTTTTTATTTTTAACAGAGCTTACCGTTTCGTACAAGGCAAAGATTGGGGCTTCAAAAAATTCATCCGACGAGATTTCCTGTTGGACGAAGCGAACGGTCTCCTGCCAGAGGATAAATTAACAATTTTTTGTGAAGTTAGCGTTGTAGCTGATAGTGTTAATATCTCTGGTCAAAGTAATATCGTACAATTCAAAGTTCCCGAATGTAAACTCTCTGAGGATTTGGGTAATCTTTTTGATAATGAGAAATTCAGTGATGTCACACTGGCGGTAGGTGGACGTGAATTTCAGGCGCATAAAGCAATCTTAGCGGGTAAGTTAAAATTAATACGATAAGAACCGGACTTTAAGTTTTTAATGAATTGTTGTATTTTTTCATGTTTGTCCGTTCCTAGCTCGAAGTGATGTTTTTGCTGCGATGTTTGAACATGAAATGGAGGAGCGTAAATTAAATCGAGTAGCCATAACAGATGTTGATCATGAGGTACTAAAAGAAATGCTACGCTTCATCTATACAGGGAAGGCTCCCAATTTGGAAAAAATGGCCGATGATCTCTTAGCTGCTGCTGATAAGGTATATTTTATTTATTTTTAAATCAATAGAAAATTTCATGGGTACTACCCCTTGCGAGGAATTGACAAATCCTTTCAAAAGTCTTGTCTTGTATTCTTTTTAAATAAATTTCTGTTAAAAATTTTTAGCTAATATAATTTTTTGTTCTTTTTTATTTTTTAGTACGCATTAGAAAAATTAAAAGTGATGTGTGAGGAAGCGCTGTGTGTTAATCTGTCTGTTGAAACAGCAGCCGAAACCTTAATTTTAGCGGATCTCCATAGTGCGGATCAATTGAAAGCACAAACGATAGATTTTATCAATACGTAAGTTAAAAAATTAAATTTAATCAATTTATTCTCTAGATTGTTAATTTAATAATATTTTTTTTAATTTATAGTCATGCCACAGATGTTATGGAAACAAATGGATGGCAGAATATGATAACAACACATTCGCATTTAATAGCTGAGGCATTTCGAGCGCTCGCCACACAACAAATCCCACCAATTGGACCACCAAGGAAACGCGTCAAAATGAGCTGAAAGATAAGATCATTGTCATATAAGCAAAAACAACAGCAGCAACAACAACAAAACCCTAAACCCCAACCAATACATTTAATATTACTAAAACATCAATCATTAAGAACTAATACAGAAGCAACTAGAACCAGATCAACTAAATCGACAGTAAATACATCATTTTCTCCAAAAACTACAACAACAACAACAACCACAGCAACAGATTCTGATTGGAGAGCAAATACAATAAGAACAATACTTGGCCAACAACATAAGAAAAAACATAAAAGTTCAAAAACAAGAGACAACCACAAAAAACGTTATCAATCGTTAACAACTCCCAAAATTGAAACCAGAAAACAATCATCCACATTAATATCAAAAGCAAATACACAAACTAATAAATCAACATCAATAATCAAGAAGAAAAACTCAGTTCCCATAGCTGTTCCGTTAATCTGTCAAGATCCAAAGAACACTCATGCAACAAATTGGTTGAAAAACCTCAAAAGCCATGCTAAAAAATGGAACAAAGAATCATCCTACAAATTCGATGATAAAGCAAAAAGTGTGAATAAAAAAAACTCAAACAGAATTATGATCCCAGCAGTGAATTTGGAATTGTAAGATAAAAAAAAACTGTGGAAGCCAGAAAGCACAAAGTGGTCGATTTTCTCTCAGTTTCTTACAACAAATATAAATAGACAAGCAATAAATTATTTTTACCATTTTTTTAATTTTAAATAAAGAACAACACCAATATAAAGGAAAAATTAAACAACTACTAAATCAATCTAAAAATTATGTTCTTTAATTTTTATAGAATTTCATTTTTTTTAAACAAAATAGGAACAATTGTACAAACAAATCAAAATAGAAAGAGAAAAACTTTTTGAAATTCATTAATAGTAAAATAAATACATTTTTATTTTGTTAACCACTGACCGACGGCTGTATGTTGTTATTTAAATTTTTTTATTAATTTTTGTATTTCAAGTTGTGGACACAAATTGTTTGTATTGCTTTTTCTCTTCATCTCAGGACATTTTCAACGCATACACATAAACACACACACACTCCCACTATACACAAACACTTACAATGATTATAAACACAATGAAGTTTATTTTTGACAAACAAAAAAATGTTGTTTTTTCAAACACCAAACTATCACCACCACCAATAATTAAAACCTACTAAAAACTAAAAAAACAAACATACAAACTTTTATTGTTGATAAATTTCATATTTAATTATAATTATTATTTTTTTTTTCTTAATTTTAGTTATGTAACTATAATTCGTGTAAATGTATTATTTGTAATTTGTATTTATAAAGGAAAACAAAAAAATAAAAGCAAAAATTAATTCAAGTGTGACGAAAAATAAAATTAAATTAAAACTTACATGGTAACTAAAATATAAAAAAAAATTAATGAAAATAATAAAAAAAAGTAGACAGTCATCACTTGCAAAACAAACCACCATATTAGTTGTAAAAAAAAATAAAGTAAAAATAAAAGAAACATGCAAAATGGAAGAAAAATCACTATAAATATTACATGTTCAAAAACGGATTCGTTTTAATGTTTTATGTTTTTAAGGAAAAAAAATAAATAATAATAAAATAATAATAAAAAAATATGCTTATAAAACAATTTCAAAAAAATGCATTAAAGAGCATTTTTTGGAATAGTAATTGCAAAATTTTGTTGTGTTTTTAATTTAATATAATTGGAAAACTGAATTTTTTATGGAAACCCTGACAACACAATCAAAACTCTGGATTGAAAAATTGATAGTTTTTACTATATCGTCCCTATTCAACTATTCGATTTATACAGTCAGAAATGCGAAACCAATTTGTTTCTTCTTAATTGGATTAAACTTTATTCACTTACACATTCAGTCGAAATCAATTGAAATCACAATCACAATGAAATTACATATTCTTTTTTCGATTGATTTCGAAATTACTTTGAAATGTTAAACACTTTTACAATACAGGCGCATCTATTAAAATTGGGCTTTCAGATTGTATTTAATTCGAGCACATATTTCCGAAATCATATTGAAACACTAATGGATTAGACAAAACATCTTCGCATTAATGCCAATGTTACCATTAAATAGATGTGTTTTATTTAATTATATTAATGCAATACAAAATGCATGATAAATAAAATGCAAAAGGGCATTTACGTTTTACACCTACATGTCTGACCCAATAGCAGTCAAAAAAGCACTAACCTTTTTCGATTATAAACCGAATTTGTTTTTATTGTGAGTTTCTCCCGAACAACATTTCACCCGGAAAATTTGACATTTCATTTTCGCCTACTTTGGGTTTCACCCGAAATTTTATATCCGAAAAATTCCCCTTGACAACCTAAATTTTCACTTTTTTTAGTAATTGAACGAAATTTCGTTAGGGTGAATCTCACAATAGCTTTTGAATTTCCGGGCGAACAAAAAATTTTAAGGTAAAAATTTTTCGGGGGAAAACTCATAATAAGGATGAATATTTAGAGCTGGGAACTTTATGAATTTATTAATTACACCTAACAAACCTTATAATGCCCATGTTTTTCTTATGAAATTTTCAATCATTGGGTTACTTGTGCTTATCTAACAAATTTAACAGATGTAACAAGAAATACGATCATAAATCATGAAAACTATTGGGACCACATGGCGTATACGTATTTTTTTTATTCTCCATATTGAAAGGCAAGTTGGTCCACATCATCGGAACTTTTGGGATTTAGAACTTCCTCGCCTTTGAATTTGCTTTTAATAATGGTGGCTTAGATGACGTTGTTCATTAGATTTTTTACCGTAAATCTGATTCCATTACAAAGCTTTGGGGGATTCAGATTGCACAGCATTATGATGAAATTCACGACTTTGAGTTGCAAATTGTGCAGTACCAGGTACCTCCAACGAATTAAAAAATACAATTTTTGCTTCTTCATCATTTTGTAACACGATCAACCGATTTTATCGAATACATTGTGGCTGTGATTTGATTTTGAATAGTTAAATTCAAATCATCGATGTCCTTATTCTTCGTACCTAACATCGCGCGTTCACTCAGCCAATCGCGGTTCAAATAATTGCGGCTGATGTTTGGGAGCACTTTGCTTATGAGTTCTTTCTTCGATGATGTGAATTCACAAAAATTCGACGTTAACGAAATCGGGCCAGCTGTAGCTTCAACCGGAATTCGGACACTCCCAATAACCAACAGTTGTTCTGAGAAATAATATCGGCTGATGGAATGTTCTGCAGCGCAACTCGTCATCAATTGTTACTTTTTTACGTATCGTCACAGATATAGTAATTTCAGGCAAGCGTTAAGTGCATCTGCATTCGTTGATCGCGGGATGACCGTTAAAGTTTGACGGAAATCGCCACCATTCATCCATTAAATTATGTGCTGACCATATGATCACTGAATCAACGTATTGATGTTTTAAATTTTGTGTTTATCACAATTTATATCCTTTTTGAAACATTCGTTTTGCTCCGACTGATAGAATACGAAAATTCACGCGAAGGTTTAGCAGAATAGGCATTGACTTACTATATATAATAGGTCAATGAGAATAGGACTTTATATTATTAACGCTTGCTAATTCTACGAATGGTAGATATAAGTATCTTATAAGAAGCTTTGATCCAAGTTTTCGACCATCAACCCTTTGAAGGGTTTTTAAGAGTGAAATTGTACATCTACATATTACGTAATTTTGTATGTATGTATGTGCGTATAAACAAAAAATCAGTAGGGCTATTCCAGAAAGCGCGGCGGGTCGTATTGAAAGCGATACCTTAGTTTCGACCATCTTCCCTTTGAGTTATTCCGAAAAGCGAACATGGAAGAGTTTACATATTATATTGAATTTCGTTTATCACAGTTTAATTTTTTTAATAATTCGTGTTCAATAAGGCTTATAATATTATTTCGGCTGTCGAGAGAAGCATTTTTATATTCAATGCAAACATTCCAATCTAATTTTTTTTAAGAAACACAAATAAAACTTTTTTAAATTATCAACATTTTGCTTCTTTCCGCCAACAATCCGCCACCTTAACATCTATCGTTTTCAAAACGTATTGAAAGAACTTTCGCTTTTCATTTAAGGTCGAATGGAAAGCGAATCGAATAGAAAAATACAAATCCGCCACTAAAAGCGATCCGCAGTGCTTTCTGGAATTGCCGTAAGTAAACGAACAAATAATCGAAAACGGGAAAGTATAGGGTTTTATATTTTTGGAAAGTTAACATAAACATATTTTACCCAAGCTTAATTAATTTTCGTATAGAATTAAAAACAAAACAAAAATGTCAATATTAATTTCTAAAAAATTTAAAATAATTGTTCTATTTATGGAATGGGTTTGAAAAGTTTAGCATAGCATTTCCGCAATACCTTCTGCTTCCGACATTGAGAAAAATAAACAATTTTTAGATTAATTTTGTATTTGAATCTGAATTTGTAAATAACAACATTATTATGTATTAAACTTAATATTATAGCTACACTTGTCTTTGGTTTCCCTCATGGGTTTCGATCTTCCCACTACTTGCTGACGAATCCGTTTTGTTTTCTTTATCACAATTTATATCAATGCTTCTCTGTTGGTTTAAATCACAATTAGGACAAACCGTGTTTCTATTATTTTGAACATCAGGCTCAGTTGCAATATATGTTGAATTTGTGTACCCATTAGGACTGACCACTACTTCAACATAAGGTGGTGGTAATGCAATTCCCTTTAACGAAACGAAATTGATTAAAATTTAATTTTTTTTTTAAAGAAAATGTGTTTAACCTCTGAATCTCCTTCGTAAGGGGGTGGTGCCTCCGGTAGAGCTATAGGAGTTGGTCGATTGTCATATGTTGGTGGTCGATCACGCATCCGTGTTAAAACTCTAATTTGCATTGATGTTAGTGAGGCTCGTAGATAAGTGGCATAGCTAAGCGTTTCATTTTCGATATTAAAGCCCATTTGAGAAGCTAAAGCTCTTTGTCGGGCACTGTAAAGCAATAAATTTTAATTTTGTTTATTTATTAAAATAATAATTTATTTAATAAAATAAAAAAATATATATAATGTAGCTAGCCACTCACCTTAAATATCTTGGTTTTGTACAAAGTCTGTACACAACCATACACAAGGCCGCCATTCCCATTATTAAGGCAGCTGAGAGAGCAATCTGTGATGCAGAGATATAAATTGGAAGTGATGATCTGTAAGGTATATGAATGGGGTTGTAATGTATATTTAAATACTTGCAAAACATTAATATGCCTGTTTAGTAACTTTTTCTTCAACAAATTTCCCAAAACTGAGTTTTTTTTCTATATGTGTTTTGACAGCATAATATTGTGAAAATTTGTGCAAATTTGCAAGAAATTTCACGTTACCAAACAGACTTAATATATTGACAAAATGTTACACAACGTTTTAATAGGTGTTACCCATTATAGCCGCTGCTGCAGGTTACTGTGTCTTCCCCATTTATGCATTCACAAATGATTCCATTACATTGAAGACTTTTTCGGGCACAGCATTGTTCCAAATGACATGGTTGTTTAAATTCTCAAAATTAAAAAACAAAATAAAATTTAATTAGGTTTTAAGTTTTCTCAATGGATTATGGATATGTAGTATGTATTTCAAAATGTCTTGATTATTGTGAACATTTAAATAAAGTTTCCGAAATCAAAATCAGCCTTATTGTGAGTTTCACCCGAAATTCTGTGTTAAGAAAATTCCCCTTACTGTGAACATTCATTTCGGGCGGAATGTAATGTTAATGACAGCCTAAATGTTCGCTTATTTTTTTAGTAGGTGAACGAAATTTCCTTCGGGCGAAACCCACAATAGCTTTTAAAATTCCGGGGGAACAACAAATTTTAAGGTGAAATATTTTTCGGGTGAAACTCACAATAAGGCTGAATATGTGAATGAACGTTTGTTTTTCTCATAAGTAGTATACCTACATTTTGATCAAAATCGGTTAAGCATTATACGAGAAATTCAAATATAAAAAAAAGGTTCCATAGGAGATACCGTTAATATGTAACAGATGTTCTTACAAAATTTGGTTTAGTTGATCAAAATTTGTATTAAGATAAATGCAGTCGTTTCGGATATAAGTAACCTCTTGCATTACGGAAGTATGAAAGGTAAGTACCGTTATTTTGATACCAAACAAAAATTCAATTCGCCCTCTAGGAAATCACTTAAAAATCTTAAGTACCAAGTTTTGAATAAAATCGCTTTATGTCTGGTACAGAAAGACGGAAATAACATGTTTGATTGAAATCTCCAGTTCGATTTTTTATAAATCAAAAACTTCCACTAAAGTACCTATTCTATAGCAAAAATTAGAAAAAAAAAAAAACTGAAATACGAAAAAACTCAAATGTCATTTTCCGCGAACAAAATGGTCCGCACCAGCGTTGCCGAAGTGGCAAGATCGTACTTTTTTGACATGAAAATTTCAACGTACCATATTGAATTTTTCCGTACCACCGTGCAAGTACGGAAAAATTCAATATGGCACGTTTTTCTTATTTTTATATTTTTTACTTCAAGTAGAGGGAATTTAAAAAAAAAGGAAAATTACTCCAAATTATTTATTTACTATACATATTCTTATTTTTTGACAATACACGGAATAGTGCCAATTATTTCTTTTAATTTTTGAATTTTATTTATTTGTATATAAGAATTAGAGTTTTTTTCCCCTTAATTGCCGACAATCTCTCATTGAGATGGCACAGCAGTTCAACATTAACCTTTGCTGGGTGCCGGGTCCTAGGGTCATTCCAGGCAATTGTAAAGCAGACGAACTTGCCAAAAGTGGAACTATACTACCCATACTGTCAAATCGGACAAATATTGGTATACCCCTCGCTACTTATAAACTTATGCTAAAGCAAGATGCAATAGAGAGAACAAATCTTAGGTGAATTAACATTGCCACTTGTCAGGCCACAAAACAGATCTGGCCTATGCTGGATCTGAAGCGCTCTAGGAACTTGTTATCTCTAAGCAGACTGCACATTAGCTCCGTCATAGGTGTCATTACTGGACACTGTCTAATAGGCAAGCACGCAACAAGACTTGGAGTATTTTCTCACGACTGCTGCAGGAGTTGTATGGACGAAGAAGAGGAAGAATCGATTCCTCACCTTCTATGTACATGTCCTGCTCTATCTCAAAGACGTAGGCTCCACTTAGGAGAATTCTATTACAATGATCCTAGTGATCTGGCAAATTATGACATTAATAGTCTCGCGCGCTTCGTAAGAAGCTCTAAATGGTTCAACGAGTAGGAAGAATGTTTCCTTATAGATTCCTGTGGTATCACAATGGGCCAATCCCCTGGTCTAAGTGTGTCCAGCGTTCTGCTTGAAAGCCACATAAACCTAAACTAACCTAGAGTTTTTGTTTATATGGCACGAAAATGGGGTAAAATGGTTTTTCGGAAAGCTCGGGACGGAATTTTTTGTTGGGCGGAAATGCTGGTCCGCACAATCCAGATTTTGACAAATACTACTCTACACTGCAGAGTAAAACATTTCCGTTTGGTAATCTGGAAGAAGTCTCTGGAACTCTCCGATCCGGAATGCCAAACAAGCAATTTGCAACACTTTTTTAAATCTGAATTTAGTGTTTCATTGTATTTGTGAATCGTCAAATTGACGAATCGTCAATTTAAAATTATTTTAATTTTTCATGGCGAACACCAATTTGGAAGATTTTTATTCTATTTGCGAGTGAAATTGAAAGTTTAGAAGATATTTTAATAATACAATTATGTTCCAAAAGAGAAAATAAAATAAAGTACCTATTTCGAATTTTATTTCATAAATTACTACTTTCTTCATAAATGCACAATTGAATTATGTATATCTACCTATAACAAAAAATGACATTTCACGGTTTCGACGTTAAAATGTGTACATGTGTGCGTGCTTCCTCCAAATTTTACAGATTACCAATATCTACCAAAAATAATCTGAAATGAACCTTTTAAATTCTGTACGCAAAAAGAATAGATTTTTCTCCAAATAAACCTCTTGCGATAAAGAAAGAAGTGAGAAATCTTCCAAGATCATCTTCCTTATCATGATGAAAGCTTATCTTCTTAGTCGTACAGATGTGGCTTTTAAGTCCACACCGGCCACCATACTCCATTCCTGCCGACTAACAACTTGCATATGCACATTGCACACAAAAATGGTTAAAAGTGTTAGTCACTATATGGGCGCTGGTTCTTCAAGAGCATTACGCCACTTATTTAGTTACTTTAAAAACATATTAAGTGAAAAATATTTCTGTTAAAATTATATTACCTTACTCAACATTCTCTCAATAATAACCCTTTGAAGAAAGTTTAATCGTAAGAATGATAGTATAATAAGTTGAAGTTCGCCAGAAAATACTTTCATGATTATATGAGTATACATTTTAGAATTTATTTACGTTGTTATTAAAATGATACTATAGAGGTTACCTATTGTTACCTCATTAGGTATTATTATTTGTCTGTGAGCTACATAAACTACCTTGTCATGCTTTTGCTTATATTATCTTAAGCCAATAATAAATATATTGCAGCTTATAATAACTTCAAAGATATTGCCAGCATATTGTTCAGTTTAACCAAAATAAATCACGAACCTTCAATACTGAATCCATAGCGAAGTAGGGTCCTTTGACAATGTTAAAAACAAAACCCACACACATACACGATTAATAAACCTAGTGGTGTCCAAAATTGTTATATCTATATACTCCCAAGGCTAAATTTATTATTTTTATAACTTTTACCTATTAATTGAAAAAAAAAATGGTTAAAACAAATTTACTCGATTTAGATTTTTTTTAGATTTACTCAATTTTTGGGCTGAAAGTTTTCACTTAATTTTTTTTTTAATTTAATGTTCACATTATAAGTCTATATGTACCTGGGCACATCAAACAGCTCAAATTGTTGCTTTCATATACGTTATAAAACGAACTGCAAACACACAAGCCGTTTACACAAATTTTAAATGGTTCACACTGAAGTGTATCTGTACATCTTTCGGGTGCCATATCTTAAAGTTATCTCGATTTGATAAATCTATA
This sequence comes from Epistrophe grossulariae, assembly GCA_929447395.1. Taxonomy (NCBI): domain Eukaryota; kingdom Metazoa; phylum Arthropoda; class Insecta; order Diptera; family Syrphidae; genus Epistrophe; species Epistrophe grossulariae. The sequence continues at coordinate 107,697,608 of OV839567.1, forward strand.
TAGAATTATAAATATCTATCGTGGTGCAATGCCGGAAAAAAGTATTTTTTATAATAAATTTTGTTTTACCGAAAAAAAAAGACACACATCTGTTAAGCTTGAACCTTGAACGAAAATGTTTTAAAAAACAATTAACGACAATCAGAGCAAAAAGGTGTATAATATGGGTTCATAATAATTGTAATCAGTGTATAAATATTTATCAGTTTATTTACTTCTTATCGCTTGATAAGAGCTTACTTTTGATGAGAGACGGGCAAAGAGATGCGGTTGAAATGTTGGAATTTATCTTTACTATACAATTGCTCAATTTCCAATATATACAGGTAGTACTGCAGGCAGATGTTTATAGAGCGTGAAAGTTGTTATGAATATTGAAATCGTTTGAATTCTGTGAAATATCTGTCACTAACCGCCACATTTTTCACTCTATACATCTAGATCAAAACATAAATCCGGATGTAAATTATACAAATTCAATGTACATAAATACATCCGAATTTATGTTTAAATCTGGGGTGACATTCTGTATCTAAAAAGCGATCTAACGTTTGATCGCTTTCCCTATACAGAATGTCACCCCTGGATGTATCGAGTGAATAATATGGGCGTAAAGGTTTACAACAATATGTATTCGCTTTATATTGTAACATTTTCTCAGGTTCGATAGATAAAACTTATTTAGGTACTTTGTTTAAAACTTCCACTGATCCAGATCCGTAGATAATAAAACATGGCTATTATCTACGGATCTGGATCAGGATCATCCCATGAAAATAAAACGATACGGATCCATAATGACAACAGTGTTGTATGCTCATCTCTTTTTTTCTTGTTTGTTTATTTTTCATGTAAATATCCCCCGAGTTTTATTATCTACGGGTCTGGGTCGGGGTTATCTTTTAACACGGAATACAAAAACAAATTTGGATCTAGGTTTCTATCGGGGTTTGCTTTATGGAACCAGAAATAATTTCTTACTCTGGCGGGTAGACGGCTCTTCAGTCGGTAGAGTACAAACTGCAGTGCGAGGAAAAAAGACAGTATCTACATGAAAAATAAACAAACATAAGACAAAAAGAGATGAGCATACAACAGTGTTTTCATTAGGATCCGTATCGTTTTATTATATCCGGGTGAACCATATGGGTTATTGGCGATAATAAAACGCGGCTACTGTCTTCTCTCTTTACACTACAGTTTGTACTCCCTACCGACTAACGAGCCGTCTACTCGCCAGATTTAAAAATTATTTTCGGATGTTTAGAATAGATCCAGATACAGAGCAGGATCCAAAGTTGTTGTTGTCAGTTGTATTAAGTGTTGAAAGATGATCCCGATCTAGATCCGTAGATAATAAAACGCAGCTATTATTCAACACTCAAATGTACCGAAACTTATTTCCGAAAACAATTTACTTATCTTTTATTCCAACCAACTTTACATCTTTCACTATTAAAAACAAACTATGTCCTCTGTCCGCCAAACAGGCGCTTTTATACATATTACATTGATTCCCGAAATTACTTGGAGGTTCTGGTATCTGTTTCTCGAACATACCATAGAAGAAGCTTTTCGATGTTTTTGAGCTTTGGTATTCGATTTCGAATTCGAAAGCTCTCCCAAAGTTCACCTCACGTTGGTCCACAATCCACAAGATGGCGCTATAGAGTGTAAGAAGTCATAATTCAAAATAACAGACGTTATAATATTCATTTTCCAATGGAATTGAATTCAATTCATGTGAAAGGTTGGGCCTAAATGAAATTATTTTTTTGCAAGAATTATTATTACTATTGATTAAGTTATCAGTTTAATATTGGCATCAAAATATTCACTAATTTCACGACTGTCGTCCCGACTTCATTATTTTGCACTAATACTATGTATATATAATTTCATTTCTATCCACTCCACACTCAAACACTTTGAACTACAGAGCTGGGGTTTCGGCTGGTATTCTTCACATTACAAAAATGAAATGTGAGCGCCCGTATTAAAAGATTTGAACACACATTCAGTCGATCGACGCTCGTTGCATTGTTAGGTAGTAAAAAAAATTGAAAAATTGAAAAAAAAATTGCACCCTGTAGAATATAATACGAGTTTTATTATTTAACCAAGTGTAAGGAAGAAATAAACTGTGGGGGGGGGGTTCTTGGTCACTGAAATGCGTTTTTGGTGTAATTAAATTTGGTGTAATTTAAAGTTAATACCAAGTCCCAGATCCCTTGTGGTTTTCTCCTGTAGAGACTTGCTTACTTTTTTTGTTATAAATAAAAAAAATATAAAAACTGCATTTCAAAAATTTTCTTACTGAATATTCGGAAACTACGTGAAATTACGAAAAATCAAATTTCATGCTTTTATAACCAAAACTCGATAAATTATGCAGCTTTTAACATTTGAGAATAATTCCGATTTTCAATCTAAGCTTCATAATTTCGCCCGGTCCCAGTTGAATTTCGAGAAAGGTGTTTTTTTGAAACACCCCGCTGTGTCTTTTAAAAAAAATAAAATTTTCGTTAAAATTTCCACAGCTATAAATTGTTGTTAATTGATAATATGAAAATGGCCTAATTTTACAGCAATTAAATAACATCAAAAATTCAATTAAAAATCGATAGTTTTTTTGTTTGTTCCAAAATGACACTTTGAATGTTTCTGATAACTGACTTACAACGAGGTTTTTAGTATTCGACTAAAAATTAATTGAGTATCGAAAATTAGTAGGTACTTAATACGTACAATTTTTAAAACAAAATATTATAAGTTATTTTGTCGAACTGTATTTTCAAAATTTGAGTTTGAAAATAATTTATTCAAAAACTAAGCACTGAATAACTTCATTTAAAAACATAATTAAAGAATGATTTCTTGGGTTTTAAGCTATGACATAAAATTGTAAAGTGTTGCTGTCGTTTTTTAATATTCATTTTCTATTTTATGTTTTTTTTTCCAAATTTGCCCATCCCACCTAAAGAGGTGGACATATTATATTAAAATCATGTTCATATAATAAACCAAAAATGAAAAATAATTGATGCTTTTATCATAAAATGCACAATTTTTTAGCTTAGCCGTCCCACTATATAGAAAAATAAACCCAATAACTCTACCGACTGGTTTATTTCGAAAACGATTATTTTTATGAAGAAAAGTATCAACATGTTTTTTGTAGAAAAATTTATAATTCTAAATTACTATTTGAAATTTTTTCTGTACAATTAAGTGGGAGATATTCCTGTAAAACCATTTTTGAGGAACTTTATTCTTCCGTAAAACTGTTAGCGGCTCGGCGTTCCTATTGATGGGAACTTTTTACAGCTTCTTTACAACACCATTAGGTGGCTACACCTACACCAAATTTCAACTTTTTGGCGATTATTTCCTAATTGGGCTGTTTTTATGTCTAATATGACTAGACTAGGGTGCCTGATGCATTATTCACAATGATCAAAACTTTTATCAATTGCATATTGGATAATGATATATTTACCAACTTATCAAGTGAGCTACTCACAATTGTAATTGGCTATTATTTTTGCTTGTATTTCCACACTATGGGGCTACCATTTTATTTTAATTTTTATTTATGTGGTCTATTTTTTACCTAACTTCAACAATAGTGGCAAAAAAAAAATATTACCGCAACGACTAATATCAGCAATTCAAGCATTCATAAATCTTTTTGGCTGCCACATTAGTTAATCACATTCACTACATTTGAGCATGACATTTTGTTAAACCTTTTTTTTTTTTGTTGGTATAAATATAAGTACATTAAGGGCAAATTATAGATCCAGTTGGAGGACAATTAATGTTAAACTGATTTGTTCCTCTATTAGCATCTGCATATTTAATTTGAGCTGTTTCGTGCGCCCCGGTCGGGGACTTTTATTCGAATGCGTTTCCGTGGCAACAAAGCATTCAACTGGCCAATACGGAAAACATTTCACCAACTCTATTCGAAGTAGTAACTAGAATTAGAATTAGAATTTTTGAATCTAATAGAATGGCTGCTGAGGATAATTCTTGGGTTTTTGATTCCCTGGTCTGTTTTTTACATGGTCCTGTTTGGAATGCCCCTCTACAGACATTTATAGAAGAGAAATCATTGAGTAAGTAAAACATTTATTACATAAATTTATTTTGTTTAAATTTCTATGAACTTTATTGGAATTTTGATTTTTGCTTCAGTATTTGATCCTAATATTCAACCAGACGAAACAAATCCTGAGTACACAAAAATCCATGATGAATACAAAAATCTGGTGGATTTTATGTTGGGCAGTTTTATGGAAGAGATGCAAATTACCCCGGAACAGTTTGAAATGGCTTGTTTAGAAGGTCGTACCCAAAAGGGCGAAGGATCATTTAATTTCCATCAGGGACTGTTTCAGCAGGTTAAGATTTTATTTCTTCATACATATGTAAAAGAAAGAAATTCGCTTATATATTTTTCTTTTAGATTTGGGCAGCCAATGATATTAAAATGTTCATCCGAATGATGACTCAGCGCAATGTAGAGATACAGTTGCAAGCATTGGATCTGATAGAAAGAAGGCAGCAATCAATGTCCTTGGAAAAGGATGACTCCCAAGAAGCATTAAAAGAGTAATAATTTAATTTTGGTTTTTATATAGTATAGTGTACATAATGGATTTATTTAGACAAAGTCTTGAGGAATTTCCTGAAGCTGAAGAATTAATAGCTAAATCAGTTGAAAAAGATTTCGATACTCCAGAGGCAGCAGTTACTCCGGAAGAACCAGAAGTTTCTGATAAATTCCAAAGACTTAATATATTTTTTGAACATCAGAAGGTTTGTACTGGCTATACCTAAATTTGTTTTTAAATACTACTTTTTTATTGTGATTTCGTTATATAAGATTGACCCAGAAGACGTTCAATCTCGACAACAGTATCTTCGCGAACAGAGAGATAAAATAATTGCTATTAAAAAGAAGACTCGCGCCAAGCAATTAAATGATTCTGCCGAAAAATGCGATCGCCCTTCATCTGCGCAAGTGGCACAAAAGATTCTTGATGGGAATTCGGAAGAAGTCTTAGGCGGTTCTGGTAACTCAGAGAGGAACTCAGCATCAATGCAACTTCGTAAGACTTTAGCAAGGCGTCTACGCACTGAAGTTGTTGAACAACAATTTTAATTTAAAAGGATTTAATTTTGAAATTTGTACAACTTAGCCCCCTTTCAGACGATTATATTTTGTCTTTAAATCTTTTCGAAATTTAATGAGTCCAGAAGTGAGATTAAATTCTTTTTTCTCCATTCTCTAGGGACAAAGAGTTCTCGTGTAATTGAGGACTTTTGAATCAAGACTTGCTATTGTCATTTGTTTTGTTAAAATATTAAAAAAATATTATTATTCACGCTTTTAAAATATATACATAGATAATTCAAAAACTTTCGTTTGTTTCTAAATATTTCAAAACTAAATTTCCTCTTAGGTAATGTGCAATGAGATGTTTATCCTTATTGTGGAAGAGAACTATGATTGCAATTTTTATTTAAACTCATCCGCCAATTGGTATTACACAATGTCCTTTTTTTACTTTACATCTAACTTTACTTTACTCTTTGCTTTTTAACTACATCATTCGCCGTTGAAATATCTTACCGGTTATGAGTTATCTAATCGACCTTTATTTAAATTGTCGAATCTCCTTCTTCAGATACCTAAAATATTCGATTATAAACATTTGAAAAAGAGTCCTTTATACAATTGCCTTTTGTTCCCCATTCAGTAAAAACACTATTCAATACTATTTTGGTTGCCAAATCAGGTATACTTTCACAAAGTTTATTGATATTCTGATATCGAAACGAATTGCTAATTTATCTCAGATTTTGGCGATATTTTCAAAAATCGTAATTTAGGTGTATTTAAGTTAGGAACACATCACAAAATACTTTTTCGACAAAATATACGTATTTAATTGAACCTTCTGGCATGCCCTATATATATATATTTCCAAAAAACCCAATTGAATTCGACTTCAGGGCACCAAAAACCTTCGGAAAAGTATAAATCTGATTTCCACAACAATGAAAATTATCAAATTAAATAATTAAATAATTAATTAAATTAATCTTTTGTTCAGAGGCATAGTCCAATATAGAACCATTGGGCCCAACTCTGTATTTCGCTTCGAAAGTCAATCCTATTCGCAAGTGCTTTGCGTTCCGCCTTTGAATTGGTAGTCTGTAAGATTTTCGAAATCCAAAAAATATTCAACCTTATTGTGAGTTTCAACCGAACAGTCTACTTGCGAAATGTCAGCCCTATTCTGCTGTTCACGTGAATTTTTGTATGTTCCAAAAAGCATATAAATTGCGACTCTCCCAAAAAATTCAAAAAATATTATTGATGGAGCTTTGAACTCGAAACATTGAAGAGAATAATATATGACAAAATAAGTGAACAAGTGTAAATTCACAAACGCTTCGCTGCAGAGATAATGCACATTGCACTTCCGCCAAACATTCCTTGAGCCATCAAACCAGCATCTGTTTTAGATTAAAGTGTTCACTATTGCAAACTAACATCAAATAATGCACAAACTTCAAGCAAACCAGAATCATGAAAATTCATGATGCGTATTTGTAGATGTATTGCATCAGCATCAGCTGCGTTGAGCATCAGCATCGCATGAATTTACACCAATTCACGTGAATCGAAAAATCCGATCGGATCGGATTGTAGAAGTGTTTTACAGCTCTATTTTGAGTTTCACAAATAAATTCGAAAAAATCCTCTTAAGGTAGGACCGCACTCGGCGGAACTGCACTTCAGCGGAACTGAACTTCACGACTTATTTGTAGGAAATTGTATGAGCTATATCGCACTAAGCGACAACTGCACTTCACGGCGTGACACTATGCGACAAAGTTGGTAATCTGACCAACTGTGTCGCGACGTTCAGTTTCGTGCGAAAGTGCGCACGGTGTCGCTGAAGTGCAGTTCCGCCTAGTGCGGTTCTACCTTTATTGTTAACTTTCATTTCGACCAATATTTTTAGTAGGCGAACGAAATTTCGTTCGGGCGTAACTCAAAATAGCTTTTAAAAATTCCGGGCGAACAAAAAATTTTAAGGTGAAATATTTTTCCGGTGAAACTCACAATAACGGTGGGTATTATACTTTATCCACTTACCTATTAATTTTTTTGGAGTCTGTCAAATCAAGAAACCAAAACAAAAACGAAAAATTTTAATTAATAAAGTAAAAATGTTTGTTTTTTAAAGAAATTGTAAATCCAAAAGTAGTAGATTTCATTCCCCATAGCATAGTATAGACAGTTAGAGAAGAAAGGTTATAAAAGTAAGCGCAGCGCGATTAAATTGAATAAAAATTAATTTTTTGGGTTTAAAGTTTCTTTTTAATGAATAAACCGGATTTATTCGGTTTCATTTAAATGCCGGTTGCAAATAGTAGAATAAAATAAAGGATTTTGCAATGTCGAAGTGTGATAAATGCAAGTTAACTATTCGCGGCGAGTCTGGTGTTCGTTGTGATGGTGTTTGCAATAAAGTTTTTCACTGTAATATAAAATGTTCTGGTTTAGACGAATATTCTAGTGGAATTCTGGCTGCAAATTGTATGCTTAAATTCATTTGTAATGATTGCATGCAATATATTAAAAATGTTAATTTGGTGGTCAAAGATATGCAAGAGCAGGTGGAAAGAAATTCGCAATGTTTGAAGGAATACAAACAAGAATTTGAGAGGTCGCTGAAACAAAATGAAGATGAAATGAAAGAATTGTTGGTTGCAACTGAAAGCAGGTATATGCAAAAATTAGATGAAATGATGGATGGTCAAAAATCTATAAAAAAGGGAATTATGGATTTGAAAATGATTGGTGATGTTGCTGAAAATTTTAAACATGAAAGTGAACGTTTGTGTGATGAAATTAAAAAAAGTAATGTTGAAATGCAAAAAAATATTGGAAGTAAACAAAACATGTTGGCGGGAAATCAAATGTCATATGCAGAAAGAACCAAATGGTCGAATGAAAGAACCCACGAAAAAGTGCTGCCAACAATGAGAAAGGAGTTGCCACTTGTTATAAAACCTAAGGTGAAACAAAATAGTAGTAAAACGATGGAGGACTTAAATACTAAAGTTGATCCGCAAAATTTAAAAATTTCTAATATTGAAAACTCTCACAGTGGAATTATTGTTGTCGAAAGTGAAGATGTGGATGCACGTAATAAAATTAAAAGTGCTATTGAAGTGAATATGGGAGATGCGTATGAAATAAAAATACCAACAAAAATAAAACCTACAATTTTTATATCTAACATGAAGTTTAAAATTGCAAAAGAAGGTATTATTGAAAAATTAAAAAAACAGAATAGTTTAATTGAAAATAGTGAATTAAAGTTGATCTCTTACTTTGAAAGGAAAATAAATAATGTTGTTAGATACAATGCAATTGTTGAAATAGATGCTGATTCATTCCCTAGAGTTATCGAAACTGGAAAAATTAATATTGGGTGGGAACGTTGTAAAGTATTTGATGGTGTTGATATTGTAAGATGTTACAAATGTAAGGGTTTTAATCACAGATCATCAGAATGTAAGAAAGAAGAAGAGACATGTTTGAAGTGCCTGGAAAATCATAAAACAATTGAATGTAAAAATGAAACAATCATAAAGTGTATAAATTGCAAGCGTGCGAACAATAATTTTAATATTGGACTTGATGAAAATCACGCAACATTAAGCAGGGCTTGTCCAGTGTATTTAAATAAGCTTGAAGTTAAAAAGAAAAAAATTGGATACTAGCAACTAAACAAAATAAGTGGAGTTTACTTAAACATTCAAGGTCTTACTGGCAACTTTGACGTCCTAGAAGAATTTGTGCAAAAAAATAATTTTGATTTTGTTATATTGAGTGAAACACACATAACAGAAAATATAAATGATAATGAATATAAACTTAACAATTATAAAGCTTTTAGTTGTTTATCGAACTCAAGACATACCGGTGGAGTTACTATATATGTTAATAATAAAATGAAGTCAGTTAAAATCAAGACAGAAGCAATTGATTATAAAATATGGATTTTAATGATAAAAGTAAAATGTGAAAACGAAGTTTGGAATATAATAGGTGTATACAGAGCAGATATAATGACTGTATCAGAATTCAATACAGTATTTGGTGAATTTATAGAAACTAATTTCAATTTCAATGAAAATATATGTGTAGCTGGGGACTTCAATATAGACTTTAAATCTGACAGTTCGGAAAAAAGAAGATTTGATAATGAGGTTCTATGTAGATTTGGTTTAAGTCAAATAATATATGAAACAACAAGAAACACAAGTTCATCTTCTTCACTTATAGACTTCGTTTTGAGTGATCAGGTCTCGTGTATTAAGGCTGCAGTCAACAAAAACTGGATAATAACTGATCATGAAACAATTCAAATTGATCTTCAAGTAAAAAACAAAGATAATAAAAATCTCAAGATAATTAAATATGTTAAATATGAAAAAACAAAATTTTTAATGGAATTGTCAAATAGAAGCTTTCAGAATATATTGCATGGTGAAATAAATATTTCCCATAACTTTAAAAATTGTATACAACAGTGCTTAAAAAGTTTAATTAAATCTTTTAAACTAAATAATTATTATGTTGAATGGTTCAATGAAGAGCTTAATAATCTTAAACGGACTAAAATCGAATTATATAATCTATACAGTATTTCAAGAACTAACGAATGTTGGGAAAATTACAGAAGAGTGCGAAATAAATTCAAAAATAGTTGCATAAAAGCTAAAAATAGTTATATAGAAAAGAAAATTGAAGAAAAAGCTGGAAACCAGAAGGAAATGTGGAAAACTATAAAAAAATATGTGTCAAACAAAGATAATCAAGAGCTTTGTGAAATTGAAGTTAATAACATTAAAATCACTAATAAAAAAGATATGGCAAACAAATTAAACGAATACTTTGTTAAAAGTGTGATTGAAATAAATAATAGCATACCTAATACTCAATATTATGATAATATAATAGATTCTACACGTTCATTTCAATTTAGCCAAATAAATGAAATAGAATTGGAACAAATAATAAAGAGTTTAAATACTAAAAATGATTTCAACGGTCTTAATACCAAAATTATACTGGACTGTAAAAATGAGATGTTTCCAGTTTTATTAAATATAATTAATACTTCATTGATGGAAGGGGTGTTTCCAAGTTCATGGAAGGAAGCGATTGTTGTTCCTGTCGAGAAGGAAAAAAATGCAAACAAATTGGAACATTTTCGTCCCATAAATATGATGCCCATCTACGAAAAAATTCTGGAGAAGGTTGTGAGCATTCAATTAGAAAGTTACCTCACTCAATATGGAGTTCTTTGCGAGGAACAATCTGGATTTCGTAAGGGTCACTCTACAGAAACCGCTTTAGCTTGAGTCCTAAATGAGTGGAAAAGAAATATAGATTCCGGAAATTCAGTGCTGGCATTATTCCTTGATTTGAAGAGGGCGTTTGAGACTGTTGAAAGAAGTATTCTTTTGAGAAAACTGTTCAAGTATGGAATTCGGCAAAATGAACTAAAGTGGTTTGATTCTTTCCTTTCTTCGAGGACACAAAAAGTAAGATTAGGTGAAGCATATTCCTCAACAAAAGATATAAATTTGGGTGTTCCTCAAGGAACAATACTTGGAGTCGTCCTTTTCCTTCTTTATGTGAATGATATCAAAGATTGTCTGAAGTTTTCAAAAGTTTCGCTATTTGCAGACGATACACTTATATACATTGTTGGAAAAGACTTGAAAGAATGTGAAACTAATCTGAATGCTGATACAGATTCATTATTTAAATGGTTGTGCAAAAACAAATTAAAATTAAATGTTTCAAAAACAAAAAGTATGTATATAGGCAGTATGAATCATGTTATTAACATAAAAATAGACAATAATGATATTGAATGTGTTAAAAAAATTAAATATTTAGGTGTTTTGATTGATTTTAAACTAAACTTAAACGATCATGCAGACTTTATAAGTGCAAAAATTTCTAAAAAACTTAATTTTATATATAGAATAAGGAATAAACTATCAAAAAAATGTGCAATCAGTATTTATAACTCTATTATATTACCACACATAGATTATTGTTCTACAATATTGAGTTTATGTAATAATGGCAAAATAGATAGCCTTCAAATTTTACAAAACAGAGCTATGAGATGTGTGTTACAATGTGGTAGGAGGACTCATATAGCTGATATGTTAAATGAGTTGGAATGGATGAGCATTACACAAAGACTGAAATTTAATTTGTTAACTTTTATATTTAAACTTAAAAATGGATTATACCCTATGTATCTCCAAAGAAATTTGCAATATGTTGGTAACTATTACAACCTGAGAAATGTGGGTGATTTTAGACTACCATTGTATAGGAGAACTAGTTCTCAAAATAATATTTTGTATAAAGGAACTCAAATGTTTAATAATTTAGATAATAATATTAAAATTGAAACTAATATTAATTTATTCAAAAACAAATTGCGTAGCATTTTATAATTTTGTATATATATAAGAAATTGATTGTACAAAAGAGTTCTTTAACTAATAAAAATTAAAACTAAAACTAAACTAAATAGAGCTACAAGGCGATTCTGGCGTTGCGAGTGCAAGTCACAAACTCTTGTGAGGTTGTTGTGATTCGATAACATTTTTCAAATTCTATAACCCTCATTAAAAAACTCACCACAGCAAGGTGAATTTTTATTGTGATTGCTAAGGTCTGCATTTTAGTCAAAAGCTCCCATTCTACTAAGTGATGACGAAAATGATTGTGAGCCACATACAACATAATATGTACATAACTTGCTGTTCTATGACGATCGTACTCCTCAAGTTGTTTTGTCAGCAATTATTTTCTTTTATGGAGAAATTAATTTCTTTTATGGAGAAATTAATTTCTTTTATGGAGAAATTAATTTCTTTTATGGAGAAATTAATTTCTTTTATGGAGATTTTAATTTCTTTTATGGAGAAATTAATTTTTTTCGATTTACGACCGAGGATTGATTTTTAAGTTACGTAATATTCGTTTTCGTATTCGGAAAGTATCACTTTCGGAGCGAAACATAAAGTAGGGCCCCTTATCCCATGAGTAAAAACAATAATTTTAGCAAAGTGCCTTACCAGCACAAAGACGAATTGGGAGATAACAATTCTATACAACGATTGATTATTTTTTGAAATACACTAAATTCTATACTATTCCGTCATCAGAATTGTTCCTTAAAACAAAAATTACAATATTTCCATTTAAAAATTAATGGAAATTAGCTGTTTAAAATTTTAAAAATTGTACTCAAAAAAATGCCATAATCCTTGAAAATTTAAATGTATTTTTTTTTAATTTTTTGTGTATGTTACAATTAGTGGTGGAAATATATATATATAGCAATTTGGAAAAATTTAAATATAATAGGACTTCGTTTTTTTTTTTTTTGAGGAGACAGTTAGACATACATATAAATCAACAAAATTATAAATTACAAATTTAAAAAAATCAATTTTTGTTTTTGGAAGAAAAAAACACTGGAATTTTTAGACAATGGAAAGAAACCATATAAAATATTACGTTGAGTGATGACGGGTTTTGTTGCATATTTTCACTGCTCACTTTTTTTCGGGTCTAGCCGATCCGTTTTGTTTTCCTCTTTTTGAAAGATGCAATTAACTACGATTGTATTAGATTTTAAAAGTTCTCTTCTTTTAATATTAATTTCTATATTTATATATATATATACTTTTTATATAAACTAATGTGCTCTATAAATAAGGTTTTCATTAAAAAAAAAATCATAATAAAAAATTATAAACTGAGTGGCAGAACGCTGTTGGTATAAACAGAACGCTGCAATGGTTTTCTTTTTTGTTCTTTTGTTTTGCTCTTTTTTTTATTAAATTAATTTCTCTCTTTTAGATTTTTTAAACTTTTATTTATTTTTTTTTTGTTTTATTTTTATTTGATTTTTTTTTATTTTTACTATAATAGATCTGTATAACTACTACAAATACTCTCTTCTTCTTCTGCGTGTTGTGTATTTATGTGTGGGGGAGTGTGAGTTTATTTGTGTTGGTTTGGTTGGATGAGACTTTTTTTTGTTAAACTCATCCATTTGAAGATATTAATTAAACACTTATGACGGTGATATAGTCTCACTGAAGACTTTCGTTTTTGTTTTCCTCTTAAAATGTCCAGTATTTCTAATTCGCACAATGATGATGCTGATAATTATTGTTATACTGCTATGCCAGGCGAGGCTTCTTTTGATCAGGCATGTCTTCATCTTCATCGTCGTACTCTTCATTGGAATCACTTTCGTAATCAACAAGACCCTACAGCAAAAAATTAACAAAACAAAATGATTATTGAGAAAAATAAAATAATTTTTTTTTGTTATTGCTAACAAAAATCTAATTACTAATGTTATTGGTTACTATTTATTATTATTATCAGACGACAATTTTGATCTATAGTAGTTGTCAGTTGTCTATCACAAAGGGATAGGAATTTAAAATTTAAAGCGTTGTTGACCAAATAAATCATCGACATCGAAAAAATTAATTTTCAAACTGAAACTCTTTTGTTCGAAAACACAAAGGGATAGGAATTCGAATCGAATAGTAATTTTACTTTTAATAAAGTTCGTTGCATTGCAGTTTAGCAGTAAAAAATCTAAATGTTGTTTGAATAAATGAGTTGACGATTGCATAATATCGTACTTCTGAGTATTAAAAAGATAGATCCATTTGTGAGCGAAATTGATTTTGATTAGAAAAAAACGGCCATCATTTTCTTAATAAAAAAATAACCTTAATTTTTCGCAATTTTTAACTAAATACCTGAAACAGTAAGAAATTAGAGTCTGAGAATTTTGTAAACACGCTTTTGGTGGACTTATAGATATTAAACTTGTACAGACAAAATTTATTCTATTTCATGTGGAATGTTTTTGAAGCTCGTTTCACAATAAGACGAAAAGCGAGACATCTAGAGAAGAGATCTCTTCACATTTTGTGTTCCTGAAAAATAAATTTCAAACTTAAATATATTTATAAATTTAAGCTCGAAAAAATGAAAAAACAAGACGCGAGAAATGCTTTATTGTGTAATATGTATTATTCCGGTGTCTTAAATTCGTCATTTGGAGAGAACAACTGCAAAGAGACCTCGTCACGTCGAAGTCTAGTTGTCTCGTCGCATTGTCATTTCAGGCATTGTTGTTTTCAATCTCTTTCTCCGTCTCTTAATATCTACCACAATTTCTCTCTTTGACTATCTCTCTGTCTATTTATCATTCTGTATCTGTATCTTAAATTTCTCTGCATCTCTTTTTGATATTTCTGTTCTTCCCTCTTTATAATTCCCCCCTTAAGGGTGTTCATGGAAAGTTGTAAAACACTGGTTAAGTTTACCATTTGTTTAAGTTTACCATTTGGTTAAGTTTACCATTTGGTTAAGTTTTCCATATGGTCAAGTTTACCATTTGGTTAAGTTTACCATTTGGTTAAGTTTACCATTTGGTTAAGTTTGTCACTTGGTTAAGTTTACTATTTGGTTAATCAAATTTTTTTGATAAAATTAACCAAACTTCATCGTTATTTTTAGAAGTAGGCGTGTTCAGAAATATGATATATGTAATACCTCAGAGAACAACAAAAATCTTCCCGTGTTCTGTAACTATCGAATTGACATTAGTTGGCATACAATTTGTGAATTAAAACGTAGTTTATACAAACAAAAATAATTACGACGTCTACATTTTCTGACTGATCAGCATTGTTAATTTACACAAATGGGCCATATGAATAAACAAAAGTAAATGCTCTTACTTGTATTTGTCATCCTTTCCGAATTGTCATCGAAGTGAAAGGAACCATTACTTTTTTTTTTTATTCTTCTTTCACCAAATTTCAGTTGAGTTGAGCTCGGGACCGCTTTACCGAAATGACAGTAAACTAAACTGAAGAAAAAATAGATATCCACCGGGCGCGCAATATGATTTTTCTTGTATTCGATCATTTTCGTTCAATCACTGCCGTGAGTTTGCGACTATGTATTACAATTCAACATTCAGCCCCGAATTTGTTTTCTCATCTAATTCCCGTCGGACTTAACAAAAAAGTGACTTTTGTAATGTATCTTAATTTTTTGCGTTCCGAAGCATTCGAATCCGATTTCGGGTTGATTTGGGAGAGGTTCTCTATTTAAAAATAACTTCCAAGTCTGAACACGCTTAATTGTATACATATTTTGAAGTTTAATATTTGACTTTTAACGAACAGCTAATTCAATTACACAGCATTTAACCTAATGAATTAAAAAGGGCGTTCATGCAAACTAACGACGTTGCACGAATACCCTTAATATTTAAAAAAAAAATGGTTTATTTTCTATTTTTCCCGTTGTCTAGTTCATATTGTTTTTTTCTTTGCTTTTTCCCCACTGTTTTACTCAAAAAAGATTTTTAAAACACTCGACTGTTACTCTAAATCTTTTTTTGTTATTTTAATATTGCAGTGTAAATTTACAAAATCCAAACAAATATTTCTACCCACGTTAGTGTCCTTATTTGAATTTAATTTTTATCTCTACACCTTCAAAATTTGTCTTGAGAAAAAGAATGTAGAGAAAAAATTAAGTTTGTCTCGATCTGCGTACTAGGCTTATTTAAGAGTTATGAAAAAAGTTGACAAAAAAGTCAACAGGGGCCGTGTGCGCCGCCGATTGAGATGTTTTAAAAGCTGCCAGATTGTTATTAAATAAAATTTACAATTTGTCCAAGTTAGCCAGTAGTAAATGCGTTTGGTGCGACATAATATCGTGACAAACGGCTGGCACACATTTTCACACTTAATGACTATTTCTTCTTGCTAAATCAATTCGTATGAACGCATATCGTTTTGCAATTGGAACTTTCTTCACTACCCAAGCGTATCGGCATCGAATCTGTCACAAAACCGTCACCGCACATACGGTGGACACGGCTAAGTTTAAGAACTAGAATTTGGGAGTGCCTCTACATAACCTAACTTTTAGGTTGATATCAACCATTTACAAATTAAATGTAATTTTAAGCATATCAATACTAATTGTCAACATTATTGAAGGTTTCTATATACATATTACAGAAATGCAACAAGCACCAATCCCTTGAAGTGAATTGATTTTTCAATCGTGTCGACTTCTTCGTGGAGTGCTGTCTGAACGGATTTGGTTTTATTTCTTTTGTCGCACAAGCTAAGGTGCTTGAGAAGGAGCTCGTTGCCTAAAGGGTTTTTATATCAACCAGAACAAATATATTTTTTTAATTTTGAGCATAATTGCAATTATTTCAACATTTTGTACCAGACCCGAAAAGTCGCCAACACTTTTTATCTCGTGTTTCCGACTTTTTCAGACTTTTTTCTTTGACAAAACTAAATTATTTATGTTTTTTCCATTGGTTCATTTTTAAAGCCTTTCGCATATTTAAAGAATTTTTGTTAGGTCAAAAGGGATGAGACGAAACAAAAAAAAAAAAAAAAAAAAAAGGGTTTTTCTTGACCGAAAACATTATTTTTTATAATAAAATTTTGAATATGCATAATACGACGACCCAACCGAGTGACACTTTTATTGAAAATGTCAGTAATAGTTATTAAAGAATCTTTCAAGTTTGAATTTATTTCTGATCTTTGCTTTTCACACTTCACGTAGTCTACCAGGCTTGATTTATTTTATTGGATTTGCAATATAATTTAATCAACGGCAATTAGAATAAGGACTAACTTTTTTATAACCTTTTAACTTAAATTAATTGATTTTTTATGGAATTTAGTTAGTGTTTTTGATACAAACTGCTGATTATGTTTATATTTATAGCCATACAAGAAAACACTTAATTCGATTTATTGTTTGCCAGTAAAAATTTGCTAAGTCAAGCATTGTTTTAGAAAATAAGGCTAATGTAAATTTTAATTTTAAAAAGAGTATCAATGAAATGATATAAGATTTGCATACAGCAAAAACAATATAAATGTTTATCCTTAGATGCAAAATAATAAAGAAAACTGACTTCAGAATAACGGTAAATAAAATACGAGCTATGACAAGGTAATTAATTGGGATTAATTGAACTTAATAATTCAATCATAAAATTACATAGGTAACACAAAACTTACCTTTTTAATAACATTGTCCGAAGAGTTCGCAGTTGTTGTTAACGCTAGAGCAGTTTCCTTTTCAACAGCATCAGCCTCTCCATTGGCAGTTACCGCAGATAGTACTGCTGCCGCACCAACACTCAATATACCATCACAATTTGTACTGTTTACAGTAGTACTAGCAGCTATAGCGGCAACAACAGCTGATACAGCGTCCGCAGCCGCTCTATTGGTGGTGGAAGTTGTATTACCAGTCGTAATGATGGTGGAAATATTTGATGGCCCATCAATATCTGATTTACTACTTGCATGTGATATTTTCAGAGAAGAAGCTGAAGTCGTTTCTTCCTCCTCCGATGACGAAGAAGATGATGATGATGAAGGGTCAAGATGCGTATTTTGGGAAGCAACTACTACTTCGCTAGAATTTGTTATGATCGTTGTTTTATCTTTAATTTCTTGCGATTGCGGCTCCTTTTGCTTTTGCTGGGATTGTTGTTGATGTTTTTGTTGTGACAATGATTCGGACGAGGACGAAGAAGACGACGAAGAAGAATTCGAGGACGACGACGACAGAGACAGCTCTTGCTGTTGATGCGAAATCACTAACGCTGCAGCGTTTTGCTGATTGGACTGTTGTTGCGTGCTAGTAAGCGTCACCTGCTGCTGTTGGAAATTATGCAAAGGGTGTTGCTGCATTGTTAGGGACGAGTTATGACCCTGTGGCGGTGAGTTTGATGAGTGCGGAGGCGAAGACGAGGCCGTTGACGAACCACTGCTGCTGCTGCTTCCACTAACACTTCCAGGCGACAACGAAGTGGAGGATGTATTTAAACTACTGCTGTTTGTCATTGAGTGAATAGCAGTCGACGAATTGTTCGGCGATTTATTCTGCTGCGCAGATTGAGGGCCGTTCTTTTCAACTGGTTTACCTACAAACAGTGATGAATTAACTGAACTAAATATTCTGTATTCATTTACTACTTACTCTTCATAACATTGTAAGAATCTAGCTCTTCGGCGAAATCTTCTTCTTCGTTAAACCACATCTCTTCATCTTCATCGAGCTGCCTTTGATCGCGACGGTATCGGCCACTTCTGATTATTGGTAGAGTGCTATTTTGTATTCAACAAAAAATCATACATAAATGTTGTCAAGTTAAATTTTTTAAATGCAACTAACCTGTCAAGAGCCAACTTATCACGATCCTTTATTCGGTCTTGGTATTGATCGTATCGGGTCTTCAGATACTTAAACGTTTGTACATATTCGATTTCATCAAATATTTTACTGAAATTCTCAACAAAATATACGCAAAGGGTTTTTATATCCTCGAGTTTTATGTACTCGAATAATTCTAATATAGCCGATTCGAGTAGATTATATCTGCCATTATTTCTAATGAATGCGTCAACAACTGGTGCAAATAAGTTACCCTTAACAATATGTCTGCAAGAAAAAAATAAAGTTTGAAAAATAATATTAAAACTGTCATTTAAATTTATGCCATTTGAAACAATTAAGAACGTTTTAAAATTAAGTATTAAGATACCATGAGGTATCAAGTCTTGAAGGCTTATAGCAGAAAAGAAAATGATAGTAGATCGCATGATTATGAACATTAATGAAAGATCTTTGCTCCATACTGATAACGCGGACTAAAATTCGAATTCGACTTTCAGACAGAAGGAGTGGAAGGGGGCATCGATAACGTGAAAAAAAAAATTATTTCGGCATCCCTGTCAAATACGTTTGTTTTAGCAGGATGACGGTGGAGAAAGAACGTGAGATCCGTGTAGACCACCTACGCTTGATGTTACCACTCCAGGTTGTTAAACAAATAAATGCCGCGCCAATATCAGAGGTCGAATCGAGTATTGTGAGTATTGAAAGGGAAGCGGCAGATAGTTTTATCGGTTAATGACAACAGGAACAAGAATAATACTGCAATAAAGAAAAGACACTCACGTATTGTACTGAACGGTAATATAATTTGTTAAGGTCTTTGATAACTTAGACTGTATCACGGTTGTGAACAACTTTACCAATTTTTTTTTCCACTGTATATTAGGCTGTTTTGGTCTTTATGATGGAAATGCGAATAAAAACAATATTTATTCCATTATTTTTCCCAACGTTTCGTAAGTTTTCCTTACTTACTACTTAACTTACGAAACGTTGGGAAAAATAATGGAATAAATATTGTTTTTATTCGCATTTCCATCATAAAGACAAAAACAGCCTAATATACAGTGGAAAAGTTTTACGAAAAAATTGGTCAAAAATATCAAACAATTTTTTTTTATTTAAGAATGGAAACGAGTTATAACAAAATACATTTGTTCATGCATTAGAATTTTTTCAATGTGGCACTATTTTTGTTTACAAATCGCTGGTCGAGTACTTAAAGGTTGTATGTGAAAAAAAAATATTTCGAGTAAATCGCCCTCAAAGTTTTAGGAGGCTGGTTTTTGTGCAAAACGGTAACGGTGTTTTGATGTAATCTGATAAAGAACCATCAAAAAGTCATAGAACCATTAAAAAATTGTTTATTTAATCAATATAGAGGGTTTTACAAGCATTTTAATAAATGAAAGTTTTATGCCTTATTGTTTACGAAACAATATGATTTAAAACTAACCCAAATGGTTCTATGTGATCGAAAACATAGGACTTTTCACTTCATTGCAAACAAATTTCTATGTAGGGGAATTTTGTGCAAAACAAGTTCTATGTAACTTGAACGCGTTGAATTTTTGTGTGACAAAAAGTACGTAAAAGGTTCTATGTTGATCTTAGAACCTTATCGATAAATATTTGTGTGAATATGTACATGAAAGTTCAATGTCTTTTTTGCTTGTAGAGTTGCCAATGATTTTTTAAAATTTTAAATTTTTTTTAATAAAAGCCGCTAAAATTACGAAAATTTTGGTATATAAAACTCATTTTTGGTAGTTTTGTCGACATACATATAGCGTTCAACAACACGTGCAATTGATAAAATTGTTTTATCAAAGGTGGTATTCTGTTCCAGCAACGTTACGCTCACTTCGCCCATTGACAGTCGCCATAATCGTCGTACCGAGAGGACTATTCGCAGTGTGGTGGATAAATTTGAGTCCACTGCTTCAGTATACGATCAACCAATACCCGTACGTCGAAGAAACGCAAGATCTGCCGAAAACAATGGACTCTGGAGCAGTTGGAAACTGACCCTTATTTTCTTCGAAAAATCATCTTCAGAGATGAGGCTCATTTCTGGATGAATGGGTAAGTCATCAAACAAAATTGTCGAACTATGTTCATAATATTCACTCGAAAGCACACATTACACTCGGTAAACTCGGTAGATTAAAAATTAGATACAACCGCATGTAAAACCGATTTGAAATCTACGTAATGTCAATAACTTTGCAACCATGTATTTACTTTTTTGTGTTTTTTGTTTGTATAAGTTGCCTAAATTTATTTAATGCTTGCATTTTAAACTGAATTTGGAAGTGAATAAAGGTAAATTTATTTTAATTTTTGTTACCAAGTGATAATATTGTGATTTGCATTGTTTTCCTTCTCTCTTAAAAAAATCAAGTTACCCTAGTTTTTGACATCGTATCGAAAATTCACACCATCATAATTATTGACGAAAACACGTTTGTACATTCGGTACATTCGCGAGGGGAAAGTTGATTCACCATTTGGTCCTGAAATTCATCTTAGTCAACATTTCATCTATTTTCTTTTTCGTATATTAATTTTCAGTCTCGCACAAGAAAATCTCAAATGCCAAATGCAACTTTTACACAAAATTTTTTATTATCCTGAAATTTGAGCTTACAGACGGCTTCAGTATATACCTGGCTGCAAAGTGTCAAATTATTGACATTACGTAGATTTCAAATCGGTTTTACCTGCGGTTTTAACTAATTTTTAATCTACCGGGTTTAATGCGTGTTTTTGAGTGATTATTATGAACAGAAGTTTAAATTGACGGGGTTAAAAAATGTGGTTTTAATGGCCAAGTCTAAAAATCACTTACACCTGACTTACACCCTCAGTGAATAATATGGCATGTGCATGTGCATGGCATGCTCAAATGTAAATACCAATATTTGTCCAATTTTTTCAAATTCCATACATCATTTAGCTCTTTGTATTAGTTTTAAATCTTATGTTTATTTTAAACCTTGTGTGAATGATAAGTTTAAATATGATTTCAATAAAGGTGATTTTTATTCGATTAATAATCACATAAGTACATTTCCTTGGGAATATATTTTTGAAAACGAACGTTTATTGGATGCCTATAACTTATTCAAAAAATCATTACTTGAAGCTATTGATCGTTTTGTACCTAAAGTTGTCATTCGAAAAAATTCCAAGCCTGTTTGGTTCAATAAAAGATTATGCAACCTATCAAACAAAAAAAATAAAGCATATAAACTCTTTCGACAATCTAATAATAATACATGCTTTCTAAATAATTATTTGCGACTTCAGAAGGAATTCGATGTATTAAATAAATTCCTTTATAAGGACTATATTTATCGCACCGAATTTAATCTCAAGAAAAATAGCAAACGTTTTTGGTGCTTTATCAAAAGTAAAAAGAGTTCAAATGGGTTTCCCAACTGCATGCACTACTCAGGGACTAATTCTAGTGATCCTAGTGAAATAAGTAATTTGTTTTCAAATTTTTTTCAGTCTGTTTATTCTTCTTCAATTACAACCGTTAATTTTTCTCCAATCACCCCAGTGAATCAAGTCAATATCAGTTCCTTGATATTAAGCTACTCAGATGTTGAAAGAGCCCTATGTGATCTTGATAGTGATAAGCAATCAGGTCCGGATGGGATTCCACCAATTGTCCTGAAATTATGTTTTGCTGCTCTTTCTAATCCATTAACACGACTTTTTAATGAATCTTTGAGAACGGGCCATTTTTTAAATGATTGGAAAGTTTCTTATATTATTCCCATTCACAAAGCGGGACCCAAGCAAGATGTCACCAATTATCGTCCTATAAGTAAACTCTCAACGATTCCGAAGTTATTTGAAAAAAATCGTTTATAATAAATTAACTTTTATGATAAAAGATCTCATTTCGCCGTTTCAACATGGTTTTGTCTCTGGAAGATCGTCAACAACTAATCTAACTATTCTTTGCAATGAGATCACAAATAACCTTGAAGATGGTTTTCAGTCAGATGTTATCTACACAGATTTCTCTAAAGCTTTCGACAGAGTTAATCACGATATCTTAATCGCTAAACTATCAGCTTTAGGTTTTCATTCCAGTTTTTTGTTATGGTTGAAATCTTATTTGGTAGGTCGAACTCAGTATGTTAATATAAATTCGTCTTTATCGCTTCCAATATCTGTGACCTCTGGCGTTCCACAAGGAAGCCACCTTGGACCTTTACTTTTTCTTCTTTTTGTTAATGATATTCCTAACATCATTAAATCGTCTCTTTGTCTCATGTTTGCTGACGATATTAAATTGCTTAAATGTATTAAATTAGCATCTGATCGAATTCTACTACAAAATGATTTAGATAGTTTAGTTAGTTGGTGTTCAACACACCAATTACATCTTAATGTGTCTAAATGTGATTATATAATCTTTCGTCGTAACTTTGCCTCATCAAACTTTACTTATTCAATAAATGGTGTCAATTTACAAATGGTCTCCAAAAAAAAGGATCTTGGAGTCATCTTTGATCCCAAACTAACTTTTTCTCTCCACATCGACTTCATCGTAGCGAAAGCTAACTCCTTACTTGGTTTTATCTCTCGTAATTCCAAAGAATTTTCTGACCCTTTTACTCTCAAGTCGTTATATTACTGCTATGTGAGACCAGTACTTGAGTATTGCTGTGTAATATGGAACCCGTACTATGCTCTGCACTCTAATCGATTAGAAAGCATCCAAAAACGCTTTACTAGAATAGCAATATGGAGATTAAAATGGAATATTCGAATACCTTCCTACGGTACAAGATGTAATCTTCTTGACATTCAAAAATTAAAAACTCGAAGACGATATTTTGAGATAATTTTCATTCGTGATATTCTTGCTTATCAAATTGATTGCTCCTTTCTTCTTTCGTTGATAAAATTATATGTTCCTACAAGAGAGCTGCGAGTACGTAATTTATTTTTTGAACCATTTCATAGAGTAAACTACGGACTCAATGAGCCGATAACACGGTGCCTGAAACAAGCAAATCTAGTATGTATTTATATTGAGTTTCAAAATAATATTAGTCGTGATTTGTTTAAAAGAAATGTGATGTACCATCTAAATATTCTTTATCCTGGTGGTTAGCTTGTAAGTATTTTCCTAATTGTAAAGTATCGCATGTTGCTACTCTTATCTTTTTTCAATTAGTCTATAAGATTATATATTATTTTCAATTAGTCTATAAGATTATATATTATTAACATTGTGTATAGTCTGCTTGATGAATAAATAAATAAATGAATAAATGAATAATCTGAAGATATAAACCTTTGACCGTAATGTAATAGAATGATTTTGTTTTCATACAAACAAAATGTTTGAATAACAAAATTACTTGCAAAAAAAACTTACCTATTATAAAACTCGTCTTTAAGTGCAATTATTTTTCTTAAAAGTCTAAGGGCGCCAAGAACGAGGAACGTATGTGTGCTTTTCATAAGCACTAGTATTCTCTTGAGGAGATCTTTTTGTATTATAAAATTCTTTATATGATACGTGTGATGTTCTACACAAAATGATAGAATGTCCAAAACCAGACCCAACAACTGCGCCGTTTGATAATCTTCGTTTTGTGGTCTATCACCAATGGTATTCATTAAAAGTGGAGCTGTACAAAAATTTTAAAAATACATGTTATTAAAACTTCTTGGTTAAACTAATTTGAATTATTATACCAATTAACGTTTGAATACTATGCTTGTAAAAGAAATTTAGGAAGTCCCCCTTCTCGGTGAGCATGTTCTCTGGTTCTAGGAGAATTTTTATCACACCCATTAATTGCACCGCTCCACCCAATTCTGGCTCGGAATCAGTCAACATTTGTTCAATAGCTATATTAAGTAGCATTCGTCCCTGCAGCAACAAAATAAAATCAGTTTTAAAGCATGTACATTTGTATATTTGAATAAAGTAGTAACACTTACCCCATCAGTCCTGCTCACTTGCTGCAATGTGTAATTGCGAACAACCAATGGCGAAAACTCAACAATTGCAGTCAGAATATCAATAGAAGCTGATTTTGTTTTCTGATCGGCCATTATCAATGTTATTTCCAGTGCCTGGAGAATTCCTAAACACGTCAGGGTTTTGTAGAACGAATCTTTACCTTGCGGTTGCAAATTTTGAGCATAGTTGCAAAATTCCTTCAAAAAGAGCACAATGTCACGACGCTTCGCTTCCGATGTATTTAAATCAGTAAGCAGAGTAAACATGTCAACAAGGAAGCGCTCGTCCTCCTGTATCAGTGTGACAATCTCGACTTTATTAAAGAATATAAAACTGGACAGCGTGTTCAGCATGTTGTCTTCGACAAAAACCGAAGGTGTTGGCAATATAATATCCTGAATGTATTGCACTCGGAACGTTTGATGGATTTTTGCCAGCAGGTCTATATTTCTAATCGGGATAGCTTCACGAAATTTTGCCAATTGCTTTAAATATTGGCGATGTTTTTTCGGTTGAGTGAGATTTGGGTCGTATTCCAAGCAGCCAACTACATCGAAAATTGTGTCCTCTGCAAACATTATCTCAAAGAGTGCATTCTTGTTCAACAGAAAGATGTTCTTGAAGATTTCGAAAAGATGATGGAGGCCCTCCATGTTTTCCAAATCTTCGCACACATGAAAGAGATTAAGCAATTTCTTGATATAATTCTCTGATTGCAGGGCCGTTGAAAGCTTCTCTTTGCGCAGGGGTGTGGTTAAACAATTTTGTATTGTTTCTGCAATGTCTTCGAGTCGACCTAGTTCGCAGGGTGGCAACTCAATTGGTGGTGCTGTATCGGACATATCCTCGAAGCGTTCATCTTCAGACTCTTCGACTATATCTTGGGTAATCTCAACCGATGGGTCTTTACCTTGCACCTAAAAAAAATAAATATGTTCCGAATCATAAATGGGTTTAAAAAGAAAATTAATAATACAAAAAATAAATTATAGCTTTGATAATTAACTGAATGAAAACAAAATATTATATTAGATAGATTAATAATATTTGACAGAGGGAAATTTATTTGTTCTTTCGAACTTAAAAAAAAACAATAACCGCCATATTATTCACTCGATTAATCCAGTTTAAAACAAAAAACTCTGATGAAAATTAATACAAATGCAATGTAATCACATCAAGGTTAAAGTTTTGAACTGAATTAATCGAGTAAATGATAAGCCAGTAAGACAGGACACTAGCTGCCATATTATTCACTGAGGGTGTAAGTCAGGTGTAAGTGATTTTTAGACCTGGCCATTAAAACCACATTTTTTAACCCCCACAATTTAAACTTCTGTTCATAATAATCACTCAAAAACACGCATTAAACCCGGTAGATTAAAAATTAGTTACAACCGCAGGTAAAACCGATTTGAAATCTACGTAATGTCAATAATTTGACACTTTGCAACCAGGTATTTACTTTTTTGTCTTTTTTTTCTATAAGGTGCCTATATTAATTTAATGCTTGCATTTTTTACTGAATTTGGATGTGAATAAAGATAAATTTAATGTAATTTTTCGTTACAATATGAAAATATTGTGGTTTGCATTGTTTTCCTACTCTTGAATTAAAAAATCAAGTTTTTGAAATCGTATCGCGTAGGCTAATTCAGCGAATGCAATCGCGTTAGCAAGTCGCTCTTGTCCTGTCCGTGGCATGCGGATGACCGAATGCAGATGTCGCAGAATGGCATCACAGACTGATGGCATAATATTGGCGACAGTAGGTTGTGAAATACCTATATAATAGGGTGCGGTTTGTTCCATGTTGCCGCATGCAAAAAGGCGTAAAACAGCCAAAAGCTTATGTTCGGCCGTAAGTTCTCTTGACCTTATAATAAAAACATAATCAAAAAATCAATAGATATTGAACTATACATATTATACCGGCGTAAATCACCGTCCAATTCCAGTTTAATCAATGAATGTAGTTTCCAAAATGCTTTTGTTTTCAGTCGAGAATACTTACGAAAATCCACATCTTCATAATTATCAACTCAAGCCCGTTTGTACATTCGGTAAATTCGACGAGTGGGAAGTTGATTCACCATTTTGATCCTGAAATTCATCTTCTGACGACGAAGACATCAACATTTCATCTATTTCCTGAATAAAGTCCATTTTCTTTTCGAATATTTATTTTCAGTCAGAGAAAATCTAAAATGTCAAATTCCACTTTTACACAAAATTGTTTATTATCCTGAAATTTGAGCTTACACCCGGGTCTAACTACTTTAACAGCTCCTCGGAGTAGAGTTTACATTGAATCGGTTTAAACGCGACAAGGTTTAATAAAATGGGTTTATTTCCGAGTATAACGAGTGAATATTATGCTTTTGGTTTTAACTTTTGGGCTTAACTTACTTTTAACTCAGGTGTTAATTTTAAACGGATAAAAGTCAGTGAATAATATGGCAGTAGGTGTGTTTTATTCATTGCTGCATAGCCAGCGCAGCAAAATTTCCATTGGCAAACAAAAACAATTTCATCGCTGGCGAAAATGATATCATTAAAAAAAAGTTGGGTGTCCTGGCGATAGAATTATTGAAATGAGCGTATAGAGTGAGTAATCGTTTTATTCAGACTTGTGCTGTGCTGGCTATGTAGCAATGACTTAAACACACCTACTATTAGATATTAAAGTTTTCAAAGTTCTTATCATATTTTATAAAGCTAAAACAAAAATAAAATTAACTTACCTGGCAAATTTTCTCCCAAATCTCATCGCAGCCGACTTTTTCTTGGAAGCTTAATGCCAAATCGAAGTTATCTCCCTCAGACCACACAATAAGTGTATCCTGTTGCTTTTGATAGGCGGTATCTGGTTGGATTTTACTTTCTAAAAGTAACGAACCATCGGATTCAGCCCGAACTAGCAATGAGATGCCTTAAAATGATTAAAATAATTTTTGTTAGTTACAAAATTTCATCTAGTATTTTTTCTTTTTTTTTTATTTACCTTTTAGCCTATCAACATAATTGGATGAAACATGGCCTGTCCCACGATCATCCCATTGCCTTTCAGCATTTAGAGCATATAGTTTAACACGTCGGCGGGTGTCTGTTGTCATTCTGCTTAATGTTTTGTTGGTTTTTGTAGAAGTTTTCTTTGAACGTTTCCCCGTGTTTACGAATTTAAATTTACACTATTCCAAATAGAACTTTATTACAAAAATTTAATTCCAATTAATTGTGTGGATTTTATTTGTACCACACAAAAAGTTGCAAAACAACACTTGTTTGTTAGTTAATTCTGATAAAATGTCCTTGGATAGTTGATATTACTTACTCAATACACACTTATTAATAAATATTATATGATGATTAACGTTGATGGATATATTTATATTTTTATTATAATAAGCATTTTGATACTTTGTATCTACAATCTGAAATAAAAAAGAAAAAAACTAATTAATAAATAAAAATGACATTATAGTGAATTCATAATTACATACAAAAAATTACAGATAATAAGAATCTATAAGAAAAAAGTATAAATGTGTGAGCTAGAAACTACTCTTGCTAAATTTACAAGAGTATATTGCTTGCACTTACGAAGTAAGATAAGTTTTAATGAATTATCTCAATTATCGTTGGTAAAATTTGTTTGGTAAGTGAATTTTTTACATATCTACATAGTTCTTTCGGGTCAGGTTGATTTTTAATGTGATTTGATTAAAAACGAGCAATACGCAACTAGCCGCTACCCTGTGAACTACGCTTTATAAAAATCAAATTAAAAAAATAACAGTGATGATAGTTTTTTTTCATAAATTATAATATCGTATAATTTTTAAAAAGTCAATAACCTTTAACCCGTTTTGTTCATCCTGTGCAACATTTGGTCTATAATAACTTAAACGTTGTCAGCTTTCAGAAAACATCTATTTTCTATTACAACTAAGTCGTTATCAGCTTTTTCAGAAAACATTCATATCAATTTGATCGTTTGAGTTGTTTATGTTATCTTCAAGAAAGCAATAACAAAATTTTAATTTTCAAAAAGCATTCAATTAGGAAAAAGTGAAAAGTCAAATAAATATAAGAGAAGTAAAGCCATGGGGCAATAAGCGGATTTTTCAAAATTACACATGTCACATGTACTCTGAGTTCAAAAGAGCCAATAACAGATTGGCTGCTTACTAGTCGTTAAATAAGAATACAATTCAATTATTCTTTCAATGCTATAACTTTGAGAGAACTTAACTACAAAATCTTGGCTTTTTAAGGCTGTGAAAAAAGAAAACTTGAACATGTATAATAAGACTAGATGTGGCAGTGAGCGGATTTTATTCAAATTTTCTAAACCTTATTTTTTGGATTATTTTGCTCAATTATTTTTTGTCGCAGTTGATCAATTTATAAAAACGAGATGGAGAGTGCTTTTGACTTCTAAAGGAGACATTTTGTTCAGGTTTCTTCTTCTCCTCGGTAGAGCTGACTCAAGTTTTCTCAGTCAGATCTCAGAAACGTGAACTGGCTAATTTACATTTTTCAGCTTCTAGAATCTTTTTTTGACAGTTCATTGAAAATTAAAACACATTTCAAAAAACATTTATAAAACTAATTATAAGCCTAGTTCCTTAACTTTGAAACTCTGTGCATTTCTGTGAATTTCTACACCAAAGTCTGTCATATAAATAAAATGACGTTGAAATATAGTGTCTTACGGGCTTTACCAAATATATCGTGTAAGTTTTAGCTCAATCGGATGGTTAGTTTTTTTGTATGCAAATTTCAAGGTGGTTCAACGCCATCTATCAGACAAAATGAAAACTTTGATTTATTTTGCCTGACTTCTGATTTCTTTACGAAAATATTGTGTAAGTTAAAAAAAAATAAATTTGGTGGCAGAGGCGTGACGGTCCTACAGACTAACCATTACGACACGTACAACTAAGTTATCTCAAAACTAAATTTGGAAATCAGTTGGCCCGCCTTTACCAATATAACTTCAGAATGGACCGCAGTTACGGTCAACATTTGAAAAAAATAATCTTTAAAAAAATAAACGCAAAGAATGATTCTAATTTTTAAACATTGTTCAATTTTGTAAAAATTACCTGTAACCGCCATATTATTCACCTGATTAAATCCGGATGTATTTACATTAAATTTATGATAATTTACATCTGGATCTAAGTTTTAAACTGGATTAATTGAGTAAATAATATGGCAGTAAATGAATCACCCATTATAAACCAATTTAAAAAAAATACTGAGTTTCAGGAAAATAATCAAGTACCTATGTACATACTTCTAAATTCGAATTACCCATTTTAAACCAATTTTAAAAATACTGAGTTTCTCGGGAATAATCATTAATAATGTTCTTCATGAAAGTATTTATATGGCGTTCGAACTAATGGAAATTGCGTTACCTGTCAATCTAGTGAACGTCTTTGGATTGCGAACGACAATAGCCAGAGTAAGATATAATAGTAAGGCGTGTCCCACAGAAAAATGTTCTTTCTCAACCAAAAACACCTGTTCGGTTGTCAACCAAAATTAAATTTTTCAGTGATACAAATTATAATGAATTGAAATTTTTTAATTTATACATATGTATGTATGTAACTACATACATATTTCAAATTATTTTCCAAAAATTGAGTACAAATAAACACATGTGGATTTTTTAAATTTAGAGAAGAACATTGTTTCACGAAAGGATTCCGCCTCCACAAATTGACATTGAAATTTTTTTTAACACCTATATTTCGCCATATCAAGTTAACAAATAAAAAAAAGAAGTTCAGATGGAAGTGAAAATTACAGTGCGATTCTGGCAAACCTCACTGATACCTCACAAGTCACAACAACTTCACAAGGTGAGGTGAACTTGATTTTAAGAAACTTTTGTTTTTTCTTGTCTGAAAAAAAAATATTTTAAAACCAAATAAACATGTTAAGTGATGTAAAAAACCTATCCTCGGTCGTAAATCGAAAGAAAATAATTCCTCCATAAAAGAAAATTATTGTTTACAACACGACGAGTAAGATCGTCATAGAACAGCAAGTTGTGTACATATGTATGTGGCTTACAATAATTTTCGTCGTCGATGAGTTCAATGGTTACGTTCAATAAAAATTCACACCTTAGCAATCACAATAGAAATTCACCTTGCTGTGGTGAATTTTTTTGTGATGTTTTTTGTTAGAGTTATCGGAGAATACGGAAAATTTTATCGAGTCAAAACAACCTCAAAAGAAAACCTGTGACTTGTGAGCCCTCACAACGCCAGAATCTCCCTGTTTATTTCCTGTCAAAATTGTTCGTATAGTGCGGAAAAATAGCTCTCAATTTATTTATTTCTTCTGAGCAAGGACCCGTTCCAATTTTTTTTAGTCTCAAAGATCAGTTTATTTCATCAGTGATTCCTGTCCCACAATTAGCAAAGACTCTGTCACTCCTTGAAAGTGGAAGATATCAACCCCGAATTTTTCCAAATAAGGATGCTCCCTCATATACTCCACCAAAATAGGCATTAGAATTAAATGTTGAAATTTATCGTATAATAAATATTATAATTAATTTAACTTGATTTATTTAAAATTTATTCTTACTCATATTCTTCTAAAATTTCGAAATTTCGAATTAGCGTACTCGGTCAGCATTCATTAACGTAAGACAAAATACGTTTACATAACTCACGATCCCAAACTGTTATATTTCGTTCACAAGCTAATCTTTCACAGTGAAGACGACTAGACCCCAGGTTTTTGAAAATAGGATAATGAGGTTTTTGGATAAAATTGCGTTATTTGCCGCTTTGACCGATTTTATTAAAATTTTAAAATTTGTAGTTCAAACAAATAAAAATTTCACGATTTCGCAATTTATTTGTTTTATTAACAAAATAATTTTTTAAATCCATTTCCTTGTCTTAAATTTTGTTTGGCATTTTTTAACAATATTGAATCAATACAATACAACCTTATTTGCCAGATTTGAACTATGATATTATTAAGTTTGTGCTTTTATTTTTAATATTTTGCACAAATTCTTGTCATTGCCAAGGTGCAATCCGTCGATAAACATCAATGAATTTTGTTTACTGTTTTTATTCATTAGACATTTTAAAACAAAAATGTTAATAATTTTTTTCTTCTTCTTCGTTGTGATGGAAAAAGCACGTGTCATCTAATAAAAAAGAAAAACAAGAGAGAAAAACTTCAATTTTGTTTATAGAAATTACGAACTAGACACAATTCCGCACAATTTCGTCCAAAATAAAAGCAAGTGCTTTTATGTATCTATAAATTGTTTTTAGGAGGATGATCATTGAAGCCAACACTATATTTGTTTTTTTTTTGTTCATTGTTTATTGTGTAATAAAGGAATTTAATGTAAAATAGTTTTATCTCTCTTCGAAATCAAATGACACAACATTCAAAGTTGATGAGAATAACTAAAACAATTTATGAAACAAAATTCACTCACCGGTGGTGGTGTGCCAAATAAAAAAGCCTACCCAGAGGGGTTGTTCATCGTCATCGTTTTGATTTGTAGATACCGAACAAGGGGGGAGGCAAATAATTTTATGCCTGTATTGAATACAAAATATATCAACAGCAAAAACGACAACAACAACAAAACACAACACAACAAAAACTTCTCAATGGATACCTAAATAAATATTTTATTTCTCTATATAGTTGACTCACTAATCAGTAATGTGTTCTTCTCTTTCACTCAATGAATGAAAAGCTGTATTTGTTTTGATTTCAGTAATTTTAGAATTTTCACGCATAGAACGAACCAAAAAGAAAAATAGTCTAGTATAATATAAAACATAAAAGTCGGTCGTGCATGTGAGGATAGGAAGGTGGCGAAAATCGTCGAAGGTATTTTATATGCATCGTCCAAAGTTAAAGTTAATTTATGGGTTGGAAAATTACTTAACAAGGGTAGAGTAAAATTTTAAACGAGACAAAACTTTACCATATCTAATAGGCGCAAAGTGTATAAGAAAGAGCCGTCACTACTAATCTTAAATTCGTCATCGTTAATGATGATTGCGTTTTTATTTTGCTTCTGAGAATAAAACTTACAACAAATGTGAAGAAATATTTAAGTTCTGTTTTGGGTATTCCAAGTCAATAACCACGCTGAAATAATATTATAACAGACTTGGACAAATACTTAAATAAGATCCTGCTGGTTGCGTGTGGCTCTTGTCTAGTCAGTACGTCTGCTCGTTCAATTTTTCTTTAGGTAAAAAAAAAAACGTCCTTGAAATAATTATTTATAATTAATTATGAAACTCAGTGGGAATAGCAACTAACGTAAAAGTTTAGAGGATTTGATAGCTGAATTACTGATAACATTATTGGCAACATACTATAGCGAAGATAAGAGGCACCTATTATGATTTAGTGAATTGCGTTTAAATTACTATTTAAGTTGCTTATATTCAGCCTTATCATGAATGCCATCGTAATCGGAGACTTTTCCGAATCCCGAAAAAAAAACTATCACCGAATCCGTTTGTATTGAGAATTTGTATCGAGATTTTTCACTACGATGGAATTCATAACAAGTTTCCGATTACGATAGAATTCATGTTAAAGCTGATTATCTTTAATAACTATTATTATTATTGTTATTGTTATAAATTTCAATAGAAAAGGTGGAAGTAGAGTTTTGTAGTTTGAAATGATAGCTTTTTTATAATAATATGCGTTTGTAAATGATCAACTCATTGCCACAGTTTGGAGGACCAGGAGCTAGTAATTTAAAGCTTTCATTAAGTAAGGGCCCTACAATTTTCTGACGTTTCGGAACATTTACATATAAACTAGGAAGTCCACATTTGTGTAATGCAGTTGGAGAAAGAATCTCTGTTCTTACTCATTTTTCTTTTATTAGTTCTGAGCAACGCACTAGAGTCTGAGCCTGAACAAACCAAGTAGGTTCTGAGCAGAGTATGATAAGAGCTTCATGATTTATGTAATTATGAAATACACTTTAGCACTGTCATATGACTATAAACCTATCAAATAACATGTAAAATTATGAAATTGGTCACGATCAGCTGTTTTTCCATCTGCTTATTACCATTACTTCATTTTTATTATTGTTTTAGGGAAAGAATGCAACTGGTTATTTCATTGTTTATAAAAGTAGCAAATATGGGCATACATGAAATATTACGACAGTGCTCGGTAGACGCAAATGTTTAATTTAGTGTTACTAATATCAATTAAGGTTTTTAATTGTGAATCCGGAGAAACAATTGTTTGTTTTAATGTAATTTTTGAAATTAAAAATATTTGTATGTGGTAGAAATTAAATATTTATATATTGGGTACCTATTTAATTTTTTATTTCTCCACAACCAAACGGTATTCAAAGTTTAAGTTAGAGTAAACACTCGGGTGATATAACTGACACTCGACGAGGATAATGGCAGTCTTTTGAAGCCAACTAGATTTTAAAAACTACATTTAAACGGTAACTCCTGAGCAATTATTAAATTTCGACTTACGAGGTTATCGTCAACGATAAGCAAGTCATTGAACAGATTTTTTAAAAATGATACATATGTTGTTGACTTGCGATTTACTTACAATTGACTCCCAACTAAGTCACTGATTTTGCTTTTTGTTTTCGTTATTTGTTTATAAAAGTTTCAATTGCACTATACAAACACATTCATAGACAAATACAAAAAAGTTTTGAAATACTTGTTTTTTATTAACTTTGCTGTAATAATAGCTCTGTAACGTATCGAAGAGGGTAATATAACACTGCAACCCTCGATTCCTACGTTTATTTTTGGTCTCTAAAACAGACCTATCCTACTCTTTTCACCCATTGTGCTGACCTAATTCAAACACACCTACATAAAATATTACTTACATTTCACACCGAGACATTTTTGATTTTGAAAAATGAAAACACAATTGAGCAAAATTTTAAACAGCCTAATGCATAGGTATTCTCATGATATTATTTAAATATATATTTTTTAACATTTAAGCTCTTTACTAATATTTTAAACACTTTTTAACTAGTATCATGCTAAACCTATTTTTCTTAACAAAACTTAAGCTGAACACGTCTAAAACAATGACACTTTGTTTAAGTACTAATGCCGTTTTTGATTGGTAATCCGGAAGAAAAATGCCAATCGAACGCTTTTATCAATTCTGAAGTGTAAGCACTTCTGGTTTCAATTCGCCATGATTAAACTACCCTTTTTGACATTTATAAATGTCAAAGTTGCATAATGAAGTTAGTATGATGCTAAAAAGATAAAATAGGTGGTTTTAATTTTAATTTAATGTCAAAAAGATAGAACGATGCTTAACTAGTATAAAATTTGAAAAATTCTCTTTTTAACCTAGTATTATACTAAAAATGTTTGAATATAATGCTAACTGCCATATTATTCACTGATTGTGTAAGTGATTTTTAGACCTAGCCATTAAAACCACATTTTTTAACCCCCACAGTTTAAACTTCTGTTCATAATAATCACTCAAAAACACGCATTAAACCCGGTAAGTTAAAAATTAGTTACAACTGCAGGTAAAACCGATTTGAAATCTGCGTAATGTCAATAATTTGACACTTTGCATCCAGGTATTTACTTTTTTGTGTTTTTTTTTTTCTATAAGGTGCCTATATTAATTTAATGCTTGCATTTTTTACTGAATTTGGATGTGAATAAAGGTAAATTTAATGTAATTTTTCGTTACAATATGATAATATTGTGGTTTGCATTGTTTTCCTACTCTTGAATTAAAAAAATCAAGTTACCCTAGTTTTTGAAATCGTATCGCGTAGGCTAATTCAGCGATTGCAATCGCGTAAGCAAGTCGCTCTTGTCCTGTCTGTGGCATGCGGATGACCGAATGCAGGTGTCGCAGAATGGCATCACAGACTGATGGCAAAATATTAGCGACAGTATAGGTTGTGAAATACCTATATAATCGGCTGCGGTTTGTTCCATGTTGCCGCATGCAAAAAGGCGTAAAACAGCCAAAAGCTTATGTTCAACATTATCAAAAAATCACTAGACATGGAACTATACATATTATATGTAGCGGCGTATATCACCGTCCAATTCCAGTTTAATCAATGAATGTAGTTTCCAAAATGCTTCTTTTTTCAGTCGAGAATACTTACGAAAATCCACATCATCATAATTATCAACTCAAGCCCGTTTGTGCATTCGGTACATTCGACGAGTGGGAAGTTGATTCACCATTTTGGTCCTGAAATTCATCTTCTGACGACGAAGACATCAACATTTCATCTATTTCCTGAATAAAGTCCATTTTCTTTTTCGAATATTTATTTTCAGTCAGAGAAAATCTCAAATGTCAAATTCCACTTTTTACACAAAATTGTTTATTATCCTTAAATTTGAGCTTACAACCGGGTCTAACTACTTTAACAGCTCCTCGGAGTGGAGTTTACATTGAATCGGTTTAAACGCGACAAGGTTTAATAAAATGGTTTTATTTCCGAGTATAACGAGTGAATATTATGCTTTTGGTTTTAACTTTTGGGCTTAACTTACTTTTAACTCAGGTGTTAATTTTAAACGGATTAAAGTCAGTGAATAATATTGCAGTAAATCAACTCATACCTATAGTGCGCCAATACGTATAAATAATAAATTGACGTAAATGATTAAATTGTAATAGCAAAAACCATCAATGCTACATCAATTTATATGCGGGCGGTCTACTACTATCAACAAGGCTCTAAGTGGCACCCTATAAAATTTGACACATTTAACATCACAATCCACACTAGTCGTGTTTTGTTGGAAAAGCTCTTCACAATACAGTAGGATTCTACAAGAGTTACAAATACAACATCCACAGTAGAATTACTGCCAATAAAAGCAGAAGTAGATTCCTACTGCGGATGGGTTTTTTTGAAATTTCTTACTATATTATATATAAAATCCAAAAAATTACGGCTACTGTTGTTTTTTTGTATTGCTTCTATAAATCTATCGCTGTCCCATTCTTCTTTAATGTTGTTTACAAGAATAGTGGGATTTCTCATTTTTGGCACTGTTATTACATATTTATCACCAAGTTTTTCCTTTGCCTTTTATATGTCTTTTATATGCTGACGATCTAAAATTTGTTTTGTGTTAGACCTTGTCATTGTACAATCTGATTATATAAACCAGATAGTTAAATGATGTAATTATAATATGTTGTTCAAATTGAGTATTAAAGAAATGTAATGTCACCTTATTCTTTAAATCTAATACCCACTGACTTTAACTACTTGATTGAGTCTAACACATTTTTTCGTATAGTTGAAATAATATAGGTATCTTGGTATAATGCTTGTTTAGTTGTACAAAATTTCTACACGCAAACAATAAAAAAAAAAGCGATACTAAATGATTTGTTATTGTTCACATCCACAAACAAAAAATCTTTCCGAACTATTCATCTTATAAAAACGATTCTACTGTATAAAAATTTTACTGACTTTCGCGTATTCACTTGTAAGCGAAACTGTGTTGATTTTTGTAATGCAAATTCGTTCATATCCCTTTATATTTCTTGTAGAATTGAAATAGGTAGTAACGTTTCAGTGAATTAATATATTTTTTTAGATAAAATCCATTTTTGTACTTGATTATAGAGATAAGTGCCATTTGCTGTTACTTAATTTTTTGGATTCAAGACGAACCACTTATGATGTAATGTTTGATGTGCTCCTTTTTGTATCACCAATTTACGCACCTTTAAGATCAATTCGCACAAGGGAATAGCTATTTGAGTTTCTAGAGCTATTAATCATTTCAAAACAATTTTGAGTGCCAGGAATCGTGATGTGTAAAAATCAATGTTCGTCTAAGTGTCATAATTTTGTTATTGAACGTACCCAATTATAACGTAATGTGTGACACGTAACGTAAGATTCAAGTTTTTTGCTTTAATTCGATGAGGAGCACAGGCATGACAACAGTTTTAAAACATTATACCTATAAGAAATATTCAGTTAGTTTGTATTTAACCGCAATATTAAAACTTAAATCTAGATGTATTTACTTTGTATTTGTATAATTTACATCCGTATTTAAAGTTTTAATCTGGATGAATCGATTGAATAGTATGGGAGTAATAGACCCACAAAAAAAGACCAAGCGAATCCAAATTTTGTTCATTCATTATGAAAAAAATACTACAGCTACCTACGAAAAAATAAGTGAAGGCAATTA
This sequence comes from Epistrophe grossulariae, assembly GCA_929447395.1. Classification (NCBI taxonomy): domain Eukaryota; kingdom Metazoa; phylum Arthropoda; class Insecta; order Diptera; family Syrphidae; genus Epistrophe; species Epistrophe grossulariae. The sequence goes on from OV839567.1 coordinate 107,735,274, forward strand.
AAAAATGGTGAAAACGGCTCTTTAAAGGATAAAGTCAAAGCCACTGAAAGCCTTGCACACAGGCGGTAACCTGAAAAATTTTATATTTTCTGATGAAAATTTTCTGTTCAACAATTCATAAGCAAAAAAATGCCAGTTTTTTTTTGCTGAACAATTTCAAGATGATTGATAAATTGATAAAAACACCTGACAGGTCATGATTAACTGCGCGTTCCTGTGATAGTTTGAGAAAGTGTTAAACCAAATCTTCGCTCGTATTTGTCGTTTTTAGAGTAAATCAGAGACTGTAGCGGCCATACATTGCATTTATGTATATTAATTTATATCCTGATTTAAAGTCACCCATAGACACTACACTTGTGTCTGCACCGGTGTCGGTGTACGGAAATGTGTGCTGTGTGTGGGCTGGTGCGCACACCGATTTGGGTGTCAGACACGGTGCGAGTAAAATCAAGTTTTTGATTTTTGGTGTCGATGTCTCGATCGGTGTGGCGGAACGCCACACTGGTGACAGTACACCGGTGCATACACAAGTGTAGTGTCTATGTACTTATAGATAACTTGTCATAACACAAATATTTTTGGTTTATTATTCTGCTTCTCCCGAAAAATATTATTTTTTGAGTTGTCAAGTCATTATTGTCAAGTGCCCATATTGGTGCAGCGTGCAACGCCTTAAAGCCCGTTTTACTTGATAATCCTTGAAGACTAAATAATTATCAACCTTAAGACACAAAAGAGTAAAAAGCTAGTTGACTAGCTCTTTATATTGTATTATAACAGTAACATATTAGCCTTCTACAAGACCTTGATAATCCCGGTCCTACTATAAAGGACAGAAAGGATGAAAATTTGGCTTAGAACCTTTTTTTATGAACTATTGAAAGCAAATACAGCAAGTCTATTAACGAATAAATAGAAAATTTCCACCTATTAGTACCTAGGTACTTTCTTGATTAATACATATTATATGTATGTACCTATTATTACTCCTCTCAGTTTCTTTTCATCTTTTGCGACATGATTTAATAATGGACATTTCTTCAAATAAGCTTTTATTTTTGATCGAAATAAATCAAAGACAACACAAAAATTTCAATAGGTACCACTGGCAACTCCTTGACAATTAAAACTGCCAAAGTCGGCATTGGGGTAGCTGTAGATAATAATATTTTGTGTGAAGTGTGGCGGCATGCGTAACAATCCACAAACACGTCCAAACACGCAAAAGGATGCAACAAACACCCTTTTTTCGGACATCCTTGACAACTGGCGATTATCTCAAAAACCGACCTAAAACACACCTTCAACATAATAACCTGAAAGGTCCAAGAAGTAAGAAAATGAAAAGAAACAACTTTAGACTTTTTTTTTTATACATATCTACATGGCGCTCCAATAATATTTTTAATGGGACAGAAAACGACATGACAAACTGCAAATGTATAACAAAAAAAATGAATATGTACGTAAAAAAGGATGCAGAATACACACTATGGTACTCCACCAACACCACAACCATACGGAGCATGACCCTGCGTCAATTCGTTTTCATACAAAATACGAGGGAGTCGGAGTAATGACGAAATGTACAAATACGACAATGACGGTGATGGCGATGACGATGACGACAACGAGTGGGTCGGTTTTGGTTTTTGTGGGAAAAATTCTGCCAAACAAAAAAAACTTTATTATAACACCCCAAAGAATTAAAATGTTGACCAAAAACTAAAGCCAATATGATTTTTCAAATAAGAATTTCTCAATTAAACCCAAGACCAAAGCAAGAAAGACAAAAGAGAAAATGGTGATTCGATCCGCCGCCACCGCTGATGCTTCAGGGACAGCCTGACAGGCCAGGGGAAACACCATACACACCGTCCATCCACCAACAAACTCGTCCGTCGTAAGATGAGCGAAAATAAAAATCGGCAAAACCGAAACCGAAACAGAAGTGTAAATCCAACGAAATATATTACAGAAAAAAATGGAAAGAAGGCTACGCGAGCTCTGCGGTCATTGTTGATCATGAAGGCAAAATACTAATACTTCGCAACTCCGCCAGCATAACATTCGGGTTAAGGGGGCTAGTAACTTGCTTCTACTGCTGCTGGCGCTTTAGGCGAATCCCGAAAAAATATACTGGGAATCAAATTTTTAATTTTTTTAATAAAATATATTTTTCACTAATAAATTACATACATTAATTAATAACAATAAGAATTAAATTTACCTCAGCACATTTTTCTAATGTTTTGAAATGAAAAAAAATCTTTCGCACTATTTTTTGTACAAATTTTCTTTTTTAATATTTTCTTTTTCTAATATTTTCGCTGGGAAATTACGGAAAAACCGAAGCAGGAAAAAAAAGAAGAAAAATATCTTTTTTCCTTCTTTTTCTTCTATATTTTCTCGTTTATATATATAATTCGGCTGCTCTCGCTCGGCTACACACACGCACGGTAGGTATATATTATACCTCTCGAAAGGAAGTTTTCTTTTCGGAAATAAGTTTTGTTTTTTTAGCACAAATTACACAAGTTTGAAGCACTATTTTTACAAAATGTTCGTTAAGAAATATTAATGAGTTGTTTAATTAATTTTTTAAGCAAATTTGTAAAACTTATTTATGGTTTTTTGCAAATTAAATTGACATACTCATGTAGAATGGCCACAACATATCACCGCCATATTGGAAAATATTTTTAATAACGCGAAGTTGCGAAGCATCAACGAGACGGGTTGGAAAAAATCCAATTTGAAATTGTAATAGATTATGAAAAAAACATCGCAGGGAGTGTTGAAGTGTTTGGATGGAAGAATTCAAATTAATTGTTCCTTGTTGTACTTAAGAAATGGATAGATACAGAACCAGTGCTCCACACTTTGGGCCTATTACCTCTTTTACACACCACGAAGTACCTCACCGAAGCATATTGTTTTTTGGTCGTGTGAAAAGGAAATATGTCGACAAAGCAGATCGAACTGTGGAAATCGAAGTAGTGCCGAAACAGTTTTGTGTGTTGTTTATTGTTTTTTTTTGTCAACTGGACCCATGTTCTGTAACTCGGCGATAACTTTTTGAGGCGATAAATTGCCTTAAAAAAAGGGTTTCGAACAGAAAAATGTTTTTGGGCACATTTGAAATCGTAATTTTGCTGGAAATAATAAGAGATAATAAAATTGTCGAGCAAATGGACAAGAAAACAGTCAGCATGAAAATTTATTTAAAAAAGTTTCAGAAGAGCTCAAGTTACGACAGATAAACAAAACATCAGAGCAAGCAAGGATAAAATTCCAGCTACTTAAGCAACAATTCAACAAGGCTTTAGTCAAGACAAAGAAAAATGGTTCAGGATCTCCCGAGTTCAAAAATTTTGAAATTTTCCAAGACTTTATGGGCAAGAGACCGAGGGCAAATGACTTGTTTGAAAGCGGTAAGATTAAGAAAAATTTTAAAAAATTAGCTTATACCTACCTAATTAAAATTATACTTTCAGCAAATACGAAAGAAATTGTTGTTGAATGTGATGTTCCTGAAGCATGCAGATGATTCCAGTTCTTCAAAATCATTTACTCTTCCATCTGATAGAATATCTTCAAACAAAAATAGAGGTAGTGGTTTCACATTAAGATCATTTAAAAAAAAAAAAATTTTTTTTTTTGTTAAGAAGAAAAACTTATGAATCAGCTCTTCGAATGTTTGCATCCGAAGTAAAAAATCCCAGGCTGAAACCCAGGAAACTTTTTTTGAAAAACAGAGACAACTTTTAGAAGAGCAAAAAAAACTGGAGAATGAACTACAAGATCGAGAAGATGCCCGTATTAGAAACGAAACGTCACCATAGAATTCAATTAATTCTGCCCAATAGAGGGCAATAGCAAACCAACTTTAATACCTCGTTCTCATCAGGCCCGTTTAAAAGAAGTTTCATGCTATGAAAACTAAACCAATTTTCATGGCAATTTTTGCTTTCAATTCTAAAATCAATTTCTTCAATGTTAGTTTTCATAAAAACAAATAGATTACCAAATGACAATTTCATCATCTTAACACATTGGCGAACGCTTGCTTGAGAGAGGGTTATTATACTTTCTGGGGTACAGTCCTATTATGGAGTTCCAAAAATTTTTTACACTTAGGGCCAGTTGTACAATAGTGGTTCAGCCTAGGTTCAAGATTTTAATTCACCGATTTCGGCGGATTAACTAAGGTTCAACGCTGGTTCAAGTATGTAATTGGTTATTGTCACACACTTTAACAGTAAACCACTGTTGAAACTCATTTAATCCGCCAGAATCGATGGATAAAAATTGCTGAACCATGGTTTAAATATTTGTACAACTGGCCCTTAGAAACTCTACGAATAACCTTGTTGCATTGGTACTTACATTTTTGTATCCACAAACACTCACATGAAATGGAAAATAAACAAAACGCGAGACAAATAGATAAAATTATAACTAAATACATACTTCGGCAATCTCATGAGTCTACTATACACATACGTATGCAATATATTACGTCAGCTGTTTTGTGTAGCCGTATGCAAACCCCAATGAGTCGGTTTTCTTAGTTTTATCTTGATTGTTTTTGGTTCGGAGAGTTAACTTTCCTTTTCTTTAATTTTAGGATGAGACATAGGATGGCGAGGATCAATTTGGTAAGTATTTTTGGTAAACTCCTAATTGTCTGTAACTGGTAAATTTGATTAACAAATTTCCCTATTTCCTAGAATTTCCTCTGGAATTTGTGGCAAGGCGCCCACAACAATTTGTAATCCTATTGAAGTGAATTAAACTATTAAACTATTGCGAAAATAAAAATTGTATATGCGTACCTGGACCCATGTTCTGTAACTCGGCGATAACTTTTCGCGTCGAGAAACGGCGAAAAATGGAACAAAACTCATAGGAATCCTATGGACCCATGTTCTGTAACTCGGCGATAACTTTTCGCGTCGAGAAACGGCGGAAAATGGAACAAAACTCATAGGAATCCTATGGGTTTTGTTCCATTTTTCGCCGTTTCTCGCCGCTAAAAGTTATCGCCTCATAGGAATCCTATGGGTTTTGTTCCATTTTTCGCCGTTTCTCGCCGCTAAAAGTTATCGCCTAGTTACAGAACATGGGTCCAGGCCTAAATAAATCCAATTCCCCCACACCAACGCGAATTTTCGGTGGCGACGACGAAAACAATAATTGCAACGTGTTGTTTTCATTGACAACTACGTGTTGTTATTGTTGTTTTCGTCATCGCCACCAAAAATTCGCGTTGGTGTGGGGGAAGCTTAAAGGTTCCCCCACACCAATGCGAAACCGTTGCGGCGACGATGAAAAGAATTATAACAACACAAGGTTGTCAATGAAAACAACATGAACCTTTATTATTGTTTTCGTCGTCGCCACGCAGATTCGCGTTGGTGTGTGGGAACCTTAATACGACTGAAAGTGTACATCCTTATTTAATTTTTAATCTATCGGGTGAATAATATGGCGGTTAGAATTTAATTTTTAATCTATCGGGTGAATAATATGGCGGTTAGAATTGGGCCCCTGAGTTCAAGTAAGTCCCCTTTCACACGTGGAATCAAGTTGCTGAAGATTTGTTAACGTTTTGTTTTAATTTCTACCAAACGTAGACTGTTTATTCCTATTATTTTGTGACCTTCTCATCAAAAAAACGAAAGTTGTTTGAAACTCAGTTTCCTCGTGTGAAAGGGGACTAACCTCTGGTAATGGTGAACATGTTCATTGCTTACAACTTTTACTGAATGCACTTAATACAAACAGCTATTACATTATTAATTGTTGACAGGTTCTATTACAATCGTAAAACACACAAAACATAGAATTTGTTTTTTTTTCTCTATTATGTACATTATATACATAAGTATTTTAAAAAGTAATAAATAATAACAAATGTATCCAAAAATTTATTTTTTTGTATTTTGTTTTATTGAATGGCTTTAAATATTTTCAAATCATTCTGCAATTATTTTTCATTATGTAATAATCAATTTCCATTAATTCTCAATGGATAGGGATTACTAGTATGTATAACAGTCCCATTCATTTAACCCCCTTAGCCGTCACCAGTGAGTTTACACGCAATGGCCACCTCCACAACCACCGCTGCAACACAAAGTAATCAATTTCGCTCATTTGGAGGACGAGAATTACAATTAAACATTATCGACTACAACCGTGATTCATTCGAGGTACAAATTATCAACAAAACCTACTCTAACGAAAGAAGTTTTCGCTTTAAGTCAATAATAACTTTAGCTCTTACTTATTTGGCCTACATTGTATCCTCTTCAAGCCGGCTATTGATTGTTGATGTTGTGTCATTTATAACTTTGGGTTTTCTAATATACACAACCATTGAGTTGGTTAAATCAGGTGAGAAGCATGGGATGGAATTTTTTAATCTTAAATAGTCATTGACTTTCATTGTTAGAGAAAGTTCTATTTGTAGCTGAATTTGCTTTGCAAATTACGACCGAGAAGTTCCTGTCTCGCAAGACCAGTTTTTTCATCCCGGCCACAAATATCAAGGATGTGGTTATCAACGAAGTTATAGAAGATGTATTGTATTGTCTATTGTTCTTTCTGCAGTTCTAATATCCCTCGTTTCAGCTCGCCATTAAGTACGTTCTCATAACAAGAACGAGAGGGAGCCTATGTCATAGTAAGCCTATTATAGCCATGTTCAAAGTAAGAAGAAAGAATGAAAATTTGTGTGATTAAAAAACATCAATTTATTTTCAGTCTCTGCAGCCGCGTATTGAATGCTTGGAGGTAGTATACTCTCATTTTCTTAAGAAACTGGATCTTGAAAGATAAATTTTATTTTAAATAAAATCGATTACTTTGGCCAAATCCAGGCATTCTTTCTCAATGTCCTCTGTCTGAAAATAAGCGAATCAATAGTTTACGTAAATTTTTCAGGAATAAACTCGGATTTTGTACCTTTAGCTTGGGTTGAATGTTTTGGTTATTAATGGGTAGGTTGGTTTGGTCTGGGATTTCTATCTCTGTTACTGGAATGTTTATTTGAACCTTTAACTGTATGAAAGAAGATACAGATTATAGGTAATGAAATGCCCATTTCTATTGGACTATCAGGAACTTACGAGACGCTTTAGTTGAATCGATTGGGAGCGTTTAAAGTATTTACTGTAAATTGCAGGAATTTCTGTGCGCAGAGTGATTACTTCATCTTGTAGCTTCTTTATTTGTAACAAATACTGAAGTTCTTCATCTATAAAATAACACTTTTAATATTGAATTGAATGGAATTTTTATTGAGGCTTTTAGATAATGTTACATAATGAGTACAATTCAAAGAATATTGCTTAGCAAACACTTAATATATTTGTTTCTAATTAAAATCATAAAACATAACATTACCCATTTTGTTGTTTAATTTTTTAAAAGTGAACTGTCAATATTCATAATTCTGCAAAGGAGTTGCCATTTCAGAGGCAATTGACGTGTTTATATTTGAAAGATCTAAATTGGCTTGTTCAAATTATTGGGATCTTCGATTGGACCCGAAATGAGTGTTTTCGTAAATTACAGAACAAGTCCCCTTTCACACGAGGAAACAATTTGCGGAGATTTTTTTGACGTTTTCTTTTAATTTCCTTAAAAATCTCTTGTACCTTTCACACGAAGATCAAAACATGGAGCCGCAAAACTGCGTTCGTCGACTCAAATTAGTATGGAAATTAGAATCACCACGGACTCATTTTGTGCATGTATTGTGAGAGAGAGAGCTTCCCATTTCACCATACTCAGCGAGAACCGAAACAAAATGGAATCGAGAACGGATCCAAAAAAATGAATCGATGAACGAACGAGACAGGCGTTTTGTGGTTGAAGAATATTATGCAATTTATTTTCTTCTATCGTTTGTATATAAATGAAACATCACGATGTATTTTATAATTAATAGCTGCGTTTTATTTTCCCCCAGATCCAATCCAGATCAGATCATGAAAATAAAACAATCCAGGATCTCAGTGACAACTTGTTATATACCCAACTCTTTTTTTCCTTTGTTTTTTTTATTCGTATACACCCTTTGTCTTTTTTCTTTACACTACTGACGCCATTTACAAATTAAGGGTGTGTGTTCAAAATGGATTTGGAAATCCAAATTCAAAACAAAGTTGGATCTTGTGTTGTTTTTGTAATACATGTATTTTTGTAAGCAAATCCAATCTGGTTCGGATCTTGGGGAAAATAAAACACAGCTAATAATTAACAGCCTTATTTATTAGAATTCGCTAAACACCTCTAAACGGCTGAATAGTTATGTAATGCATAAGCATTTATGTAGCCACTATTCAACGCAACATAAATTATTATTTATAAAAGATTTTCCTACCCTGTATAGTTATAATACGCTTGTGTCAAATAAAGTACCAAAAAGAGGAAATCTATTACGTTTTACTTCCAAAACTGACAAACCAATCTCAGCTGTTCATAAAAAAAAAACAATTCTGTTGCGCAGCATATTGGATTCTTTTATTTTTTCCTAATATTATTATTCAGATTATTGTTATTTGTGTGGTTTTTGTGTTGTTTGTCAATAAAGTAATATATTTTGGAATAAAAAAATCATTTTTATTGATTCATTAGAAGATTTGTGTTTTCTTCACTCTACACGGTGGTGTTTTTATTGAAAAGAAAATATATTTATTAGGGTGGCTCTTTTGTTCGCAATGTCTAAAATTATTCTAAGTCCTTTCCTAAAAGTGATACAAAATTTCCAAATTTGACACATTTTAAGTAATTTGGCATCAATTTGAAGTTCTATTAAGTGTGCAAGAATTTAATTCCACGAAGAGGTAGTATCCAATAAAAAAACATTTCTATTTTTTACCTTTAAGGTGAAAAAAGGCTGGGATTCAATCCGTATAATTATTTTTCGGTGTTGCTAAGCTAGCCCCTCCAAAAAAAAAATGCACTACTTGTTTGTATATACATTGTACAGGTACATAATAATCATTTTTAGGGGAGGATAAAAAAGAAATTCAAACATTGCCAAAATAAGCGCTACCCTAATATCTATGTATTATATTGTTGTGTGTGAGTCAAAGTGACATTTCGATACTAAAATATCCCTATACAGACACTATTCAACCCTCAAACGCGTTCAGCTTATAATGCCACTATTCAACGTTGCAAAGTTTTATAAATACAATTTTCGTGTTTAGAGGCATTATAAGAAGTGTATAGGTTTATGCACTCGCTATAATGCGTTTATAAATTCGGCTGTAAATAATTAACTTTTGATTTTAAATTGATTTTCTTTCTCGAGGGAATTTTTATTAAACTGTTGCGCTGGGCACGAACGTGAACACATTGAAAAAAGCTAATTGTTTTTGTTGTCTTCTCCTTTGTTTTCAGTCCATAAAAAAATACTCACCATTAGGGTATTGCATACATTCTCTCTTTCTCAGTAAAAAAAAAAGTACTCACAATTTTCTTTCTTTTTTTGCATGCATATACAAAAAATGTGCTAATGTGTGTATGACACTCCGTTTTGAAATGATCCAAGAAAGATCGAAAAAGTTGGGTCAGTGAATTTGCTTGAAGGGTTGATTTGGCAGTTAATCTTTTTATTGTGTTCTCTTTCTCTTTTTGATATTTTCAATGGTTTACAATCCTCGCGTTCGGGGATCTATCCAATGGGTGTCAACCTATACCAAAAATTTTCGGATACGTTTGGTTGTTGTTGCATCAGCTGTTTTGTCACAAGGGATTACAACAACACAAACCTATCCGGATAGCTTTGGGTTGATCCCCGAACGCGACCAATGGGTTTCCACCTTAGAAGAAGAAGATAAAGATAAAGAGGTATATATCACATATGCAGTGCATGTGATTGAACCACCAAATAAAAAAATGGTGCCTATCTCTGTCATTTTTCCGATCTAAAGGGAAGTGTTTCGAGATTTTTCAATCCTTAAAATAGTGAAAAAAGATAACTAAACTAAATAAAGAAATTAAAGCTATGCGCAAACCGACACGGTGGCGGTGGCGATCGCGATAACTTTTATCGCGCGATAAAGATGCGTTCAAAAACCTGCTCACATCAACGCGATATATTGTGTATAGCGGGCTAAGTTGTCAAAAGTTTAATTTTTGAAGTTTAATAAAAAAAATCTAATCTTTTAAAAGAAAATGGAAGAGGCTCTGCTTTTAGCTTTGCTCATAGATGAGGAAGAAGTAGCGGAAAGGTAAAATCATAATAAACAAAAAGAAATTGCATATTTTAATTCCATCACCTATTTCAGCAGCAGAATATGGGCCCATGAAATAAACCTGGCCCGTGAAACAAAAGGCGAGTTTCACACAATGTTTGCGGAACTCCGGGCGGACAGGCATCATTTTTATACCTATTTTAGAATGTCGATTGAGTGCTTCGACGAACTCCTGGCTTTAATTCAGGAGGATATAGTGAAAGAATATACCAATTTCCGAAGACCTATCGAGCCTGCGGAACGACTAGCCGTAACAATAAGTATGCACACTTCAACTTTTTTTTACACCGGTGAACATAAAAGCCCTTCCACACTATCCCTTGAGTATTAATACATGTCATATTGAAAGTGGGAAAGAATTCCATGCTACTGCGTTTTCATTTTTTTACCACACACAACAGTTTAATTTCTCAATAAAAATGTGATGAAATGTGTGATAGAATAAGAACCATTTCTAAAAATTCTCATGTATTAAAACATGTCATATCGTGTAGGCTGGAATATCATATGCTGTGTATGATGGGCAGTCATATTTTGTTTCCACACTATTATACATGATTATGTTTCCCACTTTTATGACATGTCTTAATACTCAGTGGGATATTGTGGAAGGGCTTTAAGTTCAACTTCTGTATGTATGTATGTATTTATAACCTTTTAAAATCTCGTTTTTTGATTATGTGCAAATTTTCAGTTCAAGTTTTTTTCTTAAATAAATCTTTCAATTAGCATAAAATACCAATCTGTTTTGCCCTTACATTTGTTTAATTTGCTGTCTTTATATTACAAGTTAGTGCAGTCCTTACCATTTGTTAAATTGGAAAGTCATCTATTAGCCAGAAGTAAAATTATAACAAAAAGAAGGAGCAAGATCTCGTGTACAAGTATAAAAACCTACTATAGCGAAATGTTACTTGTTTTCCGATATCTAGTTCTTATTCTTCTAAGAAAAAATATTAGGTAATTACCTATCAAATAATAACTCGTAAAATCGGTTTCGTTTTTATGTTTTTTAATGAAAACATACTTGAATTTAGTTTAACAATGACTAGCTATATATATGAACGCAAATACCCAAGGTTCAATGTGTGAACAAAAGGAAATACTATGTCTGTTCGCGTACTGCGAATTTAGCCCCAATTCAAATTCATTTAAAAACAATAAAATTCGTAGAAATTCGCAGTTTTGGACAGTACGCGAACAGATATACCTAATAATTTAATAATAAAAATATAACAATGCTTTTTCAATGCAAAGTTGACTTAAGTTTGATCATATTGTTCTATAATATCAATCATAAGATTGTTGTAAAATTTCATCAATATCATCTTCGATGGAAGCATCAACAAATTCCTCTTCTTCATAATTAGAAGAATATGCTTCTACTGGTGTGGATGTAATCCTTTCTTGAGATACAGATGAGATACTTTGATTAGAACCCATTTCTTCGTCTTCATTGATTTGCTCAATCTCAGCCTCCAAAAATAATTTCGACAGTTTGAATTTAAGCAAAGCTTGTCTTCTTTTAGAGAATTTTTTCATCGTTTTCGCATAGCCTCTAAATAAGTCATCATTATCATCTGAAGGGGGTTCAGTTTTCTTATCCAAATAAAAAATCACTTGACTAACTGCTGTTGATTGTTTTATATCTTTTTTTCTTCGTTTTGGAGTGGGTTGAACGCAAGTTTCAATCAAGTCCATCGGTGTCAATGGTTCTATTTCGTATATTTCTTCTATAGTTTCTTCTGATATTTGAGGAATTGAATGAAGGTTAGACTGCGTTTTACTAAATGCTAAAAATGGCTTTAAAAAACCCATTTGTGCAGCCCAAGGCCACGTTTTGTACCGTTCTAAACTTTTCATTTCCTGTCCCGTTTGAACTTTTTCAGACCGTAAAAATTTTGCAAAACAGTCCCTTAAATTTTTCCACCTCTTTTTCAAAGTATCGCCTAAAAAGAAAACAGAAACGGTTACTTTTGTTTTTAATTATTTATCTATGCATTTACATATATATGTATGTGTCTTTTCAGGATATCTTGCAACAGGCGATTCTTTTAAAACCATTGGCCACAGTTACCGAATGGGGTTTACAACCGTAAGTTCTATTGTTTTGGAAGTTTGTTTAGCACTATGGAATAGATTGCAGCCTTTGTTCATGCCGGAGCCAACAAAAGAAATCTGGGAACAAAATGTTGCAGGTTTTCATGACAAATGGCAATTTCCAAATTGTTTAGGCAGTATCGATGGAAAACATGTTACTATAAAGTGCCCAAATAATTCTGGAACGAATTATTTTTGCTATTTGCAAAAATTTTCTATTGTATTAATGGCCATTGTAGACCACGATTATAAATTTATTGCCATAGATGTTGGAGGATATGGCAAAAACAGTGACGGTGGTATTTTTGAACATTCAATAATAGGACAAAAGTTTATGAACAGAACATTTGACCAACTGAAATTTGTTTAATTAAGTTATTTTTTTGTCTAATCTAGTTTATAAATTAATTTGAACTATTATTTTATTTAAAATATGTAGTTATATAGGTAAAGAAAAATTTATATAATTGAAAAGAGTTAATAAAACAGATCAAAACAGTAAAATTATTAAAATTTAGCCTGCAATGTTGGTGAATTCCATATTGTATTGCCTTTGATGGATATGATGGCTGACTCATCAGCTGATATACTATAAGACTACATAAAGTATGTTTAGGAAGATAGATAAGATCGGAAAAGTATAAATTTAGTACCTCCTTGTTACAATAATGTAAACAATGGGTTTCGATAAACAGAAACTGAATTTCAGAATGCTAAAAGGCATTTGGTCAATTCAGAAAAATGAGATCTCAGAAACTTTGTTCGGTAAAAATTTGAGGAAGCGAATAAAAAATAATTTTGCCTCAATTTTCTTATGTGGATACTTGTTAGTATTTTTGAGATTGCATTTTTCTGAACTATCCAATTCTTAGCTTAGGTGGGTTTAGTACGTTAAAATTGTTTTTGAAATTTACTTACCGTCTTTTTCCCCCAGGGATTCGGCGATGGTATCCCATATCTTATCCTTTTTTTTTATATTTTTATAATCTTTATTTGATAGATCATATAAAATTGAATTTTCCCGAATTTTTTCTATTAATTTTTCTGTATTTGAAGTCATTTTCAAATTTTATTTTTTAAACTGTCATTTTTCTTCAGGCGATATAGCGATAAAATGGTGCTTGCTGCGTTCAAGAAAAGTCGCGTAACTGAACGCAGCAGTGGAACGTGAACGCAATCCACATATCGCGTCGATGTGTGCCCCTCCATTGATTTACGTGTGCGGCATCCACATTGTTATCGCCATCGCCACCGCCATCGCGTCGGTTTGCGCGTAGCTTAAATAAAAGTGAGAATAGTGAAAACTTGCAATACTTTATTAAAAAAAATATAAAACAACATCCGGTGCTGTGTTAAATTGTGTAAAAACACCTGTAAGCAATCTTTTCATTTCACGGGCTGATTGTGTTTCAAATTCCACATAAATTAATGTGAAGTGATGTTTTTTATGTAAATACATTATCGTAGAATACTTTAAAATTGATAGGGGTATTCCCGATCCGATGCAACTGGTCTTGTATCATTGCAAAAATGCAAAAGTGTAAAATTGCTATACCCTAACCCCATTGTAAAAAAAATCTTTGCACTTTTGCAATGATGCAAGACCAGTTTGCATTGGATCGGGAATACCCCTGATATTTCATAGCATTTTGCTATAATTGAAAATACAAATATACTTTGAAACGTGATATGTCAAGTGCGGGGTGCCTATCTGTCAAAATTGAAATTCTCGCGGGTCGAAGTAGCTTTTGTTGGTGATGGCAAGACGCTCACAAGCATTGAGCGCCCGTAGTGCGCTAATTTTAGGTACTTACTTTTTGTGAAATATGAGACACAGCTCACCTGTGAAATGAACAAAAATTGCACTGCTTGTTATAGGTTTTTTTTACAGGATTTTTAACAGAGCACCGCATATTGTAGTTTTATATTTTTATTTCAATGAAGAATAGCAAATATTCACTTTATTTACTTTAATTTCACTTGTTTATTTAATTTACTAAGTTTTTATTTCTATTTTGACGATTTAAAATCTCAAAACACATTTGGAATCGAATTTGGAAATTTTCAACGAAATTACCTCACAATAAGGCCCAACGAAAACGTAGTATAATATCAACGAAATTTGATTGGAAATTTCGTAAAAAACCATAGTGGAAACCCATTGCAAACCATTGAAAATGTCAAAATTCGATGTATAGAAAACAGAAAGAGAACACAACTAAGCAAGCTATTAACATCAAATTCAGAACGAAATTAGATGTCAAACGAAATAAGCAAATTTGCAATGAACTTTTTCTGTAATTTACGAAATTACCTCATTTCGGCTTCAATGAAAACGAAGTATACGGAATTGTTCATATTTCTGAGATTGCTAGACTGCTTTTAGACGATTGCGATTTTTAAGCGGCGTTTCTCTTTTGGTTGCAAGGATGCTTTTAAACACTGCGATTTTTAATGGTTGCAATTTTTGTTAAATGGAAAGGAAACATATCTGCACACTCTTTACTCTGCTTATGTCTCAGAAAACACGAAAAGGCACAAAGAAGAAAGGGCGATAACTCTGCAATTTTTTCAATCTCAGCAATTGTGTCTACCCCCGCCAAGTTTCTTAAAAATCGCAAGGGGTGATTGTATCGTTTAAAAGCAGTCTAAGATCTTTGAGATTTCATGTAGCAGAACTCGCCTACTTGTTTGAATTTTTTTTGTAGAAAAATGTTATTTCAAAATGACGTAATTTGTCTGCAAACTTGGCTGTAAAGTCAAATCACATCAGCTGTATTTGCGTTGTGAGTGAGTTTGAGTCGTTTAAAGTTTGAGTTGAGTTTGAGTACACTCTTTACTCTACAATTGTGCTGGGTGGCAAAGGGATTGCAGTTGCAAATTGTTTTCCTTGCGAAAAAATAAATATCTAAACTTTATTTTGTTTTGTTTACAAACAAATTAATTGGCCTTCACAAAACAAAAAAAAAACATAATTTCTCTTGCGAACTTCCACTTTACTTCTTCAACAAGACTAAAAGCAGCTGTCCACCAAATTATTAACAAGATACCGATACCGAAGTTGCATGATGTTTGAACGAAATTAAATTTTGTGGTGAGTATACTAATATAAATTTGTCTCTTTGAAAATACCTACATATTTAAATGTAAACAAAATAAATATTAAACATTTGTAAGTAAATTTGGCTTCATAAAATAAATCCGCGTGGCACGAGAACGGATCTAAAATAGTTTTATGAATAAATTAAATTTTTATTTTTAGATATTACAGCATACATGCTGTATTTTTTTTTAAATCGAATTAGGTTGCCTTGTCGAAGGTCGGGTGCGGCAAAGATTTGGAACCTTCAATTGAAGTTATCACTACCAGTGGTCGGCCAATTGCCAATTACTCTTTCTGACGCATTTGAATAAATGTAGGTACTTTTTCTTACTCGTCTGAATAATTAAATTTAAAATGTTCCCTATAGAATGAAGCTTTTTATTGAATGAGTCATCATTTATCATTTTACTTCAGTGTTTTTAGATTTATTTGATTTCTAAATAGATGGCGGTCATAAAAATCAATCGACATTGACCTAGTTAATTTTTATTTAAATATAATCGTTCCAATAGAAATCTTAATTCTCCGTGCAACCATTTAAGCATGGCAGACACAAGTAGTATTCCACAATTTAAAAAAGGCTTGCGAAAGAAATGTTTTTTCTGAGAAATTTGTAACAATATCTAACATATTTTATCCACCGTTTGCTTGCACTTAGTCCAACAATGTTTCCTTTTCTTTTACAAAAGATCAGCTTGCTAACTCCTTTCTTTATCTTCCGTATTATTATGAAGAACTACCTACCTACCTATCCAATTTAAAACTAAAAAATTGATATGCCAATTACGAGACATTTGTACATCCCGTATTAAATTTTTTTTTTATCCTACTGTCCCGAGAAATACAGGACGAATAATCACCCTATTAATACCTAGAACTTTTTGGTAAAATATTATATACTTAATATTTACAGTGAAAGCTCTACTAGCGGACAATAAGCAGACAACTCCCTTAAACGGACACATTTTTCGGGAACAAGCTTCTTTTTCGAAATTTTCATAAAAATTACATTCCTATAAACGGACACTCATAAACGGACGCGGATAGATAGAAAACCTTCCCATATGCGGACACATAATTTTACTAAGGGATTATTTTTTATCAAGAAATGAAAGAGAAAAAAAAACAGAAGGCCGGTCCTCTGTATAGTTTCTGTTTTATTTTTAATATTTAAGCAATCCATAGAAAATCTCCCATAACCGGACGCGAAGCTCTAATAAAAGGACAAAGCTATGTTATGTTGAAAGCTTATTAGAGGATTTCCAAGTTGGCATAATTTTGAGAGTTTATATAGTACCCCTTTCTCATCGAGTTCCGATATTACCCATGTTAATTTAATATGAAGTTAAAAAAATGTTTTTCTATTTCTTTCCCTTAACCGGACAGTTCTCATAACCTGACAAAAATTGGGGGACCATGAGTGTCCGCTTATTAGAGCTCTCACTGTACATACATATACATAATATGTATAGTTATATATAACTGTAAAAGTTCGAAATGTGGAAAGAATTTAGTGGTACAACTTAGAATTCATTTGGTTCAAATAACTAAATAAACCTTATTTGTACTTCACTTTTATTGGACTTTGCGACGTTCAACATCGAACTGCTATTAAAAGTCATTACCTTGACATTTCTATGGGTTCTTTGACCCACTCACACTACTTTTAACCAGGCAGCCGACCATGTCAATAGTTTTCTCGGGCAACAGATCCTTCAATGGCCCTCCTACTAAATGTATGCATTTTCACATTTCGGGTTAAATCACTACATAAGAGATAATACTCCCCGAGAGAAATAAATTTTAAAATTAATGAGATTAAATGAATGGATTGCGTAGTCTTCACATATCCGCCAGAACTGTATTTTTAATTGATACTATTCCTTTTTATATCATTTTCAGATAAATATAACCAAGTTGAAATTTAACCCTCTTCCTAAAATTCCTCCATCTAATCCAATAAAGTCCACAACCATGAACCGGCAAGATTCAATAAGACGAGATCGTTCATTCGATAGTGTTTTAAACAAATTGATGCGACTTCGATCGGAAAACCATGAGAGCTTCAAAGCTGCAATGTATAATTTCTTGATAGCAGCGGGTTTGGCTGCTTTTGCCTCAGTTTGTATCATTCTGGGTCCTTTTGTGAAACCTCTTCTTTGGGCATTCCTTATGGGTGCAGTTCTCTTTCCATCTAAACGAAAACTGGCACATCTACTTAAAGGATGGTTCGAAGGACTAGAAGATCATGATTCAAATGTAATGGTTGCCATATGCCTGGCACCATTGGAAACAACAGAATATTGCGGAAGGAAATTAGTTGCATGGTTGCGAGAACATTGGCAAATCATAACAGCTGGTATGGGAATAGCCACATGCATCAAACTGCTGTACTTGTATGCCCCTAAAGGATTTCTTTGTGCAGTCTGGCGACTAATAACTTTTAGTCACTCTTTATTTGTGCAAATTATTGCTATTTTAAATATTTATTTAGTGAGTATAATATTTAAAAAGCTGAAAGTTAAAATGTATTATTAAAAATAAAAACTCTTTCTAGTTAATTACTATTATAGTTTTGTACCTTACGTCAGTTTACATGTTTTGGAAGCCGCATAACGCTGCGAGATTTGTGATTGCTGGACAATCACTATGGATAGCTGTAGTCAGCTATGCTTGCAGCTTCCTTGGAGCACTACAAGTTCCGGCATTTACGTTGATCATGGCCTACATAAGTGTGGCGATTCTCTACCACTTAAACAAAACCGATGAATCCAGTTCATTAGTAGATAAAATAAAGCTTCTTATGGACAAAAATGCGTTCATGCAATCTGTAAATGATATTAATACTAGTAAAACACCTGAAACAGAAGAGAATTCAATGGCTGAAACACTCGACTCAATCGAAATGGAAACTGATTCAAAAGATGACGATCATCTGAGTGATTTCTACTTTAAGATGTTATTTTGTGCATGCGTGGCTACGTTCCTTTATCGTAATGTCTGGGTATTTATTTTAGCTGCAATTCCAATCACAATTCATTTAGTGTACACCATTGGAAATGTCACTGGATTGACAAATTTCATTTGGGACAAAATAACTTGCGTCTATAAAAACTTGAAGGTAAACTCTATTTGTTATTTTAACATGAAAATTTTAAATAAAAATTAATTAAACAGGAATGGGCTCTAGAACATCACAGTGCTGTTCTGCCACTTTGTCTACCAGGTGTACTCGATTTAAATTACAAAATTAACAGTATTGTTCGCGATTCACTAAAATCATCAGTTGATGTAGTAACATCTGTCCTTATGATCATTTTAATGATTTTAATCATTGTCTTCCTTGGAGTATTCTTTTGTGTGAATATTTACTCCGAAACAATTGAAGTAGCTTATTTGGGTAAGGATTTAATTAATAAGACATTCACCGATCGACCGGAATTAGTGGATATTCTTCCGGCAAATATGCAATCGTCAATTGATGATGCTCTTGATAATGCACATCATTATGGACGGCGAAAAATCGAACAGTATATTGACGATTGGCTGAAAGATGCTGATCCAGTACACAGTATTAAGCTGAAGAATCAAATATTAGATGTATGGGATCGATTGATACAATATTGGATTGATTTTAATAAGTCTGATACTTATGGACCGAGGGTGCCAACGGACGCACTTAAGAGTACGTTTGGAGAAATTGTTGATAATCCTCGTAAGTTTAAATTGAATTTAAATATATTACATACATACAAACATATACTAAGGAACCTATTTGAATACTAACAAATACGGTGTTGGCGCAATCTTAAGCTTTATATTTATAGCATTTTTTTATCGCTTTTAACATATCCCCGCAGTAGGATTAGTTTGTTTGACTAGTAGAAAGAGTACTTAAAACTTGACTAGCAGAAAATGTGCTTAAAACATTTATGTTAGATTCTTTAGTGCTTTTATTAAAATGTTTCTTCCTTCTTCTTCAATTTTGTTTCTATTTAATACTTGAAAACTTGATGGGCAAACATTGTTTGTTGTTACTGGATAAGAGAGTCGCTTGAGGATAGCTTCTTTTTGTGGAAGATATATTGATTTTCTGTGATGTTATGAAATCATTTATAATTTCGTAGTTAATTTTAAATTCTTTGAAGTAAGAGACTTTATCCCAAGGCCGACACATTCACACCAATATAGGGTCGTTACGCCTTGACTCTCAAAAAAATTGAATTTTCACTGATCCGACAACAGATCAGATAACTTTAAATTAGTAATTGAAAGAAAATAGTTATAAAATCTCGCTGAAAAATAATGCAATGTAGAATGGCTTTCTCATTATTCCAAAAATATTAAGACATTAAACCTTGATATTTTAATTTAAAGAAAGTCATAACATTCTTTACCAAGCCGTGTTTGTCTTTTATTTTTTAAAAAACTCAACTATTGTAGTTTGTTTCCCATCCATCACAAAGACCTTTTAAATCCGTAATGCTAAGACTGTCGGTTGTGAGCAGCTTTTTGTAAGTAAAAAGCATTGCTCGTAGAAGATTCAGTTATGACTAGTGTCCTTTTGCGTAATCGTTAGTGCACTGGACTATCACTCCGGGGGTCTGGGTGTCAATCCAGCCTAGTGACAATTCCCCCAAGAGTCTCCCTTTTCATGATAAAATGCTTCTCATTTAAGCCGTTCGGATTCGGAATGAATTTAAAGTCAAATTGTAAACATATAAGTCGCTAGACATCGGTTCTCGATGAGCAGTCGCGCGTTTACATGATGATTCTTACGACATCCCGAAATAATTAATACGAATATCACATCGATTAGGTTGTTGTTTATATGTCACATTATGTTTATCACAAAAAGAAACCCTTACACTTTCGACCAAAGATCAACAAACAAGGAAACAACTAGCAAAAATTATAATAAAGAATTTTCTCATCTGTATTGTGTCCTCCCACTGCATGTTTCACGCTAACAAAACGGCATAATTTTTAACGAAGGCCATTTTAAAGAGCTAGTTTTAGTGGCTAAACAGGGAATAATTGGATGGGCTCAAAGCAACACTCAAACCATCCTCGAAGTTGCCGAATCACTTTGGCATATTATACGAACGAATATATCGATGATAATGAGTTTCGCTGGAGAAATAATATCTTTGATACTATCAGGAGGTCAAGCATGTGTTGAATTCATTTTGGATATGGTATGTATAAAAATATTTTAGAAAAACATAAAATTTTGTTTCATTTATTATTAAAAAAAAAAAATACTTTCAGATTATTTTCTTTACTGGTTTGTTTTATCTCCTGAGCAGCAGTGATACAAAATATGCACCGCTTCAAGTAACAAAGTATCTTGGCTTTTCGTCTGGTTCAAAAATTGCTGATGCATTAGAGAATTCGATTTCTGGAGTTCTTATTTCGATGTTCAAGTGTTCTGTATTTCAAGGACTTTTTACTTGGCTTGTTCATACGATTTTCGGAGCCAGAATCGTATTTCTGCCCTCGGCTGCGGCAGCTATATTATCTGCAGCACCATTCTTAGGTAGTTATTGGTGCTCTTTGCCAGCGTTTCTAGAGTTATGGTTGGCGCAGGACCAATTTTATGCCGGACTTTCATTGTTCCTTTTGATGTTCTTCATTCCACCATACTTTGAACAGGCAATTTATGCCGAGATGAAGGGGTGAGTATGAAATTGTCCAGACAGTAATAGAAAATTCTTCATCGCGACGCTTTACTTTTAAGTGGTGGACATCCGTATTTAACTGGTTTGGCTATTGCTGGTGGTATGTATTGGCTGGGATGGCAAGGAGCGATTTTCGGCCCATTGATGTTGTGTTTTTTTATTGGAATATTTGAGGTTGCTTCAGTGTCGTTACGCTCTGAAGAGCCAAGGTAAATATAATATGTGACAATCATTTAGGTTATCTTTCAAATATTTTGTTCGCTTATCATTCCAAACGATGGAATACATTTAAAATTATTTGTTCTTGTCGACTATTGAAAAAATCCGTATTTAAATATTTCAGAAGAAACTCTGACGAAGACACCAGAACGCCGTGAGTTCCACTTAATATTCTACCTAGTTTATAATGCTTTAAAGAAGAAGTAAACAAATAATTGTGTGTGAGACTTTGACACTTATAACTGCTTTTATTTTTTTTCCTTTTTAGTAATCGCCGCCATTCTTCGTTTGTGCATTGATATCAATCACAAAACAATCACAAGATCAGTTTGATTGATTCAACAAAACGATTATCTGCAGTGTGTGTGTGGAACAACCTCGAATTTGTTTATTTTTAAACTTTTATCCTACACTAATGCCTTATGCTTAATATTTATTTGTTTAACATATTAACAAAATTAATTAATTGTTTACATTCCGTCTTTAAATGTTTAATCTTATCTTGCAGTTAGTTTTTCTGTTTTTTGAAGTTTATTTTATTGGCCCAGTGAACAAGAAAGTTTAGTATTTTAAAGTCTAGTATTTTTTTATGATTAAATTTGCATGTGTTGCGGAGAGTGATTGGTTAGTGAATAATACGAATTTTGGCTTGAAATGGTTATCTTAGAAATAAAGATTTCCACTGATTACTAACCCTCATTTGTCTTATATGCACTGGACTATATTGTTATCTTTTATTAATTTTAACTGTTGTACCTAATTTTTTTTAACAAGGAAGTAAATTTAAAAATAATGTTAAAGTTTATTTTTTATACCAAAATCAAAATATAATTTTAATAAAGTTTATACTTTATAAATAAAAAAATATAAATTATATGAATATAAAAATGGTTTCTTTTGTTTTTGTATTCTAATTTGAATTTTAGTATAACTGTTTGTCCAACATTAAAGTCTTCAAGAACAACATCAAGGAAATCATCAGTATCTATTTCTAATTTAGGTTTTATAAAACTAATCTCAACCATGTTTTATCCCAAAAAATCCGAAGAGGTTGCTGTTGAAGATTTGGATAAAAAAGAAGATACGATTTTAGAGACTAATGTGGTTTACGTTTAGGTTATGAAAGACTAACGAAAAATTGTGAATTAGTGTAGAAATAGTAGTTAAGTCCATTTAGTGATTTTTTATATCCGTCACTTGCTGTAAATTGCGAGAAATAAATAAAAAATGTAATATAACGAAAAAAACTCTTCCAATACAAATTTGCCAAAAAAATCGTTCAATTTAATAATCCAACAAAATTGGTTGTAGCTATATTTTTATTTTATTGCAATATCATAATGAAAGGTTTTATAAATAAAATTCATTTAAAAATGTTTTCTTATTAAGATGCAAATGGAAATTCGGGATGCCTTTCAATCCTAAAATACAAAAGTAAAAAAAGAATTGTAAAAATTAACAAATACAAAAATTCCTCACCCCTTGAAAAAACTGAAATCGCAAACACGAATATTAGAATCCAATGCATTCAACTTCTCGATTTCCTCCTCGCTTAGTGAAAAATCGAAGATGTTCAAATTTTGCTTTAAACGTTCTGGATTGGTACTTTTTGGGATTGCTGACAAGCCACGTTCAATGATCCATCTGAGTAGTATTTGGGCTGGAGTCTTCCCATGTGCTGAAGCGATATTCTTTACTTCTTCAATATCCATCAAATCAGGGAGCTGACGGCTAAGATACAAATAATTTAATTTAATTACCAACATTATAAACAATATTTTTTATTTTGCTTCTTACTCAACCCCGGCGGCTTTGTTTATGTTGGCAATTCCCTTTGAACCCAATGGTGCATATGCCGTTACGGTTATACCTTTTTCTTTGCAGAAGTCAATAAGATCTTTTTGTTGCAAGTATACGTGGTGTTCGATCTAAAATTATGCAGAGTTTTTTTTTCCAAGATTATAAGATCACTTAAAAGTGTAATAGTTTTCACCTGAAGATTAGCTGGTGGAATCGAAGAGTTATCAAGGATTCTTTGGATTTGTTTCATGTTAAAATTTGAAATTCCAATTGATTTGGAGAGTCCTTTTTCTACTATTGCCTCCATACTCTTAATTGATAATTAATATAAGCTATTTGTAATTATATTAAAAATCCCTAAATCTCACCTTCCAAATGGCTACATGATCAGTGGTTATATCCATAATTACCCCATCTTTGTCTCTAGCAAATTCACCTTTTGCTTCATCAAATAAAACTCCAAAAGGTACATGAATCAAGTATAAATCAACGTATGAGAGTTGAAGATCTGCCAGTGAATTTCTTAAAACGGTCTCCACTACCTCCGGTTTGAGAGCTGTTCGTGTTTAATTGTGGTTGTTTAAGTCAAGAGCATTGTAAAATAACAAAAAAAAGGAATTCACCTGGGGGTGGTAGCTTGGTGGTGATAAATAACTCTTCTCGTTTTATTTTACCAGAATCAATCCATGATTTAAGAACACGTCCGATAACTTTTTCGTTTAAGTAAACTGGTGCGCAATCAATATGGCGATATCCCGATTCAAGTGCTAAATTAAGTGCTTCTTCGACTTCGTTTTCTGGTGCCTGAAATGAGGTCAATTAATAATTTTTATTTGGGATAAACATAATTTACATACATATTAGCTACTATAGGGTTTTAGATTAAAAAAATATCGAAATCGAGATTCCAATCAAACATGATATAACGATGATAGAAAAATTGAAAGAGTGGTTTCCGTCTGTCTGTTTGTAACTCGCGATTTATTCAAAACTTTTTAATTTTTTCAATGATTTGCTAGAGGAGCACTTGGTTTGTTATTTCGGAAATGGCTCTGACGATTTTGATAAAAAAAAATTGTGTGTGTATTTATTATTGTTCTAGGATGTCATAGAATCTGTATTTGTTTTTTAAGTTTTCCTTTTTTTATAACACTGTTTTAATAAAGATCAGTGAACTTTATCACCCACAATCGAAAAAATTATCATCTAATTAAATACCTATAGATAGGAGTTAATCTTAAAGCAAAAAAAAATATTTCTTGTAACCTGATGATATATTTAAATCAACAACCTCTGGTATTTTAGTTTAAGGTCAAGGTAATTGTTTCATATCAATAATAACATAGGCTTGCATATCTCTTATCAATGCAGACGAACAATAATAAACAACTTTTTGTATTGTTTAAAATAGAAAAGAATACAAAAATTTTTTATAGATCTTTGCTTTGTTGGTGGAATTAGCTTTATACATAATATACATTATGTATTAAAAAGAAGTTCGTGGATTGTATATTTTAAGTACATATGTAAATTATGGCCTAGACTCTCGTGAGTTAACTTAGAAGATGAATATCTGTTGTTTATGATTACGCCTGGAGAAACTTTAGGCATAAAGTAGCGTTTTTATGAATATGTACTGGATTTGAACTCACAGAAATCGGCAAGTAAAAAAATCTTCTGCATTTAAGCTGAAAAAATTGAATGCTCTGGCTAGATTATAGAAGTGCCCTCTCAGAATTTTATTATCAGCCCGAATTCCAAATAAGTCTATACTTTGAACAAATAATATACATTATGTTGAAATTTTACTAACCAAATAGTAACTGATAGATTTTTAATGTCAAAATATAAATATAAAAATAAAAAATATATAAATGAATTTATTATTTAATTTAAATTTTTATAATTTATTTATTATTATTTAATAATTTCACAACATAATTTTTTTAATATTTTTAAGCTACGCGTTTCGGATTTCAATCATCCATCTTCGGGCTTATTTCGTTGACTTGATGGATGATTGAAATCCGAAACGCGTAGCAAATATAAAAAAAAAAAATTTATGTTGTGAAATTATTAAATTATAAAAAATTAAATTAAATAATAAATTCACTTGTATATTTTTTATTTGTATATTTTGACATTAAAAATCGATCAAAAGCACACAACATGGAGACGACACCTGTAATGAAAAAAAAAATATTAATTTTTTTTTTAAACTAGGACTATGTTTCTGCAATTCCTTGAAATAAATACAATTAATGTAACTAGTTGACATGTAATTCTGGATTACACGATTAACAAAATTTCATTCGGTCTGCCGTATTTTAGCCGATTAACTCATCAAATTCGAGAAGTTAACTGGGAATCAAAATTGAATGAAAAAAATGTTTCAACAGCTAACTTATTTTTAGCTTGCTCTTAAAGGTTATACATAACATAAGTCATTCATTAATTTAAGTTCAGACCATATGTTTATCTACAGTGTATGTATATAAATTTAATCTTTTTTGCATTTCAAATTAACGTGTAATGTTGTACCAACACTGCATGTAAAAGGGATGGGAAAAACCGATTAACCGGTTTTTTTCGGTGATTTTTTTATCTCGGTTAAAACCGGTGTATTTTCTAAAACCCAATAACCGGGTGAAAAAAAACCGGTTATTTATGTACTTTAAAATTTTCACATCCACCGATTACACCAAAACAAGATACAGAAATTTCTTCGAAAAAAGTATTCGTTGTTTCACATGTCTTGTGCTTGTCTTTGTTTAAAACCTTTTTCCCCACTTCTTTTCTCACTAACTTTTGCTTTCTCGGAGCAAAGCAAAACATGTATGCCTATTGCCTGGTTTAGCATTCATTGGAGTACTCAACACTATTTCGAAGTTCTGTGGCTTCGGAAAGATTAGTTTCGTCTTTGAATGCTGTCCTGTCCGATGAGAGGAGCCGCATGTCTATGAAAGAGTTTTTTTTAAACCGATTAGACGAAAAATACTGACCAAAATAAATTCTTAATAAAGGTTCAGAACTTTTAATATATATAATAAGGGTATTCATGCAACGTCTTAAACTTTACGATGTCGTAAAATCGTAAAGTTTCCGACACACGTTTCATGAACCTATGAACGTGTAACTCACACTATTTTGAAAAAAACCTCATTTTTCCTAGATGTGCCCGTTCCTCTATTTCTTCTTCTAAGGTTACAAGCGTTTACCATGTTTACGATGTTTACCATCTTCATTTAACACACAAATTCGTGTCTTAAAGTTTAAGATTTGTTTGAAAAGATTTCCCATAAAAATTTTGACAGTTCGTTTACGACGTCGTAACGTTTACCACGTTTACGATGCTTTTCCGACGTTGCATGAATACCCTTAATATGAAGTAAAAATTTTTAAAATTGTTTTTTTATTTCCAAATATAAAATGTTTAGTGTTTTTAGAAAAACAAATTTTTTTCAAACGCATACGATTTGCTACCAAATATGCAACATATGTAGTTTAAAACCAATTCAATTTAACATCGTTAGTTTTAAAAAACTTTGTTTTTAAAAGACCAGGTCTTATGGGCAAAATACTTGCCCCTATATTGGCAAGTGCAACATTATTTTAAGATAAAAATGTTATGGGGTTTTCCATTGGTAAAATAAATCAATTTATTTTTGATTTGGATCTGTCAAAATTACAATTTCCCCTCTTTTTGCTTTCAATTGGCATAATAAATTGATTTATTTTTGATTTTAAATCAAATTTTCAAATCTAAATTTTTCGACAGATTTACCCCTCATTTTGCTAACACCAATACAAATTTAAGCTGTCAGCTTGACAAATGTGGTTTTTGGTTTGAAATTTCGTTTTGGGAAAAGTTTGCTGAAATTGTTTAAATAAATACAATCCTATTGAAAAATGGAAGCAGTTTCTTCACTTTTCAGAAGACAACAAGTTTGAATGAAAATTTGACAGCTATGCCGCACAGACAAGAAAGTACACCAATACAGTGGCAAAAAAAAATCAATTTGAATTGTGTTTTATTCGCGAAGAAAAAAATCATTTTTTTTTTTACTGAAATCTGAATTTACCAATGAAAAACCCATTAATATTTAGTTTTTAAGGAATATTTTTTCGAAATAAATAACACATTTTTTTTCAAAAAAAAAACTGAAAACCGGTTATTTAAAAAAAACGGTGTTTTTGTCCGTTTAAAACCGACAGTTTAAACCGAAGGAAAAAAACCCGGAGAAACCGAAAACCGGTTATTCTGTAATACATCCCTAGCAATGTAACCGAAACGACGAGCAGACCATAGAGGGTCTGTTTGGTATAACGTAAGATTTCTAGAGAATTTGCACAAATCAATTTGCTGTCAAAACACATAGGAAAAAAAAAACAAGTTTTGGGAAATTTATTAAAATTTAAGTTACAAAACAGGCGGCATATATGTAATTGCAAGGCCCACTTTTCGTCTTATCTATCATCGAATTGAAAAACTTTTTTGCTACCAAACTATTCATTAATATAACTTAATTTAAAAAACAAATATTAGAATGGAATTGTGGCTTTTGAAAAAGCCACGACTTATTACTGTAAGTTGATTTTTAATAATTTTTTTCCATTTTTGTATTTTTTTTTTCTTCATTTAAAGCTGATTTAGACCCAACCAAAAAGAACTTTTTAAACGCCTACGCTAACGACTACCCTAATGTTAATACATACATATGTACATATGTATGACATTAATTATACAAATTTTCAAGGTGGTAGGTATAACACGAATACATTCATTTCTATGTGAATTTCAAATGATACTAAATACGATTTTAATTACAAACTCTATATAGTGATATGTATAATTAAAAAACAATTTGTTTAAAAGTTAATTCATTTTTGATAACCCAATTGCATATAACTATTTTTTAAATAAACAAAGAAAAAAATTGCATTTCATTTATATGTTTATTGATTCATGGCATTAATGGCGTTTTCGGTGGGTCCTCCAGAAGTCTTTTGAACGGCACGAAATGACACTTAGGGCCAGTTTCACAGTGCACACTTAACAAAATAAGTGGCACTTAATTTTCCCATTTTGGCACTTAAGCCGCAGTTTTACTACCTGAGTAAGTGGAACTTAAGTGGCCAACATCGGAGACTTAAGTGTCACTTATACCGATAAGTTTACACTGTAAAATTGGGAATTAGTTTTCCATATTCGGCACTTAAGTGACACTTACTTCACTGTGAATCTGGCCCTTATTCCTATACATATTTTTAAAATTATGTTTTATTCCAATTTCTTTGAGAATCATTTTTTATTAGTTTCAAATGGTCAAAACTTTCTAGTTAAGGTCCACCGTGAAGTAGGCGATGTTTTCAAAAGAAAACAAATTATATACAGGGTGCTGTTCTGCACCCTAATTTTTAAAATAGAATTAAATTTTCTTATTTTGAACTATGTATTTGTATTGATTTATTAAATGAAAGGGTCGACTCTTTATTTTTTTATTGCAGTATTAAGCAGTATTAATACAAAATATGGTTAAAAATAAAAATAAATTTTGGACAGGGTGACCCAAATATTTAATCAAAGTAGAGGCCTGTTTTCTAAATAAAAAAATGTGATAACTCAAAAACCGTTAGGATTTAGTATTAATATATTACAGGTTATGAAATTCTTAAGAAAATAATTTTAAAAAAATGCACTCTGTACAATATGATATGAGTTTTTCTACAACACGGTTATAGTGTTTTTTTGAAAATATTGTTTGAACATGTTTAAGCAAGAAATTAACATTGGGGTAGGTTCTTGGTCATTGAAATGCGTTTTTGGTTTAACTAGACGTAATTTGAAGTCCACACCAAGTCCCAGATCCCTTGCGGTTTTTTTCTGTGGACGCTTTCATTTTATTTATAAACAAAAAAAGCTATAAAAAAGTATTTCAAAAATTAATTTTCAAACAAGATATTTATAAATTACATAAAATTACTAACAATCCCTGAAAATTTCATGCTTTTAGCACCGAAATTCATAAATTTATGCAGCTTTTAACATTTGAGAAAATTCCGATTTTAAAAGATTTTCAAGCAAAATTATTGAAAAAATGCTGGTAGCGACCTCTAAATGCTGTTCGATTTTGATTTGTTTGGTTTCATTATTTCGCCCGGTCCAGTTTGAATTTCCAGAAAGGGTATTTTTTAAGTCACCCTACTATACAGTGTGATATACTATGATATTATTCCTGTTTGGTAACTTTTTTTTCAATAAATTTCCCAAAAACTGAATTTTTTTTATGGATTTTAATAGCAAATTGTGAAAATTTGTAAAATTTTGTGAAAATTCACAAGAAATTTAATTTAATTTGCTGTTTAAACAAGTTCAGGCAACAAATCAACGTTGGGCCGTTTATGGTAATTCAAATATTTTTTTATTTTGTGTAACTATAGATGTAATTTAAAATCAAAACAAATTCCCAGATCGCTCGTATATAGCTTTTGTAGATATAATATAGACGCTTACAGTCATATTTATTAGATTTTTGCCTACTTAGACACTGTCTAACTATTTTCAAATTGGTGAAAATATGCTTTATTTAATTAAAATAAATATCACATATCACATCTACTTTTGTGTCTAAGTTAGGCGGCTATAAGACAACAATAAACAAGGTTTTTGAACACATTTTTCAAAGTTGTACAGTTGTCTAAAGTAAGACAACGTTTATAAATAAGTCCTATAATTTTTAATTGTTAAACAAAAAACGAAATATAAAAATTGTATTTCAAAAATTATTTTAATTATTGGCGGGTTGATGAGGTTAATTTGTCAACATTATTCCAATCAAAAAGTTACATTCGTGTGCATTTTTTCAGAAGGCAAGAAGTTTTTTTTAACAAAATGCAATTTTAAACAAAAGTTATTAGTATATCTATACCAAAAATAATGACATCTTTAATACAACGGTTTTAAAACAGTTAAGGAAGTTCTTGTTTATAATGTGTGCTCTCAATTAAATGTAATCATCAAAACACTTTAAATAATATTTAAATATAATAATAAAAACTTTCTCACTGTGCACCTAACCTGGGATTTCTCTGGTATAAATCTTGTCAGCTTAACAAAAAAAAAAAAAGATACACAAACTTCATTAATAAAAAAAACGATGAACTGAACAAAACCAGTTTTCTTTACAATAGGTAAGGTATATAGGTACTAGCGGTAGCAAACTTTCCGATTTACCAGTTTGATGTCCCGGAGTTCGGCTCGCACGCTTTGAGTAACTTTCATCCCGAGTAGCGAAGTTAAAAAAAAAACTGCATACCTATTTGTTTAAATAAATAAACAATAAGTAGGTAAATACTTAATGGTGATAATTTACAACTGATAATTATAACAGATTTTCTTTAAATTTCAATCAAACGGATACCTATAGGTAGCTAAGTTGAATGAAATTGAAATCCATTCCCACTCATTTTCATTTTGAAAAAGTCGCCTTGTTCAGATTTTGAGACATGAATTACAAACACTAGGTTTTTTTTTCATTATTTGGAAAATTCCTTTGTAAAATAATTCCTATGTTTCAATATCATTTCGTCAACATTTTATTTGGTATATTGTGAGTTCTATACCATTGACCCCGATGATATTTTTTACCACGCCACGTAACGATCCCCTGAAGTACCTTAAATAGCGTTCCCGTGACAATTCAACATAAATGAAAAAAAAAGTTTTAAATTAGATATATTGTTCTTACCTGCCAAGTGCCAATTCCTAGTGCTGGCATTTTAGTACCATTATTGAGCGTTAAAAATTTGTCACAAACCATTTTTATTCCGGTCAAATGTTTCTTAAAAAAAAGACAAAACCATAAACAAAATTTTAATTCAACCTTTAATCTTTTTTTGCGACAACCGACGCACGACGGAGAACCTATTAGACGGAAGGTTCTTGTTAAACTGGTCGGTAGAATGCACACGATTGGAGTTCTTACTTGCTTATAATGCTATCGGAGTTTCAAAGAAACAGCGATGGTGTGTTTATTATTTATATAAATTTTCTTTATACTTAATTGCTGGCTGCATTTGCATTAGCATATTGATCGAAGGCAGAATCTTTAGTAAATATGTATGTACGAAGTTAGTATCTATAAGTAGGTATACTCAAATAAAATCTTACAAATTGATAATTTATTTTTACTTATGATGCATATAGAAGCACAGAAATAGTCAAGTTAAAATTTAAGATTACAATACATTTAAACAAAAATTCGTAGGTACCTACATACATACATTTACAAAACATGAATTCTTTGCAGTTTCTTTCAATTGAGATAAAAAATATCTTGGCTATAAAATCTATCTTTTTGGTCAATTACTCGCGAGAGTTTCACCTCAGACAGGCTTTACACATATTTATATCCCACTAAGAAATTGAAAGTGTAGCTTTCCAAAATCTATTATTTAAGAAGAAATGTATAACTTATTTCGAATTGTGTGTTAATGCTTTAGACTTTGAAGAACATAAAACAAAACAACCGCAGCTTGTTACAAGTTCTTGAGTTGTATTATTTTATTACTTGTGTAACATATGTGTACATTGTATATTTCATACTGTTAAACTCCGTAATGTGAAAATTCTAGAATTTACGAGTAAAATTTAAAATTTTTCAGCTACATTGGTAAATGTTTTCATATTCAGGCTTGTTGGGAGTTTCGCCCGAAAAATATTTCACCTTAAAATTTTTTGTTCCCCCGGAATTTATAAGCTATTGTGAGTTTCGCCCGAACGAAATTTCGTTCGCCTACTAAAAATAAGTGAACATTTAGGCTATCAATAACATTACATTCCGCCCGAAATGAATGTTCACAACAAGGGGAATTTTTTTAACACAAAATTTCGGGTGAAACTCACAATAGGCGAAAAGTGAAATATCAAATTTCCTGGGTGGAATGTTCTTCGGGCTAAACTCACAATAAGGCTGCATAATTTTAATTCTGGATTTTTGTCAACAGTTTATACTTTGTCAACAGTATATTATACATATAGGTACAAACCTTGGGGTCATGGCCGTATCTAATAAACAAAATAATAGCTTATTCGGAGGACCGAATTCTTAATGCTCAAAAAAAACATTTGTGATTGTTGATTGCTTCAAGCATTCCGAAAATTTCTTTTTTCTCCCACAATAAATATTCAATATTTTCATTAAGATAGGTGCAGCGTATGTAGTTTTGTTTTTAAATTTTCAATAAATTAACTACACACAAAAATATCATTTAATAAGAGCACAACGAAAATCGTGCACGTATACTCATAGCATATAATGCTCAATAAAAATCAGAGGTGATCAGAAAAAAACTGGTCTCTGGAAAACACTATCGGAGAATCTGATGAAAAAATAAAAACTTTATAGGGATTAAATCAGAATCGATGGCTGGCAAAGTATGATGCATGTCGTTGATTTTCTTGAAATATAAGAATCACGGAAAGTGACGCCAAAAATGTTAAAAAAGCTATACAGGGTGATTGGTATAAGGGGCTAGAGTGAGTAAGTTGGGTTAAGACAAGAAAAAAGGGGGCAATTTTCTAAAAAAAAATTGACTTAAAACTGATTATTTAAAAACAACGGTTAAACTTACAATGCCATGCTATACCTTTTTAGAAAGCCAAAAATCTCTTCTTTAATTTTCTTTTTAAATTAAGTTATTATGTAAGTGCATAGTTTTTCAAAAATTAATTTTCAAACTCGAAATTTTGAAAAAAAAAAAATTAAACTAATTTTTTTCAAAATTTTATGCAATTAAGTATAATTTTTGTTTTCAAAATTCAATGCTCTTATATTAGTTCAATAAAAAATATAAAACCGGATGCTAAAATATATCTTAGTTTTTGAGAAATAAAAAAAAAATTAAGTATTTTTTTCCACAAAAGGTGAAATCTAGTTAATCCAATTATTTTTTTTTTTAAATAAATGCAGAAAACCGAATGTCTTAACCCAACCTACTCACTCTGACTTTTTGGTGTACCTTATACCAATTACCCTGTATATGCACTTCGTTTATTTAATTAGTTTACAGGTTATCAATTTAGTTTACCAACAACTTTTGGTGCTCTTAAGCCACGGATTTAAACAGATAAATTTAGATTTGTTTACAAGCTAAATGGATCTCGCCAAAGATTAACGCGATGAACATTTAAGGATTCGAGCAGAAGAATATGTATGTGTTTTTTGGAATTTATGAAGCTTCAAAACAATTTCTGAAACTTTTGATTTAAGAACACAAAAAAATAGTGGACAGAAGAATAGTTCAAATCCTGAAGCTAAAAGTACAGAAAATTAGTTTCGTATGACGGTATGTTTATCCATTTCTTGACTTCTAT
This sequence comes from Epistrophe grossulariae, assembly GCA_929447395.1. Classification (NCBI taxonomy): domain Eukaryota; kingdom Metazoa; phylum Arthropoda; class Insecta; order Diptera; family Syrphidae; genus Epistrophe; species Epistrophe grossulariae. The sequence continues at coordinate 107,768,832 of OV839567.1, forward strand.
AACATGGAACTTGGAGGAAGATTCAAAAATCACGAAAATATCGAAGGTTGCCTAAAACCGTAAACAACGTGTTGTTATTATTGTTTTCGTCGTCGTTGGTGTGGGGGAACCTTTAAGTAGAACCAAAAATTTAATTTTGAAAAAAATCATCAACCAGTCTTTGACATATCAAATTTTTAATAAAGATATGATATTTTGTGTCTACCTAGTCAAGTAATAAAAACTGATACAAGCAAAAATTAATGCCAAATGATAATGCGGTGATATTTTTAAAATATTTTGTGTATTATTTATTGGGAAGATCAATAGGTATACTAATCTTAAAAAACATCATTCAAAATAGCCTTAATACCTGAGACGCCCTGGCCAATCATCGATCGCAGCACACGCCTCATTCATTTGAAAATTGTTCGCTGCATGGACAAGAATTCACTTTAATGACTCAATACTTGGGTATCTACTAGAGCAAGTTATTCTCTCTAAAACGGACCATAGTTTATGATCCAACGGGTTGAGATCTGGACTACCAAATGGCCAATCATCCGGTATTACGAATTCGGAACGTATTTTTTGGAGTCATTTTTGAATGGTATTTGCCTTTTAAGCTTTTTAGCGAATATTGTCTGGTTGAGAGGCTTAACGGCTCCTTCTAAAACAGTCGTTTGGTAGATTTTTTTTGCCAAAGTGTTAACTCCTTTTTCACAAAACGAAGGTCGGTAACGACCTCAAGGTGACTCCCCGCTAAACAATTACACCCTTCGAATGAGTTCTGACCCTTCTTTTGATGTCCGAGCATTCATTTGTGCATTGGCGTAGTTAGGAATTTTGTCTAGGGGGGGCAGTCAGCCAGTTGATATACCACAGCAAGTTTTAAATTTTATTTTTAATAATATTTATAAAAACACTTTCATTCATTAGGTTTTATAGATAGAGCTTTTGTCAAAATCATAAGTGTTGTAATAAATGAGTTAGTTCACTCTCATAGGAAGTGACACCACACTATACTCTGCTAAATCAAAAATACTGTTTTCTAAAAAAGTTGATATTTAAAAAAGAATTGGAATATTTTATCAAAACTTATTGCATACACTAAATTAAGATTTACAAAATAACAAAATTTTACAAAAAAAGAGTTTGTTTATTAGTTTTTGTTTTTTAATTAAGTTTTAATTTTGCATGTTTTTGGCCGAACTGGTTCAGTACTTTTTCGGAAGTGATTTTATTTTTAACTATTTCATTTTCAATATTAAGTAGTGGTACATTAGAGAAACGATTTTGGAGCATTGTTGTTCTCGCCGCATTGCTGAGAGACTCCTTTCACAGCTGGCGGAGCTCACTGGAAGAGCTAACGCTGCCTGAAGAAGTTCGTAAAAGTTTGGAAACATCTCTTTTGAAACATTTTGTTTCAAATTTTCGATGCTTGTTTCGCAATTTTTCAGTTGAAACATATTTTTTAATATCAAAGCTTCAGCACTCAGTGCTTACACAATCAACTTTAAAAACATCTTTATAGTTATTAATAAAATCTTCTGCAGTAGGTAATCATGTTTAATTTCAGGAAAGCTTCTACAGCATTTGCTAATGGTAGGTTTTCAAAACGGCGTTTAAAGTTGGTAATTATGTTATCCATTACCTGAGCAGTAATGCTGCAGTAAGAGCTGAAAAAATAGATGAGCATAGATGACATTTTTGGACTAGTATACCTTTCTTAACGCATACTCCTGCAAAACCTAAATGACACCCCATATTTCCTATCTATAACTTATAATATCTGGTTTATATGCAGGAACGAAAGATCGAGTTGGATTAGGGTCGGATTTGCGATCCTGCATATAAACGAATTACCCGTTTGTTTGTAGGTATTGTGTTTGCAATTTGTTTTCACGTATTACATACACATACGTACGAACATAGTGATACGTTGTTATTATTAGGTCTGTTCCCAAGATTTCTCCCACTAAAAGTTGGTCAAATGTCAAATTTTAGGAGTGGGGATGAAATGCTCTCAAACAGAAAGAAAACTGAAAAGATGTCTGGAACGGTTTTCGCACTAAATTGGCCTACTTTTTAAACGTCAAAAAATATATTCGACTATGGTTGCCGTAGATCAGTGATAAATCTTAATCAAAATTTTCAAGAATCACATCCCAAGAAAATAAAATGTTAACAGAGAATAAACTTACAAGCTTACATCAAGTATATTAATATGCAAACAAACAAATCTTTAATTATACATTAAATTATGAAGCTTAAGCGTGTTTTTCTTCAAGTGGCACTATATAATATAAGTTATACTCAATACTGTCAATTTTAAATTTTCTTTTCAAGAAATAGTTTTGCTTATTGGCGTAAATTTTTTGTAATTAGTTGATTAGTTTAAAGATTAATAAAATGATAAAAAGTATGCATATCTTTCAAAACTAAAATCAAAATAAAATTAACACTTGGGCAACCCTTGTCCGGCATTGATATTTGTACTCAACTGACATACGGCAACCAGGCATTTGACATCCAGCCCAGAAATAGCCAGAAGAAATTCCTCGGACTAAAACTGGCAAGAAGGGGAAATGTTTTACTCTCTCGAGCGCGCTCTCTTTTGTAAGAATAAGCACAACTTTTGAAGTCTGGAACGACTTCTTACTAAAAATGACTAAATCTGGCAGTCTGAAACTGTTTGAAACTGGGTGTGGAACACACTTATTTTTGCGTTTTTGTACACTACCTTGAGAAAAATACGACGACCAGCTGGTAAAAAACCTTAATGTGGGAAAAATATAAATTTTGTTGTCTTTATAATGAATGACAAGTTAGTACTGTCGATTTTCTAGGGTGGGCAATACGATTTCTAGGGTGGGCGCCGCCCACCCTTGCCCACCCTTAACTACGCGCATGCATTTGTGATTTGATCATTCTGTTTACTAAAAGATACTTCAACAGACAACAGTGAAGATATTTTCGTTCGTAAGCAGTTAAGCGATCTGTGAGAATTCTTCGCGTACCTGGCTAACCATATAGCTCTCGAATTTTGCTTCCGGTTTTGCACCAATAAGACTGTGAGCAGGTGTGAATGGTTTTAAATTTACATCGCTTCAAAACCATTTTATAGTCTCACACAAAAAAATTAAGCACATTTTTGTTGACAATTGAATTTTCTACAATTTATGCTGATGTACTTTTTACCGTAAAATTGAAAACAAAAATAGTTAAAATTAAAAATAGACGAATGTTTCCCGAGTAAAATATCATTAATAGGTTATAGGTAATTATTATCTATTAATTTTATATAAATTTTACGGTAAAAAGTATATATTAACATAATTTATAGAAAATTTAATTCACTACAAAAATATGCTTCCATTTTTTGTGTGCGGCTTAGGGCCAGTTGTACAAATATTTAAACCGTGGTTCAGCAATTTTTATCCACCGATTCCGGCGGATTAATTGAGTTTTAACAGTGGTTTACTGTTCAAGTGTGTGATAATAACCAATTACATACTTGAACCAGCGTTGAACCTTAGTTAATCCGCCGAAATCGGTGGGTTAAGATCTTGAACCGAGGCTGAACCACTATTGTACAACTGGCCCTTATGGTTCTCAAGATATCGCGGAAAACTACACCGCCTTTTCCAAAATGGTGGCCAAATGGGCGTGCTTTCAATTGCCGAAATATCATATTTACACTCACCCTAACCCGCCTATATATACAAAGAAAACAAATGGAGCACATGCCGATAACACGCATAAAGGAATTGCTCTGAGTTATAACTTATAAGCCACTATTTGCCGTAGTTCTCTCTTAGCTGTCGCGCCACCAAATTTATTTATTTTAAAAATCTTAGCACTATTAAATTGGAATTGTTTTTGAATTATATTTATTCAAAAAGCTCATATTTTGGTTATACATCCAGCATCCTATCCCGAAAATTTGCCGTCTTCTCTTCGAATATTATTTTTTTATTTTCATTAAGTCATCTAAAGTGACATCACAGAACAATAATAAGTGTTAATGGCTTGAAAATTGCTTAAAAATATGTATCTATATAAGTACAAAATGTTTTACCCGGTAAGTTACATTAATTAACATTTAATATTCTTTGATTGTCACTAAATTGTAAAAGAAAATATGTGCAAGGCTGGGGCGCACGAACTTGCTCTTATGTGCTCTTATGTGTTTTAAAGTTTTACATTCCAAAAACTTTATTTTATCTTATAAAAGAAATAAATTAGTTATGGGAGCCTATATTGTATACCACCTGCTTAAAACATAGTTAAGTTTAAGGTAGTATTATGCGAGTAGGTACATTTATTTATGAACAGTAAAGTACCGTGTTGCAAATATGCATGGAACTTACAGCTTAGACTAAAGAATTGTAAAAAAAAGCAGTAAAAAGACTGCAATAACTATACTTTGCATAAGACTCCAAGATTGCAAGGAATGCTTAAAACTCTTTAAAGCTTTCTTCAAGCTTTTTAAGCAAATCTTTTGTTAAGCGATAGTCAATAGGTATAGGTAAGGTACCTACGTAGGCAGTTAAGTAGGTGAGACCTAGTTACCATCAACATCGTTTAGCTGTACTTATAGTTTATTATATGACTACCCATGTAGTTATAACCTTTTTATTATACATGCATTTTTATTTTTTAATAGCTAGGTATAAGTATACATACAACTGACTATTAAAATTTTTTTTGTTAGATATTATTAAGGTAGGTAGGTATTTATACCCATGTACCTACATCAAGTCAGATGTTATACCTATTAGGTTGTTAGTTAAGGTATTTATTTAATTCTTCGTGAAGCTACAGAAGAGGAGAGTGAAATAATTGGTATGGTAAAAAAGGTTTTATAACTCAGAAGTTAACTACCTATAACTTCGAACGTATAATAAGGTAGGTGTTTAGATAAACCTATTAATCTGATTAAAGATGATAGGTATACCTACTACCTATATATATAAGTTAAGAAGTCTAATGTGGTGATACTGTTATTTTTAATTCACCCTGAAAATCCTTAATCGTATAGGTAAATTAAGGAAAGTGTTGCTGATAGGTAAGTATGCAAAGAACAATTGAAAAATCAGAATTGTACATAAGTGATTAGAAATAAATTCATTAAATTGTGTTGACACGAATGCGATGTACATCATCTGATTTCTTAAGAAAACCTCAATTTATGAAAAAAAAAAAAAAATTGAAAATCGTTGGAGCGGTTTTTTTTTTAATAGTTTTTAGTTTTTTTGTTTTTTTTGTAATAGTTTTTTATATATAAAATTTTGAAAAATTTAAAAAAAGGTGGTACGCAATTATTAGCCTTTATTATTGCGGAGTTAAAAACATTAATTAAAAAAAATATCACCTACCCATTTTCGAAATATGGAATTTTCAAAATATAATTTTATTTTTTTTTTAATCAATAATTTATTTTTTTTTGAAGATTTGGGTATGCAATATTATTAGAACTTATTTGATGCCTTTGTGCAAAAAAATTGATTAAAATCAGTTAAACTGATAATGAGATACCTTGTGGAAAATCAAAAAAATGGTTCTATGAGAGATACATATGTACCTACCACTTTTAAACGATAGATAATTTTTTTTCTAATAATATGGTAGATCATGCAGATATTAGGTCACACAAAAATTTTTATCAAAATCGTAGGAGTCGTTTTTGAGAAAAATGAGATTTTCAATATCGGTCTTTAAACATTTGTATGGGATGTACCGTTATTTTTGGTTATTAGAATAATTTTCATTTAAAATCTGCTAGATAATGTTAAAAAACTGCTGAGTGCCAAGTTTAATAAAAATTGACTGAGTAGTTTTCGAATTATTAAGGTTTTTTGGAAAATTTTCATTTTTTCATTTTCAAAAAAAAAAACATTCTCCATAAAAAAATTGATCAATATCAGTTGAACTGTTTTTGAGAAAATCGAAAATCAAAAAAATGGTTCTATGGGAGGTACCATTTTTAACCATTTTCGGAAAAAAAATTTATAAAATGGTTGCCTTTTTGTAAAAAAAATTATTACATTTTTTTTTTAAATGTTGTGGGCACATTTTTGAGAAAAATAAGATTTTCATTTTTTGCTAAAAAAATTTGTACGGCAAGTTATTTTTGGTCTTTAAAAAAAATGAAAAAAACGGATGGGGAGAATGCCCAAAAAATGCTAGGTACCAACTTTGAAGAAAATCGACCCACTCGTTTAGGTTACAGCCGAAAGGACAGGCAGACAGACAGAAAGACATACGGACAGAATTGCGAGACCCACTTTTTTCGACTTCGCTATTATCGTAATGTCAACTTTGATCAAAATCCCGAGTTTAATTTTTGTACGAATCCATAACTTGCCATATAGTACCTACATACATATGTATAGTATATCGCAAGTAAAAATGGTTGAACTTAAAACCTTATGAAAATAGAGATAAATGTAAAGTCGTTTGGGTGCACAGTAATCGCGAATGTGGCGGGTCAAAAGTCGAAATAATATTCTTTAGACATCAAGGTTAAAAATACATAATATTATGTACCTCTAGGCCGCGATCGTTTATATTGCTAGAGACAAAGAAATGAGATGAATCAACTGAGGACAAAGTCTACTATTTGAACTATAAAGTATGAACACCGTTTATTTCACAGACAATTTTATTAATTCAATTTTCGTTCCATCACTGTGAAGGCAGAATGTTATCTCTATTTGAAAATTATTATTGTTATTGTGTGTGTGTCATAGAATTTACATAGATAACATATTAATTTTTATCTGCTTATTTATGGAAAATATAATACAATAGAACGTATTCCTGATCACTGATCAGCTATGAAGTGAAGAATTACACAACTCAACAAATGAAAAAAAATTCTTGTCCTAACATTCATTTTACGATTTTTATATTCACTATGCACCAAAATGAATAAATATTATCAATATTCATTTAAAAGTTTGCTTCTGTAATAGTTATTGCTAAAAACGTTTTCATGATTTTGTCTTTAAATTAGTGTATTAGCCCAGTAAGAATAAACATTTGACCTGGAAAAATTGTATATGTTCACTTTTCTTTCACAATTCGTTAGAGGGGGTTATAAGGAGCACATGGGTTTTCCGGGAAAATCGGACTGGAGCTTAAGCCGCCATCTTGGAATTTTCTTAAAAAATTGACTTGAAATAGAAAAAAAATATTTAAAAACAACGGCAGTGTCATGTTATATCATTTTTAAAAGCCAGAAATCCATTCTTTAATTCTGTTTTTAAATAAAATTATTTTAGTAAATGCTTTTTAAAAATTAATTTTTAAACTCAACATTAAAAAAAAAAATTTTAAAAAAGTTGGAAATAAATTTTTTTCTCAAAATTTGGATTATTAAGTAATATTTTTGTTTAATAATAATTTTATTTCAATAATAAAAGATACAGAAATCATCAAAAATCTATTTGTTTTGATTTAAAAAAATAAAAAATTAAATCATATAATTTTAAAAATAACCTGTTAAAACGTTATCCTGGCTACAAAAGCAAACTATCAAATATATTTGTTTTTTGGGTGGCTATATAGGTACAGCTTTATAAATTTAATACCCTTTTTTCAAAGTCAAAATTCATGTTGACTTTTGTTATCAGTCGCAAACATTTAAAAGGCAGTCAAATTTTTAGTTGATGTATGCATGTACTTACCTAGTTTTAAATAAATTTAAGACATACTAAGCTCAAAAAACTGACATTGAGCAAAGTATTTCATCTTTCCTCTGCCTTTGTTAATTTTTGAAAAATAATACAGGTTAACATAGTTTTTTTTACAGAAACCATACAATACTTTTTCATTAGTTTTTCGTTTTATTATATAAATTCGAGTAAAAACTCAGACCAAATCCACAACGTCAGATTTTTAAGATATGTATTCCAATTTTAAAATAATCGGATTTCTTGTTAACTTATTTTATGTACATCACAATATGTTCGATCATATTTAAGAGTCCGTAGCATTTATATTCATTATTTAGGGTCTACTTAAATATTTAATTCATACCATGTTTGGTTTGTTATATAGAGTATATACCATTAGGTCCATTTTACTTAAATATTTAAGCCGTCTCTAAATTTTGTTATTGGTAGGGACCAATGGCTAGCCAGGAATCAATTATTTTATGTTATTTTAAAATGAAAATTTATAACAAATATTTTTTTTCAAAATTCTACTATGCTGTACAACATATAACATGAATTGTGGATTTGAAATGAGGACATGTTGTTCAATCCTTAAGTTCAGAACTAAATAAGTATGGGGCGCGTTCCCGTAATGCAACTTGACATATTTGAATTGGATCAATTAATTACAAGAAATTTATCAAAAAGAGAACGGGCCGGGATCTTAAAAGTGGTCAAGCTGCCCTTAATCTGAGCAGTTTGGAAGTTATTGTAATTGGTCCGATTTTTAGAATCGAAAATTTTGACATATCTCGACGTTTCGAGGTCGCAAGAATCCGAATCCATCGTTTTTAGAAACATTTATGTATGTGTGTGTGTTCGTACATTTGTACGTTCGTGATAAATTCCGCGGGTTCAACGCACATGTGAAAATTAGATTTCTGAATTTTTCAAAGTTGAATTTAAAAGTCATCTAACTTTTTATGACAGCTGCCCAATCAGAAGCCAGAAAAATTCTGAAATCTGAATTTTCAGATATGCGTTGAACACGCGGATTATTTCGTTCCTCGTATATCTCAAAAACGAATAGAGATATTGACTTAAAATAAATTTCATTTTACATGATAAGTGCAGAAACGGGTTTCAAAAAATTCAATTATTGGTTTTCTTACTTACAGCTTTGTATATAAACAAAGGCTAAGTAAGAAAACCAATAATTGAATTTTTTTGAAATCCCTTTCTGCACTTAAAAAAAACTTTTAAAAAAGTTGTAAAATGTCATTCGTATCAAATATGTCGAGAACAAGAAATGCCACAGACTTTTTCAGTTTGCTTGATTTTATTCTACACATAATGACGTAATGAAAGTAAAAAAACTACAAACAAATACTAAAAATAACAATAAATAAAAATTAGTATCGATATCCGTAAAAACGCGTAAAATTTTTAACAGATCCTTGACAAGATGAAATACAAAAAAAAAAACAAAAAACAAGCTTGGGACTTTTTGGGAATACAACTAAATCCTTCAATGTTTGTAACAAAATACAAAAATAACAGGCATCAAGAAGGTTTTTTTTCATAATTATCTACCGTTTTATATAATTTCAAGCCCTTTCTTACAAATACATACATACATAAGCACATGTCAGAACATGAAAATTCCATACCAAAATTTAAAATTTTTTACAGTCGTAATTTTAAGGTGTGTTCCTTTACTTTGAAAGAAACTCTGTGCATTTGTGTGAATTTCTACTAATTTTATTTTTTTTATATGAATCTTGAAAGACTTTTGTGTAGAAACTCACACAAATGCACAAGAGTTTCAAAGTAAAGGAACAAGGCTATTGTTTATAAAATCAACAACAATTCACAAATTTCTTCATAACAAACTCCAGCTATGTATCTATGAGCATGAATAGCTACCGCCGCGCCGATGCATATTATGGAAAATGTAGGTATATAGTAACGGTTTCAAACTTTTACCCAATTAACGGTGCGGTATTTAACTTAAAAAAATGTACTTATTGCCACCATTGGGCCATTCTGCCCCATTGTGCGCCAACGCTCATATATATACCAATTAATTAAATGAATTAATAAGTAAACTAAAATTTAGCTTATACGCCCAAATTTTTTTCGGAAGCAATGTCCAGATATAAATTTTAAAAGGGCATTGTGGATTTTTGGCCTTATGATTTGAGAACGCATGTGCTAGAATATAAGAATAGTTGCTTCTGTCCTTTTCGTAGGCCAACGGCTATCAAACAAAGAAAAAAATTGAAATTACGCAATATAGCGTTCGCCATGCTTTGAAACTATATGTGAGTATATTTTTCAAAATTTTGTCTTTCGAACTTTGTTTCCGGAACTTGTTTTCTGGAACTGTGTGTTTGTTCTTTCTATCGATGTATCGAGTGAATAATATGGGCGTAAGTTTTTGTTTTTCGAAACTTCGTCCTTCGAAACTCTGTCTTTCGAAACTTTGGCGGATTTCTCAAAAATTGACACTTGACACTAGTTAACTTTTTTCAACAGAATCCCACATATGCCCATCAATTAAAAACCTTCATCCTACCTACTTTGAAAAACGGATGGCGTACATACCAAGCTTATAGTGACAACAACATTTTTCTTATTTTCTATATTTGTTTATGGTATTCCATACACGAGTACCTACCATACATGACATTTGCAAAAACATATGGAAGTTGAAATGGATATACCTAGATGTGCACTTAAGATAATTCCATGGCGCATGTCCTTTTCCTATATTATTTCATATACATACTTACATATTCTTTTATATAAATCCCTTTCTGTTTTGCAAACAAAATCGGATTAGAGTCAAAGGAACCGCAGTTCCAAGCGGGATATGTATTTATTTTACCTAATTTCTACATTCATGCAAATACTACCAGTGTTCTTTTTTTTTTGAAGATACATTCATCATTTTATTAGTTTTGTATCTATGCGTGTATAATAAAATCTTCCCACAAAATTAAAAGGCATGTAAACAATATATTATATGAATCAGAAATCTCCCTTCAATTTTACCATCTATAAGTATCATATTTCGATAATGCTTTATTTAATTCATAAATGTACATTTTGTTTCTGCACAAAAATAATTCAAGCAGAAAATATGATTTCACCTTATTTCAGTTGCGGTTCCTTTTGCTCTGGTGTAATTCAGTTCATCGTGAAAACTAATTTGAAAAAAAAGGCTGCGGAAGTTTCAAACCTTTTGCACCTTCTTCAACAAAAAATAAAACCTATGCAACATGAGACTTGCGGAAACTAACTTCGGTTTATTGTTCTTTAGGTCTAGGTCTAAATGTTCAAATATAAAAAAGACGGTTAAGTCATTGGTACGAAAACAGGACCTGAGGAACTCAAAATACAACCAAAAAGGTTGTTTTCTAATGTCTTTCGAGGTTGTTTAAATTTAAATGTTTAAAATCACCTATACCCAACCACATAAACGAAATCCATTCAAGATAGTTTTAATCTTCTTGTTCTTATACTCTCGTTAAAGTAGTTCTTTATTGCCTTTCTATTAACATTTGAAAATGAGCAAAGTATAGGTATATAGTTCTGATACAGAGAATCGCTTAAGATCAATTTAAGAAAAAAATCAGCTTTGCATTAATGCTGTTTATGTTAGTAATCTACTCTTGTTTGGCAAACAAGAGGACAATATTTTGTTAAATACCAAAGAAAATCAAATCCTTCAGTTCTTTGTTATTTATACAATATTTAAAGAGGATTATTTGAATAAAATATAGGAGGTGCCATTTGGTTAGGTCTTTTCTTTAGACATATGTCCTGTTTAGTTATTTTATTAGATAGGTACATTAGATACATAATATTCAAACAGGCTTATGCTTTTCTTGCAAAACGATAATTAATCCTACATGGACTGGACATGTTCATTGTATACATTTAAAATTATTAATATCTGGGCGGGCGAGCTCCGCTCGGATAATTTTTAATTTTTTTTTAAATCCACTGTAACAAACTAAAACATTTAATTTTGAGTTTTGTGTCCTGTCATGGCAATTAAGTGGAACGGAACATTTGTCAAATTTTTTGTCTTGTTCAGCAAAAAAAATCTGCAAATGTCATCCAAATCATTAGATTCGTTTCCATAAAGTCAGCAACCAAAAAAAGTGGGCGTGGCAGTGGGGGGATCTAACTATATTTTGAATTTTTGCCTTTTCCATAAAAAAAAACCTTGAAAATTTCATGCAAATTGTTTCCGAGAAATAGAGCCGATTCCGACCGAGAAACTAAGAAAAAAAGTGCGCGTGGCTGTTGGTGGATTCTACTAAATCAAATTTTTAAATTGTTTTCTCATTTATCAGAAAATTTCTTTCAAATCGTTCAAGTCGTTTCCGAGAAAATGAGATATTTCCGACCATTTCCGAGAAACATAAAAAGTAATAAAAGTGGGCGTGGCATTTTATTAAATTTAACTTTAAATTTTTTGTCTCGTTCGTTAAAATAAACTCTGAAAATTTCATCCAAATCGTCAGAACCGATTTTGAGAAACCAAGAACATATATATATGTATAATATTGCATATATATAAAATACATAATAGACAAATACATAGCCAGTCCTTTTTGAGTCGCACGTTACTCCAAATCAAACTCTATATGTTAGGTTTTCTCAAACGGAATTCGTCGGATTTTTAGGACCCATACACTTTAAAGGCTGTTTATTGTTCAATTGTTAGACCATTGTTGGAATATTGTGTTGATTGGAAAATATGTTTACTTCGGCTGTTTTGGTCACAATAATTTTAGCAATGAAACGAGATTTGTTACATTTACTTTTCCCGACGTTTCGACAGGGGTTGCTGTCTTCTTCAGGGTGAACTTTATTACATATAAAATAAAAATATAGTTAATCACAATGTTATGCAACAACAATATACAGTGAAAAGTAAAACTTACACTTTAAGAGTTATAAACGTCTATAGAGAAGAAAATCATCTCTCCTTTGACTGGTATCAAAAAAATACAGCGTCAGGAAGACTCATCAACTTTCGTTCCAGTCAGGCCAAACATATTATTATGAACACGGCTTCCAACTTAATTAACAAAGTGTTTACGTTGAGTGATGTAAAATTCCACTCCGCTAATCAAAAAAGAGTTTTCAACATTTTGAATGATAACGGGTATCCTGCTGGAGCCATTCGGAGTTTGTTTTCAAAATACAACTACAAAATCCCCCGCCAACTATGCGAATATTCTACGGATGGTTTCTTCAAAAGTGTTGTTTATGTACAAAGTTTAACCGAGAACTTCAAAGAGATGGTCAACAAAAATCTTAAAAATGTTCGTTTAGCTTTTAAGTCCAACCAAACACTTGGACATCTTTTCACCAAATTGAAGGCAAAACCTGGTAAGGACAAATGTACGGATGTAATTTATAAGATCAATTGTAAAGGCAAGACTGGTGAACCTTGCCCCTTGTGTTACATTGGGACGACAAAACAATTTCTTCGTCAAAGAATGTCAAATCATAGGTCCGACATAAACACCAATAATCCAGCCAAAACTGCACTCGCCAGCCATGTAATTCAAAGTGGCCACTCTCCCGACTTTGACGGTGTCCAAGTTCTCCTAAGAGAAACCCACACTTCCAAGCGGTACACTTTAGAGACACTTCATATTCTAAATAACAAGAACAACATGAATCGAAAACAGGACACACAGAATATTTCAGCGGTATACTGCTCCCTCGTTTAAAATTAAATAATGCGTAATCTACCTCTCTTTCTTCAGTTATTGACTAAACTTCTTCATCGGAAGTCCCATTGTTTTGTTTTTATAAATTGTATTTTATAAATTATTTAAGTTTACTATGTAAAATTTAAACTACGTTTATAACTCTTAAAGTGTAAGTTTTACTTTTCACTGTATATTGTTGTTGCATAACATTGTGATTAACTATATTTTTATTTTATATGTAATAAAGTTCACCCTGAAGAAGACAACAACCCCTGTCGAAACGTCGGGAAAAGTAAATGTAACAAATCTCGTTTCATTGCTAAAATTATTGTGACCAAAACAGCCGAAGGAAAACATATTTTCCAATCAACACAATACAAATCATTGTTGGAATATTGGTCTGTTATTTGGAATCCTGATATAAAAAAACTTGTTGGTAGAATTGAAAATATCCAAAAAAAATTTTTAAGGTTCGCTTTAAGACAGTTTCCAGTTAATGGTAGTGCAAATCATTCCAAAAGTAGATGTTTAATGTTGGGAATGCAGTCTCTTGAGTCAAGTCGAAGAATTTAGTGTTTGTTCGTGATATATTCTTTCGAGTGATATTGATTGTGGATTTTTACTTTCATTAATTAACATTTACGCACCAAGTAGACCTTTGAGAATGAGAACTCTTATTTTTGAAATTCCTCACTCTACAAATTATGGACAGCGTGAGCCTATTTCTCATTGCTGTAAATTTTTTAGCATGTATTATGATGATCTCGATCTTTTTGTCTCAAGATATAAATTTAAAACATTGTTAACATTATTAAAGAATTCATTTTAATTTTAGAAATATGGTTATATTATATTAATATAATTTTAAAATTTAGCAAAAAATCTGTGGATTATAACTATCGTAGATTAAATAAATAAATAAATATACATATGTACATGTATACAAGAATTGCTCGTTTAAAGTAATAAGATAAATACATAGCCAGTCCAGTTTACTTCCAATGCAAAATAAAAAAAGAGGCTGGGTGCGACCCACACTAGTAACTTCCCATATGGTGCCCAAGGAAACTATAGAGATCCAACGTTAATTTGAAATAAGAAAATGCACAATTCAAGATCTTCTCAGGGTGTTCAATAGGCCAATTGAATTGTTGAATTGAAGGCCAAAAATTGGCCTTTTTTATCGAAAACATTTTCGAACAATTTTTAATACCTTGTTTTGTTTTGTAATTTAAATTTTTTTTTAAGTCATATCAGTATTATTAAATATGGCATAGTGTACAGAATAAAATTAGCCCGAAGTCAAAACCTGCACTATTCGTACTCAAAATATCCGAGCGGTAATATATTTTTGATAAATGTTTACTATTAGCCGTGTTTTTTTGCAAGTCCGGGGGGAATTGGATGAAAAAAACGACGTCGGTGCTAAACAATTAACATGTTAAACGCAACAACAACTAATCCCGGAGAATTCTCGGGGCTTAACTCAAGCGCACCGAAAAACTGCGTTACCGGCATGAATTGCATACATGTTATCGATAGTTTGTATGAAAACTCCATGTTTTTTATGTCATGGCGTCGCTAATCCCCGCTGTCGTTTTTTTCAACCAATTCCCCCCGGACTTGCAAAAAAACACGCCATTTATTAACATTTTGATTTTCAGAAAAAAAAAATTGTGTGGGGAAAATTAAAAAAACAAAAAAAAAAACATTAAGAAAAAGTTATGTGTTTTTAAGATAGTTTGCATCGTTAAAGCCGGAACCACACCTATCTCGTGTGGTGTGTTGTTTTTGTCGCCGACTGTGTTCAATAATCGAGTTCTGTATTGCAAACCGTAATTTTTTTTTCTTTCCCTATATTTACCTACTTATTCTCTTTCCTCTAAGCGATGTTTTTTTGCAAGCCCGAGGAAATTGGATGAAAAAAGCGACGTTGGTGTTAAACAATTTACATGTTAAATGCAACAACAACTATTCCTCTGTGGGCTTAGCTTAACCCAGAGAATTCTCGGGGCTTAACTTAAGCGCACAGAAAAACTATATTACTGGCATGAATTACATACTTTTTATCGATAGTTTGTATGAAAACTCCATTTTTGTTGCTATGATGGCATCGCTAATCCCCGTTGTCGTCTTTTTAACCATAATTGTCTCCGGGATTGCAAAAAGTCACTCATAAAACATAAAACATAAAACCATTCGATTTTTTGTGTTCGATTCAGAATTGATATTAGCATTGACCACAAAAGGCCAATTTACCACTTTAAACTCATTTTTTTATCAAAATTTTGAGTTTGCATGCAAATTTTTCAAAAACTATGTAGTTATATATAATTGACATAAATAATTTAATTTAAATTTAGGATTTTTCTGGCTTTCAAATTCGGTAGATATGTATAGTACTTCATTGTAAGTGTTGCCGTTGTTTTTTAATATTTATTTTTCATTTAAAGTCATTTTTTTTCTAAAAATTGCACCTACCTCCTAAACGGGGCGAGATAGACCCTTCCATAGTAAAAATGCTTGTTTTTGTCCCCTCTACCGTTATCAATTCTTGGAAAGTTATCGTACTCGTGCCAAAAAATGATGGATTTTTAAATATCGAAATTTTCTATGAGATCTAAGGTACTTTTATAATTTTATTATTATTAAATAAATAATTTGAATTGTGTATCATTTGCAACAGAAGACAATCATATCAAAAAAAATGTCTGCAAAAAGTTTATATGATCACAATATAACATGTAAATTTTTTAGGATAATCACGTAATCTCGAATGCCAAACATCTCGAATGCAAAAAATCTCGAAAAAAAATTTTTTTAATCTAGAATGAAAAAAACTCGAATGCACAAAAATCTAGAGTGAACAAAAATTACACAAGAATATAATATCTAGAAAAATATCTCGATAAAAAAATATTATTCGAGTTTTTCGTTTTACCTACTATTGAGGTATGTATTTATGGAGTTTTAACTCATATATATATATTCAGTTTATTAAACAATTTATTTTTCTGGGCCACTTCTGATTATATAGTTGTGTTATAGTTGACAATGATTAAACACGGTTATTATATGCAGGAGCCGCTAGTATCACAGCACAGCTCCTCGGGTAAAATATCAGTTACAATTGTAGCGTCACTTGATGATTTAATTGTCTTTGAGCTCTGTGAATATTACACATAATCCTACTTTGCTGTCCTCCTTCTGTAAGATTTTCTTTTTTCAAATTACAAATTTTGTGAAATCGAATTTTTGATTTTTAAGTCAAAAATTTAACAAAATTGGTCAGTTTATATTTCAGGCGGGTTGTTGTTTCTTAAAACTGCCAAAAAACTTTTCTTTTTTTTTCTATCTCTTCTTTAGAGTTTCATGCATCAACCAATTTAAAAAAATGTATCTTAACTAAACAAATTTATTCATCTTATACTAATACAATATACATATGTACATATGTGCATATACATATATCTACAGAAGCAGATGAGGTATTGAAATTGACTTAAATTTTCAACCGCCAAAATATTTTCTTTAAGCCTTTAATTGACCATTAACTCATTTTCCCTATCTTAATTCAGTTAAAATTAGACAATCATTTAATTACATTTACAAAGAGTATGAATTAATCCGCAGCAGTGCTTTCTATAATAATTATTATCCAAAAATTACTCAATTTTGGTCGACAACATGGTCGCTTTTATCATTTGATGCAATCTGTTTAAAAAAAAATTATATCTATATTGTCACTAAAACTTACGACAGTAATCAAGTAATTTGTCATGTTGAGCACACGGGAGCTATTGAAAAATCACATTCACCAGGCACTTGAGGCTAACCAAAATAAAAATAAAACCAAAAGAATGAATCCCAAAGGGATAAGCCTGATAATTATCATCATCTTCATCTATACAAGATATGTATGTACATATAAGTTGTTCCTCAAGGATGTTGGCCTCAAAAGGATCCGGATTTCAGTTTACCCATTGCAACAACTATCAACAGACATTTTCAATTATTTCAGGAATTCATCAGGAATAAATACAAAAAAAAATCAAATTGTAACAACAAATAAATTGCAACCATTTAACAATGAGATGATATGATATGTTAATAGCTGCGGTATGCTTCAATCATTTTGGGATTCACAGATCGTCACTTTTGATAAGAAATTTGATACTTGAGATGTTTACGATTTAGGGGATGAGAGTTTTGAAAATGATTCCCTGATGGCAAAGGGGGTTGTTTAATGTTTATAGTCAACAAATTATTTTTCAATTGATATGGCGGAAGGCCAAGAAAAGTAGTTATTATTTTAGCGTAAACAAGAAAGGCGAAGCAATATATATGAGGATCATGATAATATGTGTGTTGTAGATATGTGATGGTTAGAACCAGCCTACCTGTGCCATTCTTTACAATACACAGTAGAAACATATATGCATGTGATTTGCCTGAAACGCCCTAATATGCGCTTCAGTGGATTCGATTAGTTTTGTAGCTTTAGATTTGCATTATCTCTGCCGAAAGGACGAATGAGATTTTGTGTCTGGTTGGCTATTGAACCTTAAAACTCTAAGGGACGAAACTCAACAGCAGATCCTATAAATAGTGAGTGGATTTTTGGAATTAGGTCAGTTCTTGAAGGAACGTAAATGGAGCATCATCATCAAAAAAAAAACATTTGATTTGGAATAATCATCATGACGGACTTTAGCATAGACTATATTTTAAATCGTGCTGGAGAAAAATATATGGGAACCAATTTTTGCATGGGACTATCGGACAGGATTAAGCTTAAGGCCGAATCTCCAGACATTAATGAACATTTTAAAGCGGGAATAATGTTGCAAAATCACGTTCAAGAAAGCCAGCAGCAGCATCTGATGTTTGATTGGTTACAATATACGAGGTACCATCCTCCAAAGCTTCCACGTAAGTTTAAAAAAATCCAAAGCATTTTTTAAATCACTTTAGTAAAAAAATTACTATTTATTTTTCAAAGGATCTTTTCGTAGTGGACCAGTTAAAAGAACTCCCGGAAGGTTACCAAGAGTTCCATTTACACCCGCTCAACTTCAGTCTTTAGAAAACGCATATAGCATTTCGACATATCTTAGTTCTGAAGACGCTAACAACCTGGCTGCGAAGCTGGACCTTACAAACACGAGAGTTAAGATTTGGTTTCAAAATCGTCGAGCTCGGGAGCGCAGAGAAAAACGCGAACAAAATTTAAGTAGTGGAACAGAAGCGGGTTGTGATTCGACAATGTCATCGACTTCATCAAGCCCTGAGCCAGAAATAAGTTCTTACAATTTGAAAGATAACTTTTGTTAAAACGTTAAAAAATATTCACAAATAGTGCCAATAAGGCTTATGGTGTGTCTCTATAAATATATAGTTGTGTAAATATTGTTTTTGTTATTTCTTACTTTAAATTTAATTTAAGTTTAAGACTTATTTAAAATAAAAGAAGTTAAGCTAATTAAACCTTGTTACAATACTGTTGCTCTTCCATTATGCAAAAAAAAGAAGCAAATTTATTTGCCTCTTCAAACCTACATATACATATTATGCATTTGTCAAAAGATTCTCTACTTTGCTTTCGGAATTATTTCTTGGAAGGTTAAAGAAATTTTTTAACTGAGCATTTACAGTTTCTCTTAGTTAGTTTTCCTTTCAAAATTAAAAGCATAAGGACCCTCTGTATACAAATTTTGTTCAAAACCGGTTAAGTCGTTAACGAAAAAGTCGAAAATCAGAAAACCGGTTTGTTTAAAAAAAATATAGACATTACTACACAATACTACACAGAAATTTTCATCAAAATTGTTAGAATCGTTTTCAAGATAAATAATCTGTTTTTTAACGGTTATATGTACCGTTATTTTAAACAAATATAAACAATATTTCAATTTTCGTCTACAATTTTCCTAAACATTAAAATTTAAAAACTTTCAAGTTCAAAATTTAAAGAAAATCGCTTGTGGTTTCGGCTGTAGGTTGAGGTATACACAGGCGCAGATATGAAGACTGACATCTGACAGTACTGATAAGGAATAGGTAAACAGAAAAAGATAGAATTGCAGGTGGATTTTTTTTGGTATCGAAAATTTTTTAATATGTACATATTTCCAATTATTTTCTCTCAGAGAAATCCTGAGTTGAAATGGGTTTGTCAAGATAAAATAGATACAGTAAAAATGTTAGAAGCTAAGAACTAAATAAGGATTTACGGGAGAGCAAAAAAATATGCTGAAAAGATTCAAAACTAATTGAATATTAGAAGAAAAATAATACTTTAATTCTTTCTAATTTCAATTTTTCATTCATTTTAATAACAATTGGCGCGTTCAGAAAAATGAGATCTCAGATATTTTTCTCACTCAAAAAGTGAGCAAGCAAATCCAAAATTTGTTTTCCTCAGAATAGACATTAACATTGAATTGCATCCTGTTAATGTAATTGAGATTGCTGAGATCTCCGATACCTCATTTTCCTGAAAATGCCTAATGTATAAGTACCTAATCACACAAAACAAATTAAAATTGACACTCAGTTCTGAAAGGAATTTCGAAACCAAACTTTCATTTTAAAACCGGATACTGTAGACTTTCATTAAAATGCTCATTTTTAACAACTTTCTTTAACTTAGGGTAAACATTTTACAAAACGCAACAATAAAATTCTTCATTCAATGCTGATGCAGTTGGTGGGTTCATAGTATGCCTGTTGGCTAACTTGAAATTTTTACCAAGTTTCACAAAACTGGGTTTTGGGATTTTTCAGTAAAGTGAATTGGTTACAAATTTCACGTAACCAAACAGGCTTAGCATGTCAGAAAGAATTACACATTGATTTGTCAACAGATATGTATGTGTAAAAAATGCGATTGTTCAAAAGAAACCCTTTTTAGTGTCACGACCCCCTAAATAACCAACAAAATAAGCTTATTCCCATGGACGTATATATATGTAATACGTCCATGCTTATTCCTTTCAACCTAACCACTATTTTTTTTTTTTTTGAAAAGTTGAAAATGAGTGCATTTTTTATTTTTAGCATGTCACTGGCAGCTTTAAAAATCGATAGGCCGCATTTCAAAATAATAACGAAATTCCGCATAACTAAAATCACACACTTTGCAATATTATAAAATCCTGCAAAATTAAATATGGAACTTAATAAACTTACTTTTAAATAAAATATTAAAATGTAAGATTATAAATTTGTATTAAATTTAATACAAAAAAAATTCATGTTGACACAATTTTGGACATTTGTGAGATGTTTGCATGATTTTTAAATGGGATATTGAGATTATGCGAATGAGATTTTGAAAATGCGAAATTTCGCTATACGCCCATGTTCGGTATCCAATTATTGTGAAATCACATGACGAAAGTGAATTATGGTGTTCTACAGTTCGTTCGAAATGCTTATTGTGAATTGGAATTTCGAAAATGAAAATTGATGTTTTCCATTTCGATTTTAACGTATTCCATTCTATCCACTTTGTTTAGGCTTTGTGAATTTTGTGCAGTTGCAGTTAGTTTTGTATTTAGTGGTGCGAAATGTATGCAAACTCTATACATATTTTTTTTAGTATTTATTTATTATTCAGTCCTATAACGAATTCCTTCGTAATCGGAATCTTTTACGAATCCCGAAAAAACTATCACCGAATTCGTTCGTGATATAGAAATTTGTATGAGACTTTCAACTACGATGGATTCTGTATTAATTTTTAGAGAACAAAAAAACAGCCGAATATAGGAATAAAACTAACGAATTGTAAAACAGATTTTTATTTTGAGTGAAATTGAAAATCGATTTCTTTCGATAGAATTTAATTTCTTGTGTAATTGAAAATCGATTTGAATTCGATTTCGTTCAAAATCCAGAACAAAGGCGATAGTAGGCGTGTTTTTTTGCAAGCCCGGGGGGAATTGGTTGACAAAAACGACAGCGGGGATTAGCGACGCCATGACAGTAAAAAACATGGAGTTTTCATACAAACTATCGATAACATGTATGCAATTCATGCCGGTAACACAGTTTTTAGGTGCGCTTAAGTTGCGGGATTAGTTGTTCTTGCATTTAACATGTTAATTATTTAGCACCGACGTCGTTTTTTTCAACCAATTTCCCCCGGGCTAGCAAAAAAACACACCTATAGTCTAAGAGCCGGAAGCAAATTTTGGGAGTTTAGGTATAACCAAAATTAAAGCACATGTATGGGTAGGTATACGCAACATTATACGAAATCCAACCGTCTGGCAGGTTTTTTCAGCCAGGGGTGGGGGTGGGACTTCGAAAACGGTCATTTTTCCGAATTTTGTGTAGAGCGTATAACGACTTGAATTTATATAAAAACAATAGAGGGTTGGGCACTGATTTCAAATACTTAGGTCCCAGACGTTTTACTTTCAGCCTTCCCCTTGCCGGACGTCCCCCAAAGTGCGCGAAAATCAACTTTTGGTGTTGAGGGTATAACCACATGAATTATATACTATATTATATATTATATAAAAAAATCAGAAAAATTCTTCTGATTACAAAAATATAGGTCCCAGACGTTTTGGTTCCAGCCTTCACCTTGCCAGACGACTTTGAAGTATGCAAAAAAAATGTTAAAATATTTTGAAACATTTAAAACATAAAGTAGGTAAGCAAATAAATTTTTTTTTAAATATTGAATTGATTTTACCATAACCATAATGAGTTAAATGAAACAAAAAATGCACCACTTCCATATTCCGTCGTCACGTCAGGATCGCATTATAGTATTTTAAAATGCATTTTTCAACTGAAAACCCAAAAACCTTTTTTGGTTTCAAATACAACCGTTTTTTTTGTCCATTTTAAGGGCATATAGTTTCAGACAATATTTTTTTCAGCCAACCCCCCGCCAGACGTCACTAAAGAATTCTCAGTAATGCATTTTTCAACTGAAAACCTTAATAACTTTTTTTTAGGTATAACCGTATGATGAACACATCAAAATACTCTGCTTTTTATCCTTTTTAAGGACATATAAGTTTCAGTCGAATTTTTTTCAACCAACCCAGCGCCAGACGTCACGAAACAATTCTCAAAGGAATTTTTACAAAATACTCTGGCCATTTTCCTTTTAAGTGCTATATAAGTCTCAGACAAATTTTTTTCAGCCATCCCCCTGCCAGAGGCCTTTAAAGAATTTTTAAGTGTGCATTCAATGTTTTTAAAAACAATTATTTGCTTACCTACTTATTTAAAATGTAAAATGCGTATATCTACACATACATGTGCTTAAATTTTGGTTATACCTAAATTCCCAAAATTTGCTTCCAGCTCTTGGTCTAATATATAAAAAAAAACATTTTTTAATCCAACTGGCTTCAATTTTCATTTTATTAGAAAAAAAAATACAATACAGTTTTCAATGTTAATTTATAAATCTTTATGTTGAATTTATTTGCTTGCAATGGTTTTAACTAACATAATATTATATTGCTGTCATTATACTGATTTTCTTCTTTTTTTTTTCATTTAAATAGTTATCCTAATAGAAATAAAAAAATATATATGTATTTAAGTTCTTTTTGGTAAAAATAGAATCACAAAGAACAAGGATTACAAAGTTGAAAGTAAGCAACATAAAGAACACAATGAATTAAAAAATAATGAACGTTCAAATATAATTTTTCGTTAAATTGTATTTTGATAAAAAAAAAATCGCAAGCACAATGGTAGGTTATCTTTTTTATTTTTTTTTATTTAGCTAAGCGTTTTTCAAATTAACGTGTGAATGATTTTTGATTTTTTGTGCGAACCGCTAAAATTCGAACAAAACGCAACTTTTTGAATGCTAATTTGCTTTTATTTTTTTTATATTTAAGTACAATTTTGTTTAATTTAAATTATTAACATTATCCAAACAGTTATTAATTTTACTTTCTGTGTGTATCGTCAGACAATAAGGCATCAAAAATTATATTATGTTTCTTTGAAATATGTAATTGAAAAAAAAGTTTTCTTTGTATATTTGTCTATGTATACTGATAAATATATATTTTTTTAGTATTTTTATGAAAAAATAAAACAAATTCAAAATGAAAATATTTTCTAAAATATGTGTACATATATGTGGGCTTCATTTCTCAAATAATTATTTTTTAATTAAATTTATACATTGAGAATAAGACGCCTAAAAAAATGTGTATCTTCCCCCATTGCGAAGGGGTTTACCTGAAATTTACTTACATGACTATGGTTTAAGTTTGTTGATTATAGGGACAAGGAAGTGATAATATTAAGTAAAATACAATGTTAATACACTACTAATCAACGTTGATAATTGATTCACGTCCTTTGCCAACACCAACCCATCGGACTGGGACATCCAGTTGGCCTTCAATGAATCGTACATAATCTTGTGCATTCTTTGGTAGTTCCTTGAACTCGCGAATGTTCTCAGTGCAGGAATTCCAACCGGGCAGAGTTGTGTATATTACTTCAGCCTTTTCCAGTTCAGAAATTGTACCCGGGAAGTGGTCAAGAACTTTTCCATCGATTTTGTAACTTAAAATAAATGAAATAGAATATAAGATTTTATTTGTAAAGATTAAAAAAAAAATCTATTTTGTTATTTTAAGAGTATTTTGGTTGCGTAACTGAGTTCGAACTAACGCCGTTGTTCCTACTTCACGCTTTCTTAGAATAGAGAATTGAAGGCTAGGAGGTCCAGTGACCGATCCAAAAAAAAATTGAAAAAAATTTTGTAATTTGTTCAATCAATCAATCTAATCTTGTGTAAATATTATTCTGTTTAAAATATTTAAGTAAAAAGTTGTGGTATGAATAAAATGGAATACATGCTGAGAGCAGGGGCCGAATTACGGCATCAGTGACTGAACAACACGTGAGGGAAATTTCATACGAAATATCGAACATCATCGATATTTTGTATGAAATTTCCGTCACGTGTCGTTCAGTCACTGATGCCGTAATTCGGCCCCAGGTATTTCATATAATAAGCTGTGCGTGGTTCTTCTGCAAAAACCGATGATCAAGGCTTTTATTTATAACTAACAAATGGAGAACCTCCTTCGAAGTTCGGAGTTTTTTTATTCATACTACTCATTCTCATCTTTAAATATCTGAAAATTACGTTTAATTTATAATTCGGTTTTCTTTATTTAAACGTACTTGAAGAGCTTCGTCGTTTTACTAGATTAGAAAATTTTTTCATCGATAAGGAATAATTTAATAGTTTTTTTATTTTCGTTTCTTCTTTGCAAAAGAATGTTTAAGAAACACCTAATACACATTACATAGTACTAAAACAATATAATAAATATACACAAATATGTAGGTAAAATAAAAACCAACCAACCAACCAAAATTAAACCAACTTACCCAATGCCAACTTGAATTTCCTTAAATGTATCAAGAATATCCAATTTTGTTAAGCAAATGCATGTGTAGCCATTCACCAGCGAGGTGTATTTTAGTAAACCAATATCCAACCAACCACAACGACGTTTCCTCTTTGTGGTAACGCCAACTTCAAAGCCTCTAGTCTGAAGGAGGTCACCAAATTCCTGCAAAAGTTATATTTACCAAAAATTCACATTTTAATTAGATTTAAAATAAGCAATTTTGTTATATGATTTTGAACTTACATTCAACTGTTCAGTTGGAAATGGTCCATCTCCTACTCGAGTTGTATATGCCTTAACAACTCCAATAACATCTCCAATTGCTTGCGGTGGCAATCCCAAACCAGTTAGCACACCACCAATACTGCAATTACTGCTAGTTACATAGGGATATGTACCAAAATCAATGTCCAGCATAGCTGCATTGGCACCCTCGACCAAGATGGTCTTACCCTGGCGCAGGGCTGTGTGTAGGAAGCATACTGTGTCTTTTACATATGGCCGCACCATATCAGCGTATTCTCTATACCTAGAACACAAAACTCCTCTCTCAGGACCAACATCCTCTCGATGACTCAACCAAATTTCTATTTACCTTTTCAATTCGGCCTCGACATCAACGCATATTGTGGGGAAAAGACGCAAGTGTGTGGCCACAATTGAATTAAATCTATTCAATGGGAATTTAAGTAAAAAATATGTAATTAAAAATTGAATTTACACGCATCATTGCACCCTGTAGTACTTACTTCTCCGCGAACAAATTAAAGTCACACAACAAATCACCTACTCGGATGCCATTGCGTGTGGCCTTGCTAGAGTAGGCTGGACCAATACCCTTCTTGGTTGTACCAAGCGATTTTCCGCCCTTTTCGGCTTCTTGCATCCCATCGACATGCTGATGGAAATCAAATACCAAATGTGCACGATCTGAAATGATCAAACGGTGTTGCAACTTTTGCAAGCCCTTTTCCTCATTTTTGCGTAGCTCCTCGAACAGACTTGGCAGATGGATAACAACGCCATTGCCTATAATAGGAAAACAAAAAATATAAATTACTTATCTAATTAAATATGAGATGGTACATTGGGACACGAAACAAATTTAAAAATAAAGTTTTTTGTTCCGAGACACGAAGTAATAAGGCTAATTATAGTTTTTATTTTTGCTGTGTTGAGCCTAAATGTCTCTTTACCCAACAACGGAACAAGTCACTGAGTTGAACCAATTTGATAATGGCACATGACAAGTGGGTACAAGGAAATGTAATAAAACTTATTTTGTAGATGGGTTCCGCTAATTAGCAAGTATAAACAGACAAAACCAAGCAAACCATTACGGCATAACGTAACCAACCAAATTAAATTAAACGTTCTCGTCTATCATCGATTTAGTAAACATTTTTAGCGAAGCGGTGTGTGCTACTGCATTACTTTTGTAGGTCAAAGTCAATGGATTTTCTGGCTTGCTTTCAACTTTTTTACACAGAGGCAATAGAAAGGACTTGCCTTTTTGTTCGACTTAAAATAGTTTTTTTCTTTGTTTTATATAAAATAACAATTAGGTTTGAGGAATTGATACAAAGTCTGATCACACTTGTTGGATTCTTAAATCGGTCAAGGTTGGATTGTTTTTAAAGTTTATTTGCGATTAAATGTGCTGTTAAATTTTGTAGTTATAAAATGTATAATATTCTCATCAGTCAAATATTTAAACATGATTTTCGAAGTTAAATCGAATCAAATTTTCTAGGTATTTCGAATCGTCATAATAGTCGCTTATATCAACGGAATTTGATAAGGTCATGATTTGGTCTGAGTTCAGAGGTCAGTTCTGAAATTGAAAACCTATATTATTAACTAGCTTAGCCTTCTACATTGCTCATGCAAAACCAAGAATTTCGTTTTGCAGTAAGCTTTTGAACTTGTTTTGTTATTTTTTTTTCTTCCTTTCTTTTTTCAAATGTAAATTCGTTTTTTGACTGTGGGAAAATTTCGGATCCAGACTATTTATTCATATTATGTACGAACAATATTTTAATTTTTTTACTATGAATACTTTTACACGATGATTCTTTGAGTCATGACTCTTTTAGTCATGACTTTTTTTAATCATGAACATTTTGGGCACACGCACGACTCTCCAGAATGCTCTGTTGTGCTTTATCTTTTTCTCCTTCGAAGTCGTTATGTTTGAAAAGAGTCACGCGCCAATGAATCATCGTGTAATAACAGTTAATATATCAAAGGGGTGGTTCTTTAGGTTGCTTGTTGTATTTTGTGAAATTAAGGTTCCCTTTAAAAGAGCTTAATTTATACACTCTTAAGCGGCATATACACAGTTCAAAATCTCATCAAGCATGGGAGAGTGTATTAGTAAAATTGCCACACGTATACGTTGTGTGTATGCTTGAAGTAAAATCAAAACTTTTTGATTTTTGGTCAATCAAGTAGTCAAGATTGACGTAGTGTATATTTGTGATTGAATGCTTGATCATGCATGTGCTCATTTTCATATTGAACAGCGATGAGAAAATTCAAAATACTGGCAGCGGATAAAAATCCTCACATGTCTTCTCATCTGAACAAGTACGTATAAATGAGTGATTGAAAACTCATGCTTGATGTGTGTATATTCAATGTGAAACTTGTTTTACTAAAGCGGCATATACACACATCAAAATCTCATCAAGCATGGAAGAGTGTGTTAGTAAAACAAGTTTCACATTGAATATACACACATCAAGCATGAGTTTTCAATCACTCATTTATACGTACTTGTTCAGATGAGAAGACATGTGAGGATTTTTATCCGCTGCCAGTATTTTGAATTTTCTCATCGCTGTTCAATATGAAAATGAGCACATGCATGATCAAGCATTCAATCACAAGTATACACTACGTCAATCTTGACTACTTGATTGACCAAAAATCAAAAAGTTTTGATTTTACTTCAAGCATACACACAACGTATACGTGTGGCAATTTTACTAATACACTCTCTCATGCTTGATGAGATTTTGAACTGTGTATATGCCGCTTAACACACTCTTCCATGCTTGATGAGATTTTGATGTGTGTATATGCCGCTTTAGAAGCTCTTTATTATTTATATTTCAATGATACATGTACATACGTCAAAGAAGGAAGAAAGTAAACGAACAAATATAAAATAAAAATAAAAATCCAGAAAAGGTTTTTGTAATAGGATTTTTGCCGAGAGCGTTCACCAAAATGATCTTCTACTGATTTTTCGTTTTTAAATTTATTATTATGTCACATACCATTGACGTTAAAACTTGCAGATTTTCTGCGGTTACATTTTGTTTTTTACCAACTTGATATTTTTTAATAACTTCGTAAAAGATTGTGTTGCTAAAGTCGAAGTCTCTTTAAAATTCAGTTAGTTTTGCATAGGCATGTTATCGCATAATTTTTAGGCCGAATAAAAGTACATAAGCTTTAGATAAGAATTTTCTAAGAACTGTTATTTTGTTATTGATGCGATTTCTAAAAAAACAATGTTTTTCCCTTAGTAAATTTTATTAAATATCTCTGTATGAAATGCGTTTCGAAACGTCAAGCTTATTCAAATGCAAAACATGAATGCAAATTTGTGTTCCTGATACGTAGGAAAAGAGTACTTCTACTGACGTTCTGGAACTCAATCTTTATTGCTACAATAATTGGTTCCAACTATATTAAAAACCTTTCAACCCTTATTGTATGTATAAAGTTTTTAAGAAAATTAAGCTTTAACGTTCATAAGGCACTCATCAGCTTCCATCCTTTAAAAGATACAAATACAAATTAAATCGCTATTGGAGTTTAGATTGTAATATTTTCGATTCGTGTGATTTTAAAAACAAAGCAAAAGAATAATTTTTGTCTGCATATGGACGGATCATTGCTATCGAAATAAAATTCTTATCGAGTTGAACTTTGATCAAATACAAAAGTAAAACAATTAGTTATACAATAAAGCTATTATATACAATATAAGTGCCTGTGTTGGAACCAACAGGTTAATCTGGTTTTTACTGATTCATTTTTAAAAGCTGTTTTTTTTTTGTTTTTGCCTCTTAGATCAACAGTTGAATATTTTGACTTCATAATGAAACCAATTATTTATGTAGTATTATTTTTAATTCATGTAGGTACTTGGTTGAGATTTCATTGATAAAATTTGGCCAGTGAGTAATTCTGTCTTTTTTTAAGAATTTTAATATAATGGCATATAGTTAACACAAACGCAATTGAAATTTCTTTAATCAGTCCAGTAATCCAAATAGTTCTTAATGTTGTTTCCTTTAATATTTAATTCATAACTTTAAATATTTTTTTAATAGTATGCTGAAATCTACGAGAAATGACCTAATATTTGGATATTTTCAAACCATTACGTAGATGCATGTTGTGGTATATTTAAATTAACAGCCAATTCAAGTCAACTTTATTTATGTATCCAATGAAGCAGCAGGGCTCAATGTATGAATCGTAAGTAGAATTAAATGCTTACGCTAAAAAAAAACCCCATTGTTAGCTTTATATGTGATGTAATCGTCTGATACTATTATTTTCTGCTAATTTCATAGCAACTTTAATTTGACAAAATGTTGATTTACGATTAGCTTAATAGAATATAAAAATATACTACTTTAAGAGGGCGAATGTTGGAAAATCATGCATTTCCTTACGTAATATTTATACAGATTTGTCATTTTTACTTAGAGCAATAAATTATTGTGAAAATATTTGAGTATGTATGCACATGTAATAAACAGCGCGCGAGGAAAGGTTCTCAATCACGCGCCATACGTTTTTTGATAATTCGTCATTATCACCCCTTGCACCACTACCCAATTAGGGGCATTGTTTAAGTTAGAAAATTGCACACGAGACTATAGCCGCTTTTGAAGGTGGTAATGCCATTTATTTACCAACACGTTTTGGAATAAAATAATATTATGCTCATACACATATCTTTACGTCACATGAGTAACAATGCAGTATGACTCGGAATGTCAAGGTTTCTTATGCCTTGGATACAATTTTATTGCCGCCAGAAAGTTTTCTGGCAATTGAAAATAAAAACAAATAACAAAAAAAAAGCAATGAAAATGAAAATGAAAATACGCCCACCTTAGTCGCATTGTCGGAACTATATGAGCGTCTTT
Organism: Epistrophe grossulariae; assembly: GCA_929447395.1. NCBI lineage: Eukaryota > Metazoa > Arthropoda > Insecta > Diptera > Syrphidae > Epistrophe > Epistrophe grossulariae. The sequence goes on from OV839567.1 coordinate 107,798,813, forward strand.
CTTTTTTCTTGCTTTCATTAGAAGGTCGAAAAATTCATGCATCGATAGCCGCATAACACTCAATCTAGCGACGATGACATTGAGATATCTCATTTTTGACAAATAAAATTCTATAATGACACTCACTTAAATGATCTAATGAACTCCTTTTTTATATTGACTTTATGTATCATCTTTTTTAAGAAGTGTCTCTAACCTTTTGTATAAATCGATTTCGATATGTTGTATGTACTATGAATTTATGTATGTATATATTTTTTGTATAGCCATAAGACAAATTCGCCAAAAGTGAAATACATAAACACACTCAGGAGTGAATGAATTAATGAATTGGTGTACAATGTACATTGTACATGCATGCATACATATAATATTATAAAGATGTTTAACTTACCGATGACGGAAATACATTTTTCATTTACAACGCCACTTGGTAATAGATGAAAATCGAATTCAGTCCCATTAGCGACAACAGTGTGTCCAGCGTTATTTCCACCCTGAAATGATTAAGAATAAAATATTGATTGCATTAATTGATTCGCTTTATTTATTTTTTTGATTCTTATTTAACATGATAAAAGCTAGGTAAAATTTTTTTAAATTAATGTATAAACGAATTTAGCTAGAAGTTAGAATCTACTAGATAATTATACATTTTGTAAAGGCCTTCAAGTGAGTAAAATATATTTTTAATCGTTGCACTTTCATAGGTGAGCTTGAATATGAAATAAGATAATGTTGCATGTGCATGTTTTCTATAATTTGCATTGAATTAAATTTCGACCTTATTATTTCAAATCAAAAAATAGTAAACTATTATAAATAAACGAATAAATACATTGCATGGTGTCCACTATTTTTCAAAATAAATTTCCCTGACCAATTTCAAAATTTTCCCTGACCAAAAAATTAAAAAAATATTGTTTTGAAATATCATTTCATGAGTAGGTACGTATTTATATATTTGTACATATTTGAATGGAGTTCATAAAATGTCAGACCAAAAGAACTAACTTTGTATTTTCAAGGATCTATCTATCTATAACCGGTTGCATTGAAAGCGAAAAATAGTAACTGCACAAATTAAACATAAAAATAAAAATTGTTAAGCTTAACAAAAGTAGCGACTATACGTACCTATATGTATGTAGTACCTATAGTTCATTGTAATTGTTAAAACTAGATAAATCACTGAACAAAATATATACTAGGTACTGTATAAATATATGTATAATTTTTAGTTTTCTGTTATCAGTTAATCAATTAGAAAATTATTTTTTATTATTATCAAATGAATACCTGAAGCTATAGGAACGTTTTCCATAAATAAGTATAGTTTGCTCTTTGTATAAAAAACAGTCTTTCATTTAGATAATCCTTATCATTAATGTAATGCAAATTTAAATAAAATGCTTTTAAATCATAACTCTTTGAGATAAATAAATTAAATATTTATTTTTTTTATAAATAAATCATAATGTATTAATCCAGGTATAAAGGAACTGCTTTTTTCATTCTTTGTTGCGGAAGAGATGATTATGTATTTAAAAAAAGGAATAATTCATATGTTAGTTAGACAGAAAATAAATGTGAGGTTCGAATTAAATTTTTGTTCAAGTTAAGGGATTTTAACACGTAAAAAATTCAATAATACCTAGAATTAAATTGTATCAAATCAAAAACAGTAAATATCGTATTTTTTTTTAATTACATATTTGAGTCCTGAAAAAGATTTTAATCAAGCTCAAAACGACATAGTATGGATGAATTTGGAAAACAAAATATAAGCCTTTAGGGCTTACTTACTTACTTCCAAATGTGTTTATATTTTTACAACTCAATCTTCTCTATACAAAGAAAAGCTTCATTATTATTCGTCGTACATTTTTGTATTTTAGAAATTAAATAATTACATTAAAAATTACAACATACTTTATTTTTTCAAGAGCGAGAGCTGGTAATCTATTTTGTCTTCTTCAGCTTGCGATTCCATTTTTTATGTGTAAACATCTATACTGGCGGTAGGGTGAAAAAAAACGTAATGTATCTTGTGCTCGTGATTGTGATTCTGTGATTGTGATTTACGTTACGTTACGTTACGTACATTTACACATCTTAACCGTGAGAACCGGCACTCACACTTTTTTTTTAACTTTTTCTTTTGATCTTGAAGTTTTTTGATATCTTGTTCTCTTTTTCTTTTTAAGTCAACAGCATTCTCTTTTGTTTGTTGATGTTTCTTTTTTTCTTCTAAATGTCTTAGGTATGTATCGACTGTGTGATGCTTTAATATTAGAAATTAAAATTGGTGTTATTTCTACATTTGACACTTTTCCAGTCTCTTTTACACTATCTAAAACTCGCCGTTGAGCAAAAAGAGACTCTTCAAGGAGGTTTTCCACTAAAAGAGTCTTGTTAATAGAAAAACCACTCTCAACGGATGCATTTATTTGTTTCTGTTTCTTTGCCCCCTCCGCATATTCAAGGTCTAGAGATTATGAAGCAGGTGTTCAAGTCTCTTTGTGTAAATATTATTGCCTTTTAAAATATTTCTGGGGTTTAAACTCAATATGTTCGCTACAAGATCATACCTCAACGGACTTCTTTCTTTTTTTTTGGAGACTATACTAATAATTTATTTGCGGCATTCGAGTTTAAACTTTAAAATTTCTTTTTCTCCTGTATTACCTAACTTTTTTTTTTGTGATCAACTTATTGGCCTTAGGGCACTTATAGCTTTCATTGAAAACGATAATTGAAAATTTTAATTGTTAATGTTGAGGCACTAAAAAGTAAAATCAGTGATTATTTTAATGTAAATAAAAACCTTACAACTCAATTATTATTTCTGGTCAAAAAAATATTTCATTTTTTCCCAGCCTATCGCAGGAAATGAATTTCTTTATTTCAATGATTGAACTACCTTATCATTGATCATTGAAATCTTAGAAATCGTTTTATGTGAAAGGTAGGGCCAAAATGAAATATTTTTTTGAATAGAAATAATAATCGAGTCATCAGCTTTTTATTGGCATCAAAATAATCACTGACATCGCTTTTTTAGGGCCTCAAAAATGAAAATTAAAATTTTCAATGATGAGTTTCAATGAAAGCTATAAATGGCCCCCTAAAACCAATTTCCACGTTTTTTAATTACAATAAATTGGACTCATTAGACCGCCAATAGTTGAGTTGCTTTCGTGCAATCGTTAATGATTTTTTTAATATGCGTGATAGTAAGTTTTCTATTAATATAAGTAAATCTTCATATAAGTAAAATACTAAAGGTTTTTCGCCTTGATATTTTGTTAAAAAAGGTTCAAAATCCGATGTAATAGTATACAAAAATGAAAGCTTAGACTCGAAGAACTTTTCTTTAAAATTTTTTTTCAACAGGCTGCAGGTATTGCAAAAGATATGAAATAAATAATTTTGAAGAGAGATGTCACCTTAACGAAATGTTCGGTCAGGAAAAAGTTTCTTATGTTAAAAAGTGAAAAAGGAGTTCACCGAATTTTTGAAAAATGATACAGAAAAAATTCCCTGACCACTTTCCAAATTCCTCGACTTTCCCTGACCTAAATTGTGTTCCCTGACTTTCCAGTTTAGCGGAAACCATGTATTGTTACCTAAAAGATTTCAGATTTTACTTTTATTTCCAATAACAAGTCTTCATTATTACCACTATCGCCTATACTATACGTTACTATAAATAAAGTCGAGCAGGCGGAGATAAACTTTATTTGCAATATTTATGGAAATAAAGTCGATTCGTTGAGAAAAGACGGGAAAGAATTGTTTAAATAAAACAATTCGGACTATTACCTACTAATGTTGCTGAATTTTTTCATTTCGTAGTTTTACAGGAATATATTTATCAAAATAGTTTATTTTCTATATACATTATGTATGTATATATGTATAATATTTTGACTTATTATTTATTTCTCCGGAAAATTGGAATAAAGTGCTTTTGGATGATTAAATACCTAATATACCTGCAAATAATTAGTCAACTATCTGTCAAGCAATAAATTGTCAAATTCCATCAAAGGGTAGTTTCGATGTTTATTGACCTTAACCGATATGGTTGCTCTATTATTTAATCCATCCTATACACATTTCAGTGCTTTTTCCTCGACCTTGTGATTCCACACATCACTAAAACCTATTCTTCCAATGAAGAAAATGTACTCTTGAATAATAAGGGATTCCACGCTTACAGTGGTTGAAATATATGGCTGTTGCTGTAGATGTAGCAGAAAGTTGAATTTTGATTGACTTTGTACTGCATCATACATTTCTTTTTACAGCTACAGCTTTACCTTTAAACTTTGCCAAAGCCACGAGGTACAGTTACACTATTTAAATAGATCTAAGTCTTTTCTACTTGAATGATTAATTTCAATAGTACAAAGAATTTATATTATAAATAGTCTTCTTATAACTACACCATTGTGTTCACCCATTGATTTCACCAAAACAATGGTTTTCACAACCCGCTATTGACATTTCCGTGTTAAAACCATCATAAATTATTAAAGGGAAGAATAAGCCAAATCCTTTTTAGCGGTGAAGTAACTGATTTTTAAAATGACCTTTGATTTTAAAACAAGATGAATTGATTTGTTTGAAAAACCAATAGAAAACTAAACGAAAACATCATTTCAACCCAAAAAAGAATACCTAGTTTTACATATTTGCGCTTATCGAATCTTTTTTTTTAAGAATTTTCATAACAAATCGAAAAAAAAAAAAATTAAAATATAAAATTGAAAGTATGCCAAGAAAAACATTTTAAATTCTTAGGCAATTTTTTCTCGTTTTATTTATGAAAACATTATGTGAATAAAAGATCGTTTGCAAGTTTATTGTTATTTATTTTGAACGTTTATATCTATGTGTACATAATATATATTTCTTATTTAAAATATCGTTGTGTTTTTGTTATGAAATTTAATATCTATATACAAATGTATGTGTATGTATGTATTTGAACTTCTTGTGACCTTGAACAAAAAACAAAACACTTTGAATGCATACAACACTTCAATTTTTAAAATAGTCATGATTCCTTGACTGTGATGATCATTTTGCTATTTTTGGAAAACCTATTATTTAATGGGGACTCGATTACAGTGTAGAAATCACTTTTTACCACAAAGCTTTGCTGAAAAAATATTCCCAGGATCTTTTTTATTGAAAAATGTAAACAAAACAATGGTTTTAAATCACAACAAAACTGTTCCAAGTCATTGCATTTCCCATAAGATAGAAACCGCTAAATCAATTTACCATTCCACTGTAATCTCTACACAAAAAATGCAACCCTATAGGCGATATGTATGTAAATATATATGTATATAGTGTGCCAAACTAATTTTTAATATTATTATGTACTGTTACAATTCTTTGGAAAATAAACAATGCTTGAAACATTAGGTACGTTCCTTTACTTTGAAACTCTGTGATTTTCTGCGATTTACAGAGTTTCTAAGTAAAGAACCACACCGATTCCGATTTTACACAACATGATAAGAGTCGTGTTTTTTTGGGATTCACAGTACAATAGGATTTTACAAATACAACATCCACAGTAGAATTGCTGCCAGTAAAAGCGACGTTTATTCGAGTATCGCATGGAATTGTACATTTTATGTAACTAAAATTAATTTTTGTTTTGCATTTCATAAAATACACGGCTAAGGTTTTCAATAACCAGTTTTATAAAATGTGTTTTTTTTTATATCTCTTCTCTTCTAAGACGCAAGTTTTTATACACCTAAACAGAAGTATGTTATGATTTCTAATTTTCGTTATTTTTTCATATTTAGAATTACACTAATTAAATATATAAATTTTTTCAAAATCTCTCCTCTTTTATAGGAACGGAGCTTTTTATCTTCAGAATAGTTGAGATTAGATAAGATTAATAATTATTTATTCATACAAAAAAAAACCAACAACAAATGTTTGTTCTAAACTTATATCTTATATTGTTTTCAGAATTGTAGTATTGTATTATCTGTTATCTGCAACAAATTACAAGATTTTCTGATCGCCTTTTTGATTATAGCTATATTTTTCAAATCTTAAACTTTTGGTTAGTTGAATGTAGCTTGTTATTTGAGAAGATCGTTGTTTGTTTTGACGAAACGTCCAGTACAAGCAAAACCGAATTTGATATAACCCAAGTCTGCTTGCCTGTACTTTTCTTATTAATTACTTCAATAACCGCAGTAATCCAAACATCATTGGTTTCTGTTACTGTCCATTGATTTTATATGCAAACTCCAATTTCTTTTGAAAATAAACAAGTGGATTTTATAAATATATTGAAGTCTTTTTTACTTGCGATATATAAATACATATCCGTCTGTCCTTTCTGCTGCAGTCGATTTTCTTCAAAGTTGGTACCTGCGTTTTTTGGGCATTCCAACCACACGTTTTTTTCTTTTTTTTTTTAGACCAAAAATAACGGTACATACATACATAATATGTACCTACTTGCCGTACAATTTTTTTTAAGCAAAAAATGAAAATCTTATTTTTCTCAAAAACATGCCCAATTTTTTTTTAATTCAGTAATTTTTTTACAAAATGGCGACCATTTTATTTTTTTAAAAATGGTTAAAAATGGTACCTCCCATAGAACCATTTTTTTGATTTTCGATTTTCTCATAAATAGTTCAACTGATATTGATCAATTTTTTTATGGAGAATGTTTGAAAAAGTTTTGTATACCAAAATTAAAAAAAAAATTTTTTTGAAATTTTTTTCGGAAAATTTTTTTTAAGAACTTCATAATTCGAAAACGACTCAGTCAATTTTTATTCAACTTGGCACCCAGCAGTTTTTTAACATTATCTAGCAGATTTTAAATGAAAATTCTTATAAGCAAAAATAACGGTACCATAGAAAAGTTTCAGAACCGATTTTGATAAAAAATTTTGTGTGAACTAATATCTGTACGATCTACCATATTATTAGAAAAAAATTATCTATCGTTTAAAAATGGTAGGTATGTATCTCTCATAGAACCATTTTTTTGATTTTCGACAAGGTATCTCATTATCAGTTTAACTGTTTTTAATCAATTTTTTGCACAAAGGCCTCAAATAAGTTCTAATAATAATGCATACCAAAATTTTCAAAAGAATAAATTATTGATTTTTAAAAAAATTTCTAATTTATTTTTTGAAAATGCCATATTTCGAAAATGGTAAGATAATTTTTTTTTGAAATAAATTTTTTAACTCCGCATTAATAAAAGCTAAAAAATTGCGAAGCATTTTTTTTTCTTTTTTCAAAATTGTAGGTATATGTCCATAAAAACTATTTTTTCAATTTTTTTTTTTCATAAATTGAGATTTTCTTAAGAAATCGGATGATGTACATCGCATGGTGTCAAAACAATTTCAGAGGTTGTTTAATCAATTTATGTTTAATTACATATTTTTTTTACAATTTTTTGGTTTAAATGTAAGTTCCATGCATATTTGCAACACGGTGCTATATTGTTCATAAATAAATTTACAACTCGCAAAATACTACCTTAAACTTAACTACATTTTAAGCAGGTGGTATACAATATAGGCTCCCATAACTAATTTATTTCTTTCATAAGATAAATATAGTTTTGAAGTATTAAAACTTTAAAAACACAGTGTGATCGCACATAAGAGCAAGTTCGTTCGACCCAGTCGTGGACTTATTTTTGTCTAACTAAACAAAAACTATGAGGTTCCCTCCATTCCTGCCGACAACACAAGAATGGTTGACGGTTTTAAATTACTAAGCCCTGGTTTTCCGCGAGTTATCGCGCCATAAATTTTGTATTTATTTTTTATTTTTATTTAAATACAAACAAGCTAAATTCATGGCTGTAAGATTGGTTGATATCAAACACTCAATTAACATTTCCAGCCTTCCGCAAAAGACTAGTTCATGTTTGTTTTTCAACATGTGCTCATATCAACCGAAATAGTTATTGTTTGTTCTTTTCTACTAGAGATATTTTATTTTTTTGTTCTTTTCAATCAATAATACCAATTCACATTAAAAAAATAAATTAAATAATACATTTTTTCTAAATAAGACATTTAACGTAAAAAGAAAAACGTGTGGGAAAATGATATGACGCGCCATTGACTTTTGCAATTTTATTTGCCGTAGATGTAGACATTTTTTGTCATGCCAGGAACCAACCAAACGCAGATCTCAATAATTCTCATCACAGAAAATGAGTAGAGTAGCATAGCAATAGAAACGAATAGATACGAGGAGAAAAGAAAGAAAAGCAAAAGTTAAGATTTTAAACAAAAACGCAATAAATTCACAAGCTCATTTAAGAACCATGTGACTAGACATAGACAAGCGCGTAAGCAATCAAAGCATGACTCTTCGCATTTAATAAGTAGAAGAGTGTGGGAATTCAATTATGGCCATTTTTTGTGATAAGATTGAGCGAATGAGATGTTATGTAAACAGTTTCGTTTTAAGGCGTTTCAGGGTTTAAACAGAACGCTGGCAGATACAAATCAGTAATGAAGAGTAATGACACATAAAACATACTAATCAATGTAATATGTAAAAATAAAAGTAGGTACAAAGGATAAGGTCGTTAAAGTTTAATTGTTAGAAATATAGGTATCTAAAAAAAAATATTTTTGCCATTAAATTTCTATAAATTAATTTACCTGACACCGACAAACAACGTCAACTTCAGTCGCCAACATGTCGACAACTTTTCCTTTACCCTCATCACCCCATTGGGCTCCTAAAACCACCGAAACCTTGGCAGGAGTTACGCTGGGTCTAGTTTGGAGATTTTCCGCGGAAGGGTTTCCGTTTAGAACTTTCTCTGTAGACATAGCTTTTTTTATATTATTGTCAACCGTATGTTAGTTTCACTTGAAGTCAACAGTAACTTTAAATTTTTTTGCAAATTTCAATTAATTTTAGCTGAATTTCAGACAAACTCGCGGCGGTACGAACCGAACGGACGGCCAGAAAAATTTGTAAAGAAATTCATGAGTCTTATGTCAGTTGAGGAAAGCACACTTGTCAAATTAGTTGTCATCGGTGGCGAATGACGGAGCCGAACGCCCACTTCCTACTCCGAATTTTTATTTTTTTTTATAAAAGTGATGCCAAATTTAATTTAATAAATTGAAGGTCTGGAAACACAGTTTTTTTAAGTTAAGCGCGCCGCCGTGCCGCATCACATAGTCCAGAATGACGAATATTAAGCCGGAACCACACCTATCTCGTGTGGTGTGGAGCGGTGTGCCGTTGTATGTGCACGCTTGTGTAGTGATGTTGAAAAAGAAAAGTACAGATATATATGTCATGACATGACTGTTGTTTTGATTTTTGTTTATAATAGCCGTTTTTTATTATCAGAATTGATCCATATTGATCATCAAACAACATATATAACAACAACTCATGAACCTGCTCTTTATCGGGTTCACGTTTCATGATCCGAAAACAGACTTCTGCCTCTCCTCACTGTGAGGCTGTTTTATTTTCGCAAGATGATCCATATGGATCATGGGTCATAATAAAAAACAGCTAATATAAGTGTTCTCTTTCTTACATATAAGCTGCGTTTTATTTTCCCCCAGATCCAGTCCAGATCAGATCATGAAAATAAAACAATCCAGGATCTCAGTGACAACTTGTTATATACCCAACTCTTTTTTTCCTTTGTTTTTTTTTATTCGTATACACCCTTTGTCTTTTTTCTTTACACTACTGACGACATTTACAAATTAAGGGTGTGTGTTCAAAATGGATTTGGAAATCCAAATTCATAACAAAGTTGGATCTTGTGTTGTTTTTGTAATACACGTATTTTTGTAAGCAAATCCAATCTGGTTCGGATCTTGGGGAAAATAAAACACAGCTATAGTATACTGCACATCGTGGTATGGCGCAGTCGAAACAGAAGCGATTCTTTCAGAACGCCCCACTCCACAACACAACACGCTTCACAAATGTGGTTCTAAAGCCTCAACTACATAAGCCAAAAAAGTGAAAAAGTGCAAAAGTGAAAATTTTTAAATTGATTTTGTGATAGTTTTTCTGACTAGAAAACTTATAAAAATGATGCAGAAAGCTTAAATTTTGGTTTAAAAACAAATTTGTGTATTCTTTTTCACAAAACAACGGCGCTAGCGGTAAAAAAAATATTTTTACTTTTGTACTTCAGTACTTTTTGGTTTATGTAGTTAAACCTTAAGGGCCAGTTTGTTCACAGCTGATCATCTATAATCAAGGATTATTGCAACTGGTAAATCATCGAATGTGCAAGGTAATCAAATTTTTTTCAAGGAATCGATAGTTTAAGTTGTTAATCATGGAAATCGCTAATCAGCCGATTTTGATTGATTAGCGCTATTTAGTTAGAAGCTGTGAAAGTCATCGTTCAAATTTAACCCATTGTAAACAAACTGGCCCTAAGAGTCAGTTTGTTCACAGTGGGTTAAATCTGATCGATGACTTTCACAGCTTTTAACTAAGGGCCAGTTGTACAAATATTTAAACCGTGGTTCAGCAATTGTTATCCACCAATTCCGGCGGATTAATTGAGTTTCAACAGTGTTTTACTCTTCAAGTGTGTGATAATAACCAATTACATACTTGAACCAGCGTTGAACCTTAGTTAATCCGCCGAAATCGGAGAGTTAAAATCTTGAACCGAGGCTGAACCACTATTGTTAAACTGGCCCTAAATGACTCTAAACCAAAATCGGCTGATTAGCGATTTCCATGATTAACAAATTCAATTATGGATTCCTTGAAAAAAAAATTGATTAGCATGCGCTCATTCGATGATTTACCAGTTGCAATAATCCTTGATTAAAGATGATCACACGAGAAAGGTGTGGTTCCGGCTTCAGTCGTTTTTTATTATGACGCATGATCCATATGGATCGTCTTCAAAAATAAAACAGCCTCAGTGAGCTGTTGCTCTCATTATTCCGGATAAAAAGTTGCTCCGTGGTGCTAGTATTGCGCAAAACGACGCGATAGCGGTGGCGATCGCGGTAACAATTAAGCTAGGACCGCACTCGGCGGAACTGCACTTCAGCGGACCTGAACTTCACGACTTATTTGTAGGAAATTGTGTGAGCTATATCGCACTAAAACCGGAACCACACCTATCTCGTGTGGTGTGTTGTGGTGTAGTGGAACGGTGTGTCGTTGAATGTGTTGAGTGATATTGAAAAAGAAAAGTACAGATATATATGTCATGACATGACTGTTGTTTTGATCTTACAAATAGTAAACTCCACATCGTGGTATGGCGCAATCGAAACAGAAGCGATTCCTCCACAACACAACGCGCTTCACAAATATGGTTCTAAGCATATGAAACACATTGGAGCGATAGCGACACACCACTCCACAACACACCACACGAGATAGGTGTGGTTCCGGCTTAAGTGACAACTGCACTTCACGGCGCTACACTATGCGACAAAGTTGGTAGTCTGACCAACTGTGTCGCGACGTGAAGTTTCGTTCAGTTTCGTTCGAAAGTGCGCACGGTGTCGCTGAAGTGCAAGTGCGGTTCTACCTTTAAGCGGCATCTAGCACATGTGAATCAATGGAGAAGTACTCATCTACGCGATATGTGGATTACGTTTACGTTTCACTGATGCGTTCAGTTACAAGACTTATGTTGAATGCAGCAAACACCATTTGCTGGCCATATGACACGAAGTGAGCATTCAGTTTTTGGAAAATATTTAAATAAGGAATACATTTTTTTACGCGTAGCTACACACACCACACGGGATAAGTATGGTTCCGGCCTTAATGTGTAAATTTCAAATCCAATTAATGGCCAACGCGAAATCGGAACGACGCGACGAGGAAACTTTCAGCTGCCAACATATTTTACATGAGATTCGCGAGAGTTACGTACAGTGACCCTGACCCCAAGGAAGGTTATGAATCTCATAATAACACAATAAAAGCCCTTCCACACTATCTCACTGAGTATTAATACATGTCAAATTGAAAGTGGGAAAGAATTCCATGCTACTGCCAAATTTGTGGGAGAAATGCCTTTTCATGTTTTTACCACACACAACAGTTTAATTTAACCTCAATAAAAATGTGATGAAATGTTTGATAGAATTAGAACCATTTCTAAAAATTTTTATGTATGTCAAATCGTGTAGGCTGGAATATCATGTGCTGTGTAAGATGGACTATCATATTTTGTTTCCACACTATTATACATGATTTGTTTCCCACTTTTTTGACATGTGTTAATACTCAGTGGGATAGTGTGGAAGGGCTTTAAGGTAAACACCTCAATTCTGTAGTAGGCTAAACTACCAATAAGTAATTATTAAAGCCCTATTCTGGCAAACCTCATAAGTCACAACAACCTCAGAAGGTGAGGTGAAGTCGATTTTGTGATGTTTTCATATTCTGGCAGCACCCTCACAAAGCTGTGAGCCTCTCAAAAACTATCGAAATTGTGATCTTCTTCAGAGCAAGTCACAATTTACAAATTTGACAATTGAAATACAATTTTAAGACATTTTTGTTTTTTCTTGTCTGAAAAAACATTTTATAACCAAATCGACATGTTAAGCCTAGTACGCAGTTCGGGAAAAATTTTATTTCTCATACAAATTTTTTCCCAGGACAAATTTTGTCTTGGATTTTTCTTAAGCAGTACGCAGTTCAAACGCAAAATCCAAACTTTTTTTTCAAACTGTACATACCAAAGTCTCCACATAATTTTCCCCAGACAGATAATGTTCGAAGCATTATTTTGCTAGACAAATGTTGACGTTTCATGAATATCACGCTTTTTATCAACGAAAAACATATTTTCGTTTTAACATTTCCAATTTTAAAAGGTATTATGTTAAAGATGACCAAAAAAACATAAAAAAAAACGTGAAAGAAAATTACGAAATAAATTATATAAAACAGCTGTTTTCACACAGTCAGTGGCGTAGCTAATAGGAAAGGGTTCAAGAGGGCCAAATTACTAGTGTGGCAACTTTTTTAATCCAAGAAAATATACTAAATTTTCATAGAAATGACTTTTGAATGACAACATAATCTCGCTGTAAAGGCTGCAAACCCTTTTTTGTACTGATTTTTTTTTGTTATATTAATATTGCAGGTAGATTTACAAAATACAAACAAATATTTTTATCCTACGTTACTGTCCTCATTTGAATTTTATTTTCATCTCTACACCTTCAAAATTCGTCTTGAGAAAAAGAATGTAGAGATAAAATTTAGTTTGTCTCGATCTGCGTACTAGGCTTTAATTGCTGTGTTTTATTTTCCCCCAGATCCGCACCACATTGGATTTGCTAAAGCCCGCATGTTTTCCTGTAAAGCCCGCATGTTTTCCTGCTAGAAATGCTTGCTGGCTTTCGTACTGGCTATTGAGCTGGAAAATGGCGTCACTGCTGGCTCTCTTGATAAAAACGCTGCTAGATTTCAAAGTTAGAACCGGTGCTATTTTTCTTGCTTGTTTTGCTGCTGGATTTCAGCAGACGTCAAAAGGTACATGTATATTTTCAAATGTCATTCTTTCTATTTCGTTTTTATTTATTTTCTAATAGTTTTTTCAACTTTAAACAAAATTATTTAGTCCTATCAGATGTAAGGATCCCCCACACCAACGCGAAATTTCGGTGGCGACGACGAAAACAATAATAACAACGTTTTGTTTTCATTAGACGTTTTTCTTTTTTAGCCCCGAGCGTGGCACTGAGCTGTCAAAAAGAAAACTATGTTTCTTTTTAACTCGGAGCGCTCCGAGCTCTCAACTTGCATTTCTTTTTTAGCTCAGAGCTGCCAACATATTTTACATGAGATTCGCGAGAGTTACGTACAGTGACCCTGACCCCAAGGAAGGTTATGAATCTCATAATAACACAATAAAAGCCCTTCCACACTATCTCACTGAGTATTAATACATGTCAAATTGAAAGTGGGAAAGAATTCCATGCTACTGCCAAATTTGTGGGAGAAATGCCTTTTCATTTTTTTACCACACACAACAGTTTAATTTAACCTCAATAAAAATGTGATGAAATGTTTGATAGAATTAGAACCATTTCTAAAAATTTTTATGTATGTCAAATCGTGTAGGCTGGAATATCATATGCTGTGTAAGATGGACTATCATATTTTGTTTCCACACTATTATACATGATTTGTTTCCCACTTTTTTGACATGTGTTAATACTCAGTGGGATAGTGTGGAAGGGCTTTAAGGTAAACACCTCAATTCTGTAGTAGGCTAAACTACCAATAAGTAATTATTAAAGCCCTATTCTGGCAAACCTCATAAGTCACAACAACCTCAGAAGGTGAGGTGAAGTCGATTTTGTGATGTTTTCATATTCTGGCAGCACCCTCACAAAGCTGTGAGCCTCTCAAAAACTATCGAAATTGTGATCTTCTTCAGAGCAAGTCACAATTTACAAATTTGACAATTGAAATACAATTTTAAGACATTTTTGTTTTTTCTTGTCTGAAAAAACATTTTATAACCAAATCGACATGTTAAGCCTAGTACGCAGTTCGGGAAAAATTTTATTTCTCATACAAATTTTTTCCCAGGACAAATTTTGTCTTGGATTTTTCTTAAGCAGTACGCAGTTCAAACGCAAAATCCAAACTTTTTTTTCAAACTGTACATACCAAAGTCTCCACATAATTTTTCCCAGACAGATAATGTTCGAAGCATTATTTTGCTAGACAAATGTTGACGTTTCATGAATATCACGCTTTTTATCAACGAAAAACATATTTTCGTTTTAACATTTTCAATTTTGAAAGGTATTATGTTAAAGATGACAAAAAAAACATAAAAAAAAACGTGAAAGAAAATTACGAAATAAATTATATAAAACAGCTGTTTTCACACAGTCAGTGGCGTAGCTAATAGGAAAGGGTTCAAGAGGGCCAAATTACTAGTGTGGCAACTTTTTTAATCCAAGAAAATATACTAAATTTTCATAGAAATGACTTTTGAATGACAACATAATCTCGCTGTAAAGGCTGCAAACCCTTTTTTGTACTGATTTTTTTTTGTTATATTAATATTGCAGGTAGATTTACAAAATACAAACAAATATTTTTATCCTACGTTACTGTCCTCATTTGAATTTTATTTTCATCTCTACACCTTCAAAATTCGTCTTGAGAAAAAGAATGTAGAGATAAAATTTAGTTTGTCTCGATCTGCGTACTAGGCTTTAATTGCTGTGTTTTATTTTCCCCCAGATCCGCACCACATTGGATTTGCTAAAGCCCGCATGTTTTCCTGTAAAGCCCGCATGTTTTCCTGCTAGAAATGCTTGCTGGCTTTCGTACTGGCTATTGAGCTGGAAAATGGCGTCACTGCTGGCTCTCTTGATAAAAACGCTGCTAGATTTCAAAGTTAGAACCGGTGCTATTTTTCTTGCTTGTTTTGCTGCTGGATTTCAGCAGACGTCAAAAGGTACATGTATATTTTCAAATGTCATTCTTTCTATTTCGTTTTTATTTATTTTCTAATAGTTTTTTCAACTTTAAACAAAATTATTTAGTCCTATCAGATGTAAGGACCCCCACACCAACGCGAAATTTCGGTGGCGACGACGAAAACAATAATAACAACGTTTTGTTTTTATTAGACGTTTTTCTTTTTTAGCCCCGAGCGTGGCACTGAGCTGTCAAAAAGAAAACTATATGTTTCTTTTTAACTCGGAGCGCTCCGAGCTCTCAACTTGCATTTCTTTTTTAGCTCAGAGCTCGACCTGGGCTCGCACGATGAGCTTGGAAAAAAATGACCGAGCACATCGAGCACAAAGCTGAGCGCGGCTAACTTCATACAATTTTCATGTAATTTGACAGATTACTAAGCATATGAGAGTTCAGTGCTCAATTGAGTTTCTTAAATAGATCGGTGCGCTCAGGTCACGCTCTGTTCGGAGTGAGCTCTATTCGCTCAGAGCCCGCTCGGGGCTAAAAAAGAAAAACGCCTATTGACAACCACGTGTTGTGAAAATTTGTGCAAATTCGCAAGAAATGTCAAAAAACCATCAGTGAATCCAGTTTCAAAACAATCTTCGAGTGAAGCCGAAGAATTCAAACCGGCAAAACATCCAGCACCACACCATGCAACAAAACCAGCACGAAAGCCAGCAAGCATTTCTAGCAGGAAAACAAGCGTCGTGTGATGCGGGCTTAACGAAAATACATGTACTACAGCCCATATTATTCAATCGATACATCCAGACTATCAATTTTCCTGCCGTTTAGAGTTCTTCGTTTCTTTAAAGTTCATTTAACGCTTCTGACGGGAAGTCAAATCGTTGTAGGGTTCAAAACTGATATAAGTCATCCCAAAGATGACTACGTTCTGTAACTCTCGCATCGATAAAATTGGTCGAGAAACGTTGGAATATGGAACAGAACTCATATGATTTGTTTCAATTTTCATCGTTTCTCGACTGCTTTTGCCGATGCGAGAGTTACAGAACTTAGGCACTGTTTGACGTTCAACGAACAGCTGATTTGTTTACCATATCGTTTAACAAATTTACGCAAAATGTTTTTTGGTGCTTTCATAAAACGTATATCGGAAGCTTTACGATTTTATAACATCTTAAAGTTTCCGACGTTGCATGAATACCCCTAATGTGTGAATATATTAAAGTCTGATGGCCACTTGTACAAGTGTTTCAGCCTCGGTTCAAGATTTCACCGATTTCGGCGGATTAACTAACGTTCAACGCTGGTTAAAGTATATAATAGGTTATTATCACACACTTGAACAGTAAACCACTGTTGAAACTCAATTAATCTGCCGAAATCGGTGGGTGAAAATTGCTGAACCACAGTTTAAATATTTGTACAACTGGCCCTGAATGTATTGTGATTGTAAGTTTTTCTTTTTTTTGCATTTTTGTTGCTTTCAAAGGAACAACATGCAATTAAAAATTAAAGGAGAGAGAAAAGAGAGTGAAAAGAAATTATAAACATTTCAATGAAAGTAAAATATATGCCTCGATGGCCGAGTGGTTAGCGCGCAAGACTTTCGGTGCGATGGGAACCGGGTTCGTTCCCAGACCGACCTAAGATCTCATTTCAGATAAAAACTTTAAAATAAAAGCAATAACAATAAAATAATTAACTTAAATCGATGATAAATATTTTTTTTTTAATTTTTCTAACTTCTTCTATAAGCTGTCTTTAATTGTTATATTTTTTCGAGAGTAAAGGCTTAACTACATAAGCCAAAAAGTACTGAAGTACAAAAGTAAAAATATTTTTTTACCGCTAGCGCCGTTGTTTTGTGAAAAAGAATACACAAATTTGTTTTTAAACCAAAATTTAAGCTTTCTGCATCATTTTTATAAGTTTTCTAGTCAGAAAAACTATCACAAAATCAATTTAAAAATTTTCACTTTTGCACTTTTTCACTTTTTTGGCTTATGTAGTTGAGGCTTAAATCAATTTACTCCATAAAGGTGCAATAGGGGTGGAAAAAAGTAGCCCTTTTTACTCTTTGGAGTATTATATAAAGTTATATGAGTGCAATAAATAATTATAAGTACCCGTTTACATAGAAATTTAACTGAAAGTCGTTTTACTGAAAGCGTGTCTACACATAAAGAAAAAACTCTTTCAGTTCATTCTACCTTTCCCTATCTCACAACCTTAAAATTCATGAATATCTCACTCACACAAAAAAAAGTTTATAATGTTTCACCAAAGAATATTACTTGAATCTGGCGCATCGGTGAATTTTGGGTGGAACCTACCCTTCTCGCTTTTAGTCACACAAAATCTACCTATCTCACTGGATTCGCCATTCAGTAAAATGCCTAATGGTTCGCGGTGTTTTAAGAAAACAAATTTTTTGTGAATTTGCAACGAATTTTCAGTGAATTTAGTAAATATTTGTGCCTTGTTTTTCAATTAATTATAATTTCCAAATTGAATATTTTCTGGATATTTTACTTCAAAATTGCTGCTGTCAAGTGCCACGCACACACAATCACAAAAAAAATCGATTTTTTTCGCGGACACCCATATAATCCTATAGTACTCAAAACCGAAACTAAACTGTTTATGCTGGATTTGCACGAATCAAATGACCTGCATTTACACGGAACTTAAATAATGACTGGTTGACTCTTTGACAGTATTTTTTTCATTTTAATGAAAAGGATGGAAACGAACGCATTTACACGACTGCCAAATTTTAGTCGTCTTCTGGCGACCACTTTTTTTCAATTCTCCGCTTCCGACCAATATTTTTCTTGTTGCTGCTGTTTTCCATTTTCCTAATTTTTAGTTCAAAGTTAATTTATTGTTATAATTTATAAAAATTAGCAGCCGTATTTATAAACGCATTATAGCGAGTGCATAAACTTATACACTTCTTATAATGCCTCTAAACACGAAAATCGTATTTATAAAACTTTGCAACGTTGAATAGTAGCATTATAAGCTAAACGCGTTTGAGGGTTGAATAGTGTCTGTATAAGGATATTTTAGTATCGAAATGTCACTTCGAATCACACACAACAATGTAATACATAGATATTAGGGTAGCCCATATTTTGGCAATGTTTGAATTTCTTTTTTGTCCTCCCCTAAAAATGATTATTATGTACCGGTACAATGTACATACAAACACGCTGTGCATTTGTTTTTAAAGCGGCTAGCTTAGTAACACCAAAACATAACTATACGGATTGAATCCCAGCCTTTTTTCAACTTAAAAGTAAAAAATAGAAATGTTTTTTTTTTGGATACTACCTCTTCGAGGAATTAAATTTTTGCACTCTTAATAGAACTTCAAATGTGTGCCAAATTTACTTCAAATGTGTGCAAAATTTACTTAAAATGTACCAAATTTGGAGATTTTTGATCACTTTCAGGAAAAGACATAGAATAATTTTAGACATTGCGAACAAAAGAGCCACCCTAATAGATATATTTTCTTTCAATAAAAACACCACCGTGTAGAGTGAAGACAACACAAATCTTCTAATGAATCAATAAAAATGATTTTTTTTTTCCAAAATATATTACTTTATTGACAAACAACACAAAAACCACACAAATAACAATAATCTGAATAATAATATTAGAAGAAAATAAAAGAATCCAATCGGCTGCGCAACAGAATTGTTTTTTTTTATGAACAGCTGAGATTGGTTTGTCAGTCTTGGAAGTAAAACGTAATAGATTTCCTCTTTTTGGTACTTTATTTGACACAAGCGTATTATAACTATACAGGGTAGGGAAATCTTTTATAAATAATAATTTATGTTGCGTTGAATAGTGGCTACATAAATGGTTATGCATTACATAACTATTCAGTCGTTTAGGGGTGTTTAGCGAATTCTAATAAATAAGGCTGTAGATGTTTTTGATCTACCTATAAATTTTCTTTTCAACCAGACACAAACAAAAAGAACCGCCAATTTAAATTTGTTGTTTTTTTTTTCAATTTGACATTTGATTAAAAATACTGCCAATTGGCAGTAAAGAATGAGCAAGTTCATTCTTTTTCGTGAATTGTCATTATTTGAAAAAAATTGTCAGCACTGTATTTAAACGATGTCAGTATAATGCCAAAATTTAATGTCAGTTTCACTTGGCAGTTTTTTAATGACAAAAATAATGGCGGATTTGCGACCGTTTACACGACAAAAAGAATAATGACTAGATTTTGACAGAAATACTGACAATTTATCATTCGTGTAAATCCAGCATTAGTTGACTGTTTAGTTGCCCTCATTGCCATTTTTTGGTGGAAAGCTCTCCGTCCTGTGGCGGTAGTGACGTTGATCCATTGTGTTTAATGCATCATGTTTTGGTTTCATAAATCTACGAACACACCCAAAACGATTCCGAATGTCAAAAGACAGCTGATTTGAATTTCATTTTTTAAACCGTGAACGCGATCTAGTGGTTGTCGGTTGATAAATAAAAACATGTCTTCTAATTTGTGTAAAATGTAAGTCTTCTTAAATATATTTACTGAATAATTTGGCAATTGTTTATGTAATCTCTTGTTCTAGCTGCAATAAAAATGATTTCAAGTATTCCTGTCCGAAATGTAACATAGTATACTGTTCACTCACTTGCTACAAATCCCCGACACACCAGGAATGCTCTGAAGAATTTTACAAGAAATGTGTTGAGGATGAGATTTCAGGAACTTCTAATCCCAACGAAGATGTCAAAAAAATGTTTAACATCTTAAATCGATTGAATCAACAATTCCAGACAGATGAATTTGAGTTGGATGCTCCCCCAATAGAACTGGACTCTGATGACGACATAGGAACCGATGATGGTAAATTAGAATGAATATATTTTTATACACACTCGCTTAGAAATATCGTTACAGAGAATGATATGGCGAGTAGATTAGAAGGCATAGATATTAACGATTCGGAAGAAATATGGACACGTCTCACAGATGTGGAAAAGAAAGATTTTCAGTTACAAATCGAAAATGGTGAAATTATAAAACTAGTACCTAAATACTCGCCATGGTGGTCAGCATATAGCAATAAGCTAGTCGTTCCAATTTCAGACCATAGTATACCTACCATATGTGATAACATACCTCTGTTTAGTAAAATATATTTGAAAGATCCACCTTCATGTATTCACAACAATCTGTGGAACTTGATTGGGGCATATGCAAGTACAGTGAAATATTTTAATGGAGAACATAAAACAAACCCTTGGGAGGCCACCAAATATCTCGTGGCACTTTCAGCAAATCTTAAAAAGAACGTCAATTTCGATGATGCTGAACAAGCTTTGACTTCCATACAAATAGAGGCTATCGCTGAAAACATCCCACTACCCTGCGATGTATTTTCAGAAATTGAAAAGGACTGTAGGCAGATCGTATCTGGTGGACTAGATTTCAAACTCGCTGCTCTATCTGATACTTTAAATACATTCAAAATCGCGAAACATCAACAATTTGGAACAAAATCGAAGCCAACTAAATCAGAATTTAATGGAAGATTTGAAAATAATTTTATGAGTAGTTTTTCAAAAAGAAATTTGAATTTGATAACGAAGAAAATTGAGTTTTTCTTGTCATTTGTAGATAGAGATTCTCACCGGGATATAGTTTTATGATTTCGTTTAAATTGTTAAGGGAAAATTTCATGACCTTAAATAAAAATGTATTTATTTTACGTACCTTCAATGCTGTTTAAATAAAAATAACAACTGAATAAAGTAAACTGACATATTTTGCTGAGCTATTCTCCCCTGATGCCACACGGGCGAGTTTCAACACATTTTACTCGATACTTAAATCCGGATGTAAATTATATAAATTCATGTAAATACATCCGGATTTAAGTTTTTCTCTGGATGTATCTAGTGAATAATATTGCGGATAAACTCAACTTGACTTTTCCGAAGCCAGTAGTAATTTAGCCTTTCACTTTTCTCTTCGAAATATACGTCAAGTTCCCTATTAAAATAAGCAAGCAAACAGAACTAAATGTCTTCTGTTCTAAAAATTCATTATTGGCCGTGTTCATGTTTGTATCCAAAGCGATCTGGATAGCTTTGTGTTGTTGTAATCCCTTGTAAAATCACAGCTGATGGCAAAGCAGCTGTTGGCGAAAAAAAATCTCAAGCTATCCTAAAAATTCTGGGATACTCATCTATCCTATGGGAAATGTCAACAACAGCTGATTTGCGTTCAGAAACATACTCGAGTATCTTAGATTGGGCTTTTCCACCAGCCGTCAGTTTCAAATAAGCAAAAAAAAATAGGAAACAGCTGGTCTGAACTTGGTGAAAGGTAAACAAACGACAAATATTTTTATAATATAGTGCTTGTTTGTTTTCCAATAAAAAAGTATAAAACGATGGTTATAACGCCAATTTAACAAAAAAAACAACTTCAATAACTTATCAAGCTTATTTATATAAACAAAAATCACAGAAAATATTAAAAATCCACATTGCACTGAAAAAGCATTTGTTTACATTTCTCCAAGTATGATATCACATGTTTTGTTTTTGTTGTTTTGAACTGTCAAAATTAGAAAGAGAAAAGACAAAGATAGTTTTTGGAAAAGCCCAATAGGCTATCCTAGTGCAACCTGAACGCGGCCATTGACACATAAATTGAAGTTTTTGTTGGCAAATTGAAATTAATTTTTTGAACTTGTATTTGTAATTATAACGGGTGATTTTTTAGCTGGTTTGGTTTTGGCAACACTGGTTTTGACAGCTGACGTGTGTTTAGTACCTTGTGTCACTGTCAAACAGCTTCAGTTTGGTTTGCAATTTAACCATGGATCGTCTTACAAATGAACAACGCTTGCAAATTATTGAATTTTACTATCAAAATGGCTCTTGGAAACCTGGCCGAGGATCCGCTTTTTTATCGAAAAATTGTGTTCAGCGATGAGGCTCATTTTTGGTTGAATGGGTACGTAAATAAGCACAATTTCCGCATTTGGAGTGAAGATCAGCCAGAAGCATTGCAACAGCTACCAATGCATCCCGAAAAAGCCACTGTTTGGTGCGGTTTATGGGCCGGCGGCATTATTGGGCCATATTTCTTCAAAGATGATGCGAATCGCAGCGTTACTGTCAATGGTGAACGCTACCGAGCGATGATAACAAACTTTTTTTGCCCGAAATGGAAGTTCTTGACTTGCATGATATGTGGTTTCAACAAGACGGTGCCACATGCCACACAGCACGCGAAACAATGGCGCAATTGCGAGGCGAGTTTGGTGAACAGTTAATTTTACGTTTCGGGCCGGTCAATTGGCCGCCTAGATCGTGCGATTTGACACCATTAGACTATTTTTTGTGGGGGTATGTCAAGGCTAATGTCTATAGGGACAAGCCCGCTTCGATTGACGCACTGGAAGCCAACATCCATGCATTCATTCGTGATATACCGGCCGATATGTGTGAAAGAGTATGCCAAAATTGGACTCAGCGGATGGGCTACCTGAGACGCAGCCGCGGTCAACATTTGCATGAAATTATCTTTAAACATTAAATTGCAAGGTTCAAACTATCGATTCAAATAAATATTTCATTCATTTTTTCGAATTTTTTGTGTTTTTTTTTTTTAAAAGTTCTAAGCCTCTTAAAAAATCACCCGTTAGTTTGTTTATATTGGTGAAACCTCGAGATCCAGTGCAATAACAAACCTTTATCGGGAAGACATAAGCAACGTTTTGCATCTTAGCTCCAACAAAAGTATTTTCATTCCGTGGGTTCATTGAAAAATAAATTTTATTTTAAATTAAATATTTGTCTATGTGTTTATGTATTTAAATGTTATTTTCTTACATTTGTTTCCTTTAAAGAGCATTATGTAGTCGATAATATAAATATATAAATTTAAATATTCATTACTTAGCATATTTATTGAAATCTTTTATTAGTCACAAAAATTTGTCTTTTATTCTTTTATGCATACCTAATAGATTTTGGCAAGCTGAATATCAAAAATTCGATTCATAAAAGATTTTTTGAGAGTTCGAACTGTTGACAGTGCAAGAGATTTGGTATGTTGACAGTGCATAAAGCCCTTCCACACTATCCCACTGAGTATTAATACAAAGTGGAAAAGAATTCCATGCTACTGCCAAATTTGTGAGAGAGAAATTTCTTTTCATTTTTTGACCACACACAACAGTTTAATTTAACCTCAATAAAAATGTGGTGAAATGTGTGACAGAATTAGAACCATTTCTAAAAATTCTCATGTATTAACACATGTCAAATCGTGTAGGCTGGGATTATCATATTTTGTTTCCACACTATTATACATACATGATCAGCCTCATTTATTAGAATTCGCTAAACACCTCTAAACGGCTGAATAGTTATGTAGTGCATAAGCATTTATGTAGCTACTATTCAACGCAACATAAATTATTATTTATAGAAGATTTTCCTACACGGTATAGTTATAATACGCTTGTGTCAGATAAAGTACCAAAAACGGGAAATCTATTACGTTTTACTTCCAAAACTGGAAAACCAATCTCAGCTGTTCATAAAAAAAAAAACAATTCTGTTGCGCAGCCGATTGGATTCTTTTATTTTCTCCTAACTATTATTCAGATTATAGTTATTTGTGTGGTTTTTGTGTTGTTTGTCAATAAAATAATATATTTTGGAATAAAAAAATCATTTTTATTGATTCATTAAAAGATTTGTGTTGTGTGAAACACGGTGGTGTTTTTTATTGAAAAGATAATATATCTATTACGGTGGCTCTTTTGTTCGCAATCTCTGAAATTATTCTGAGTTCCTTCCTGAAAGTGATCAAAAATCTCCAAATTTGAAGTAAATTTGGCACACATTTGAAGTTCTATTAAGAGTGTAAAAATTTAATTCGTCGGAAGAGGTAGTATCTAATAAAAAAACATTTCTATTTTTACTTTTAAGGTGCATAGAGGCTGGGATTTCAATCCATATAATTTATAATTAAGCCGCTTTAAAAAAAAAAATGCACAACGTGTTTGTATGTACATTGTACAGGTACCTACATAATAATCATTTTTAGGGGAGGACAAAAAAGAAATTCAAACATTGCAAATAAGCGCTACCCTAATATCTGTATTGTATTATGTTGTTGTGTGTGTCAAATCGACATATCGATACTAAAATATCCTTATACAGTCACTATTCAACCCTCAAACGCGTTTAGCTTATAATGCCTCTATTCAACGTTGCAAAGTTTTATAAATATGTTTTTCGCGTTTAGAGGCATTATAAGAAGTGTATAACTTTATGTACTCGCTATAATGCGTTTATTAATTCGGCGGATCTTGTTTCACACTTTTTTGACATGTGTTAATACTCAGTGGGATAGTGGGGAAGCTTTAAGAGATTTGGTAACAGATTTTGTCAAGCCGAATACCTACCAAAATTATAATTCATAAAAGATTTTTTGACAGCACAAATTTTTGTATGTAAATTGATAACAGAATAAAAGACTTGCCGAATGGCCAATTCGGTAACTTGAAACTTCGTATGATACATCCAGATTAAAACTTTAATCCGGATGTATTTACATTGAATTTATAGGTATAATTTACATCCGGATTTAAGTTTTAATCTCAATGAATCGAGTGAATAATATGCGGCTACTATCTAGGCTAAGTTTTTTTCTGCCGAGGAATCCTGCAGTAACTGAGATTGAGCAGATCTCATTTTCTTGAACTTGACTAGACCTCATAAAAGCTGAGTTTTATTGGAAATTTTACCTAGTGCAGTAATACTTATACCAATAAAACTGTTTAGCCACTTTTATCTACACACTTTATTTCTGTGGCTGTGTTCGTAAAGTATTCTTGTTTTCATTTCTCCCCTTTGCATAATTTTTCATCTTGATTATCGATAGGTCGGAAAATGTTTTGGTGACTATGGGATCTTAGCAATCCTCCGGTGGGGTTTCTAGCTCGACAGGTATACAACACACTATATTTTTACGTATATAGAGAGTATTTAGAGCAAAATGTCAACGAAGAATAATAAATAAGGTGCGTTTTATTGGTAATTTATAGCTAGTGCAGCAATCAGGTACCAATAAATCGCTCCGGCTGTGTTCAAAAACGCTTTAGCCACTTTTGGTTGTGTTCACAAAGTATTTCTGCTTCCGTGTCTTCACTAAACTACAAATATCATAGAACACATCCATTTTATGAGTGAAAAACAACATTAAGGTTCAAGTCATGAATAATTTTCAACGCGCCATCTTCATCTTCAAAGTTTCAACTTTCTTTATCCACTGCCATATCCACTATTTTACTGGCAAATTTATCGGCAGTAGGTGCGTTTTATTAGTAAATTTATAGCTAGCACAGTTAAATTTCCCTCGGTGAACAATAACAACAATCAATTACTGCCGATAAATTTGGCAGTAAAATAGTGGATATGGAAGTGGATAAAGAAAGTTGAAACTTTGAAGATGAAGATGGCGCGTTGAAAATTATTCATGACTTGAACCTTAATATTGTTTTTCACTCATAAAATGGAGTTGTTTTATGATATTTGTAGTTTAGTGATGACACGGATGCAGAAATACTTTGTGAACACAACTTAAAGTGGCTAAAGCGTTTTCGAACACAGCCGGAGCGTTTTATTGGTACCTGATTGCTGCACTAGCTATAAATTACCATAAACCACCCCATCTACCTTAAAAAGTTTGATTTTAAAGTTTGGGAGTACCTGGTTGACAGAGAGTGGCTTTTTTTTCGAAATACATATTTATGAGTGGTTGGTGAATACACCAAAGTTATAAGCCTCATAAACTTATGACGCTCATATGAGCGCTCAGTGAATACATTCCTTGTACGACTTCGCCTTAATCATTGTGTTTCCATCACAATGCCTCAAAAATATATTTCCCATTTAAATAATTTCCCAACATGGCGGCTTGTCATTAATTTCCCAAAATGGCGAATACATTTCCTGCCATCGCGCCCAGCCAACCAAAACTCTTCCCATTTCGATTTTACTCGCAAGAACACTGGTTCAGCGCTGCTCAATTTCGTTTTTATTTAATTGAATAACTCGACCAGATTTCTTCTTAAATATGGTAAATATATATTTTTTTCACGTGCTTTACTTTTCGTTCAAATAATTTGACTTAATATTATCAGTTTTTAATTATTCACGTGTCATCTAACCTAATTTTGTATGTGCTACGTAGGCTGCTGCTGTCAAGGATATCGAGAAACCCCAAGGAGGAGATTCTGCATCTGTGCATCGTATTCGTATTACCTTGACCTCAAGGAATGTACGTTCGTTGGAAAATGTCTGCCGCGACTTGATCCAAGGTGCTAAGACCCAGAAACTCCGCGTTAAGGTAAGCTTTCAAATCAGTACAAAGCCAACTAAGCTACGCATTTACCTGGAGGATTAGAGTCCATAAATATTCTCTTCCTAGTATCCTAAATGCAAAAGAAAATTGTCTGAAATATGACATCTCTCAGCTTAAACCTAATGCTTGGAGATAATAATTTCCGATAGACATTTTTTATTAGCCCTCGAAATCGAAATCCACATATGGCTGAATAATTCATATCTGGTCCGATATGGTATAAAACAAGTTATTAATATTAATTAATTAATTATTTCAGGGCCCAGTACGCATGCCGACCAAGATCCTCCGCATCACCACCCGTAAGACACCTTGTGGTGAAGGTTCAAAGACTTGGGATCGTTTCCAGGTAAGTTTTCAATGAAAAAGCCTTTTATCAAGCAGACCGATATAGCACTATGAAAAGATTACCATTTTATGGACAGTATC
Organism: Epistrophe grossulariae; assembly: GCA_929447395.1. Taxonomy (NCBI): domain Eukaryota; kingdom Metazoa; phylum Arthropoda; class Insecta; order Diptera; family Syrphidae; genus Epistrophe; species Epistrophe grossulariae. Next base: position 107,826,153 of record OV839567.1, read on the forward strand.
AATGGTGTGCTAAAATCAAACGAACTCTCATAGTCCTTGTTGAAGAATACCACCTTCATTCTGGCTCTCGGAGTTTTACAAAAACAAATTTCAATTTATTTTGAATTTGTTTAAAAATTGTATATATCTTGTTTTTTTTTTACAGATGAGACTCCACAAGAGAATCATCGACTTGCACTCTCCATCTGAGATCGTCAAGAAGATCACATCCATCAACATTGAACCTGGTGTAGAGGTCGAAGTCACCATTGCTAACTAAATGCAATCGAGACGCTTTTTGTACATGAAACAATAAAAGTAATAAAAACTGATATTTATGACTTTCCTTCAAAGAATCGAGTTATTTACAAAAAAAAACTGTGAGCAGTGTTATCTTAAACGAGTTTTTAATTTAATTCGAATTTAGCAATTAATAAAATTCCAGTCGGGGCTTTAGGAACGATTTTCCGTATGGGAAAACAGAAGTAAAATTAAAATTTGAGCGTCTTATTCAAAAAAATCAATAGTTGCTTGTAGATTAATTTCAAGACATTTTAACCGTTAAAAGGGTGAATGGATCTCTGACCTTTCACGAATTCCATTGTAATCGTATTTTCGTATTTTCTTAATCCCGAAAAAACTATCTCGATTCTAACTAATTCGTTAAAAAAGTTGGGTCCGTATCACGTAAGATTGGAGCGATAGCTCCATTAAACGTTTATGTCTTTGACGATTTATAGAGACAGCTATAGTGAAAACATCTTGAAGTCAAATTTGCTACCAAACACGTATTCGAATAAACTAGCGCCACAGAAATACTTGAAGTATTCTCTTGGAATTTGATAATTGAGGCATTAATTAGAAGCGAGTCATTTTTCATGATATTGGGTAAAGGCACTAGTATCCGGACACTTAACATATTTCCTCACTTTGATCTTAATTTATTTTCATACCATGAAGATTTAAGAAAAAAATAATGGTTTTTCTAAAAGTTTAGATAGTTGTTGATAATATTACATTTAAATAACTAATAGTTTTATTATTGCATAATTTGTACAATTTTTTTGAAAAGTTCGATTTGTCTAGGTACCCTGATTTCTGAGCTCCAAACCGGGTCAGGGTAGGCAAATACGTACCTTCCAAGTAGGTATACCAATTGATTAACTATCAAACTTATCAATTGATAGAAATAGGGAGATAGTGTCAATTGACAAATTTTATTTTTATTGTGAATATTAAACAATCGTAACGATTGTACCTAAGTAAATACTTATTTGATTTAAAATTTCACATATTTCAGTTGAGATCTTTAAGTTTGTTTTTCCTCTAAAACCCCTAAAGAACGTTTTTATTTCTATCTTCATAGATTCACAAAAGATCTTCAGAATTGACTTAAAATTCCCCCGTTTTTCATAGAAATCCTTTAAAGTAAGCGTATTTAAAGAAAAATATTGTTAGAATTTAAATACCATTTATTGGCTTTTGTTCAATTAATATTTTTAAATATTTCTCTTAGAAAGTTGGTCATATGCTCAAGGACTTAAATCACGTAAGCCTCTATAGCATCCTTATCCCTAATTTATTTAAAGATTAAAGGCACAAAAGCCGTAAACTGTATTTAAAAAAGATTTATCCGGATACTGAACTTCATGTATTTTTAGAATCCGGACAGATTTTTCTGAGTGATAAAACGCTTGTTCTCACTCATAAAACCCTGTCCGAATACTGAAATCATGTGAGAAAAATACATTTCTCTTCCTCTTAATCATGAAGAATATACGTAGCTATCATTTAATGGCCTTAAAATAAAAATTTGAGATTTTTCTATTATTTATTTTAGTATCCAGTATCTGGACACCAAATATTTTTGAAAAAAAAACTAAGTTTATTTAACTTTTATCGTTTAATTATTAAAATTTCTTATATTTTATAGAATGAAAGGCACTTTCTTTAACAATAAATTAATAAATACTGCGTAAAATAATTAAATCTTCGAAATGTTAACTCCAATTTTTTTTTACTCAAATTGTCATTTTAATCGTTCTCTTAGATCTGAGAAACTGAAAGGGCGCATACCTTTTAAATTATATTCTTAATTTACTTGAAACTTTGCATATAATTTTGTAATGCATAAAGGATTGTATTTTGATTGTTATTTGAGACTATTTATGAGTGATATACTTATTTTTTCCAAATGTTGACTACAGACAAAGTGTCCGGACACTAGTACTGTCCGGATACTAGTGCCTTTACCCTTTCTTTCGCTTAAATGACATAAATGCAGCACTTTAAGGATTTTAAGTAAATGAGATTGAGTTACAAAAGTACCTACTCATGAAAACTTCGCTGCCTCCAAGGAACACGGCTGGTGAAGCATTGAATTAGCTGCGTCGCGCATCATCATCGTAACAAAGTGTAAATTCATAAACATAAAATATTTACTTTGATCCGAAGATGCACAATACAGCTGATGCTGATGCAATGAACCAGCAACAACGCATCATGAATTTTTTTGGATTTGGTTTGCGCATAATTTGATGCAAGTTTGCAATAGTGAACTTTGTACAAAAATTGATGCTAGTTTGATTTTTTTATTAATTTTGCCGAAACAAACAAAAGATTAGAATACGCCATCCTCCGTAGTTTAAAAGTTTAGTTTCAAGAATAGCGAAGTGAATTTTGTTCGTACTTGAAATTAAATTTTCTAAAGTTACTACTAAAACCAAAAAAGCAGATATTAGACAGTCGATTAAACATAAACAAATCCTGACACTATAATTTAAATTTATTTTTTCCATGAAAAATTAATAAAAAAAATATATTACTTTAGTTGTAGGTCATGTACCGAGGTGTGGCACTGAACTTAGCGTAACTCTTGATGACCTTGTTGACTGCTTCGAGGAAATCTTTTTCGGTGGCTACTTTGCGACGTGCTCGGATAGCAAACATGCCAGCCTCAGTGCAAACGGATCGAATTTCAGCTCCAGTTGAATTGGGGCACAACCGAGCTAGCAATTCGAAACGAATATCGCGCTCGACTGACATGGAGCGAGCGTGAATTCTGAATATGTGTGTGCGACCCTCCAGATCTGGTAAACCGAATTCGACTTTTCGGTCCAAGCGACCAGGCCGCATGAGTGCCGGATCAAGGGTATCTGGCCTGTTGGTCGCCATGAGAACTTTGATGTTTCCCCTTGGGTCGAACCCATCCAGCTGGTTGATCAACTCCAACATGGTTCTCTGGACCTCATTATCTCCACCAGCACCATCATCGAAACGAGCTCCTCCAATTGCGTCTATTTCGTCAAAGAATATCAAGCAGGCTTTCTTGGACCTGGCCATTTCGAAAAGCTCTCGAACCATGCGGGCTCCTTCACCAACATACTTCTGCACAAGTTCGGATCCAATGACACGGATGAAACATGCATCAGTTCGGTTGGCCACTGCACGAGCACAGAGCGTTTTTCCCGTGCCAGGTGGTCCGAAGAGTAGAACACCTTTGGGAGGTTCGATGCCCAAGTTGACGAATTTCTCGGGATGCAACAATGGTGTCTCCACAACTTCTCTGAGTTTCTCAATCTGTTCTTTGCATCCACCGACGTCACTGTATGTGACATCGGGCTTGTCCTCAACCTGCATCATGGTGACGGTGGGATCGATTTTGGGAGGAAGAGGAATATGGATCTGGTACTTGTTGCGATCAACGCCAACACGCATTCCTTCTTCAATGTCTGTAGGCGCAACAGAATCAGCCAAGTCTACTACGAACTTAGCAAACTGCTTGACATTGATAATATACTTGGGGTCATCAGAATCGGCATTGATGATTTTAGTACAGCGGGCCACTTGAAGAGGCTGCTCATTCTGTAAAGTTTGCTTATCAGCAGCCAAATCCCACAGAGCTGGTGGAGCCAGTCCAGTGTCGCTTTCTTTTATTCCAGTCAATTCATTGACCTGCTTGATGGCTTTGTGGATGTCTTCTTCGATTGATTTGATTGCTTTGTGGTACTGGCTCTGTCCATAGGTTTTTAACAATTCGATATCGCCTTCATCGAGGGATTTAATTTCTTTCTCTTCCTTTTCTTCCCCTTTGACTTTTCGCTGATCGCTTCCTAAGTAGTCCGGCATTTTCTCAAATTAATTATACGGAGATTTAACAAGAAATTTTTTTCTTATAAAAATTAGTTGTGATTTGTGAATTTCTTGCTTTGTCACAGTTCTGTCAAAATCTTTGAAACGAAGGTAGATGCAGTTTAAGTTTTGACGATAGTAGCAAGCTATTACATGGGCGTTAAATGAGATACAACTAAAGCTAAGCGCCCACTATGCAACTTAAGCTAAGTACAGACGATTTTTCAGATCTTACAATGGTCTGTTTGGTAACGTGAAATTTCTTGCGAATTTGCACAAATTTTCACATTTTGCTGTCAAAACCCATAGAAAAAAAACTAAGTTTTTGGGAAATTTGTTGAAAAAAAGTAACCAAACAGGCATATTGTCAGAACTGTCAATGGTCTGACAATAGCTAACAATTAGCTGACAATTGACATAAGGGGTATTCCCGATCCGATGCAAACTGGTCTTGCATCATTGCAAAAGTGAAAAGTTTTTTTTTTTTACAATGGGGTTAAGGTATAGCAATTTTACACTTTTGCATTTTTGCAATGATACAAGACCAGTTGCATCGGATCGGGAACACCCCTATATTTCTCACAATGCAAAATTGTCCGTTCACACGGTTGGTAGATTTCTTCCCAAAGTCTGAAAATTTGACTGACAGCTCTTTTTTATCTCACTTTAACCAACTCATTGGGCCTTACTAATAACCAACCACTAATGTCGACTATTAGTAAAGTGCAAGGTTAAAATAAAGTGCGGAGTTTAAACGGAAACCTACTAATAAAATATTTAGCCTTCTCGTTAACAAATCCTCACACTTTCCTTGAATCTACTACAATTTCCATCAAGATGTTGTCAAATAAATGTCAAACTTTCTTGGGTTTTCAATTTCATTAAATTCGCGTCAACAAAAACAAATATTTAGAAAAATGAGTTCAAGTAACGAAAGATATAAATTTATTCAAGGAAACTCGCAAAATTAAAGAAGCAAAATTAAGAAGCGATTCCATCAACAAATGCACGCGGGACTGTGTATATAGAACGCAATTTATAGGAAAGCACTTCTCATAAATTATAGGGGTATTCCCGATCCGATGCAAACTTGGTCGTGCATCATTGCAAAAGTGCAAAGTTTTTTTTTACAATGGGGTTAGGGTATAGCAATTTTACACTTTCGCATTTTTGCAATGATAGAAGACCAGTTGCATCGGATCGGGAATACCCCTTATATATTTTTCATTTATTTGTAATTTGTGTGTCATCATGTATTAAGTAACAACAAAGGATATGCTAAAAACAAACTTTACTTAAAATAATCAGACTTTTCATTTTATAGTAATTATTACTTCCAAAAAAAAGTAAAAAACTAAAAACAAAGAATCTTGAACTTGGTGTTCGATGGGTTCTTCTTTTCACAACACGCGTATCCGATCTGCGGGATGCATTTAGGGCCAGTTATACAATAGTGGTTCAGCATCGGTTCAAGATTTTAATTCACCGATTTCGGCGGATTAAGGGCCAGTTGTACAAATATTTAAACCGTGGTTCATCAATTTTTATCCATCGATTCTGGCGGATTAATTGAGTTTCAACAGTGGATTACTGTTCAAGTGTGTTATAATAACCAATTAGATAATTGAACCAGCGTTGAACGTTAGTTAATCCGCCGAAATCGGTGAATTAAAATCTTGAACCGAGGCTGAACCACTATTGTACAACTGGCCCTTAGGGCCCTTAAGGAATTCCTTGAATTCGTGAGTTTAGTGTACAGCTTAAAGATGGATTTCCATGTATTAAATTTTAACTTCTTGCTAGTGAATAACCTGGAGACTAGATTCGTTATTAGTATGCGAATGTTCTGTAATCTGGAGATTTTCGTTTAACTATTTACTAAATTTGGTTATTAGCAAGGCCCATTGACATTTCGGACGATGAAGAAATTGTCAGCAATTGTAAGATGTTTTCAATGAAAACGTCTGACTGCAATAGGCGTTTTTATTTTATAGCCCCGAGCGTGGCACTGAGCTGTCAAAAAGAAAACTATGTTACTTTTTAACTCGGAGAGCTCCGAGCTCCCAACTTGCATTTCTTTTTTAGCTCAGAGCTCGACCGGGGCTCGACACATTACTATAAGCATAGACATACTAGATATGGACTGCTAGAAGCTATCTTCACGTTGGTTCCAACTTTAATTATAAACGACACGAGCGCTAAAGGCCTAAAAGCGGAAAATATGGTGTAACTTTTGACACTTTGGTTTGACGTTTGTTTTGTTATTTGTCATTTTATTTTTTTAGGAAAAAAAATTATTCAAAAGGTAAAAGTTCTTAACACTTCATTTTTGTTTTGTTTTTTCATTCTTGTTTGTTTTTTTTTTATCCGATTCAGAAGATAAGTATGTCCCGGAAGCATTAAAAACGGAAATTCCAAAAATGATGAAACTGCCGCTTATAAATGATGATGAAAGCTACTACAATTCGACTACCAGCGACGAAGATCGGGAATCACGTCAGGGATCCCCAACACACGATGATACAAATAGTAACCTCGTGTCTATAGAAACTTATATCCTGTTAATCATAGCGTTGCTCCTTTTTTGCATGCACCTCTTCAGTATTTTCGTCAAAAGTTTTGGACTCTTTGGCAAGTGGAATCCAAGTCAAATCCAATCCGGATTTCTTGATTCTTGAAATCAATTCTTCTCGCTATGCCTACAATATGTCCTAAAAGGAAGTGAATTTCAATGTTGTCAAAGCCGTGTTCAGTTTAGAACCAATTAAGAACCAGCCAACACAAACGTCCTCAGTGTTATCGATCAGATTTTCAATCGCTTGGCTTCGGTTATTGGTAATTATATAAAAACCGATGATTCTATGTTGGATTGTCTAAAGGCGATCGAAATTCGTTTCGTTAGTTGTATACACTCAAAAGATTTTTAATGTTTTTTTGTTTTAATTTTCAGGTATGCTGTGAAGAACAAACGGCACTAAGAGCCAAAGTAGACTAAAATGTCAATTACCTTTATGATAAGGAATTTGTGTCCGAGGAAGCCATACGGATGTGGCACAATGAATTGGATTGCGACTCAGAATGGTTGAAAGCGCCGTTGAAGAAACTAATTGAGTGGTTAGATCAATCCAGCGAAGGTAGCAGCGATGAAGAAGACGATGGTAACATCCAAAGCCGATGGTTTGGTTGGATTTGTGACCAAAAAAGCAGCATGTTTAGGTTGCAAAGCCCTTATGCCAAATGGATATGAAAAGAGTACCCTTTGTCCACATTGTGAACCAAACATCGGCGAGTTGTATCAAAAAGAAATATTTGCAAAGAGAAGCCTAGAGGAAAATTTCTCACGCTTGTGGACCGAATGCCAAGGCTCATTACATGAAGAAGTGCTGTGCTCTAACCGAGATTGTCCTATATTCTATCTTTGTACATGACATTACCAAAGGGCAGAGGTATGTTTACATTACGAACATCAATTCCTACTCGGACGGAAACAATGCCAATTCCAAAGCTATGTCTTACCGGAAAGGAACCGGTTGGGCTTATTAACACAGAGGTTAATAATGGGCTTAAGCTATTTTTGATTGTTTAACAAAATGTTATTTTTGTAGGTGCAATGGATACAACGACGACAAAGCTTCGTGTTCACATTGAGGCGTTATTACCAGCAACTGCTTTAGAATTGGATATTCCACAAAATATTCAAGTAGCCTCTCTAATGGGAATTCGTCTGATATATCAAGGAACTTCTAAGCGACATATGTATAGCCGAAGTTTTACTGATCAGTGCTAAAGAAGCCGACGAATACCTCAAGGAACTTTTTCATCGTTTTACGAATTATATAAATAATGAAGAAGTTATGATGTTACGCAAAGACACCACAAAAAACAGGAAAATAGAGTGAGGATTGATTGGACCCAGTAGAACTGCCCGTTGGTGAATGCTTTCGATAAATGATAGTACATTATACCTGGGTGGCAAAGAAATAAATTGCGATTGCAACTCAGCAAAAGTTCTTAAAGTAACATAACTTTAATTTTTAACAAAGAATCAATTTATTAACACATTTTTTTGTTCCACAGCTATGGATTTTGGCTCGTCATGCAAATATTCCAGACTACAATAATATTATTTGTAGTAATATGAAACAAAGAGTCATTAGCTGCGTTTTATTTTCCCCCAGATCCAATCCAGATCAGATCATGAAAATAAAACAACCCAGGATCTCAGTGACAACTTGTTATATACCCAACTCTTTTTTCCTTTTGTTTTTTTTATTTGGATACACCCGTTGTCTTTTTTCTTTACACTACTGACGACATTTACAAATTAAGGGTGTGTGTTCAAAACGGATTTGGAAATCCAAATCCAAAACAAAGTTGGATCTTGTGTTGTTTTTGTAATACATGTATTTTCGTAAGCAAATCCAATCTGGTTCGGATCTCGGGGAAAATAAAACACAGCTATTGATTTGCAAGAAATCAAACTTTGTCAATCATCGCATGATTGGACACACTATATCTTATTGATTTGGAAGTTATTCTACTCCTGGCTCTCATCATGAAATTGTGCTATGACTATTGGGTGTTTAAAACCGCAGGTTATTTGCCATGAACTGCTAGTGAGATGCCTAAGCTCCCCTGTGACTGGCTTTTGGCGAAACGAAAATTGTGTTCTCCAAATCAACTGCGAAAAAATCCATTGAAAGTGTCACCAATTGCAACCAAAAAATATGACCTTAACGTATTAAACATATACCTTTAAAAAACAATTAATTGTTGTATTTAATTTTTTATTTAGGTTGCTAGTAAATTAAACGATGCCATATTAAAATCTGAACACTGCGAAGATTCAACGCCTCGTGTTATGTATTTGTTGAAGATGATTAATTGGGCCCAGCAAAGTAGTAGTAACCCAGAAGCCATCCAATATCAACCATAAAATTGATTTGTAGAGACATTTCAATTTCTCCCAAACTTACGTCAAAGATTTCTGCATAAGAATTATTATTGAAATACTCTTTTAAGTTCATAACTCTTAAAAAGGTACTTATCTTGAAGAGTTATAGTCAGTGGCTCATTATGAGTGGGCTTTGAATCGGTGATAGCCGTCAGGAACATGTTGTAAGGCGCTGCCTTCTCTAACTTTGCAGCTGCCTGTCCTTTTGGCAATACCACTGGAATGTAGTCTTTGATGTTTCTGTCAATTTTTTGTTTTTTGGAAAGATTAGAACCATCAGTTGCGGTTGTGGATACTTTTGAAGTGCTAGCAACAGGTTGTGGACTGTGACTGCGTGAAAAGTTATCACCAGTTTTCTACAAAAAAAAAAACAAAATATTCAAAAATGATATCAGCCACATTTGGAGCTAACTACCTTAGAAGGTTCTGTTTTGGAAGATCCTAAAACATTACCCCCTACTTCGACTACCCTTGAAGATACTGCTTTTGTTTATGTTTTGTTTTTTGTTGCTGTTTTATTTGGTACAGTTGTCATTGCAGAATTTGGCTTTGGAAATAGTTTCTCCAGCAATTTCGATTGAAGAAGAATCACATCCTCAGACATATTTAACCTATCTGGAATGGTATATTGTTTTGTTGATCCATTGATTCCTTTGTCGTAGATGTCATCGAGATGTGGATGTGCGAATTCTCCGAAGTGAATTGGATTTTTACGATAGCAGTTTTCACCATATTGACAAACTTTAGAAGGTCTTTTTGAAGCCATTTCGATGCAAGTTTATAAATTATATAAACAAATAGCGAGAACAAAAAAATTTATCTTTGAATAGTTGATAGTCAACCGGGACCGGGAGTCTTTGCTAACTTCTGGACATTCTTAACGATGATCATCCAAACTTCCACCAGCACTGGACGACCTAGAGTTTCTTGAGCTTCGAGATTTTCGTCTGACAGGTGAAATGGATTGGTTTCGAGAAACTGCTACCTGTCGCTGGGTACCACTTTCTTCGATGCTCGATCTAGATGAAGCAGGTTTGCTGGGCGTCTTGTTGTTTTCTTTGACGCTCCTGGCTTCAATCGTCTTCATCTTGATGACGACGACGACGATGAGGAGGAGGATCGATTTATTTTATAGCACAAATTGTTTTTTTTTTTTCTTTTAAATATTTTGCAGCGCTCAGGGTTTTTTTCGGCCTTTGGTCAAATTTCACGATTTAATTAAATTTTATTTGGCATACACAAATGACAAACGTCAAAATGTAAATTTGAATTGAGACAGATAGCTCTGTTTTTTTATAAGAAATAACAACAGATGTCCGTAGTTTGTATGGCAAAAAAACCTTTTCCAGACAAAGTGGCAAAAGATGGCATTGAAAATAATTACTTCTGTTTGCGCTTTTACATAAAAAGCGCTTATGTCGCTATTTAAATAAGGAACTGCTTCCATTGATACTTTTGCATGGAAATTAGTATCGACCATATCTAGTATGTCTATGACTATAAGGGCCAGTTGTACAAATATTTAAACCGTGGTTCAGCAATTTTTATCCATCGATTCCGGCGGATTAATTGAGTTTCAACAGTGGTTTACTGTTCAAGTGTGTGATAATAACCAATTACATACTTGAACCAGCGTTGAACCTTAGTTAATCCGCCGAAATCGGTGAATTAAAATCTTGAACCGAGGCTGAACCACTATTGTACAACTGGCCCTAAGCATATGAGAGTTCAGTGCTCAATTGAGTTTCTATAGATCGGTGCGCTCAGGTCACGCTCTGTTTGGAGTGAGCTCTATTCGCCTCGAGCCCGCTCTGTGCCCTGCTCGGGGCTAAAAAAGAAATACGCCTAATGACTCTGACAATGTCCTAATCGACTGACATTAGCCGTGTTTTTTTGCAAGCCCGGGGGGAATTGGATGAAAAAAACGACGTCGGTGCTAAACAATTAACATGTTAAATGCAACAACAACTAATCCCAGAGAATTCTCGGGATTAAACTTAAGCGCACAGAAAAACTGTGTTACCGGCATGTATTGCATACATGTTATCGATAGTTTGTATGAAAACTCCATAGGGGTATTCCCGATCCGATGCAAACTGGTTTTGCATCATTGCAAAAGTGCAAAGTTTTTTTTTTACAATAGGGGGCCCCCCCTATTTCATTGGAGCCGAAATGAGCTAATTTCGTAAATTACAGAAAAGGTGTTTTCATTGCAAATTTCGTTTGACAGATAACTTCATTTTGAATTTGATTTGGCAGTTAATTGCTTCTTTTTCTTGTGTTCTCTTTCTGTTTCTGTTTCTTATACATAAAATTTTGACATTTTCAATGTTTCTACTGGGTTTCCACTGCGGATGCATTCCACTTGGGTGTGTTCATAAGGTTTTTACGTAATTTCCAACCTAAGTTCGTGCAAATTTGGTTGAAATTACCTCATTTCGAAATGTGAATTTGTATGGGAAATGAAATAATTTGGAGTCGGATTTGGAAATTTTCAACGAAATTACCTCATTTGGCCCAATGAAAACGTAGTATAAATTTGTATGGTAAATCTTTGAGATTTGAAGAGGATTTAGGATTTACCGGAATCGGTGGATAAAAATTGCTGAACCACGGTTTAAATATTTGTACAACTGGCCCTTAGGATCTAATTAAATATCGGTTTAGCGGTCGGTGGAAACATAGTAGGCGTGTTTTTTGCAACCCCGGGGGGAATTGGTTGAAAAAAATGACAGCGGGGATTAGCGACGCCATGACAGCAAAAAACATGGAGTTTTCATACAAACTATCGATAACATGTATGTAATTCATGCCGGTAACACAGTTTTTCGGTGCGCTTAAGTTAAGCCCCGAGAATTCTCCGGGATTAGTTGTTGTTGCATTTAACATGTTAATTGTTTAGCACCGACGTCGTTTTTTTCATCCAATTCCCCCCGGGCTTGCAAAAAAACACGGCTAGTATAAGACATAGGTTTTATATAAATGCTTTCTTTCTTAAAATATTTTGTTGGTGCAAAGTGTACCCATTGCGGTATATAACTTCAAAGGTGCCAATACAAGAAAACTATTTGTTATCTCTATGTTGCTTAGGTGTCTTGATTTCGTGGAAAAAATTCAAGTTATTCATCTGCTTGGTTGGCAGCAGTGTAAAATTTGATAGTTCTTTTCAACATGGCTTCTTCAGGTTGGTTTTTTCATCTAGAAATTCTTTGAAAAATTTATTTAAAATATCCCTAATTAAAGTGGCTTTTTAACATTTTAATGAAATGAATAATGTTCACCGTAAATTAGATAATGTTTTCAAAACAAAATTACTTCAACTAAAAGTTTTAATATTAAACTAAAAGTCAATGAAAAATTCTGACATCGCGATGAATCGTTTTTGGGTTTTTTTTTGTTCCGCGTGGCTAAAAAAAAAATTAAAATAAAAAATCGCGAAACAATGAATTTCACGCAAAGATATGACAATATTTTTCTCTTTGTTTTCTGTTTCCATAGGTAAAAAGGGTAAGAAAAATAAAGGGACTGTAATATCCTTGCAGTCATTCCTCGCCAATGGGGAAACCAAAGTTGGCATCACCCAGGTGGCAAAGAAAGTTAGAAACCTGGATAGTGATGAAGACGACGGCGCCCTGCCCCAAATTTATCAATTGCCAACGGCTTCCCGAGCAAGTCGTACCTACGACGACGATTCCATACCACACAAACCTCCTTTCCTGGCCTACATTTCGAATTTGCCATTTGACGCCAACGAGGATGACATCTATGAGTTCTTTTATCCAGTCGAATTAGTTTCACTTCGTCTGCCGCGAGAGGATGGTGAAACTGGCCGCGTTCGGGGTTTTGGCTACGCCGAGTTCGTGTCGCGCGATGACTTGATTCATGTGATCAGTTTGCCTGATCCTCAGGTGAAGAATCGGCGTGTGCGCATTGAAGTGTCTAACGAGAGCGAACAACAGAGCAACCAGAGGCGCAATCGCGACGGCGGCGGCGAACGCAACAATCGCAGAGGCTACGATGTCTTTGCATCTGGCGAGAATCGCGAGTCAACGAACTGGCGGCGTGACAAGGAAGAAAGTGGTGGTGGAGGAGGTGGTGGTGGAGGTCGTAACTACGAACGTAATTTCGACCGTGGTGGCTTTAATAGAGATCGCGCACCCCGCGACGGTTCCGGAGAGAGGGGTGGCGGTGGTTCGTGGCGCACTGGCGATCGACCTGTTTATGATTCGTCTCCTCGAGGCGGCGGTGACGGATACCGCGATCGGTTTCGCGATCGTGGAGATCGTGATCGCGGAGATCGTGATCGCTTTGAGCGCAGCGACGGTGGTCGCAGCAGGCGTGAGGACGATGCGACTCAAGAGCGACCTAAGCTAAACTTGCAGCCGAGGACATTACCTCTTCCCGAAATTGTCAGCAAACCAGAAGCTGAAGACTCGGACGCAGACCAGAAGCACCAGGAATCTGGATCTGATGCTGAGACTAAGTCGAAAGCACCACCACGTCCAGCTGGCATTCCGGCAGAAAAGGTTTTCGGTTCAGCTAAGCCAGTAGATACTGCTGCCCGCGAGAAACAAATCGAGGAACGTTTAGAAGAGACGCGTCGCCAAGAACGAGAACGCCGCGAACAAGAGCAGAAAGAGAATGTTGATGATGCTAGCGAAAAGATGGCTGATGTTGAGCTTAACAAAGATGACAAAGAAACTAGAAACACTGCAATCAGTAGCTGGCGTCGAAGGGATGAAGATAGCGATACAGGAAGAAAAAACAGCCCCGATCGTAGAACTCAAGAGCGTAGAACTGGTGGTGGTAAGTTCAAAAAGAATTAAAAAAAAAAGATGATTAATTAAATGTTTTATAGATGATCGCCGTGGTCGTGACAATCGAGACTACAACCGTGATAATAGAAATCGCGATAGAAATGACAAGTAAGTAGTTTCATTTTTCTTAAGTATGAGGCATGTATTTTTATTTCGCCCCGATTTGTCATCTAAAAGCCACCTGAACCCCTCTCCTTCTTCTGAGAAAGCTTCTGAGTTCAATTTGAGAATCGAAACCAGAAGTACTAACAGACAAATTTAAAAAGTAAAATCATCAAATCTGGAGATAATCATCTAATAGGTGCTATTTGAGGAATTAAAAAATACTATTATTATTAAATGTATTTGACTAATAATTTTTTGAATTTTATAATTTTGTTGTTGAGGCTGTTTTGGTCTATTTAAAATATTATTATAATAATTTGAGTTTGAGTTTGACATACTAGCCTAGTTCCTTTTCTTTGAAATTCTGTGATTTTCTGTACAAAACTGCGAATTTCTACACCAAAGTCTGTCAAAGTTCATATAAAAAATATAAAATGACGTAGAAATTCACACAAATGCACAGAGTTTCAAAGTAAAGGAACACACCTACTAATGTTATTTATTTAAATTTCAAATTTTGCTGTCAAAACCCATAGAAAAAAAATTTGTTTGAAAAAAAAGTTTCGCCTATTTGCATTATGTTTATTTGTGTTGTTTTTAAAATATTAGATATAAAATTATAGATTTGGCTTGGTAAATAGAAAACAAAACATAACTAATTCTTTTAATAACAACATAACAAATAAATCTTTGTTCACTCTGAAAAACTATAACTTTTCTCCGAATAAAGGTAAGTTGTAAATTATATTTTTTAAAGATACAAATAAAAACAAAAATAATCACACATCTTTAGTAAACAAAATTACCAAACTTAATATAAACTTAAGATTTGCTTTTAACGATTTAACGATATTTTTTGAACAATTATTATTTAAAATCTGTTTAAAGCTGGTTATCTTAAAGTATACATTGATTATTAATTTATGTTGGCACAGTAGGGGCCTGACTATTAACCTTGAGTGTTTTTGCTTAATTACATTTAACTGTCATCATATTTATTAAACTTAATCTAATGTCAGATTCACGTCTCGGATTGTTCAGATTTGATTGTCGTTGTGGTGGTTAGGTGATGGGTATGTAAGGCTTCCAGACACGATAGTCGCCTGAGCCTGGTTCGGCGATAGATTTGCTTTCACGTACCTATTTACATATTCTTCAAAACTAGGATTTTCAACTTGTATTTCTGACAAAATTACTGAAGTTGCAATTTTAGGTCATAGTTTTTTAGTTTTAATTTTTATTAGTTAAAGAACTCTTTTGTACAATCAATTTCTTATATATATACAAAATTATAAAATGCTACGCAATTTGTTTTTGAATAAATTAATATTAGTTTCAATTTTAATATTATTATCTAAATTATTAAACATTTGAGTTCCTTTATACAAAATATTATTTTGAGAACTAGTTCTCCTATACAATGGTAGTCTAAAATCACCCACATTTCTCAGGTTGTAATAGTTACCAACATATTGCAAATTTCTTTGGAGATACATAGGGTATAATCCATTTTTAAGTTTAAATATAAAAGTTAACAAATTAAATTTCAGTCTTTGTGTAATGCTCATCCATTCCAACTCATTTAACATATCAGCTATATGAGTCCTCCTACCACATTGTAACACACATCTCATAGCTCTGTTTTGTAAAATTTGAAGGCTATCTATTTTGCCATTATTACATAAACTCAATATTGTAGAACAATAATCTATGTGTGGTAATATAATAGAGTTATAAATACTGATTGCACATTTTTTTGATAGTTTATTCCTTATTCTATATATAAAATTAAGTTTTTTAGAAATTTTTGCACTTATAAAGTCTGCATGATCGTTTAAGTTTAGTTTAAAATCAATCAAAACACCTAAATATTTAATTTTTTTAACACATTCAATATCATTATTGTCTATTTTTATGTTAATAACATGATTCATACTGCCTATATACATACTTTTTGTTTTTGAAACATTTAATTTTAATTTGTTTTTGCACAACCATTTAAATAATGAATCTGTATCAGCATTCAGATTAGTTTCACATTCTTTCAAGTCTTTTCCAACAATGTATATAAGTGTATCGTCTGCAAATAGCGAAACTTTTGAAAACTTCAGACAATCTTTGATATCATTCACATAAAGAAGGAAAAGGACGACTCCAAGTACTGTTCCTTGAGGAACACCCAAATTTATATCTTTTGTTGAGGAATATGCTTCACCTAATCTTACTTTTTGTGTCCTCGAAGAAAGGAAAGAATCAAACCACTTTAGTTCATTTTGCCGAATTCCATACTTGAACAGTTTTCTCAAAAGAATACTTCTTTCAACAGTCTCAAACGCCCTCTTCAAATCAAGGAATAATGCCAGCACTGAATTTCCGGAATCTATATTTCTTTTCCACTCATTTAGGACCCAAGCTAAAGCGGTTTCTGTAGAGTGACCCTTACGAAATCCAGATTGTTCCTCGCAAAGAACTCCATATTGAGGGAGGTAACTTTCTAATTGAATGCTCACAACCTTCTCCAGAATTTTTTCGTAGATGGGCATCATATTTATGGGACGAAAATGTTCCAATTTGTTTGCATTTTTTTCTTTCTCATTTCTAATCAGTTTTAATTTCTTTTTTTGTATGTATCATAATCGATTATTTTATTGAAACGATGAAATTGTATGCCAATATTTTCCAAATTTTAAAGTCGCTAACCAATATGATACAATTTTGATCCATGTTACGTCACGAAATATTTGTTGACTTCGGATTCATCTTTGAAAATGAACGCAACAGTTGAAAACGTACTTTCATTGTAATAGCAGTTATTGGGGCAAATATCATCTTAAAAATGATGACACAGTGGAATTTCCATAGATATCGTGATACTTGGTGACTAAAATTTTTTGTTTCTACCTAAATTTATGAAATACATAATATGTTTCTACCTTAGAAGAAGAAATAGAGGAACGGGCGTATCGAGGAAAAAGTGAAGCATTTTTCAAAATGAATTGACACAGGGAAGGCATGGAGTTAGACAGCTAAATCATGGGGATCAATCAAAGGAATTTTTAGCTGTTTTTTTGAGGAATGTGTTTTGAGATTTTAAATCGTCGAAATAGAAAAACAACCTTAGTAAATTAAATAAACAAGTGAAATAAAAGTAAATAAAGTGAATATTTGCTATTCTTCATTGAAATAAAAATATAAAACAACATCCGGTGCTCCATTAAATCCTGTAAAAACACCTATAATAAGCAGTGCAATTTTCGTTCATTTCACAGGTAAGCTGTATCTCATATTCCACATGAAGTAAGTAAAATTACTCTGCGCTATGGGCGTTTAATGTATTTGAGCTCGTTGCCATCACCAACAAAAGCTGGTTCAACCCTGGGCGAGAATTTCAATTTTGACAGTTAGGCACCTAACATCACGTTTCAAAATATTTTTGTATTTTCAACAAATTGCCTTTTTTATAGCAAAATGCTATGAAATATCAATTTTAAAGTATTCTACGATAATGTATTGACATAAAAAACATCACTTCACATTAATTTATGTGGAATTTAGGACACAATGAAAAGATTATTAACTCCATATTATAGGTGGTTTTACACAATTTAACACAGAACCGCATGTTGTTTTATATTTTTCAATAAAGTATTGCAAGTTTTCACTTTTCTCACTTTTCTCACTTTTATTTTTTTTTTGTTTAGTTTAATTATCTTTTTTCACTATTTTAACGATCTCGAAACACTTTCCTTTAGATTGGCAAAATGACAGAGGCACCTTTTTGTTTTTGTTTAAATTTTGTGCTTCACTCACATACACTGTATATGTGATATACACCTCTTCCTTATCTTCTTATTCTAAGGTTTCTACCTATGTATGTGTGTATGTGTACTTATTGAAAGACCTGTACACTCAGAATTGTGTAAATAAAGTGTAAAACATTTGTTTTAAAAAAACAACTCTTCAACAGAAATGACCGTTACAACAAGGACAGGCCAAATAACAGAGATGATAGGCCAAGGGATGACAGCAAACATAAGCGGGAACCAAGGCCTGACAGGCCAATGCCAAAGTATCAGCCGCCTACTACAGGGCCGGTAAGAACAACTTAATATATACTTATATTTTTTGACTATAAAAACGATTACATACAATTTTTTTAACACAGATTCTACAAACAACAAACAAATATTCCGGACTATTAGACGATGAGGGCTCCGATTAGGAATTGTTTCACTCAAACAAAATAAAATTCTTTTAAAACATAAATTACTCAGCGGGCTTGTGGTGGAAATGTGCGAAAAGGCCCCCACATGCCATTTAAAATTAAACAAACAAAACCCTTTTATCGAAATCGTAAAAAAAAAAACCAGTTTAAAACTCACACAAATTTAAAAAAAATATTTGGGACATTTTTAGTCAAAAAGTAAAATATCTGTATCGTTCAAATGTGTCCTTTTCCACCTTAAACATTTCATGATTTTTAAAATTTTTATTTTTTGCCTCGTGTTGTTATTTGCAATTTATTATTTTTTAAGCTCTTCACATATCTTATTTTAATTATTATTTTTATATATTTCTAAATTGTTTTCCATATGATTTATGAGTCTTAAAGCAAGCAAAAGCATTAAAAAAACATGAATTCTTTTATTTTAAAAACGATGACAAAACAAAAATGAAACAAAAACTATTACAATAGAAAAGATGTTTAAAACAAAGATGAAATAAGAATTAAAAAACAGAATACAACAAAGAAAATACAAACAATTTTTTAATAGTTAAGTCAAGTTGTGTGTGCTAATTTAGATTTACTAAAAAAAAACATAAAATGGGTCTTTCAATGGAACAAACGAAACTCGGACAAATTGGAAGCCCTAATTAAATATAAACAAAAGAAAAACAAAAATAGAAATAAAATAAAAATAGGATATGAATATTTAAAAAAACGGTGAACTAATAGGAGGGTAATAATACGCTGTTTTTATCTCTTGGACTATAAGTTATTATTTTTTTTTGTTTTAAATAGTCAAATATCATAGTGTTCTAATTTTAGCCCATTCTTATTTAATTTTAATTTAAATAAGCAGAAATATATATATATATATACATACATATAACAAAACAAAAGGGAATATAATTATATTCAAATACATATATATATATTATACCCAACACACACAAAGATATTGAAACAAAACAGACAAAATAATATCTCTAGAAGCATAACTGTTTATTTGGCATAATGGTTTATTTAAATAATAATTTTTAATATTGTATTATTATATATATTATATAAAATGTATAAACAAATCAACCAACCAACGTCGTGCGTAAATTAAATAAAAACAAAATATTTTTCCTTTAAAATATTTGATTCGACGAAGGAAATAAATTGTTTTTTATTTTTTTTTAAGTTTTCTTATTAATAAAATAAGAAGTAATATATACATAATTAAAACATCCGAAGTAAGGCTTGTTAAGATTATGTACACGAAAAATCTAAATAGAAAGTTGAATTGTGCGGAATACGGATACACAGTACACATATTAAAGGTAGTCAGCCCTATCGCGAAAGAAATTTCCCCAGAGTTTTTCCCCTTTTTGAGAAATTTGCTGTCACGAATCATCTCTGGGAAAATATTCCTTTCAGCAAAAAAGCTATCGTGAATAATATTTCAATTGAACTTTTTCTTTATGTCAATGCAAAAATTCCCCAAGTTAGAAAAACCATTTCGTGGGAGATTCGCTATTGGAAATATTCTTTCTGGGGAAAAAAAAAGTTTCCATTAAGTTGGCGATAAGGCTGAATATCAATATTGTTTTCATTTTTGTTCAGTTCTGCGCATCTATTTATTTTTTCTAATTTTGATAACTTGCGCAATTTATTCAAAAGAAAACAAAATGAAGTTAATAAAAGTATTTTAAAATTATTTAAACACCTCAGCAAATTTTTACACGTAAACAATTATAAATCAATTTCTGTTTTGTGTGTTAACAATAACTAAGTATTTAAGCATCACTTTTTTGTTATTGATATTCTGATCTGGATATTTTAATTATCGAAAAACACCACTACTATGCATCATTATATTTTCTTTTTGATCATTAGAATTAAAACACACCCTAATTGCCTCACATAATAACAAAATCCTTTTTTTTTTGTTACCTAAACCAAAGGTTTTGATTTTTTAACGATTACATTCCTTGCGTTCGGTGAACTATCGATAGGCTATCCACCTATCCCAAACATTTTCAAATACGTTGAGTTGTTGAATCAGCTGTTTTGTCACAAGGGATTACAACAACACAAACCTATCCGGATAGCTTTAGATTGATCCCCGAACGCGAACATTGATTATTTAAATTATGTTGGCACAATAGGAGCCTGATTTTTAACATTGAGTGTTTTTGCTTAATTTACATTTAATTGTCATTATACTTATTTTTAAACTTAATCTAATTTCAGCTCACGTCTCTGATTGTTCAGGTCCGGTTTTCGTTGTGATGGTTAGGTGATGGGTAGGTAAGGCTTTCAGCCACGGTAGTGAGCTGAGCCTGGGTCGGCGTAGAAGGGGATATTCTCTTCGTCGTATGTTGATATTAGATCCTCATCTAGTAGTTCCATTGTTACAAGGTACCACCCGCGCTGGTCAGGATGTCTTGGCTTGTTTACAACGCTTTCTTGCAGAGGGTTGCTGATGTGTTTCCTACGAATCCTGTCGTAGTACAACCCTGTGCAGATCCGCAAGATCTTCCTCTCGATTATCGAATATGCCAGATTGTTCATGTGGGTTTTTGTCGTCGTGAACCAGATGAGAAAACAGTACATGATGTGCCTGGTGAGCTGCTTATAGAGAAGAAGCTTGGTCTTCTGGCTGAGTCCGTTTTTTCGCATCAGTGGATCAATGCGGTGCAAGGCAAAATTAGCTTTTCTCATTATAGCTGCTGTGTGAGAGTTGAACCGGTATAGGTCATTCAGATTTGGCGGAGTTGATTTTGAGACCCTAGCGCGGTAGTCTTGTAGAGTCGACTGATATGGGCTTGCACTCTTCTAGCAGCAAATATTGGTGACTTAGACTTGACGTACGTGATTAAGTCGTCGACAAACATTAGAAAACCTAAACCGAAGGCACTTATCCATGTTAATATATATGATATACCTCGCAAGAGCAAATACCCGTGGAAAAAAAAATATTTCTATTTTTAGGTGGTATAGGCTGGTATTAAATTCCAAGACCTTCGTGTCGAATGATTTCGAACTGAAAAACTGGACTTTATTGTTTAGAACTACTTAGTTATTTATTAGCTCTTAACAATATTATAATAATGATTTAAAATAGCGATCCTGACAATTGGACTGAAGCATAATGCATCTAAATGCATTACAACAATCATGAATCACACAGGGATGGTAAAGCATTTGCAGTGCTACGATTGCAACAATAACGTCAATCATTGGTCATTGGTCCCAACAAAGAAGAACGATATTTTTTAAAATTTTATTTTGTCACAATAAACTTGAAATAGCTTGCAATTCGCTTATCAGTTACATGTTCATCAATTTTGCCTATCAATTCTTTTTGAACTTCTTGACTAAAGGGATCTGTCCAGAAAAATAGATTCATGATAAGTTTCTTGCCCTCGAAAGCATTCTCACTTCCTAGAACCTGGACTTTTTGAATATTTTCTATAAAAAAAAAAAAATTCATCAATTACCACTTTAAGGTCAACAATAGATCTTACCGATGACAGTTTCAATAATTGAAGGCAGCCCTTTGAGAAAGACAGCATTCTTCTGCTTTCCTAGATAAGATAGAGCTACAAGTGCTTCTTGTGGTATCATGGGTCTCAAAAGAACCTGCCTGGGCACCTCTGACAGCCAAGAATCGAATTCGTTTGGTCTAAAAGGTACCACATGTATAAGCGAGACAGTATGGCAATTAATTAAACAACTTACCCATATAAGGAATGCAATTTCTGTGAAGACACAATGTCACATATCAAAATCAACACTTTTGTTGATCCTTCCTTTGTAAAAAGACCATTCTGTGCGGATTTTATCACAGTCCTCAACAAAGCTCGGGTATTTTCTTCGTCATACCGCAACAATGTCATTCCACTAAGGTATAAATTCGCCCGTAAAGCCTTCTCAAGGCACTGAAAGCTATCCAAATGGGTGCTTTTTATTTCTGATACAATTTCTATATGCGACATAGTTTATTAAACTTTACTTTTTTTTTTGGGTTAATTTTACTTACTCGTGAGAAAATGCAACATCTCGCTAACTTTTTCCACATTTTTATCCAGCTTGTTCTCATAGAATACACACATCAAATAAGCGAGTGTTGTGTTCTGAAGCAAGCAATATTGTCCCCCAGCTTGAAGGACTTCCTTTTCGCTTGCAGCTCCTTTGGATTTCGACTTAGCTAGACGAGACCCTTCACCTTGTTTGTAAGGAAAGATACCCAAAAAATTTGCAACAAAACTATCAGCGTATTCCTTGCGGAACCATGTACTTAGATCGGTGTTGTTGATCTCGGCCTCAACCATTTCTGTGAGAACCCAGAGATTTTGAAGAATTTCAAGGACAATTTTAAGTGTATTGGCGGCATCGTGTGATAGAATTACCTCTGAGCAATTATCATTTTCAGTTGTGCGAACTTCTAACCAAGATTCGAAGAGCAGCGGCATTAGGTGTTCGATATACCCCTTCAGAATGGAACTCGCATCTGCCTTGGAAGTTGATTTCTCACTAATAGACTTGTTGAAGATTTGTGATAGGTCACAATTCTCATTCAGTTGCCATTTGATTACAGGGAAGTATTGTGGCTGAACGGTACTAAAAGTGTTAGTGATCTTGTATTGGGCACTGCGCTCAGTTGAAAATATTGTCAAGCGATTGCGATGATTTTCAATCAGAGTCTTAAGCATACCCTGAAGCCGTTCAAGGACTTTGCTTCGCCATTGAATTGTTGTTGTTTTGTTTCCCATGTTTGTAGTGAGTGTGCGTCCGGGTTTTGCGTCCGTACGGATCTTCGAAATCATATCAATGAAGTTTTGAAAAATCTTTGTACTGTTGGCAGCTACCAACATTGGCACATGTAGCAGAAGTACGTCGAGGAATAGAAGCGAGTCTTCCTGGATCGATGGTTGGATGTGAGTCATTGCGCATCGCAAATACGATGACAAAGCTTGAAAGAATGGTTCCACTGCTTCGGTGGGCAGTGTAGCCAATAAACTGCTTAGTGTTTTGAAACACTCCCGACGCGTGTCTTTATCGATATCAAGGCTGATGGCAGCGATCGATTGGATTAGGTCGCCTAGATGCCGGAAAATGTCATCCGAAGTGAAACTAGATTCTCGAAGGTTGCGAAGCGCTTCCGAGCGATAAGAAGAGCTGCTGTGTTTAAGCCGACTGAGTGTTTCCTGAGAAGAGTTGAGTGCAATTAAGAACACTGCTTGTATGTTATTCCAGACCATTATTTACCTTGATGTTAAGTTTTCTTTTACCATCCTCAACTTGGGATTCTACTAGTTGTTCTTTAATTACAATTTTCCGAACTTTGAAATCGGTCTTGGTGATATTTAGACCTTTTGGTAATTTAGCACCCTTTAGTTTAACTTTTGCCTTTTCGGCTCGAATATTTTTTTTATGATGTCCTCCCATTTTGTATTAATAATAAAAAAAACCTAATGCCGTGTATTTCTCTATCACCTAAAAAAATATTAAATAATAAACACGTGCAAATCAAGTTTGACAGTTGTTTGTTTACGTTCCAAAATTCATTTAATGATCCAGTTTCGAGGAGTTTTTGTTACATAAATAAATTATTTATCTGTATAAAAAAAAAACAATTTTTATTTGCATCAAATTACGTACTACAATATTAATGTTTTTTCTTATTTTCAATTTCTTCAAAGGCTTTCATTTGCTTGTCTTCTTGCTTAGCCCGTATCATTTTGATTGCATCTTCAAGTTCTTTTCTGTGACTTTCATTCTCAGGAGGATAAATTTCACGTTTGGTTTTGGTAACCCATTCTTCGAAGTATGCTGGTTGATTGAAGAAATGGAAAAGCGCAACAGGAAAGGTCATGTACAATGCCATTTTGCCAATTTCAAGTGCCCAGCCTCCCATGGTAGTTTTGAGCTGTAAATACACGCTTTTACTTAAAATAACCTTACGTTTTAAGAAATTTTACAATTTACGGAAGTTCAATACAAAATTATTTATCGATTTTCTTTTTGTCGGCTCTTGTTCCCTGCTCAGCTGTTCGAATTGGCAGTTAAAAAAATGACAGCAGATGTGGATAAAACATAGCATCCACATAATGGTAAGTCCCCTATTACACGATGATTCTTTGCGTCTGACTCTTTTTCCGAATTTCTCTTTGAAAATCATCCTGTGAGTCGCACGCTATTACACGATGATTCTTTGCGCCTGACGCTTTTTCGAATTTCCCTTTGAAAATCATCAAAATAAAGTTATATAAAAAGAAACGTCAAAAAGAGTCTCAGAAATCTTGGCCCACGACTCACAGGGCAACTGGTCTTCCGTCTCATCTTTTTTCTCTTTCGCAATCGTTATGTTCGAAAAGAGTCAGACGCAAAGAATCATCGTGTAATAGGGGACTAAGATGACACGCGGCGGAACTCCTCGACGCAACACAGCATTCCGTGGCGCTTTTTCGATAAATTGATTTGGTTTCTTTTGCGAAGTTTTCAACACAGATAAAATGGTAGGCCCAACCCACAGTACACATATTAAAGATAATTAGTCTGTTTGGTAACGTAAAATTTCTTGCAAATTTGCATAAATTTTCACAAAATTTCACAATTTGCTGTCAAAACCCATAGAAAAAAAATAAGTTTTTGGGAAATTTGTTGAAAAAAAAGTAACCAAACAGGCATAATATCATTAGAGTTTTCATTTTTGTTCAGTATGGTGGTAAAATGGTGGATCCAGTGCCCCTTTATTTGCCTAATTTCAATATTTTGTTGTTGTTTCTAATAATGCGAGTTGAGTTCCTGTCGGCACTCGAACAGCCATTTTTAATTTTTTGACACTCAACTTTGACAACTTACGCAATATATTACCTTAAATTTATGTACTTTGGGCCCAGCCATATTTTATAACATATTTCTTTCTATGGAAAGTGGTAGATGATCATGTCGATTATGGAATACGTAATACTGGATCCTTTCTCTCTTTCATCTTTACCCATTTGTTGTGAAAAGAGAACACTACTGCGAATCACGGCGGTTCCAATAAATAGGAGTTTTTATTTTTTAGCCCCGAGCGGGGCACAGAGTGGGGCCTGAGTGAAAAGACTAGTACTATAAAAAAGTACTAAAAATGAAAAAACAAATATTAAAAAATAACGGTAACACTTACAATTGATCGTATGTCTTTATTAAAAGCCAATACTCTGTTCTATTAGTTAGTTTTAAAATCAAGTGAAATGTATGCATAGCTTTCGAAATTTGGGGAAAAAAAAGGTTTAAAGTGTAATTTTTCAGAACTATAAAATTATATATGTTATTTTATATATTCGTTGCTCTAATTAATTCTTAATCAAAAACTCAAAACTAGATGATTTTATGTCTTCTATTTCTTAAGAAAACTAAAAATTACTAAAACTACTTTCTTATGAGATTTTTATTTTTTTGCTTGCTTATAGCACCCAGCAATATACCGGCGTATAAACAGTAGGGGTATTCCCGATCCGATGCTAACTGGTCTTGCATCATTGCAAAAGTGCAAAGTTTTTTTTTACAATGGGGTTAGGGTATAGCAATTTTACACTTTTGCACTTTTGCAATGATACAAGACCAGTTGCATCGGATCGGGAATACCCCTAGTGAGGTTTGGTTGGGTGTATGTAAAGTTTCAATTTTTCCTATATATATCCAATATCAACAGCTGTTTTCTAACTAATATACATATGCGTGGTCCAAAGTTCCACATTTAAAATTTTCAGATATGAAAATGTAATGCAATTTAAAAAAAAAATTACATTACCCAGGTACTACAGCAAATTTATATAATTTCTTAATATGTATATGTTTGTGTCTTACATACCTATATAATGCAATTGTAATGTTCAAAGTATGTATACCTACTTAGATCACTGCGAGATTCACTATTGAAAGCTTACGCATTCAACAAAATTTGACAAGAACTATGAACACTAAAGAAGACAGAGAAAGTACAATAGTAAGCTACGCTTTAGCGATTACATAAGTACCTGCCAACCTAACCATACTGTGATAATTTTTGTTTGTCTTTTAATTTATTAGAGTGGTATTCATCGAGCATACTAATAGCGGTATTAAAGTTAAGAGTCTATTAGTTTTTAATTTTTGGGTCCTATTCACCAAGCTCTAATAGGTTCTGGGTTTCGCTAAGTCGATATTTCGAAATATTAGTGTTTGGACCTGATGAACGTACCCCTTTCGAACAAGCCAAAGACGAATCGTGAGCGTACCTCTTTCGAACATGTCATTGTTAACGTTGGTTTTCATTTCAGTTGTTTTCCTTTTGCTATTAATTGAAATAAAACAAAACAGATTTTTACTGTGCATACAATGTATCAACAAATTTAAAACTTATTTTGAAAATAATAAGTAAGTTTTTTCTGTCAAGATTTAACAATAATTTAGATTTATCAGCTGAGCATTCAGGTAGGAAGAGTTTGGAGCATTTCTGTCTGGAGGTGAAATTATTGCGTTCTACATTGTGATTTCGAAAAGTTTCGAAGTTACTTCTGATATCCTCCGATAGGTTTTGCTCTCAACTTAATAGTGGTCAGAACCACTATTAACTTTTGAGAGCGCTCGCAAATCAGCACTAATATGCATTGATGAATAGGTTTACGAAGCTATTAAGCTATGCGCAAACCGACACGGTAGCGGTGGTGATCGCGATAACTTTTATCGCGCGATAAAGATGCGTTCAAAAACCTGCTCACATCAACGCGATATATTTGTATCCCATATATTATTTTTTTTTTATATTTTTATAATCTTTGTTTGACAGATCAAATAAAATGGAATTCTCCCGAATTTTTTCTATTAATTTTTCAGTTTTTTAAGTCATTTTCAAATTTTCTTTTTTAAACTGTCATTTTTCTTCAGGCGATAAAGCGATCAAATGGTGCTTGCTGCGTTCAAGAACAGTCACGTACTGAACGCAGCAGTGGAACGTGAACGCAATCCACATATCGCGTCCATGTGTGCCCCTCCATTGATTTACGTGTGCGGCATCCACATTGTTATCGCAATTGCCACCGCCATCGCGTAGGTTTGCGCGTAGCTTTAACCTAATAGTAGCCGTGTTTTTTTGCAAGCCCGGGGGGAATTGGATGAAAAAAACGACGTCGGTGCTAAACAATTAACATGTTAAATGCAACAACAACTAATCCCAGGGAATTCTCGGGGTTTAACTTAAGCGTACAGAAAAACTGTGTTACCGGCATGAATTACATACATGTTATCGATAGTTTGTATGAAAACTCCATGTTTTTTACTGTCATGGCGTCGCTAATCCCCGCTGTCGTTTTTTTCAACCAATTCCCCCCGGGCTTGCAAAAAAACACGCCTAGTAGCCGTGTTTTTTTGCAAGCCCGGGGGGAATTTTATGAAAAAAACGACAACGGTGCTAAGCAATTAACATGTTAAATGCAACAACAACTAATCCCGGAGAATTCTCGGGGTTTAACTTAAGCGACCCGAAAAACTGTGTTACCGGCATGAATTTCATACATGTTATCGATAGTTTGTATGAAAACTCCATGTTTTTTACTGTCATGGCGTCGCTAATCCCCGCTGTCGTTTTTTTCAACCAATTCCCCCCGGGCTTGCAAAAAAACACGCCTAGTGTTCGATGAATACCACCCTTAGTCTTCGTATATTATATTTCTGTTTGTTTATAAATTTGTTTCAGTGTTAATTTAATTAAATATCAAATACAAAAATTCAAGACACCATTCTAAAATAAAAAATGTAAATCCCGCAAAATTTTAAAAAGTCAGTCAAAATTGTTTAAAAAATAATTTCATATTATGTTTAAGATCTAATAAAACACCCCTGAAGAAGTCGTGAATAACGACGAAACGTTGGGAAAAAGATGAAATAATGTTTGTTTTATTTGCATTTAATTTCAAATCGACCAAACCACAAAAAAAAAACTATGATTTGTTTCAATTTTCATCATTTCTCGACTGATTTTATCGATGCGAGAGCTACAGAACGTAGGCACTGAACTGTATTAAGGTTCCCCCACACCAACGCAAAACTGCCGCGGCGACGACGAAAAGAATATCAACACGTGTTTGTCAATGAAAACAACATGTTGTTATTAGCTGTGTTTTATTTTCCCCTAGATCCGAACCAGATTGGATTTGGTTACGAAAATGTTTTACAAAAATAACACAACATCGAAATTTGTTTTGGATTTTAATTTAAAAATTCACACACACCATTAATTTGAAATATCTTCAGTAGTGTAAAGAAAAAAGACAGCGGCCGGTGTATAAAAATAAAAAAAAACAAAGAGAAAAAAAGAGTTGGCTATATAACAAGTTGTCACTGAACTGGGATGTTTCATTTTCTTGATCTTATCTGGATTAGATAACAACACAACACAATTGAACTTTTTCGTATTGTTTGAGGCATAAGCGGAGTAAGAGTGTGAAGAGATGTTTCCTTTTCATTTAACAAAAATTGCAGCTATTAAAACTCGCACAGCCGTATCTATTAGATTTTCTTAAAACGTCTCTTAGAGGCCATTTAGTTAAGTTTGCTTAAATATTTAAATTGTCTTTAAATGATATGACTTGAATTCTTATCTATAATCGTTTTTCCATTGATACTTAACTAAAACAACGATTAAGGGCCAGTTTCACAGCGAAGTAAGTGTCACTTAAGTGCCGAATATGGAAAACTAATTCCCAATTTCACAGTGTAAACTTATCGGAATAAGTGACACTTAAGTCTCCGATGTTGGACTTAGGGCCAGTTTCACAGTGAAGTAAGTGTCACTTAAGTGCCGATTATGGAAAACTAATTCCCAATTTTACAGTGTAGACTTATCGGAATAAGTGACACTTAAGTCTCCGATATTGGCCACTTAAGTTCCACTTACTCAGGTAGTAAAACTGCGGCTTAAGTGCCAAAATGTTAAAATTAAGTCCCACTTATTTTGTTAAGTGTGCACTGTGAAACTGGCCCTTAAGTTGAACTTACTCAGGTAGTAAAACTGCGGCTTAAGTGCCTAAATGGAAAAATTAAGTGCCACTTATTTTGTTAATTGTGCACTGTGAAACTGGCCCTAAGTCATGTATTCTACGAATTGCATACTTGTAGGCTGTTTTTGAAAGCTTCGAAAAAAATTCAAACAAAAAACAAGCTCAAAAGATAAGCAACTGGAGGTATGTGGTCCAAAGCAAAAGAAATGAAACCAGACTCCATTTTGTTTTATGACGTGTTTTTATTTTCTATGGTTTTTTTCCAGCCGTTTGATATAAATATATCTTTTTTATTAGAAATACCCAGTCGTATTTATAAAATTTTTGTCTACTTAGACACTGTCTAACTATTTTCAAATTGGTGGAAATATGCTTTATTTAATAAAAATAAATATCACATTATTCACGGTTAGGATAATCTACTCTTGAGTCTTAGTCAGGTAGCTATAAAACATCAATAAACAAGGTTTTTAAACACATTTTCCAAAGTTGGACAGTTGTCCAAAGTTAGACAACTTTTATAAATAAACCAACCGTCTTTAATAAGAACACAAAACTGAAAATTCTCTAATAAATACATAAAAACAATTCTTCTCAGATGTCAAAATATATTTAAAGTGGCTTTAAGTAACCTCTAAACGCCGTGATTGGCGTTTAAGTTAAGAGGCCTGTAAGTAATGGTGCTTAAATGTGAACAATGATTACAGATACCGATTTCGCACTTAAGAGCTATTTAGACTATTTGGAGGTATTTTAAAGTAACTTTGGATTGGGTTTATAAATAAGACTGCTGCGATGGCTTTAAAATTTCTTTATAGATATGGCTGGCAGTGTTTAAAAGCATCTCCTCTGCAACCTAAAGGAGGTCTAAAGAGAAACGAAAATTAAAAATTTCAGTCGTTTAAAAGCACTAAGCAGTCTATAGCCGTGTTTTATTATCTACGGATCTGGATCAGGATCATGCCATGAAAATAAAACGATACAGATCCATAATGACAACAGTGTTGTATGCTCATCTCTTTTTTTCTTAAGTTTGTTTATTTTTCATGTATATACTGTCTTCTTTCTTTACACTACAGTTTGTACTTCCTACCGACTAAAGAGCCGTCTACTCGCCAGAGTGAAAACTTATTTTCGGATCTTTAAAATAGATCCAGATACAGAGCAGGATCCAAAGTTGTTATTGTATTACGTGTTAAAAGATGATCCCGATCTAGATCCGTAGATAATAAAACGCGGCTTATGTAGCCACAAGCAATTTTCATGGCATGCAATTTTGTTTGCGATTTGTATAAAATCTTGCGACATAACCCTAGGTTCTGGGCTCGTGCAAATGCAAATCGAAATGGTGGTAAGCCTGTCCCTGCAAATGTTGCTACTTGCTACCAGCGTTGCCGCTGGACATCACGAAAGTGTAACACATTTTTTAAAAAAACGTAACAAAATCAAAAAAATTGTACAAATTGAAAAAGTTACCCAAATGAAAATAAGTTTTAATTAAAATTTTTATTTTTAATAGGAACATAAGTTTTTTTTACTATCACAGTTTTTAAATTCAGTACAAAACTATACATAAAATAATAAATTAATAAATTATTAAAAAATATGTTTTACATAAAAGTTTACACTTTGGAAATAGATATCTAACAATGTTTATAAGCAGGGTCGAATTTGAATTTGAAGAGAAAGATAACTTGATTTCGACTAAACTGTACGAGTGCGATTGAGTCCAACCAAGGTGATTTTAACTCGATGTAGGTGTACAAATAGGTGGAAATGTAGTTCAAGCTCACTTCAGTAATGGATATAAAGCAGTCATGTGAATTCAATACCATAAGTAAGAAAAGTGATACCAGTGATACAAAATTTGAAGAAAAATAATTTTGGGATAAAAAGTGTAACAAAACGGAAAAAAGTAACATAGTAACAAATAAAAAAAATTTTGGAAAAATGCAAAACTTTTGTTACACGTCTTGTAACATTGTGGCAACGCTGCTTGCTAGCAAAAAAAAAATTAAACGTTGCACCGCCGCGCCATTCCATCATTTAATTTGTTTATTCATCTGATTTTCGATAATTTATTTAAATAATTGCTGTGCCTGCGTTTAATTACACCTTAGATTTTTAATATATCAAAATACATTCCATTTTCCATTAAATTAAAGAAAATATACATAGTCCCGTGTCAGTAGGAACTGAGAAGCAAAAAGCAACAGGTTCCGCTCGCTTTAACGTGTTTAGCTATATAAAATACGTTTTAACCAATTTATTATTAGGCTGCTTTGTAAACAAAATAAAATACATATATTTAAAATTGTTGTAAATATAACTCAATAACTTAAACATGAACGCCATTAATAAAGGTTGGTTCAGTGAAATCCAAGATGATCTTTGGCCCGGTCAGTGCTTTTCGCTGAAATTAAAAAAGGTACTTCACGAAGAGAAGTCCAAGTATCAAGATATCAAAATCGTCGAGACGTAAGTAACATAATTATTAAGTTTTATTTGGGAGAACTCGTGATTAATTTTCTGTACAGAGAATCATTTGGAACATGCCTCATTCTTGATGGAATCATACAATGTACATCTCGAGACGAGATGTCTTACCAGGAGATGATCTCATTTCTGCCAATGTGTTGCCATCCGGAACCTCGCAAGGTGCTTATTGTTGGAGGCGGCGATGGTGGCGTTGCTCGAGAAGTTGTCAAGCATCCAGATGTCGAAGAAGTCCATCAGGTGGAGATCGATGACAGAGTAGTAGATCTATCCAAGCAGTTCCTTCCAAACATGGCATGTGGCTTCGAACACCCTAAACTACGGTTGACTATTGGCGATGGCTTCGAGTACATGAAGCAGCATAAGAATGAGTTCGATGTTATTATCACCGATAGCTCTGATCCAATCGGCCCAGCTGTGAGCCTGTTCCAGGAAAGCTACTATGAACTCATGAAAAATGCACTGCGAAAAGGTGGCATCGTTTCCTCACAAGGAGGCAGTTATTGGTTGGATCAAGATTATATTAAAAAAACTATGAGTGGTTGCAAACAGCATTTTGCCCAGGTGGCATATGCAACAACATCAGTACCATCTTATCCTTGTGGAAACATTGGGTTTGTGATTGGTAGCTTAGATTCGTCCAGATCGCTTCGTGATGAACCGGCAAGACAGTTCACTAACAAAGAAGTGGACAAAATGGGATTAAAGTATTATTCTACGGCCATGCACAAAGCCGCTTTTACATTGCCTCGGTATATTGAAAAACATTTTTATGAATCTTGATAAACCACCATTTTTTTTGTACAAATTAGTATATTCTTTGAACTTTGATCAGCTTACTTGCTTTAAGTTATATACATACATACAGAAATAAAAATAAAATGAATTAAATTGATATAATTATGTATATACATTGTAGATTATTTCCTTATATGTCGGTACATTTTAGGTGCGAGGTTCTTAAAAATAATTTTTGGCTGTTTATCATTTTGATTTGTAGTTAAACTTCTTTAAATTTGGAATACTGATGTATAATGCAGATAGTTTTGGACTCGTTAACGGAAGCAAAAATAAATAAAACGGAAAGATGCAAATTTATGAAGCTGCAATGAAATGAAGCTTGCTTTGAAGTTTGATATAGAATGTTTAGTGCTTCTTGAGTGGATTTTGACATGTCAGAATGGTCAGAAAAGTATTTTTTTGTGCCAATGGCTTGATTTCAGAAAACAGAAACGACATAAGTGGAGACGAACAAGTGGTGAAGGAACAACGAAGATGCTACAAGACTAAAGTACAATTCCTTACTCCAACTGTCAATAAAACCATAAGCATTGAGTTTGTGTTGAACTTAACAATTTTGTTTTAGTGTTCCAGAAATTTTATAGGTCCATATTATATCGTCACCTGATTGCAAGAACCAGCTAACTCAATTTTCGAATTTTTGAGAAAGTCGAAATGAACATTTTGGCCTCAGACTCCACTTTTCGCATGTAGTACTGGTAAAATAAGAACACCATAATTTTTCTGAGCTACTGGTTGTAGTAAAGGGTAAAAATTAATATGAGAATCGATTCAAGGTAACATAAACCCAAGCACCTCAAAAATTAAAAAAAAAATCGTTGGTTCTGGCAATGTGGTGACGATTATGTACCCACAGTACACAAATTTGTGTGCATGTGTTCTGTGCTACCTATATTATATGCTAGGGTGTTCACACGATATGCAAGAAAGTCGCAAATGTATATCGATATTATTTGCGAACATAATGCGGACTGTCCCAAAAGGGTGTTCAGACGATATGCGACCAAAATCTCATGATTTTGATGCGACTTTTATATGCCGTCTGCTCATAGTTTTGAAAGCCAGAAATTTATTCTATTTGAATTTTAATTGAAATTAAATGAAAATTAATTTTCATTCACGAAC
The DNA here is from genome assembly GCA_929447395.1 of Epistrophe grossulariae. Lineage (NCBI taxonomy): Eukaryota > Metazoa > Arthropoda > Insecta > Diptera > Syrphidae > Epistrophe > Epistrophe grossulariae. Next base: position 107,859,804 of record OV839567.1, read on the forward strand.
TTGCTCTTATGTGCGATCACACTGTGTTTTTAAAGTTTTAATATTCCAAAAACTATATTTATCTATTAAAAAAAATAAATTAGTTATGGGAGCCTATATTGTATACCACCTGCTTAAAACGTAGTTAAGTTTAACATAGTATTATCCGAGTAGGTATATTTATTTATGAACAATATAGCACCGTGTTGCAAATATGGATGGAACTTACAGTTCAGACTGGAAAATTGGAAAAAAATATGTAATTATGTATATGTAATTAAACATAAATTGATTAAACAACCTCTGAAATAGCTTTGACACAAATGCGATGTACATCATCCGATTTCTTAAGGAAATCCAATTTATGAGAAATTAAATTAAAAATCGTTGGATCGTTTTTTTTTTTTTAATAGTTTTTATATACCTATAAAATTTTGAAAAAATAAAAAAAAAAATGGTACTCAATTTTTTAGCCTTTATTAATGCGGAGTTAAAAAATTAATTAAAACAAATATCATATGTAACCATTTTTGAAATATGGAATTTTCAAAAAATAATAACTTATTCTTTTGAAACTTTTGGTATGCAATATTATTAGAACTTATTTGAAGCTTTTGTGCAAAATAAATCATTAAAATCAGTTAAAATGGTTCTATGAGAGATACCATTTTTAAACGATAAATAATTTTTTTTTTATTAATATGGTAGATCGTACAGATATTAGTTCACACAAAAATTTTATTCAAAATCGTAGGAGCCGTTTTTAAGAAAAATGAGATTTTCAATACCGGTTTTTAAACATTTGTATGAGAGGCAAGGCTGGATTAAGACATGTAGAGGCCCCCCTCCTATGTAAAGAAAATTTTATTTTTGTAAGACGAAAACTTGATGAACAAAATTGTCAATTCAAAATTAATATTTTAAGAAAAAAACCAATGGGAACGTTTTCAAGTCGATTACTATTGAACAATATAAACATACACAGCCCAGCTCGTTATAATCGTAATAACTTTATAACATTCAGAATACCATTTTATCGAACTAATTTATTGCATAAATCACCAATAATAAGAATTCAGAAACTACATAACATGCTTTTTACCGATTTTGATGTCTTATGTTCCGAATTCGCCTATTCCAGGGGGGTTATATTAAGAATTATAACTGAATGTGGTTCGTCATTTATCTCCATACTAAATTAAATTTCAATTATTAATAAAATTGTTTTTGTGTGTTTCTTATGATTTTGGTTTTTGGCTTGTATACAAAAAAACAAAAATATATATACATACTTATCTACTTTTCTTATTTTTTTCTTTTTCATTTAATTCTTTTTATATATTTCTTTTTTTTCTTCTTCTTTTGTATTACATTTGAATTAGTTTTCTCAAAATAATATTAAATCATTAAATTGATAGCTTAATAAATATAAATAAATAATAAATAATCTTTTATTTTTATTTTTGTAGGAAATTTTTTTTTAGCATTTTTTCCGGTTCGAACACCTACATACATATATCAATATGTATTTATATTAACTATTTTCTTAACATTGACTTTAATTTCTTTTTATTCTTCCTTTCATTCTTTTTGTATTTGTTATTTCATTGTTTTTTAAAGAAAATACAATTTTCAATTTCACAATTGCGATTTTGAATTTAAAAATTGTTTTAATCAAATTAGCAATTGTGGTTTTCAATGACACAATCAAAGTTTACAATCGGATTAGGGTTCTAATTTTGTATGTACCAAAATTTGGTTTCCAAGATTCTGTATTCAAAAATTCTGTATTTCAAAATTCGGATACCTATATTACCTATATATGACCATTTTTGGATAGCTATTGATAGCTTAGCGAGTTTTCGAACAAATAACCAGAACCAATTTATTCATTGGTAACTATAACTATAATCGTTTACTGAATATCATAAACCCTTTTCTCATTAGGAAACTAAATAGTAAATTGCTGGAGATATTTTTTTTTACATTTTCTTTTGATTTCTAAAATCACTTGTTCATTAAGCTCGAGAAAAGAAAATTGGAAGAGATTTGTTTTTTTAAAGTCGCTCAGGTGAACGCCCACAGAATATTTAGGGCCAGTTTTTCAGTGAAATTTCGATTTCGATAGTGAAACCTCGATTTTGTCGCACTTCGATTTCGATAAATATTTGACAGCTGAATGTTAAGCTACACTGAAAAACTGCTTTTCAGTTAACTCGGGTTCAATTTACAAAAAAAAATTGCAGATTCCACACATGGAATAACAATTAGGAACTTTGAAAATGATTTCTATTTGCTAGATATAACAGAAACATGAATAAATCTTTATGACTTAGGTCTATTTCTTTACTTTTTGGGAAAAGTTTGGGAAAAAGTTCGGGAAAAAGTTTGTGCTCGAGCTTTTGATGTTGTTGTTGTAATTTTTGACCAGAAATGAAAAGTAAGGAAACGCATTTGAGATGTTTCTGATTTGCTTCTGGGTAAACGTCACATTTGAAAACAGAAATTATCAGAAGAAAACAATTTTTTTGAAAATGACCCATTTGGAAGACGTGAAAACGAAAATCAAGGGATAAATAATTCTAATGAATGAAGAAAACGATAGCAGTGATGACGATAAGTACGAGTACGAGGACTACAATGTTATGAAGCTCTATCAAAAGAACCAGGAGAAATATTTATTGTTATATTTGCTGCCATGCTTCGTATAATTAATTTATTTATCTTTTAGTTTAGTTTATTTCTTTAGTTTTTAATTCTTTTAATTTTCAATGACCCTCTTAATGCACACTTATTTGAAAAACTAAAATTGAAATTTTTCGATCAGCTGATTTCTTTTTTGACAAGCAAGAAAAGGCAGTAAGTAAAAAGTGTGTTCCACACCCAGTTTCAAACAGTTTCAGACTCCCAGATTTAGTCATTTTTAGTCCGAAGTCGTTCCAGACTTCAAAAGTTGTGCTAATTCTTACAAAAGAGAGCGCGCTCGAGAGAGTAAAACATTTCCCCTTCTTGCCAGTTTTAGTCCGAGGAATTTCTTCTGGCTATTTCTGGGCTGGATGTCAAATGCCTGGTTGCCGTATGTCAGATGACGTAATTTGTCAGTTGAGTACAAATAACAATGCCGGACAAGGGTTGCCCAAGTGTTAATTTTATTTTGATTTTAGTTTTGAAAGATAAGCATACTTTTTATCATTTTATTAATCTTTTAACTAATCAACTAATTACAAACAATTTACGCCAATAAGCAAAACTATTTCTTAAAAAGAAAATTTTAAATTGACAATATTGAGTATTACTTATATTATATAGTGCTACTTGAAGAAAAACACGCTTAAGCTTCATAATTTAATGTATAATTAAAGATTTGTTTGTTTGTATATTAATATACTTGATGTAAGCTTGTACGTTTATTCTCTGTTAACATTTTATTTTCTTGGGATGTTATTCTTGAAAATTTTGATTAAGATTTATCACTGATCTACGGCAACCATAGTCGAATATATTTTTTGACGTTTAAAAAGTAGTCCAATTTAGTGCGAAAACCGTTCCAGACATTTTTTCAGTTTTCTTTCTCTTTGAGAGCATTTCATCCCCACTCCTCAAATTTGACATTTGACCAACTTTTAGTGCGAGAAATCTTGGGAACGGACCTAAAATGTTCGGGTAGATTCTTGCTGGAGGGGAAATTAAATAAATTAAAAAAAATTCAAAAGCTCTGGCATTTTCGTGCCAGAAAAAAGTAAAGAAACACATTTTGGGTAGATTTGGGATCCCGTTAGATCCCGCGGGCGAGTAAAGAAACAGACTTTTTGTCTCTTATTAATTGTGCATTAAAACTTTAAAAGCACCATTGTATGTAGGTACGTTCAAGGTAACATTCAATGGTGGTAGGTTTTATTCGTGCCTAAAATATTATATGCATTTATTATTTAAAGATCTCACCCTTGGAGATCTGACTATTAGAACTTAAAGCCAGAGAGAAGGAACTAATAGAGAGAGTCAAATTCGACGGTGGCTCTCTTTTAGCCTACAAGCTACGATGTTGGGACCAGGGATGGGACTTTTTGAAAAAATGTCCGGAGTAGATTTGGAAAAAAAACGCAGTAGATCCAACTTTTTCGCAGTAGATTTTTATATTTTCAAAATATAAACAAGAAATAACATAAATAAACATAAATAATTTAAAATAATAAAATATATATTCTGCCCTACCGAGGTATCCGTCGGAGCGGAAAACTCTCCGAAACGCATACGACGTCGGAGGTTCAAAGTTCATCAGAGATGTCAAAAATGTCACTTCAAAACACACTTTCTCGCACTTCAACGCAAAACAACATTGCGCGTTCCATAATGTCGGAAAAACGTTCCGAACGCTGTTCGGAAGAATAACTCCAAGCAAAAATCCTCCGATTCCGGTCCGACGGATACCTCGCTAGGGCAGATTCTTTTTTAGCTCTGATCGTTCAGAGCTTCAAATTTGTGTTTCTTTTTTAGTTCTGAGCAATAGCATGTTCAGGCACGCTCTGTGAGCTCAGAATAAAATAGTAGAGTAAACGGAGTAAAATGCTGAACACACACGAGATGACGGGAAATTAAAAAAAATCGTCGTCAAAACAATAAAAATGGCGGAAGAGGCTGATTGTTCTAGTGGAGAAGGTAAAATAATGATAATAAATAAATAATTTATAATCATGACAGTTCAGTGCTCAAGTTGTTTCATAATTAAATCAGAGAGCTCTGAACATACGCTGCTCAAAACTTATTCTGTTCGCTCAGACTCTGCTCAGCTCTGAACTAAAAAAGAAAAACGTCTAATGAATGATTTTTTTTGTAAAACCAAAAGTGCAGTAGATTTTATTTAAAGGCAGTAGATTTATTTTTCGAAAAAAATGAAGTAGATCTACTGCAATTGCAGTAAAGTCACAACCCTGGTTGGGACTTGCGCACCATCTTGCATATGTATAATTATTAACTCCATATAAAAAAAATGTGGGGACAAATACATATGCAAGAAGATGTGCATACTCACCACCTTTGTTTTTGTTTTGCACTGCCCGAGGTGAAAACATGTACACACCGATAGGAATTCAACACGTTATAAAAAATGTAAACAAAAGGTTTCGAGGGGACGGAGACGAGGAAATTTGACTCTCTCTATTAGTTCTTTCTCTCTGCTTAAAGCATAGTACGCAGATCGAGACAAACTAAATTTTATCTCTACATTCTTTTTCTCAAGAAAAATTTTGAAGGTGCAGAGATAAAAATAAAACTCAAATGAGGACAGTAACGTCTGGTAAAAATATTTGTTTGTAAATCTACACTGCACTATTAAAATAACAACAAAAATCATATAATCTACTCCCGTAACTTTCTTTCATGTTTTACATATTTTGTTTTTTTGCTCATCATTCACATAATATCTTTTAATACTGGGAATCCTAAAACGAAAATATGTTTTTGGTTGATAAAAACCGTGATATTCATGAAACGTCAACTTTTGCCTAGCAAAATAAAGCTTCGAACATAATTTGTCTTGCTAAAATTATGTGGAGACTTATGGGTACAGTTTGAAAAAAGAAGTTTGGATTTGTGTTTGAACTGCGTACTGTGGTCAAGAAAAATTCGAGACAAAATTTGTATGAGAAATAAAATTTTTCCCGAACTGCGTACTATGCTTAAAGCTATAATTCAATCCAGTTGTCCGTGTAAGTCACAGTACACATATTAAAGGTAATATCATTAGCGTTTTCATTTTTGTTCAGTTCTGCGCATCTGTCAAAATCGAGGTATTATGGTGGTAAAATGGTGGATTCAGTGCCCCTTTTCTAATTGTCTAATTTCAATATTTTGTTGTTGTTTCTAATGATGCGCGTTGAGTTCCTGTGGGCACTCGAACAGCCATTTTTAATTTTTTGACATTTCCAACTTTGACAACCTGCGCAATATATTACCTTTAATATGTGTACTGTGCGTGTAAGTCACTTCACTTAACTATAATTCTATAACATGTATATAGTGTACCTAGCTTGACATCTAAAATTAGTTTTAAGAAATCAACCTTAACCCTAAAAAGATAACGTTCCAAAACTACCATGAAAATTAAATCATTCGACTTTTTGACGCACATTAAAAAACCACTATTTTTTCATAAATTATTAATTTTTATTTAAATTTATAATTTTAGTAAGAAAAATAGTTTATAAATTAAAAATAAATATCATAAAAATAAATATTCCTTTCATTTTTAAATACTTCAATCTCATTTTTATGGCTCATGTTTCTTTGAGATCATTTTAGCACTTTAACATGCTCGTCATTTTGACGAACGTTAGCTTTCTAGGGTTAAAGCCTTGGTCAAATAGAACGTGGGCTGGCGTTGCGGTCAGAACGCGTAGTTATCTGAAGTCAAATAGAACGTGTGGATCATTCGGCGTTCTAGTCTTTTCTATAATTTCTATAACACAAGGTTTTATGGAGTTTTATAAGGTTTTGAAATTTGCTTTTAAAAGCTTTAAAAATGGATTCAAATCGGGTGTGTTCGTAATTTCCAAATTAATCACGTTTTAAATGGAAATATGTATGATCTTTTGTGGGATTGAGATGCCCTGAAAAAGAATTTGAAATTGTGTAACTAAAGTACCTCAATTGGCTTTTTAAACTATACGTTTTCTAAAATATAAATTATAAGTTATTAAAATATTCTTCAACAAATTGAATTTCGCCCAATTCGAATTGTTTTACTTTCATTTTGTTTCATTGATCATTTGATATATAAGACGCACCTGATAATTTTTGACACTATAGCTTTGCAAAGTTTCAAAGCCCTAGCGTGGCGTCTCATGTGTTCGGACTATAACGTTGAAGCAAAAAAATCCCATTTCAACTCGACGAAGGTATTAAAATGGGTTCAAGCGTAGTTCAAACACGCTTCAACTCTGCATATAGTAACGAGACATTTTTCAAAGTAAAGGCTCTCCCAAACCAACGCGAAATCGTAGCGAATCATTCACAATAACACAAAATATGACAAATACACAACGCTAAACAACAACAAAAATCTGTCGTCGGCGAATGTTTCGCGTTGGTTTGGGAGCCTTAATTTGTGTTCTGCTAGTTCACAATAACGAAATCAAGTCAAATTCAATTTATTATTAAAAAAATTTAAGAAGCAATTTAAATATACTTATCATAAAATTGTCTGAAGAGCCGCGGGGCCCTAAGACGGGGCTGGGCCCCTGGGCAGTTGCCTTTTTTGAGTGAGGGTTAATCCGCCTATATTGAAAGGTATATCGTTATTTTTGGTCATATAAATAATTTCCATTTAAAATCTGCTAGATAATGTAAAAAAAAGCTGGGTGCCAAATTTAATAAAAATTTACCGAGTCGTTTTCGAATTATTAAGTGCTCAAAAAAAATTTTGAAACTTTTTTTAAAAAATTATTGAAAATTTTGGTAAACAAAACTTTTAAAGCTTTTTCAAACATTCTCCATAAAAAAATTGATCAATATCAGTTGAACTGTTTATGAGAAAATATAAAATCAAAAAATGGTTCTGTGGGATTTTTTTTTTGTATGAAAAGGTTGCTTTTTGTAAAAAAAATTACAGATTTTTTTCGGTTTTTGAGAAAAATAAGTTTTAATTTTTTGCTAAAAAAATTTGTACGGCAGGTACCGTTATTTTTGGTCTTAAAAAAAAATGAAAAAGAAATTTGTGTGGCGAATGGCCAAAAAACGCTAGGTACGAACTTTGAACAAAATCAACCAACCCATTTAGGCCGAAAGGACAGACAGACGGACAGAATTGCGAGACCCACTTTTTTCGACTTCGCTATCATCGTAAGTCAACTTTGATCAAAATCCCGAGTTCGATTTTTTTTACGAATCCATAACTTGCCATATACATAGTACCTATGACGTATATGAACATATATCGCAAGTAAAAATTGGCAGGTCAATATTCAGGTCAATCAAAAGTGTAAAATAGGAGTAATCCAGTACTTTGTCTCTTTATTGAATGCTAATAATATGCTGGATAGTTAAAAACTAAAAAAAGGAAGGTTTCACGCTTTAGATTTTGTCTCGCCTTATGCGACGAATCACAATCAATAACAAAATATTTTTGAGAAAACTACTGTAAGTATTGTTGAAATATATGGAAAGTATAATAAATTCAAATTTATTTAAGAAAATAGACTGTATTATGTTTTTCTGAGATAAAACAAATTGTATGTTTTTATGTATGAGATAATTAAAATTTCAAGCCACTTATACTTTACAAGAATAAGGGCCAGTTTCACAGTGAAGTTAGTGTCACTTAAGTACCAAATATGGAAAACTAATTACCAATTTCGCAGTCTAAACTTTTCGGAATAAGTGACACTTAAGTCTCCCACGTTGGCCACTTAAGTTCCACTTACTCAGGTATTAAAACTGCGGCTAAAATGAAAAAATGGGAAAATTAAGTGCCACTTATTTTGTTAAGTGTGCACTGTGAAACTGGACCTAAGTTTGTGCGATACAGCAGATGTGTTAAATTAAATAGAAACTATGTACCATCATTAATTAAGTTTCCCTGAATTGATAATAAAAATCAGTGACCTTAAACACAAATGACGTGAATTTCATTAAATTTCGCTAAAAGCATCTCGATCAGAGGATATAAATAAAAATTTACTTTCAAAAACTTCTCAATCTTCTAATCAAATTTGTCGAGCAGGTTTTAGCTATAAAAACACACAGACGTATGTATGTATGAAGTAAAGTACAAATTCAATTTAAAACTAATATAAGAGAATTGTGTAGTGTAATTATTTATAGTTAATGTTCTCTGGCAAAAAAATCCTTATTATAATTTTTTTCTCAAACCGCAAAATAAGTTGATAATATTTTAAATGTGTAAAGAACAATGAAATAAATATGTCCACTGTCCAGTCTTATTGCAATCTCTTTTATATTATCTAAAATCCACTTATCAAAGTCAATTATAATGTGCACTGTCCCGTCTACATTGACAAATTTATATTTAGCTATCAATGACATGAGATGAAGAAAATAGTTTCACTGAATCTAACGATGATAATTCTTTGGCTATATATACGTAAACGTAAGTATTCATATTACAAACATCGCTTCGTTTGTAAATGCGAATTTTCTTCTTCAATTGACATGTTATGTGATGATTAAAATTGTTTTTTTGATAGGTACACTTCGTATTCAAGGAAAGAAAAACTGGAATCGGGACATGGAAAAAGCATATAAGGTGTATCGCCTATAACGATTGAACTCAGTTTTACTTTAAAACTAAATCGTATATTACTATACAGTGCAACACGGATATAAGAAAATCCGAAAAATCCAAGAAATTTCTTCCTTATATCCGTCTTCTTTTTAATTATGTAAAAAAGAATGTTTCTCATAAAGGGTGTCCCAAAATTCACGCAAGAATTAATTTTTTTTTAATAAAATATGAGTACCTATTTATTTAAAATTGTAATTGTAAAAATATAAGGTTATGTATAAAAATAGAGGGTAAGTGACCTTATCGGCTTTGCTGGCACAGTTGACATTTTTTATGACCTATCCGCTAAATGTGACTGAATATCGTTGATACAACAGCGGTAAATTTCCTCAATTTGCACCAAACAGTGACACGTTGTGGATACATTTGTTTTCCAACAATTACTCGTGGTATTTTCTTAACTCTAAATGAGACAATTTTAAAGTTAACGAAGTCATCAAGATGAAATTAAGCCTCATCGTTGAAAACCATTTTGTTCGAAAGACTGCCTTTAAACATTCATTATTTATCCAAACTGTTGCTTAACAATGAAAACACGCTGCTCTTTCGTGAAATCCTCTATTTTTTATAACTCTGAAAATATCTGCACAAATGACGATAAATTCAAATCTTGCTTGAATTTTGGGACTCCCTTTATATGCGAGTTTCTAACATTTATAAGTTTAATTTTAAGTTGCGTTAAGGTTCCCCCAAACCAACGCGAATTTTCGGTGGCGACGACGAAAACAACAATAACAACACGTGGTTGTCAATGAAAACAACACGTTGTTATTATTGTTTTCGTCGTCGCTAAGACAGATTCGCGTTGGTGTGGGGGAACCTTTAAGCTGTTTGACGTTGAACGAACAGCTGATCGTTTATCACATTTACGCAAAATGTTTTTAGGTGCGTTCATGAAACTTGTGTCGGAAACTTTTCGATTTTAGGACATCGTAAAGTTTCCGACGTTGCATGAATACCGTTAATGTTTATAAACACAAGATTAACTTTAGGCCATAGAAAACGCGTTCACTTATTTCTAAATTATCGTTTATAACTCGCTTTCTGTTATATATGTCACAAGTAATTGTCATAAAACTGTGTTTGAAGTTTTAAGCGAAAAAATCACATAATAGAAATTATAGTAAGGGTATTCACGCAACGTCGTAAGTTTACCAATTGTGTAAAATGATAAGTTTACACAAAAGTTTGCGTGAACGCCCTTTTAATTCATTTGGTTAAATGCGGTGTAATTGAATCATCTGTTCACTTAACGTCGAATATGAAGCTCCAAAATATGTATACAAATAAGCGTGTTCAATTTTCGAAATTATTTTTAAATGTAGAACCTCTCCCAAACTACCTAACTTGAAATCGGAGCAGAATGTCTCGGAACGGAAAAAAATGTAAGGTACACGAAAAAACAGGTTTTTTTTAAGCCTGACGGGAATTATATGAGAAAACGATTTCGGGGTTAAATGTAGAACTGTTATAGTCGCAAACGAAAATGAGCGAATACAAGAAAAATCATATGGCACGCCCATAATGGTGCAGGATATCTACTTTTCCTTCAGTTTAGTTCACTTTCGTTTTCGACAGTAAAAGTTGTCCTGAGCTCAACTCAACTGAAATTTGATGAAAGAAGAATAAAAAGAATAAATGGTTCCTTTCACTTCGATGGCAATTCGGAAACCATAACAAATGCAAGTAAAAGCATTTACTTTTGTATATCCATATGGCCCATTATATGGATTTATGTAAATAAACAATGCTGATCAATAGTCAGAAAATGCGCATGTTTTTATTCACAACTTTCATCGCCAACTAATCTCAATGCGATAGTTACAGAACACGGGCAGATTTTTTTTTAGTTCTCTGAGATACCTAATTATCATATTTCTGAACACGCCTTATTCTAAAAGTCACAATGACGTTTGGTTAAGTTTACCAAAAAAATTTGGATAATTTTATCCAGCAAAATCCTTGGAGAATTTTGACCAAATTGTGTAAATCATTTCTCATACAAAATTTGACAGTTCATTAACCAAATGGTAAACTTAACCAAATGGTAAACTTATCCAGTGTTTTACATCATTGCGTGAATACCCTTAAGTATAAGCTTTTGACGTTATATAAGAAAATAGTATTTTTATGGGTTATGATAGCGCAATGCGGACCTTTTACCTTTTTTTTTATATTGCCTAGTATATATTTATATTTTCAAAGATCACAAGAGCAAGTTGTTGTATTTACATTTTTAATGCATTTTTTGAGTTTTAAAAAACTAAAAATTTTAATAATTGCAAAATATTGTAATTGTAAACTGTGGCGTATACGCTACAAATAATACAAACGGTCAGAAAAAAGTGCATTAGCTTATCAACCACCTAAAACCGACGTATAGAATCTATATAGGGTAAGTATTTCGGGTAAATCAAAACCCAAATAATGCCTATATTAGATTGGATCCAATTGCTGGCCTGATTAGGGAATACGAAGCGAATCGTTTTAGTTGGCTAAAATGAGGTTTGGTACTACTTCTTTCGCTTTCGCCTCTTTCGTTTTACATTTGCCTTATTTTCGAAATTGAAATCGAATGTGAAATGACATTTCCATTTTTACCGCGTAAATTTTCCGACAGGTTTTTATTTGCGGATTGGTGAATCGACGTACGATCGCAAGATGATTGTTTTTTTTTAAATATATAAGTTTAATTATTGTTGTTTCTTATTTTTTAACTAAAGAAATGAAAATAAATTAAATGAAAATAATTAAAGACGTGTAGGAGCCCAAAACAGCAACACACCAACCATGAGTGAAAATGAAGGGATAGCCAAAGGAGCACTCAATGCGCCTGAGTATAAATTTCAAACTTCGGGAAAGGATCACTGCGGTTCGAAGGCCTCCAACAAAAAATTCTGTTGGGTGGAAAAAAGTACTTATATTTTGTTTGACATTTACTGCCCAAAGAAACATTTCATTTCATTTTATAGGTATGGAAAGACTTTAAGTACAACATCAAAAAGAAGCTACGGCACAATACAAAGTGCATACGTGGAACAGGCGGTGGCCCAAACAATCAGTACGTCCTATCAAAACTCGAGGAGGAAATAATGATACTTCTCGACTTACAAACCTGCGAGAATGGCATGAACGTCGAAACATTCGGATTGAACCAAGAAAGGGCATCAGATCCTATACGTACCAACAGTACACGTCCCAGTACTCCGAGAGGTAATAATGAAAGCAACCATGATCAGTTTTCCGGAGGGATTCAGATGGAAGAGTATATAATTCTTGAAAATGAAACTCTTACAACTTCATCTACATTTGCTGGTGGTAATCCTTCTCAAGATCCATCAGCTCCATCAGTTACGGCAAACAAATTAATGGAAGAACAAGTTAAACAGCAAAATAAGTACCAAACTAAAAGATTAGAATTGCTAGAGAATCAAAACAAAGAACTACGATTGATGACAGATGAGCTAAAAAACACAAGAAGAACAAAAAATAAAGCTTTTAAAGAGAAAAATGCGGATATCAAGGAAATGGAAAACAAGGATATGGTGAAAATTCGGCTTGATGAACTAGAAATCATAAAAGAAAACTGGAATTAAGAGAAAGAGAGCTAGGTATACGTATATAGTTCTACAGTCTTTAGTCCTATAGTCTATAGTCCTACAGTCTATAGTCCATAACCAGATATCTTCGAAGTTTTTGCTAACCAAAACATGAATTACCCATCAATATTAATTTTGTATTTATTATTTGTTTATACATATGTTTATATGTTTGTGTTTATTATTTTTGTTTCTGTTAATTTCGTTTTAAAAAAAAGTCGTACATACATATGAATATGAATTGACATTGTGATTTTATCAAGTAAGTTTATTATTGTAATAATAAGTCCAAATGGGCGCACTAACTTGCTTCACAATTAGGTTTGTATAAAATTTATTTATATACCGATTTAAAGGCAATTCGGTGCACCGTTTTTGGCTCTAGCTCGATTCGAAGTGCGCGAGACGACAAAATTAATTTTCGTAGTTATCATGTTTCTACCAAATATATTCACCATCATTGCGTTGATGCTATGGCACCCTTTCCTATTATAAAAATGGTGCTCATTGATTGAAGGGCGAATAATGCTCACATGGGTTCCGTCAACGCACATGATAACACCGGGGAACCCACTGTTTTGATAAAAATGTGTTTTAGCTTCCTGTTGTTCCTGTGGAGTCATCTTGAAAGTCATCATTTTTGGACACAACTTTCTCTCCCATATTTTTAATGTTTCAGACATTCAGTTGCACAGTGTTGGTTGCGCCATTCCAATGGTTGTACCTATCCTGCCCAACGCCTTTCTGATATGATCCTTCGGCAAGAAATCTTAACGTTGCGGCTAATTTTATAATTGGCAGTATGCCATTATTGTTTTGCAATTTGAATTCGTCTTTTATTTCGGCCAAGACAAACACAAATGCTTCTTTTGAAAGCCGAAACAGCTTAGTGAATCTATTTTTTTTTTTGTAAAACAGAAAATTTAACAAATAATCAACACCTTACACAAAAACACTCATTTAAAGCTAGGAAGATCAAGAGGAGAAGAAGCACTTCTTAATAATTTTCTTGAAATTCGCAGGTTTGATTCTTCTTCCACTTCAACACGTTCGGCATGAATAAAAATCTTTATAGAATCCATTTTTAGATAATATTTTAATTGTATTTGTATCAAATTGTGTTTGCACTTCGCACAAGATTTTAATTAAAAAAACAAAAAATCCCTGGAAATCAGCTGTCAATTATCTGGAAATCTTGGAAATATAATTTACGACTCGCTTCGTATTTGATTATTGATCAAATCGAGGCGAGTCAAGAAGGAGGTATCGAATTGAAAACGATTCGCTTCGTATTCCCTAATCAGGTCACTGGACCTGGCTTTCAGAACAATTTGCTGCTGTAATTCAACGTTACGACCACAAATTGATATGACTCCTCTATTTTGGTTTTATATAGTAAAGCTGCTTTCACACTTAAACAATTCGTCGTCGTTCTATGAAAACTCCCTAAGTCCAATTTTTAAAAACTGCGATACCGCTTTTTAAATTCGCCATAGTTAATCAAATATCAAGAGTTAAGATTATGTAAGTCTCAACTTTAATGTTGTTTTAATTCTTAATTCAAAATTACTCAAACACGAAAATGTTCGAGTTGTTGTCAGTAAAATATCCATAATTAATTCAAATGTTTCCATAAAAAAAACAAAATGGACTTAGGGAGTTTTCATAGAACGACGACGAATTGTAGTATGAGTTATAAAAAATAAAAAAAAATAAAATGCTGATCCTGATGTGGATCATGGTGGTTCTGTAGTGTTTTACGATGTTAAAATCTCTTCATAGCGTATAAGCTTTTCAACTTATCACAATTTTTTTTCTTTCTCGTAGCACTTACGCCTAGCAACAATTTTGTGGAGTTTTTATTTTTATTCCGACGCGAAGGTGATTCTATTACAACATATTATACTTGTGTCGAACCTGTTATTTTTATTGAACTTCATTTGAGATGATCAGGTACTATACCTACACTCAATGTAGGAATATAACTACATTGATGTTTTTGAATAGAGTTGCATTTTAAATTTCCATTGCACGTTGTTCCTTTAAATCATTTTTGTTTAGGTAGGTATAGAAAATACAATTTCATTGAAATAGCTTTAAGATAATTTCAATGAAGAGCTGATAACTTACATAACTTTAAAGATTTCATTACCGGTTAAAACAACCGAAAATAAAAAAAAAAATTGCACCCGTTTATTAGAGGTTGACCGACCTCAGATATTTTGCCTCCTTTTCTGTCCAAGTCAGCATAATTACTAAGCAACCACCAAAAGTGATTCACATCTTACTAAAGAAGCGTGTTCCTTTAAGTCACGCGAAAGATGCGCCAAACGAAACAACCAATTAACTGTCAGTGCATTAACTCAGCCACGCAGAGCATCTTTCCGCGTAATAAATTAACACTGAGCGGTATCCACCTCCGTGTCAGTTGTTGCGAAGTATTAAATTTAAAATCCCGCTTTTGGGCAAAAATAAACTTTGCGTCATTGTACCATAAGACCTTAAATCGGACGATATACATAGGTATACAATACATATACGATTGCCCAATTGCCCAGTACCCTAGTGCTTCACTTTTACGAGAGTGAATCTGAGAGGGTCGATATATTGGGCATTCTTCTTAATCACGCGCTATAATCTTTTGGGGTAAAATATTTGATCGAGCAAAGGCTGAAAATTCCGATATCATTTGTTTGCGGCAATTTCTTTTACCGTTCGATAAGTGGGTTATTGAATTTGCGTGTTTTCTGTGGCTACGAGGGCGGGCTTCTTTTACCGTATATAAAAGTCAGATTGCTATTGCGATTGGAAAAATTGAAATGCGTTAAGTAATGAAAGCAGGAATAGTTTAGTGGTATGGTAATTTCGAAATTTTTTTAGAGTAGGTATACATATTCAATATATATGTATAGGTATACTTGTCCAAAATGTTGCTAAATGCAACAGTGTAAGTGAATTCAGAAGCAAATAAATTGCTTCCAAAAAGTGTTCTAGTATACTCTCTGCAAACGGACACCTCCAATAAGCGGACACCTCTCATAACCGGACAGATTTCAAAGAACAGAATTAAATTTATGATTGTTCATAATAACAACTCTCCCATAAGCGGACTCTCTAATAGCCGGACGCGGACACTAAATTTAATAACCGCAATAGAGTTTGGCTCTCTCATAAGAGGACGAAGTGCATGAGGAGTACTATTTTTCTATTTTTATAAGCTCCATTCGGCATTTTTTGAATATTAAATTACATAACTTGTACAAATATGAAGATTATAGTGGTGATATCCTCGCAAGGAAAAATCACAAAAAGTTTTCTTGGACAGAAATTCATTCATAGGTGAAATTTTGTTGTATCTCCCAAGCTGTATTCTGTTTTTATAGTATACATTCCAATTTTTACAATACGAGAACGCAATCGGATTATAATAGGAAAAATCTAGAATATTAATATGCTTATGTCTTTTTTAAAAGGTTATTAATTAATTTTTTTGTTTTCTCATAAGCGGACACCTCTAATAACCGTAAACATTTCTGAGTACCATCAGAGTCCGGTTATGAGAGAGTTCACTGTATTCTATTGATAATGCGATCATTATGAATATGATGTATAATGTTCAAAAGGCTTTCAAATTCAACTTGGTCATTTAATATAACTTCATATAAATTTTTATATTTGTATACTTATCAATAAGGTTGAAGGAAGTAAAATTTCGAAATTCTAAGGTCTTAGTTCAGTTTTTTGAAAGAATTTGTTGTCTGTTGTATGAATTTTTTTCTAAAGTTTTTTTTTCAAAAAATAGGCGTAATTTCCGGTACATCAGTAGCTTCAAAGAAACCCTCAATCAACCCTTAAACAATCACAGATAGAATAATGAAGCTCTCCAAGGTTACCTCAGAGGAGAAGTAAAGCAGACAATTCAGCCGAGTCTCAAATTATACTTTGAAGAAACTCTCAAGTCATAAAGTTCGGTTCTTAAAAAAAAGACTTCAAAATATTTCTGAACCATTCATTAGTGTAATATACATATGTATTAGATTTTTCTCGCTAAAATTGTCCGGCTAATTATTTCTTTAGAGTTCCGCGCTTTTTTTTCCTTATAAATGCCAATATTAATGAATCCATTTCCATCTTCACTGTAATTTCGCTTGAATTTTGACAGTTTGAAGTAATTGCAAAATTTTCGAAAACGAAATTTACGAATAATTGTAGAACATGAAATTTCAATTCACGTGAAATGGAAATTCGATTTCATTCGAAATGCAGAAGATGGGCGTAAATCATCTAATTACAAATTACAAATCAGGTATAAAATTACGTCAAGACTTTAGGCTCAAGTGAAAAGCTTTGAAAATATTTTGTGTAAAAATGTCAAAACTCGATATATAGAGAAGATATTTTATATAGAAAGAGAAAACAAACAAACAGGAAGAGAAAACAATAAAAACAAGCGATTAACGGCAATAACAAAATTCAAAATGAAATTACCCAATTAGAAATGAAAACACTTATTTTGTTATTACCTCATTTCAGCTTTAATGAAAACATAATTATGTAAAAAGAATTTGAGGCTGCACTCCTTAAGCTAAAAGCTAAAAAATTTCAAAATATTTCCCCTAAATAGTGCAACCCATATTATTTTCCAATGAATTGCAAAAATTATCGCCTTGGTTATACTCTGTTCAATTTATATTTGCAGTACAGAGAAGATAGGATATTTGCCTTTCAGTCTGACCATTCAGGATTTCAATAAGCTATCTTTATTTTAAAGCTCTTACAGGGTTGCCATAGTGAGGATTTAAAATTGCCGCAAATCTCACAAAAATATCGATAGAGTTACCAACTATTTATTAATACACACACATTTTATAATCAAAACAATGATAACCTAAATAAATTTAATCTATCTTTTTCCACACCTCTCTAAAAGACAATAGCCAACAATTGTATAACTGCATTTTTATTTTGAACTGTGTTTCCATACATAAAAGGAAAACCTAAAACAGGAAAACAGAAAAACATCAAGCGTCAACACCCTTTTCTCTAAAGTAGAAATATTTGCTATCAAAAGCTCTAAAAAAGCTTAAATCCTGAAAGTTGCATAGCAAAAACCAAGGAAAATGCCATATGAATTTCCATCAATTTGGCAATGGTAACTCGGATTCAGTGTTTTTTTTTATAAACACAATGTCAAATTTGTCGATAAGGGTTGGTTGTAAAATTGGCGATCAGTCTACTTTCACCCGGGGAGCAGATAGGTCGTGGTGGTACTTGAGCTCAAAGAAGATTACACAAACAATTTAAATGTAACTCAGTGATTCTGTTTCTTATTTCAGTAGCAATTTCTTAAGTTAAGGTGCCGTGCAAGCAGCAGCAGGCACCAGTGTTTCTGAATAAGCTCTCCCATACGGCCTGTACTACAAATTTAAATTAAACAGAGTATAGACCCGGAAAACCCAATGAAAAACGAAAAGCTTGCAGGTCAAATGTACTGCTTAGCGTTTTATACAACCTTTACAACAATACAGTGTTAGTCCTAAGCACACAAATCGAAGCAGAATACTAATTATCGATATTACAGCTGCATAAGCATATGACACAGTTTGGAGAAACGGTCCCATCTACAAACTCCACATCGCATCGTACCCTGCATCAAAATAGTTATAACAATTATGAATAACATGCTCAGCGACAGATCATTCCAAATCTTCCTCAATGAAGTGTAAGCACATCGTAAGTACCATTACTTTTTACTTTTTAATATCTATATATAAAATCTTGCAAGAGACGGCTTCAAGGATGTTTGCATATGCTGATAACATCGCTATTGCTACCCAACTTCGATTCAAAGCACTAAAGAAAACAAAATAAACCTACAACCGAAGATCTGTCAAAACTGAACGAGTACATATAATAAAATGGAGGCATAAGCTTGTCTAATTTCAATATTTTTTTGTTGTTTCTAATGATGTATGTTGAGTTCCTGTGGGCACTCGAACAGCCATTTTTGATTTTATGCCACTTTTAACTTTGACAACCTGCACAAAATATTACATTAGATTTGTATTCTGTGCCCAATTCTTCCATGCGCATAATTTCAGGACAGTCCGAGTCTAGCAAAATTAAGACGCGAAATTAGTTTTCTACGAGAATATGGAAAATCAACTCAAACAATCTTCTTTGTTATCGATTGGAAACAAAATCTATAAGAGATTCATATTATAGAACTTTTATTGTGAAACATTTATTATAATAATTGTGTTATTAATTCTTCAAATTTTTCAACCTACGCTAAATAATTAAATAACCGTGAATATTTTATACGATCTTCTGAGAAATTTGCTTTAATAGTTATCACGATCAGTCCTGGAAACTCTCGCTTAATTAGTCTGCAATAAATAATATAATAAAACATTTTCGACTTTAGGATGTCTGTCGGTCCTGTTAAGAAATGGTTAAGAGTAGTGGAACGAATATAATAAAAGATTGAAAAATCATAAAAAAATATTCATCAAAAGCCGGTCTCTTAAGAAAATATTTTCTCTCTTGTGTCGTTAAGTTTATATAATACTCTTGAATCTTTATCGTTAAGTGGATATCACATATTGTGCAAAATTTAAATCCACCAACAGCACTGATCTTTGCAAAAAGTTTCGTTTAAATTCCCACAGTACCATACTGAACAACCTGTGCTACGGTTGGGTTGCGGCTGTGAAAGAATTCTCCTTGTTTTTGATTAAAACCAATCGTCTGGACGTGCGCGACTTCAGTTTGCTTACGATCGTACAACGAATGACTTCAAAAGGAATTCAGCTCTAGGGCTCCAGAAATACATTATAATCGTATCGTGTGTGAAAATCCTATTATTGTATAAATTATTTGGATTTAGTTACGGAAGCATTGTAATTTTATCTGTGGAATTTAGAGTGAAAAATAAAATATAATTCAAATTCAAATGAAAAAGTTGAAATGGTGACAATTACACAATAAGTTGAGTTATTGTTTCTTTTCTTTTCTTTTTTTTTAACTTATTTTCAAGTTCAATATAAGGAAATCGAAAGCAGTTGCGGGCGCCTGCTACCAAATACATTGCAGTGACTTGAATGTTAAGTGTTTTGTACGGGCCGCGCGCGCAACGGAAGCCGGACTTGATGTATGATTTAGCCATTCAGTAGTCGCCAACCTGTTAGCATAAAAGCAAGTACATTTACTATTGGTGAACCGTTGTTGCAACATCTACAAACAACCCATAAGTGTAAAGTGGTTTTTCTGAGTGCGGGAACACTTTTGGATAACATCCGTCGAACAAGGGCACAGCGAAGTGCAATAACAATTTGACAAAAAAAAAAAAAACTGAAGATACATTCGGTAAGTTTTTCTTTTTTTTTACTACCGCTACTTAATTTTGTTTTTGGGATTGGTTAAGTGATGCATTTCGCTTGTCAAATTGACAAAGCGTGACAATTTGATAAAAGTATACTTCAAGTTCAAGTTTAAAACGTTTTGGAATTTAAAATTTGTCTTTGTCTTCGATGGGCACTTGGGCACAGTGACATATGTTTTATTAATGAGAGGTATTTTTTTTCTTATTTTGTGTTAGCTTGTGGGTGGATTTGGACAGATTGGTCTTATCTTTTGTTATTGGCATTTAATTTTGTTTGTACATATTGTAGTAGGTAAAGTGCTTGTTTGGTATGGAAATGTAATTTATGAGTTATAAGCTCAGGCTTTTAAGAAGGTGTTTATTAATGTTGTCTTTCACTTTAAATGTTTAAGGTTAATGACATATTTATTGCATATGACAAGGCTGTGTTAAATGAACCGTTTAGTACAATCGTTTTTTATACGTTCTAATTCTTCGATAAAAATCAGTTGTTAGATTTAATCTCAGGATAGGTAGAAAAAGCAACCATGACTCAAAAATTCTTTGAAAATTTGAGTATATGTATTAATTATTATGGTAATCAATTGGTATGTTGGATTTAATGCTTTACAAGCATGCAATCTTTTTTTTCTCACATTAAAATAAAACAAAAATTTACCATTGAGTTCATCGAAATCGCTAAGTTGTTGATAAGCCCCATTTAATTAGAACTTTGAACATGCTAATGGACCCTATTGCCTATATTGCCATCAAAATGATCTCTAAAATTTTACAATTTTTTAAATCGCAATATCTTCTGAACGATTAGTCGTACGAAAAAATAATGTTGCAACCTTTTGTTGTAGAGAATCTCATAATTTACGAACTTTTTATAAACTACTTTGTGATGTCATCCACTTTTTTAAAGTTATGTATATAAAAATCCAATATTTTCGAATTTTTTGTTTTAAATGTCGGGTGATGGGAACTTTTACGATGCATTTTTAGGGACCTAAAATATTTAAGTATAAATATGTACATATGTCTTACAAGTTTAAACTAGAATGGATTAAAACCAATAGTTTTGTAAGCGTACTAAGTTTGAAAAATTCTTTATTTTTGTATTGTCCCGAATATTTTGACTTTGAACTGGTGGTTATAATATATGTTTATGGAAAAAAATGGTGAAAATCAAGCCAAAAATGTACAATCTTTCAAGTATCACCATCTATATTTTTAAATTCTAAATTTAAAAGTTAAAATTTTTACCATTGGAGCGGTTTTAAAAAAAGAACTATTTTTTATAAAGCTAAAGCTACACATAATTTACAATTTTTAAAATATAATTTTAAAAATTTAATAAATTTTTAATTAAAAATAGAATTTTAACAAGAAAATCATCAATTAAGTTTTAAAATATCAAATTTCCAAATTAAAACTTTGTTTTTTTTTTACATTTAAAAATTGTTTTTAATTTTTGTTATGCAATATTATTTATTTGTCAATATGTAGGCAATTATTAGAAGCTTTTGCTTAGAAACAAATTAAACCTGTTTAGCCTATAATAAGAAAATAGAAAGTCTGTTAATAACGATAATCGATTAAAATAAATTTTTTTCTTAACATTATTTTTGGATCTATAAGAACGAAAACTTCTTCTACACTTTCAAATATGAAACTGTTTAAAATTTCAAAAATGCAAGTTGAATTAAAATTTTTTTTTTAGAAAAATTTATTTTTTGAAAATTTGGGCAAAACTAGTAGAATATCGAAAATATAAAAAATATATATATTTAATTAATTTTTTTTACTTAAAGTTATCCTCAACCTGTTATAATAAATTAACTGAATTTTTTTGTAAACAAATGTGTGCAACGATTTTTGAAAAAAAAAATTAAAGAAAAAAAGTATTACGATTTTTTCAATGTGGCGATCAAATTATTATTATTTATATCAAGTTAATATTGTTTTTTTCACATAATTTAATGTTTACTCTGTTTTATTAATTTATTATTATTTTCATCTTTAATTCATTGACCAATATTTTCGGAATTTCCCTTTAAGGATTTCAAACAGCTTCCACGTTGTCGGAATATTTTTGAAGTTTTTTGTCTAATTTTCCTGGGCTTACATTAAAATTTTTTATTAAGATTTTTTGACATCGTTGTAAATCGATATAAATAAATTTAAAAATAATTTTTTGCTCAAAAATAGTTAGTCTAGTCTACATTTATTTATGTTTGCCTTTCTTATGAAGGCTCAATTTATTTAGTCCTAGACGTAATTTCGCTTTAAAAATTAGTGCGATTAAAATTTTTGCAACTTCTTGACTTCGGGATTAAACCCGATTTAACCGCCCTAAACAGGTTTTGAAGTTTATTTAAATCTCGAGTTAATTTGGAATTGACCAAATTTAGTGCTTTAAAACTTTATTAGGTGAATAGGTATTTTTGACATTATGCTGGAGTAACAAAATCAAATTTAAATCATACCATATGTAAAATAATTTGTATATAACTTCTACTGAAATGATATGACTTAGAAAACCTATTTTCGGAAGAAAATTGCAACGTCCTAAATTTACAAGCGAAATAACCTCCATAATCGATCCATGTATGTAAAAACAATTCATTTGCCCACGTTCTGCATTTCGAACGAAATCAAATTGAAATGGATTCTCAATTTCACTCAAAATGAAATTCCATGTTCTACAATTCATTCGTTTTCGAAACTTTCGCAGTTACTTCGGACTGTCAAAATTTAAGGTACGTCCATTTTTAATTGTTTTGAAAAGTGAAAGTGTGAATAGAATTGGAAGAAGAATTATTGGGAAAAAAAAGGGAGAAAATCTAAAAATTGCCTGATTTGCAGAACGTGGACGTCATTAGCAGTTTAAATGAATTCAACGCCCATTTTCTGCATTCCACTTATTGTGAATTCACATGACGAAATTAAGTTTAGGTGCTGCAAAATTCGTTTGAAATGCTAATAGTGAATTGGAATTTCGAAGATGAAATTTGATGCTCTGCATTTCGGTTCATTCCGTTTTTTTGAACGTATTCAATCTACATACATTTGTACTTTGTTTATGCTATTTTTTTCTTTGGAGCTCCTTCCATTTTTCCCTTATAAATGCCAATAATGATGAATCCATTTTCATCTGCAGTTTAATTTAAATTTAAAAAAACAATTAAAAATGGACACACCTGGAATTTTGACAGTTCAAAGTAATTGCGAAATTTTCGAAAACGAAGGAATTATAGAACATGGAATTTTATTTCACGTGAAATCGAAATTCAATTTCAATTACATTTCATTCGAAATGCAGAACATGGGCGTAAAATTCACTTTCGTCAAGTATTTTCATAATGAGTGGAATATGTAAAACATAGGTGATTGACTCGCTGTATTCAAATCACAAAAATTGCGAATGGACTTAATTGTGTTACATCCGATGTTCAAAAAGATACACTTAATTTTTTGAAATGCGAACCCATTTTCTTTTGAACAAACAATAACAATCTAAATGAGTGCAACATAACTCAAAAAAAGATCCTTTCCTTTTTGAATATTTTTCCTTTTAAAAGTTTTCGAATTAACATTTGCTACCGTACAACAACATATTCAAAATTCAGTCTATTTCAATTTGATTGGAGTGTTGAACTACACAAAGAGATGAATTATTCTGAATAAATAATATAAATTGTATAGAGACTTTAAGGAACTACAAACTAAAGCAATTTAATTGACCGAAAAGAATTTCACCCAATTTAAAAACAAATCAGTTTAAATTTGAATTCCAGTGACAACATTATTATTGGTTCTAAAAATACACATGTAATTCACTCCGAAACATTAACATGTCAAAGTTCAATTCTCAGATATAAACTGTGTCTCTTTAGACCTTGAGTTTGTTCACAAATTGATTATTATAACCAAGCATCAATCGTCCAGCTGCATCAAGCGACACAATGAATGTTCAATCAATAATAATTCGATCAACAAAATATTCAATGAAAAGCCCATAAAGAAATCAATAGCCGTCAGCCAATTGGGGGCGGCGAATTGAGTGATTTAGTTTGATTTAAGAGCCTCCGATTGCTGCTGTTGCGGCTGGAGCATTGGTGTGACGCTGCGTATAGCCAGTGGTCAGCCATACAAGTCTATTATCAGATCTATAAATTTCACTGTGGTCGGCTCGCCATGCCACCACCAATCGGTGTTGCCCGTCGGGCTAGCACGGAAGGAAGGATTTCTGCACGATTTCAATTGACTTTCAAGGACCCAGCAGTGCAGCGCTAAGAATTCAATTGAACTGCACTTCTATCACTATTATTAGTGGCAGTGTTTGACAGTTGGGTTTGAAATATTGCGCTGACCTACAAAGCGGGCACCCCGAACTCATAATTCATCATTCCAAAAATTCTGTATCTACTTATTTCCTGTGAGCTCAATCGAAATTGCAATTGCAACATAACATATACAGTTACCCGTCCCGCTGCTGTATAGTGCCACCCCAGCCCCACATCGACTATTGCTGTCGATTGTGAGAAGTTGCGCGATTCTGACATATGCATTGAATGTGGTTACCACCCATTGCACACCCGAATGTCTTGTCTACAATCTCTCCCCCAAGTTATAGCCCACAAGTAGTGGTGAGTGTGTAGCCAGCAATTTGGAGCAAGATTCTTGACATTCGTCACACTGTCTCCATCTCTAAGTGGTGCGGTGGTGCGCATATTACGTCGTGTTTTGCGGTTTTGTCGTGACATTTTCTTGTTCTTTACTGGTAGATACGTGAATACTTTTGAAAACAAATGAAGTAAAAATCTCTATTGTAGGTTGTAACTCAAGTTTGTTTAACATAAATTAAAACCGCACTCAATCGTGGAGTGTGATTTACAACAAAATCGTTTGGACTTGACAAATGGTGTATTTTTTGTTTGCTTATATAGAGTTGTAGAGATTTCGATAGATTTTTTTTTATTGTTGTGGAATAAATATATCTGTCAAAATTAATCTACCAATCATATAAGACTGACAATAGTTGGTGTCGGTTAAAAAAACTTACATGAGTACTTTATATACGTAATAATAATGAATGCTTTGTAAAATTATTATGATGATGATGATGATGATGATGGTGATGTTTGTTTGAGGATCATAAAGATGAAAAACTTTTTATCTGAAATTCCAACGATTCAAATTCCTCAGATAAGAGAAATGAGATATCTACCAGACTCGCAAATACTTTAAACTGATTCATTCAAGACTTTATCGTCGAGGAATGTTCCAAATCAAAAAGCAAATACAAGTAAATTGTATTAAATGAAATTAATCAAAGTAGTGAAATATATTTTACTAGCTGATCCACCTGGCTTTGCACGGGAAGACAAATCTATTTCTAAAAAATATGAAAACATTCAAATATCAAAATACGAAATATTAATGAAAGCAAAAATAAATTTTATTAATTATATTAACAAAAATAAAGAAATAATTGATTTATGTTTCAATTTATGTACACTACGAGTTAAGTTAATAAAATTAAAGGTGTTTTTGATTTTAATTGCGACTACAGAAAATTTAAGCACAATTCAAAGACAAATGGAGTATAAAATATTGGGCTGTCACTTCGACTGCTTGTCATTGAAAAACTGTGAAAATAGTTGTGTACTGCATACTTACTCGTTGATCACTTGATTTACAATGATGTTGAAGTGTATTTTAAAATTAATTAAAAGGAGAATATTGAATAACTAAATCTAGTCAAAATCAGGCTGCATTTATTTTTCATTTTCAGATGACATCCAATCAAATCAAAATGGCAACACTGCAAATATCTTAGTTACACATTTCTAGCTTACTATAGAGTCAGTGAATATCATTTTCAAACTTATTATTAATTTAAAACTTATAAATTATTAAAAAAAAATTAATTATAAAATTTCACTCACCTTAATACTTAAGGGTACAAAAATGGGTAGATTAAGAACAAGTTTAATGGTTAAGGTCTAAGATGCACAAAACTTTTAAACTTCTTTTTAAGAAAAGTGGGCGTTGTAGTGGGTAGATTTCCAAAAAAAAAAATAAAATATTATGCTTAAAATCCAAGAAGCTTAATTACAAAATTCCAGATTTCTACAGATGTTAAATACATACTTATATATCGTCGTCGGTTTATTGTAAAAATTCAATAAGTACCTAAACTTTTCTAAATCTAAAAATGCAAAGTATAATGAGTTTTTATAAAATTTATCGATGCATTATAAAGGGATAAAAACAACACAAACCCTCTAAAATGTCAAAAATAATATACAAAAATTACTACTTTCAGTACTTTTTCCAACTATTTATGAATTTGAAATTCGATTTTCTCAAATTTAATAAAATGTTACGAAGTGACTCTTCACAATAAACTGACGATACACTCAAATATATACAAGAGAAGTAGGCATGACGGTGGACGGAATTCTAAAAAGTATGGCTGGAGAAAACTTAAAAATTATAAAACAAGACCTGGCAGTTGGCGAATTTTACTAAAATCAATTTAAAAATCGTTTAAATGGATCAGAAGAAAAAATAATTACGCAAATTCATTTATCCAATTGTGAATTATGGTTTAATGGAAAAAAGGACTTTTTGAAGCATCTTTTTCAATTTTCCTTTCCGTTAAACCTTTATCTGGGAGTAGTTGTGCCAAATTTTAGGCTGCCTAAAAAAATGTAAAATCTGAATTAAGCAAGTTAGATTACTTGAAATAATAATTAATATTTCAATTGACATGAACCCAATAACGTATCTACTCAGGTCAAAATGTAGGAACATTTGTTAAAATATCGATAAAATAAGAAAAGTGCGTATACGCCCGAGTGTACCACTTTTTTTGTATTGTTGTTTTGTGCAGGCCAGATGACAACTGTGAATGGATTCCAATATATCTCCATAACAATTGACTATTGATTGCCCAAATTTAAACCCTAGCCTAGTATGGAGTTCGGGAAAAATTTCATTTCCCATACAATTTTTTTCCCAGGACAAATTTTGTCTCGGAATTTTCATGAGCAGTACGCAGTTCAAACGCAAAATCAACGTTTTTTTTCAAACTGTACATGCAAAAGTCTCCACATAATTTTTCCAAGACAAATAATGTTCGAAGCATTATTTTGCTAGACAAATGTTGACGTTTCAGCATTTCCAATATTGAAAGGTGTTATGTGAATAATGACGAAAAAAACAAAAAATAAAACACAAAAGAAAGTTACGGGAATAGATTATAAAAAATAGCTATTTTAACTTAGTCAGTGGCGTTGCTTATAGGAAAGGGTTCAAGAGTGCCAAATAGAAGTGCGGCAACATGTTTTAAAGCATGAAAATATACCTACTAAATTTTCATTGAAATGATTTTTGTATGACAACTGTACTCGCAGTAAAGGCTGAAAATCCTTTTTTGTACAGATTTTTTTGTTATTTTAATATGGAAGTGTATATTTACAAAATCCAAACAAATATTTTTACCTACGCTACTGTTCTCGTTTGAATTTTATTTTTATCTCTATTTAAAATCTGTCTTGAGAAAGAAAAATGTAGAGATAAAATTTAGTTTTGCTCGATCTGCTTATTAGGCTTTAAGAACTATTTACATGAAACCGACCGACGAATAAAAGAACAAATGCGGATTAAAAACATTTATTAACCCTAAATTCTTCACAAAAACTAGACAATGTTGCATAAAAAACTTATTTAAATTAATGTTAAAATACTAAAATTTGCGTTAATTACTAAAATAAGAGAACTTTGAGAAAATAAATTGGTCGTCACAAATTGCAATCTGATTGTTTCGAACTGTCAAACTCTATTCGTGTTCCACATACTATCCACACTGCAACTAATGAATTGTTTGCGCGCGAATAACCTCAAAATCATTCTTGTTTTTGTTTACTTGGTGATTGGTCAAAAATCCTATGTGAGCGAAATGGTAAATGACGAATGTTAGTTAATTCGGCGGTCGGATAAAAAAAGGGCGGAGCTATTTTTGCCACACAGCTCGTGAAATTATGGCTCACTCACTCACCAGACTGAGTTTTAACGTTGGTTCAGGATTTAAGTAAGTGGTTATAGCCAATAAAATGCTTGAACTCTAGTTGAACCTTAGTAAATCCGATAAAATCGGTTAGTTAAAATCTTGAACCAAGGCTTATCCACATTTTTAAAACTGGCCTTCCGCCTTTATAATAGGTTTACATTAGACACAAAATTAAATAGTTTCGCATATTAAAAAATAAATTTTTTAATCTCAATTTTGCTAATTTCGTTTGACAGCTGCATCTTATTTTTAATATCATTTGGTCATTAATCACTTGTTTTTGTTGTGTTCTCTTTCTGTTTTTATACATCTTATTTTAACATTTTCAATTAATTCCAATATGAATGGATTTCATTTTGGTGTATTCGTAAGCTTTGCACATAATTTCCCATATTTTTAAAGTTTTAATCATAAAAAACAAAAAATAAAAAATTACTCTAAAAAAGTTTTTTTTTAATGAAAGGTTGTCCATTTCTAAAATTGAAACATCGTCCCAAATCAAATGAAAAAAGTTGCAAATTAAAAAACAAAAATGCATGTGTACGATTATTTAATCACTGTCGCAGAATGCTCCCTGTAAATTTTGCAAAATCTGATTCAACAATCATATATCCTACCCAAAAATCGCTCAATTTTTTCTAGTTGAGCTAAAACAAAAATTCAAGTTTCTTCTCTAGAAAATCACATAAAAAATGCTCTGTATCAAATTTGCAACAAATCGGTGCATCCGTTTAAAATCTATCTCGAATTACAGTGGACGTGTTTTCACGTTTTCAACCAACCAATCTTTAATTTAGTTCAAATTCCATCACACACTTGATCAATATAAATCAACTACAATGTTCGTTTCGTACTTTTTTTATTTTATTTTACTGTGAATATCGAACTACCATCATTCGAGAATTCTGATTCGAATTTTGATCGTCCTCTTTTTGTATAGGTATAGTTATCCTTATGAGTTTTTATTCTTCCATATTATTTCACACGTGCTCATAACAGCATTACGGTGTGTGGAGAATCGTGACTGACATGAAGTAATCAAATTCAATTAGATATCCAGGTGATGAGCATCACCATTCAACGAGATCGGACATCGACTGCAATTACCTGAGCTCAGAGCTGCCATGATCATTGATTGAAAGTAAAATCTCTTGATGGTATATTTTCGATACTTAAGAGTGTGGATTGCCAGCAACATAGTAGTTGTATGTGTCATCACTTCCATTGTGAGTTGATGTTCATTTCACAGTACGATGATGTAGCAAATTTAATTAAGTAAGCTAAGAACGATGCTTTTTTCATGGCATCAAAGAATATGGGTGGTCATTTTTCCTAGGTACCTTGGTCAGTTCTAACTAATATGTATGCGCTTTTGTAGATATAATGCATTTTTATTATACTACCCATGCCATTATATCGTACTAAATCGTTTAAAATGTTGCGCCAATATGTTTAAGGTCCAATTTTTCAGTGCCAGATTAATTTAGTTTCGAAATTTAAGCCGAATCAACTCCTGGCCATTTTTTTTCAGTCAATTTAGATCCTGAGTTTACTCATCCAATTTGGTGAGGATTAACTAAATAAAATATTTCTGAGTGTTGTATGCCGAAACACTATCGAAACAGAGAGGTCGACACTATTAAGGAGTTTTATTCACGAAAAGATTTGCACTTTATGTCAAAAGATGTCCCCTTTTCTTATTTTAAGAGTTTCATAACTTTCATTGCAAGAAAAAGAGCAACTCTAGGTCAATTCTCAACACGAAAGAAGAGCTCTCTCATGGGGTGAGAGATTCGATTTGAATACACAGCTTTGTCTGTCAAATGAAAAATATTTTGTTGTTTGTCGTGAACTTGTGTCGGCTATAGTGCTAAATTAAAAAAAAAATAATTATGGAGGAAGTTCATAATTTGGATTTCATAAATTTGTAAATAAGTTTTTTGTTAAAAAGAAATTGGCAGGCATGTCAAACTACTGAAAAAAGTTTCATTGAAAGTTTCATTTATTGATTTTGAGAGCAGTTCTTTAAAAATTTAATGAAACTCGCTATATGGTAATCGCCACTTACGTATTTAGTTCCGCAAATAGAGTCGACCACTCTGTTTCAATAGTGTTTTGACATTTTTTACAATTGAAATCAGGGTTGCCATGTCTGGAGCTAGATCGATAGCCCAATTTGAAAATTTTTGTAGCCCAAAATCAGAGCCGAAATAGTAGCCCAATATACCAATAAAAAAAATTTTCTCATAACTTCAATTAGAATTTATTTTAAAAAAACACAACAAAAAATAAAAAAAAAATATTTTTTTGTTAATAAAAAAAAGAAGAGTTAACAATATAATCACATATTTAACTACTGAAAATCATTCATAAAATGTTATATCCTCATCCTCGTGGGTCATTATCATCACATTTGTACATTGTTTGGTTAAATTTATTTATCATTTCAAGTGAGGGTGAAAAGTTTTTACAGCAAATTTTTTTAACCGTAGCATCAATACGAAAACGCATAATTGCATCGAGCGATGCTGTAGTTAATCGATTTCTTGGTTTTGTTTTTACACAACTCATGAAAGAAAACGTTCTTTCTACTACAGTGTTGCTGACAGGCAAAGTTAATAGTTGTATAACATACCACGCCAAATCCCCGAAAACTAATACATCAGAAATATTTTTTACGTTATAAGCGTTATCGCCCAAGATTAGATTTGAGCTATTTATAGCCCAATTATGATTGGGCTGTCATAGTGAAATTGTTGTCGGCAATTTTGGAAAAAGATAGCCCAATTTCCGATAAATAGCCCAATCTGGCAAGCCTGATTGAAATAACAAATTAATCCTACAACGGGACTGCTTCTGAGTTAACTCGAGTTAAATTTATTTGCAGGATGAACTAACTCTGAGTTAAGTTAGGGATTGAAAAATAGGCCTTGATCTAATTTTCCAAAATCCTTTGATTTTGACTATTTTGCACCTTCAGAAGATTGTAGAGATTTCATTCGTATCGATTCTTTTGTTATGACATTAGTTTCTAAATTTAAATTGTTATGGGAAATTTAGAATAAAATTTGGAAATTTTCAATCGAAAATCGGAATGAGGAAATTTAGGCCAAATTTACACAAAATTTGTTAGAATTTACGTGCAAAGCTTACGAACACAATCAACTGGAATCTATTCAAGTAGAATCCATTGACTGCTTTTAGATGACTGCGAATTGTAAGACGAAGCTCTCTTTTGATCTCCTTTCGGTTGCAAAGATGCTTTTAGGCACTGTGATTTTAAAATGTTGCATTTTTTTTTTAATCAAAAGGAAACATTTCTTCACACTCTTTACTTCGCTTATGTCTCAAACTATAACAAAAAGCACTAAGAAGAAAAAGCAATAAATCTGCAATTACTTCAACCTCAGTAACTTTGTATACCCTGGCCACCGCATACGTTCCCCGCCAACATACTTAAAATTCGCAGGGGGTAATTGCAGCGTTTAAAAACAAGTGATTAGCTTCGTTAGTTGAACTTAAGGCAGAGTTGACCCAGATTTTCTTACAACCCTATAAGATTTTTCAAAAAAACATGGATTTTTCAGTTCTCATAAAGCACTCAAGAGATATCAATTCTGTTGTTGTTGAAATTCAAAGGTAGAAACAAGAATATTTCAGACTCAAAATTTGTTTTAAAAATATATTTCTATTTATTGTTATTCAATTAAATTTGCGTTTTCTTTTTATTTCTATTTCAAAAATAAACAATTACCTGCAGCAACAAAATAAATGCTTCACAGGTATTGTCACTTTGACATTTATAAATCACCTCAACTCTCCACAACAAAAAATCTAATGCGAGAAACAGATTGGCACAGCAACTTCAACAGCAACTTTGACAACCTTTTAGAGCAAGTGCTTTTAAATGGCTTTGAATACATTAAAACAGCGAAATCGAATTTAGGGCAATTCCTAACGTTGATGTCGATGTTTTGCTGTGGCAATCTGTTTCTCGCTTTAATCTATGTATGTATATAAGGGCGTGTTTGCAGGGCGACCCCAGGTTTAAAAAAAAACACAGAATTTAAGATCCTTAAAGGTTCAACCACACTAAAGCAAATTTTCGGTGGCGACGACAAAAACAACAATAACAACATGTGGTTGTCAAATAAAACAACACGTTGTTATTATTAGCTGTGTTTTATTTTCCCTCAGATCCGAACCAGATTGGATTTGCTTACGAAAATACATGTATTACAAAAACAACACAAGATCCAACTTTATTAAGGATTTGGATTTCCAAATCCATTTTGAACACACACCCTTAATTTGTAAATGTCGCCAGTAGTGTAAAGAAAAAAGACAACGGGTGTATACAAATAAAAAAAACAAAAGGAAAAAAGAGTTGGGTGTATATCAAGTTGTCACTCAGATCCTTGGGTTGTTTTATTTTCATGATCTAATCTGGATTGGATCTGGGGGAAAATAAAACGCAGCTATTGTTTTCATCGTCGCCACCGAAAATTCGTGTTGGTGTGGGGGAACCTTAAAACACAAACGCGTATCTGTCGCGGCGACGACGAAAACAATAATAACAACGTGTTGTTTTCGTTGACAACCACGTGTTGTTATTATTGTATTCGTTTTCGCAGCGACAGATTTGCGTTGGTGTGCGGGATCCTTTAATCGTCAGATTGAGGTCAGAAAAACTCTTTGGGACGACCACAGGGTTACTTCAGAACTCAACAAACAAACCTACAAGTTTAAAGCTTCCCCCACACTAACGCGAATCTATCGTGGCGATGACGAAAACAATAATAACAACATGCTGTTTTCATTGACAACCACGTGTTGTTATTATTGTTTTTGTCGTCGCCGCGACAGTTTCGCGTTGGTGTGGGGGAACCTTAATTATATGAAATCGGAAGCTTTAAAAAATTATTTTATTACTACGTTATATCTATTAAAATAGCATTCATTCTTAAAGTCATGCATAAAAGCTTATATCATGTATATGAATAAAATTTCAATTTAGCTCAAAGAACTGAAAGTGGAATTTCATGATATTTTATTCTTTCGCCATTGGAAGTGAAATTCACGATCACAAGCTGATTTTCTGTGCCTTAGAAATCACCTACTCGTATAAGGCTGGCCTACTTAAAATTGACGGTGGGGCTCTCCGTCGATGCGCAGTGCAGAATGGCGCAGCGGTGGTGGTTGTGCTAGTGGTGGTCGTATTACCTTTTATACCATGCACACAATGGAAGTGATTTGCAACCGCCATCCACCACCGCGTAGTAAACATATATACACATTCGCAACATTTTTAATTCGTAAACTACGACGCAGACCTAACGAAATCACTAACGACCACAAAAGACTGCAACTGCGCCGCGGCCGGCGGCGGTGGCGACGCGACGGGTGTTTTGCAATCTAACAATTGCTCCACAAACTTTTAAACCATGAGTGAGTGAACTGCGACTGTACCATCATCAGGGGCGCACACACTTCTCTAATGCAGATGTAAGGAAGCTTCAATGTCAGTTCAAACATCCGCAGCGGACACGGGTATCAGATGGACACAGGTTCGCGGGCAGGAAGACTTACCATCTGCCATGAATGTGCAAGACACTACCATTAGCAGATAATAAATGCTAACCTTTGAGTTTGAATCAGCCGCTTCGGCGCTGCTACGGCTGTGGGCGCTATATTTGAATGCACAAGTAGAATCATGGTTTTGATCAAACGAACTCGTATATGAACACAAAATACAGCAAATGGAATTTAAGACATCCCCACCCGATGAGGCATTTAAAATGCCACAACCATCCTCATTCGGATCGGGAAGAATGTTTTAAATTCAGTTTCGATTTCGAATATCGGGATTAAATTGTTTGGATTTTTTATTTGTTGCTGTTGTGTGTTTTCGAAATTGTCGATTGTGTGTCCCTAATTAGTGAATATGGACAGAACAATGGAAACATTTTTCAGCTTTTAGCTTTGTCTTTCGAATGGAATTTTTTTTTATAATTCTAGGTATTTTATAAAGGATCGCAGCATTTCCTGGGTAACAACAAACACATAAATTCCAAATGAATTGAGAAAAGAAATTGTTGAGACAGCGTGAATCATCGTTAGAACTGTTAAAGAATAATTCATTGAACAAGCAATAAATAATGTTACATTGAAATTTGTTAATTAAGATAGAATGTTAATTTTACTGACCTATTAACATGTGAAAAATAACCCTGCCTGTTTGGTAACTTTTTTTTCAACAAATTTCCCAAAAACTGAGTTTTTTTTCTATGGGTTTTGACAGCAATTTGTGAAATTTTGTGAAAATTTGTGCAAATTCGCAAGAAATTTCACGTTACCAAACAGACCAAACATGTTTTCATTATTTTCTCTCCATCATTTCACAGCTTTATGACAGAAAGTCATGTAATTCCAGTAGACATAAGGTCTGTTCGCGTACTTGCCCGAAACTGCCAGATTCTACCAGATTTATTTTTTTTATATGAACTTTGAGTCTTTCGGACTAAAAGTGGTAGAAATTGGTAGGTTTGCTAAGTAAACGAATAAGGTTATAGTTATGCATAGGTATTAAAAGCAAAAAATTGCAGTGATTTTAAAATGAGACCAAAAGAATGGCCAAAAAAAAAGAAGGAATAACATTCATTATTGCACATTGTTTTCTGGATACCGTTATCATTACTGTAAATCAAATAATCTTCCTCAAATCAAAATGATCTTATCTAAAAGAAATAAAAATTAAACTAAAATGCAAATAATAATCGTGCAAGAATCGTATAAAAAGTAGAACGAAAAAATAAAACCGATTTCACGTTCATTTTGATCAACAAAAAAAAGTAAAGAGAAAAAAAGAAAAGATAAAACTTAACACAAAAACCAGAATATGTTTTACGATAACACATTATCCCGAATTCATAAATATATATATTTTAAGGCAAAATAACCCCAGGCAATGTTGCATATCCCACTTATTTAAAGAACAACGTTTTATACACTTCTGCTTCTGAAATTCATTATTTATCAAAAGACAAAAAGAAGCAAAAGTTTTCAATTTTTGCAACCTGTTCATCAGGACACAATCATCACAACAATGAAAAAAAAAATGTACCGTATTTTTTGTTGTTTGTTGAATATGAAAAGCTGCCACCGTCCAAAGGTTTTTGAATAAATAACACATTCCAAAATTTGAGATCCATTGTATATGTACATGAGAAAGACTCGTTCATTAAGCCGTGTTGTCGAATGCCAAGAAGGTACGGATGAGACCGTGAAAGGAACGAACTGTCAGTAGTACGTGTATAAGTGCGGCTGTCAGTGTCGATATTCAACTGTCATCATTGATTGCTGGGTAATTATGATGATTTGATATATCATCGACTGTGCTGCTTTGCTTTGCAACAGAATATTCTCAAAACTCAATTTGAATGCAAAACCAAACCACACAAATAATATGAGACCGACAATGCTACCAACGATGACGATGACGCGACAATCACAAAGGGGGATTGACCTAAATCCGTTTTAAGTTTTAACGTCTTGAAAGTTGGACGTGTCGTCTGAAAACAAAACAAAATAAAACCAAGAAAAAATAAAACAAAACAAGGAAACTGCAATCACAATAAAGACAGTAGAAGACAGGTTTCATTAATTGACTGTCATAATCTGAATGTCATTTTTAGTTTGGTTTTTTTTTTTTGTTATTAACTTTGCTTGCGACTGTGGAGTTAGAGTTCCAACAGAATTTTAAAAGATTCAAAATGTTGTGATTATTTGATGCCATCGATATGGGGATTGTTTTTGTCTCTCTTTTTAAAAGTTTCTTTATATAAGTTATCACGGTCAGACATTGACCCACCTATAAAAAGTGCATACGTTGCACACGAGCCGCAATCGTCGGCTATCGTTCCCACCGGGAAATTTGATGCGTTGAATGCATGGGAACCTCATGTAACTGACGCAGCATATTGGTGCGCATTATGTTAGGTTTCATTATTATAAGAAAAATATATTAAAGCACTCCGATTTTGGATCTAAACGAATAAACTCTTGTTTTATTTCCGAGACCAGTGCCGAGGTCTCTTTTTTTATATAATAAGGATATTAAATCCTTTACTGGCGCCCGAGCAGGGACCCACTGTCCTTGTAACGTAGTGGAGTGTTTTGCAATAATAAAAAAAAACCGAGAGACAAGTGACGAAATTTAATCTAAGCCTTCCCCAAAAAGAAAATGTGATAAATTTCTATCGTGGTGTAACAAATGCTCCTGATCGATTATTTGAAAAAAATTTTATTAACATACAAAAAACACGGAATTTAATTTAAGCCTTGCCCAAAAAAGAAAAAGTGATAAATTACTATCGTGGTGTAACAAATGCTCCTGATCGATTATTTGAAGAAAAAAAAAAATATTTTTTAATTAACATACAAAACGGAATTTAATTTAAGCCTTCCCCAAAAAAGAAAAAAGTGATAAATTACTGTCATGGTGAAACAAGTGCTCCTGACCAATTATTTATAAAATTTTAATCAACACACAAAAAAAACCTGCTATATTGGTGATAGGAAGTGATACTATTGTGGCGACACTGATATTCATCTATGAATCTAACCGAGTGCAGTGCCTATCAACTCTAAGAGAGAATTTCCTGATCAACTTTAAAAGAGAATTTCCTGATGATGCTGTTTATTTTAATGTAAGATAAAACTACATATATATATTACTGAAAAGAAAATATCTAATTATTAAAAGAAGGAAAATTATATTTCATACATACCTTAACAACTTTAAGGAAAATTTTTTCAATTTTCAAAAGAAAGTAAAAAGATATTACTAGTATATTAATTATATCTCACACATACCTTAACAACTTTAATTAAAATTTTTCAATTTTTAAAAAAGAAAGTAAAAAGGTATTACCAGTATATTAATAACTTATTAATAATAACCTAAAATAAAATACTAATAATTCTAATTAGAATTGTGCAAATCTTCATAAAAAAAGAAAAATAAAAATTTGAAGAAGAACTATAAAAAATCAGGTTTACGAAATAATTTATAACACTATTTCCTGGTACCACTCTTAGAATAAAAGAAATAGAATTGTGCAAATCTTCATAAAAAAGAAAAAAATAAAAATTTGAAGAAGAACTATAAAAAATCAGGTTTACGAAATAATTTATAACACTATTTCCTGGTACCACTCTTAGAATAAAAGAAATGGAGGAACTCCAAGTCTCTGTAACACAACTGACTGGGGCAGTTAACTCTGTCCTGGATCAGTTGAGGGGGTTCGAGACACGGATTGTCTTACTAGAACAATCCGGGGGTAGGCAGACAATAGAAACCGTTATTGGGCAGTTGGGTTCTATTGAGAACAAAATCAAACAAATCGAGGCAAGAAACTCAGCCGAAAGAATTACTACAGAACCCTCAATAGCTGTTCGACCCCTTCGAGGGCCGAATACAGAATTAGAGCTTAGAGAAATTTCTAAGCTCCCGGACCCTGTCAAAGAGATTCAGGTATTCGACGGGAACCCCGTCCAATACGTCTCATGGGTACATTGTGTGGAGACGGTGCTAAAAGACTATGAGATAGTCCGCACCAAGCCCTTGTACAGGGCAATCCTCCAACATATAAGACAAAAAATTCGCGGCAAGGCTGACTCCGCCCTAGTATCGTATAATATATTTGATAACGACTGGACGGAGATGAAAAAGATATTGTCGCTTCACTATGCCGACAAAAGAGATATTCGAACCCTGGAGCATCAACTCAATCAGTTGAGACAGGGTAGCTCTAGAATCGATGACTTTTACGCAAATGTGAATCATCAATTCTCACTAATAATAAATAAAATCCGCACTGAGTCGTACTCGTCCGAGACAGCTGACGCTCTTGTAGGAACATATCGCGACAGGGCCTTGGACGTTTTCATCCGGGGTCTAAGCGGAGAATTTTCACGGCTTTTAATGATACAAAAACCAAAATCCCTCCCTGAGGCATATACCATATGCCTCGACATGCAGAATGTGAATCTGCGGAATAATTCGGTACATGTACGGGCACCAAATGTGGTTTCCGCGCCCGTGCCATATGATTTTGGGACGGACAGAAAACCTCCCTTGCCAAGTAGGAACGCGAACAGATACCCGAACAGATTTTCCACTCAATCAAAACAATTTTCGAACACATGGGGTCCTAGTTACAATTCGAAACGATACCAATATCCAACAGGCCCAAAACCTCCTGTAAAAATGGAACTGGGGTCTGTGCAGACAAAAAATGTCAATTACATGAATCGACCCAATAACCCTTTCAAAAGAGAATCTGATTCCGAAAACTATCCAAGAAAACAGCAACGATTCAACCACATGGTTGCAGCTGCCCCAGATGTTACGGAAACGGAAGAACCAAGTTGTTCTGACGCACCGGCGGCGGCGGCCTCAGAGGGAAATTTTATGATAGGCGCCTCTTTTCCAGCGTACCATACATAGAATATGGTACGCGGGACGGGAAGATGTTACATTTTCTCGTTGATACTGGTGCTAATAAAAATTTCATAAAACCAAATTTGGCACCAGCACCCCAACTAGTTGAAACCCCATTTTACATCAGTAGTCCTGCAGGGGAGATTCTAGTAAAAAATAAAATATGCGGCAAATTCTTTGCTTTTGTCGGTTGTAACCTAGATGTAACTTTTTTTATTCTTCCTAGCCTGACTTCCTTTGATGGAATTATAGGAGATGATACTCTTAAGGAGTTGAAGGCAATTATAAATAGGGAAAAGAATGAGTTGACCATAAACTCGAAAATAACAATCCCCTTAAAAAACAAACGGTCCGATGTGGTAAATAATTTAGTAATATTAAACAAGAACGTCTCTGAATCTTCCAAGTTGAAACTCGAATTCCTGTGTTCCAAATTTGAAAGCCTTTTCGGTCCAGTCAATAATGACAAAGTCAAAACCAATGTAAGGGCAGAGATAAAAACAAGTACGGATACTCCAATCTATACGAAGAGCTATCCGTACCCTGCTTGTATGCGGGGAGAAGTGGAAAGACAGGTTAACGAACTGCTGGCAGAAAAAATAATACGACCTTCAAAAAGCCCATACAATTCTCCCATTTGGGTTGTGCCTAAAAAGGACAAACCAAATGGAGAGAAACAATACAGGATGGTCATAGATTTTAAACGGCTAAACGCCGTTACAATATCTGATACTTATCCTATACCGGATATTAACAGCACGCTCGCCAGTCTCGGCGATGCTAGGTTCTTCACCACATTAGACCTAACGTCAGGGTTCCACCAGATTGCCATGAACGAAAGGGATATCCCAAAAACCGCCTTCTCTACTATGAATGGGAAGTTTGAGTTCCTGAGGTTACCTTTCGGGTTGAAAAATGCCCCCGCCATTTTCCAACGGATGATAGACGATGTTCTTAAAGAATTAATCGGTAAGATCTGCTATGTCTATATCGATGACATCATCATCTATAGTAGGACAGTGGAAGATCATTTAAGGGATATCGAGACAATCTTCTCGAAACTCCAGGAAGCTGGTCTGAAGGTTAACCTTGAAAAAACCCACTTCCTAGACGTAAGCGTTGAATTCTTAGGGTTTTTGGTGACATCCGATGGTATCCTCCCTAACCCAGACAAGGTGAAGGCTATCAAAGCCATCCTTCCGCCAAACACCTTGAAGGAACTCAAGAGTTTCCTGGGTCTTACGTCATATTACAGGCGTTTTATTAAAGATTATGCCAAAATCGCAAAACCACTTACAAACATGACCCGGGGGGAACTGTCACAGGTAAGAGCTAACGAGTCAAAGAAGGTAGGAGTACAACTTGACGACGAAGGATTAAAAGCCTTCGAAAACCTGAAGCAATTGTTAACGTCAGCGGAGGTATTGGCCTTCCCTGACTTTGACAAGCCCTTTAATCTCACAACCGATGCATCCGATTACGCGATCGGTGCTGTCCTATCTCAGGGAGAACCCGGCAAAGATAGGCCCATCTCGTTTATCTCCCGTTCTTTAAGTAGAACGGAAGAAGATTATGCTACAAACGAGAAAGAACTTCGTGCCATTGTTTGGGCATTAGATAATCTCAGGAACTATCTGTATGGAGCGAAAAAAATTAAAATTTTCACTGATCACCAGCCCCTAACTTATACGTTGAGTAACAGGAATTACAACGCCAAACTAAAGCGTTGGAAATCTCGTATAGAAGAGTATAACTACGAGTTGATTTACACTCCAGGTAAATCAAACTTCGTGGCTGATGCTCTGTCACGACTCAGGACAGAAGTTCATCAACTTTCAGGTTCAGGCCCTTCTTCTTCTAGCACTGAAACGGCGAATGACAGCCGAACAGAAACAGCGGACGACAGTCGCGCCGACACGACAGATGAAAGACAAACTGACATGACGGACAATTTACGAACATGCAGTGCTGAAGAAGGGTTACGAGAATTATCGCTTGATAGTGAGGAATCTCAAACCATGCATAGTGCTAACCAGGATAGCACAGATTTAATACCGCATGTTGAGGTTCCACTGAATGTCTTTAGAAACCAATTGGTGTTCAGAACAGCACGTCTTGACATTTTTCTCCATGAAGAGCCACACCCTGGTTTCCATCGCCATGTTATTTCCTCCAAAAACCTAGACCAGACAAGGTTAAGGGAAGCGTTGAGAGAAAAACTCAACCCAAACGTAGTTAACGGCGTTAAAATTCCAGAAGAATACCTCTGGATGTTACAGACCGTCTATCTTGAAAATTTCACAAAATATAAGATTAGAGTGACGCAAAGGCTGGTCGAGGACGTAGCAAATGAGGAGCGAAAGTTTTCAATAATTGAAAACGAGCACCGAAGGGCTCACCGAGCTCCAAAAGAGAATAAGGAGCAAATTCTAGAGAAATTCTATTTCCCCCAAATGATGGCAAGCATAAAGAGGTATGCTGCCTCATGTGATATTTGTAACCGCAACAAGTACGACAGACATCCAAATAACCCCGAATTGCAAGCAACTCCCATTCCAAAGTATCCATGTGAGATAATCCACATGGATATAATGGAAATTCAGAACGAAAAATTCATAACCGTCGTAGACAAGTTTTCCAAATTTTCGAAATTTTTCTACCTTAAAGATAGATCCACTATTAGTATTAGGTCAAAAATAATTAAAATACTACACTTTTTCACAGCTCCTCTTATCCTTGTTACCGACAACGAGAAAGGGTTTCTTAGCCCCATTATCCTTAACATGATTAGAAACCTTGGAATTAGACTCTACCTCACGCCTTCCCATAGAAGTGAAGTAAACGGACAAATCGAACGAGTTCATTCCACGGTTCTTGAAATTTACAGATGCCTCAGGGAAGAACACAAAGATCTTAGTGTCAAAGAACTTGTGTATGTGGCTGTGGACCGTTACAATAATACTATTCACTCTGTAATAAATAGGAAACCATCTGATATATTTTTTAACAGGTCACAGAGAATAAATTATCAGAACCTTCTAAATATACGCTCAAAGATTAATAAGGACCTTAGGGGAATTATAGAAAGAAACATGAATGCTAGAAACATTAGGAAAAATTTAAAAAGAGTGGTTCCAAGGAAGTATAAAAAAGGTGAAGTCGTTTATGTGGCTACCAAAGGCATTAAAAGTAAAAACAAGCCTTTATATAGGAGAGAACTTGTAGCCAAAGATAATAGAGTTACTATAACGACAGTGAGTGGGAAGAAAATCCACAAAGCTCACCTTAAGAACATTCGATAATTTTTACAAATGAATTTTCTCTAACCTCTAAATAAGATAAAAATAAAAAAAAAAAAAAGAAAAAAAGGAGAATGGTTCTTACATAAAGCCTAAAACACAAAAGAAACAATGCACAAATATGCCTAGGAGTTTAGTTCTCGCGAAACAAAGGGCCGGTTCACAAAAAATTACTTAATCGTAATTGCGGTGGTGTCGACACTCGTACCCTAGTAGGTTGCTTGAAATTTTAACCTTGCAACCAAAGCGGATGAATACGAATCCTCCGATCCGC
The DNA here is from genome assembly GCA_929447395.1 of Epistrophe grossulariae. Classification (NCBI taxonomy): domain Eukaryota; kingdom Metazoa; phylum Arthropoda; class Insecta; order Diptera; family Syrphidae; genus Epistrophe; species Epistrophe grossulariae. Next base: position 107,902,206 of record OV839567.1, read on the forward strand.
TGTGACTACCCTGAAAATTTAATGGAGAACTAACTCAACGGGCATCAAAAATAAGAGAAATTATTTTTAAACATATATATACAAAAATAAAAAGAAATCAATATAAAAAAAAAAAAAAAAAAAAAAAAAAACTTACACAAGTGAATTATAAAATTGTAAAAAGAATAATTTAATTGCATACGTGCATAACCAAAAAATATATTAATTTTGTATTCCATTATTTAGATTTTAAGAAATTAAATTTTACTTAATAAACCTTAATGATATATGTATTACAGATTAGTAACTTGTTTCAATCCTATGTGGACCCTGCATATTTTCGCTTATAATTCACCGGTGGTTACGATAAAAGAAGGAAACGCTTGGGTAACAAATGGGTATTTCAAGTTGGTACATGTAATTGACTTAGCCAAATATGACATACTACTAAGAGATTCGGAACAATTAATGGTCAGGTACATCAAGAACGGGGAAAGTAGGTCTATCATAGGCTACCACTTGGGTCAAATCAAGACTCGCCTCGCTGAATTAAAAGACGCAAGGGCTAGGAGGACTAGGTCAATAAATTGGATAGGCACCGCCTGGAAATGGATAGGCGGTTCTCCTGACGCGACTGATTGGGACAAACTTTTAGAAAGACAGACCGACATTGAGGAAAATAACAATCGACAATATCTAATTAACAGGAAACTTTTCGACACGACTCAAGAGGTTGCGGACAAACTAAATAAAGCAATAGAAGGTTATAACAACTTCATACAGAAAGGAGAGACAGACAAAGTTAGCCAGGACTTACTCAACAAGGTACTTATTTTAAAAGAGGGAATAAACGAATTAATAAGAGCTTGCCAAATGGCTAAAAATGGTATTGTAAATAGTAATCTATTGGATTCAGAGGAAATTAATATTATCATTAACGAACTTGAGACATTGCCCTACCAGAATGTTGTAGAAGCTGTCGAGTATGGCCAACCTTCGATCTATTGTAACGGGACTATGATGCTCTATATATTGTCCTTACCTAAAATCAATCCAAAAACCTTTCACCTTGTGACTGCCCGTGCGGCAATCAAAGAAACACGACAAATTAACCTGGAGTTCTCAAAACTCCTCATAACTCATGACGAAACGTACGGACTGAATGGACATTGTACTAACATTGGAAATAGCTCTGTATGTCGGGAGAGTGACCTAAAAAAACTAAAAGAGGACTCATGTTTACCTAGGATACTTAAAGGCGGCGATGCTCTTTGCGACTATAAGACAAACACTGACGAGATAATTGAACTGATTAGCGAGAATACGATATTTTTATCGAACTTTAATGGAACTATATTAAATAAAAATTCATCTATTCCTTTAGAAGGTACCTACCTTATACAGATGTCTAATGAAACTGTTCAAATCAAAGACAAAACGTATCATAGCAGAGTTGCTACCATCCCACAAGCACTACCCCCCGCGTTGACCAACGTTACCAGCAAAAGGACGATCCCCAATTTGGAATTTGTGCACCGTCTCAGTGCCAAGAATATTGAGCTAATTAACACCTTACATAAAAACCTTAACTCTTCTATATTCACAGAGATCATAATAATAGTAATGATTGCGGGTGTCATTTGCCTGTTCTGGAGAAGAATTTACGGGAGAGTAAACATACCAGAGCTCCGACTGTCCTTCCGTCGAAGACCAGTTCCAATGTCAAGGCCAACCTCAAAAGTCAATGACATCAGCGGAAGCCCAGGTCATCGCCCTGATTCAACAAGTGATCTGCGGGACGCAGATATTTAAAGGGGCGGCAGTTATCACGGTCAGACATTGACCCACCTATAAAAAGTGCATACGTTGCACACGAGCCGCAATCGTCGGCTATCGTTCCCACCGGGAAATTTGATGCGTTGAATGCATGGGAACCTCATGTAACTGACGCAGCATATTGGTGCGCATTATGTTAGGTTTCATTATTATAAGAAAAATATATTAAAGCACTCCGATTTTGGATCTAAACGAATAAACTCTTGTTTTATTTCCGAGACCAGTGCCGAGGTCTCTTTTTTTATATAATAAGGATATTAAATCCTTTACTTATACGTTGAACACCAGGTGCATGTGATGTGTAGACAGATTCATATCTTAACATGTGCAGTGGATTTTCAAAAGGAATTAGGTCGGCTTAACGTTGACCTTTGTTTATATTAACAAAAAAAAATGACAGACAGAGGGTAAAGTGAGGGCGTGTAGTGTACATATGTATGTATATCGTGCTTCGAATGCAGTAATATTTGGAATGTAGTTTTTTTTTTTAACCTGATATTATGATTTTTTGGTGATGGTAAGACCTTTTAAGGACAAACAAAATTTTTGCTGTTAAAGTAAATATTATTCTTGCGAAGTGTAGATTATCATTTTTGTTGAATTTTCGAAAGAATGCTTGTCACGGAGTCTCTTATTTCAAAGAAACGTTGTAGATATAACGGGTGATTTTTTAGCTGGTTTGGTTTTGGCAACACTGGTTTTGACAGCTGACGTGTGTTTAGTACCTTGTGTCACTGTCAAACAGCTTCAGTTTGGTTTGCAATTTAACCATGGATCGTCTTACAAATGAACAACGCTTGCAAATTATTGAATTTTACTATCAAAATTCGTGCTCGGTTCGAAATGTTCATCGCGCGCTGCTTCCATTTTATGGTCGGCATTCTCGACCTTCTGAGCAGTCTATTCGGAAGATTGTGACCAAATTTCGCACCAAATTTACTTTGTTGGACATTAAACCACCAACACGTTTACGTACTGTGCGTAGTGAAGAAAATATTGCGGCCGTATCAGCTAGTGTGACAGAAGACCGCGAAATGTCGATTCGGTGCCGTTCCCAGCAGTTAGGCCTTTGTTACAGCACTACGTGGAAAATTTTGCGGAAGGATTTGGGCGTAAAGCCTTTTAAGATACAGCTGGTGCAAGAACTAAAGCCAGCCGACCTACCACAACGCCGAATTTTTGGTGAATGGGCTCTTGGAAAGCTGGCCGAGGATCCACTTTTTTATCGAAAAATTGTGTTCAGCGATGAGGCTCATTTTTGGTTGAATGGGTACGTAAATAAGCACAATTGCCGCATTTGGAGTGAAGATCAGCCAGAAGCATTGCAACAGCTACCAATGCATCCCGAAAAAGCCACTGTTTGGTGCGGTTTATGGGCCGGCGGCATTATTGGGCCATATTTCTTCAAAGATGATGCGAATCGCAGCGTTACTGTCAATGGTGAACGCTACCGAGCGATGATAACAAACTTTTTTTTGCCCGAAATGGAAGTTCTTGACTTGCATGATATGTGGTTTCAACAAGACGGTGCCACATGCCACACAGCACGCGAAACAATGGCGCAATTGCGAGGCGAGTTTGGTGAACAGTTAATTTCACGTTTCGGGCCGGTCAATTGGCCATTATGACACCATTAGACTATTTTTTGTGGGGGTATGTCAAGGCTAATGTCTATAGGGACAAGCCCGCTTCGATTGACGCACTGGAAGCCAACATCCATGCATTCATTCGTGAGATACCGGCCGATATGTGTGAAAGAGTATGCCAAAATTGGACTCAGCGGATGGGCTACCTGAGACGCAGCCGCGGTCAACATTTGCATGAAATTATCTTTAAACATTAAATTGCAAGGTTCAAACTATCGATTCAAATAAATATTTCATTCATTTTTTCGAATTTTTTGTGTTTTTTTTTAAAAAAAAGTTCTAAACCTCTTAAAAAATCACCCTTTATAAGCTTAACATGTGAACTTGACAACCAAAAATGCCAGTTACATCATTGCTGTCCAAACCGTATGCGAACTTATTTTATCTATAAATGTTACGAAAAGGGATGTTATAGGTAAAGTGGCTTAAAACGATGTTTGGCATTTTTCAGGTAATCTTCAGAAAAAAAAATTCGGAGAAGATTATAGGAGGCTATTAATCATTTTTTTCGATTTAAATGCTGAAGATCCATTTTTATTAAGATAAAACATTTTTGGCTTAAGTCGACTTAAGCCACATTACCTCTTGAATAAAGGAAAATTTGATTTCTGTTTTGGGCTTCAATTTTTAATTAGTAATAAAATTCACCTGATGATGTCCACAGACATGGACGAAACGACGTAAAAAAAAAACTTTTTTCTTGAATAAAGGTTTAAGAACTATTTATCTGTCAAAAATATACCTATGGTGTACACACCATCAAGCAATGTTCAGGGAAATGAGATCTCAGCGAAGAAAATCTCAGTTACATGAAGAGGATTCCTAAGCGAAATTTCTTAGTTTTGCTGTCAAAATTCTGAGAAAACAAATCTCTTTCTGAGTTTGCAAAATCTCTGAGATCTCATTTTTCTGAATGGTCCAAATCAGACATCGCCGAAAAAAAAAATCGAAATGGCGAAAAAAGTCAACAAAACAAATACAAAAAATACAAACGTCAAATTCCCAAAATTTCCTCGGAAGTTGCCTATAGCGGGCAACCTGTCTTAATTTTAGATGGGTACGAAGTAAGGGGGGTTGGAGAGGGTTAACAAAATTGAGATTTTGAATGACTTTTGCTTCGTTTTGAAATTAAAGTTGAAATTATGAGAATTGAAGTTTTTTATTATTAATAATAGGTCTGTTTCTTTACTTTTTGGGAAAAAGTTCGGGAAAAAGTTTGGGATCGAGCTTTTGTATGTTATTGTTGTAATTTTTGACCAGAAATGAAAAGTAAGGAAACGCATTTGGGATGTTCCTGATTTGTTTTTTAGTAAACGTCAAATTTGACAACAGTAATTAGCAGAAGTTTGATAAGCAAGAAAAAGTAGTAGGTAAAATGTTCGGGTAGATTCTTGCTTTTCCAGTTGAAACTGGAAAAAAGTCAAAAGCTTTGGCATTTTTGTGCCAGAAAAAAGTAAAGAAACACATTTTGGGTAGATTTGGGATACCACGGGATCTCACAGGCGAGTAAAGAAACAGACTTAATGTCTACTGATTTAAAAGAGAAAAAAAAAAAAAACAGTTGACAGCGGTTGTAATTTCTGTAGGTACTGACATTTGACAAACGACATTTCTTGGCAATAAAAGGCAATAAATTGTCATTGCGATTGAAATTGACTTTGCTTCAAATATTTCCGATGGATACGCAGCGTAAGTCATAAGGTATATATGTATAAGGTCTGTTGGTTAACTTTCCAAAACTGCCAATTTCTACCAGTTTTAGTCCAACTTTATTTTTTTATAGGAACTTTGACAGAACTTTGGGTTTAAATTGGTAGAAATTGGCAATGTTGGGAAGTAAACGAACAGAGGCGTTAAGAATAAGAATTTGACGTTTTAAACAAAATATTTTTTTCAATTGGCCAGTTTATATTTGAGATCTCGGAAATTTCAGCTATCTCACAAATATTAACACCCCAGCAAATTTTTTTCAGTTTTGTTTTCAAAATATACTGAGGAAAAAAGTGAGTGATAAGACTCTGAAATATAAACTGGCCAAATACCTGAGTTTTTCTCTGTGTCGTTTGGTTCATTAATTTAACATATTTTACCCATATATGTGACTAAAGAAAACTTACAAAACAGACCTTTATATTGACTCGTAAAAGCATTTTTAACTGTCATTTGTTAATTGTGTGTAGAACGAAAATAATTAATAACATTTTCCCTGTGTTGGCCTCACGCTGATAAACAAGCCCTTCAGAAGCTATATATATCAGATCCTATTTTTTCATGGGCAGTTCGATTTTACAGAACCTTCTAAAGTTTCATTAATTTCAAAATTGTTTCCCTTGGAATTACAAAAAAAAAAAACAATGTAAACCATGACCAACAACGCATAATAATAGTAATCACTTACGTTCCACATTTACTATGAAAACACAATGACAGTTCATATTTAAACTGTTCCACCAACTATAGCACAGAGAGGGAGCTCTGAAAATGGCATGCAACAAAATAAACTTTCAAATCAGCTTAATGGCAAGATAACAAATTTGTATGGAATGTTTACATTAATCACGGCACGCACCATGCTATACATATAAATTCCCTTTAGCTAGCCAATTGCTAACCCCGCATGGAGCCATTTTATTTACACCATTTTACGATCGACGGTCCATTAATCCTGACATTTCTTTGGCCGATGATAACAATGCCATTCACCGATTAAATGTTATTCAATTGAACATTAATAAAGATAAAGTTCGAAGTTGGAGAGGTAAATTTTATATTCGTATTGTATGTCCACTGTTCATGTCCCGATTGTCCAGACACTGGTGAAGCTGTATTATTTTTTGTTTTTTGTTTACTCAAGAAGGACAGAGTTGATCGTGCATTATATTCCTTCTGATGAAAAGTTATGCACAAGCTCTTAATTAAAGTTGTTCACAAATGCTAAATCAGTTGCATAGGTTTTTGTTTTTTGTTTGTATACAGATAAAATGGACATAATTAATTGTCCTGTAAATAAAAAATATTTGAAATACTTTTTTTGTATTTAGATTTGTGTTAATGAGTCAGTAGTGTATAACTAATCAATTGCATTTGGGTTTGTAGTGTAGTGTGTTAGGTAGTTCATTTTATGGAAAACTGGGGAAGTGTGCATAATATTTCTAAGCGATTATTCAAGGCACTCGTTAGTCATTTCTCATCGTAGACAAAATTTGATCTTTTTTCATGTCATGTTTTATTAAAAAATAGATTCTTTCTAGATGAGATGAAGAAAGATCCGATCTTTCATAGTTTGGGGGTTTTAGTCTGCATTCACCATCCTTTACTACAGGCTTTCATATCAAATTGAAAATGTGTTAATTGTATCATCACCGATACCACTTTAATGGGCTGAAAATGGACATTCTTTCGAAGATAAAATATATATTTATATGCCTCGTTAATGGAAAGGGACAATTAAGTCGAGCTGATGGAAATATCTGACCAGATGAAGCTGAACTCCTTCAGTGCATAATGTCACCTAATCATGCAAATAACATGGGTGACAGATCACTGATGAAAAGAGTACTCGACCAAGAGTCGAACCCTGTGGAACTCCTTGCAAGTCTAAAGGCTGAGCACTCCCCATAACAAAATATCTCTTTGCCATCTACCTGACAGATAATCTGTTATGAGCCATGTCACTCAAATCAAAGAAGTTTTGCAATTTCCACCTATTAGGGCCAGTTTGTTCACAGTGGGTTAGATCTGAACGATGACTTTCACAGCTTCTAACTAAATGGCGCTAATTAACCAAAATCGGCTGATTAGCAATTTCCAGGATTAACAACTTAAATTATGGATTCCTTGAAAAAAATTTGATTACCGTGCATATTCAATGATTTACCAGTTGCAATAATCGTTGATTAAAGATGATCAGCTGTGAACAAACTGGCCCTTAATGTTGTGAATGTTGTGATTCATCAAAAGCTTTAAAAAAAAACAAAGGAAATTGATATGACATAAGCAAATGATCCTTAACATTATCAACCCTAATATCTTATTGTTAGGGTTGATAAATATTTGTAAGTTCTAAGAGGAAATTAGTACTTGGCCAAAAGAGCACGTAAAAGGTAAAAAAACGCATTAAACGATAATTTTTAAAATGTATCGCTTTCAAACGCCTTTTTTTATCAAACTCGACAAAATTTCAATTTCAAATCGTTCATTGTACAACAATTTATACATAAATATCAAAAAACACAAAAAAAGTTATCATATATTACAAAATAGCTGGCATGCGTTTATAATATTCACCTAGTTCGTGCGTATATAAAGATAGTTTTATGCGTAACACACACAATAATTGCGGTATGCAAACTAATCTGTGCTTTGATTTGATACGCATAATATAATAATTCATTCATTGTCTCTTAAACGATATAATGACATTGCGTTTTTCTGCAATGAAATATAATTATACATATTAATAACAATAACAAAAATGATAACCACCTGAGGTTGAATATACATACTTATATCTTTTATTTTATATAGGAGGAGTTTACGATTGCACTTTGCTCAAGTCATTCATATGACCCTCGACTTGGTCAACGTTAATTTGATATTTATTTCGTAATTTTATTTTGACTACATTTACATATTTGCATATAATTTAAAATAAAATGATGACTTCAGCTTTTGAAATATAACACCCATTTGGATTTCACAAATGAAAAAAAAAAATTATCAAAAAGTCATAGATTGGTGGCGCCTAATAAATTTTATATTTTCGACATTGGCTGCGATAATGAAGTTAAATCGCTCAGCATTATTGATTTTTACGGATTTCCGTTTTAAATGCATTTTACCAGATCAAGGAGAAAAAAATTCAATTTAAATGGCCAACTTAATAAAAAAAAAGAAGTAAAACCAATGCATATTTCGCACTTATAAAAAACCATTTAAACGGATGGAAGCAATATTTCAAAATATCATTAACAATAAAAATAATAGAACTGCAATTGCAGGTAAAACCTTTAACTTTTTAATTTCGAAAGACCTGCTGGCGCTCTTAAGATTTCACGAAGAATTTCAAGCAGAATTGTCTGTTATGAAAAAAAAGTTCCAAGTAGATAGGTACATCGTTAGTAATAAAAATTATCTTACTGATTCTTACAGCCCCAAAGTCAATGGTTGTTTACCTTATTAATAATCTACATTCTCTGCCAATAAATAAATGAAAATGAATTAAGATCAATTTATTTTTTTATTAAGTAGTAAATCAAGTTTAAATTTAACAAAGTTAATTGCTAGACCTTTAAAATATATAAAAAAGAGCTTCGGTTTTAAACGTCGGTTTTTCAAGAGAGGAAGTGGATCGGGGAAAAACGTTAGGAATCTGATTACGATAAAAGCTAATCTGAAGGAAAAACAACTGAGTCCGCTGCTTTCTTAAAAAGTAAGAGGGCAGTTACAGTATAGATATCTTGAAAATCAGTAGAAGGCTAGTCCTAGGAAAAAAAACGGGCTCGCGCTGCTTATTTAAATGGTAAGAGGGGAATAACAGTAGGAATCAATTACAGCCCAAAAATAATAAAAGCCACGGTTGTAGGTTGACACCGCGCCCGCCCCGCCCACGTCCTCGTAAAATTGGGCTGCCTCGTCGTCGTTGACAGAAATAATTCATTCGTCCAGTATTCCTGTCACAACTAAATCTAGATATCTTGGCTCGGGATGTCTCTCTACGCTTATAATAGTCCTCGTCAGTGAGTTTGGAGCGATTACTAGATATGGCTAAGTTGAATTTGCTACCCCTTCATTCGTAGTATTCCCAAAGACATTTGACATGCTATTTTACTCTTCGGGCCGCAATGATCGGGGATAATGATTTCGCGTATTTCAATGAGTTGTCGGCATAGAGCAAACTTCTATCGTTGTAAGGTTGAAGTTGGTAGGACGTGTATATGTTGTAGAGATACGGTCCAAGCTTCGATTCTTTGATTCTGATGGTTTTGGTTGTCGAATGGCTGTTTTCAATCTGGACGAAAATTTTAATGAGGGAATAATATATACAAACTAGTTTGTATATATTATTCCCCTATCAAAATGCTGTCAAATGCAACAACCTGGTGGTTTTTGAGAATGATGGCAATATCGTTTTGAAACCGGGAGGAGCAGATGAAGCGTAGAATGATTTTCTCAAAATACGAACTGCATATTGGGGATAATGTTGTTGGTGTTGCAAGAAGTCTTGATCCTCTGAAGAATAAGACCTTCCAGGATTCTGCTAGTGTCGCTTAGCAGGGAGATTGGGCGATATCTATGCTTCTATATCAGATTTTTTTTGGAAGATGTACAATCTTAGCGGTTTTCCATCTCTTCGGGAAATATCAATTGTTGACGCAGTTGTTCAGCAGGATCGCAAAGAATAGCATTATGACTTTGGGAAACTTCCTTAAAATGTAATTAGAAATTATGCCATTTTTTAGGTCGTCCAATATCGATTAGCTCAGCTACTTCTTCGGGGTTTGTAAAACTTCCAGTTGGCTCGGTTATCATCCTTGAAGACAAGATGGTAATTTCAGTGTATGTTTGCTGCTGTATTATTGATTCGATTTCCTTGAAGAATGCCAGTATCATTGGGTGGATTTGGCACAAAATTTCCTTCGAAATACTCCTGGTTCTGATTTTTTCTGGTATCTGTTGTCTTTTCCCAATAATCTTGTTGATTTTCTTGAATGCATTGGGTCCGTATTTAATACTTCAAACTGTTTAAATTTTGCACATCCTCATGTTACATGTTCTTCTACAACAAAGTGTGGACTATAAAGACGATGAATCAAATATAATTATTTTGAGTGATGATGAATGACTTCGTCGAATTGTTTATTGGTGGGTGGCTGCTGTGTGTTCCTAAACTTTGAAATTCTGTGATTTTTTGTTCATTTGTGTGAATTTCAGTTCGTCACCGTTCTCAAAAAATTCGCAATTTTTCACAAAAGACAACGCTCGCGAGAGAATAAAACATTTCCCTTATCTGTGATTTTCTGTCCAAGAAGTTTCATTGGACAGAAATTCACAGTTCAGCTAAATGTCGGAATATGAGTAAATGAATGAAAGCCTAACATCATGTCGTGCGTGTCATTCATAGAAGGTAATACAGAATACTGAGAAGTTTTTTTGAAAGCATTTCTTTATTGCTCTCCAAAATTTGACAATTTTTGAGTATGTTTATGCCACGTTAAAAACATCTGATTCAACCATCTCCCTTAGTCTCGTTACTGTAGTCAGAATAATATTAATATAATCCTTTCGTTCTTACTAAGGGTCTTAATTTTTTTTTTTGTATTTATCTTCCTCCCGTCTCTTTATTTCGCCAATGTCAGTTTGTGGCGATTGCAGTGCCGTTCAAGAGCCGAAACTGAACAAATTTTTCTGTTCCATGAGAGTACTATAGTGTTTATATACAAAGTACAAAGTAAAGGATTGCACCGTTGATTAAATAAAATGTCACTTTAATCAAGGTTTAATACATCTCTAACCGCCATATTCGGGTTTAAGTTTTAGTCTGGATTAATAAAGTGAATAACATGGCGGTAAGAATACAAATAAAAATGTTTATTTACAACTATGGAGGACTGTTTAAAGTAAGACAACTTAGACAAATACGACCGATAATGCAAACTTTTATTCAAATTACGAAAAAGGTTTAATCATATTTTAACGATTAATTAATCAAATTCAAATTTCTTTCCCACTAAATTGAACTGTTAGTACCATACAAATTACTTATAAAATAAATTTATTGTCAAATGGATGCGTTTAGTAGGTATAGTCTATACCGCCAAGACTTAAAAGTAAATAAATATATATGTACATATATGTAGGTGCTTTTCCTATAAAACATGGACAGTTTTTTTAACACTGCAAGAGCACTTAATCGTCATCCAGTTCTTATATATATTCCACCTACACATTCAATTTCTGTCATAAATTTATTATGTGCACTTTTTAACTGACTCACAAGCCTATCCAAACATAATTTATGTTCAAGTGTCTGAAACGTAATTACAACATGACATGCTAAATGCTTCATAAAACTTACAAATAAACCTAAAATCTTTAGACAAACCATTTGGCACTATCCCGGAAATCACTGACGACGACACTGTTATAAAGACCTCAAAAGTCGCTGCTGCGGTATATAGAAAAAAAAAATACTTCTAGTGAAGCAATTACAAAAAAAAACAAAAACAAAAGTGTCTACTGGAAAAGAGAGTGACTAAGTGAGTGTTCCTCACTCACTGGTTCTGTCTGCCCGAAATGGTGTATAATTAATGCATGTAAGCTGGGCCTATGGAGTTGTCCGGTACTTCAGCTACACGTGTTACTTGTGCTGCGAAGTGTGCACTCCACCTTGTTCCTTTGGTGTATGTAGCTAGTTGCGCGGCGGCAGCTATGACGTTGGTGCGGTGGCGCTGGTGAATATCCGTAGTTGTACTAAATTCAAGCACAAGCCGTAGACGTAGAGTAGAAAGGAGCTTAAGATACCAATAAAGGAAGGAGCACAGTAGTAACTCTGTGTGTCGGTCGTCTTTACTTTGAATTAGACCCACTATTACCCACCCGACGACATACACGATGCAATGGGACGGGACAACAACGACGACGAAGCGACGCGACGGGCCACTATAGAGATGGTTAGACGCGCGTGCTTTACACACACTTGTGTGCTGCTGTTCCATGTTGGGTTTGGTTTTTCTAGTACACTTGCTCATACATATATATAGTTATGACCACAATTGAGTGGCTTATTCCCAGTGTGGAAATTGCAATCATTGTTTTACTTTCGAACTCGCGGAACTAATAATTTCTAATTAAATTCAAAAAAAATCTGCGTGCAAGTGTTTCACCTATTATACGAGTACTATCACAATTTATATTAAGTCCGAACTAAGTCTTGCTTGAACAATATATCCCAAAATAAAATTGGAACGCAATCGATGGTCATTAAAAAAAAAGGAAAAAAACAAAAAATAGGCTTGCTACAGCTTTTTCTTTTTAACGAGTTTAGGTACCTACTTGCGTTCACTTTTGTTTCTATAGTTATTTTCATTTATGCGTATGTATTCCGTGTTGCATTACCGTTATTATATCAATTCTGTTTAGTTTAGAAAAATCGTTAATGAAAATTGAAAAATTTATTTATCCAAGGAATAAAAATATTATCTTTTGCATATTTGATTGAATAATGAAAATATCATTTCAGAAATAGGTAATCTTCATTTTCAGTTTTTAAATTCAGCCATTGGGTGCGAATAATAAAGACATTTCATCACGAATTTTTTAGTGACAAACTGCTTTTTGAGTAAACTGTAATTATGTAAATTTATGTCCAGAGTCAACTAACTCTGGTTTAACTCACTACTGAAAAACTGGGCCTTGAAGTACTTAATTCATCCAAGTAATAGATTCCTGAAACATGGTTGAGTTATGTCGGTTGCCGAAATTCTTTGAGAAAAACTTACACGTTACACCTATAGACTGTCTACAATTAGATACTTAGCCCCACCCTATTAATAATGAAATCATAATCCGATCTTTAAAAAAACGTACTAGCTAAAACAAGAATAGATAACTTGTTACTTGATAACGTTTTATAACTATTATTTTTAATAAAGATTTTTGAGATCCTTTACTTTTTGCACAAAATATCAAAAACTGTCAAATTTTGAAGAGGAATAATAAAATTCTTTCAAACATTTTAAAATTGTGGTAAAAACGGGAATTTACATTTATTCGGTTTTGTATTTGCTATACAAGCTTTGCAAAAATTACAAACTCAATTACTATTAAGGACGTGTGTATTGGATTGAAATCGCGTTAAAAAAAATATCAGAATTTATGTGTTAACATCGCTGCCGACTAATGTCGAATTCCTTTCAACAAAAGAATCGAATTTTTTTCTAAAAAGAATCGAATTTTTTCTTTCGTTGAAAGGAATACGAAAAGAATCGATTTTTTTTGTGATTGTGTGTGAGACACTTGACAGCAGCCATTTTGAAGTTAAATGACCAGAAAATATTCAATTTGGAAATTATTATTATTATTAATTGAAAAACAACGCACAAATATTTACTATAAAATTCACCGAAAATTCGTTGCAACCAAAAACACAATTTGTTTTCTTAAAACACCGCGACATTCAATTCGACATTTTAGAAATTTCAAATCTTGCAAGTGTGTGTGAAAATCGGTGTAAAATCTTTCTCGGAGTCCAGAGATCTCAGCAATCTCAGTTACCTGAACAGGATTCCTCAGCAAAATTTCTTAGCTTTGCTTTCAATACTCTGAGGAAAAAAAGTCTTGGATTGGCTTGCTCACTTTTTGAGTGAGAAAAATCTCTGAGATCTCATTTTTCTGAACACGCCAAATTTGGCAAGATTTGTTTTGAAAAAAAAAAATCGAATTGTTCAGAAAAACAATCGATTCTTTTAGAAAAAATTCGATTCTTTTGTTGAAAGGAATTCGACATAAAACTAAAAACGCGCCTTACGTGTCACACATTACGTTGTAATTGAGTACGTTCAATAACAAAATAACTATAACTTATGAGGTGAATCTATACGGGAGAACGTCAAAATTTAATAGATCTAATTCACACAAGACCTTAATCGAATATTCAACCAATTAAAAAAAAAAATCTCTGCTTTATCATTCGAGGGGCTGATGATAAAAGAATCGGTCCCGTCTCGGTAAACTGTTAAAATAAGACACTTGTATAAACATACTGAGTTTCATTTATAAACCCATTCCAAAGTATTTCTAACTTTAGACAGCTGTCCAACTCTAAAACCTTATTTATAATCATGTTGCATAGAGTGTCTAACTTAGATACTGCAATATTGGTTTCTAAAGTGGGTATGTTCAATGCATAAAAAGTTGAAAATTAAATGAAAAGTTCATTGAACATTTATCCAAATGTTCACGAAATTGACAGATTACAGTGTTTTATTTTCCCCCAGATTAGATTTGCTTACGAAAATACATGTACATATTACAAAAACAACACAAGATCCAACTTTGTTTTGAATTTGGATTTCCAAATCCATTTCAGCGCACACCCTTAATTTGTAAATATCGTCAGTAGTTTAAAGAAATAAGACAAGAAATAAATAAAAAAACCAAAGGGATAAAAGAGTTGGCTACATAATAAATTGGCACAACGCGTGTAAACTCGACGTGTAAACCTTCCTTTGGTCTGTCTGTGAATGCTGCTCGATATTAATATCTGAACGCATTCATTTTTGGCAAAGAGACGACTTGAAATTTTGCTTGGCATTTGGCAAACGATAAAGGTAGAACTAGAATAGGCGGTTGCTGTCGGAAGCTAGTGTCAAAAGCGAACGAAAAGTTGCTTTCCAAAACGTTAAATTCATAAGTCACCCATAATGCACTTGAGTGGTTGGAAGTGATTTTTTTGATTTTTGAAGCTAGCTGTCAGTCCACGTACGAAAGAGCGGTCGGTGAGCGCTCTCACGTCCGACGGCGAAAGTTAACGAAAACTAAACGAAAAGTTCCAAATCGCAATTATGTGCGCGTTATATGAATTTCTTGTTTTCGCTCGGTTTCGTACGACCACGTACGTTGGCTTCCGCCTATTCTAGTTCTACCTTAAAACTTAAAAGCACTACAAAATTGAAGATCAAAAAATTAAAAGAAGTAAAAACGAGCGTCATCAACGGCAGTATGTATTTTTAAAATAATAATATTTGTACACCTACTAATTTATTTTATTGCTTAACAAAGATTTTTAAAGTTTTTTCCTATATTCTTATTAAACGAATCTTTCAATCGTGCGAGAAAATCTTTTATGAACCTTGGAAGCCGCAAGCACATTGTAAATTAAATAAAACCTTTAATTTGCTTTTCTCTATACTGATATTCTTTTATTAACAAGAGAGATTCAGGTTATGGGCCCAGAACTCAGCAGTGGAGGAAGATAAATACAAAGTTCATTTATTTGACGGTAAGAAGTTCAACAATTAAAAATTTTATTTCGTTGCGGTGCTGGAGGAGCACGGTCTTGAAGAATTAATATTTAAAGATCTCACTGATATATTAATACCAATTCGTTGCAGAACCAAAAAAGCAGAGGTACGAAAGAAGGAAAGAAAAAGCAAATCTCTTATAATTCAACGCATATACATAGCAGACAGTCACCTGGAGTACGTTAAGGATGGCAAAGGAAATGTTTGATAGTCTTCTAAACAATTTTGAAAGGAAAAGTTTGCCGAAAAGCATAGGTACTAATTTTCAGATGTCCGAACGGAGGAGACATGGAACAACATCTTTCAAGTTTCGATAAACAGATTCATGATTTGCGTTCTACAGGAGCAATCTGGGAAAAGTTGATATTATTTATCACCTATTATTAACAATGCCATCTTTTGAGAATCTGGTCATTGCCTTGGAAACTATGGATGTGGACAATCTTAATGTAGAGTTTATTGATCGTGGATGAAGCCAAAAAGGAAATAAATTCAGATATTCAGCACAACTATTCTGTTGCAATGTATTTCAAAATGTGGAAAGCTGCGGCACAAGCACTCTGAATGCAAGAGTGGAAGAAGGAAAAATGAAAATCTTCTTGTTAAGGCAAAAGTCGGTACTACTAATACTGAAAAGTTCATGTTCGGTGCACATTCGGAGATGGGTTTTATCGCTGAAGCTAAAAATAGTCTGAAATTTTATCTTGAATCTGGTGCTACTGATCACATGCGGTCAATAACGAAAAATATATGTCCGAGTGTAAAATTTTGCACAGTCGGCTGTCGGATCAAGATATCAGTTACAAAGTAGGGGGAGAAACTAAGGAATTTAAATAACAGAATGATGAGGTTATTCATGATGAGGGTGCAAAAGTGGCAGACGCTGAAGAAGAGTGTTCAAACCAACGTAGTAACGACCAAACAGATTCAATGAATATGATATGACAGCTCTCATTGCGTATGATTTTAATGCCAAAAGTTACGTGGGTGATGTACCAACTTGTTGAGAAAATTCCAGTAAAAGCACCGATTGGCCTAACTAGAAATGTGGACTTTAACCAAACTTCCCGAGTCAAAGAAAGTCATTGGAAATAAATGGGTCTTCAAAATCAAGAAAAATCAGAATAATGAGGTAGTCAATATAAAGAGAAGTTAACATAAACTATTTCCGATTATCCGAGACGAAATCGTATTACTTGGGCGGTGTTCAGTTCACACTGCTGACTGCACTCACTCCTTCGACGTTTTCTTCGACGAACAAACACACTTATTTTATCATTATGACTTTGTTTTCCTGACGGTTTTTCTGGTTGGCTTAAACACTTTGACTAATGAGAAATTACTTATAACTTATAAGTGACATAAATATTAAATCCCTTAAAAAATAATTCACACTTTCACTGTTTTACTTACATATACATTCATATACTACGTCGTCAAAAAGTAAAATTCCAGGACATTCCTTTGTGTTCTTAACATAATTTATGATATTGTTGTAATCCTTTAGGCTTTTATAAAACGCAATCTGTCCAAAGATCGACACCAAGATTTTGCTTGAAATCAAAAGTTATTACTGCATTATGATTTATCTGAAAGATTTATGCAGCACAATTTACAGCGCCACATTTAATCTTATATTATTAATAATACTTGCACACATGTATGAGGCCGAACAAAAATTCCAGACGAATTACGCAAGCTTTGTAATTGGCAAAAGGTGACACTAAGGTGAAGTATTTATCGTTTTCAAGGTTAAAAATATTATTTCTGTTAGTCATGGTTGGAAGAGTCTGTTAAACTTATTTCAACAGCATTTTGATTTCTCTCCGACAAAAGCGGCGAACAAAGTGAAGCTGACGTGAACTGATTGGATTTTATTAATTCACGCAAAGTAATCCATGACACTAATGACGTTCGGTGAAATTCAGACTCAACATCATTAATGAAAAATTTGATGGAAATACCCCATGTTCATTTTTGAAAAAAGTCTTATTGAATAAATTATTACGATTGGTAATAGCTTTTTAAAGAAACTGATTTATTAAAAAAAAAAACCGAGGGAATGAATGAATGAATGAATATTTGTGGGGTATATAGCACTGCGACCTATAGATCTATTGTGCCCCATTAGGAGGTGGATGAGGATTCTCAATATTATAGCTCTTCCTCCAAACCTATTTCTCTAAGGAATTTAAGTATTTGGGGTATTCTCAGGGATTTCTTTCCCAGGGGTTTCTTTCTTTGGTGCACGAGTGCATCACAACTGCCTAATATGTGGTTGGGTGTTTCCTCTAGAATATTGCAGAATCTACATATGGCATTATTTACTAGGCCTAAAATGTTTAGGTGCCAAGACCGGGGGAACTGCTTCTTGAAGGGAATTGACAAATCCTCTAAGATTCTTATATCTTTTGCATTAAAAAGTTTATTGGCATCCTAACCGATTGGATTTGGAAGAAATTGTAGGTCCTTATCCATTCCTACCAACCAACAATACGCACACAGAAATGATTGGGAGTTGTAAGTCACTATAAAACCCCCACCAGCTGTCGCGCCAATCGCCACCAATTTATTTATTTTTTAATAAGATATACAACATAAATAACAATTAATATAAGTTTATACGAAAACAAGGGAATAATGCACAACTTACGTATTTTCCTTTTTTTTATAATTGTACAAGTGGTTAAGCATAACTATTACATTACTAAAATGTGGTTAACCGCTAAGGCACCAAGTACCTAATGGTCTTTCAACTCCATTCGATGACAGCGGCAGGCTTCTCACAGTTCCTATATAAGACATTTTGTCACTCTCCCATAATCTTATCCTGCTAATCACGCATTCCAGCGAAGTGCGAATACATTTTTCTGCGTGGTCGTTCTTTGATGAATGATCAGCAGCCGGCACAGGAAGTTGTACGCACTTGTGTCTCTCTAATTCAAAGAATTACCAACCGGCAGTGTGTAAACTCAAGATTCCTTTTACCTTTTGCGCATCTGCACGGATGGTTTCGTGTATTGTGATTGCAGTTGTGTATTGCTGAGCTGTTTCTTCGTTAAAAAGAAGTCAGCAGCAGAAAGGATGAGAATTGCAAAATAAAAAATAGAAGATATGCAAAATAGGAAACACACAAGAGTGTACATATAAGCAAAGTATAGACGCTGAGTTGAGTGGCAATCATTTGTGAAACTCACGTGGCTGTTAAGTCCTTGGATTTCACTGATTTTCCCCACTCTATACCTAGGGTTTGACGATGATGCAGATATATTTTTTAGAAAGTCTTAGTCTAGATCTAACTGCTGGTCACGACTTAAGTCTAGTCCCCTTCCCATTCCGAAATGAAACCTCAAGTACATAGATAAGTAAGTGGTACGCGCATGTGCAATAAAGTGATGTGTTGGTAGGATATTTTTGAAGATGCGCATTGTCGCGCTCTTCTGCTACTTTCGCAACAATCACAACAACATAGACTTCTGACAGCAAAACAACAAGATGGACAGAAACATTTTCGCATATATGCTCGGTGAATGTAAATTATGTTCGCGAGTGTTTCGCGCGCGGGAAGATCGTGTCACGTCATCTATAGCGCACGCGTACTTAGGTATACCCAGCACGCTTGCGCTTCTTGCATGTTAAAATGATTAAGTTCTATATGTATATGCGCAGCGCATGTATTATGTAGTGTGTGTGTGTGAAATGTTTGACAAATGTGAAAGAAGTGATCAATTCATGAAAACGTAAGTTTTTCACGTACCCACTCCACAAGGAAGTGCGCATTTGCATATTTGATTTTCCACTTTTGAAGCAGAGAGGTCGCTTCGCATATAATATGAAAAATGTCCTCTTGCTCGTCAATGGTTATACATATGTTCGAGAGCTTGTTATCTCGGCTATAAAGTAAGAGCCAGGCTTAAGAAGAGAGGTGGTGGTAGGTGGTTGGTGCAGATGGACAGACAACAAACACGTAATGTACGAGCAATTGGACTTTGTGTTCAGTTGGATTTGTTAGAAAAAGTCCCAGTCTGTGTTCATTCAATTCAGACAGACTCGCACATATCTATAAGAGATGTCCCGCACTTAAGTTGGACATGATTTGTCGAGTGTCTGGCCAAAGTGTAGGTCAACGAGTTGCAAGGAAGTAAACATTTGTCATCCTCATTTTGACTCGCTACAATATATGAATACATAGAATGTCAAGAATATAAGGAAGAGTTTATGAAACGAAAAAGAAATTTATAGGCATCAACTTAAGATTAGTTTAATGCGCATTTGAAGCATTTCAAACAGTGGATGCTGTCTGCTGTATTTGATGTATCTACTGTGACTAAAGATACAAGCTATATTCCAATACTTAAAGATAAGACTTAAGACTTTTACGTAGCAAAGGGTTGCCATAGCGGTCTAAGCTAACCTACAACAAATGGTTTTAAATTAACAGTCTTATTTATAAACCCATTCCATAGTATGTGTAACTTTGGACAGCTGTCCAACTCCAAAACCTTATTTATAAACATATTCCATCGAGTGTCTAACTTAGACACTGTTGTCCAAACCTATTCTAGTGGGTATGTTCAGTGAACAAAAAATTGAAAATGAAATTAAACGAAATTGACAGATTACAGGGATGAGAAGATAGTTGGAATGCGTTTATAAATGTCCAACTATTTAGACAGTGGCTAGCTGGACAACTGTCCAAGAGTGTTCGAAGGAAATCTAATAAATACGACTGCAAGACTTTAGAGGATACCAGGCAATAGTTGATATGTTCTCTATAAATTTTTTGTTGGCGTTTAAAAATGGCAGACATTTTTGGTCCCAAGCGTTCAGGTAATTTTGGACAGTTTCACTTCTCTCTGAGATAATTTCATCCCGATTCCTCGACAGACTGCAAATGAACACAGAACGAAGGACAAATATTGAAGGTAATATCATTAGCGTTTTCATTTTTGTTCAGTTCTGCGCATCTGTCAAATAAGAGGAAAATGGTGAATCCAGTGACCCTTAACTTGTTTAATTTCAATATTTTGTTGTTATTTCTAATGAAGCGTCCTTAGTTCCTGTGGATACTCGAGCAGTCATTTTTTTGTTTCAACCAGGGTTACCAACTTCGGAAAAACCCAGAACCGGAGATTTTTTCCAAAACCATTGTATGTCCTTCTTCTCTACCCCGACTAGCCGCATTTTCATCGCTTTGATGCCTTGTCGCTGTTTCACTTTGACACTTTTTAGCTTTTACTTTTTGTTGTTCTGCAACTTGATGCTTTCAAGCATTGCTGTTTTGCTGCAAAAAACTTCAAAGGATTTATTTCAGTTTTCATCGTTTCTCGATTGATTAAATCGAAGCGAGGGTAACAGAACGCAGGGACAGATTTCTTGGCACTCTATATTTAGTATGTTTTGTAAATTAAAATTTCTTACAATTGTTTACAATTTGCTGTCAAAACTCGTTTTATTCCCACCCAAAGCGATCTGAATAACTTTGTGTTGTTGTAATCCGCTGTATAAAAAAACAGTTGATATCTTAAACATTTATTAAAAGCTGTCTACCCAATGGATGCTAATATGAACCTAAGGAATGGAAAATTGCAATTTGTGTTTGCAGATTTCTTTTTGTGTTAAGGAATGCGTTCAAGAATGAAATAAAATAATCGAAACATTAGGCCCGGAGAAATTTCGGCTAAGCCCGGAGCCCGGGGATTAGATCGAATTTCCGGAGTCTCCGGGCGAAAATACCCCTGTTGGTAACCCTGGTTTCAACTTTGACAACCTGCGTAGTATGTTACCTAAGATTTGTATAGGTACTGTGAGTTCAGAACGAACCTACACAATGTCATAGCTTTTGCAATTTATGTTGCCAAAATGACACATCTTGTTCTGCGCTTAAACTTGTACAACAAATTTGTGCCAAGGTATTTCATCTCCATGTCAGTTAAATATTGTAAAACTGTTTTATTTTCTTCTCTTTTGGAAAAAATTAACGAGCTATGACATTGATTTGTCGTTTCTTTTGGGGTCTTTTTGGTAATTAGTTAAATTATTTAATGATTGATTACTTCATTTATAAAATCCGTTTGTTTTCAATTTATGACTTTCACCAAAAAAAGAAATTTCTCATGTTGTGACTGATTTATATTGGAATTGTGCAGTTATTCGAAATTTCACCATAACTTTATAATTAGTGTTTTTTTTTTTTCCTGAGAACCCTTCATTAGTCCTTTGCATATATAGTAATTAAAATTTTTAAGTAGGTCAACTTATTTTATGATCATCTTCATAAGTTTACGAATTACAGCTACATGATCACACTTCCGACAAGGCATCCATCTTCACCTGATCCACAAGTTGTCAAAAATTAATCACCAATCATATCTGAAGTAAATTATTCCACAAATTAGATTACACCGAGTACTCACACGTCGCACATCACACATTGCACATCGATCGGTCAATATTCTTCACGGCTGAGGTATTATAGTATTTTCTTTTTTATATCTACTCCTTACCTCAATGAGTCGACAATGAATTCCTCATTCTACAGAATTGAGTCCCATTGATCACCATCTGATCACAGAGATCATCACTTTGATGTGATGACGACGACATCGACAACGTTGATGGTGATCTTTACTCTCCCGCACGTCCGTCGCTTATAAGTTTGCTTTTTTTTATGGAGACTTGTCCAGTACTTTGACAATGATTGACTTGTTGTGTTGAGGTCTTGGTACTTTCAACGAGCACCACCAAATGACGGTTGAGTGCGCAGCGTACTGCAGCCGCCATCTCAGGTGTCCAACTTCGCGTCATCATCATCGTTGCGTCCGTCCGTCCTCGTGTGTGTGGAGAAGTGATCAGAGGAAATTACAATTTATTAGCATCGAGACAATTGAATGGTTAATTAAATTGAATTAAAGCGGTTAGTTGGTAATTTCATTCCACACACAAATTGATTACATTCAAGACACACTTGGACGCCCCTCTCATCGTCTCATCCGAGTATATCTCGTTGTGATGTCCGGCAATCGCGGTTGATTATCTTTTGAGCTTATCCGTGCTGTTTGGATAAACCTGTATATTTGTATGGATAATGTTGTTGGATAAAATTAATGTCGGATGTCAGTACAGAGAGATGTCAGTCCGGGGGTAATGATACGCCAAAAACACAAGCCCATGTTTTTGTCGACATCATTATTTTCGGGACGAATTGAAAGGAATGGAAATGGATGGATGGAGTAGGTGGGTCACTACTTCTGGTTATGTTTTTTACGTTTCGTTAAAGCATCACGACAGGAGTGTATTTGTGTGGCCCGGTTCGTTAACCTAAATTTTTAATGTTGTTTTTGATTATGCTTTTAAATGCTTGTAACGTTTCTCGATTTTACATCTTTTTCTTTATATATTCTGAGAAAAAAAGACAAAATTCAGCGCAATTGTTGAGTAGTCTTATTGTGTCAATCAAAGGACAACCAATGTTCTAGTTGTATTGGGTACCCCTGTTATGAACCTACATGTACATTTTATGTGGTTTTACAATTATTATGTTTTCATTCATTTTTTAAAGAAACATAAAGTAGTCCAATAATTGTGGTTCGATTGGACTTTTAATTCTCAAAATCGAAATGAAAGGATCTGACCGAGCGTATATATTGGCAGAAGATGTCATCATCAGTCATTTCCAAAGAGAAGGTGTGGTGATGTTTTGACAAGAAAATATAGTTGAAAGGTTTATATAAATGGATTAATGATGTCTATATGTAAAAACCACAAGTGAAAGGTGTATACTTTCCAAAGTTAATACATATATAAAGAAAATAAAATGTCACAAATTTCGATATACTTGTATGGAACACATTAGTACATCGGCCATTAACTTTTTGTTTGACATTTGGAGAATGGAGGTAGAATAAATCATGAAACACTGACAGTACAAAAGTTCAAATTTGACAGATATGAATGGCATTTTTGTAGAAATTTTAAAAGTAAAAGATTTAAAAGTTAATTAATTTATGTATGAATTGAGCGATCAAATAGAGTTGAGTTGAAAAGGAGGCAAGAACAAAAGAGGTGAATCAGATGGAATTTTGTCTATCCCTAACAAATTTCACTCTCTTTGCCGCCAAGGGGTTTCAAATTTTTGAAAATTGTGTGCTAAACATTTAAAATTGTCGAATTTGACAGTGTGAAAAAGAACGGAAGGGTAAAAGTATTCTCGTTAAAGCCTCTCTTCAAAATTGCAAATTGAGACTCTAAAGGCCGAAAATGAACTAAAAAAAAAATCCCTTCAACTAGACATTGAAATCAAGCAAGAAATCGCCAAAAAATTAAAAAGGATATTTTATCAAAAGATGATATGGATCTTTTAGATTTGACTACAACAATACTTTAGTTTTAAGTTACTTTTTTATTGATACTGTTTATTTCTTTGCGTCGGTACTTTTACTTAACACATTATATGGAATAGTTCTTTCTTTATTATAAAAAAAAATAATCATACCTACCTACACTTCATACTGAAAATTACGTTGTTTTATGATGGTTTTTCCTAGGTTTTAACACATTAATCTTGACGACCTAATTAATAGAATCAAATATGCATATATGCGTAAGCTTGATACGAAAACTTTATCCATTTTGAAGATTTTATAAAACCAAAAAATCAACAAAAAACGTCTCCAAAAAAAGCAGATAACAAAACATTGAAATTATATGTATCTAGTACAATTACAGGGGGGTCATTCCGTTATTTTCTAAACGATAATCGTCAAAACGATAAACGTCGACGAGATCGTCCATGATTTGCTTCACGTAACTCGTTCACTATCGTCTCGTCTATCGTTCGCAGTTTTAGAGCGTTTGATGTATCTCAGAAACCCTCAAACTGTAATTGAAAAATCAAATTGACTGTCATAATTGTCAATAAAATAAATTTGAAGACGATTGAAGACAAAGGGAAATCATTTTAAAATGTAAGTTATATTTTCGTTACATATTTTTACAAATTAGTATAATTTCAAATATCTACCTACATATAGGGCAGTCACTCAAGACCTAATTGCATTAACCGTCTGTTTGCTACGTAGCGTATGTAATTCGGATTAATTAAGACTCAACAGTGGTTTACGGTTCAAGTATGTGATAATAACCAATTACATACTTGAACCAGCGTTGAACGTTAGTTAATCCGCCGAAATCGTTGAGTTAAAATCTTGAACCGAGGCGGAACCACTACCTAAAAACTTCAAAATTAATTCAAGACGATACCAATTTAGTTATCTTCCAAACGCTATCGTTTTGACGATAGCGTTTTGACGATTATCGACTTACGTGAAGCTAATAAGAATGTCACTATTGCTCAAACGATATCGTTTGACGATAATCGAGTTACGGAATCACCCCCCAGGTATAGACATTATTTAATTAGAATTTTATTGCCAAAATTAAAAACTATTACAGACGTGCAAAATAATTATTAACTAAATGCATGCGTTTCTGCATGCCAGAATGTTGTAGATGTAGGATTAGAACTGCTTGAATGTGTGTTGTCAATTTGTCCGTTGTTAATTGCACCTTGTAGATCTTCTTCAGTAAAATCCAAACTCTCAGGTGGATCATCAAGTATTCCATTTTGGCGCATTAAATTATGCAAGACCAAAGTTGCAACTATTATTGCAAATGGTCGGGCAAGCATTTAATCCCTGATTTTTTTCGCCCTACCAATAGTTTAAGAATCTGCATGCAAAACTCCTCCTATTAGGAATAAGTGTTTTAACATTCCGTCAATAACCGGTACCGGAAGTTACCATAAAAAAAGTTTGAACAACCAGTGGTTTTAAGAATGTTTTTAAAGTACCTACAATCGAAAGGTACTCATCATTTTCACAATCCCGATGAGATAGGAAATCTAACGGTCGGACTATTAGTTAATTTGAAGTAATTTAACTAACCATTTCGTCTTGAAATCATAATATTCCACTTAAAGTCACTTCAAAATCATTGCTTCAATTGCTGTATAAAAGATTAGACAAATATTAATCCAAACAAATATAGTAAAACACTTTTTCGTATTGATTTCATCCATTAGTCTCTAAGTGTAAGACTTAAATCTCAAGCAGTCAACACACACCTTTGAAATAAGATAGGTACATATTCCAATTTCTCTCCCCCGGGCCATACTGTCAAGCCCACGATATAGTGCGAGACTCTATTACTTCAACTAGCCCCGCTATATAGAAACGATGCGGATTGCAGATGTTGTTTTTATGCGTTAGTATATGGTATAACAGGGTGTTTACATGGTTTGAGATGACTAATGGCTGTCAGGCGGTAGCCTAGGGCATTCCGATAACGCTGTCAAACGCACTTATTAAACGACCCCTTGGGATTTACTATAATTATATCCCTAACATTATAAACTTGTGTTAACGAACTTGAATATTTTCATACAAAATGTTGTTTTAGTAAGACACATACATACAAACTTATGCTCGTATTTATTTTCCTTTTTTCTTTCTTTTTACAGACTTTGCATGTGTCAAGATTGTGAACAGTCGTAGTTGGTTGCGTTGCATTCCCCAACACTTTCAACTGGTCGTAAATTCATTAAAAAACACCGTGGGTAATTTTGCGAACGGAATTATTTAACCAGGTCAATTACTTTCGTTTTCTTAAAAAATAAAAACCGTGCATTGACGTCCGAATAAAAATACCAGCTACAAGCATTTTAACAGAAGTCAAGCTATACCCCCAGAAGGAAGACGCCAGTACTTTGACAGATAGCCAACGGCCAGCACAACAAGACACCTGCCGCTGTTGAACAAGCGTGAGAAAAGAGTAAACACTATATACCGGCATAAAAAGAGAAAAAAAAGATAATTTTTTCCAATAGCGCAACCGTTGCATAATGTGACAGCTTTAACAAGTGATATACAGCTGTAATTAAGTTATTGAAAATCGATTTCAATTAACAGCGTGTTTGTTTTGATTTCGCCCGCAGAGAGGCACTCAAAGGAAAAAGAAAAAAAAGAAAACACACAAATTGGGAAGGAAGGAAGTTTATTTTTGTTCGTTCAAATTGCGCCATCTCGCTGTGTGTAATATTGTTGTTAAATCTTGAGAATTTATTGTTCATAAAATAACGGTGTTGTTGCTTGTTCGGGTTAACAAGGTAATATATTTCTTTGTTACCCGCTTGCTGTGATGTTTAAGTTTCAATTGACAGTGTAAACGGGGCCTTAAAATTGCACATCGTGTTGATGGTGCTTAATAGAGGAGTGTTTTTTGTGTGTGTAATACCGACTTGTCTGACATTTTGTTAACATGAATTCTCCGAGTTAGTGAGCATCTATACACAAGAACAAAAAAAAAACAGCTCATAATTGATTACGGTTTGGAAATGGTGTACATTGGGATAGTTATTACAAGCAATAATGACGCATTTGAATAGAATTCGAGTAGTTGTGCTTGGTGGATCCAAAGTAGGAAAATCAGGTAAGTTAAATGATATTTAAAAAATATAAATTTTTGAAAAAGTTGACATTCAATAGCTGAAATCAATTACTCTGTTCTGTTGTACTTCCCAAAACTGATACTTGTTTCTAGCAATTTAAGTCCAATTTTTCTGTCAAAGTTCATAAAAAAAATGTACTAGAATTCAAAATTGTCAGTTTTTGAAAGAAATGGAACGGACCTATTATTTTTAAATAATTCAGAATACCCCGTCAAACAAAAAGCGATTTTTGGCACGCAATTATCTTTAGATCGCAGTTTCACCACTGCGTTATTTGCTATTCAGTTTACCTAGACTTAAGTGCGGTACCGGGGTTGTCAATTAGGTGCAGTTAAATGGTTGAAATGCAGTTAATTGTAAATAGCTTGGAGTTTATGGTTTTTTTTTTTTTTTTTTGAAAATTCGTCAAGACAAAATGTGTAGCTTATATATTTATGTAAATTACATAATCAGTTGCTAGAACTTAATAGTTTTTGTATGAGTCTCCAATGAAGATTATACACCATATTGTTTGTTTGCTTATATTATTTTATACAAAATAAGTGATATGCTCTTTTTGTAGAGTCAAAATTTCTGGTCCCGAAATCAAGATAATTGCGTAAAAAAAAATCTTGGCTTGCATTTCTTTGTAAAGCAAAAGTACTTTTATGTATATTAAGCTGGTTCATTTTCCTAGAGATTTTGTTCTGTCAATTTGACAGAAGAGGAAGTAAAACTGGAACAAGATTTCTCTGCAAGAAGTCAAAAGCACTATTTTCATATGTTTCAAATTCCGAGGAGGAAACTGAGTTTCCAGCAACTTTCAGTTTTTAGGTGAGAAGGGCACGAAGTAAAAGGAGTGATCAAAATCTTCCCGGTCAACGATTTGAAGATTTTTTGGCATTTCTATTTACACACGCAGTAGTGTTTTCCAAGCTACATACAGAAAATTTCTACGATTTTGTTTCTTCGTGTGAAAGGTGCAAGAGATTTTTAAGGAAATTAAAGGAAAACATCAAAAAAATTTCCGGCAACTTGTTTCGTTGTGTGAAAGGGGATTAAGCTTTTTGACAAAAAATTGATGAGTGGATTCGAGAAACGATCGAATCATAATCAAGATTTCGACCACACCGAATCGAATGTTTGAATTCAAATGGAATCAAAGTGAAGTGAATTGAAGTGACAGTTTTGTTTTTAGTGAGTGCGTAGGGAATTCAGTTTTTATGTACCTCGTTTGGTTTTTTTCTATTTCTCAAACATTCCGTTGAGACATTGCATAAAAACAAACAAATTGAAATAAAAACATTTCTTTATTTCTTCAATTCAGTCCCTAAGTTCTGTTCATGAATTGTTTCAAATCTCATCGTTTTTTCCATTAATTTTATCAATCCTCTCCCGTTAGAGAACGTAGGCACTGGGTCTACTCGTTTATGAATTGATGCAGCTCATAAATTGGAATTGGATTAACAAATCCCATTTCATTCTGATCCAGGTATACGCGGAATTGAATCCGGATTAAATTCGGATCAAAAGGGAGTTTAGTATATTATATGCAATTAATTGAAAATATCTATAGATTCTTTATTATACATTTTTTTAGTTTATTTCAGTGGTATTTATAGATTAGATTGGCTGGCCACTGTCTTAATAGTTGGACAGCTTCTTATTCAAAAACGCATTCCAACAGTTGTCTAAATATGTAAAGGGTGTTTTTTTACTGGCTGAACATAATGCCCTGCTGCAACTGGAATCCGGAGCTGCAGCTGCAACTGCTTTCAAAAAATGTCGTACGTCGTTTTTTTATCTGCCCACAATGAGCTGTACAGCTTTTTGTATATTTTAAAGAAAAAAAAAAAATAGCCATGAGCTTATTATTCACTTTTTTTATTTCCAATATTTTTCTTTTAATTAATAATTTTTTTCGCGACACAAATAAGCAATAAAAACTTCAATATTTTTTTCAACGAGTCAATTGTCTCGGGCTTATCTGCTTAGACAAGCGACTTCACATAACCCCACCAAAAATATTCCAGCGGTGTTAAATCGCACGAGGCCACGCGCTCACCATAGTTTCCTTCAATAAAATTGATTGTTTCGTTGGCTGTATAGCATGTAGCGCCGTCTTGTTAGAACCAAAGGTCGTCCACATCAACATCCTCCAATTCAGGCACGAGAAAGTAATTAATCATGGCTCTATAGCGTTCCCCATTGACTGTAACATTATGGCCGGCTTCATTTTTGAAGAAATATGGACCAATGATTCCCTCTGCCCATAGAGCACACCAAATGATGAAATAGTAAACCAAACTGAGCATAAATCAAGTGACAACTGTCAAAAAAATCCAACTCCGAAAAAAGTATTGCCAGATTGAAAACCACACGTCTAAATAAAAACACCCTCATATACTCACTAACTTCCCTGTAATCTGTCGATTTCGTGAGCATTTGGATACGTTCAATGAACATTTCATTAATTTTAAGACAACTTTTAAATTCTTTGTTCATTAAACCTACCCTCTTTAGAACAATTTCGACAACCAATTGCAGTGCCTAATGTCAAATTCCTTTCAAAAAAGAAGAAGAAAAAAAGAATCGAATTTTTTTCTAGTTTAGCAAGATTCGTTTTGACAGAAAAAAATTCGATTCTTTTAGAAAAAAAAAATCGATTCTTTTTTTTTTAGAAAAAAAATCGATTCTTTTTTTTTTAGAAAAAAAATCGATTCTTTTTTTTTAAAGGACACATATAAATTAGGTTTTGAATTTGGATAGCTGTCCAAAGTTAGACATCACTCGTATTTATTAGATTTTTGTCAACTTAGAAACTGTCTAACTATTTTCAAATTGGTGGAAATATGCTTTATTTAATAAAAATAAATATCACATTATTCACGGTTAAGACAATCAACTCTTGTATCTAAGTTAGGCAGCTATAAGACAACAATAAACAAGGTTTTGAATACATTTCCCAAAGTTGGACAGTTGTCTAAAGTTAGACAACGTTTATAAATAAGACCAATGTACTCTGGAATGGGTTTATAAATATGATCGTTTATTTCTAAGATTAATTACTTCACTTATTACAACTTCAGAAATCAGAATATAAATCTAATATACTTAATAAACTAAGGACGAGGCACCATTACCTTAAAAAAAAAGTTTTTGAAGACAGCTACACTTGACAAGTGAAAGCTAGAAGGTACAATATAAAACAGCGGCAGCAACTGAAATAGCTCGTGCCATCTATGTATTTACAAATTCTCAAACTCAAATGCGTTTATGTTTTGTTTGTACTTCCTTCTGAAAATCAATTAGTTTTTGTGTGTTTGTTTTTATTATCAAGCGCGTGTCCTGTCCGTACCCATTTTAAGTTAAACATCAGATTTAGTGTTGACCATAATCGGAATAATTTACATGGTGTCCATATATAAAATCAAGACAAAGCAAGTCGTGTGCTGACAATGAACGGTGGTCGGTCATGGACAATACACAATCTTTTCTCAAAGATATGCAAAATAAATAGCGTAAAGATATTCATGAACAAAGTTATATAGTTTGTTTGTTTTACCAATGAACCTTGCAAGTTGGTACACAACACACACACAAGACAGTATCTTTACTCTTCCTTTCTCTTCGTTCCTTGTGAGGACTTCTTTGAAATGTTTCAAGTAAATTTGAACTTGAAGCTGTAAATGGCTATTAGTGAGCCAATTTCGATTTAATTTTAACGCATTATTAATGCAGGTGCAGACAACAAAAAAAAAATGTATTTTTTGTGTGCCTTATTTGTTTTTTTTCTTAAATATTAAAAATGAGTTTGTTAGTGAGGAATTCCAATAGCTCATCGACACAAAGCAAACTTCAAGACTTTAGCCGTTTTTTGGTATCAGAATTAATCCATATGAATCATCAAATAACATACATAGCAACGACAACACATGAACCTGCTCTTTATCGCGTTCACGTATCATGAGTTATAATAAAAAACGGTTTTTATTAGTAACCTATAATGTCTCTTCAAATGGAATGTATAATTAAATTCAATCGTGTGGTAACACAATCTGACGTATTTTCTTTAACAGTAGCAGCCTTCTAGGAGTTTTTGTATTGTTTTGCACAGCAGCTGCAGTTCCAATAGTGTTTTTGTTTTGTATACGTAAATTTCCATGAATAAACTTAACCAAGTGAACATCCGAAATTATATGTCCTTCGTTTCATTTAATAATAGGTAACCAATCAACTGTAACTAAATCAATATAACTTTATTTGAAAAGGAAAAGAAACAAACAAACGCGACAGATTGAAAAAAATGCAAAGCAATGATCGTGCAACCGCACTTTGTGCATACAAATGCGTTAAAAGTGTTTTAAAAGTTCCAATAGGGTTTAAAGTTTACAAAGATACTACAGATACCTGAATTCACGCAAAACTTTTTAATGGTGCTCGCGATACACATAAAGGTGATAGAACTTCAACCTTCCATGCAATTGACATAGCGCCAATAACTGGCGGTAGAGTTTAAAGAGTTTTTGCCGCTAGTGCTACACTACACGCGCATCATGACGCAGCAGCAACATTGAGACTGACATCGGTCGGCATCGCAAAGCAATTACAATGTGCGAGGATGAATTTGCTTTTAAAAAAGACAGGGTGGTAAATTTATCTCAAGAAAATAGTTACATATACATGTTTTATTGTAAAGTGATTTATTTCTTATGAAAACCAATTGAATATGATAGACATTTGGAGCGTTCAGAAAAATGGAATCTCAGAGATATTTCTCACTCAAAAGGTTAGTAAGCGAATCCAAGATTTTTTTTCCTCAGCAATCAACCGATCTGAACACGAACAATATGGATTAGTTTTAATACATACAACTCCGCATTCCATCAAAGTGCGGACTGGATGCGGCATGTTATTAAATAGGTAAACTTTGCAATTATTTCAACTTCAGAAACTTTGTTCACCCTGGCCACCACATACGTCCCCCGCTTATCATGCTTAAAATTCGCAGGGGGTACCTAATTGCAGCGTTTAAAAGCTATCAAAGTATCTCTGCAACCGAAAAGAGATCAAAAGAGAAACGAAGCTTAAAATTCGCAGTCTTCTAAAAGCAGACTTTATAATATTTCGCCGTGTTTGGGACAGCTGTTTTATCGAAAAATTGTGTTCAGCGATGAAGCTAATTTTTATCTCAATTAATAAGATCAATTGAATTGATCAGGAAAATAAGATCTCATGGCCAGTTGTACAATAGTGGTTCAGCCTCGGTTCAGGATTTTAACTCAACGATTTCGGCGGATTAACTAACGTTCAACGCTGGTTCAAGTATGTAATTGGTTATTATCACACACTTGAACAGTAAACTACTATTGAAACTCAACTAATCCACCAAAATCGGTGGGTAAGAATTGTTCACACGAGGAAACAAGTTGCCGGAGATGTTTTTGTCGTTTTCTTTTAATTTCCTTCGTGTGTACCTTTCACACGAAGAAACAAAATCGTGGAAATTTTCTGTTTTCGCGAAATTATCGGTTTTGGCGGAAAACCTACATCGAAAATTCAAAGTTGAACTAAATAAACAAACCTTTCGAAACATTCACAGTCTTATTTATAAACCCATTCCAAAGTATGTCTAACTTTGGACAGCTGTCCAACTACAAAATCTTATTTATAATCATGTTCCATCGAGTGTCTAACTTAGACACTGCAATTGGCTGTCCACACCTATTCTAAAGTGGGTATGTTCAATGCACAAAAAGCTGAAATTTAAATGAAATGTTCATTGAACGTATCCAAATGTTCACGAAATTGACAGATTACAGGGATGTTTGTGAGTGTTTGTGAACATATTTAGACAGCTGTTGGAATGCCTTTATAAATAAGGAGATGTCCAAATATTTAGACAGTGGTTAGTTGGACAACTGTCCAAGAGTGTTCTAAGGAAATCTAATAAATACGACTGTCAGTGTTCAATACAATGTGTTTTGTTAGTGTTTTGTTTTGCTGGAGAGGAGTAGGTGTTTGTGAAATGTCAAACGAAAACGTGTAAATGTTCGGTGTGAACGCTTTTCGAGTTTTTGAAAACTTTTTGCCAAAAACCCGGTTTTGGGTTTGATGTGAAAAGGCTGTTAAATATTCTGATTAATTAATCTGATTATTATTATTCTAATTATTATTATTCTGATTATTATTATGTTGATAAATTAAATAATATTCTTGTTATTAATATTAAAGACATATGGCTACAAAATTTGGCAAGTGGTCTTGGTCGAAATTCACCAGTTATCAGATCCAGAGGTGGTGGGCATATTTTGTGTTGAAAAACAAATATCAGAAAATACTCTTTCGGTTAAACACAAATAAATTGCTATTTAATGAGATTGGATGCATTTTATTAGAAATAAAAGTTACTGGCTTAAAAAAAACACCCTGTATACGACAGAATACTGTTTTTCCACATATTGTTGAGCTATAATGTATGCTAGTCAGATCGAGCAATTTTAATAAACAATTTTCCTTGAACATATACAAACAAGTGTAAGTGCAAACTACTCAAACTCGTTCACTATTTTATTCTCGTTAAATCCGCCCCTTTAATTAGTTCCAATTACGTAAATGCACATTTTACAACCTAAAATTAACCTTGAATTGTCAAAAGTGTCACAAGGACGTAACGTTCGCACCATATTTTTTTTTTCAATTTGACGGAATTTTGCCTTCAAGTTGACATTTGTCAAGTAGTAAAAGACTTGACAACTTGCCATTTTCATATCTGTCATACCAGCCGTCAGCTTAATTTTTTTTTGTTTTTATACCTTCATACACATTATTTACCCGTCAAAGAAAGTTGTGTAATCTCCTCACAAGAGGCTCTTGTAAGGTAATAACAAAAATAACGAGAAACCAAAAGAACAAGTGGAGTAAAGTCGCGCGCCTGATCACTATCTCAAGTTTATCGTTCATTCGTTTCATTCTCATTAGCATAATTCCGATCGCCGCAAGATGTCGCGGTTGTTATGACAGGAGAAGAGCAACACATACCCTTGTTATCGTTGTCTGTTCTTTGAGTGTGAATACCAACTATTTCTGTACATATATGTATTTATATTTGCTAGAGACCTGTAATTACTATGGTAATGCAATTGGCGCCGGTTAAACTGCCTCAAGAGTTGTCGAAGAGGTGTCATTTATTGCTTGTCACACTATACATGGTTAAGTGGAAGACGATTTAAATACCCAGATTCAGAGAGTTGTTATTATATTATGTATATATTTTTGGAATTTTTCCCATCGTTTGTCACGACTCTGATGTAGTTGTGTTGAATTCGAAGTAGGTATATCTGCAGTAAAGATATTTTTAGTTTTAAAGGTCAATGCTTAGAGCATTTTTTAATGATGGTTGGCATCCAAATCACGATTGATCACTTGTTGATCTGGAGGACTTCATCTTGTTGACATTTTAAGGAAACTGTTCTTATGCTGCTGGAACTTTAAAGACACTCCTCTAGTTAACGGATGACTGCTAGTGTTCACCATTGTTGTCGTGACCATTGAAAGGTGCATGAAATGCTACTCATTTTCAGACCTTGGATATTTTGTTTTCGATTTATTTTTGAAATTTTCTCATGATTGCAATAACTAGACAGGTTTTGAATAGGACACTTTGCTTAATCAGTAATTCAAAACTAGACATCATGAAATGTTCATAAAAAGTAAATCACTTAGTTCAAAGGATATAATTCAAATGTGTCAAAGTTTGGCAAATAAAATTTGGCTTATAAATCGACAATCGCAAACGTGGTCTTCTCGAAATTATCGATTCCGGCGAAAAAAACACATCAAAAATACAAGTTTTCACATACATTTTTGGTTAACAACAGGGTATTGAATAAAAATTTTCAAAAGCTAAATGGAACAGTTCATAGTTGAACTAAACAAACCCACCTTCCGAAACATAAAGCGATCAATCAAACAAAAGCTGACGGGATGATGTCAAGATAAACTAAATTCACTATTCTTAAACACAGCAGACACGATGCAGCGCCGCGCGTCCTTTTGCATTTCCACGTTCAGTTTTATGTCTTACGACACGAACAAATGTGGTCAAAGGTGATGAAACGTGTGGGGCATAAACATATTCGGAACGTGCTAAAAATTCCCTTCCGATTTTCGTAATCTCATTTGTGCTTGTTTATGTTCTGCGCTTGTTTTATTTTGTGTTCTACTTTGCAGAAATAGTTTAATAAATTCAATGAATGAATACAAACAAATATTTTATATTACACTAAAGAGAATAGAAATAGGTATCGTAAAGAAAAAATGGAAGATGCGACACTGACAGGCGTATTTATTAGAATAGATCAAAATAGTTAGAAATATGCTTTACTTTATTAAATAAAATGTTATTTTAGCCAAAGTTTAGACAACCGAGTACGTTTCAAATTTAGATCGCTCTCAAAGATCAAATACAAATATTTGTCTTTAACTTAGACGGCTGTCCAAAGTTAAACAATGTTTATAAATACGACCGTGAATGTCTATGATTTTGTTTTGCAAATTCCTTGCACATTTTTGTATTTAAAATAAATATTTCCACAGTAGTGGTTTTTTTATTATCAAAATTGATTCATATAGTAGGTGCACAATCTTTTATGTCGGTATGTAAACATTGAATAACTTTGACATTTATCAACCGATTGACATGTTTTTAATCATGAATCGCTTCACATCGAAATGGACGGTTGCTGGTTTTACCAAGATGATGCGCCATGCCACAATGCAAATCGAACAATGCATTTTCATACAACAAAAATTCCCTGCACGTGATCTGTCAGAAAATGGTGACATTGCCTGGCCACACAGATTTCCAGATTTTCGTAGAGTTACATCCCGCCCGGGATGTTCGAAAAAGTGATGGAATAGAGGCGGCCACTTGGTTGGTCCTATATTCAAAAACAAGTCCAAATAAGTTGTTAAGGTCAAATTAAATATAAATACCTCATTATATAGAAAACGGTTGTTTTTTAAGTTATTCAATATTCGCATATCGATATAGAAGATGGACGCACCCTGTAGATCATCAAATAACATGTATTGCAACAACTAAACGAGATCCTACTCTGGCGTGGAGATGGCTATTTACATATATATATATATATATATATATATATATAATATATATGTATGTATATATATTATATATGTATGTAATATGTATATATAATGCTTCTGTTCCTCTGATCCGTATTGTTTTAGTTTCATGGGATGTGTTAACAAAGTGTTGAGTAGATGCCATTTTCTTCCATTTTCATATAAGAACCTTTTCCTGCCTTATTGTTTGATTAAAATTCTTCGTGAATTGAACAGTAGCTAAATTGAAATTAAAATCAATTTTATTCTATAAACCTTTTTTCGAAAGTCTTCCTTCTACTAGTGGTTGTACGATTAAAAAAAATGTATTACCAATCACTTTTGTGTTTGCACACTTTCACTTCACAATCACTTTTAATACATTTTTCACTCTCAATCAGAGCCTTCTTCGCCTAACTAGGTAAGGCTCCCCAACCCTCTATATTTTCTTGAGTATTCCATAAGTCTAGATGGAAGACGCCACCATCAACATCACCAGCGCCACCGCATCGGCCGCGCCACCCATCTGCCATGTTATTTATTCAACAAACAACTGTGTTTCTATGTTATAACTTAAAAGCAAACAAAAGTCATATATGTACACGTTCAAGCTTACATATGGTGTTAAATTATAAATGTCTGACCTCTCTGTGCGCATGCGCACAGACTCAAACTGATTAGACCTGTAATTATAGGTGTCTAAGGTCAGAATGTGTTGAATATCAATAAAGTGCTGACGCGTTGGAACTTAACGCGTCTTCTATAATGGTGAAAACGAAATTGATGGTGTGTTGCGTGTTGGGGGCTGTCATACGCTGGTTGATTGCTTTAAGATGTGCATCTTTGTATAATGTTCACGATGTGATTATTGCTTGTTTGTTAATAATTAACCTCTTTTGTTGAGGTTTTTGTGAAAGATTTTTTTTTTTTTTTGCAAAACGGAGGAGTTTCATACATTAAATGGTTGCTTTCATACAAATTTCAATTATTTACTATATGGTTGGTTATAGTAATTGTTAGTTTTATAAATTAATTTTTCATACATACATTTATGGTTTCATTGAACACAAAAATTATTTTGACTTTCTTTTTTTTTTGTGATTTCAGCTGTCACTGTGAGATATTTGACGAAACGTTACATTGGCGAATACAGTTCAACAGGTGGTGAGTAATTTTACTTAAACTAAAGTTAAAATTGTCTTTAATAATATATTAATTACTAAGTACATGTTTTAAAATATTATTTTTTTTATTAAAACAAAGAAATAAAATTCATAGACACTAGGGCGTATACGTACTTTTTTATAATTTGCTTGGAAGTAAATTTTTCTTAATCCTGTTTTTCAAATTTTATTCGAAGTCCGTGGTTCGAAAGGAATTCATCTATATCTGAGGTAGAACTAACTTTTGCTTTCGGAAGTAAAGAACGCTCACCGACAGCTCCATGCGTAAATAATCTGAGATCTTTCTGCAAATTGATGTATGTATTAAATATTTTTCATATATTCGTAAGTTTCCAGGGGTGGAAATGGGCCACCGAGCAACCGAAATTTTGCTCGATGCGCCCCTGAGGGAAAAAAAATGCATGAAAGCCCCTGCAGTACTCTCAGTAAATATATAGTTTTTATGGTCCCAAAGGAATCTCAGGAAGTCCACACAGCTCTGTAAGGGACCCTCATAAGAGGATAAAGCTGTTGGCCACCTATACAAGACTATTTTAACGAAAACTATAGTTTAGCTGAAGGGGCCCCCACACTTATTATTATTGAGCTATTGTTGCCCGTTTGGTTAAGGTTAGACTCACAATGCACTCGTCACCTTTTCGAAGCGTATGGACAATCCACTGCTACTTACGTCTTCGTATAATAGCATTTATTGGTTCCTGACCTATTCTCGCATGAAGTTCATCATTGGAGATACGGTTGGGCCAGAAAATCCTCAATATGTGTCGAAGACATCTATTGACGAACGTTTGCAGTTTTCTTATGACAGCGGATGTGTCTTTTCAAGTGCTGCTCCCTTAAAGCGGCACGGATTCAATATTGGAGCGGAACAGTCGTAGCTTGGTTTTTAAGCTAAAAGAGTTGTTTCTCTATATCTCAGACAGCATTCCGAACGCAGCGTTTGCTTTCCCGATTCGGCTGTTTATATCCAGTTCAGTGCCGCCACCAGTAGAGACAATACTCCCAAGATATTGGAAATTCTCTACCATCACTACTGGTTGTGCCAACATATCTACTTGGATAGATGAGGAAGTTCCAAGGCTGATACTTTTAGTTTTTGTTGAATTGATCTTTAGTCTCATGATTTGTTGGAGATCCATGATCCTATGAGAGAGTAAGCATACATCGTCCGAGTAGTCAAGATGATTGAGGTGTGATTGCAGTGTCCACTGAATTCCTCCATTTCCAGTCGACAAAGCTGCATGCAGCACATCACTTATAACAGTATTGGTGACAGTTTGCAGCACTGCCTAACCCCACTTTGGATTTCAAGCTCCTCCGACAGCTTTTTTTTATGTAGAACTTGACATTTGGATCCATCATAGTAGCCTTAATAATAGCAATTACTTTATCTGGGGAATAAAACAACATGGCCGCCATAAACTGTCAAACTACCGTCCCTATATTGTAAAACCCTTTACATTAGGATGTTCAGGAAAATCATATCTCGGATATCTCAGCAATCTCAGTTACGTGAAAAAGATTCCTCTGGAAAATTTCTCTGCTTATCTGACAAAACTCTGAGGAAAAAAAATCATGGATTCGCTTGCTCTCTTTTTGAGTGAGAAAATATCTGAGAGTGCATTTTTCTGAACACACCCATTAACTGTTTTGATTATACCTTGTTCGTTTGCTTCCCAAAACTACCCATTTCTACCATTTTTAACCCAAAAGTCTATCAAAGTTCATATAAAAAAAATAAATCTGATAGAATCTGGCAGTTTAGGGCAAGTAAGCGAACAGACCTTATTTAAGTCCAATTTTATTTTTTTTAAATGAACAAATGTCATTTATTGGTATAAATTATAATTTTTCGGAATTAAACGATCCGCGGGTAGTCTTACCGATAAAAAGTTCAACGTACAGTTATTCCTTAAATATTTAGTCATATTATAAGCAAAATTGACATATCGAGTTGTGCCACAGTAGGGCAGATAAAATCCATCCCGTCACACCACAATTGCAATTTTTCTCAAAAGGCCTTACAAATAATTTCCACATTTTCTGGATCTCATATACATTAAACTAACTGTACTCAAAACACGTTCACACAGATGTCGATCACATGACACCTTCTGGCCTTTTAAATTAGAAACCGTATCATGCAATTTACAACATGCAACAAAAACAACAACAAAAATTGAAGCTAAACAAACATAGACTACCTATATTTCACAATGAAACCATCTTCATCCATCCGTGAGATATTCTTTTAACCACTGAAATCTCGCATGTGCCATGAAATTCTTCAATTCTTCACCAAGAAGAACCCACATTGCTTATACTATCATTAATTTTGTGCAACACTTCCATTCCTTGAAAAAAGATAGAAAAAAAAAACAAAACTTATTAGTTATTTCCTTACCAGACCGTAACTAATATTCGACTTTGTCGCAACATCCATGCATCGCCCTCGAGTTTCTTTGAGTCGTCGAATTAATTGGCTTAAAAGCCTTTTGAGCGCATTTTGCATTGCCTCAACCTGCCCTCTCTATCTCTCTCTTTGTCATTCTCCTGTTGGTGGAAATATAAACAAAAACAAACAAATCAAATAAAAAAAACAGAAAATGATCTCCCGCAAGCATCCTCTCGAGTTACAGGTCGACCTGCTTTCGTGCCTGCGCGTCCCACATTTGGAGCGAACTAGCACTGCTATACGAACTATACGGTACGTTAAAAGGTAGATAGATGCAACCATCAAATGGCATCCTCAATGCCATTTGAAATGGCATCTGTCATCGCGTCCCTATCGAGTTGTGGTGGTAGTGGTAAACAGTAAAATACTGGCATGGCGCTATATCATATTGCTGCTCTTTCCTACAGCAACACCTCATAAATCTCCTGCAATTGCCCTATTCTCGTGCGAGGGTATTACCAGGTGAGCAATTTTGTTCTATTTAAAAGTTTTGCTTTCCTGTTGACAAATGACAGTTATAAAGAACGTTTTTAGGTTTGTTTGGGTGAGTGAAAATTTTGAGGTTAAAGTAATTTTGTTCAAGCTAAATTTGTAATGATTTTTGAAAGTACGGAAGTCTTTTTTGAAACATCATCAAACTTAATTGCATAGTGTGTCTATTTATAACATTTTTTGACAAGGAGCTAGTCTGATGAAAAGTTAAGCTGCGAGTAGATTAAAGCGATGCAAGTTTCAAGAAGATTAGAATAGAGGATTCTATACACTCGTGTAATGTGGCTAAAGAAAGAACACTCTATACGTAATTTCCTTGAAATGTGTGAGTTTAATGGCATTTGGAATGAATATTAATTTAAATATTTTCTAGATATGGCAACAATTTCATATTGTCCCATTGAAATATCCCCATGTAGAGTAACACTTGTTGCTTGGGAAGTTAGCACCTCCACCAAAAAGGTAGAAGGTAGGTCGTCGCCATCGTCATCATCGTCATATCATATATCCCGCAACGTTTGCAAATATAATCACTTCAAAACCCAACACACAACGCTCTATACGCTCACGGCATTATAGAGCGGCACTAAATTGGTAGCGTGGCGTGGCGGCGGCACTCAGCCACAGATTACTATTGTGAAGAATCTGAGACCTGTCTTCAAGATCGTTGTCGTTGCATTGGAGATGACGAGTTGTGATGGTGTGGCAGAGCGTTTGATTTTGCGGTGACTTGGGTGGTGATGGATGTTGATGATGTTGGTGACATAGCATTATATTATGTTATTATGCAACACAATCTATAGGCACCAATTTTCAATTTGAATTGATGTGTGAAAGAATGTGATCGTGTAAATTGGATGAGCCTGCAACATGTATTAAACGAGACATGTTGACTCTGAATCAATCATTTGTCAATGATTTTATAATTTTATCCGGAGCAGGTGGGTGGGTTTGTATTGTCATTCACAGTAGTGTCATCAATATATTATGTAGATATGACGCGATATGAAACATTAAACGTGTACTGAAATATAAATTTGTGCATAGGTAATGAGAATTTTTTTGTCATCTTTCACAAATATTTAGAAGTATTTGAAAATCACTGGGTCTGTTTTAATTTATATGAATTGCTATTGCAAGATTTTATTTTATTGAAGAGTTGAAAAATAGAATCCGTCGCAAATAGATTATGACGCTGATTACACGAGTCTTTTTTTCGGTCGTTTCGTCTTTCGTCTTTTTGACAGCTTGCAGAAATGTATGGATTTGTTGCTTCATTCCCCCTACATTTCTACACCCCTCACCCAAGCTGTCAAAAAGACGAAAGGAAAAACAACTAAAAAGAGAGTCATTTAATCAGCGTCTATGTCTGCTTGGTAACTCGAAACGTTGTACGACGCCGTATGACGTAGCACAGTTTTCTGTCAAGTCCCATAGAAAAAAATGACAAGTAGCAGTCATAACTGTGTAGACAGTAAACAAATCTAAGGTAATATATTGCGCAGTCAAAGTTCGAAGTGTCAGAAATTAAAAGTGGCTGTTCGAATGTCCACAAGAATTACTCTCCGCATCATTAGAAACAACAACAAAATATTGAAATTAGACAAGAGAATGGGCATAGGATCCAACATTTTCCTCGATTTTGACAGAACTGAACACAAATGAAAACGCTGATGATATTAGGTCTGGTAGTTACCCGAAACTGCCAGATTCAACAAGTTTAAATATGAACTTTTAGGTTTTCGAAGTAAACGAACAATGATATTACCTTTAATATGTGTACTGTGTGTTGCGTCCACGTATTGTATATAATGACCACGGCGGGGAGCTTTAACAAATGGTGTTAACAATTTATTTTCAAATGTTTGTAAGATATTTAAATTAGTATCGCGAGTAAAACCTCAGAGTTTAATACTATAAGTCCAGACAGGCTTAACTATCTGCCTGTATAAAATCAGCTTGTTTTCTATATTAAGTTTAGAGTGTTTTCCGAGTTACGAGAACATATCACTGAGTTTAATTTTTTTCATTTCTTTTTTACATGCGGCTTCAATTTTAATTTCGCATCTAGAGTCATTCCGAGATCTTTTGCCTTATTTGAAAATGGAACTAGAGTTGTGTTGTAATTACAAATACGGGTAATCTATCGATTTTTTTTTCACTCCACGTGGACTGATGATTTAAATTCGTTGAGCGCTATCCGCCATGTTTTTTTTCCATTCATGTACCTACATTATTAAGTGCGTTTTGTAATTTGATTGTAGCTTCGTTGATCGTTTTGCCCAGTGATAGTACTGCAGAATACCTACTCATTTCCATATCTCACACGAAAGAGTCTATAATATACAGATATTTCTAAAAAATCGTATAAAGTCCATCAGGCAGACCTTTTCTTCGTTTTGGTCATTCTTAATTGGAGGTGCTTTGGTTTTTTCATTACTTTAATAGCTTTCCACAGCTTTTTCTGCAGTCAAGTTTTCAAGGTAATTAACAACTTCATTGTTTTTGAAATGGGATATCGTTTTTTAGTAAATTATAACATAAGCGATTTAACGTTGCTTTATGTTGAGGGGCATGAGTTTGCTGCCATTTCTTACGTAGTTTTCGTTACTATTTAACTAAATCTTTTATTTCTTGGGGATATTTTATGTCTTTAAATGGTGGAATTTCCCTTTGGTTGTGGTATTATCCTATGCGGCTTTTTGAACGATCTTAACGAAGTTATATAGTTTTGTTATAATAATTCTAACAATTTCTCAGTCCAGCATAAGCATTCCTAGCGTAAGTTGTTCCGCAGATATAAGACTTCAAAAATCACGAAAACCGTGACTCACTGACTCACTGACAAATCACCAAAATTATGGAGCACTTCCCGACACCGCAGTCTTGTCATTTCGCACAACGGTAGGCCTTATAACAAAATGTGTACAAAAGAAAAAATCGAAAATTTGAGGTTTTCCATTCAGGAGGCGTGGTATCCGCCCACGTTCCCAGAATTTTTATCAATTATGTATGGAATACTTCCCATTGCTGTAGAATAGTGAAATTTAGTAGATCAGTAAGGCTTGAAGTGCATAGAAAGAAACAAACCAGCCAAGTTCTTCTATATACAAATCTGTATATGTAACAACTCAGCCGTGAAAAGTAGTGAGATCTAAAAGTATGCCAAGTTCTAACTTTGTGAAGGTTTAATATCAAATATTTTAAGAAGAGTAATATTGAAACAACACCAAGTTGTGAGAAAAATTATTATTTAATGAATACTGACTAAAATTTGACTATCTAACTGAAATACATCAGCCAAGTAGAAGACTTAGCACTATTTTATTTGGACTTGTTGAATTATGAAGTGTTCTTTTAATTACGCACAATGCAAAACGTTTTGACAACTTGACAATGTGAACCCCCAAATATTAGTCAGTGATCATTAAATAATAAATTTCTCTCATAACAATTGGTGTTGTTTCAATATTACTCTTCTTAAAATATTTGATATTAAACCTTCACAAAGTTAGAACTTGGCATACTTTTAAATCTCACTACTTTTCACGGCTGAGTTGTTACATATATAGATTTTTATATAGAAGAACTTGGATGTTTTTTTAACATTTTATGTTTTTGTGTTGATTTTATTTTATCGAATAACTTAAGCTTTTATTATTGCTTCTAAAGTACATATATACTACATAAATAAATTCATTTCATTTTACAGATTTTCTCTATCGTCACAGTGTAACTTTTGACAGCGTAACAACTGAAGTGGAAATCATGGATACATCGAAATGCGCGGTGAGTTCAATTTATTTTAATATTAACCTTGAAATATATCTTCCCGTATATGTACCTAAATACATCACAAAATCTCCCATCATCATCATTCTGATCCTGAACCTGAACCTTATTAATCGATCTATACTTGCAAATTTCACGCCCTAATGGGTGCAGCTCAAATTTCAAAGATTTCGGGGAATCATTTTATGTATAGACATGTATTTGTACATAAGCACCCAACCATCTCGAGAAGACAACCTTGATTTTCAATGACCACCATTCCTGCGATCGGTTTCACAACCTTCACAGTTGACTGCATTCCCATGACCAATTGCCACTGTCGCCGTTGTCGTCGTCGGAAAAAAATAACGACAACAACAACGTCTGCCTTATATTGTAGCCTCTTAAAGCTGTAAACAATGATTAATTGTAGTCTCCTCACTATGGCACTGAATGTCCGTCCAGAGAGAGAGCTGCTTCTAATTTTTTGTTCGAGTTTGTTGTTTCACTCGTTCCAGTGTTGGTCGGTAAAGTGCTTTGTTGTCGGGACACATGTCGCGCAGTCCCCCAGCAACAATCTATAGAGGTATATGTACAACTGTGAGAGCCTGTGGATCACACGAATGCAAAAGCGCAATCGAATGACCCAATAACGTTAATTGCCTCCGAACCTTTTTTCTTTGTTAACAATGCAACTGGCAAAAGTACCGCGAAGCCTCTAAGGAGGCTCGGTTTTTTTTGTTTTGTTTAAGTCATTTATCTATATAGTTGTATGGAAATTACTGTGCGAACTGCAGTAGTACCATCGACTTGGTCAATTCAACTAGCCATTCATTGGTAGAAGAATTGGTGAAAACTCAAATCGTGTGCGTCATTGCATCAGAAATACGAATTGCGCGCGCTGGCGCTGTACAAAGTCGAGTCGGCAAGTCTAACTAAACCACTTGACTTCGTTTTGCGCAAAATG
The DNA here is from genome assembly GCA_929447395.1 of Epistrophe grossulariae. Classification (NCBI taxonomy): domain Eukaryota; kingdom Metazoa; phylum Arthropoda; class Insecta; order Diptera; family Syrphidae; genus Epistrophe; species Epistrophe grossulariae. Next base: position 107,947,173 of record OV839567.1, read on the forward strand.
TGTCCGCATGGCATTTTGTATTTCAGATTTCAGAATGCAAGTTCAAAAGGTCCTTATCCCTTCTATACTCTCGCAACTGCGCATACAATCATCAGAAAGCCTTATTTTCGAATTGAGTGGGCTTTTTGCATCAGCAACAGTCACTTGATATCTGCGGCGCGCGGTGGCGCGAGGCAGATCTTTCACGGAATGCCATTTAGCGGGAAATGAAATGGGCAATTAAAAATACCGCGCCACCACATTTATTCGATGAGGTTTGATCGGTCGTTTGGCCGCACTTCGCGGTCGTCGGAGATTTCTTTTGCCAAATGATATTTTATTGCGAAAGAAGTCCACTCCTTGGCCAGTCTATAGAGTCAAGCCAAAGAACAAGAGGGGAAGCAATATCGTGCGATATCGATTGACAGCGTAGTGATGAATGTTTTAATTAGCTGAAATCGTGAGCTGGCAGCTCTGATGGAAATTTCCTGCGCCCTTATTGAGCAGGCGGATTAAGATTTTTTTTGTATATGATTGCTTTAGAAGTTTTGAGTTATGAACATTTGAATTATAACTGCAAAGTAAATTTTGCAGTCAATTATACGAAATAGTCATCTTAATAGGGTTGGGTTGAAGTCGTGGTGATAAATTCAAAGTATTTAATTGATTAAGAAATTGTCTTTTTTCATCGTGAAGATTTTGCCGATTAGTTTTCTGAAAGAACGTTGTTTTTTTAATAGCTTTGATCTTTAACTTTAGATGTGGCTCAGAGGATTGTAAATTTTTAATTTAAATCTTTTCGATGAACTGTAATCGAGGTGTTGAAATTTGCAGGCGTCAGAAAAAAAGATATTTTACTATCTCAATTATAGTTCAAGGAATTTTTAGTTTCGACTTATGATAAGACTTAACTTTTTAGCCCTGGTGCCCACTAGGCACCAAAATAGAAACGCCATTTTTGGATTCTACTTTTGACAACAAAAATTGCCGGCAACAAAGTTATCTATACTTCTAGTATTTGCATCATCAGCAATCGCGTGTTAATAAAAGAAACAAACGTGGACCTAAAACACTTCCTTGTGGTAATCCAGTACTCATTTCTTTTAAATCTGAATACTCGTTTCTGTGTCTTACGCCCATATTATTCACTCGATACATCCAGAATAAAACTTTAATCCAGATGTAAAGTATACAAATTCAATGTAATTACATCCGGATTTAAGTTTCAATCTGGATGTATCGAGTGAATAATATGGGCGTTAGATAAAAGAGTCTGTTCTCTAGATATTCTTTTTACCATTATGAACAAAATTCACCTTGCAACATCAGCAAGAAGACACTCGTCTATCAACTACTTATATACATCTTAAGTTGTCCCTTGCGCTACCAACTCACCGATTATCCGAATGAATTATGACATCGCCAATGATATTTTGCGTAATTCTAGTCCTTTTAGTGCTCCTTGTTGCAAATATAGTATAGATCTCTGAATCCGACACGGGGGCAAACGTGAAGTCGTGTCCTACTTTTGAACAACCACCACGACGAACAAGCATCCCATTTTGCAAAACTATGTGCCAACATGTTGTACAGCAACTACACAGAAACCTCTGTCGAGATCCTTCCATCCACTCCCACCGCAACCCCATCATCCGAACTTCGAGATGCCCGCCGACGACGACGACAACGGGTCTAATGGAAAAATTCACTAATATTTGCATAATAATCTCAAATTCACAAGTAATCAATATTTTGAAAAGGTTACATTCGGTAAGGAGGCTAATTTAAGGTACATTTGTCAAAGTCGCCGCTCGCTCAAAGCCGTTTTCAGTTTCATTATTTTGCTTTGGGACAAGATTGGGTCAAAACCTCTGGCTGGCGAGTGGACATCGACGACACGACGCCGGCGGCCGCGACGCAACAAGACATTACCATTGATGTTTGCGGGAGTAGATAGAGATAGTTCACTCAGTTTAGCATTAGGTGCAACAAGATGCAATAAATAAAAATGAGTTAACTGGACATTTAACGTAATTCATGTGTGTTTTGACTCCAAAATACATATATATATATACATATTTGTACTAATCGTTGAAGAACAAGCGCGTGACTGCATTGCCAGAGTGTGTGTGGGATTTTAAAATTGCCAATCGAATTGCATTTATACCAGCTTAACTCGAGCGGTTATACGATTTGTTTTGTTTTTTTTTTTTGGCAATTCAATTTTTATAATTGGAATTCCAATCCAAGCATCCGTTACCCTGCATTGCAGCTGGTGTTGTAGGAGTAACTTTTGGATCGAGTTCTTTTTATGAATATACTTTTTTCGTGTGATATAACTTTCAGATTTAAATTTTAGACGCTATAATTGTACTGCTCTGAACTTATTGTTGTTCAATCAATTTATTTGTATACCTAAACATATTTAATTTAGTACAGTAAAACCCGTTTGGGAGAAACTGCAAAATGTCACTTAAGCGGGTTTTTCAATTAAACGAACCCCGCTTAAGTGACAAAAAGTTTCACTTAAGCGAAGTCCGGATAAGTGAAAAAAAAATTGCACTTAAGCGGATCTAAAAATTCCAAAAAGGGTTCTGACATATCAGAAATTCAAATGTCATTTTCGTGATGAAAATTTGGAAGAGGTGAAAAATAAAAAAGAAGTAAAAGCGTTCAGCAAATTTTTTGTTCTTAAAATCTTTTTTGAGAGTTTTTTGCAATGAAAAATATTAAATTTAACTGAAAATATGTTTCAGGTATCCGGGTTTTTCACTTAAGCGAGTTCCGCTTAAGCGGAGTGTTATAAAGTTTTTTCTCTTAAGCGGGTTTCTCTTAAGCTGGTTTTACCGTATACAAATGAATTGAATGAAAAAACTTCTGAAATTGTTTGGTCACCAAAACAAGGTTTCCATGTATTGAGCTAACCCAATTTCATTTTCTTCATGGTCAGCATCATTATCCCATTGGTAGGTACAATGCTTGGTTAAATTTATTTAGAATATCATATGAGGGTGAAAAATCTTTACAGTCAAATTGGTGCTGATTATTTATTTCGTGAAAAACAGAGAAACTGAAAATGAGAAAATTAAAGAGCTCTTTACCAAATAGCAATATATCTATCCATCTCTCGTGTATTCACAAACGTCAAAATCATCACTTTGTGGCAACAGCTGATATCTTTCACCCAAAGAAAATTCATACTGTAGGTGCTTTCGCTTACTACAAAAATATATGTCTCATATTTTCATCACGTCAAGTTTTTTTTTCAATATTTCCAAATTTCGGTTACAAATCTTGATAAAAAATGGGTTCCCAGTTAATATTTGATAATTTCAAGAGTAATAATATTTAAAATGTAATAATATATTGAACTGGGCTGCAGGAAAGTTTTTGGAGATTTCAAAGTTGTGGGCCGTGGGGCTACTTCATGCCCATGGTTTGCAAAGTCGTTATACCAAATATTGCTGTTTTTTATGCTTATGGGACAGTAGAGCTAGGAAAGATCACTTTATTATAAAAGTATACATACGTACTGAATTTACACCCAACAAAATGAATGTTAAAAACAATCCTCTGATTGGTCAAAGAAGTGTGATTTTACCACCGCTTCATATCAAACTATGGTTAATGAAAAATTGTGTCAAAGCACTTGACAAAAATGCACCTACTTTTAAGTATTTAAAAACCATTTTTTCTCATCTTTCTGATGCCAAAATCAAAGAAGTAATCTTCGAAAGATATTAAAGAAAGAAATATTAGATGGTCACCTATCCAGTGTACAAAAGAGATTCATGGTATTCATTTAAAGCGGTAGTGGAAAATTTCTTGGCCAAGAACAGATCATAAGAAATTGTTTCCAATTTATTGAGGAATTATCACAAAATGGGAGTGAACATGTCATTAAAAATTCATTTCGTAGATTCACACCTGTATTTTTTTCTGAGAACCTAGGAAGCGTAAGTGATGAATCTGGTTTGTTACTAGAACAAAAATAACATCAAGCACAAACCCCGATGCCGGTGCCAGTTCCCCCAGACATGCTCGAAAAGAAAATCTTTTTGAAAATATCACAGAATTTGTTTATAAAAGATTAAGTTTACCAGACAATTCTGCGGCAAAATGAAATTTGATAAAAAATGATTTAACCAATAGGTATCACTTAAATACCATTGAAGCAATATTGTTCGCTAAACAAATAAATGATCAATTTTCTAAATTAACCTAAATATGTTCTATGTAAAACTTAAAAATTTAAACTTTTATGTAAAACTTATTTTTAATAATTAATTAATTTATTATTTTGTGTATAGTTTTGTACCTCCTGAATTTAAAACTGTGATAATAAAGAAATCTTATGTTCATATTAAAAATAAAACTTTGAACTATAATGGATAACTTTTTCAATTTGTTAAAATTTGTTTGGTTTTGTTACGTTTTTTTAAAAAATGTGTTACACTTTCGTAAAGTCCAGAGGCAACGCTGCTGCTGGTCTGTATTAAAAATAACTGTCTAAAAGAAGAAGTAATCTGCGTCATTTCGATTTTTTTCTAAGTCACATACATATACAAAATTTTGAAAATATAAATATTATAAATTAAAAAAAAAAAAACTTGACGTCCTACAGTATCTAACTTAGGGTTTTACCGATACACATTAGTTTCATCTAATGGGTAGAGAACTTTGTAAAGTAGTATTATTATTGTTATAAAAAAATACTTTTTCAATATTACTGCTTTAAAGATGAAAGCCTGCTTTTTATTTTTATATTAAATGTATTACTTTAAAAAAATGGGATCTCAGTGATTTCGCTCCTTTGAAAGAAGTCAGAAAGCGAATCCAAAAATTTGTTTCACTAGTACTTTGATAGCAACCTGCAACACTGAGATTATGTACTGAGTAAAGGTTCCCCCACACCAACGCGAATTTTCGGTAGCGACTACGAAAACAACAATAACAACACGTGGTTGTCGATGAAAACAACATGTTGTTATTATTGTTTTCGTCGTCGCCACCGAAAATTCGCGTTGGTGTGGGGGATCCTTAATGCTATTTATGTATTTGAGTTTGCTGAAATCTCCGAGATCTCATTTTCCTGAACTTTCTGTCAAAATTTTGTGAAAATTTGCAAGGAATTTAACTTTACCAAAAGACCTATAGTTGTGGTTGATTTGATTATCTAAATCAATAAGTGAATTCAGTGAATAAAAACCTCTATTCGATTAATTTTTTTAAACTGACATTTTTTACAATTTCTACTACTTTGAACTAACAAAGTTCTGTCAAAGTTCATAGAAAAAATGGTAGTTTTGGAAAGTAAACAAACAGATCTTAAAGTAGTGCCAAATTGTAAAATTCGTTAAAGGTATGTTTAGAGAGGGAAAAGTGCTATTTAAAATAAGTGCTTTTGATTTTGTAGTGAAAAAGCGGAAACATCTAGTTTGCACTGTTTGAAAACTATTAGTTACGCGTTGACTACTATAAGCCTTCATCAAAAATATTAACAATATGCTAATTAGACGGCAGTTAACGCATGATTGAAACTGTTTCAAAATGCGTTCACGTGTTATTTATTCAACTAATTTTTTGCGTTTGACATGGTAAATTATGACGATCACATTACTTGACCATATTCGCACGTCTAGAATGTTGACGCGTAGGTAGTGGACAAAATCAAAAATTTTTCACCAACGACGTTTGTGTCCGGAAAAGGGCGTTTTTACTTTTCAGGGCTTTCCATTTTGATCGAAATATTCGATATACATATACATATTTAGGTTTTTGACTATCTGTCAAAATATAAACTGTCAAATTCCATTGAGAAATAGTTACAATTTTGATGGATCAAAAAAAAATTAAAATTCAGAATTGTTTGAGAAAGGTGACGTTGACGCAGATAAAAGTTTTGATGTGTCAGCGCTGATGAGCAGTCTGTTGATGTATCCTAACTGTATCGACAGGGTAATTACACGGTCTCGATCACACAAAGTAAGCGAAGCATTGACCCTTAACTTCACACTAGTGTCAACGCTTTGAAAGTATTTTGCCAAGATTACTTTGGGACAGAATTTCATGTCGTTTTAATTCTCCTATGGCAGTTATTCATAACAAAAACTGTTTTTCCGGGCCTTAGGCACTTATATTGTAATTTAACTTTTTTTAAGGAAAGTGATGAATATCAACATTCTTAGATTCTTTAATATCTAGAACTTAACCACTTTCGCCTGACATATAAGACCACTTTCACGATCACAGAATGAAGATATTTTGTTGCTGCCATGACGAACGATTGTATGATGATAACCTATACGCACTTGACCTGAAGGCTTTGCACGATTGTTGAAATTCGAATTGTCAGACATCGCGCTGGCAGTGATTCGGAGTTAGCAAGTTGCGATGGTGACCTATATTCAAGTTGCAACTCACTTTTCCAATTATTCTCGATCTGTATTTGTGCATGGAAGCAAATTTGCATATATCATTCCTTTTAGCTCCTCAGGCATAAAGGGGGAGTAGTTCTCAGAGACCTCTTTGTGTATATAATTTGTAATTTGACTTCTTTAGGTACATATATGATTGTTTACAGCAGGAGACTTCTTATACTGAGTGCTGATGTTGAAAAATGAATAATTCTTTAAAAAAACGTGTCTCTCAGAGAAGCTTCAATTTAATTTCTGTTTAACTTGCACTCTGTTATTTATTGCAAGTGAATATTTTTTCCTTGGAAAGAAAGGAAAATTAGATACGCTCTCGTTTTGACATGTGTTATTAATTTTAGTTTTTGTGGGAATGTGAATTTTTTACTTCGTATAATTTATTCGATTCACCGCAGCAGTGACTTATGCATGAAGAGCATTAAAAATGTTATTGCAGATTACTTTCTCAATCTAAAAGGATTTCGCAAAAGGTTTAACAAATTCTTAAGGAAAAGAGAAATTTTCGGGATTAACTTTGTATACGCCTCATTTTTATATTTGGGTTAAACAAAAAAAAACCCCTATTGATAGAAAATTTTTAGTTATCTTCTTATTCACAAATCAACAAAAACGTTAATGACAACATTCATGAATCAAAATATTTATTAATAAACAATTTACTAATTTACGTTAAGTAGCAAATCATAACAAAATCTATTACATACAACAAGAACTATCTGGTGTCGCCAAAGGACCCGGTGTAGATTGGGAAGATTGAGTCCGAACTGTTGAGTGTTATCGTGTTTACATTTAAAACTTTGATGCGCCTCAAAATACACACATACACTTCTCACAAAGTGTTAACTGAGACACACACACTTTCTCATTTGAGCTTGTAAATAACGTTATGTGTTACTAGCGTTTGTTTTCTTTTTATCTCCAGTTCATAGTCGTTGGAAAAAAATCTTAGGTGTTTTGAACTTAATTACCTATCTACTTGTTAATCCACCTCCTTGGGTGAATTATCTAATTATTGATGAGATTTCACACTTACTTCATTGGTTAAAAATAAAACATGTTTGATTTGAGTTTATTAATAGGAGTGAAAGGGTTTACTTTCTACTTGCTCTGAGTAAAAGATCCAAAATCATACCTCGATTATAATGATCCGGGTATACATTTTTTGAAACATTTTGTTCAAAAGAAAAGATACACTATTTGTAATAAAAACGGACTGAAAATCATCATCTAAAAGTTTTCAAGGTATTTACACTTTGATTACGGTTTTTAAAATTTTTCCTTAAGTGCAGATTGTTTATCCCTTATTTTCAACTCAATTGTTTGTTATATACCTACTGCTTTAGCATCACAAATTGTATACCTTCAATATATGTATAACCAACTGGGCGCGGCTCAAATTTCAATCTCTAATTTTATAACATTTTTTTTGGTGTAAAAATAACAAATTACCTATATACTGAAAGTAAAACTAAAACCAGGTCCAAGAACAAAATATTATGTTGTGCATTTGGAGCACCACCAATGAAATTTAATACAACGTTCGTGCAACCATACGATGTGACAGCAATAGTAGTTCCATTGCATGCGTATAGCGTATGTCTTAATCGACTTGCTGCCAAACCACCAATATCAGAGTCGCAGTTGATTCAACAAAAATAAAATCGCATTATATTTTGTGAGACGACACGCGAACCTTGAACTGCTTTGCAAAACAAATCAATAAAGAAGCTCGTCTCTCTGCCCTGCTCCTGAGTTTTTCCTATAGACTATATGAAGCTGTGCTAAATTTATGTTCCTGAACTGGTTGTTTTTGTGGTTGCACACCGCGCGTAATTCGATCAGAAAACCAAACTGACATTAATGACAAACAAAATTCACCACAGATAATTCGCACAAATATTATTACTTTGTTTAGTTGATCCATTGGATAGGGTTAAGGGAGTGGAAAAAGAAAGGTCCTTGGTGATGAATACCTTTGATCGTATAGCCATCCTTATTCCCATCCTTCCTATAAATACATCCCTCTCATTATGGCTGAATTTTCAATTTTTGAATTAATATTTTAGTTTTTGGTTTACTTACAGCAAGCAACCTGTCTTTACGAACACATCCGGTGGGGGGATGCGTTCGTTATTGTTTATTCTATTTGCGATAAGCCGAGTTTTTCCAATGCTGAAGGCTGCTTAGAGCAACTTGCAAAGCTGAAATTGCCATCCTACTATACCACCCTGCTGCTGGGAAACAAACGAGATTTAGATCATGCCAGGTGAAATTTCAAATTTAACCTTGAAGCTTGTTTTTCTTTTGAAAACATTTTTTTTTTTCTTTTTAGAAAAATTTCTGTAAACGATGGACACGAGTTGTCATTGAAGTATTCCTGTCAGTTCTATGAAGTGTCTGCGGCTGAGAGTTTTGCTGGGGTGTCGTTGGCGTTTCAGTCCATGTTACGTGAGGCAAGGTCAATTCAATTGTTAAAATCTTTGCCAATGCGACGAAAACTCGGAGTAAATAGTGTATCCAAAGTAAGTTTGATAATAACCTTTGTAAGAAGGTTTAATTTTAATAATTTTAATTTTTAATTCTTTTTGATCTTGTTTAGTATTTTCGTCATTCTGATTTTGTCTTTCAGGTCTTAGGTAATATATTTGGTAAAAATAGCAAAGACAAAAGAAAACGTCCATCCCTTAGTATATAATATTAATAGAAATAAAATAAAATTAAGAATAAAATTAAGCAGCAACATGAGATCTTTAGTTTTTTTAAAACGCAGCATTTTAAAGTTCCATTTATCTATTAAGTTTTGATTTAAATGTTTATATGTATGTATATGTAATTGAATTTTGTTTTAATTTTTTCTATATGGTTACTTCATTTTATTATACACATCATCAATGCCATATTTTTTAAGTTTTTATTCATTAAATATAGTTTTTTTATTTAGGCCTTTTTTTGTGTATAAATAATTGTATTTTATTTATTTTTGTAAATTTGTATTTGTTTAAAATTAAGATAAAATTTAAGTACCTAATATTTGAAAAAAAGAATATTAATATGACAGTATTGAATTAAACATTCCTATTATTAACTTTTAATTTTGTATAAGACTTATGTTAAACAAATTGAATAGTATAAAGCAAAAAGAAAATAAAATTAAAGAAACGAAAATTAAATAAAACTAAATTAAAGAAACGAAAATAAAATAAAATGAAAAGACAACAAAATTTATTGCATAGTTTTTGGAGTAAATTGCATGCAATACTTAATTATAAATAGTTTTAATTAGTTTTAATTAGTTTTAATTAGTTTTAATTAGTTTTATGTTCCTGTATATAAGCATTGTTTTTTTATATAAAAAACTTCTCATAATTATTTAGAATAAAAAAAACAATTTATATTCTTATGAAAAAAATAAACATTCTTTTTTTTGATTAAAATATAGAAATCAATGACTTTTATTTAAAATGCTAAAACAATTAAAGGTAATCTTCATTTAACTCAGAGGCAGTTTTTCAGTGTAGAATTAACTTTAATTTTTAGTTGTCAAAAATCTATCGAAATCAAAGTGCGATACTACGGAAAAGCGCTTTCACTATCGAAACAGGAAGGGCGATACAATACATATGCCTGTTTGCTAACAAAGTTCTTTTTTCTATGTTTTTCGAAAGAAAATAGTAAATATTTTTTGCAAGTTCGCAAGAAATTTTACGTTGCCAAACAGACCTAGGAAAGGGTGATTTCCATAATGTCGTCCTCTCTATTTTGTAAATGTTTTGACACACATCTGTCAGAAATATCTATTCAACTCATTAAATTCAATCAATTAACTGGATCTAAATTTACTGAACAAAATATATCTGGAGTTAATTCAGGTTTAATTCGGAAACTGGTATAATTTGAAATCTCGCATTGAAAAACCTATAGGTGGTGATTAAAACATTGCCAGCACGAATGTAGGGAAGGATTTAGAAGGAGATACCGATTCATACAATTTTGATGTTATAAATATCAAAACGGGAAGAAAAGAGAGAGTAATACTATCAGCCACTTTTAAATAAACTCCGAACTTTAAAAAAAACTATAATTGATACATTCGGACTTATTCTGCAATAAGTTTGCATTGACTTTTGTTTTCTATCATCCGCCGATTATCCTAAAATGCATAAAAACTGTTATAAAAAGAAAATTTGGGCAATTAGATTCCTGTAATAACTTGAAAACAATAATAAATATTGGTTAAGATTTCCACTCGAAACGTCGGCAGATGTGATGGTTGCACTGTTAGGTAAGATAAACCATTAAATATGTACTAGCTGTCATTAAGAAGCATTCAGTCTTAAGCTGATAATTAATCGTCGTATT